>BSBN01001034.1:2605663-5211326 GCA_027924645.1 Cunninghamia lanceolata
TGTAAGATGGATGCTAGCATTGTGAGCTATGGATGAAACAATTACACGGTTCTTGAGACTAATCATAGGTTGCTTCTTGGAAGAAAATCCATTGATTCCAAATGAATTTGCTTGAGGTAAATTTTAAATTTGAGGGTATCAAGATGCTAAGGATTAGTAGGTATTGATAGAAATGATTTCAAATACTCTAATAAATCTGGTAATCACAAAGAAATTCTCTTGGTGTAGGAAATCTATGGACATTGTTTCTCCTGCTACTAACCTATGTTTATTTTTTCCCCATATGCAATGTATACAAGTGGGAGATTGTTAAGAAGATGTATTGTACACCTTGCATTATAATAATTTAAAATTATTTTAATATTGGCCCCTCATGGAATGGGGCACTATATTTCATGAGAAATATTAAGAGAACTCCCTTGTAATAACGATCCTACCATTTGGAATGTCATCTATGCCATTGTATGGTGCCTAAGAGCCTTTATGGCACATAAGATGTGTAAGACCATATATGATGTTGGAGTTACATTGTAAGAGCACTTATGATGGGGGTTACAAAGTGCATTGAAAGAAGGCATCTTTGACTAACTAAAAATAATGTGGAATTGAAATCACTAGATGAAGTGCTTGGTTTGCATGTTGGACTCCTTGTTTGTACAGGTCATGGGAATCTAAATGAAGCATCAAAATTACATTCATGGTTGGGATGTACATGGGTTTGCATGGAGGAGCTTGACCATGACTTTGAGATCCATGGTTTGGTTAATTAACTTAGATGTTTTTTGTTTTCTTATAAAACAAGCATATGGATTTTTGTTAAAACAAGTTGTGATAGATTTCCATAGTAGTAATGTATTATTGGATTGAACACAAGATTGAGGATACAATATTAGTACAAGAGAAATATTTCTATATTGTAAACAACAATTTTTAAATATATAGCGTAGTGTTGGGTTTTTCCCAAAAAAGTTTCTTAGGATATATCTTGTGTTAATTTCTGTATGCCATTCATTTACATTCTACTAAAATAGTTTAGATTATATAACTTGTTTAGCATAGCTTCTCCTTATTGGTTATCTTCATTTCCTTCTAAACAATTTAAATATAGTAAAAAATAAAAAAAAATGTGTGCCTTATTTGGAAACAAACTAAGTTACAAAGAATATGGCATAACTGAAGTCATGACAAAACAAATAAACCACAACAAAAACCCATAAAAACATGATGATTCCCAAACCATAGGTCAACTCCCCCTTTTCCCACTCTTATTTAGCAATAAAACTAATTTTCAATTTTCTAAATTCCTAAACTCTAATTTAAAGAGATAATTAAAAATAAAAATGATTAAAAGTGAGCTAAAAGTAAAGTACATATACATGTATGTGTATTTATGATAAACATACAAATATACATGTATATATACACATATAAATTAGTTATTAGTTAGTTAGAAAAAAAAAACTATAATTAGTTTGAAAGTAGTTATAGTTGATTTTAGGAATATAGACTATTTTCTTACGAGTCACATTTATTTGTCATATTTGTGAGTTACTTTTTATAGGCTAAATAAAAAATATTTCCCTTGTTATTAATGTTTTTAAAATTTTTAAAGGTTGAAATGATATAAATCATAGTGTGTATGTTAGTATTTTCTATAATTATGTTTATTTTGAGTATGCCTTTCACAATTAAGGAAGAAAAAACCAATGTAAGTTTGAATTTGGGAGGGGATTCCAAATTAGAGTTCACAATGGCTCAATTTCAAAGTGCCCATTTTCTAGTCCAAAATTAAGATTATTTCAAAAAATTAAAGAGAGGTGGATATGAAGTTGCATGGATTGAGTGAATTTCATAATCAAATATATTCATAATGACATGTGTAGAAGCATTGAATTATTAAAGTTAGAATCATAATTAAGAGGATTAGAATATATTTTTTAGTTCATAGCTTATACAAGCAAAGTGGTTTGGACAATGGCGATATTGAAATAATGAATAAAAGTAGACATGATTAGAATAAGTCACGATGAGGGTTGTTTTTCCAAAGGATATCACTACTTGTCAATATCAAGTTACTAAGTGAAACTTTTTCAATTGATACCACTACTTGTCAAAATGCCGAATGTGGAAAATGGTGTTGAGTAGTTATGTCAGTGAGATAAGGATGAGGTAGCATTGATGGATGGATATAAGGGGGATGGAATGAATATAAAGAGGATGTCATGAAAATGAATGGGCATAAAAGTGAAGTCACTTGAGAATTTGACTACAAATATTAAATAGTGATACAAACACAATGCAAAGAAAGATCAGTCACTAAGAGATTAGAAAAGTATATAAATCTAAGATCTATCAATTTATTTGTATAAAATTGGATCAAAAATCAAATATTTTGTGTAAGTGTAAATTTTTCTCCTCTGCACGATCGATGAGGTAAATAAATACCTACAGGCGAAAACAACACAATCCTTGCCATAAATAGGGATTAAAAAGTATACAAAATGTTGAAAATAGTATAGAAATTTGAGAAGATTAGAAGGAAGAAATGGAAATTTTTAAATAGGAAAAAAGATTTAGAAAAAATAGAAATTACACAAAGTTGCAAGGAAGGGTCTTAGATAGGAATTTAAGTATTAAATAAAATAGTAGATTTGTGTAAGGGCATAACATGCATATTATTAGTATCAAATTGTATAGACAAAGTTTTGATAGTAAATGAAAGAAATAAATAAAATTTTTGATATTATTTTAGTATGGAACAATTTTAATTACTAATTTTATGAGGAAATAGGTTATAATGGTATATTTAATCTATATAAATTCTTGTAGCATTTTGACATATATTACACATAACAAGAATGAAAGAAAGAACAATGACACAAAAGAGACAGGCAATAATGTATCATGGGAAAACCTTTTTGAGAAAAACCATCCTCCAAAGAATTAAAACCAATGTATTTTTAGCAACAAACCAATTACAATACAATATCAAGCTTTGAGCCTTACATGGAGTTCAACATTCTCAACCAAGGAGGAAAACATGCAATATGCAAATTTCTTCTTTAGTAGTGAGAAATTGTTTTTGATATTGCTATGAGACTGATGGAAAATAAATGAGAGCGACATTTCTCACTCCATGTTCCTGAAGATCTCCTCAACAAACAAGTCAAGCCTTTAAGTGCTTATACCAAGACCTACTCATAATGAGCAAGTACAAGATGATAAAGTGCTAAATAACACCATCCAAAGCCTCTAACTTATAGGCAAGTGAGAAACAAGAAAAAGTAAACCTACTATTTTCTTGCCACCATTACTTAATTCTCCTAAGCACCAATAATAATTGCATCAAGCATCTACAAGTTGGGCACCCATGTTTGCATAACATCCAAGGCAATACAATTGTTCACTCAAACCAAGTTGGCTTACAATATGTGCCCCAAGCATTAAATATTTTTACAATATTGAATGCATTTTATAATGAACCCCATAAGTTAAATGTATTTCTTCAATAATCCTAATAAACCATGACACCCTAAATATTAAATGCATTTCTCCCAATGTGCCACTGTCACGCCTCATACTTTTGCGATTGATTTCATTATGTTAATTCATGGTACCAATGGACACTAGTCGATAATATATGATCAGTAGGATGATGATGATTATTCCTTATGTCACTTTAGCTATATTTTTCAAGACTAATTTAATGTCCCCTTGTCACAAGTCAAAATTTCACAACCTTGTACATAGTTTCAACTTACAAAAAGAGAACATTAGTACACTAATCTTTGTTTGATTTCCAACTGATTGTAATATATATAAGAAATATTCAAATTACATAATGACATTGTCCTTATAACCTTATAAACTTATGATCAACATCAAATATACATTTTACATTTTTCATCAATAATCATATGATCACTATCAATATACATTTCTGATTTCCCTCATTAATCTTATGTTCACTATCAATATATATATTTATCTTTTTCTATCATTATCCATCATATTGGATCCATGCATTAATCATTAATTTCATATGAGAGGAGGGGATATGATGACCTTTGGCCAATTACCATCATGGGTCCACTAATTATCCTTTGACTTGAGGGGTGGATACTCACCAGCTGAGTCAAGGCCACTATGATAATCCTTGGTATGAGGGGTGCTTTTTGCACTAGCTGTAACCAAGGCCACTATATAATCCTTGGTACAAGGGGTGCCTTTTGCACCAGCTGTATCCAAGGCCACTATATAATAATCCTTTGGCATGAGGGGTACCTTTTGTACCAGCTATGACAAAGGCCACTATCCACTTGCTCGAGGGGTACCTTTTGTACCAGTTGAGACAAGGGCCACTAAATACCCATGGTGGGCTAGAAAGTCATCTCATGATCACCCTCTCATATGAAGTTAATGTATTAATTTCATTGCTCATATGTTTCACAATTAGTGATTCTTATCTCATGTAATAACTAACACTTTCATTATTAGAATTTCACTACTTAATGCTCAACATATTATCAGATTAAACATTGAACAATTATATATGGCAGCAGAGATACATATTCAAATATAAATGGTGCACCTGGTTTTCATATGGTCAATATGAATGGATATGCTAGTTCTTGAATTTGAATCCGTGACTGAACATATGAGGCTTGGCCTACAAAATTAATGAATATATGCTATGATGAAGATCAGAAATAATTTGATTCCCAGGTATGAATGGCTGGTCGAATGGGTGTTAGAGATGTCTTTGCAATGATATTGTTATTCGCTGCACCTTGCTGGATTTATATATGTTATTTGCTGTAATTAATGACTTAATGATAAATGAGATGGAATGCAAATGATATCCGATAATGGATATTTGCTGCTCTTTCTTGATATTCGATCTCTTGCAAATTGATACTCTTCTTATTGATGTTTCTAATTCTCTAATTTGAATCATGCCCCCTACCTTCCAATTCCTTCGATCATATATATGACTTGTTTAATGATGGATCACGTCTCTAGGAAGGAGTCTTTTCCTCAAGCAACCCATCAATATGATTAAGGGTTAACACAATCTAATTAAATGTTTTTATCTTCTTGGGCGTCAAGTTCTTTGATCAAATATCGATATACATTAACCATGTTGTTTAGTACTTGATTGTCGGGATAGTAAGGAAGAATTGATCATCCTTAAAGTATTTATTTTTTATGCCAACTCATCCTTGTCTGTTATGACTCGTCATTTTTATAGTTTTGTCTTCTTCTCTCTTCTAATATATGTAGACTATTTCTTGAGGTTTTCCAAGGTTAGAATGGAATGATCAATATGAAGCATTTCCAATCTTTAATTGGAAATTATCGAGCTATGACAACTAACCTATTGACAATGGAATGAGTGTGAATGAATGCAGGGTTGTCGAAGGCAATTTAAACATGTTTCAGGTAGAGGGGTTCTAGCCGCTTGGCAACATTAGCATGGGTTTTATCTGTTGTCACACACACTCACATAGATTGCTTTATGTTTTCAATGAGTGTTTACCTTTTTACCCATTGTGGCTAATGTCGTTATTCCATACTGCCTCTATGCATTATTGTGATGCCTATTTCGTCAAAATAGATGAATTAGTTTTGAAAATTGGATTTATATATATATATATATATATATATATATATATATATATATATATATATATAATATAAAATACTTACTTAATTTCATCTATATTAACAATGTATTTAATTACTTACCTTGTAATCATACATATAAATAAAAATATTAGTTTTATATGAGAAAGTAAAATGCCTATTGGTTTCTTTAATATAAATTAATATTAAATAGTATTATTGTAATTTTATTTAAATAAATGAATCTAGGCTTTTCAATTTTCTTTTTTAAGAATAAAATATATATTTTTTAACTAAAATTCTATTAATATATATAAATATGTTTAGTCTTTAAAAAGGGAGAAAGGCATGCGTAGCATGCAAAAAGGATACTTATACTAAGAAGAAAGAAAATTTTGCATGAGGAATCGCAAAATTTACATTTAGGGTTTGAAAAGAATAAAAAAAGGGCAAAAAGATTTTAAAAAGGGAGACGGACGTAAAAAGAAAGGAGGAGAGTTACACAGGAAGATCAAGGATTTACTAGAACTGCTTGCAAGAAGAGGATGGATCAAGGGATTGCAATTCAATGCTGGGAAATTACAGGTTCTCTTTTTTAAATTACTCTCTTTGGTTTATGTGATTCCTGAGAAATCCGTATGTAAATCTTCAGGCTAAATAAAAAGACTATCTAGAACCGATCTACATGTAGGGGCCGATCTGTTGCATCATTAGAGGAAATATCTTTTTTTGTTTGAATCAATTTCTTTTCTTTAGCTGTCTGTGAAATCAGTTAGCAGTCTTTAGCTTGTTTTTTATTTTGGTTCCTACAAACCTAGCGATCACTTCCAAATGATTTCTTTGTCCTTTTTACTAAGCGCTGGTTTCATTTTTTTTTCATGCATAAACAGCTACTGTAAAGCCTCTTTTAATGACTCCCAACCTTTGTCTCTAGTGAAATTGCTAACCTCATCTGCAAATTGACCTTTGTGTGTGTGCTACGAATGTTGTGACTTGTTTGGCTTACCATACTATCATCCAATGACTCCTTTCAGCCTTAAAACAACTTAACTCTACGTTTTCCTTGTTATCTTTGTTTACGTGTTTTGGACCATTTCTTCATCTAATAGAAGTTGTAATGATCTACGGGTTGGGGTGTTTTTAACTTAAATATGTTTTCTTTTTAATTCAAAAGGAAATCCTCTTGGGTTCTCAACAATATCTTTGTAATATGAAGGTTCTTTTGATCTTTTCTTTTGTGTTGATTAAGGGAAGTCCATCTCATGTGAATACTTCTAATATTAATTTCAAATGTTTTTCTTAAAAGTATATTTAAAAATATCCATGTCCCAGTAGGGTTAAATTTATCACCGAATCAAATAATTAGGAGTGCTATTATAGTGTAGATAGTACTTCAATAAATGTACAACACCTATAACCTATTCATGAAAATAAGATTACCTTTTTAATCAAACTGTGATCACCTTAAAAAGAAAAACTAGTCTCATGAATCAAATAAAGGTGTTATCTAGAGCAAATTATATCTCTTGAACCCATGCTTTCATTTAATAAGATAGTTATGCCGTGATTTGAGATTGGAAAGAGTTTTATCATCTGTAATTGTGCCCTGAAAAGTGATTGGTTAGTTATTTCTTGTCTTTTGTGATTATATGTTTCTTTGGAAAGATTACCTTCAGGGACGGGTGTTGAATGTGGGAAAATATGGAAGTAGGTTTCCTTTTTTGAAGCCTACACATTGTTAAATGGCTAATAATTTGGCTAAAGTGAATGTGATGTTGAAACAAACATATGTACCATTGAAACAGATGGTGAATTGCCTAGTACAAATATTATATTTTCCTTGCCATATCTTGTTGATGAGATGTTGCATTCATGATAGAAATGCATGTTGATTGATAGACACACACTAGATTCCACCTTGCACTTGTTTATAGGTTGCTAGACCCTTCAAGTAGGGTCAGGCATCCTTTAGTTTGAAGGATACCAGGGAAGCACAAGCTTCATGGTTGGGTGGAAAAAGCGTCTGAACCATGTTCTTGTCCTTTGATGTAGTAGATGACTAGATGGTCGATGGTGGTCGAGGACTAATTTTGGATTCATTTGATATTGATGACAGTTGTACACTTGTATTTAAACTCAAATGTTATGTAAGGTGAAAAGCCATATCTGTAATTGTATATTTATTGATATTGAAAGCTCTATAATTGAACTCAGAAACATACTTGTATCGTATTTCATGATTGGAATAAATTTATGAATGCAAATCTTGTGTTGTCATATGATGTCACTTATATCACTTCTACTTGATGTTGTAATAGAAGTTACATTACTTTACTTGCAGTAATTTAGTTTCATTTTAGATGTATGTGAATATGGAAAAATCTATACTTTACATTTGGTATTAGAGCGATGGTTCTACTCTAGGCCTCTTGGACTATTATGCTAAAGTTGTAAACTCTTTGCAGATAATTCATCATGAATAGTACAAACTCTAGACATAGGGTATCAACCCTAGGATCTGGCAGTAAGCTAAATACTAGAAACAATGAAGAAGCCAATGTTGGGATAATACTAGCACTAATGTAAGAGGAGCTAATGCTGGGAATAATGAAGGAAACAGAAATGAGGCAAACAATAATAACAATGTAGGACAAAATAATGATGGACAGAATAACCAACTGAATCAAATCCTAGCTCTCTTGACTCAGCAGGGAACTCTCTTGACTCAGCAGGGAACTCGAATGAACAATATGGAACAGGAAATTAGAGGAATAAGAGAAAATTAGAATGAGGAACATAGGGAAGAAGCCTGAGGTCCTAAAGGAAAAGTGAATGGGAATAATCAAAACAAAATTGCTGAGGAATTAGGAAAGGATCTCAAAAAGGTTACCCCTCCTAAGTTTGATGCTAAGGCTATAGGTGACAGAGCTAAAGCATGGATAATTGATATGGACAAATATTTTGATCTTTGTGACTTGTCTGATGAAACTAAAGCTATATGGGGATCCTATCAGCTTGCTGGGGAAGCAACGACTTAGTGGGATAACGAGAAGGATGAAAAGAAACTGTTACCAGAAGAAGTCGTGTGGGACCACTTCCTCATACTTTTCAGGAAGAGGTGGTTGCCACAACTCTATTTTGATAAGAAAATGATAGAATTTCAAAACCTCACTCAGGGAGGTTTGACATTGACTCAATATTGGGAGAGATTCTCTCATCTGTTGAAGTATGCTCCACTGTATTAGCTTGACGAAAGATTCAGGATTTGTAAGTTTATCTTGGGGTTAAGGCCATAGATTGGGTTAGAAGTGGATATTCATAATCCATTGACCATGGATGAAGTGTTTGAAAAAGCTACTAAATAGGAACAAAAATTGCAGCAAATTGCAAATTACTATTAGAGTCAGGATGTGAAGAATGGGAATAAAAGATTTTAGAATGACAGTCGCAATCAGGGTAATAATAGAAACCAAGGAAACATAAAGTGCCAGATAAGGAATCTTAAAAGAGGCAATAACTGCTAGGAAAAGAACAATGGAAACCAAGGTGGAAATAATATTAAGAGAGGTAATTATGGCAATAATGGCAACAATAATAGGAGGGACATGCCAGCTAGACACAGAGGACCCAGAGATGGATGTTACAATTGTGGAGGAGAACATTATGCTAGTGCGTGTCCTTAGCGAACATTGAATTAGAGATATGGGAATTGACAGCGAGCTCCTCAACACCAGATTCATGCGACTATAGATCATCGACAAGCGGATTTCCAAGCTACATCCATTCAGATGTTCAGCAAGCTCTTTAGCCTTCCAGTTTCTATTTTAATTGATACAGGAGCTACAAAATGTTTTGTTGATCCTAAGATTGTAGCTAAATTATCTGTAAAGCAAGGACACATGGAAAATTCTTGGATGGTGCAGTATGGTAACAATGTAGAGAAAAGAGTAGATTCATGTTTGTATGCAGTGAATTAGATCTTCCTACTTTCCAAACACAAGTTGTTAGCAAGAGACACTAATAGGCATATCAAGTGTTTTCATTAATGGAAACTGAATCTATCTTACATATCTGCATTGTATCATTTGATCATACTAGAAGTCAGATCGCAGATTTGTCTAAGTCCAAATAGACATGAATAGAGCATATGATAGGGTTCAACATTTTGGTCCACATTTCTCCAGATGTAATCATATTGTGCTACGGATCTGAGGGAATGTTAAGGGATATCAGGGCTACTTAAATCCAAATTTTTTGCCTATGGTGATGAAGGGATTGAAAGTTACAAGCAACTAAGTATCAGGTTTTGGTTAGACAGTTCAGTTTGGTGAAGAATAGGCCAACTTGGTGTTTGATCCTTGTGCAGATTATGAGAAGTGGTTGGTTAAGTAATTTATGAGATCCAGTGGTATTGGCTAACATGTGTGGTGACTTGAATACATAGGTTTTGGTCTGCATTGATGTTTGTCCATGGATTCAACCGACAGAACAGTGGTCTTGAAAAGTTTCTAATTTTTCTTTAGGCCGACTGCAACTGATGAAATTTCATGTTGTGGATATAAATGATCGATGAGTGTGAGAATTTTGATGCATGGTTGTGTGAATATGAGGTGAGAGATGTGGAGTGTGGCAGTATCAAGTGTGAAACAAGAGATCTGAGCCTCGATCATGGTAGAATAGTGAAATAGAGTAGTGAGAGATGAAGTGTGTGAAGTCAGTATATTGAGCATCACCGGAACTGTAATCTTACATTGTTAGATGCTATTCTTCAGTTCAAATATTTCAGTGAACTCTTTGTAATTGATATTGTAGGTAGTGAGCCTCCTTTGAGCAGTGAGCTCTAGGTAGTGTGTCCGAAGGCATGTGCCTTCCCATTTGTAATACTTTTAACAGAGTATAAAATCTTGTGGGTTAACCCCCACCGTGGTTTTTCCCTTAACTAGGTTTCCACATAAAAATCTTGGTGCTCATGTGTGATGATCTTGTTGTTGTTGTTGTTCTTAAGTTCATGCTTCTTTCTTTTGAATGTATGTGGTAAATTAATAAAGGAACATAGAAATAAGTTTTGCAGAACACTGATTCACCCCCCTCTTAGTGTTCCTTATTTACAACAATTGGTATCAGAGCCTAGTTCCTTGGAAGAAGTTTAATAGCTTGAGGAAGATCTGGGAAGGTATTTCAATGGGTTCATTTAGGTATTCTGATGGGATCAATGAACAACTTCAAGTTGCTTTAGAAGATCTTGACCAGTCCACAATAGAAGTCAAAGAACTGAAAGAGAACCTTAAAGATGCTGAAGATTTCATTTAGAATTTAAAAGGGCAACTGAGAAAATCTATGGAAAAGAGGAAGGAGCTACTTAAGTGGTTAGCAAATTAGAATGAAGACAATGACATGGATGAGGCTCTAAAGGAGAAGACAAAGGAATGTGAGAAGCTAGAAAAAGAAGTTATTGTCCTAAAACATGAGATGGAATCCAGGGTGATGTGACTAACCAAGGAAATTAAGGAAAGGAAGAAGACTGAGGAAAACCTGAATTAGTCTTTGGAAGAAAGAATAGAAGAGTGCTGCAGATTGGACAGAATAAAAGGCCATCTAGAGTTTGATCTACAAGAAACTAGGTATAATGAGGAACAACTTGAAAGGCAAATTGTCATTCTCAAACATGACCTAGAAGCTACAAATGAATACAAAGAGAAGTTCAAGATAAGCTCAACTAAACTTGAGGTGCTGCTTGATAGTCAAAATAAGGCAGATGATAAGCATGGTCTAGGATATGAGAAAGGTGAAGGCTCTGGATCTAGTAAAAGAAATCCTGAAGCAAGAAATCAAAGAAGGAATCCTAGAAGGCCTCCGATAAGACAACCTAATGCTCAAAGGTGTCCATCTTTCAATGGAAATTGTTTTAATTGCAATAAATTTGGTCATAGAGCTACTAAGTGTAGAAGTAGAGTAAATCAAAGTGGTCCATCCTTCTTTGATCAATGCTTCAATTGTAAAAGGTATGGTCATAGATCCAATGAATGCAGAAGTATGATGATGAATAACTCTAACAACAGAGGAAATGTCAATTCTTTCAATGGCAAATGTTTTTCATGCAATAGATTTGGACACATGGCTAATTAATGCAGATCGAGAGGAAATCAAGTAAATGAGCAAAGGAATGTTGTGTGCTTTAATTACAATAGATCTGGTCATATTGCAAGATTCTGTAGAAGTAGGATTGATGATAGAAAAGGTCTAGTAAATAGAAACCAAAATATGCAAAGACATGATAAAGGCAAGGGCAAAGTAGATATGAATAAGATCCAGAATGAAATGAACACAACATGGGTGAAGAAAAGTGTAATGAATGATGGTTATGGGTCCGCACTAGAATCTGGTGCTAATAAATTCATCTGAGAATTGAAATAGGAGCTCAGGCTTAGGGGGAGTTGCATTGAAGATATAATTCCCCCTACCAGTAAGTGGGTGCCTGAATCTGGCATGATGAATGAAGATAAAGAAGCCTATTGCAGATCTGTTGAAGCAAATTTTAGAAGAAAAGAAGCTAGTGCGATTGATTGCAAAGTAATTAAAGATTGATAGTATTCAAAAATAGTGTATCCAGAAGAGTTAGGGAAAAGCATTTATTACAATGATGAATTAGGTTTTGCAGAGCAGAAAAGGTCATTCACTCAACATTTGAAGCACTTTGCATTCAAAGAGAACAAGGAGAAGAGTGCCTGAGCTGAGATCTCAAAGGTTTGGAGTACGAAAAAATGAATTTGACAGCTAACCCTAATCTAGTGGTGAAACAAGGTATTCCCTGTAAAGCTCTCTTAATTTGCAATTTCTAGATATGGTTACTCCATTAGTTGTTGACATCACTGAAAGGCCTCAACCTAAATTTAAAAAGCATCCACACAAATCTGTAGAGGTCGATCCATTAGGTGTCCTTTCTAATGTTCCACATGGTGTGTTCCACATAGAAGATATTAGGGCTTACATTCATGCTAGCATAGATGAGTTTGGCGATTTGAAGTTACTGAATTTGTTTAAGAATCACTCGAGGGGTGAGATTTATGGTCTTAAACCTAAGTATAAGGCATTGCAAGACAAATATTTCATTTAGGTTATAGGGTTCCTGTCCTTCGATGAGGACGAGTGGGTTTGGTATGTACTAAGTTAGATGCATGCTAAATTTATGTGGTTGATGAAACCCTTTAAGATCACTAAGGATGCCATCAAGGCCATAATAGAATTGAACTCATCCAATGGACTACTGATGTTAAAATCAATGAAGAATTAGACTGTAACTGAAGCTACCAGCTCAAAGTTTGATAAGAGGGCAATGATAATAAATGATATAACTGATCCAGATGTCAAATTATCATCTATGGTGATTAGGTATAAGATATACCACTCCAGCAGGGAAAACTTAGTGTCTAGTACAACCATTTATGCTACTTACCATGTTAAAATAAAATGCTGACTATGACCAGTGTGAGCTGCTACAAAACCAACTAATGGAGAATCTAAACAAGATTAAGAAGGATAAGAATAATACATTCAAGTATGGTACGTTGGTCCTATGATTGTTCTTTTACTTCATGAATGAGTTGCCTGGGATGAAAAGCCTGTGTTGGACCAATGACAAGCCTGTTGCCATACAAATAAGAGAGCACTTGCACAATATTGGTGACTCCAATGCCCAAAGGACTACTCTTTGGGGATATTTCAAGAATTTTCATAATATGATGCAATCAAGGGAAAGAATCCCTAAGTCTGTGGCGGAAAAGTATAAGGATACAATCTGTTTCATGGTGGAAATAGATCAATGCTTGATGAAAGTAGTTGAACCAAGGACTGTATGGATCATGCCCATGGGGTATGAAGTTGATGAAAAAATATTGCAAATGTATGCTCAACACCTTCTGAGAAAACCAAAACATACCTCAGTTGAGAGATTCGGTACATATGATGAGATTAATTTGAAACTACATGTTGAGCTTGAGAGACTTGAATCTAAGAGAGATCTAAAGGCGAGTTGAAATGTATGCAGAAAGTATTGGAATAACCAAAGAAGTTGTGAGACAAAATAGGGAAAGGATAGAGAAAGCTAAGAAGGAGAAGCAGGACAAGGAATAGGGAAGTGGTCTGGTAGAATCCCCTTCTAAATCAAGGACTACTAGAGGATTTCTGGTACAACCTCTAGTGCATCAACTTATCCTATTGTAGAGAAATTCAAAGAAAAACCTACCGGTAAGGAAGGAAAAAGAACAAAAGTAATGGGAAAAAGGTCATATGTTAGTGTGGAGAAGGAAGATGAAAAAAAGACTGATTTAGATGATGAGGTTAAAGAGTTGAAGGCCTCAGGCACTAAGGCTACTAAAGTGTCTAAGGAGAAGCCCTCTAGAAGCATAAATTTAGAGAAAGTAGAAGCATCAAGGGTTGCCAAAGACAAGTCCTCTGGAAGTATAAGGGTAAGCAAAAGACAAAAGACTAAAACTCATGTTGGAAAATCCACCCTGACAGTTGAAGATATTGTGAATGCAGTAACTGTTCATGGGAATTTGAAGCCCATAACAAAATATTATGACAACTTTGATAATGTCAACAAGAAAATTTTGGAGGATGCTATTGTTAAGTACATGAATACATTCAAAAGAGCACTTGTGGAAATTTTGTCAAAAATCCCTAAGAGTCTAAGTGACATTTTGGAGATGAGAAAAGAAGTTGCTAAAGCAAAGGATTTGGAGCTAAGAGAACATGTGTTGTCCAGTCTATGTCTGATAATCTCTAGGAAGGAAGAAAATAAAAATTTCAAAGAAGTTAAAGATGAATTCAGAAGCAAGAAAAGGATCAAATAAGCTAATGATTGGAGACATTGATGAAGTGGTCAAAGAAACAGAACAAATTCTAAGGAAAGCCCTGGACAAGAATAAGTTTTATGTGGTCACTGAAGAACCTATTGATACTGATGATACATCCATTCTAAATAATGAAGAGTTGAAGAAAAATGAGCAACAAGCTGAGGCAGATGATTTCTCTGCTCTAGAAGAAGAAATATTGAATAAAGGAGATGAAGAGATGGTGACGGAAGATAATGTTGATTGTGCAGAGGATACTCAAATTCCTCTCAACCAATCTGGTGAAGAAAATACAGAGATGAATATGGACATAAATGCTCCTAATGAAGGTGATTCTAAGAAGAATAAAGAGTAGAAAGTAGAAGAAGTTAAGGACAAGGAAGATCAAGAAGAACAAACTGATGATGGAATTGATTCTTCCATTCTGGATGTTGAGGAATTTGATAAAAATGATGATAATGCTATTGCTAAGGATACACAAAATCCTCCAGAAAAGAATACAGAAGACATTTCTGATAAAGATAAAAAGAAGGATGCCTCTGCTGTTGATGCAGAAAGAGTAGAAGAAGATAAAAAGAATGAAAATGATAAGCAAGAAAATGTGGTTGACTCTGGAAAGGGAGAAGATGTAGGCTCTAAAGAGCATAAAACTGAAACATCATATTGGGCAAGAGACACCACAGAAGAGTGAAAGAAGTTTTGGAGAAAGACAAACAAGTTGCAGAAGATCTAGATATAATACAAGGTCCAATCAATTTTGATACTTTATCACCGGTACAGAAGATGAATTTGGCCTCTTTTGCACAAGCTAAGGCCAGAGAGGAAATCTTGAAGTTCCATATAGAAGACAGTGAGTTGCTTGATCTTGCATCTGACATTTTGGAGCAAATCATGCCTTCATTTCAGAAGGATTCATCAGCATCCCCCTCCGATTAGTTGAAGAGTCTGATAAATTCTATAAGTACTCACTTTGAGTCTTTTGAGAAGTTAGCAGAAGTTAAAGTCCGGAATGAATTTAATGATAAAAGATTTAGTGAAGTAAAAAGAATAATTGACAATGATAGAATTATGTTGGATACTAGTGTAATGAGTATTCAAAATGCCCTCATTGAAGGAGGAGATGTGTACAAATTTTGTTTATCTTGGCCAAAAGTTGTAGAGGATATTGAGAAGAAAATAAAGGAGTCTGAGTAAAAATTGTCAAATGTATCTCAATCCTTTGATCCTTTGACAATATCTACGGTGAGTCAAGAATGTTGAGTAATTATCTTGATTGATGAAATAAAGAAATTGGTGAAAGAAAAAGAAAACATTGTGGCAAGGATGTGTGAACTTTGGGGATTGATTTTCCCTAAGTTAAAAACAATGTTCAATGCATTGACAGAAGCTCAAGCTGCTGCTCTGACAAGTGATCCCACTGATCTACATAAGGCAGAGTCACAGGTATTTTTATTCAGTGGTCATATTTTAGTCTTGGGTAGCATGAAGAGAAGTTGGGATAGTGAATTGACACTGTTGAAAAATATTTTTGGTGATGTGTTTAAGTTCATGTAGACAAGACATAAGGATTGTTTGTATATATGCACCCAGGTACATAGAGTTTTTGCGTGAATTTTGGTATGCAGATCTCAACCTTTGCCATTGATGTCAAATGGGGAGTGGAAATTAGTGAAAAATGAGGAATTCATCTAAGAGGGAGCAATGGAAATCACAAGTGTACATAGTAAGGGGGAGTTGTTCTAACACTTATTCATTTTTCATTAAGTGTTGCCATCAATACCAAAGGGGGAGATTGTTGGCAAGAGACACTGCTAGGCATATTAGGTGTTGTCATTGATGGAAACTAAATCTATCTTACACATCCACATTGTATAATTTGATCATACCGGAAGTCAGATCACAGATTTGTCTAATTCTGGATAGACAGGAATAGAGCATATGATAGGGTTCAACATTTTGGTCTGCATTTCTCCACAGGTAATCATATTGTGATGTAGATCTGAGGGAATGTTAAGGGATGTTAGGGCTCCCTAAATCCAAAGTTTTAGCCTTCGGTGATGAAGGGATTGAAAGTTACAAGCAACTGAGTATTGGGTTTTGGTTAGACAATTCAGTCTGGTGAAGAACATGCCGACTTGGAGTTTGATCCTTGTGCGGTTGGTTAAGTAATTTATGAGATCCAGTGGTATTGGCCAACATGTGTGGTGACTTGAATACATAGGTTTTGGTCTACATTGATGTTTGTGCATGGATTTAGCTGATAGAATAGCGATCTTGAAAAGTTTCTAAGTTTTCTTGAGGCTGACTGCAGCTACTAAAATTTCATGTTGCGGATATATATGATCGATGGGTGCGAGCATTTTGATGCATGGTTGTGTGAATATAAGGTGAGAGATGTGAAGTGTTGCAGTATCAAGTGTGAAGTAAGAGATCTGAGCCTTGATCATGGCAGAACAATGAAATAGAGCAGTGAGAGATGAAGTGTGTGAAGTCAGTATATTGAGCCTAATCAGAACTATAATCTTGCATTGTTAGATGCTATTCTTCAATTCAAATATTTTAGTGAACTCTTTGTAATTGATCTTGTAGGCAGTGAGCCTCCTTTGAGCAATGATCTCTAGGTAGTGTGCCCGAAGGCATGTGCCTTTGCATTTGTAATACTTTTAATAAAGTATAAAATCTTGTGGGTTAACCTCCACTATGGTTTTTCCCTTAACTGGGTTTCCATGTAAAAATCTTGGTGTTCATGTGTGATGATATTTTTGTTGTTGTTCTTAAGTTCATGCTTCTTTCTTTTGAATGTATGTGGTAAATTAATAAAGGAACATAGAAATAAGTTTTACAGAACACTGATTCACCCCCCCTCTTAGTGTTCCTTATTTACAACACAAGTCAACCTTTATGTTGCACCTCTAGGATCTTACAATGTAATTCTTGGAATCAATTGGCTATCTGAACATAAGTCCTTGGTGGATTGTGAAGAGAAGGTAGTGAAATGCCTTGATGACCTTGGGAATCAAGTAGAGATTCATGGATACAGAACACCCCTTAAGCTAAGACAGATATCAGCTATGCAATTGAAAAATGCTAAAAGAAAGGGATGTTCCATCTATATAGTGAAGATAAGAGATCTAGATAATCAGGAACCATCTTTTGATAAATAGCCTATTCTTAGAGAGTTCAAAGATGCCTTCCTTGATGAATTGACAGAACTACCACTTAAAAGAGAATTTGATTTCTCAATGGATCTAATTCCAGGAATAGAACCACAATCTAAAGCACCTTATCGAATGACAACAACAGAACTATATGAACTTAAGGTACATTTAGAAGGATTGTTAAAACAAGGGTTTATTAGAGCTAGTTTGTCACCTTGGGGCACACTAGTCATCTTCGTAAAGAAGAAGGATGGAGTGTTGCAATTGTGCATTAATTATAGAATGCTCAAGAAAGTGACTATTAAGAACAAATATCCACTCCCAAGGATGGATGAGTTGTACGACTAGATGAAAGGTGCATAGGTATTCTCCAAAATAGACCTTAGATCTGGGTACCACCAGTTATAGATTAAGGATGAGGATATCTTTAAAACAACAATCAGAACATGATATGGTCACTATGAGTTCACATTAGTACCATTTAGGTTAACTATTGCACTAGTAGCTTTCATGAACTTGATGATCAGTGTGTTTAGGGATTGTCTAGACGAATTTGTGTTGGTCTTTCGAGATGAAATTTTGATTTATTCAAATTCAGTAGAGGAACATGAAAGACACTTAAGGATAGTCTTGTAGCATTTAAGAGAGAAAACTTTGTGGCAAGTTATCTAAGTGCACATTCTACCAGAGTAAAGTGCACTATCTTGGCCACATAATTTCAAGAGATGGGATAGCGGTAGATCTTGAAAAGATCAAGACAGTAATGGAATAGCCTATACCATAGACTGTGACTGAGGTTAGAAGCTTTATGGGGTTGGGAGGATATTATACAAAATTTGTAGAAGGATTCTCGACAATTGCAGCACCCATAACCTCGTTATAGAAGAAGGGTAAGAAGTTCGATTGGACAGATAAATGTGAACAAGCTTTTCAATTGTTGAAGGAGAAACTCATGACAACACCTATTCTGACCATACTTGATCCAAATGGTAATTTCATAGTGATAATAGATGATTCTACTGAAGGTGTGGGAGTAGTGTTGATGCAGAATGGGAAAGTGGTGGCATATGAATCAAGGAAACTAAAACAACATGAGTTAAACTATGCACCTCACGATCTTGAATTAGATGCCTTTGTTCATGCACTCCAAATGTGGAGGCACTATCTCTTGGGTAAGCCATTTGAGCTTAAGACAGATCATATGGGGCTCAAATATATCTTCACCCAACCTAATCTTAATGCACGATAGAGAAGATGGTTAGAATTCCTTAGCGAGTATGATTTTGGAATCGAGTATATAAAAGGAAAGGAGAATAGGGTAGTGGATGCTCTTATCAGGAGATGAAATCTGGCTACTATGGTAACTACTAGAACCAATCTGAAATAGAAGGTAATTCAAAAATTGCAAGGGGATGAGCACTATGAATGGGTTAAACAAGCATTAGAAGTAGACCCCACAAATCATTGATTTGATAGGTTTGTGATAGAGTTAGATGGACTTTTGAGGTATCAGGGGAGAATGTAATTTCTAGATTCAAATGAGTTAAGGAAGTTGGTTCTTGAAGAGATCCATAGTGCACCATATTTTGGACACCCAGGAGTGACCAAGACAATGGAAGGATTGAGGCCATTGTACTTTTGGCCCAAGCTTAAGAAGGATGTAACTGAGTTTGTCACTCGATGTTTAGAGTGTCAACATGTCAAGGCAGAACATGTCCATCCTGCAAGACTATTTTATCCACACAATGTTCCAGAGTACAAGTGGCAAGTGATTAGCATGGACTTTATTCAAGGATTGCCCATGTCAAAGAATAGGCATGATGTCATCTTAGTAGTGGTGGACAAACTGACAAAAGTGGCTCATTTCATTCTTGAAAATCTCTCAGATGGATTGTTAACCTTAGCAAAAAAGTTTGTCCAAGAGATCTTTCAACTACATGGAGTGCTAGAGATGATCATCTCAGATCGTGACACTTGCATGACCTCTAGGTTTTGGACCACACTTAGTGCTGCATTGGGGACTAAGTTGAACTTTATCATAGCTTATCATCCTCAAACAGATGGTTAGATAGAGAGAGTCAACCAGGTAGTGGAGGATCTTCTGAAGATGTACTATATGGACCAGCAGTATAAATGGGAGGAATATCTACCATTGGTAGAGTTCACGTACAATAATTCATACCATGCATCCTTAGGTATGGCATCATTTGAGGCTCTTTATGGGTGCTAGTGTAGGACTCCATTTAGTTGGGACAGGATTGAAAATAGAATAGTAGTTGGACCTGACATGTTAAAAGAAATGGAAGATCAGATGAGGCTAATAAAAGAGAAATTGAAGCAAGCCTTAGATAGACAAAAAAGTTATGCAGATAAAAATAGGACTTTTAGGCAATTCTTAGTGGGTGACACGGTGTTTTTAAAGGTCAAGCCACATAAGAGTTTGATTTCGTTTGGTAAGGCATCAAAACTAGCTCCAAGATTCATAGGACCTTTTGACATTCTAGAAGTTATTAATCTAGTTGCATACAGACTTGCTCTATCGCAAGCTCTCACCAAGATCCATAATGTTTTTCATGTGTCTTTGCTCAAACCTTATCATCCTAATGTATTGCATATTCTTGATTGGCATACTCTGCAGGTACAGGATCCAGGAGTGGTGCTAGTGGAGCCCATTTGAGTCTTGGAGAAGTGCAAGATTAAGTTGTGTAACAGAGACATAGTGCAGTATAAGGTCCAGTGGGACTAGTATTTAGTGGACAGTGCCACTTGGGAGGATGCTGCAGACATTGATAGATCTTTCCTGCATTTGGGGAAATAGAATAGATGCTTTTATTTCATGCACATTAGAGATACTTGATACTTTGTTGTTGATACATTTGATGCTTTGAGTAGTTTTAGTATGATACTTTATTGTTTTGGTGGAAGTAATAAGACATCAAGACGATGTCTCTTCTAAGTGGGGAAGGATGTCACGTCTCATACTTTTGTGATTGATTTCATTATGTTAATTCATGGTACCATTGGACACTAGTCAATGATATATGATTAGTAGGATGATGATGATTATTCCTTATTTCACTTCAGCTATATTTTTTAGGACTAACCTATTGATAGTGGAATGAGTGTGAATGAATGTAGGGTTGTTGAAGGCAAGAACATGTTTCAAGTAGAGGGGTTCTAGCCGTTTGGCAACAATAGAATAGGTTTTATATGTTGTCACACACACTCATGTAGATTGCTTTATGTTTTTGATGAATGTTTACGTTTTTGCCCATTGTGGATAATGTCATTATTCCATACTGCCTCTATGCATGATTGTTATGCCTGTTTCATCAAAATAGATGAATTAGTTTTGCAAATTGGATTAAAAATATATATATATATATATAATATAAAATACTTAATTTCATCTATATTAATTACGTATTTAATTGCTTACCTTGTAATCATACATATAAATAAAAATATTAGTTTTATATGAGAAAGTAAAATGCCTATTGGTTTCTTTAATATAAATTAATATTAAATAGTATTATTGTAATTTTATTTAAATAAATGAATCTAAGCTTTTCAATTTTCTTTTTAAAGAATAAAATATATATTTTTATCCAAAATTCTATTAATATATATAAATATGTTTAGTCTTTAAAAAGGGAGAAATGCATGCGTAGAATGCAAAAAGGATAGTTATAGTAAGAAGAAAGAAAATTTTGCATGAGGAATCATAAAATCTATATTTAGGGTTTGAAAAGAATAAAAAATGGACAAAAAGATTTTAAAAAGGGCGATAGACGTAAAAAAAAAGGCGGAGAGTTACGCAGGAAGATCAAGGATTTACTAGGACTACTTGCAAGAAGAAGATAGATCAAGGGATTGGAATTCAATACTAGGAAATTATAGGTTCTCTTTTTTAAATTACTCTCTTTGGTTTATGTGGTTCCTAAGAAATCTGAATGTAAATCTTTAGGCTAAATAAAAAGACTATCTAGAACTGATCCATCTCCTATGTGAGGTCTAGTTAACCAATATACCTGCTTGAGTAAATCTATAGTGCTGTAGATTGTTTCTGAGACTTTCTTTTTCCAATTAAGGGTCCACTAAGCATTTTGGTGACCATCTTAGCTATTGAATTAGCTGTCTTTTTTTTTTTTATCTGATCTTGATTTTCATTCATTTTTTTAAGTCAAACTATTAACTATTCAAAAGACCTGCGTTGACATGAGTAGCTTGAGATTTTAATTTGACAACCTTGTTTTTCTTTGAGCCACAATCTTCAATCAGACTAGTCTTCTTCAGTAACTCAGCTCATCCCTTTAAAGATTGATCTCTCTGAGTCTTTTCCTTTAATTAAAATGACTTATTCTCTAGTTATCAGCCTATATGGCCATAATCTAGGATAGATCAATTTTATGCTAGTAATTCCTTTACCTTAAAAAATGGTCTAAATTTCTTAGATCTGCCATATCTTTATCAATCCACCTCTGAGTGTTTATATTTAAAGCGGCCTTATGCTGAATCGAACAACTTCTTGGTAAAATGACACTGCCTCCATAGAATGAATGGTATCCTTCTTGGTATACAAACAAAGCACTTACTATTATTTTTGTGCCCCTTAGACTTCTTTAAAGTGACCTCCTTTAATTTAGATGGCATAAAAAATAAGGATTAGATCTGCACGTAGGGGCTGATCTGTTGCATCGTTACAGGAAATCTCTTTTTTTCTTTGAATCAGCTTCTTTTCTTTAGCTGTTTGTGAAATTTGTTAGCAGTCTTTAGCTTTCTTTTTATTTTGATTCCTACAAACCTAGTAGTCACTTCCAAATGATTTCTTCATCCTTTATTCTAAGCACTGGTTTCATTTTTTTTTCATACATAAACGGCTATTGTAAAGCCTCGTTTGATGACTCCCCACCTCTATCTCCAGTGAAATTGCTAACCTCGTCTACAAATCAACCTTTGTGTGTGTGCTGCGAGTACTATGACTTGTTTGACTTACCATACTATCATCCAATGACTTCTTTCAGCCTTAAAACAACTTAACTCTACTTTTTCCTTGTTATCTCTATTTACATGTTTTGGACTGTTTCTTCATCTAATAGAAGCTGTAATGATCTATGGGTTGGGCATTTTTTTAACTTAAATTTGTTTTCTTTTTAATTCAAAAGCAAATCCTCTCGGGTTCTCAACAATATCTTTGTAATATGAAGGTTCTTTTGATCTTTTCTTTTGTGTTGATTAAGGGAAGTCCATCTCATGTGAATACTTCTAATATTAATTTCAAATGTTTTTGTTAAAAGTATATTTAAAAATATCCATGTCCCAATAGGGTAAAATTTATCACCGAATCAAATAATTAGGAGTGCTATTATAGTGTATATAGTACTTCAATAAATGTACAACACCTAGAATCTCTTCATGAAAATAAGATTACCTTTTTAATCAAACTGTGATCACCTTAAAAAGAAAAACTAGTCTCATAAATCAAATAAAGGTGTTACCTAGAGCAAATTATATCTCTTGAACCCATGTTTTCATTTAATAAGATAGTTATGCCATGATTTGAGATTGGAAAGAGTTTTATCATCTGTAACTGTGCTCTAAAAAGTGATTGGTTAGTTATTTCTTATCTTCTGTGATTATATGTTTCTTTGGAAAGATTGCCTTCTAGGACGGGTGTTGAATGTGGGAAAATAGGGAAGTAGGTTTCCTTTTTTGAAACCTACACACCGTTAAATGGCTAATGCTTTGGCCAAAGAAAATGTGATGTTGAAACAAACAATGTACCATTGAAACAAATGGTGAATTGGCTAGTACAAATATTATATTTTCCTTGCCATATCTTGTTGATGAGATGCATTCATGATAGAAATACATGTAGATTGGTAGGCACACACCAGATTCCACCTTGCACTTGTTTACAGGTTGCTAGGCCCTTCAATTAGGGTTGGGCATCCTTTAGTTTGAAGGATACCAGGGAAGTGCAAGCTTTGTGGTTGGGCAAAAAAAGTGCCTGAACCATTTTCTTGTCCTTTGATGCAGTAGATGGCCAGATGGTCAGTGGTGGTCAAGGACTAATTTTGGATTCATTTGATATTGATGACAATTGTACACTTGTATTTAAACTCAAATGTTATGTAAGGTGAAAAGCCATATATGTAATTATATATTTATTGATATTGAAAGCTCTGTAATTGAACTTAGAAAGATGCTTGTATCGTATTTCATGATTGGAATAAATTTATGAATGCAAATCTTGTGGTGTCATATGATGTCACTTATATCACTTCTACTTGATGTTGTAATAGAAGTTACTTTACTTTAATTTACTTGCAGTAATTTAGTTTCATTTCGGATGTATGTGAGTATGGAAAAATCTGTACTTTACAGCCACTAACATTAAATACATTTGTAATGTTACATACAACCTTTCCCAAAAAATATTAGCTTCTCTTAAAGTGTGGCACCACACATAGACATGGACCATCACTTTACAAAAATATCAAATATTTGTATGCAAGGTTTACAACACCTTTCCCAACATTCTCCCACTTATTGTATACATTGCATAAGAGACCAATCATGTAAAGGGCCAATCATAGTAAGGATTATTGTAAAGGGAAAACATCCCCATAACTGTCTTGCATTATTTGTACTTCTTTGTGCTTGTGGGATTCACTAAAATAACTACAACATCCATAACTACACATCAATATGCTCTAAATGCATATGAAAAGTTTCTCTATCACACTAGTGATACTCTGATTGTTAAATTATATCCTACTTTTAACCAATGGACATATTTCTTGAAGCCAAATGTCCTAACATGCTTGAGTAGTTCCCATATACTCTACCTCTAAAAGTGTAGCCAAAAGAGCAACCATACTCATTTGATAAATTGCAGCATAAAACTAGGTAACCATATATCAACAACTAGACCTTATCCTATCCACATCTCTTGCCCATTGAATCCATGAATCCTTGTACATATCCATAACTATATTGAAAGTCCATCCTCATTGGTAGAAAATCAAATACTTAGACATGTCTTGAAGATACTTGAAGACCCTCTATATCATAGTCTAATACTCCTTGTCCAACATGGACACATATACCTCCTTAAGACTCCCATGAATTGTACAATGTCTAGTTTAGTGCAAACCATAGAAAACTACCTACCACATTCATAATAAGAATGTGTCTCATATCCTCTATCTCAGTTGGTGTAAAAGAACATTATAAACCATGTCCATCTTCTCATACCAAAAAAGTGCTTCAACTATGTAGCTTAGATCTCCTTGTCCAAATCCCCATAGAAAAAAGTTCTCTCCACATCTAATTGTTCAACCCTGAGTACATGATGATAAAGTGCTAAATAATACCATACAAAGCCTCTAACTTATTTAGGGTATTTGATGGGATTGGATTTGAATGGATGATAGGTCTGATTTAGGGAGATGGATTAGATTAAGATTAGGGATGGAATAGATTAGGATTAAATGATGAATATGGGTTATGATTAAGGATGAAGTGGATTTGGGTGAAATAGAATGAGGATTAGTGGATGGATAAGGAATCAAGTGGATAAGAAGATTGGATTAGGATAATGATGAAGTAATTAGAATTGGATTAGGATGGTGATGGAGAATTGGATTAGGAAAATGGATGAAATATTATGATTGGATAAGGAAATAGATTAGACTATGATGTGGATTAAAAGGGACTTGATTAAGCTTGAATAGTGGGATTGGAGTAAGCTCAATTGATGGGAATTGATTAAGGTAAAACAATGGGATTTGATAGGGGGGTTTCAATGGTGTTTGGAGGAGACCCAACCCAATGTTAGGGGGATGCAAGGGGACATATGCGACTCCCCACTAACAAGGGTTTAGGGGTGTAACCTCTGACTAGATTTTTTTAGAAAAATGGGCTTGTAAAATTGATGGTTTTGATGGGGGATTTATTTGGATGACTAGGATAATGATTAGGATGAAATTGGATAATTGGACGAATGATTATGAGGAAATGGATTGAGATAAGGTCGATTAGGAAGAAATTGGATTAGGATGATGTGAATAATGAGGATAATGGATTAATTGGATTTGGATTAAGAAAATGGATGATTTGAACATGGATTAGGATGGGTGATTAAGAGGTGATTAAGGATGGGTAGGTGCTTGGCTTTAGGCAACTTTATACAAATAAACACATACATGCATAATTCTTGCAAAGGATTTGGATTTGACTTGGATTGAGGGGATTCATAGGTTTCGACAATGAAGACATGCCAAACATATCAACACCCTAGATTTAGTCAAGAAGGTGTGACATATCTTGTGGATCTCACGAAATGGTTGTGGGTCAATCCCAACTCAAAATAGAGAAGTGATTCCCACCCCCATTAATACCATGATACTATAGCTTGGGTAGATAGGTAATATATGGTCATGTACCACCATATACCCCTTATCTTGGAGACTTTCATCTTTCGCAAAGTAACCCTATCTCAAGTATAATTGTACATGTGAGTGTCTTCCCCTCCTACTGCGGTAGTGCACTAGAAGATATGACAACTAAAGGGTCTTAAGATAGGATGCAGGACTTCAAGGGGATATCCTCAATACACTTAAGGTGTGTGAAGCATATGTTCATGAGATGAGGGGTATGTCTAATGGCATGGTGAGAGAGGGTAACTCACTCTCCTCCTTCACTTTGCAAGGTATAAAGTTCTTAAAGACTTCACCCAAATGATAAATGTCTCCTAATGGAAGAGTCTTTCGATTCCCTTCCAAATTTGTATACCTCGCTAAAACATGAGGGTTGAGGTCATCCCCTTGGTGATGAAATCTAAGGTAGGCCACCTAGAGGAAAGAATCTAAGGTTTTTTTGATCTCCAAGATCACCAAATGGTACGAGGAGAGAGCATACACACCAAGGGCCTTGGGATGAACAAATATAACAAAGATTGGATCTAATCAAGTTTTTTGATCCCCATGATCATGTGAAGCACAAGGGGATAGCATACACCTTGAAATGATCACAAACAAAGAAAACAAGTTCTTTTTATCCCAAAATTAAATGTTCCTAGATTTAGTGATAAAAAGATGACTCCTTTGACAAGCAGGGCTGAGAAACCACAAGATTAGTAGTCTTGGAAGTGTCTTGGATGATCAAAAGATGCTACAATCACCAAAATTTGCCCAAGAAAATATGTTAGATGAAAAATCAGGACTGAAACACAGGCATTGACAGAGGCTGCATATGCACTGACAAAGGTTACAAGGGCACTGAATGAGGTTGTAAGGGTACTAGAAGAGGCTATAAGGGTGTTGAAAGAGGCTACAAGGGCACTACTGCAGACATAGGCATTGATAGAATGTATAACTTAGAACAATATCCTATTTCACTCAAATCCTAAGCTACCTCGAATTGAGAATAAAGGAATGCAAATAAGAAAGGAAACTAAACAAACTTAGCTACCATACAAACCTTTCTATGTTGGATATGGTCCTTTGATGTTGGATGGGTGATGGATCCTCAAATGAACAATGTAACTTTACAATTCATGGAGTCTTTGGAGAGAAAAAGGCAACATTTAGTTGCATGAAGTGATATGATTTGTGAAGGGGTGAGCTCCAAAATCTATATATTTTTGAAGACTCAATTGGATGGTAAGGATTTTATTGAAAGATCAATGGATGAGAATGCTTGAGAGATCCCAAGCAAGGAGAGATTTCCAAGTGGTGTGATGAGATTCGGTGAGAGATGTCCTTGGATCAAGGAGAAATGAAGGGTTGAGATTTGACCTTGGGAAGATGGATGGATGAGATTGACTTTATAAATGGGAGGTATGGGTTGGATTTGATTTGAGTTTTCAATTGGGAAGCATGGGAACAAGCCCAATTTAAAATTGGAGGAAAAGGGGATGGAGGATAAAAGAACCTCTGTACATGGGTTCTTGACCATGCCTTTTGTAAGAAGGCCATATGGACATGTACAAGAGGCCATGCCTTTGTACATTTGGGGGAATGGAGAGGATCTAACCAAGATTAGATTAGGATTTAGTTTGTGCAAGTGGGGGGTTAGGTTATTTAATTAGGTTTAAGAAAACCTAATCAAAAGTGTAGAAAATGGGAATTAAATAAATACAAATATTTATTTAATTCATAGGATGGGATAAAGGGATATTAGATAAATCAAATTTATCTAATGTTTGGACTATAGAGGAAGGAGATAAATGATTAATAAATCATTTTGGCTAGGGATAAGTACCGATGTAGGTATTGATACAGGTATGAATGAATAGTGACTTTGACAATAAAATATTGTAAAATGATGGCATTGGTTGTTTTTAATTCCCAACTAGATCTCAAAGAGAATCTAAAGAATAGCTAATTCTAATGATCAATTGCCTTGAGGGATTGGCCAATGAACATGAGTCAAATCAATGACAATTCCCTACATTTTTGGCTCTATCAAACCAAGGTGGGTTTCCCTACTCAATACTTAAAAGTTCTCTACCAGCATATAACTAGAGTACTGTTTAAGATAGAGGTCAAGCATATATTAGTTTCAATACAATTTGGCAAATTCCTTGACAACTATAGATTACAAGCCTAGAGAGCTCAAACACTAAAACTAGAAAATACATCAAATGTAACAAGTATTCATATTTTGTTTTGAAAAGTTGGTTTGGTTCTGACAAGGCTCAACTTCCTGACTAGTGCCTATCTGGATATAGAGTCAATTTCATACAACAGATATACCATATGGATAAAGAAATTCAAACATAAGATGCTTAATGTAGATGCCTTGCATTTACACAATCATGGTATGAATTCTAACTAAAATCCTAATTGAAGATCTAGTATATTGCATTCAGAATAACTACTTAATCCATATCTATTAGCAACATAATTTACTCCTGAAGCAAATTCTAAGAAAAGAGAACTATGCTAGCTTTCTGTTGAATTCACTGAGAGATTTGAAAACAATACATGGAGACAATGAAAATTAGATTTCATGTACTCATATTTTCCATTCTGATCAAAAAATGATACATAGAGTATATTTGATACATAATATTTCCCTTTCCCCTGATACAACACATAGAACTAATCAAGACAACTAAGACCCAAGACTTAGAAAATTCAAACCCTTTTCAAATGGCCTTGAATTCCATTTATAGAACAAGGGAGCCACAAGCTACAGGCCATGTACAACTCATGTTAGAAACAAAATATGCCAAAAAGTACCCTTTTAGGCACTACAAGACAAAATATATTTTCCCTTCCTGCAATATAGCACTAAAACAAATTGTCTGCTACACCTAAAAATCAAATAATTACCCTAAGTGGGGAGGTTAACTATTTTGTCTTTACTTGTCTAAACCCCTAGCGTGGAAACAAGTCATGATGTTGAACTGACGGTGGTTAGTCATGTACATGTTGAACTTAGCCACCCTTCACACCTAGGTTCCCACCAAGAACATAAAACCTGCGGGCACCCAAGTGCAAGGATATTTCACTTTGCATCACCTTCTAGGCACAAAAACATGACTCCTCATCTTTCAAGTTGAGGTTTCCAACCACCTCAACCTTCAAGGTCCCTGAGGCAACCACGTATCCTTGACTCTAGAAGTGCCAAAAACTTCCCTATAGAGGAAGAAGATGCAGGAGTCTAACTATTCTTGTCAACTCATCCCTTTCTCCAAATCACCAACGGGCTCATCCTGATGGACAGTTCTACACATGGCACAACTAGATCTTTGATGAGTGCCACCATCATGAGGGAGGGGAAGAGGGAGTAATGGGATCTCTCCCCCTCCGGATTCAGACTGAAGACTCATAACAACACAAAGCCATTGGAATCTCTAGAGAGGCAACCACTTCCCTCATGAGAATGACATTAAAGGACAAGAGGGAAATGAGTTGATCTTGCCCACTATTGCTTCACTCCTTGAATTTTGCCTAAACCCCCCATACTTAGGAACTTATCCCCTACTTTTTAACTTTGTATGAACAGAGCACTAACTAGGAAAATGAGGAGATACATTCTAAGGAAATGGACAAAAAATAAGTCATATTAAAAAGGGAAATATACCATATTTGGTTTCATAAAAGGAGGACAAATACAGTGTGTACAATACTTCCATTTATAGTAAAACACCAAGATCCTTGTGCCTGGATAACACCAAATTCAATATTTTATTCATTCAAATCTATCTATCTACATCAATGACTGTATCCGATCTTTAATTGGCAATCTTTGGAGATTTTATCCTATAGCCAGAAGTGGAAAAGGAGGCAAGGTCTGATAGTGATTGCATCCTTCTTGAACCAAAGTCCCCGTGGAAAATCTTTTCTCATCAATTAATCAATAATTAGATAGATAGCATGGAACAATTTAGAGAGCCACATAACACACCCCTGTACTATAATTGCAAATACTTCCTTCTCATCCCATCAATTCCCTTATAAACTCATTATGGTGTACTTTGGTGGCACAAAAAGGTTCACACGGAGCTTGAAAATGCTTAATTTATTCCAAGTGTCCTATCTAGATATGCCTTAGAAGAGGAAACTTGCCTAGAGATCCTAGCCTGCTTTCTATCAATTGATAGAATAAGACTTGGTACACTATTGATCTTGTTGTATAGTTTTTAGCCTGCAGCTTCAAGCATCGTAAACCATCATTCCATCAAATCATTTGAATTTAGGCTAATTGGATTTATCCTAAGAAGCAAATCAAAGGCCATCATGCAAGGGCAGTGGGCAAATGATATCCATTCACAATTTTTAAATGTCCATTGTAGATCATACTAGATCAATGGTCTTCATCAATGTTTGAAACTACTATAGTTGTGGTCAAAGATTATTTTATGACTCAGAATCCTCCTTTTTCCATGGTGGTACCTTCACCACCTCGTGCTAAGTAATTTGAAGCTTGGGCAAAGACTTTAGTCCCTATGAAATACAGCTACCCTAGGCATCAAAGATTTGGTGGATATCGTGGACAAAAAAGTCCATATCATCACCCTCACAATCTCACAAAAGACCTTAAAAGGTTTTAGCAAAGGAGAGAGTCCCCATGAAACCTTGACGAGTCACATGAAAATTCATGCTAGGTTTACTAGCTTGCAGATTCTTTTTAGGGATTATAGGGAAGAGCCAACCCTATGTGAGATACATAACTCCAAGGTATGAACATGCCACCAACATGACACATTGGTCAATCACAAAGATTTTGCATTCTTGTGGAGACTCAAAGTGAGGCCTGGCAAAGGAAGACATTCTAGCAAAAGAAAAAGCTATTGGCATGGATAGATGACACAACACAACTTAGAGGTCACTTAGTACACGTGTTTAAAGTTGTTTTAAAAGGCTCAGTACCATCAACCTAGAAAAAAAAGGGGGTTGGTGACTTAAATGATGAGACGGACTTAAGTTATTTAACTTAAGCCACTGAAAATAACCTATAGTAGGTCAATGAAGAAATACAATGCAGAACCAAAAGTGACCAAAGTACTAAGGTTTGATACTTTCAAAGGGTTTCTCTAGGGTTTATCAAGCCTTAAACACATAAAACTTTGGGCAAAAAGGGCATAGAAAATATAGGTCCTAACAGTGGCTCTAGTTGAGGACAGCTGATCGCAAGGTAACCATAAGGATCTAAATCTCCAGGGATAGCAGACCATGTGGTCAATTTTACCCTAAAATTGCCCAATTGTAGATGGCTTGATTTCACATATTTCAAACATCATATGGTCTCCCCAAGCCACCACAAAAGAAGAGAGAAGACCTACCTCTGTCAAATATTTTATTTTCCCATGGTCAAATTATCTTGTGTTCTTCTGATCTTTACAATCAAGGTCTGACTAAAGCACATCATCACTATATATATCATATATTTTAGAGATATCAAACTCATGATTATCATGACACCTTATATCAATAATATCATCATGCACCATCAAATGTTTACCAAGCTGAATTGGCAACTCAAAATGTTTGTAATGCATTAGATAGTTAGCATCATAAAATTTAGCTTCATCTGTTATATTTATGTCAAACTTGAAGCATTCATAATCAATATCCCCCTAGAATACCTGAACATGCATTTGCTCTGGCTTATTAAAGTCATAATTCAGATCCAAGTCTGATAAGTCAGACTAATCAAAGGTAAAGGACTAAAATACATTGACTGAATGATCATCTGAATTCTAGCCTTCATATGATAAAAAAATACTCATCTACAAGCACCCCTCCAATCTAAATTGACACCGATTCATGTTCCTTTAAATTTGGTAGCTTACCAATTCTATCATGCACCCCGATGTCTTTCAGTGGAGATTCAACTCTAATTATAACAAGGTTCTTTTCAAAGCTTAAGTCATCATCTTCACAAGGTTGAACAACTCCAATACAACTTATGTACATATTAGACTCCTTGGATTGATCTTTCTCAAATTATTCAAGTTCCTCATACTCCTAGTTCTCTACAAAGATAGGATTATCTCCACACCAATAAGGATCATCATTTTTCATATTTAATGGAACTAGAGGCTCATCATAAAGAGAATATGCCTTATGTTCATTCTTGTCATAAATGCTTTTGCTTCTTTGACCTGAGGATTCAAATCTTTTTCAGTATCAATATATTCCAAGTCATCATAATCCTCAAAGGAATACACAGACCAACTCTCAATATCACTTATACCATCAACAACTAGCCTTTCAAATTTGTACTCTAGGAGTCCAACAAGGTAAACAACTCATTCACCCATAGATAAACATGCCCCTTCGTAATTATTCACATTAGCCCATTCTTTAATTGAAGAGATGCATTATGATTCAACTTCATAAGTGAAATCATAATCATCACATGACTGATCATATTTACTATTGTCATAACTACCATAGCAAGGAGACTTGACTACTACAAAATCATGCTTCAGCTCTTTGAATAGCATGTTTGCACACCCTTCTTCAACATCACCTACCTTCTGAATTGCTTCATTATGTTGAATGTTTAAAAACTTCTCCATTCCTTGATTAGTAGGATTGCAACAAGAAGTGATCTCATATATATATATACCTATATACCTATATATATATATATATATATATATATATATATCCCTTTGTCTATTATGTCCGTTGTTTGGAATATTATAGCTACAATCCTCACCCACATAGCCAATGAACTAATCACAAACATCATTTTCTTTATTACAATATACATCTTTAGATCCTACCTTATTCTCATTGCACATATGCAGGATGTTATTTCTAAGCTCATCCATAGCAATTATCCCAATTTTACCCGAATGACAAAATGATGAATTCATTGTGGTATTAAGAATACTTCCATCTTGGAAAACATGGCTATCTCCTGATCTACATCTTTCATTTACGTAAGATGTTTTAACAACATCAATACCTCTAGGCCTGAGTTCATTTACCATCAAATGCTTCAAATTGTTTTCAATATCCATAGCTATGGATTATGTTTGGTGGATTATTGTAGGGTTTTTATCTCTTAGTAAATAACTCATCTCCTCATTGAATGCACCTAGGTATATAACTAGACAGATCACATCATTTGGCCTGATGCTTTCTAGGATATCCCTTATCATTTTTGCAAACCTTAGGTTAAAAGCTGGGACCAATTCCTCTTCACCCTTCTCAAGGTGAACTAGTTTGTTAATCAATGAACTTACATTAACGTTTTCACCAAATTGGTCAATAAAAGCCATTCTAAGATCTTACCATGAAGAAATGTAATGGGTGGGAAAATCTGTAAACCAATCTCTTACATCTTTGTTAAGAGATTGAAAAAATAATTTCATAACCACATCTTCTGCTTCCACCTCATAATCTCCAATTAGGTCACTAAAATCTTGCAAATGCTTATTTGTTGATTTAGAATCATCCCCATTAAATATTGGCAATTTTTTTTTGACCTTATCGAGAATTGGATTAGGGTAATTTTTGATACCACTAAAATCTACGGCTCTATATCTTTCAATAGAGAAAACCCCTCTCTGAGGATATGACTATTGTTGCTGTAAACCTTGAACTGTGACATTTAATTATGCAGGGGGATGGAAAGAATAATAATCCATACTTCGGTATGCTAGAATCACCTTCCACTAGACTAATACTTAACACAACTTTAAGTATTCCCACACAAAATTACACTAATACACACATATACTGCTTATTTAATTCCTTCTTTTCTAGCATAGATCTGTACTTAGTAAAGGAATAACACATTTCTTCACAAAATTTGACAAATGAATTTCACTTTGCAAAGCATTCATCCTTTGAAGATGGAACCAAAAGGGAAGATAGAATACCTAGAAAACATTGCAGATTTCATATAACTACTTTTTCTAAAGGAACATCATGCAAATCCTAGCCCAAGTTCAGTATAATAAGAGATCTTTCTTTAGTAACTTGAACAGTAGAGTCACCACCTCTCAAAGAGGACCAAATTTTCACAACACCATTTCTCATTAGACTAGAAACACACATTAGGGTTCAAAATTCTAATAGAGTCTTCTTACATCATTAATTTCTTTAGTGATTCAGTGGTAAGGAGAATGCTAGAGTCTCCACCCTCTAAAGGGAATGATAATGCACTGTACATGTGTAAAATCTAAATACCCATGAAAAACCACTGGAATAGTTCTTGACAATTATAGACAAAGTTCCCTAGTAGAGTCACCAATCTGTTGGTTGTTTTTAATTCCCAACTAGATCTAAAAGACAATCTAAAGAATAGCCAATTCTAGTAATCAATTACCTTGAGGAATTGGCCAACGAATGGGAGTCAAATCAATGAAAATCCCCTGCACTTTTGGCTCTGTCAAACGAAGGTGGGTTTCCCTACTTAGTACTCAAAAGTTCTCCTCCAGCATATAACTGGAGTACTATTGAAGACAAATTAGCTCTCTCTTTTGGGCCAAGCATATATTAGTTTCAATATAATTTGGTTAATTCCTTGACAACTACAGATTGCAGGCCTAGAGAGATCAAACACTAAAACTGGAAAATACATCAAATGTAACAAGTATTCATATTTTGTTTTGAAAAGTTGGTCCGGTTCTGACAAGGCTCAACTTCCTGACTGGTGTCTATTTGGGTACAAAGTTAATTTCATACAACATATATACCATATGGATTAATAAATTCAAACATAAGATGCTTAATGTAGATGCCTTGCATTGTATGAATATTCCAAGTATGTGCTAACTAGTGTTGTCATTAATGTCAACATGTTTGTGTTGTCATTGGTGTCAAGTGTGTCTTTTGATATTGTTGTTTGTTGATTGATTGAGTTGTAATGTTAAGGACATTGTCTGAGTTTTTGCTCCGCATTTCCTCTGTGTTGAAAACTAGAGTATGAGATTTGGAGGTGTTTTAGAGAAGTATTTGAAGATGCTAAATCTAGAATTTGGTGGTCTGAATCACTGTACAACAAAAGTTCTATTCACCAGTTTGAAGACTGTGCCTGACAGCATTCGCAGTGTGATAGGGAGAAAGTATTTTGCTCCACATTTCTCTGTAGTTTGGTTTTTGGTCTTGCAGTTTTGGAAACATGCTTATGAGGTCATTAGTTATCTTCATTCCAAGGGATTTGTGATTTGGTGCTCCAGAAAGCAAGTTATTGATTAGTTGAGTTTGATAGTGTTTGTTGTGAGTAGTCTATGATCTGTCTTCAAGTGATAATTGTTGTCTTCAAATGAAATCTATTGTGGTTGGATTTGTCAGTTCCCAAGTGATTCTATGTTGTTCATGGATGTCTCCATAATGTATTGAAGGCATGTGCTTGATCTGCAAGCTATAATGAATCTCTTGGAAGCGTGTGTCTAAGTATTCTTGATGTTTGCACCAATTTGTCTGACTTGGATGATAACACTCTTTGTGGATGTGGTTCTTGGATGGTAGAAGTGTGAGGAAGCATGTAAGGATGTATTTGGGTTTGAGCTAAGCCGTGAAATGTTCTTACTTCATTCATTTGCTCTGCATGTTTGTTTGGGTCCAGATTTATTTTGAATTATGTATGTATGTCGACCTTGGAGATAGTTCCAATGGTTGTAAATTGTATTGCCGACCTTGATGAATATTTCAAGGTTGATGATAGGTATAAATATATGTAATGAATCCATGAGTGAGGAGTGAATGTGTGAAGATGTGAAGATAAATTGTGTGTGTTGTAAAGGTAGAGAAGAAGGGATATACTACACTTCAATGGAACTGAACTCAGGCATGTTGTAGATGCTATTATCTCAATTCATGGTAGTGAGCCACCCATTGTGGTAGTGATCCACTCTTTGGTAGTGAGCCCTTTTTGCAGTGAGCATTTTGGACAGTGAATCCTTTTGCGCAGTGAGCCTCTTCTGTAATTCAGTATTGTTGCTACATTATATTGTGAGCTAACACTCACCGAGGTTTTTCCCTTTTAGGGTTTTCCACATAAAAATCTGGTGTTCATGTGTGTATGGTGTTGATGTGTTGATGTTTTGATTCTGTAATTCATGTTTAATCTTCATAATAGATTAAGGAGTTAAAGTGAATGTGAATGTGATTTTGTTTAAAGAATTTAAGGTTTTTGATATAATTGATTCACCCCCCTCTCAGTTGTCTTGTGCCTTCAACAATGAATTTTGACTAAAATCCTACTTGGAGATCTAGTATATTACACTAGAATAACTCCTTAATCCATATCTATTAGAAGTTTAATTTTCTCCTGAAGAAAATACTGAGAAAAGAGAACTAAGCTATGTCATTAACACAGAGATGAGATTAAATAGACTTTCTATATAGTTCACTAAGAGATTTGAATACAATAAATGGAGATAATGAAAATTAGATTTCATGTACTCATATTTTCCATTTCGATCAAAAATTGATACACAAAGTATATTTGATACATAATATTTCCCTTTCCCTTGATACAACACAGAACTAATCAAGACAGCTAAGACCCAAGACTTAGAAGATTCAAACCCTTTTCAAATGGCCTTGAATTCTCTTTTATAGAACAAGGGAGCCACAAGCTATGGGCCATGTAGAACTCCTGTTAGAAACAAAATATGCCAAATGGCACCCTTTTAGGCACTATAAGACAAAATATATTTTTCCTTCTTGTAATACAACACTGAAACAAATTGTCTGCTACACCTAATAATCAAATCATTCCCTTGAGTGGGGAGGCTAATTATTTTGCCTTTACTTGTCTAAACCCCTAGCATGGAAATAAGTCATGGTATCAAACTGATGGTGGTTATTCATGTACCCGTTGAACTTGGCTGCCCTTCACGCCCAAGTTCTCACCAAGAACGTAAAACTCGCAGCCACCCAAGTGTAAGGATATTTCACTTTGCATCACCTTCTAGGCACATAAAGATGACTCCTCATCTTTTGAGTTGAGGTTTCCAGCCACCTCAACCTTCAAGGTCCTTGAGGTAGCCATCTATCCTTGACTCTGGAAGTGCCAAAAACTCCCCTATAGAGGAAGAAGATGCAAGAGTCTAACTATTCTTGTCAACTCATCCCTTTATCCTCATCACCAAATGACTCATCCTGATGGACAGTTCTACACATGGCACATCTAGATCTTTGATGAGTGCCACCATCATGAGGGAGAGGAAGAGGGAGTAAGGGGATCTCTCCCCCTCTTGGCTTAGACTGTAGACTCACAACAACACAATGCCATTGGAATCTCTAGAGATGCAACCACTTCCCTCATGAGAATGAAATTAAAGGATAGCAGGGAAATGAGTGGAGCTTGCCCCCTACTACTTTGCTCCTCAACTTTTGCCTAAATCCCCCATCCCTAGAAACTTATTCCCTATTTTTTAACTCTGTATGAACATAGCACTAACCAAGAACATGAGGAGATACCTCATAAAGAAATGGATGGAAAATAAGTCATATTAAAAAGGGAAATATACCACATTTTCTTTTAGAAAAGGAGGATGAATATAGTATGTACAAGACTTCCATTTATAGTAAAACATTGATATCCTTGTGCCTGGATAACACCAAATTCAATATTTTATTCATTCAAATTTATCTACCTGCACCGATGACTATACCCAACCTTTAATTGGCAATCTTTGGAGATTTAATCCTACAGCTAGAAGTGGAAAAGGGGGCATGGTATGATAGTGATTACAATTCTTCTTGAACCAAAGCGTCTGTGGAAAAGCTTGTCTCATCAATTCATCAACAATTAGATAGATAGCATGGAAAGATTGAGAGAGCCACATAACACACCCCTGTACTATAACTACAAATACTTCCTTCTTGCCCCATTGGTTCCCTTATAAACTCAGTATGGTGTACTCTAGCAGCACAAAAGGTTCACATAGAGGTTGAAAATGCTCAATTTCTTCCAAGTGTCCTATCTAGCTATGCCTTAAAAGAGGACACTCACCCAGAGATCCTAGCTTGCTTTCTATCAGTCAACAGAATAGGACTTGGTACACTATTGATCTTGCTGTATGGTTTCTGGTCTATAGCTTCAAGCATAATAAACCATCATTCCATCAAATCATTTGAATCAAGATGTTGGATTTACCCTAGGAAACAAATAAATGGCCATCGTGTAAGGGCAGTGGGCAAATCATAGTCGTTCTCAAATTTTAAATATCCATTGTAGATCATACTAGATCAACAGTCTCTGTTGGCATTTGAAACTACTATAGCTGTGGTCAAAGATTCCTTTATGACTTAGAATCCCCCTTTGCCACAGTGGCACCTTTGCCACCTCACACTAAGTCATTTAAAGCCTGAGTGAATACTTTAGTCCCTACAAAATATAACTACCATAGGCACTGAAGATCTGGTGGATACCATAGACACAAAAGTCCATATCATTACCCTCGTGATCCCATAGAGGACCTTAAAAGGTTTTAGCGAAGTAGAGAGTCCCCACGAAACCTTGATGAGTTACTTGAAAATCTGTGCTGGCTTCACTAGCTTGCATATTTTGTTTAGGGATTCCATTGAAGAGCCAACCCTCCTCTAAATACATAACACCAAGGCATGAACATGCCACCAACATGACATGTTGGTCAGTCACAAAGAGTTCACATTCCCGCAGAGACTCAAAGTGAGGCTCGGTGAAGGAAGACATTCCAGCAAAAAGAGCAAGCTATTGATGTGGACAAATGACACAACAGAACTTAGAAGTCACTTAGAGCACATGCATTTAAAGTTGTTTTAAAAGGCTCGGTACCGTCAACCTAGTAAAAAAGGGGGCCAATGACTTAAATGACGAGATAGACTTAAGTTATAACTTAAGCCACCAAAAAAAATCTATAGCTTGTCAATGAAGAAAGACAACATAGAACCAAATGTGACCAAAGTACTAAGGTTTGATACTCTCAAAGGGTTTCTCTAGGGTTTTTCAAGCCTTAAACACATAAAAACTTGGGAAAAAGGGCATAGAAAATATAGGTCCTAAAACATGGATTGAAGGGGATTTGATCAATTAACCATCTAAACATGTGTTTATTCAGTTAATTGTGGAGGAAATGTAGTTTAGTGGTGTCTAGAGATGATTAGTGATGGTTTAGGAATGAATAGGGATGAATTAGGACTATTTAGGGATGTTTAGGGATGAATAGGAATGTTTAGGGATGACATGAAGAGTGGACAATTTTAGGTGTCTACACCAATGTTTCATATTTATTAATTAGTTCTACTTATTTATTATTTTATCCTCAAATGGGAAATAGGACATCTCACTTTAAGGTGTAATTTTTTTCCATGTGTTGATATTTTTGTAATGTGTGTAAGAGGTTTTAAGATAATCTAATGTCATCATGATGTGTAAGAGCATCTTATGACATTGTAAGATGGAAGTTAGTTATGATGAATTCTATTATACATAAGAGCATAATTATAGGGGAGTTACATTGGAATCTTGACCGATATTATGACACATATTTAATTCTAGAAATTGAGCCAAAATGGAGCACACAAGTTGGTGAGTATGTTATTATGGATTATGATACTATAAGAGGATCTTCTAATATTAGCATGTGTGACTCATCATGGGAGTTGGCCATTAGAATTGCTTGTGGTGATTTTTGTGCCATTTTTTGGTGTGGTATTTTCTGATGGTTTATGGTTTTACCATTTGTGGGTTTTTGTTTTGTATCTTCTATATATTAGTGGCCATGATGTAGATGTACTATAATGTAAATTTATAGGGGGTTATTCTTCCAAAAAAAATTCACTTGTGTTGGTTGTTCTCCTATGAAGGCTTGAGACTATTGATGTATTATAACTAGATTGGTATTATAAATACATTGGTTTTAGATTTGGAGGTTGGATTTTTTCTCAGAAAAGTTGTCCGAAGATAAAAAATGTGTCATTGTGGTATTATTTTTGTGTGTATATTTTATTTTTAAAATACTAGGTCATGTTTTGCATGCATTTCTCTTCTTATTGAGTAGTGCAAGATGTGTTTCCTCTATCATCTTCCTTTCATATTGAAAAGGGGCCATTAAAAATTTCCCACTCAACATGTTATGTGATCCATACGATTTTAATAATTTAAGAGGGATTTTATTAAAATATACAAGTAATGAAATATTCACTAAATTTATGGTGACCTCCTGGGGAAGTTTTCTCTCAAGTGTCAAATATAGAATTTGGTGCCATCATACATATGGCATAGAGTAAAAAATGTGCACAGTCATTTGATGTAATCCCCACTTAAAATTCTTGTGCTTTTCAAATAGCATGGGAGAAATGGCCCAGGGGAGGCAACCATTGATGTGGTCAAGGAATAGTGATTCCAAGCGTACATCTACTATTGAAAATGTGTTAGTGCACATATGAATGAATTTTTTTTTATATAACTCATGCATAGGTGGAACAAAAGGAAGAAAATTTTGAGAATGTGTAATAATAGAATGGGTGAAATATAGAGAAAATATTAGATGAATTCTATTCAATAAATCATTCTAGTAGAAGATTAGAAGAGAAATAAAAGTATCTGAGACCTATGCCCACTAGAAAAAGTGGCCCCTAGGAAAGTGTAAGTAGGATGTAAGTATGAGTAGGTTAAAAAGGAACATAAGGAAGATGAATTTTTTGTGAAATCTTATGACTTGAAGGTACATATTTTTTAGATGAGGGTTGATGGTGGCGTCTATGGGACATTGGAATATGCATTCTCTCTATATGATTTAGAGAATAAATGACTAGCATACTTTTAATTTGATAAGGGAGAATCAAAACCTATGATATGTGGCTTAAGGGAATGACCTTGTAGACAACCCCAATTAAATGCATTTAACAATATTATATGCAAAAGTAATTTATGTATAATAGAGGTTCAAATATCTAGAGTGCAAATGAATAAGGAAAATAGAGAAGATAATTGACAACATGTGTAGACTTGTAACAACAAAGTTGTATTATTCTATTTCTATAGAATATATGTGAAAGTAGATTTGGGATATCTATATTATACTCTCTACCCTACAAATAATTGCTATGTACATTAATATAAAAAGAGGTAAGGAGATGAATCATCAATTAGAATTGAACCATTTTACACCTTGCTTCAACTACCATAACCACTGAAGATGAGTTACGACTTGCAATATGGAAAGTGAGTGTTGAACATAGCATGGAAGTTGTTGATAAAACCTCAAAGGCTGCTAAGAAAAACCTAAGATTTACAATGGAATATAGTGACTTGGATCCACCTAAATTATTCAATTCTCCTTGAAGATAAATGGTCCCCATTATATGTAATTGCAAAAAAGGTGTGGAAACAAATTGGCAACATGCATCTCGATGAGCCATTTTCCTTGGGAAGGCAATTGATCTGTAACTTTGATAATTTTGAAGAGAGGGAATGTATATTGATGTGTCTATTTGACCCTATTGGTAATGATGATCTAATTCTATAGGAACATTACATTTTGGATTGATATCCATTTGTTGAAGAGTCTCTACAATAACTAATGTATTAAAAAAAGGTGGAAAGGAATGGTGTAAGGGTTCTACACTAAATATTTGATGCAACCCATAGTAAGAAGGTTGATTAATCTAATTATCACGTAATTACTTGGTGATGCAAGTGGGACTCCCACTGCAACCCATAAGTCACAATCCTCACAATTGCTTTGCAACTATTTGATGTAGAGACACTCTACACACAACTCTAACTCACAATACACAACAAAATGCAACACAACTCATGATATTTTATTCAATTCAACAAGATTACAGCATTCTACAATATAAAGACAAACATGGCCTTCATGACCTCTCATTCCTTCCACAAAAAAACTCTCTCTACTGCACCAAATTCACTCTCAATCCCTTATTTCAACATGCTTAACTCCTCTCAGATCTTTGCTACATATTTGAGCCCCTCTCATGGGCTGATTTCTCACTCACCAAAACCCCACTGAATTATGTAGCATGCTTCTATTTATTTCCTCTCTATGAGGTGTTAGATTCCTACTGCCTACTGTCATAAATAAAAGAAAAACCTCTAGATTTTTCTATGCCTCCTCTAATAATATTTTCTATTCTTTTTTTAAAATGCAACCTCTAAAGAGGCATTCCCATACTCTACAATTTCATGTTAATAATTTAAAATCTACAACAATAATTTGGGCGTTTCACTTCTAATTTGGGTGCCACTCCTTCTATCCCATTTATGCACTTCATTCCTTTATTTAAGATTCTCTTTTTGTCTAAAAATGACCTCCTTTCTTGGTCTTCAATGACTCTAGGAAATTTTTATTTTCTAATGCTCAATTAATATGCAATCTACACATACTTGTCTAATTGATTTTTCTTGTTTTGCTAGGAAGTGGTTACATGGAGAAATCATGATTAAAATAGAAGACCCTATGCTTCTACTAATTTTGAAAATTTTAAATGCATCAAAGAGTCAATATAAACAATTAAAATACCATGAATATTACCTTCTAAATTTTCTCAAACAGACTTGGAGAAGAAATTTCATTTCGTGACTTTGTCAAGCTCTGTCAACTATTGAAAATTGACTTGTTACATAACTTTTTACCAAAAGATCCTTTTTACTTGAAAAATTTCCAAGGTGTGTATAATGACCTTACAAATTCCCCACCAATCTATTTTTCTCCAACCTTCATGGAACTTGAAATTTTAAAATTCTCATAAATTACCAGTGGTGAACATAGAAACCTGATTTCTCTCAAACAATGAAAGATATGGTTGCGAAACCTTCACCAATATAGGTCAAATACATTCAATAATATACCAATAAAAGAATTTTATCTCAACACTCACATAATTTCCAAAAAAAATGTTTTCATAAAAAATAACCTTTGGAGGTCCAAAACAACATTTGGGTGAAATTTTGAATTTTACAATTTTGACCATATAAGAGGCTTCCTGATGTTGAGAGATGCCTGTTAAGTGTGAGAAAGGTGAATGATGACAAGTAGTATGCACACTAGATCAAACCCTCTTTCACAATAACATTCAAGGACAAGACTGAGCCAAATCATACCAAATGGAGGTGGACTTACCTACAGATCTTATACTTAGGAGTGCTATGAAAAGATATGATTTAATCAAGCCTTTTTATTAAACCCTAGGTCAATAATGTAGTAAACCCTAGTTCTATGATGATTTGATTATAACAGAAGATGTACAACCAATCTCTAGAAACCAATTGTACAAGGAAGATCAGGAAGATGATAGAACTTGTGTCTCAAAAGTAGATATGTCAAAGGACTATTTTGGGAGCACCCAAGTCTTGAAAGGTGGAATCTTCAAAAGTTGTAAACTAGATAAATGCTACAGAGACTGTCCTAATGCTAGATCTGGAGCCAGTTGAGGTAGAAAGACTAGGGTGCCAGCGCCTAAGTCCTACACAAAGGAATATCCCCAAAATACCATCAAATCCTGAAACCCTGATCTTTGCTCAGTTTTCTTGTATCTTCATATTTCTTGGATCTCAAACCTATAACCTACACACAAGAATAAGAGAAGGCATTTGGGGGTTATGGTGTTTAGGGACTTGCCTCAGTCAAATCTTGGTATTGCATTCAAGCTTCCTAACATTGTGGATAGATAAAGAGAGTGTGCCCTTACAGGGAAAAGGCTAAACACAAAATCAATATCAAATGATGATAAACAAAAATGATATCACCTATGTGATGAAACCCTTAGGAGGATGAAGGCTCTTCAACTCATAAGGAGAGATACATGATAACTTCAAACCTACTACAACACACAATAACAATTCAAATCTACTCTAGAATCACAACAAATACTTTGAATGCTCTTTAATCCAATGCTTCAAGTTGGCTATCTCTATCTAGGTTTATAATGAATTCAAAAACACACTTATATATGCCTTCCTACTAACATTCAACAAATTAAACCAAAAGAACCAACAAGGAGAAGCCTTTTTAAAGGTCCTAATTTGACATACAATTAAATTTTCCCTAACCAATTAGGGAAGACTTGGGTGGTGGTGCGCAAGTCTTGAGGCTTGTTTTTGGTCTAAGGTAAGGTAAAATATGGCTCCCTTGTTCCTAATTTACATTGGTTTCAGGAAATTTTGCATCGGGATAAATATTTAGAATGTATAATGTAATCATGGGGACCTAGGAGATAAACAAGGAGGTACATAGACATGTGGCTACTTTTTACTCCATAACACTTAGCCCCCACTTTAATGTGTGTATGATCTTATGATCAGTACATGCATTAAAGTATAGTCAAAGCACATCAAACACATCAAGTACTAGAGCGAAGACACACCCTAAGTTTGGAAGACCATTTCTAGTCCCCAAGCTTAGGCAAACATAAGAAAACACTTGAAAGTTACACAAAACATAGAGAATATAGTGAAGAAGCACACAATACATAAAGAAGATAGTAAAAAAGCACATAATACATAGAGAAGGAATGGGTGTTGTCATGCAATACACAAGGCATGTATGAAGAGAAGACATGATTAAATAATTATATAACCTTAACTAGGAGATGGGGGGAGCTCATCGCTACGCCACCACTAAACATGCAAGACACATGGCATGGGGGAGCTCATTGCTACACATCGCCACTAAAACACACAAGACGTGCAAGGAAGACATACAAAGAATGTATGAAATACACAAGCATCATAGAGTATGTCATCGACACACTATATGTCTTATACAAAGAAAACATGGGTGACAGGGAGGAGCTCATCGCTATGCTTTGTCATCTAAGACACGTCAAACACACCTGATGGTTGAGCTACACTACAACAACTGCCAAAGACACGCTTAAGGGTGAATAACTCAAGATCCAACCCCACCTCCACAAAGGACTTTTTCAAAAGGATGTGCAACCTACTCAAGGGTATACATAATCTTGCCTTCTGCAAAAGGGCTTTCAAAAACATATAACCCCCACCTGCATTACGAACATGCCTTATAGTGAAAATGAAGTATGTGCACAAAGTATACAATCCCATCTACATCACGAAGATGCCTTACAATGAAAATGAAGCATACGCAACACACAAAACAAAGTATACAACCCCACCTACATCACGAAGATGCATTACAATGAAAAGGAAGCATACACAAACACTCTTTATCACAATGTCTAAATATCCAAGAATTTACCACAATATATGCTCCCACCTTAAAGTGATTGATCTGGCTTGCCGGTAGCAATAACATTTAAGGTAAGATTGAAAACACACAAGGGAACAAGAGCTTTCATAAATCCCATTTCCCAAAGTGACATGTGCTCACGATTATTGATTGTTCCCAATAATCACAATAGAAACACATTAGTATTATATACTAACAATGAACAAACTTCAGTTATAAAATCTTAATTAAGATAACAACTGAATCATCTCATGAAATTGATACATAAATCATAACACTTAATAAACCAAGGCTACACTTGCGGGTTTAGAACCGAGTATAGCCGTGATGTTATACTTCAGGTATTTCAAAACTGAGTGTAGCTACAAGGTGAGATACAAAATAATTCAAAGTGCATAGAAGCAGATTTAGAGTATTGCAAAGGCTTCTTATATGAATTTCACAATATGATACATGATCACATCACAAAACCAAGTGATTCTACGAGTCAAGCATCAGTATCAAATTAACCCCATCTTCATATATGGACTAGGTCCATTTTGTTTTCTTGTTGTAGGGATGCACAATCCTTATTAGTTTTTATTTGTTATCATCATCCACCAACTAGTAGAGCCACAAAAGAATGAAATCATGAAAAATGAGAGAGGAGACAAAAGAGACTTAAGTTTACAATGTGGGAAGATGGCCCCAAGAGATCCTCCACAACATTATTCCCCCAAGGCACCACACACAACAATTGCAATAAGAGAGAAGAGAATAGAAGAATATAGAAACAAATAGAAGAAGTATCACAATAGAGGTGGTCTCCTTGTATCCTTAGCCTTACAAGAGTATCAAGGGTCATCCAAGGAGACCTAAACAAACATTTAATACTACATGGGGGAACACTACACATTAACATACGTACCTAGGAGGAGGCCACCCTTGAGAGCAACTGGAATAGGTGCTACATTAAGTGTGGCTAAATGAGGGAGAAATACTTACTAGCAGTCACTCAATGCTTGATTCACAAGATTTTGTATGTTTGAATTTAGCTGATGCTTAGGGATTTTTTTAGTGGCAAATCTTTGCCAATTGGAGAATAGTTTGAATTTGGAGATGCAAATTTAGCGAATATATTGCAACCAACGAGGGGCTAAATTGCCTGATTTTTATGAAAATTTAATTTTTCTTAGTTAAATTGCCAGAGAATTATTTTTGTAAAGCAATAAATTAAATTGTTTCGCCAAGTAAATTATGTGTAATTAGAGCTAATTCACCAATAGTTTATAATAAATATATAAATCTTAATTGGATTCGCCATTACTATTATATTCTTGTCATTACTTTCAGGGTAATATCACCATTATAATAATACATTATCCTATACTTTAGGGATAATTTCACTTTGAATATGCCTTTCATTCATTAACATTGATTATCATTTTAATCAAACAGTTGTGGTTGAATTTCGTGACCCTTTTAACATGTGCCTTTTAAAAGGCTTGCTAGGGCCCAAAATTTGTTTTGGACCACATAATTAGATTATGATCTTGTGGCCCAAAACAAATTTTGGTCCCCGGTAAGCCTTTTAAAAGGCACATGTTAAAGGGGTCATAGAATTCAACCAAATATGTCTGATCAAAATGATAATCAATGGCGATAATTTAATTTAATTTTAATCTTGTTTTAAAGAAAAATATTTAAAAAATAATTAATCCAATGCATTTTGGATAGTGAATTTGTGCTTGGTGGCGAGGGGCTCTGGCCCTTGACCTCGCCTGTATCTCAATAGGAGCATGTCGGGGCTACTGTCCTCGGACCTTATGAGGGGGCATTTTCCCCTCGACCCTCGTAAGGGGGCGTTGCCCCATTGACCCCCACAAGGGGCATTTCCCCTTGATCTGTCGGTGGCTACCACCCCCAGGCCCTTGCTTCAAAATTAAACAAAAAACAAAAGAATATAGGGGGATTGCGTCGACCAAATATGCAATTTTGTAAAGGAAGGATTCACCATTATAATTAATTTCTTTAGTAATCAATTTCTAATTTTTTCCATTGGTTTTTTTTTGGTGAGTTTTCACTAGGATTCGCCACAATTTTTTAAATTTTATAGGAAAATTTATAGTTTTTTTCAAAAAAAAGGAAAGATTCACCAGGAAAATTATAGCACTTAGCTAGGATTCACCAAGATTTTATAAGTTTTTTAGGGGGGGTTTCCTTAAAGTTATCACTACTAATGCTTCATCTGTTGAAAAAGTATCTAATGAGATATTTCCTGGCAAACAATTTGTGTCTATCATCTCAAGATATATCAAATTGAGTGTTGGACTTTTTGATATTATGTTAACATTAAGAGTAGGTCAATGGTAATCTCTGATGGGCTTTGAAGGATGGTATCTAATACTAGTCGAAGAGCTATGTGCAATAGCTTATAATGGTACTTTGATTCCTTGTTGTTTTATGCCACAACCATTACCTAAAATAGTTACAATCTTTATAAAGGATTTGAAATCCATGACCATAGAGAGACTCCATATTTTTAGAAGGTGGGGCCTCATAAGTCTCAATTCTATAGTGTAAGTGAAAGTATTGTCTTTGTTTGCTACTAGAGAAACTTTAGATTTCTTAGGTATTCCCAAAGATTGCTTGGATGAGATCGAGGCAACCTTTGATGCTTTAGGATTAGGGTTATTAAGTTTATATTCCCCCATAAAGGAAGGAGTAAAATATAATGAACCCCAATTGTTACCAAGAAGTGCTTTTTGATGGTGATTTGGAATCTTGCACAACATTATCTATAGCAAGAGGTATTGATGAATGAGTTTTTATGTTATTGAGAAGCTTGTGATTAATAACTTGTTTTTCCACCTCAACTTGTAAGCAACTTTCTGGATTTGGGTCAGCATCAATCGTGTGAAGTTTATTTTTGTAAATAAACTTTATTGATTGATGAAGGGTAGATAGAACTACCCCTATGGCATGAATCCATAGTCTACTGAGAATCATATTATATGAAAGTGCACCAGGCATGACATGGATAAGAGTAGATAATGTCATAGGTCAAACCTTTACAGGTAGTGTTATGGTACCCATGGATTGTCTACCAATGTTATCAAAGCCACAATTGTGAATTTTATCTGGTTTGATTAAAGATGTATCAACCTTGATTTTATGTAGCAAATCAATGCCACAAACATTAAGACCTAATCCATTGTTAATCATAACCTACTTTATCAACTTTTTATTTATTATGACAGGGATTACAGGAGGATCATATTGGTTTTGAACTTTAATTGACGATAATTATTGTTGTTGAAACAAAATATCTATTTTTGTCGCATGCATACAATCTAACAGAGCTGCTACATTATTTGTCTTAACATTAGGTGGTACAATCACCTTTTGTAAAGCTTCTTGGAGCATTTCATGGTATGTAGTTTTATGAGTTCCCAAAGAGAGATCTTAGTGGGAGTAGCACAAAGGTTCTCAACAAGATCATAATCTTGACCGAATTTATGAGTAAGATGAGGTGGTTGAGGAAGCATAGGTTAAGAAGTTAGTAAATTGATCAGAATGTTTGAGTGTCGTTTACTTTGTTTATTATTTCATGTATTTTATCTGTGAGCAACCACATTGTAATAAGGTTGTTGCGACACATTTTGATACACTTAATTTCCTTGAGTAAGTTGTTTTTTAAGATTGAGAATGTAACCTGGGGGTCGAGGTGGTGTTGGAGCACCTTGAGCCGTAATCACCGGTTTGAAGCAAGAAGGTGCATTAGGTGCCTTATGCACAATGATTTTAGGAATGTTAGTAAACTTATTTAATATCCCCTTAGTAGGTTGAATAAGTCTATTAATGATGATTGAATTAACACTGTTTTTACTTTGATTAAGCTCAACATCCATCCCCAAAGGATTTAATGTGAGAGACCTTTCTTCATCAACCAATGCTTTGTACTTTAAAGGGAGAGCATTGGAATGAAGGGAAGGTAAAGTGTTGTTAATAAAATTGTTGATGATTGTATATTTAGTGATGTCCAAGGGGTTTGAACATGCAACCAAAGGAGAACTATTCATGGTCTTCTCATCCTTAGTGATATCTAATGTACTTGAACTTTCAATCAAAGGTGGGAGATCCATAGGATGAGTCATAGAACCCTCATGTATTATAAAAGTTTTAGAATTATTAGAAGAACACCCATTATTTACCCATGGAGGATCCTTTTTGAAAAGAGTCTCTTCATCCACTAATGCTTCATCTTTCCAAGGGAGAGCATTGGAATGAAGAGAGAGTAGGGTGAATGTATCAATGATTTCATCTTCTTTTGCCAAAATTTCCTCATGAGTGGGAGCAATTTTAGGATAGGGATCCAAATCATAGGGTGAAATAGACAAGGCTAGGTCACCAACACATGTATTAGATACTAGTTCTATGGTATTATCATAAATTGTGGTATAAGTAGAAGAAGAATTATCACCATCATCTTTTTCATGACAATTCATGGAGATGATTTTAGTAAGTTTTTCCAATATCGAAGGATATGCACCCATGAGAGTTATGAAGATATCAAAATCAGATATACAACCAAGAATTTCATATAAATAACATTTAAAGATAGCAATATTATATATAGATGCCAGGTGATCTAAAACATAAGGATGCATATTAATGAATTTGTAAAAACTTTCAAAATCTTTGATATATGCATGCAAAGATACCAAAGAGGAACAATTAGAAGATACCATAATGAAATGTATTGGAAGAGTAATATATACTTAGATCTATTCATTTATCAAGTACCACCAATATGAGAGACTTTTGTACACCACAACACTAGTTTGAGGAAACTGGGTTTTTGAAGCTTTTTGCAAAGATTAAAAACACACTAGTGTCACTACAAATGAAGTGATCAAGATGTTAAAAGTGCTTCACAAAAGGAAATATAGACAACTATATGATTTATTGCAAAGATATGTGAAAGAGATGCTATTTTCTTATGTTGAAATACACAATGTCTAATTACAAACATATGAATTTTTAACAAAATGCAAGATTTGATTTGAACAATTAGCAAGATGCAAATGCTCAAAGCTATGAGTTCACCAAAATGTTAATTGTGAGAAAGGTGAATGATGACAACTAATATGCACTAGATCAAACTCTCTTTCACAATAACATTCAAGGACAAGACCGAGCCAAATCACTACCAAATGGAGGTGGACTTAGCTACAGATATTGTACTTAGAAGTGCTATGAAAAGATCTGATTTAATCAATCTTTCTTATCAAACCCTAGATCAATAATGCACTAAACCCTACTTCTATGATGATCTAAATAATAGAATATGTACAACAAATCTCCATAAACCAATTATATAGGGAGGATTAGGAAGATGATAGAACCTATGTCCTAGAAGCAAAGATGTCAGAGGACTATTTTGGGAGTGCCCAAGTCCTGAAAGGTGGAATCTTCAGAAGTTGTAAACTAGATAAATGCTACAGAGACTATCCTAATGCCATATCTAGAACTAGCTAAGACAGAAAGAATAGGGTGCTAGCACCCAAGTCTTGAACAATGAAATATCCCTGAAATGCTAGTAGATCCCCAAACCCTGATCTTTGCTCAGTCTTCTTGTATCTTCATATTTCTTAGATCTCGCACCTGTAACTTGCACATAAGAAGAAGAGAAGGGGTTTGGGGGTTATGGTGTTTAGGGACTTGCCTTAGTCAAATCCTAGGATAGCATTCAAGCTTCCCAACATTGTGGATAGATAAAAAGAGCATGCCCTTCTAGGGTAGAGGCTAAACACAAAATTAATATGATGAATCAAATGATGATAAACAACAATGATATCACCTATGTGATGAAACCTTTAGTAGGATGAAGGCTCTTCAACTCATAAGGAGATATAGATGATAAATACAAACCTACAACAACACACACAATAACAATACAAATTTGCTCTAGAATCATAATGAATTCTTTGAATGCTCTTTACTCCAATGCTTCAAGTTGGCTATCTCTATCTAGGTTCATAATGAATTCAAAAACACACTTATATATGCTTTCCTACTAACATTCATCAAATGAAACCAAAAGAGTTGACAAGGAGAAACATTTTTAACAGTTCTAAGCTGACATACAATTAAATTTGCCCCAACCAATTAGGGAACACTTGGGCAGTGGTGCCCAAGTCTTGAGGGTCCTTTTTGGTCTAGGGTAAGGTAAAATATGGGTCCCTTGTTCCCAACTTACACTGGTTTAAGGGAATTTCGCATCGGGATGAATATTTAGAATGTATAATGTAATCATGGGGACCTAGGAGCTGAACAAGGAGGTAAAAAGACATGTGGCTACTTTTTACTCCATAACAATGCCAAGAACAACCAAAAAAATCAAAACAAAAATATAAAACTATAAATTTTTTGGGTGATGCAAGATCGCCTATGGACCCGGATTCTCCTACATCAGACATGCCGAGTAAGAAGAATTTTGTGAGTATGACTCATAAAATAGATTTGGATGATTGAATCACCCTTTTAGGTTGCAAACAATTTGCAATAAACTCTATCACTGCAATAAGTTTAATAAAAAATTTGTTCCTTTTCCTCTTTTAGCATCTACTTGGAGCGATCTTCATCCTCCTACACCAAGTTTGCTCTTCACTCCTTCCTCTCATGGAAATAAATCCACCATCAACCAATCTCATCCACCAATTGGACTTTCCACCCTTCTCTTCCCTTATGTGATCCAACCCACCATATTCCATCTTCCTCCACCAACATGCATCTACACCATCCTTTGCAACAGCTGCGTACAAATCTTCACCAACAAAATCATAAAAATTAAAAGTTTCTATCTTCACTTCCTTTTTAAACTCTTTTACCTTCACCACCATGTTTTTATCCATCTCTTCCTCTACTTGTATAAAAATAGATAAATCAACTTTTACCTCTTTCTCTTTTACTACTACAACATTTTTATCTTCACCATCCACTTCTATCATCTGTATGTCCTCCAAAGGACTCATAACTATTGCAACATTATTTTCCACTTCAACTGCTACAAATTCACTTTGCTCCTCAAATTTTTCTGCAATCTCTTTATCTTCCTCTTGATCCTTTTGCACAAGGATTCCCCCATCTTCCTTTTTATCCTTCTTTCTTGCACACATAGTATCACTTGCAAAAATATCATTACCAAAAAATAATGGGACTTGGTCTCACACATTTTCTTTTCCTCTTTATCCTTCTGATCTACTACAACTTCTTTTGTGACTTCCTCTTGCTTATCTTGCAATGGATCCAAAACATATTCTTTCCTATCTTTTATTATGGAGTAGGTGTTGTCCCTACCATCATGTACAACTATTCTATCATAGAGCCATGGTTGACCCAATAGGACATGACATGCATCCATGGACATTATATCACACACAATTTCATCATTATATCTTCCAATTTGTAAACTAACCAAACATTGTTCACTTATCCAAATATGATGATCCCCTCGCATCTAATAAATATTGTATGGGCTAGAATGCTTCATTCTCTTCAATTCCAACTTCTCGACCATTTCCAGTGACACCAAGTTGTCTGTACTATTGTTGTTCACAATCACCTTGCAGTACTTTCCACCTGACTTGCATATAGTTTGGAACAAATTTAACCTCTCAATGGGCTCCTAGTTCTCTTTCTCTAGCTTCAAAAATACTTTCCTCATCATTAAACACTCTCCTTGCATCCATGCAATTTTTCAAACTATTTCCACATTCTCACTTTACATCCTACACACACTTGCAAGTACAAAACCAAGTTACAAATCATTAGTTATAGGTGCTCTTCGTACCTGTAACAAAACCCTCACACATAATCAACTCTCTCTGTGGCTTCAATGTCTTCTCAACTCTCTACTATTCAGGACTCCTCACACACCTACAACAAATCTCTTGAGCTCTTTAAACAACCCTCACTGCTTCACAACTTTAACCTCAGGTCTTGGTGCAAATTGCCTCACATCTGAAGATCTGTTTACATGCTCAGGAATCACCTCCCCACAACTCCACTCTTAGGTCTTGGTGTAGACTGCCTCACATTTGGCGATCTATCCACTCGCTCAGGATCTCTGGCTTTGATACCATTTGATGTAAGATGCACTTAGCCTCACTATTGTAAAACACAACTCTCATACCATTTGATGCAAGTGGGACTCCCATTGCAACCCATAAATCACAATTGCTTTGAAGTTCTATTTGATGTAGAGACTCTTTGTAAACAATTGAAACTCATAATGCACAACAAAATGCAACACAAATCATGATATTTTATTCAATTTAACAAAATTACAGCATTCTTCAATACAAAGACAAACATGGATTTCATGGCCTCTCAATCCTTCCACACATAAAATCTCTCTGCTACACCAAACTCACTCTCAACCCATCATTTCAGCACTCCTAACTCCTCTTAGGTCTCTTCTACATATCTAATCCCCTCTCATGGGATGATTTCTCACTCAAATAAACCCCACTAAATTTTGTAGCATGCTTCTATTTATTTCCTCTCTACGATGCATTAGATTCTTGTTGCTTTCTATCATAAATAACAGAAAAACCTTTAGATTTTTCTACACCTCTTCTACTAATATTTTCCATTCTTTTTTTTAAATGAAACCTCTAAAGAGGCATTCCCATACTCTCTCCAATCTACTGTTATTAATTTAAAATCTGCAAAAATAATTTGGGCGTTTCACTTCTAATTTGGGCGCGACTCCTGCTATCCCATTTTATGCACTTAATTCCTTTATTTAAGATTCTATTTTTGTCTAAAAATTACCTCCTTTCTTGGTCTTAAATGCCTCCAAGAAATTTTTATTTTCTAATGCTCAATTAATATGCAATCTACACCTACTTGTCTAATTTTTTTTTCTTGTTTTGCTAGGGAGCAGTTACATGGAGAAATCTTGGTTAAAATAGAAGATCCTCTGCTTTTGCTGATTTTGAAAATTTTAAATGCATCAGAGATTCAATATTAAACAATTTAAATACTATGAATATTACCTTCTGAATTTTCTCAAACAGAGTTGGAGAAGAAATTTTACTTTTTGACTTTGTCAAGCTCCGTCAACTACCGAAAATCAACTTTTTACATAACTTTTTACCAAAAGCTCATTTTGGCACAAAAAATTTCTAAGGTGTTTAGAATTACCTTATTAATCTCCCCACCAAGAAAGTTTTCTCCATCCTTCATGAAACTTGATATTTTAAAATTCTCGTAAACTACTAGCGATGAACAAAGAAAATTTAATTCTCTCAAATGGTGAAATATATGGCTTCAAAACCTTTTCCAATGTAGTAGAAACACATTCAAGAATATAGTAGTGAAATAATTTTAGCTCAACCCTCATAGATTTTCCAAAATAATTATTTTCATAAAAAATAGCCTGCAGAGCTCCAAAACAACATTGGGTGAAATCTTGAATTTTACAATTTTGACCATATAAGATGCTTCTTAATGTTAAGAGATGCCAAGAACACCCAAAATAAGCCAAAAAAAAACACAACTACATTTTGCGATGCAAGATTTTCTATGGACCTAGATGCTCCTACATCAATTGGTGATGGTGTAGGGCTAGTGCTAAAATGGATGAAGCTTATAATGAGGTCTTGCTAGTTTTTCCTTTTGTAGATGTTTCTAGACTCAATAACCAACTTGAAAGGTGTGTGGTGGCTGATACTTATCATGGAAATACTTTTATTTTGCATTAGCCTACTAGACAATGATCTACACTCTTTCTTGAATGTGCTCAATGAATTGAACAACTTTATGAACTTCCTTTTAAGTTCAAGGAGTTACTATTATTGATGGTGAAATAGGATAAGCTACATTAGTGGGTGCTAAAGATTGGAAACCCAAGTATATCTAAAAAGGTTTGTGTACGATAGATTTGTGCAAATCTTTGTTATAGCTATGATGAATGAAAGGTGGGATTTCATCCCAAGTGTGAAGCTTCTTATAATTGTACACCCTGATAAGATGCAATATCATCTTTTTCACCACTTTCATTTATCCATTAGGTTGTAGATGGAATGTGGTAAACTTGTTTAACTTTGAGTTTGGAATAGACCAAAGCACCTTCTAGAAGTTGCTCAAGGACCTTATGTCTCTATCTAAAAAGATAGTTTCTAGAATTCAAAGTACAATTGAGTGGTTTCTAGAGCTGAGATTACTTTATTACAAGGAATTTGAATTGTCATCTTTGAGAATCTATCAACTATTATAATACAAAACCATTACCATGTTTGGTAAGTTAGGGTATATTGAGAGGAAGTCCATGGAAATATATTCCCATGGTCTCTTTGGAACTAGGAAAGGTGTGTACAAACCTTGCTTCTTGTTGATTGATTTGACAATTACACATGGGGTATAATACTTTATGTATTTGGTAACATCTAAATTGAGGTGTGGCCAAAATAAATACTTCTACAACATTATAAGAGTCTTTTCAATTCCAAAGTATATTGGAACCTTGTTGAAATAAGCCTTCCATATTACTTTTTTTCGCTCTTCCTCATGCAAAGTGCGTAAGTGCCCAAGCTGGTATAGGGATCCATCTTGCAAGGAGATATCTAGATTTGAATTAATACAAAGGAACTTTTAACAAATATGTACAAAATCCTTATCAAATAGATATAATTTTGACCATGCATTAAATTCATGTCCACATGCATCAGGAAAATAAAGGAGAGCTTGAACCAACTACTATCTTAGGAAATCTATGATTGGATTTGAACTTTCCTTCTTATGTTGAAGTTTAGATAGAAATGGAAAAGATAATATTACCATTTTTATTCCACTCGTGCTATAAATTGTGTGGAGTTTATAAGAGCTAAACTAGTTTATGTTCAAATCATAGTCTCCTTGCCAAAGATATAATGCTTCCAATGCTTACATGCTAAGTAATAGACTAAAGTTTACAATAATATGTTAGGTATTTCCTTACTAGTGTAGTGAATATTTCCCTATGGTTAGAAATTGGGTGACCATGGTGAAGGAGGACTACTCCAAGTGCATATTTTAATTCATTGACTCAATCTCAAATGGTTGTTGAAGATTTGGCAATGCAAGTACTAGTGCAAAAAAACTATACATTTTAATTTTTTAAATGCTATTTTATGTGTAGATGACCAAATAAACTTTGCTTTATTGCCACCTTTGGTAACTTGGTTTAGTGGCCATGTCATGTGAGAAAAACCAAGTACAAATTTCTTATAGAATTTTAATAATCCTATGAAGTTGCAGAGCTCTATAAGACTCTTTGGTTGTGGCCATTCATAGATAACTTGAATCTTGGTTGAGTCCACAAGCACTCCCTATGTATATATAATGTATCCTAGATACTATATATCCTAATTTGAAAATAAACATTTCTCCATGAGTTTATATATCTTATGCTTCCAAAAAGTATCAAGCACTTGTTCTATATGGTGCACGTGTGCATTCCATGTTTTGTCAAAGTATATGTCATCAAGGTAGACTACAAAAAATGAAGTAGTGAATGGCTTGGTAATGCCATTCATCATGTGCATGAATGTTGTTAGAGAATTAGTTTTAAGCCAAAGGGCATAACTAAACATTAAAAAAAACCTTATTTTTCCTCGAAGGTTGTCTTCTAGATGTTTGTATGTTCCACAAGAATCTAACGATAAACAAACTTAAATTTAATTTTGGTGAATAATTTTACATCATAGAGCTAGTCTAGCAAGTCCTTAATCCTTGGAGGATGGTAGTAGTTCTTTATTATGATATTATTGAGAGATCTATAATCAATGTACAACCTCCATGTTCCAACCTTCTTTTGTACAAGCATAATTGGGCTAACACAAGGTGATGAGCTAGTCTTGATGTGTCCTTTATTTATAAGTTTATGGATATGTCATTTGATTTGTTCATTCTGTAGAAATGATATTTAATACAAAGAAGCATTATGTAGAGGTATTCCAAAAATCAATAGTATGTCTTACCATATAGTGTGTGGGTACTCACTTTGGTGGTTGAAAGATATCCTTGTATTCTTCCAACTTCTAGTTCAACTTTGATGTCTCTATTATTGTTGTTGAAGAATCTAAAGCATGGTTTGAATCTTGATGCCACAATGATATCTTTACATTCAAGTCTAACTAGTAAAAGTACACACTTCGTACTACAATTGACTAGATTCTTACTATTTGGTGTTCATGAGTGATAGATTAGGGACTATGTATAGTATATAGTATCTTTTATCACCATCTATGACAAAATTTCTTGGATTTGTTTCATAGATTGCATGTTTATGTAAATATATGATTTCCCAAGTAAAAAATCACATGCCTCTAATGTAGTGACATCGTAAAAGATTGTATCTTGAAAAGGATTGATGTTGTACAAGTGACATACTAATGACTAATGCATTTCTAAGATCCATTGAACCACCCAATGGAGTATGGTTGTGGGTGAGAATCTTCAAACTACATCAAGAGGTATTAGGTCCTTCTAACTTCCATTTTCAATAATGAAGTGTACTAGTTGATTATTGATTCATATTTAAGAATGGAACAATATTTTTCTTCCTTTGCATTTGCAAGGGAAGTAGATATATTTGCAATACTCACCATTACACTAGGCTTAGATTCACTAATCTACCCACCCTTGTCTATTGTCATAATTCTATTACTTGTTGCATCAAATTGTACATGTAGAATCTTTCAAGTACAGAGTTATACGTTAGAATAGGTGCTAGAATGCTAAAGTAAACACCACTTTCTAGTCTTGGACTACTTCTTATAGGCTCATCAATATTAGAAATAAAAGGAAAAATACATCTCCAATTAGGAGTATACTAATATAGTTGTTATCTTTGTTGAGTGAACCTTCTTAAAAGTTGAGGTAGAAGTTCTACATCCTCTTTAGAACTATCTAAACTTTTAGAGATGTCCTCCTCTTTAGGTCCTTCATGAGCTTTTAGTTCAACCTTCTTAGTATTTGGGGGTAGTTAAACCACATCTTTCTTCACACCCTTTATTGGCTACAATATTATGGAAGAAGGCTTATTTTATCTAGAAATCACACTTTTTCTATACAAAACTCTTTTGGCCACATAGTCCCAAAGATCTTACCCTTTCACATCGAAATGATGGCCACTAAAGATTTGTTTCACTACCTTTCTCCAACTTTGACCACTTCTCCCTAGTAACATGTGCATATGCCTCACAATCAAAAAATTGAAGATGCTACAATGATGGTTTTCCCCATCCACACTTCCATAGGTGTATTTTCAACAAGAGTTGATGTAGGATACCTATTAACTAGGTAACAAGCCATAGAAACTGCTTTTGCCTAGAAATTCTATTCCAAGTTTTCTCCATTGAGAATACACCTAGCCCTCTCCAATAATGTCTTGTTCATCCTTTTTACAACACCATTTTCGTAAATGGTATATGGAGTTATCTTGTGCATTTTTGATCCATGCTCCTTATAAAATCTATCAAAATATATGGAATAAAACTCATCACCACTATTAGTTATCAAAACCTTAATCCTTATATCAATATAATTATCTACAAGAGCTTTAAACTCCTTAAAATGACAAGACTCTAGATTTACTTTTGAGGAAATACACCAATGTCCTAGAATAATCATCTATAGAAGATACATAGTACACAGACTTAGAAATAGAAGGAACATTTATAGGACCAAATACATTAGGTTGAATTCAATCCAACACTCTAGAAGAATTGTGAGCACTCAAGTAAAATTGAACGTAGTTTTGTTTACCATATATGTAATGTTCACATAAATGAAACACAATAACATAATCATTTAAATCCTCTACAAAAATTTTATTTTTTAGGGTCTTGAGACCCTTTTCACCTATATGGCCCATTCTCTAGTGCCATGACATTGTCTTATCTTTAGGTAACTTTCTATTTAAATTAAGATCTATCTTCGGTACCCAAAATGCTTGACCATCAAAAGTAGAAACAACACTTCCTTTTGTTACTAGTTCTGATGGTGAGAGTATAGATTTTGTAGATATTTTCATTGTAAGAATAGATGAACTATTGCATTATAAAGTTATTACATATAACTAAATTATAGTAATCACATGAACACTCGTAGCAAGTACCAAAGCTCTTCACACCATCTTACACCCTCCATTAGAGATAAAATGTGCATACCAACATCATTTAGTTTGCTTAATGATAACAAGTTCCATGCCAAAAGGGATATGTAGAACATCATTAATCCATATCAAACATTCAACCAATAATCTCACATGAGATAAACCTCCAAGGTGTACTTAAATAACCACTCTAGATTAGAGGTCATATGTAAGGAAGCACCCAAGTCAACCAACCACACACCTATTGAACACACTAGGATACTAAGAGGGGGGTGAATTAGTATATTGAACACACCAGGATACTGAGAGGGGGGTGAATTAGTTCCAATCAAACTTCAAATCCTCTGGAGAAGATTAAAATTTAAACATTACAATGTTAACATAAACATGAAAGATGAACACAATGCACATCAACACATAACACCAGATATACATGGAAAAATCCAAAAGGGGAAAACCATGTTGAGGATTAACTCACAATATATGAAGCTCATTGCTATAAAAATTACAACTTTGTTTGAGGGCTACAACCCAAGGAAGCTACTACTCCCTGTTGACTTTGTTTTAGGGTCACTCCTAAGAAAGCTACTACTTCCTGAAGACTTTCGTTTATGGTCACTCCCAAGGAAGATACAACTCCCTGTAGACTTTGTTTTAGGGCTACAACCCAAGGAAGCAACTTCTTCCTGATCTGAGAACAAAATCAGAGATGATTACAGTATGACAATCCTACTATCTCAAAAATTGACATTGAAGCTCACACCTTTGATGATTGCAATTATTCTTCTTCTAATGATTGGATCAATTAGGCACACACTTTACTTCCCTCCTATCACAAAAATGTCTTCAAGATGAATCAGGACAGCCCTTATTACTTCTACTCTTTCTCCTTCAGTCGCACATTATGCATAACATGTTCATATTCTGCTATTTACACACTCATATTCTTATTTTTACAATCATGCCTCACATAGATCAACTAGCTTTACAATATGTACATGGCATTAATTGATTACATTACAAGTTGGCCAATACAATAAGAATATTACAATTTACAAGTCGGCCAAAGATCACACAACATAAAACATGCATAGGGTAAGCCCTATCATGAACTACACGCCACTCCAGAAGGAGACACACGCCTTGCAGATCCCAACACATGATTATCCCAGTCTTAAACATCCTTCACAACATCATCTTTCAAGGAATAACATCCACACGCTTCACAAATTTGAAATAGGTCACCCTTAAGCAAGAACACATGAAGCATGTAGCACAATGGTTATTTCAACTTGGTGGTACTCAAAAGATTGAACATTGCTTCTCCCAAATGAGTCATCAAGACCTATACACCATATCCAAACACTCCTTCAACTCCACACAATAAGAACTTTGTGGTGCACATCACCAACATATCTCAGTCGGCCTTAGCAATAATAACTCTTCACATACTAACCTGAAAACTTTGTGTGGTACTGGAATCTTGAAAGATTTGCATGCCCTTCAAACTTGAAACACTATGAGACATGTAGAATGGCCAAACAAACTCATATAACTAATCTGTATACTCTTCCACTGGAACAAGTAGCCAAACATAAATCTTGAAAATAATTAGGCATCTAAAACCATCAGTATTACTTCTGTCATTTGAAAACTAAGCTTGTGGACCTCCAAAACATTTGAAACTCATATGGATGCACTCATACACTTCTCTTAACATATCCTCAAAACTTCATGAGAATATATTCACTTGCAGAGGAATGTAGAGTATTCTAATCAGCCTTCATCAACACTTTACTCTTCCAGAGCATAGTCCAGAACTATATCACTTGTAACTTCCACTGCGGAGGAGAAAATGATTTGAAACTTTGGATTTAGCACCTTTACAACACAATTAACTTAAATTGTGAATCACATGACCATATATTAAAATGTGGAGGAATGCAGAGCATTTTACTGAGCAATCTTCTAGGCAACTTCCTACACAACAACCTTTACCAACATTGAGAGACTAGAACTTTCTTGTAGCAAATCACACTTTCTTAGATCATTAGGAAATGGCATACAACTTTCTATAGATTTTCAATAACATGTTCTTATCCTTAGCATAGCTTCTAATTCCCATATTAATATTTCATCATGAAATCATCTTTGTTGACCACAAACAGGCTCAATACAACTTTAGTTGACATTAATCATGGCATGACATCCAACCATGAATATCAACAACTGACCATGAACATCAAGAACATCACTAAACATGAAAATTCACATCAACCACACCAAACAATCACAAACTAAGTGTTGACATCACTTTGAGTGTTGACATCAATGACAACACATATTGCAATAATCTCCCCCTTTGTCATTGATGGCAACACACACGCACCTGCTCATTCTCCTCCTTAGGTGCACATTTCTTTCTCTCCTCATTTGACATCAAGGAAAAGGGGATCTTCTCCTCCTACTTAGGTTACAAACTCTCCTCTTCAACCTTCTCCCCTTGTCAACAACAACTACTACCTGCTCCCCCTGATAGGTAGCCACCATCAGTCCAAGAAAAAAGATGTAGCATGAACTCCCCCTGGATAGATGAACCACTATGCATCTAGAAAGAAGAAGGAGGTGCAATTACCCCTAAGCTCTGCCAAAGATCTTGAAAAGTATCTTTCACAAGAGCCTTGTGAAAATATCTACAATCTGATCCTTTCTTGGAACATATTCCAACTTCACTTCTTTCTCTACAATCTTCTCTCTCAAAAAGTGATACCTGATTGATATATGCCTGGTTATAGAATACATCACTGGATCCTTGGAAATATTTATAACATTTGTATTGTCACACAAGATAGGAATAGGCTCATCATACAATACCTTGATATCCTTCAATGTTTGCTTCATCCACAACACTTGTGTACAGCAAGATGCTACTACAATATACTCTGCCTTTATAGTTGATAATGATACTGAATCTTGTTTCTTGCTCTTCCATGAAACCAATCTGCTTCCTAAAAAGAAAGCACCCCACTTGTACTTCTTCTATCATCAACACAACTTGCCCAATCAACATCAATGTAAGAACTTAGATCAAAGTCATTACCTCTTGGATACCATAAGCCTTAATCCAAAGTTCCCTTCAAGTATCTAAATATTATTTTCACTACCTTCTCATGTGTTTTCTTAGGATTAGCTTGATATCTGGCAACCACACATATTGCATGCGTAATATCAGGTCTAGAAGCAATCAAGTATAATAATCCTCCAATCATAGATTTATAAAGAGTCTGATCAACCTCCAAAAACTCATCATTCTTGCTCAAGTGATAACTAGTAACCATAGGAGTACTTACTGGTTTGGAGTCCTCCATACCAAAATTCTTCAACATCTCTTTAACATACTTAGCCTTAGAAATAAAGATACCATCATCTAGCTGAGCAATTTAAATCCCAAAGAAGAAATACATCTCACCAATCATAGACATCTCAAACTCTTTCTACATCTCTTCTGCAAACCACTTACACATACTATCATCTCCACCAAAGATGCTATCATCAACATATACTGCGACTATTAGAATCATCTCTTCCTCTTCCTTAATGTAAATATTACTATATATGGTACCTTTCTTGAAGCCTTGTTGAAGTAAGTACTTATCCAATCTAGCATACTAAGCTTTAGATGCTTGCTTGAGACCATATAAAGCCTTTTTGAGTCTGAACACCATGTATGGATCTTTTGACAACTGAAACCCATCTGGTTACTCAATGTAGACCTCTGTCATGCCCATGTTTCCCATGCGGTGATGACACACAACACACATGTCGTGTTCACATTTGACATGTGGTCATGACATGAACTATCAAAAATTTTCCATGCATCCCTAGAAACCCCCTTATACATGGTAGTGTGCTCGGTGGCAATATGCATAAGGCGTAAACATGTCAATCAAATATCAGGGTAATGTGATCACATGTGCAATCCCCTACGTGATGATAGCTGACTAAGGGGGTCAATGTGATGTGAGAAGTGTTGCCATTAGGGTTAGCACCGATTGATCGAAACCCTAAGTTTTCCTAAGTGATTGACGGTATTTTGACACGAGTCAAAATCAAAACTCTAATTCTTAGCATTAGAAGAACAATTAACAACTTAATCAAAACATCAAGTTTGCATAAACATTAAAATATTACCCAACACAAGGATTAAATCGCTTAAGAGAATTAACCCTAAATCCTAGAAATATATGGCAGCATAACGCCACTAGAGCGTATATAGGATTTATTCTAATTAATAATTCATGCACAAGAGTTCACTAAGCTTGCTAATGTTGATTAATTAAACTAATTTATGCTAGGGGGATTAAATCATTGCACTATGGTTCTAAATTTAAATAACTAGATTGAATAATTAAATAATTATTCTACTTTAATTAAATCCAAACATACTATTAAATAAAATCATTCGATCTTATAAAATAAAGTTGCATTAAATGAATTCAAAGGTTTACATACAAGGAAAATTAAATCCCCAATATAAATAATTTAAAACAATGTTTTTCCCACATACTCAATTAAATAATCTCTAAAAGAGCCAATACAAATAAATAATAGGATTAATCTCCTAACCTATAAATAAATGAGATAACCTCTAACAAAATAAATTTACTTAAAAACCCACACTTGAATAAAATTTACCCCTTTACCCAAATAAATAATTACAATAAGAATAACTCCAAGGCAAAAAGAAGAGGGAAAAATGTATAGATTCTAAGTTAAAATTCAAGAGCCCTAAAAGCTCTCCTAATAAAAAAAATCAATTTCTTTATGCACAAGAACAAAACCACAAGCCTATCCTCATTTCTTTATTATTTTCTTTTCTCTATTTGTTTTCTCATTTTCTTTATCTAACCCTAACGTTTATTTTCTCTTCTCTTCTATTCTTGTTGGTGTTAGCAGGTTGAAGGCATGAGTTCATGATAGCTATGGAGGCAAAACCAACGAAGGTATATATATATAATTTTGGCATATAAAATACACAAGAAGACCATAAGCAAGTCTCAGATCCGAGTGTATGGTGGCCAGGGTTTTCTTATATATATATTTGAGTAAAAAGCATAGTAAAAATTGTAGGTTTCTTTTTGCAGGCCAAACGGCTGAACCCATAAATATGGAGGACTGTTGAGTGCCGCCAACAGGGAAAGTAACACCCAACACAGGGGTAAGGCATGGCGGATTGGAGGCATGGGCACTACCCACAATGAGGCATGGTGGGGAGTGTGGGAGTGTGGGGATGTGGGGGCAAATCCCACCCACTACCCACTGAACTGTGGGTAGTGGGTGGGGTTCATCCCCCACCCAACAAACACAGCGGTCTCAAGGAAATGCTACCAAATGCTTGAAGGTAAAGAGGTCTGTGGACCACACAGTGCCCCCAAGGTTTGATTCTTTTTAATATATATATATTTTATTTGTTAAACATTATCAATATTATTTTAACAATATATATATGCTCAAAGATGAATATACACATTCTTTGCATTTTATTCTATTCAGTTTATTAAAATTTATGTATATATAACAAAAATGTATATACATAGTTTGTACAGTCAGTTTACAATTAATCTCCAACCAATAAAATTACAAAAGAAATTATATATATAATCTTTTCTTCAATCCTTTGATAAAATAGAAAGAAAATACAGTAGGAAAAATGTATATGTTATAAAGACAAGAATATATTTACAAAATAGCTAAGCATGTAATTTCTTTTTATACAGGAACAAGCATTTCAACATTTAAATTTCTTCTCCTAGCAAAATGAAGCATCTTAATCCAAATCTCTTTTCCTTCCAAACATATGATAAAATCAGCTATCCATCTAATTTCTTTTCCTTCTTATTTTAAAAGTAAAACAACAATATTAAAAGACAACTAATATATTTATTTCATATTTGCAACTTTTACACAACAATAAACAACAACAAAATACATTCTTTTATTCAAACAATATTCTTAACCCAGCAACATAATATATACTTTTTATAGAAAGGAAAACAACATCATGATTAAAACCATCCAACTAATACATTTTTATAACTTCTAAAATAGAGTAAAAACAAAATAAAATCATTTAAACTTTACATAATAAGAGAGTAATTTTCTCTCTTTCTTTGAAACAACTATACAAGGGTCAATCTTGGCCTAGGCTCTCAATTGCCAAAATAGCACAAGGAAACATAACTTTTAAGCACCTCCTCCAAGCTCCCAAGCCAACAATAACACCTGCAAGATACTAAACAAGGAGAGAAAACCAAGCCACGCAATACCGCTCTCCTCCCTACCATAGACTCACTAATGGGTCATCCCCGAGCTTGGAGGTCATCCACACACAAGGATTTTCACTCCACAACACAACAATTAACCAACCAATAAACATGAAGAACACCCATGGATTAACACAACACAAAACTCATAAAAATGAGTTTGAAGGGGTAGGGGAGTGGACATCACTCAACTCAAGGGGCCACTCCAAATATCTCAAAAAGCTCAACACAAACAAGGACTCAAGCCCAAATATTTATACCAAGAAATCATATTTTCCTCTATGGCACTCATGCCATACAAAATGCTCATACTCATACTCTTGCCCTCAAGGCCAAAATACCAACACTAGGAGGGTGACCTCGAGGAGGTTCACTCCTCTCCCACCCCACACATGTTAAGCATTTTATCCAAATGGAGAGGCTCTTACAAACACCCTCAAAACCCCACAACAAAAGAATACAAAACACACACAATGCAAACACAAGTAAAGTAAATACATAAGGAAAGGCTTTAAGACTTGAATACTACCTTGATAAGCCCAACAATGGTTGGTAGTTGAAGTAGAGCCCTTCCAACTCCACCTCCAAGCCCTTCTCCAAATGTGCCTCCAAAAATCCCTCTAACTCTCTCCCCAAATTTAAAATAAAATAAAAAATGTAATGAAATCAACAACACTCTCCCTCTTTTCAAGAGTGATTAAAATAGGCTCTCTTCATGAGCCTTGTGGAATGAGAAGGTGACACGTGATCTTCTCCTTTCTCTGAACATCCACTTGCAAGCTTCATGGAATGTGGGTGTGACACATGTCACCTTCCCTTTCCACCAAGTCTTGCCCCCTCCACTTGTTCTCTCCCACACATGTTTGAGAGCAAGGTGGAGCTGAAAAAAGATGAGGGTACAACAAGTGTCCCAATCCTATCCTCCCATGAAATTCCACAAAACCCCAAGATACTCTCACCAATGTGAGAGAGCCTTGGATTTGGGTCCTCCACAATTAGGGGTCTTGAAGACTCCCCAAGCCTTTAATGCAAGGTACCCCAAAGCTTGGAATGAGGTGTGGATAAAGTTGAGTGTTTGACCCAACCTTGCACTCCTTTCCAAACTTCCATTTTCGTCACTTTACTTTAGAGTCAAGTTTAAGTGATCAAATGGGAGTTTTCCTAGGGTTAGACAAGCTCAAATGGTCCCTAGACCCTAGAGGTACAACCTAGGGTCACTTTTAACCCAAATTGAGCACTATAGGATGCATAAAACCACATGAAAAGGGGTCACAAAATTAAAACAAAAATAAAGTCAAATAAATATTACACCTTCACAACACTATAATAAAATTAACTAAAAATAGGTTAGACCTAGCCCAAAAGACACCATACACAAACATTATGAAAATTCATCATGCATTTACATAGTTGATCTTGTTTCCTCTTGGAACTAGATCAGTTCAACATGGGATTTCACAAAATGTGTGGGATGATCTCCGATTTTCCGTGGCTTGGGAAAAATCACCTGCTCACTTAAACAAAAAGGTTAATCTAGCATGTATATCATAGCTGAAGCAAGGAAAAGCATTCACTCACACCATCGCATAATCAAATAAAACATCATAAACATCATAAAAATCACATCATAATTAGATTCATAATTTGCATTTCCATAAACGATCTTAATATAAAAATTGTTGGCAAGAGACACATTGGAGCTTCATGATTGTTGTCATTGATGGCAACAAAGTTCATCCCACACATCCGCAGGACATGGTGTGCCTTTACCGGAAGTTAGATTGAAGAGTGTTGTGGTTCGGTAAGCAAGAATAGAGTATGTGGCAAGGTCTGATAGTTAGGTCCAGATCTCTCAGAGGAAATATCCTTGGAAAGTGTAGAATTGGGGAAGTCAAGAGGAGTATCTTGACTGATAGATTCCAAGAATTGAGCCTCCGGTGATGAAAGAGTAAAGAGATATAAGCATTCAAGTATTGGGGTCTGGTTTAGCAGAACAGACAGAGGAAGAACTGACAGGCAGAGCTTCAGAAGTTATTCCGAATGAGATGTTGATGGTAATAAAGATTCCTAAGGTATCATTCATGATTGGCTGACTTGTTAGATAACTTCTATAAGTTTCTTTTTGATCCACATCACTTTGGAAGCAAGGATTCAGCCGACAGACTAGAGTTTGGGAAATATTGACTATTCCGGATGCCAACTAGAAAGAGGATGAAATCCTTTGTGCGGATATATATACTAGAAGGATTTCGATGAGGTAATGTTGTTGTTGTGTACATGTATAGATAAGCAAGAGAGCAGAGTTAAAGCAATAAGGAAGGTCCAGTATGTGAAAGGACAATAGCACAAAAGAAGAGGAAGGATGAAGTGTAGCAGATCGGTGTATTGAGCCTAACTGGAACTGAACCTCAGCATATGTGGATGCTTCTCATCAGTTCAAAGATCTTGTTATTCTTCTTACATCTTGTAGATAGTCAGTTTCTTGTAGGTAGTGAGCCTCTTGTGAGCAGTGTACCCTAATTGGAAAGTACCATCTTGTATTTCTATTCTTCTAACAAAGAATATAATCTTGGGTTAATCACCCCGTGGTTTTCTCCCTTAACAGGGTTTCCATGTCACAAAATATTGTGTCATGTGTATTTCCATTTCATGGTTATGTTTGCTTAATTGAATTGATGCTGCATTACTTAATAAGAAAGTTCAGAAAGCTGAAATAATTAAGATAACTGATTCACCCCCCCTCTCAGTTATCAACAATTGGTATCAAAGCCAAGTTCCTCCCAACAGAGCCTAACAGCTTGAGGAAGATTTGGGAATTCAAATGGATGTGTATGTGTTGGGTGAATATTTTGTCGTTAACTGGCTAACGACAAAATGAATATATCAGCCACAGCTATGATGAGACAAAGTCTCTCCTCTCAGCAAGGGGAGGTTCCCTCTAATTATTTAACTTTTGCAAATCAAACAACTTATCAAATTTATGTACACTAAAACTATGTTGGTGGTGGTTCCATCTCATCTCATTCTCTTTTTTCAGAATAGATGTATATATTTTAAACTCTTGATATAAAACTTATAAATTATCACAATAACACAAAAACACAAAGTTTTCTGTTACCTCACTGATTACTTGTAAACAGAACTATTTGAAGTAGAATGCAGCCCAAAGTCTTCACTCCTCTTCAAGATGATAAAAGTAAATCAAATAGAACAACTTGCAGCACAAAGTCTCCAAACTATTGTATTCTCACAAATATGAACATATAACTCACAACTGATTTGATAACACAAAGTTTATCAGAATCAAATTAAGAGCGCTCTCCAATCACTTGAAACAAACTCCACACTTCAATTATTATCAAATAAGATTATGATAGCAAGACGTAAGAACAAAACTATCACAACACAAATAATTCCAAGACAAAGATTGGAATTGAACTTGCTTTCTTGTATTGATAAATATTTGAATATTGATTTTCACAAAAAGCACAAAGTCTTGATTTGCTTCTCAATTTGCCAGAGTTTTCTTGCAATAGACAAAAGATGGATATTTACAAAAGAGGTCCCCTTTATTTATAGGGAAAGACCTTGAGAAAATCTAGGAAATCTACAACTACTTTGACTTATTCAAAAATAGGAGTCCTTATTGACTTGGGACTTCCTATATTTTTACATGTAATTACATATTGAAAATGTACATGTAAAAATGTCCAAAATTGTTTTGAAAGTACATGTGAAAATCAGAAAATAAACTAAGGGGAAAGACCAGCTGCTTCAATTTGTGTCACCACTTTTTCTCATGTGGTGATCATACATAGTGAAGGCCGCTTGCATTTCAATGCTATCTGGGTTGAATGCATTTTTGAAGATCATCCTGGCCCTCACTATGGCGTCCCTCACTGTAGTGATTAACTTGGCATGATTAGTTAACCTAGTTTTTAGATTGTCCAAGGTTAACTGGTTGTCTAAGAGGTTGTCCACAGAAGTTATTGAAAATGCTTTATCTTCAAACTCTTTTTGGAACATGTCTTCAAATTCCTTAACCATTTCTTCTGCTAAAAGAAATTGGTTATCTTGTGATACCAACTTACAAGGCAGCTCCTCCAACTTATGCAAAAGATTGACATCATTTTCTTCGCTGATTTCTTTTGCAGCCTCAAGATCCTTAATCAAATTCCTTAGCGTACTGCTCCTGTACATCAGAGCTTCCTTTGTTTCAGTGTATGAATCCCTATTAGAAATGGCGCCAATGGATATCAAGGTACTTATTTTCAGCTTCCTCATTTCCACCCACTTATCATGAGTATCCTCTGTGCGCTCAATATCTTGAGAGATGGCATCAATGAGATCATTGAGTTCTGCCCTTACTTTCCTCATCTTATCCATTTTCTCAAATACATCCATGAGCAAAGAGATTCCTTGCGCTCGCATCCTGTCTAAGTATTCTTCAAGTACTTTTCCTCTGAGGTGAGTCTTTTATGCTTTCAGAATGACGGGGTCTTCTACAGAAACGGCCTCTGGAGTAACTGCTTCTGAATTCAAAGTGATCTTTCTTACCACTGTAGTCAGCTGTTCTGCCTTTGCCTTGTAATAATCTTTCATTTCTTTTTCCCTGTCGAACTTCTAGATCAGGATGTCCATGGCTGAATGCATATCATTTTTAGCGCTTTCATGGGTGATTTTACCCAATTCAACCCTAGAAATTGAGTAGTCATTCATATCAAAATTTTCAACAGTTGCATCCTGTGGGGGTTTCGCTATCTCTAGAAATTTATGCCCCTTATCTTCAAGTACCCTGGAAAGGATCTTTGGTTTCTTCGAGGACTTAGGCTTTCCAGGTACCAACTTAGTGAAATCAAAATCATCTGGAGAGATGACTTGCTTTTTCCTCTTTGGCGTGTAAGCTAACAACCAAGGTGGAAGTAGAGAAGTATTCACATTGGGATCCATTCCTACCGCTGGTGTTCCTGGAACTATGCTTGTACTGGTGGTAGAAATAATAGGCGGGGTGTTGGTAAAAACCGCACCTGTTACATTGGCACTTGAAACTTGTTCAGTATTCATCACAAAATGATCAAACATGGACGTGTCCCCAATATCAAAAGATGAAGATGACAAACTAGGAATTGAATCAGAAGAACGAAGAACATTTTCAAAAGTGCTGTGGGGATTATCGAAGATTATTTTAGGAGGAGAGGGGGATTCAGAAGAAGGAATGTTAATAGGGGAAGCAGACACAGGGGGTGCAACAGGTGTATTGTCCTGTGGAGACAAAGCCTCTTCATCTTGTTGATCTGAATTCCTGTCTTCAACATCCATCTCTTCTGTAGCTGGCTCTTAAGTTGCCAGATTCTCAGTCGCTGGCTCCTCGACTTCCATATCTTTTGTTTAATGTTCTTACTCAACAGCTTTTGCTTTCTTCGTCACAAATCTAATTCTAGGCTTATGTGTTTTAGAGGATGATGGAGCATCACTCTTGTTCTTCGTTCTGTTTTCAACCTTCTTACCAGTCTGCTCTAGTACTTCAGTTTCTGAACCAGTGAGGAATTCCTTAAGCGTAATTCCTTTATCTTCCAGCCATTTATTGGTGTTAGCCAGTATGGGCTCGAGCCTCTTCCTTAATGAAGTCGACTCCTTTTGAGACCATTGGATTGGAGGTAGAGGAGTACTAGCTATCTGTTCTACATCATCCTTGGCATCAACCAATTCCCCATCATCCACAAGATCTTCTGGAATATCAGCAAGCCCCAGATATTCAATTTGCTCTAGAGATAGCCTACTATAGTCCAGTTTCCTGATATCTTCCTCTGTTCTCAAATCTATCTAGACATCTTCCACCATGGGTTCATGAAACTGAGTTTTCCTCCTGATTTTATCCTTCACGCCTCGGTAGTCAAATTTTGGCCTCCTCTTGAATTGCTTCACGGTGACCAACTGCATTTCTGTCTCCATAGCCCTTGCCTTTGCGGTAGTCAACATTGAATATCTGCCGATTTCCACTGGAAATCTGAATCTAGGCTTCTTGAGTTCCATCTCCTTGTTATGCACGACAATCATTTGTCTGCACAACTCCATCAAGACCAGTCTATCTGAAGGAAACCTAGGAAGCATATAAGGGTAGCCTTGGAAAAAGCCAACCCTCAAGTATGAGAAAGATGGAAATTGCAAAAACATGCAACCAAAGTCATTAACCACTGTCCATGCCTCGTCTGAAATTCTTCTCTGCTCTAGTTGGGGATCAAAAAGACACAAGAATACAGCAAAGAATGCATCATTCACTCTCCTGAAATGGTGAATTGAGCCTTTCAATGTCAGCTGAGAATAATACTGGTATACTGGGACTACTCTCCTATCCCCTTCTGATGATAACCCCGAAAAAATCCTCATGGAGGCTGCAATGTATACCAGATAGGAAGTCATGAAGAATTTAGAGGTAGTGGATACCTTTGTCAGCTGGTCATGCAAAGTGTTACTGATTTGTTCTCCCTAGAAAATAACTTGCCTGCCCTAGAGTATGACCTTAATGAAAGGATACATCCATTCATGAAATTGTGAAGAGGAAGACAAACCTCTTATCCTGCTGAGGAGGGTAATCAAGTCACCAACTTCTTCCACAAAATCACTTCGAGGAAAACTACGTGGCCACCTTGACAAACTTGACCTCGTAGTCTTCAACCATTTGTTGTTGATCACTTTCTTCGCTTTTTCTGGATTCTTGTCATATTCCTTTTGAGCTTCAACAAAGTCAAGCTTCAATACCTCTGTCGCAGGAGGACACATGAACACCTTGTCAATGAACTCAGGATCCAAACTGATTATCACATTACCACTGGCGTCCACCACGGCTCTAATATCTTTGTTATAGAAATGTGCACACTGAAGAACAAATTCTGTATTGTGAGCCGCCACCAGGAAGGATGATACCAGATGAATATTACTTTCTACTATCTTCCTCATCATAGCACTGGGGTTGCTTGACTTGGTTCTCTCTACAAACTCAGCCATATCAACATGGCCAATCTCTGTATCTCTAATGTCCTCTACATTAGAATGGACTGAGGTGATTGGGAAAACACCTTGATATTTGTACTTCATTGCTTTTGCCTTCTTTGGGGACAAGTCAATCATTTGGATGAACTTTCACCGAGAAGAAGTTTGACGTTGAACAAAACTCCACAGAAGAAATTGCAACAAAAATCATGATCATGCAATTAGGGAAAATATGGGCAATCTGGGAAAATTGCATGTTGATGATCACGACTATGGGAATGCGCTTGAAAAAGGGCTATAGTGCGAGCTGGCCAAAAATCAAGGGAGAAGCGGGCTCGGGAAATCAAAATTGGAAATTTTCCAATGTTGGAAAAATTCCATACATTTTTGCAAGGGCGGCAAAATCCGCCGCCCTTGCATATAAGGGTTTTGCATTATTTGCATTGGCGGCGAATTCTGCCGCCCTTGCATGTTGAGAAAAGACTAGGAATTGGTATGAGCGGCAAATTTCACCGACACTGCAGGAAATAGGAAAGGCAAAGGTTTATGTCGGAGCGACATATTTCACCGACGCTGCATTTGAGTTTTATCGCTTCTTGGTGTTTGGTCGGCAAATTTCACCGACATCTCATGAGGGGAATTCCATACATGTTTGAGCGGCATATTTCACCGTCATTACATTGAAAGGTATGGTGAAGTTCTAGCGGTGAATTTTGCCACTGTTGCATTTGATGAAATTTACAGGTTTAAGTGCGAAGGCCGAGAAATTCGCCGACTAGACACTCGGCAAGGGTCACATAGTATCCAGGTAGTTTCGGCAAAATCCGCCAATGTTACAATAATGGCATGTAGCTAGGGTTTGGGGAATCTAGGGCAATAGAATACCTAGATGATACAGGACAAAAACCTAGGGCAGCCCTAGGCGAAAACATAATACGAAAACAACAGACCAAAGCAAAAGACAAAAACATAAAGAAAACCAAAAACAAAAATCAAGACGAAGCATATTTGATAAACCATGAAGGAGGAGAATGGAAACGAAAGAGTAAACTTACCTGTTCTAAAACTTGAAAACCCTACGTTTGACGGCGATGAATGCTGACCGATCTCTTCGACAGCGCGATCCAGCAATGTGAGGAGAGGTCTAGAGGGTAGCTCGGGAGAGAGGATGAAGTGGAGAAATAAACTATCAAAACACAATAAATAACCCGAACACAAACGCTGAGCGAGTGGCACGAGTGGCCATTAATGACACTGCGTGACCAAGATTCACAAAATCTCGCTTGAGCGGAGATTTCGGGCGTCAGCACACAAGAGGAAAAAAAAACATGCTATGGTGGCATAATTCGTCGACTTCACATTTAAACCAAAAGAACGCATGTAGTGGCGGCAAAATTTGCTGCCTCTACATGAAAAAATGAAAAGCATATGTGAAAGCGGCAAAATTCGCCGTACTACACATGTTTGAAAAACAAGACAAATGGGACATGAAGGAGCGGCAAAATTCGCCGACCTTACATGTGTAAAGTCAAAAAGAGATATGCAGGAGCAGCAAAATTCACCGACCTTACATGTGTAAAGTCAAAAAGAGATATGCAGGAGCGGCAAAATTCACTGACCTTACATGTGTAAAGTTAAAAAGAGATATGCAGGAGCGGCAAAATTCGCCGCTCTTGCATATCAAGATTTCAAATTCAACTTACTCTTAAAAAATGACTTAAGTTAACATTTAAACTGATTTACGACTTGAATGTTCCTCACAAATATCGAGAAACCTATTCACAGGGATGTCATAAACCAGTCTAGAATGTTAAAAGTCTTCGCGCAAGATGAAGAGAATCTTGTGTCAGTCCGCGAGCTTAGAGTGTAGATTCACGAAATGGACAAGTTTCGTGGGGGTTGTCTACAAAAACGAGCGTAGCTGATTTTGAAAACAACAGCTGGCTCTAACTGGGGAACTTCCTTCAATCGAACCTTGAAACGATTGAGGGGAGTAGAATCCAGCCTCTAAGTGCCTTCATCCATGCCATTGGGCCATAGAGTCAAGCTAAAAAGAAAAAGACACAAAAGACTAAACAAAAACGCAAAAATAAAACACAAAACTATACAAATGTACAATTTAACTTATCTAAAACTTCAAGGATTGAAGTGCTTCAGATGTTGTCCACTGTGAGGCAACAAGAATGGTGTCCCATCCTGATACTCCAGCAAGAAACTGTTTTCACCACAAAACTGATGAATGGTGAATGGACCTCTCCACAAGGAATCAAATTTTCCATGCATTCCTTTTGGTTCTCTCCTCTTGTCCCACAACAAGACTTGATCTCCAACCCGAAACTCACGAGCCTTTGTCTTCTTGTCGAAGAGTTTCTTTACTTGATTTTGGTGTTCAGCAATACGGTCCACCACCATAGTGCGCTGCTCCTCAAGTTCAGTCAAATACATGATCCTTTTATCAATAGAACTATCAAAAGTTCTATCTTCCAATGCCCTTACCAACTTCAATGCTGGCAATTCCAAGGTAATCGGTATCTCTGCATTCAGACCATATAAAAGCTGAAATGGCGACATGCCTATCGCCCTTTTGGGTGTAATTCTATCTGCCCATAAAGCATCAAACAATGCCTTATGCCAAGTTCTCTGATTCTCATCTACCAGTTTCCTGATGATAGTGACCAGATTCTTATTGCTTGATTCTGCTTGACCATTCCCTTGCGGATAATAGTCTGAAGAATGGGAAAGAGTGATCCCATGCTCATAGCAAAACTCAGTAATCTCATAAGAGGAAAAACACGTAGCATTGTCTGCTACAATCTTGTTTGGAACTCCAAACCTGGAAATAATGTTCTCTTTAAGAAAACTACATACCACCTCTGAAGTGGCGTGTTTAACTGGAATAGCTTCCACCCATTTGGTAAAATAGTCTGTTGCAATGAGAACATAGTTATGTCCTGCACTTGATGATGGATTCACTGCGCCAATGAAGTCAATACCCCATTGTTGAAAAGGCTCCTCAATCACCACTGGTTTTAGAGGTAAGGCCGCCAATTTTGGTTTCCCAACAAACTGTTGGCATAACTCACACCTGCGTACCCAATTGTACGCATCTTGGAATAGTGTGGGCCAATAGTATCGAGCTCGCAGAATCTTGTGAGCCATTATAGGTGCTGAAAAATGCCCTCCACAAGCCAAATTGTGGAAAGACTCCAAAAGTCTACCTTGTTGCGCTTTATCCACGCAACGGAGAAATACACCATCAAGACTTCTCTTGTACAAACCATTGTCCCAAAGGACGTAGTTAGTGGCTTTTAACTTGACAGTTCTCTTTTCCTTATAAGACAAGTGAGAAGGGCACTCACCATAGGTAAGGAAATGAGTGATATTGGAATACCACTCGTCAGTTGTAGTAACAAAAAGAACAGTTGGCGTGTCCACAACTTCTTCTTCTTCATCCCCTATCTCTTTTGGAACGTTATCTGCGATCAATTGGCACAAACCTTTACCACGAACGAGCTTGGTAGGCTTGATATCCAGATCAAATTCTTAGATCTTAGCAATCTAATTACCTCTCTTTGTTCCGAACTCCTGTTGAGTTAGGATGGATTTGACTGTTGTATCAGGCACCATGACAACAGTGTGTGAATTTAGAATATAGAACCTGAAATGCTTAACCTCTTTGACTACGGCATTGGCATGCTTCTCCATATTCGAATACTTCAATTCATGAGCTTTGAGAGGACAACTCATAAATGATATGGGGGATTCAACGCCTTCTTCATTCTGCTGAACCAGAATAGCTGAAAGTGTGTGTTCTGAAGCGTAGCTATAGACTACAAAATCCTTAGTGTAGTCGGGACAAACAAGAACTGGAGCATGAGCAATAGCTTTCTTGATATCCTTGAATGCTTCCTTACCTTCCGCGGTCCAACGGAAAGTGGCCTTACCCTTCATCAGATTAACAATGTGACGGGTTTTTTCTGCAAAATCAGGAATGAACCTTCGCAGAAAATTCACCTTTTCGAAGAAAGAATGAACAACAGTCTTACTTGCTGGCAGAGTGAGACTTTGAATAGATTTAACCCTCTCCGGGTCAATCTTAGTACCGTCTCGGGATACAATGTGCCTGAGAAGCTTACCTTCCGTCACCCCAAAAATTGACTTCTTGGGATTGAGGGAAATACCATTTTGCCGACAGCGTTCCAGCACTTGTCGCAAATGATGTGCATGATCATGACGGTTTTTGGAGAAAACAGTGAAGTCATCGAGGTACACCACGATAAACTTACCCATTTCATCTCTGAAGGCAAGATCCATCGCTCTCTGAAATGTTGCGCCAACATTGATCAGACCGAAAAGCATTCTGCGATATGCGAATGTGCCCCGTGGTGTGGTGAAGGCAGTTTTGAACTGATCAGCTTCATTTACCTCCACTTGGTTATACCCCGAAAAACCATCTAACATAGATAGCATTTCTGAACCTGTCACTATTTGCAATACTTGGTCCATGATGGGCAAAGGGTAGTTATCTTTCAAGGAAGACTGGTTGAGGTTTCTAAAATCAACACAGATACGGATTTCTCCGTTCTTCTTCCTTACAGGTACTATGTTTGAAACCCATGTGGAATGATGAATTGGAAAAATTATCCTTGCATTCAGCATCTTCTAAATTTCAGAAAGAATCATACCTGATATCTTTGGATTGTATTGCCTCTGCTTCTGTTTGTAAGGCAACGATCCAGCCTTGAGGGGAATTTCGTGTCAAACCTCCTTAGGCCTAAAAGACTTCAGGTCATCATAGGAGTTGTGATAGGTGAAAGTCAGGTGTAGCAGATCAGACATAGTCATGAAACCCTAACCCTACCATCATCAAGGAATCTAACCTAAATGAAATCAAAGAATAATGCAATTCAAGCATAACATCACCTAGACCGTGCGATTCCTTGTTTGAGGGATGTGGACTGCTTCTTCAACAATGAACAATTGCAATGCTGAAAGCTGCCATGATGGATGATAAAAGCTCAAATGGATGCTCAGATGCTCAAGATGATAATGTAGGTGCTATATGATTGCTAGATGGGATTGCTGGATGTCTCATATGGAGTGAGAGGGTGTTTATATAGGACTTAGCCAAGGTCAATCAACGGTGGAGATTCAGAGGCTATGTGAATGGCTAGGATTGAAAGTTACTAAATTTAGATTCCATTAATTGTGCATGTGAAGGATATGAATGAAAGTTGTCTTACAACACATGATTGACTGGACAAGTGTTGGAATGTGATAAATGATGAGGGCTTAATTCAAATGAAATATTTGAATTAGTTGGGATATGAGTTGGATATTAATTAAATAAATAAAATTTATTTAATTAATAGGATAAATGAATAAAATGGGATCAGATATGATGTGGAAATTAATTAAATAAATAAAATTTATTTAATTAATTGGCTAAGTAGATGAGAATGGGATTGAATGGGATTTTAATTAAATAAATAAAATTTATTTAATTAATTGGCTAATGGATTAGTGATTTAACAAGGTGTTGCTAGACATGGACAAAGTTGGGACAAATTTGGGTGTCTACATTTTGCCCCTCTTTGATACAATGTTCGATAGAGCGTTGTGTCAAAGAAGATACGATATGCGTTCAATAAACAAGTTATGCCCCAGTGTAACTGGCAGGTGATGCCCCCTCGAGAGGTAAGCCAGGCTAACCAGGAAGGGCTGGGTTGGCTCTCAATAGAAGAAAAAGGCTACAAAGAAGGCTGACACGAAGAAAATGGGGGTTGCATGGAAGAAAATAGGCTGTGGTATAGAAGAATTAGGGTTTTGAGAAGGGCTATAAGTAGGTCCTTCAATGGCAAATAGGCTCATTTGTGCTCATTTGTGCTCAGAAACTAGAGAAACCCAGAGCTCCTGAGAGTGAGAGTTGCAGAGCTAGCAGGATGGTTATTCCACGCAGGGATCATCGTGCGGAGCGAGTGAGGACACATGGATGACCAGAGGGAGCAGGCGCACCGGTATGTTTCAAAACTTTTCCCAAAAGCGTGTAATTAATAGCCTAAAAGCGTAATTAATGCACACACGTCACCAAAAGTGACTAGGTTAGGAAATAGTAGTTTGAGGTCGCTTACGTAGGAATATAGAACGCTTATGGGAGTCTGGGTCGCTTATGGGCGCGGGTAGGTCGCTTAGGCAAAAACGGGTCGCATCCTATCGGCGGGAAAAACACAGGCGAAATGCGCGGATAGACAAAAATGTGTCGCTTATGGGCAAAGATCGATCGCATAGGGTAGTTTGGCTCGCATATGACCAGAAGTGGCTCGCATAGGGAAAATAGCGTGCTGAGAGAGCTAGAATAGTCACGAATGGTAATCGGGCTCGCATATGGTAAAAAGCTAGGCGCATATAGGATTAAGCTCATGGGTAGGCAAAAAAGACTCGCATATACTATATAACACGCCTATAAACTAAAGATTAGCGCTTATAGTAATCTAGGTCACTGATATGCAAACAGGAAGCGCATGAGTAGAAATAGCTCGCCTTTAGACAAAATAGAAGTGCATAAGGTAAAACCCAGTCGCTATTGAGCAGGAAATTAGCGCATGTAGTAAAGTGGGACGCTTATGGTAGGTTGAAGATAGAATAGCAAATTGAGAAGCAAATTTTGATATGTATGACTAACGGAATGGATTGACAAGGGTAAATGGATGATGCAGGATGTACTACCGCCATTGTTATCGCGAGAGCCCCATCCGAGAGATTTACGGCTGGTGAGACGGTTAGATGTAGAGGAGCTACTGGTGTTAGAGATCCTGGGCTTGGAGCATGTGTCACGATTAGAGCCAGTTCAGGCACATCAAGGGATGATGATAGCGATGGTGGAGCGATGGATGAGCGAGCACAATTCATTCTTGTTACTGACAGGAGAGGCGACCATCACCTTAGAGGATGTATTTTGGATATTGAGGATTCTGATAGATGGGGATCGTGTGGATTATGATCCGGAGATGGGTCCGGCTGCATTCAGGAGATTGTTTGGGACACTAGACATCGGAGCAGAGGGTTCAGAGATTCCGATGGGGAGGATGGAGGAGCTCTGTGACAGGTTACAGTGGGTGGTAGTGGCTATCATTAGATGGCTAGTGGGTGATAGGAGAGCCAGAGGTTTTCCCGTAGGATGGGGGATAGTTATGGAGGGCATGTTTTCATATGGCACGAGATATGCATGGGCAGAGTGCGTGTTGGGACAGCTCTATCATTATCTGCATGATTGCACGTATATGTTTGGAGCTAGTATGTCAGCAGGAGTGACAGTGTTACATGTATGGGCGTATGAGCACATTCCGGTGACGAGACCGGAGGGATGGGTGGCTAGAGCAGTAGGAGAGCCATTTGCACGGATGTATAGAGGAGCGTTGACATATCGACAGCGCCGAGGTGTGGTATACTGGCGGCGGAGATTAGATGAGGTAGATAGATTTGTATGGAGGCCATGGCTGGGATGTGAGCAATGGGAGGAGGAGGATGCGGAGCTTGTCTATGCTAGACAGGCGAGATATATTTTTGGATGCGGCGTGTATATTATAGAGCGCTATTTGCCAGAGAGAGCCCTAAGATAGTTTGGGGAGGCACAGGCAGTACCTGTAGGTGATGCCATTTTTGGGAGGACGAGGCAGGAGGTATTTGATTGGGGTCCAGAGGTTGTGGTGGACACAGCTTTGGCAGAGAGAGATGGACTGTAGCCAGTAGCATGGCAGTGGGGACAGGGTCTTGTAGATCCAGGCACATTACTAGAGTACGATGTATACTAGGCGACGGCTAGGCCGACTCGGTTGACATGAGATGGAGAGATAGGAGAGATTGGGATGGAGAGGCCAGTTCGGAGGAGACGACGACGGGCTCCACCAGCACAGGCTGTTGTGCCAACAGCACCAGGGATACAGATGCCAGGGTAGGTGCCAGGTCAGCCTGCTATATTAGCACAGCCTCAGGCACAGATTGGAGCAGGAGATGATGTTGGTATTCAGCAGCTGCGGAGACAGATCAGAGAGGAGAGGAGATGGAGGCAGCGAGTGCAGATGAGGCTGAGGAGGGTGGAGATGGACAGGCATCAGGCCGTGATTAGTCTGTGGCATGCGAGAGCACAGGCACAGACCTATCAGGCTCAGCTACAGTTGAGAGCACAGGGAGGAGATGGACAGGATGATGGTGCCCTAGCTAGAGTGACAGGAGAGAGAGACGCAGCTAGACAGCATGAGCAGATGATGAGACTAGAGCGAGACACTGCGATACAGCAGGAGCAGGCTATGAGAGCAGAGAGGGATGGTCTACGAGCTAAGAGAGATAGGGCAGTGCAGCAGCTGCAGGGGATGACCAGTGAGCGAGATAGAGCAGTGGCTGCCTTGGGGACTGATGGAGCTACCATGTACTTGGCCACACAGTTGACAGTGGTACAGGCAGAGCTTCGGAGAGTGCAGGGTGAGGCTGAGTATTATAGAGGCTTATACTATGGAGCTGTGCCGGCAGAGTAGAGGTAGCCTAGCTTCAGGAGCAGGTCAAGGGCTTCGAGTTCACGGAGGTCAGGTGGATCTCAATCAGTAGCCTCAGTGATGGGGCCATCGAGAGATGGAGGACCAGGTACAGGACCTAGTGGCGGTGGTGGTCAGGGCGAGGGAGCTGGCAGTAGTCACTAGGGCATACCTTGTTGACATTGTATTATGATGAGGCCTAGAGCTGATGTTGTACATTCATTCTTTTAGGGCTCAGCTTGTATTGTAGACACTTGTATTTTAACACACATGTATATATATATATGGCAGTTTTGGCGATCTATATGATGTTGTAATGGTTATGATGTTGATATTATGATGGCTATGCATGTTATGTGTATATTGTGATAAATGACATATGGATATTTATGCAAATGTTAATGGATGGCAAATGTGTAAATAGGTAAATGGTAATGATATGGATAGATGTATGCATATAGGTAGATGGTAATGAAAGATATATATGATGGACTTATGTATGGCTAACACACTTGTTTTTGCAGGAGCGGGAACATGGACAAAGGATGATAGAAATGATTGATCTTGGCTGAGTATGATGGAATGGATAGATAGAATGAATAGGTAGGATGATGATGGGCAGCTTTCAAGTAATTGCTCAAAATGAAAAGAAATGTAGTCCTTATGTTTGATATAGCATATGGATGTTATGCACCAGGTATAAGAGACCAAGGTGTCGAGGTATCCAATGCGCAACTAGCGTGTTACAATCTTGTCTGAACGCATGAGGTCAAGATGTTGAGCCAACATACACAAGATATGAATAACAGCTAGTATTGGACTTTGACGCTACAAGCAATGGTTTGAGCTTATCTCCACTACACAAAATGATAGCTTGTTGGTTATATGTATGGAGTTAGTCTTAACATAGAATAGTCTCAAATGCATAAAAGACTGTTTAGCTTCTCAGATGCTAGAGATATTGATATGTAAGATGCTGATCCCAACACGTACAAGATACCAATACGCATAGGAAGAGAATAAGATCATCCTGCAAACACGGCATACGAAAGCTATATGACCATGCCCCAGTCCTTACTTCATCGCAACATACCAAGATATAAATAGATCAAGGCAGTCTTGATTAGGCATAGAAAAAGGGACAAAAGATAAATCAAAAGATAAAACAAAAGATACTGTCATCACGTTCTCTTGCCAAATTTTGGGTGCTCTTGGATAGATCAAGCTGGCGCCTTGTTAAGAGGAAAGCTACATCCTGTTGAAGGCTAAAGTTGGTGATAAACTGTTATAGCAAATGTTCGCTTAAGGCATGCAGACAAATAGCTTCTGGCGTACTTTTGATTGGTTAAAGTGCTTGGGCTTTCAATATACACATGATTTGCTTCTTGTTTGAGCTAATCAAAGAGAAGAAGATGGATGAAGAAAGAAGATGAAGAAGATGGGGTGGATCATCTGTGCTTGAGTACTGGAAACTTCCTTCGTATTCCAGACTGCCTACATACCCTGTATCCACGGGATCAAAGCACATTTACGATGAAGATGAGACATGATGAATATGTAGTTCTGGGTTTTATTGATGATGTAAGTGATGAAAGATAGAAGAATTTGAGCTGAAAGATTGAAGGATGTTTAGACGAAAGATGAAAGATGAATGATGAAAGGGGGCTATCGTCTTAGCCTGAATTAAAGTGCTTCCTTCGCATCTCAGATTGCCTACATACCCTGTATCCACGGGATCAAGGCGTCAACGATAGAGCTGTATGTAGTTCTTATTGATGTCGCTAATTGGTTGGATGTTTGATCAGGCGACGTTTGTTGCAATTGTTGGATGAATGGGGATAGATTGTGAAGATATGGGTCCTGGTTGCAAGTCATTAAGTCACATTTGTTGTTGGATATGTGCCATGGCTGAAGTTGATAAGGTTTGTTGTGTTGTAAGCTGAGTTGTTTGATGTGTTATGAGCTAGAGATAATAGTATCCACTTCCAAACAAGACTCGACAAATGCCCCCAGTGTGGGATGAGGTTTATTATGCAGAAGCGACAATGCAAAAAAGATGTGGCCAAGATGTTAAGGTGCCAAAAGATATAGGTATCACGACAATGCCTCAAATATGATAGCTAGCATTGGCAAAGACAAGGATGAAGACGAAAGGCTATGTGTGGGATTGCGATATGGCTTATGATTATGGCTTATACAAGATGAAGTGGGGAAATATGATCAAACGTACCAAACAGATGAGGGAAGCTGGTCACTACACATAGCGCCTGTTTGCTAGGTTTTCACTATGGTACTTATCCAAGGCCCCTGTTACCAGGTTTTCACCAGAGGACGGATTATTTATCGTATATATATATATTTTTTTGTTTTTGTTTATTTTTTATTTTTATATATATATATATATTTGGTTTTTTAGGGGATAGTTGAGATTTATGGATAAAACTTCTTGAGATGAACGCTGTTGACTGGTTCATCCAAGGGAATGCCTTCAGGTGTTGACAGAGTGTATGCATCGGATCCATAGACTGCTGTGATAATGAAAGGACCAAGCCAATTGGGTTCAAACTTGCCCTGTTTCTCTCAATGTTGTTGATTCCTTTGGTTTTCTTTAAGGACAAGGTCGCCAACTTGAAATCTGCGTTCTTGGATCTTTTTGTTGTAGTTGCGGCGTAGCCGGTTTTGATAGACTTGAAGATGGTTCAATGCTGTAAGGCGGCGTTCATCTAATAGCTCAAGATTATGGAGTCTGAATACTCGATACTCTTCATCTGAGATAGTATGTTGCAAGGATATGTGCAAAGAGGGGATCTCAACCTCGATAGGCAAAATAGCTTCAGTGCCATAGACGAGAGCATAGGGTGTGGCTCCAGTGGGAGTTCTGATGCTTGTTCTATATGCCCATAATGCAGGATGTAGTTGTAGATGCCAATCTCGACCAGCTTCATTAACAGTCTTTTTAAGGATCTTGATGATTGTCTTATTATAGGCTTCAGCTTGACCATTACTCTGAGGATAATAAGGCGTAGAGAATCTATGTTGAATATGGAACTTGTTGCAAAGATCTCTAACCTCTTGGTTCTTGAAAGGGCGACCATTGTCTGTGACAATAGCCTGAGGAACTCCATAACGGCAGATAATGTAATGTAGGATGAATTTGGCTATTTGTTTACCTATGATATAGGTCATTGGTATGGCTTCTACCCACTTTGTAAAATACTCAGTGGCAGTAATAATGAACTTATGACCGTTGGATGAAGTAGGATGGATTTTACCTACGAGGTCAAGTCCCCATTGCGAAAAAGGCCATGGAGTGACAATAGGCTGAAGCTCATGTGCTGGTGCATGTATTAGATCTCCATGTTTCTGACATTGTAGACATCTCCTTGCAAATTGCTGTGCATCTTTTTCCATAGTTGGCCAATAGTATCCTACTCGTAGAAGTTTCTTAACAAGGCTAGGGCCAGCGGAATGCGAACCGCAGACACCTTCATGTACTTCACATAAGGCTGTTTTTGCTTCCTTGGAATCAAGACATCTAAGAAGGATACCATCAAGACTCCGGCGATAAAGGGTGTCTCCTAAGATAGTGTAACGAGAGGCTCGATGGATAAAGGTTTTGCACTCGGTGTTGGATAGTTGAAGTGGAAAGGTTTGATGGCGAAGATACTCGTATATATCCTTGTACCACGACGAGTTGGGACCAACAATTTCACATATAAGCTCAGACTGTGGAACTTCAAATGCTGGGATCAAAAGCTGTTCAACCAAGAACTCACATTTATAGGTGTTAGATGGCATGTCTAAAAGAGATCCAATCATAGCCATGGCATCTGCTGCTCTATTTTGTAGTCTGGGAATTTGCTCAAAGGTAATATCCTCAAAGTATTTCTTGAAATCATCCACCATTAGCTTGTATGGAAGAAGCTTTTCGTCTTTTGTTTGATATTCATCTAAGACCTGTTTGATAACTAGCTGAGAATCACCAAAGACTTGTAACTGTTTGATAGCCCATTGTACTACCGTGCGCAAGCTTGTGATTAAAGCTTCATACTCTGCTATGTTGTTGGTACATGGGAATGCTATTCTGTATGATTTAGGTATACAATCTCCTTGAGGGGTGACAAACAAGATACCTGCTCTAGAACCATGTTGTGTGTATGATCCATCAAAGTATAGTTGCCATCGTGCTGGAGAATTCAAAGTAAACAATCCTTCATCAGGGAATTCTGGATATATTGGCTGAATATCTGTGATGGGTGCTGCAGCTAATTGATCAGCAATGACTTGTCCTTTGATAGCTTTGCGGTTCACATATTGTATGTCAAATTCACTTAAGATCATAACCCATTTGGCTAATCTTCCTGTGAGAAGGGCTTTTGAAAGGAGATACTTGAGGGGATCCACATTAGAGATGAGCTTTGTCATTTGGTTCAGCATATAGTGTTGCCACTTTTGGGAAGCAAACACTAATGCTAAACAAGCTTTTTCCATGAATGAGTAATTGAGTTCATAGCCCACAAGGGTTCTATTGATGTAGTAAATGGCTTGTTCTTTTCTTGAGTCATCATGTTGAGCTAGAAGGGCACCCAATGCTGCGGTTGTTGATGATATATAAAGCAGTAATGGATGATCAGGTATCGGAGGTACTAACACAAGAGGTGTTGCCAAGTATTCCTTTATCTTATCAAAAGCTTGTTGACACTTTTCATCCCACTTAAAAGGTTCACCCTTACGAAGAAGATGTTGAAAAGGATGACATTTATCTGCTAGTTGTGAGATAAATCTGCGGATAGATTATAGCCTACCTTGTAAACTGCGGAGCTGTTTGAGATTCGTTGGTGGAGGCATTTCTATGATAGCTTTTACCTTAGCTGGGTCCACTTCTATCCCTTGTCGAGACACAATATATCCCAACAGTTTTCCTGATGTTACACCAAATACACACTTCTTTGGGTTTAGTCTGACTTGGTATTTTTCTAATCAATCAAAGATTTGTGCCAATACTTGTAGATGTCCTTCTCTTGTCTTGGATTTTCCCAAGATGTCATCAACATAGTCTTCCATGATAGTATGAAAAAGGTCATGAAAAATAACTGTCATGGCTCGTTGATAGGTGGCTCCAGCATTTTTAAGACCAAAAGGCATTACAACCTAGCAATATGTGCCCCAGGGACAAATAAAAGATGTTTTATCTTGGTCTTCCTCTGCTATTCGGATTTGATTATAACCTGAAAATCTATCCATCAAAGATAGCATTTCATGTCCTGCTGTAAGATCTACAATGTTGTCTATGCTTGGTAGTGGGAAATCATCCTTAGGACAAGCTTTGTTAAGATCTCTAAAGTCTATGCAGCAACGAACACGTCCATCTGGTTTTGCTACAGGTACCAAATTTGAAACCCATTCTGGATAATCAATAGGCTTTATAAATTTTGCTTCTAACAGTTTCTGAATTTCTGCTTTGACCAATAAGGCAACTTGTGGATGCATTTTGCGCAATTTTTGTTTGACAGGCTTTGCATCAGGAGATACTGCTAAATGATGTACCACAAGTGAAGGATCTAGACCTGGCATGTCTGCATAAGTCCATGCAAAATTTATAGCTCTTCTAAAAAAAAATGCTATGAAGTTTCTTCGCTCTTGCTCTGATAGTTTGCCAAAAAGGTAATCTTCGGATTCTGTTTTGTTCCCAAGTTCATGTCTTGTGATTTTTCAACTAGCACAGTTGATTTTTCATGGTAATCAGTGGCAACAGGAAGATCAAATCCCTCATCCTCAGGCGCCTCAGAGAGGTTTTCACCTTCAGATACGTCCTTTATTTTTACTTTTTCACGGTCAAGAGGCGCCTTTCAGTTTTCACCAAGTGACCTATTTTGTTGAATTTTGTTTATTTCACTTTTGCGACTGAAGGATTTGATACTTCCGCCAAAATATGCTAATTTAGGTAAATCCATCATGAAACCTGCTTTATGATCACCCAATGGAATACCTTGTCTCAAACCCATGAATTCTGCAATGGCTTCGTCATTTTCAAATGTATCTAATATCGGTGCCCCCTGTTGGTCCCAATCGATGAGGTCAGGATATACGAGTGAAAGGCTAATGGAGGAATCGTGATGACTAGAAGAGGTTGCGGAAAACATGAAGATGGAATGTTCTTGAAAGAGGTCGGTGATATGAAGGGAGGAGTCATCGATAGTATCCAAATTAGAAGTCTCTCCTACCGAAGAAGGTCCAACATCAATATCAGAAATACACTTAATGTCTTTGGGTCGCGGTACCTCCGGTTGGTAACCAAGGCCTTGCTTATTAAACTTCTAGACACAATAATGAGCTCAGTAGGTCCTTGTTCCTGTGATCCCAAGCTGCCATGTCCTTTATAGCCCATGTTCTTTATGATACGAAACCCATTGTTGTAGTGCTCTACTTCAAGTTGGACTTGGTCATTTTCATCAAAGAATATCCAAGAGTTGATGTCCTCAATGTCTTCATCATCCAAGAAACCACCCTTAATGAATACTGTAGGGGGAGCTTTGATAACAGCGAAGGATGAAGTTGGCTTGGATGTAGAGGGCTTATCGCGGGATTTAGGAGATAATGGAAGGGTACCAACACAATAGGACTCTTGTAATTTGTATTCACCAGGGCCATGTTTGGTATATTTGATATGGAGGTTGGAAGCGGCTTTGCTAGAGGAGGGCTTGAGAAGATCGGATGGGTTTATATAGGATGAAGACGGATATGCCTCGGTGTTGATAGGAATGCAATTTGGACTCTGATATTTAGCTTGAAAGGCACGACAGAACTCAAATGGATTGGGATCAGCTTGAATGGTAACCTCAACACCCTTATGTGGAAATTTAAGGCATTGGTGGTATGTAGAGGGAACTACCTTAAGGGTATGGATCCAAGGGCATCCAAGGATGATGTTATAAGGAAGATCAATATCGAGGACTTGACAACGAGTTTCTGTAATGACCGGCCCAACTTGAATAGGCAATAAGATAATCCCTTCGGTATCTCTTTCAGCGTCATCATATGCTCTGATGGTAATAACCTTGGAGGTGTCAACATCTTTCTCAGAATATCCCAATTGCTTGATAAGTTTCAAAGAACATATATTAAGACCAGCTTCCCCATCTATCAAGACTCGTTTGATACGGCGTTGTTTAACAAATACTTCAATATGGAGGGCTTCGTTGTGTGACGAATGAATGGAAGGCTGAAGATCTTTGTCGGAAAAGGTCAAGTGACAAGGAGCTGCAATGCTAGCGACCATGGATTGGAATTGTGTGATATTAATATTATTAGGCACCGAAGACTCTTGTAAGGCTTTATCAAGGATAGCTTTATGTGCGGGGGATATGCGGAGCAGCTCAAGAATAGATATGTGTGCGGGTGTTTTACCAAGGTGATCCAAGAGGTTATAGTCAGAGAGAGATTGAGGAGAGTGAGGAGGTGCTCCTTGGATAGTAACTTGACCTCTTCGCGTGGTTATGGCACAATCAGGTGCTCTCCCTTGGACAGTAATGGTAGAAATGCGAGCATGGTCAATGCGGCCAATGGTAGATGATGCATAGTTATACGGAATAGCATTTCCAGCCTGAAGGTTATTTGTCTGATCATGAGATGGAAGTGGATTCTTGAAAGTCTCTAGATCATAGTTTGATGTTGATTGTTGAGCAGGTTGAGCTGTTGAAGGTGTGACGTTGATTAAACCTTGATCAATGCAGTCTTGGATAACATGTTTTAAGCGCATACAACCATTTGTTTTGTGCCCTTTAACTCGATGGTAATCACAATACTCATTTTCTTTGTACCAAGGAGCTCGAAAGAGTGGTTCGCCATTTGGTGGTGCATCGGGTAGAATAATGTCTCCTGCTTGAAGTAGCTTTTGAAGAACAACTTCCATGGGTTCCACTAATGGTGTAAATTGTCGGCGTGGATTGGAAGTTTGGCGTTGGTTTCTTCATTGTGGAAAAGGCTGTCTTGGTGTGGAGGCTGCTTGAATGTTGATGGGAGCTCTCATAGTTTGAATATTCTTTGTGTCTACAATACCATCATTGACAACATTCTTGTTCTTGTTCCAAAAGCGAGACTTATCATTGGAATTTTGGGGAGAATCTTTGTTGTCGCGAAAGATCTTGATAGTGCCCTTGGCAATTAAGGCTCATTCAATAATAACTCCTTTGGAAACTAGTTCGTCAAAGGTGCTAGCACTCTGCAATTGTAGTTGGAATGACAGCTCAGGATGAAGATTTTGAACAAAGATGTCAAGCTGTTGTTTCTCAGGTATTTCCCATGATAATTTGCTAGCCATATTACGCCATCATTGGGTAAAAGCAGAAAAGGGTTCACCGTTGCGCTGTTTGGTATTGACAAGGTCATTCATGTTTATCTCATGTTCAATGTTGAAGGCAAAGTGTGATCGAAATTTGTTTGCTAATTCCGCAAAAGATTTGAAGCCCGGGGGTAAATGAGAAAACCATTCAAGAGCTTGTCCTGCTAAGCTTCGAGGAAATAGTCTCAAAAGATACGTATCATCATAAGAGACATCAAGACATGCTACAAAAAAGGCTCGAAGATGGTCTTCCAGATTCCCTTTCCCTTTGTATTTATCAAATTGTGGGATTTCAAAATGTGGTGGAAAAGGTATCATATTAAGAGACTTGTCAAATGGACAGGCGCATATGTTTTCGAGAGAAAAAGGTTTTTTGCCTTGTCCTACCCTTTCATCGATCATCTGTTGAACATCTGCTGAAGATAATTGCTGTTGTTGCGAAGGGAGTGGAGTATGGTAGGAGATATATTGTGGTGGCGGTTGTGGGATATATGGAGTTGTGACTGTTTGTTGCGGTTGTGTACCCATAATGTATGTCAAAGGATTGGTATGTGACACGTATGTGTTGGAGGATTGTTGTCCTTGAGACACAAGCGGCAATTGGGTGTGCATCACACGGCGTGGATAGTGGATTGATAGTAGCGAATGGTTGGGAAGCTGGGACTTGATTCGTGACATGGTAAGTAATGGAGGGATTGGTAGATACGACAGAAACATTTGGATTTGTACTTTGGATGATACGAGGATGGGTATGTGTCATAGGTTGGGTGACAATAGGAACGCTTTGGGTAGCATAGGATGGATTGATAGTGTGTGAAGGATTGGAAGAATATGACAACATGGATGTAAGTTGATCAACATAAGCGATCTTATTGTTCGGATTGGCTTGAGAAACAGGGGGATCACTCATGTCAATGAGACTAACGTTGGGATTATATGATAGCATGGAGGTATTAGCAGTTGGTATATGGGATATGGTATTTGTATGAGATGTAGTAGATTGTAATGGGTGTGAAGCATGGACAACATGTGTTGTTGGAGTGGTTTGAGAGGTTTGCACACTATAAGACATGGGAATAGCTTGTGATTCTTGAAGTATTTGCGCTTGTGTTATATGGACAGCTTGTGTTACTTGTGGCATGGAAACAGTCATGGTAGAAGGAGAGATATGTGGAGGAACATGGAAAGGTGGAATGTTGAGATTTTGTGACATGAGAGGGAGCACATTGGTGGGCACTATCAATGGTTCTAAAGTATGCTCTGATCGTGGTAGCTTAAATGAAGCAACAATAGGTAATGAGGACGATGTTTGCGATGTAATAGGAGATGAAGTGACTATAGTAGATGGTCTATTCGCAACAACAGCAGTAGTGTTGGGATCTTGCTCTCTAATAGCAGATATGTCAAAGTCCTTTGGTAGTTTAGCACCCATGCGAGCAAGTTGGAGAAAGCAACGATCAGGCTTAGATATCATGAGTTTCTCAACTTGGTCCCATAGATAGGTATCTTGGAATTCTGATGAGTCGTCTTGAGATTGTTCTTCGAAAGTTTCCAAGGATGGTGGAGGTTGCATTTGTTGTGAAGATGACTCGCTAATAGTCTATCCTTGAGGTATAAACATATGAGAAGGCATACCAGTTGTGAATTGAGTTGCGTCCTTAAGAGATGTTGTGAATTGTTTCATCTCAGCTTGCAATTTGGCTTCCATTTCAGCTTTCAATTTGGCTTCTATTTTAGCTCGATATTGACTCCTAGTTTGAGGCATGATGTTGATGATGAAGTTGAGCTTGTCAAAGTTTTGAGACCCAAAAGATGATAGTTGGCTAGTTGGTTGATTAGTTGTTGTTTTGGTTTTCTGGTTTGGCTAATTCGCTTGGTTGATTTGTTTTGGCTGAGTTGCTGTTGTTGGGTTGTTGTTCGTTCTCCCTAGAGGATAGCTTAAACACTCAAGGGAAAGATTGTTTGCTGTTGATGTTTGTTGGAGCTAAAGCTGAAGGATATTGTTTGCTGAAGCTAAAGCTAAAGGATGTTGTTGGCTGAAGCTAAAGCTAAAGGATGTTTGCTGATTGAAATGATTGGGTTGATGTCTGATTTGCTGGTTGGGGTCTCAAAAGGATGGAAAGCTCATGAGTTGTGATTGATTGATAAGCTCAAAACAAGAGACAAAGTCTAGGTATTTGCTGTTGATCAAAGAGAAGTCTGAAAGCTGATGTTTAAGACTCAAGCAGATTGGACTTATGGCTAATTTAGCTGAGGAACTGAGGTTTACAGATATTTTAGTTACAGGCGACTGATGATAGCTCAAATGCGACTCAAAGGATGCTAAAGGCAATCAATGATAGCTCAGATGCGATCTAGTTTAGGCTCAACAAAGAATGACAGTGTTAACCAGAAGCGAATGCTATGCCAGAGGCGATGACTGTTGGTTCAAAAGTGATTTCTTGTTGATCAGAGGTGACTCAAATATCCCTAAAGGTGACAGTTTATTGTTCAAAGGTGAGCTCGTTCAGACAGAAGGTGACTAACTGCGGCTTAAAGGCGATTTGGCTCAGACAAGATGCGATCGGTTATGGTTCAGATGCGATTTGGTTTGGGCAGTAGGCGATTAGCTGTGGTTTAAAAGCAATTCTATTCAGGCAAAAGGTGATCAACTATGGTTTAAAAGCGACTCTGTTCAAGCAATATGCAGGCAGCTGTTGTTTAAAAGTGACATAGGTCAGACTAAAAGTGGATTACTACAGTTCAGAAGCGATGTCTATGATCTGTACGAGCAGTTTAGGTTCAAAAGTGACTGTGTTTGTCCAAAAGTTGTTTGATTGTGTAGTTTTTTCAGCAAGAAAATAGTGATAACAGTCACTCACACTCACAACAAGCACAAACTGATACAACCTAGGCTAGGATAGGACAGTATCTGTTGAATCCCCTAGCTGCGCCTATTCAAAGCAGGTAGCTCCAGGATCTTGGTAGCACCGGCTCCTCCTTACATTTGCACACACTTCTCACACATACCAAGATCTGGGTTTCTTATAAGGCTTGACCCTCTCCAAACCTTTAGATTGTCCCTGCTACCTCGGCTAAGAACTGCATGAATCAGGGCCGCTTCAAGGGTTTTGCCCTCTGCGTCAACAGATAGAAGGTTTTTGGCTACTACACAAAGTTGCTAATAAGGGCATCCGTTCAGGTGGCTCTACATGCGGCAGCGCTACTCTCCATTATGGAGTCTCCCAGCCTCCAAGGGTTGCGCCTTGGAGGGTTTTGGGGGAGGTTGGCTGTCGGTATAACGCAACAGTACCTGTTGTTTGTGGCTTTCGACACAAACACTTTTCTTATATAGCGGTTCGAAAGGACTTGGCTTTAGCCCATTACCGCTTGGGTCGTATCCCTTCTCACACTGGGAAGGTAGGCCCTCTAAAGATAATGACAAGTTCTCATACACCCAAGATCCATTTGATAGGCAAGGGGAGAGGATACTTTTGTCATTAAATTTGGGTTACAATCAGGCACATGCAAGCAATCAAAAAGATAAATCAAGCACGGAGCAAACAATGATTCATTTTAAGCACCAAGCCCAAATATGCCTAATTTAGTGAAAAAAACACAAATCTTGGACCGATCAAACCTGCAACAGATATGTCAGTAGTTTGATAACCTCCTTTCTTGGACAAATCGATAAGATGCTGCGCAAATACCCAATTAATAGCCAAAAATCGAACTGGAACTGAAACAGATTTGAAAACAACTAAACTTACCAGATACGATTCACTACTGATCAAAAGCGAACTCCATTATACCAAAGGTGAAAGACTACGGATCATATGTGACGCTGAAAATATAGTATGCGACACCTGTCAGCTCATAAGCGATGCGTATTGGCCAGAAGTGATCAATTGAGGGCTAGATGCGAACTGTATCTGCAAAAGACACAGCCAACAAACAAAACCCTATCCTAACAGGCGAGCATTATCAGTCCATAAGCGATTCGAATTAATTCAAACGCGGGCTCTGTCGATTCATACGCGATCCAGCTATTCCCAGAAGCAAACTGTTGCAAAACAAAAGTGACCTATATCTGCAAGAACACAGTCGAAACCCTAACCTGCACAGGTGATAAATCTTAGTTTATAAGCGATTCACATCAGTGTATAAGCGGCTACTGTCAGGTCAAAAGTGATGCTAGTATGTGTAAAAGTGGTCACTGTTAGGTTAAAAGCGACCCGATTATGTGCAAAAGCGGTGACTGTTAGGTCAAAAGCGGTAAATATAGTCCAAAGCAACCATGAAAATCATAGGTGAGCCTTTTAAAAACAAAAGTGATACGATTTTACCATAGCCGACGACTGTCTGTTTAAAGGCGATCTAGAGAGGTAGATGCGGCCTGTTCTAGCTTAAAAGCGGCGCAGAGATTCGGAAGCAGCAGATTTTCGTTTAGAAGCGAACGAAATTTTCTGCAAGCACCTGCAAAATCTGATCTTCAAAGAAAACAACTCTGAAAAAATGAAGTCAATCAAGGACGTGAGTCCCACCGGGCGTGCCAAAATGTGATAGGTGAAAGTCAGGTGTAGCAGATCAGACATAGTCATGAAACCCTAACCCTACCATCATCAAGGAGTCTAACCTAAATGAAATCAAAGAACAATGCAATTCAAGCATAACATCACCTAGACCGTGCAATTCCTTGTTTGAGGGATGTGGACTGCTTCTTCAACAATGAACAATTGCAATGCTGAAAGCTGCCATGATGGATGATAAAAGCTCAAATGGATGCTTAGATGCTCAAGATGATAATGTAGGTGCTATGTGATTGCTGGATGGGATTGCTGGATGTCTCATATGGAGTGAGAGGGTGTTTATATAGGACTTATCCAAGATCAATCAACGGTGGAGATTCAGAGGCTATGTGAATGGCTAGGATTGAAAGTTACTAAATTTAGATTCCATTAATTGTGCATGTGAAGGATATGAATGAAAGTTGTCTTACAACACATGATTGACTGGATAAGTGTTGGAATGTGATAAATGATGAGGGCTTAATTCAAATAAAATATTTGAATTAGTTGGGATATGAGTTGGATATTAATTAAATAAATAAAATTTATTTAAGTAATAGGATAAATGAATAAAATGGGATCAGATATGATGTGGAAATTAATTAAATAAATAAAATCTATTTAATTAATTGGCTAAGTAGATGAGAATGGGATTGAATGGGATTTTAATTAAATAAATAAAATTTATTTAATTAATTGGCTAATGGATTAGTGATTTAACAAGGTGTTGCTAGACATGGACAAAGTTGGGACAAATTTGGGTGTCTACAGGAGTAAGCCAAAACATCAATGTAATGGCGGAGGATGGTAATGAATTTGAATCTTTCATCAGCAGTGCAACATTTTCCAATGTTGACCATCTTAGGATCTGTTTCCGTACCCAAATTGATCTGCTCAAATTCCATGGAAGAACTCAAATCCTGTTGTTGTTGCTGCTGCTTGATATACCTGTCATGTTTATCAAAGAGTTTCTCAAGGGAAACCAAACCTTTTGGGATTTTATTTCCTTTCAACTATAGAAATTCTTCGCCAGTCTGCGAATCTACCTCAGAAACATATTCACGAGGTGGTGATTCACTTCCTTCAAAGTAAAGCTCATCAAAACTATCCATCTTTTCTAGGAAAGCAATGATTTGATTATCGCCATTGAACACCTGCCAATGGTCAGCGTTATCAGGTACACTTGGTCTGAAGACCAGCTCAATAGTGTACTTGCTTCCTTTGAAATCCTTGTGAGGCACCATGAGAGTGGCGGAAACAGCCAATGAATCTGCACAATCATTGAACTCTCTTGGCACCACTGAAATATTGAAAGCATCGAAATCTTCAATGCAATCCCATACGCGATTGCGATAGTGTCTCAATCTTTCATTTTTTGTTTGGTACAAATTTCTTATTTGACAAACCACCAATTCGGCGTCCCCTTGAGCATGAAGGATCTTAACACCTCTGGCATGTGCCGCTTCCAATCCGAGCAACAAGAACTCGTATTCGGCGGTGTTATTGGTATTGTCAAATTGTAGCTTGTATGAAAAAGGTAAAATATCACCTTGTGGTGATATCAAGACCACTCTAGCTCCAGAACCGGTAGAAGAACAGCTACCATCAAATTCTAAAATCCAGACTCCATCAGAATTTGATTTCTTGGACTTCCTTTGGTCAGAAGATTCCTCTCCATCAGTGAGGGAAGAATTTGGAATTGCTATACCCTTACCTGAACTTTCATTTGAAAACTCTTCTGAGTCTCCATCTGACATACCGGAGCTATCACCCGATGTAGCCTCATCTGATGAATCAGAACAATCTTCAGTAGATAGAAAATAGTTACCCATTCCCGAGGACTCAAACAAAATTTGAGCTTTGGGGTTTGATGTTTGAGTAACAATGTATTTCGCCTCCTTCTTAGGAAGCAGCTTCTGCATGACACCTTTAACAGGTATCCTAGCTTCAGACAAATCCATGTTCAACTCTCCACCCACATCCTTGCAGAAATTACGTCCAAGGAGGATGCCGTATGAAGCCGGAACATCAGCTACCAAAATTGTCATCTTGATTCTCTTATCCGGAAAGGCTGCAAATACAAATTGGGCATCTTTGATTTGACCCAAAAGTGGAACTTGCTTATTCTCCATAGAGAAACACCTCCCAAAAGTTTTGGTTAAGGTGAGGCCAAGGGCATCTGCTACCTTAGCAGGCATAACATTGTCTGAGGCTCTAGAATCTATTACGCAATTGCTCAATTTATGACCATTTGCTAATAGAGAAACATAGAAAGGTTTAATTTTCCTAGAGGCTTCAGGGGGAGTAGTAACAAGATTGTTTTGGGTAGGTTTACTTTTGGAGGAGTCATGAGTAGCTTTGGGAAACTCTTGTCTTGCAGGGACAATTTTATTTTTGACATATTTGGCTAATCTATGAAATTGTTCAGGATTAGCCTGTAAATATTCAACTTCAGACATTTGTATCTTAGTTCTCCTAGCATGGTCTATTATATTGAACTACTGAAAAGAATTAGATACGGAGGAAGAAAAACCATCATTTTGATTTTTGGTAGAGACAACACTAGTTTGAGGAGTAGAAGTGGAAGGTACAAATTCATTAGAGGCACCTATTTGTTTATTGACCACCGGGTCTTTTGACTGGAAAGGTAGCAGAGTCCCCCATTTAGTGATTGAAATCGCCGGTTGAGATTCTTCCCTCGCTTTCCCTTTATTAGCTTGAAGAGCTGATTGATTTTCAGACCTAGTGAAAACAGCATATGATCCTTCACTCACTTCTCCTTTTTTAGCTTCATCCTGGTAGTTTAGAAAGCTGATGGTAGAGTCGCCAACTAACTCTTCTTCTCCTTCTGTGAAGAGATTAGCACCATTTTCATATTCCAACTCAGGTTGGAAAGAAAGTTCATTTTCTGCTTCATAGTAGCCAACAACAGAGTTGACCGGCGCTGCTTCAATAGCAAGCTTCCCCTATGTAGGAGGAAGACGGATTTGCTGTCCTTGATTCCTAGCAGCATTGCCTTGATATGAATTATTTGGAAATGTCCTCCTTGATATATCTCGGTAAGAAGGAGGCGCAGATATACCTTGGGACATTTGTCTCTTGAGAGCTAGCAATTCATTTGCTAGCTTTTGCACCATGGGATCTGTGGTGCTTGTGGAAGCGTTCTCAGTAGAAGAGGAACTTTTATTTCTATTAGTGTCCCTTCTTATCTTACCTGCAAGGATAAGATCATCTTCTACTTCAGTTGCTAGAATTTGAGCTGCAGCAAGATCAGTAGGAGCAGCTCGCCTCAATAAGAAACTCACCTCCGGAAGCTATGTATTGATAAAGAAACATTTGAGGTTCTCCGCTGTGGGCTCAGCGGTGGCGGGAATCCTGTTTCTCAATTTGTTAAACTTAGCGATGAAATCTCGCATTGGTTCGTGAGGTTCCTTTTTCATCTGTGTCAGCTGTGCCAACAATGCATGAGCATCTTCCGCAGGTTTAAATCTGGCTTCAAACTTGGTTTTGAGAGTAGCCCAGTTTGTTATGGTCTGAGCTTGGAGGTGGTAGAACCAGTCTGCCGCAGCGCCTTGTAGTGTTTCTACAAAGAGTCGCACAGCTACGTCTTCGTGCTCGACACCTATCACACCACAGGCTATACAGAAAGCCGTAATGTGCTCATCAGGATGAACTTTTCCGTCACCATAGAATTTGGGAAAATTCTTTCTTGAACTACGAGGTAGTTCATGTAATGGTGGGGTCAAAATTAGAGGACCAAAAGGTATTACCACAAGGACCTTGGGCTGCCATGATATGCTGATTGAAAGGTGGTATAACAAACCTTGGTGGTATATGAACAACCAAAACTCTGTTAGCACTGGCAATAGAAACTTCACCTGGTATTGGGGACCTGGTGTTTGTAGGGGGAAAACTCCTAGTGCGCTGAAGATGAGGTTATGGAGTTAAGAGTCCAAAATTATTCTGCTACATCAACTCAAATGCAGGATCAATAATACCCTGAGCCCTCTTACTTCTGGTGTACCAGGAATCTGCCAGATTGTATAATACTAAACACAAAATTGCAAGAAAATGGACAAGAACTGAAAATGCTTCTACTCGAAGCGTGAGGCTTCAAGTTGCGCGTTCTTCCCCAGCAGGGTCACCAAAAAACTGTTGGGTGAATATTTTGTCGTTAACTCGCTAACGGCAAAATGAATATATTAGCCACAGCTATGATGAGACAAAGTCTCTCCTCTCAACAAGGGGAGGTTCCCTCTAATTATTTAACTTTTGCAAATCAAACAACTTATCAAATTTATGTACACTAAAACTATGTTGGTGGTGGTTCCATCTCATCTCATTCTCTTTTTTCAGAATAGATGTATATATTTCAAACTCTTGATATAAAACTTATAAATTATCACAATAACACAAAAACACAAAGTTTTCTATTACCTCACTGATTACTTGTAAATAGAACTATTTGAAGTAGAATGCAGCCCAAAGTCTTCACTCCTCTTCAAGATGATAAAAGTAAATCAAATAGAACAACTTGCAGCACAAAGTCTCCAAACTATTGTATTCTCACAAACATGAACATATAACTCACAACTGATTTGATAACACAAAGTTTATCAGAATCAAATTAAGAGCGCTCTCCAATCACTTGAAACAAACTCCACACTTCAATTATTATCAAATAAGATTATGATAGCAAGACGTAAGAACAAAACTATCACAACACAAATAATTCCAAGACAAAGATTGGAATTGAACTTGCTTTCTTGTATTGATAAATATTTGAATATTGATTTTCACAAAAAGCACAAAGTCTTGATTTGCTTCTCAATTCGCCAGAGTTTTCTTGCAATAGACAAAAGATGGATATTTACAAAAGAGGTTCCCTTTATTTATAGGGAAAGACCTTGAGAAAATCTAGGAAATCTACAACTACTTTGACTTATTCAAAAATAGGAGTCCTTATTGACTTGGGACTTCCTATATTTTTACATGTAATTACATATTGAAAATGTACATGTAAAAATGTCCAAAATTGTTTTGAAAGTACATGTGAAAATCAAAAAATAAACTAAGGGGAAAGACCAGCTGCTTCAATTTGTGTCACCACTTTTCCTCACGTGGTGATCATACATAGTGAAGGCCGCTTGCATTTCAATGCTATCTGGGTTGAATGCGTTTTTGAAGATCATCTTGGCCCTCACTATGGCGTCCCTCACTGTAGTGATTGACTTGGCATGATTAGTTAACCTGGTTTTTAGATTGTCCAAGGTTAACTGGTTGTTTAAGAGGTTGTCCACAGAAGTTATTGAAAATGCTTTATCTTCAAATTCTTTTTGGAACATGTCTTCAAATTCCTTAACCATTTCTTCTACTGAAAGAAATTAGTTATCTTGTGATACCAACTTACAAGGCAGCTCCTCCAACTTATGCAAAAGATTGACATCATTTTCTTCGCTAATTTCTTTTGCAGCCTCAAGATCCTTGATCAAATTCCTTAGCGTACTGCTCCTGTACATCAGAGCTTCCTTTGTTTCAGTGTATGAATCCCTGTTAGAAATGGTGCCAATGGATATGAAGGTACTTATTTTTAGCTTCCTCATTTCCACCCACTTATCATGAGTATCCTCTGTGTGCTCAATATCTTGAGAGATGGCATTAATGAGATCATTGAGTTCTGCCCTTACTTTCCTCATCTTATCTGTTTTCTCAAATACATCCGTGAGCAAAGAGATTCCTTGCACTCGCATCCTGTCTAAGTATTCTTCAAGTACTTTTCCTCTGAGGTGAGTCTTTTCTGCTTTCAGAATGACGGGGTCTTCTACAGAAACGGCCTCTGGAGTAACTGCTTCTGAATTCAAAGTGATCTTTCTTACCACTGCAGTCAGCTGTTCTACCTTTGCCTTGTAATAATCTTTCATTTCTTTTTCCCTGTCGAACTTCTGGATCAGGATGTCCATGGCTGACTGCATATCATTTTTAGCGCTTTCATGGGTGATTTTACCCAATTCAACCCTAGAAATTGAGTAGTCATTCATATCAAAATTTTCAACAGTTGCATCCTGTGGGGGTTTTGCTATCTCTAGAAATTTATGCCCCTTATCTTCAAGTACCCTAGAAAGGATCTTTGGTTTCTTCAGGACCTTAGGCTTTGCAGGTACCAACTTAGTGAAATCAAAATCATCTGGAGAGATGACTTGCTTTTTCCTCTTTCGCATGTAAGCTAACAACCAAGGTGGAAGCAGAGAAGTATTCACATTGGGATCCATTCCTACCGCTGGTGTTCCTGGAACTATGCTTGTACTGGTGGTAGAAACAATAGGCGGGGTGTTGGTAAAAACTGCACCTGTTACATTGGCACTTGAAACTTGTTCAGTATTCATCACAAAATGATCAAACATGGACGTATCCCCAATATCAAAAGATGAAGATGACAAACTAGGAATTGAATCAGAAGAATGGAGAACATTTTCAAAAGTGCTGTGGGGATTATCGAAGATTATTTTAGGAGGAGAGGGGGATTCAGAAGAAGGAATGTTAATAGGGAAAGTAGACACAGGGGGTGCAACAAGTGTATTGTCTTGTGGAGACAAAGCCTCTTCATCTTGTTGATCTGAATTCCTGTCTTCAACATCCATCTCTTCTGTAGCTAGCTCTTAAGTTGCCAGATTCTCAGTCGCTGGCTCCTCAACTTCCATATCTTTTATTTCAGGTTCTTCCTCAATAGCTTTTGCTTTCTTCGTCACAAATCTGATTTTAGGCTTATGTGTTTTAGAGGATGATGGAGCATCACTCTTGTTCTTCATTCTGTTTTCAACCTTCTTACCAGTCTACTCTAGTACTTCAGTTTCCAAACCAGTGAGGAATTCCTTAAGCGTAATTCCTTTATCTTCCAGCCATTTATTGGTGTTAGCTAATATGGGCTCGAACCTCTTCCTTAATGAAGTCGACTCCTTTTGAGACCATTGGATTGGAGGTAGAGGAGTACTAGCTATCTGTTCTGCATCATACTTGGCATCAACCAATTCCCCATCATCCACAAGATCTTCTGGAATACCAGCAAGCCCCAGATATTCAATTTGCTCTAGAGACAGCCTACTATAGTCCAGTTTCCTAATATCTTCCTCTGTTCTCAAATCTATCCAGACATCTTCCACCATGGGTTCATGAAACTGAGTTTTCCTCCTAATTTTATCCTTCACGCCCCGGTAGTCAAATTTTGGCCTCCTCTTGAATTGCTTCATGGTGACCAACTGCATTTCTGTCTCCATAGCCCTTGCCTTTGCGGCAGTCAACACTGAATATCTACCGATTTCCACTGGAAATCTGAAGCCAGGCTTCTTGAATTCCATCTGCTTGTTATGCACGACAATCATTTGTCTGCACAACTCCATCAAGACTAGTCTATCTGAAGGAAACCTAGGAAGCATATAAGGGTAGCCTTGGAAAAAGCCAACCCTCAAGTATGAGAAAGATGGAAATTGCAAAAACATGCAACCAAAGTCATTAACCACTATCCATGCCTCGTCTGAAATTCTTCTCTGCTCTAGTTGGGGATCAAAAAGACACAAGAATACAACAAAGAACGCATCATTCACTCTCCTAAAATGGTGAATTGAGCCTTTCAATGTCAGCTGAGAATAATACTGGTATACTGGGACTACTCTCCTATCCCCTTCTGATGATAACCCTAGAAAAATCCTCATGGAGGCTGCAATGTATACCAGATAGGAAGTCATGAAGAATTTAGAGGTAGTGGATACCTTTCTCAGTTGGTCATGCAAAGCGTTACTGATTTGTTCTCCCCAAAAAATAACTTGCCTGCCCTGGAGTATGACCTTAATGAAAGGATACATCCATTCATGAAATTGTGAAGAGGAAGACAAACCTCTTATCCTGCTGAGGAGGGTAATCAAGTCACCAACTTCTTCCACAAAATCACTTCGAGGAAAACTACGTGGCCACCTTGACAAACTTGACCTCGTAGTCTTCAACCATTTGTTGTTGATCACTTTCTTCACTTTTTCTGGGTTCTTGTCATATTCCTTTTGAGCTTCAACAAAGTCAAGCTTCAATACCTCTATCGCAAGAGGACACATGAACACCTTGTCAATGAACTCAGGATCCAACCTGATTATCACATTACCACTGGCGTCCGCCACGGCTCTAATATCTTTGTTATAGAAATGTGCAGACTGAAGAACAAATTCTATATTGTGAGCCGCCATCAGGAAGGATGATACCAGATGAATATTACTTTCTACTATCTTCCTCATCATAGCACTGGGGTTGCTTGACTTGGTTCTCTCTACAAACTCAGCCATATCAACATGGCCAATCTCTGTATCTCTAATGTCCTCTACATTAGAATGGACTGAGGTGATTGGGAAAACACCTTGATATTTGTACTTCATTGCTTTTGCCTTCTTCGGGGACAAGTCAGTCATTTGGATGAACTTTCACTGAGAAGAAGTCTGACGTTGAATGAAACTCCACAGAAGAAACTGCAACAAAAATCATGATCATGCAATTAGGGAAAATATGGGCAATCTGGGAAAAATGCATGTTGATGATCACGACTATGGGAATGCGCTTGAAAAAGGGCTATAGTGCGAGCTGGCCAAAAATCAGGGGAGAAGCGGGCTCAGGAAATCAAAATTGGAAATTTTCCAGTGTTGGAAAAATTTGAGACATTTTTGCACGGGCGGCAAAATCTGCCGCCCTTGCATATAAGGGTTTTGCATTATTTGCATTGGCGGCAAATTCTACCACCCTTGCATGTTGAGAAAAGACTAGGAATTGGTATGAGCGGCAAATTTCACCGACGTTGCAGGAAATAGGAAAGGCAAAGGTTTATGTCAGAGCAGCATATTTCACCGACGCTGCATTTGAGTTTTATCACTTCTTGGCATTTGGTTGGCAAATTTCGCCGACATCTCATGAGGGGAATTCCATACATGTCTGAGCAGCATATTTCACCGTCGTTACATTGAAAGGTATGGTGAAGTTCTAGCGGTGAATTTTGCCGCTGTTGCATTTGATGAAATTTGCAGGTTTAAGTTCGAAGGCTGAGAAATTCGCCGACTGGACACTCAGCAAGGGTCACATAGTATCCAGGTAGGCTCGGCGAAATTCGTCGATGTTACAATAATGGCATGTAGCCAGGGTTTGGGGAATCTAGGGCAATAGAATACCTAGATGATACAGGACAAAAACCTAGGGTAGCCCTAGGCAAAAACATAATACGAAAACAACAAACCAAAGCAAAAGACAAAAACGTAAAGAAAACCAAAAACAAAAATCAAGACGAAGCATATTTGATAAACCGTGAAGGAGGAGAACGGAAACAAAAGAGTAAACTTACCCATTCTAAAACTTGAAAACCCTACGTTTGACAGCGATGAATGCTGACCGATCTCTTCGACGGCGCGATCCAGCAATGTGAGGAGAGGTCTGGAGGGTAGCTCGGGAGAGAGGATGAAGTGGAGAAATAAACCATCAAAACACAATAAATAACCCAAACACAAACGCTGAACGAGTGGCACGAGTGGCCATTAATGGCACTGCATGACCAAGATTCACAAAATCTCGCTTGAGCGGAGATTTCGGGCGTCAGCGCACAAGAGGAAAAGAAAAACATGCTATGGCGGCGTAATTCACTGACTTCACATTTAAACCAAAAGAACGCATGTAGTGGCGGCAAAATTTGCCACCTCTACATGAAAAAATGAAAAGCATATGTGAAAGCGGCAAAATTCGCTGCTACTACATATGTTTGAAAAACAAGACAAATGGGACATGAAGGTGCAGCAAAATTCACCGACCTTACATGTGTAAAGTCAAAAAGAGATATGCAGGAGCGGCAAAATTCACCGACCTTACATGTGTAAAGTCAAAAAGAGATATGCAGGAGCGGCAAAATTTGCCGCTCTTGCATATCAAGATTTCAAATTCAACTTACTCTAAAAAAATGACTTAAGTTAACATTTAAACTGATTTACGACTTGAATGTTCCTCGCAAATATCGAGAAACCTATTCACAGGGATGTCATAAACTAGTCGAGAATGTCAAAAGTCTTCGCGCGAGATGAAGAGAATCTTGTCTCGGTCTGCGAGCTTAGAGTGTAGATTCACGAAACGAACAAGTTTTGTGGGGGTTGTCTACAAAAACGAGCGTAGCTGATTTTGAGAACAACAGTATGGTATGACAGAGCAACTTAAGTCTGCCCTAGATGATCTTGAGCAGTCAAATTCTGAAGTCAATGAATTGAAGGAAAGACTCAAACAGGTTAATGATTTCATAAATGAACTAAAAGAGAAACTGAGTCTCTCTATGAAAAAGAGAAAGGAGCTACTTCAACAACTGGCAAGTCAAGGTGAAACAAATGATACAAATGGAGATCTGAAGGAGAAAACCAAGTTATGTGAAAAGGTATCAAAAGAGGTCATTATGGTAAGACATGAAATGGAATCAGGAGTTATGAAGTTTACCCAAGAAATTGAAGAAAAAAGAAAAACTAAAGATGATCTAAGACAATCTCTCAAAGAGAAATTAGAAGACTGACACAAGATGGATAGAATAATCAGACATCTTGAATCTGATCTTGAAGATGCTAAAGATAATGAAGAAAAGCTTGAGGATCAAATTATCTCTCTTAAAGGGGATCTTCAAACAACAAATGAATACAAAGAGAAATTCAAGATAAGTTTTGCTCAACTTGAAGTTCTTAAAAGCCAAAAGAGGGTAGATGACAAGTGTGGCTTGGGATATGAGAAAGGTGAAAGCTCTGGATCCAGTCAGAAGAATTTTGGATCAAAAAATCCAAGGAACAGGCCTAGAAGACCTCTGGTAAGGTAGCCTAATGCTCAAAAATATCCATCTTTCAATGGATACTGCCACAAATGCAATAACTTTGGTCATAAAGCTAATCAGTGCAGAAAGAGAATGAATCAGACTAATATATCCTTCTTCGGACAATGTCTCAACTACAAAAGGTATGGTCACAAATCTCATGAATGCAGAAATATGCAAATGGACAATTCATTCAATGGTAGATGCTTTGCATACAATAGAATGGGTCATATGGCTAATCAATGTAGATCAAGAGGACATCAATCAAATATGCAAAGAAATGTTGTTTGCCACAATTGCAATAGATCCGGTCATATTGCCAAATTATGTAGAAGCAAGAATCAGGACAAAAGAGGTCCAGTACATCATAATTAGAATCAATACAAGGGAAAAAGAAAAGTGAATGCGGATGAAGTTAAAAGTGAGATGAACAAGATTTGGGTGAAGAGAAGTACAAAAAATGTAGGGGATGGATCCGCACCAGAATCTGGTGTTGATATTCCTTCCAGAAATTAAAAAGTAAGCTCTGGCTCAGGGGGAGACACAAGGAAAAACCTTTTCCCCCAGCCAGTTAATTGGTGCTAGAACTGGCACAAGGAGAGTTGTGGATCAAAGGGTTTGTAAGAGAAATGTCCAAATAAACTATGGTTAAAATATGGAAGATTCGCAAGATGTTTAGAACAAGATTGATCTGGTTCATCAAGTCATTCAAATAAGGAAAACAAGGAAAACCAGAATGACTTAAGTTGAGCATTTATTGCAACTTGGTATTAGGGTTTGTAGAATAATATAAGGGTTCTCCTATCAAACACTTGTTCATTCTACATTCAAGAAGAAGCAAAAGAAGATCTCTGCATCAAATCTACTGAAGCCCATCAAAAGTCTTCTACAGAAGTCGATTCATCCAGCGAATCAATCCAGATTTTTTCACAAACCCTAGACGCACAAAAGGTACTTTCCATTATTGAATATTTCTCTGTAAGTCTTTTTGAAGATGGATACACCAAATGTTGTAAAGATCACTAAGAGGCCACACCCTAAGTTCAAGAAACATCCATATAAATCCCTAGAAGTTGATCCCCTAGGCACCTTTTCAAGTATTCCACATGGAGTTCTGCATGTAGAAGATGTTAGGGCATATATTCATGTGAATATTGAAGAATTTGGAGAATCTAAGCTGGTTGATATCTATCACAAGCATTTGATAGATGACTCATTTGAACTCAAAACTCAGTATAGAGCTATTCGGGACAAACATTTTGCACAGTGCATTCATTTCCCCTATTTTTCGAAAGATAAATGGGTTCGGTATATCTTGAGCAGAATGCATGACAACTTCATGTGGTTAAACAGGCTGTTTAAGATCACTAAGGATGCCATTAGGGATGTAACCGTGTTACACTCAATCGGTGAAATGCCTATGCTCAAATTTGTCAAAAACCAAATTGTCAGTGAGGCTACTGGATCAAAGTTTGATAAAAGAGCTATGACTATTAAGGATATCACAGATTCGGATATCAAGTTTGCATCAATGATAATCAGATATAGGATATATCACTCCAGCAGGGAGAATTTAGTTTTCAAAACTGCTATATATACTGCTTATGAAATGTTGAGGAAGAATGTAGACTATGATCTTTGTGAGCTTCTTCTGAACCAACTCTTGGAGAATCTGTAGAAGATAAAGAAAGACAAGAAGAATTCCTTCAAATATGGTGCGTTGATACTGTGTTTGTTCTTCTACTTCATAAATGAGCTTCCTGGATCCAGTGGTTGGGTGTGGCAGAATGATAGACGAATAGCCATCCAAATCAGGGATTACTTGTATGGACTTGGTAATGCTAAGGCACAGAATACAACACTGTGGGGTTATTTCAAAAACTTTTAAAACATGATGCAGGCTAGAGAAAGAATTCCCAAATCATTAGTTGAAAAATATAAGGAGATAGTTTGCTTTATGGTAGAAACTGATCAGTGCCTAATGGAGGTAGTGGAGCCAAGGGTAGTGTGGATCATGCCAATGGGATATGAAGTTGATGAGAAAATTGTAGAGCTGCATGTTCAACACATGCTAAGTCAGCCAAAGGATCCTAAGGTAGAAAGGTTTGGAACGTTTGAAGAGTTAAGTGTAAAGATCCATGTGGAGCTACGACAACCAGAAATGAAGAGAAGAGTGAAAAGAAGTTGAGAACATTGCCAAAAGTTTTGGCATTTCAAAAGAGGCACTTGATGCCAACAGAGAAAAGATGGAAAGAGCAGAAAAAGAGAAGGAAGAAGCAAAAAAGAAAAGTGATCTGATAGAAGCCCCCTCCCAGACCAAATCCTCTAAGAAGTCTGCACCTACAACTGCTAAGACCTCAAAGGCATCAAAACCGGAAACAAAATCATCCAGTAAAGCAGAGAAAAGGACTAAGACAAAGGCTACAAGGTCTTATACAAGACAAAAAGATGAAGAAGAGAGCATCTGATGAAGAAATCAAGAAGATGAAAAAGAAAAGGAAAGTATCCAATGAAGCCAAGGAGGTAGAGGTAGAAGAGTTTGTTGAAAAGCCCACTCTATCATTAAATGATGTCGTCAAATCAGTTACTGTGGATGGAAACCTTCAACCAATGGCTGAATTCTATGATGATTATAATGAGGCTAACCAAAAGATCTTGCAAGAAGCAGCAGTCAACTATCTGAATATCTACAATAAGGATTTTATTGAAATTATATCTCTTATTCCCAAAAGCCTAGAGAAAGAGTTATAAATAAGAAAGAATAATGCTATGGCAAAAGATCTTGAGATCTGAGAATAGATAGCCATTTAGCTATATCCTTTAATTGATTCAAAACAAATGAATATGATCTTCAAAGATTGCAAGGATGAGTTCCAAAGCAAAGCAAGAATGAATCAACTTATGCTCGGAGAAACTGACAAAATAGCAAAAGAGACAGAAGAGATCCTCTGGAGTGCATACAAAAGATTCAACATTCCTATTATAGAGGACTTGGGTGTTGATCCCTTAGCTTCAAGTGTTGAAAAAGAATCTACTAAGGCAATGACAGAAGAAGTAATGGACACTGGTGAAGAAAAAGATAAGGACTTGGAATCCTTTGCTCTGGAAGAGGTGGCCCGTGAACAAGCAAACATCACTCCTCTGGTTTCCCCTGCTGACTCTAGATCCAAAGGAGAAGAAAGAATAAAGGATAAAGAAAAAGAAGTGAAGGAAAAAGAAGATGACAGTACTAAGGTTGTAGAAGGAAAGAAGACTTCAACAAAGAAGACCACAGCTATTAGTGGTAAGAGTGTAGAAGGAGAGAAAGCTCCAAAAGATAGCTCTAAGACTGCAACAGAGAAGAAGAATCTGTCTCCGGCAAGAGACACTGCAGAAACTATCAAAGAATTCTTAAACAAAGAGACAATGGAGATTGATGAACTGGGACTTCTACAAGGGCCATTTGATTTTGATTCTCTTTCCCTGGTACAAACAATGAAAATAGCTTCATTTGCTAATGCAAAGGCAAAAGAAAAACTCCTGAAGTCTCACATGGAAGACTGTGAGCTAATAGAAGTTGCATCTAGAGTATTAGAAAAGATCATGCCATCTTTTCAGAAGGATCCCTCAGCCTCCTCATCCGGTAATCTCAAATCTCTAGTCAATAGTGTTAGCACACATTTTGGTTCCCTAGAGAAGTCAGCAGAAGATAAGGTCCAGAAGAAATTTTTGGCAAAAAGATTATTAGATGTACAAGGGTTAATAACTAATGATAGGAGGAATATGAATATTGGGATAAAGAGCTTAGAAAATGCTCTTAAAGATGGTGGGGAAATGTACAAATTTTGTTTATCATGGTCCAAAGTAGCATTGGATATTGAAAAGAAAGTGAAAGAACAAGAAGACAAATTGACAAAACTTTTTAGGAATTTTGATCCTCTCTCCTCTTCCATAATAAATCAAGAATGTCAAACTATTGTAGTCTTGAATGGAATCAAGAAGCTTGAGAAGGAAAAGAAAAATAGAATAAGCAGGTTGGGTGAACTTAGAGGGATAATTATCCCTAAGTTAGAGGCCATGCATGAGGCCATAAAAGAAGCTCATATCATAGCCCAGACCAGTGATCCAATAGATCTAAAAAGGGCAGACGCATTTGCATTCCTATTGAGTGGTCACATCTCAATTTTGGACAGGATGAAGTAGAGTTGGACAATAGAACTTGTCCAGTTGAAGACAAATTTTGCAGACATACTATAGTATATGTAACTATAACCTGTTTATGTACTAATGCAGCTAAGTATAGATGAATTTTTGGGCAATTTTGGTGTGCGGACCCTACCCTTTGCCATTGATGTCAAAGGGGGAGTGGGGAACAATGAAAAATGTGGAATCCAGCTAAGGGGAAGCTCCGATAAAATGTACAATAGAAGAGAGTATCAACCAAGGGGGAGTATAGTATAACATTTAGTCATTTTTCACTAAGTGTTGCCATCAATGCCAAAGGGGGAGATTGTTGGCAAGAGACACATTGGAGTTTCATGATTGTTGTCATTGATGGCAACAAAGTTCATCCCACACATCCGTAGGACATGGTGTGCCTTTACCAGAAGTCAAATTGAAGAGTGTTGTGGTCTGGTAAGCAAGAACAGAGTATGTGGCAAGGTCTGACAGTCAGGGCCATATCTCTCAGAGGAAATATCCTTGGAAAGTGTAGACTTGGGGAAGTCAAGAGGAGTACCTTGATTGATAGATTCCAGGAATTGAGCCTCCAGTGATGAAAGAGTAAAGAGATATAAGCATTCAAGTATTGGGGTCCGGTTTGGCAGAACAGACAGAGGAAGAACTGACAAGCAGAGCTTCAGAAGTTATTCCAGATGAGATGTTGATGGTAATAAAGATTCCTAAGGTATCATTCATGATTGGCTGACTTGTTAGATAACTTCTATAAGTTTCTTTTTGATCCACATCACTTGGGAAGCAAAGATTCAGCTAACAGACTAGAGTTTGGGAAATATTGACTATTCCGGATGCCGACTAGAAAGAGGATAAAATCCTTTGTGTGGATATATATACCAAAAGGATTTTGATGAGGTAATGTTGTTGTTGTGTGTGTGTATAGATAAGCAGGAGAGTAGAGTTAAACCAGTAAGGAAGGTCTGGTATGTGAAAGGACATCAGCACAAAAGAAGAGGAAGGATGAAGTGCAGCAGATCAGTGTATTGAGCCTAACCAGAACTAAACCTCAGCATATGTGGATGCTTCTCATCAGTTCAAAGATCTTGTTATTCTTCTTACATCTTGTAGATAGTGAGTCTCTTGTAGGCAGTGAGCCTCTTGTGAGCAGTGTGCTCGGGCAGTGAGCCCTAATTGGCAAGTGCCATCTTGTATTTCTATTCTTCTAATAGAGAATATAATCTTGGGGTAATCACCCCGTGGTTTTCTCCCTTAACAGGGTTTCCACATCAAAAATATTGTGTCATGTGTATTTCCATTTCATGGTTATGTTTGCTTAATTGAATTGATGTTGCATTACTTAATAAGAAAGTTCAGAAAGCTGAAATAATTAAGATAACTGATTCACCCCCCCTCTCATTTATCAACAAAAATCACATAGTAAATCCATAACATAATCTCACAACTAGTATCTCTAATAGAATCAGAATGCATATCATGTCTAATCATCATTAGTGAATAAAAAATAGGGTATAGTCAAATCACCACATACTAAACATATCTAACCATAATAAAGAAGTATAATATAGAAAGTCTACATATCAGGATCAACAGTCCCCAAAAGTCTAAAATGTTCCCAACAGTAATATGGAATGAGAAAAAAATAAGGGAGTGAAATAGTAGGCCTCACATCCTCCCCCCCTAAGACTAAACTTCCTCCTAGAAGTTGTAAAAGAGATGAGGATAAAGTGTCCTTAATCTAGCTGCATTCTCCCATGTCACCATGACCTCATCATACCTGTCCCACTAAACCCTAACCTGGTCCATCTCTCGACCTCAAAGGCCCAGCGTCTAATGAGCTAATAAGTAAATTGGCTCCAAAGCCAACTACTGGTCTGCCTCTACCTATAGAGCACTCCAATCTAATACATGAGATAAATTAGATATGTAAGGCCCTAAAATAGATACATGAAAAACATCATGGATGCATGACAGGTTAAGTGGCAAGGCTAGATGGTAGGCTATAGGTCCTATCCACTCCAAGATCTCAAAAGGCCCAACAAACCGTGGTGCGAGCTTCAAGCCCTTTCCATAACGGATTGGACGCTTATGTAGCCACTCTCTCAAGAATACTTTGTCACCGATTGAGAAGCTTTGATCTAATCTCTTAGCATCAGCATACTTCTTCTGTCAATCTTGCGCTTCCTGAATTCTCTGTCTAATCAAGGTCACCTGCTGCTCTATATCCTGTACCAACTTTGGACCAATAGCAACCCTATCCTAAATACAGTCCCAACTCAACGATGTCCTGCAAGGTCTGCTATACAAGGCCTTAAAGGGAGGCATACCCAACGAGCTATGATGCCCATTATTGTAGGCAAACTCAACTAGATATAGATACTCCTCCCATCTGATTTGGTGATCCATAACGTACATACAGAACATGTCCTCTAAAACCTAATTCACCCTCTCTATCTATCCATCTGTCTCAGGGTGATACACTAAACTGAAGTTGAGCTGTATGCCCAACGCCTGCTATAATGCCCTCCAAAAGGTTGATGTGAACACTGAGTCTATCAGAATGATGTTGTGAGGTACCCCATGTAATCTAACAATCTCATCCCAGAATACTCTCACCACTGATGGTGCATTATACGTCATGCATACAGGTGAAAAATGTGCCACCTTGGTCAACTTGTTAATCGTCACCATGATGGCATTATGGCGACGAGATGACATAGGAAGACCAACAATGAAATCCATGGAAATGGTGTCCCATTTCCACTCAGGTATCTCGTGAGGGTATAAAAGACCTGCTAGATGCTAATGCTCAGCCTTGACCCTCTGGCACTCAAGGCGTCGAGAAACATACTCTGTAATATCTTGTCTCATACCCACCTAATGGTGCAGCTGTCGCAAGTCAGCATGCATCTTCTTCACCCCCAGGTGTGTTGCATAAGGTGATCTGTGAGCCTATGAAAGAACTTTAGGATGTAGGTCACCTGCACGGGGTACATAGATACGTTGTCGATGTCTAAGTAGCCCATCTGCCTCCAGGGAATATCCTACAAATTTGCCCATAAGGGCCCTTTGTGTCTGGATCTCCTGCTGCACCTCAAGAAACCACTCATCCTCAGGTAGATGTTGTATGATGCACCCTCTCAAGTCCACACTCAGAGTCAAGGTCAGGATCTCATGGCACCTCTGACTCAATGCATCAACAACCACATTCTCCTTCCCTTTGATGTAGTGGACATCAAATTCGTACTCGCAAAGAAACTCCATCTAATGCTGCTGGTAGGTGTTCAGATTCAGGTACGTGAATATGTATTGAAGACTATGGTGATCTAAATGAAGGTCAAAGTGATGACCCACAAGAAAGTGTCTCTAATGAACAAGAGCATGAACTGCTAATGTGAGCTTTAAATCAGGAGTGGGGTAGTTCAGGTCATGGGTCTTGAGTTTTCATGACTCATACGTGATCGCTCTACCACCCTACATAAGCACAACTCCCAAACCCTCTAGTGATGCATCAGTACAAACCATGAAATCCTCCACTGGATCAGGAACTGCTAAGATGGGAGCACTGGTAAGATGCTCCTTGAGGACCCCAAAGGCCCTCTCACACTACTCTGTCCAAGTGAAACTCTTCCCTTTCCGCTAAAGGGAAGTGATGGGGTGTGCTATCTTGGAAAAGCCCTCAATGAATCTACGATAATATCTAGCTAACCACATGAAACTCCTAACCTCTATCACACTGGTGGGTGCTGGCCAATCCCTGATAGCCCTAATCTTTGATGGATCTATGGAGATACCATCACCAGATAGGATGTGCCCCAAATACTACACCTCAAACTTGAAAAAGGCACACTTTAACAAGTTGCCATAAAGCTGCTACTCTCTCAAGCACTACAAAACCTGATGTAAGTGCTCCACATGTTCCTCCTCGGTCCACGAGTAGATCAAAATATCAAGGAAAATGATCACGAACTGATCTAAGTAGGTATGGAACACCCCGTTCATGAGACTCATGAATACTGTAGGGGCATTCGTCAAGCCAAAGGGTACCACAGTGAAATCATAGTGGCCATAAAGAGTCTGGAAGGTGGTCTTATGGATGTCCTCCTTTGTGATGCACAACTGATGATAACCGGACTTTAGGTCTATCTTAGAGAACACTCTAGCTCCCTACATCTAGTCAAAAAGATCATCAATTCTACACAGAGGATAACGGTTCTTCACCGTCACCTTATTAAGCTACCTATAATCCATGCATAGATGAAGAGACCCATCCTTCTTCTTCACAAAAATGACTTGTGTGCCCCATAGTGAAATGCTAGGTTAGATGTGCCCCTTCTCAAGCAACTCCTCTAACTGCAACTTGAGCTCCATGAGCTCATGTGTGGTCATCATGTAGGGTGCACTCAACACTAGCTCGGCACTCGACACTAAATCAATGTGGAAGTCTACCTCTCTGCAAGGTGGCATACCTAGTAAATCTGGTGGAAAGACATTGGAAAACTCCCTCAAGATTAGATGGTCATCTAATGATGCCTCTGGCTCATCCTCTGATCTGTCACTAATAGTGATGGCAAACAACTGACATCCCTTCCGCATGCAGCACTTAAGTTGCTAAGAGGATATCATACAAACTACCATGGGCTTCTGAATGCCCACTACCTTGATTGTCATGCCATGATCATCTAAGTAGCTAATCACCTTTCGGTGACAATCTAGCTTGGGTCTATGAGCTGCAAGCCAATCCATGCCTAAAACTACACCATAGGATCCTAAAGGCATAACCCTAAGGTCACATACTATAATGAAGGCCCCCAAAGATATCTCACAATCCTGAACCAAAGCATCTACTAACATCTTTGCCCCAGTGGCCAACTCAACCTCCCACCTATCGCCCTGCCTAGAGGCCACCAACCTACAATGCTCCACTAACGATGGAGATATAAATGAATCAGTAGCACCAGAGTCAAATAAAATAGCAATGGGGACATCCACAATCATACCTACTATCTCGATCACTGAGGCTTTGAAGTTAGCCTGGTGATTGTCAACTGCTGCAAACATACGGTGGGATCTACCCACATCTCCAACCATCTGCTGTGATCCTCCTACATGAGGCTATCCCCCTATCGTAAAGCCCTGTGGACACTCTTTGGCTAAATGTCCTACCCCACCACAAATATAGCATGGGCCCCAAGTCTGTACCTATCCAGTCTGTGTCCTACTACTCTGTTATTGTCTAGACTGACCAGTGGACCCCTGAGAACCTCTGTATGACTGCTGTGATCTAGCGGGTCTCGCAGGTGGTCCCTGCTGTCGTTGATCCCTACACAGGCCTTGCTGCTACCAACTGTGATTATGACCCCCCTATACCCACTACTGGGGCCTGGACCTCTACTAATACTACTGCTACTGCTGTGGAGGTCTAGGAGGTAACGGTGCAGAGCTAAATCCTCCTCTCTGTGGTGGTGGTGGTGGTCGACAGAAACTCTGCTGCTACTAAACACGATCCTAAAACTAGGATGTGAACTCTGACCTCATCCCTGAATCTCCTCTATGATATATGCCTTCTCAGAAGCCTCACTCATGGTCTGGGGGTCTGCCATGCACACTGGTCCTGATATGCCATGATTCAAACCTCTGATAAATTTGTGAACCAGAAGTTTTTCATCATGGAGGTACTCTGCGTACCATAACAACTCAATGAATCTACTCTCATATTGCACTATAGTAGAACCTCGCTCTTGCAAGTCATGGAACTTGTCAATCTGATGCTACCTATAGTGATCTGACAAACAACGCACATTAAAGCACTTTATGAAGGTGTCCCATGAAAGAGTATCCAAAGATAAGCGATGCTTGCACTCCTTAGTGCACCACCATGTCGCTATTGCATCTCTCAAAAGGTGAACTACCATGCATGCCTTTGTGTTTCCCTTGTAAGGGAACAATGCAAAGTACCTGTCTAAAATAATAAGACAAGCCTCAGCCTCAGCTCCCTTTGTGGTTACCGTGAAGATGGGTGGATTTAGCCTAAGTAAATCTCTGATGGTGTCCCCTCAATCTCTATGTCCTCTAACAGGCTCATCCTCACCATAATCATAAGGTCCATGATAAACCTGCTCTATCTTCACAGCCTCCTCTCACCTCGCATGGTGTGGAGGGCTCCTATGAGCTCTATAAGTTGAATTGACCTCCTCTGTTGTGGTGACATGTATCTCTACATAAGGTTCTACACATGGCGCCACTCGCAACTCTACACAGGGCTCTACATGTGGCTCTACATATGACTTAGCACATGGTTCCTCTCGCGGATCAACATAGGCCTCGACACGTGGCTCGATATGAAGCTCTACTGCGCCTGGTGGTAACCTCTCTAACATTGCCTATAATGCCTATAAAATTTGTCATCTGATATCAGGTGCGGGTCGTGTCTGTGGTGCCTGTGGTGCCAGTGGTCCCTAACCCTTGGCTGATGAGTCACTATGTACCTCTATGGATGCAGTGGCACGTGAATGCACTCGCCTCGTTCTGGGTGGCATCATACTAGAACAAGGTATTCACGAATCAGATGAATTTGTGGAATAACAATTTGCCCAAACAAGCCCAGTGTTTGAACTTGGGCTATGATACCGAATGTCATGCCCACATTTCCCATGCGGTCACGACATGCAACACACATGTTATGTTCATATTTGATATGTGGTCATAATACAAAATATCAAAAATTTTCCATGCATCCCTAGAAACCCCCTAGCATGTGGCAGCATGCTCGGTGACAATACGCATAAGGTGTAAACATGCCAATCAAATCTCAGTGTATTTATCCCTTGTGTGATGATAACTAAGGAGGTCAATACGACATGAGAAGCGTCACCATTAGGGTTAGGACTGATTGATCGAAACCCTAAGTTTTCCTAAGTGAGTGATGGGATTTCGACACGAGTTGAAATCAAAACCCTAATTCTATAGCATTAGAAGAACAATTAACAATTTAATCAAAACATCAAGTTTGTGTAAACATTAAAATATTACCCAATGCAAGGATTAAATCGCTTAAGAAAATTAACCCTAAATCCCAGAAAAATTCGGTAGCATAATGCCACTAGAGCATATATAGGATTTATTCTAATTAATAATTCATGCACAAGAGTTCACTAAGCTTGCTAACGTTGATTAATTAAACTAATTTATGCTAGGGGGATTAAATCGTTGCACTATGGTTCTAAATTTAAATAACTAGATTGAATAATTAAATAATTATTCTACTTTAATTAAATCCAAACATACTATTAAATAAAATCATTCGATCTTATAAAATAAAGTTGCATTAAATGAATTCAAAGGTTTACATACAAGGAAAATTAAATCCCCAATATAAATAATTTAAAACAATGTTTTTTCCCACATACTCAATTAAATAATCTCTAAAAGAGCCAATACAAATAAATAATAGAATTAATCTCCTAACCTATAAATAAATGAGATAATCTCTAACACAATAAATTTACTTAAAAACCCACACTTGAATAAAATTTACCCCTTTACCCAAATAAATAATTACAATAAGAATAACTCCAAGGCAAAAAGAAGAGGGAAAAATGTATAGATTCTAAGTTAAAATTCAAGAGCCCTAAAAGCTCTCCTAATTAAAAAAAAAAATCAATTTCCTTATGCACAAAAACAAAACCCTAACCCTATCCTCATTTCTCTATTATTTTCTTTTCTCTATTTGTTTTCTCATTTTCTTTATCTAACCCTAACTTTTATTTTCTATTCTCTCCTATTCTTGTTGGTGTTAGCAGGTTGAAGGCATGAGTTCATGGCAGCTATGGAGGCAAAACCCACGGAGGTATATATATATGTATATATATAATTTTTGTTGATAAAATATACAAGAAGACCATAAGCAAGTCTCAGATCTGAGTGTATGGTGGCCAGGGTTTTCTTATATATATATGAGTAAAAAGTATAGTAAAAATCACAGGTTTCTTTTTGTAGGCCAAACAACCAAACCTATAAATATGGAGGACTACTGAACGCCATCAACAGGGAAAGTAACACCCAACATAGGGGTAAGGTGCGGCGGATTGGAGGCGTGGCAAGGAGTGTGGGAGTGTGGGGGCGGATCCCACCCACTACCCACTGAACGGTGGGTAGTGGGTGGAGTTCGTTCTCCACCCAACAACCAACGCCCCACTTAAAACAAACACAATGGTCTCAAGGAAATGCTACCAAATGTTCGAAGGTAAAGAGATCTGCGGACCTCATGATGCCGCCAGGGTTCAATTCTTTTTAAAAAAAAAGAGTTGTTTTATTTGTTAAACATTATCAATATTTATTTAACAGTATATATATATATGCTCAAAGATTAATATACACATTCTCTACATTTTATTCTATTCAGTTTATTAAAATTTCTAGTCTATAAAGCATAGTTATATATATATATATTAACAAAAATGTATATACATAGTTTGCACAATTAGTTTACAATTAATCTCCAGCCAATAAAATTACAAAAGAAATTATATATATATATATATATATATATATATATATATATATATATATAATCTTTTCTTCAATCCTTACAGAGGTCTATTTTGATAAAATAGAAAGAAAATACAATAGGAAAAATGTATATGTTATAAAGACAAGAATATATTTACAAAATAGCTAAGCATGTAATTTCTTTTTGTATAGGAAAAAGCATTTCAATATTTAAATTTCTTCTCCTAGCAAACTGAAGCATCTTAATCCAAATCTCTTTTCCTTCCAAACATAAGATAAAATTAGCTACGCATCTAATTTCTTTTCCTTCTTATTTTAAAAGTAAAACAACAATATTAAAAGACAACTAATATATTTATTTCATATTTTCAACTTTCACACAACAATAAACAACAACAAAATACATTCTTTTATCCAAACAATATTCTTAACCCAGCAACATAATATATACTTTTTATAGAAAGGAAAACAACATCAAGATGAAAACCAACCAACTAATACATTTTTATAACTTCTAAAATAGAGTAAATACAAAATAAAATCATTTATAATAAGAGAAAAAATTTCTCTCCTTTTTTGAAACAACTATATAAGGCCCAATCTTGGCCTAGGCTCTCAATAGCTAAAATAGCATAAGGAAACATAACTTTTAAGCACCTCCTCCAAGCTCCCAAGCCAACAATAACAGCTGCAAGATACTAAACAATGAGAGAAAACCAAGCCACACAATACCGCTCTCCTCCCTACCATAGACTCACTAATGAGTCACCCCCGAGCTTGGAGGTCATCCACACACAAGGATTTTCACTCCACAACACAACAATTAACCAACCAAAAAACATGAAGAACACCCATGGATTAACACATCAAAAAACTCATAAAAATGAGTTTGAAGGGGTAGGGGAGTGGACATCACTCAACTCAAGAGGCCACTCCAAATATCTCAAAACGCTCAACACAAACAAGGCCTCAAGCCCAAATATTTATACCAATAACTCATATTTGCCTCCATGGCACTCCTGCCTTACAAAATGCTCATACTCATACTCTTGCCCTCAAGGCCAAAATACCAACACTAGGAGGGTGACCTCAAGGATGTTCACTTCTCCCCCACCCTACACATGTTGAGCATTTTCTCCAAATGGAGAGGCTCTTACAAACACCCTCAAAACCCCACAACAAAAAAATATAAAACACACACAATGCAAACACACAAGTAAAGTAAATATATAAGCAAAGGATTTAAGCCTTGAATCCTAGCTTGATAAGCCCAACAATAGTAGCTAGTTGAAGTAGAGCCCTTCCAACTCCACCTCCAAGTCCTCCAAATGTGCCTCCAAAAATCCCTCTAACTCTCTCCCCAAATTCAAAATAAAATGAAAAATGTAATGAAATCAACAACACTCTCCCTCTCTTCAAGAGGGATTAAAATAGGCTCTCTTCATGAGCCTTGAGGAATGAGAAGGTGACACATGTCACCTTCTCCTTCCTCCTCACATCCACTTGCAAGATTCATGGAATGTGGGGGTGACACATGTCACCCTCCCATTCCACCAAGTCTTGCCCCCTCCACTTGTACTCTCCCACACATGTGTGAGAGCAAGGTGGAGCCAAAAAAAGATGAGGGTACAACAAGTGTCCCAATCCTATCCTCCCATGAAAGTCCACAAAACCCCAAGGTACTCTCACCAATGTGAGAGAGCCTTGGAGTTGGGTTCTCCACAATTAGGGGTCTTGAAGACTCCCCAACCCTTCAATGCAAGGTACCCCAAAGCTTGGAATGAGTTGTGGATAAGGTTGAGTATTTGACCCAACCTTCCACTCCTTCCCAAACTTCCATTTTCGTCACTTTACTTTAGGGTGAAGTTTAAGTGACCAAATGGGAGTTTTCCTAGGGTTAGACAAGCTCAAATGGTCCCTAGACCCTAGGGGTACAACTCAGGGTCACTTTTAACCCAATTTGAGCACCATAGGATGTATAAAACCACATGAAAAGGGGTCACAAAAATTAAAACAAAAATAAAGTCAGATAAACATTACACCTTCACAACACTACAATAAAATCAACTAAAATAGGTAGATCTAGCCCAAAAGACACCATACACAAACATTATGAAAATTCATCTTCTCTTTATTTGTCAACACCATGGTCTGGCTGTCAATCCCGCCAAGTCTTTCTTTGCTCAATCCCAAATTGTCTTTATTGGCATCAAGCTTCTTCCAGGGGGAGGATGGAGGCCCAACCACACATCCTGCGCAAAATCACCCTTCTTCCAGTCACCACTGTCAAGGAATTGCAACAGTTTTTGGGCCTTGTAAATTATACTAAAAGATTCTATTATAAGCTTGCTGAAGATAGGTTGGAGTTAAACAAGCTTCTAGGAAAGAAGCCACTACCATGGACTAAAAAGCATGATGCATTAATTGAGCACATCAAGCAAAAGTGTTCGCAGCTTCCGCCATTAAAGCTGCCAGGAAAAGGTTTTAAAATTGTGGAAACAGATGCAAGTGAAGGTGCATGGGCAGGAGTTCTTCGAGAGCAGAAAACAATCTCTTTCAATCCCAAAGACAAAGGTGAGATTGTTCGTTATATCTCTAGAATTTTCAAGAACAGTGAAGTAGATTACCAAAACACGCATAAAGAAATTCTTGTTGTTGTTAATACTTTCCAAACCTTCCAATTGTTTATTGCTGATAAAAGATTTTTGCTTAAAAGTGATCTACAAAATCTACGAGGATTCTTCCGAAAGGAATCAAAAAATAAGGTGGTATGCGGTCGTCTTCTCCGATGGGCTCAACTCCTTAGCACATATGAATTTGATTTTGTTCATCTTCCAGGGGTAGAAAATATTTTTGCAGATTTTATGTCAAGAGAAGGACATTCTGATACTCCTCAAAATGATGGAGATGTTCGCCAAGTCAATGGGGTAGTTCAAATCATCAGAATAAGAGAACAATGGTGGTATGAAGAAAGTCATAAAGAATGGAGTACAAATCCATTTCAAAGAAGGGATTTGCATAATTATCAAATGGCTAATGATTTTCTCTTTGATAGGTTTCGAATGCTCATTGCCAAACAACAACTAACATCTCCAGGATTATGGACGGAGCAACCATTCTTTCAGTTTTCTGCTGAAGCAGAACCTATAGATCCTGACATTGGGCATGTGTTGCAAAATTGGTGTGGAGATTTTGTTCTCCTGGTTCAGTTTCTCAATCCACAAGTTGCACAACCAGAGCAATGGCTGACTACTGAAGATGGCAAAACCCTCATTCGAAACTTGTTCCAAGGACCATACCCACCAGCTGTAGATTTACAGTTTGAAGGAACCACCGCATATACTGGGTGTATTTTCAAACTTGTTTTTAATTCACCAGATGAAAATTCAATCAGTAGACATTTATGTCAGGTTTATGGTCCCACAGGGCCATCTTCTTTTTTTGAGCATTGGATAGTAGGTAATCGGTTGCGATACTTCTATAACCATTAGACGCCGATCTAGATCCACACAAAAACCTACCGAATGAATGGCGCTACACCTCAAGCTATGTCCCGAGGGTTATATGGTCCTTATAAGTTAAAAACAATGAGTATCATGTGGAAGGAACAAGAAGATAGTCAACCTCCTAGATGCATCCCACACTCATCCACCCAAACATGCGCAAATTGTGCTAACTATTCTATGGATGATCCCAGAATACCCACTTACGGTGCCAGTGGCAATTACCGGTCCCCAGACTACACTCATCCAGATGGAGAATTCTGTGAAGGTTGCCTATTCAACCAGCCCTGTCCTCTCAGCTCCAGTACCTCTAATAGTACCAGGTCCTAGGCTAATGAATGGGCTTGTCATTCATCGAGAGCATCTATCATCTCATTGTAATTGATAGACGTGGGCCCTTCCACGGTAAAAGGGGAAAGCTTACACGCCTTATCGTAAGCACGAGTTATTCCTCTCGTGATCAAAAGGAATCTTGTAAAGTTTTGTCGGTCAGTCGGCCTTATCTTTGTTCACGGATTAATTGGTCCCACCAGAGGAATCCTTATCCTCAAACGGGTAATCCTTTGGATAAGGTTTGTAACGTGTCCACTCTTCATGGATGGATTTCAAAAGAAATATGTGAAGATAAGGTTAAAGTTTCACCCACACTCCCTTTATAAGGCAAGAGGGCCGCCTTCTCTTCTCAACGATTTCTAGCAAAGTGAAATCCTAGATAGTTTAGAGTGTTAGAAAGTTGGTTTTGGTTTTCAGCCTAAGTATTTAGAGTTTACTCTTTATGTCGAAGAAGAGTTTAAAAAAAAGAGTGCTATTATCTCTAGCTTGCTCTGCATGTTTTAAACTCCTCTTTCCAATTAGATGTTAAAGTCTATAACAGCGCGCATTGTAAGATGATGAATGTCATGTTCCTGAGTGTTCGTTGTAATAATATACATAAGATCTATTTGAGAATCAGATATTCTGTTCTGCACTTCATTTGTCATTTGCAGCTGTGTTACAAAGTTGGTATCAGAGTGAATGATGTTATTGTTTGTTGTTATCATTGTTGTCTAACCATAACTAGTCAATAAATGTTATACTATTCACTGTATTGCTCATACAACCCAGAATCCTGTTGTAAGACCTCGTGGTGTAAGTCTCATTTAAGCTTGTTGCGTCAGGGCAGATTTGAGGCAGTAATTTGTATTTCAAGCACAGATTTGAGCATAGGTTCGAGCGCAGAATGGATAGAGCAAGCACTTCTGGATCGGCTATGGAAAGCACTGACCTAACTGCAGATCGCAACACAGAAGTTAAGTTCACCAATTTCTTTGCTAATAATGAAAGTTCATTTAGTACTTCTGAGTCTAGTAGTAATGTTTTAGATGAAGTTTCTGCTAGTAATCAGTTTCCTAATAAGGAATTTCAAGTGCCTAAGATTAAATCTTCTGATATCTATAAAGATGTTCCTAGTGGTGTTATAGATATGTTTAATAAGAATAAAGGTTTGAAGAATTAGTTTGGTTATAAAACTTCGCAACGTTGTCATGTGGCCACTTTGCAACATGTAGTTACAGGTGGTAGTAAGGGTAAATTAAATATTTTCTCAGATGCTCTTTTAGCAAAGTTTCATAAAGAAGCCTTAGTCAGTCCTGACAATCCATAGTTTATGCATCTGTCTTATGTTAGAATAGGAATCTGTGGCCATTATAGAAAAGGCTTACCTATCATTGTAATGATGATGCTGAAAGATGCCCGTTTCTATAAATTATCTCATTCCCTTCTTGGTGCTGGTTGTGACTCTATGTCCAATGGTCCAATTTATGTCGATTGCCTGTTAGACTTCCCTGTTAGTCTAAAAGATGGAAACCTCAAAGATGTTCTTGAATACAACTTCAAGACAATGAACCTCTTCATGAAGAAGAAATCTGTAGACCATTCCCTGACATTTCTAGTTCACTACCGATTGTATAATAAGGTTATACCCTTAATGATTAATCCCAGAAAAGCCCAAGGGTTAGAAGGACTTTCTACCATCTGGACATCTTCCAGTGACAGCACACAGTTTACTGCTCCCAAAATATTTAAGCATAAAGATATCAAAATGCCTGAAGAATGGGTACTAGATCTTTGGGATAGTGACAGTCAAGCAAAAGCAGAAAATGAGAAACAACCACAGTTGAGAGGCATCTCAATTGAAGAAATAGATGATCAGGCAGTAATCAGATTCTCATCTGGGAACCAGTCTACCTTGCGCACTGGACCTACCATGAGAACAGAAAGAGTCTTTAACTATAATGAACCTGGTCCATCTGTAAGTTCCCTACCTTGCTTCCAGAGCGTTAGATTACAACCCTCTAAGGGTTTTGAAATTTTATTTACAATACCCACTATGGCAAAACCTAGCAAAGCCACAATCTCTGTTATTCCCTCTGGTTCATTATGCACCCATAAAAAGTTTTTAGAATTAGATAATGGGTTGTATAGATGTGAAGACTGTTCGTTCGTCTTTCCTCCCAAATCTGGCCATTTCTGAATGTTTTCAGCTCGACAAGCTACTATGTCTGAACAGGATATTTCTAAGTCTCATGAAAAAGCTATAAGCACTCCTACAAGTCCTTGTCTAGTTCTCGGTACCATTCCCCCCTTTTGGGATTTCATTCTATTTGATACAAGTGGAACCTATAAAGCTAATTTCTGGCCTCTGCATTTATTTCCTATTGCTGAAAATTCCCAAGGAACCAGTCAAAGCAAATTGCTTAACTAGACAAACCTGTGTCTTAGGAAATCCATGCTCCTTGCTGAGGATAGAAAGATCTGGCACCAGATCGAAGCAATCAATGCTGAGAAAGCACGCCTTAATGCTCAAGAGAATTTTCATTCTCTCATCTCCACTCTTAAACGTTTAGAAAAGCGTCTCACAGATCAGTGGATGAACTCTGTTAACAAAGATCTCCAAGAACTCAAAGCCCAGTATAATGAGTTCAAAAGTCAAGCTAAAACCTGGTGGGTTGCTCAGCAATGATCTTTGGAACAACAGAGAGAACTTCTGCAAAAAGTCAGAAGTGAAATTAAGTTAGATTGTGATGTGCTTGGGTCTCAATTGAACATGACAAATATACATGTAAAGCATAATAGTCAAAGACTTGTTGAAATCTCTGAAGAAGTCCATTCAGTTGCACAATCACAACTGCTTATGAGCGATTCCATCAAGTCGGAATGCTCTGATATAAAGTCTGCACTGCACGAAGAATCTAGGACCATTCAAACTGTAACCCATACAATCTGACAGCAGCAGACTAGCAAAACAAAGAATTTCCCTTCCAGTGCAAAGGGATATTTACAGGCTCAGTATGAAGGACCTAAGCTCAAGACTGAAGTTAGGCAGCCTGTAATTAAAAAGGTTTATGATCCCTCTATAGGGAATTTAAGAGATACCACTCTAGACGAACAAGCCAAAGGAAAGTTCCAAATAGCTCGTGGTTCTAGTTCTAATCCTAATGGATCTAATCTTATCGATCCATTCAAAAATATTCAAACTCTGAAAGTTGATACACCGCCCCTTGTGAATTTTGATCATTTTGAAGATATTGAAAATACAAGAGGTATAGATGCTATGCGAGCATGGATAACAAATTATATGTCCACTAATGCTGATGCAGATGAAAAATAGGTGATCAAGCAGGCTCTGAATGCCATGACCAACATTGCACGACATGTCTGGGATCGGCTTGATGATGCGTACAGAGAAAGTTTGTTAGACAGAGGTACAGATCAAGTTTGTGCTCAGTTGACTCGTCTGTTTGTTGGTAAAACATACACCAGAGAAAAGTTGGCCAACAACAAGTTTATCAAAGGTAAATGTAAGGACCTTAAATATTTCAAGCAATATTGTGATATCCAATATGAGAATTTCTATTTATCAGGACGTGAGCAGAATCATGAATTCATGTTCACCACTTTTCTAAAAAGCTTTGGTACTGTGGTAGGAGAATTCTATCACAAGAAAGTTCTTGAGAATCTGGTAGTTGATAATATCAAAATGAAAGAACTAACCTATCGACAGTTAGTTCAATTCTTAACACAGATTAATGAGGAAATCTGTGAAGAAGGAAAAGCTAAGAAAGAAATAAAAAAGGTACAACCTTTACTTTCCTCCTCTGTCTGTTACTAGATAATGCCTTCTAATCAGTTCCCTGAGAAGGGAAAATCTTCTTGTTACAATTGTGACAATTTTGACAAGCCTTACAAGAAGAAAAGGAAGAAGTTTAAAAATAAGTATCACAAGAAAAAAGGATACTTCAGGAAAAGAGATAAGCAAAAGAAAGGATCTAAAAAATGGAAGCCGACCTGCTATATTTGCAAAGGAGATCATTTTGCAAATAAGTGCCTAGATAGAAAGAAGAAAAAAGGAAAAGAAAAAGTTCGTGCAGCTTGCGAAGCAGGTGTTGAAAATGATGAATATGAGTTCATCAATGCTTATCCATTAGACTCAGAAGAAATAATCCTCTCCAGCATAGAATCTAAAGACTCCGAGTCTGAAGATTATGAATCAGCTCAAGAACAAGTTCTAGGTCAGGTCAATCTAATGACCAAAGAAGTTTAATCCTCTGATGAGGATTCGGAAGTCTCATTCTATTGCAGAATGCTTCGAAGGGACACCCGTGCTGAATTGGACAAGGTAATTGAAGATATTGTCCAAATTGAGTCTTGTCTCCATACCATGGATATGGGACAAGAAACATGGAAAAAGTTGACAGCCCAATTGGATCAACTTAAATCAAGAAAGTATTTCTTACTTTAGCCATCCATTGAAAGTGGACATACTCGAGGCCGATCACCGAAACTTCCAGTTTGGAGATCTCCTCCAGTCTGACCACCAGTCTCTCCCACAGAGATCCAGCATGGATAGAGGCCATCACCTTGGTTTCCTCAACCTCCACGGCCTCCAGTACCACCAATGGACCAAAGATCCCTGATTGATGCTGCTTCTCCGGGCAGTATGGCAAGATGCATTTGGAGGAGAAATATAAAAGCCTTTCTCAAAAAGGTTATCACTCAAGCTCAGGCAGAAATTTTAGAAATTGATGATGAAGAAAATTTCTATCTCACAGAAGAAATGAGAAAGCACCTGAACTTGATAAGTTCGTCAGCCAGTTCAATTCTGTTGGTTCTATTCAGTTACCAGCTCAAACCTCTTTCATCGAAGAACAACTCTTCTGTGACGAAAGACCCTACATCCCTCTCATTAGTCAGGATGTCAAAGAAGAAGAAATGGACCCTTCAACTATTTATGAAGAAGGATCAAGTAGCCGCCAGATGAAAGCCTACAAAAGGACTGCCAAGCCAACCACTTCATGTCCTGGCATTATCCTAACCATCCACTTTCCAGGTATTATGGCATATCCATTAGCATTTCTCATTGATACTGGAGTAGATTTAAATATTGCTAGATACAATGCTTTTCCAAAAGATGCTTGGATGGAAGGCACCACCGGGATTACTTTTGGTAATTCCAAAAAGGAAGATAGCTCCTCCTTCTGCATTGTCTCTATTCAAATAGGTTTTGATGGTTTTACAGATAATCTACTTTTTGTGCAATATGAAGTTGAAGGCTATGATGGAGTAATTAGAAGCAAAGATATTCAAGAATGGGAACCATTTACCATTGACTCTAATTTCATCATAATCAGAGGTATATATCAGCTTCCACGGCTTTATCAAGATCTAGCTTATACATCTAAGCTAGAAAAAGAAACGAAAAAGAAACCAGTCAATTCCGTCTGGCTAGCCAACCAAATTGATGCAGGACAAGAATCTCTTACTGAGATCAAAGCCGCTTTTGCTGACACAGTCATGACCAAAGATTTAAAGAAGTAGAAACGAAACCTTTACTGCGATCTCCCTCTTAAGCGAGATCCTCAAGGTAATGAACTCATACCTAAGGCTAAAGCTAATTATTTTCTAATGAGTTCATCTAAAGTGTTAACTTGCTGAACAGAAGTTGCAAAGCTTGAAAGACTCAATATTATCCAAACTTCTGAGTCACCATTTTCCTGTCATGTAATGTATGTTCCAAATGTAGATGAAAATGGTACTGAATTACCTGAAAAATGGCTAGTGGTCAATTACAAGCCATTAAATGAATGTCTTGTTGACAATAGGCACCCTCTGCCTAGTCAAGACCATATCTGGCAACTTATCCAAGGTAGCCATGTCTATTCTAAGTTTGATCTAACCAAGGGTTTTTGGCAAATTGGCCTTAAAAGTGCTGATTTTTATAAAATAGCCTTTTCTGTTCCCCAAGGTGTCTATGAATGGACTGTCCTTCCATTCAGCATTAAAACTGCTCCTTCCATTTTCCAGCAAAAAATGGATGTTATATTTCGACCTTATGCCAAATTTATCCAACCCTACATTGATGACATTCTTGTCTTCAGCTAGGATATGCCTCACCATCTTGACAATCTTCGTCAATTCCTCTCTATTTGTCAACACCATGGTGTGGCTATCAATCATGCCAAGTCTTTCTTTGCTCAATCCCAAATTGTCTTTATTGGCATCAAGCTTCTTCCGGGGGGGAGGATGGAGTCCAAACCACACATCTTGCACAAAATTGCCCTTCTTCCAGTCACCACTGTCAAGGAATTGCAACAGTTTTTGGGCCTTGTAAATTATATTGCAGGATTCTATTATAAGCTTGCTGAAGATAGGCTGGAGTTAAACAAGCTTCTAGGAAAGAAGCCACCACCATGGACTAAAAAGCATGATGCATTAATTGAGCGCATCAAGCAAAAGTGTTCGCAGCTTCCGCCATTAAAGCTGCCAGGAAAAGGTTTTAAAATTTTGGAAACAGATGCAAGTGAAGGTGCCTGGGCAGGAGTTCTTCGAGAGCAGAAAACAATCTCTTTCAATCCCAAAGACAAAGGTGAGATTGTTCGTTATATCTCTGGAAGTTTCAAGAATAGTGAAGTAGATTACAACAGCACGCATAAAGAAATTCTTGTTGTTGTTAATACTTTCCAAACCTTCCAATTGTTTATTGCTGATAAAAGATTTCTGCTTAAAAGTGATCTACAAAATCTGTGAGGATTCTTCTGAAAGGAATCAAAAAATAAGGTGGTACGCATTCGTCTTCTCTGATGGGCTCAACTCCTTAGCACATATGAATTTGATTTTGGTCATCTTCCAGGGGTAGAAAATATTTTTGCAGATTTTATGTCAAGAGAAGGACATTCTGATACTCCTCAAAATGATGGAGATGTTCGCCAAGTCAATGGGGTAGTTCGAATCATCAGAATAAGAGAACAACGGTGGTATGAAGAAAGTCATAAAGAATGGAGTACCAATCCGTTTCAAAGAAGGGATTTGCATAATTATCAAATGGCTAATGATTTTCTCTTTGACAGGTTTCGAATGCTCATTGCCAAACAACAACTAACATCTCCAGGATTACGGAAGGAGCAACCATTCTTTCAGTTTTCTGCTGAAGCAGAACCTATAGATCCTGACATTGGGCATGTGTTGCAAAATTGGTGTGGAGATTTTGTTCTCCTGGTTCAGTTTCTCAATCCACAAGTTGCACGACTAGAGCAATGGCTAACTGCTGAAGATGGCAAAACCCTCATTTGAAACTTGTTCCAAGGACCATACCCACCAGCTGCAGATTTACAGTTTGAAGGAACCACCGCATATACTGGGTGTATTTTCAAACTTGTTTTTAATTCACCAGATGAAAATTCAATCAGCAGACATTTATGTCAGGTTTATGGTCCCGCAGGGCCATCTTCTGTTTTCAAGCATTGGGCGGTAGGTAATCAGCTGCGATACTTCTATACCCATCAGACGTCGATCTGGATCTACACAAAAACCTACTAAATGAATGGCGCTACACCCTATGCTATGTCCCGAGGGTTATATGGTCCGTATAAGTTAAAAACAATGAGTATCATGTGGAAGGAACAAGAAGATAGTTAACCTCCTAGATGCATCCCACACTCATCCACCCAAACATGCGCAAATTGTGCTGACTGTTCTATGGATGATCCCAGAATACCCACTTATGGTGCCAGTGGCAATTACCGGTCCCCAGACCGCACAGATCTAGATGGAGAATTCTATGAAGGCTGCCTGTTCAACCAGCCCTGTCCTCTCAGCTCCAGTACCTCTAATAGTACCAGGTCCTAGGCTAATGAATGGGCTTGTCATTCATCGAGAGCATCTATCATCTCGTTGTAATTGATAGATGTGGGCGCTTCCACAGTAAACGGGGAAAGGTTACATGCCTTATCGTAAGCATGAGTTATTCCTCTCGTGATCAAAAGGAATCTTGTAAAGTTTTGTCGGTCGGTCGGCCTTATCTTTGTTCACAGATTAATTGGTCCCACTAGAGGAATCCTTATCCTCAAACAGGTAATCCTTCGGATAAGGTTTGTAATGTGTCCACTCTTCATGGACGGATTTCAAAAGAAATATGTGAAGATAAGGTTAAAGTTTCACCCACACTCCCTTTATAAGGCAAGAGGGCCGCCTTCTCTTCTCAACGATTTCTGGCGAAGTGAAATCCTAGAGAGTTTAGAGTGTTAGAAAGTTAGTTCTGGTCTTCAGTCTAAGTATTTAGAGTTTACTCTTTATGTCGAAGAAGAGTTTAAAAAACAAGAGTGCTATTATCTCTAGCTTGCTCTGCATGTTTTAAACTCCTCTTTGCACTTAGATGTTAAAGTCTATAATAGCGCGCATTGTAAGATGATGAATGTCATGTTCCTGTGTGTTCGTTGTAATAATATACATAAGATCTATTTGAGAATCAGATATTCTGTTCTGCACTTCATTTGTCATTTGTAGCTGTGTTACAAAGTTGGTATCAGAGCAGATGATGTTATTGTCTATTGTTATCGTTGTTGTCTAACCATAACTAGTCAATAAGTGTTATACTATTCACTGTATTGCTCCCTATATTGCTCTCTGTATTGCTCATACAACCCAGAATCCTATTGTAAGACCTTGTGGTGTAAGTCTCGTTTAAGCTTGTTGCGTCAGGGTAGATTTGAGGCAGTAATTTGTATTTCGAGTGCAAATTTGAGCGTAGGTTCGACCGCAGAATGGATAGAGCAAGCACTTCTAGATCGGCTATGGAAAGCACTGACCTAACCGCAGATCACAATACAGAAGTTAAGTTCACCAATTTCTTTGCTGATAATGAAAGTTCATTTAGTACTTCTGAGTCCAGTAGTAATGTTTTAGATGAAGTTTCTGCTAGTAATCAGTTTCCTGATAAGGAATTTCGAGTGCCTAAGATTAAATCTTCTGATATCTATAAAGATGTTCCTAGTGGTGTTATAGATATTTTTAATAAGAATAAAGGTTTGAAGAATTGGTTTGGTTATAAAACTTTGCAACATTGTCATGTGGCCACTCTGCAACATGTAGTTACAGGTGGTAGTAAGGGTAAATTAAATATTTTCTCAGATGCCCTTGTAGCAAAGTTTCAAAAAGAAGCCTTAGCTAGTCCTGACAATCCACAGTTTATGCATCTGTCTTATGTCAGAATAGGAATCTATGGCTATTATAGAAAAGGCTTACCTATCATTGTAATGATGATGCTGAAAGATGCTGTTTCTATAAATTATCTCATTCCCTTCTTGGTGCTAGTTGTGACTCTATGTCCAAAGGTCCAATTTCTGTTGATTGCCTATTAGACTTCCCTGTTAGTCTAAAAGATGGAAATCTCAAAGATGTTCTTGAATACAACTTCAAGACAATGAACGTCTTCATGAAGAAGAAATCTGTAGACCATTCCTTGACATTTCTGGTTCACTACTGATTGTATAATAAGGTTATACCCTTAATGATTAATCCCAGAAAAGCCCAAGGGTTGGAAGGACTTTCTACCATCTGGACATCTTCCAGTGATAGCACATAGTTGACTGCTCCCAAAATAGTTAAGCATAAAGATATCAAAATGCCTGAAGAATGGGCACTAGATCTTTGGGATAGTGACAGTCAAGCAGAAGCAGAAAATGAGAAACAACCACAGTTGAGAGGCATCTCAATTGAAGAAATAGATGATCAGGCAGTAATCAGATTCTCATCTGGCAACCAGTCTACCTTGTGCACTGGACCTACCATGAGAATAGAAAGAGTCTTTAACTACAATGAACCTGGTCCATCTGTAAGTTCCCTACCTCGCTCCCAGAGCATTAGATTACAACCCTCTACGGGTTTTGAAAATTTGTTTACAATACCCACTGTGGTAAAACCTAGCAAAGCCACAATCTCAGCTATTCCTTCTAGTTCATTATGCACCCATAAAAAGTTTTCAGAATTAGATAATGGGTTGTATAGATGTGAAGACTGTTCGTTCATCTTTCCTCCCAAATCCAACCTTTTCTGAATGTTTTCAGCTCGACAAGCTACTATGCCTAAACAGGATATTTCTGAGTCTCATGAAAAATCTATAAGCACTCCTGCAGGTCCTTGTCGAGTTCCCAGTACCATTCCCCCCTTTCGGGATTTCATTCTATTTGATACAAGCAGAACCTATAAAGCTAATTTCTGGCCTCTGCATTTATTTCCTATTGCTGAAAATTCCCAAGGAACCAGTCAAAGCAAATTGCTTAATTGGACAAACCTGTGTCATAGGAAATCCATGCTCCTTGCTGAGGATAGAAAGATCTGGCACCAGATCGAAGCAGTCAAGGCTAAGCACGCCTTAGTGCTCAAGAGAATTTTCATTCTCTCATCTCCACTCTTGAACATTTAGAAAAGCGTCTCACAGATCAGTGGATGAACTCTGTTAACAAAGATCTCCAAGAACTCAAAGCCTAGTATAATGAGTTCAAAAGTCAAGCTGAAACCTGGTGGGTTGCTCAGCAACGATCTTTGGAACAACAGAGAGAACTTCTGCAAAAAGTCAGAAGTGAAATGAAGTTAGATTGTGATGTGCTTGGGTCTCAACTGAACACAACAAATATACATGTAAAGCATAATAGTCAGAGACTTGTTGAAATCTCTGAAGAAGTCCATTTAGTTGCACAATCACAACTGCTTATGAGCGATTCCATCAAGTCGGAATGCTCTGATATAAAGTTTGCATTGCACGAAGAATCTAGGACCATTCAAACTGTAACCCATACAGTCCGTCAGCAGCAGACTACCAAAACAAAGAATTTCCCTTCTAGTGCAAAGGGATATTTACAGGCTCAGTATGAAGGACCTAAGCTCAAGACTGATGTTAGGCAGCTTGTAATTGAAAAGGTTTATGATCCCTCTACAGGGAATTTAAGAGATACCACTCCAGACGAACAAGCCAAAGGAAAGTTCCAAATGGATCGTGGTTCTAGTTCTAATCCTAATGTATCTAATCCTATTGATCCATTCAAAAATATTCAAACTTTGAAAGCTGATACACCGCCGCTTGTGAATTTTGATCATTTTGAAGATATTGAAAATACAAGAGGTATAGATGCTATGTGAGCATGGATAACAAATTATATGTCCACTAATGCTGATACAGATGAAAAACAGGTGATCAAGCAGGCTCTGAATGCCATGACCGGCATTGCACGACATGTCTGGGATTGGCTTGATGATGCGTACAGAGAAAGTTTGTTAGACAGAGGTATAGATCAAGTCTGTGCTCAGTTGACTCATCTGTTTGTTGGTAAAACAGACAGTAGAGAAAAGTTGGCCTACAACAAGTTTATCAAAGGTAAATGTAAGGACCTTAAATATTTCAAGCAATATTGTGATGTCTAATATGAGAATTTCTATTTATCAGGACGTGAGCAGAATCATGAATTCATGTTCACCACTTTTCTAAAAAGCTTTGGTACTGTGATAGGAGAATTCTATCACAAGAAAGTTCTTGAGAATCTGGTAGTTGATAATATCGAAATGAAAGAACTAACCTATCCATAGTTAGTTCAATTCTTAACATAGATTAATGAGGAAATCTGTGAAGAAGGTAAAGCTAAGAAATAAATAAAAAAGGTACAACCTTTACTTTCCTCCTCTGTCTGTTACCAGATAATGCCTTCTAATCAGTTCCCCGAGAAGGGAAAATCTTCTTGTTACAATTGTGACAATGTTGACAAGCCTTACAAGAAGAAAAGGAAGAAGTTTAAAAATAAGTATCCTAAGAAGAAAGGATACTTCAAGAAAAGAGATAAGAAAAAGACAGGATCCAAAAAATGGAAGCCGACCTGCTATATTTTCGAAGGAGATCATTTTGCAAATAAGTGCCCAGATAGAAAGAAGAAAAAAGGAAAAGGAAAAGTTCGTGCAGCTCGCGAAGCAGGTGTTGAAAATGATGAATAGGAGTTCATCAATGCTCATCCATCAGACTCAGAAGATATAATCCTCTCCAGTACAGAATCTGAAGACTCTGAGTCTGAAGATTATGAATCAGCTCAAGAACAAGTTCTAGGTCAGGTCAATCTAATGACCAAAGAAGTTCAATCCTCTGATGAGGATTCGGAAGTCTCCTTCTATTGCAGAATGCTTCAAAGGGACACCTGTGCCGAATTAGACAAGGTAATTGAAGATATTGTCCAAATTGAGTCTCGTCTCCATACCATAGATATGGGACAAGAAACATGGAAAAATTTGACAGCCCAATTGGATCAACTTAAATCAAGAAAGTATTTCTTACTTCAGCCATCCATTGAAAGTGGACATACTCGAGGCCGATCGCTGAAACTTCCAGTTTGGAGATCTCCTCCAGTCCGACCACCAGTCTCTCCCACAGAGATCCAGCATGGATACAAACCATCACCTTGGTTTCCTCGACCTCCACGGCCTCCAGTACCACCAATGGACCAAAGATCCCTGATTGATGCTCCTTCTCCGGGCAGTATGGCAAGACGCATTTAGAGAAGAAATAGAAAAGCCTTTCTCCAAAAGGTTATCACTCAAGCTCAGGCAAAAATTTTAGAAATTGATGATGAAGAAAATTTCTATCTCACAGAAGAAATGGAGAAAGCACCTGAACTTGATAAGTTCGTCAACCAGTTCAATTCTGTCAGTTCTATTCAGTTACCAGCTCAAGCCTCTTTCACCGAAGAGCAACTCTTCTGTGACGAAAGACCCTACAGCCCTCGCATTAGTTAGGATGTCAAAGAAGAAGAAATGGACCCTTCAACCATTTATGAAGAAGGATCAAGTAGCCGCCAAATGAAAGCCTACAAAAGGACTACCATGCCAACCACTTCATGTCTTGGCATTATCCTAACCATCCACTTTCCAGGTATTACGGCATATCCATTAGCATTTCTCATTGATACTGGAGCAGATTTAAATATTGCTAGATACAATGCTTTTCCAAAAGATGCTTGGATGGAAGGCACCATCGGGATTACTTTTGGTAATTTCGAAAAGGAAGATAGCTCCTCCTTCTGCATTGTCCTTATTCAAATAGGTTTTGATGGTTTTACGGATAATCTACTTTTTGTGCAATATGAAGTTGAAGGCTATGATGGAGTAATTGGAAGCAAAGCTATTCAAGAATGGGAACCATTTACCATTGACTCTGATTTCATTATAATAAGAGGTATATATCAGCTTCCACGGCTTTATCAAGATCTAGCTTATACATCTAAGCTAGAAAAAGAAACGAAAAAGAAACCAGTCAATTCCGTCTGGCTAGCCAACCAAATTGATGCAGGACAAGAATCTCTTGCTGAGATCAAATCTGCTTTTGCTGACACAGTCATGACCAAAGATTTAAAGAAGTAGAAATGGAACCTATACTGCGATCTCCCTCTTAAGCGAGATCCTCAAGGTAATGAACTCATACCTAAGGCTAAAGCTAATTATTTTCTAATGAGTTCATCTGAAGTGTTAACTTGTCGAACAGAAGTTGTAGAGCTTGAAAGACTCAATATTATCCAAACTTCTAAGTCACCATTTTCCTGTCATGCAATGTATGTCCCAAAGGTAGATGAAAATGGTACTGAATTACCTGAAAAATGGCTAGTGGTCAATTACAAGCCATTAAATGAATGTCTTGTTGACAATAGGCACCCTCTGCCTAGTAAAGACCATATCTGGCAACTTATCCAAGGCAGCCATGTCTATTCTAAGTTTGATCTAACCAAGGGTTTTTGGCAAATTGGCCTTAAAAGTGCTGATTTTTATAAGACAACCTTTTCTGTTCGCCAAGGTCTCTATGAATGGACTGTCCTTCCATTCAGCATTAAAACTGTTCCTTCCATTTTCCAGCAAAAAATGGATGTTATATTTCAACCTTACGCCAAATTTATCTAGCCCTACATTGATGACATTCTTGTCTTCAGCCAGGATATGCCTCACCATCTTGACCATCTTCGTCATATCCTCTCTATTTGTCAACACCATGGTCTGGCTGTCAATCCCGCTAAGTCTTTCTTTGCTCAATCCCAAATTGTCTTTATTGGCATCAAGTTTCTTCCGGGGGGGAGGAGGCCCAACCACACATCCTACACAAAATCGCCCTTCTTCTAGTCACCACTGTCAAAGAATTGCAACGGTTTTTGGGCCTTGTAAATTATATTGCAGGATTCTATTATAAGCTTACTGAAGATAGGCTGGAGTTAAACAAGCTTCTAGGAAAGAAGTCACAACCATGGACTAAAAAGCATGATGCATTAATTGAGCGCATCAAGCAAAAGTGTTCATAGCTTCCGCCATTAAAGCTGCCAGGAAAACGTTTTAAATTGTGGAAATAGATGCAAGTGAAGGTGCCTGGGTAGGAGTTATTCGAGAGCAGAAAACAATCTCTTTCAATCCCAAAGACAAAGGTGAGATTGTTCATTATATCTCTGGAAGTTTCAAGAACAGTGAAGTAGATTACCACAGCACGCATAAAGAAATTCTTGCTATTGTTAATACTTTCCATACCTTCCAAATGTTTATTGCTGATAAAAGATTTCTGCTTAAAAGTGATCTACAAAATGGATAACAACTTATATGTCCACTAATACTGATGTAGATGAAAAACAGGTGATCAAGCAGGCTCTGAATGCCCTGACCGGCATTGCACGACATGTCTGGGATCGGCTTGATGATGCGTATAGAGAAAGTTTGTTAGACAGAGGTACAAATCAAGTTTGTGCTTAGTTGACTCATCTGTTTGTTGGTAAAACAGACACCAGAGAAAAGTTGGCCTACAACAAGTTTATCAAAGGTAAATGTAAGGACCTTAAATATTTCAAGCAATATTGTGATGTCCACTATGAGAATTTCTATTTATCAAGATGTGGGCAGAATCATGAATTCATGTTCACCACTTTTCTAAAAAGCTTTGGTACTGTGATAGGAGAATTCTATCACAAGAAAGTTCTTGAGAATCTGGTAGTTGATAATATCGAAATGAAAGAACTAACCTATCCACAGTTAGTTCAATTCATAACACAGATTAATGAGGAAATTTGTGAAGGAAAAGCTAAGAAAGAAATAAAAAAGGTACAACCTTTACTTTCCTCCTCTGTCTGTTACCAGATAATGCCTTCTAATCAGTTCCCCGAGAAGGGAAAATCTTCTTGTTACAATTGTGACAATTTTGACAAGCCTTGCAAGAAGAAAAGGAAGAAGTTTAAAAATAAGTATCACAAGAAGAAAGGGTACTTCAGGAAAAGAGATAGGTAAAAGAAAGGATCCAAAAAATGGAACCCGACCTGCTATATTTGCAAAGGAGATCATTTTACAAATAAGTACCCAGATAGAAAGAAGAAAAAAGGAAAAGGAAAAGTTCGTGCAGCTCGTGAAGCAGGTGTTGAAAATGATGAATATGAGTTCATCAATGCTTATCCATCAGACTCAAAAGATATAATCCTCTCCAGCACAGAATCTGAAGACTCCGAGTCTGAAGATTATGAATCAGCTCAAGAACAAGTTCTAGGTCAGGTCAATCTAATGACCAAAGAAGTTCAATCCTCTGATGAGGATTCAGAAGTCTCTTTCTATTGCATAATGCTTCAAAGGGACACCCGTGCTGAATTGGACAAGGTAATTGAAGATATTGTCCAAATTGAGTCTCGTCTCCATACCATGGATATGGGACAAGGAACATGGAAAAATTTGACAGCCCAATTGGATCAACTTAAATCAAGAAAGTATTTCTTACTTTAGCCATCTATTGAAAGTGGACATACTCGAGGCCGATCGCCAAAACTTCCAGTTTGGAGATCTCCTCCAGTCTCTCCCACAGAGATCTAGCATGGATACAGGCCATCACCTTGGTTTCCTCGACCTCCATTGTCTCCAGTACCACCAATGGACCAAAGATCCCTGATTGATGCTCCTTATCCGGGCAGTATGGCAAGACGTATTTGGAAGAGAAATAGAAAAGCCTTTCTCGAAAAGGTTATCACTCAAGCTCAGGCAAAAATTTCAGAAATTGATGATGGAGAAAATTTCTATCTCACAAAATAAATGGAGAAAGCACCTGAACTTGATAAGTTCGTTAGCCAGTTCAATTCTGTTGGTTCTATTCAGTTACCAGCTCAAGCCTCTTTCACCGAAGAACAACTCTTCTATGAAGAAAGACCCTACAGCCCTCTCATTAGTCAGGATGTCAAAGAAGAAGAAATGGACCCTTCAACTATTTATGAAGAAGGATCAAGTAGCCGCTAGATGAAAGCCTACAAAAGGATTGCCAAGCCAACCACTTCATGTCCTGGCATTATCCTAACCATCCACTTTCCAGGTATTATGGCATATCCATTAGCATTTCTCATTGATACTGGAGCAGATTTAAATATTGCTAGATACAATGCTTTTCCAAAAGATGCTTGGATGGAAGGCACCACCGGGATTACTTTTGGTAATTCTGAAAATGAAGATAGCTCCTCCTTCTGCATTGTCCCTACTCAAATAGGTTTTGATGGTTTTACGGATAATCTACTTTTTGTGCAATATGAAGTTGAAAGCTATGATGGAGTAATTGGAAGCAAAGCTATTCAAGAATGGGAACCATTTACCATTGACTCTGATTTCATCATAATCAGAGGTATATATTAGCTTCCACGACTTTATCAAGATCTAGCTTATACATCTAAGCTAGAAAAAGAAACGAAAAAGAAACCAGTCAATTCCGTCTGGCTAGCCAACCAAATTGATGCAGGACAAGTATCTCTTACTGAGATCAAAGCCACTTTTGCTGACACAGTCATGACCAAAGATTTAAAGAAGCAAAAACTGAACCTATACTGTGATCTCCCTCTTAAGCGAGATCCTCAAGGTAATGAACTCATACCTAAGGCTAAAGCTAATTATTTTCTAATGAGTTCATCTGAAGTGTTAACTTGCCAAACAAAAGTTGCAGAGCTTGAAAGACTCAATATTATCCAAACTTCTGAGTCACCATTTTCCTGTCATGCAATGTATGTCCCAAAGGTAGATGAAAATGGTACTGAATTACCTGAAAAACAGCTAGTGGTCAATTACAAGCTGTTAAATGAATGTCTTGTTGACAATAGGCACCCTTTGCCTAGTAAAGACCATATCTGGCAACTTATCCAAGGCAGCCATGTCTATTCTAAGTTTGATCTAACCAAGGGTTTTTGGCAAATCGGCCTTAAAAGTGCTAATTTTTATAAGACAGCGTTTTCTGTTCCCTAAGGTCTCTATGAATGCACTGTCCTTCCATTCGGCATTAGAACTACTCCTTCCATTTTCCAACAAAAAATGGATGTTATATTTCGACCTTATGCCAAATTTATCCAGCCCTACATTGATGACATTCTTGTCTTCAGCCAGGATATGCCTCACCATCTTGACCATCTTCGTCAATTCCTCTCTATTTGTCAACACCATGGTTTGGCTGTCAATCCCGCCAAGTCTTTCTTTGCTCAATCCCAAATTGTCTTTATTGGCATCAAGCTTCTTCTGGGGGGGAGGATGGAGGCCCTACCACACATCCTGCACAAAATCGCTCTTCTTCCAGTCACCAGTATCAAGGAATTGCAATGGTTTTTGGGCCTTGTAAATTATATTGCAGGATTCTATTATAAGCTTGTTGAAGATAGGCTAGAGTTAAACAAGCTTCTAGGAAAGAAGCCACAACCATGGACTAAAAAGCATGATGCATTAATTGAGTGCATCAAGCAAAAGTGTTCGCAGCTTCCGCCATTAAAGCTACCAGGAAAAGGTTTTAAAATTGTGGAAACAGATGCAAGTGAAGGTGCCTAGGCAGGAGTTCTTCAAGAGCAGAAAACAATCTCTTTCAATCCCAAAGACAAAGGTGAGATTGTTCGTTATATCTCTAGAAGTTTCAAGAACAGTGAAGTAGATTACCATAGCACGCATAAAGAAATTCTTGTTGTTGTTAATACTTTCCAAACCTTCCAAATGTTTATTGCTGATAAAAGATTTCTACTTAAAAGTGAGCTACAAAATGGATAACAAATTATATGTCCACTAATGCTGATGCAGATGAAAAACAGGTGATCAAGTAGGCTCTGAATGCCATGACTGACATTGCACGACATGTCTAGGATCAGCTTGATGATGTGTATAGAGAAAGTTTGTTAGACAGAGGTACAGATCAAGTCTGTGCTCAGTTAACTCGTCTGTTTGTTGGTAAAACAGACACCAGAGAAAAGTTGGCCTACAACAAGTTTATCAAAGGTAAATGTAAGGACCTTAAATATTTCAAGCAATATTGTGATGTCCAATATGAGAATTTCTATTTATCAGGACGTGAACAGAATCATGAATTCATGTTCACCACTTTTCTAAAAAGCTTTGGTACTGTGATAGGAGAATTCTATCACAAGAAAGTTCTTGAGAATCTGGTAGTTGATAATATCGAAATGAAAGAACTAACCTATCCACAGTTAGTTCAATTCTTAACACAGATTAATGAGGAAATCTGTGAAGAAGGAAAAGCTAAGAAAGAAATAAAAAAGGTACAACCTTTACTTTCCTCCTCTGTCTGTTACCAGATAATGCCTTCTAATCAGTTCCCCAAGAAGGGAAAATCTTCTTGTTACAATTGTGACAATTTTGACAAGCCTTACAAGAAGAAAAGGAAGAAGTTTAAAAATAAGTATCCCAAGAAGAAAGGATACTTCAGTAAAAGAGATAAGCAAAAGAAAGGATCCAAAAAATGGAAGCCGACCTGCTATATTTGCAAAGGAGATCATTTTGCAAATAAGTGCCCAGATAGAAAGAAGAAAAAAGGAAAAGGAAAAGTTCGTGCAACTCATGAAGCAGGTGTTGAAAATGATGAATATGAGTTCATCAATGCTTATCCATCAGAATCAGAAGATATAATCCTCTCTAGCACAAAATCTGAAGACTCTGAGTCTAAAGATTATGAATCAGCTCAAGAACAAGTTCCAAGTCAGGTCAATCTAATGACCAAAGAAGTTCAATCCTCTGATGAGGATTCGGAAGTCTCCTTCTATTGCAGAATGCTTCGAAGGGACACCCGTGCTGAATTGGACAAGGTAATTGAAGATATTGTCCAAATTGAGTCTCGTCTCCATACCATGGATATGGGACAAGAAACATGGAAAAAGTTGACAGCCCAATTGGATCAACTTAAATCAAGAAAGTATTTCTTACTTCAGCCATCCATTGAAAGTGGACATACTCGAGGCCAATCGCCGAAACTTCCAATTTGGAGATCTCCTCCAGTCCGACCACTAGTCTCTCCCACAGAGATCCAGCATGGATACAGGCCATCACCTTGGTTTCCTCGACCTCCACGGCCTCCAGTACCACCAATGGACCAAAGATCCCTGATTGATGCTCCTTCTCTGGGCAGTATGGCAAGACGCATTTGGAGAAGAAATAGAAAAGCCTTTCTCGAAAAGGTTATCACTCAAGCTTAGGCAGAAATTTTAGAAATTGATGATAAAGAAAATTTCTATCTCACAGAAGAAATGGAGAAAGCACCTAAACTTGATAAGTTCATCAGCCAGTTCAATTCTGTTGGTTCTATTCAGTTACCAGCTCAAGCCTCTTTCACCGAAGAACAACTCTTCTGTGATGAAAGACCCTACAGCCCTCTCATTAGTCTGGTTGACAAAGAAGAAGAAATGGACCCTTCAACTATTTATGAAGAAGGATCAAGTAGCCGCCAGATGAAAGCCTACAAAAGGACTGCCAAGCCAACTACTTCATGTCCTGGCATTATCCTAACCATCCACTTTCCAGGTATTATGGCATATCCATTAGCATTTTTCATTGATACTGGAGTAGATTTAAATATTGCTAGATACAATGCTTTTCCAAAAGATGCTTGGATGGAAGGCACTACCGGGATTACTTTTGGTAATTCTGAAAAGGAAGATAGCTCCTCCTTCTGCATTGCCCCTATTCAAATAGGTTTTGATGGTTTTACGGATAATCTACTTTTTGTGCAATATGAAGTTGAAGGCTATGATGGAGTAATTGGAAGCAAAGCTATTCAAGAATGGGAACCATTTACCATTGACTCTGATTTCATCATAATCAGAGGTATATATTAGCTTCCACGGCTTTATCAAGATCTAGCTTATACATCTAAGCTAGAAAAAGAAACGAAAAAGAAACCCGTCAATTCTATCTGGCTAGCCAACCAAATTGATGCAAGACAAGAATCTCTTACTGAGATCAAAGCCACTTTTGCTGACATAGTCATGACCAAAGATTTAAAGAAGCAGAAATGGAACTTGTACTGCGATCTCCCTCTTAAGCAAGATCCTCAAGGTAATGAACTCATACCTAAGGCTAAAGCTAATTATTTTCTAATGAGTTCATCTAAAGTGTTAACTTGCCAAACAGAAGTTGCAGAGCTTGAAAGACTCAATATTATCCAAACTTTTGAGTCACCATTTTCCTGTCATGCAATGTATGTCCCAAAGGTAGATGAAAATGGTATTGAATTACCTGAAAAACGGCTAGTGGTCAATTACAAGCTGTTAAATGAATGTCTTGTTGACAATAGGCACCCTCTGCCTAGTAAAGACCATATCTGGCAACTTATCCAAGGCAGCCATGTCTATTCTAAGTTTGATCTAACCAAGGGTTTTTGGCAAATTGGCCTTAAAAGTGCTGATTTTTATAAGACAGCCTTTTCTGTTCCCCAAGGTCTCTATGAATGGACTGTCCTTCCATTCGGCATTAAAACTGCTCCTTCTATTTTCTAGCAAAGAAATGGATGTATATTTCAACCTTATGCCAAATTTATCCAGCCCTACATTGATGACATTCTTGTCTTCAGCCAGGATATGCCTCACCATCTTGACCATCTTCGTCAATTTCTCTCTATTTGTCAACACCATGGTCTAGCTGTCAATCCCGCCAAGTCTTTCTTTGCTCAATCTCAAATTGTCTTTATTGGCATCAAGCTTCTTCCGGGGGGGAGGATGGAGGCCCAACCACACATCCTGCACAGAATCGCCCTTCTTCCAGTCACCACTATCAAGGAATTGCAACAGTTTTTGGGCCTTGTAAATTATATTGCAAGATTCTATTATAAGCTTGCTAAAGATAGGCTGGAGTTAAACAAGCTTCTAGGAAAGAAGCCACCACCATGGACTAAAAAGCATGATGCATTAATTGAGCGCATCAAGCAAAAGTGTTCGCAGCTTCTGCCATTAAAGCTGCCAGGAAAAGGTTTTAAAATTGTGGAAACAGATGCAAGTGAAGGTGCCTGGGCAGGAGTTCTTCGAGAGCAAAAAACAATCTCTTTCAATCCCAAAGACAAAGGTGAGATTGTTCATTATATCTCTGGAAGTTTCAAGAACAGTGAAGTAGATTACCACAGCATGCATAAAGAAATTCTTGCTATTGTTAATACTTTCCAAACCTTCCAAATGTTTATTGCTGATAAAAGATTTCTGCTTAAAAGTGATCTACAAAATCTGTGAGGATTCTTCCGAAAGGAATCAAAAAATAAGGTGGTACGCGGTCGTCTTCTCCGATGGGCTCAACTCCTTAGCACATATGAATTTGATTTTGTTCATCTTCCAGGGGTAGAAAATATTTTTGCAGATTTTATGTCAAGAGAAGGACATTCTGATACTCCTCAAAATGATGGAGATGTTCACTAAGTCTATGGGGTAGTTCGAATCATCAGAATAAGAGAACAACGGTGGTATGAAGAAAGTCATAAAGAATGGAGTACAAATCTGTTTCAAAGAAGGGATTTGCATAATTATCAAATGGCTAATGATTTTCTCTTTGACAAGTTTCGAATGCTCATTGCCAAACAACAACTAACATCTCCAGGATTATGGACGGAGCAACCATTCTTTCAGTTTTCTGCTGAAGCAGAACCTATAGATCCTAACATTGGGCATGTGTTGCAAAATTGGTGTGGAGATTTTGTTCTCCCGGTTTAGTTTCTCAATCCACAAGTTGCACGACCATAGCAATGGCTAACTCCTGAAGATGGCAAAACCCTCATTCGAAACTTGTTCCAAGGACCATACCCACCAGCTGTAGATTTACAGTTTGAAGGAACCACCACATATACTGGGTGTATTTTCAAACTTGTTTTTAATTCACCAGATGAAAATTCAATCAGCAGACATTTATGTTAGGTTTATGGTCCCGCAGGGCCATCTTCTATTTTTGAGCATTGGACGGTAGGTAATCAGCTGCGATATTTCTATACCCATTAGACGCTGATCTAGATCCACACAAAAACCTATCGAATGAATGGCACTACACCTCAAGCTATGTCCCGAGGGTTATATGGTCCTTATAAGTTAAAAACAATGAGTATCATGTGGAAGGAACAAGAAGATAGTCAACCCCCTGGATGCATCCCACACTCATCCACCCAAACATGCGCAAATTGTGTTGACTGTTCTATGGCTGATCCCAGAATACCCACTTACGGCGCCAGTGGCAATTACCGGTCCCCAGACTGCACACATCCAGATGTAGAATTCTATGAAGGTTGCCTATTCAACCAGCCCTGTCCTCTCAGCTCCAGTACCTCTAATAGTACCGGGTCCTAGGCTAATGAATGGGCTTGTCATTCATCGAGAGCATCTATCATCTCATTGTAATTGTTAGACGTGGGCCCTTCCACAGTAAAAGGGGAAAGCTTACATGCCTTACTGTAAGCACAAGTTATTCCTCTCGTGATCAAAAGGAATCTTGTAAAGTTTTGTCGGTCGGTTGGCCTTATCTTTGTTCATGGATTAATTGGTCCCACCAGAGGAATACTTATCCTCAAACGGGTAATCCTTCGGATAAGGTTTGTAACGTGTCCACTCTTCATGGACGGATTTCAAAAGAAATATGTGAAGATAAGGTTAAAGTTTCACCCACTCTCCCTTTATAAGGCAAGAGGACCGCCTTCTCTTCTCAATGATTTTTGGCGAAGTGAAATCCTAGAGAGTTTAGAGTGTTAGAAATTTGGTTTCGGTCTTCAGTCTAAGTATTTAGAGTTTACTCTTTATGTCGAAGAAGAGTTTAAAAAACAAGAGTGCTATTATCTCTAGCTTGCTCTGCATGTTTTAAACTCCTCTTTCCACTTAGATGTTAAAGTCTATAACAACGCGCATTGTAAGATGATGAATGTCATGTTCCTGAGTGTTCATTGTAATAATAAACATAAGATCTATTTGAGAATCAGATATTCTGTTTCGCACTTCATTTGTCATTTGCAGCTATGTTACAAAGTTGGTATCAGAGCAAATGATGTTATTGTCTGTTGTTATCATTGTTGTCTAACCATAACTAGTCAATAAGTGTTATACTATTCATTGTATTTCTCCCTATATTGCTCTCTATATTGCTCATACAACCCAGAATCCTGTTGTAAGACCTCGTGGTGCAAGTCCCGTTTAAGCTTGTTGCGTCAGGGCAAATTTGAGGCAGTAATTTGTATTTCGAGCACAAATTTGAGCTTAGGTTCGAGTGCAGAATGGATAGAGCAAGCACTTCTGGATCGGCTATGGAAAGCATTGACCTAACCGTAGATCACAACACAAAAGTTAAGTTCACCAATTTCTTTGCTGATAATGAAAGTTCATTTAGTACTTCTGAGTCTATTAGTAATGTTTTAGATGAAGTTTCTGCTAGTAATCAGTTTCCTGATAAGGAATTTCGAGTGCCTAAGATTAAATCTTCTGATATCTATAAAGATGTTCCTAGTGGTGTTATAGATATGTTCAATAAGAATAAAGGTTTGAAAAATTGGTTTGGTTATAAAACTTCGCAATGTTGTCATGTGGCCACTCTGCAACATGTAGTTACAGGTGGTAGTAAGGGTAAATTAAATATTTTCTCAGATGCCCTTGTAGCAAAGTTTCAGAAAGAAGCCTTAGCTAGTCCTGACAATCCATAGTTTATGCATCTGTCTTATGTTAGAATAGGAATCTGTGGCCATTATAGAAAAGGCTTACCTATCATTGTAATGATGATGCTGAAAGATGCCTGTTTCTATAAATTATCTCATTCCCTTCTTGGTACTGGTTGTGACTCTATGTCCAAAGGTCTAATTTATGTCGATTGCCTGTTAGACTTCCCTGTTAGTCTAAAAGATGGAAACCTCAAAGATGTTCTTGAATACAACTTCAAGACAATGAACCTCTTCATGAAGAAGAAATCTGTAGACCATTCCCTGAGATTTCTGGTTCACTACCGATTGTATAATAAGGTTATACCCTTAATGATTAATCCCAGAAAAGCCTAGGGGTTAGAAGGACTTTCTATCATTTGGACATCTTCTAGTGACAACACACAGTTGACTACTCCCAAAATAGTTAAGCATAAAGATATCAAAATGCCTGAAGAATGGGCACTAGATCTTTGGGATAGTGACAGTCAAGCAGAAGCAGAAAATGAGAAACAACCATAGTTGAGAGGCATCTTAATTGAAGAAATAGATGATCAGGCAGTAATCAGATTCTCATCTGGCAACCAGTTTGCCTTGCGCACTGGACCTACCATGAGAACAAAAAGAGTCTTTAACTACAATGAACCTGGTCCATCTGTAAGTTCTCTACCTCACTCCTAGAGCATTACATTACAACCCTCTAAGGGTTTTGAAAATTTGTTTATAATACCCACTGTGGCAAAACCTAGCAAAGCCACAATCTCAGCTATTCCTTTTGGTTCATTATGCACCCATAAAAAGTTATCAGAATTAGATAATGGGTTTTATAGATGTGAAGACTGTTCATTCGTCTTTCCTCCCAAATCCAGCCATTTCTGAATGTTTTCAGCTCGACAAGCTACTATGCCTGAACATGATATTTTTGAGTCTCATGAAAAAGCTATAAGCACTCCTGTAGGTCCTTGTCTAGTTCCCGGTACCATTCCCCCCTTTCAGGATTTCATTCTATTTGATACAAGCGGAACCTATAAAGCTGATTTCTGGCCTCTGCATTTATTTCCTATTGCTGAAAATTTCCAAGGAACCAGTCAAAGCAAATTGCTTAACTAGACAAACCTGTGTCTTAGGAAATCCATGCTCCTTGCTGAGGATAGAAAGATCTGGCACCAGATCGAAGCAGTCAAGGCTGAGAAAGCACGCCTTAGTGCTCAAGAGAATTTTCATTCTCTCATCTCCACTCTTGAACGTTTAGAAAAGCGTCTCACAGATCAGTGGATGAACTCTGTTAACAAAGATCTCCAAGAACTCAAAGCCCAGTATAATGAGTTCAAAAGTCAAACTGAAACCTAGTGGGTTGCTCAGCAATGATCTTTGGAACAACAGAGAGAACTTCTGCAAAAAGTCAGAAGTGAAATGAAGTTAGATTGTGATGTGCTTGGGTCTCAACTGAACATGACAAATACACATGTAAAGCATAATAGTCAGAGACTTGTTGAAATCTCTGAAGAAGTCCATTTAGTTGCACAATCACAACTGCTTATGAGCGATTCCATCAAGTCGGAATGCTCTAATATAAAGTCTGCACTACACGAAGAATCTAGGACCATTCAAACTGTAACCCATACAGTCCGACAGCAGCAGACTAGAAAAACAAAGAATTTCCCTTCCAGTGTAAAGGGATATTTACAGGCTCAGTATGAAGGACCTAAGCTCAAGACTGAAGTTAGGCAGCTTGTAATTGAAAAGGTTTATGATCCCTCTATAGGGAATTTAAGAGATACTACTCCAGACGAACAATCCAAAGGAAAGTTCCAAATGGCTCGTGGTTCTAGTTCTAATCCTAATGGATCTAATCCTGTTGATCCATTCAAAAATATTCAAACTCTGAAAGTTGATACACCGCCCTTGTGAATTTTGATCATTTTGAAGATATTGAATATACAAGAGATATAGATGCTATGCGAGCATGGATAACAAATTATATGTCCACTAATGCTGATGCAGATGAAAAACAGGTGATCAAGCAGGCTCTGAATGCCATGACCAGCATTGCATGACATGTCTTGGATCGGCTTGATGATGCGTACAAAGAAAGTTTGTTAGACAGAGGTACAGATCAAGTCTGTGCTTAGTTGACTCATCTATTTGTTGGTAAAACAGACACCAAAGAAAAGTTGGCCTACAACAAGTTTATCAAAGGTAAATGTAAGGACCTTAAATATTTCAAGCAATATTGTGATGTCCAATATGAGAATTTCTATTTATCAGGATGTGAGCAGAATCATGAATTCATGGTCACCACTTTTCTAAAAAGCTTTGGTACTGTGATAGGAGAATTCTATCATAAGAAAGTTCTTGAGAATCTGGTAGTTGATAATATCGAAATGAAAGAACTAACCTATCCACAGTTAGTTCAATTCTTAACACAGATTAATGAGGAAATCTGTGAAGAAGGAAAAGCTAAGAAATAAATAAAAAAGGTACAACCTTTACTTTCCTCCTCTGTCTGTTACCAGATAATGCCTTCTAATCAGTTCCCCGAGAAGGGAAAATCTTCTTGTTACAATTGTGACAATTTTGACAAACCTTACAAGAAGAAAAGGAAGAAGTTTAAAAATAAGTATCCCAAGAAGAAAGGATACTTCAGGAAAAGAGATAAGCAAAAGAAAGGATCCAAAAAATGGAAGCCGACCTGCTATATTTGCAAAGGAGATCATTTTGCAAATAAGTGCCCAGATAGAAAGAAGAAAAAAGGAAAAGGAAAAGTTCGTGCAGCTCGCGAAGCAGGTGTTGAAAATGATGAATATGAGTTCATCAATGCTTATCCATCAGACTCAGAAGATATAATCCTCTCCAGTACAGAATCTGAAGACTCTAGACAGTTGATCTTGGTTCCTCTTGGAACTAGATCAGTTCAACATGGGATTTCATAAAATGTGTGGGATGATCTTGAATTTTCCTTGGCTTGGACAAAATCACCTGCTCACTTAAACAAAAAGGTTAATCTAACATGTATATCATAGCTGAAGAAAGGAAAAGCATTCACTTACACCATGTCATAATCAATTAAAACATCATAAACATCATAAAAATCACATCATAATTAGATTCATAATTTTCATTTCCATAAACCATCTCAATATAAAAATCACATAGTAAATCCATAACATAATCTCACAACTAGTATCTCTAATAGAATTAGAATGCATATCACATGTCTAATCATCATTAGTGAATAAAAATTAGGGTATAGTCAAATCACCACATACTAAAAATATTTAACCATAACAAAGAAGTATAGTCTAGAAAGTTTGCATATCGGGATCAACAGTCCCCAAAAGTCTAAAATATCCCCAACAGTAATATGAAATGAGCAAAAAATAAGGGAGTGAAATAGTAGGCCTCACAACCTCTTCCTCTATATCACCATTTAAAAATGTTGACTTGACATCCATATGATAGACCTAGACCTTGAAGTTCCTATGAACAATAAGGGCAAGAAACATCCTGATTGCCTCCATCCTAGCTATCGAAGCATAAGTCTCCTAAAAATTGATGCCTTCAACTTGTGAGTAACCCTTACACACGAATCTTGCTTTGTTCCTCACAAATTCACCATCTTCATTCAATTTGTTTTAGAATAGCCAATTTGTTCCTATAACATTCTTATTGGTTGGTCTAGGAACCAGTTCCCATGTCTGATTCTTCTATATCTGATTCAATTATTCTTCCATTGCCTTTATCCATCCATCATCTCTACTAGCATCAGAATTTTTTTTGAGTTCTACCTTAGATAATAAACACAAATTCAATCACTTGCCTTTGCAAACCTTCTTCTAGTATACACACCTTCATTCTTATCTCCAATGATCTAATCTATTGAATGGTTCCTCTGAACATACTTTGCTAGAGTCTTAGGTATTTTCTCTGGTTCTTGATCTTTCTCTTCTTTCTCTTCTTCTTCTTCAATGCAGGGAAATATATAAGATCTACAATTGTTTGGTTCTTGTGAGATCTGATACAAGTCTTCATACACCTTGACATTTATGCTTTCAATAAACTTTCACAATCTCTTGTTGTAGCATCTATAGGCCTTACTTCTGGTTGAGTACCCAAGAAAGATCCCTTCATCACTTCTTGAATCAAACTTTCCTAGGTCTTCTTCATCTCTTTTGATATAACATTTGCTGCCAAAGATCCTAAAATATCTAATAGTGGGAGGTCTTCCATACCATAGATCATAATGGGTCTTAGTGATATTGACCCTCAGTTGTACTCTATTAATTAGATAGATAGCAATGTAAACTGCTTCCTTCCAATACATGTCAGGTAGTTTTACATCTTTCAACAGTGCCCTAGCCATCTCTTGCACAGTCCTATTCTTCCTAATACCATGATCTTCACAAATTTTTTCAAATTCATTTGAAGTAAACTCACCTCCTCTATTAGATCTTAAACATTTGATCTTAGCATCCATTTCATTCTCAACTGTTGCTTTGAAAATATTGAACTTATCAAAGGCTTCTTATTTTTCTCTTAAGAAAGTAACCCAAGTCATTCTAGAATAATCACCAACAAGCAACATGAAATACCTTTCACCTTGTTGACTCTTCATTCTTGTAAGGCCACATAGGTTAGTGTGAATTAGCTCCAATGGCATTAAAGAAGAATACTCCTTGCTCTTGAAATTTGTCTTTGTCTGCTTTCCCATTTGGCATTCCTTGCATAATGTGTTTGCAGGCTTGGTTATCTTAGGAATATCTCTCACCGCATGAATAGAGATGATCTTTACCATATTTTCAAAGTTGATGTGTCCCATTCACTTGTGCCACAACCAAAACTCACTAGGTTGAGCCAATAAGCATATTTACCTCCTTCAGATGATAGATATCTCCATGTGACTTGATACCTTCTACAACTAGTTTTTCGGACCTTACCTTCTTGATTTCACAACCTTTGGAATGAAAGGTAAAATTGTATCCTTTACTGCACATCTAAATGACACTGACAATATTGTGCTTTAGCCATTTCACATAGAGGAGATGGTTGGTCATGTTCTTCCCATCAATAGTTATAGTACCCTTTCCATAGATTTGTGCTGACTCATCACCACCATTCCACTTCTTAAGGTTGATAAAATTCTCCTTATCACCAATCATATGAATAGAGAAACCATTGTTAATTACCTAAGCCTTGGATTCTTCTTTTGCATGAAAGGTAGTCCATACAACCATTGATTTATCATTGTTTTGGTCATCTTGCAAGGTATCAAACTTTTCACATTTTCCAATATCATCCTTTTGTCACTAACATTCAAAGCTATGAAAAGTGTTTCATCATTTCAATCATCATTATCCTCATCTTATAAAGAACAATTATTCTCCATGGAATATAGACTTGTTTTAGGCTTCTCCCTTTTTGTTACTAATTTTTTATTCTTTAAAAGGATATTTAGAAGCAAAATGACCAATTTTCCCACAATTAAACATTTGAAAGGTAACTTACCTTTGTATTTGCATGTTCCCTTCTTCAATGTTCTTACAAATTTTGCCTCTACCTCATCAAGATCATCATCTTGATCAGTTGCTTCATTTTCTATCTTCTTACTTTCTTTGATTGTTGCTTCCTTCTTTGGAGCACCTTTGTCAAATTCTCTCATTTCAAAGGCTGTGAGAGAGCCAAAAAATTGATATACTTTATAATTATCCAAATCTTGAGTTTCCTCAATAGCAGAAACCTTATGACTGTAATATTTAGGAATAGATCTTAGAACATTCTTCACAATCTCATCTTCTTTCACTTCTCCACCAAGACCTCTGATGCCATTAACTATTTCATCCACTTGAAGCATGTAACTAGCAATGTCTTCATCTTTTGTCATCCTTAGGGTCTCAAATTTACTCTTGAAGATTTGCATCTTGGCTTGCTTCACTTTACTATCTCCTTCATAAATGATTTCAAGTTTTACCTAGACATCCTTAGCAGATTTGCAACCCATTATCTTCACAAGTTTTGAATCAGCTATCCCACTCATGATAACACTCTTTGCCTTGACATTGTTCTCATACAACTTAATCTCATCTACTTCTGTAGGATCACTACCATGAGTAGTGTAACCCTTCTTGACAAATTGCCAAATACCATACACTAGAGAAGATAAATAGTTTTCCATCCTTATCTCCCCAAAGGAATAATTTGTTCCTTCAAACATAGGTGCCTTTTGAGATCCATTATGAGCCATCCCAAACCTTCCTCAAGCAATTAAGCTTCTTCTAAGGAACTTGGCTTTGATACCAATTGTTGAACACACCATGATATTGAGAGGGGGGTGAATTAGTATCCAATCAAACTTTAAATCCTTTGGAGTAGATTAAAATTTAAACATTACAACATTAACATAAACATGAAAGATGAACACAATGCACATTAACACATAACACCAGATATACATGGAAAACCCCAAAAGGGGAAAAAGCATGGTGAGGATTAACTCACAATATATGTGTTGAACACCCAGAATACTAAGAGGGTGGTGAATCAGTATTCTCTAAAACCACTTAAGCATTGAAACATTCATTTCACATAGCATATTTAATTTGTAGTAAGAAAGGAAAGCATCAAAGAAACCATTAAAACACATAACACACGAACACCAGATTTTTATGTGGAAAAACTAAAAAGGGAAAAACCACGGTGAGGATTAGCTCACAATATATTAATAGAAACATTGAATACAAGTAGGCTCAATGCCAGAAGGACTCACTATCCAAAAAAAAGTACTCACTGCATGTAGCTCATTGCCAAAGGACTCATTGTCTTGAATAGAAAGATAGAAGAAGGGGTGGCTCATTGCCAAACATAAATTGTTAGTAATGCATTTGACTCATGTTGAAGATACAGTTCCATTGAAGCTTAGAATACTGACTTAACACACTTCATCTTCACCACAATCTTATCTTAACCTTCTCTGCATCAGATTTCACACTCACACACACATAATTAATTGTTCACACTACACATGCTCCAGACAAGAATTCAATCTTATTTATATACCGTAATTAAGCAAAACATCAAACAGGTTGGCATGATAGATGTACTGTGTGACTCCTTGACTTGTCGGCACAAAACTCAACCCCATATGCTTTATGGAGAGAACCAAAGCATGTAGCACATTCAGATAGGTCAACATGATCTATAATTTACTCCCATAATTTTGTTTCATACATTACTCAACTTTGCACAACCTCAAAACCTTTGGGTCGGCACAATTGTTGAAGTAATCAATAGAATGAGCCAACTGTTAGCTCACATATCAGAATGAAGACCACCAAAACTCTTGCTAGTTGGAGAGACCATATTTTTGACATCTCTGAACTTGCCCTCAATACTGCATAGAATAATATTCATTTGTGGTGGAATGTGGTGCATTCCAACATACCACTAATACTGCCATTATACTGTCATTACAGAGTCCAATACTCTGTCAACTCTATCTTCCACTATGGAGGACTTCGAGACTTGAAACTTTGGATTTAGACTCCTTTAGTATGTACCAAAATTACCTTACAACTGCATGACAAGATTCTTCATAGTGGAGCAATGTGGACCCAAAAACTAGTTCCTTGAACACTGAAGACAGTACTACGAGACTTAGACAAATTTGTAGAATGATTTGTACTTTGGTCTTCTCTGGACCAACACTACTACTTCCCTAAAATGGGTTGCCTTCAATGACAACACCATATACTATCATGTTCTACTATATCCATCAGTCTCTTCATTTAGCTCATGTTACCAACACATAAGCTTCAATGATAAACTTCCAACAATCTTCCCCTTTGTCATTAATGGCAACACTACTTAAGCTTCTCCAATATTCTCCCCCTTTGACATCAAGGGAAAAAGGGCCCTCAATATCAAACTTTCTAGATGCCAAGTATAGTTCTCCCCTTATGAAGATATATCTATATGTACATGAGACTAACTCCCCCTTACTGCTTCACCCTTATACTCAACAATTTACATATGAGAGAAAGTTATCAAAAATATATGCTCCGCATATGTACATTACAATAAGAAAAGCTATTTACACAAAACAAAAATGTACAACTAAACTTGAGGAGGCCAAACTACCTTGATTGGAGTCTTTTAATTTTGCAAGGTGTGCCTCTATATCCTTCTTTGCAATTTCCCATTCCTTTCTAGCAAAGGCAAATACTTCACATTGATTCTCAAGCTTCACATATAATTCTTAACCTTCTTCTGGAGAATTGAGTACCAGATTTGTTGCAATATCTTCTTTGCATCAGTCAAAGCTGTAAGTCTTGTACTTACAATGTCTTGGAGATTACAATACTTCATTATTATCTTCTCTTTTTGTTCTTGTGGCTGAAAGAACTATCCATGCAAATTCTCAATTATTAGCCTTGTTGTTCCATCTTCATCTCCCATTTGCATCATAAATGTTGGAGTTATGAGCAATCTGAGACTCAATTAAGTACATGTGGTCTTTTATGCTCTTGGTGGATACATGCCATGTCAAACAAAAATTGGAACAAATCTTTTGCTTCTCCTATACAATCCTAAATATATTTAAGTTGCTCTGCAACTTACCATGTCAAGTAGTGCATTTGTTGGAGACATCTACCAACCTTTTGTTATTTATCTTCTCATTAATTTCCTTTTCCAACTTCTCCTCCAATCTAGTAGAGTGTTCCTTAAAGGAATCAATTAGTAATTTCAACTACTCCACTCTGGATAAGTGTTGATCATGATGTTAGTCACAAACAAACATAGAATAAAAGTTACACAACAACCTTTACACATCTTGAAAGATACGATGAATTCAGAGAATTCATGATCCCAAGTCTCCATTGATTAGGTCTTAATCTACTGACGTTACTCAGTGGTTGATGTGTGTTGCTGTTTTCCATTTAGGGGCCTTACGTTCTTCAGTAATTTCTGCAAAGTTCATCATTATTTCTCCAAATATCTTGCTCTATATGTCTGCTCTACATAAATCTCCAATAATTCTACCTCTGCACTGTGAATTTAGTCAAATAATGTGCTTACAGGCTGATATTTGCATGATTTCTACCATTATTTGCAATTCTTTGCATGATATTTTCAATACTACATGCATCTAACTCAAATATGCTAACGATTTTCAGTTACCTACGGGATTTTAGCATACCTCTCTATTTCTGCTTATTATTTGTCATGACTTGCAGTTATGGTGATGAATTTATGAAATTAAAAAAAGGAAAAGGGTTAAAAAATGAGATTCCCAAAACTACTTGACTGAGATCACTGATCCACATACAAGCTCCCATACATGCAATGAAAAGAAGGAAACTAGAATCATACTTCACCAGGACATTCCACAAATCCGCATGATCTAGTGCAAATCTTCAAAGGAAAAGTTGACAACAACATATAATGAAATGAAAGCGCTTCTAGTTGAACACAGCATTCCCCAGTACATATCCAGAAATCAACAGGAAGATTACGTAAAATTTACAATCAGGATGTAATCTGAAACTTCATATCCATTCAGTATGCTCAAGAACAGGTACATTTATAGTGATCTAAAGAAAGAACCTTGACATTTCAACAATTCAGTCTTCATTAGTCTCAGTAATCCGATCTCGTATTTGATTCTACAGTAATTGGCCTTAATGTGCCAGATGTTCCAATGTATCTTTTTTATTTTTGACAAGCTCTGGCTCTTATATAGAGCAAATGCCAGAAAATAGTTACAATGATCCAAGGATCAGGATCCTCCTAGAACAATCAATGGTCCAGATGAATAGCACGTGCTTTGCCAGTTGGCAAATGTATAGATGGCACAGAATATTCCAGCATCTTTGATTTGATTCGGTCTCCAGCTGGAAAACAGCATATTTGACAATATCCTCCTCACTTCTGGTTCATGTTGCCTCCTTGTGCAACCATACAATGCTCAGCAGCAGCTCTAACAGCATCATGACTTCCTGCAAATAAACAGACAAACATTAAGTTCATCATCATGTGGAACACAGCATGAAGTTAAAATTCACATTAAAACAAGCCCCATGTTCAAACATATGCAATGGGTTTCAAATTCTGTGAAAACCATGCAAAAAATGCATAAACAGGGCTAAAAAATACACTGGTCAACCATCGTTGACCAAAAATCAGGCTATCGGGCTTCAAATGGATTGAAAAATCCATCACTTCGTTTTCCCGCCTATTTCCTTGTATATCGGGTTCAAAATAGTGCATATACATCGCAAAATATACAATGATTAAATCACTTTTCAAAATCTTTCGAATCCGCCCTTGTATATTTCGGCATGTATACCCGGCGCGACAAAATATACATCAGCAAATGTACAACAATTTAACCGCATTTCATAATATTTCGGGTCTGCCTTTGTATGTGATGCATGTATGTATTTCGGCATGACCACATACTGTCAGAATGACAATTTTACATTAGGCCGATGGCTAAACTTATACCGACTCCAAAAATCATGATGATGTCCTTCCATCGGGAAGACATGTTCTATCAGCATGATAACTCAAGATAAGGCCGATAGCGAAAGTTATACCGATGAGGAACTCTTCATCGGGTGGAGGATATATATATCGGCGAGACAATTATGAACTTGGCCGACACTATATGTCAGGTCGATCACCTTTTCGGTGAGAAAACAACTATCGGGGAGAGATTTCCTGACTCGGCCGATATCAAAACTTATGCCGATGAACCTTTCCATCGGGAAGACAAACAACTGTCGGCATAAAAAAAGCAAAGTTGGGCCGACAGTATAAAATATGCCGATGAGCGTATCGGGTAGACAAACATATCGGGGAGACTAAAAAGCGCCCGGCCGATAGACAAAGTCAGGCCGATGGCAAGACTTAAAACTTTCGTCTGCATGATATTTTGGAAATATGATGCTCCCCCTTCTGAATGTCCAGATGATGTCATCAGGATATCCGGGGCTTTTGTTAAACTTAGAACATGACGTCATCGTCATATTCGCGAACCGGATCATGTTTTGGAAAATATCCTGCCGAAGGGAAATGTGATGATGATGTCCTCCTAATATTTGCTTCTTCGTTTATCATATCGGGATGACGTCATCAGGATATTTGCAAAAGGTCATATTTCTCGGTAGGAAGACATTATGAAATGTTGGGTGATATTCGGAATATGATGCTTGCGAAAAGCATAAGGCCATTTGACGGGTAAAACACACTATCACCCAAAATTAACGTCCGGATATTGCGACTGCATGATTTTTATCAGGTGATAGACCAAGATCATGATGATCTTGACAACATGACTGAGGATAAAAATATGATGATCCTCTTGCGAATATCAGGTTTGACCAAAACTTTGACTGTGCATAACTTCCACATATGGACGCATTTTCTAGTGATGTAAAAGGCAAACCTACATGGAATTTCAAGCTCTTTCTAAATATGAGGTCATAGAAACAAAATATGAACTTTGACAAACTGACCTCATGATGATGACCTACCTCATCCTGACCTTCATGATGATGATGCACCTGTCTCATTTTTACCAAACCACCAGAAAGCAGACAACACAAGCCAAGCCAAAAAGTTGGGTCCCTGTTTTGCCAAGTTAAAATGGGGCGTGTTGTGTAACCACACAACAATAAGGAGTTATCAATGTTTACATCAGGAAGGCTATCTTGCAGTACTTTTACTGCTTCATCAATCAATTATGCACTCTTTTGGTGAGTTTGTATTATCTCCTTTCTAGAGGATGCATGAAATGCATCACCAAGTTGTTGTTTATACAAAGGAGATACTTTATCCATGTCAATCTGACCTTGCTGTATAGGAACTTGGAGTAGCTATGCTGACACCACAGGTTGAAATTAAAATTACACATCTAATAGATTCTTCAAAGAATCTCCAAATGTACTAGAGGATTCATCCTTTTTCTCTTTCTCTTTCTCTCTCTCTCTCTCTCCACAGTCTGATTTCTCTTCCTTTGCATCCTTTTTATTTTCCAAAGAAAATAAGATTTGTACAATTTCTTCTTTAGCATACTTCTTTGGTTCCAGAGGAGGTAAGTTAATCCTTTTATGTGCATCCTCCTTCTACATCTCAGTATCTCTTTCTTCATCAATGGTTAATTCTCTTACCAAAGGAATGTTACCAGTAACATTTATACCTTTTGTAGCCATATCTGTTGATGGTCTTTTTAGCACACAACAATGCAGGTGAAATAAAGACTATCTCACCTCTCTTGCAAAGTATCCTACCCTAGGTAAGACTACTCCAAGGATTCTATAGCTAGGTCTTAGCTTGCAGGAATAACTTAGTTGGTATGTCTAGTTGTGCCAACAAGGGGTCTTACATAAAAGATTAGAACTCTTCAACAAAATGTGCAAAACCTTTATAATACTTTCAACTGACTTGCAATGTAAATGTTGCTTGAATCCTAACTCTAACAACTTGTTTGTAACAAAAAATGCAAAAGAGTAAAGGTTAACTCAACACTAATAGTCCAGATTACATGGCATTTAATGTGATACAACAACTAAATTGCATTTTCGGATTGGTACTTGTCTTGTAGGAAAAAGACAAAATACAACTTCTAAATACATTGAATCTAGACAAATTTAATACCCATTAAGCTATACATGGGGAAAAGTCAATTTGCAAGACATAATAGAGACAAAATAAGGTCACATGTCCCTCCAAATATAGAATTAATTACAAATGACGTGATTTACATGTGACTTTAAGTATTTTATTGATCATCCTCATCCAAATCTATTTTGTCTTCCTCTATTTTCTTGTTACTATATGCAACTAATGCTAACAGAGCCAGAGTGATATCCCCTGGATCTGGGTCTTTGACGTAATCTACTCCAAACCTCAGGCTATCAATCTCTATGGAAAATTTGTAGTACACAGCTTCCCTTAATTTTATTTCCCTTTTAAATGCTAAAAAAATAGTCCGGAGATCATTGACTTTCTCTAGCTTTCCAACCATATTCAATGGCGAATCTCTATGAATGACTTGATATAATCTATCCTTACACTATTGTTCATCTATTGGGGTCAAGTCACTAAGACCAATATTTATGCAGTCTCTCAATGTATCAATTATTTCATGTATCACCTCCATTATTTTGGTCTTTGCTGTTTCAAAGGAATCTTTCACCTTATCAAAAATACCTTTTCTCAATTTCATCTATTCATGCCATTCCTCGAGTTTCTTTAACCTATCCTTTGTCAAAATATTTTTTTCTAGAAGAACTTCCTTAGACCATCTCCTCATGGCCTGTCTTCTTGGGAACATGTGGGAATAGTACTCTTCATATGGTTCAAATTCATCATGCAAATCTTCCAATTCTTCTTTCAAAATATGAAAGTCTTTATGCAATAGAGATGCAAAGGCTATCACCTCACAACCTTCATTATACACCTTAGTAAACCATTCTTGTGTAGTCACAATAGTTGTTTTGATGTCATCAAATTTGGACAATTCCTCTTTCGACAGCAGGGCAGGAGCTGGTTTAAGTTCCTCGTTTGAATCCATTGGTTTCATTAAAAATTTAAGGAATGCCCAAAGCTCTTCATTTTTCTATTTTAACTGTTTCTTAGTCATTTCATCTTTGTTTAATTGATCCAAAATTGTGCACACTGTCCCCTTGAATTCATCTATCTTCTAACCTCTAGTGGTCAGTCCCAGATTGACAGTAGTAACTGTATAATCTTCAGCCCTTCTTTATTTTCCTCTCTAGGTGGGATAGCTATCTCTACAATCCTAGCCCCTATTGCATTCTTATGGATTCTTGACCTTCTTTTGCTTCTTGGGTTTCTCTACTTTGGCCAAGAGTGCATCCAAGTCCAGTTTCATTATTTCAATGTGCAGGACCTTATTTTCTAACCTCTGTTGTAGCCAATCTGGTACTAAGGAGGAAGAACCCTTAGGAGTGTCAATGTGACTATCTCCTTTATTAAGTGATTCATCATGAATTTCTAACTTATTTTCAATTATTTTATCTCTAGCATCCCCTTCATCATCTGACTATTCAATGTTTTGCAAGTTTTCTAATATAGCTTGTTGAGCAATCCCCAAAACTGTGTCTGCTGTGTCTTTATTTACTAGACTGTCTGACACCTCAACTATCTCAACATCTCTAGGGTTAGGAAGAGGATCTTTAGATACTTCCTTAATTGCCTCTTGCTCGTGTCACTCTAGTTTTGTACATACCTTCTTAATACTTGGCAGTTTTGGGACAGCTAAAGGGATAGACTCCGGGGAGACAACAATTAGACTTGTCAAAGGATTATTTATTGTGGATAGGGAATGAATAACCATAGAAGGCAAATAGGAAAGAGATAAAATTGCAAATGAAGCAAATCCTAATGAGGGTGGTACAAAAGGGGGAGAAGAGATGGAAGAGATAGTAATAGGTGAAGAGAGACTAAGTGTTGGGAGAGAGAAGGAAGGTGTTGTTGGTGCTTAAATATGTATATGCAAGCACCTTCCTAAAAAATAAAAAAAAGCTTCCATGACCATCGGTGTGAGTTCACCTTTGTCTTGGCGACCACGTTTTTCATGGTGGTGTGTTCATTACATAGCCAAGACTTTATCTATCGGCGGTTGGGGTTGATGTCATTCCGACGAGGTTGGTCCTGTCGATGAAATGTGGCTTAAGGCTTTCATCAGGGTGACTTTGTGTGTCGGGCAGATATGAATAAGGTTTACCGATGCCTTGTGTTTGGCTGATGAGGATCTTCATCAGAGCGACATTGCATATTGGCCAGGCAGATGATAGGTTCACCAATGAGATAGGGTCTTACCGACGGAGTGTGGCTTGTAAGTGCCATCGGGATGACTTGGTGCGTTAGGCAGATCATAGGGCATTGATCCGATGGGGTTTGTCTGGCTGATGAGGCAGTGCGGAGGCTTCTTTGGTGAGATCGATGTATTGGTAGGAGAAAGTTTGAGTGCGCTGATGGTTTATGGTCTTGCTGAAGACCAAGTAAAGGATGTAGCGATCGGCGTGATCGATGCGGTCGGTGGGAGGATTTTCAGTTGCTCCGATGGTGTAGGTCACACCAACGGAGGTGGGAGATGGAGCGGTGGACTGCTAGCGGTTGGCTCGTGGGTCATGCAGGGTAAAATGTGCGACAATATGTTTACATGCAGTCGTGCTTATAAAATGCTAAAAGGGTCTCCACGGGGTGCATGTGGGATAAATGGTTCCTACATATTTGAAATATCAGGATGATGTGTTTTGGTGGGAAGGTTTCGGAGGCATGATCTATTGCATTTCCCGATGGCTGCGGGTTTAGCACAACATTAATGGCATAGAAAATGTAGAGGTATGGCTCAGTTGACTAGGTAGCTACCTGATTGCAAAAGAAAATTCTTAGGTGGTAGTGTGGGGCTCGAGCTCAACCATTCCCAGCTTTCTTTTTAGCTTGTGCATTAATTGTTTCGAGTACCATTCTCACGGTGCTCTGCATTTGGTTGAATTTTGAAATTTTGAGAAGACTTTGTGATTAATTGCTGAAAGTACATGCTTGTGCTATAACAGCCATGCTGTGTTACTTATTTGTGGTTGTTGAAAACTGGACACATCTGGCATTGTAATAAGATATAATTGGTTTTGGTTGCTCTATGTAGAAGATCTTGTGAGTTTATGAGTCTCATGTTTTATGTATTGTACATAGATTTATTGGTTTCATGTTGTTTTAGATAAACAACGCTATACTGCATGTGTTTTGTTATCTATCTCCTATATTGAATATACTTTTCTTTTGAATCTAAATATCTAAAGGGTGTCTTGGGTTCTAGGATATAGGTTTACTATATTGAATGCTTGATCTCTTAACTTCTGGTCAAGGGGTAGATTAAAGTGTTTTCAGGTTAAGTGTTGAGGAGAATATATTGTAGTAAGGATATCATAAGTAGAGATAACTTAATACTCTATTTTGGGAGGTATCTGTAACGCAGATATCACACAAATCCCCTTGAAATCTAGTCTTGGTATGTTTATGCTAAACATTTACATGTGTATGTCTACTGACTCCAAGCCCTGGATAGGCACCAATCTAGCTCTGTGTTGAGGTTATACACTAGGTCCAGGTTTGCATCCAAACATAAAATCAAATTCAAACTTCCAAAACAACCATTAGGATTGTAGAAGTAGTTTAGGACCAAGATCCTCTGATTCATAACTGAACATAAGCCCAAAGCTAGTCCCTTTGCACTTATCCCATAGTTTTGGTCTTCATATATGAGGATTTATCTACTTTGTATCAACATCCCAAGCCAACCCACAAGCATATTCTCATGGGTGTTGAATAGGGAATACCCCCCTAGGTTTTGTAGAGCCTAAAGAAGAAGAGGAGATAAGAATAGAGTCTATCTCCTACACTGTTGGCCCCTGGCCCAGAGAACCTGTTGATTATTGATGGCTACCTTGTAGGGATATCTGGGAGAAAGTATCCAGTCAGGGAAAAAACCAACAGAAATTGGCGACTCTACTGGGGATGTAAAGTCAAAGCACTATCTAGTCATCTCTGGTGATATATTTGTGGCCCATCCGAGTCACCAACAGATTTTGGCGACTCTGCTGGGGAGACAATGTCATATCCATGAAAGTTTGAGTCTAAAAGATTAAAAAAAAAATCAGACCTAGAGGTGCTTTGTTGCAGCAAAGGAAAAAGTTGTATGTGTGACTCTGTTGTGGGAGAACCCAAAAAGAAAGAAATTAATTTATAGCTTCAACTTGTTTGAAGCTCATTCCTCTACTAAGGAGGTGGCGACTCTATTGAATGAACCTATCAGCAGCTGCAACATATCCAGGTATTTGTGTAAGCTTTGAAAAACTCCCTATTTGGTGAGGTAGCACTGATTAAAAGGGAAATATTGGTGAGAGCAGATCTTGCTTGCTTCTGTAAAAGCCTAGTTTGTATTTTCAAGTGAAGTATGCAATATTGTTTAAAAGACTCATTTGGAGGACTTTAGGAAAGTTCAAGCAACAGTCTGAATTTTAAGGGCCTAAAGTCATTGTTTATAGAAAATTTGAGTTGAAGAGAGGGTTGCACAAATGCATACTAATGTATAATTATTAGCCCCTACACCCTTGTGAGATGGCAGATGCAACCATGTATAATAATCAGGCCCAACCATATAATAAAAGAGGTTTCAACATTGATAGATATAATCCCATAAATTTTGATGGCATTTGTGGTTACCCAAATGCTTTTCCATCTAAAATCAAAAAGTATTTGCTCAAATTTAATGGTGCAAAGGATGAATTAGCAGAGAAACACTTGCAACAATTTATAAATGTTATAGATGATTTTGAGATTGACCATGAAGATGTAGTTATGAGATTATTTGTTCAATCTCTAGATGATGATGTAAGGGACTGGTTCTCCTATCTTCCAGCTTACTCTGTCAGCTCTTGGCATGATTTTAAATCTGCATTTCTAAATCAATATGGTGAAAGAATTTCTGATTATGCAGTTGTTAGTGATTTTATGTATATCCATATTAAAGAAGATGAGTTGATCCCAGCCTTTAACCTCAGATTTATGAGGACATTGAATAGAATACCAGAATACATGAGGCCTAATGATGTACTGTGCCTAGTTGTCTATTTGGGAGCATTTGATAGGAAAATGAGCTATAGATTGAGAGATAAAGAGCCCACCACATTGCATCAGGCATGACAGTTTGTAATAGATATTGAAAACAATTGGAGGTATGGAATACAAAAGGGTTATTTTTTTGAAAATTTTTGTTGTCCTGCAGCCCCCAATGTTAATGAAAGATTTAATTCAGGAGTTGACAATGAATGTCAAAGCACTTACACCTCTGCTGTCTCAGTTTTTGCATCATTCCAAGTTGATGATGTTTCTGTTATAAAGGAGGATGTCCTATTTTGCACAACAAATGAAATTGACAACAATAATTTCCCAATTAATACTTGCATACCAGTCTTAAACAAAGAGCATTCATGTTTAAATGATCTAGTTATGCAAAGTTGTGATCATATGGATCAAGAATCAATATCAGTTTCATCAGGAAGCATTAGAGGGCTGGAAAATGATGTAGATTGTTCAACTTTAGAGTGTATTGAAGTAGCAGAAATCTTATATGTGGGGCAGTCAGATGATAGTGATAATATTCATGACCAGTTCATGGATCAGGTTTGTTCTTCTTATGACTATGGATTTAATGATAACAAGGAGTTAGATTGTCATGAAGAGGAAACGGAGACTTTTGTAATGAGTGTGAATCCCCTTTATGATGATCCTGCAGATGTCTTTGATGTTGTGAGTCATGACCCACATTGTTGCAGAAATAACCCTCTATTTGAAGATGATGATACTGGTTTGCAAACTGTGGATGACAGATGTTCATCATCAGTTGGTTCAGACATGTGCAATTATGGCTATGTGGATCAGGTTTTGTTATTAGTATCCATGAGTGATATAAATGATGATGAGAGTCTCATATTTTCTGAGTGTTTTTAGTTTTTGGATCAGCTGGATGAGTGTTTGGTAACGTACAACAACCAGGTAGGTAATGATTATTGCCAAATGCAATATGAGGATGTACCATCCAAAGGGTATAACATGCATATGTTGCTTAATGCTGAAGGATTTTATAGCATGTATGGCTGCATGTTTGATTTTGAAATGCAGAGTGACAGAGGTTACAGTGACAATGGCAAATTCATAAAAGCGGTCAAGCATGTAATTGATCAGATCAGCATATGGATAGATTGTTTTAATGTTTTCAACTATGGTTGGGATTATTCAGTTTGGAATTAGGCATTTTATAGGATCAAGTTGTGGTTCTTCCTTTTTGGCTGCCCGGGGCTACCAAAATGATGTTTTAAAAATCTAGTTTGTGATGCAAGTTGGTGCAAGTTTGACTCTATTGTCCAATGGACAAGGGACTGGTCTGCATCCTAGAGATCTGAGGTTCTTGCCATGCCTGCAAGAGGCATGCATCCCCAAACAGAGCCTGTGTTGGTGCTTAAATATGTATATGCAAGCACCTTCCTAAAAAATCAAAAAAAGCTTCCATGACCATTGGTGTGAGTTCACCTTTGTCTTGGCGACCACGTTTTTCATGGTGGTGTGTTCATTACATCGCCAAGACTTTATCTATCAGCAGCTGGGGTTGATGTCATTCTGACAAGGCTGGTCCTATTGACGAAATGTGGCTTAAGGCTTTCATCGGGGTGACTTTGTGTGTCTGGCAGATATGAATAAGGTTTGCCGACGCCTTGTGTTTGGTCGATGAGGATCTTCATCGGAGTGACATTGCATATCGACCAGGCAGATGATAGGTTCATCGATGAGACAAGGTCTTGCCGACAGAGTGTGGCTTGTAAGTGCCATCAGGATGACTTGGTGCATCGGGCAGATCACAGGGCATTGATCTGATGGGGTTTGTCTGGCCAACAGGGTAGTGCGGAGGCTTCGTCGGTGAGATCGATGTATCGGTAGGAGAAAGTTTGAGTGTGCCAATGGTTTATGGTCTCACTGAAGACTAGGCAAAGGATGTAGCGATTGGCATGAACGATGCGGTCGGCGGGAGGATTTTTAGTTGCTCTGATGGTGTAGGTCACACTGACAGAGGTGGGAGATGGAGCGGTGGACCACTAGCGGTTGGCTCGCAGGTCACATAGGGTAAAATGCATGATAGTATGTTTACATGCGGCTATGCTTATAAAATGCTAAAAGGGTCTCCGCGGGGTGCATGTGGGATAAATGGTTCCTTCATATTTGAAATATTAGGATGATGTGTTTTGGTGGGAAGGTTTTAGAGGCATGATCTATTGCATTTCCCGATGGCTGCGGGTTTGGCGCGACATTAATGGCATGGAAAATGCAAAGGTATGGCCCGGTTGACTAGGTAGCTACCCGATTGCAAATGAAAATTCTCAGGTGGCAGCGTGGGGCTCGAGCTCAACCATTCCCAACTTTCTTTTCAGCTTGTGCATTAATTGTTTCAAGTACCATTCTCACGGTGCTCTGCATTTGGTTGAATTTCAAAATTTTGAGAAGACTGTGATTAATTGCTGAAAGTACATGCTTGTGCTATAACAACCATGCTGTGTTACTTATTTGTGGTTGTTGAAAATTGGACACATCTGGCATTGTAATAAGATATAACTGGTTTTGGTTGCTCTGTGCAGAAGATCTTGTGAGTTTATGAGTCTCATGTTTTATGTATTGTGCATAGATTTATTGGTTTCATGTTGTTTTAGATGAACAATGCTATACTGCATGTGTTTTGTTATCTGTCTCCTGTACTGAATATACTTTTCTTTTGAATATGGATATCTAAGGGGTGTCTTGGGTTCTAGGATATAGGTTTACTATATTGAATGCTTGATCTCTTAACTTTTGCTCAAGGGGTAGATTAAAGTGTTTTCAGGTTAAGTGTTGAGGAGAATATATTGCAGTAAGGATATCATAAGTAGAGATAACTTAATACTCTATTTTGGAAGGTATCTGTAAGGCAGATATCACACAAATCCCCTTGAAATCCAGTCTTGGTATGTTTATGCTAAACATTTACATGTGTATGTCTACTGACTCCAAGCCCTGAATAGGCACCAATCTAGCTCTGTGTTGAGGTTATACACCAGGTCCAGGTTTGCATCCAAACATAAAGTCAAATTCAAACTTCCAAAACAACCACTAGGACTGTAGAAGTAGTTTAGGACCAAGATCCTCTGATTCATAACTAAATATAAGCTTAAAGCTAGCCCCTTTGCACTTATTCCATAGTTTTGGTCTTCATATAGGAGGATTTATCTGCTTTGTATCAACATCCCAAGCCAACCCACAAGCATATTCTCATGGGTGTTGAATAGGGAATACCCCCCTAGGTTTTGTAGAGCCTAAAGAAGAAGAGGAGATAAGAATAGAGTCTATCTCCTACACTGTTGGCCCCTGGCCCAGAGAACCTGTTGATCATTGATGGCTACCTTGTAGGGATATCTGGGAGAAAGTATCTAGTCAGGGAAAAAACCAGCAGGTGCTAAGATTGTGGAAATGGGTGGTAATGACATCTGAGTGGAGACAGAAATAGATGAAATGGATGGCAAGGACATGGTAGAGATGGGAGGTGATGAAGAAATTAGAGGCATGATGGTAGAAGAAGGAAGTGAAGAGGAAGAACTAGGTATGCTTATATTTGTCACTACTGAAGGTAATGATGATGTTGTGACTGAAGCAGTGGGAGTAGAAGATGTGGTATCTTGTGTAGCAAGGGGAATGGAGGTTGCATTTGCTAAAGATGGGGAAACTACAGGGGCATTTGTGGTGTTGGCAAAAGTGGTAATAGATGCATCTGCTGCCTGTGCTTTCAACTTCTTAGCTTTTGAACTCTCTCCTTTTCCACTAGGCATATCTTTCCTTTTTGCTGCTCTAGTCCTCATGGTAGGAGGAGGATCCTTCTTCTGTGTCTTGGGAGAAATCTTCTTAGATTTTCCTTTTTTAGCCAATGGTACCTACTCCTCATTGTTTTTGTCTTTTGTTACTTCTTGTTCTTCTTCACTTATTACCTCCAGAAGTTGATCTTCTTCATCTTCTGATTCCTTCTCTAAATCTTCCTCTGTATAGGTCAGTGCAACTCCTACCTATGTCAGTACTGTGATTTGGCTTCTGTTCTATATTTTGCTAAGTTTTATTGGATTCCTCATTGCCTCATTTAATGAGCTCTCCTCTACATTAGCCCAATTTGGAGGAGGAATTGGCTGGCCAAGCAATGCTTCTCATGGCCCTCTCTGGAGTACATTTCCATCTTCCACTATCTGGTCAGGAAATTGTATGATTTGGAAACTCTTTATATAATCTAGGGACATCTAGGAGTAATTTCTTCCTATTACTTTATAATAATCCACATAGTTTGCCCAAAAGTCTTCAAGATGCTCCTGATGGAACAATTTTTTACTTACATATTTTTCCATGGACTTGTGTGGATCAAAGTGTTTCCTCCATATATACAGATGAAGATTTAGCAGTTGCAATTCTTTTTTTGAGTATTCTGTTGCTCCTAAGGTTGTACAAGAATAGTGGCCCTTACCCAATAGAATTGGAAACTTAATATTAACCTTGTACAAATGTTTTAGCCTCTCTGCACATGTGAGGAGTTGCCTGGTCAACTCAAGGAGCACCACCTTGTCAGTTGGGTACCGAGGTAGTTTGTAGGTGCACCTATAGAGCCTTGAATTCTTAAGTAAGTAAACTTTTGAAACTACAAATACCATCTCCCATATTGTTGCACAACATTCATAGCTTTAGGAGTTATTCTTAGTCCAGTGCTATCTTGAAGAAGCCTGGCGATATGCATAGTGAATGCATCATTTACTCTCTTATAATGAATCAATGATTGAGAGATCATTAGTTGAGTATAGCATTCATAAACCTTCAATTGTTGGTCTCCATTCCTAACTTCTCCAATCTTAGATAATCTAGGGTATTTAGTCTATCTAGCCAAGGCATAAACAACATAGGAAGTCCACCTAAAGGTTTCCTTTGTATTGAAGTTTAGAAAGGCCTCATGCATATTATCACTGAAGATTTGGGCCTAGTGAAGCTTTTTATCTCCATGTATTATCTGATCAATAAGGGCAACCATACATTCTTCAAAGGTAGAGGTAGTAGGAAACCCATAGATTCTACTCAATAGTGTTACTAAGTCTCCAATTTCATCATGAAAATCACTCATATATAGTGTGTGAGGTAAGTTGATTAAAGTGGATCTTTTGTGCTTCATCCAACCTTCATTGATTTGTTTCTTGCACTTCTTTACATCTTTCTTGTATGTGTCCTCTGCATATTTCTTCTCTGGGATTGAGTGCACTAGGAAGACAGGTATTCCAAATATTTTTGCAAGGGAGGTTGAGCTAAAATTTGTCAAAATCTGCACATTTATGTTTTGAATAGTTCTGGTGAATGGATCATATCTTTTTGCACATGCTACAATGATCTTTGGACACTATGCAGAGGTAGGAAAAGTAGCAGCCTTTGCAATGCCATTGTCTATGACCTTCTTGGCTAGAGGAGTGGGGTTTGGTCCAAACACCCTGAGTTTGAAATCCTCTAGGTCTATGTGCCCCCTCTAGGTCCATGTGCCCTAGGTCAGTAACTCCTATGTTCTTCCATGTATATGTAATCTTGGTCTATGGAGGGATTCCTTTGAACTTGTACTTCATTGTGTTAGCTCTAGAAGACATCTATCTTGCAAGATAGTACCTAATGAGTAAAGGTTGTAACAAAGTTGTCCTAGATGTCCTTAGTTCTAGGTTTGAGTGAGGGGTTACTATTTTGATGCCTTAGTCAAGTTTTCTCATAAAACACCTACAAAATCCTTTCTAGAATGCATAAGTTTGAAATTTGTATGCTAACTTATTCTATAACATCCATTACATAAGCAAGAAATGAAAATAGTATTTTAACTCAAAACATGCAAACCATTTCCATTTTACCTTTGAATTGATTAACTCATCAAAATAGACCTTCTCCCTTTTGAAAATTTTGAAAAATCATGCTCTGAGGGTGCTTAGCACTAAATTAAGGTCCTACGGACTAAAGCGCTAGATTTTCTATGCACCTACTTGGCACGAGTTTTGGAGGTCACAAACTCAAGGCAGTAGTGGCAATATTCAGCACTAAGCAGTAAGGGTTGATTTCGGTGTGGCATCTGTATCGCAAAGTTTGGCGCAGTTTTTGGCTCTAGCTAACTGGTGTTAGTTTTAGGTAACATTAATTGAAGTCAATCGGTTCACTTTTGGGTGTAAGGCAATGGTTAACAATTTTGGTGCAATGGCTATGCTTGGGCTCAGCATAGGATTGTAAGGGTACTGACCTATGCAAGATTTGGTAGGTATGGCCTCGAATTAGTAGAGGGCAGATTTAGCGCTAGTTGGTAGAGATTACTTTCCACACAACAATTTTCATCGCAAGTCGGGATATCATGCTTTTAGCACCAAATTTAGTGGTTTATCAATTCAGCACTAAGGTTATTTTTAAAAGGTTGGTGGGAAATTTCGTAGGTGGTGACTTACGCTGGTTTGAGGAGTTAATGCACAAAGTCAGTGAAGGCCAATTTTAGCATAAGTCAGGGAGCAATGAATTTAGCACAAAGATCCATGTGCAATGTTTTGAGGGAGATTCTTATGGCGCTGACTTGTGCTATTTTAAAAGGTCAATGCATAAAGTCAGTTGGAGATAATTTTAGCGCAAGTCAATACCACTGAAATTTGGTGTTAAGATTTTCTAAGCTAAACTTGATGATTTTAACTTATACTACCCTGTGCAGTTTTCAAGGGGTAATGCCAAAAGGCAGTAAGGAACAATTTTGGCACAAAGGCAATGAGGCTCATTTGTAGTGCAATTTGATGGTTTTGGTTTCAATAGGAAATTTAAATGAGGGGTTGCACAATTACAATGAGTCAATACGTGACCTAAGTTCTTTCCTTATAGATTTTAGATTTGATTTTCCTATGATTTGTGGGGACATGTTTTCTAAGAACCACAGTCATTTCACATTCAACTATCCCAACAAATGAACAACCCTAATAATTCACTATAAAACTCATTCAATCCAACCCCAATTTCACTATAATTCTGGAAAGACAAAAAGATAGGTGATAAACAAGATCTTTCGTATGAATTAAACCTTATAAAAGACTAGGTTACATTAAAGAAATAAAAGCACAGATTGGCACCCTAACCTAGTTTTCGAAGAGTTGAAGGAATGAGAGAAATCTATCTGCAAACACGCCCTCTGATCAGATTTTTGTCAGTTGGATTTTGTTGGTCATAGCTTGTAGAGCTCCAAAATAATTATCAATATGTAGAATGAGTTCAAATAGACTCAAAAACCCTTTATACATACCTAAATCATTTCCATTAATGCGAGGTACCTTAGACATCTTGGTGTGCAGTAGTCAGAGAGAGATTTTAGGGTTTAATTCAGCTTTCACTAACCTAGCAGGGATTTCGGGGTCTACCGACCCAGTGTGAAACTTACTTCCATCTAACCTAGCGCTATTTTTAAGATTGACAGCGTTAGCACAACTTTGGGGTGCGATCAACAAAAGGTAGTGCATCATTTTTTAAGTGTAGGTCAGTGAGGTGTGACTTATCGCTTTGTATAGTGAGTGTAGTTTTTAGTGCAAAGTCAGTACCTTGGGATTTTACTACAAAGGCAGTGAGATATGATTTTAGCACTAATGACTTTTAGACTTGAACTTTGATGAAAAAAGGATACTTGACTTAACTATTTGAAAACCTAAGTAACCCAAACACTCCCCATCAAGAAAAATATGACCTTGAATTTTAGATGAACTATTTGACAATGTGAGTAGAACATCTTAGGACCAACAGAAGCTAAGCTGACACTCTAAGCTAGAAAGAAGAAAGGGGGTCCCCATCTGGTGAAATGGGGCGTGTGTGCAGGGAGACTCTGCTGGGGAAATGTTCTAGAGCATTTCAATGATAAACTTTGGTTTCAAACCCATAATCTTTGTGTTTCCCACATGTTAAATAAGAAAACATGACACCATATCATAAAAGTAGAAATCAATAGCATAGTGCAACCATCTGTATCCTGAAAACCTAAGTGTGTGTAGTTGCCTTGAATCCCATCCCTTAGCTACTAATATCATCCAAGATCCTTGGCATTAAGCTACGTAAGTTGACACACATCTCATTCACCTTGACATTGCCCCACTGCCAGTTAGGTGTCCATTGCCCCGATAGAGTTGTCTTGTAAACTCATTAGCTCAACTAAGTTGCAGTGTGTGCCCAGTGAAATTGACCATCATTTTTTTGTTGAACTTTATTGCTGGTAGAGTACAATGCAGTACCGCTTACCCTTCCAATTTTGCTGGCAAAATTCACAATGGTCACAGAGATGAGGCCTTTAGGTTTTTCACTTAATATGATATAACCCAGAATCCTTTAGATGCATCAAGATCATTAAAAGTGTAAGAGATATATGGCTAGAAAATACTTCAAGTGCACCAACTAATGACTCATTTCCCATGAATAGACATCATATCATTCGGGAATAACTGTGAGACCCATAGGAAGACCTAAGTATGACACCGCTACTTCTCAAAGAGATACCCTAGATTACTTACCCAACAAAAGACCATTTGTAGGTCTATAGAAATGCCACCACATTCAAGAAACGAAGATCCCCAACAAAGCAAGTGCAGAAAGTGAAAAAAATGACTAACCTAAGCAAAAGTAGAAAGCATAAACTAACCTAACAACAACCTAATCTAACCAAAGAAGACAATCAACCTAACTATATACACTAAAAGAAGGCAAAGGACACCTCCTAGGCCTAGAAGTAGTGCTTTAGGAACTACCCATTGATAGGCAATGGGAGTTCTTCACCAGTGAGGCTCTTTAGTCAGTACATGTTGTCTCCAAGGATCTCATAAATCTAATATAGACCTAGCCAAAGTTTGTCAAAATTACCATGTTCACCCTTCCTCTCATGGGCTTTGTCCCAATATAAGGCTAAGTCTGAAATGTGGAAGGACTTGATTTTAGCCCTCTTATCGAACCATTGTTTCACTACACCCTAATGTTTCGCAAAAGTTTCAAGTGCAGTGTCTTTTTTTTCTTCTAGGTGCAGTAATTGAGTCAAGCAAGATGACATCTAATCGTTTGGTTCAAGGTAGTCTTGCATGAATTAGAGCACAAGAATTCTTAGATGGATAGGAAAGATAGGCTCAATACCATAGACTAAGTGATAAGGTGACATTCCTAATGCGGCTTTGCGTCTGACCCTATCTGCCCATAAAGCAAATCTAAGTTGAGTATGCCAATCTCTAGGATTTTTATCAAGTAGTTTTTTGACGACCTCAAGCATGTTTTTGTTCATTGATTCAACCACTCTGTTTCCTTGGGGATAATAATTAGATGAAATTTTTTAAAAAATCCCATAAACAAATGCCCAATTTGAAAAGTATAACAAAGAAAATACAGGGCTGTTATCACATACCAGAGAGAAAGGATAGCCAAACCGTGTGATGATGTGTTTTTCAATGAATTCAATTACTACATCAGTGGTGCATTGTTTACATGTGAGATCCTTTGACCATCTTATACAGTAGTCAGTAGCGGTTAGAATGTACCTGTGGCCCGCAAAAGAAGATGGGTTGATCATACCAATGAAGTCAAGACCCCACTACACAAATGGTCATACCTCCACAACTGGTTGTAATGGAATAACAACATTTCATTCCCTCATTGCAGTTGTTTGACATGTGTGGCATGTCCTAACATGTGCATATTTAAATAGTGTAGGCCAACAGTATCCTGCTCATAAAATCTAGTTGGCAATTGAAAGGGCTAATCGATGACTGGTCCCAAACCTTTCATGGAGACTGGTCAATCTTGAGTTACTTCTGTTTTATCTAGACATCTCAAATAGATTCCTTCATGGTTCTTCTTATATAACATTGATCCCTTGATCATAAAGTTGCTACTCTTTAATCTAAGTACTCTTCTCTAGACTAAATTCAAATGAGGTGGGCAACGTTAATTATTTTAGATAGAATATAATGTCTCTGTACCATTTGTCTTTGGAAATATCTTCTAACATATACTATTGAGAAACCAAGCTTGGATCAGTTTTGGCCATTGTTTTCGTTAGTGCTTGGCCTCTTACCAGTTTCATGGGTTGTATTTCTATATCAAACTCTTGCAAGGCTATGACCCATTTTCCTCTTCATTCACCCAGTTTGATTTGCATTAATAATGCCTTGACTATTGCATCAGGTACAATTATAGTCACATGGCTCCTTAAGATGTAATGGCAAAATTTCTTGACTACTTTGACCAAGGCATAAGCTTATTTTTCCATATTTGGATATTTCAATTCTACATCATTCAGAGGAGTATTCATAAAAGCAATAGGCCTTTCATCATCAACAACTCTCTTTTGTGTCAATATCATTGTACATGTGTGTTCAAAAGTGAAAGAATATATGCAAAATGGTAGTGTATAATCGAGACTTACCAACACTAGGGCATTGGCTATTTCTTGTTTGATTTCTGCAAATGTAGCCTTAGCTTCTGGAGTCCATTCTACCTTAGCATCTTGTTTCAACATAGCATTCAATGGGCAAACAATCTTAGCAAACCCTGTAATGAACTTGTGAACACAATTGAGCTTGCCAAAATATGACTTCAATTCTTTCTTGCTGGCTGGGGGTTGGATCTTGAGAATCGCTTGGACTCGATCAGGGTCAATTGATATATCTTGCTTAGAAATTACATGTCCAAGCAACTTTCCTTTAGTTACTCCAAATATACATTTCTTGGTATTAAGTGAAATCCCATAGTCTTTGCATCATTGCAGGATTTTCCTTAGGTCTACAACATGATCTTCCCTTTTCTTTGAGAAGACAGTGAGATTGTCCATGTATAGAATGATGCATTTTCCAACAAGTCCTTTGAAAGTTATGTCCATTGCATGTTGGAATGTTGCCCCCGCATTGATTAATCCAAAGGGCATCCTATGGCACACATAGATTCCCCACTTGCATTTGAATAACCATCAAGCTATCTTCATATTCTACCATTACTTGGTTATAACCTGAATAACCATAAAAAATGACATCATTTGTGAGCCATTGACTATTTGTAGCACTTCATCCAAGGAGGGCAGTGGGTAATTATATTTTTCTGAGGCCCTATTCAAATTTCTAAAGTTGACACAGAGTTTGATCTCCCCATTTTTTTGCACACCGGTACTAGATTTGCCACCCAGGTGAAATGCCTTATGGGAAATATATTTCTGGTGCATATCAATTTCTATACTTCTTTGAAAATTAAAGGTTCTAGCAGAGCATTAATGGGTCGCTATCTTTGCCTAAAAGGTTTTGCTTCTGTCTTAAGAGGTATCGTATAACTTATAATTGAGGTGTCATACGTCTTGAGATCTTCATAACTCCAAGCTATGACCTCATGATAGTCCCTCAATGCACAGATAATTCCTGTCCTTTCTTCAGTAGTGCTAGCTTTCCCAATGAAAACTTTCTTAATATCCTCAAGAGTCCCCAAATTATATGGCTCACACTGTGCACTAGGGGATTCTCCCTATTTCTTCTGAATTCCAAATTGATCTAAATCAAACAACCGTTCTAACTCTACCATCCCTTGAGGAATAGTGTTCGTCTTCAAGTTGAGAACTCCTAAATCCATTTCAACAGGCTCCAATTCCTCCTTGTCTATTATCTAAGTAGCAAAAACATATGATGAAGTGACAAAATTAATTATGTGCTTGTCATCTTCATAAACCTAAAAATTCATGATGTTATCTGGTACAGAAAGAATTGAGACCAATTCTACAATAATTTCTTCAATTCTGTCATGGACAACGACTACAGAGAACTAGTTGCCTAAGCCAAGGCATCAATGACATGGTTTTGCCTTCGAGGGATTAGTTGGATATTAAAACCATCAAAGCATTTGATCAAATCCCATACGCAATTCCTGTACCTATTCAACCTCTTATTATTGCATGAATATTGCCTTCTCACTTGCTTAATGACCAATTTAGAGTCACCAAACTCCTGAATAATTTTAACCTTTTTCTGAATGCCATTACCAATCTGTGTACTTGCAAGGACTCGTATTCTGATACCAAATCCCATACATGATTCCAGTACCAAGGATTCGTATTCTGCAACATTGTTTGTATAGGGAAATTGTAGTCTATAAGTAGATAAGTAGGAATCCCTTGTAGGACTGATTAATTTGAACCCTACACCAAACCCTTGTTTACATCTTGATCCATCAAATCGTAATGTCCAAATGCAAGATTCAATTCTCTTAACACCATCCACTATTTGTTGTCTTTTATTTGACTAAGATTCCTAACCAACTATGTCTGGGGTAGCTTGACTTTCCTTTGGAGTTGCTGGAATCTTTAGACACTTTTGTACTTGATTTACTGCCTCTTGATAAAGGGAACATGTAAATTTAGAGTGAGAGGCATCATGAATGCAACACCAATTAGGCAGCAACAACTCATCAATCTATATTTTCTTTCCCACAGTTAGTTGGTCACTCATGAATCTGGACACAAAATTCTTGTATCCCTCGAATATCCCTGGTTCTTCATCATCTGAGGAGGGTCCATAATCAGAATAGATACATGCCTCTAAGCTTTCACCCTCCTTGGTGAGTGGTAGATCATCTTTTTGAATGTTGTTTAGCATAAGAATCTCTTCTACTTGGTTTATTTGTAGTAGGTAAACTCCCAAGTCAACTTCTGAATATAATATTTCATTTGTTTGGTTATACTCTATGATCATATGTTTCATCTTGGGTTCTATTTCAATCTAGATTTGATTGGTCAGTCCTTTCCATGGCAGCCACATATGAGAGAAATTAGTGGGCATGTAACCATTCAACATTTTGGACCGATCCCTACTCAAAAGCATGCCATATTGGTCAGGGATATCAACTACTTGGATATCTATGTAATGTTGTACTCTGGGGTCTGATGCAAGTTGCATATGGATGTGATTTAGTTCCCCCATAACATTTACTTATGTTTTGTCCAACTGAGTGACTTTTCTAGAGGATTTGGCGGGAGCTAACCCTAGCTCTTTGTAGACAGATAAAGGCATGACATTGGTAGAGGCCCCTGAATCTACTAGATGGTTGTGAGATTTTTACCAAATATCTCGAGGGTCAGGAGGAAAGGAAGAGACTCTCTTTTTTCTTTATAAATGGTTACCTTTTGGTCTGTGTCTATGACATGGATTCTTTCTTTCCCTTTACCTATATTGTCCTTTGTTGGAATCTCTTTTGAGGATGAATCTATTCTAGCATTAGCTCCTATGTCATGGAGGAAGGCTGTCCTAACCTCTGGGACCTTCATCAGTTCAAATATTGATAGAATGACCTTCATCTTCTTGAGTTCATCCACTACATACTACCATAACTTAGCTACTTTAGACCTCTGAGAGGTTTTAGCCATTTGACCCTGACTTGCAACTTGAGGTATCACTTTGGGAGGCTTAGGGTTATTGGAAGCTTTAGGATCAGGTGGGATTTGGTAATTGTTAGAAGGAATAGAAGTGGTAAAAGGCCCCTTTAGCTTGTTACTTCTAAGATTGTATGGGGTCTTGTTATACTGCTGATATGCATGCACTTCATCATACTCTTCTTCCTCGGGTTGATTTTCATTTTGAAAATGAAAAGTATAACTATCCAACACAAGGGTAGTATCATACCTTTGAGTGGGTACCAATTCATACCCAGTTGGTGGAGTCTCTTGTGCTTCTACATTCTAGACCTCTCTCTAAAAGATGTTGGATGCAACTTGAAATTCATGACAATCCAATTCAGAATGTGCATTCATGTTATGGAGCTTGCACCGCGAGGACAATGTTGCTTCAGCCAGTATTACTCGACCGGGAGGACAGTTTTTAGTGCTCTAATTTTCCAATGGTGAGGGAACTCCACCATTATTTGGTCTAGTATTCCAAGCTTGATTCTATTGCTGAAAATTATGATTCTGATATTGACTCTAATTTTAACTCTTTTGATGTAAATAAGCATTCTGATTTCTCAAATGAGTGACTTCAGTAGTAAACTTCTTCATTTGTTCTGTCAACTCCCTGATGTCATCTTTGGTTTTGGTGGCTTTAGCTAATTGGAGGAATGACATTTAAGTGGGAGGTAGTTTGGCTATTGGGGCTCCAGGATGAACAACTAAGGCTTGTGTTGCTGCAGGGATGGAATAGGATTCATCACTAGGGTATGGTTAGCTAGGGCCTGATTGATCATAGGTATCTGGTTTGGCATGGCTGCAGAACCCATGTGGTTTAGTGGACCTATTGCTGTCTATCCTAACTACATGTTCAGCATGACAACTTTAGCATATGCCTAAGCTAGAGTGGCTAGAGCTGGGTTAGTTATTCTCACAAAAATGGAAGTAAGTTTGTCCAAGGTTGCATAGTAGATAGGTAGGGCTGCTTCTTGAGTAAGGGCATAAGGAGCTTGTAAATGATTGTATGCCTTCTGAAATCAATTATTGAAAGAACTTATTAATTCCCCTTCATCTTTGTGAATTTCCACAAAGGACTTGTAAAGGTCTACAGGGGTAGTGGGCATCCTGAAGCGGTCCAAAAATGCATTTTTCAAATCCAACCATGAATTAATGGAAGATGAAGGGAGATTAGCAAACCAGTAATACGATTCATCCTATAGTGAGTAGGGAATAATCTATAGAACACATCCTCATGTTGTACCTAAAGCATGAACATACTCTCACAAAGATCCTAATGTGTTCATCAATGGTTCTGTCTGGGTCATTGGTGCAACACTTTGAGAAAAACTTATCAGGATTTTTGGGCATGTCATGGTAAGCATTGAAATTGAGTGGGGATTGGTTATTAGTAGGAAAAAAAGCCATGGCTGGGAGATTGACTAGGATTGCAGGTGGGTTTCTTGGAGTAGAAAGGGCCCTTGGAGTTCTGGGCACTCCTTGATCTCTCCTAGTTCTTCTAAATTCTGTCAGAGACAATAGTTCCTCTCCAGCTAAGCCGAAACTAGTATATCTTTGCCTAGTCCCCAGACTTGCTAATTTTATGAAGAGGACTTGTGTTGGGCCCTCCTTCTAGCACCAATTATGTTGATGGTATTTTTAGCACACAACAACGCAGGTGAAATAAAGACTATCTTGAAAGGAAGCAAGGTACGCGAAAAATGCTTCCTACACTGATCTAATGAGGAAAGATTTATACAAATTTCAACTTTTACAGTTACAAATTTAGATGCACATTAACAAATAATAACAACTTCCAAATGCAAACACAAAACTCACAACACAAGATATACGTGGGGAAAACCCTTTCAGGTAAAAAAATCCCACACTTCAGAGTTGCCCAATATATTATTTAGGAATCAAGAAGATTACAATATACTTGCAAAGCAAGCTTTTACAAGAGTATATCCAACCAGAGATTCAGGAGGTAACTTGACATCTATAAGATTCTTACACACAACCTCCATCTCTAGCTCCTGATATATAGGAGATACAATACAGTTCATTGCTAATGGTAATTGCAAAACCATGAGCTAAAACCACCCAAAAGTGGTGCCCAAATTATCTCCAATCAAAGATGCCTTGTGATGTGCCAAACCATACACCAACACATGTAACTCTCTCCTTTACAACTCTTTTATGTGTCCAACACATTTTTACATTTCCCAAAAATAGAAGGTCCAACTTTTGGAGGCCATAACTTTTGATCCGGGTGTCCGATTGATGAACCGTTTAATGCGTCGGAAAGCTCATGAAAAGAACTATCACCCTATAACATGCTATGTTGGTTATGACAATTTTTGGGACATTTAAATAATTTTTGATTCTGGTAATTGAGTTCAAAGACTTTTTCTAGCAGTTTCAAAAAATAGAAACTTTAATATCTCGTAATCTTGATATGATCTTGAGATGAAACTCACCCAAGATGTTCGCTTAGTTGTTCTGCATCTTCTGGGAAAATTTTTAGGTCAATATAAGCTCAATCGAAGGACTTACTAAAAATAATAAGTATCACTATTCTTAGCTTGTTTGGAAACTTTTGGAAACTTTGAAGTTTCCAGACCATTCTCCAAGATAAAGGGTATTCAAAAAGACTGAAACTGGGAAGAATAGTAATCTTTCGAAGTTGCAAGGTTGAGACACTTTTCTTAACATTATCCCACTTGTCAAACACCTTGCAAGAGTAAAGGGAGTATCAACACCATGATTTAATTGCTAAGGGCCGAGAGGCCCATAGACTCTGAAAACCATCTGAACTTCTTTGTGCTTACAGGTTTTGTCAAGGAATCTACAACATTCATCAAAGTATCAACTTTCTCCAAATTTACCTTCCTATCCTCTACCATGTCACAAACAAAATGGTACTGGACACCAATATGCTTAGTCCTTGCATGGAAAGTAGGATTCTTCGCCAAACATATGACACTCTAACTATCACAACAAATAGTAATCTTCCCTACATCAAGTCCAACATTAGAACACAATCTCTTAAGCCAAATGGCTTCTTTACGAGCATGAGTTGCTGCCATGTACTCAACTTCAGTAGTGGACAAAGCAACCATAGGTTGCCACTTACTCATCCAACTAATAGCACCACCAAACATAGTGAACACATAAGCACTAGTGGATCTCCTGCTGTCAATGCCACCTGCCCAATTTGAATCCACAAATCCATGAATACAAAGTAAATGCTGAGGTTCTTTAGGATAACCATGATAACATAAGGAATACTTAGAAGTACCATGCAAATATCTGAACACTCTCTTCACTGCATCCCAATATACCCATCCAGGATTAGCCATAAATTGACTAAGGACTCCCATTGCTTGGGCAATGCTTGGTCTTGTGCAGACCATCACATACATCAAACTACCAACCGCACTAGCATAAGGAACTCTGTTCATATCCTTTGTCTTAGAAGGAGACTTTGGACAATCTTCAATAGACAACTTTGTCCCCATTGTAATAGGAGTAGTCAAAGGTTTGCAATCCATCATGCTGAATCTCTCCAAAACAGTGTTAACATACTTACTCTGGCCTAACCAAAGTTTTTTGTTTGCTCTATCTGTTCTAATTTCCATTCCTAGAATGTACTGAGCTACCCCTAAATTTTTCATCTCAAACTATGCTGACAACTAAGACTTCAAATCAAAAATCAAACTTTTACCATTCCCAATGAGTAACATATCATCGACATACAATGCAATAATGAGAATGCGATCATTGTCAAACTTGTAGTAAAAACAATGATCTGATTTCAATCTTTGAAATCCAATACTCAACATAAAGACATCATACTTCTGGTACCACATCCTAGAAGACTATTTCAAACCATACAAAGACTTTTTCAACTTGCAAACTAGATTTTCTTTACCTTTCACCACATAGTGCTCTGGCTGTGACATAGATATCCTCCTCCAAGTCACCATGAAGGAATTCTATCTTCACTTCCATCTGTTCCACTTCTAGATCATACGCTACTACAAGTGATAATAGGAACCAAATAGATGTCATCTTTGCAATGGGAGAGAAAATCTCACCATAGTCAATTCCCTCCACCTGAGAATACCCCTTTGCAACCAATCTAGCCTTATATTTCTCAATACTGCCATCTACACTGAATTTCTGTTTGAACACCTATTTGCATCCAACAGGTTTTCATCCTTCAGGCAAAGGCACCAAGTCCCAAGTATTATTCGTTTCCAAAGAAGCCTTTTCCTCTTTGATAACCTCCTTCTAGGAACCTACATCTTTCATACCCATAGCCTCTTTCACAGTTCTAGGCTTGTCAGTGTTAGAAATCAAAGTAAAAATACAATAAGAATCATGCAATGAATAACCAAACCTATCAGTTTGTTGCCTTATCTTTGTGGACCTCCTCAAAGGTTGAGTTTGAGGTTCTTCATCTTCGTCTAAACTTTTAGAGCTACTAGAGCTCTCCTCATTATCAAGTCCAATAGATGTTTTTGGTTTAACTTTCTTAGGGGTGGAAAGAAGCTAAACCACATCATCTTCTCTTCTTTCTTTGGCTACAAGACAATAGAAGAAGGATTGAGCTCTCCGAAGATCATGCTTCTGCTATACAGATCTCTCTTAGCTACTAGATCCCAAATCTTGTACCCTTTCACACTAATGCCATAACCAATGAAGATACACTTTATAGCCTTGTTCTCCAACTTAGACCTCTTCTCCTTAGGTACATGTGCATATGCCTCACAACCAAATACTCTAATGTGTCTTTGTTTAGGGTAAAATTGGATTTGTTGATCTTTTATGGTTTAGATGTTAAAATCCTCCTTTCACCCTAACATTGAAGGATCTAGGGTCGAGTGGTGAGCACTATGATACCCTAGGTCACTTACAGATGAAGGGAAACTTGGATTAGGGAATTAATTATCAATTTTTCCTTCTCCTATTCTCAATTGACCATTAAAACCCTAATTATGCAAATACAACAACAAATTAATGAATTACAGAAAAACCTCTTGCAGACGGGAGTAAAATGCCAAATTACAGAATACTTATTTTTGGGGTTCTGAAGCGGAACAGTTAGGGACACTGGAGTGGGCATCCAAGTCCAAGGTACCTTCTTTTTCAGGGAATTTGGACCTTCTTCGGACACTGATCAACCCTGTAACTTCTATTTTCTAGAATCTGTCTATGGAGGACACTGGAGCAAGCACCCTAGTCCCAAAAGTGCTCCTTTATCTAACTTTTCTTTAGATCCCAAATCCCTGATGTCTGCCAAGCCTTCCTACAACTCCACTTTTTTTGGATGCACCACATGTAACCTACAATCACCAGACTTGGTTTGGGGGTTGTGGTGTTTAGAGGTTTGCCTCAGTCAAACCCTCGAGGACACTTAAGTCTCTAAACACTGTTGTCAGATAAAGAGGGCATGCCCTTGTGAGGTAGAGGCCAAAAACTAAAGGAATCAATGATAAAAACACAATGATATGTCACCTTGTAGTGAAGCTCTCATGGAGGAAGATGCTCTTCATGCCATGAGGAGATTGATGCTCAAATCTGCAAATATCAACACACAAAAGATACAAGTCTGCTCTCGTAACACAATAGAAAGCCTTTAATCACCTTAAGAATGCCTAGAGTTCACAATGATCATCTAACTGAAATCTAGTTTACAAATGAATGCCTACACATCCTTATATATGCATCTACAAGCACTCTCGCCAAGATATTTGAAATTCAAACTTACCATCTCGGCAAAGGGACCTAATAACAGTCACTAACCGACACCCAAAAATTGGGGCTGCTCTAAAATAGGGTAGGCCTAGGGTGCGGGAGCCCAAGTCTCCCCCCTATTTTAGGCAGGGTACAACTCAATGGGTCCACCTAGGTCCTATTTACCATAGGATTTGTTGTGATGCTCACAACACGCCCCATTTTACTCCTTAGCAAAATGAGGACCCCTGCTGTGGCAGGCTTTCTTTGCTTGTTTGTGTGGGTCTGCTTGGTGGTAAAAGGGAAAAGGGATTGAGAGTACAAACCTTGTTAAAAATAAAGAAAAATAACATTAAGTACCAAGGCATAGTATGGGTGAATTCCTTGTCAAAAATGAGTAAGGGTTCCTTTTTGAACCATTTTAAAATTCATAGTATTTTGCAAGTTATAAGGGTTTTAAGTAAATGTACAATTCAAGGGTTTGTATGTTGCATATATAAAGTTGTTTGTATATAGAATGTCATTTCATATACAAATTCATTTGTATATTGTGCCTTTGTGTTAGTCGCAAAAGGGAAGTTGTTGGGTTTTTATATGTGGTTATACTTGTATGCATTTTATTAACACTTTATCTTCACATAAAAGTCGGAGCTGAAAATAATTAAATTGGAAATGAATAGTCAGTTGATTCTAGTGAATGTATGTTAGGCTTGTATGTTTGGCAAAGGTGAAATATACAAGCGGGATATACAACAGATTATACATGTCACAGAATCAAAATTTTATGAAATAGGATATAATTGTTGTATATTTTGTGCTTTGTATGTATGTATCGGGAGACATGCATTACGATATATACAACGAGGAAGTGAAAGAAATTAAAATACGATATAAATGATGCATTGGGACTTAAAGTAGATCTAGATATGCATTGATTTATATACACCGCGGAACCGAAGAGTTATTGAAATGAGATTGAATTGTTGTATGTTTCCGCTTGTATGTATGTTTCGGAATATACAAGGCAAAATATACAAAGTTTTATATACATTGCAGAACCGAAAGTAAGTTCAATGTGGTTTATAGAAAGGTCAAGTCCGAAGGGTGATATGAAAGGAATTTGTATGCATTTTTTTCTTGTATCTAATGGTTTGATACAAGCGGCATATACATCGCAGAGGTACAAGGGAAAGGTAAGGCGGGTCCCATCAGTTGCATGTCAGCATTGTATAATTACAATGTATGCTTTAAATATACAAAGCAAAGGATATGCAAAGTGAAAGATACAAAGAAAAGATACAAGCCGGATGTCAAAGAAATTAAAAAATAGAAAAGTCTATGTATGTTTTAATGCTTGTATGTTTACAACATACATATCCGATATACAAAGAAACTGAAGGCATCAGGAGAGAGAAAAGGAATGAAACGCTTTGCATAAGTTTGTTATATGCGCTTGTAGAAACGTGATATACAAGCAGCGATATACAATAAGGTACGAAAAAGGTAAAAAAGGGAAAAGAACCTTAGTTCGATTGTATGCATAAAGTGATTGTATGTTTGAAGATATAACGAGGGTATACAAAAGAGAACACACAAGGGAGAATATAAAGAAAAGTAATGTATGCAGAGATGAGCTAACAGTAAAAAGTTTAAAAAGTGTAAACACTGTAAAAGAAAGCCGAAGTTGTAGTGCATTAATTGCTATAATTAATGCAGGTCTAACACTCAAGAAAAGTAGAATTTAATGAGGGTTAGGGTAAAATTAAGGTTATTTTGCTTTCAGATATACTGTTAAGAGTTAAAATTTGTAGAAAAGAGCATTGTTATAGTAAAATTGAGCAGAACATTGTTGAGGCGATAGAGTTACAGTAGCTGGGTGAAAGTAAAAGGCAAAAGTAAGTCTACACCAATGGTTAAATGGTCACAAAAAATAGGTATTTATCCCAAAATGCCATTTAATTTCAAATGGTAAAATGCGATGTTAGTTTCAATAATTTCATTTTAAAACGTATGTATTTGTCAAATTACTATTTTAATTGTTAATTAACTAAGTAGAGCTTAACAAATGTAAAAGTAAAAGACAGAAAAGACAAAAGAGTTAGGGTAAAATGGTAAAAATAGAAATTCACAGTAAAAACCCTAGGCATGAAAGTAAAACGAAAGTTAAAAGATGCATGTTTCTATAGGATGGCCCCAAAACAGAAGAAAGATACAGGGGGCGAGGTGAAAAAAGAAAGAAAACCACGAAAAGAGATAGAGAAAGAAGAATTGCCCTTGCACAGAGGTTGTCTGTCCTTGATCAGTACGAGTGGAGTAGGCAAAAAAACATAGGAAATTATGATGTAGAGGAAGTGTTGAAGAAAATTACTGTTGCAGATGCTTCACAAAATATGAAGTGTATCTGGGAAAGTGGACTGTACAGAGCTACAGGTTTCCCACTGGCAATGGAGGCTAGGGATTTATGTTTAGATTGTGTGACTTTATATGATCCAGCTACAAGGAAGATCATGTTACATGACATGCTAATTGCTGATTTAACCACAGAGGGGATTGCTAGAACATTTGTATTAGAGATTAAAGAAAAAATGAGGGACATTGATATTGATCAATATAATGAAGATTTTTACACAAATGAAGGGGAATGTAAAGGTAAAATATTCTGCGGTTCGTATACACAGAAAGCAAACCCAAGGCTGTAGCCAGGGTACATAAGAATTTGATGAGGATATACTTCAAAGAAGAAATTCATTTGATGATCACCATGCTGAGTAGGTTAGTTGGATTGAGAGATGGCACCAAATGTGAACCATGGATGTTCACTGTCATTGAGTTCATACGAGCAGGAGAAAAGGAGCAAGGGCAAATCCACTAGGCCAAGGCAATAAGCATAGCTATTTGGAAGCAGGCCATGCTGAGACAATAGAAAATGTTGCCCTTTTATTTGTCCTCTTATGTGTTATATTCATGTGCTGCAGAAATTATGCCATAAATACGTGGAATAGAAAGGGTTGGTATCCTAGGGAATGGTCCTAATCAGAAATTAGTGTATGAGCACTACCCTGAATTACAAGAAGAGAATGCATTGAAAAAGTTTGCTTTGGTTAATGATGTCTTTTATACTTACATGGTAAGAGATTTGAGAGAGGAACCTGACAAAAGATTATCTAAAGATGCAGAAGATGAAATTGGATTGCATAGTTCGTGGTTCATTCAGTTTGAGCATTTTACTTACATAAGGACTGAAGGATTTGAAGGGAAACCATTTATGCTTCCTAGATATCCTTCTGATAAGTTGATTGTATTAGAATTTTCAAGACAAAATTTGAATGTTTTTAGAATGTATAAGAGGAAGTTCAATAATAGAGGAAATCTGAAGTTGCCTTGGGCTATTGGTAGAAACTATTGTTTCAATGAAGAGGTTGCAAGTTATTCAGAACAAGAATTGAGATATTATGGATTTCAAGAATTTGATTTAGTTAGGAGATTTGATCCTTTTCACAGAATCTAGAACTTTGTGGATAAAAAATATAAACATCAGATACACATTCAAGATTTTTGGGCTGATTGCAAGAATGACAGGGAAGTAAGAAAAAGAGCCCATAAAAGATTAACTATTGAGAAAATGAAATCTATAGGTAACATATATGTTCCTCTAGAGGTACAAGATGATGATAAATTGTTACATCATAGTTATGCAGAAGCAAGGGTAGCTCCTATTACAGAGCTTGATTGGTCAAAGCCATGGAATACATCTCTGGATGTATTGTCTGAGCCAGTAATATTATTTTCAAAGACATGCTTGAAAGATAAAATTGAGGAACTTAAGGCTGAAGGCAAAGAAATCACATATCCAAAGAAAGGAAGAAAAAGAAAGGCAGAGCCTAGTGAAGACCTACAATGCTTTGACAAGAAGAAAAGGAAGATTGTAGAGGCCAAAATTGTGGAAAAGGATAAAAATGCTACTTTAATGGACCCATATTCATTAGGCATAACAATAGCAGTGGCATCAAAATTTTTTGTAGATGCAAGGCCAATAAGTCATGAAATAAGTGTAGAAGAAGCACATACTACTAAAGAAGCAGTAGGAGAACAAATTAGAAAGGCAATCCCAATAAGTTTGTCAAAAGGTGAGACTTCTAAACCAGTTGGTATAATTGGAGCACAAGAAGTAGGTGAAAAGCTGAGGAATATATCTAGAGCTTCCACATCATCAGAACCAAGATAAACATATATTAAAGTAAAAATAGAGTTGGCTAAAGAAATACAACAGGAGTCAGAAATTCACAAAGCCAAACAAATTGTGGAGACTGTGCATATTTAGAGTAGTGATAGTGAGGAAAGAGCAATGTATAAAGGAAAAGAGATTGAAGTAGAAGATTCTAGTGATTTCTTGAGTGAAGAGGAGGAACCAAACATTCAAGCTGAAATGGAAATTGAGCACAACATAGAACATGAAGAACAAAAGGTACAGGAAGAAATAGGATCAGTAGATCCATTTGGTACTTTAGTTCCTCCTGAAATTATTAAATATGTGCAAGAAGAGGCACATAAAATTGAAGAAGCTGAAAGGGAAGTTGCATCTGAAGAGATAATCACAGAAAGGCATGCTTCAGCAGAAGAAGAAACAAAAGAGAACACCTCAGGTGTGGATGCATTAAATATGCTGAATATGTATGATGAGCCAAGCAAAGAAGACAAGAATACAGAAGATGTGCAGGATCAAGGAAAGGAAGTAAAAGAAGATAGCACAAAAGAAAGTTCCCTTGTACATACAGAGAAAGTACAGACAAAGGGTATAGACAAAACACAAGATGAAATCAAGAGGCCTGAAGGTACAGAGGCAGTAGAAAAGATGGATGAAAATAAAGCTGATGAACAAACAGAAGATGTTAACCTACCAGATATGGAACAAATACATGCAGAAGATGATCAGGAAAAAAGACCATCAGAAGAAGAAGCTCCTAAAGAAGAAGCTGAAGATGGAGGAGATACTGAAATAGAAGAGGAAGAAAATGAGGTTGAATCAAAAGAATAAGAAAAGGATCCTATGGAACAAGAGCTTCCACAATAGCAACAAATTCCACAACAAGAACAACAACTAGAGCAACAATAACAACAACAACAACAACAGGAACAAGAAGAAGAAGAAGAAGAAGAAGTGGAAACAGAGAGACCTTATGAAGAGGTAATTGATGAAGTTAAGACTATAGAAGGCATAAAAGAAATTCCTACCTGGTTAGGAGGAGAGGAAAGAGGTACAATTAGCACCAATTGACATTAAAAGATTGTTAGGTGAGAATCTTGGTTCAGGTCCTCCCAGAGGTCCCAGTCCTCCCAGAAATCCAAGTCCACCTAGAAATTTAGGTATTCCTATAGGTCTAGGTCAAGCACAGGTACCTACAATGGCTTATTTTAATGTAAACTCTCCCATACAGTTCACTGATTATCATGAGATGCCCAAGAACCCTGAAAATATATGTCCTAAGTACCAGTTACATCAAGATCCAGAAGATCATATTAAGATATTAAGGAGGCATGTTTTAGGGCTAGGCTAGAGTATGAAGATGTAGTGTGTAGGTTATTTCCTCACACTTTCAATGAATAAGCCTCTAACTGGTATGTGAATTTGCCTAATGGATACGTTTCTTCTTGGACACTTATGGAGGAAGCATTTTTATCTAGATTTAGGGGACCAATAGATCCTTCCATTTTATATCATAAGTTAGTTGCAATTAAAAGAAGTGAGGGAGAATTGATTGACAATTTAATGATAGATTTCAAAAGGCTTATTCTAGGATAGTAGCTCCATACACAGTAAATGCAAATACATTGTTAGCCATGTATTATGTTGCCTTAGATCCATTAACTGCCATGTTTGTCAAAAGAAAGCCTGACATAGATACAATATCTAAAGCCTATAAAGAGGCATCCTCTATAAACTAGGAGATGAGGCAGACAACTTATAATCCATTCCTCAATGGAGGAAATCTTGGGATACAAAATCAAGCACAACCTTGGAATCGAACTCCTACACACAACACTCCATTGCTAAACTCAGTTCCTACATACACACATGTGTATAATCCTGTCCCAATCCAAGCCATAGTCCCTTACACTGGTAACACTGCCAATAATAATCAGAATAATGGCCAATCTTTCTTCCAACCTCCTCAGGATACATTTGTGGCAAAAGCACAAGAGGAAAGGGAAGATATCAAATAAATTACTGCACATTTAAGAAGGTTGACCATTGAAATGACACAATTGAGAAATGAGAATTTCTACGATGGAAACAACCAGGCATATAATTAGAGCCAAAACTAGAGTTAAAGCCAGAACTACAATCAAAACCACAACCATAATTACAATCAGAGCCCCAACCAAAATTAGAATCAGAATTATAACCAGGGTCAGGGCTCTAATTAGGGTTAAAATCACAGCCAAAATCAGAATCATAATCAAGGACAACAGATGCAAAATAGAGGACTTTCTATAGATAACAGAGCCTGGGGTAACAATAACAAAAATTAGAATCAGCCAAAGCCACCCAAAACATGGAACACAGGGCCTAATAATGGCACTCTAGCTTCTCCATTTGAGAATGTGGATAACCAGGATACAAAGCAAACAACTAGGATTCAAATGGCCAATGTAGCATTAAAAAATTGGTGTAGAATTCATAATAGTAGTGCCCATGCTGAATTAGACTGTCCTCAATTCCATCTGGCAGCAAGCATTTTTAATGTAGATGTACAGGCTCCTACTTCTAAATTTTTAATTCCCAAAGGTAATGAAATAGTACCGTCAGGGTATGATACTACTTTAGTCTTGGAAACTTTTACCTTTGTAACCAGAGAAGAGGAAGAGGACCAATTGTTAGAAGATGAGCCCTATTTTTGTGAAAACTTATATCTTGAAACAACCTTAGTACTAAATGCATTTCAGTTTCCATTTGAAACTGAAAATGAGGTGTTGTATGAGACCGAGGAGGTACAAGCCTTCCAATAGTCAAATAAGAATCATGCCTATAATCTAAGAAGTAATACTAGGCCAAGTGGTCCTTTCACCACTTCCACTCCTAACAATTTCAATACCCCCCTAGACTAGAATGCTAGCAATAATCCTACTATATTGAAAGCCAATCACTATAAAAATAATGGAACAGTAGCACAAAGGGTCCAAACAAGTAAAACAGAGATAGTAGAAACAATGAGATTGATGAGTTATCTGTCAGAGGAGATAAAGAAAATTAAGGTCAGTATACCTTTGTGTGAATTGTTGAAAAGTCTAGGGGTTAGAAATGCTTTCATAAAATCCTTGGATGCATTTGTGACAGGTGAGGTTTCTATTGAGGTAAATGTTCCTAGTAGGGATTCATAGCTAAAAGAGAAAGGTAAGAAAACTAAACAACCTTCCAATACCAATGTAGTAATGTATGCAGATAAGAAGGAGGCTCCTCCTTTCTTGTTAACCATTAGAATGTTTGGAAAGAACATATATAATTGTATGGTAGATTTTGGTGCCTCAGCTAATGTAATGCCCTTAGGAATATGCAAAACTTTAGGGCTGACCCCTACCAAATCTGCCAAGGTTGTTACACAGTTGGATAAAACTGAAGTTAATGTGATAGGAGAACTAATGCATATTCAGATGCAGTTAGCTTTAGACCCTAGGGCAAGCTAGTTTATTGACATCCAAGTAGTAGATATACATGCAAAATAATGGGATGCTATTGAGTAGAGACTGGTCTAAAACATTGAACGGATATATGGCCACTGATTTTTCACATATGTGGTTACCTTGGAGAGGTGTGCCAAATTAGATCAGAATAGAAGCTGAACCCAAGATGAAACACATGATCACAGAGTACAATAGGACCAATGAAATATTGTATGCTTCTATTGAACCTAGTGTTTATAGGGTCACTAACAAAGGGGTACAAATTGAAGAAATACTAATGCTGAATTTTAGGGGAAAACAGGTCAGTAAGGAGACTATATTATTCATTGAGTCTGATGGAAACTCTTTTGATGAAGAAAACAATGCACTAAATAATTTTAGTCAGGTCATTAGACAGGAAATGGAAAGTGCATGGAACAAAATATTCCAGTTCAATGCAAGTTATACAAAGATATGTGTAGGGTCCATGATAAGCCACATTCTAAAGAAAAGTGTGGAATGTGCAGGGATATTATTGAATATTAGTACATAAAGTGTACAAAGGGGATGGAAATGGAAGAAGGAAACGTTAATCCTAGTCAACCAGAGAGATACTTTCAGAACAACATAAATGGATCAACTCCAGATTTAGAAAAAAGTTTAGACAAAAGTGTTTGTCACTCTAATTTGCACACTAAAAAGATAAATGTACAAGTAAGTCAAAATGAATTACATATGAATGAACAAAAGAGCACCTCACATGTGGTAGAAAAAGAAAAACATGCCAAAGTAAAGGGTCAAAAGAATAAGGATGGCATGTGGACATTAAAATGTGATGGGTCCAAGTCTAAATAGGGTGCAGGTGTAGGTGTAGAGCTTATAGATCCTCATGGTAAATCATATTTAGCAGCATACAGGTTACAATTTGCTTGTACTAACAATGTTGTAGAGTATGAAGTTGTAATTTATGGACTAGTCATGGCTATAAAGAAAAAGGTAAAAATGATCAGAGTATTTTCAGACTCTGAACTAGTAGTCATACAGGTAAGGAAATTGTATGCTTGTAATTATAAAAAGATGGTTTTCTACAGGCATAGGGTGTGGGATTTGATAGATTCATTTGATTCTTTCAATATAGAGCATATCCCTAGAGAATTGAACCATAGGCCAGATGCACTAGCAGTTGCTACTAGCACTTTAGAACCATTAACACTGTCAGGGTTGAAAACATTTGTTGTAGAATTAGTGAATGTGCCTAGTGTAGCAGATAATGTAACTCATTTTTAGGCATTTGAAGGGGATCAACAAATTGTGGATTTTCTAACTTGTAATGAGGTATTTGAGGCTGAAATTATTGATGAACAAGAGAGGCCTGATGTGTCTTGGGATGAAGAAGACATAATCAACTTAAAAAATAATTTTTTTCCTAAAGGAGTGATCGAGTTAGAACAGATCTTTGACTTTGATGGGGTAGTAAGACAGAAAGACTTACCCAAAACTAAGGGAGGTAAGTGTGATCCATATAACTTAGGAACAGAGCAGAGTCCTCAAAATGTACAGATTGGAAAAGCTTGTTTTGAAAAGTTGAGAAAAGAAATTATAGATGTTATGAAAGATTACAAATACGTCATAGCATGGACATATGAGGATTTAAAGACATATGATATGTCCATCATCAATCATGTGATACCTTTGAAACTGGATATTAAACCATTTAGGTAAAAGCAAAGGCCTGTGAATGCAATTTTAGAACCTTTGATATTTGAAGAAGTGAAAAAACTGTTGTTTGCTAGAATAATTTTCCCAGTTAGACATTCAACTTGGGTAGCTAATTTAGTACCTATCAGAAAGAAAAGTGGAGACATCAGGTTATGTATAGATTTTAGGAATTTGAACAAGGCATCTGAAAAAGATAATTATCCTCTGCCTTCCATAGATGAAGTGTTACAAGCAGTGAATGGAGCCAAGATGATGTCTTTTCTAGATGGATTTTCAGGATATAACCAGGTCCTAGTTGATAAAGAAGACAAGTGGAAAACCACTTTTACTTGTAAATGGGGTAATTATGCATACAGAAGAATGTCGTTTGGTTTAATCAATGCAGTGCCACTTTTCAACGAGCCATGAATATTGCATTTCGTGGATTGTTAGGTAAATGCACTGTAATTTATATGGACGATTTAACTATTTATTCTAAGGATGTATCTACTCATGCTGAGGATCTGAGAAAAGTACTCAAGAGATGTGTAAGGTATGAAATTTCTCTCAACCCTAAGAAATGTTCATTTGGCATAACTGAAGGGAAATTATTAGGGCATGTCATTTCTGAGAATGGGATATCTATTGATCCTGATAGAATAGAAGGAATAGAGAAATTACAATTACCAAACACTAAGAAGGAATTAAAATCATTTTTTGGTAAAATTAATTTTGTCAGGAAGTTTATTACAAGGCTTTTTAGAGATTGTACAACCACTGAATGCCATGTTGAAGAAGGATACAGTGATAGAATGGACACTAGTAGCCAAAGCAGCACTTGAAGATATCAAGGAAGCTATTTCTGATGCTCCTGTATTGACAAGTCCAGACTATACAAAGCCATTTTACATTTATTCTTTTGCCTCTTCACATTCTGTTGCAACTGCTTTGACACAGAAGGGAGAAGATAATGAAGAGAAGCCCATAGCTTTTATGAGTGTACCTCTAAAGGATGCATAGTTGAAATATCTTGATACAGAAAGACATGCGTTCACACTGGTAAGAGCAGTAAAAAAGTTCAGACATTATATCTTACGTAGTCAGATTAAAGCCATAGTACCTGATGCAGAAGTGAAGATGCTGCTGATGCAGAATGAGCCTGGAGAGAAAAGAGCTAAATGGATAACAACTTTGTAAGAGTTTGATATGGAAATTATCCCAATGAAGTTGGTTAGAGGACAAGCTTTAGTGCAAACCATAGCCAATATAGACCCAAATTTGGTGAAACAACAATATGTGTTGAATACTAGTGATGCATCAGGGTGGTATGATGATTTGAATACTTTTCTGATATTAGGGAAATATCCAAGCAAGATGAAATCCTCACAAAGGAGAGCTTTAAAGATCAAAGCACAGAAGTACATGGTGCAAGGAGGTCTTCTATTCAAGAAGAACCATGAAGGAATATATTTGAGATGTTTAAATAGAGATGAAGCAGATAAGGTATTGCTAGAGCTGCATGATAAATATGGAACTGCTCATGGTTCCCATTTAGCCACAACACATAAGATATTGAGAGTAGGATACTATTGGCCTACTATGTTTAAGGATTCAGAAAGTCACATTAGAAGTTGTCACATTTGTCAAACTACAGTAGATAAAGGAAGAAATCAGGCTAATCTGTTACAACCAGTTATTAAGTCTAGGCCATTTGCACAGTGGGGCTTAGATTTTATTGGAGTCATAAATCCTCCATCATATGTAGGACACAAATTTATATTAACAATGACTGATTACTGTACAAGGTGGATTGAAGCCACATGTTGCAAATTCTCTACTATTGAGGTAGTCATCAAGTTCCTTGAAGAGAACATCATAACCAAGTTTGGAGCTCCATACTCACTGGTATGTGATAATGGCCCTGCATTTTCTTCTTTGAAATTTTCTAAATGGGCATTTGAACATGGAATAGTTTTAAAGTTTTCTTCAAACTATTATCCTTAGGGGAATGGGTTAGCTGAGCCTACAAACAAAATTTTATTAGATATAATCAAGAAGCTAATTGAAAAGAATCCAAGAGAATGGAATACATTGCTAAAATGCATTATGGGTAGATAAGACTAAGGTTAAGTCAGCCTTGGGTAATGCACCATATCACCTAGTTTATGGGACTAATCCCATACTTCCAATAAATCTAAGAATACCAATCTGGAAGTTTACTAATGAATATTTAGGCTTTAATGATCATAGGGAAGCTAGAATTGTTCAGATGCTTTAATTAGATGAGAAAAGAGATCAAGCCATTGAGAAATTTGCTAAACATCAAACAGTGATTAAAAGATGGTTTGATAAAAGAGCAAGAGTCAAAACGTCTAGAATTTTAGACTTAGTGCTATGCTGGGATAAAGCACATGAAAAGAAAGGGAATCATGGAAATTTTGACAAGTTAGGTTAGGTCCATTATAGGTCTCAGAAATAATAGGAGACAACACTTTTAGGCTCAAGACCTTGACTGGAGAAGATGTACCATTACCAGTTAATGGACAACACTTGAAACATTACTTTCAGGCTTGAGGTGAGGGTTGTTGGTCTGTTCTGTATCATAGTGTGAATAATGTATAGTTTTGGTGTTTTATTTGTTTTTTTGTTGTTTTGTTTTGGTTTTGTGTTTGTTTGAGTGTTGCATTACTTTAGCAGGGTTGTTTGTTTTATTTTGGAGTATACAAGAGCAGACTAACAACCACTGAAAATAATATAAAATTTAAAACATTCAAGTTAATTATTTGAAATTTATACATAACTTGTTGTGACTGTCATGAATGTAGAAAGTTAGATGATTTGTGAAATTTTGTATTCAATAATTGTGGGTTGAGTATTCAAGGGAAGTTTCTCACAATGACACACCTAAAATCCTTGGGTTTGTTGAACTTACCAGTGTAGATATTAGGTGAAAAATTAGAGGTCACCCTTGTTACCATTACAATTCTCAACTTAATTTCAGCAAGTGACCATTCCTTGCATCATGAATTTACAACTGTAATATCTTATGAAATCTTTATCAAAAACAAAATATAAAATAATTAAATAAAATAGATTTTAATGAAATCTAGGTTAAGTCATCTAAGTAACTCTATCGGGGCTATAGACGCTTGCTGGTAGTGGGGCTCTACTTAGGAGAATTGTAACGATAACCTTGTCGGGGCTATGGACGTCTACTGGCAGCAAGGCTCTATCTGGTTGGCTATGAGGGAATGACATCAACTAGGTAGTCTAATATCAGTCACTGGTTGGTTCAACTGATTTTCAAGATGAGGATTATTAATCATGTGCACCCACTTAAACTAAAAAGGAAAATTCATGACCTTATTGAATACATTAAGTCTCAAGTTAGATAATGATTTGCAAGAAAGATAGTTGGAAATTATGAATTTATTTCATTTTGTTTTCTTTAATATTTTTTTTTAATTTAATTGTTTTATTTGGTTGCTAGTTGTTGTGATACCCACAACACGCCCCATTTTACTCCTTAGCAAAATGAGGACCCCTGCTGTGGCTGGCTTTCTTTGCTTGTTTGTGTGGGTTTACTTGGTGGTAAAAGGGAAAAGGGATTGAGAGTACAAACCTTGTTGAAAATAAATAAAAATAACATTAAGTACTAGGGCATAGTATGGGTGAAATCCTTGTCAAAAATGAGTAAGGGTTCCTTTTTGAACCATTTTAAAATTCACAGTATTTTGCAAGTTATAAGGGTTTTAAGTAAATATACAATCCGAGGGTTTGTATGTTGCATATACAAAGTTGTTTGTAAATACAAAGTCATTTCATATACAAATTCATTTGTATATCATGCCTTTGTGTTAGTTGCAAAAGGGAAGTCATCGGGTTTTTATATGTGGTTATACTTGTACTCATTTTATTAACACTTTATCTTCACATACAAGCCAGACCCGAAAAGAATTAAATTGGAAATGAATAGTCAGTCGATTCGGGTGAATGTATGTTAGGCAAAGGTAAAATATACAAGTGGGGATATACAACAGATTATATATGTCACGGAATCAAAATTTTATGAAATAGGATATAATTGTTGTATATTTTATGCTTTGTATGTATGTATCGGGAGACATGCATTGCAATATATACAACGCGGAAGTGAAAGAAAATTAAAATATGATATAAATGATGCATTGGGACTTAAAGTATACCTAGATATGCATTGATTTATATACATCACGGAACTGAAGAGTTATTGAAATGAGATTGAATTGTTGTATGTTTCCGCTTGTATGTATGTTTCAGAATATACAAGGCAAAATATACAAAGTTTTATATACATTGCGGAACCGAAAGTAAGTTCAATGTGGTTTATAGAAAGGTCAAGTTCGAAGGATGATATGAAAGGAAGTTGTATGCATTTTTAGCTTGTATCTAATGGTTTGATACAAGCAGAGGTACAAGGGAAAGGTAAGGCGGGTCCCATCGGTTGCATGTCGACATTGTATAATTACAATGTATGCTTTAAATATACAAAGCGAAGGATATGCAAAGTGAAAGATACAAAGAAAAGATACAAGCCGGATGTTAAAGAAATTAAAAAATAGAAAAGTCTATGTATGTTTTAACGCTTGTATATTTACAACATACATATCCAATATACAAAGAAAGTGAAGGCATCGGGAGAGAGAAAAGGAATGAAATGCTTTGTATAAGTTTGTTGTATATGTGCTTATACAAATGCAATATACAAGCAGTGATATACAATAAAGTATGAAAAAGGTAAAAAAAAAGGAAAAGAACCTTTGTTTGATTGTATGCATAAAGTGATTGTATGTTTGAAGATACAACGAGGATATACAAAAGAAAACATATAAGGGAGAATATAAAGAAAAGTAATGTATGCAGAGATGAGCTAATGGTAAAAAGTTTAAAAAGCGTAAACACTCTAATAGAAAGCCAAAGTTGTAGTACACTAATTGCTATAATTAATGTAGGTCTAACACTCAAGAAAAGTAGAATTTAATGAGGGTTAGGGTAAAATTAAGGTTATTTCACTTTTAGATATACTGTTAAGAGTTAAAATTTGTAGAAAAGAGCACTGTTACAGCAAAATTGAGCAGAACATTGTTGAGGCGATAGAGTTACAATAGCTGGAATAAAGTAAAAGGCAAAAGTAAGTCAACACCAATGATTAAACGGTCACAAAAAATAGGTATTTATCCCAAAATGCTGTTTAATTTCAAATGGTAAAATACGATGTTGGTTTTAGTAATTTCAGTTTAAAACGTATCCATTTGTCAAATTACTATTTTAATTGTTAATTAACTAAGTAGAGCTTAACGAATGTAAAAGTAAAAGACAGAAAAGACAAAAGAGTTAGGGTAAATGGTAAAAATAGAAATTCACAATAAAAACCCTAGGCATGAAAGTAAAACGAAAGTTAAAAGATGCATGTTTCTATAGGATGCCCCCAAAACAGAAGAAAGATATAGGAGGCGAGGTGAAAAAAGAAAGAAAACCATAAAAAGAGATAGAGAAAGAAGAATTGCCCTTGTACAGAGGTTGTTCATCCTTGATCAGTACGAGTAGAGTAGGCACAGATACAAACATAGGAAATTATGATGCAGAGGATATGTTGAAGAAAATTACTGCTACAGATGCTTCACAAGATATGAAGTGTATCTGGGAAAGTGAACTATACAGCGCTGTAGGTTACCCACTGGCAATGGAGGCTAGGGATTTATGTTTAGATTGTGTGACTTTATATGATCTAGCTACAAGGAAGATCATGTTACATGACAGGCTAATTGTTGATTAAACCACAGAGGGTATTGCCAGAACATTTAGATTAGAGATTAAACAAAAAATGAGGGATATTGATATTGATCAATATAATGAAGATTTTTACACAAATGAAGGGGAATGTAAAGGTAAAATATTCCGTAGTTGGGATAACCCAGAAACCAAACCCAAGGTTGTAGCCAGGGTACATAAGAATTTGATGAGGATATACTTCAAAGAAGAAATGCATTTGATGATCACCATGTTGAGTAGGTTAGTTGGATTGAGAGATGGCACCAAATGTGAACCATGGATGTTCACTGTCATTGAGTTCATACGAGCAGGAGAAAAGGAGCAAGGGCAAATCCACTAGGCCAAGGAAATAAGCACAACTATTTGGAAGCAGGCCATGCTAAGACAACAGAAAATGTTGCCCTTTTATTTGTCCTCTTATGTGTTATATTCATGTGCTGCAGAAATTATGCCATACATACATGGAATAGAAAGGGTTGGTATCCTAGGGAATGGTCCTAATTAGAAATTAGTGTATGAGCACTACCCTGAATTACAAGAAGAGAATGCATTGAAAAAGTTTGCTTTGGTTAATGATGTCTTTTATACTTACATGGTATGTTGCTAGTTGTGCAATTTGTCAAAGGGCCAAGGGTGTGTCTTCAAATGCAGGTCTATACCAGCCCCTTCCTATTCCCAACAAGCCTTGGGAAAGTATAAGTATGGATTTTGTACTTGGGTTACCTAGAACAGTCAAAGGGGTGGATATTGTGTTTGTTATTGTTGATAGGTTTAGCAAGATGGCTCATTTTGTGCCATGTAAATGCACAAATGACGCATCTCATATTGCAGGTCTATTTTTCAGAGAGGTAGTAAGGATACATGGTTTGCCATTGTCAATTGTAACAGACAGGGATTTGAAGTTTGTAGGTCACTTCTGGAGGACCTTGTGGAAGAAGTTGGGCACACAGTTGTCCTTTTCATCAGCCTACCATCCACAAACTGATGGTCAGACTGAAGTAGTTAATAGGTCCCTTGGAAACCTTCTACGATGCCTTACCAAACAGCACGGTTTGGCATGGGATTTAGTTATCAGTCAGGCTGAATATGCCTACAATGATTCAGTGAACAGGAGTACTGGTAAAAGTCCTTTTGAGGTAGTTTATGGTTTTCACCCAAGGGGGCCACTTGAATCGAAGGATCTCCAAGGATGGGATAAAAGGAGTGCACTTGATTTTGCTACTTCCATGAAAATAGTCCATGATCAAGTCAAGTTGCAATTGGAAAAAACAATCACAAAGTACAAAGAAAGGGCAGATTTGAAGAAAAGAGAGGTGTAGTTCAAAGTTGGAGATTTAGTTATGGCATATCTAAGGAAAGAAAGGTTGCCAAAAGGTCAACCAACTAAACTCCTGATGAAGAAGATTGGGCCATGCAAAGTAGTGCACAAATTCAGTCCAAATGCATATGAGATTGAGTTACCATCTAGTCTTGGTATCTCTCCTATTTTTAATGTTTGTGATCTTTATCCTTTCAGACCTCCATTGCATGGTGATATTGGATCAGATGTGGTGGATGCAGATGCTGATTGGATTAAGGATTTGCCTCCAAGTAAGCCTTTATATTTGGAATGCATTTTGGATTCCAAAATTGTCAAGAAGACAAGAAAGGGTGTGTACAAAGACTACTTGGTCAAGTGACAAGATCTTCCTGATTTAGAGGCAACCTAGATGAGTGAAGCAGATATTCTGAAGCATGGGAAGACACTTCAGTAGTTAGCAACTCAAGGGACTTGAGTTTTTCTTGTAGGGGGAGTATGGTGCAGCAACACCTTCTCTGTAGTGCAGGGCCATATTTTCTTTTATTGTTTCATAAGGCTCTTAAGCCATTTCATGTTGTAATAAGGGTCAATTTGGTCCCATTGGTGTAATTAGGCAAGGAAAACATGTTGTTTTGCTTGTTTGAGGAGTAAGACCAATGGCTAACTGATTTGAATATCAGTTTGCACGGTTGGAGGGAAATAACTGTTGCCTCTACATCTTTTCTAGAGATAAGCTATACGCCACACGGAGGAGAAGTGTGTGTTGCAGCAAAGACTTGATGAATGAATAAGAAGAGTTTTCTGGGTGTGATATATGTTGGTTTTCCTATGTGTTCTTTGTATTTTATGTCTCTGTTAAGATAGTGTACATCCATGCCCTAAATCGAATATTATCTGGTAGTTCCTAGTGTTCCTATAGTGTGCAGATGGTGTAATATTAGTATTTCCACAGAGGTTGGTTTGTAACCTAGGGGTTAGGGTTTGATTCATAAATGGAGACCCTTTCCTCTATCCGCTGAATCCCTGTGTAGTATCAGTGTGATGGGGGAAAGACTTTTTTAGTTTGTTGTTTTCTACATTCTCACCCAGGAAGCTAGAGAACTCAGCTGGATCCGACTAGGCATCTTCATGTGACTAGTCGAGAAATCGATGAGAAGTGAATGGTGTTGATTTGGGACTAGATTGATATAAGTGGTTGAGGGTTTGATACATGAGTTAGCCAAATTCCTTGTTCTGTAGAAGGACCTCATGCATTGGGTTATCGCAGAGTATTTGGGAAGCCATCGGTCTAACTTGGGGCGTCGGAAGAACCTTCGAAAGTCACTCCGATTCACAACGTCTGACCGATGAGTGAACATCGATGATAAGCAGATCCCATCTTGCTGAAGATTAGTAATGGTGTCAGAGACACATACAAGCATTCCTTCAGAAGACTAAGGAAGGTGGACCCCACACATAGCCTAACAAAGTGCATGAGTATGCATCAGCGTGACCAGAGGCATTAGGTTGAGGAAATTGCATTGGGCCAATGGTATAAGGTTTCACCAATCGGGGTGACTATTTCAAAGTGTCATCGATGAGGAGTTCATCGGCGTGAGACAAGGCGTCAGCTAGAGTTTGCAAGCGGTTGCCGATGAGGAGTGTGTTGCCGATAAAGACATCGAGGAGAGAATAAGTGTCAGGTTGACATGTCTAAAGGAGGATGATAACAATTGTCTGACCGATGTGCATGAGGGTTTCAGTGGATGTGGAGGAAGTGTGACTAACCGTTACGGTTAGGTCAATAGAGGCCAACGGTCATCGGAGTGTCGACGTGAGAAAAAAAGACACTGTCGATAAAGGAAGTATGTCCAAAGAAGACGGAAGACGTTGGTCATCAGTAAGAGTATATAGATCGGCAAGAGAAATAAGAGGGGGCCTGATAGTAGTTTGTTTGGCCGATAGGGAAGTTATCGCCAAGACATAGCTCAGGTCTAGCTGATTATACTTGAGGACCTTTCATTGCGCACTCTGCATCACATAGGTGGATACTTACAACTACAAATTATTTCACAAGGTGGACTGAAGCAGTGGCTCTGAAGGAATCAAATGAAAATGTTGTTTTAAATTTTTATTGTGATTTGGTTTCCCGATTTGGAGTGCCTGAGTCTATCATCTCAGATAATGCTTTGGCCTTTGTTGGACTAAAGACAACTGACTGGGCTGTTAAGAATGGGATCTATCTGAACACTTCATCAAATTATTACCCACAAGGTAATGGTTTGGCTGAATCTACAAATAAAAATCTTATAATTATTATTAAAAGATCAATGGAGGATAACCAGAGGACCTGGCACACTGATCTAAAATTTGCTCTATGGGCAGATAGAATAATTCCTAAAAGGACTATTGGGAACTCCCCATATCTGCTAGTGTATGGAAAAGAGGCAAGGTTGCCTATGACTATGGAACTACTAGCACTAGACATCATGAATCAGCTAGAAATGTTTGAAGCAAAGGATCCCATGGATGTCAGATATGCTCAACTTATGGACATTGAAGAGAGTAGAGATAAAGCTATGAAAGGTATGGAGTATCATCAGCTTCAAACAAAAAGAAATTTTGATAAGAAGGCCACCCCCAGAAATTTTAGAATGGGTGATATGGTGCTCAAATGGGATGAGTTGAAAAGCAAACTAGGAAAACATTCCAAGTTTGACAACATGTGGAGTGGCCCATTTCTCATTACTGAATGCAAGGAGCACAATGCATTTTAGTTATCAAATATGGAAGGAGAAAATCTACCTATCCCAGTCAATGGGATACACTTGAAGAGGTGTTTTGAGGTATGAGTGCCTTGTAAAGTAGTAGATTAGATTTCTTACTTTCAAATAAGTGTTGCTGCACAATAGTTTAGATCCCTTTTGTTTAATTTCCCTAAGTGTTGTCTAGCATAGTTTGGAGGGGTTACCTTCAGCATTTTGTTTTGGTTTTGGCCTTCCAAAGTGTTCTTCATTGCCAATATGCTGAGTTACTAAGGTCAGGTTTGTTTGCCAAAGATATTTTTTACTCTCTGTATGACTCCATGCCCAATGGATGCTTAAGGCCACTGGTCTAATTGTTTAGCAGGCAAACATCCCATAGAGGTCACCAAAATGTTGATCTATTTTCCATTGCCCAGAGCCAAATAGTTCACCTTGCATTTTCCTTGAAAATCTTTAGAAATGACCATACAAGGTGTAAATTTTTCAAATACTCATGCTCTACCTTGCCAAATTTCTCAAAATCTTCCCTGGAGATTCTTTGCAAAAAACCAAAAAAACCCAGAAATCTTTTAACTTCAAGTATTTTCTATCGCTAGGAATTTTCAGCTTCATGCTTGTATTTCAATATGCATTTTTGTATGTACATTCATATATACATTCGCCAATGTATGTTTTGAAGATACATTCACAATATACAAATGCCTTTGTATAAGCACTTCAAATATGTAAGGGTCAATGTGCAAAAGAGAATGTATATCAGGTTTGTATGTTTGCACATACAATAGGTACATACAACAAGTAGATACATTGGCAGGCTCAAGAAAGGAGTTAAATCAGCTTCAAAAGGCGCAAAAGGTAGTTGTATGCATTTTGTATGCATATTGGGTTATACATTGTAGGTATATTCCATCAAAGATTCCCACTTGCATGTTGGGGTTTGTATGTTGTTGATTGTATATTCGGATATACAACGAGTTTATACAAAGGAAAAACATATAAGGCAGATTGTATGTTAGAAGAGACAAGGTTGACATACAAGTGAGTATGTACAGTGGAATGTATATCGAGTTTGTATGTTTGCACATACAAGGCCGATATGTAAGTCCAACATGCAAGGCCAATATACAAAGATAGTATGCATCGGCTACAGTAGAGGTACATCAGTGCAATGAACAAAAGAGAATGTATATTTCGTATTGTATGTTTCCAACATACAATCGAAACATACGACGAAAAATATACAGGGTTGAATGTGCAAGTGGTGGGTACCATGATATACAAGGGCATTTGTATATCGGCCACATACAAGTCAAAGATACAAGGCCGATATACATGCAAAAGATCACATGCAATAGTGGAATGTATATCGTGCACATACAAGTGAAACATGCAATGCAAACATACAAGGCGATACACAAGCCAGATTTCAAAGTCTTTCCAGTCAACTTCATAAAAATTTGAAATTCGTAGCTTGTATGTATATGGTGCTTGTATATGCTGATATACAATGAAAGATACAAAGGATGCAAGCCAGATTTCAAATGGATATACATTTTGGTTGAATGCAGTGTTGAGTCCGCGGCTTGCATGTATGTGGGCAATTGTATATTACAATATACAAGTCAAAGGTGCAAAGGAAGTATACAAGGTGGACCTGGCTTGAGGATCAAATTCTGGCACATTCAGGCATCAAGTCCACAGCTTGTATGTATAAGTGCTTTGTATATTTGCACATACAAAGGAATATACAAAGAGGAATGATACAAGACGGACCCGACAAGGCGATCAAATACAGCTAATGGTCATTTTGGGGTCCACGACTTGTATGGTTGAGGATACAAGGGAGATACAACTGGTGGGGTCCACCAAGGCACAAGTGCTTTGCATGTATCTTCTGCTTGTATGTTTGCTTGTATATTTGCTTGTATATCCAACTTACAAGGGCAAGATATAAAGTTAATATACAATGGTAGGGCCCACACACGCAAAGACATTTCATAGCTCAATATACAAAGTGCCATGCATATCTAGAGATAGTTTCAGAGGCTGATATATACATAGGTGCAAAGCGATATATACAAGTGGTTGACCAAAACTTTGACTGCCTATATCTCCTCCGTCCTAGCGAATTTTGACATGATGCAAGAGGCAAAGATGCATGTTTTTGTCCCCTCTTTCATTTGGCAGGGTTTTCAGGGGTTTTTGTCACTTTTCATTTTTAGATCTAGATTTGCATGTTTTGGTTGAGTAGACGTTTCAGCGACCATTTTTTAGTAGATAGAGATATTTCTTGCATTCATTGTTGTACAAAGATGAAGCAGCTCGCATTGATGATAAAATATATCTTCTACCAATTCTTTGCTAAAGATTGATGATGCAACAGCTGCATTAAAGACTAACAAATATCTTTTATCTGCCTAGTTCCAAATATTTGACGCCATAACTAATGTAGCTGGACTCATTCAAAGGAGATATTTTATGTTCCAACTCATAAAGCGATTTTTTGTAACTGACTTAGGGTTAATTTGGAATGCTATATATATGCATTCGTATGTTGTAAATAGGGTTGGAAATTTTTTGGCATTTTAGTCTTTTTGTTTCCAAATAGAGCTTTTCTACTACTGTAACCTTGCCTTCTTATTAGATATATGCAAGTTATTTTTACCTCTTTGGCTGATTTTCTAGTTCTGTGTGAATCTGCATGTGGTTATCTGTGAACATTTTGTTCCTCTCAACCCTATTGCACCTTGCCTCTGCTAGAATCATCTAATCTGTGTATGTTTATTTGTTGTATCTGATTATATTGTGCATTTTCTCAATGTTGTGGAAGTCTCTTTTAATCTGTCTAGTGTATCACCCTTAATTTAAGTTTTCCTATTTTTCAATCTTTCATTTTAAAAGCATTTCTTCTCCCTTTTCCCCTCAAATTTTAGTAGTTTTAGGTGATAATCAGTCAAGGAAGCCAGCCTTCTCTGGAGGTCTGATCTCATTTAGCAAATTCCCACACTTAGAGATCATTCCCATTGTGTCATTGGAATGCTTGGAATCCTTCCAAGCAGGGTGCAATTTCATGTGACAACAAGTCCTTAGGTAGAGGTTTAGTAAAGATGTCTGCAATCTGATCCTTGGAAGGCACAAACTCCCATTTGACTTCATTCTTGTTCACTTGCTCTCTCAAAAAGTGAAACTTGATGGATATATGTTTAGTCTTTGAATGCAACACCAGATTCTTAGATATATTTATTGCACTTGAATTATCACAGAAGATTGTGATAGTCTCCTCATACTCCACTCTCATGTCTCTTAGCATTTGTTTCATCTACAAAACTTGAGTGCAACTACCTACTGCTACAATATATTTTGCTTCTGTAGTGGATAGAGATATTGCCTCTTATTTTTTGCTTATCCAAGAAACCAATCTCTTCCCCAGAAAGAATGCTCCACCACTGGTACTCTTCCGGTCATCCATATCTCCTACCCAATCAACATCTGTATAGGCATGAAGAGAGAAATCATGATCTCTAGGGTACCATAGACCATACTCAACTGTCCCTTTTAGATATCTAAAAATCCTGTTGACTACCATGACATGAGATTCTCTAGGATCAGCTTGGAATCTAGCAACAAGACCAACAACATTGATAATGTTAGGTCTAGTTTGAGTGAGATACAATAGTCCTCCAATCATTGACCTATACTTTTTCTAATCAGCCTTAGGAGAGTCATCATCTTTGCTCAACTTACATTTGGTTGCCATGGGAGTATTAATTGGCTTTGAGTCTTCCATCCCAAATTTCTTCAACAATTCTTTCACATATTTGGTTTGAGAAATGAAGATTCCTTTCTTTGTTTGAGTGATTTGTAGACCCAAGAAGAAATTCATTTCCCTAAGCATGGACATCTCAAATTCACTTTTCATTTGATTTGCAAAGGTTTTACACATACCATCTCTTCCTCCAAAAATGATAACATCAACAAACACTTCAAGGATCAAGATATTTTCATGATCAATTTTGAAATACAAATTGCTGTCAGCAGTACCTTTGTTGAAACCAATCTTCAAGAGATGTTTATGTAATCTTTCATACCAGGCTCTTGGGGCTTGCTTTAGTCCATACAGTGCTTTCTTCAACTTGAAGACCATATCACCATGATCAGATAATTGAAATCCATCTAGTTTCTCAATGTACACTTCTTCCAAGTCACCATTTAGGAAGGTAGACTTGACATCCATCTGATACACTTTGAAATATTTGAAGGTAGAAAATGCAAGAAATAATCTGACTACTTCAATTCTAGCCACCGGAGCAAAAGTTTCTTCAAAATCAACTCCTTCTATTTGAGAATAGCCCTTGTAGACCAATCTGGCTTTATTTCTGATTACTTCACCAACTTCATTCAGTTTGTTCTGGAAGACCCATTTGGTTCCAATCACATTCTTGTTCTTAGGTCTGGGAACAAGATCCCAAGTGTGATTTTTCTTAATTTGCATCAGCTCTTCCTCCATTGCTTTAGTCCAATTTTCATCATTGCGAGCTTCATTCACTGTCTTAGGTTTAATCTTTGAAATCAGACAATACTCATTTGAATCTTGAGTAATTCTTCTTCTAGTTTGTACACCTTTGCTTTTGTCACCTATGCTATGATCTTCAGAGTGGTTCAGTCTTACATACCTTGGAATTTTGAGAGTTTCTTGCACTTCTAATTCATGATCAGGCTCATTAAAACTCATCTCTTCTTCCTGATTTACTGGATCAGTTTAAATCTAAATTTCAGAAGGGGCTTGGGCTCCTTGAATCATAACACCATTTTGCTCATCTTCATCATATTCATAAAACCTTGAGGGTTTTTTAATTCCTTCATCAACCTTTACATTAGTACTTTCTATAATCTTTCTTAGTTTCTTGTTATAACACCAGTATGCTTTGCTTTGAGTAGAGTAACCCAAGAATATTCCTTCATCACTTCTAGCATCAAACTTGCCTAGATCTTCATCTCTTTTAATGTAACACTTGCTACCAAAGACTCTGAAATACCTCACAGTAGGAGTGATGCCAAACCAAAGTTCATAAGGAGTCTTACTAGTATTGCTTCTGATTTTTACTCGATTGAGAGTATAGACTACAGTGCTGACAGCTTCTCTCCAATATATCTGAGGAATAGTTGCTTCCATCATCATGGTCCTAGATGCTTCTTGGATGGTCCGTTTCTTTCTCTCAACTACTCCATTCTACTGTGGAGTCCTAGGAGCAGACAACTATTTCTTTATTCCATGTTTCTCACAGAAATCTATGAACTCACCGGATGTGAATTCTCCACCTCTATCAGACCTTAGACATTTCAATTTTAATCCAGTTTCATTCTCAACCATAGCCTTGAATATTTTGAATTTCTTAAGAGCTTCTAATTTCTCTTTCAGAAAAGTTACCCACATCATCTGGGAATAGTCATCAATTAGTAACATGAAGTATCTATCACCTTGCACACTCCTAATTCTTGCCGGACCACATAAATCAGTATGAACTAGGTCTAATAATCTGGTAGAAGATTGTTCCTTCCTTTTGAATGAGACTTTGCTCTGTTTACCCAACTGACATTCCTTGCACAAACTATTTGTAGGTTTTACCAATTTTGGAAGATCTCTTATAGCCTAAGTATTGCTTATCTTGATGATATTATCAAAATTCACATGACACATCCTCCTATGCCATAACCAAGTCTGATCAATTTGCACAAATAGATAACTTTTACCAGTACCAACTAAATGGAAGATGTTACCTTTTGTTTGGGTACTAGATGCAATATCTATTCTAGAACTCTCAAAGATCTTGCATTTTCCATTCTTGAATCTGAGATCATAGCCTTTGTCCACCAACTTTCCAACACTGAGAAGATTGTGCTTCAATCCTTCAACATACAGTACATTTCCAGTTTTGTTCCTTCCATCAAAAGAAATAGTTCCTCTACCTCTGATTCTACCAACAGAATTATCACCAAAATTTACCCTCCTCCTTCATACCTTTCCAAATCTATGAACTTATTTTTGTCACCTATCATATGGTGAGAGCATCCATTGTTAATGACCCAATCATCCTTTCCTTCAACTTGGACAGCCAGAGCTCTTTCTACAACTTTATGATTGACAGATTCAAAGGGTATTGGATCTTCTTCCTTGATGACAATGAACACCCAGTCACTTCCAGATTTGTCTCCTGTCTCTGATTCATCATCTGTTACTCCTTCATCATCTCCTTCATGAACATAGTAACAATTCTTTTGGAACCTTGATTTGTTAGGATTTGGCCTTGAAAACCTTTCCAAACACCTTGAGGCAAAATTACCAATCTTATTGTAGTTAAAACACTTAAAAGGCAATTTTCATTCATACATACCGAATCCTCTTGGCAGTATTTTTACAATAAGGGCTTCAAGTTGAGCAGTTTCTACTTCTTCTTCTAGATAGTTTCCTTGAAGAGTTCTCTCCCAGATCAAATCTTTGTTTACCTTTTACAGAGGCACTGGCTTTGAATGCTGATTCAGTCTTTGGGGGGAATCTCCAAACTCAGTCATTTCAAATGCAGCCAATTTACTAGCCAATTGATCTCTTATGGCAGTTGTATGGGTTCTGAATTCTTTAATGGAAGCAGCCTTGATTTTATAAGAAGAAGGAAGGGATCTGAGAATTTTGCCAACAATCTCATCTTCATCTAAGACTCCACCAACATTTCTAATTCTACAAACAATCTCATTAACTCTTGGCATAAAAGAAGTGATATTTTCATCATCTCTCATCTTTAGATTTTCAAATTTCCCTTTCATACTCTATAACCTCACACATTTAACATACTTGTCTCCTTCATACAGAAGTTCCAATTTTTGCCAAATCTCAAAAGTAGTTGGTAGATGAACAACATTTGAAAGCTCTGAATTAGATAATGCGCTTAGAAGAGCCTCTATAGTCCATAGATTGTTTTCAGCATCTATGATTTCATTTTGGGTTTTCAGGCCACCCTATGGAGGAGTATACTTGGTTGAAGCCATGTTCTAGTATTGCATTCCCATACATTGCAAATGACATTTCATGCGACTTTTCCAAAGATTGAAATTGGTTCCATCAAACTTTGGACTATCCTTCTTGTAGGACGACATCCTAGATCTCCTCAAGTAGTTAAGCTCCTTTTAGAGGAACTTGGCTCTGATACCAATTGTTAGATTCAGGGTAGACAACTGAGAGGGGGGTGAATCAGTTGTCCAAAACTTTCTTGCAATTTACACACTTAAATCCACTTTGCAATTCAGCAACATAATAATAATTCAATCATGGAAACACAATGCATTAAACCAAGAGCAGAAACATATTAACACATAAGACACCAAGATTTTGACGTGGAAAATCTGGTTAAGGGAAAAACCACGGGGTGATTAACCCAAGAATGTATTCTCTGTTAGAAAAATAGAAAGAACAAAATGACACATGCCAATTAGGGCTCACTGCTCACAAGAGGCTTACTGCCTACTGCTGTGTGGTTACACAACATGCCCCATTTTGACTGGACAAAATAGGGACCCAACTTTTCTGGCTTGCTCCCCTTGTTTTGTGCTTTTGGTGGTAATGGTAAAAGTAGCATCATGTCAGTTTGTATGTACATCATGTTAAGTGCATCATGTCCTCCTGTCTAAACCAAAAGAATCTAGATTCTGAATCTTGCCTCAAAAAGCTTGCCATGTGAAATAGTGTGAAATTCTAAGCAAGTTTACCTCTTGCATCACCCTAAAATTTGGCCAAGTAAGAAAGTTATGTCCGGTCAAAGTTTTGGTCCAACCTGATATTTGGGGGGAGCATCATATTTCAAACATCACCCGATCTTTTAGATCACCTCGATATCGGTTTATCACCTGATATTCACCTTGCTCGCAAACATCCGAACGTCAAATTTAGGTGATGACCATATTTGCCCATCAGTAGCATCATGTATTTCGCGAGGATCATATTTCTCAATGTAACCCGATATTTCTTAATATCCTCCTGCCGCGAAATATCACCCTAAGGCATTATCCTAATGATGTCATTCAAGTCTAATAAACAAAGAAACAATCATGATGATGACGTAATCATCATATTCACCTCGTAGAGGCATAATTCCTAAGCATGACCTTTCCTGCATAACATGGTGATGATGTCATAGTGCCGTAGTGCTAAGCCAAGTCATCATCCGGATGACGTCATCCTGATATTCTGACAGGAGGTCATTTTAGTCTAAGGGGACCATCATCTTTCAAATATCACCCAATGTTTCAAATGTCACCCGCTATTCCGAAAGATCACCCTCCTCGCCAAATATCACCTTGATGTGGATGCATCACCCCATGGCTAGTATGATGATGACATCATCCAAGCTCGATGAACAAAGGAAATCACCTCCTAATGATGTCATCATCCTTTTGCCTCACACAGGCACTTTTTCAAACATCACTCCTATCCAATAAACATGATGATGACATCATGATAACTGTAACAATAAACAAGGCCACCCTTCCGTTGATGTCACCCTGATCTTTCAAAAGAAAGATCATCTTACCCATGGGGGTCATGTTCCAAATGTCATCCTGATCTTAAAATATGACCCGATAAGCAAAACTCGACATATCCTGATGACGTCATCTTCTTGGGAGGGTGATATTCTTCAAAGCTCTTTCCTCGGGATCATGTTCCTTGGACCTAATTTCTTTCAATACCAATATGATGTCACCATCATATCATGACCCAGTACGGAGAATGTCCAGAAATCTACATGCAGGTGGTGGAACTGAATGAATTATCAAAAGGGGACTAATTTCTTGTGTGCAAGCAGATTTTCATTGTATCATGACCGAATATTTATGTTCACACTTTCAAGGCATGATTTAGCATTAGTTTTTATCCTCCTGTTGATTATTTAAATGATAGTGCCTAACTTCCATATGATGACCGCAGGCGCAAATAAAGAGGAGGAGGTGCATCTGCTTGAGGAAGGTCATGCTGATTATCCTAATGATGTACGCTTGAGATACAAAAGGTGGAAAACAAGTGACGCAAGCAGATTTTGAACCCATTCCTTATCCTGATGATGACGTCCTTTCACACTTTGGCGAAGGATATCCATGATGATGATGTCATCGTCATATCCTAATCAATGAAGAGTTTCAATCAACGACCTGATTTTAAAAAATAGAAAATGGCAGGAAAGCTGTGGGTACGCGGATTTGTCACTGCACAGGCCATCTTCGATAGAGAATTAAATGCTTGATCCGACCATGCAAGTCTCATTGATGATCATGCAGCCTGCAGAACAAGAAGTGCACGCAAAGCCTATGGAGGGTCTACATGCAGACTTGACCCAATAGCGTGCAGGTAGAGATATAATAGAGCATTAATGGCGAGGGACATCCCGAGTGGCGCACCAGATCCTGAGAGGTCAAAATGGACCAAAAGGAGACAATGCATTGAATGCGGTGGTTGCCCGATGGAGGAAGTTACTAAGCGAGCGGTGCCTTGTTTGGGTGCTCTGCTCGAGGTTTTGGTGGGATCCATCTTCCACCATTGGATGAGACATCTGAAGAGGCTGACCGTTGATTCAGCCATGTTTTCTTGGGCACCGCATTGGGGAGAAAGCAGAGACATATATTTAGCCCCATTACTGCTAAAAAGGGGAGGAGGTCAATCATACAATATCATACCTGTAGCAATTTCATGTAGTAGACCAGATTGCTGAGACTAGTGGGGACTGAATGGTTGAAACATTCAAGGTTCTTTCCTCATGATCATTGTAAATATGCATGTTTTATGAACATACTGTATGGAGATGAAGCTTCAGATTACATCATGATTGTAAACCTTAAGTAATCTTCAAGTTAATTTCTAGATATGTACTGGTGAATGTTGTGTTCTATAGAAACGCTTTCACTTCATTGCATGTTGTTGTCAACTCTACCTCTGAAGATTTGCATTGGATCATACTAATTTGTGGAATATCCTGGTGAAGTATGATTTCAATTTTCTTCTCTTCATTACTGTATGGGGGCATGTTTGTGGATTAGTGATCTCAGTCAGGTAATCTTAGGAATCTCTCTCTCTAACCCTTTTTCTCATTTTAATTTTATAGAAGTTGCTTTCATAACTGCACATCATGATAAATATTAAGCAGAACAGGGGAATATGCAGACATCTCGTAGATACTTGATCATCCTTAGCATATTCCTAAGCTAGATGCATGTACCATTGAAAATTTCATGTAGGAAATCACTAATAAGGGTAGAACTCATGCAAATATCACCTTAGGCACATCATTTGGGGGTATATGCTGTGTAGAGTAACTTCCCTAAAAGCATTATTGCAGAACCAGAACCTACTGATTCATGTAAGGCCCCAAAATGGAAAACAACAACACACATTAACCACTGAGAGATCTTAGCAAATTATGACCTGATCACCGGGGACTTGGGATCATGAATTCTATGAATCCATTGTATCTTTTAGGATAAACAAGGGTTGATGTGTAACTTTTGTTTCATGTTGTACTTGTGTGTGTCTAACATCAACATCAACAACAACAAAACTGGCGCTAGAAGGAGGGTCTGAACAAGAAAACTGTAGATTCCTGCAAACATTGCTTAAGTATCATGTCAGTTTCCAAATCTAACCATAAAATAGCCTATCTTTCTTAAAATTTGAAGAATCCTGGCTTCTAAGCCAAACACCAAGTCTAGATCTAGTGGACCCTTTGAAGAACTACCTACCAGGGGATTCAGACCTAGGACTGGGGACCTTCATCACTCCCCTGATCCTAGTACATTTGGAGCTTCACCAGGGCCTACTCCTACAACTCCTATTGGCCTACACATACTTGCAGGGCCTTCTGTCACACCTCAGCCGATCATACCTCAGATCTAACCCCCTCTAGTTACAATGTAACTCTTCACAGCAGAGTCACCTTTGACCTTCACTGCATATCATGATCTGCCCAAAAATCTAGATAAAATTTGTCCTAGATACCACCCATATCAGGATGCTGATGATCATGTTAGAACCTTCAAAGAAGCCTATTGTAGGGCTAGGATTGAGTATGAAGATGTGGTCTGCAGGTTGTTTCCGTTCTCCTTAGGAGAAGAGGCCTACAACTGGTACATTAATTTGGGCCAAGGTTCAGTCAATTCATGGGATGCGTTGGAGAAAGCTTTCAAGGATAGGTTCAAGATGCCTATAGACCCTTCAACAAACTACCATTTATTTGCCACTATCAAGAGGTCTGAAGGAGAGCCTATAGCAAACTTCAATGCTAGATTCCAGAAGATGTTGTCTAAGCTAGTGGCTCCTTATAATGTAACAGATGAAGTTGCCAGGAGCATTTACTACTCAGCCTTAGATCCCTTGACCTCCATGTTTATCAGGAGGACACATCCTAGTGTAACAACTCTAGTAGGAGCCTTTGGGGAAGCTATCAAGGTTAGCCAACAATTAGTTCCTACCCCCACACCAAATGTCACCTTCCCTTCACTTCCAGGCTATCCAACATATCCTGTCCACCAACAGACTAGTGGGGCCATGATACCTTCAACCATGATGTTAGCCCCCTTGCAAATACCTCCACTTAGTGTCATGCCACCACCAAGTGGAAATAGCCAGATGTTGCCATATTAGACACAAGTGCCACATGCTGTAGAACAACCCAACAATAACAATGGGTCTTCCTTTTTCTAGCCCCAAGAAGAAAATGTAGTGGCAAAGGCTCAGAAGGAGAAAGAAGAAATCAAAGAAATATCAGCCTAGCTTAGGAAACTTACCACTGAGGTCACCCATCTGAGAAATCAGAACTTTTACTCTCAGCCTAACCAAAATAGAGGCTATGCCAATGACAGACCAAACTATCCTGACAAGGGGTACAACAATAATTACAGTAACAATAATGGCAACAACAATCTTCCTAGATAGCCTAGAGTGTGGAACACTAGGCCAAACAATGGTTCCTTGCCATCACCCCTAGATAATAAGCCTCCTGTTAAACCTAAACAAACAACCAGAGTAAACCTTGCTGAGGCGGCACTTGCAAACTGGTGCAGGATTCATAATACTAATGCTCATGCAGAGTTAGATTGCCCCCAATTCAGGGTTGCAGCCAACATTTTCCAAGCTGAAGTGTCCAGTACTTCAGGAAATCCACCTTATGTAGATAGAAATGAGATTGTCCCCTGTGAGTATGATACCACCTTAGTGCTGGAAAGCTTCATGCATCATCGTCATCAGCATGCAACCTCATCACATCAGGATTACACCTCAACATGTGAGGAATCACCCATGGCTCTTGAATCCAACTATGTTTTCCCATTTGAAGATGAGAATGAGCCATCAGTGGAACATGAGGAAGTCAATGCTTATCAACAACAACCTCAAGGTAGACATAACTACAACCTGAGGAATAACTCAAATCAGTCTGCCAGCCCTTTGACCACCTCATTGCCTCCAAACAACTTAAATACTCCACCTGATCCCCAGGCAAATAATAACCCTGGATTTCCCAAAGTTAGTGTGCATCACTTGACACCACATAATGCAACACCAAAAGCCACAAATCCACCTCTTGGACCTGACAAATTGGTTTCTTACCTGACTAATGAGATGAAGAGGGTTAAGATCAGCCTGCCATTGTTAGAACTGCTTAGGACCCCTGCTATCAAAAGTGCTTTGTGAAATCTTTAGACAGTCCTACCCAAAAGGAAGATAGCCATACCTCAGGCCAGTTTGGAAATAAAGATCATGCTGCCAGGGATGCTAATACAAAATTAAAAACCCCAACCACTGTCCAAGCTGTAGAGACCTCCCACATGACCCTATACAAAGACAAAAGTGAGTCACCTCCCTTCCTCCTGATCGTAAGGATGTTCGGTAAGAACCTGCACAACTATCTAGTGGATTCAGGAGCATCTACCAACGTGATGGCCTTATCCATATGCAATGCCTTGGGGTTACATCTTGCCAAATCATTGAAGAAAGTAACCCAGCTAGACAAAACAAAAGTAAACGTGGTAGGGGAACTGACCCACATCCATATGCAACTAGCCTCAAATCCTAGAATCCAGCATTATATTGATATCTAGGTAGTCGATATACCTGATGCATACAGAATGTTGCTTAGTAGGGATTGGTCAAAGTCCCTCAATGGATATATGTGTACTGACTTCAATCACATGTGGTTCTCCTGGAGGGGAATACCTAACCAAATTAGGATCAAAGTTGAACCTCGCATGAAACACATGATTACCGAAAATAACAAAACCAATGAAGTCATGTATGTGAATGTGGAACCTGGAGTTTACTCCGTCAGACCTCCGACTGCTAGGGTAGAGGAGATTATGATGCTTGACGTACATGATCATGATGATAACCCTCAAGATGATGATGCATATCTAGAACCTCGCATGAAACACATGATTACCGAATATAACAAAACCAATGAAGTCATGTATGTGAATGTGGAACCTGGAGTTTACTTCGTCAGACCTCCAACTGCTAGGGTAGAGGAGATTCTGATGCTTGACGTACATGATCATGATGATAACCCTCAGGATGATGATGCATATCTAGAACCTAGTTGTAATCTTGGAAACAAGATAGAGATAGATCACTTCAAGAATTTTGAAATGCATCTGCTTAAAGGGGTGAAACGCTGCCAATTGTTAAATGTACCTGTTCATGATATTTTAATTAGTGGTTGGTGTAGGTTGCATAATGAGGCTCATTCTGAAAAGACATGTGAGGCCTGCCTAGACATGCTGGAGCTGGAACAGGCATACCATGAGGTGTCATCATCATCATCTGCGGTAAGTGCTGCATATAATGGTAATGATGCTGATCCTTGTTTGTCTTCTGCAGGAGCGAGAGGAAGCACACATCATGATGAGGATCCTGTTAAGGTAACAGAAGGGATGCTGGTTGGCAACAAGAATAATGCTAAGAACAAGGAGAAAATCACCCCTAGGAGTGACTGTTTGATGAAGTTAGATTATGAGTTGTCTGACGAAGATAGGGGCAGTAGTCTGTCCAAATTCGAAGAATTCCTGTCAAAAGAAATGCAAAAGATGATGTAGCAGCAAAGACCTCCTCAGGATGTCTTGGTTGGAGGATGGTGCAGGTTACATGAGGCACCTCATTTAGAAGCATCTTGTTCATTGTGCCTGCACATTTTAAGAAGATTGACATTGCCTAGTCTAGGGGATGTTCCTCCTGATGATAAAAGAAAAGAAGAAATATCAGCTTCCCATGAGACCGATGAAGTGGTGCCTAAGAAAATAGAGATACCAAAGTTGAAGTGGATATCCGGTGGTGCGGCTGCCAGAGCCAAAAGGAAGAAAGAAGCCCCAGACAAGCCTTTAGATGAAGACAAGCCATGGATCCTTAGGTTTGATGGATCCAAGTCAAAGCAAGGAGCTGGAGTAGGAGTGGACCTCATCAATCCATCAAAGAAATCCTACCTAGCAGCATACAGGTTGCAGTTCCCATGTACAAATAATGTAGCAGAGTATGAAGCTCTAATTCATGGGATGCTGTTTGCACTTAGCAAGAAGGTGAGAATTCTGCATGTCTATGGAGACTCAGAATTAGTTATCAAGTAGGTAAGAGGTATATACTCCTACAAATACAAAAGGTTGTCTAACTATAGGCACAGGGTGTGGAACCTGATAGAAGATTTTGATGCCTTCAATATCACCCATGTGCCTAGGGAGAAAAACCATAGAGCAGATGCTTTGGCCTAGGCTACCAGTGCTTTGGAACCTCTGTCCATATCAGGTCTTAAAAGGTTCTCAATTGAATTAGTATCGGTGCCTTCAGTACCTGATAATGTAACCAATCTTCAAGTATTTGATGATGATCAACATATATTGGATTTTATTTCCAATAGAGATGTTTCTGAGGCATAGATCATAGATGAAGTTAACATGGAAGATCATGTTTGGGAAGAAGGAGAAATCCTGAGTTGCCTAGCAACAGGATCCCTAAGGGAATGATAGAGCTAGAGAGAGCATTTGACTTGGACAACATGCTAAAACAGAAGGACCTCCCAAAAGCCGATGAGGAGCAGTACTCTCCAGTTGACATTGGGCAAGGTGGTAAAGAAAGAAATGTCCTAATTGGAAAGGTCTGTATGGATGAAGAGTTCAAAGGGATAACCCAGGCTCTCCAGGACTACATCCATGTCATTGCCTGGACATATGATGAGCTAAAGACTTATGACACTTCTGTCATCACCCATACTATTCCTTTGAAGCTAGATGCCAAGCCTTTTAGGCAGAAACAAAGACCTATCAATGCCCTACTGGAGCCCATCATCTTTGAAGAAGTTAAAAGACTGCTTGATGCTAGGATCATATTTCCTGTGAGACATTCCACGTGGGTGGCGAACCTGGTACCTGTGAGGAAGAAGAATGGCGACATCAGGCTGTGCATGGATTTCAAGAATTTGAATCGAGCTTCTGAAAAGGATAACTATCCTTTGCCTTCCCTGGATGAAGTCCTACAGGTGGTGAATGGAGCCAAGATGATGTCCTTCTTAGATGGCTTCTTTGGTTACAATTAGGTGATGGTGGACAGAATTGATAGATTGAAAACCGCATTCACCACTAAATGGGGGATCTTCGCCTACAGACGCATGCCATTTGGGATGATAAATGCTAGAGCCACCTTCCAGCGGGCAATGGACATAGCTTTCAGAGGCTTAATCAGTAAGTGCATAGTGATCTACATGGATGACCTGACTGTGTTCTCCAAAGATAGAAAAAACCATTTAGAGGACCTAAGAAAGGTGCTGAAGAAGTGAGAGTAGTATGGGATATCCCTAAACCCCAAGAAGTGCATATTTGGGATGACCACCGAGAAGTTGCTGGGTCACCTGATAAATGAGAATGGGATCATCATTGATCCTAACAGAGTAGAGTCCATCATGAAAATACAACTACCTGGAAGCAAGACAAAGCTCAAATCTTACTTTGGTAAGATTAATTTTGTTAGGAAGTTCATCACCAGCTTTGCAGAGATAGTTAGGCCCCTGAATGCCATGCTCAAAAGGGATGCCAAGATTGAGTGGACACCTGAAGCTAGAGTAGATTTTGAAGACATTAAGAAAGTTATTTCAGATGCTCTAGTCCTGATTAGTCCAGATTACACCAGGGACTTCTACATCTACTCATTTGCCTCAGAACATACCTCTGCAATAGTGCTAACCCAGAGAAATGAAGAAAAGTAGGAGAAGCCTATAGCCTTCATGGTGCAGGAGCACCTTCATAAATTGATGCTTCTATAGGAGTTTGATTAAATTTTAAATGTTTCAATAGTATAATGAGGGAAATCAAGTCATTTTTATGTGTTTAGGTCATTAGAAGTTTCAAAAATGTAAAATATTGCAAACCATGTAAAGGTTGTCAATGTAAAATTGGGAAAAAGATGCAAACTTGGAAGGTGAAGAGTCATTTGGATCTTGGTTCACTCCAAGATAGTGAGAAACTGAAAATACATGTCTAATGCCTTTAAAAGGCTTTGTAATCTTCACAAATGGGGGAGTGACTGAATAGATGTGAATTGGATTGAAAACTTGTGATTTTAAGCCCTTATTCTGCAATTCTAACTATTGTTTTCTCTGGTTCTAGGCCTTGTATGGCCATGTATGGCCTGGAACCTATAAACTATTAATGTGATATTGAAGTGGGATGAATAAGCTTTATTTTTGTTCAAGTCTCATCGAATTTGGTGCAATATTGAGGGAGATATGAGTGTTTTATGGATTGTAATTTTTAGATTTTTCCTACAACAGTCTTCTTGCAGCATTTGGTACGGTTTTGTATGGATAGATACAGGGAAAACCATATATGGTTGGAAATATTCTTGAGTCTAATTTCCATTTCTTTTTGTTTCATCAAATTTCATTAAGATTTGAATAAGTTATGGTATTTTTATTGAGGGTAGGTCTGCAGAGTTTAATTTTCTAAAAAATGCAGTCTGAAAATATGCATGGTATGACCTGGTACGGCCTCACATTGATGTATATAATAGATGGATGGAAATATTTGTGTTTCTAGTTTACAATTATTTTGGTTTGGTATAATTTCATTAATTTTTGTGAGAGATATTGCAATTTTGGTGAGGGCAGGTCTGAACGCTGCCTAGGGTTTGTAGTTTTGGAAAAAGAGTCATAACTTTCTCCCCTACCATTGGATCTTCATGAAAATTGGAGGAAAAGTATGTATTAATGTTCTATTCAACTTGACCAAAGAAATTGGATTATTTCTTTGATTTTTTTAATGTTATTGAGGATAGTTTTGGTCCTCCTACCTCTGCATCAAATTGGTATCAGAGCTGGCGAAAGATTTGGGTGGTGTGTATTTTTTTTTTCCTGTCACTAAGAAGGCAGGTGAACAGCAAGAAGATCTTGATTGTGTAGATAGATCACTGAGGGAGGCAATCTACACCTTTTGGATTTTGTGTTGCTCAGTTGTTTGGTTGCAGGTGCTTATCCATCTAGCTGCAGAAAGATGTTTTCTGAGGTAGTGTGTGGGCAGACAAGATGAGGTCTGTCATGACCATTCTCCGATAGAGATTTGGCTGGAGAAGGATGCATAGAGAAACCACTAAGGAGAGAGTGGTAGGTGCATCACCAAGATCTGTTGTTGGGTGAGATGGATGGTTTGGTGAGTTGGTTTGTTGTGAAGCAGTGAGAGAGATGGATACCTGAAGAAGCACTTGATGTTGCAGCCTGAAGAATACTCCACTGATGGGAGTAGAAGGAGCCTGAGGATGCTCTGTGAAGATGGTAGTTTGTTCTGTTGGTTGGTTGGTCACCTTTCTATTGGTATGAAGATTTGAAGATTGAAGCTGAGAAGATTGAAGATAAAGCCAGAGGAGATGCAGGAAAAGAGAGTTTTGTTTTGGAGATACATTTCCAAGGGACTTGGAAATCTTTGTTGGTTGGTTGTATGGTGCAGGAGCACCTTCATAAATTGATGCTTCTATAGGAGTTTGATTAAATTTTAAATATTTCAATAGTGTAATGAGGTCAATCAAGTCATTTTTATGTGTTTAGGTCATTAGAAGTTTCAAAAATGCAAAATATTGCAAACCATGTAAAGGTTGTCAATGTAAAATTGGGAAAAAGATGCAAACTTGGAAGGTGAAGAGTCATTTGGCTCTTGGTTCACTCCAAGACAGTGAGAAACTGAAAAGACATGTCTAATACCTTTAAAAGGCCTTGTAACCTTCACAAATGGGGGAATGATTGAATAGATGTGAATTGGATTGAAAACTTGTGATTTTAAGCCCTTATTCTGCAGTTCTAACTATTGTTTTCTCCGGTTCCAGGCCTTGTATGGCCATGTACAGCCTAGAACTTGTAAAATATTAATGTGATATTTAAGTAGGATGAATAATCTTTATTTTTGTTCAAGTCTCATCGAATTTGGTGCAATATTGAGGGAGATATGAGTGTTTTATGGATTGTAATTTTTAGATTTTTCCTACAACAGTCTTGTTGCAGTGTTTGGTACAGTTTTGTATGGATAGATATAGGGGCAAGCCATATATGTCTAGAAAGAGTATTGAGTCTAATTTCCATTTCTTTTTGTTTCATCAAATTTCATTAAGATTTGAATAAGTTATGGCATTTTTATTGAGGGTAGGTCTGCAGAGTTTAATTTTCTGAAAATGCAGTCTGAAAATATGCATGGTACGACCTGGTACGGCCTCACATTGATGCATTTAATAGATGGATGGAAAGATTTGTGTTTCTAGTTTACAATTTTTTTAGTTTGGTATAAGTTTATTAAGTTTTGTGAGAGATATTGCAATTTTTGTGAGGGCAGGTCTGAACGCTGCCTAGGGTTTGTAGTTTTGGAAAAAGAGTCATAACTTTCTCCCCTACCATTGGATCTTCATAAAAATTGGAGGAAAAGTATGTATTAATGTTCTATTCAACCTAACCAAAGCAATTGGATTATTTCTTTGATTTTTTTAATGTTATTGAGGATAGTTTTGGTCCTCCTACCTCTGCATCACTTCATGAGCTACCCTTTCAGAGATGCAGAGCTTAGGTACATGGATGTTAAAAGACAAGAACTTGCTCTGGTTCGAGCAGTCAAGAATTTCAGGCACTACATCCTGAGGAGTAAGGTGATTGCTGTGGTACCTGATGTAGCAGTAAAGATGCTGCTAATGCAAAGTGAGCCAGGTGAGAAGAGGGCCAAATGGATCACCATCCTCCAGGAGTATGACATGGATATCACACCCATGAGGTTGGTAAGAGGACAAGCTTTGAGTCAAATGATATCAGAGATAGACCCTAACATCCTGAGCCAACAGTATGTTGTAGATGCAAAATATGATGGAACATGGTATTCAGACGTTAGGCATGTCCTAATCACTAGGAGATGTCCCCCAAGATTGTAGGCCTCACAGAGGAGAGCCCTAAAGATAAAAGCACAGAAATACATGATGAAAGGAGGAGTCCTTTTTAAGAGAAACTATGAGGGAATATACTTGAGGTGCTTGGAAAAACCAGAAGCAGACAAGGTACTAGCAGAACTACATGATAAATTTGGGACTGCACATGGATCATCCTTGGCCACCACTCATGCCATCCTCAGGGCAGGGTATTATTGGCCCGCGATTTTCAAGGACACTGCTGAACACACCAAATGCTGTCATGTGTGTCAAGTTGCTGCAAATAGAGATAAATATGCGGCTCAACCTCTGCAGCCAGTGATGGAGATGCACCCATTTGCTCAATGGGGTATGGACTTCATAGGACCCATCAATCATCCATCATCTTCAGGCCACAGGTATGTCTTGACTATTACTGACTACTGTACCAGGCAGACTGAAGCTGTCAACAATAAAACATGTAATGCTGAGGATGTCATTAAGTTTTTGGAAAGCAACATAGTGACCAGGTATGGAGTTCCATATGCTTTAGTGTGTGATAATGGACCTACCTTTGCTTCAATAAAACTATCAGGTTGGGCTTTTGACCATGGGGTCATCTTAAAATTCTCCTCCAATTACTATCCCCAAGGGAATGGATTAGCAGAATCCACAAACAAGAACTTGCTTAACATCATAAAGAAGTTGATAGATAAGAACCCAAGGGAATGGGAAACTCTATTGAAATATGCCTTGTGGGTAGATAGAACCAAAAATAAGGCTGCATTAGGAAACTCACCTTTTCACCTAGTATATGGGGTGGATCCCCTCCTCCCTGTTAACCTAAAGATTCCTACACTGCAGTTTGCACAAGAATACCTAGGCATATATAACAAATAGGAGGTTAGGTTTCTGCAGCTGATGCACCTAGATAAAAAAAAGTGAAGCCATTAACCAGTTTGCTAAACATCAGACTATTGTCAAGCGTTGGTTTGACAAAAGGGCTAAAATTAAGGCTTTCCGAATCTCAGATCTAGTCTTGATGTGGGACAAACCACATGAAAGGAAGGGTGACCATGGTAAGTTTGATAAACTTTGGATAGGCCCCTTTCAAATTTCTAAAATATTAGGAGATAGCACCTACAAGCTCAAGTCCTTAACAGGTGAGGATGTCCCATTGCCAGTCAATGGATAGTTCCTCAAGCACTATTTTTAGGCCTAAAGTAGCATCATGACAGTCATGTGTATCATAATGTATATTGTTGTATAGTTGTTTGTACAATTTTGGTTGGTTTTGTTTTGCTGGTTGGCTTGTTGGCTTTCTATTTTTGGTTAGCCAAGGATGAGGCAGCTCATCACCCTAGAAGATAAACAAATTGTTAGGATTCATGTGATAAGAGCAGGTTCATATATAGATTGCAACTCATTTTGAGAAGTACTGGTAGTCAAGTCTGTGATATCTTTTCATCAGGGTGCCTTTTCTTGACCAAAGTGATTATTCACAATGACTCACCTAACAGCCTTGGGTTTTGTTGAACACACAAGTATAGGTGTTAAGTGAAAAATCTAAAGGGACTCCCTTGCTACCAATGCAATCTCCAACCTAAATCAGCAAGTGACCATACCTTGCACACTAAACTTACATGATAACATCATATATATGAAGCATGAAATGTGAAAGATCCAAAAATATAATAAAATTAGGCCATCTAAGTAACTCTACCAAGGCTATGGATGCCTGCTGGCAGTAGGGATCTACTTAGGGGGGTTGCATAGATAACCTTACCAGGGCTATGGACGCCTGCTGGCAGCAAGGCTCTATCCAGGTTGGCTATGAGGGATGATCCTAAACTATGTAGCTTAACATCAGTTACTCATGTTTTCAATTTGCTTTCAAGATGAGGATAATTAATCATTTGCACACACCTGATCCTTTGTTAGCATTGTTGCCATGATGAAAACCTTGTCATTCAGAAAGATTATCATGCTTATACTTACAGAGAGTTAGAATATTATGTTAGAATATGATCACATCACTTGAATCACTAGAATTTGTTTGTTTTCTTTGGTGGCAAGTTGTTGTGTGGTTACACAACACACCCCATTTTGACTGGACAAAATAGGGACCCAACTTTTCTGGCTTGCTCCCCTTGTTTTGTGCTTTTGGTGGTAATGGTAAAAGCAGCGTCATGTCAGTTTGTATGTGCATCATGTTAAGTGCATCATGTCCTCCTGTCTGAACCAAAAGAATCCAAAGTCTGAATCTTGCCTCAAAAAGCTTCCCATGTGAAAGAGTGTGAAATTCTAAGCAAGTTTGCCTCTTGCATCACCCTAAAATTCGGCCAAGTAAGAAAGTTATGTCTGGTCAAAGTTTTGGTCCAACCTGATATTTGGGGCGAGGATCATATTTCAAACATCACTCGATCTTTTAGATCACCTCGATATTGGTTTATTACCTGATATTCACCTTGACCGCAAACATCCAAACGTCGAATTTAGGTGATGACCATATTTGCCCATCAGCAGCATCATGTATTTCGCGAGGATTATATTTCTCAATGTAACCCGATATTTCTTAATATCCTCCTGCCACGAAATATCACCCTAAGGCATTATCCTGACGATGTCATTCAAGTCTGATAAACAAAGAAACAATCATGATGATGACGTAATCATCATATTCACCTCACAGAGGCATATTTCCTAAGCATGACCTTTCTTGCATAACATGGTGATGATGTCATAGTGCCACAGCACTAAGCCAAGTCATCATCCAGATGACGTCATCCTGATATTCCGAAAGGAGGTCATTTTAGTATAAGGGGACCATCATCTTTCAAATATCATCTGATATTCTGAAAGATCACCCTCCTCGCCAAATATCACCCTGATGTGGATGCATCACCCAATGGCTAGTATGATGATGGCATCATCCAAGCTCGATGAACAAAGGAAATCACCTCCTGATGATGTCATCATCCTTTTGCCTCGCACAGGGACTTTTTCAAACATCACTCCTATCCGATAAACATGACGATGACATCATGATAACTGCAGCAATAAACAAGGCCACCCTTCTACTGACGTCACCCCGATCTTTCAAAAGAAAGATCATCTTACCCACGGAGGTCATGTTCCAAATGTCATCCTAATCCTAAAATATGACCCAATAAGCAAAACTCGACATATCCTGATGATGTCATCTTCTTGGGAGGGTGATATTCTTCAAAGCTCTTTCCTCGAGATCATGTTCCTTGGACCTGATTTCCTTCAATACCACTGTGACATCACCATAATATCATGACCCAGTAAGGAGAATGTCTGGAAATCTACATGCAGGTGGTAGAACTGAATGAATTATCAAAAGGGGATTAATTTCTTGTGTGCAAGGGGTCTTTGATTGTATCATGAACGAATATTTATGTTTGCACTTTTAAGGCATGATTTAGCATTAGTTTTTATCCTCCTGCTGATTATTTAAATGATGGTGCCTAACTTCCATATGATGACTACAGGCGCAAATAAAGAGGAGGAGGTGCATCTACTTGAGGAAGGTCATGCCGATTATCTTGATGCTGCACTCTCGAGCTACAAAAGGCGAAAAACAAGTGAGGCGGGCAGATTTTGAACCCGTTCCTTATCCTGATGATGACATCCTTTCACACTTTGGCGAAGGCTATCCATGATGATGACGTCATCTTCGTATCCTGATCAATGAAGAGTTTCAATCAATGACCTGATTTTCAAAAATAGAAAATGGCAGGAAAGCTGTGGGTACGTGGATTTGTTGCTGCACAGGTTGTCTTTGACAGAGAATTAAATGCTTGATCGACCGCGCAAGTCTCACCGATGATCATGCAGCCTGCAGAACAAGAAGTGCACGCAAAGCCTACGGAGGGTCTACATGCAGACTTGACCCGATAGCATGCAGGTAGAGATAAACAGAGCATTAATGGCGAGGGACATCCTGAGTGGTGCACTGGATCCTGAGAGGTTAGAATGGACCAAAAGGAGACAATGCATTGAATGCGGTGATTGCCTGATGGAGGAAGTTACTGAGCGAGAGACGCCTTGTCTGGGTGCTCTGCTCGAGGTTTTGGCAGGATCCATCTTCCACCGTTGGATGAGACATCTGAGGAGGTTGACCATTGATTTAGCCAAGTTTTCTTGGGCACCATGTTGGGGAGAAAGCAGAGACATATATTCAGCCCCATTACTACTAAAAAGGGGAGGAGGTCAATCATACAATATCGGACCTATAGCAATTTCATGTAGTAGACCAGATTACTGTGACTAGTGGGGACTGAATGGTTGAAACATTTAAGGCTCTTTCCTCATGATCACTGTAAATATGCATGTTTTATGAACATACTGTATGGAGATGAAGCTTCAGATTACATCATGATTGTAAACCTTAAGTAATCTTCAAGTTGATTTCTGGATATGTACTGGTGAATGTTGTGTTCTATAGAAACGCTTTCACTTCATTGCATGTTGTTGTCAACTCTACCTCTGAAGATTTGCATTGGATCATGCTGATTTGTGGAATATCCTGGTGAAGTATGATTTCAGTTTTCTTCTCTTCATTACTGTATGGGGGCATGTATGTGGATCAGTGATCTCAGTCAGGTAATCTTAGGAATCTCTCTCTAACCCTTTTTCTCATTTTAATTTTATATAAGTCACTTTCATAACTACACATCATGATAAATATTAAGCAGAACAGGGGAATATGCGGACATCTCGTAGATACTTGATCATCCTTAGCATATTCCTGAGCTAGATGCATGTACCATTGAAAATTTCATGTAGGAAATCACTGATAAGGGTAGAACTCATGCAAATATCACCTTAGGCACATCATTTGGGGGTATATGTTGTGTAGAGTAACTTCCCTGAAAGCATTGTTGCAGAACCAGAACCTACTGATTCATGTAAGGCCCCAAAATGGAAAACAGCAACACACATTAACCACTAAGAGATCTTAGCAGATTATGACCTAATCATCAGGGACTTGGGATCATGAATTCTATGAATCCATTGTATCTTTTAGGATAAACAAGGGTTGATGTGTAACTTTTGTTTCATGTTGTACTTGTGTGTGTCTAACATCAACATCAGCAACAACACCTACAAGAGACACACTATCTACAAAGAAATAAGTATTACATACATGAACTAGAGAATATCATCTTCACCATGCTTGAATCAGTTCCATTTAAGCCCAATACTTCTACTCTTCCTTTCGCTCTCCTCCTCACTACCACACACTCATCTCCACACCACTCAATTTGAAATGACTTCTCAATTCGTTATTTATACAAGACATTGACTTAGGAATAATCATCTAAGTCGGTAAACATCTACAAGAACATCTGTAGGATGAGTAACTCATCCAGTGGCCAGTCTAAAGAAGAACACCTTCATATGGAAGTAATTCTTCAAATGTGAGCTTAAACTTCAATGCGAACCACCAACACAAACTGGACACGATCCAAAGACCTCCACAAGCTTGCCTGAATCACCAAGAACATCCACACTTCATCTACTTATTGAAAACCTTCTCTCCTTCATCTAGAACCTTAAGAACACGGTCTGTCATCACTGTCACAAAGGAATAGATGCTTACGGACCTTCAAACCATGAACCAAATGAGTTGATACTTCACAAAGACTTCCTGAACACTCCCTCAAATTTGCAGAATATGATGATGCATTTCTAGATCTCACTGGACCTGTCTGTATCACTCTGTTACCTCTGAACACCTGTCGGAACCAGTTTTACTTGAGTGACCACAACTTCTTCAGATCTTCATGCGGACCTTTGAAATCTTTACTAGATCATCTTAAGACACATATCTACAAACCCTTTAAACTGCATCCTCTGATACTCATCTTAACTTGGACTTTTACCTTACTTTCTTCACTGTTCTTCATTGTTCCTGATATGGTAAATTTTCTCAATATCCTCAACAAACAGATCATCCAATCCTTATCATTAATGTAACAGCAGTATGTTGACATCAATGACAACATCGGTTAGGCCCATACTTGCAATAGGTAGATCTTGAAAAGATCAAGACAATAATGGAATGGCCCACACCATAGACTGTGACTAAGGTTAGAAGCTTTATGGGGATGGTAGGATATTATATAAAATTTGTAGAAGGATTCTTGACAATTGTAGCACCCATAACCTTGTTACAGAAGAAGGGCAAGAAGTTTGATTGGATAGATAAATGTGAACAAGCTTGTCAATTGTTGAAGGAGAAACTCATGACAACACCTATTCTGACAATACCTGATCCAAATGGTAATTTCATAGTGATAATAAATGATTCTAGTGAAGGTAAGGGAGGAGTGTTGATGCAGAACAGGAAAGTGGTGGCATATGAATCAAGGAAACTAAAATAGCATGAGTTAAACTATGCACCTCACAATCCTGAATTGGATGTCATTGTTCATGCACTCCAAATGTGGAGGCACTTTCTCTTGTGTAAGCCATTTGAGCTTAAGACAGATCATCTGGGGCTTAAATATATCTTCACCCAACCTAATCTTAATGCACGACAGAGAAGATGGTTAGAATTCCTTAGCAAGTATTATTTTGGAATCGAGTATATAAAAGGAAAGGAGAATAGGGTAGTGGATGCTCTTATCAGGAGATGACATTTGGCTACTATGGTAACTACTAGAACCAATTTGAAATAGAAGGTAATTCAAAACTTGCAAGGGGATGAGCACTATGAATGGGTTAAACAAGCATTAGAAGTAGACACCACAAATCATCGATTTGATGGGTGTGTGATAGAGTCAAATGGGCTTTTGAGGTATCAGGGGAGAATGTATATTCCAGATTTAGGTGAGTTAAGGAAGTTGGTTCTTGAAGAGATTCACAGTGCACCATATTTTGGACACCCATGAGTGACCAAGATAATGGAAGGATTGAGGCCATTGTACTTTTGCCCTAAGCTTTAGAAGGATGTAATTGAGTTTGTTGCTTGATGTTTAGAGTGTCAATGCGTCAAGGCAGAACATGTCCATCCTGCAAGACTATTTTATCCACACAATGTTCCAGAGTACAAGTGGCAAGTGATTAGCATGGACTTTATTTAGGGATTTCCCATGTCAAATAATAGGCATGATGTCATCTTAGTAGTGGTGGACAAACTGACAAAAGTGGTTCATTTCATTCTTAGAAATCTCTCAGATGGATTGTTAACCTTAGCAACAAAGTTTGTCCAAGAGATCTTTCGACTGCATGGAGTGCCAAAGATGATCATCTCAAATCATGACACTTGTATGAACTCTAGGTTTTGGACCACACTTAATACTACATTAGGGACTAAGTTGAACTTTATCATGGCTTATCATCCTCAAACAGATGGTTAGACAAAGAGAGTCAACCAGGTAGTGGAGGATCTTCTGAGGATGTACTGTATGGACCAACAGTATAAATGCGAGGAATATCTACTATTGGTAGAGTTCACATATAATAATTCATACCATGCATCCTTAGGTATGGCATCATTTGAGGCTCTTTATGGGCGCAAGTGTAGGACTCCAATTAGTTGGGATAGGATTGAAAACATAATAGTAGTTGGCCCTGACATGTTAAAAGAAATGGAAGATTAGATGAGGCTAATAAAAGAGAAATTGAAGCAAGCCTCGAATAGATAGAAAAGTTAAGCAGATAAAAATAGGATGTTTAGGCAATTCTCAGTGGGTGACATGGTGTTTTTAAAGGTCAAGCCACATAAGAGTTTAATTTCATTTGGCAATGCATCAAAACTAGCTCCAAGATTCGTAGGACCTTTTGACATTCTAGAAGTTATTAATCCAATTGCATATAGACTTGCTCTGCCACCAACTCTCACCAAGATCCATAATGTTTTTCATGTGTCTTTGCTCAAACCTTATCATCCTAATGTATTGCATATTCTTGATTGGCGTGCTCTATAGGTACAGGATCCAGGAGTGGTGCTAGTGGAGCCATTCGAGTCTTGGAGAAGCATAACGTTAAGTTGTGTAATAGAGACATAGTGCAGTATAAGGTCCAGTGGGACCAGTATTCAATGGACAGTGCCACTTGGGAGGATGCTGCAGACATTGATAGATCTTTCCTGCATTTGGGGAAATAGAATAGATGCTTTTATTTCATGCACATTAGAGATACTTGATACTTTGTTGTTGATACATTTGATGCTTTGAGTGGTTTTAGTATGATACTTTATTATTTTGGTGGAAGTAATAAGACATCGAGAGGATGTCTCTTCTAAGTGGGGAAGGATGTCACATGTCATACTTTTGCTATTGATTTCATTATGTTAATTCATGGTACCATTGGACACTAGTCGATGATATATGATCAGTAGTATGATGATGATTATTGCTTATGTGACTTCGGCTATATTTTTAGGACTAACCTATTGATAGTGGAATGAGTGTGAATGAATGTAGGGTTGTCAAAGGCAAGAACATGTTTCAGGTAGAGGGGTTCTAGCCGCTTGGCAACAATAGCATGGGTTTTATCTGTTTTCACACACAATCATGTAGATTGCTTTATGTTTTTGATGAATGTTTACGTTTTTTCCCATTGTGGATAATGTCATTATTCCATATTGCCTCTATGCATGATTGTGATGCCTGTTTCATCAAAATAGATGAATTAGTTTTGCAAACTGGATTAAAATATATATATATATATATAAAATACTTACTTAATTTCATCTATATTAATTATGTATTTAATTGCTTACCTTGTAATCATACATATAAATAAAAATATTAGTTTTATATGAGAAAGTAAAATGCCTATTAGTTTCTTTAATATAAATTAATATTAAATAGTATTATTGTAATTTTATGTAAATAAATGAATCTAAGCTTTTCAATTTTCTTTTTTAAGAATAAAATATATTTTTTTATCCAAAATTCTATTAATATATATAAATATGTTTACTCTTTAAAAAGGGAGAAAAGCATGTGTAGAATGCAAAAAGGATAGTTATAGTAAGAAGAAAGAAAATTTTGCATGAGGAATCACAAAATTTATATTTAGGGTTTGAAAAGAATAAAAAAGGGACAAAAAGCTTTTAAAAAGGGAGACAAACGTAAAAAGAAAAGAGGAGAGTTACGCAGGAAGATCAAGGATTTACTAGGACTAATTGCAAGAAGAGGATGGATCAAGGGATTGGAATTCAATGCTAGGAAATTACAGGTTCTCTTTTTTAAATTACTCTCTTTGGTTTATGTGGTTCCTAGTAAATCTGAATGTAAATCTTTAGGCTAAATAAAAAGACTATCTAGAACTGATCCATCTCCTATGTGAGGTCTAGTTAACCAATATACCTGCCTAAATAAATCTATAGTGTTGTAGATTGTTTCTGACACTTTCTTTTTCCAATTAAGGGACCACTAAGCATTCTAGTGGTCATCTTAGCTATTGAATTAGCCGTCTTTCTTTTTTTTAATTTGATCTTGATTTTCATTCTTTTTTTAGTCAAACTATTAACTATTCAAAAGACATGCGTTGACATGAGTAGCTTGATATTTTAATTTGACAACCTTGTTTTTCTTTGAGCCATGATCTTCATTCAGACCAGTCTTCTTCAGTAACTCAGCTCATCGCTTTAAAGATCGACCTCTCTGAGTCTTTTCCTTTAATTAAAATGACTTCTTCTCTAGTTATCGACCTATATGGCCACAATCTAGGACAGATTGATTTTATGCTAGTAATTCTTTTATGTTAAAGAATGGCCTAAATTTCTTAGATCCGCCATATCTTTATCAATCCACCTCTGAGTTTTAATATTTGAAGTGGCCTTATGCTAAATCAAACAACTTCTTGTTAAAATGACACCGTCTCCATAGAATGAATGGTATCCTTCCTGGCATACAAACAAAGCACTTACTATTATTTTTACGCCCCTTAGACTTCTTTAAAGTGACCTCCGTTAATTTAGATGGCATCAAAAATAAGGATTAGATCTGCACATAGGGGCCAATCTACTGCATCATCAGAGGAAATCTCTTTTTTTCTTTGAATCAGCTTCTTTTCTTTAGCTGTCTATGAAATTGGTTAGCAGTCTTTAGCTTTCTTTTTATTTTGATTCCTACAAACCTAGCGGTCACTTCCAAATGATTTCTTCATCCTTTTTGCTAAGCGCTGGTTTCATTTTTTTTTCATGCATAAAGGGCTACTATAAAGCCTCTTTTGATGACTCCCCACCTCTGTCTCCAGTGAAATTGATAACCTCGTCTGCAAATCGACCTCTGTGTGTGTGTTGCAAATGCTATGACTTGTTTGACTTACCATACTATCATCCAATGACTTCTTTCGGCCTTAAAACAACTTAACTCTGCTTTTTCCTTGTTATCTCTATTTATGTGTTTTGGACCGTTTCTTCATCTAATAGAAGCCGTAATGATCTACGGGTTGGGATTTTTTAACTTGAATCTATTTTCTTTTTAATTCAAAAGCAAATCCTCTTGGGTTTTCAACAATATCTTTGTAATATGAAGGTTCTTTTGATCTTTTCTTTTGTGTTGATTAAGGGAAGTCTGTCTCATGTGAATACTTCTAATATTAATTTCAAATGTTTTTCTTAAAAGTATATTTAAAAATATCCATGTCCCAGTAGGGTTAAATTTATCATCGAATCAAATAATTAGGAGTACCATTATAGTGTAGATAGTACTTCAATAAATGTACAACACCTATAATCTCTTCATGAAAATAAGATTACCTTTTTAATCAAACTGTGATCACCTTAAAAAGAAAAACTAGTCTCATGAATCAAATAAAGGTTTTATCTGGAGCAAATTATATCTCTTGAACCCATGCTTTCATTTAATAAGATAGTTATGCCATGATTTGAGATTGGAAAGAGTTTTATCATCTGTAACTGTGCTCTGAAAAGTGATTGGTTAGTTATTTCTTGTCTTCTGTGATTATATGTTTCTTTGGAAAGATTGCCTTCTAGGACGGGTGTTGAATGTGAGAAAATAGGGAAGTAGGTTTCCTTTTTCGAAACCTACATGCCATTAAATGGCTAATGCTTTGGCCAAAGCAAATGTGATGTTGAAACAGACATATGTACCATTGAAATAAATGGTGAATTGCTTAGTAAAAATATTATATTTTCCTTTCCATATCCTGTTGATGAGATGCATTCATGATAGAAATGCATGTAGATTGATAGGCACACATGAGATTCCACCCTGCACTTGTTTACAGGTTGCTAGGCCCTTCGATCAGGGTTGGGCATCCTTTAGTTTGAAGGATACCGGGGAAGTGCAAGCTTCATGGTTGGGCAGAAAAAGTGCCTGAACCATGTTCTTGTCCTTTGACGTAGCAGATGGCCAGATGGCCAATGGCGGACGAGGACTGATTTTGGATTCATTTGATATTGATGATAGTTGTACACTTGTATTTAAACTCAAATGTTATGTAAGGTGAAAAGCCATATATGTAATTATATATTTATTGATATTGAAAGCTTTGTAATTGAACTTAGAAAGATGCTTGTATCGTATTTCATGATTGGAATAAATTTATGAATGCAAATCTTGTGGTGTCATATGATGTCACTTATATGACTTCTGCTTGATGTTGTAATAGAAGTTACTTTACTTTACTTTACTTGCAGTAATTTAGTTTCATTTCGGATGTATGTGAGTATGGAAAAATCTGTACTTTATATTCACTAACATTAAATACATGTGTAATGTTACATACAACCTTTCCCAAAAAATATTAGCTTCTCCTAAAGTGTGGCACCACACATAGACATGGACCATAACTTTACAAAAATATCAAATATTTGTATGCATGGTTTACAACACCTTTCCCAACATTCTCCCACTTATTGTATACATTGCATAAGAAACCAATCATGTAAAGAGCCAAACATAGTAAGGATTATTGTAAAGGAAAAACATCCCCATAACCATCTTGCATTATTTGTGCTTCTTTTTGCTTGTGGGCTTCGCTAAAATAACTACAACATCCATAACTACACATCAATATGCTCTAAATGCATACGAAAAGTTTCTCTATCACACTAGTGATACTCTGATTGTTAAATTATATCCTACTTTTAACCAATGGACATATTTCTTGAAGCCAAATGTCCTAACATGCTTGAGTAGTTTCCATATACTCTACCTCTAAAAGTGTAGCCAAAAGAGCAACCATACTCATTTGATAAATTGCACCATAAAACTAGGTAACCATATATCAACAACTAGACCTTATACTATCCACATCTCTTGCCCATTGAATCCATGAATCCTTGTACATATCCATAACTATATTGAAAGTTCATCCTCATTGGTAAGAAATCAAACACTTAGACATGTCTTGAAGATACTTGAAGACCCTCTATATCATAGTCTAATACTCCTTGTCCAACATGGACACATATACCTCCTTAAGACTCCTATGAATTGTACAATGTCTAGTTTAGTGCAAACCATAGAAAACTACCTACCACATTCATAATAAGAATGTGTCTCATATCCTCTATCTCACTTTATGTAAAAGAACATTATAAACCATGTCCATCTTCTCATACCAAAAAAGTGCTTCAACTATGTAGCTTAGATCTCCTCATCCAAATCCCCATAGAAAAAGTTCTCTCCACATCTAATTGTTCAACCTCGAGTACAAGATGATAAAGTGCTAAATAACACCATACAAAGCCTCTAACTTATTTGGGGTATTTGATGGGATTGGATTTGAATGGATGATAGGTTTGATTTAGGGAGATGGATTGGATTAAGATTCGCGATGGAATGTATTAGGATTAAATGATGAATATGGGTTATGATTAAGGATGAAGTGGATTTGGTGAATTAGAATGAGGATTAGTGGATGGATAAGGAATCAAGTGGATAAGAAGATTGGATTAGGACAATGATGAATTAATTAGAATTGGATTAGGATAGTGATGGTGAATTGGATTAGGAAAATGGATGAAATATTATGATTGGATAAGGAAATAGATTATGATGTGGATTAAAAGGGACTTGATTAAGCTTGAATAGTGGGATTGGAGTAAGCTCAATTGATGGGAATTGATTAAGCTAAAATAATGGGATTTGATAGGGGGGAGGTTTTTAGTGGTGTTTGGAGGAGACTCAACCCAAAGTTAGGGGGGTGCAAGGGGACATATGCGACCCCCCACTAACAAGGGTTTAGGGGTGTAACCTCTGACTAGAATTTGTTTGAAAAATGGGCTTGTAAAATTCATGGTTGTGATGGGGGATTTATTTGGATGACTAGGATAATGATTGGGATGAAATTAGATAATTGGATGAATGAATAGGAGGAAATGGATTGAGATAAGGTTGATTAGGAAGAAATTGGATTAGGATGATGTGAATAATGAGGATAATGGATTATTTGGATTTGGATTAAGAAAATAGATGATTTGGACATGGATTAGGATGGGTGATTAAGAGGTGATTAAGGATGGGTAGGTGATTGAATTTAGGCAACTTTACACAAATAAACACACATACATGCATAATTCTTGCAAAGGATTTGGATTTGACTTGGATTGAGGGGATTCATAGGTTTCGACAATGAAGACATGCCAAACACATCAACACCCTAGATTTAGTCAAGTAGGTGTGACATATCTTGTGGATATCACGAAATGGTCATGGGTCAATCCCAACTCAAAATAGAGAAGCGATTCCCACCCCCATTAATACCATGATACTATAGCTTGGATAGATAGGGAATATATGGTCATGTACCACCATATACCCCTTACCTTGGAGACTTTCGTCTTTCCCAAAGTAACCCTATCTCAAGTATAATAGTACATGTGAGTGTCTTCCCCTCCTACTGCACTAGTGCACCACAAGATATGATGACTAAAGGGTCTTAAGATAGGATGCAGGGATTCTAGGGGATATCCTTAATACACTCAAGGTGTGTGAGACATATATTCATGAGATGAGGGGTATGTCTAATGGCATGGTGAGAGAGGGTAACCCACTCTCCTCCTTCACTTTGCAAGGTATAAAGTTCTTGAAAGCTTCACCCAAATGATAAATGTCTCCAAATGGAAGAGTCTTTCGATTCCCTTCCAAATTTGTATACCTCGCTAAAACATGAGGGTTGAGGTCATCTGCTTGGTGATGAAATCTAAGGTAGACCACCTAGAGGAAAGAATCTAAGGTTTTTTTGATCTCCAAGATCACCAAATGGTGCGAGGAGAGAGCATGCACACTAAGGGCCTTGGGATGAACAAAAATAACGAAGATTGGATCTAATCAAGGTTTTTGATCCCCATGATCATGCGAAGCACAAGGGGATAGCATACACCTTGAAATGATCACAAACAAAGAAAACAAGTTCTTTAAGTTTGCACCAGACATAGATTTTATTGAAAAGACTTTACAATTAAAACCCTAAAACCTAATATCAAATGCAACAGGAAGATAATGATAAATTATTGAAACCACATACAATATAAATGTTACTGAAATCGCTTAAATGTGGTTGCTCATTATTTGCATAACTCCAATGTGAATTTTGCCAGGGGGTGAAATGATGAATGAAAATGATTTTTATGAAAGTTTGGGTAAAAGGTGGTTTAGGTAGTTAGGTAAACAGTAAGGTAGGTATATTAACAGGTTTAGGTAAATTAATGAGTTTTGGATTAGTTTTGTAAATAATAAATTAAAGTATTAAGTTTATTTTATTATTTACGGGATGGAATATATAAGAATTTAATTAATTAAAATTAATTAAATCTTATATGGGTGGAGGATTTAGGATAATCAAGGAATAATTAAGGATAATTAAGGATAAATAGGGAAATAGGATAAACTAGGAAATTGGTCAATTTTAGATGTCTACATTTTACCCCTTTTTGAGACGATGTTGCGAAGCAATGTCGTTTCAAAGAAGATTAAAACATAAGTTTTTGAAATCAGACTTTGGTTTGGATTGGATTGGATCAGATGGATGGTATCAGGATCAGATGGGGTTTATAAAAATGAAGGATTGGTAGATAATGCCCCCTCAAGAGGATATGCAGGGACAAAGGAGATGGATAGGCTCTTGAAAAAGGAAATGGAGGGAAGGAAGTAGAGTTATGCTAATTAAACCTTGAGCAACCTGATGTTTGATATAGCACCTGACGTTATGCACCAAGGTATAATGACCATGGTGATGATGTGTCATGTGCCCCAGCGTAATACAACCTTGTCTAACATATGAGGAAGTAAACTTAGAGCATTTAAATCTTAATGCACAAAAGGTATGAAATGACCTTAGATGCAAAAGATAATGCAAAAAGCTATTCCAACACACACAAGATATGAATATTAGCTGGAATGATATGGATGTGATTCAAATGCAAGATGAAAAAAGAACACACACAAGCAAGCAAGTGTGCACAAATGATTCAAAAATAAACAAGGCACTGCCCCGGTCAAGCTGAAAACCAATGATTGATTAGAGTGATTGATGATGATAATGATGATGATAGATTGATAGCGTTGTTGATGTGGGAATGATTTATCCCGAGAACAACGCGAGGAGTGATGATTGAGTGGTAGCATTATTGATGTGGGAATGATTTATCCCGAGAACAATGCGAAGATTGATGATTGAGTGACAGCATTGTTGATGTGGGAACTATATATCCTGAGAACAACACTAGGATTGGGAACGATATATCCCATTGATGATGATGATTGATTAGGTTTACAACAAGGCTAGGAACAAGACCATGGATGCAATTGGATAAGTTAACTTAATTGATTTAGTTGATTGGTATGGAAGGATACTTGCATGTGATTGATTTGATTGGTTGAGTTGACGGATTGATTGATTTGATGAATGGAGAATTGATTTTTTTTGTATTTTTAGAACATTTTGATTTTGTTTTTTGTTTTGCAAATATTATGATTTTTTTTAATTTTTGGCATGAGATTGTGTGTAGATAGCCTTTGGATAGATACCAATGACAAGGGAAAACCAAACCACAAGGCAAGGATCAATAATGAATGGGGATGAACAACAAGGAATGCAGTTGATAGGATCAAACTTGTAGGAATAAAAAGATTGGTAATGGGATAAATGTAGGATTGGATGGGTGGATAAAAGGATGGACAATAGGATAAGGTAGGAGTACATATGGATATAAGGAGTGGCAATAGCATAAAGGTAGGGTGGATACTGGGAGTGGTGATAGCATAAAGATAGGGTGGATACCAAGAGTGGTGATAGAAGGATAATGGATGGGAGATATATGATAGATGGATGGAGGGAGCCTAGGATGTGACCTTCAAGGACTACATTGCATAGGAATAACTGGCCCCCACTCTAGATATTATGCCATAGGATTTAACAAGTGATAGGGATAATGGATGGAAGGGATGAATGAATTGAGGATATTTTTAGAAATAGATGGATGGAATTGGGAGTATGACAAGAGGTGTCTAAAAACATTTTCAACATTATGCCCCTACTCTTATCAAGATCAAGAGGAAGGGAATATAGATGGATAGTGCAATGAGGAAGGTATGATAGATATGATGGATAAGATAGGATATATGTGATGGGATAGATAGGATGGGATAGATTAGACAACATGCCCCCAGGTGTAAAGCACATAGATAATCATCTATGCATGACACCTGTTTGCCAGGTTTTCATCATGGTACTTGTCCAAGGCGCCTGTTTACCAAGTTTTCACCATTGGATGAAATAATTTCTCTTTACTATTTTGATTATTTTTATTTTTATTTTTTATTTTTTTTTGTAGGGGATAGTCAGATGGAATAGATGAGGACTCAAGATTTTGTTCCCGTAGAAATATCCCAGGAACTCATAGACCATGTCAGATGTCATTGTGCTCATAGATGTTGGTAAAGAATTGTATGAGAGGGTAATAAAGTAAGGAGATAGCATAGTATAGATGGATAGTGGATTATGTATAGATCAGTTATATTTAATCATGATGGGTATTAGGATGGGAAGATAGGGAATAATGGGTTATGATGAGGATTATGGATGAATATATGCACAAGGATGGATGGAAGGTTTATTCAAAAAGCATGGACCATAGGATTATGATGGAAGAAATAAGTAGGATTGCAAATGGGAGATGGGAGGATGGATGTATGTGGGAATGTTGTGGAGTGGAAGGGAACCAAGACCAACAGTTGCACACACTGAAATGGATTTTGAAGCTTGGAAGGGGGATTTGGGAGTAATGGAGATGTTATCTTAGGGATTTTCCTATTTAGGTCTTCAGGAACCCAAATGGACTTATGAATTTTAGGATTTTGTGATAGGAAGCGGGAAATGTGGATGATCCATTTGAACTAGGTACTTTTTGCTTAGGGACCCAAACCATTTTGGTTTTGAAATTATCTTTTTGAGATGTGGATTTGGGTAGCATTTTTGAATTTTGATTTTTATTTGATTCTTTGTATTTGTGCCATATGGCATGAGAATTATTGGGATTTTTGGCTTTATGGGTGGAGGCATCCAAATTTTTATTTTTGAATCCCATAGGGGTGTTTAGGACAGCTTCATATTTATTCAATGTGTGCATTTGTTGATCATGATTAGGAATTGTAGGGGATTTATGGGAATGGGATGAATGAATGAATTTGTGGTTAAAGTGATAAGGAGATTGGAGAATATTAGGAGTTTGAAGGAGGGGAGGTAAAGTAGATGGAGGGACGTTAGGAGTTGGAAGAAGTGGAGGTAAAGTGGATGGAGGAAGATGAATGGTCACATGCTTTTTGGGTTTGTAGGATGATGGAGGAGGAATGGAAACATATGTTTTATGGGTACGATGAGGTGCACCTAGTTTGGGCTTAGATGGAGTGGATTTAGGAGGCAGAAATGTGGTACCAACATCTTGATATTGCTTACCTTGGGGTGTATAACCAATACCATATGAGCATGGCGGGACTTTGACATGGATGGGTTCCAAATTACCTTGCTCATGAAGGCCTAATCCTTTACCTTGATAGTTCATGTTTTGGAACATACGATGCGTAATGGGATGCTTATTTTTGAGGATACAAGACACGCGTTCCTTATTGGATGAGAAGGGTGAGGTAGCAGATATAGGTTGCTATTCTCCTAGGGAAGAACATTCATTTAGGAAAGTAGTAAGAATAATAGGACATGATGGTGGATTTGAAATGGTATTAGTATGAGATGGTGAAGGAGAAATAGGATCTTGATTATGCTCATGAAGATTCAATGTATTTGTTTGATTATCTATGTGCTTGTGGGGACCAAGTGTCTCATCAAGGGAAGTGGATATTGTGGGGTGATGGATATGAGGGGTGGAGGTTTCTTGAACATGGATAGTATTGGGACCATGAGTGGAGGAAGTGAGAAGCTCTTGATCACAGATAATATCTTGATCATAGAAAAGATATAGATTATGAATAGGCTGAAAGGAAGGGTTTTGATCTTGATTTGGTAAGGAGCAAAGTTGATCATGCTTTAGAGTTGACTCCTGACATAAATATTGAGTTTGGATAGGAATGGAAGTCTCTTGGATAGATTCAATGTATGGTGGAGAGTGAATTGGGCTTATAGTAGGTGGATCTTTGAGAACATTTGAAGGTTCTTGCATACTTTCAAGGATAGGCATTTGATGGCATGAGGGTGGTAGTTGATTCCTTGCTAGTATCCAATGGATCACATCCTTCATTAGTACATGGGTGGATGTACAATATAATGGATGAATAATAAGGGTGGAAGGTGTAGGATTAGGTGTGATAGGAGTGGGATTAGGATCGGGTGGATGGACAAGAGGATTAGATATAATAGGATTGGGATTTGGTTTAGCTAGGGGGATGATATGATTGGATATGATAGGATCAAGACTTGGATTGGGTTTAGGTTGATGGATCATAGGATTGGGCTCAGGTGGAAAAGTTGATGGCTTAAACTTCAAGGGTGTTGGGGATTGGTTTAATGGATTAGGATTTGGAAGGTTGGAAGGGTTATATGATGGAGGTTCCATAGGGATGGATGGATGAGGATTAGTGGATGGATTGGTGTATGATTCCAAACTTGAGGTGGTATCTCCCTTGTCAAGAGTATCATTAAGAAGACTTGTGAATTCATGCTCATGTTGTGGAGGATTTTGAGATGGATATTGAGGAATATTCATGAGATTGGTTGATGTGGAGGGACTAGGGTGGCATGATGATGGGAGTGACACATAGAATTTTGGTTGAATTTGTTGATGTTGTGTAGATGATGGTGGTGGAGGTAACAAAGGGATTGATGAATGAGAAGGCTGGGGGACCAATGGATTAGGATTGAAATTAGATGGAATTTGTTGTTGTTGTATGGATAAAGGTATGGTGGATGATGTGTTATATGAAGGTTGTGGTTTTTGGGCTAAGTTTTGTTGTTGTTGAAAGAGGGCTTGTTTTTTTTGGCTTTGTTGTTGAAGATATAAGGTGAGGGGACTTGGTATGTGTGAAGATGAAGCATGGGTAGAGATCTGGACCTGTGAGGTTTGAGGTAAAGTTATTGCTGAATAGGTTTGAGGTATGGATGTGTTGGGTTGATAAGAATGGTAGATTGGTTGTGATAAAGATTCATAAGAGGTAGATGGGGATGACTCATAGAGATGGGGTGTTGACGTGGTAGGATGTTGAATTTGTGAAGACAATTGTGATAGTTGTGCCAATTGAAATTTAAGATCTGCCTCTTGTTGTAGTGATTGAGTGAGTTGTTGTTGGAATTGGACAAGTTGTTGTTGTAGCTGAAGGACTTACGGATTAATGGATGTCGAAGTTGAGACCTAGGTAGGATCATAGTTTTGTGAGGTTGAGGGTATGGATGGAAAATCTTGGGTTATGTTGAGATGATAAGAATTCAATTGTGGATAATGATCATCATAGATATGTCGAGGCTCTTGTATTTCCTCATATTCTTGAGATGATAGTGATGTTGGTGGAGGCCAAAACAGGGAGATATATGGTTCATGGGTATCGAAATATGCATCATGATCTATCAAATTCTCATCATTAATATATCTAGGTGGGCCTCCACGGAGTGTGAGTTTTGGTTTTGGAGTTGTCCTAGAGTTTTTGATGGTCACAACCATTTTGACGAATAAGGATTGGACTAGGTGGGAAATGGGTGGATCAGTTGAAAGAGCTTCTTAGGATTCAAAGTGACAAGGTTCCACTTGAGATGTGACACGGAAGGATGATAGGTTCCTGATTCTGAAAGCCAAGTTCATGATATAGGAGACAAGTTGTAGTGATGATGATGATTAGGCACACACAATCATATAAGACACACAATAATTTGATTAGTTGTTTTTTATGACACCTTGATGTTTTGCAAACACTTGTAAACATACACGATCCTAGGCTTGGAAAGGACAATACTTGTTGAGTTCCCACTTGGTTTTACCCAGCCGCACCTAATTATGGTGTATAGCTCCAGGAACTTGGGGCACGAGCTCCTCCATACAGTCCACTCACTTCTCACGCACACCAAGTTCTAGGTCCTAGGACGCATAGATCCTGAGGTACCTTGCTATCTCTGCCACAAGCCGCAAAAATGTGGGACGGCTATCTGAGTTTCCTCCTGTATCAACAAGTAGAGGGTTTTTGGCCACTACACAGAAGGGTTCTAGTGAATATCTAGGGGATCGGCACCTTACGAGCGTCCAGCAAACCACTAAAGGCTTTGACTAACCCTACTAGGAGTTTAATATACACAAAGGTATGCCTCCTTTCGAGCTAGCACTGTACAGTAAGCGCTAATATCGGTTAGACTTGGCTTTTGCCTTATCCTCAATTTATATAGTGGACCGGATGAAAGTACCACTTGGGGTCGCAAATGAGTTCTCCTTGCAGATGTGTCTCAAGAGTAGGCCCACTCTAAGGATAACAAAAGCAAGGAAACAATGCAAGGAGAGAGCATACACAATGCTTTTGCCTCACACTCACATGGGGTTCATTTTAATTCCAAATCCAAATGTGTGAGTGGTTATACAAAAAGCCAAAGGAATGCTTTTGATTCTCAAGATCGTCGAGTGGTGCAAGAGAAGAGCATACACATTTAATGACAAAATTGTAAGCCACAAGACATCGCAAACATTTGTTAATTTTAACCCTTGTTTATGATGTGATCTAATCTATAAAAAAGAAGACACACTATTTCAAGATTAGATTCTTTGACAATCGATTGAATTTGCAACACACTAATTAGTAGTTTGAAAAATTTTCTCTTTAATAGGCGTATAACTGCAATGAAAATGTTAGGATAAGACAAATGAACCTGTAAAAACCCAAAAAATGTTAAATGTGTTGCGAGATGAAAAATGTTTGACAAAGTGAATGAATTTAAAATGATTATACCAGAAAATCTAAGATTAGTTTGAGAAAATAGCCTTCATCGTGATGTAGTTTTCTAAATCAGCTTTCCGATGCCTACAAAAACATGAAAATTTGATGAAAAACAAAAAAGTTATGTCAGTTTGAATAAAATAGCCTCCAAGGGCTAGGGACAGGCAATCTGACGGTTTGCAAATTCCTTGTTTGGCAATTAAAGAAAATGTTGCATCTGATGGTTAAGCTATCACTGGGGATTTGTTTACTTCTGGTCACATGCAATAGTTTCACATGGTGGTTATCTCTTGTGATGTCTTATAACAAATAGTCAAGTTTAATGTTGGCGTTATGTTGACAGTGAGGTAACTATGGCAGTTGTTTAAAGCTTCTCATTCTCATGCAAGAGTTTTCTCAAATTTATTGCCATGGCTTTGAATCTTTGAAAGTTATTGCTTAATACAAATGTGTCTGTTAGTGCCGAGCCTATAGAGGGCACTGAATATTGTCACTGATTCTGAGATATGACTATATGGATCTTCAATATATGTTTGGCTTAAACATTGGCTATCATTGCAACAGTTTGCATCTAACAATCTGGCTCTTGTATACTCCCATAATGGGAAAGAAAACACATGAAAGTTGTTTCAATAAAATGTTGTTAACAGATAATCCCTATTCAGCAGATAAAACCATAAACCACCACGAATTACAAATTCCTTTAATTTCATTTGGTCTTCTCCAATAACTATATTAAATTAGCCCTTGCACCCACATGAGGCTCAAGGAATACGCCATGGGAATAATCGATTAGAGGTTTAAGGAACATGTGGATATGAATAACTAACAAGTTTAAGAAATTTTTCACTGTAAAGAGACAATCTCAACAAAAAAGTTAGCCACGACTATGATAAGAGCAATCTGCTATGATAAGAGTAATCTGCTGATATGAAAGAATAGTTGGTAATAGAATAAATATCAACTAACAGTTGCAGACATAGGAGGCTCAAGGAATACGCTGTAGGAATAACCAATGATAAATTCAAGGAATACACCTATAGAAACCACCGCCAAGAGATTCAAAGGACGTAGCATAGGTAACTCATGACAGCAGTAACTTCCAATATCATTCGAGTATTGCCAAAAATCCACATATATAACAAACTATAAGAGGCAACATTTAAAAGATGTGACATTAATGTTTGTGGACTTAAGCTCCCTCTATGCTGCCTCTAATTAAGGCCACACAATTGATGCACTGTGCAACTAAAATTGAACTCTTCATAAAATGACAAGAACAAGAGAATAATCAAAACAAGTGATGACAGGTTCAAATAAAGATGTTCCTATGTCCTTAAATGACCGAAAGAAATGACTGTTGCACATTATAGAATCCAACTGCAAGATAATGATATGGATAAATTTTCAAGAAAGTTTAAATCTTTACAGCGTGAGAACAATGTCTTTTTTTTTTATTAACATTAGCAAACAAAATGACAATGTAACGTTTTGGGTTAAAAGAATATTAACAAATGATATCACAAATGTTTTAAAGAAAATTGTAGCCTCTAGCAACCGTCATTTCAACCACATAAACCAATAAGTAATACCTGCCTCACCTGAGACCTGCAAGTAGAAGATATTAACTAGAGAGGAAAATAGTTAACATAAGCTTAGAAAGATGATCATCTGGTAGATAAAACAAGACCATATGGTCATACAAGGAGCCAGAAGGCTCAAAACTTAAAAATTCCAAAAATTTTCAATTTTTCCAAATTTCCTCACACCTGCAAAAAACTTCACCACCAAAGCTTACACAAACAATTGATTATCAGAAGATGGGTTCATGTCAGGTTCACCATTGTTTGCACCAGATATAGATTTTATTGAAAAGACTTTACAATTAAAACCCTAAAACCTAATATCAAATGCAATAGGAAGATAATGATAAATTATTGAAACCACATACAATATAAATGTTACCGAAATCGCTTAAATGTGGTTGCTCATTATTTGCATAACTCCAATGTGAATTTTGCCAGGGGGTGAAATGATGAATGAAAATGATTTTTATGGAAGTTTGGGTAAAAGGTGGTTTAGGTAGTTAGGTAAATGGTAAGGTAGGTATATTAATAGGTTTAGGTAAATTAACGAGTTTTGGATTAGTTTTGTAAATAATAAATTAAAGTATTAAGTTTATTTTATTATTTACGGGATGGAATATATAAGAATTTAATTAATTAAAATTAATTAAATATTATATGGGTGGAGGATTTAGGATAATCAAGGAATATTTAAGGATAATTAAGGATAAATAGGGAAATAGGATAAACTAGGAAATTGGTCAATTTTAGATGTCTACACTTTTTATTCCAAAAAGAAATGTTCCTAGATTTAGTGATAAAAAGATGAGTCCTTTGACAAGTAGGGTTAAGAAACCACAAGATTAGTAGTCTTGGAAGTGTCGTGGATGATCAAAAGATGCTACAATCACCAAAGTTAGCCCAAGAAAAGATGTTAGATGAAAAATCAGGACTGAAACAAACACAAGTGCTGACAGAGGTTGCATATGCACTGACAGAGGCTACAAGGGCACTGAAAGAGGTTGTAAGGGTACTAGAAGAGGCTACAAGGGCACTGATGTAGACATAGGCACTGATAGAATGTATAACTTAGAAAATGAGCACAAGAAACAACTTAGAACAATATCCTATTTCACTCAAATCCTAAGCTACCTCGAATTAAGAATAAAGGAATACAAATAAGAAAGGAAACTAAACAAACTTAGCTACCATACAAACCTTGCTATGTTGGATGTGGTCCTTTGATGTTAGATGGGTGATGGATCCTCAAATGAACAACATAACTTTACAATTCATGGAGTCTTTGGAGAAAAAAAAAGGCAACATTTAGTTGCATGAAGAAGTGATATGATTTCTGAAGGGGTGAGCTCCAAAATCTATATATTTTTGGAGACTCAATTGGATGGTAAGGATTTTATTGAAAGATCAATGGATGAGGATGCTTGAGAGATCCCAAGCAAGGAGATATTTCCAAGTTGTGTGATGAGATTCAGTGAGAGATGTCCTTGGATCAAGGAGAAATGAAGGGTTGAGATTTGACCTTGGGAAGATGGATGGATGAGATTGAATTGATAAAGGGGAGGTATGGGTTGGGTTTGATTTGAGTTTTAAATTGGGAAGCATGGGAACAAGCCCAATTTAAAATTGGAGGAAAAGGGGATGGAGGACAAAAGAACCTCTATACATGGGTCCTTGACCATGCCTTTTGTAAGAAGGCCATATGGACATTTACAAGAGGCCATGCCTTTGTACATTTGGGGGAATGGAGAGGATCTAACCAAGATTAGATTAGGATTTAGTTTGTGCAAGTGGGGGTTAGGTTAGTTAATTAGGTTTAGGAAAACCTAATCAAAAGTGTAGAAAATAGGAATTAAATAAATACAAATATTTATTTAATTCATAGGATGGGATAAAGGGATATTAGATAAATCAAATTTATCTAATGTTTGGACTATAGAGGAAGGAGATAAATGATTAATAAATCATTTTGGCTAGGGATACGTATTGATGTAGGTATAGATACAAGTATGAATGAATAGTGACTTTGACAATAAAATATTGTAAAATCATGGTGTTGGTTGTTTTTAATTCCCAACCAGATCTCAAAGACAATCTAAAGAATAGCCAATTCTAATGATCAATTGCCTTTAGGGATTGGCCAATGAACATGAGTCAAATCAATGACAAACCCCTACACTTTTGGATCTATCAAACCAAGGTGGGTTTCCCTACTCAATACTTAAAAGTTCTCTACCAACATATAACTGGAGTACTATTTAAGATAGATTAGCTCTCTCTTTTGGGTCAAGAATATATTAGTTTCAATACAATTTGGCAAATTCCTTAACAACTATAGATTACAGGCCTAGAGAGCTCAAACACTAAAACTAGAAAATACATCAAATGTAACAAGTAATCATATTTTATTTTGAAAAGTTGGTTTGGTTCTGACAAGGCTCAACTTCCTAACTAGTGCCTATATAGGTATAGAGTCAATTTCATACAATAGATATACCATATGGATCAAGAAATTCAAACATAAGATACTTAATGTACATGCCTTGCATTTACAAAATCATGGTATGAATTCTAACTAAAATCCTAATTGAAGATCTAGTATATTGCATTCAGAATAACTCCTTAATCCATATCTATTAGTAGCTTAATTTTCTCCTAAAGCAAATGCTAAGAAAAGAGAACTATGCTATGTCATTAACACATAGATGAGATTAAACAAGCTTTCTATTGAATTCACTGAGAGATTTGAAAACAATACATGGAGATAATGAAAATCAGATTTCATGTACTCATATTTTCCATTCTGATCAAAAAATGATACACAGAGAATATTTGATACATAATATTTCCCTTTCCCCTGATACAACACATAGAACTAATCAAGACAACTAAGACCCAAGACTTAGAAGATTTAAACCCTTTTCAAATGGCCTTAAATTCCATTTTATAGAACAAGGGAGCCACAAGCTATAGGCCATGTACAACTCCTGTTAGAAACAAAATATGCAAAAAAGCACCCTTTTAGGCACTACAAGACAAAATATATTTTCCCTTCCTGCAATATAGTACCGAAACAAATCATCTGTTACACCTAAAAATCAAATCATTACCTTAAGTGGGGAGGCTAACTATTTTGTCTTTACTTGTCTAAACCCCTAGTGTGGAAACAAGTCATGATGTTGAACTGATGGTGGTTAGTCATGTACATGTTGAACTTATCCACCCTTCACACCTAGGTTCCCACCAAGAACATAACACCTGCGGGCACCCAAGTGCAAGGATATTTCACTTTGCATCACCTTATAGGCACAAAAACATGACTCCTCATCTTTCAAGTTGAGGTTTAAAACCACCTCAACCTTCAAGGTCCCTAAGGCAGCCACATGTCCCTGACTCTAGAAGTGCCAAAAACTTCCCTATAGAGGAAGAAGATGTAGGAGTCTAACTGTTCTTGTCAATGCATCCCTTTCTCCAAATCACTAGCGAGCTCATCCTAATGGATAGTTCTACACATGGCACAACTAGATCTTTGATGAGTGCCACCATCATGAGGGAGGGGAAGAGGGAGTAATGGGATCTCTCCCCCTCCTGGTTCAAACTGAAGACTCACAACAACACAAAGCCATTGGAATCTCCAAAGAGGTAACCACTTCCCTCACGAGAATGACATTAAAGGACAAGAGGGAAATGAGTTGATCTTGCCCCCTACTGCTTCACTCCTCAAATTTTGCCTAAACCCCCCATACCTAGGAAATTATCCCCTGGTTTTTAACTCTGTATGAATAGAGCACTAACTAGGAAAATGAGGAGATACATCCTAAGGAAATGGATAGAAAACAAGTCATATTAAAAAAAGGAAATATACCACATTTGCTTTTAGAAAAGGAGGACAAATACAGTGTGTACAATACTTCCATTTATAGTAAAACACCAAGATCCTTGTGCCCGGATAACACCAAATTCAATATTTTATTCATTCAAATCTATCTGTCTACATCGATGACTATATCTGATCTTTAATTGGAAATATTTGGAGATTTTATCCTATAGCTAGAAGTGGAAAAGGAGGCAAAGTCTGATAGTGATTGCAATCCTTCTTGAACCAAAGTCTCTGTGGAAAATCTTTTCTCATCAATTCATCAATAATTAGATAGATAGCATGGAACAGTTCAAGGAGCCACATAACACACCCCTATACTATAATTGAAAATACTTCCTTCTCATCCCATCAATTCCCTTATAAACTCATTATGGTGTACTTTGGAGGCACAAAAGGTTCACACAGATCTTGAAAATGCTTAATTTATTCCAAGTGTCCTATCTAGATATGCCTTAGAAGAGGAAACTTGCCTAGAGATCCTAGCCTACTTTCTATCAATTGATAGAATAGGACTTGGTACACTATTGATCTCACTATATGGTTTCTAGCCTGTAGATTCAAGCATCATAAACCATCATTCCATCAAATCATTTGAATTTAGGCCAATTGCATTTATCTTAAGAAGCAAATCAAAGGCCATCATGCAAGAGCAGTGGGCAAATGATATCCATTCACAATTTTTAAATGTCCATCATAGATCATACTAGATCAATGGTCTTCTTCAGTGTTTCAAACTACTACAGTTGTGGTTAGAGATTATTTTATGACTCAGAATCCTCCTTTTTGCATGGTGGTGCCTTCACCACCTCGTGCTAAATCATTTGAAGCCTGGGAAAATAATTTAGTCCCTATGAAATATAGTTGCCCTAGGGACCGAAGATTTGGTGGATATCGTGGACAAAATGGTCCATATCATCACCCTCACAATCTCACAGAAGACCTTAAAATGTTTTAGCAAAGGAGAGAGTCCCCATGAAACCTTGATGAGTCACTTGAAAATTCATGCTGGGTTCGCTAGCTTACAGATTCTTTTTAGGGATTCTAGGGAAGAGCCAACCCTATGTGAGATACATAACTCCAAGGTATGAACATGCCACCAACATGACATGTTGGTCAGTCACAAAGAGTTTGTATTCTTGTGGAGACTCAAAGCGAGGCCTGACAAAGGAAGACATTCTAGTGAAAGAAAAAACTATTAGCGTGGATAGATGACACAACACAACTTAGAGGTCACTTAGTGCACATGCATTTAAAGTTATTTTAAAAGGCTCGATACCATCAACCTAGAAAAAAAAGGGGTTGGTGACTTAAATGATGAGATGGACTTAAGTTATTTAACTTAAGCCACTGAAAACAACCTATAGCAGGTCAATGAAGAAATACAACGCAGAAACAAAAGTGACCAAAGTACTAAGGTTTGATACTTTCAAAGGGTTTCTCTAGGGTTTATTAAGCCTTAAACACATAAAATCTTGGGTAAAAAGGGCATAGAAAATATAGGTCCTAATAGTGGCTCTAGTTGGGGACAACTGATCGCAAGGTAAGCATGAGGATCGAAATCTCCAGGGATAGAAGACCATGTGGTCAATTTTACCCTAAAACTACCCAACTGTAGATGGCTTGATTTACCAGATTTCAAACCTCATATGGTCTCCCCAAGACACCACAAAAGAAGAGAGAAGACCTACCTCTGTCAAATATTTTGTTTTCCCATGACTCCTCCAAGCCAGTATTGGAAACACTATCACAATCCATCTGATTACTGATATGGATGTGTGTCTTTCCCATGAAACTCTTGAATTTGTCATGGTCAAATTATCCTATGTTCTTCTGATCTTTACAATCAAGTTCTGACTAAAGCACATCATCACTACATATATCATATTTTTTAGATATATCAAACTCATGATTATCGTGACACCTTATATCAATAATATCATCATGCACCATCAAATGTTTACCAAGATGAATTAGCAACTCAAAATGTTCATAATGCATTGGATAGTTAGCATCATAAAATTTAGCTTCATCTATTATATTTATGTCAAACTTGAAGCATTCATAATCAATATCCCCCTAGAATACCTGAACATGCATTTGCACTAGCTTATTAAAGTCATAATTCAAATCCAAGTCTGATAAGTCAGACTAATCAAAGGTAAAGGACTGAAATACACCAAATGAATGATCATCTGAATTCTATCCTTCATATGATAAAAAATGCTCATCTACAAGAACCCCTCCAATCTGTATTTACACTGATTCATGTTCCTTTAAATTTGGTAGCTTACCAATTCTATCATGCACTCCAATGTCTTTCAGTGAAGATTCAACTCTAATTATAACAAGGTTCTTTTCAAAGCTTAAGTCATCATCTTCACAAGGTTGAACAACTCCAATACAACGTATGTACACATTAGACTCCTTGGATTGATCTTTCTCAAATTATTCAAGTTCCTCATACTCCTATTTCTCTACAAAGATAGGATTATCTCTGCACCAATAAGGATTATCATTTTTCATATTTAATGGAACTAGAGGCTCATCATAAAGAGAATATGCCTTATGTTCATTCCTGTCATAAATGCTTCTACTTCTTTGACCTGAGGATTCAAATCTCTTTCAGTATCAATATATTCCAAGTCATCATAATCCTCAAAGGAACACACAAACCAACTCTCAATATCACTTATACCATCAACAACTAGCCTTTCAAACTTGTAATCTAGGAGTCCAACAAGGTAAACAACTCATTCACCCATAGATAAACATGCCCCTTCATAATCATTCACATCAGCTTAATTGAAGAGATGCATTTTGATTCAACTTCATAAGTGAAATCATAATCATCACAGGACTAATCATATTTACTATTGTCATAACTACCATAGCAAGGAGACTTGACTACTACAAAATCATGCTTCAGCTCTTTGAATAGCATGTTTGCACACCCTTCTTCAACATCACCTACCTTCTAAATTGCTTCATTATGTTGAATGTTTATAAACTTCTCCATTCCTTGATTAGTAGGACTGCAAAAAGAAGTGATCTCACATATATATATATATATATATATATATATATATATATATATATATATATATATATATATATATATATATATATATATATATATATATATATATATATATATATATATATATATATATATATATATATATATATATATATATCCCTTTGTCCATTATGTCCATTGTTTGGAATATTATAGCTACAATCCTCACCTGCATAGCTAATGAACTGATCACAAACATCATTTTCTTTATTGCAATACACATCTTCAGATCCTGCCTTATTCTCATTGCACATATGCAGGATGTTATTTTTGAGCTCATCCATAGCAATTATCCGATTTTTACCCAAATGACAAAATGATAAATTCATTGTGGTATTAAGACTACTTCCATCTTGGAAAACATGGCTATCTCCTAATCTACATCTTTCATTTACATAAGATATTTTAACAACATCAATACCTCTAGGCCTAAGTTCTTTTACCATCAAATGCTTCAAATTGTTTTCAATATCCGTAGCTATGGAGTATGTTTGGTAGATTATTGTAGGGTTCTTATCTCTTAGTAAATAACTCATCTCTTCATTGAATGCACCTAGGTATATAACTAGACACATCATATCATTTGGCCCGATGCTTTCTAGGATATCTCTTATCATTTTTGCAAACCTTAGGTTAAAAGCTGGGACCAATTCCTCTTCACCCTTCTCAAGGTGAACTAGTTTGTTAATCAATGAACTTACATTAACCTTTTCACCAAATTGGTCAATAAAAGCCATTCTAAGATCTTACCATGAAGAAATGCAATGGGTGGGAAAATCTGTAAACCAATCTCTTACATCTTTCTTTAGAGATTGAACAAATAATTTCATAACCACATCTTCTGCATCCACCTCATAATCTCCCATTAGGTCACTAAAATCTTGTAAATGCTTATCTATTGATTTAGAATCATCCCCATTGAATGTTGGCAAAAGATTTTTGACCTTATCAAGAATTGGATTAGGGTAATTTTGGATACCACTAAAATCTATGGCTCTATATCTTTCAACAAAGAAAACCCCTCTCTAAGGATATGATTGTTGTTGCTATAAACCTTGAACTGTGAAATTTAATTATGCAGGGGGATGGAAAGAATAATAATCCATACTTTGGTATGCTAGAATCACCTTCCACTGGACTAATACTTAACACAACTTTAAGTATTCCCACACAAAATTACACCAATACACACATATACTGCTTATTTAATTCCTTCTTTTCTGGCATAGATCCATACTTAGTAAAGGAATAACACATTTCTTCACAAAATTTGACAAATCAATTTCACTTTACAAATCATTCATCCTTTGAAGATGGAACCAAAACGGAAGATAGAATACCTAGAAAACATTGCAGATTTCATATAACTACTTTCTCTAAAGGAACATCATGCAAATCCTAGCCAAGTTCAGCATAATAAGAGATCTTTCTTCAATAACTTGAATATCAGAGTCGCCACCTCTCAAAGAGGACCAAATTTTCACAACACCATTTCTCATTAGACTAGAAACACACATTAGGGTTCAAAATTCTAACAGGGTCTTCTTACATCATTACTTTCTTCAGTGATTCAATGGCAAGGAGAATACTAGAGTCTTCACCCTCTAAAGGGAATGATAATGCACTACACATGTGCAAAATCTAAACACCCATGAAAAACCACTGGAATAGTTCTTGACAATTATAGACAAAGTTCCCTCGTAGAGTCACCAATCTGTTGGTTGTTTTTGATTCCCAACTAGATGTCAAAGACAATCTAAAGAATAGCCAATTCTAATAATAAATTACCTTGAGGAATTGGCCAACAAATGGGAGTCAAATCAATGACAATCCCCTGCACTTTTGGCTCTGTCAAACGAAGGTGGGTTTCCCTACTTAGTACTCAAAAGTTCTCCTCCAACATATAACTAGAGTACTACTAAAGACAAATTAGCTTTCTTTTGGGCCAAGCATATATTAGTTTCAATATAATTTGGTGAATTCCTTGACAACTATAGATTGCAGGCCTAGAGAGCTCAAACACTAAAACTAGAAAATACATCAAATGTAACAAGTATTCATATTTTGTTTTGAAAAGTTGGTTTGGTTTTGACAAAGCTCAACTTCTTGACCAGTGTCTATTTGGGTACAAAGTCAATTTCATACAATATATATACCATATGGATTAAGAAATTCAAACATAAGATGCTTAATGTAGATGCCTTGCATTGTATGAATGTTGCAAGTATGTGCTAACTGGTGTTGTCATTGGTGTCAATTGCATCTTTTGATATTGTTGTTTGTTGATTGATTGAGTTGTCATGTTAAGGACACTGTGTGAGTTTTTGCTCCGCATTTCCTCCGTGTTGAAAACTAGAGTATGAGATTTGGATATGTTTTAGAGGAGTGTTTGAAGATACTAAATCTAGAATTTGGTGGTCCGAATTGCTATGCAGCAAAAGTTCTATTCACTAGTTTGAAGATTGTGCCTGACAGCATTTGTAGTGTGATAGGGAGAAAGTATTTTGCTCCACATTTCTCCGTAGTTTGGGTTTTGGTCTTGTAGTTTTGGAAACATGCTTATGAGGTCATTAGATATCTTCATTCCAAGGGATTTGTGATTTGGTGCTCCAGAAAGCAAGTTATTGATTAGCTGAGTTTGATAGTGTTTGTTGTGAGCAGTCTATGATTTGTCTTCAAGTGATATTTGTTATCTTCAAGTGAAATCTATTGTGGTTGGATTTGTCAACTCCTAAGTGATTCTATGTTGTTTGTGGATGTCTCCATAATGTATTGAAAGCATGTGCTTGATCTACAAGCTATAGTGAAGCTCTTGGAAATGTGTGTCTAAGTATTCTTGATGTTTGCACCAGTTTGTCTGACTTGAATGATAACACTCTTTGTGGATGTGGTTCTTGGATTGTAGAAGTGTGAGGAAGAATGTAGGGATGTATTTGGGTTTGAGCTAAGCTGTGAAATGTTCTTACTTCCTTCATTTGCTCCACATGTTTGTTTGGGTCCAGACTTATTTTGAATTATGTATGGATGTCGACCTTGGAGATAGTTCCAATGGTTGTAAATTGTATTGCCGACCTTGATGAATGTTCCAACGTTGATGATAGGTATAAATATATGTAATGAATCTGTGAGTGAGGAGTGAATGTGTGAAGATGCAAAGATAAAGTGTGTGTATTGCAAAGGTAGAGAAGAAGGGATATACTGTGCTTTAATGGAATTGAACTCAGGCATGTTGTAGATGCTATTATCTCAATTCATGGCAGTGAGCCACCCATCATGGTACTGAGCCACCCTTTGGTAGTGAGCCCTTTTTGCAGTGAGCATTTTGGATAGTGAGTCCTTTTGGATAGTGAGTCCTTTTGGGTAGTGAGCCTCTTCTATAATTCAGTATTGTTGCTACATTATATTGTGAGCTAACACTCATCGAGATTTTTCCCTTTTAGGGTTTTCCATGTAAAAATCTTGTGTTCATGTGTGTATGGTGTTGATGTTTTGATTTTGTAATTCATCTTTAATCTTCATAACAGATTAAGGAGTTAAAGTGAATGTGAATGTGATTTTGTTTAAAGAAGTTAAGGTTTTTGATACAATTGATTCACCCCCCCTCTCAGTTGTCTTGTACCTTCAACAATGAATTTTGACTAAAATCCTACTTGAAGATCTAGTATATTGCACTAGAATAACTCCTTAATCCATATCTATTAGCAGTTTAATTTGCTCCTGAAGAAAATGCTAAGAAAAGAGAACTAAGCTATGTCATTAACACAGAGATGAGATTAAATAGACTTTCTATATAGTTCACTAAGAGATTTGAATACAATACATGGAGACAATGAAAATCAGATTTCATGTACTCATATTTTCCATTTTGATCAAAAATTGATACACAGAGTATATTTGATACATAATATTTCCCTTTCCCTTGATACAACACATAGAACTAATCAAGACAGCTAAGACCCAAGACTTAGAAGATTCAAACCCTTTTCAAATGGCCTCGAATTCCCTTTTATAGAACAAGGGAGCCACAAGCTATAGGCCATGTACAACTCCTGTTAGAAATAGAATATGCCAAAAGGCACCCTTTTAGGCACTACAAGACAAAATATATTTTTCCTTCCTGTAATACAACACCAAAACAAATCGTCTGCTACACCTAATAATCAAATCATTCCCTTGAGTAGGGAGGCTAATTATTTTGCCTTTACTTGTATAAACCCCTAGCATGGAAACAAGTCATGGTATCAAACTGATGGTGGTTAGTCATGTACCTATTGAGCTCAACCGCCCTTCACACCTAGGTTCTCACCAAGAATGTAAAACCCACGGCCACCCAAGTGTAAGGATCTTTCACTTTGCATCACCTTCTAGGCACATAAAGATGACTCCTCATCTTTTGAGTTGAGGTTTCCAGGCACCTCAACCTTCAAGGTCCTTGAGGCAGCCACCTATCCCTAACTCTAGAAGTGCCAAAAACTCCCCTATAGAGGAAGAAGATGCAGGAGTCTAACTATTCTTGTCAACTTATCCCTTTATCCTCATCACCAAATGAGTCATCCTGATGGACAGTTCTACACATGGCACAGCTAGTTCTTTGATGAGTGCCACCATCATGAGGGAGGGAAGAAGGAGTAATGGGATCTCTCCCCCTCCTGGCTCAGACTGAAGACTCACAACAACACAAAGCCATTAGAATCTCTAGAGAAGCAACCACTTCCCTCATGAGAATGAAATTAAAGGATAGCAGGGAAATGAGTGGAGCTTGCCCCCTATTGCTTCGCTCCTCAACTTTTGCCTAAACCCCCCATCCCTAGGAACTTATCCCTTATTTTTTTAAATCTGTATGAACAGAGCACTAACTAGGAAAATGAGGAGATACCTCATAAGGAAATGGACAGAAAATAAGTCATATTAAAAAGGCAAATATACCACATTTTCTTTTAGAAAAGGAGGACGAATACAGTATGTACAGACTTCCATTTATAGTAAAACATTGATATCCTTGTGCCTGGATAACACCAAATTCAATATTTTATTCATTCAAATTTATCTACCTGCATTGATGACTGTACCCAACCTTTAATTAGCAATCTTTGGAGATTTAGTCCTACAGCTAGAAGTGGAAAAGGGGGCATAGTATGATAGTGATTGCAATTCTTCTTGAACCAAAGCCTTTGTGGGAAAGCTTGTCTCATCAATTCGTCAACAATTAGATAGATAGCATGGAAAGATTGAGAGAGCCACATAACACACCCATGTACTATAACTACAAATAGTTCCTTCTTGCCCCATCAGTTCCCTTATAAACTTAGTATGGTGTACTCTGGCAGCACAAAAGGTTCACATAGAGCTTGAAAATGCTCAATTTCTTCCAAGTTTCCTATCTATCTATGCCTTAAAAGAGGACACTCACCCAAAGATCCTAGCCTACTTTCTATCACTTGACAGAATAGGACTTGGTACACTGTTGATCTCATTGTATGGTTTCTAGTCTATAGTTTCAAGCATCATAAACTTGTTGCAAGAATGGGCCTAAATGGTGCTGTCATTGATGTCAACATACTCTTGTTGCATTGATGTCAAGGATTGGATGAGTTGTATGCTGAGGCTATTGAGAAAATTAGTCCTATGAGGAACAAAGAAGAATAGCGAAGATAGTTGAGGTGAAGATCCCAGCTAAGATGAAGATCAGAGGATGCACATCAAAGGGTTTGTAGATATGTGTCTTAAGATGATCCAGTAAGGATTTGAGAGGTCTACATGAAGATTTGAAGAAGTTATGGCCACTTGAGTAAAATTGGTTCTAGCAGATGTTCAGAGGTGATGGAGTGACACAGATAGGTTCGGTGAGATCTAGAAATGCAATATCTTGTTCTGTGGATTTAGTGGAGTGCTTAGGAAGTCAATGTGAATTGACAACTCAATTGGTTCATGGTCTGGAGGTCCGCAAGCATCTATTCCAATATGACAGTGATGCAAGATTGTGTTCTTGAGGTTTCAGATGAAGGAGAGAATGATTTTAGTAAGCAGAAGTAGTGTGGATGTTCTTGGTGATTCAAGCAAGCTTGTGGAGGTCTTTGGATTGTATCCAATTTGTGTTGGTGGTCTGCATTGAAGATTGAGCTCATAATTGAAGAATTACTTCCGGATGACGATGTTCTTCCTAAGTTTGGCCAACTGGATGAGTTACACATCCTGTGGATGATCTTGAAGATGTTCTATGAAGCATGGTATGTTCCTAAAAGAATATTGAAGTCCCAGATCTATGTGGCCAACAGTGTGATGATCCACATGAAGTCTTTTGTAATTAGTCAAGTTGTATTTTCTCTGTAAAGTGTGCTGACTTGGATGATTATCCCTAAGTCAATGTCTTGTATAAATAAGAGTTGTGAAGTCATTTCAAATGTATCTTGGCAGAGATGAGAGTGTGGTAGAGAGCAAAGAAGTAAAAGATAGAGCAGAAGTATTGGGCTTAAATGGAACTAAATCAAGCATGGTGAAGATGCTATTCTTCAGTTCAAGTATGTAATATTTATCATTCTGTAGACAATGTGTCTCTTGTAGGCAATGGGCCTCTTGTGAGCAGTGTGTTCAGGTAGTGAGCCCTAATTGGCATGTGCCATTTTGTTCTTCTTATTCTTTTAACAGAGAATACAATCTTGGGTTAGTCACCCCGTGGTTTTTCCCTTAACCAGGTTTTCCATGTTAAAATCTTGGTGTCATATGTGTTAATGTGTTTCTACTCTTGAATTGTTGCATTATGTTTCCATGATTGATTTATTATTATGCTATTGAATTACAAAGAGGATTTAAGTGATTAATAGGAAGAAAGTTTTGAGACAACTGATTCACCCCCCTCTTAGTTGTCTGTCTTGAATCTAACAATTGGTATCAGAGCTAAGTTCCTCTAAAAGAGCTTAACCACTTGAGGAGATCCAAGATGTCATCCTACAAAAAGGATAGTCCAAGGTTTGATGGAACCAATTACACTCTTTGGAAAAGCTACATGGAATGTCACTTGCAATGTATGGGAATGCAATATTGGATCATAACTTCAAAGAAGTATGTTCCTCCACAGAATGGTCTGAGAACTATAGATGAAATTAGAGATGCTGAAAATAATCTTCGGGCTAAAGAAGCTCTACTAAGTGCCTTATTTGATTCAGAGATGACAAATGTTATTGATCTAAAAACTGCATATGAGATTTGGGAAAAATTGGAACTTCTGCATGAAGGAGATAGGTATGTTAAATGTGCCAAGCTATAGAGTCTGAAAGGAAAATTTAAAAACCTGAAGATGAGAGAAGTTGAAAATATTACTACATTTATGCCAAGAGTAAATGAGCTTGTTTGTGGCATTAGATGTGCTAGAGGAATCTTGGATGAAGATGAGATTGTTGCCAAAGTTCCCAGATCCCTTCCTAATTCTTACAAATACAAGGTTGCTACTATTGAAGAATTTAGATCTTTTTCAAATATCACAAGAGATCAATTGGTTGGTAAATTAGCTACATTTGAATTGGTTGAGTTTGGAGATGCACCCCCCAAGACTGAATTTGCATTCAAAGCTAGTGCCTCTGTAAAAGGCAAACAAAAGTTTGATCTGGGAGAGAACTCTTCAAAGAAACAATCATGGTATGAAAAAGCAAGAAAAGATCTGGAAGAAGGTGAAGCAAAAGATGCTAAACTTGAAGCCCTTATTGCAAAAAGACTGCTAAGAGGATCCAATAAGTATGAGGGGGCATTGCCTTTTAAATGTTTTAACTGCAATAAGATTGGTCATTTTGCCTCAAGGTGTCTGGAAAGATTTCCAAGACCAAATCCTAACAAATCAAGATTCCAAAAGAAATGTTACTATGTTCATGAAGATTATGATGGAGTAACAAATGATGAATCAGAGACAGGAAACAAATCTGAAAGTGATTGGGTGTTTATTGCCATCAAGGAAGAAGATCCAATGCCCTCTGAATCTGTCAATCATAAAATGGTAGAAAGAGCTCTAGCTGCCCAAGTTGAAGAAAAGGATAATTGGGTCCTTAATAGTGGATGCTCCCACCATATGACAGGTGACAAAAATAAGTTCATAGATTTGGAAAGATATGAAAGAGGAGTTGTAAAATTTGGTGATAATTCTGCTGGTAGAATCAGAGGTAGAGGAACTATTTCTTTTGATAGAAAGAACAAAACCAGTAATGTACTATATGTTGAAGGTCTGAAGCACAATCTTCTTAGTGTTGGACAGTTGGTAGACAAAGGCTATGATCTCTGATTCAAAAATGGAAAATGTAAGATCTTTAAAAGTTCTAGAATAGAGATTGCATCTGGTACTCAAACAAAAGGTAATATCTTCCACTTGGTTGGTACTGGTAAAAGTTGTTTATTTGTTCAAATTGATCTAAGATGGTTGTGGCATAGGAGAATGTATCATGTGAATTTTGATAATATCATCAAGATAAGCAACACTCAGGCTATAAGAGATCTTCCAAGACTGGTGAAACCTACTAACAATTTGTGCAAAGAATGTCAGTTGGGTAAGCAGAGCAGAGTCACATTCAAAAGTAAGGAACAGTCTTCTACCAGATTGTTGGACTTAGTACATACTGATCTATGTGGTCTGACAAGAATCAGGAGTTTTCAAGGTGATAGATACTTCATGTTATTAATTGATGACCACTCCTAGATGATGTGGGTGATTTTTCTAAAAGAGAAATCTGAGGCTCTTGAGAAATTCAAAATATTGAAGGCTATGGTAGAGAATGAAATCAGATTAAACATAAAATGTCTGAGGTCTGATAGAGGTGGAGAATTTAGATCTAGTGAGTTCATAGAATTCTGTGAGAAACATGGGATAAAAAGATAGTTGTCTGCTCTAAGGACTCCACAGCAGAATGGAGTAGTGGAGAGAAAGAACTGAACCATCTAGGAAGCATCTAGAACCATGATGATGGAATCAAATGTTCCTCAGATCTTTTGGAGAGAAGTTGTAACCACTGCAGTCTATACTCTTAATCGAGTACAAATCAGGAGCAATATTAGTAAGACCCCTTATGAACTCTGGTTTGGCATCACTCCCACTATGAAGTATTTTAGAGTCTTTGGTAGCAAATGTTATATTAAAAGAGATGAAGACCTTGGCAAATTTGATGCTAGAAGTGATGAAGGAATATTCTTGGGTTATTCTACTCAAAGCAAAGCATACCGGTGTTATAACGAGAGATTGAGAAAGATTATAGAAAGTACAAATGTGAAAGTTGATGAAGGTATTGAAAAACCCTCAAGGTTTTATGAATATGATGAAGATGATCAAAATTATGTTTTGGTCCAAGAAGTCCAAGCCCCTTCTGAAATTCAGATCCAGACTGATCTGGAGAATTAGGAAGAAGAGATAAGTTTGAATGAACCTGTTCAAGAAATAGAAGTGCAAGAAAGTCCCAAAGTTCCCAGGTATGTAAGACTGAATCACTCTAAAGATCAAATCATAGGTGATAAAAACAAAGGTATTCAAACAAGAAGAAAGATTGCTCAAGACTTAGAAAAGTATTGTCTGATTTCAAAGATTGAACCAAAGACAGTGAGTGAAGCATGTGATGATGAAAGCAAGACTAAAGTAATGGAGGAAGAGCTGATGCAATTTGAGAAAAATCACACTTGGGATCTTGTTCCCAGACCTAGAAACAAAAATTTGATTGGAACCAAATGGGTCTTCTGGAACAAACTGAATGAAGATGGTGAAGTAGTCAGAAACAAAGCCAGATTGGTTTGCAAGGGTTACTCTCAAGTAGGAGTTGATTTTGAAGAAACTTTTTCTCTGGTTGCAAGAATTGAAGCAGTCAGATTATTTCTTACCATTTCTACCTTCAAGGACTTCAAAGTATATCAGATGGATGTCAAGTCTACATTCCTGAATGGTGACTTGGAAGAAGAAGTATATATTGAGCAACTGGATGGATTTCAATTGTCTGATCATGGTGATATGGTCTGCAAGTTGAAGAAAGCACTGTATGGACTCAAACAAGCCACAAGAGCGTAGTATGAAAGATTGAATAAGCATCTTTTGAAGATTGGTTTCAACAAAGGTACTACTGACAGTAACTTGTACTTCAAAATTGATCATGAAAATATCTTAATTGTTGAACTGTTTGTTGATGATATCATTTTTGGAGGAAGAGATAGTATGTGCAAAACTTTTGCAAATTAAATGAAAAGTGAATTTGAGATGTCCATGTTTGGGGAAATGAATTTCTTCTTGGGTCTGCAAATCATTCAAACAAAGAAAGGAATCTTCATTTCACAGACCAAATATGTGAAAGAATTATTGAAGAAATTTGGGATGGAGGACTCAAAACCAATGAGTACTCCCATGGCAACTGGATGTAAATTGAGCAAAGATGATGACTCTCCTAAGGCTGATCAGAAAAAGTATAGGTCAATAATTGGAGGACTATTGTATCTTACTCAAACTAGACCTGACATTATGAATGTTGTTGGTCTTGTCGCTAGATTCCAAGCTGATCCTAGAGAATCTCATGTCATGGCAATCAAGAGGATTCTTAGATATCTAAAAGGGATAGTTGAGTATGGTTTATGGTATCCTAGAGATCATGATTTCTCTCTTCATGTATATACAAATGCGGATTGGGCAAGAGATGTGGATGACCAGAAGACTACCAGTGGTGGAGTATTCTTTTTGGGGAAAAGATTGGTTTCTTGGCTGAGCAAGAAATAAGAGGCAATATCTCTGTCCACTGTAGAAGCAAAATATATTGCAGCAGCAAGTGGTTGCACTCAAGTATTGTGGATGAAACAAATGCTAAGAGACATCAGAGTGGAGTATGAGGAACCTATCACAATCTTTTGTGATAATTCAAGTGCAATAAATATATCAAAAAATCCAATGTTGCATTCAAAGACAAAACATATCCATCAAGTTTCACTTCTTGAGAGAGCAAGTGAACAAGAATGAAATTAGATTGGAGTTTCTGCCCTCTAAGGATTAGATTACAGACATTTTTACTAAACCTCTATCTAAGGACTCTTTTGATTTTCTTAGGGAGAAGTTAGGGGTTATTACCCCTCTTCTGAATTAAGGAGCATTGATGTACATCAATCTAGTGGATCTCACAGTCATATCTTGTGGTCTGGATTGATGATGGGAAACTACTACTCAGAGGGAGCAATTGGTATGATTCAAAGTGATGCAAGTAGGTTCCCTTTTCCATTGATGTCAAAGGGGGAGAGAAGACATGTGAAAAACAAAAAGTGGTTGCTGATCAAAGGGGGAGCAATAAAGGAAGAGAAGACATGTGAATGGTTCTTGTTGATAGGGCGAGTTATGTTAGTAAGGAGAAGTTCTTGTATTGATGGTTAAAACAGTTTTTCACATCATATGTTGCCATCAATGACAAAGGGGGGGATTACTACAAGTATGGGCCTAACCAGTGTTGTTATTGATGCCAACATACTCATGTTGCATTGATGTCAAGGATTGGATGAGTTGTATGATGAGGATATTGAGAAAATTAGTCCTATTAGGAACAAAGAAGAACAGTGAAGATAGTGAGGTGAAGATCCTAGCTAAGATGAAGATTAGAGGATGCGCATCAAAGGGTTTGTAGATATGTGTCTTAAGATGATCTAATAAAGATTTGAGAGGTCCACATGAAGATTTGAAGAAGTTATGGCCACTTGAGTAAAACTGATTCTAGTAGATGTTTAGAGGTGACAGAGTGACACAAATAGGTCTGGTGAGATCTGAAAATGCAATATCTTGTTCTGTGGATTTGGTGGAGTGTTTAGGAAGTCAATATGAATTGACAACTTAATTGGTTCGTGGTCTGGAGGTCCGCAAGCATTTATTCCAATATGACAAAGATGACAGGCTATGTTCTTGAGGTTCTGGATGAAGGAGAGAATGATTTCAGTAATCAGAAGTAGTGTGGATGTTCTTGGTGATTTAGGCAAGCTTGTGGAGGTCTTTGGATTGTATCCAATTTGTGTTGGTGGTCCACATTGAAGATTGATCTCATAATTAAAGAATTACTTCCAGATGATGATGTTCTTTCTAAGTCTAGCCCACTGAATGAGTTACACATCTTGCGGATGATCTTGAAGATGTTATGTGAAGCATGGCATGTTCCTAAAAGAAGATTGAAGTGTGTGGCTGATAGTTTGATGATCTAGATGAAGTCTTTTGTAATTAGTCAAGTTGTATTTGCTCTGTAAAGTGTGCTGACTTGGATGATTATCCCTAAGTCAATGTCTTGTATAAATAAGAGTTCTAAAGTCATTTCAATTGTATCTTGGTAGAGATGAGAGTGTGGTAGAGAGCAGAGAAGTGAAAGGTAGAGCAGAAGTATTGGGCTTAAATGGAACTGACTCAAGCATGGTGAAGATGCTATTTTTTAGTTCAAGTATGTAATATTTATCATTCTGTAGACAGTGTGTCTCTTGTAGGCAGTGGGCCTCTTGTGAGCAGTGTGTTCAGGTAGTGAGCCCTAATTGGCATGTGCCATTTTGTTCTTATTCTTTTAACAGAGAATACAATCTTGGCTTAGTCACCCTATGGTTTTTCCCTTAACTAGGTTTTCCACGTTAAAATCTTGGTGTCATATGTGTTAATGCGTTTCTACTCTTGAATTATTGTATTATGTTGTTGAATTACAAAAAGGATTTAAGTGATTAATAGGAAGAAAGTTTTGAGACAACTGATTCACCCCCCTTAGTTGTCTATCTTGAATCTAACAAAACCACCATTCCATCAAATCATTTGAATTCAAGCTGTTGGATCTACCCTAGGAAGCAAATACTTGGCGATTGTGTAAGGGTAGTGGGCAAATCATAGTCGTTCTCAATTTTTAAATGTCCATCGTAGATCATACTAGATCAATAGTCTCCACTAGCCTTTAAAACTGCTATAGTTGTGTTCAAAGATTCTTTTATGACTCAAAATCCCCCTTTGCCACAGTGGCGCCTTCACCACTTCACACTAAGTCATTTGAAGCCTAAGCGAAGACTTTAGCCCCTACAAAATATAGCTACCATAGGCACTAAAGATTTGGTGGATACCATGGACACAAAAGTCCATATCATCACCCTCGCGATCTCGTAGAGGACCTTAAAAGGTTTTAGCAAAGTAGAGAGTCCCTACGAAACCTTGATGAGTCACTTGAAAATTTGTGTTGGCTTCACTAGCTTGCAAATTTTGTTCAAGGATTCCATTGAAGAGCCAACCCTCCTTGAAATACATAACACTAAGGCATGAACATCCCACCAACATGACATGTCGGTTAGTCACAGAGAGTTCACATTCCTGCAGACTCTCAAAGTGAGGCTCGATGAAGGAAGACATTCTAGCAAAAAGAGAAAGTTATTGATGTGGATAGATGACACAACACAACTTAGAAGTCAACCAAGTAAAAGGCTCAGTACTATCAACCAAGTAAAAAAGGGGGCTAGTGACTTAAATGATGAGATAGACTTAATTTATAACTTAAGCCACTAGAAAAAATCTATAGTCTGTCAATGAAGAAATACAACATAGAACCAAACGTGACCAAAGTACTAAGGTTTGATACTCTCAAAGGGTTTCTCTAGGGTTTATCAAGCCTTAAACACATAAAAACTTGGGCAAAAGGGCATAGAAAATATAGGTCCTAACACATGGATTAAAGGGGATTTGATCAATTAACCATCTAAACATGTGTTTATTCAGTTAATTGTAGAGGAAATGTAGTTTAGTGGTGTCTAGAGATGATTAGTGATGGTTTAGGAATTAATAGGGATGAATTAGGATTGTTTAGGGATGTTTAGGGATGAATTAGGGATGTTTAGGGATGAATAGGAATGTTTAGGGATGACATGAAGAGTCTACAATTTTAGGTGTCTACACCAATGTTTCATATTTATTAATTAGTTCTACTTATTTATTATTTTATCCTCAAATCGGAAATAGGACATCTCACTTTAAGGTGTAATTTTTTTCCATGTGTTGATATTTTTGTAATGTGTGTAAGAGGTTTTAAGATAATCTAATGTCATCATGATGTGTAAGAGCATCTTATGGCATTGTAAGATGGGAGTTAGTTATGATGAATTCTATTATACATAAGAGCATGATTATAGGGGAGTTACATTGGAATCTTGACCAATATTATGACACATGTTATGACACATATTTAAATCTAGAAATTGAGCCAAATGGAGCAAACAAGTTGGTGAGTTTTTTATTATGGATTATGATATTGTAAGAGGATCTTCTAATATTAGCATGTGTGACTCATCATGGGAGTTGGGCATTAGAATTGCTTGTGGTGATTTTGGTGCCATTTTTTGGGGTGGTATTTTCCCATGGTTTATGGTTTTACCCTTTGTGGGCTTTTGTTTTACATCTTCTATATATTAGTGGCCATGATGTAGATGTAATATAATGTAAATTTATAGGGGGTTATTCTTCAAAAAAAAATTCACTTGTGTTGGTTGTTCTCCTATGAAGGCTTGAGACTATTGTTGTATTATAACTAGATTGGTATTATAAATACATTGGTTTTAGATTTGGAGGTTAGATTTTTTCTCAGAAAAGTTGTCCAAAGATAAAAAAATGTGTCATTGTGGTATTATTTTTGTGTGTATATTTTATTTTTAAAATACTAGGTCATGTTTTGCATGCATTTCTCTTCTCATTAAGTAGTGCAAGATGTGTTTCCTCTATCATCTTCCTTTCATATTGAAAAGGGGCCATTAAAAATTTCCCACTCAACATGTTATGTGATCCATACGATTTTAATAATTTAGGAGGGATTTTATTAAAATATACAAGTAGTGAAATATTCACTAAATTTATGGTGACCTCCTGGGGAAGTTTGCTCTCAAGTGTCAAATATAGAATTTGGTGCCATCATACATATGACATAGAGTAAAAAATGTGCATAGTCATTTGATGTAATCCCCACTTAGAATTCTTGTGTTTGTCAAATAGCATGGGAGAAATGGCCCAGGGGAGGCAACCATTGATGTGGTCAAAGAATAGTGATTCCAAACATACATCTACTATTGAAAATGTGTTAGTGAACATATGAATGAATTTTTTTTTAAAGAACTCATGCATAGGTGGAACAAGAGGAAGAAAATTTTGAGAATGTGTAATAATAGAATGGGTGAAATCTAGAGAAAACATTAGATGAATTCCATTCAATAAATCATTCTCATAGAAGATTAGAAGAGAAATCAAAGTATCTGAGACCTATACCCACTAGAAAAAGTGGCCCCTAGGAAAGCGTAAGTGGGATTTAAGTATGAGTAGGTTAAAAAGGAACATAAGGAAGATGAATTTTTGTGAAATTTTATGACTTGAAGGTACATATTTTTTAGATGAGGGTTGATGGTGGGGTCTATGGGACATTGGAATATGCATTCTCTCTATATGGTTTAGAGAATAAATGACTAGCATACTTTTAATTTGATACGGGAGAATCAAAACCAATGATATGTGGCTTAAGGGAATGACCTTGTAGACAACCCCAATTAAATGCATTTAACAAGATTATATGCAAAAGTAATTTATGTATAATAGAGGTTCAAATATCTAGAGTGCAAATGAATAAGGAAAATAGAGAAGATAATTGAAAACATGTGTAGACTTGTAACAACAAAGTTGTATTATTCTATTTCTATAGAATATATGTGAAAGTAGAATTGGGATATCTGTATTATACTCTCTAGCCTATAAATAATTGCCATGTATGTTAATATACAAAGAGGTAAGGACTTAAAAAATTGTGTCTTTGTTTGGCGAGACGATGGGGGAGCGAGTAGGCAGAAAAAAGTAGGCCGAAAACCTATCCTCGAGTGTAGCAGGGATCAAGCACGAAGCTGAAGGAAGCAAGGAAGATCTAGGAGGAAGGAAATGCAAGCAACCTTGAACATGGGTTGAAGAAACAGAGAAAGAATGATCGATGAACTTCATCCAAGAAAGAGCAGCTAAAGAACCTTGGAGATCAAATGAAGGGCACCAGTCTGGGCGGCCTCAGAAAGAGGGATTCCCCGCAAATTGCCATTGGAGGAGATGAGAAAATAAGATTCATCGAAGGCCTCGTGGGTGAATCAATAGCGATCTGGGAAGGGATCAATGGAGACAATCGTTAGGGGAGGGAGGTTCAGGTAAGAGATCTTCTGACTTCAGGATTGGAAACAAAAAGACTATGGTTTTAAGTACGTCTTTGCTAAAACCCTCTATTGACCACCTAAAAAATTAGGGATCATAGGAAAATGGTTTGGTTTGAATATGGATTTAGGAGACTTAAGGAAGTGGTGGCAGGATAGATGGGGAAAAGAGCTATCTTTAAAAACCCTAGCAAATGGGTTTTTCTTGGTCATTTGTCCCTCTGAAAAAATAAAATTGGAAATACTGGAAGGCATTTGGCTTTTGAACAGATCTGGCTTTTATTTACGCAACTAGTTTGTGGGTTTTGACCCAAGAAATTTCAAAATGGAACATATTCAGGATTGGTACTGTATGCCTAACCTACCGGTAGAATTATGGAATCAGAGGATTTTAGAAGAGATTGGAAACTATTTGGGCAAATACATTTGTGCAGAGGAATGGAAGGATCCTTCCAATGATGAACCATATGTCAAAATTTGTGTGGAAAACCACTTTCCAGAGGAGCGGTGAAGAGAAATCAAAATTTTTACAGACTGGGGAGTTCTAAATCAACCCCTTTTCTTTGATCCTAAGCCTCAAGGATAATGGGTAAGAACGATAGGCTGGAGATCCTGGGAGGGGAGTCGAGGGAGGTTGAATGGAAAGACTTCGCAAAAAATAGAAGTTTAGGGCGTAGAGGTTGGTTTGAAGGAGAGGTTTAAGGAAGGTAGAAAGGGTAAGGAAAGCAGCCCAAAAGGATCAAATCCCAGATTTGGTGGAGGTCGAAATAGTTCAAAAAAAGACTAGTGAAGAGAGTAGGAAACTTCAAGATAGAGATAAAGGGGAGGAAAAGATGGAAGACAAGTTGCGAAATCTCTCTAGGATGGAGGAACTTGTTAACTTTTCCCAGAATGTTAACCAGAAGATCTCAGAAACAATTGAAATGGTTAAACTGAATATGCAGATGGAGGATTTTGAATCTCTGATTAAGGTTGGCAGTGAGTTAGTTCAATTAGCTAGAGTAGTAAATGAGGGATCAATCAAAATAGTGGATGCAGCATTGGAAGAGGAGTGGTTGAATCATGCAGTTAATGAGCTGGAAGTCTTTGGGATTGAAAAAGAAGCTCATTCTCTGGCTCTTAAAGAAAACAAAGATTTTATGGCAATTAGTTCCCCGGGACTATTAGGGATAGGCCAAAAAGAATCGGATAAAACTTCTCCAGACTATGGAGAGCACAAATCTAGGGGTCAAATCCCAAATAGGGAGAAATTGAAGTGGGATGGCAAGGCAAGTGGGCAGTTGAAGTTAGTTGATCTATTAAAAGTAGGGAAGGGATCCTCCCTTCCTAAACAGCAATGAGGATCTTGTCGTGGAATGTTAGGGACATGAATGCCCCTAACAAGAAGTGCCTCCTAAGGCACACACTAAGGAATATTCAACCAGATATTTGTTTGATTCAGGAAACCAAATTAGAAGATCAGGAGTTTCAGTTATTAGCAAAAAATTGGAAGCAGTGGAGAATGATCCGGGTCAATTCTAGAGGTCCTTCAGGAGGATTATTAACGATTTGGAGACTGCAGACTGTTCTATTAGAGGAAGTAGGTACCAACACAGGCTGGATAGCCAGCAAGGTTAGGAGTCTGGCGTTTAACTTGAACTTTCTCTTGATAAATGTCTATGACCCTAATTCCCAGTGTCATAAAAAGGAGTTATGGGTGGAATTAGATCAGATTTGTAATAATAGGAATTGGGATTTCATTATTTTAGGGGGTGACTTCAATGTAATTTTAAGATTAGAAGACAAGCTAGGAGGAGTGGGTATAAAGCTCCAATCTCAGAAGGACTTTGAAGAGTTTGTAGATCGGAATGCTCTGATTGAAATTTAGTTGGGTAATGGGAATTTTACCTGGAATAACAGAAGACTAGGTTTTTGCAACATCGCAGAAAAATTAAATAGATTTTTTATCAAAGGAGACTTAAGCTCTTTTCCCTTCAGTTTGGATAGCAAGATTATTCTGGAGTCAGGATCTGATCACTTTCCTATCAGTCTGGAGATTCAGGGGGAGAGGAGACCAGTGAGATGCCCTTTCAAATTTGAAAATATTTGGTTTAAGGATCCATCCTTTTTGACCTTAATAGAAGACTGGTGGAAAAATTGTAACCCAGGAGGAGTTGGCTTATTCAATATTGTCACAAAATTGAAACTGATCAAAGTAAACTTAAGGTAATGAAATAAGGATCATTTTAAGAACATTTTTTAATCCAAAAGATAGGTTGAGGCATAGCTACAGATCCTTAATGAGAAAGTTTTTAGAGAAGGAATGGACAATGAATCTTATCTTCAAGAAAAAATGTTGATGGGAAAATTAGAGGATTTACTGGCTAAAGAAGAGGTGTTTTGGAGGTAGAAATCGTGGGAGGTGTGGCTGAAAGCTGGAGATGCGAACACCAAGTTTTTTCACAACTCCATGAAAATTTGCAGGGAGGTGAATAGAATCTTAGCTATTAAGACAAGGGAGGGTCGGGTTACTAAGAGTCCAGAAGAAATTGGCCAAGCAGCAATTGACTTTTTTTAGGATCTCTTAAATGAGGAAGAACATTCTGATCAATAGGCTCAGTAGGAATTCTAGAGAATTATTCCAAAGCTAGTGACAGAGGAGCAGAATAGTATGTTGACAAGTAAGTTTTCAGAAGAGGAAATTAAAGTAGCCTTGTTCCAACTAGGCCTAGACAAGGCCCCGGGTCCAGACGGGTTCCTGGTAGTCTTTTTTTAGAAATGTTGGAGCATTGTTGGCAAGGATCTGAAGGTGGCTTTTGAAGACTCTAGAAAGGAGGGTAGAGTCCTGAAAGAAATAAGCAATACTTTCATAGCCTTGATCCCCAAGAAAGAGAAGCCTGAATCACTTGAAGATTTTAGACCAATCTCCTTGTGTAATGTGTTTTATAAAATTCTGGCTAAAGCAATAGCAAATAGAATGAAAAAGATTCTCCTAGACATCATAGCAGAGGAGCAAACTTGTTTTGTACCAGAAAGGTCAATATTGGATGGAGTAATAATAGCTCAGGAGGCCATTCACTCGGTCCTAAAAAATAAGTTTCCATCTATGTTGGTCAAACTAGATATTTAAAAGGCCTACGATAAAGTGAATTGGAGATTCTTGTTCAAAATTTTAGAGGCCTTTGGTTTTCAGCAGGAGTGGTTGAATTGGATTTTTAAGTGGATTGCAAGTCCTAGATTTTTTGTTCTCCTAAACAGCTCCCCAGAAGGTTTCTTTAATGTTTCTAGGGGTTTAAGGCAGGGAGACCCCCTCTCCCCCTTTCTCTTTATTATCATGGTCGATGCCTTGGGAAGATTTCTCACAAAAGCTTGTCAGGAAGGGCAGATCATAGGAATCCAAATCACAAGGAATTTTCCAAGGTTCTCTCATCAACAATTTGTGGATGATACCCTTCTTTTTGGAGTTGCCCAGGAGGGAGAAGCCATAAGGTTTAAAAGAAACTTGGATTTTTATTCAAGAGCTTTAGGACAGGAAGTTAGTAAAGTGAAATCGGAAGTGTTCTTTTGTAACACCCCTCTAGGCAAAGAGGGCAGAATTTTAAGGATTTTGTCTTTTGGGAAAGGTTCCCTTCCTTGTAAATATCTAGGGTTTCCTTTGGTAAAAGGTATTCATCCTGGTAATTATTGGGAGCCTCTTTTGGAGAGGATTAAGTCGAGACTACAATCTTGGAAGAGAAAATGGTTGTCCTGGGCAGGGAGATTAACCCTTATCAAAGTAGTTTTAGCAGCTATGCCTATCTACCTGTTGTCATGCTTACCTCTGGCTGGTAAAATCTACCAAGATTTAACACAGCTGATGAGAAATTGTTTTTGGAAAGGATCTTCGGAACAGTTTAAATTCCCTCTTGTCAAATGGAAGAAAGTCTGTGACAGAAAGATAAAGATGGGGCCAGGGTGAAGGACATTTTAAGGAAAAATAAAGCTCTTGGAGCAAAGTTGGTTTGGAGAATTCATAATAATCCAAATCTGAAATGGGTTAGGCTTTTGAAAAATAAATATCTAGACAGGGAAGACTTAAGTATCTTCACCTCTAGACAGTTACCTAACGGGTCAAGAATTTGGAATTTCATTAAAAAAAGTAGGGATTTAATTCTCAATCACCTAACCTGGGAGATCAAGGAAGGTAGGGAAGCAAGGTTTTGGGAAGATTCATGGGAAGGCTTCCTAGTTTTAGACAAAATTCAGACACTGACACCCATAAGGAATGCCACCAAATTGATCTAGGGAGACAAAGTTAGAAATTACGTAACCTTTCCCTTCTTGATTAATGATCTACCTAGTTGGAGAAGTGTGAGGGGTCTGGGTTTGGATCTTGGTTTGGTAGCTCAGTTCGAGGTAGAAATGGATAAACGTTCTTTCAGCCTTAGAAGGGGCAGGGATAGGCTAAGATGGAACACCTCAGCCTCAGGAGAGTACATGGTAAGAGATGGTTATAAGGCTTTGGATGGCACTATTGATCCCTTTGGTATACTTCCTTCAAAGCTCTGCTAGAATAAACAATGTTTACCCAAAGCAGGGGTCTTTATGTGGGTAGCCCTTCAAGGTAAGGCATTGACAACTAACAGGTTGAGAAGGTTGGGCTTTGAGGGCCCTTTAAGATGTGTGTTGTGTAAAGAAGCAGAGGAAGATGGGGATCACCTTTTCCTTCATTGCCCTTTCACTAGCAGAGGGTGGCTGTTGGAATGGCTGATTGCCTGGCCAATGTTGTTCCCAAAATTGATGTTTGTAGGTCTTTGGGTGTCAGCCCCTTCTATCTTGGTTTGGGAGATATAGAAAGAATGCAACAGGAGAATCTTTCAGGAAATAGAAAGGCCCTGGCACTCGCTCTCTAGTAAAATTGAATCAAGCATTGTAGAATCAGTTAACTCCAGACTAGCAGATAGAGATCCTTCCAATCTCCTCTTCTCTGGTTGGGACTCGAATATGATGAAAAATTGGATAGGGCTCTCCCCTACCCCCCAAGTAGGCATTGGTGGTTTCAAAACTTTGGAATCTAGAAAACTGGTTCGATGGTCTCCTCCAGAGGTAGGTTGGCTGAAACTAAACTTTGATGGTGCCTTGCGAGGAAATCTGGGACCCTCAAGTGTAGGATGTATCATTAGAGACTCAAAAGGAGATACAGTGGGGAGACTCGCCACCCCCCTTAGCATTGGTTCCAATAACCAGGCAAAGATTCAGACCTTACTTCTAGGCTTAAGGTTATGTAGGGAGCTTGACATCAGAAATATTGATATAGAGGGAGACTTGTTGATTGTCATTAATGGGCTCAGAAGTAGGAAATTAGTAAATTGGAGGCTCCAAGCCAAACTCGAGTAGGCACTTGCCCTAATAGAAGGTTTTGACAGAGTTACGATCAATCACATTTATAGAGAGGGAAATCAAGAGGCAGATAGACTGTCCAATATTGGGGCAGATGGGGTCTCTATCAGAGAAGTCTCCACCATGAAAGGTCCTAATTAGGCTTAACAAGGTTTGTGTGGGTGGATGGGAGGGAGCCTTGCCACCTCAGCATGAGGTGGCAAGGCTGAGCTAGGGGCTTAGGTAATAATGGTTTTAGAAGGGTGGGTGGTGGCACGAGCCGATATGATATCAGAATTCATTTCTTTTAGTGTCTCTAAATGATGGAAGCTAGCATTCATTCCACAAAAGGGTCTCAAGAAGGTTCCACAGTATGTTATTAGGGATGGCAATAGCTCTTCACAGTATTCTCTCCACTGGTCTTCAATTAATGCCTACATACTTTGCAGTCATCATCTCAGCAGATGCTATTCAGTGTGGTAGAATGGATACGCCAGTTCATTTATCCAGCCAAAAGCGGTAGATGGCCTTCCTCGGAGCCCTCACTAACCTTTGACTACAGAGAATGTTGCGCAGGTCTGATGTATTGATGGTGGGGGCGATGAAGATGATTTTGGACAGGATGTTTTTGGAGAATGGAGAATGATACAGGGTGGATACAGATATTACTTCCAGGGCTTTGGTGATGTTGCTTGAATTAGGAATGAACAAACAAGTGGCGAAGTCCATCATGTAGGGTGTCTTCAATGTGGAGCATTTAGGGGATTTAGAGATAACATTGCAGATGGTTAGCCTTGGGACTGGTATTCTACGGTTGAAGGATTGGATTTTGTTTGAAGACTCTAGCGCTGTCATTAAGATCTACCCCTTCATCCTGGATGTTAGAGGATTTGATCTAATTCTACTTAAAGATCAAGCGGCATTGGCAATAAGCTACATCAAAAAGGCTCTGGGCCTGGAGGTGGTTGACGGTCTCTACTGGGTGGAAGACTTCAGCAGGCTTCTGGCATCTGCAAATATCTAGTTCTGTCTACTACTTCTACTCCATTTTGTATAGCTAGAGCTTCGAAATGTTAGTCTAGGTTAAAGTTAGTCTACTCTGTTAATAAGTATTGTGGCCCTGTGTGGTCTTTCTACTAGGTTTCCCAGTTCATATAGGTGGACTGTTAGTCTCAGGCCAGCCATGGAAGACTGATGATATGTAATCTCTTTTTGAAATATCTTAATATAATACTGATATTACGGATCAAAAAAAAATATTCAAAGAGGTAAGGATATGAATCATCAATTAAAATTGAACCATTTTACACCTTGCTTCAACTATCATAACCACTGAAGATGAGTTAGGACTTGCAATATGGAAAGTGGGTGTTGAGCATAGAAGTTGTTGATAAAACCTCAAAGGTTGCTAATAAAAACCTAAGATTTACAATGGAATATAGTGACTTGGATCCACCTAAATTATTCCTTGAAGATAAATGGTCCCCATTATATGTAATTGCAAAAAAGGTATGGAAACAAATTAGCAACATGCATCTTGATGAACCATTTTTCTTGGGAAGGAACTTGATCTGTAACTTTGATAATTTTGAAGAGAGGGAATGTATACTGATGTGTCTATTTGACCCTAGTGTTAATGATGATCTAATTCTATATGAACATTACATTTTGGATTGATATCCATTTGTTGAAGAGTCTCTACAACAACTAATGTATCAAAAAAAGGTGGAAAGGAATGGTGTAAGGGTTCTACACTAAAGATTTTATGCAACCCACAGTAAGAAGGTTGATTAATATAGTTATCACCTAATTACTTGGTGATGCAAGTGGGACTCCCACTACAACCCATAAGTCACAATCCTCACAATTGCTTTGAAACTATTTGATGTAGAGACACTCTACACATAACTCTAACTCACAATACACAACAAAATGCAACACAACTCATGATATTTTATTCAATTCAACAAGATTACAACATTCTACAATACAAAGACAAACATGGCCTTCATGACCTCTCATTCCTTCCACAGGAAAACTCTCTCTCTACTGCACCAAACTCACTCTCAATCCCTCATTTCAATGTGCTTAACTCCTTTCAGATCTTTGCTACATATTTGAGCCCCTCTCATGGGTTGATTTCTCACTCACCAAAACCCCACTGAATTATGTAGCATGCTTCTATTTATTTCCTCTCTATGAGGTGTTAGATTCCTACTGCCTGTTGTCATAAATAAAAGAAAAACCTCTATATTTTTCTATGCCTCCTCTAATAATATTTTCTATTCTTTTTTTAAAATGCAACCTCTAAAGAGGCATTCCCATACTCTACAATTTCATGTTAATAATTTAAAATCTACAACAATAATTTGGGCATTTCACTTCTAATTTGGGTGCCACTCCTACTATCCCATTTATGCACTTCATTCCTTTATTTAAGATTCTCTTTTTGTCTAAAAATGACCTCCTTTCTTGGTCTTCAATGACTCTAGGAAATTTTTATTTTCTAATGCTCAATTAATATGCAATCCACACATAATTGTCTAATTGATTTTTATTGTTTTGCTAGGAAGTCGTTACATGGAGAAATCATGATTAAAATAGACGACCCTATGCTTCTGCTGATTTTGAAAATTTTAAATGCATCAAAGAGTCAATATAAACAATTAAAATACCATGAATATTACCTTCTAAATTTTCTCAAACAGACTTGGAGAAGAAATTTCATTTCGTGACTTTGTCAAGCTTTGTCAACTATTGAAAATTGACTTATTACATAACTTTTTACCAAAAGATCCTTTTTACTTGAAAATTTTCCAAGGTGTGTATAATGATCTTACAAATTCCCCACCAATCCATTTTTCTCCAACCTTCATGGAACTTGAAATTTTAAAATTCTCGTAAATTACCAGTGGTGAACATAGAAACCTAATTTCTCTCAAACAGTGAAAGATATGGTTGCAGAACCTTTACCAATGTAGGTCAAATACATTCAATAATATATCAGTAAAATAATTTTATCTCAACATTCACATTATTTCCAAAAAAAATGTTTTCATAAAAAATAACCTTCAGAGCTCCAAAACAACATTTGGGTGAAATTTTGAATTTTACAATTTTGACCATATAAGAGGCTTCCTGATGTTGAGAGATGCATGTTAAGTGTGAGAAAGGTGAATGATGACAACTAGTATGCACACTAGATCATGTAGGAGTCAAGGACAACACTGAGAGGGGGGGTGAATCAGTGTTGTGTGAATTTTCAAATCTTTTTACAAACTTTAACTTTCAGAGCACAAGGAAAGAAAGATACCATTGATTTGTCAAATACATATGCACATGACTGTGAATGCAGAAAGAGAACAAAACTTCATAAGTAAATCAAACACACACAAAGAATATCAATATGTATCATGACACAAGATATGCACGAGTGGAAAACCCATCAGGGGTAGAAAAACCACTCCAAAACTACCTCACTGGCTTAAATGAAAAACTTCTTACAAATGTCTCACTTACAGAGGTCTCACTGACCACAAGCCTCACTGGCATAGGAAGGTCTCACTGACCACAAGCCTCACTAGCATATTGTTGTGCCTCAAACTAAAAATCTTATGTGCAAGAAGTGATTACTGCTCAATCTGATTTGCACCATTCAAATCAACTCATCTGCAACATATATTCCATCATTCCAATCCTCTAATATTTTATCATTGAATCATCTAATTCACCTGATCAGGAAAACATATCTCACTACAAATTAGCTCATACACACATTCTTCTATGTTTTCTTTTTAAAAGAATTTTCATAAAGTTATCTTCATAATAGTATGTTTCTCTACACTTCAATGCACTTCTCAACGCACCCGTGATGTCATTAAAAATTAGATAACCTTTCATATTCTATATAGTCATCTTCATTTTCTCTTACTGAAGATCTTTTTGTCCTTTCATCTTATTTTTTTAATGTCTTCAAAAATAATGCATCTTATATAGTCACTTGCAAAAATAAAAGAACATATATCTAATCCCCAAAACCTTTCACATTCTCCAAATTCACAAAACCAAAATCCCATTCATATTTCCTCTTAGAGATGAAAGAATATCTTTTCATATTTGAGACCTTTCAACTTCTTTCATAAAGAACCTGCAAAAAATATCTTTAAAAATTATCTTCATGGAGCCTTTTCCTTGCAAAAAAAATCACATTATAGCTCTCCAATCTCTGCATATCCACCATGTTCATAACTTGCAAGAAATCTAGAACCAAACAAATTTCTTCCAATAACACACCTCTACATATTCTCAATAAAAAAAAAAAATCTGTTTACCTTCCTTGAATAAATATATGCATTTTCCCCCTTTTAATTGCATATAATTCTTTAAAAGAAACTCCTTAAAAAAAACCCTCAAAATACTCAAAAATCTCCTAAAAACAAATCTTATAAAATCCACTTATATCTTATGTCATAAAAAGGATGATCGAATTAGGAAGTAAGAGGAGTTTCTAAATTTTAGAAATAAAGCCATTGAAGGCTTTATGATGTCTTTTTGTCATTTAAAAAAGAAACTCAATGTATATGGGAGCCGATAGCTTTAAAGGTTCAAAACAAAAATGAAATACTAAGTCATTATTATGACTTATCCAAGCCCCCAAACCGTATATATATTTACACCAAAAATTGTTCTATGTTTCCCTCTTCATATATTCGATGGCTTTCTATAAACCGTGCTCTCCATATATTCGACGGCTTTCTATAAACCGTGCTCTCCATGAAATGACAACCTTCGAATAAGAAGCTCAAGCAAAAATCAATGGTCTTCAATGATTTTCACGACCAAGATCATGGTCTCCAACATAAATTTTGATGCCTTGCATCTCTCCTTCGGTCTCTTTTTAATTCAAACATCACCACTGATAGAGTAGGTTGATATTTACTTGAAGGGGTCGATTGCCCATGAAACACAAGCCCTCTAGCAGGTTGTTTTTAATGAGATGACCTATAATTACAAGTCAACAACAAATAAAACAAAAAGCAATAGGTTTTATGATGGGATATTTAGGATTTTGTAAATAGGATCCAAATTAGGATGTGAAAAATTTATGACTCCATACACTTTAAAAGAGTCAATGTCCTATACCAACATCTGCAGGCAAATATCATGACATGAAGCATTCTGTAAATTAGTCAACAAGAACCTTAAAGTAATAACACTCTTATTGCCATTTGCTCATACCTCTGACTTATTTTTGTTCTCTTATGCTCACATCCTAAATAGGAGATGCCTCCAAAAACAAACCTCAAAGAATAAAAAATTGATGCCCCTACACAATCCAAACCATTAATGATGATCATTTGCCAATACTTGATGATCAACAACTCAACTCCTCAAATCAACTCCAAGCAACATGAACTCCTATATTATGAATATTCAACATTTGAAGCACAAGCATCATATATTGTTCAACTGAGATCCTCTCAACCATATAGTGAAGACAATACTTTAATCTGTCATTGTAACTGGCAAGCACCTTATATGAAGAATTAAGAATTGTCGATAACTCAACACATATCTTGAACATCTTCCCTAAGAATCAACTCCAAGATTGATCACAGGACATCATAATTAACTCAAGGAAGATATAGCTTCTTAATACATACCTCTGCTATGTAACATTCTCCTGATACAAGATACTAATTGCATATATGATCATGAACTTCATACAATGAAACTACAAACATTTCAACCCCAATGCAACTACACTTGTTTGTATGATGACCAACTCACAAACTGAATAATGAGATCAAATGACCAAGCCATTGAATACTGTATGTCATATGTATCACCCTAAGTAATGAATCTTATCATTATATTCACAACTCCAACTGATATATGCATCTATAAAGATCATGAAAAATTTAACAACACACAAGATGATGTACTCCTGCAACAACACATTTGACATTAATGACAACCTGTCACCATCAATCTCCCCCTTTGTCATTGATGGAAAAACTTTATGATGCAATTTATCTTTCTCCCCCTTTTTGACATCTGATGACAAAGACTCAAAATTATTTGCTCCCCCTGTGTTGAAGTCCACAAGCAAATCACTGCTCATAAATACCACTAACAATTACTGACAAGAATAACCAACACAAACCACTGTCTGACATAATGTCACTTTTTGACACAATACCAAAATGAGGATGAAGAAGACATATCTTTGTAACCAAATACCAATTTCTTGAACACTTTGCAAAGAATTCATAAACACACCAATACTCTTTGATGAACAATTTTGCAGACAAAAATCATGAAGACTCCCTCGTCACACAGTTCCCAACACAAGATGCCAAGATGACCATTTTTGATAAGACCTTTACTTGCCTTTGATTTTATGAAATACAAGACTCACCATTAATGTCATAAGAAACTTCAGATTGTCAGAGCTTGAAGCACATACTTGATACCACTTCAAAACTAGAGCCACACAAATTGCACATACCTCCCTAAAACATATTAATGATGAGAACTGTTAAAGAACCATGTTAGATTATCATATCAAGAACACTTCCATATAAGCATGACTTTACATCCCTGAGCACACTCAAACCAATCTGCATTAACAAGTTCTTCCTGTAACAACACTTTACACAACCAAATTATTCAATATCTACAAATTCCTTGTAAACTGAACCTCTGAACATCCTTTCAACATCTTGTATGCATCAAGAACCACTAAACATGTCACTTATCATGAACACCTATATTATTGACATACACTGGAACTCAATATCATCAAAACCTTCATATCAAACATTATTAGGCAAGCATGATAAACAAAACAAGATCATAAACATCAACTAATCTCCTCCTGTAACTTCTTGGGGATAATTGATAGGACAAGAACAACTCCCCCTCACATCAAGCTATCAATTATTTAACTGATGATGTAACTTGTGCAGGATGCACAAGTTTAGGATCCTTCTTGTCCTGACTTTGTTTTCTTCTCCAAACCTGTATAAACCTTTTCTTTTCTTTGCTCAAGGTGTCTGCTCTAGATGTCTTCAAATTATTCTTGCAAAACAGTGCCTTATGCCCAAGATTTTTACACCTATAGCATATGATATTGCTATCTAGACCAAAGGAATGATAATTTCTTGATTTCCCAAGAGTACTTCCATGCACCCAACAATTTCTTTCAATAGGATGAATCTTATTATAGTTATAACAAACACTGTTATAGTTCTGATTTGACAAGTTGTAAGAACTTGCATCCTTATTCCATCTAAAACTATTTCTTGAATGAGATTTACAGTCTCTAGCTTTATGACCATAATCATGACAGGAATAGCAAATACCATGAAACTGAGAATAGTTAAACCTTACTGAATGGTATTGCCTGACAGATGGAGATCTTGAGGTTCTACTTGTCCTTTCTCTTTCAACATCAGCATCTTTATCTTTTCTTTTCTTTTTGTCTTCCTTAGGAGCAACAAAATGTTTATTTAGGTCTATCTTTTTCTTAGATGTATCTCTGACTTTGGAACACTTTCCTTCTTCATATCCAAGTCCAATAGTGTCTCCATATAGTTTTTGCTTTCCCAACATCTCATATAACTTGGTGGTGCTCTTTTCAAACTCATTATTTCTCTTTGAAAGAACTTTGAGACTTTCAATATTTTTTCTCAAGGTAATAATTTCAGCTTCAAGTTTTATGCATTCAAATGATTTTACTTCATTTTTAGACTTAGCAAAATCTATCATTCTCTTGGCCTCTTCAATCTCAATCTTTAGGCTTGTAATCAATTTTTTTGAATCATCAATTTGTGTTTTTAAACTCACAGTTTGACTTCTTGCCTCTTCAAGTTCAGAGAGTGCTTTGTCTTTGAGGTCTTTTTCTTGGTGTAGCTGCAATTGTAATTTCTAGTTCTCCTTTTTATATTTCCTGAGTTCACTTAGAGCACATATGAGCTCTCCTTCTATATCAGCTTCAAACTCTTGTTCATCATCACTTATAATGTGATCTTCATCTTCTAAATCTAATTGAGTCTCATGTCCTTCGTGTGAGAGTTTTTTATCATTGTCACTCTTCTCAGATAATAAGTTGTCTTCTTTTTTAGGAGCATAAATTTTTATCAACTTCTTCCACATATCCTATGTTGTTTCACAGTGCATAACTTCACAAGAAACATCATTAGGTAGAGTAGACAATATAGCTTTCTTTGCAATATAGTTACATTCAAGAGCTTCTTTGTCATTTGCAGTAACATAATACCCATTCTCAATTGACATCAAAACACCATATCCTAAAGAGGATAAATAAATTTGCATTCTCATACACCAAATTGAGAAATTTAAACCATCAAACAAAGGAGCATCTAAAATCTTTTATTCTAATACAATACTTGACTCAACTTGTGAGACATATCTATCAACATCTGAATTTGATAAAGATAGGGATTTTTGTGTCTTTTAACCAGAATGAATTTTGACATTTTTCATGCTCTTATTTCTTCTACACTTACCCATTGAACTCCACACATAGGACCTACCCAAGCTGATTAAGATTCTAAAGGGAACATGGCTCTGATACCAATTGTAGGAGTCAAGGACAACACTGAGAGGGGGGTGAATCAACGTTGTGTGAATCTTCAAATCTTTTTACAAACTTTAACTTTCAGAGCACAAGGAAAGAAAGATACCGTTGATTTGTCAAGTACATATGCACATGACTGTGAATGTAGAAAGAGAACAAAACTTCATCAGTAAATCAAACACACACAAAGAAAATCAATATGAATCATGACACAAGATATGCACTAGTGGAAAACCCATCAGGGGTAGAAAAACCACTCCAAAACTACCTCACTGGCTTAAATGAAAAACTTCTTACAAATGTCTCACTTACAGAGGTCTCACTAACCACAAGCCTCACTGGCATAGGAAGGTCTCACTAACCACAAGTCTCACTGGCATACTGTTGTGCCTCAAACTAAAAATCTTATGTGCAAGAAGTGATTGCTGCTCAATCTGATTTGCACCATTCAAATCAACTCATCTGCAACATATATTCCAACATTCCAATCCTCTGATATTTTATCACTGAATCATCTAATTCACCTGATTAGGAAAACATATCTCACTACAAATTAGCTCATATACACATTCTTCTATGTTTTCTTTTTAAAAGAATTTTCATAAAGTTATCTTCATAATAGTATGTTTCTCTGCACTTCAATGCACTTCTCAAAGCACCCGTGATGTCATTAAAAATTAGATAACCTTTCACATTCTGCATAGTCATCTTCATTTTCTCTTACTGATGATCATTTTGTCCTTTCATCTTCTCTTTTTAATGTCTTCAAAAACAATGCATCTTATATAGTCACCTGCAAAAATAAAAGAACATATATCTAATCCCCAAAACCTTTCACATTCTCCAAATTCACAAAACCAAAATCCCATTCATATTTCCTCTTAGAGATGAAAGAATATCTTTTCATATTTGAGACCTTTCAACTTCTTTCATAAAGAACCTGCAAAAAATATCTTTAAAAATTATCTTCATGGAGCCCTTTCCTTGCAAAAAAAATCACATTATATCTCTCCAATCTTTGCATATCCACCATGTTCATAACTTGCAAGAAATCTAGAACCAAACAAATTTCTTCCAATAACACACCTCTGCATATTCTCAATAAAAAAAATAATCTGTTTACCTTCCTTGAATAAATATATGCACTTTCCCCCTTTTAATTGCATATAATTCTTTAAAAAGAAACTCCTTAAAAAAAACCCTCAAAATACTCAAAAATCTCCTAAAAACAAATCTTATAAAATCCACTTATATCTTATGTCATAAAAAGGATGATCGAATTAGGAAGTAAGAGGAGTTTCTAAATTTTAGAAATAAAGCCATTGAAGGATTTATGATGTCTTTTTGTCATTTATAAAAAAAACTCAATGTATATGGGAGCCGATAGCTTTAAAGGTTCAAAACAAAAATGAAATACTAAGTCATTATTATGACTTATGCAAGCCCCCAAACTGTATATATATTTACACCAAAAATTGTTCTATGCTTCCTTCTTCATATATTCAACAACTTTCTATAAACTATGCTCTCCATATATTCGACAGCTTCCTATAAACCGTGCTCTCCATGAAATTGCAACCTTCAAATAAGAAGCTCAAGCAAAAATCAATGGTCTTCAATGATTTTCACGACCAAGATCATGGTCTCCAACATAAATTTTGATGCCTTGCATCTCTCCTTCGATCTCTTTTTAATTCAAACATCACCACCAATAGAGTAGGTTGATAAACTTGAAGGGGCCGATTGCCCATGAAACACAAGCCCTCTAGCATGTTGTTTTTAATGAGATGACCTGTAATTACAAGTCAACAACAAATAAAACAAAAATCAATATGTTTTATGATGGGATATTTAGGATTTTGTAAATAGGATCCAAATTAGGATGTGAAAAATTTACAACTCCATACACTTTAAAAGAGTCAATGTCCTGTACCAACATCTACAGGCAAATATCATGACTGAAGCATTCTGCAAATTAGTCAACAAGAACCTTAAAGTAATAACACTCTTATTGCCATCTGCTCATACCTCTGACTTATTTTTGTTCTCTTATGCTCACATCCTAAATAGGAGATGCCTCCAAAAATAAACCTAAGAGAATAAAAAATTGATGCCCCTACACAATCCAAACCATGAATGATGATCATTTGCCAATACTTGATGATCAACAACTCAACTCCTCAAATCAACTCCAAGCAACATGAACTCCTATATTATGAATATTCAACATTTGAAGCACAAGCATCATATATTGTTCAACTGAGATCCTCTCAACCATATAGTGAAGACAATACTTTAATTTGTCATTGTAACTGGCAAGTTCCTTATATGAAGAATTAATAATTGCCGATAACTCAACACATATGTTGAACATCTTCCCTAAGAATCAACTCCAAGATTGATCATAGGACATCATAATTAACTCAAGGAAGATATAGCTTCTTAATACATACCTCTGCCATATAACATTCTCCTGATACAAGATACTAATTGCATATATGATCATGAACTTCATACAATGAAACTACAAATATTTCAACCCCCATGCAACTACACTTGTTTGTATGATGACCAAATCACAAACTAAATATTGAGATCAAATGACCAAGCCACTGAATAATGTATGTCATCTGTATCACCCTGAGTAATGAATCTTATCATTATATTCACAAGTCCAACTGATATATGCATCTATAAAGATCATGACAAATTTAACAACACACAAGATGATGTACTCCTGCAACAACACATTTGACATCAATGACAACCTGTCACCATCAGATCAAACCCTCTTTCACAATAACATTCAATGACAAGACTAAGCCAAATCACTACCAAATGGAGGTGGACTTAGCTACAGATCTTGTACTCAGGAGTGCTATGAAAAAATCTAATTTAATCAAGCCTTTTTATTAAACCCTAGGTCAATAATGTAGTAAACCCTAGTTCTATGATGATTTGATTATAACAGAAGATGTACAACCAATCTCTAGAAACCAATTGTACAGGGAGGATTAGGAAGATGATAGAACTTGTGTCTCGAAAGTAGATATGTCAAAGGACTATTTTGGGAGCACCCAAGTCTTGAAAGGTGGAATCTTCAAAAGTTGTGAACTAGATAAATGCTACAGAGAATGTCCTAATTCTAGATCTAGAACCAGTTGAGGTAGAAAGACTAGGGTGCCAGTGCCTAAGTCCTACACAAAGGAATATCCCCAAAATACCGTCAAATCCTGAATCCCTGATCTTTGCTCAATTTTCTTGTATCTTCATATTTCTTGGATCTTGCACCTATAACCTACACACAAGAATAAGAGAAGGCATTTGGGGGTTATGGTGTTTAGGGACTTGCCTCAGTCAAATCTTGGGATTGCATTCAAGCTTCCTAACAATGTGGACAGATAAAGAGGGTGTGCCCTTACAGGGCAAAGGCTAAACACAAAATCAATATGATGAATCAAATGATGATAAACAACAATGATATCACCTATGTGATGAAAACCTTAGGAGGATGAAGTCTTTTCAACTCATAAGGAGAGATACATGATAACTTCAAACTACTACAACACACACAATAACAATTCAAATTTACTCTAGAATCACAACGAATGCTTTGAATGCTCTTTAATCCAATGCTTCAAGTTGGCTATCTCTATCGAGGTTCATAATGAATTCAAAAACACACTTAGATATGCTTTCCTGCTAACATTCAACAAATTAAACCAAAAGATCCAACAAGGGGAAACCTTTTTAAAGGTCCTAAGATGACATACAATTAAATTTTCCCTAACCAATTAGGGAAGACTTGGGTGGTGGCGTGCAAGTCTTGAGGCTTCTTTTTTTCTAAGGTAAGGTAAAATATGGCTCCCTTGTTCCCAATTTACATTGGTTTTAGGAAATTTTGCATCGGGATAAATATTTAGAATGTATAATGTAATCACGAGGACCTAGGAGCTAAACAAGGAGGTACAAAGACATGTGGCTACTTTTTACTCCATAACATTTAGCCCCCACTTTAATGTGTGTATGAACTTATGATCAGTACATGCATTAAAGTATAGTCAAAGCACATCAAACACATCAAATACTAGAGCAAAGACACACCCTAAGTTTGGAAGACCATTTCTAGTCCCCAAGCTTAAGCAAATGTAAGAAAACACTTGACAGTTACAAAAAACACAGAGAATACAATGAAGAAGCACACAATACATAGAGAAGGCATGGGTGTTGTCATGCAATACACAAGGAATATATGAAGAGAAGACATGATTAAACAATTATATAACCTTAACTAGGAGATGGGGGGAGTTCATCGCTACACATCACCACTAAAACACACAAGACACGCAAGGAAGACACACAGAGAATGTATGAAATACACGAGCATCATAGAGTATGTCATCGACACACTATATGTCTTATACAAAGCAAACATAGGAGACAGGGAGGAGCTCATCACTATGCTTTGCTATCTAAGACACGCCAAACACACCTGATGGTTGAGATACACTACAGCAATTGCCAAAGATACGCTTAAGGGTGAATAACTCAAGATCCAACCCCACCTCCACAAAGGACTTTTTCAAAAGGATGTGCAACCTACTCAAGGGTATACATAATCCTACCTTCTGCAGAAGGGCTTTCAAAAACATATAACCCTGACCTGCATTACAAAGATGCCTTATAGTGAAAATGAAGTATGTGCACAAAGTATACAACCCCATCTACATCACAGAGATTCCTTACAATGAAAAGGAAGCATACACAACACACAAAACAAAGTATACAACCCTACCTACATCACGAAGATGCATTACAATGAAAAGGAAGCATACACAAACACTCTTTATCACAATGTCTAAAATATCCAAGAATTTACCACAATATATGCCCCCACCTTAAAGTAATTGATCTAGCTTGCCAATAGCAATCACATTTAGGGTAAGATTGAAAACACACAAGGGAACAAGAGCTTTCGTAAATCCCATGTGCCAAAGTGACATGTGCTCACGATCGCTAATTGTTCCCAACAATCATAATAGAAACACATTAGTATTATATACTAACAATGAACAAACTTCAGTTATAAAATCTTAATTAAGATAACAACTGAATCATCTCATGAAATTGATACATATATCATAACACTTAATAAACCAAGGCTACACTTGTGGGTTTAGAACTAAGTGTAGCTGTGAGGTTATACTTCAGGTATCTCAAAACTGAGTGTAGCTACAAGGTGAGATACAAAACAATTCAAAGTGCATAGAAGCAGATTTAGAGTATTACAAAGGCTTCTTATAAGAATTTCACAATATGATACATGATCACATCACAAAACCAAGTGATTCTACTAGTCAAGCATCAGTATCAAATTAACCCCATCTTCATATATGGACTAGGTCCATTTTGTTTTCTTGTTGTAGGGACGCACAATCCTTATTAGTTTTTATTTGTTATCATCATCCACCAACTAGTAGAGCCATAGAAGAATGAAATCATGAAAAATGAGAGAGGAGACAAAAGTGACTTAAATTTACAATGTGGGAAGATGCCCCCAAGACATCCTCCACAACATTATGGCCCTAAGGCACCACACACAACAATTGCAATAAGAGAGAAGAGAATAGAAGAATATAGAAACAAATAGAAGAAGTATCACAATAGAGGTAGTCTCCTTGTATCCTTAGCCTTACAAGAGTATTAAGGGTCATCCAGGGAGACCTAAACAAACATTTAATACTACATGGGGGAACACAACACATCAACATATGTACCTAGGAGGAGGCCACCCTTGAGAGCAACTGTACTAGGTGCTACATTGAGTGTGGCTAAATGAGGGAGAAATACTTACTTGTAGTCACTCAATGCTTGATTCACAAGATTTTGTATGTTTGAATTTAGCTGATGCTCAGGGATTTTTTTAGTGGCAAATCTTTTCCAATTGCCAAATAGTTTGAATCTGGAAATGCAAATTTGGCGAATATATTGCAACCAGCGAGGGGTTAAATTGCCTGATTTTTATGAAAATTTAATTTTTCTTGGTTAAATTGCCAGAGAATTATTTTTGTAAAGCAATAAATTAAATTGTTTTGCCAAGTAAATTATGTGTAATTAGAGCTGATTCACCAATAGTTTATAATAAATTTATAAATCTTAATTAGATTTGCCATTACTATTATATTATTGTCATTACTTTTGGGGTAATATCGCCATTATAATAATACATTATCCTATACTTTAGGGATAATTTCACTTTGAATATGCCTTTCATTCATTAACATTGATTATCATTTTAATCAAATAGGTGTGGTTGAATTCCATGACCCTTTTAACATGTGCCTTTTAAAAGGCTTGTTGGGGCCTAAAATTTGTTTTGGGCCACACGATTAGATTATGATCTTGTGGCCCAAAACAAATTTTGGCCCAAGTAAGCCTTTTAAAAGGCACATGTTAAAGGGGTCATAGAATTCAACCAGATCTGTTTGATCAAAATGATAATCAATAGAGAGAATTTAATTTAATTTTACTCTTGTTTTAAAGAAAAATATTTAAAAAATAATTAATCCAATGCATTTTGGATAGTGAATTTGTGCTTGGTGGCAAGGGGCTCTGCCCCTCAACCCCACCTATATCACGACAGGAGCGTGTCAGGGCTGCTCTCCTCAGACCTTGTGAGGGGACATTGCACCCTCGACCCTCACAAGGGGACGTTGCCCCATTGACCCCCACAAGGGGCATTACCCCTTGACCCTACCGATGGCTACCACCCCCGGGCCCCTGCTTCAAAATTAAACAAAAAACAAAAGAATATAGGGGGACTGCATCAACCAAATATGCAATTTTGTAAAGGAAGGATTCACCATTATAATTAATTTCTTTAGTAATAATTTTCTAATTTTTTCCATTGGTTTTACTATTTTAGTGAGTTTTCATGAGGATTTGCCACAATTTTTTAAATTTTTTAATAATGTGCATAGATTTGCCAGGAAAATTTATAGTTTTTTTCAAAAAAAAGGAAAGATTCACCAGGAAAATTATAGCACTTAGCTAGGATTCACCAAGATTTTATAGGTTTTTTTAGGGGGAGTTTCCTTCAAATTATCACTACTAATGCTTCATCTGTTGAAAAAGTATCTAACGATATATTTCTTGGCAAACAATTTGTCTCTATCATTTCAAGATATATCAAATTGAGTGTTGGACTTTTTGATATTATGTTAACATTAAGAGTAGGTCAATGGTAAGCTCTGATAGGCATTGAAGGATGGTATCCAATACCAATCGAAGAGCTATGTGCAACAACTTCTAATGGTACTTTGATTCCTTGTTGTTTTATGCCACAACCATTACCTAAATAGTTACAATCTTTATAAAGGATTTGAAATCCATGACCATAGAGAGACTCCATATTTTTAGAAGGTGGGACCTCATAAGTCTCATATTCTATAGTGTAAGTGAAAGTATTGTCTTTGTTTACTACTAGAGAAACTTTAGATTTCTTAGGTAGTCCCAAGGATTGCTTGGATGAGATCGAGGCAACCTTTGATGCTTTAGGATTAGGGTTATTAAGTTTATATTGCTCCATAAAGGAAGGAGTAAAATATAATGAACCCCAATCATTACCAAGAAGTGCATTTGATAGCGATTTGGAATCTTGCACAACATTATCTGCAGCAAGAGGTATTGATGAATGAGTTTTTAAGGTATTGAGAAGCTTGTGATTGATAATTTGTTTTTCTACCTCAACTTGTAAACAACTTTCCAAATTTGGGTTAGCATCAATGGTGTGAAGTTTATTTTTGTAAATAAACTTTACTGATCAATGAAGGATAGATAGAACTACCCCTATGGCATGAATCCATAGTTTACCAAGAATCATATTATATGAAAGTGCACCAGGCCTGACATGGATAAGAGTAGATAATGTCACAGGTTGAACCTTTACGAGTAATATTATGGTACCCAGGGATTGTCTACCAATGTTATCTAATTTGAAGTTTATCTAATTTGATTAAAGATGTATCAACCTTGATTTTATGTAGCAAATCAATGCCACAAACATTAAGACCTAATCCATTGTTAATCATAACTTGCTTTATCAACTTTTTATTTATTATGACAGGGATTACAAGAGGATCATATTGGTTTTGAACTTCAATTGATGATAATTTTTATTGTTGAAACATAATATCTATTTTTGTCGCATGCATACAATCTAATAGAGCTGCTACATCATTTGGCTTAACATCGAGTGGTACAATCACCTTTAGTAAAGCTTCTTGGAGCATTTCATGGTATGTAGTTTTATGAGTTCCCAGAGAGAGATCTTAGTGGGAGTAGCACAAAGCTTCTCAACAAGATCATAATCTTGACCAAATTTATGAGTAAGATGAGGTGGTTGAGGAAGCATAGGTTGAGAAGTTGGTAAATTGATCAGAATGTTTGAATGTCATTTACTTTGATTATTATTTCATATATTTTATGTGTGAGCAACCACATTGTAATAGGGTTGTTGCGACACATTTTGATACACTTGATTTCCTTGAGTAAGTTGTTTTTCAAGATTGAGAATGTAACCTAGGGGTCAAGGTGGTGTTGGAGCACCTTGAGCCGTAATCACTAGTTTGAAGCAAGAAGGTGCATTAGGTGCCTTATGTACAATGATTTTAGGAATGTTAGTAAACTTATTTACTATCCCCTTAGTAGGTTGAATAAGTCTATTAATGATGATTGAATTAACATTGTTTTTACTTTGATTAAGCTCAACATCCATCCCCAAAGGATTTAATGTGAGAGACCTTTCTTCATCAACTAATGATTTGTACTTTGAAGGGAGGACATTGGAATGAAGGGAAGGTAAAGTGTTGTTAATAAAATTGTTGATGATTGTATCTTTAGTGATGTCCAAGGGGTTTGAACATTCAATCAAAGGAGAACTATTCATGGTCTTCACATCCTTAGTGATATCCAATGTACTTGAACTTTCAATCAAAGGTGGGAGATCCATAGGATGAGTCATAGAACCCTCATGTATTATAGAAGTTTTAAAATTATTAGAAGAACACCCATTATTTACCCATGGAGGATCCTTTTTCAAAAGAGGCTCTTCATCCACTAATGCTTCATCTTTCCAAGGGAGAGCATTGGAATGAAGAGAGGGTAGGGTGAATGTATCAATGATTTCATCTTCTTTTGCCAAAATTTCCTCCCAAGTGGGAGCAATTTTAGGATAAGGATCCAAATCATAGGGTGAAATAGACAAGGCTAGGTCACCAACACATGTATTAGAGACTAGTTTTATGGTATTACCATAAATTACGGTATAAGTAGAAGAAGAATTATCACCATCATACTTTTCATGACAATTCATGGAGATGATTTTAGTAAGTTTTTCCAATATCGAAGGATATGCACCCATGAGAGTTATGAAGATATAAAAATCAGCTATACATACAAGAATTTCATATAAATAACATTTAAAGATATCAATATTATACATAGATGCCATGTGATCTAAAACATAAGGATGCATATTAATGAATTTGTAAAAACTTTCAAAATCTTTGATATATGCATGCAAAGATACCAAAGAGGAACAATTAGAAGATACCATAATGAAATGTCTTGGAAGAGTAATATATACTTAGATCTATTCATTTATCAGGTACCACCAATATGAGATACTTTTGTACACCATAACACTAGTTTGAGGAAATTGGGTTTTTGAAGCTTTTTGCAAAGATTAAAAACACACTAGTGTCACTAGAAATGAAGTGATCAAGATGTTAAAAGTTCTTCACAAAAGGCAATACATACAACTATATAATTTATTGCAAATATATGTGAAAGAAATGCTATTTTCTTATGTTGAAATACATAATGTCTAATTACAAACATATGAATTTTTAACAAAATGCAAGATTTGATTTGAACAATTAGCAAGATGCAAATGCTCAAAGCTTTGAGTTCACCAAAATCTTAATTGTGAGAAAGGTGAATGATGACAACTAATATGCACACTAGATCAAACTCTCTTTCACAATAACATTCAAGGACAAGACCGAGCCAAATCACTACCAAATGGAGGTGGACTTAGCTACAGATATTGTACTCATAAGTGCTATGAAAAGATCTGACTTAATCAATCATTTTTATCAAACCCTAGATCAATAATGCACTAAACCCTAGTTATATGATGATTTGATTATAATAGAAGATGTACAACAAATCTCCATAAACCAATTATATAGGGAGGACTAGGAAGATGATAGAACCTGTGTCCCAGAAGCAAAGATGTTAGAGGACTATTTTGGGAGTGCCCAAATCCTGAAAGGTGGAATCTTTAGAAGTTGTAAACTAGATAAATGCTACAGAGACTGACCTGATGCCATATCTGGAACTAGCTAAGATAGAAAGAATAGGGTGCCAACACCCAAGTCTTGTGCAAAAAAATATCCCTAAAATGGTGTTAGATCTTGAAACCCTGATCTTTGCTCAGTCTTCTTGTATCTTCATATTTCTTGGATCTCGCACCTGTAACTTGCACATAAGAAGAAGAGAAAGGGTTTAGGGGTTATGGTGTTTAGGGACTTGCCTTAGTCAAATCCTAGGATAGCATTCAAGCTTTCCAACACTATGGATAGATAAGAGAGCATGCCCTTGTAGGGTAGAGGCTAAACACAAAATTAATATGATGAATCAAATGATGATAAACAACAATGATATCACCTATGTGATGAAACCCTTAGGAGGATGAAGGCTCTTCAACTCATAAGGAGAGATAGATGATAACTGCAAACCTGCAACAACACACACAATAACAATACAAATTTGCTCTAGAATCATAATGAATTCTTTGAATGCTCTTTACTCTAATGCTTCAAGTTGAGTATCTCTATCTAGGTTCATAAGGAATTCAAAAACACACTTATATATTCTTTCCTGCTAACATTCATCAAATTAAACCAAAAGAGCCAACAAGGAGAAACAATTTTAAAGGTCCTAAGTTGACATACAATTAAATTTGCCCCAACCAATCAGGGAACACTTGGGCAGTGGTACACAAGTCTTAAGGATCCTTTTTGGTTTGGGGTAAGGTAAAATATGGGCCCCTTGTTCCCAACTTACACTGGTTTAAGGGAATTTCACATCGGGATGAATATTTAGAATGTATAATATAATCATGGGGACCTAGGATCTAAACAAGGAGCTAAAAATACATGTGGCTACTTTTTACTCTGTAACAATGCCAAGAACAACCAAAAAAATCAAAACAAAAATATAAAACTATAAATTTTTTGGGTGATGCAAGATCACCTATGGACCCGAATTCTCCTACATCAGACACACCGAGTAAGAAGAATTTTGTGAGTATGACTCATAAAATAGAGTTGGATGATTGAATCACCCTTTTAGGTTGCAAATAATTTGCAATAAACTCTATCACTGCAATAAGTTTAATAAAAAAATTCTTCCTTATCCTCTTTCAACATCTACTTGGAGCGATCTTCATCCTCCACCAAGTTTGCTCTTCACTCCTCCTTCCTCTCATGGAAATAAATCCACCATCAACCAATCTCATCCACCAATTGGACTTTCCACCCTTCTCTTAATTTATGCGATCCAACCCACCATATTCCATCTTCCTCCACCAACATGCATCTACACCATCCTTTGCAACACCTGCATACAAATATTCATCAACAAAATCATAAAAATTAAAAGTTTCTATCTTTGCTTCCTCTTTAAACTCTTTTACCTTCACCACCATGTTTTCATCCATCTCTTCCTCTACTTGCATAAAATCAGCTAAATCAACTTTTACCTCTTTCTCCTCTGCTACTACAACATTTTTATCTTCACCATCCACTTCTATCATTATCTGTATGTCCTCCAAAGGACTCATAACTATTGCAACATTATTTTCCACTTCAACTACTACAACTTCACTTTGCTTCTTAAATTTTGCTGCAATCTCTTTATCTTCCTCTTGATCCTTTTGCACAAGGATTTCCTTATCTTCCTTTTTATCCTTCTTTCTTGCACACACAGTATCACTTGCAAAAATATCATTACCAAAAAATAATGGGACTTGGTCTCACACATTTTCTTTTCCTGTTTATCCTTCTCATCTGTTACAACTTCTTTTGCGACTTCCTCTTGCTTATCTTGCAATGGATCCAAAACATATTCTTTCCTATCTTTTATTATGGAGTAGGTGTTCTCCCTACCATCATGTACAAGTATTCTATCATAAAGCCATGGTATGACATGCATCCATGGGCATTATATCACACATAATTTCATCTTTATATCTTCCAATTTGTAAACTAACCAAACATTGTTCACTTACCCAAATATGATGATCTCCTCACATCCAATAAATGTTGTATGGGCTAGAATGCTTTATTCTCTTCAATTCCAACTTATTGACCATTTCTAGTGACACCAAGTTTTCTGTACTATTGTTGTTCACAATCACTTTGCAGTACTTTCCACCTAACTTGCATACAATTTGGAACAAATTTAACCTCTCAATGGGCTCCTACTTCTCTTTCTCTAGCTTCAAAAATACTTTCCTCATCATCAAACACTCTCCTTGTATCCATGAAATTTTTCAAACTATTTCCACATTCTCACTTTGCATCCTACACACACTTACAAGTACAAAACCAAGTCACAAATCATTAGTTACATGTCCTCTTCGTACCTATAACAAAACCCTCAAACATAATCAACTCTCTCTATGGCTTCAATGTCTTCTGAGCTCTCTACTATTCAAGACTCCTCACACACCTACATCAAATCTCTTGAGCTCTTTAGACAACCCTCACCACTTCACAACTTCAACCTTAGGTCTTGGTGCAAACTACCTCACATCTGAAGATCTATTTATATGCTCAGGAATCACCTTCCCACAACTCCACTCTTAGGTCTTGGTGTAGACTGCCTCACATTTGGCAATCTATCCACTTGCTCAGGATCTCTGGCTTTGATACCATTTGATGCAAGATGCACTTAGCCTCACTGTTGCAACACACAACTCTCATACCATGCACAACAAAATGCAACACAGATCATGATATTTTATTCAATTTAACAAAATAACACTATTCTTCAACACAAAGACAAACATGGCTTTCATGGCCTCTCATTCCTTCCACACATAAAATCTCTCTGCTGCACCAAATTCACTCTCAATCCATCATTTCAGCACTCCTAACTCCTCTTAGGTCTCTTCTATATAGCTAAGCCCCTCTCATGGGATGATTTCTCACTCAAAGAAACCCCACTAAATTTTGTAGCATGCTTCTATTTATTTCCTCTCTATGAGGCGTTAGATTCTTGCTACTTGCTATCATAAATAATAGAAAAACCTTTAGATTTTTCTACACCTCTTCTAATAATATTTTCCATAAAATGAAACCTCTATAGAGGCATTCCCATACTCTCTCCAATCTACTGTTATTAATTTAAAATCTGCAACAATAATTTGGGCATTTCACTTCTAATTTGGGCACGACTCCTGCTATCCCATTTTATGCACTTAATTCCTTTATTTAAGATTCTCTTTTTGTCTAAAAATGACCTCCTTTCTTGGTCTTAAATGCCTCCAAGAAATTTTTATTTTCTAATGCTCAATTAATATGCAATCTTCACCTACTTGTCTAATTGTTTTTTCTTGTTTTGCTAAGAGCAGTTACATGGAGAAATCTTGGTTAAAATAGAAGATCCTCTGCTTTTGCTGATTTTGACAATTTTAAATGCATCAAAGATTCAATATTAAACAATTTAAATACTATGAATATTACCTTATGAATTTTCTCAAACAGAGTTAGAGAAGAAATTTTACTTTGCAACTTTGTCAAGCTCCGTCAACTACCGAAAATCAACTTTTTACCAAATGCTCATTTTGGCACAAAAACTTTCCAAGGTGTTTATAATTACCTTATTAATCTCCCCACCAAGAAAGTTTTCTCCATCCTTCATGAAACTTGATATTTTAAAATTCTCGTAAACTACCAGCGATGAACAAAGAAAATTAAATTCTCTCAAATGGTGAAATATATGGCTTCAAAACCTTTTCCAATGTAGTAGAAACAAATTCAAGAATATAGTAGTGAAATAATTTTATCTTAGCTCTCATAGATTTTCCAAAATAATTATTTTCATAAAAAGTAGCTCACGGAGCTCCAAAACAACATTGGGTGAAATCTTGAATTTTACAATTTTGACCATATAAGATTCTTCTTGATGTTAAGAGATGCCAAGAACACCCAAAATAAACCAAAAAGAAAAATACAACTACATTTTTTTTGGCAATGCAGGATTTTCTATGGACCCAAATGCTCCTACATCACTTGGTGATGGTGTAGGGCTAGTACTAAAATGGATGAAGCTTATAATGAGGTCTTGCTAGTTTTTCCTTTTGTATATGTTTCTAGACTCAATAACCAACATGAAAGGTGTGTGGTGGATGATACTTATCATGGAAATAGTTGTATTTTGTATTAGCCTACTACACAATGATCTACACTCTTTCTTGAATGTGTTGAATGTGCTCAATGAATTGAACAACTTTATGAACTTCCTTTTAAGTTCAAGGAGTTACTATTATTGATGGTGAAATAGGATAAGCTACATTAGTGGGTGCCAAAGATTGGAAACCCAAGTATATCTAAAAAGGTTTGTGTACGATAGATTTATGCAAATATTTGTTATAGCTATGATGAATGAAAGGTGGGATTTCATCCCAAGTGTGATGCTTCTTATAATTGTACACCTTGATAAGATGCAATATCATCTTTTTTACCACCTTCATTTATCCATTAGGTTGTAGATGGAATGTGGTAAACTTGTTTAACTTTGAGTTTGGCATAGACCAAAGCACCTTCTAGAAGTGGCTCAAGAACCTTATGTTTCTATCTAAAAGGATAGTTTCTAGAATTCAAAGTACAATTGAGTGGTTTCTAGAGCTAAGATTACTTTATTACAAAGAATTTGAATTGTCATCTTTGAGAATCTATCAACTATTATAATACAAAACCATTACCATGTTTGGTAGTAGGGTATATTGGGAGGAAGTCCATGGAAATATATTCCCATGGTCTCTTTGGAACCAGGAAAGGTGTGTACAAACCTTGCTTCTTGTTGATTGATTTGACAGTTACACATGGGGTATAATACTTTATGTATTTGGTAACATCTAACTTGAGGTGTGGCCAAAATAAATACTTCTACAACATTATAAGAGTCTTTTCAATTCCAAAGTATCTTGGAACCTTGTTGAAATAAACCTTCCATATTACTTTTTGTCGCTCTTCCTCATGCAAAGTGCGTAAGTGCCCAATCTGGTATAGGGATCCATCTTGCAAGGAGATATCTAGATTTGAATTACTACAAAGGAACTTTTAACAAATATCTACAAAATCCTTATCAAATAGATATAATTTTGACCATGTATTAAATTCATGTCCACATGCATCAAGAAAATAAAGGAGAGCTTGAACCAACTACTATCTTAGGAAATCTATAATTGGATTTAAACTTTCCTTCTTATGCTGAAGTTTAGATAGAAATGGAAAAGATAATATTACCATTTTTATTCCACTCATGCTATAAATTGTATAGAGTCTATAAGAGATAAACTAGTTTATGTTCAAATCATAGTCTCCTTGCCAAAGATATAATGCTTCCAATGCTTACATGCTAAATAATAGAATAAAGTTTACAATAATTGTTAGATTCAGGATAGACAACTGAGAGGGGGGGTGAATCAGTTGTCCAAAACTTTCTTCCAATTTAAACACTTAAATCCACTTTGTAATTCAGTAGCATTATAACAATTCAATCATGGAAACACAATACATTTAAACCAAGAGCAACAACACATCAACACATAAGACACCAAGATTTTGACATGGAAAACCCGGTTAAGGGAAAAACCATGGGGTGATTAACCCAAGATTGTATTCTCTATTAGAAGAATAGAAAGAACAAAATGGCACATGCCAATTAGGGCTCACTACCCGAGCACACTGCTCACAAGAGGCCCACTGCCTACAAGAGACACACTGTCTACAAAATAGTAAGTATCACATACATGAACTGGAGAATAGCATCTTCACCATGCTTGAATTAGTTCCATTTAAGCCTAATACTTCTACTCTACCTTTCATTCTCCTCCTCGCTACCACACACTCATCTCCAATGGATATGCTTTGAAATGAATTCATAATTCCTTATTTATACAAGACATCGACTTAGGAATAATCATCTAAGTCAGCAAACATCTACAAGTACATTCGCAAGATGTGTAACCCATCCGGTCAGCCAGTCTTAGGAAGAACACCATCATCCGGAAGTTATTCTTCTATTGCAATCTCTAACTTCAATGTGGACCACCAACATGAACTAGACACAATCCAAAGACTTCCACAAGCTTGCCTGAATCACCAAGAACATCCACACTTTATCTGCTTACTAAAATCCTTCTCTCCTTCATCCAGAACCTCAAGAACACAGTCTGTCATCACTGTCACAAAGGAATAGATGCTTGCGGACCTTCAAACCATGAACCAAATGAGTTGACACTTCACAAAGACTTCTTGAACACTCCCTCAAATCTGCAGAACAGGATAATGCATTTATGGATCTCACCAGACCTGTCTGTATCACTCTTTCACCTCTGAACACCTGTCAGAGCCGGTTTTACTTGAGTGGCCACAACTTCTTTAGATCTTTATGTGGACCTCTGAAATCTCTACTAGATCACTTTAAGACACATATCTACAAACCCTTTAAACCATATCCTTTGATCCTCATCCTATCTTGGACTTTTACCTTACTGTTTTCACTATTCTTCACTATTCCTGATATGACCAATTTTCTCAGTATCCTCAGCAAATAGTTCATCCAATCCTTATCATTAATGCAACAGGAGTATGTTGACATCAATGAAAACACCAGTTAGGCCCATACTTGCAACAATAATATGTTAGGTATTTCCTTACTAGTGTAGTGAATATTTCCCTATGGTTAGCAATTGGGTGACCATGGTGAAGGAGGACTACTCCAAGTGCATATTTCAATGCATTGATCTCAATCTCAAAAGGTTGAAGATTTGGCAATGCAAGTACTAGTGCAAAACAATTATACATTTTAATTTTTAAATGCTATTTTATGTGTAGATGACCAAATAAACTTTGCTTTATTGCCACCTTTGGTAACTTGGTTTAGTGGCCATGTCATGTGAGAAAAACCAAGTACAAATCTCTTATAGAATTTTAATAATCCTACAAAGTTGCAGAGCTCTATAAGACTCTTTGGTTGTGGCCATTCATAGATAACTTGAATCTTCGTTGAGTCCACAAGAACTCCCTATGTATGTATAATGTATCCTAGATACTATATATTCTTCTTGGAAAATAAACATTTCTCCATGAGTTTATACATCTTATGCTTCCAAAAAGTGTCAAACACTTGTTCTATATGGTGCACATGTTCATTCCATGTTTTGTCAAAGTATATGTCATCAAGGTAGACTACAAAAAATGAAGTAGTGAATGGCTTGGTAATGCCATTCATCATGTGTATGAATGTTGTTAGAGAATTAGTTTTAAGCCAAAGGGCATAACTAAACATTAAAAAAAACCTTATTTTTACTCGAAGGTTGTCTTCTAGATGTTTGTATGTTTAACAAGAATCTAACGATAAACAAACTTAAATTTAATTTTGGTGAATAATTTTACATCATAGAGCTAGTCTAGAAAGTCCTTAATCCTTGGAGGATGGTAGTAGTTCTTTATTATGATATTATTGAGAGATCTATAATAAATGTACAACCTCCATGTTCCAACCTTCTTTTGTACAAGCATAATTAGGCTAACACAAGGTGATGAGATATTCTTGATGTGTCCTTTATTTATAAGTTTATGGATATGTCATTTGATTTCTTCATTCTCTAGACATGATATATAATACAAAGAAGCATTATGTAGAGGTATTCCAAAAATCAATAGTATGTCTTACCATATAGTGTGTGGGTACTCACTTTGGTGGTTGAAAGATATCCTTGTATTCTTCCAACTTCTAGTTCAACTTTGAGGTCTCTATTATTGTTGTTGAAAAATATATAGCATGTTTTGAATCTTTATGCCACAATGATATCTTTATATTCAAGTCTAACTAGTAAAAGTACACACTTCTTACTACAATTGACTAGATTCTTACTATTTGGTGTTCATGAGTGATAGATTAGGGACTGTGTATAGTATATAGTATCTTTTATCACCATCTATGACAAAATTTCTTGGATTTGTTTCATAGATTGCATGTTTATGTAAATATATGATTTACCAAGTAAAAAATCACATGCCTCCAATGTAGTGACATCGTAAAGGATTGTATCTTGAAAAGGATTGATGTTGTACAAGTGACATACTAATGACTAATGCATTTCTAAGATCCATTGAACCACCCAATGGAGTATGGTTGTGGGTGAGAATTTTTAAACTACATCAAGAGGTATTAGGTCCTTCTAACTTCCATTTTCAATAATAAAGTGTACTAGTTGATTATTGATTCATATTTAAGAATGGAACAATATTTTTCTTCCTTTGTATTTGCAAGGGAAGTAGATATATTTGTAATACTCACCATTACACTAGGCTTAGATTCACTAATCTACCCACCCTTGTCTATTGTCACAATTCTATTACCCGTTGCATCAAATTGTACATGTAGAATCTTTCAAGCATAGAATTATACATTAGAATAGGTGCTATAATTCTAAATTAAAAACCACTTTCTAGTCTTGGACTACTTCTTATAGGCTCATCAATAATAGTAATAAAAGGAAAAATACATCTCTAATTAGGAGTATACTAATATAGTTGTTATCTTTGTTGAGTGAACCTTCTTAAGAGTTGAGGTAGAAGTTCTACATCCTCTTTAGAACTATCTAAACTTTTAGAGATGTCCTCCTCTTTAGGACCTTCATGAGATTTTAGTTCAACCTTCTTAGTATTTGGGGGTAGTTAAACCACATCTTTCTTCACACCCTTTATTGGCTACAATATTATGGAAGAAGGCTTAATTTATCTAGAAATCACACTTTTTCTATACAAAACTCTTTTGGCCACATAGTCCCAAAGATCTTACCCTTTCACATCGAAATGATGGCCACTAAATATTTTTTTCACTACCTTTCTCCAACTTTGACCACTTCTCCCTAGTAACATGTGCATATGCCTCACAATAAAAAAATTGAAGATGCTACAATGATGGTTTTCCCCATCCACACTTCCATAGGTGTATTTTCAACAAGAGTTGATATAGGATACCTATTAACTAGGTAACAAGCCATAGAAACTACTTTTGCCTAGAAAATCTATCCCAAGTTTTCTCCATTGAGCATACACCTAGCCCTCTCCAATAATGTCTTGTTCATCCTTTTTGCAACACCATTTTGGTAAATGGTTTATGGAGTTATCTTGTGCATTTTGGATCCATGCTCCTTATAAAATCTATCAAAATATATGGAATAAAACTCATCACCACTATTAGTTATCAAAACCTTAATCCTTATATCAATATAATTATCTACAAGGGCTTTAAACTCCTTAAAATGACTAAAGACTCTAGATTTACTTTTGAGGAAATACACCAATGTCCTAGAATAATCATCTATAGAAGATACATAGTACATAGACTTAGAAATAGAAGGAACATTTATAGGACCAAATACATTAGGTTGAATTCAATCCAACACTCTAGAAGAATTGTGAGAACTCAAGTAAAATTGAATGTAGTTTTGTTTACCATATATGTAATGTTCACATAAATGAAACTAAAGAGAATAATCATTTAAACCCTCTACAAAATTTTTATTTTTTAGGGTCTTGAGACCCTTTTCAGCTATATGGCCTATTCTCTAGTGCCATTACATTGTCTTATCTATAGGTAACTTTCTATTTAAATTAAGATCTATCTTCGATACCCAAAATGCATGACCATAAAAAGTAGAAACAACACTTCCTTTTGTTACTAGTTCTGATGGTGAGAGTATACATTTTGTAGATATTTTCATTGTAAGAATAGATGAACTATTGCATTATAAATTTCTTACATATAACTAAAATATAGTGATCACATGAACACCCGTAGCAAGTACCAAATCTCTTCACACCATCTTACATCATCCATTAGAGATAAAATGTGCATACCAACATCATTTAGTTTGCTTAACGATAACAAGTTTCATGCCAAAAGGGATATGTAGAACACCATTAATCCATATCAAACATTCATCCAATAATCTAATAAAATCTTCCATGGCCAATAATCGCACGTGAGATAAATCTCCAAGGTGTACTTAAATAACCACTCTAGATTGGAGGTCATATGTAAGGAAACACCCAAGTCAACCAACCACACACCTATTGAACACACCAGGATACTGAGAGTTGGGGTGAATCAGTATATTGAACACACCAAGATACTGAGAGGGGGCGTGGATAAGTTCCAATCAAACTTCAAATCCTCTGGAGAAGATTAAAATTTAAACATTACAACATTAACATAAACATGAAAGATGAACACAATGCACATCAACACATAACACCAGATATACGTGGAAAACCCCAAAAGGGGAAAAACCATGGTGATGATTAACTCACAATATATGAAGCTCACTGCTATAAAAATTACAAATTTGTTTGAGGGCTACAACCCAAGGAAGCTACTACTCCCTGCTGACTTTGTTTTAGGGTCACTCCCAAGGAAGCTACTACTTCCTGAAGACTTTGTATTAGGGTCACTCCCAAGGAAGATACAACTCCCTGCAGACTTTGTTTTGGGGCTACAACCCAAGGAAGCAACTTCTTCCTGATCTGAGAACAAAATTAGAGATGATTACAGTATAACAATCCTACTATCTAAAAAATTGACATTGAAGCTCACACATTTGATGATTGCAATTATTCTTCTTCTGATGATTGGATCAATTAGGAACACACTTTACTTCCTTCCTATCACAAAAATGTCTTCAAGATGAATCAGGACAGCCCTTATTGCTTCTACTCTTTCTCCTTCAGTCACACATCATAATGCATAACATGTTCATATTCTACTCTTTACACACTATTATTCTCATTTTCACAATCATGTCTCACATAGATCAACTAGGTTTACAATATGTACATGACATTACATTGATTACATTACAAGTTGGCCAATACAACAAGAATATTACAATTTACAAGTCAGCCAAAGATCACACAACATGAAACATGCATAGGGTAAGCCCTATCATGAACTACACACCACTCTAGAAGGAGACACACACCTTGCAGATCCCAACACATGCTTATCCTAGTCCTAAACATTCTTCACAACATCATGTTTCAAGGAATAACATCCACACGCTTCACAAATTTGAAATAGGTCACCCTTAAGTAAGAACACATGAAGCCTATAGCACAATGGTTATTTCAACTTGGTGGTACTCAAAAGATTAAACATTGCTTCTCCTAAATGAGTCAGGAAGACCTATACACCATCTCCAAACAATCCTTGAACTCCACACAATAAGAACTTTGTGGCACACATCACCAACATATCTCAGTCGGCCTTAGCAATAATAACTCTTCACATACTAACTTGAAAAATTTGTGTGGTACTAGAATCTTGAAATATTTTCATGCCCTTCAAACTTGAAACACTACGAGACATGTAGAATGGCCAAACAAACTCATATAACTAATCTGTATACTCTTCCACTGGAACAAGTAGCCAAACATAAATCTTGCAAATAATTAGGCATTTGAAACCATTAGTATTACTTCTGTCATTTGAAAACTAAGCTTGTGGACCTCCAAAACATTTGAAACTCATATGGATGCACTCATACACTGCTCCTAACATATCCTCAAAACTTCATGAGAATATATTCAATTGTAGAGGAATGCAGAGTATTCCAATCATCCTTCATCAACACTTTACTCTTCCAGAGCATAGACTGGAACTCTATCACTTGTAACTTCCACTGCGGAGGAGCAAATGATCTGAAACTTTGGATTTAGCACCTTTACAACACACTTAACTTAAATTGTGAATCACATGACCATATCTTCAAATGCGGAGGAATGCAGAGCATTTTACTAAGCAATCTTCCAGGCAGCTTCCTGCAACAACAACCTTTAACAACATCAGGAGACCAGAACTTTCTTGTAGCAAATCACACTTTCTTGGGATCATCAAGAAAGGGCATACAACATTCTATAGGTTGTCAACAACATCTTCTTATCCTTAGCATAGATTCCAATTCCCATCTTAATATTTCATCATGAAATCATCTTTGCTGACCACAAATAGGCTCAATACAACTTTACTTGACATTAATCATGGCATGACATCCAACCATGACTATTAGAAACTAACCATGAACATCAAGAACATCAATGAACATGAAAATTCACATCAACCACACCAAACAATCACAAACTGAGTGGTGACATCACTTTGAGTGTTGACATCAATGACAACACATATTGCAATAATCTACCCCTTTGTCATTGATGGCAACACACATGCACCTGCTCATTCTCCTCCTTAGGTGCACATTTCTCTCTCTCCTCATTTGACATCAAGGAAAAGGGGAACTTCTCCTCTTGCTTAGGTTACAAACTCTCCTCTTCAACCTTCTCCCCTTGTTAACAACAACTACTACCTGTTCCCCCTGATAGGTAATCATCATCAGTCCAGGAAAAAGATGTAGCATGAACTCCCCCTAGATAGATCTTCAAAAGTATCTTTTGCCAGAGCCTTGTGAAAATATCTGCAATCTGATCCTTTCTTGGAACATATTCCAACTTCACTTCTTTCTCTACAACCTTCTCTCTTAAAAAGTGATACTTGATTGATATATGCCTAGTTGTAGAATGCATCACTGGATCCTTGGAAATATTGATAGCACTTGTATTGTCACACAAGATAGAAATAGGCTCATCATACAATACCTTGATATCCTTCAATATTTGCTTCATCCACAACACTTGTGTGGATCAGGATGCTACTGCAATATACTTTGCCTTTATAGTTGATAATGATACTAAATCTTGTGTTAGGGTTAGCTGGCAGAAGATATCAATTAAATGAAAAATAAAGATTAAACAGAGGAATGGAAATACACAGAAATAATAACAGTGAGAGACAAGTTTTAACTTGGTTCACCCAACTCGAGCTACATCCACCAACAGAGAGTCTAATATTATTATCCAACAAATCAAAACTGATTACAACTAGCAATCCCTACAACTCAATACCATTGCAAATGCTACAATACAATATATCAAAAAACCCTAACCCTTATCCGCTTTTATCAAGCCTTATGTCAGCTACAAAATAGGGTTTTTTATCTCGGTCCAAAAACCCCAAACTCCGGAGAGAATACATGGCTAGTGTACAGTACTTTCCTAATCAGTTGCCACCTACCAACAATCTCCCACTTGGAGACTGATCAGGTTCCACAGCAAATAATCTCCCACTTGGAGACTGATCGTAGACGACACCATTGCATGTGTAGCTCCCACTAGAAATAAGTACCCTAGACTCTGTTGTTGTGATTTTATTGTTTCAGTCTTGAAGACCAACCGAAGTTGAAGAGGAGCTCAGCTTCTCCCTTGTCACTGCCTTTGTAAACATATCCGCTAGATTTTGATCTGTATGTATCTTTTTCAACCTTAACTATCCATTATCCAACATTGACCGAATAAAGTGATACCTCAACTATATGTGTTTGGTCTTTGAATGTAAGGCAAAATTCTTTGCAAGATGTATGGCACTCTGACTGTCTATATACAAACAATTGTTAGCCTGTTGTTTTCCCAATTCTTCCATGAAAGATTACAACCATATCATCTCCTTGCTCACCTTTGTTGCAGCTACATACTCTGCCTTTGTGGTGGATAAAGCAACCACCTTTTGCAACCGTGAGATCCAACTCACTGCTGTCCCACCTACAGTAAAGACATAACCTGTAGTACTCCACCTGGTATCAATATCACCTACCAAATCTAAGTCTACATAACCTGCTAAATTTGGGATGACTCATATACCTCTCAAATATCTAAGAATCTATTTTACCATATTCCAATGCTCTAATCCAGGATGACTCATATACCTACTGACGACTCCTACAACATGTGTAATATCCGGTCTCATGCATACCATGGCATACATTAAACTTCCTATCACTGAAGCATATGGTACTTTGGATATTTTTTCTTCCTCCTCCTGTGTCTTTGGACACATCTCCTTAGTCAATTTCAAATGACTAGGCAAAGGTGTGCTGACAGCTTGTGCATTCTCCATATGGAATCTTTGCAACACCTTTTCAACATAAGAAGCCTGAGATAGAGTCAATTTTTTGTTCTTCCTATCTCTACAAATTTTCATACCAAGGATTTGTTTTGCTTCCCCCAAATCCTTCATATCAAATGACTGTGCTAACTACTATTTTAACTCTCTTATGTGATCCATGTTAGACCCAGCTACAAGCATGTCATCAACATATAAACATAAAATAATGTAGATGTCATTATCCAACCTCTTAAAATAAACACAATGGTCAGAATTACACCGACTATAGCCTTGCTCAGCCATAAAACTATCAAATTTTAGATACCATTGCCGAGGTGCTTGTTTCAGGCCATACAAACTCTTCTTCAATTTGTACACCAGTTTCTCCTTACCTTTGACCTCAAATCCTTGGGGTTGTTCCATGTATATCTCCTCCTCCAAATCAGCATGGAGAAAGGCAGTTTTCACATCTAGCTATTCCAAATGTAAATCTTCAGTAGCCACAATACTTAAGACAGTACGAATAGAAGTCATCTTGACAACTAGAGAAAATATCTCATTAAAATCAATACCCTTTTTCTATGCAAATCCTTTTACAACTTGGCTTTAAATCTTTTCTTACCTCCATCTTCCTCTTTCAGCCTATAAACCCATTTGTTTGGTAAAGCCTTTTTACCTGTAGGCAACTTACATAATTCCCAAGTCTAATTTTTCAGCAAGGAGTCCATTTCTTCTTTCATTGCAAGCTCCCACTAAACATATGTATCCACCTACATAGCTTCATCATACCCTTTTGGTTCACTAGTATCTGTTAACAAAATAGAATACAAAGAGGGAGAAAACTTTTTAGGAGGTCTACTTAGCCTTGTTGACTGTCTAACATTCACTAGAGTTTGTGGTATTTATGGTTGCTATTGCGAAGCATGAGGAACCACTGGGACATCACTATTTAGAGTATCATCTAGCACCACATAATCCTTTTCTTTCTTCTCATGCTACTGCAACTGATCTTTGTACAACACCTTCTCATTGAATATAACATCCCTGCTTCTCACAATTTTTTGATTTTCAAAATCCCAAAGCCTATAACCAAATTCATCAATGCCATATCCAACAAAGGTACACTTTTTTGATTTTGCATCCATCTTGGTTCTATTTTCAGAATTTACATGTGCAAATGCTTCACATCCAAAGGTTTTGAGAAAAGAATAACTCACCTTCTCACTTGTCCATGCTTCCTATGGAATACCACAGCCCAAAGGAACTGAAGGACCTCTATTAATTAAATATATAGTAGTGTTGACAGCCTTTGCCCACATGTTTAAAGGCAGCCTAGTATGCAATCTCATGGTCCTTGCACGCTCCATTATTGTCCTATTCATGCATTCAGCCACTCCATTTTCCTGTGGAGTCCCTGGAACCATTTTTTGCCTATGAATTCCATTAAAGGAACAATAACCTACAAATTCTTTGCTGCAATACTCACCACCATTATCAGATTTGAGAAATTTTAATCTTTACCTGTCTCATTCTCAACCAAGCTTCTCCATTTCTTAAATGTTTCAAATACATCAGATTTCTACCTAAGGAAATAAATCCATACCTTCCTAGTTGCATCATCTATGAATGTAACATAATATCGAGTCACTGAGAGAAGATACCTGAGCCGGTCCCCATACATCGGTATGCACAAGCTCCAACTTTTCATTTTTCTTTTGCTTCCCATCCTTGAGAAAATTGACTCTCTTTTGTTTTCCATACACACAACTTTCACAGAAACCCATATTAATACATTTTAGACCTGGTAAAACTTTCTTAGAATGAAGTACCTTCATACCTTTTTCACTCATATGCCCAAGTTTGTTATGACACAGTGTTGTCTCAGAACCTACAGCAACTATTTCAGTCTCTTCCTGCAAACCTGCAGCAACTATTCCTGAACCTATTTGTTTTTTCTTTGCAACATCTAAAGTAGAAGGAACATTATGATCTGTACAAAGATATAAGGTGCCTACTTTCACACCTTTTGCTACTATTAAGGTAACTTTTGAAACCTTCCAATTTTTATTAGTAAATGTAACGATGCAACCTTCTTTAGCTAGCTGCCCTACTAAAATTAAATTCCTATTGAGCCTTGGAATGTGCCTTACCTCTTGTAGTAACCAATGATTTCCATTCTGCAACTTAATCTTGATTCTTTCCTTTCCAACAATCTGACAGGGTTCGTTATCTCCCAAATAAACTAGCCCAAAATCCCCTTGGACATAATCAAGAAAATAACTTCTATGGGGAGTAGCTTAAAATGAAGCCACTGAATCTAAAACCCATGAATCATTAGCATTATCTAGGGAAAGAATCAAAGTATCATCTTCAGATTTATTGCTTACCACATTTGCCTCCTTATTGCCTTCTTGTTTGTCTCCTTCTTTATTTTCCTGAGACCAACAATCTTTCTTCATATGACCTGGTTTCCCATGGTACCAGCAATCCTTCTATCCTCTGGTTTGGGACCTCTTGTCCTTTGATTTTCCTCGTGACTTTCCATGACCTCCAAAACTTTTTCCTCTCTCCTTTGATCTGCCCCTGCTTTCTGCATTCAAAACACTGCCTAATGTGGATCCACCTAAGCTTTTCCTATGAATTTCCTCACTCAGAATAACACCAACAACATCATCAAATTTTAGGGTATTTGAACCAAAATAGAGTTACTAACTACCATTACCAAACTATTTCAGCGTTCACGCAATGAACATAATATCAAGAGAGCTCTAACTTCTTCATCAAATTTTACATTTATAAAAGTCAATTGATTAACAATTGCATTAAATTCATTTAAATGATCTGTCATAGATCCACCTTCAACCATTTTCAGATTAAACAAATGCTTCATGAGAAATACCTTATTTGAGGCTGAGGATTTTTCATACAATTTAGCCAAAACTTTCATCAGACCATCTGTTGTCTTCGCTTTCATTATATTGAATGCCACCGATGGTGCCAGGCACAACCAAATGGTTCCCAGTGCCTTTCTATCAAGAAGATTCTAATCCTCATCACTCATTGTTGCCAGTTTCTTGGCTACTCCTTCCAACAGCATCCATAAATCCTTTTGATAGAGGTAATCCTCCATTTGCATCTTCCATAACTGATAGTTCTTCCCATTGAATTTATCGACCTTCAATTTACCCTCGTCTGCCATTTCTCTCACTCAACCATGAGACCTTCATGCAGATGATAATTGAACACAACCTGCTCTGATACCACTTGTTAGGGTTAGCTGACAGAAGATATCAATTAAATGAAAAATAAAGATTAAACAGAGGAATAGAAATACATAGAAATAATAACAGCGAGAGACAAGTTTTAACGTGGTTCACCCAAACTCAGGCTACATCAACCAACAGAGAGTCCAATATTATTATCCAGTAAATCAAAACTGATTACAACCAGTAATCCTTGCAACTCAATACCATTGCAAATGCTACAATACAATATATCAAAAAGCCCTAACCCTTAGCTGCTTTTGTCAACCCTTATGTCGGTCCAAAAACCCTGAACCCCAGCGAGGATACGTGGCTAGTGTATAGTACTTTCTTGATCAGTCGCCACCTACCAACATCTTGTTTCTTGCTCTTCTATGAAACCAATCTGCTTCCTAAAAATAAAGCACCCCAATTGTACTTCTTCTATCATCAACACAACCTGCCCAATCAACATCAATGTAAGAACTTAGATCAAAGTCATTACCTCTTGGATACCATAAGCCTTAATCTAGAGTTCCCTTCAAGTATCTAAATATTAATTTCACTACCTTCTCATGTGTTTTCTTAGGATTATCTTGATATCTGGCAACCACACATATTGCATGCATAATATCAGGTCTAGAAGTAATCAAGTATAATAATCCTCCAATCATAAATCTATAAAGAGTCTAATCAACCTCCATAAACTCATCATTCTTGCTCAAGTGACAACAAGTAACCATAGGAGAACTTACTGGTTTGGAGTCCTCCATACCAAAATTTTTCAACATCTCTCTAACATACTTTGCCTGAGAAATAAAGATACCATCATCTAGCTGAGCAATTTAAATCCCAAAGAAGAAATAAATTCACCAATCATAGGCATCTCAAACTCTTTCTACATCTCTTCTGCAAACCACTTACACATACTATCATCTCCACCAACGATGATATCATCAACATATATTGCAACTATCAGAATCATCTCTTCCTCTTCCTTAATGTAAATATTACTATCTATGGTACCTTTCTTGAAGCCTTGCCGAAGTAAGTACTTGTCCAATCTAGCATACCAAGCTTTAGGTGCTTGCTTGAGACCATGTAAAGCCTTTTTGAGTCCGAACACCATGTATGGATCTTTTGACAACTGAAACCCATCTGGTTCCTCAATGTAGACCTTTGTCATGCCTACATTTCCCATGCGATCACAAGACACAACACACGTGTCATGTCCACATTTGACATGTGGTCATAATAGGAAATATAAAAAAAATTCCACATATCCCTAGAAACCCCCTTGCACGTGGCAGTGTGCTCGGTGGCAATATGCATAAGGCGTAAACATGTCAATCAAATCTCATGGTAATGCGATCACATGCGCAATCCCCTGCATGATGATAGCTGACTAAGGGGGTCAATGTGACGTGAGAAACATCACCATTAGGGTTAGGACTGATTGATCGAAACCCTAAGTTTTCCTAAGTGAGTGACAAGATTTTGACATGAGTCAAAATCAAAACCCTAATTTTATAGCATTAGAAGAACAATTAACAACTTAATCAAAAAATCAAGTTTGCATAAACATTAAAATATTACCCAACACAAGGATTAAATCGCTTAAGAAAATTAACCCTAAATCCTGAAAAAATCTGGCAGCATAACACCACTAGAGTGTATATAAGATTTATTCTAATTAATAATTAATGCACAAGAGTTCACTAAGATTGCTAACGTCAATTAATTAAACTAATTTATGCTAGGGGGATTAAATGACTACACTAGGGTTCTAAATTTAAATAACTAGATTGAATAATTAAATAATTATTCTACTTTAATTAAATTCAAACATACTATTAAATAAAATGATTTGATCTTATAAAATAAAGTTGCATTAAATGAATTCAAAGGTTTACATATAAGCAAAATTAAATCCCTAATATAAATAATTAAAAACAATGTTTTTCTCACATACTCAATTAAATAATCTCTAAAAGAGCAAATACAAATAAATAATAGGATTAATCTCCTAACCTATAAATAAATGAGATAACCTCTAACAAAATAAATTTACTTAAAAACCCACACTTGAATAAAATTTACCCCTTTACCCAAATAAATAATTACAATAAGAATAACTCCAAGGCAAAAATAAGAGGGAAAAATATATAGATTCTAAGTTAAAATTCATGAGCCCTAAAAGCTCTCCTAATAAAAAAATTAATTTCTTTCTGTACAAGAACAAAACCCTAACCCTATCCTCATTTCTCTATTATTTTCTTTTCTCTATTTGTTTTCTCATTTTCTTTATCTAACCCTAACTTTTATTTTCTCTTCTCTCCTATTCTTGTTGGTGTTAGCAAGTTGAAGGCATGAGTTCATGGTAGCTATGGAGGCAAAACCCATGGAGGTATAAATATATGTATATATATAATTTCTATTTATAAAATAGACAAGAAGACCATAAGCAAGTCTCAGATCTGAGTGTATGGTGGCCAGTGTTTTCTTATATATATATATATATATATATATTTGAGTAAAAAGCATAGTAAAAATCACAGGTTTCTTTTTGCAGGCCAAACGACCGAACCCATAAATATGGAGGATTGCTGAGTGCCACTGACAGGGAAAGTAACAACCAACATAGGGGTAAGGCATGGTGGATTGGAGGCGTAAGCGCTACCTATAATGAGGTGTGGTGGGGAGTATGGGAGTGTGGAGGAGGATCCCACCTACTACCCATCGAACGGTGGGTAGTGGGTGGTGTTCATCCCCCACCCAACAACCAATGCCCCACTTAAAACAAACACATCGGTCTCAAGGAAATGCTGCCAAATGTTTGAAGGTAAAGAGGTCTATGGACCTCATGGTACCCCCAGGGTTCGATTTTTTTAAAAAAATATATTTTATTTGTTAAACATTATCAATATTCATTTAACAATATATATATATGCTCAAAGATGAATATACACATTCTCTGCATTTTATTCTATCCAGTTTATTAAAATTTCTAGTATATAAAGTAAAATTATATATATTGTTGAAAACAAGGCAGATAACTGAGAGGGGGGCTGAATCAGTTATCTCAAAATTTCCTTATTTTTATTTTCTTTCATTATCTCAATATTCAGTTTTATATCAGAACATGAAAGCATATGTAATCATAAGAGTAGAAATAAAATCAACACACATAACACAAGGATTTTTACATGGAAAGTTTGTTAAGGGAAAAACCACTGGGTGACTAACCCAAGATTGTATTCTCTGTTAAAAGAATAAGAAGAACAAAATGGCACTTGCCAATTAGGGCTCACTGCCTGAGCACACTGCTCACAAGAGGCACACTTCCTACAAGAGACTCACTGTCTACAGAACTTACAGAAGATAATCAAGTGTTTGAACTGATGAGAAGCATCTACAAATGCAAGAGTTCAGTTCCAATTAGGCACAATATACTGATCTGATGCACTTCATTCTTCCTCTGTTCAATGTTGTTATTCAGTCACATACATGATTTGAATTGCTGTTCTCACACTTATCCCTACTTTTCTTCACACCTTATTTATTCACATCTTCAACACACACAATTACATGTTGGGATCCGTCTGGTATATATATTCACATCAAGGATTTTCATCAACTTTCTAGTCGGCAATAAGAACACTCAAGATATTTGCAAGTTATTGATCTGTCAGCTGAATCCATGCTTGATTTGTGATGCGTATCAAAACATAGGCATAGAAGTATAAATCATGTCAGCTAACAATGTATAATATCATAGATTGCTTGATCAGGACCTTTGACACATTCGGATTGAAGTTTGATACTTTGTCGGTCAGTTCTTCCTTTGTCTGCTCTCCCTGATTGGAACCCAACACTCAGATGCTCATATCTTTTTCTTGCTTTATCATCAGAGGCTAAATCTTTGGAATACAATAGTCATGATACCCCTCTTGACTCGTCCAAGTCTGTAACTTACTGAGTTACACCATCTTAGAGATCCGAACCTAATTGTCAGACCTTGTTACATACTCTGTTCTTGTTCACCAGACCAAAACAATCTTCAATCTGACTTTCGATGTAGGCATACTATGTACTGTGGATGTGTGGGATAGACTTTGTTGCCATCAATGACAACACTTATGAAGCCACACAGTGTCTCTTGCCAACAATCTCCCCCTTTGGTATTGATGGAAACACTTAGTGAAAAATGGCTAAGTGTCACAGTAACTCCCCTGGGCTGATGCTCTGTCTTTTGCACTGTTTTACCGGAGCTCCCCCTTAGCTGGACTCCACATTTTTTACTACTCTTCACTCCCCCTTTGACATCAATAGCAAAGGCTGAATCTGCATACCAAAATTTTGCAAAAATTATTCTATACATGGCTGCATAAGTATATATAAATCATATGTTATACTTACATATACTTAAGTATATATGCAAAAGTAGTCTTCAACTGTACAAACTTTGTGGCTCAACTCTTCTTCATCCTATCCAAAATGGAGATGTGACCACTCAACAAAAATGCATATGCTTCTGCCCTTGTTAAATCTACTAGACCACTGGTCCAGGTTGTGGTCTAAGCATCTGTCAAGGCCTCATGCATTGCTTCTAGCTTAGGGATAATTATCCCTCTGAGTTCACCCATTCTATTCATTATGTTCTTCTTTTCTTTGTCCAGCCTCTTTATTTCATTTATGATAACAATAGCCTGGCATTCTTGATTCATCAGAGAGGAAGAAAGGGGGTCAAAATTCTGAACTAGGCTTGACAGTTTTTCTTCTTGTTCTTTTACTTTCTCCTCAATATCTTTTGTCACTTTAGGCTAGGTTAGACAAAATTTGAATAGGTCCCCACCATCTTTGAGAGCATTTTGAAGGATCTTTATTCCAATATCTAGAGTCTGCCTATCATTAGCAATAAGCCCTTGCACCTCAGTGAATCTTTTCCCCAAAAACTCTTTCTGGACCTTTATTTCTACTAATTTCTCTAAAGATTCAAAATAAGTGTCAACAGAATGGACTAGGTTTTTTAGATTACCAAATGGCGAGGCCGAAGGATCCTTTTGATAGGTTGGCATGATCTTTTCCAATTTCCCAGATGCACTCTCCAATATCTCACAATCCTCCATATGTGATTTCAAAAGTTTATCTTTAGCCTTGGCCTGAGTGAATGATGCAATCTTCATCATCTGTACCGAAGAGAGAGTGTCCAGATTTAGAGGCCCTTGAAGTAGCTTCAGTTCATCTAACTCCACAACCTCTTTGTTCAAGAAATTCTACACTGTCTCTGTAGTGTCTCTTGCTGATGAATTAGATTTCTTTCCTTTAGAGATATTAGGGTTGTCCAGTTTGGATGTGTCATTACAAACCATTTCTGCTTCTTCTTCTTCTTTTGCTTTGTCCTCCTTTTCTTGCATCTCCTTTTCTTCACTTCTTCCTTCCTCTTTTTCTCCAGTGCTCGAAAGATTTGTCTTGTTAGCTGTGGGATCTAGAGGAGTGATATTACCAGTGTCTGCTTCTTTATGAACTTCCTCTATCAGAATAGAGGAGTCTAAGTCCTCAGACTTCTCTTCATCTATTTTCTTTAATCCTTTGACATCCTTGTCAGAAATTTCATTGATCACATTTAATCCTTCAACATCCATGGTAGAAGGTTCTTCATTTGTTTCCTCAACCATAGGAAGATTGAATCTCTTCAAGGCATTCTGGAGGATATATTTTGTTTCTCTTGCTACTTGGTCAGTTTCTCCAAGCATGACTTTGTTCATTCTTGCCTTGCTCTGGAACTCATCTTTACACTCCTTGAAAATCATGTCCATTTGTTTTGGAGTGATGGAAGGATAAAGCTAAATTGCTATCTTCTCCCGAATCTCTAAGTCTTTTGCCATTGCATTCTCTTTTCTTAGCTCAAGTACCTTTTCTAGGCTCTTAGGAATTAATGATATAATTTTAACGAAGGCTTTATTGTAAATGTTCAAGAACCTAACAGTAGCCTCTTCTAGAATTCTCTTGTTAGCATCACTGTATGCATCATAGAACTCAGTCACTAGCTGTTGGTTCCCATCCACAGTAACTGCCTTGATGATGTCATCAATGGAAAGAGTGGGCTTTTCAACAAATTCCTCTGCCTTCTCTTCCTCATTTCTGCTAGCAGACAACTTTTCAGATGTTCTCTTCTTCTTCATTTTCTTGATTTCTTCATTTGATTCTATTTCTTCATCATCCTTTATGGCTTGTATATGTTCTTAAGGCTTTGGTCTTCATTCTCTTTTCACTTTTGCCGAATGGCTTGACTTCTGATTTAGTATCCTTTAAGCTTTTAGGAGTGACAGGTATAGAGCTCTAGGAAGATTTAGTCTAAGAGGAGTCTTGCAGCGGAACGTTTCCTTTCTTTGCTTCTTGTCTCTCTTTCTCTACCTTCTCCATTTTCTCTCTATTTGCATCTACTACCTCTTTTGATAAGTCAAATCTTTTGGCAATTTCTTCAAATTCCTTTCTTACTTTCCTCTTCATCTCCAGTTGTCTTAACTCAACATGTATTTTTATACTTAGCTCTTCAAAGGTGCCAAACCTTTCTGCTTCAATGTCCTTAGGCTAGATTAGTAGGTGTTGAATATGCAGCTCCAAGATTTTTTCATTGACCTCATATCCCATAGGCATTATCCATATAGTTCTTGGCTCAACTACCTCCATTAGACATTGATCAGTGTCAACCATAAAGAAAATTGTGTCCTTGTATTTCTCAACTATGGACTATGGTATTCTCTCTCTAGCTTGCATTATGCTCATGAAGTTCTTGAAGTAACCCCAGAGAGCTATGTTTTGAGCTTGAGCATCACCAAGTCCATACATGTAATCTCTGATCTAAATTGCAATGGGTTTATCATTTTGCCAGACCCAGCCATTTGATCTAGGTAGCTCATTCATATAATAGAAGAACAGACACAGTATTAGACTACCATATTTAAAGGAATTTTTCTTATCCTTTTTTATCTTCTACAAGTTCTCCAACAGCTGATTTACAAGAAGCTCACATAGATCATAATCTGCATCTTCCCTCAACATCTGATATGCAGCATAGATTATTGTACCAGACACAGAATTCTCCCTGCTTGAATGATAGATTTTGTAGCTGATTATCATTGAGGCAAACCTGACATCCAGATCTGTGATGTCATCTATGGTCATTGCTCTTTTGTCAAATTTTGATCCAATGGCTTCAGTTACTATTTGGTTCTTCACAGATTTGAGTACAGTAACTCACCTGATGAATGTAGTCCGGTCACTTCCTTGATGGCATCTTTAGTTATCTTGAGTGGCCTCATTAGCCACATAAAATTATCATGCATCCTGTTGGTTCCCAAAAATGCAGGTTGCTAACCCTAAGAGGATGCCATACTCTATGTTTGGATTTGCAACGTTTTTGGACCAATTGACAGAGCTATTAGCTCCCTACACTTCAGGTCCTACAAACCTAGGTGGGTGTACCTTTGTAACTAAAGCAGACTTAACACTATATGACTTAATTGGATTTAGGTATCTACTCACAATGGCATAAAATGTGGAATAGATAAAAGCTTCTAAGCTACCCCTACTCCTAATACTAAGATCTGAGATGTAATTGTTTGAATGAGATTTTATGGAATCCTAAAGTGGAATTGGTATTACCAGTGCCTGTTTCTGTTGGGCTAATGGAGTCAAGGCGTATGTGATATATGATTTACTTATTGGTTACAATCCTAATTGTTTGGCACTTGTGTTTGTTTATAGCTTGTATAAACGTGCAAGAATGTGATTGACAGACTCTACTTAGTGATCCACTCGAATCTTACCAGGTTACTGTGACTTATTGAAAGGATTTTTTAATCCTTGCTTGAAGGAACCGATCAAAAGAATCACACAATGACAGCAAATGTGTATTGACAAATGGAGTTGATGCTCAATTTAAATAACAAGACAATATCGAGTTGGAGACAGTATGGCAATCTTGACAATTATAGGGCTGTTCTTACCTATCCAAATGCTACCTCCAGGTTACTGTAATCAATCAAAAAGATTTTATATCTGTAATGGAAACCAATTAATTTGATTACATGAAAACAACAGGTGTGTTTCGATGAAACTAAAATATCAACTTGGAAACTCAGGTTCAAATAACAAAGAAATTACAGTATGGAGACAACCAAATAATTGCTCAGCTCAACAAACAATAGACACCAATATTAAATCATTAATTTGTGCATTTTCTCCACTATACAATTTTGAAAGATTTTACAATGTACAACATAATATTTTATTCTGGCAACTAGTCAATCCATCCAGTTATCTAACTGATGTTTTTTCCTAATCTACTCTTGATCCTAATCTACTGATGATCTCCTAATCTTTGATTTCATCTGGCATATATAGTTTGAGATTTTAGGGTTACAACCCTTTATTTCTTCCGTTGCAATTTTTGGTATCTCTTTTCTTTTAGTTAATTGCCTTCAGCAAATTAAAATAATTTAATTTTCACCTTTGTATCTCGGCAAAATTAATTACAATTAATTATAATCCTTCTTTAGCTGGGAACTTTGTTTCAACCCAATCAGAAAATGCTCTCCGAATAAAATGATTATTCATTTTATAACCCCTCAGTGAAAATGTTTCACTTGTATTTTCACACATTGAAAATATTCATTAGGTAGAACACTTACCTATTCAGTTAATTCTTCAAAAATATTTCATCTCCATTATACGAAATCTTTACCTTGTAGGTTCATTATGTCTTTCTGTGAGAATATTTTATTATTCCTTATTGTTAATGAAAACCTATTTTCCCTTCTCCAAATAATTTACTCTTTAGGAAAATAACTTTCGTGCCTTGATAGATTTTGCAATAACTCACTTTATATTGAAAAACTCCTCCCGATAATTATTTTAATATTTTTTTACTTTCCTTTTGACCTTAGTAATATGCAGCTTTCGGACCCACTTCATAACACTATGAAATTTACCCAATGTCAGAATGGCCTTTTATCACCATCGGCATAACACAGGCCTTCGTTGTGAAATTAACATGTCATCCCGATGCTTTTGGTTTCTCCGATATGTTTCACCCATCGTTCTATTTATCGGCAAGACTCTTCCCGCAATGCCTCTCATGGTTTTCTTCATCGCGGTGACTCTTGTAGTCGGAGGGATTTAAAAAACTTACTCCGATAATGACTTTAGGGTTTCTGTGTGATTTGCATAGTTTAACCACAATCCTTTTTTGAAGCTATTATCTCGTTTCAGGATGCGAAGATTCTAGTGAAGATTGTGGAATTCGGCTATATATCTTTAGCAGTATATATTAAATTCAGCTTTTGCCCACCCATCGGCATATCGGAAGACTTATTTTTAGTCATTCCGATATGCTATCTCTCACCGATTAGATTTTTATTTTGCAATGTTTACGGTGACATCATCTTCCTCCATAATTTTGCCAATATTAATCTCTTGGGGTAACTTTGACTCTTGCAATTGTAATATATGTAATTTTCTTGTAAAATATTCACAATAACCAACCATCATGGCAATGCTCCTTTAATTTTTGGAATAGAAATATTTTACTCATGGGCGTAAAATTATGAAGTTGTATTAAAATAATACCCTCGTTAGGGTTTGCCTTCATTCTGCATTCTGATTCTTTATTTAATTAATCTTCCTGGCATTCATATTCTCGTGAAAATAATTTCTCAATGTGAATATAACTATTTGTCATATCCTTTTGTTCATATTTTCACCCAATCAATAAACATATTTTACTCTTTAGGTAGGAAAGAATTACCACTCATAAAATCTTGTTTTTCAAACAACCTTGTGAAAATATTTCACATCTTGGTGAAAATATGTTACAATGTCAAGAGGTGATTAAATTTAATAAATGTTTACCTCCTCATGAATGTATTCACCTTATTTTAATTAAAAGATATTTGATATACTTTTCCGTGAAGAATAAAGTATTTCATAATACTTTAATTTTAATCCCTTTGTTGGCCAATATAAACCTATATGCCTTTTCACCTTTGTTTGGAAAAAATATACATTTTGGGTGAAAATGATTTCCCTGTTCTCTATTCCTCGGTGAAAATATTTCACTGCAAAATATTTTCTAGGTAAAAGAATTACTCATTCAATCAATTCTCTTCGTCTATGTCTATTTATATCCCTTAGTGAAAATATCTCTTTGGTCATTATATACCCTCTTAACTCTTCCTGAATAATATTTTACTTTCCAAAAATATTCAATGATTGTTCACTTTTATCTCCTTCCACAAAATATAAGGTTTATATTTTATTTTATAATAGTCTCATGTCATTTAATTTTTTATATGTACCTTCTTTATTTTATTTACACCTTTTTGTAAATATTTATTCTCCTTTGAATAAACCTTTCATCTCACGGGACTCCATCGGCAAGACTTGTTAGATCGGTATGACTTGAGATTTTCACTCCGATGGTATATCTCTTGCCAATGAGTTTTCCATCGGTGAGACCTATATGATGTCTTGCCAATGAAATTTTTTTTTATAGCTCTTGTTCATCAGTGAGACTTTTGCTGAAACTGTATCCATTGTAGCAAATTGTTATATCACGAAAAAGGATAAAAAGTATTCCCAGTTCTTTTAATTCCATTTTACACACCTTGCATGGTGATCAAAACAGGCCAACTAGCCTTCAGAATTAGCCTGAAAAACTAATCAAAACTTCTCCCGAAGCCACAAAAGTACACCAACATGTTGAATTGTGATAGGGGAGTATGGTCATCAGACGGATTGGCATGAAGTTATTGGGATTAAAAGCTGCTCGCAATCAAAGTAGCTCACTCAGCGTGTTTTGCACATGTTTTAAACTCAACTGAAACCTATTATTTTGCCTCTTTGGAAAAATATCAAATCTGATATTGAGAAGCTGTCGTCCTGGGGATTAGTTCATTTAGGCCACGTGAACATGTGTGCAAAAGGATTTTTCATTATTCCTCTTCCTTCATAAGATATTAGATGTCAAAGTTGACCTTTCTGAAGCTGCCTGGGAATGCAGTCACAGAACTGTGTAAAATCCATTTGGATTCGATTTTGAAAGAATATCAAACGAAGTGCCACGACCTTGAGAATTGGCATGTAGGCACATTAACATGGGAAGAATTTGAGACATCAATTGGTTTTTTATGAACATGACCCGATTGCTAGATATTACCTTCCAAATTAACCTCCTTGAAAACTGCCCCTTCAAAACCTGATTCGAGCTCACCAACTTGCAATTTAAAAAACCCATTAAATCTCTTCCTGGGAAGTTGTAACTGGAAAGTTGAGTTTATTTAGGCTTGATGAGTGCGTGTGTAAGAGGATTCTTCACCATCCATCTTCTGTTATGAAATGGTAAGGGCCAAAGTTGAGCTCTCCGCAACTTTCTGGAAATGCATATGGCAACTGAACTTTTTACATTTGCTTTTGATTTTGAAAAAATAGCAAACGAGATGTTGGGATCCCAAAAACTGGCATGAAAGTACATTATCATGAGAAGAATATGGAACACTAATTAGTTTGTCAGGATCATCATGTAGCTGCTAGATATCAACCTCCAAAGTTGGCCTCTCGGGCTGATTTCACATTGTGCAAGTAACAAACCTTATCAAGACCCTCCAACTTGGTTCTTCAAAACCTAGTCAAAATTGATCGTAGGAAGCTGAAATTAGGTGTGCTCACTTACATATGGCAGGCAAACATGTTTGTGAAATAATTTTGTATGAAGACGAACTAGCTCCGAATTATAATGCTTCAAAGTAGGCCATTTGAGCATATTGTGCAAGTGTATCTATGAGTGTTGAAATTGAATTTTTCATATGGGAACCTAAAATCTTGCAAAAATTGGTATGAAATTTTAGTTCCCAACACATCCTACTTAGAACATACCGGACCCAATCGTCTTCTGTAAAACACGGAAAATGTATGCAATGTCTGAAGTGTTTGTCCTGGAGGGCCTTGAATTCAACTTTGAGTTCAAAATTCTCATCTATTAGTTGTTTGTGATAAATATCCATCAATTTTGAGTCTCCAAATTCTTCAATGTTTGCATGGATATAAACCCTAACATCTTCTACATGCAATACTCCATGTGGAATGCTAGAAAACACGCCCAAGGGATCAACTTCTAGAGATTTGTAAGGGTGTTTCTTTAATTTAGGTCTCGGCCTATCAGAAATATTGACAACCATTGGAGTAGCCATTTTGCAAGAGATTTAGAGAGAGATTTTTAGAATGGAAGTACCTTTTCACGCTTTAGGGTTTAAAGTAGGAGTCGAAATGAATCGTTGGTTGAATTTGATTTTTAGTTGATCTTGAGTGAATTGTAGAATCTTCTTTGTAGAGCTCTTCTTTTCTTCTTCGTGAGTGCAAGTGTGTAAATAATGAGTGAAATAACCCTTTTATCCTTGCGTAAACCCTAATTTCTTTTTGTGATAAATGCACAACTTAAGTTATCCGGTTGCCCTGTTTTGAGAGAGATTTTCTTGAATCACTGCATGGAACTTAGAATCAGTCTGTGAGGATTGACAACGTATCTTCTTTTCTTCAATCATGTCATGGGTCTGTAGATCAAAGCATTTCAATTTTGAATCATACCGGATCTATCTATGAAATTTTACTTTACTGAATAGCTGTCAGAACCAGATTAACTTGAGTGGTTATAAATCTTGCAAAATTCCATTCAGACCTTTCACATTTTGACTGAAGGTTATTTGGAGGTTTTTTTGAGAACCCTTTAATCCACAGCATCAGATGTTTACTCAATATGCTGAATTTAGGCACTAGCTGACTGGCTGGGGGAAATTGTTTTTCTCTGTGACTCCCCCTGAGCCAGAGCTCACTTTTTTAGTTTCCAGAAGGAGTATCAACAACAGATTCCAGTACGAATCCATCCCCAATATTCATTGTACTCCTTTTTACCCAAATCTTTCTCATCTCCTTGTGAACTTCATCTACATTTATTTTACCTTTACCTTTATCTTGTTTCTAATCATGTTCCACTAGACCTTTTCTATCCCGATTTCTGCTTCTACAAAATTTGGCAATATGACCAGATCTATTGCAATTGTAACATACAAAATTTATTTTCTTATTTGATTGATATCCTCTTGATCTACATTGATTAGCCATATGTCCTATTCTATTGCATGCAAAGCATCTACCATTGAATGAATTATTTATTTGCATATTTCTACATTCATGAGATTTGTGACCATACCTTTTGCAATTAAAACATTGTCTGGAGAAGGATGGATTATTCTGATTCATTCTCCTACACTGAGTTGCTTTATGACTGAAACTGTTATAATTGAAGTAGTACCCATTGAAGGATGGATATCTTTGAGCATTTGGTTGCCTTACTAGAGGTCTTCTAGGCCTGTTTCTTTGATTTCCTAATCCAAAGTTCTTCTGACCGGATCCAGAGCTTTCACTTTTCTCATATCCCAAGCCATACTTATCATCTACCCTCTTTTGACTTTCAAGAAGAACTTCAAGTTGGACTAAGCTTATCTTGAATTTTTCTTTGTATTCATTTGCAGTTTGAAGATCTTGTTTAAGAGTTTCTATCTAATTCTCAAGTTGTTCTTCATTGTCTCTAGCTTCGTCAAGATTAGATTCAAGATGCCTGATTATTTTGTCTATTTTGTGGCAGTCCTCTATTTTCTCCTTAAGGGATTGTTTTAGATTATCTTCAATCTTTCTTTTTTCTTCAATTTCTTGGGTGAATCTCATAAGCTCTGATTCCATTTCATACCTTACCATAATGACTTCTTTTGATAGCTTCTCACATAGCTTATTTTTCTCATTCAGATCTTCATTAGTACCATTGACTTCACTCTGATTGGCTAATTTTTGAAGTAGTTCCTTTCTCTTTTTCATAGAGATACTAAGTTTTTCTTTTAGCTCATTTATGAAATCATTAGCTTGTTTGAGTCTTTCTCTCAAATTATTGACTTTAGAGTGGGATTGTTTAAGATCATCTAGGGCAGACTGAAGTTGTTCCTTTATACCATATGCATCCATTGAGATTCCCAGATCTTCCTCAAGCTATTAGGCTTTGTCCAGAGGAACCTTTCTCTAATACCAATTGTTGAAAACAAGGTAGATAACTGAGAGGGGGGGTGAATCAATTATCTCAAAATTTCCTTAATTTTCTTTTCTTTCGTTATCTCAATATTCAATGTTATATTAGAACATGAAATCATATGTAATCATAAGAGCAGAAATAAAATCAACACACATAACACAAGAATTTTTACGTGGAAACCCTATTAAGGGAAAAACCACGGGGTGACTAACCTAAGATTGTATTCTCTATTAAAAAATAAGAAGAACAAAATGGAACTTACTAATTAGGGCTCACTGCCCAAGCACACTGTCTATAAGAGACTCACTGTCTACAGAACTTATAGAAGATAATCAAGTGTTTGAACTGATGAGAAGCATCTACAAAGGCAAGAGTTTAGTTCTGGTTAGGCACAATATATTGATCTGATGCACTTCATTCTTCCTCTGTTTAATGTTGTTATTCAATCACATACCAGACTTAAATTGTTGTTCTCACACTTATCCCTAATTTTCTTCGTACCTTATTTCTTCACATCTTTAACACACACAATTACATGTTGGGATCGGTCTAGTGTATATATCTGCATCAAGGATTTTCATCAACTTTCTAGTCGGCAACAAGAACACTCAAGATATTTGCAAGTTATTGATCTGTCAGCTAAATCCATGCTTGATTTGTGATGCGTATCAAAACATAGGCATAGAAATCATAAATCATGTCAGCTAACAATGTATAATATCACAGATTGCTTGATCAAGACCATTTACACATCTGGATTGAAGTCTGATACTCTATCGGTTAGTTCTTCCTCTATCTGCTCTGCCTGATTGGAACCCAACACTCAGATGCTCATATCTTTTTCTTGCTTTATCACCGAAGGATAAATCTTTGGAATATAGTAGTCATGATACCCCTCTTGACTTGTCCAAGTCTGCAACTTACTGAGTTACACCATCTGAGAGATCCGGACCTGATTGTCAGACCTTGTTACATACGCAGTTCTTGTTCACCAGACCAAAACAATCTTCAATATGACTTCCGATATAGGCATACTATGTACTGTGAATGTATGGGATAGACTTTGTTGCCATCAATGACAACACTTATGAAGCCACATAGTGTCTCTTGCCAACATATATAATAAAAATGTATATACATAGTTTGCACAGTTAGTTTACAATTAATCTCCAATGAATAAAATTACAAAATAAATTATATATATATATATAATCTTTTCTTCAATCCTTTGATAAAATAGAAAGAAAATACAGTAAGAAAAATGTATCTGTTATAAAGACAAGAATGTATTTACAAAATAGCTAAGCATGTAATTTCTTTTTATACAGGAACAAGCATTTCAACATTTAAATTTCTTCTCCTAGCAAAATGAAGCATCTTAATCCAAATCTCTTTTCCTTCCAAACATAAGATAAAATCAACTACCCATATATTTTCTTTTCCTTCTTATTTTAAAAGTAAAACAACAATATTAAAAGACAACTAATATATTTATTTCATATTTGTAACTTTCACACAACAATAAACAACAACAAAATACATTCTTTTATTCAAACAATATTCTTAACCCAGCAATATAATATATACTTTTTATAGAAAGGAAAACAACATCATGATGAAAACAAGCCAACTAATACATTTTTATAACTTCTAAAATAGAGTAACAAAAAATCATTTAAACTTTACATAATAAGAGAGCGTAATTTTATCTCTTTATTTGAAACAACTATACAAGGCCCAATCTTGGCCTAGGCTCTCAATAGCCAAAATAGCACAAGGAAACATAACTTTTAAGCACCTCCTCCAAGCTCCCAAGCCAACAATAACACCTGTAAGATACTAAACAAGGAGGGAAAACCAAGCCACACAATATCTCTCTTTTCCCTACCATAGACTCACTAATGAGTCACCCCCAAGCTTGGAGGTCATCCACACATAAGGATTTTCACTCCACAACACATCAATTAACCAACCAAAAAACATGAAGAACACCCATGGATTAACACAACACAAAACTCATAAAAATGAGTTTGAAGGGGTAGGGGAGTGGATATCACTCAAATCAAGAGGCCACTCCAAATATCTCAAAAAACTCAACACAAACAAGGCCTCAAGCCCAAATATTTATACCAAGAACTCATATTTTCCTCCATGGAACTCATCCCATACAAAATGCTCATACTCATACTCTTGCCCTCAAGGCCAAAATACCAACACTAGGAGGGTGACCTCGAGGAGGTTCACTCCTTCCCCATCCCACACATGTTAAGTATTTTGTCTAAATGGAGAGGCTCTTACAAACACCCTCAAAACCCCACAACAACAAAATATAAAACACACATAATGCAAACACACAAGTAAAGTAAATACATAAGGAAAGACTTTAAGCCTTGAATCCTACCTTGATAAGCCCAACAATGGTAGGTAGTTGAAGTAGAGCCCTTCCAACTCCACCTCCAAGCCCTTCTCCAAATGTACCTCCAAAAATCCCTCTATTTCTCTCCCCAAATTCAAAATAAAATAAAAAATGTAATGAAATCAACAACTCTCTCCCTCTCTTCAAGAGTGATTAAAATAGGATCTCTTAATGAGCCTTGAGGAATGAGAAGGTGACACATGTCACCTTCTCCTTTCTCCTCACATCCACTTGCAAGCTTCATGGAATGTGGGGGTGACACATGTCACCCTCCCATTCCACCAAGTCTTTCCCCCTCCACTTGTGCTCTCCCACACATATGTGAGAGCAAGGTGGAGCCCAAAAAGGATGAGGGCACAACAAGTGTCCCAATCATATCCTCTCATGAAAGTCCAAAAAACCCCAAGATACTCTCACTAATGTGAGAGAGCCTTGGAGTTGGGGCCTCCACAATTAGGGGTCTTGAAGACTCCCCAATCCTTCAATGCAAGGTACCCCAAAGCTTGGAATGAGGCATGGATAAGGTTGAGTGTTTGACCCAACCTTCCACTCCTTCCCAAACTTTCATTTTCATCACTTTACTTTAGGGTCATGTTTATGTGACCAAATGTCAGTTTTCCTAGGGTTAGACAAGCTCAAATGGTCCCTAGACCCTAGGGGTACAACCCAGGGTCACTTTTAACCCAAATTGAGCACCATAGGATGTATAAAACCACATGAAAAGGGGTCACAAAAATTAAAACAAAAATAAAGTCAAATAAATATTACACCTTCACAACACTATAATAAAATCAACTGAAAATAGGTAGACCTAGCCCAAAAGACACCATACACAAACATTACGAAAATTCATCATGCATTTACTTAGTTGATCTTGGTTCCTCTTGGAGCTAGATTGGTTCAACGTGGGATTTCACAAAATGTGTGGGATGATCTCTAATTTTCCATGGCTTGGGAAAAATCACCTGCTCACTTAAACAAAAAGGTTAATCCAGCATGTATATCATAACTAAAGCAAGGAAACACATTCACTCACACCATTGCATAATCAAATAAAACATCATAAAAATCACATCATAGTTAGATTCATAATTTGCATTTCCATAAACCATCTCAATATAAAAATCACATAGTAAATCCATAACATAAGCTCACAACTAGTATCTCCAATAAAATTAGAATGCATATCACATGTCTAATCATCATCAGTGAATAAAAAATAGGGTATAGTCAAATCACCACATACTAAACATATCTAACCATAATAAAGAAGTATAATCTTGAAAGTCTGCATATCAGGATCAATAGTCCCCAAAAGTCTAAAATGTCCCCAACAGTAATATGAAATGAGCAAAAAATAAGGGAGTGAAATAGTAGGCCTCACATCCTCCCCCCTAAGACTAAACTTCCTCCTGGAAGTTGTCAAAGAGGTGACCTTGTCATACCTATCCCACTAAACCTTAACTTGGTCCAGCTCTCGACCTCGAAGGCCCAGTGTCTAATGAGCCAATATGTGAATTGGCTCCAAAACCATCTACCCGTCTACCTCTACCTGCAGAACACTCAAATCCAGTACATGAGATAAATTAGATATGTAACGCTATAAAATAGATACATGAAAAACATCGTGGATGCATGACAGGCTAGGTGGCAAGGCTAGATGATAGGCTACGTGTCCTATCTGTTCCAAGATCTCAAAAGGCCCAACAAACTATGGTGCAAGCTTAGAGCGCTTTCTATAATGGATTGGACTCTTGTGCAGCTACACTCTCAAGAATACTTTGTCACTGACTGAGAAGCTTCGATCTAATCTCTTAGCATCGACATACTTCTTCTATCAATTCTGTACCTCTTGAAGTCTCTGTCTAATCAAGGTCACCTACTCCTCCATATCCTGTACCAACTTTGGACCAATAGAAACCCTGTCCTCAATACGGTCCCAACTCAACGGTGTCCTGTAAGGTCTACCGTACAAGGCCTGAAAGGGAGGCATACCCAACGAGCTGTGATGCCCATTATTGTAGGCAAACTCAACTAGATACAAATACTCCTCCCATCTGGTCTGGTGATCCATAATGTACATACGAAGCATGCCCTCTAAAACTTGATTCACCCTCTCCGTCTGTCCATCTGTCTCAGGGTGATACATCGAACTAAAGTTGAGTTATGTGCCCAATGCTTGTTGTAATGCCCTCCAAAAGGTTCATGTGAACATTGAGTCTCTATTAGAAATGATGCGGCGAGGTACCCTATTTAATCTAACAATCTCATCCATGAATACTCTCACCACTGATGGTGCATTGTACATCATACGTACAGGTGAAAAATGTGTCACCTTGGTCAACTTGTCAACCATCACCATGATGGCATCATGACGACGAGATGACATAGGAAGACCAACAATGAAATCTATAGAAATGGTGTCCCATTTCCACTCAAGTATCTCATGAGGGTATAAAAGACCTGCTGGATGCTAATGCTCGGCCTTGACCCTCTACTACTCAAGGCATCAAGCAACATACTCTACAATATCCCATCTCATACCCACCCAATGGTACAGCTGTCGCAAGTTAGCATATCTTCTTCACCCTTGGGTGTGCTGTATAAGGTGCTCTATGAGCCTCTGAAAGAACTACTACACATAGGTCATTTGCACGGGGTACATAGATGCACTCTCAATGTCTAAGTAGCCCATCTGCCTCCAGGGAATATCCTGCAAACTTGCCCACAAGGGCCCTTTGTGACTAGATCTCCTGCTGCACCTCAAGAAACCACTCATCCTTAGGCAGATGCTATATGATGCACCCTCTCAAGTCCACACTCAGAGTTAAGATTAGGATCTCGTGGCACCTCTGACTCAATGCATTAACAACCACATTCTCCTTCCCTTTGATGTAGTGGACATCAAATTCATACTCGTAAAGAAACTCCATCTAATGCCGCTAGCAGGCATTCAGATTCAGCTGCGTGAATATGTACTGAAGACTATGGTGATCCAAATGAAGATCAAAGTGACGACCTAGAAGAAAATGTCTCCAATGAACAAGATCATGAACCACTATTGCAAGCTCTAAATCATGAGTGGGGTAGTTCAGCTCATGGGCCTTGAGCTTTCATGACTCATACACGATCGCTCTACCACCCTGCATAAGCACAACTCCCAAACCCTCTAGTGATGCATTAGTACAAACCATGAAATCCTCTACTAGATTAGGAATCACTAAGATGGGAGCACTGGTAAGATGCTCCTTGAGGACCCCAAAGGCCCTCTCGCACTGCTCAGTCCAAGTGAATCTCTTCCCTTTCCGCTGAAGGGAAGTGATGGGGTGTGCTATCCTGGAAAATCCCTCAATGAATCTATGGTAATACCTAGCTAACACCATGAAACTCCTGACCTCTGTCACATTGGTGGGTGCTGGTCAATCCCTGATAGCCCTGATCTTTGATGGATCTACAGAGATACCATCACCAGATAGGATGTGCCCCAACTACTGCACCTCAGACCTGAAAAAGGCACACTTTGCCAAGTTACCTTAAAGCTGCTACTTTCTCAAGCACTAGAAAACCTAACGTAAGTGATCTACATGTTCCTCCTCGGTCTGCGAGTAGATCAAATATCATCAAGGAAAATGATCACGAACTGATCCAAGTAGGTATGGAGCACCCCATCCATGAGACTCATGAACACTGTAGGGGCATTCATCAAACCAAAGGGTACCACAGTGAACTCATAGTGGCCATAATAAGTCTAGAAGGCAGTCTTATGGATGTCCGCCTCTATGATGCACAACTGATGATAACTTGACTTCAGGTCTATCTCAGAGAACACTCTAGCTCCCTGCATCTGGTTGAAAAGATCATCAATTCTATGTAGAGGATAATGGTTCTTCACCATCACCTTATTAAGCTACCTATAATCCATGCATAGACAAAGAGACCCATCCTTCTTCTTCACCAAGATGACTTGTGCGCCCCACGGTGAAACACTAGGTTGGATGTGCCCCTTCTAAAGTAACTCCTCTAACTGCAACTTGAGCTCTGTGAGCTCATGTGTGGTCATCCTGTAGGGTGCACTCGACATTAATTTGATGTGGAAGTCTACCTCTCTGTAAGGTGGCATACCTGGTAACTCTAGTGGAAAGACATTGGCAAACTCCCTCAAGATCAGATGGTCATCTAATGATGCCTCTTGCTCATCCTCTGATCTATCGCTAATAATGATGGAAAACAACTGACATCCCTTCTGCATGGAGCACTTAAGTTGCTAAGTGGATATCATACAAACTAACATGGACATTTGAATGCCCACTACCTTGACTATCATGGCATGATCATCTAAGCAGCTAATCACCTTTCAGTGACAATCTAGCTTGGCTCTATGAGCTGCAAGCCAATCCATGCCTAAAACTATACTATAGGATCCTAAAGGCATAACCATAAGGTCGCATACTGTAGTGAAGGCCCCCAAAGATATCTCACAATCCTAAACCAAAGCATCTACTAACATCTTGGCCCTAGTGCCCAACACAACCTCCCACCTATCACCATGCCTAGAGGCCACCAGCTTGTAATGCTCCACTAACGATGGAGATATAAATGAATCAGTAGTGCTAGAGTCAAATAAAATAGCAATGGGGACATCCTCAATCATACCTACTGTCTCGATCATTGAGGCTTGGAAGTCAGCCTGGTGGTTGTCAACTGCTACAAACATACAATGGGATCTACCCACATCTCCAACCATTTGCTTTGATCCTCCTGCACGAGGCTATTCCCGTACTGTATGTTAATTATGATGATTAGTCATAACAACATGTATAAAAATTTGCACAACAAACCTTTATTATCTTGTAAAGTACGATCAACTTAAGATAAGTTGATGACTCCAAGTCTCTGTTGATCAGGTCATGATTGTCTGATGTTACTCAGAGGTTGATGTGACATGCTATTTTCCATTTCAACGGGCCTTACGTTTGTTTAAATGATTAGTAGATTCTGTTTCCTATAAATATGCTCCATAGAGAGGTTATTGCTACTCTATTTACTCAAATAATGTGTCTGTACTTAGATCTTTGCATGATATTTATCAATCTAACCTGATTTAACTCTAAATATGCTATGTATTTCCAATTGTCTATGAGATGATAGCATATTTCATGCTATTTTCTTTCGATCTTCTGTTATTTACAATTATGGTGATGAATTGTTATGAAATTGAAAGAAATTCAAAAGAATACTAAAAATTTTGGTGAATCTTTAGCTATTGAACCACATACACACAAGATACAATCATGAAGAGAAGAAGTTGCACCATATTTTCACCAGGATGTTCCACTGCTAGATATAGATGATGCTAACTTCAAAGGATAAGGAATGAAAACAACACATGCAGACTGATAAGCACTCCAAGGGACATAGCAGATCAAAGCATGTATCAAGATTTTAAACATAGATTACTCAAAATTTATGATGATTTGTAATCAAATTGCCTTCTCTTTCATTAAGTATGCAAAATATGTATGTTTACAACAACTTTGAAATAAGTCCTGATATTTCAGCAATCAAATTTCAATTAAGCTTTTGAATGTTCAAAATATGGCATCCCTGCACCTTTTATAGAATAAGGTGAGGGAACAGTTACAAATGACCTACGGTCAAGATTTGTCAATTAAGATCAATGATATATAATCACCTTTTGACTTAGTCAACACTTTTCTTATGGCACAGGTTGCCAGCTGGCAACCATCTGGGTGACTTATTATCTTATAAGTATCTGATGCATACGTCTCTTTAGGGATGCATCTTCCTTTCATTCTTTAGGTTCCTCCTCTTTATCTTCTTCTTCTTCATCATGAGCATGCTCCTCATCACTTTCTATGTCACTATCATCCTAATGAATATTGTCCTGTATATGAACCTTTATTGTCATCCTGATATTTTCATAGGCTTGTATTATTTTATCTACTTCTCTTCCATCTTGAGTTTTGGCCTCAGTGATAGCATGCTTGTGAGCCTGAAATTTATCTTTGAGTGCCTCCAGCTTGCCTTTTCTATTATTTAAAGTTTCCTTATAATTTTCCACCCTGACCTCGATCCTCATGATCTTATCCATCACCTCTTCTATCAGGTGGGTGAGAGGATCATCAGCTAATGGCTGGAAATTATCATGCAGTGCCTTAATGGCGAAGTCTGTGTCTTGGTTTTCAATCTTCCCCTCCACTTTTCCTTCTAGAGCTCCAAGGACTTCTGCCTCATCTGCCATCATACTGTGTAGCTTTATACTGATATCCCTTAGCTTACCATTACACTTCTTCAAGATATCACATTCGAACCTGATGTCTTCATACCATACATCTACTAGCAGGGCAGTGTTATTATTTAATACCTAATTATTTATCAGGACCTGAGGATCAATCCTCTTTATTTCACTTAGAGCATTTAAGGCTTTTTCCAGCTGGAATGACCTCCTTCCTGATTCATTCAACATTTTATCCACTTTCCTCTTCAAAATGCTCAAAGAATTCCACCTCTGTAAAGAGGTTCTTAATACTTCCTCAGCTCCTATGAGCGCCGATAACATCCACTTCCTCATGATCATAGCTTCATGCTTCATGAGGTCTATCTTATTAACCTCCTCCTGAGAGATGACAGTCAATTGGACTGCCTGATTAATTGGTGTATTATCAGGGTTAATCAACCCCTTTATATATGAATGTAACTGAGCAATGTGCTCTTTATGCTGTTTATTTTTCTCCTTCTCGTTCTTTATCCTTTGGGTTAAAGAATCAATGATATCCTTTCCTTCTTGACCCTCTTGATCTTCATAGCAAAACCCAAATCTACTATGGTGATTTGGAATTCTTACAAGGTGATCTTACCCTTTTCCTTTTCTACCATGGGAAGTGCTACTTGGGTAGTCCTTCTGCCTGTAGTCAGATCTCTTCTGATAGTCGAGGTCAACCTGGCTTTCCTCTTTGGTTTCATGATTGTCTCTACAAACAAGGTAGAAACAACAAATTCTTGAATTTCAAAACCTTGTTCTGTACCTATTTCCTTCTCAAGCCACTAAGGTTCTTCATCTCTCGATCCTTGTGGTCTTTTGTCATCATCATGTTCACCTTGATCTCTGGTGTATGTTCCTATTCTATGTGGAGAAGGTGATTTCCTAATTTCTTGCTCATGATGTTCCTCTTGAGGGGCCTCTTTCTGTGGGGGAGGATCTAGTGGTGTATACACATGATGATCCTGAGCCTGATCCTACACTCCCTCCTTTTGAGCTTCATCCACCTTGGCATTTTCTTCATCTTGGGGCATATTTGTATCTGTGGATGTTTATGTGTCTGGGTCTAGTGCATCACCCTGATCTTGAGTCACCTTCTGTTCTGTACTTGATGTACTGACATCTTGTGTCTTAAGGTCCTCATGACCTGATGTATCTTTTTCTCCTATGGTCTATTGAGTCCAGACGGCATCATCACCTGATGTGTCTTTATCACCTCTACCTTTTTGTTGGACTTCAACTATCTTTGGCTCAGCAGGTATCTCTTGTTGTTGCTAGTCTATATCCAGAGCATCACTCTCTACTTCTACCTGCTTGGCTTCTTCAACTTTTTCTGTTACATCAGGTTCAACTACTTTATCTTTGGGACTCATATCCTCCCTATATGTCAAGTCTATCACTGCAGGGCTAGTTACCTGATCTACCAACTTGTCAAGCCCGATTTGTTGGGCTGCCCTTTCTGGGCTACCTTCTTTCTCTTCTTGAACTCTTTGCTTCAACTCTTCCAATACCGCCATCTGTGCTGATGGGGTCCCATGTGGGGTCATGTGGGTATTGGAAGCAAGGGTTTCCATCCTCTAAGAAGCTACATTTTGCACTACCTCATCATCTAATAGGTCTACGGTTTCTTCCAAGGAGAAAGGACCACCTTGACATGCTTTGGAGGCTTCTTTTGTCTGCTCCTCTGCTTTCTTAGTCTTAAACTGGATAATGGTGGGAAGTGGCACATCATGTTGCATTTCCTTTCTAAACACCTCACCACCAACCCCTCTCAATACTATAGGGTCAGCCCTAATATCACCCTGCATAGATGTTCTTTGTTTCTTAGGTGGTGACATTAGCGGCGCCACCCTCCTCTTCCTGGAGACCATCATAGGGTCATCTCTTGTAGGCGCTTTACTTACTGGCGCTTCCTCAAGAGGGATATTTTCTTCTACATTCTATTGTGAGGCTTGGCCTTCATCATGTACTTCTACAGTCTCTACAACTGGCCTCAAGATTCTTTTGGTCTTTGGTTTATCCATCAGAGGTGGTGCAGATGAGGCTGATGCCTATCCTGATGTAGATGTACCTGCAGTTGGTATGTCAATTTTCTCAATTATCAGCCCCTTAGGTTCATTGTCAGTCTTCTTTCCTCCTTTCCTTTGTTTCTAAGTAGGCAGCCTTTCTCCATTAGATTTTATTTTCTCACCAAGAAAGTCATCATACTCTTCATCAGGGATCTCCTATCTTTTCTTCTTGTGATCCACTGTAATGGCTACACCCCTTTTCTTCAGTCTATTTATCTGTTCATCTACCCAAGATTGGGTCAACTATAGAACCCCACCTATAAACTAATCCAAGGAAATGTCTTCAAGCTGTGTTAGGTTAGGGGTGGAGATGGTGTCATTATACACCTTATCTTCATATTTATTTGACATGGTCTTTCCATCATCTTTCTTTAACTGTGCAGGCACTGGGATGTAGTCAAATGTCCTTATCTAATTTAAGGTAAGCCTTTGGTATTTTCTTCTTACTTCTGCCTCATCCTCACAATCAGTCCAGAGATCTTCTAGGTTCCTCTGATGTATAGGCTTCCCCATTATTTTTTGCATTCTACTATAGGGGTCATATGATCTAGCCAATGGAAATGGTTGTAGGTGCATCAAGTTCAGGCTACCTATGACATCCTTTATGCTCTATGAATTAGGGCACATGTACCAGCCCATAGATACTAGAAATAATACTGGGGGAATCTTCCTCTATGCTTTGTAGGCCTCCAGTATGGTAGATATTTGTCTCAAAAACTCCATCAGGACTACCCCATTAGTAGGGTACCTGGGTAGCATAAAGGGTTGTTCTTCAAAACCTTCTATTCTAATATATGAAAAAGTGGCATACTGGATGAACTAGACACCATGTTTGTAGACAACTTCTTGAGCCTCCATGCTCAATCTCTTGGTTCTATCCTCTTCCATAGTTCTAACCAGATGCATAGAGAATGCATCATTCACTAACTTGTAATCAAAGAGGTAATTCCTTCTCTGTAATTGAGGATAATGATCCCATATGTGTGCATCATCTACACTACCACCAATCTTACCTACTGTAGTCAGTGCATCAAATGTTCCTTTGTATGCACATGAATAGACAACATATGAGGTCATATGGAGTAAGCACTCTTGACCTCCCAGGGTCCTCATCTATTCATCCAATGCATCACTGATGACCTTGGCCCATAGTGGCTTATTATCTGTGTAACGAACCATCTGGATGATCCCAAACATCCAATTCTTAAAATTTCTAGCATGACGTTGGCCTATCATCCTACTGAATAGTGCAATCATGTATTGATATTCATCATCAAAATCAAATTTGTATAGGCGCACTAGCAACTTAATAGAGGAAGTGTAGGTGCTGCTCTTAGACCTCCACTGGTACATCCTCTTCCTGGCACTCTTCTTATTGTTTTCATACTCAGTCTCCAGTTTATATAGATCCACACTAACCACCTTCTTTTGAACTGACAAATTGAAAGTAGATGTGATGCCCTTAACTGAAAAGTCTGCATATACCCTTCCATGCTTCTCTACTCGCCTAGTCTGAGGATTATAATTTCTGGCACATTCTACCACCAGTTCTAGGGTTTCCATAGCATATGGGAATCCAGCTGCATGCCACATTCCTAACACATATATTGTATCTAGCAGGGTATTATCTTTGTCCTGATCTATTCTAGTGGACCATGCCACCAAATCTGTTTCTCCTTGGTGAGTGTCCCCAATAATGCCATACTTGAATTGCACCCCTTTGGGCTGAACATACATGGGCTTAAGAAAATCTACATCAGACCTATTCCACCTGAAGTCCACCATGGACTCCTACAATAAACATGCCTGGTCTTACAATATGATACCCATATGCATTCATTTAACACTATATATCTATGGCGTCATACATACTATTTTTATTAATCTCCACTATTTCATCATGATATGCATATTTACAAATCCAAACCACAATAGGAACATACTGCCCGGATATGTAGAAAGAGACAACATGAGGGTTTCAAATTACTTACCTGATAACACTTTCCTCCTAGATTAAACAAGTGATTACAGAAAAGGGTCACAAATGATGATGATCACCTATTCTGTTGCGCTGGAAGATCTCGTCCGTTCACAGGTAGTTCTTATGAAGTTTTGACTCTCTACTCTGTAATTTCTTATTTTTTCACAAGGTAAATAAGAATAACCTTGGAAACTTACCTTTAAACTTATCTGTATAGCAGATTAGGGTAAAATTGTGGTGAATTGATCAAACCTGTTGATCCTCTATAGAGAATCCATGGATGGTACCAAGTGTTTGGATTGTATTTGCAGTCGGCAAGAATCCACCTACTGCATTTATATGCATTTAATGTTAGGAAACCATAGGTGGGGGGTGATCTTCAGAAGATCAGGTGATATTGAAAATATGACCCCCTGTGTAAAATGGCCTTCCTCCTTTGAGCGGTAAAACTAATGTGAAGGAATCGGGTGATGTGGTCAAAGGTTGACCATGTGTATATCGGGTCATGATTTTAAGATCAGGGGATGTACGAAATAGGACCCTATAAATAAAATGACCCCCTTTGGAAAGATCAGGATGACGTCAGCATGTCTACGACCATATTTAAGCATTGCATTATAATGATGTCACCGTCATATTATTGAACATGGTGATTGTTGGATACATACCTCCATGAGGTAAAAAGAATGATGACATCACCATGAGGGTGATTTCCTTTGTTCATCAAGTTTAGATGACATCATCATCATATTGGCATTGGGATGATATTTTGTGACAAGGTGATATTTGTAAGATCCGGTGATATTGAAAATATGACCCCTGCAAAATATATGGAGTTGTTTGACAGGCCAATAATAGCTATCACGTAAAATTGACATCTAGAACTTAGGAACCAAGCAATTATCAGGTGATAAACCTATATCGGGGTGATCTTACATAAGGTGACTGATGTTTGAAATATGACCCCCCCTCGGAATATCAAGTTTGACTAAAATTTTGACTTGCCATAACTTTCTCCCCTTAAGGAATATCAGGGTGACCCAAAAGGCAAACCTGCATGGAATTTTATGCACTTTCCAACCATGAGGTTAATGATATGAAATACTGAATTTGACAATTGACCTCATCATGGTGACCTATCTACCCCCTTATGCAAGGTTACTTGCATGACTTACTTTTACCAGACCGCTGAAAAGCAGAAAAACACCACAAGCCAAAGCAACAAAAAAAGTTGGGTCCCTATTTTGTCAAGTCAAAATGGGGTGTGTTGTGTAACCACACAACAATTTCCACCAAAGAAAACAACCAAATTCTAATGATTCATGTGATGTGATCACATTCTAACATAGTATTCTAACTCTTTCTAAGTATAAGCACTATAATGTTTCTGAATGATAAGGTTTTCATCATGGCAACAATGCTAAAAAGGATTAGGTGTGTGCAAATGATTAATTATCCTCATCTTTAATGCAAGTTGAAAACATGAGTAACTGATGTTAAGCTACATAGTTTGGGAGCATCCCTCATAGCCAACCTAGATAGAGCCTTACTGTCAGCAGGCGTCCATATCCCTGAAAAGGTTATCTATACAATCCCCCTAAGTAGAGCCCCACTGCCAGCAGGCGTCTATAGCCCCGGTAGAGTTACTTAGATGGCCTAGTTTTATTTCTTTTAGATTTTCAATATTTATACTCTATTCATATGATATCATCCTATAAGATTAATATGCAAGGTATGGTCACTTGTTGATTTAGGTTGGAGATTGCATTGGTAGCAAGGGAGTCCCTTTAGATTTTTCACTTAACATCTATACTTGTGTGTTCAACAAACCCAAGGCTGTTAGGTGAGTCATTGTGAAAGAATCACTTTGGTCAAGAAAAGGTACCCTGATGAAAAGATATCACAGACTTGATCACCAACACTTCTCAAAATGAGTCATAACCTATTTATGAATTTATTCTCATCATCTCATCACTTGAATCTTAACAATTTAGTTGTTTTCTTAGGGTGGTGAGCTGCATCATCTTGACTAACCAAAATAGAACTCAACAAGCAAACAAACAAAAACAACAAAATTGTACAAACAACTATACAAATATGTACACTATGATACACATGACTTACATGAAGCTGACTTAGGCTTGGAAATAATGCTTGAGGAACTGTCCATTAACTGGTAATGGAACATCCTCACCTATCAAGGTTTTAAGCCTGTAGGTGTTGTCTCCTAAAATTTTTGAAACTTGGAAGGGACCTATCCAGAGTTTATCAAACTTACCATGATCTCCCTTCCTTTCATGTGCTTTGTCCCACATCAGGACTAAATCTAAGATTCTAAAGGCCTTGACTTTGGCTCTTTTGTCAAACCAGCATTTGACAACAGCCTGATGTTTAGCAAACTAGTCAATTGCCTTACTTCTTTTTTCTTCTAGGTGCATCAATTGAAGCAACCTGACCTCTTGTTTATTATCTATGCCCAGGTATTCTTGTACAAACTACAGTGTAGGAATCTTTAAGTTAACAAGGAGGATGGGATCCACCCCATATACTAAGTGAAAAAGGTGAATTTCCTAATGCAACCTTCATCCTGGTTCTATCTACCCACAAGGCATATTTCAGTAGGGTGTTCCACTCCCTTGGGTTCTTTTCTATCAACTTCTTTATGATGTTCAATAAGTTTTTATTTGTGGATTCTTCTAATCCATTTACTTGGGGATAGTAATTTGAGGAGAATTTCAAGATGATCCCATAGTCAAAAGCCCAACTTGATAATCTTGTTGAAGCAAAGGCCGACTCATTATCACACACTAAAGCATAGGGAACTCCATACCTAGTTACTATATTACTTTCCAAAAACCTGATGACATCCTCAGTATTACATGTCTTACTGCTGACAGCTTTAGTCCACCTGGTACAGTAATAAGTAATAGTCAAAACATACCTGTGGCCTGAAGATGATGGAGGATTGATAGGTCCTATGAAGTCCATTCCCCATTGAGCAAATGGGCGCATCTCCATCACTGGCTGTAAAGGTTGAGTAGCATATCTTTTTCTATTTGCAGCAACCTGACACATTTGATAACATTTGATGGGTTTAGCAGTATCCTTAAAAATAGTGGGCCAGTAATACCCTGCCCTGAGGATAGCATGAGTGGTGGCCAAGGATGATCCATATGCAGTTCCAAACTTGTCATGCAATTATAATAGCACCTTATCTTCTTCTTGCATTTCTAGGCATCTAAGGTATATCCCCTCATAATTCTTCTTGAAAAGGACTCCTTTTATCATGTATTTCTATGACCTTATCTTTAAGGCTCTCCTTTGTGAGGCTTGTAATCTTGAAGGACATCTTCCAGTAATCAGGATGTGCCTGATGTCTGAATACCATTCACCATCTTCTCCTACATTAATAACATATTGTTGGCTCATGATATTAGGATCAATTTCTGATATCATCTGGATCAATTCTTGTCCTCTCATGAACTTCATGGGTGTAATGTCCATATCATACTCTTAGAGGATAGTAATCCATTTAGCTCTCTTCTCACCTGGTTCACTTTGCATTAAGAGCATCTTTACTACTGTATCAGGTACTACAACAATGACTTTACTTCTTAGGATGTAATGCCTGAACTTCTTGACTACTCGAACCAAAGCAAGTGTCTATCTTTCAACATCAATGTATCTGAGTTTTGCATCTCTGAAAGGGTAGCTCATGAAGGCTATAGGCTTTTCTTCTTTAGCCTCATTTATCTGTGTTAATACTACTGCAGATGTATGCTCTGAAGCAAATGAGTAAATGTAAAAATCCTTGGTATAATCTGGACTGATCAGAACTAGAGCATTAGATATGGCTTTCTTAATATCTTCAAAAGCTACTCTAGCTTTAGGTGTCCACTCAATTTTGGCATCCTTCTTGAGCATGGCATTCAGGGGTCTGACAATTTCTGTAAAGCCAGTAATAAATTTTCTAACAAAATTAATCTTACCAAAGTAAGATTTGAGCTCCTTCTTACTTCCAGGAAGCTGTATCTTCATGATTGATTCCACCCTATCAGGGTCAATGATGATCCCATTCTCAATTATTAGGTGACTTAGTAATTTCCCTGTGGTTACCCCAAATATGCACTTCTTAGGGTTTAGGGATATCCCGTATTGTTCGCATTTCTTTAGCACCTTTCTGAGGTCTTCTACATGATTTCCTCTATCTTTAGAGAAAACTATTGAGTCATCCATGTATATGACTATGCATTTACCAATCAAGCCTCTGAAGGCAATGTCCATCACTCGCTGAAATGTGGCTCCAGCATTTATTAACCCAAAAGGCATGCGCCTATAGGCGAATATCCCCCACTTTGTGGTGAATGTAGTTTTCAATCTGTCTATTTTGTCCACCATCACCTAGTTATATCCTAAAAAAAATCTAGAAATGACATCATCTTAGCAACATTCACAAATTGCAAGACCTTATCCAAAGAAGGCAAAGGATAGTTATCCTTCTTAGAATCTCTGTTTAGGTTTCTAAAGTCTACACACAACCTGATGTCACCATTCTTCTTCCTTACTGGGACCAAGTTTTCCACCCATGTAGAATGTCTCACAGGAAATATGATCCTGGCATTCAGCAATTTCTTAACTTCTTCAAAAATGATGGGTTCTAGTAAAGCATTGACAGGTCTTTGTTTCTTCCTAAAGGGCTTGACATCTAGCTTCAAAGGTATAGTATGAGTGATGATTGATGTGTCGATGGAATGACATGAATATAATCTTTGAGAGCTTGGGTTATTCCTTCCAACTCTTCTTCTGTACAGACTTTTCCGATCAAGACACTTCTTTTTTCATCATCTTGTCCAATGTTGACTTGTGAGTACTGTCCTCCATCTGCTTTTGGGAGATCCTTTTGTTTCAACATGTTGTTTAGATCAAATGCTCTTTCTAGCTCTATCATTCCCTTAGGAATCTTGTTACTAGGTAACTCCAGGATTTCTTCTTCTTCCTAGATATGGTCTTCTACATTCCTTTCATCTATGATCTATGCATCAAAAACAACCCTATTGGAAATGAAGTCTAGAATATGATGATGATCATCAAATACTTGAAGGTTAGTTACATTATCTGGCAAAGAAGGCACTGATACTAATTCTACTGAAAATCTTTTCAAACCGGATATGGACAGTGGTTCCAATGTATTGGCAACTTGGGCCAAGGCATCTGCCCTGTGATTTTGTTCTCTAGGTACATGGGTGATGTTGAATGCATCAAAGTCTTCTATCAAGTCCCATACCCTATGCCTGTAATTGGATAGTTTCTTGTAATTGCAATAATATATACCTCTTACCTATCTCACAACCAATTTTGAGTCTCCATAGACATGCATAATTTTCACTTTCTTTTTAAGTGCAAATAATATCCCATGGATCAGAGCTTCATACTCTGTCACATTATTCATGCATTGGAATTACAATCTGTATGCTGCTAAGTAGGATTTTCCAGATGGATCGATAGGATCTACCCCTACTCCAACCCCTTGTTTTGACTTGGATCCATCAAACCTGAGGATCCATGGCTTATCTTCAATCAAAGGCTTGTCTGGGCCTTCCTTTTTCTTTTTGGCTCTGGCAGCTACACCGCTTGATATCCATTTTAATTTTGGTATCTCAGCTTTCTCAAACTTCACTTTATCTACCTTATGTGAAGCTGATATTTCTTCTTTCTTTTTATCATCAGAAGGACAATCTTCTAGATTAGACAACATTTGCCTTTTCAGAATATGCAGACACAATGAACAAGCAATTTCTCAATGTGGTGCTTCATGTAACCTGCACCAGCCCTCAATCAAGACATCCTGGGGAGATCTTTGCTGCTGTGTCATATTTTGAATCTCTTTTGATAAAAACTCTTCAAACTTGGATAGATTACTACCCCTATCTTCATCAGATAACTCACCAAACAATCACTCCCTGGGGTGATTCTCTTATTTCTTTTAACACTACTCTTGTTACATACCAGAATCTCTTCTGTCATATGAATATGACCATCATGATACGTGGATTCTCATGTTCCTGCAGATGACAAACAAAAATCGGTGTAAATATCACTGTCTGCAAAACTTACCATGGATGATGATGATGGTGTTTCACTACATGCTTGTTCCAGCTCCATCATGTCTAAGCAAGCATCACAAGTCTTGTCAGAATGTGCTTCATCATGTAACCTGCACCATCCTTCAATTAGAATATCATGAATAGGCATTTTTAACAATTGACATCGTTTCACCTGTTTGGACAAGTGCATCTCGAAATTCTTGAAATGATCTACCTCATTTTCATTTTCAAGGTTCCAATCAGATTCTACAATTATTTGATCATCCTGATGGTCATCATCATGATGATGAACATCATACATCAGGATTTCTTCTATCCTAATGGTCTGGGTTTGATAGAGTAAACTCTGGGTTCTACATCCACATACATGATCTCATTGGTTTTATTATATTCAGTGATCATGTGCTTCATGCGAGGCTCAACATCTATCCTTATTTGATTTGGTATTCCTTTCCAGGGCAACCACATATGGATGAAATCAGTTGACATGTATCCATTAAGGGTTTTTGACCAGTCCCTGTTGAGTAGCATCCCATATGTATCAGGTATATCAACTACCTAAATATCAATATAGTACTGGATTCTGGGATTTGATGCTAGCTGCATATGAATGTGAGTTAGTTTTCCTACCACACTCACCTCTATTTTGTCTAATTATGTTACTTTCTTTAATAATTTAGCAGGATGCAACCCCAAAGCATTGCATATGGACAGGGGCATTACATTGGTAGATGCTCCTGAATCTACTAAGCAGTTGTGCAAATTTTTACTAAACATCCTTATGGTAAGGAGGAAAGAAGGTGACTCACTCTTGTCTCTGTATAAGGTCATGTGTGAAGTCTCTACAGCTTGAACAGTAGCTGGCACTTTGTGTTTAACATTAACATCCCTAGTAGCATGATCTTTACTTCTAGACTAACTTGAGGTATGACTATCCTCTTTTGGAGCAGGGTCATCCAATGATTTGATGAATGCTTTCTTGATAGCAAGGGTTTTAAGCAACTCTGATAATGACAGGCTGATTTTAATCTTTTTCATTTCATCAGCCAGGTAAGTGACCAATTTATTAGATTCAAGAGGTAGATTAGTATCCTTTGGTGTTGTATTTGGTGATGCTAAGTATTAAGTATTAACCTTGGGAAATCTAGGATTATTACTTGCCTTGGGATCAGGTGGAGTGTTGAAATTGTTTGGAGGCAAGGATGTGGTCAAAGGAGCAGCAGGCCTGTTTGAGTTATTTCTCAGGTTGTAGTTATGCCTACCTTGATATTGTTGTTGATAAGCATGCACCTCTTCATGTTCAATTGAGGGCTCATTCTCATCCTCAAAGGGAAAAACATAATTAGATTCAAAAGCCAGGGCTGACTCCTCACATGCCAGGGTGTAATCCTGGTGAGAAGACACTATCTGTTGATGAAGATGATGCATGAAGCTTTCTAGCACTAAAGCAAAATCATATCCACAGGGGACAATTTCATTTCCTTCTACATGAGGTGGATTACCTGAAGTATTGGACACTTCAATTTGGAATATACTAGCAGCAATCCAGAATTGAGGACAATCTAGCTCTGCATGAGCATTGGTGTTATGTATCCTGCACCAATTAGTAAGGGTTGCCTCTACAAGGTTCACTCTAGTGGTCTGTTTGGGTTCACTAGGAGGCTGATTGTCTAGGGGTGATGGCAAAGAACCATTGTTTGGCCTAATGTTCCACACTCTAGGCTGTCTATGAGGATTATTGTTGCCATTATTGTTATTGTAATTATTCTTATACCCCCTATTAGGATAATTAGGTCTGTCCTTAGCATATCCTCTATTCTGATTTGGTTGAGAATAGAAGTTATGACTCCTCAGATGAGTGATCTCAGTAGTGAGTTTCTTTAACTCTGCTAATATTTCCTTAATTTCCTCTTTCTCTTCCTAAACCTTGGCCACTACATTCTCTGTTTGGGGCTTAAAAAAGGAAGATCCATTATTGTTATTATTGGACTAGTCCACAACATGAGGTACTTGTGTATGTCCTGGATATTGTAACATCTTCCATTTCCATTTGGAGGAGGCATGATACTGAGTGGAGGTATCTGTAAAGGACTTGGCATCACAGCTAGATGTATCATGGCTCCATTGGTCTATTGTTGGGCAGGATATGTAGGATAACCAAGAAGTGTAGGGAGTGCAGTGTTTGGTGTTGGAGCAGGAACCAGCTACTGACTAACTTTGACAACTTCTTCAAAAGCTCCTATCAAAGTTGTGACACCAGGATGTGCTCTCCTGATAAACATGGAAGTTAAAGGATCTAAAATTGAGTAATATATGCTCCTAACAGCTTCATATGCTACAACATAAGGTGCAACTAACTTAGATAGCATCTTCTGGAACCTTGCATTGAAGTTAGCAATTGGTTCTCCTTCAAATCATTTAATTGTGGCAAATAGATGACAATTCATTAAAGGATCTATAGGTATTTTGAATCTATCCTTAAAGGCTTTCTCCAAGGTAGCCCATGAACTGACTGAACCTTGACCAAGACTAATATACTAGTTATAGGCCTCTTGCCCTAAGGAAAATGGAAATAACTTGCATACTACATCTTGATGCTCAATTCTAGCCCTACAACAAGCTTCCTTGAAAGTTTTGATGTGATCATCAGGATCCTGATATGGATGATACTTAGGACAAATTTTATCAAGATTCTTAGGCAAAGTATGATATGCTAGGAAAGTCAAAGGTGATTCTGTTATAAAGAATGACATAGCAACTGGTGGAGGTTGGACCTGAGGTGTGATAGGTTGTCCTGTAGGTGTATCATGTGGTCCTATAGGTGTTTTTAAGCCAATAGGAGTTATAGGAGAACGTTCTGGTGAAGCTCCTGATGCACTAGAACCAAGAGAGTGATGAATGGCTGCAATTCTAGGTCTAAATACCCTGATAGGTAATTCTTCAAAAAGTCCACTGGATCTGGACCTAGTATTTGGCCTGAGAGCCAAGATTTCTTAAATTTAAGGAAAATTGGCTGATTTACTGTATAGATCAATTGAAACTCCCTATCAAAGGCTGTATTTATAATCAAGAGGTGAGACTGACTAGATATTTATAGAATATTTGCATAAATGATGCAAATATGAGGTGATATTGAAGCTTGGTGACACATGCAACCGGATATCAGGTTTCTTGAGGAGGCTACCTCAAAGTTTTAACAAATTTACCTAAAATAGAGCTTATCTTTGAAAATTCACAGTGATCAACCACAAAGCTCACAATATTTATGCTCAATTTTAAAATCTTCACAAAGGATTAGCGTGCACAAACTTAAAACAACAAATCTTTGCATATGACTTGAAATACAAAGCAACATGAGTGTTACCTTTCTATCTGCATCATCAAACTAGATGAAAGCTACTGATGATGAGCAGGCCCTCCTTCTAGCACCATTTTATGTTGATGATGATGATTAGTCATAACAACATGTATAAAAATTTGCACAACAAACCTTTATTATCTTGTAAAGTACGATCAACTTAAGCTAAGTTGATGACTCCAAGTCTCCATTGATCAGGTCATGACCATTTGATGTTACTCAGAGGCTGATGTGACATGCTATTTTCCATTTCAAGGGGCCTTATGTTTGTTTAAATGATCAGTAGATTTTATTTCCTATAAATATGCTCCACAAAGAGGTTATTACTACTCTATTTACTCAAATAATGTGTCTGTACTTAGATCTTTACATGATATTTATCAATTTAACCTGATTTAACTCTAAATATGCTATGTATTTCCAATTGTCTATGAGATGTTAGCATATTTCATGCTATTTGCTTTTGATCTTCTGTTATTTACAATTATGGTGATGAATTGTTATGAAATTGAAAGAAATTTAAAAGAATACTACAAATTTTGGTGAATCTTTAGCTATTGAACCACATACACACAAGATACAGTCATGAAGAGAAGAAATCACACCATATTTTCACCAGGATGTTCCACAGCTAGATATAGATGATGCTAACTTCAAAGGATAAGGAATGAAAACAACACATGTAGACTGATAACCACTCCAAGGGACGTAGAAGATCAAAGCATGTATTAAGATTTCAAACATAGATTACTCATGACTTATGATGATTTGTAATCAAATTGTCTTCTCTTTCATTAAGTATGCAAAACATGTATGTTTACAACAACTTTGAAATAAGTCCTGATATTTCAGCAATCAAATTTCAATTAAGCTTCTGAATGTTCAAAATATGACATCCCTACACCTTTTATAGAATAAGGTGAGCGAGCAATTACAAATGACCTACGGTCAGGATTTGTCAATTAAGATCAACGGTATATAATCACCTTTTGACTTAGTCAACACTTTTCTTGTGGCATAAGTTGCTAGCTAGCAACCATCTGGGTGACTTATTATCTTATAAGTATCTGATGCATACGTCTCCTTGGGGATGCATCTTCCTTTCAATCTTTGGGTTCCTCCTCTTTATCTTCTTCTTCATCATGATCATGCTCCTCATCACTTTCTGTGTCGCTATCACCCTCATGAATATCATCCTGTATATGAACCTTTACTGTTGTCCTGATATTTTCATAGGCTTGTACTATTTTATCTACTTCTCCACCATCTTGCATTTTGGCCTTAGTGATAGCATGCTTGGGAGCTTGAAATTTATATTTGAGTTCTTCCAGCTTGCCTTTTCTGTTATTTAAAGTTTCCTTATAATTTTCCACCTTGACCTTGATCCTCATGATCTTATCCATCACCTTGTTTGTTAGGTGGGTGAGAGGATCATCAGCTACTGGCTGGAAATTATCATGGAGTTCCTTGATGGTGAAGTCTATGTCTTGGTTTTCAATCTTCCCCTCCACTTTTCCTTCTAGAGTTTCAAGGACTTCTGCCTCATCTGCCATCATATTGTGTAGCTTTATACTGATATCCCTTAGCTTACCATTGCACTTCTTTAGGATATCACATTCGAACCTGATGTCTTCATACCATACATCTACTAGCATGGCAGTTTTATTATTTATTACCTGATTATTTATCAAGCCCTGAGGATCAATCCTCTTTATTTCACTTAAAGCATTTAAGGCTTTTTCTAGCTGGAATGACCTCCTTCCCGCTTCATTCTACATTTTATCCACTTTCCTCTTCAAAATGCTCAAAGAATTCCACCTTTGTAAAGAGGTTCTTAATACTTCCTCAGCTCCTGTGAGCACTGATAACATCCACTTCCTCATTATCATAGCTTCATGCTTCATGAGGTCCAGCTTATTAATCTCCTCCTGAGAGATGACAATCAATGGGACTGCCTGATCAATTGGTGTATTATTAGGGTTAATCAACCCCTTTATATATGAATGCAACTGAGCAATGTGCTCTTTATGCTGTTTATTTTTCTCCTTATCTTTCTTTACCCTTTGGGTTAAAGAATCAATGATATCCTTCCCTTCTTGACCCTCTTGATCTTCATTAGCAAAACCCAAATCAACTGTGGTGATTTGGAATTCTTCCAGGGTGATCTTACCCTTTTCCTTTTCTACTGTGGGAAGTGCTACTTGGGCAGTCCTTCTACCTATAGCAAGATCTCTTCTGATAGCTGAGGTCAACTTGGCTTTCCTCTTTGGTTTCATGATTGTCTCTACAAACAAGGTAGAAACGTCAAATTCTTGAATTTCAAAACCTTGTTCCATACCTATTTCCTTCTCAAGCCACTGAGGTACTTCATCTCCTGATCCATGTGGTCTTTTATCATCATCATGTTCACCTTGATCTCTGGTGTCTATTCCTATTCTGTGTGGAGAAGGTGATTTCCTGATTTCTTCCTCATGATGTTCCTCATGAGGGGAATCTTGTTCCATCTCTTCCTCTTGAGGGGCCTCTTTCTGTGGGGGAGGATCTAGTGGTGTATCCATATGATGATCCTGAGCCTGATCCTGCACTCCTTCCTTTTGAGCTTCATCCACGTTGGCATTTTCTTCATCTTGGGGCATATTTGTATCCATGGATGTTTGTGTGTCTGGGTCCGGTGCATCACCCTGATCTTGAGTCACCTTCTGTTCTGCACCTGATGTACTAACATCTTGTGTCTTAAGGTCCTCATGACCTGATGTATCTTTTTCTCCTGTTGTCTATTGAGTCTAGACAACATCATCATCTGATGTGTCTTTATCACCTCCACCTTTTTATTGGACTTCAACTATATTTGGCACAACATGTATCTCTTGTTGTTCCTAGCCTATATCTAGAGCATTGCTCTCTACTTCTACCTGCTTGGCTTCTTCAACTTTTTCTATTACATCATGTTCACTTGCTTTATCTTTGGGACTCATATCCTCCCTATATGTCAAGTCTATCACTATAGGGCTATTTACCTGATCTACCAACTTGTCAAGCCCGATTTGTTGGGCTGCCCTTTTTGGGCTACCTTCTTTCTCTTCTTGAACTGTTTGCTTCAACTCTTCCAATACCACCATCTATGTTGATGGGGTCCCATGTGGGGTCATGCAGGTACTAGAAGCAAGGGTTTCCATCCTCTGAGAAGCTATGTTTTGCACTACCTCATCATCTGATAGGTTTACGGTTTCTTCCAAGGAGAAAGGACCACCTTGACCTGCTTTGGAGGCTTTTTTTGTCTGCTCCTTTACTTTCTCAGTCTTAAACTGGATAATGGTGGGAAGTGGCACATCATGTTGCATTTCCTTTCTAAACACTTCACCACCAGCCCCTCTCAATACTATAGGGTCGGCCTTGATATCACCCTGCATAGATGTTCTTTGTTTCTTAGGTGGTGACGTTAGTGGTGCCGCCCTCCTCTTCTTGGTGACCATCATAGGGTCATCTCCTGCAGGCTCTTTACTTACTAGTTCTTCCTCAAGAGGGATATTTTCTTCTACACTCTGTTGTGAGGCTTGGCCTTAATCCTGTACTTCTGTAGTCTCTACAACTAGCCTCAGGATTCTTTTGGTCTTTGGTTTATCCATAAGAGGTTGATGCCTGTCCTGATGTAGATGCACCTCCAGTTGGTATGGCAATTTTCTCAATTATCACCCCCTTAGGTTCAGTGTCAGTCTTCTTTCCTCTTGGGGGTCCTTTCCTTTGTTTCTGAGTAGGTAGCCTTTCTCCATTAGATTTTCTTTTCTCACCAAGAAAGTCATCATACTCTTCATCAGGGATCTCCTACCTTTTCTTCTTATGATCCACTGTAATGGCTACACCCCTTTTCTTCAGTCTATTTATTTGTTCATCTACCCAAGATTGGGTCAACTATAGAACCCCACCTGTAAACTGATCCAAGGAAATGTCTTCAGGCTGTGTTAGGTCAGGGGTGGAGATGGTGTTATTATACACCTTCTTATCTTCATATTCATTTGAGATGGTCTTTCCATCATCTTTCTTTAACTATGCAAGCAGTGGGATGCAGTCAAATGTCCTTATCTGATTTAAGGTGAGCCTTTGGTATTTTTTGTCTTCTTACTTCTACCTCATCCTCACAATCAGTCCAGAAATCTTCTAGGTGCTTCTGATGTATAGGCTTCCCCATTATTTTTTGCATTCTACCATAGGGGTCATATGATCTAGCCAATGGAAATGGCTGTAGGTACATCAGGTTCAGGGTCCTTATGACATCCTTTATGCTCTGTGAATCAGGGCACATGTACCAACCCATAGATACTGGAAATAATACTGGGGGAATCTTCCTCGGTGCTTTGTATGCCTCCAGTATTGTATATATTTGTCTCAAAAACTCCATCAGGACTACCCCATCAGTAGGGTACTTGGGTAGCATAAAGGGTTGTTCTTCACAACCTTCTATTCTGATATATGAAAAAGTAGCATACTGGATGAACCAGGCACCATGTTTGTAGACAACTTCTTGAGCCTCCATGCTCAATCGCTTGGTTCTATCCTCTTCCATAGTTCTAACCAGATGCATAGAGAATGCATCATTCACTAACTTGTAATCAAAGAGGTAATTCCTTCTCTGTAATTGAGGATAATGATCCCATATGTGTGCATCATCTACACTACCACCACTCTTACCTACTGTAGTCAGTGCATCAAATGCTCCTTTGTAGGCACATGAATAGACAACATATGAGGTCATATGGAATAAGCACTCTTGACCTCCTAGGGTCCTCATCTATTCATCCAATGCATCACTGATGACCTTGACCCATAGTGGCTTATTATCTATGTAAAGAACCATCTGGATGATCCCAAAATCTAATTCTTAAAATTTCTAGCATGATGCTGGCCTGTCATCCTGCTGAGCAGGGCAATCATGTATTGATATTCATCATCAAAATCAAATTTGTATAGGTGTACTGGCAAGTTAGTAGTGGCAGTGTAGGTGTTGCTCTTAGACCTCCACTAGTACATCCTCTTCCTAGCACTCTTCTTATTGTTTTCATACTCAGTCTCCAATTTATGCAGATCCACACTAACCACCTTCTTTCCAACTAGCAAATTGAAAGTAGATGTGATGCCCTTAACTGAAAAGTCTACATATACCCTTCCATGCTTCTCTACTCTCCTGGTCTGAGGATTATAATTTTTGGTGAATTCTACCACCAGTTCTAGGGTTTTCATGGCATTTGGGAATCCAACTGCATGCCACATTCCTAACACATATATTACATCTAGCAGGGTATTATCTTTGTCCTAATTTATTCTGGTGCACCATGCCACCAAATTTATTTCTCCTTGGTGAGTGTCCCCAATAATGCAGTACTTGAATTGCACCCCTTCGGGCTGAACATACATGGGCTTAAGAAAATCTGCATTAGACCTATTCTACCTACGGACACCTACAATAAACATGCCTGGTCTTACAATAGGATACCCATATGCATTCATTTAACACTATATATCTATGACATCATGCATACTATTTTTATTACTCTCCATTAGTTCATCATGATATGTATATTTACATATCCAAACCACAAGAGGAACATACTACTTGGATATGCAGAAAGCAACAACGTGAGGGTTTCAAATTACTTACCTGATAACGCTTTCCTCCTAGATTAAAGAAGTGATTACGGAAAAGGGTCACAAATGATGATGATCACCTATTCTGTCACACTGGATGATCTCATCCGTTCACTGGTAGTTCTTATGAGGGTTTGACTCTCTGCTCTATAATTTCTTATTTTTTTGCAAGGTAAATGAGAATAACCTTGGAAACTTACCTTTAAACGTATCCGTATAGAAGATTAGGGTAAAATTGAGGTGAATTGATCAAACCTATTGATCCTCTGCAGAGAATCCATGGATGGTGCCAAGTGTTTGGATTGTATTAGCAGTCAGCAGGAATCCACCTATTGCATTTATATGCATTTAATGTTAGGAAACTGGAGGTGGGGGGTGATCTTCAGAAGATTGGGTGATATTGAAAATGTGACCTCCTATGTAAAATGGCCTTCTGCCTTTGAGCGACAAAACTAATGCGAAGGAATCGGGTGATGTGGTCAAAGGTTGACCATGTGTATATCTGGTCATGATTTTAAGATCAGGGGATGTTCGAAATATGACCCCGCAAATAAAATGACCCCCTTTGGAAAGATCGGGATGACGTCAGTGTGTCTACGACCATATTTAAGTGTTGCATTATAATGACATCACCATCAAATTATTGAACATGGTGATTGTCAGATACATACCTCCGCGAGGTAAAAAGAATGATGACGTCACCATGAGGGTGATTTCCTTTGTTCATCAGGTTTAGATGAAGTTATCATCATATTTTCATTGGGATGATATTTTGCGAAAGGGTTATATTTGTAAGATCAGGTGATATTGAAAATATGACCCCCACAAAATATATGGAGTTGTTTGACAGGCCAATAATAGCTATCACGTAAAATTGACGTATGCAACTTATGAATGAAGTGATTATCGGGTGATAAACCTATATCAGGGTGATCTCACATAAGGTGATTGATGTTTGAAATATGACCTCCCCCTCGGAATATCAGGTTTGACTAAAATTTTGACTTGCCATAACTTTCTCTCCTTAAGGAATATCAGGGTGACCCAAAAGGCAAACCTGTATGGAATTTTATGCACTTTCCAACCATGAGGTTATGATATGAAATACTAACTTTAACAATTGACCTCATCATGGTGACCTATCTACCCACTTATGTAAGGTTACCTGCATGACTTACTTTTACCAGGCCACCGAAAAGCAGAAAAACACCACAAGCCAAAGCAGCAAAAAAAGTTGGGTCCCTATTTTGTCAAGTCAAAATGGGGTGTGTTGTGTAACCACACAACACTGTAAAGCCCTGTGGGTACTCTCTAGCTAAATTTCCTACCTTGCCACAAACATAGCATGGGCCTCAAGCCTGTACTTGTCTAGCCTATGTCCTACTACTCTGCTATTGTCCAGTCCAACCAGTGGACCCCTGAGAACCTCTGTATGACTATTGTGATCTAGTGGGTCTTGCAGGTGGTCCCTGCTACTACCAACCACGATTATGACCCCCCTGTGCCCACTGCTGGGGCCTGGCCCTCTACTGATATTGTTGCTACTACTATGGAGGTCTAGGAGGTAACGGTGCAGAGCTAAATCGTCCTCTCTGTGGTGGTGGTGGTGGTTGACAGAAAATTTGCTGCTGTTGACCACAATCCTAAAACTAGGGACGTGAACTCTGACTTTGTCCCTAAATCTCCTCTATGATGTATGCCTTCTCGGCAGCCTCACTCATGGTCTAGAGGTCTACCATGTGCACTGGTCCTGATATCCCATGATTCAAACCTCTGATAAATTTGTGAACCAGAAGTTTTTCATCATGGAGGTACTTGCGTATCGTGACATCTCAATGAATCTACTCTCATACTGCACTACAGTAGAACCTCATTGTTACAAGTCATGGAACTCATCAATCTAATACTACCTATAGTGATCTGACAAATAACATGCATTAAATCACTCTATGAATGTGTCCCATGAAAGAGTATCCAAAGATAAATGGTGCTTGCACTCCTCAGTGTGCCACCATGTCACTGTTGCATCTCTCAAAAGGTGAACTACTATGCCTACCTTTGTGTTTCCCTCATAAGGGCACAATGCAAAGCACATGTCTAAACTAATAAGCCAAGCTTCAGCCTTGGCTCCCTCTATGGTTTCTTCGAAGGTGGGTGGACCCAACCTAAGTAAATCTCTGATGGGGTCCCCTCAGTCTCTGTGTCCTCTGATAGGCTCATCCCCACCATAATCATAAGGACCGTGATAAATCTTCTCTATCCTCAGTCTCCTCTCACCTCACATGATGTAGAGGGCTCCTATGAGCTCTGTAAGGTGAACTAACCTCCTCTGCTATGGTGACAAGTATCTCTACATAAGGCTCTACACATGGCGCCACTCGTGGCTTGACACAGGGCTCTACACGTGGCTCTACACATGGCTCTACATGTGACTGAGCACATGGCTCCTCTTGTGGATCAATGTGGGGCTCGACATGTAGCTCGATACGTGGCTCTACTATAGCCAGTGGTAATCTCTCTAACACTGCCTATAATGCCTATACAATCTGTGGTTTGATATCAGGTGTGGGTGGTGCCTGTGGTGTTTGTGGTGCCAGCGGTCCCTAAACCTTACCTGATGAGTCACTACGTACCTCTATGGATGTAGTGGCACGTGAATGCACTTGCCTCGTTCTAGGTGACATCCTACTAGAATAATGTATTCTTGAATCAGATGAATTTGTGGAATAACAATATGCCTAAACAAGCCCAATGTTTGAACTTGGGCTCTAATATCAAATGTCATGCCCACATTTCCCATGTAGTCATGACATGCAACACACGTGTTATTTTCACATTTGATATGTGTTCATGACATGAAATATGAAAAATTTTCCATGCATTCCTAGAAACCCCCTTACACACAGTAGTATGCTCGGTGGCAATAAGCATAAGGCATAAACATGTCAATGAAATCTCAGGGTAATGCGATCACATGCGCAATCCCCTATGTGATGATAGCTGACTAAGGAGGTCAATGTGATGCGAGAAGCATCACCATTAGGGTTAGGACCGATTGATTGAAACCCTAAGTTTTCCTAAGTGAGTGACGGGATTTTGACATGAGTCAAAATCAAATGCCTAATTCTATAGCATTAGAAGAACAATTAACAACTTAATCAAAACATCAAGTTTACATAAACATTAAAATATTACCCAATGCAAGGATTAAATTGCTTAAGAAAATTAACCCTAAATCCTAAAAAAATCTGGCAGTATAATGCCACTAGAACATATATAGGATTTATTCTAATTAATAATTCATGCACAAGAGTTCACTAAGCTTGCTAACGTTGCTTAATTAAACTAATTTATGCTAAGGGGATTAAATGGCCACACTAGGGTTCTAAATTTAAATAACTAGATTGAATAATTAAATAATTATTCTACTTTAATTAAATCCAAACATACTATTAAATAAAATGATTCGATCTTATAAAATAAATTTGCATTAAATGAATTCATATAAGGAACATTAAATCCCAAATATAAATAATTTAAAACAATGTTTTTCCCACATACTCAATTAAATAATCTCTAAAAGAGCCAATACAAATAAATAATAGAATTAATCTCCTAACCTATAAATAAAGGAGATAACCTCTAACAAAATAAATTTACTTAAAAACCCACACTTAAATAAAATTTACCCCTTTACCCAAATAAATAATTACAATAAGAATAACACCAAGGCAAAAAGAAGAGGGAAAAATATATAGATTCTAAGTTAAAATTCAAGAGCCCTAAAAGCTCTCCTAATAAAAAAAATCAATTTCCTTATGCACAAGAACAAAACCCTAACCCTATCCTCATTTCTCTATTATTTTCTTTTCTCTATTTGTTTTCTCATTTTCTTTATCTAACCCTAACTTTTATTTTCTATTCTCTCCTATTCTTGTAGGTGTTAGCAGGTTAAAGGCATGAGTTCATGGCATCTATGGAGGCAAAACCCACTGAGGTATATATATGTGTGTGTGTGTGTAATTTTTGTTGATAAAATATACAAGAAGACCATAAGCAAGTCTTAGATCTGAGTGTATGGTGGCCAGGGTTTTCTTATATATATGTGTGTGTGTGTGTGTGTGTGTGTGTGTGTGTGTGTGTGTGTGTATAATTTCTATTGATAAAATATACAAGAAGACCATAAGCAAGTCTCAGATCTGAGTGTATGGTGGCCAGGGTTTTCTTATATATATATGAGTAAAAACCATAGTAAAAATCACAGGTTTCTTTTTGCAGGCCAAACAGTTGAACCCATAAATATGGAGGACTGTTGAGTGTCGTTGATAGGGAAAGTAACACCCTACACAGGGGTAATGCACGGTGGATTGGAGGCATGGGCGTTGCCCACAATGAGGCGTAGTGGGGAGTGTGGGGGCTCCTCCACCCAACAACCAACGCCCCACTTAAAACAAACATAGCGGTCTCAAGGAAATGCTGACAAACATTCGAAGGTAAAGAGGTCTACGGACCTCATGGTGCAACCAGGGTTCGATTCTCTTTTTTAAATTATTTAATTTGTTAAACATTATCAATATTCAATATTTGGAAATTTTAATAAACTGAATAGAATAAAATGTAGAGAATCTGTACATTCATCTTTGAGCATATATATATATATGCTCAAAGATGAATGTACACATTCTCTGCATTTTATTCTATTCAGTTTATTAAGTGTGGGGGCTCCTCCACCCAACAACCAACGCCCCACTTAAAACAAACATAGTGGTCTCAAGGAAATGCTGACAAACATTCGAAGGTAAAGAGGTCTACGGACCTCACGGTGCAACCAGGGTTCGATTCTCTTTTTTAAATTATTTAATTTGTTAAACATTATCAATATTCAATATTTGGAAATTTTAATAAACTGAATAGAATAAAATGCAGAGAATGTGTACATTCATCTTTGAGCATATATAGAATAAAATGCAGAGAATGTGTACATTCATCTTTGAGCATATATATATATATGCTCAAAGATGAATGTACACATTCTCTGCATTTTATTCTATTCAGTTTATTAAAATTTCCAGTATATAAAGCACAATTATATATATATAACAAAAATGTATATACATAGTTTGCATAGTCAATTTACAATTAATCTTCAGCCAATAAAATTACAAAAGAAATTATATATATATAATCTTTTCTTCAATCCTCATAGAGGTCTATTTTGATAAAATAGAAAGAAAATATAGTAGAAAAAATGTATATGTTATAAAGACAAGAATATATTTACAAAATAGCTAAGCATGTAATTTCTTTTTATATAGGAACAAGCATTTCAACATTTAAATTTCTTCTCCTAGCAAAATGAAGCATCTTAATCCAAATCTCTTTTCCTTCCAAACATAAGATAAAATCAACTACCCATCTAATTTCTTTTCCGTCTTATTTTAAAAGTAAAACAACAATATTAAAAGACAAAATATATTTATTTCATATTTGCAACTTTCACACAACAATAAACAACAACAAAATATATTCTTTTATTCAAACAATATTCTTAACCCAGCAACATAATATATACTTTTTATAGAAAGGAAAACAACTTCATGATGAAAACTAGCCAACTAATACATTTTTATAACTTCTAAAATAGAGTAAATACAAAATAAAATCATTTAAACTTTACATAATAAGAGAGAATAATTTTCTTTCTTTGAAACAACTATACAAGGCCCAATCTTGGCCTAGGTTCTCAATAGCCAAAATAGCACAAGGAAACATAACTTTTAAGCACCTCCTCCAAGCTCCCAAGCCAACATTAACACCTACAAGATACTAAACAAGGGGAGAAAACCAAGCCATGCAATATCACTCTCCTCCCTACCATAGACTCACTAATGAGTCACTCCCAAGCTTGGAGGTCATCCACAAACAAGGATTTTCACTCCACAATATAACAATTAACCAACCAACAAACATGAAGAACACCCATGGATTAACACAACACAAAACTCATAAAATGAGTTTTAAGGGGTAAGGGAGTTGACATCACTCAACTCAAGAAGCCACTCCAAATATCTCAAAAAGCTCAACACAAACAAGGCCCCAAGCCCAAATATTTATACCAAGAACTCATATTTTCCTCCATGGCACTCATACTCTTTCCCTCAAGGCCAAAATACCAACACTAGGAGGGTGACCTCAAGGAGGTTCACTCCTCCCCCACCCCACACATGTTGAGCATTTTCTCCAAATGGAGAGGCTCTTACAAACACCCTCAAAACCCCACAACAAAAAAATACAAAATACACACAAGTAAAGTAAATACATAAGGAAAGGCTTTAAGCCTTAAATCCTACCTTAATAAGCCCAACAATAGTAGGTAGTTGAAGTAGAGCACTTCCAACTCCACCTCCAAGTCCTCCAAATGTGCCTCTAAAAATCCCTCTAACTCTCTCCCCAAATTCAAAATAAAATGAAAAATGTAATGAAATCAACAACCCTCTCCCTCTCTTCAAGAGGGATTAAAATAGGCTCTCTTCATGAGCCTTGAGGAATGAGAAGGTGACACATGTCACCTTCTCCTTCCTCCTCACATCCACTTGTAAGATTCATGGAATGTGGAGATGACACATGTCACCCTCCCATTCCACCAAGTCTTGCCCCCTCCACTTGTGCTCTCCCACACATATGTGAGAGCAAGGTGGAGCCCAAAAAGGGTGAGGGTACAACATGTGTCCCAATCCTATCCTCCCATGAAATTCCACAAAACCCCAAGGTACTCTCACCAATGTGAGAGAGCCTTGGAGTTGGGTCCTCCACAATTAGGGGTCTTGAAGACTCCCCAAGCCTTCAATACAAGGTACCCCAAAGCTTGGAATAAGGTGTGGATAAGGTTGAGTGTTTGACCCAACCTTCCACTCCTTCCCAAACTTCCATTTTCGTCACTTTACTTCAAGGTGAAGTTTAAGTGACTAAATGGGAGTTTTCCTAGGGTTAGACAAGATCAAATGGTCCCTAGACCCTAGGAGTACAACCTAGGGTCACTTTTAACCCAATTTGAGCACCATAAGATGTATAAAACCACATGAAAAGGGGTCACAAAAATTAAAACAAAATTAAAGTCAAATAAATATTACACCTTCACAACACTATAATAAAGTCAACTAAAAATAGGTAGATCTAGCCCAAAAGACACCATACACAAACATTATGAAAATTCATCATGCATTTACACAATTGATCTTGGTTCCTCTTGGAACTAGATCGGTTCAACATGGGATTTCACAAAATGTGTGGGATGATCTCCAATTTTCCATGGCTTGGGGAAAATCACCTGCTCATTTAAACAAAAAGGTTAATCCAACATGTATATCATAGCTGAAGCAAGGAAAAGCATTCACTCACACCATCGCATAATCAATTAAAACATCATAAACATCATAAAAATCACATCATAATTAGATTCATAATTTTCATTTCCATAAACCATCTCAATATAAAAATCACATAGTAAATCCATAACATAATCTCAAAACTAGTATCTCTAATAGAATCAGAATGCATATCACATGTCTAATCATCATCAGTGAATAAAAATCAGGGTATAGTCAAATCACCACATACTAAACATATTTAACCATAATAAAGAAGTATAGTCTAGAAAGTCTACATATCAGAATCAATAGTCCCCAAAAGTCTAAAATATCCCCAATAGTAATATGAAACAAGTAAAAAATAAGGGAGTGAAATAGCAGGCCTCACAACCTCTTCCTCTAGATCACCATTCAAAAATGTTGACTTGACATCCATATGATAGACCTTGAAGTTCCTATGAATAGAAAGGACAAGAAACATCTTGATTGCCTCCATCCTAGCTATCAGAGCATAAGTCTCCTCAAAATTGATGCCTTCAACTTGTGAGTAACCCTTACACATGAATCTTGCTTTGTTCCTCACAACTTCACCATCTTCATTCAGTTTGTTTTAGAACAACCAATTTGTTCCTATAACATTCTTATTGGCTGGTCTGGAAACCAGTTCCCATGTCTAATTCTTCTCTATCTGATTCAATTCTTCTTCCATTGCCTTTATTCATCCATCATCTTTGCTAGCATCAACAAAAATTTTGAGCTCTACCTTAGATAATAAACACAAATTCAATTGCTCACTTGCCTTTGCAAACCTTCTTCTAGTCTACACACCTTCATTCTTATCTCCAATGATCTGATCTACTGAATGGTTCCTCTGAACATACTTTACTAGAGTCTTAGGTATTTGCTCTAGTTCTTGCTCCTTCTCTTCTTTCTCTTATTCTTCTTCATTAATGCAGGGAAATATATATGATCTACAATCGTTTAGTTCTTGTGAGATCTGATACAAGTCTTCATAAACCTTGACATTTATGCTTTCAATAATCTTTCCCAATCTCTTGTTGTAGCATCTATAGGCCTTACTTCTAGTTGAGTAACCAAGAAAGATCCCTTCATCACTTCTTGAATCAAACTTTCCTAGGTCTTCTTCATCTCTTTTGATATAACATTTGCTGCCAAAGATCCTAAAATATCTAATAGTGGGAGGTCTTCCATACCATAGCTCATAATGGGTCTTAGTGCTATTGACCCTCAGTTGTACTCTGTTAATTAGATAGATAGCAATGTGAGCTTCTTCCTTCTAACACATGTCAGGCAGTTTTGCATCTTTCAACAGTGCCCTAGCCATCTCTTGCATAGTCCTATTCTTCCTAATACCATGATCTTCACAAAACTTTTCAAATTCATTTGAAGTAAACTCACCTCCTCTATTAGATCTTAAACATTTAATCTTAGCATCCATTTCATTCTCAACTATTGCTTTGAAAATATTGAACTTATCAAAGGCTTCTTATTTTTCTCTTAAGAAAGTAACCCAAGTCATTCTAGAATAATCACTAATAAGCAACATGAAATACCTTTCACCTTGTTGACTCCTCATTCTTGTAGGGCCACATAGGTCAGTGTGAATTAGCTCCAATGGCATTGAAGAAGAATACTCTTTGCTCTTGAAATTTATCTTTGTCTACTTTCCCATTTGGCATTCCTTGCATAATGTGTTTGTAGGCTTGGTTATCTTAGGAATATCTCTCACCACATGAATAGAGCTGATCTTTACCATATTTTCAAAGTTGATGTGTCCCATTCACTTGTGCCACAACCAAAACTCACTAGGTTGAGCCAATAAGCATGTTCTTCCATTTACCTCCTTCAGACGATAGATATCTCCATGTGACTTGATACCTTCTGCAACTAGTTTTTCGGACCTTACCTTCTTGATTTCATAACCTTTGGCATGAAAGGTAAGATTGTATCCTTTACTACACATCTAAATGACACTGAGAATATTGTGCTTTAGCCATTTGACATAGAGGACATCCTCGGTCATGTTCTTCCCATAAATAGTTATAGCACTCTTTCCACAGATTTGTGTTGACTCATCACCACCAAACTTAACAACTCCACCATTCCACCTCTTAAGGCTGATAAAATCATCCTTATCACTAGTAATATGATTAGAGCAACCATTGTCAACTAGCTAAGCCTTGGATTCTTCTTTTGCATGAAAGGTAGTCCATACAACCATTGATTTATCATTGTTTTGGTCATCTTGCAAGGTATCAAACTTTTCACATTTTCCAATATCATCCTTTTGTCACCAACATTCAAGGCTATGAAAAGTGTTTCATCATTTGAATCATCATGATCCTCATCTTATAAAGAATAGTTATTCTCCATGCAATATAGACTTCTTTTAGGCTTCTCCCTTTTTGTTACTAATTTTTGATTCTTTAAAAGGACATTTAGAAGCAAAATGATCAATTTTCCCACAATTGAAACATTTGAAAGGTAACTTACCTTTGTATTTGCATGTGCCCTTCTTCAATGTTCTTACAAATTTTGTCTCTACCTCATCAAGATCATCATCTTGATCAGCTGCTTCATCTTCTATCTTCTTACTTTCTTTGAATGTTGCTTCCTTCTTTGGAGCACCTTTGTCAAATTCTCTCATTGCAAAGGCTGTGAGAGAGCCAAAAAATTGATATACTTTATAATTATCCAAATCCTGAGTTTCCTCAAATGCAGAAACCTTATGACTGTACTAGAACCTTCTTCACAATCTCATCTTCTTTCACTTCTCCACTAAGACCTCTGATGCCATTAACTATTTCATCCACTTGAAGCATGTAACTAGAAATGTCTTCATCTTCTGTCATCCTTAGGGTCTCAAATTTACTCTTGAAGATTTGCATCTTGGCTTGCTTCACTTTACTATCTTCTTCATAAATGATTTCAAGTTTTACCTAGACATCCTTACCAAATTTACAACCCATTATCTTCACAAGTTCTGAATCAGTTATCCCACTCATGATAACACTCTTTGCCTTGACATTGTTCTCATACAATGTAATCTCATCTACATCTGTAGGATCACTACCATGAGTAGTGTAACCCTTCTTGACAAATTGCCAAATACCACACACTAGAGAAGATAAATAGTTTTCCATCTTTATCTTCTAGAAGGAATAATTTGTTCCTTCAAACATAGGTGCCTTGTGAGATCCATTATGAACCATTCCAAACCTTCCTCAAGTGATTAAGCTTCTTCTGAGGAATTTGGCTTTGATTCCAATTGTTGAACAAACTAGGATATTGAGAGGGGCGTGAATTAGTATCCAATCAAACTTCAAATCCTTCGAAGCAGATTAAAATTTAAACATCACAACATTAACATAAACATGAAAGATGAACACAATGCACATCAACACATAACACCAGATATATATGGAAAACCCCAAAAGGGGAAAAACCATGGTGAGGATTAACTCACAATATATGTGTTGAACACCCAAAATACTAAGAGGGGGGTGAATCAGTATTCTCTAAAACCATTCAAGCATTTAAACATTCATTCTGCATAGCATATTTAATTTGCAGTAAGAAAGGAAAGCATGAAAGTAAACATTAAAATGCATAACACATGAACACCATATTTTTACTATGTGGAAAAACTAATAAGGGAAAAACCACAGTGAGGATTAGCTCACAATATATTAATAGAAACATTGAATACAAGTAGGCTCACTGCCAGAAGGACTCACTATCCAAAAAAGAAGTGCTCACTACATGTGGCTCACTGCCAAAGGACTCATTGTTCTGAATAGAAAGACATAGAAGAAGGGGTGGCTCACTGCCAAAAATAAATTGTTAGTAATGCATCTGACTCATGCTGAAGATACAGTTTCACTAAAGATTAGAATACTGACTTAACACACTTCATCTTCACCACAATCTTATCTTAACCTTCTCTGCATCAGATTTCACACTCACACACACATAATTAATTGTTGACACTACACATGCTCCACACAAGAATTCAATCTTATTTATATACCGCAATTAAGCAAAACATCAAATAGGTTGGCATGATAGATGCACTATGTGACTCCTTGACCTATTGGCACAAAACTCAATCCCATATGCTTTATGGAGAGAACCAAAGCATGTATCACATTCAGATAGGTCAACATGATCTATAATTTACTCCCATAATTTTGTTTCATACATTACTCAACTCTGCACAACCTCAAAACCTTTGGGTCAACACCATTGTTGAAGTAATCAATAGAATGAGCCAACTGTTAGCTCACATATCAGTACACAGACCACCAAAACTCTTGCCACTTGGAGAGACCATATTTTTGACATCTCTGAACTTACCCTCAATACTACATAGAATAATATTCATTTGTGGTGGAATGTGGTGCATTCCAACATACCACTAGTACTACCATTATACTGTCATTACAGAGTCCGATACTCTATCAACACTATCTTCAACTATGGAGCACTTCAAGAATTGAAACTTTGGATTTAGACTCCTTTAGTATGTACCAAAATTACCTTACAACTGCATGACAAGATTCTTCATAGCAAAGCAATGTGGACCCAAAAACTAGTTCCTTGAACACTAAAGACTACGGGACTTAGACAAATTTGTAGAATGATTTGTACTTTGGTCTTCTCTAGACCAACACTATTGCTTCCCTAAAATGGGTTGCCTTCAATGACAACAACATATACTATCATGTTCTGCTATATCCATCAGTCTCTTCATTTAGCTCATGTTGCCAACACATAAGCTTCAATGACAAACTCCCAACAATCTTCCCCTTTGCCATTGATGGTAGCACTACTTAATCTTCTCCAATCTTCTCCCCCTTTGACATCAAGGGAAAAAGGGTCCTCAATATCAAAATTTCTAGATGACAAGTATAGTTCTCCCCTTATGAAGATATATCTATAGGTACATGAGACTGACTCACCCTTACTGCTTCACCCTTATACTCAACAATTTACATATGAGAGAAAGTTATCAAAAATATATGCTCCACATATGTACATTACAGTAAGAAAAGTTATTTACATAGAACAAAAATGTACAACTTAACTTGAGGAGGCCAAACTACCTTGATTGGAGTATTTTAATTTTGCAAGGTGTGCCTCTATATCCTTCTTTGCAATTTCCCATTCCTTTTTAGCAAAGGCAAATACTTCACATTGATTCTCAAGCTTCACATATAATTCTTAACCTTCTTCTGGAGAACTGAGTACCAGAGTTGTTGCAATATATTCTCTGCATCAGTCAAAATTGCAGTCAAAGATGTAAGTCTTGTACTTACAATGTCTTGGAGATTACAATACTTCATTATTGTCTTCTCTTTTTGCTCTTGTGGCTAAAAGAACTATCCACGAAGATTCTCAATTATTAGCCTTGTTATTCCATCTGCATCTCCCATTGGATCATAAACATTGGAGTTATGAGCAATTTGAGACTCAATTGAGTTCATGTGGTCTTTTATGCTCTTAGTGGATACATGCCATGTCAAACAAAAATTGGAACAAAGCTTTTGCTTCTCCTATACAATCCTAAATATATTTAAGTTGCTCTACAACTTACCAAGTGTAGTAGTGTATTTGTTGGAGACATCTGCCAACCTTTTGTTATTTATCTTCTCATTAATTTCCTTTTCCAACTTCTCCTCCAATCCAATAGAGTGTTCCTTAAAGGAATCAATTAGTAAATTCAACTACTCCACTCCAGATAAGAAGTTATCAATGTTTACATCAGGAAGGCTATCTTGCAGTACTTTTACAGTTTCATCAATCAATTCTACACTCTTTTGGTGAGTTTGTATTATCTCCTTTCTAGAGGAGGCATGAAATACATCACCAATTTGTTGTTTATACAAAGGAGATACTTTATCCATGTCAATCTGACCTTGTTGTATAGGAACTTGTAGCAGCTATGTTGACACCATAGGTTGAAATTGAAATTACACATCTAATAGATTCTTCAAAGAAGCTCCAAATATACTAGAGGATTCATCCTTTTTCTCTTTCTCTCTCTCTCTCCATAGTCTGATTTCTCTTCCTTTGCATCCTTTTTATTTTCTAGAGGAAGCAAGATTTGTACAATTTCTTCTTCAACACACTTCTTTGGTTCCAGAGGGGGTAAGTTATCCCTTTTATGTGCATCCTCCTTCTACATCTCAGTATCTCTTTCTTCATCAATGGTTAATTCTCCTACCAAAGGAGTGTTACCAATAACATTTATACCTTTTGTAGCCATATATGTTGATGGTCTTTTTAGCACACAACAATGCAAGTGAAATAAAGACTATCTCACTTCTCTTGGAAGGTATCCTACCCTAGGTAAGACTACTCCAAGGATTCTACAGCTAGGTCTTAGCTTGCAGGAATAACTTAGTTGGTATGTCTAGCTGTACCAACAAGGGGTCTTACATAAAAGATTAGAACTCTTCAACAAAATGTACAAAACCCTTATAATACTTTCATACGACTTGCAATGTAAATGTTGCTTGAATCCTAACTCTAACAACTTATTTGTAACAGAAAATGCAAAAGAGTAAAGGGTTAGAAAGAATTCCTAAGTGACAATCACAATGTAAAGCTTATGGATGGTAGACAAACACTCTTAAGTTAACCACTTTCTATTTTACCAAGCTACAGGAATGCTACAGTGCTACAGAAAATGATGCTATCTTCAATGGAGACTGAAGATTTTTAGATCACATTCCTTCATTAGATACCCAAATTGTGGTGTAACTTAACTTATGAAATGCAATTGAACTAAACTCAATTTAATGGCCTAGGCTAACTATACATAGCAACTCACAATCAGCAAGCAACTAATAGTATGGACTAGAATGTTCATCAGATACCTTCAACAAACCATTAACATTGAAAAAGCACAATTAACTAATTGCAAATCATGAAGAGAACCATAAGAACCAAATAAGTAACACAAATAGACAAATTCTTAGGAAAACTATAGAAACTTGCTTTGTATTAACTTCAAATGGCAGAGTGTCAATAATTTGGCATCAATAATCTATTACAATTTGAGAAATGGCAACCCTTTATATAGAGGAGGCTCCATACTAAGTTTTTGAATGAACGGTGGAGATTAACTCAACACTGATAGTCCAAATTACATGTGATATAGCAGCTAAATTGCATTTTTGGATTGGCACTTGTCTTGTAGGAAAAAGACAAAAAACAACTTCTAAATACATTGAAACTAGACAAATTTAATACCCATTAAGTTGTACATGGGGAAAAGTCAATTTGTAAGACAAAATAGAGACAAAATAAGGTCACATGTCCCTACAAATATAGAATTAATTACAAATGACATGATTTACATGTGACTTTAAGTATTTTATTTCTCATCGTCATCCAAATCTAATTTGTCTTCCTCTGCTATCTTGTTACTGTATGCAACTAATGCTGACAGAGCTAGAGTAATATCCATTGGATCTGGATCTTTGACGTAATCTACTCCAAACCTTAGGCTATCAATCTCTATGGAAAATTTGTAGTACACAGCTTCCCTCAATTTTCTTCCCCTTTTAAATGCTAAAAAAGTAGTCCAGAGATCATTGACTTTCTCCAGCTTTCCAACCATATTCAATGGTGAATCTCTGTGAATGACTTGATATAATCTATCCTTACATTGTTGTTCATCTATTGTGGTCAAGTCATTAAGACCAATATTTATGCAGTCTCTCAATGTATCATTTATTTCATATATCATCTCCATTATTTTGGTCTTTGTTGTTTCAAAGGAATCTTTCACCTTATCAAAAATACCTTTTCTCAATTTCATCTGTTCATGCCATTCCTCAGGTTTCTTCAACCTATCCTTTGTCAAAATATTTTTTGCTAGAAGAACTTCCTTAGACAACCTCCTCATGGCCTGTATTCTTGGGAACATGTGGGAATAGTACTCTTCATATGGTTCACATTCATCATGCAAATCTTCCCATTCTTCTTTCAAAATATGAAAGTCTTTATGCAATAGAGACACAAAGGCTATCACCTCACAAACTTCATTATACACCTTAGTAAACCATTCTTGTGTAGCCACAATAGTTGTTTTGATGTCATCAAATTTGGACAATTCCTCTTTTGACAGTAGGGCAGGAGTTGCTTTAGGTTCCCCGTCTGAATTCATTGGTTTTATTAAAAACTTAAGGCATGCCCAAAGCTTTTCATTTTTCTATTTTAACTACTGCTGAGTCATTTCATCTTTGTTTAATTGATCCAATATTGTGCACACTATCCCCTTGAATTCATCTATCTTCTGACCTCTAGTGGTTGGTCCTAGATTGACAGTAGTAATTGTATAATCTTCAGCCCTTACTTCTCCTTTATTTTCCTCTCTAGGTGGGATAGCTATCTCTACAATCCTAGCCCCTATTGCATCCTTATGGATTTTGGACTGGATCTTAGCCTTCTTTTTCTTCTTGGGTTTCTCTACTCTGGCCAAGAGTGCATCCAAGTTTAGTTTCATTATTTCAACCTGCGGGACCTTATTTTCTAACCTCTATTGTAGCCAATCTAGTACTAAGGAGGAAGAACCCTTATGAGTGTTAATGTGACTATCTCCTTTATTAAGTGACTCATCATGAATTTCTAACTCATTTTTAATTATTTTATCTCTAGCATCCCCTTCATCATCTGACTGTTCAATGATTTGTAGGTTTTCTAATATAGCTTGCTGAGCAATCCCCAAAACTATGTATGTTGTGTCTTTATTCACTAGACTGTCTGACACCTCAACTATCTCAACATCTCTAGGGTTAGGAAGAGGGTCTTCAAATACTTCCTTAATTGCCTCTTGCTCGTGTGACTCTAGTTTTGTACATATCTTCTCAATACCTGGCAGTTTTGGGACAGCTAAAGGGATAGACTCTGGGGAGACAACAATTGGACTTGTCAAAGAATTATTTATTGTGGATATGGAATGAATATTCATAGAAGGCAAATAGGAAAGAGATAAACTTGCAATTGAAGCAAATCCTAATTAGGGTGGTACAAAAGGGGGAGAAGAGATGGAAGAGATAGTAACAGGTGAAGAGAGACTAAGTGTTGGGAGAGAGAAGGAAGGTGCTAAGATTGTGGAAATGGGTGGTAATGACATTTGAGTGGAGACATAAATAGATGAAATGGATGGCAAGGACATGGTAGAGATGGGAGGTGATGAAGAAATTGGAGGCATGATGGTAGAAGAAGCAAGTGAAGAGGAAGAACTAGGTATGCTTACATTTGTCACTATTGAAGGTAATGATGATGTTGCAACTGAAGCAGTGGGAGTGGAAGATGTGGTATCTGTTAAGGGTAAAATGGGATGAATAAAACTAATTATAAAAACCCAAAACATCAATGTAATTTGCATGCAAATAAGGAGATTTAAAATAAGAGAGAGAGATACTCACAACCTTTTTACCTTGCGATTTCCATTGTTTGCCTATTCTTTCTTGATCTTTTGGTGATGAAGATGGCCCTTAGGAAGCTTGCTTCCTCGCTTCAATTCCTCAAGATGACAAGGAGAAATGGCTTGGATACTTGTTGTGTTGAAGATGAGCTTCAACACAATGTGGAATGGATGATGGATGAAGTGATATGAAAGTGGACTGCCAATGACATGCTATAGATTCTGTAGCATAAGTTTACTCAAAAGTTGGATCTGTGAAATGGAAGAAGAGGGTTGTATTTATAGAGTTGTGTGAGAGATGATCAATGGTGGAAAAGAAATAAGAAGATCAATGGAGGAGAATGTTCAAGAGAATGTGCATGAATAGAAGAAGGACATGTGTCATTCAAAAAGATGCTTTGTTGAGTTAACTGCTTTCTTGATGAGGATGAGTTTTTATTTCTTAAATTAGAATATATTTTTCTAATTTAAAAGCTTTGTGATAAAACAGATTTTCTTTAAATCAGTTAACTCAGTCTTTTGCTTTTGTATGACAAGAAGAATTTATTTTTGGAAGATTTTGAAGATTTTTTAGAAGATAAGAAAGCATAATTAAATAAATAAATTTATTTAATTACTTGTAGATAATTTGGAAGAATAAATAAAATATTTAAATATATTTTATTTTTTGGAGATTTAATTTAAATAAATTTGCATTTTATTTAAATTTAGAAGAATCGATGATTTAATTAAATAATTAAAATTATTTAATTATTTAGAAGAATAAAGTTGATATAGATGAAATTAATTAAATAAATGTAATTTATTTAATTAAATGGGAGAAAATGAATCAAATAAATAAAATAATTTATTTATTTATTGATAGAGGAATATGAAGATGAAATAAATATTTAAAATATTTATTTATGTAGAGTCATGTCATTTTTAGGTGTATACATTTTGCCCCTCTTTGATGCAATGTGTTTAATCACGTTGTTTCAAAGAATAAATTTTTTTGACAATGATACATGCCCCAGTTTGCCCCTGGTACAAGTTTAACGACAGGATGCCCCCTTAGGAGATTGGACAGAAAGAAGGTAGAAAGCGTGAGATGAACAATCTCATGAAGAAGAAGGTGGAAAGTTGGTTAGGATGGAGAAAAACAAGACATGGTTTGGAGGAACAGACATGGGAAGTAGTCACAGTTGTCACACAATCAGCTATGGTTCACTTGCTATATATAGGAGCTGGGTCCACAAGTCTATTCATTTGCACACTTATCCTTAGTTGATTGGTCTTTGAGAGCTTAGGAGAGTATGGGAGATAGAGTAGTCGACAGAGATATGGATATTCCACATGAGGAGCACCGGTTTGAGTGAGTTTGACAGTTTGATCGGCTATTCAAGGCAGGACCACCGGTATGTTGTTCGTCAAAACTCGCTAAAAGTCATTTATTAGGTCAATAAATGCTTAGGGAAAAAAGCTACGACAGATGCGCTGAACTGTAGTTCGACGCATATGCGCTCAGAAATGGCGCATATGCCACAAAATCACTCATCTGATAGATCTTACGACACATATGATAGATGTGCACATATAGGCTGGGAATTGGCACATCCATTGTGGAATGGTGCATGTGAAACTAGAAGTGATGCATGTGCCAGAATGATGCATACATGTCAAGGATTGGTGCAATCATGGTGAAGCAGTGCATCTGATATAGATCAGTGCATTTGCCACCTAGATCGGTGCATTTGCACTAGGAGAATTAGTTGACTTAACGAAATTAACCCAATTGGCATCTTGATCGATGCGTTAATTGATAAGCGATCTCCAAGATTACTGAGAATCTAGTCAAGAGATGATATTTTGTTTTTGATTAATTTGATGTGTTAAATCAATGATAGGATAGTTTTGATTGCTTTGATTAGGTTTGCTTGGATATGGACTTCTTTGACGCTATGCTTTGCTTGGTTGTAGGAGGATATCCAAGATACCCTGATGTCAAGAGAGTAGTTTCCTTTGCCATTGTTGCAGTGGTATATGCTGACAGAGATGGACCACGAGGCACTTGGTGCTATAGGTCTTCATTACATTTGTTTCATGCTTGAGGTTTGCACGAACCTTGGGTTGTTGACTGCAACGGTGGAGCAATTCCACAGTGAGGATGGGACATTCCATCTACCGACCGGGGAGATGGTGATCACTCTAGAGCACATGTATAGGACTCTGCACCTCCCTATTCAGGGAGAGTTGATAGAGTATGAGTCATAGCATGACGCTAGATTGGCTGAGTGTAGATGGGTGTTTGATGACCCAGAGTTGGTTGAACAGGTGATTTCATGGCAGGACATTCATGATTGCTATGACTACTTCCCAGGGATAGTGGCGGGACTGATCGATGGCGTAGTATGCCCCGATAGGAGGTCACACGGGTTCCCGACTAGTTGGGGGGGTGCTAGAGAGTATGATTACCGATGGGACTCAATACGCATGGGGTGTGTGTGTGCTAGCACACTTGTATAGGGATATGCACTAGGTTGTGTATCACAGAGGAGCCAGTTTGTTAGCAAGTGTGTCTCTTTTGTAGTTTTGGTTATGGGAGCACATGGCTATCATGTAGTCGATATGTCTTTTCTATAGGTAGAGAGGTGAGCCTTACAACTATGGGTATGCAGGCGTGATTTCCCAGCACAAGCTGGGAAAGCTTGAGTATTGGAGATGCACTAGATAATGTGGATTTGGTTATCTGGCACCCATACCTAGACTGCGAGGTATGGGAGGATGAGGCTAACAAGTTGCTGTACTATTTCTAGACACAGTGGCTTATTGGCAGGATGAGGTACATATTAAAGTGGTAGATTGTTAGCACGGTATAGAGGTAGTTTAGCAGAGTGTAGGATAGGCCACAGGGGCAGGCATGATTCGCGAGGATCCATGCAGAGAGATATAGATGGGGTCCTGTGGCATTGTACGAGGAGGCCTTGGCAGACTTTCATTAGATTCCCCATGCAACTTGGCCCATGAGGAGGGATATAGTAGATGCGGGCATGACGCTGAATTATGAGGAGTGGTTCACAACTCATCCATTTCCCAGATATTCAGGACCTGGAGAGTTGGCTCCTCATATAGACGAGGAGGATTCAGACAACGAGGGTGGAGCTGACAGGAGGAGGATGACATAAAGGAGGGGGAGAGGAGATCAAGGAGATGATGGAGGAGATCGAGGAGATGGAGGAGGAGGAGGTAGACTGTGATAGAGGAGGAGGTCTAGGGAGGGACCTTTGGGTCAGTAGGCAGTTGTATAGCCGCAGGCTGTAGGACAGGTGTAGGTACTAGTACAGCAGGTGGCACTGTAGAGATAGATGTCACCACCAAAACAGGTGGCACAGTAGTAGGTGCAGGGGTAGGTGCTAGCACAACAGGTGGCACAGGGATAGGGATAGGCAGGGTAGGCTCCACAACCTAACTTACATCAACAGGCCCTTGTTGCTTTACAGGGTTAGATTAGGTAGTTGAGAGCCCACCTGAGAGTAGTGGAGTCTCAGAGAGAGGCCAACATAGGATGGATATCAGAGATATCCAAAGAGCGAGACGCAGCCCTGGCGAGCATGTAGGCAATGAGAGCGGAGAGAGATGAAGCAGTGGTAGCCCTAGGTACAGATGGTACTTTGAGCTTTTTGGTTGCATAGGTGCAGCAGACACAGACACAACTGGTTCAAGTATAGGGTGATCTTGCCAGGGCATAGGCTTAGACTCAGTACTATATCATGGGGCAATGTCAGCAGACCAGTGGGTGCCTAGTTATAGGAGTCAATCTACAGCATCACAGAGGGTAGGTGGATCCCGATCTTTGGCATCAGTGAGAGGTCCCTAGTAGTTAGGAGGTGACAGAGGAGAGGGCAGTGCAGGGAGCAGTGTTCCATGGTAGCAGGGTTAGACAAATTTTGGATACTTGTACCAATTTTTGGCTTGATGTACACATTTTTGATGGCTGAGATAGCCTGTTATGTACTATTTTGCCTTGAGACTTGTATCACTATCTTTTTGTACTTTGTATATATTTTATGATATGACTTTGAGAGATGGACAAATATTTTGATATGTTGCACATTTGGACATGTTTTTATGCTTATATGATGATGTAGTTATTGATGTTCTACATGCATATGTTCTATGTTTATATGTTATGGATGCAATCTATCATATGATGCTTTGTATATGTGATGCATACTAGATGGATTAGGATGATATGAGATGCTAGTGCAAATGTGAAATGTTATTGCAGCTCTATATGTATTTATCTATGTTTTTTATTTTTGAGATGATATATGGATGTAAATGTATGTGGATGACCTAATGCACTTATTATGTATGCAAATGATTTAATCATGTGAATGACTATCTCATGTGATATGATATGTTACCTATGCTATGTTTTTGATATGTCCAAATGTACTCAATTGACACAGAGGTGATATAGATGGGCGGAAGAAAAGAAATGAAGAAATACAGGCTTTCATTTGATATACTGCATGATTTTCTTATTGCATGGTTGATATGGATTTTTTGGATATGGGATGGATATGGATTGTCATCTTGATATTGCAAGTATTTTGCTTTCAACATTGGGAACTTTTTGTTTCTTTTCTCTTTTTGAAATGTTGTAAGGAGATACAAGCATCTAGGTATAATTAGACTGAGATGACCTGAGTATTCCTTACATGGATTTTGATATAGCAAAGTTGATACAAGCATCTAGTCAAACTTGAATCCAGATGACCTAAGTACTTCTTGCATTTCAACAGACAAGGATTGCCCTTTTTCATGTTCAGACCTCTGAAGTCCTTGATGATCTTTTGCTAATCATGTTATTAGACAAAAGTCGTCACATTACTAAAGTTTGATCCACAAACAATAGACAAAGAAAGTGATTATGCCACCATCATAGCATCTCTAGCTTTTGGCATCCTTGAGTAGCATAGGAAGACATAATGACAAAAATCCAAGACTTTGTAAGTTAACCTGTTCACAAAATATTCTTGCATTCAGATGTGTCTTTTTGCCATAATTGAGATAGAATTAGTCTGGGTGTTTCGGTACACATTTTGCTTTGCTTTGGATAGGTTGATGTTTTTGTGCCAAGATTTTTGTTTTTGTGAAGCTTTCTTTGCTACGCGCGCTTGTCTAGTGAAAGGTATCACAATCCCTTATTGGTATTCCTCTTAGAACATGTGGCATTCAAGAATCCAAATCCATAACTAGGTCAAGGAGTTGCCCCTAGTTTAGACAAAGGATTGACTTATTATGGGTGACATGACAAACAAACATGGAGAGACGGACCCTAAGGGACTGACCTAGTGCCTCGAGGGCTCATTGCTAAATGGCCTTGCCTACGTGACGATGTAGAGGCAATGTAGTTCAGGGTGAACCTGATGGACCTCAGACCTAGGTGATGGCAAAGATGTAGAAATGGTATGGACAACAGGACAAGCAACACTCGATGGAATAGACAGGAAAGAATGGGATCGGAGCCTTGGGGGCACATTGAGAATGGCCTTGCCTACGTAATAGCTCAGAGGCGATGTAGTTTGACAATGGTTCAAAGGCTCAGTTCAAGATGAATGATATGATAGACACAAGAGATATGAAGTCACAATAGATGGAGGAAGTGGTTTGTCACAGATAGCACCAGTTTACCAAGTTTTCACCACTTGCTTTTATTTGCAAGGAAGCTAAAAGTACACATGACGCTTGTTTGCCAGGTTTTCACCAGAGGATGATTTTTTTATTATTTTTCTAATTTTTTTGATTTTTTTGTTTTGTTTTTTATCACTTTTCTAATTTTTTTTGAATTTTTAAGGACTCCATTGCATTGGGGTTGTTAGATGTAGAATTTGTGAAGATACATGGTGTTGGTGGGATCATCAAACAATTTGCCTTCAAATGTTGCCAATTGATATGCTCCAGACCCATAGGCTACAATGATGACATAGGGACCCAGCAAGTTGGGTTCAAACTTGCCTTTCTTTTCTTGATCTTGCTGATTTATGGGGTTTTCTCTGAGGACTAGATCACCAACTTGGAATACTCAGGGTTTTACCCTGTGGTTATAGCTTCAAGACATCCATTTTTAATAAGATTTTAGGTGATTAAAGGCCTATTGCCTTCTCTCTTCGAGTAGCTCTAACTCTTGAAGTCTAGATACTCTGTACTCTTCATCAGATATGAGGCCTTTTAATGAAACTTGCAAGGATGGGATCTTGACTTCAATGGGCAAGATGGCTTCAGATCCATAGACCAAGGAGTATGGTGTTGTACCTGTGGGTGTGTGGATGCTTGTACGATAGGCCCACAACATAGGATTTAATTGGATATGCTAATCACGACCAACATCATTGATAGTCTTTTTTAGGATTTTCAAGATGGTTTTGTTTGATGCCTTCACCTGGCCATTGGCTTGGGGGTAGTAGGGGGTTGAAAAGTGGTGCTAGATATGGAATTTGTCACATAGTTCCCTGACATCTTGATTTTTTAAAGGTCATCCATTATCCATGACAATGGACAAAGGGATACCATAGTGATAAATGATGTAGTTCAAGATAAAAGAGGTAATCTACTTGCCTGTGATATTGGCTAATGGCATGGCTTCGATCCACTTTGTAAAGTACTCAGTGGTAGTGATTATGAATTTATGGCCACTGGATGAAGGAAGGTGAATCTTGCCCACTAAGTCGAGTCCCCACTGACAGAAAGGCCAAGGAGTCATTAATGGCTACAGCTCCTATGCTGGTGCATGTATCAGGTTCCCATGGATTTGGCACTTTTTATATTTCTTTACAAAATGATAGGAATCTTATTCCATGGTTGGCCAATAGTATCCCATGTGTATGATTTTATTGGCTAGGGTAGGGCCACTAGAGTGGGTCCTACATTTACCATCGTACACTTCATTCAGGGTGATTTGATATTCCTCACTATCGAGACATCTAAGGAGAGTACCATCGAGACCTCTGTGATATAGGGTATTGGCGATAATGGCATACCGGGATACCTGATGGATGAAGGTTCATTTTTGGTTACTGGAGAGATTAGGTTGGAGGATATTCTCTTTAAGATAGGCAAATATTTTTCAATAGAGGGGGGAATCAGCTCCAACAATGTGGCAAATGATATGGGATTTAGGGGTGTCATATGTAGGATAGGACACTTGCTCTACCAAGAACTCGTAACGTGATTGATTATTTGGAATATCAAGGAGAGATGCAATCATTGCCATGGCGTCTATAGCTTTGTTCTCAATCCTTGGTATCTGCTAAAAAGAGATCTTGAAAAAGTATTCTTTGAAGTCATCTACCATTCATTTGTAAGGGATTAATTTCTCATCTTTTATCTGGTAGTTGTCATTTACTTGATTTATGACTAGCTGTGAGTCACCATACACCTAAAGTTCTTAGATATTCCATTCAACTGCTAGCTTGATGCTAATGACTAGGGCCAATATTTTGCCACATTGTTAGTGCAGGGAAACAATAATTTGTATGATTTAGGAATGGTGCCGCCACTAGGGGTGATCAATAAGATACCTACTCCTGATCCATGCTAAGTATATGATCCATCGAAGTACATTTCCTAGGTTGTTGTGGTTATGTGAAAGATAGATTCATCTAGAAATTCAAATCTCAAAGGGCCATCCTTTGTTAGAGGTGCCTCTCCTAGTTGATATGCAAGTACTTGGCCTTTTATTGCTTTCTTGTCTACATATTCGACGTCAAATTCACTAAGAAGCATGACCCATTTGGACAATCTACCTGTTAGGGCTTCTTTGTTGAGTAAGTACTTGAGTGGATCAATTTTTGCTACTAGTTTGACAGAATGTGACAACATGTAATGTCTCCATTTTTGTGAGGCAAAGACCATAGCAAGACATGCTTTTTCAATTGGCATGTATTGCAGTTCATATCCAACAAGTGTTCAGCTGATATAGTAGATTGCTTGTTCTTTCCATTCATAATTTTGCTGTGCGAGGAGAGCTCCTAGAGCTGTTGGTGTGGCTGAGATATACAGTAGCAGAGGTTTGCCTTGAATTGGTGGCATCAATACAGGTGGCTTTGTGAGATACTCTTTTAGCTGTTGAAATGCCTATTGACATGAATAATTCCATTTGAAAGGGACATTCTTATGTAGAAGGTGGGAAAATGGGTGGCACTTGTTTGCCAATTGAGAAATGAACCTTCTGATAGATTGTAGTTTTCCCTGTAGGGACCTTAGCTGAGTGAGATTTGTAGACACCTAAAAATGTCTTTATCATCAAATCAACTCCCGACATCCCTAAATAGACCAATTTCTCTTCTAATGAATTAATTAAATTTTTATTTAATTAATTATCCCTTCATCACCTAATTTTTCATCATTCTATCCCCAACAATTGGATTAATTTTATTAATTCAATAGTTCAAACTTTAGCCCATTGATTAAATAAATATGCAAATATTTATTTGGTTAAATTTTCCCTCCTTACTAAACCAATATAATTAGCTAAATCATGTTTAACTAATTAATTTAGCCTATTAATTGACCTATTCCTACCCTAGGTAATTAAATAGCTATTATTTAATTGCCTACCCTAGCCTATCTCATCCTAGCCTTAGGATTAATTAAATAAAACCTTATTTAAATTAATCCTAACCCCTCATTAAAGTAGTCAAACCTAGCTTAACACTCTTCCCCACATCCTCCAAATTAAAAATTGAAATATATCCCACATAAGTCAATTTTTAATAAAAATATGTCCAACATCACATTTAATGTCTCTTACACCCCTTACCCATGCCATGCCTCATTTATATCCACTCATCCCCAAAACAAATTTTTAATTCATTTTACCCTTCCCATGTGAATTTTTAATTCACACCTATTCCATCTCACCCAACCTCATTAAATCCACCCTTTTCCCAAGATGAATTTAAAATTCATCTTTATTCCTAGCCCTCCATTCTCCCAAGATGAAATCTAGGCCTTCCACATCATCTCCATCCTCCACCATTGATCTCCCAAATCAATCTCAACCCTTGGATCAAAATCTCTCCAAAATCTCTATAAATACAACATCCTCCAACCCAATTTGGGATCCAATTTTCAAGTAATGTTACCATGTCCAAAAATCTCTTGAGCTAGCTTGTGAGTTGCATTAGAATAGAGCATTTCACATTGTTTTCCCTATCTAGGGTATATCTTAGGATCTCTTGGGTGCAAGCTCCTTCCCCTTGATGAGATTGGGTCTTCATATCAAGGTATAACTTCTTATTTTGCATGCATTTAGTTTGTGTTTTTACCTTCAATTTGGACTTCCTAATCACATTGGCATGCCCGGTGGGACCCGCAAGGTCTAAATCTAATCATCTTTTTGTGAGTTTTATTGTTTGAGACGTGCTTTTCAGGTTTGGCACTATCTACCTGCGTAGCAGCGCCATCTATGGCACCTTTTGGCGCTATCTGTTGTTTTAGCGCTATTTTGCACAACACTTTCTCTCTTAAATCTCACTCACATATCCGTCTGACCTCTATTCTTTCTATTGTTTTTCTAGGTCATCTTCTCTCTATTTTTGCAAGTATCTTGAACGAAGAGGGGGAGGTTATGCTAAAATTTTCTTAAGGACCAAACACGCATGTTGGCTTTCATTTTGTCTCGCTTTCCATTCATTAGACTAAATAGACTAACAAGACCCTTTCCTTTGTAGTCTAACCCTCTATTTTGGTTAGGAAGACCTCTGTTTTGTCAACCTGACAAGTTCAACCTCATATCAGTGCTATTAGAACCTAGAGCAGCCCTATTTTCAACTATGACCAAACAAACCAGTCGCACGTGCAATGGTGCTTTGTTACCTACATATTAGCACTATTTTCTATTTTAGCACCTTCTGTATTCCATATTAGTGCTATTGTCTATTTTAGTGCCTTATGTATATGGTTGTAGCGCTATCTTCTATTCTAGCACATTTTGTATCTTGTTTTAGCACTTTTTTGTAAATTAGTGCTATTATCTAGGGCGGTTAGGATTTAGGTCAATTTCTGTCAGTAGCGCCATTGCAGTCTGCAGTGGCATGATTTGGTCTCTATTTTAGTGCTATTTTTATAGGCTAACCTTGGGTTCTGTGTAGGGACTGATAAGCTATTTGCAAGTCATCACCATCATCCTATAGCCACTAACAAGTTCTTGTAGGGATTTTTATCTTTAGTTTAAATGAACACTTCAATTGGTGCTTTAAAGGAACCTTTTTTTATGTTAGTTTAAACAAACATTTCAATTTGGTGGACTAAAATTGATCAACAAACAACAAACAAATCTTTGTGTGCCTTAGCTTAGAAAAACATTTGAATTTGGTGCTCTAAAATTAACAAGTGTTTGTTAACAAATCCATAAATATTTTGATTTTGGGCTTTAAAAAGAACCACAAAGTGCATCATAACTCATTGGATTAAAAAGAACAACAATTTGCATTTTTCACTCATCTAAACAAGAAAAACAAATCAAATTTGTGTGAAGTGTTTTTGTGATGATGTTTGTGGTGTGAAAAGTGTATGCTCTTCCCTCACACCATTGGTGATCTTGGGAATCAAAAGCTTCTCACAACACTTACGTAAATCACCCCCAACATAATCCAAAGAACTAAAATGAACCTTGTTTAGTGTGACACAAGCACAAAATATACGTATGCTCTCCCCTCGCATCCTTGTATGAACTTGGGGATCAAAAGTATTTTTGTAGTTGTGTTACTTTTATTAATCCTTTAGAGGGCCTGCCACCCTGCTTTGAAAGGTAGGAATGACCCAAGTGGCAACAAGCTAAAGCCAAGCTCTTTTGAGCCACTATATAAAATAATGTGTTTGTGATGAAAGTCACAAGCAATAGGTGTTGTTGTCTCATACCGACAACCAACCTCCCCCAAAACCCTCCAAGGTGTAACCCTTGGAGGCTAGGAGACTCCATAATGGAGAGTAGTGTCGTCGCACGTATGGCCATCTAAACGAATGCACTTACTACAAACCTTTGTTTTAGCAAGCCAAAAGCCTTCTATTTGTTGACGTAGAAGGGTAACCTTTGAAGCAGCCCTGATTCATGCGGTTCTTAGCCGAGGTAGTAGGGACAATCCTAAGGTTTGGTGAGGGACAAGCCTTCGTGGAAACCTGGATCTTGGTATGCATGAGAAGTGAGTGCACTATAAGGGGGAGCCAGTGCTACCAAGATCCTGGAGATACCTGCTTTGAATAGGCACAGCTAGGGGATTCAACAAAAACTATCATATCTTAACCTTAGGTTGTGCAAAGTGCTTGTTTAAGAAAATCACACGTCTTTTCACAAACAAAATCTTGGTTATTGTGTATTATTGTGCTTAAAGTGCTTTCAAGAAACTTGCCAAGAGACAATAAAAATCATTTGATCAAAACTTCATATCAAAACAAATCCAAATCTATCATCAAAATCCATCTTTTTTCAGAGCCTTGACCAACACTGACCTGTTTCAGCTCCATCTTTGTCTACTTTTGGTGCCATTTCACTTGTAGATTGGCGCTATTTGTAGATTGACTTGCCTGAAACTAGAAAAAAATTCATTGTGATCTTTAGGACTTGCTTTTCCATAATCCATAATCACCTTCCAAAAATCCATCAATAATCCACCCATTTTATCCAAATTTTTGCCAATCATACTATCATTTTGACCTTAGAGAATCAATCATCATCATTATCAGACCCTTTTCTATACCATAATCCACTCAATTTCATCCTCATTGATCTTTGCATACCTTTTTGGACCAAACAAACATCCTTACCACAAATAGTCATTCCGAAATCCTTTCGCTTCTCATCAAAAACATATCCAAAATCTTCAAAAATCTAAACACCCATCAAAGAACCATCAATCAAACATCCAAAACTCGTCATCCCTTTGAGCTAAAGCTAGATCTAGATTTCATCTTTTTCATCATACTTTGCTTGGAGAGTCACTTAGTCAACCTTTCAAGTAAAATAATCATCCTTCTTTGTGTAAGGTCATTAGTCTACCCCAAACAAAGAGAAACATCCATTTGTGCAACACAAAACTAGATATGACTTAAGCTCAATTCATTGACCTTCAAATCCTTTTCAAAAACATCATCCTAATCTCCCATACCAAACACCTAGTTCATCTAAAAATTTCACCATCCAAATCAACATCAAAGTCCCTTCCATCAAAACATCCCAAAGCAAATGTCATCTATCATCTACCTTTTTGGTCCAAAACTTTGTAACCATCTATATCACCCCCCTTTTTATCATCCTTAGATTGACACTTTTCTGAAGAATCATCTTATAAGTGAGAAATCTATCCTTTATCACGCTACAAATCACCCTTTCATCTTCCATTCCACTACCACATCCTCTTTTGGGTCCAACACAACCAATCCGGATTCTCTAAGGTCTCCATCCCCCTTTCATCCACCTCAAAATCAAATCCATACACTTGCATGCCCATAACTAGATCACAACACAAGAAAATCAAGCAATGGCAGACTTCAGACAACATATAGGCATAGGGATGCCTAATACCAATGACAATAACCTACCAATCAACCAAATACACAACCCACCTATGATCTTTCAAATTTTGACATATAATCCCAATGAAAATCCCTTTCATTTCTTACAACCACCACCACCACCACCAACCATCCAAAATGTCCCCACCATGTCCCAAGATGACCAAGATGTCTTGAACTTTACACAAGATGCCGATAATATGGACTTGCTTGACAAAATCCTAAGGTCAGATCGAAATAGATATCTTGACTACCTCCTCAAAATTGGTGGCCAACCACCCCACAACACGACATCATCCCAACCATCCACCTCTAACATCAATCCCACCACATCCTCCCAACCATCTACATCAAACACCCAACCTATCATCTCATAAACCTCAACTCCCACTACATCTATTGCCACTACAAGCTCTAATGCTACCACATCTACAATCCCCACAAGTGTCTCCAATCCTACCACCTCCCAACCCATTATCACATCCACTACCACAACTACTATAAACTCTTCTATTCCACAAATCACCTTGGGCATACAAGGGAACCTCATGCACACAAGTGCTTCCACAAGTGTGCCTCCACTCAACTCTCAAACCATAGCCTACATGCGACAATTCTTCTCACAACCACCTTACAACATGACCAACCCATCTAATGTCAATGCATCCCATGTCAATCCATCCAATATCAACCCATCCAATGTCAATCTGTCTCATCTCACGTATCTACAAAACCTCATAGCATCATCAACACATCTTAATACCAATCCTCAAATACCTCTCCATATTCTCCAACAAATCCATGCTTATCAACAACAACTCACACAACTCAACCAAAACACCACCCCACTCCCAAAACCTCCAACATCAAATTCCACCCAATCTCCAACATCTCATCAATCAGCAAACCTACACACCACAACTACCACCAACCCTGGATCTAATGACCATTGTACAAACCTTGATTCAAAAGGTAGATGATATGCAAACTGGGGGCAAACGCAAGCATTATTCTTTTGAGGATATTTGTCCCTATCCATTTGATCGGACATTGTACATGCCCCCTTTCCCCAAAAATTTTGAAACACCCAAATTTGACAAATACAAGGGAAAGGGAGACCGTAGGGATCATCTTAGGGAGTTTTACCTTGCTTTCTTAGAAGTCTTGAACAATGATACATATCTAATGAGACTATTTCCAAGAAGCCTCGGTGGTCAAGTCACTAAGTGGTTCGCACATCTTCCCCCAGGCATTAGGTCTTTCCCTGAGCTTGTGGAAAAATTTGTTAATCATTTCTCCTATAACTTTGAACATGAAATATCTATGATAGACCTTTGCAACACAAAACAAAAGAATGGAGAATCTTTCACTTCCTTCTTGTAGAGGTGGAGAAGCTTAGCAAGAAAACTCCCTTGGCCAATTCCTAAAAAACAACTAGTCACCATGTTTGTGACTAACCTCTATCAAGAAATAGGGTTTCATCTACAGATCCTTTGTGCGTCTACCTTTGAAGAAGTCATTGACAAAGGTACTACCATAGAAAGGGGCATTATCGCCAAGGGCTCCATTAAATTATATGACAACAAGTCCAACAGCAACAACAACAACACCAACAACACCAACAACAAACTCAATAACAACGTCCCCAATACAAACAACAACAGCAACATGCAATCAAATGAAAAGCCATGCTATTGGGGAAAGAAAAAAAATACCTTGAATGATGGTATCATTGATGTGAGAGCCATCCAACATGTACAGAATCAAACATATGCCACTAATGTAAATACCCAAAAGGGGCAATTTAAACAAAACAAACCTCAAAGACAATTCACACCTTTAGGGGAACCAATTGAGGATATCCTCGATAGATGTCTAAAGAAAGGTTTGATCACTCTCCCACCTATTAAACCACACCAAGAGAGTGAGCTCAAAGCCGCATGGTACAATGAAAATGATTATTGTGACTACCACCACATTGTATGCCATAAGACTGTTGATTGCATGAAGTTAAAGTATTGTGTGCAAGACCTCATCGATCAAAACAAAGTCAATCTTGAGCAAAGCACCCAACCATTGCCTACTGCTAATCTAGGAGCTTACAAGGATCCACTTCCCAATCATAACAAAGCCTCATCATCCAATCAAGCCTACAACATCACCCCACCTCCCCCATCCTATGACTCTATTGTAGGGCGGATCAAACCATCGTTTAACCATGTCAACACAATCACCATTCAGGCTCAAGCACCCAATTGCGCTGTCACAACTCATCGTAGCTACGTACCCATCTGCATAGCCCCTACCATTGATCAAATGCCCGCATCCACATCAAACTCCCTACCCCCTCATCTAACCATGCGCCCATCGCCTACCAATTAGTACAACCTCCTAGAACATCTAGGAAAGACCCCTGCGCAAATATCCATACTTGAGTTGCTCTGCACGTCACCTCTCCATAAAGAATTCCTTGATAAAGCACTCTTGGCAACCCAAGTTCTACCAACCTTAATGCGAATCAATTCCAAGCCATGGTGGGCCATATCACTGCGCCTCATCACCTCACATTTTTTTAGAAAAGGATCTTCCCACTTCACAACACTCACATAATGACACCTTACACATCGAAGTCCGCATCCACAAGCATATCATCAAGAGAGTCTTAATAGATGGTGGCTCCAGCCTAAACATATGCACTCTTAAATTACTAAAACACTTGGGATACTCAAATGTGGTTGTAGACACTAGTGAATGCATAACAATCAAAGTGTATGATGACACTGAATGACTATCTGAGGGTACTATCAAGCTCCCTATTCAAGTGGGACAAAAGATAATGGAGACAAAATGTTAGGTCCTTGATCTTGATCTCCCCTACAACATTCTTCTTGGCCGACCATGGATCCATGCCATGCAAGCGGTCCCCTCCATATTCCATCAATGTCTAAAGTTCCCTCACAATGGCATGAAAATAACTATCTATACCAATCCCTGCCCCTTCCAATATTGTAGTTTCTTGGAAGGCCATGACCACACCTTCTATCCGTATAACAAAGCCATCACAAAAGCCAATGCCACAACATCCACCTCATACATCGACCCCACCAACATTGCCACCACTTCATCCCAAACACCTCCACCACCCAAGGTCAAGATCAAGCTTAGTGACATGGGATGTGGGGAATACGACCTACATGGTACCGTTTGTGTGGGCACATTACCCAACCCTAAACTATTCGGTATCCCAAAGAAAGAAGAAGCCAATAATGTCATCATCAAATGTAAACCATCACCTACCTTTGAGAAGAAACATCTTCTTGATCAAGATGTGCTCAAAGAAATATCATTCTGGCTATATAAAGATGAGGAAACAACCCAAGAAGCTCCCACAATACCAACAGAGATCTATGCTAAAAGGTTAGAAATTGTCAAAAACATGGGCTATAAAGGACAAGGTGGTATCAGCCTTCATGAACAAGGGATCATGGAACTAGTCCAAGCAACAAGAAATCCTTATACCCAAGGGTTAGGATATGGTCAACGTATCCTCACTACTGGCGAATGTATCCTAGCCGAGGTCACTACAGTCTCCCCTAAAGTTGATAATGTTAACGAAATGGGCTATCAAGATTCCTTTAGTGATTTCACTGATTTCTTTGACTCATCCATATGTACCATATACAGAGTCACCACCCTAGCCTCTTTATCCAATGAATTACCCCTTGTATACCCGAACCTCATAGACTGGGACCAACAAGGACCTCCTGTCTTCAATGTAGCACCAAATGATGAAGCCATCACAGAAATGATGGGGGTTAGAGATCACTTCCCCCTGGGAGATCATAGAGTAGGATATATCATGGAATTTGATAGGGCTGCCTACTTCAGGGAAACAACCCCTGCTTCCAGTCACAAAAATATAAAAATCAAACATGGATCTGATGGTGAAAACTATTCCACGGCAGTGTCAAATCCCAAAAAAGTAAAAATAAAAGATGTATCTCCTAGTGAAAACCTCCACGATGTGCTAGGAGATGGAAGCATGGGCCTTCCTGAGATAGACAAGGTATATCCTAAAAGATCACCCGTCTTGGTAGAGCCAGCTCAAGAGATGAATCTTGGGATGGAAAAAGAGCCAAAATTCACCTTCAGGGCAGAATCTCTTAGCACAAAAGAGAAAGAAAACTTCTTAGCCTTCTTTAAACGTAGAAATCACAATTTTGCATGGACTTATGCAGACATGCTAGGGCTTGATCCTGCTTTGGTCATCCATCACCTTGCAATATGACCTAATACAAAACCAGTAAAACAGAAGCTGAGAAGAATGAACCCTCAGGTGGCACTCCTAGTCAAAGCAAAATTGAAGAAACTACAAGATGTCAGCTTCATCCGACCAATTGATTATCTTGAATGAGTTTCTAATCTAGTACCAATAGCGAAACGTGATGGCTGAATCCGTTGCTGCACTGACTTCTGAGATCTTAACAAAGCCTACCCAAAGGATGACTTCCTGTTACCAAACATTGACATGATAGTGGATCTTACAATAGGACATGAGATGTTATCCCTCATGGATGGTTTTTCAGGGTATAACCAAATCAAGATCGCAAAAGAGGACCAACATAAGACAACCTTTATATATCCATGGGGGACATACTGCTGGGTGGTAATGCCATTTGGTCTAAAGAACACTGGAGCCACATATCAACAAGCCATGATTGTCATCTTCCATGATCTTTTCCACCACATCATGGAAGACTATGTGGACAACTTGCTAGGAAAATCAAAGACACAAGAAGAACACCTAGATGTATTAGCAAAGATTTTCGACCAACTGGAGCAATACAATGTCTGCTTGAATCCAAAGAAATGTGTCTTCGGGGTCACCTCTGGAAAACTCTTGGGATACATCATCTCCAGAAGGGGAATCGAGGTAGACCCCACAAAAGTCAAAGCCATCATTGAAATGCCTCCTCCAAAAACTCTAAAATAGCTAAGAAGTCTACAAGGGAAACTCCAGTCCATTCGTCAGTTTATTGCTCAACTTGTCAATAAATGCCAACTGTTCCAACATCTACTCAGAAAGGACACAACTTTTGTCTGGAACACTCAGTGTCAAGCTACCTTCGACCAGCTAAAAGAATACCTAGCTAATCTCCCTATTCTAACTCCGCCAAGGCAAGGAGAACCCCTCCTATTATACATCTCAGCAATAGAAACAACTATTGGAGCCTTATTAGCACAACACGATGAACAAGGGAAGGAAAGAGCCATATATTACATTAGTCGCACCCTGATCTCCTATGAGCTAAACTACACACCAATTGAACAAGCATGTCTAGCCCTAGTCTTTACTTCACAAAAACTAAGACACTAAATGCTCAGTCACAAAACTAAGCTCATTGCCAAGATCGATCCACTAAAGTATCTTCTAAACAGAGCTGCTCTTACGGGGAGAATGGCAAAATGGGTCATGATTCTCACTAAATTTGACATTGAATATACTAAGAGAAAAGTCATCAAAGGAAAGGTTATCGCTGATCAGCTGGCTGAAGCACCCATTCCTGCAGAACATCCTACATTGGCAGAGTTCCCTGACAATAGCATCGGTAATAGAAACATGGAAAATGTACTTCGATGGATCATACACATACAGAGGCTTGGGGGTAGGTGTCCTATTTGTTACCCCTCAAGGTGACACAATCACCAAGTCATTCAAAATTACATTCCCATGTACCAACAATGTGGCAAAGTATGTGGCCCTTATCACAGGTCCCCAAATGACAATCAAATGGAAAATTAAGAAGCTAATAGTGTATGGAGACTCTCAACTAGTCATTCGGTAGGTAAACAATGAGTACAAGACCAAGGATGATAAACTCCTGCCTTATAAAAAGATGGTCGATGACTTTAAAGACTATTTTGATGACATCCACTTCAAACAAATCCCAAGGCTAAACAACAAAGCTGCAGACGCCATGGCCACCATCAAATCCCTATTCGACATGAAGAAAGATAGCAAGAAGTGTGAATTCCTGATAGAAGAACTCCCTATTCCAACATATGTTATTCCCCAATCAGAGCTAGTGTGCCAAGTCATTGGTCCCCTATCCCCGTGGTATCAAGAAACCTATCTATATCTTCTTGATAACATCATCCCTCCTAACCTATCCACCTCACAATAAAAATCTTTCATCTGCTAAGCCTCCCACTTCACCCTTGTAGGAGATACCCTATACAAAAGGAGTCTTGATGGCACGCTTTTACGATGCTTAGACTCTAGGGAAGTTGAAGTGGCCTTGCAAGAGGTACATACGGGCATTTGTGGGGTACATTCAAGTGGACCCACTCTTGCTAAAAAGATCCTGAGGACCAGATACTATTGGCCAACCATGGAACGGGACGCCTACCGATTTATCAAAAAATGCCTACCATGTCAACAACATGGAGATCTCATTCACACACCAGCATAGGAATTGCAACCAATCACAACATTGTGGCCTTTTTCACAATGGGGACTCGACCTCGTAGGCAAAATACATCCACCATCATCCAATGGCCATAAGTTCATCATCACAACTACCGAATTCTTCACTAAGTGGGTGGAAGCAATACCACTCACCTTCACCACTGGAACCTAGATATCCAAGTTCGTCCTCCATTATATCATCTGTCATTATGGTATCCCTCATTCCATTGTCACTAACAATGGAAAGCCATTCAAGAACCAGGAAGTCTACACTTTGTGTGAAAAATTCCAAATCCAACACCACTTCTCAACTCCATATTACCCTCAAGGAAACAGTCAGGTAGAAGCTTCAAATAAAACCATCCTCTACATTCTAAAGAAGACGGTTAATGAAGCCGGCCATGACTGGCACCTCTAACTCAACCCCACCCTTTGGGCCTATCGCATAAGCATCCGTACCCCCACAGGAGCCACTCCATATTCCCTTGTATTCGGATCCAAAGCCATTTTACCTATTGAGGTCAAGCTCCCATCCCTAAGAGTATCCCTGCAAAACATAATCAATGATGAGGAATACTAAGTCATAAGGTTGCATCAGCTAGAATTACTGGATGAGAAATGTCTGGATGCATTGAACCACCTGCAGGCCTATCAAAATCACCTAAGGAGAAGCTATCACAAGAGAATCAGAAACTGGAAATATGAAGTAGGTGACCTTGTCCTTATGGAAAACTAGAAAAACTTGCAGGAGCGCCCTAAGAAAGGAAAGTTTGAACCCAATTGGCTAGGGCTGTATGTCATCACAGCCAACTATGGATCAAGAGCATACTAGCTTGCAACACCTAAGGGGTAGCCTCTGGATGAGCCTATGAACATTCTACACCTAAAGAAATTCTACACATAACACATCGAGTACCCAAATCAAAAAATAAAAAAATAAAAAAAATAAAAATAAAAATATAAAAAAAATAGAAAAATCAAAAAAATCAAAAAATCAAGAAAAACTCGAGTGCAATAAAAACTTCCAATGGTGAAAATAACTTTAGTGATGCTTTGGATAAGTACCATGGTGAAAACCTATTTCAGGCACCATTTTTAGTGGCCAGTTCTACCATCTAATAAGTCCTCTTTCTGAAAAAACACTCCATATCACACACATCCCATGGCTTGGAATTCTGAAACATCAAGTCCTATCATCCACCCTATAATATACCACCCAAGCCCAACTCATGGAATGAGGATCCTTGTAAGCTTCCTTCTGTATAGCCAGAAATCAAAAATCCAAAAACAATAAAAAATCAAAAAATCCAAAAATAATAAAAAATAAAAAAAATCCAAAAAACAATAGAAAAATCAAAAAATCCAAAAACAATACAAAAACATCAAAATCCAAAAAATCCTTCCTAAATAGTTCACTGCAAATCACCCATACATCGATCTTGTTGTAACTCATGACCATCAACATTGATCAACTCTCACCATCACACCCATCCTAAACCATTCCCACATCATCAAGTTCTACTAGAACTACATATTCATCTCACCCGCATCTTGAAAGTACCTTGATCATGTGGACACATGGTATGTAGCTAGTCTAGAATACGAAGGATGTATCCAGTACTCAGGTACCTAAGATGCACCCATCCACCCCATTTGGATTATTCCCATACTATGAGCTTATTGGACCCAATAAATGATACACAAGCTAAGTATACGCTTGAAACATGTTCCCTAACATAAAAATCATCAATCAACATACCAACTATAATCCTACACATGGCCTAACTATCCTTTTTCCCACCTTTCAAAAATTATCCAACAAGATCCAACCAATTCGCATCCTAGGATATATCGTTCCTACAATGGACAAGATTTTGTCATCCTATCAACATGTATCTTGGCAAAAGCACACAAAGGCTATTTGTATCTTTTTGTTGGTCTTTTTGATTATTGATTTGTATCTTTTTGTCTCACTCTAGGTCATCTCCAAAGCTACCTTGATCTCATTATATCATGGTAAGTGGTTGACAACACCTGGAGTAGACATAGTCATTGTTTCTATATGCTGTGCTTGTGGTTTGGTTTCATTACTCCAAGAATAGTATTCATATCTTGAAGCCTAGGTCAGTTCTAGAATAATGTGCCTCATTTGCATATACAGGCATCAAATCCTTATATGTACTATTAGCACTCATCGCTATGAGTCCCCTTCCTAGGCTAGGCAAGGTTATACTACCTTGGGCACGCATGAAATCAACCTATTGTTTGTGGGTCTAGTCCATGCAATCGTGGGATATATATCATCCCCTAGGTCATCTCATACCTTTGTGAATTGTATCCTACATTGCTATAATAAACCAAGAAATACTCTCAATTAATGTTATGCAACTACTATTACTAGCTCAAATCATCCTGCTAATCATCTATTCAACTATACCATCTGGGCCTAGATTTCGTAATCACCTACCCTACTCCCATCCCTCCAGCTTATTCCCACTCAACACATCCCAAACCAAACCATACCCCCCCTCAATGACGTGGTGTTTCATGACCTAGCAACTCCCTCATTCACCATACCCCCCTCTCTCTCTAGCCGCAACCAATCATATCTGTACCCTATCCATTCACTCTTATCCTCTCCCCACCTATTCCCCTATCACATAGCCCCACCAACCAGGGTCCAACAAAGAACATCATGTGTATCAAGACTTAATCATCTCACATATCACCTAATTTGCATCTCACATATCACTTAGTTTCAATCCTACATATCATTTAGTTAGCATATCATATATATCATTTACATTTCATTAAAATCCTTTAGTTTGTATATCATATATCATTTACATTTCATTAGGTGCATAACACAAATCATTTAACATTGCATATCATATATCATTTAATTTGCATATTCATTAGGTGCATTTTATAATCCTTTAGTTCAATATAATAATCATTTAGGTTGTATTCCATAATCGTTACATTGCATCCCATTACATCATATCATAATCATTTAGTTACATTCACTTGCATAGCATACTTAGTTAGTTACATTGCATAACCATAATCACAATCATTTAGCCGCATTTTATAACCATCTAGCTATTTCCATACATAACATGTGTTTATTTAGATAAACATACATTTCCATTACATTACATTTTGCATCCATAATAAATGTTTATAAATCTGAACATTTATTTGCATTATACATCATAGTCCATAGATCACAAACATATATCAAAACAAGTAAACCATCATTACATCCATAACATCAACATAATAAATTGCATAAACACAACACATCCATAGCTGTAATCCATAAAGCATACTACATCCATCAACATAAGCATCATCATAATCATATAAGAGCATTATAAATAAACAAGTAGGCCATCAAACAACATCATATCATATATCATCATCACAAAAATATACATCGCTCATATATATACATCAAAAAAATATAATATGTCATGATACAATGCCTCCAAGGGCCAAAATGATACAACTGTCACATAGAGGACCCTCTCTCTAAGGCAGTGGGGGATCCTGGCCTTGATGGTGGCTGTGGTCCTATCTATGTCTGTGGCTATGGCTGCGGCTGTACCTCTACCTATACCTATGCAACCTATTGGGGCACATGTGATGGGGGACCCATCGTCTACTTAACAGACTGAACTGATCTAGATCTGTGTGACCTAGATGCCCATGATCCACTGACCTAACTATAGCTCGATGCACGCTGCTCTACAAGAATTGTCGTGTGATAGAGGGCCTAATAATAATCCATCCATCCCCTAGCCTCCAACAACTATCCTTGTACTTGAGACAACTATGTCTGCGTCAATGTCAAAACTGGGGCCATACCAGCACCTGAAGCCTGCAAACTACCCATCGTAGCCTCTGCCTATTGTGCCCTGGCAAGTGCCGCATCCCGCTTTCCTATCAAAACCACTATATCACCCTGAGCCTGGGCTAATTGTGCCCGCAATGAAACCACCTGTCCATTTGTGCCATCTAATAAGGCCACTGTCCCCTGCAACTGAACCAACTTTGTCTTGTGGCTCTCTAAGAGCTGTAGGAGTCAAGGACAACACTGAGAGGGGGGGTGAATCAGTGTTGTGTGAATTTTCAAATCTTTTTCAAACTTTAACTTGGAGAGCATAAGAAGAGAAAGTAATCATTGAATTGTCAAACACATATGCACATAACTTTGTCAAACACATATGCACATAACTGAGAATGATAAACAAAACTCATGAGTAAAACATACAACCATAGAAAGATGACCAATATGAATCAAGACACAAGAATTACTGGAGTGGAAAACCCTCTCTGGGTAGAAAAACCACTCATGAAGTGCCTCACTGGCTTAACTCTGAAAACATCTTACAAAGCTTCACTGGCTGAATATTATGTCTCACTAACTATTGAGGTCTCACTGACCTACAAGCCTCACTGGCATACTATTTAGAAGCACCAGCTTCAAGGAGCACCAACCCCTATTACAGAACAAACTGAAAATACAAATTCAGAGGGTTTCTCTGTTTCAATACATAACTTTTATTCTCTCTTATGTGTTCAAATGGTCATTCCATTCAAAAATCAATTCTTCATCCAGATATGCTCAACAACACTACTTTTCTCTGTATATTTCATCTCTGCCTTACCAATCATACAATCAATGCACCTGATTATTATTGCAATTGCATATTGTCTTTCTGATCACCTTGTCAATCTCTATATCTGTATTTGATCCCTGTCAGTTCATCATCAATCTGCACAACATCACTCACATCCTTGTTAATCCACAAGACTCTATATAAAGCATCTGTAATATCATTAAGTAAAATCTGAATATACTTTCACAACCCTTCATATTCTCTTCTCTAAAATATCTTCCCGTCAATTCTATGCATTAAAAAATCTTTTGATCTTCCTCTTCTCTGTACATGATCCTTCACATTCTTTGACATTTCAATTTGGACAATTTCTGTATTCAATATTATTCCTGCAAATAAAATCTTCAATTTGATTTTCTCACAAGACAAAAACATCATTCAATCTTGTTGATCTTCCTCAAAAATATTTTCACCTTCTCATTTCAATCCCTGCATGATGTTTCATATTCTCCAAAATACAAAACCCTTGCAAATTTCTTCAAACAAATTTTTCATTATCCTCTTCAAATTCTTCTTCAAAAATAATCTCCTGCAAAATAAAAAATCTTTATCCAATCTGCAACAAAAATTAATTTCTCCTCAATCTGCCTTATTCTCAAAATAATCCTTTCAAAAACAATCTCCAATCTCCAGTAAAAAATCTCCCCACAAAAAAATTAGTCTTTAAAAACTCTTCATAAAAAAAAAACTCTTAATAAAAACCTCCTTATTAAAAAATCTCTTCACAAAAAATAATAAAAATTTCCTTATCAAAATACTCCTTAAAAAAAGGACCGATCAAAAAAGATAATAAGGAAATTACTTAAGTTTTAAAAAAGAAATTATCTATGTTTGATTTCGGTCTTAAGAAAAGTTTCTAAATACTTTTCAAAGTTTCAAGGAAAGACTAAAGCCTTTTCCTTTTTTTCCTTAATGCATAAACTTTCTATTCAAACTTGTGCCCTTTTTGACATTTTTGGCGGTGATAAAATTTAAATTTAAACTAAAAGCCCGCTCATGTATATAACTTGCTCTATCGGTGGAAAGAAAGAGAGGGCCAACAAGTTTAATGTGTAAGGATCCCTTCAACAGGTCACTTTTAAGTGACTGACCTGTAATAACAGGTCAACATCTGATTATAAACTTTAGGGACAATATGTGATGGCCATCATATGTAGTGCAATATAAACTTTAGGGATTTAGGATCAAAACCAACTTAGAATTTTTAGATGATAGATCAAATCTTTAGGTAGTCTCAAACCTTTAATTCTATCAAAAATTTCTGAACACCTTTACCACCATAAATCAGAAAGCACTCCAAATTGAACATTTGATATGAAATAACATGTAACACCATCTTGTCATCCACTCATGATGATCAACTCTGCAAGAACCTACTGAAGTTACTGATGCAATCTGAGATAATCCCAAGATAGTACTGATATAAGACCAAACTCCTGATTATGATTTGAAGACAATATAGTGAAGCAATTTGAGATAAGCATGACATTCTCCATCAAACAACTTGATTCCTGCTACATCCTTGAAGATACCACACTATATACACTTATAGATACGATCAACACACTTATCCTGAATGAGTGAACTATAAATAGGATCCCAATGTATAACCAACACCATCCACACAACATGAAAAACTGAGGACACATATAAATTACATCTCAACCATATGAATTGCATCATAATCATTTCACAAACTGAATACTGAATCATAATCAAATGACCTAGCCACTGAATACTATATGTCATCTGTATCACCCTGAGTAATGAATCTTATCATTATATTCACAACACATAAGATGATGTACTCTTGATGATGTATTCCTGCAACTTCCTGATGATGCACTCCTGCAACAACACACAAGATGATGTACTCCTGATAATGCAAGAACAAACCTGTGAAGTATAGAGCCATTCTCTGCATCTGCAAGACACACCTTTTTGTCATCAATGACAACCTATCACCATCAAGAGCATCATAAATAAACAAGTAGGCCATCAAACAACATCATATCATATATCATCATTACAAAAATATACATCGCTCATATATATACATAAAAAAAATATAATGTCATGATATAATGCCTCCAAGGGCCAAAATGATACAACTGTCACATAGAGGACCCTCTCTCTAATGCAGTGGGGGATCCTAGCCCTGATGGTGACTGTGGTCCTGTCTGTGGCTATGGCTACAGCTGCGACTGTACCTCTACCTGTACCTGTGCAACCTACTAGGGCACATGTGATGGGGGACCCATTGTCTGCTAAACAAACTGAACTGATCTAGATCTGTGTGACCTAGATGCCCACGATCCACTAACCTAACTATAGCTTAGTGCACGTTGCTTTGCAGACACTACCACATGATAGAGGGCCCGATAATAATCCGTTCGTCCCCTAGCCTCCAACAATTGTCCCTGTACCTGAGACAACTATGTCTACATCAATGTCAAAACTGGGGCCATATCAACACCTGAAGCCTGCAAACTACCCACCGTAGCCTCTACCTGCTGTGCCCTAACAAGTGTCACATCCCTCTCTCCTCTCAAAACCACTATATCACCCTGAGCCTGGGCTAACTATGCCCGCAATGAAGCCACCTATCCATCTATGTCATCTAATAAGGCCACTGTCCCCTACAACTGAACCAACTCTGTCTTGCAGCTCTCTAAAGCCTCCTGCAGGCTGGCTACCTGTGCCTGCAGAGTCTCAACCTCCTCCTCTCCACTCTGAGGCTACCGACGGGATGTGGGCCCTCGAACCTCTGCCTCTCTACCTACCCCTGAAGGGCCTGCCTCTACCTGCCACCCTACTACAATAGCCTACTACTTCTGCAAAACCTGTGGTGGGAGCATAACACCCCTATCCACCCTCGGTTGTCCCCCATGCCATTGAGGTCCTCCCTGCCATCGCACCACTCTAATCTAAACCTACTCAACAGGCACCTATTGTACAGGTATCTGTTGTCTCACCTACTACTGGGGCACCTATCCAGCTACCGCTGCTGCTAGCACATCCATCGACTGCTCATCCCTCCCAATCTCCCTCTCCTCTCCATCCCCTCCAACCTCCATGAGGTAGTCTGCAATAATCTCCTCACCCTCCTCCAGGAAATCATCTCCATCAGAATCATCATCCCCATCCTCCTCAAAATCCTCATTCCCTTATCCCATCACCTCCTGTGTAGGGACTACCTCATCTGCCGGGTCAGTAAACTGAGCGGTCACCACATCTGCCACCATGTCTCATATGTAGGAGTAGTACCTACATACCTAACAGTACTCTACCAATCCCACCACAATGGCTACAAAGCCGCAAAATCCTCCAGGGCAACCCACGACTGTATGGCTATAGGCTAATACCAGACATCTCAACGGGTCTGTGCAAAAATCACCATCTGCTGTGGAACATCTTGTCGTAACCCAAACTGTCGCATAAATCATGATGGTAAATACATGTCAATCATATGGTCTCCTCAACCTATCAAGTAGCAATGTTGAAAAGTAAAAGGCATGTGCACATCATCATCTGGCCATGGCTCCACTCTGACGTCAGGTCGCCAAGTCACCTGAATGACATCATCCAGCACCCGTCTCCAATACCGAACCTGTCCAGTAGATGTGTACTCAACATCCTGATATAGCAACACAAAGGCCTCAAACAGATGGTGATAGTACCCATATCTCAGTTGAGTGACTACAATATGCTCCCAGATCCACACATGCAACAAAGTAACCCCGGCTAATAAAGCTAAATCATAATGATAGACAACTATATGCATCTCATGACAGAGCTGTGCCCGCATCGCCGGTCCCTAGGCATACACGGTCTCATGTGTGACCATCCCCTCAATCATCTCTCCTCATCCAACTGGAAATCCCCTGCCCCTCCTATCGGGCATCACTACGCCACCAATCAATGCACATAGGAATAAGGCAAAGTGGTCTACACCTGCCGCCAGTGACCCCTCATAACTCATCTCCTTCTCATCTGCTAACAAAGCCATATGATCATGGCCAAACACTCTGATCAAGGCCCTCTATCCCCTCCTCATGTCGTACCTCACCCACTGGCCATGAATAAGTAGCTTGAGGATGCGATAAACATACTCAAGAGTGATAGTAATGTTGCCAGTCAGAAGCAAAAATGTACAAGTCTCTGGCTTATACCGCTCTACAACCGTGGTAATTAGAGCTCTATGAGTTCAAAGCACTGGCATTGATGCAGCTGTCAAGAGCCCCAACCTCACCAGTTGGGCCCGGGTGGCATCATCAAACTGGTCAAATAGTGCCATCACAAATGGAATGCGTCACTTCCGCGAGGACACTATAAATGACCTCATCTCCTACATCCACAACTTTCTGGTCAAAAACAAAAAAAAATCTACCTATCTTTTTTCTGAATCAACCCTTTCTTCTAATGTTGAAAGCCAAAAACACTTTGGTGCCACAACAGACCATGTTTCACGCCATTTTTAAAGATGGCACTACCACATCTCCCCAAGGCATTAATATAGATAATAGAGCCACTGCGCAAGACACTTTGCACCATTTTCATAAATGGCACCACCCTTCCACTTGGCGCTAATCTAAAGAATAGCGCCAATTCTCCTGATAGTGCATATATCACATATGGTGTTGATCCTACACATGGCGCTAATATTAAATATAGTGTCACTATATAAAATAGCGCTATTCGAGAACATCGCGCTACCCTAATACCCATTTGGTGCTAAAACTCCAAAACCCTAACTCTTTCGCTACTACAAAAGATAGTGCCAAAATGCTAAACACATGGCACCAATTTGCCTCTATTCTACCCTAGTGGTTAGTGCCAATCTGCTTATTTTTCACGGTGTAAGATCTTGTGATAGCGCCACAATCCCAAAACCCAATTCCTGAACACAAAAAATGTGACACAATCAAAAAATCACAAAGCTAGGGTTAGGCCCTACCTAGGATCCAACCTCCAATGCCTGGCCATATGATCAGAAACACTCAAAAATGTGTGTGAGTCGTGGGAATTAGGGATTGCGCTCTACCATCTCTCCTTTGCTCCTTCTTGTCACGAGTTCAATGTGTGCAAATGTGGCATCCTTAGGGCCCACTAGTCTAAATATAGTAAGCCATGTCATCCTTTCGCCAATCTTTTTCCCCTCTAGGGTGCAGATCACAACCTTTTTTCCCCGCTTTTCTTCCCGTCATCTTCTTTTTCCATCCTCTATCCAACCTTTGCTCCCGTCATGTCCTTTCGAGAGATTGCCTAAAATTTTTTAATTTTTTGATGACCTCTCGAGGCAGCATCCCTCACCCATCTTATTCCTTCCCAGCAGCTGGGGCATATTTTTCTTTGACCTGACGCCACTTCCCTCCTAGGTCCTGACGCCATGTCAAAGAGGGGCAAATGTAGACACCTAAAAATGTCTTTATCATCAAACTAACTCCTGACATCCCTAAACAGACCAATTTCCCTTCTAATCAATTAATTAAATTTTTATTTAATTAATTATCCCTTCATCACCTAATTTTTCAACATTATATCCCCAACAATTGGATTAATTCTATTAATTCAATAGTTCAAACTTTAGCCCATTGATTAAATAAATATGCAAATATTTATTTGGTCAATTTCTCCCTCCTCACTAAACCTAATTAATTAGCTAAATCATGTTTAACTAATTAATTCAGCCTATTAATTGACCTATTCCTACCTTAGGTAATTAAATAGCCATTATTTAATTGCCTACCCTAGCCTATCTCATCCTAGCCTTAGGATTAATTAAATAAAACCTTATTTAAATTAATCCTAACCCCTCATTAAAGTAGTCAAACCTAGCTTAACACCCTTCCCCACATCCTCCAAATTAAAAATTGAAATATATCCCACATAAGTCAATTTTTAATAAAAATATATCCAACATCACATTTAATGTCTCTTACACCCTTTACCCATGCCATGCCTCATTTATATCCATTCATCCCCAAAGTAAATTTTTAATTCATTTTACCCTTCCCCATGTGAATTTTTAATTCACACCTATTCCATCTCACCCAACCTCATTAACTCCACCCTTTTCCCAAGATGAATTTAAAATTCATCTTTATTCCTAGCCCTCCATTCTCCCAAGATGAAATCTAGACCTTCCACATCATCTCCATCCTCCACCATTGATCTCCCAAATCAATCTCAACCCTTGGATCGAAATCTCTCCAAAATCTTTATAAATACAACATCCTCCAACCCAATTTGGGATCCAATTTTCAAGTAATGTTACCATGCCAAAAAATCTCTTGAGCTAGCTTGTGAGTTACATTAGAATAGATCATTTCACATTGTTTTCCTTATCTAGGGAATATCTTAGGAGCTCTTGGGTGCAAGCTCCTTCCCTTTGATGAGATTGGGTCTTCATATCAAGGTATAACTTCTTGTTTTGCATGCATTTAGTTTGTGTTCTTACCTTCGATTTGGATTTCCTAATCACAAGATTCTTAGGAGGCGACATTTCCATAATGGATTTCACTTAAGCTGGGTCAACCTTGATTCCATTGGTGGACACTATGTATCCAAGTAGCTTACCTGAGGTAACTCCAAACATGCACTTCTTTAGATTGAGGCACACATTAAATTGTTCTAGTCTTTTGAATATTTTGTCCAGTACTGCCAAGTGTCCTTCTCTTGTGAGTGATTTTTCTAGAATGTCATCAACATAATCTTCCATTATAGTGTGCATCATGTCGTGGAAGATTGTGGTCATAGCTCTCTGATATGTTGCGCCGGCATTTTTCAAACCAAATGGCATGACACACAAACAATAGGTGCCCCAAGGACATGTGAATGTAGTCTTGTGTTGGTCTTCAGGTACAATTTTTATCTGGTTGTATCTGGAAAAACCATCCATTAGTGATAGCATGGTGTGCCCTATCATGAGATCTACAATCATGTCAATGTTTGGCAGGGGAAATCATCTTTTGGACAAGCTTTGTTTAGGTCCCTAAAGTCATTACATATTCAAACTCTACCATCTGGTTTGGCAATTGGTACTATGTTTGAAATCGATTCAGGATAGTCTATTGGTCTGATGAATCTGACATCTAATAGTTTCTTCAGCTCTTCTTTCACCATGAGGGCCACATGTGGGTGCATCTTTCTGAGTTTTTGCTTTATTGGTTTAGCTCCTGGAGCTAATGATAAGTGATGCATTATGAGATTTGGATCTAGCCCTAGCATATATGCATATGTCCAAGCAAAGTTGATTTGTTTTCTTTTTAAGAATTCAATGAATGCTGGCTTTTCTTATTTTGTTAAAGACTGTGCCATGTGGATCATTTTGGGATTATCACCTATGCTGACATTGATTGGCTCTACTGGTTCTATCAAGATTGAAGATCTCTCTTGATGTGTGAGATTGGGTAGAGGGTCAATCCTTCCATCCTTCAGTGCCTCAAAGAAGTTTTCACTATTGGATACATCCATATTTTTACTTTTTTCATGATCTAACACTGCCGCAGAGTAGTTTTCACCATTAGATCTTTCTTTCATTTTGACATTTTTGAGACTGAAGGCTTGGCACTCTCTCCAAAATAGGCGTTGTCATTGAGTTCTATGGCATAGCCAGCTCTATGGTCCCCTGCGGGTATATGATCTCTAAGCTCAAGATAGTCTAAGATGGCTTCATCATTCTCAAAGGTATCAAGCTTAGGGGTAGTACCTTTTAAGTCCCAATCTATGAGTTCAAGGTGCAACAATGGTAAGGGGTTATTGGGTTGGTCTTGTTTGATGGTATTGATAGTTAAGATAGAGGTTTTATGGAGGTCATTATAAGAACGGACAAAGTCTGTGATGGTACTCTTTATTAGCAGATCTATCAAGGGGGGTATCATTCTTTCCTCACAACTTTCACTAACATTATTACATGGGTCAAACTCTAGTGGTCTAGCCCTTGGACCTCGTCTCTCATTTGCATGGGTTGGGTCATACTCGTGGACAACATCGATACCTTTTTCCTCACAAGATAGCTCCAAGACACTATCCCACTCATATTCATTGGAATCAGTATTATTCCCCAATTGCAGTTGCTAATTTTGATCAACCAGATTACTAGCAGATGTTTCTAGTTGTTTGCCTTTATTCTTATTTCCTCTGTTGGTTCTAGATGTGCCAGTGTAACCTAGCCCTGTAGTGTCTCGAGCTATCAAGGTATGAGGTTGGATGGGTTCAGTGATACCATCCCTTCTTGAACCAAGTGGACCGTGTCCTTCATACCCCATTCTTTGTAGCATTTGGAATCCTTGACCATATTGTTTAGTTTGTATAGTGTGATGGTCTTGTTGTGTTGATGAACTACCTTCATGTATAACCATTGTAGGATATCCTTTTCATCACTCTCATCTTCAAGGCTTCCCCATTTGATAAATGAACCTTTGGTAGTTTTGTTTGCTTTGGGTTTTCTCAGGGTAGTTCTTCCATATGATCTGGAAGATAAGAGGAGTTGTTCTAAACAGAGGGATTGGGAGATTGTGTACTCACCCAAGCCCTTATCTTTAAGTCTAAGGTCAGGTTGAGAAGCCTTTGATGTGGAAGCAAGTGAAGCTGGGTCAACACGAGATGAAGATGAAGTAGAGGCATGATTATTAGGAATCACAACTTCAGGTTTAGATTGAATGGAGTTGCAATACTGAAATGGATTGGGATCACCTTGGATGGTGATCTCTTGGCCTTCATAGGGGAATTTTATACACTAGTGGTATGTTGACGATACTACCTTCAGAGCATGTATCCATGGTCTCCCAAGAAGAATTTTATATGCTAGCTCCATATCAAGGACTTGGCAAGCCACATCTTTTACTATAGGTCCCACTCTGATCGGTAAAGTAACAATTCCCTTGGAAGTTCTCTCCTTCTCATCATAGGCTTTGATAGTGATTTTCTATTTTGGATCTATAGCTTTGTTCACAAACCCCAATGCAAGGATTAGCTTTAAGGTACAAATATTCAAACCAACTCCTCCATTGATTAGAACCCTTTTTATCTTGTGTTTGTGGATGAAGGCTTCAATATGAAGAGAGGCGTTATGAGGTTGGGTAATTGACATATCATCCTTTTCAGTGAATGATAGGGAATGAGGTGAGGTAATGTGACCTACCATGGTTTGAAACTATTCTTCAGTGAGGTTCGTTGGGACAAAGGCTTCGAAAAGAGGTTTGTCGAGTATGGCCGTATGGGACAGGGATAGATGCAGGAGTTCCAGGATGGAGATATGTGCTGGTGTCTTATGGATTTGATCTAGGATACTATACTGATTAGTTGGAGGGGTTGAGGCTCCTCTAAGAGTGATTCTATTACTGCAGGTGGTAACATTACAATCTGCATCTTTGTTTATAGTGATCACATTAATGCGTGAATCACTTTCCAAGATGTGGTTAACAACATAGTCAAAGGAGACGTTCGTGTAATTTGCATTGTTAGTTTCACTGTTGTTTTGGTTGGAAGGCCCTCCCTGCTCATAGTTGGGAAGAGGATCCTTGAATGCCTAGTGATCATTATTAGAGGTATGTCCATCAAGTGACACTTTGTTTTGCTTGATCAAATCTTAGATAGTGTGCTTGAGCGCAATGCAGTCGTTGGTTTTGTGCCCCTTATTTTAGTGGTACTCATAGAAATTGTTGTCATTCCACCAAGGAGGTTTGACTTTAGGTTCATATTCCCATGCTATTGGAAGTATTATGATCTTATTTGTGATTAACTTTCGTAGGGCGGTTTCCAATGATTCTTCCAAAGGTGTGAATTTTCTCCTAGGTTGAAAATTTGTAAACCGTGATTCAGTGTTTCTTGGTTTGTTTTGTTGGGGGTTGTTTTGAGGAGTCGATAAGTTGAAGATTGGTTTCTTTGGTGCCACATTCTTAGCATCTACCACCCCATCATTCACAATGCTTTTGTTCTTTGTGATGCAGAGGCATCCACACTATATCATTCGCATATAGCATGAATGTCTGCAGACCAACCTCATCATCATCATCTTCGCCATCATCATCATATTCCTTACAACCACCAACAACATCATCATATTTCGGCTTTACTCTGTCAGCATCATGTTTCCTAAAACTGATAGCATCATCATATTGCGGACACTCGCAATCATCCTCCTCCTGCTGACTACTATTCACCTCCTCCGCTTTCCTCCTAACATCATCATCATGATGTTTAGCGGGCGAACACATCCTCCGGTTGCACTGTTCATCGGGCGCCGGACTCCGTCGGCATCATCATATGCAACACTTCCTTCGTCAGCAGGATATTCAACATCCGGTTGTCCCAAATATCCTGATGACATTCACCTTCAGCAGCTTACCTTCGATGCTCCGCTACCCGACGACACAAGCAACAGCATCATGATCTACTTTATCCGGTTCTCTTCGAAACCTCCTGATGACGCTAATACACTTTCTGCCGATGCCGATACTTAACGACAGCAGGATGAACTCGCATAGGGGGGAGATCTCAATATCCTGATGACGATGACGTCATATCCTGATGACGATGACGTCACCCAATATCCTGATGACCTTCTCAACACTTAGCCAAAAACACGAACTTTCTCTTCCGCATCTACTCGCGATATGCGGATGATTGGCACTCCCGATATGATGATCCTGATGCCGATACGCTCCTCGGCTCCTCCTGCTGATGATCACCCCGACGAACTCGCACTTCATGCACTCGAAAACATCATGATGATGATGTTAGGAGGAAAGCGGAGGAGGTGAATAGTAGTCGGCAGGAGGAGGATGATTGCGAGTGTCCGCAATATGATGATGCTATCAGTTTTAGGAAACATGATGCTGACAGAGTAAAGCCGAAATATGATGATGTTGTTGGTGGTTGTAAGGAATATGATGATGATGGCGAAGATGATGATGATGAGGTTGGTCTGCAGACATTCATGCTATATGCGAATGATATAGTGTGGATGCCTCTGCATCATAGTGGTATCAGAGCTCAGCAAAAGGTCTGGGCTGTTGTGTGTTGATTCTGTCACCGAAAGGGCAGAGGTAGAGATAAGAGTTGATTGTGTTGTGTGTTGATTGAGAGGTTGACAAAATGCCTCCTAAAGGTAGTGGTACTGCAAGGGAATTACAGGAGATGAAGGAGAAACATGCTAGAGAGATGAGGAAGATGAAGGAGCTTGCTGAAGCACTTCAAGCCAGGCTGACAGCCCTGGAAAAGAACAAAAAGAGGGAAGTGGAAGACAGTGAGTCTGAAGAAGATGCAGATACTGTTGAAGATGATGATGATGAGGTTGGTCTGCAGACATTCATGCTATATGCGAATGATATAGTGTGGATGCCTCTGCATCACTTTGTCTAGAATCTTGGTTTATCTACATTGGTATTGGTACTAGGAGTGTCCTTATAGAGATTTATTTGACCCTTTGCGATTAAAGCCTTTTCAATGATTAGACCCATCTCAATGACCTTGCTAAAGGAAGTAGGACATTGGATTTGTGTCTGATAGCTTAGGTCAGTTTGTAAGTTATGGACAAATATTTCCAACATTTATTTTTTAGGCATTTGATGTGGGCACTTACTTGCCAACTGTCTCCATCTTTGTAGGAAGGTGGCGAAAGATTCTCCACCTTTTTGCTTGGTGTTACAAAGGTCCAAGATTGAGGTGTCATGCTCAATATTGCAGGAGAAATGTGTAACAAATTTGTCCACAAGTTCGTTAAATGTTCTAATGTTGGGTGGTAGTCTAGAAAACCACTCCATGGCTTGTCCTCCTAAGCTTCTTGGAAATAGCCACATAAGATAAGTATCATTGTGGGCGACTTCAAGACATGCAGTGTTAAATTCCCTAATGTGGTCCCTTGGATCACCCTTTCCTCGATATTTATCAAATTTTGGCACCTCAAATTTAGAGGGGAAAGGTATCATGATCAAGGTTCTATCAAAAGAATATGGTGAAATATCCTCTAGGGAGTAATGCTTAGTTGATGCTCTTGTTTGCATGTCTGTGAATTGTTGTTGTAAAGCTTGAATCTGTTGAGTCATTAAGCTTAATGCATCTGTAGAATCAATGGTTGCTTTGCTTTTGTCTACAGGTATTTCCTCGTGTGTACTACCCTCAGGGTTTCTTTCTTCCTTAGGTTCTTTTAGAGATTCCACATTAAAATCTTTAGGGAGCTTGACTCCTAGTTGTGCTAGGTGTAGAAAGAATTTAGTAGGGTCTTGGGCAAGTACCTTATCTATTATGCGTTGAAATCTTTGGTCTTGCTGCATTTGGAGGACTTCTTCCATAGAAATTTCCTCATCACTATCATGAGAGGTCAGAATAGTTTTCTCATCCATTTCAATTTGTTTTTGTTTTTGTAACCTCGTTAAGACCATGCAAGGTGACTAGAGATGGGATGGAGCAAGTTTTGAGCAAGGGGTGCTAGAATGTGTCAAGATTTGAGCAAGGTTCTCCTTAGATCTAATTGGTGTCAAACAAGTTGGGTGAACAAAACAATAGTCAAAGTAAGGATGATAGAAATCTGTTTACTTGATGTAGACTAGTTTTGCACAAGCCACTAGTGGAGTTTCGAGAGAAAAGGATAAGTGATCCTTGATAGTGGAGACTCACTAGGTTTTTTTGAGGTTTGATGCGATCAAGAATAGCTTGGTTCTAACCTTGTTGGATTTTGGATGAATTTTGCGAGATTTGGATGATGTAGTGTGGGAAAAGTAGCTACGATGCAGAAAAATAGGGAAATGATTTACTTGCACGATTCTAATCAGATCTTAGAACAATTAAGACAGGTTTGAAATGGTTTTTGAAAAGTTGACAATTTTTTTCCTAGGAAGTACGAAATAGATCACTGGTTTGTATGCATAGCAATAAATGCACCAGAATAGAGTGTAAAAGTGCCACAGGTCAAAGTAAATGCACTAATCTGGCAATTTTCAAATGCCCTGCAACAAGGATCAAATGTACTGTAAGTCTAAGAAAATATGCCATAAGTCGCAGCAAATGCGCCATTCTGGTTTTCAGTATAAATTTGTAGAGTTTTTTGGCACGTTTTTGAAAAAAATTCTATTTTTGGTTGAAAACTTGGTCCTTTCTTGAATTCTAATTTTCAATTATAGCAAAAGACACAACAAGCGCATAGAAGTTTTCACGATTTTTATCTTTTGTTAGTTTTTTGTATTTTTGGACTTATTGACACAATAATAATTACAACCTAGGCTGGAAAGTATAGTATTTGTTGAATCCCCTAGCTGTGCATATTCAAAGCATGTAGCTCCAGGATCTAGTAGCACTAGCTCCCCTCCACGGCACTCACTTCTCACACATACCAGATCCAGGTTTCCTTAGGCTCGTACCCCCACTGAACCATAGAATTGTCCATGCTACCTCTACTAAGAATCACATGAATTGGGGCTGCTTCAAAGGTTCCACCTTTAGCGCCAACAAATAGGGTTTTTTGGTATACTAAACAAGTGGCTAAGTAGTCAAGACAACCATTCGAGTGGTTACACATGCAACAACACTACTCTCCATTATGGAGTATCCCAGCCTCCAAGGGTTATTCCTTAGAGGGTTTTGGGGGAGGTTGGCTATCGGTGTAACACAGCAGCACTCATTGCAGAAAGCTTTTGCCTCAAGCACAGTTTATTTAAAGTGGATTGGTAGGGCTTGGCTTTTGCCTGTTTCCACTCAGGGTTGTTCCCACTTGGATAGGCGGGCATCCAAGGGTAGGCCCCTCTAAAGGTTATACATAGGGAATAACAAGTCTGGCATTCTGGTCACCCAGTAAAGGGGAGAGCATAAGCCTATTGTCATTCAACAAACACAGAAGACAGTGGTTAATCTAAACCTGTTTAAAAGGAAAAAAACTAAATGTGTTATCTACTTGGGCACTTATGCATTTGTTAACTTTGGAGTGTTTAAAGATAGCAATGTTCTAACTAAGAAAGATAGCAATAATGCAAAGATAGCAGTAATGCAAAGATAGCAGTGATTGTTCATTACTATCCTCCTAGTTAAGGACTACATGAGATTTGTATGCATGCATTCTTTTTTACTTTTTTCCCCTAATTAATCTAAGATGAATTAATTAATGCAGTTAAATGATCTATCCAGCTCCTAATCCTGCAAGACAAATGTTAGTGTTAATTAGAAAAATCACAAGAAATCCTAAAATCATGCTGAAAAAATAGAAGCGCCGCTTAACAGTCTGTAAGCGTAGAAACATAGACTATAAGCACCATTTTACAAATGCGCTAAGACAGATATAAAAAGTGCAAGAAGAAGAGAAAAATGCACTAATTTAACAGATGCACCATGAAAATATATGTAAGCACCATGTCGTAGGGTGTATGCACCGGGATTTTGCAGGTGCCGAAATAGGAAGTGTATGCGCCGTCTCAGAGGATGTATGAATCGTAACTATAAAAGTACTGGAATAGTGCCCAAATGCACTAGCTTAGAGGATGCATACACCAGAAGATTGTGTGCACTGGAACAGGGATCAGATGTGCCTCAAGATCGATCAGATGCGTTGACTGAACCTATTTGAAGCCTGTACGGAACCTGTCACTAAGAAACTCAGATTTTTGGTTAGATTAGGGGTAAAGGCTCCACGGAGGGTGCCAAAAATGTTAAGGGTAAAATGGGATGAATAAAACTAATTATAAAAACCCAAAACATCAATGGAATTTGCATGCAAATAAGGAGATTTAAAATAAGAGAGAGAGATACTCACAACCTTTTTACCTTGCGATTTCCATTGTTTGCCTATTCTTTCTTGATCTTTTGGTGATGAAGATGGCCCTCAGGAAGCTTTCTTCCTCACTTTGATTCCTCAAGATGACAAGGAGAAATGGCTCGGATACTTGTTGTGTTGAAGATGAGCTTCAACACAATGTGGAATGGACGATAGATGAAGTGATATGAAAGTGGGGTGCCAATGGTGTGCTATAGATTCTACAGCATAAGTTTACTTGAAAGTTGGATCTGTGAAATGGAAGAAGAGGGTTGTATTTATAGAGTTGTGTGAGAGATCAATGGTGGAAAAGAAATAAGAAGATCAACGGAGGAGAATGTTCGAGAGAACATGCACGAATAGGACACGTGTCATTCAAAAAGATGCTTTGTTGAGTTAACTACTTTCTTGATGAGGATGAGTTTTTATTTCTTAAATTAGAATATATTTTTCTAATTTAAAAGCTTTGTTGATAAAACAAATTTGCTTTAAATTAGTTAACTTAGTCTTTTGCTTTTGTATGACAAGAAGAATTTATTTTTGGAAGATTTTGAAGATTTTTTAGAAGATAAGAAAGCATAATTAAATAAATAAATTTATTTAATTACTTGTAGATAATTTGGAAGAACAATAAAATATTCAAATATGTTTTATTTTTTGGAGATTTAATTTAAATAAATTTACATTTTATTTAAATTTAGAAGAATGGATGATTTAATTAAATAATTAAAATTATTTAATTATTTAGAAGAATAAAGTTGATATAGATGAAATTAAGTAAATAAATGTAATTTATTTAATTAAATGGGAGAAAATGAATCAAATAAATAAAATAATCTATTTATTTATTGATAGAGGAATATGAAGATGAAATAAATATTTAAAATATTTATTTATGTAGAGTCATGTCATTTTTAGGTGTATACAGTATCTTGTGCAATAAGGGGAATGGAGGTTGCATTTGTTGAAGATGGGGAAACTGTAGGGGCATCTGTGGTGTTGGCAGAAGTGGTAATAGATGCATCTACTACCTGTGCTTTTGACTTCTTAGCTTTTGAACTCTCTCCTTTGCCACTAGGCATATCTTTCCTTTTTGTTGCTCTGGTCCTCATGGCAGGAGGAGGATCCTTCTTCTATGTCTTCGGAGAAATCCTCTTAGATTTTCCTTTTTCGGCCAAGGGCACCTGCTCCTCACTATTTGTCTTTTGTTACTTCTTGTTCTTCTACACTTATTACCTCCACAGGTTGATCTTCTTCATCTTCTGATTCCTTCTCTAAATCTTCCTCTATATAGGTCAGTGCAACTCCTGCCTGTGTCAGTACTGTGATTTGGCTTATGTTCTAGATTTTGCTAAGTTTTATTGGATTACTCATTGCCTCATTTAATGATCTCTCCTCTACATTAGCCCAATTTGGAGGAGGAATTGACTGGCCAAGCAATGCTTCCCATGGCCCTCTTTGAACTACATTTCCATCTTCCACTATCTGGTCAGGAAATTGTATGATTCGAAATCTCTTTATATAATCTAGGGACATCCGGGAGTAATTTCTTCCTATTACTTTATAATAATCCACACAATTTGCCCAAAAGTCTTCAAGATGCTCCCGATGGAACAATTTTTACTTAACATATTTTTCCATGGACTTGTGTGGATCAAAGTGTTTCCTCCATATATACAGATGAAGATTTAGCAGCTACAATTCTTTTTTTGAGTATTCGACTACTCTTAAGGTTGTACAAGAATAGTGGCCCTTACCCAATAGAATTGGAAACTTAATATTAACCATGTGCAAATGTTTTAACCTCTCTGCACATGTGAGGAGTTGCCTAGTCAACTCAAGGAGCACCACCTTGTCAGTTGGGTACCAAGGCAGTTTGTAGGGTGCACCTATAAAGCCTTGAAGTCTTAAGTAAGTAAACTTTTGAAACTACAAATACCATATCCTATATTGTTGCACAACATTCATGGCTTTAGGAGTTATTCTTAGTCCAGTGCTATCTTGAAGAAGCCTGGTGATATGCATAGTGAATGCATCATTTACTCTCTTATAATGAATCAATGATTGAGAGATTGTCAGTTGAGTATAGCATTCATAAACCTTCAATTGTTGGTCTCCATTCTCAATTTCTCCAATCTTAGATAATTCGGGGTATTCAGTCCATCTAGCCAAGGCATAAACAACATAGGAAGTCCACCTAAAGGTTTCCTTTGTCTTGAAGTTCAGAAAGGCCTCATGCATATTATCATTGAGGATTTGGGATTAGGGAAGCTTCTCATCTCCATGTATTATCTCCTCAATAAAGGCAAGCATCCATTCTTCAAAGGTAGAGGCAGTAGGAAGCCCATAGATTCTGCTCAATAGTGTTACTAAGTTTCCAATTTCATCATCAAAATCACTCATATATAGTGTGTGAGGTAACTTGATTAAAGTGGATCTTTTGTGCTTCATCTAGCCTTCATTGATTTGTTTCTTGCACTTCTTTACATCTTTCTTGTATGTGTCCTCTTCATATTTCTCGTTTGGGATTGAGTGCACTGGGAAGACGGGTATTCCAAAGATTTTTGCAAGGGAGGTTGAGTTGAAATCTACCAAAATCTGCCCATTTATTGTCTGAATAGTTCTAGTTAATGGATCATATCTTTTTGCACATGCTACAATGAGCTCTAGACACTATGCAAAGGTAGGAAAAGAAGCAACCTCTGCAATCCCATTGTCTCTGACCTTCTTGGCTAGAGGAGTCGGGTTTGGTCCAAACACCCTGAGTTTGAAATCCCCTAGGTCTATGTGCCCTAGGTTGGTATCTCCTATGTTCTTCCATGTAGATGTAATCTTGGTCTCTGGAGGGATTCCTTTGAACTCGTACTTCATTGTGTTAGCTCTAGAAGACATCTATCCTGCAAGATAGTACCTAATGAGTAAAGGTTGTAACAGAGTTGTCCTAGATGTCCTTAGTTCTAGGTTTGAGTGAGGGGTTACTAATTTGATGCCTTAGTCAAGTTTTCTCATAAAACACCTACAAAATCCTTTCTAGAATGCATAAGTTTGAAATTTGTATGCTAACATATTCTATAACATCCATTACATAAGCAAGAAATAAAAATAGTATTTTAAAATCATGCTTAGCCTATGTAATAAATGCAAAGCATTTCCATTTTACCTTTGAATTGATTAACTCATCAAAACAGACCTTCTCCCTTTTGAAATTTTTGAAAAATCATGCTCTAAGGGTGCTTAGCACTAAATTAAGGTCCTACAGACTAAAGTGCTAGATTTTCTATGCACCAAATGGCACGAGTTTTGGAGGTCATGGACTCAAGGCAGTAGTGGTAGTATTCAGTGCTAAGCAGTAAGGGTTGATTTCGGTGTGGCATCTGTATCACAAAGTTTGGCATAGTTTTTGGCTCTGGTTGACTGGTGCTAGTTTTAGGTAACATTGACTGAAGTCAATTAGTTCACTTTTGGGTGCAAAGCAGTGGTTAACAATTTTGGTGCAATGGCTATGCTTGGGGTCAGCGTAGGATTGTAAGGGTACTAACCTATGTGAGATTTGGCAGGTATGGCCTCAAATTAGTAGAGGGTAGATTTAGTGCTAGTTGACAGGGATTACTTTCCATGCAATGATTTTCATCGCAAGTCAGGATATCATGCTTTTAGTGCCAAATTCAGTGGTTTATCAATTTAGCACTAAGGTTATTTTTAAAAGGTCGGCGGGAAATTTCATAGGTGGCGACTTATGCTAGTTTGAGGAGTTAATGCACAAAGTCAGTGAAGGCCAATTTTACCATAAGTCAGGGAGCAATGAATTTAGCACAAAGATCTAAGTTCAACATTTGGAGGGAGATTCTTATGGCGCCGACTTGCACTATTTTAAAAGGTCAATGCATAAAGTCAATTGGAGATAATTTTAGCGCAAGTCAATACCACTCAAATTTGGTGTTAAGATTTTCTAAGCTAAACTTGATGATTTTAACCGATACTACCCTGTGCGGTTTTCAAGGGGTAATGTCAAAAGGCAGTAAGGAACAATTTTAGCACAAAGGCAATGAGGCTCATTTGTAGTGCAATTCACTGGTTTTGGTTTCAACAGGAAATTTAAATGAGGGGTTGCGCAATTACAATGAGTCAATACGTGACCTGAGTTCTTTCCTTGCAGATTTTATATTTGATTTTCCTATGATTTATGGGGACATGTTTTCTAAGAACCACAGTCATTTCACATTCAACTATCCCAACAAACAAACAACCCTAAGAATTCACTGTAAAACTCTTTCAATCCAACCTTAATTTCACTATAATTCTAGAAAGACAAAAAGATAGGTGATAAACAAGATCTTTTGTAGGAATTAAACCTTATAAAACCCTAGGTTACATTAAAAAAATAAAAACATAGATTAGCACCCTAACCTAGTTTTCAAAGAGTTGTAGGAATGAGAGAAATCTATTTGTGAACACACCCTCCCATTGGATTTTCGTCAGTTTGATTTTGTTGGTCACAACTTGTAGAGCTCCAAAATAATTATCAATATGTAGAATGAGCTCAAATAGACTCAAAAACCCTTTATACATCCCTAAATCTTTTCCATTAATGTGAGGTACCTTAGACATCTTGGTGTGTAGTCATCAGAGAGAGATTTTAGGGTTTAGCGTGAGTTTTGGCTTTCACTGACCTAGCGGGGATTTCAGGGTCTACCGACCCAGTGTGAAATTTACTTCCATCTAACCTAGCACTATTTTTAAGATTGACTGACTTAGCATGACTTTGGGGTGTGATCAACAAAAGGTAGTGCATCATAGTTTAAGCGCAAGTCGGTGAGGTGTGACTTTATCGCTTTGTGCAATGAGTGTAGTTTTTAGCACAAAGTCAGTACCTTGGGATTTTACTGCAAAGGCAGTGAGATATGATTTTAGCACTAAGGACTTTTAGACTTGAACTTTGATGAAAAAAGGATACTTGACTTAACTATTTGAAAACCTAAGTAACCCAAACACTCCCCATCAAGAAAAATATGACCTTGAATTTTAGATGGACTATTTGACAATGTGAGTAGAACATCTTAGGACCAACAGAAGCTAAGCTGACTCTCCAAGCCAAAAAAAGAAAGGGGGTCCCCATTTGGTGAAATGGGGCAAGTGTGCAGGGCACAACAAATGACAACTCTGCTAGGGAAATGTTCCAGAGCATTTCAATAATAAACTTTGGTTTCGAACCTGGAATCTTTGTGTTTCCCACATGTTAAATAGGAAAACATGACACTATATCATAAAAGTAGAAATCAATAGCATAGTGCAACCATCTATATCCTGAAAACCTGAGTGTATGCAGTTGCCTTGAATCCCATCCCTTAGCTACTAAGATCCTTGGCATTAAGCTATGTAAGTTGACACACATCTCATCCACCTTGACATTGCCTCACTGCAGTCAGGCATCCATAGCCCCAACAAAGTTGTCTTGTAAACTCATCATCTCAACTAAGTTGTAGTGTGTGCCCAGTGAAATTGACCATCATTTTTTTTGTTGAACTTTATTGTTGGTAGAGTACAATGCAGTACCACTTACCCTTCCAATTTTGCTAACAAAATTCACAATGGTGGCAGAGATGAGGCCTTTAGATTTTTCACTTAATACGATATCACCCATAATCCTTTAGCTGCCTCAGGATCATTAAAAGTGTAAGAGATATATGGCTAGAAAATACTTCAAGTGCACCAACTAATGACTCATTTCCCATGAATAGACATCATATCATCCGGGAATAACTGCGGGACCCAGAGGAAGACCTAAGTATGACATCGATGCTTCTCAAAGAGATACCCTCGATTACTTACCCAACAAAAGACCATTTGTAAGTCTATAGAAATGCCACCACATTCAAGAAATGGAGATCCCCAATAAAGCAAGTGTAGAAAGTGAAAACAAAAGCTAGAAAAAAATGACTATCCTAAGCGAAAGTAGAAAGTAGAAACTAACCTAACAACAACTTAATCTAACCAAAGAAGACAATCAACCTAACTATATACACTAAAAGAAGGAAAAGGATGCCTCCTAGGCCTAGAAGTAGTGCTTCAGGAACTACCCATTGACAGGCAATGGGAGTTCTTCACCAGTGAGGCTCTTTAGTTAGTACATGTTGTCTCCAAGGATCTCATAAATTTGATATGGACCTAGCCAAAGTTTGTCAAATTTACCGTGTTCACCCTTCCTCTCATGGGCTTTGTCCCAATATAAGACTAAGTCTGAAATGTGAAAGGACTTGATTTTATCCCTCTTGTCGAACCATCATTTCACTACACCCTGATGTTTGGCAAAATTTTCAAGTGCAGTGTCTCATTTTTCTTCTAGGTGCAATAATTGAGTCAAGCGAGATGACATCTGATCATTTGGTTCAAGGTAGTCTTGCATGAGTTGGAGCACATGAATTCTCAGATGGATAGGAAAGATAGGATCAATACCATAGACTAAGTGATAAGGTGACATTCCTAATGTAGCTTTGTGTCTGACCCTATCTACCCATAAAGCAAATCTAAGTTGAGTATGCCAATCTCTGGGATTTTTATCAAGCAGTTTTTGACAACCTCAAGCAGGTTTTCATTCGTTGATTCAACCACTCCGTTTCCTTGGGGATAATAATTAGATGAAAATTTTAAAACAATCCCATAATCAAATGCCCAATTTGAAAAGCGTAACAAAGAAAATGCCCCTCTGTTATCACATACCAGAGAGAAAGGACAGCCAAACCTTCTGTTGATGTGTTTTTCAATGAATTCAATTATTACCTCAGTGTTGCATTATTTACATGTGAGAGCCTTTGACCATCTTGTACAATAGTTAGTAGCGGTTAGAATGTACCTGTGGGCAGCAAAAGAAGGTGGGTTGATCATACCAATGAAGTCAAGACCCCACTACACAAATGGTCATACCTCCACAACTGATTGTAATGGAATAACAGCATTTTGTTCCCTCATTGCAGCTGTCTGACATGTGTGACATGTTCTAACATGTGCATGTGCATCTTTGAGCAGTGTTAGTAGTTGAAAGGGCTAACCTGTGACTGGTCCCAAACCTTTCATGGAGACTGGCCAATACTTGAGTTACTTTCATTTTATCCAGACATCTCAAATAGATTCCTTCATGGTTCTTCTTATATAACATTGATCCCTTGATCATAAAGTTGCTACTCTTTAATCTAAGTGCTCTTCTCTAGACTAAATTCAAATGAGGTGGGCAATGCTAATTAAGGAGATAGAATATAATGTCTCTGTACCATTTGTCTTTGGAAATATCTTCTAACATATACTGTTGAGAAACCAAGCCTGGGTCAGTTTTGGCCATTGTTTTCGTTAGTGCTTGGCCTCTTACCATTTTCATGGGTTGTATTTCTATATCAAACTCTTGAAAGGCTGTGACACATTTTCCTCTTCATTCACCCAGTTTGCTTTGCATTAATAATGCCTTGACTACTGCATCAAGCACAATTATAGTCACATGGCTCCTTAAGATGTAATGGCAAAATTTCTTGACTACTTTGACCAAGGCATAAGCTTAGTTTTCCACATTTAGATATTTCAATTCTACATCATTCAGAGGAGTACTCATAAAAGCAATAGGCCTTTCATCAACAACAACTCTCTTTTGTGTCAATATCATTGCACACGTGTGTTTGGAAGTGAAAGAATATTTGCAAAATGATAGTGTATAATCGAGACTTACCAGCACTAGGGCATTGGCTATTACCTATTTGATTTCTGCAAATGCAGCCTTAGCTTCTGGAGTCCACTCTACCTTAGTATCTTGTTTCAACATAGCATTCAATGGGTGAACAATCTTAGCAAACCCTGTAATGAACTTGCAAACAAAATTGAGCTTGCCAAAATATGACTTCAATTCTTTCTTACTGGCTGGGGACTGGATCTTGAGAATCACTTGGATCGATCAAGGTCAATTGATATACCTTGCTTAGAAATTACATGTCCAAGCAACTTTCCTTCAGTTACTCCAAATATACATTTCTTGGGATTAAGTGAAATCCCATAGTCTCTACATCACTACAGGATTTTCCTTAGGTCTACAACATGATCTTCCCTTTTCTTTGAGAAGACAGTGAGATCGTCCATGTATATAATGATGCATTTTCCAACAAGTCCTTTGAAAGCTATGTCCATTACATGGTAGAATGTTGCCCCCACATGGATTAATCCAAAGGGCATCCTGTGGAACGCATAGATTCCCCACTTAAATGTGAAAGATGTCTTCAATCTATCTTCATATTCTACCATTACTTGGTTATAACCTGAATAACCATCAGAAATGACATCATTTGTGAGCCATTGACTATTTGTAGCACTTCATCCAAGGAGGGTAGTGGGTAATTATCTTTTTTTGAGGCCCTATTCAAATTTCTGAAGTTGACACAGAGTTTGATCTCCCCATTTTTCTTGCACACTGGTACTAGATTTGCCACCCAGGCAGAATGCCTTATGGGAAATATATTTCTGGTAGAGAGCAATTTCTATACTTCTTTAAAAATTAAAGGTTCTAGCAAAGCATTAATGGGTCATTGTCTTTGCCTAAAAGGTTTTGCTCCTGTCTTAAGAGGTATCGTATGAGTTATGATTGAGGTGTCATACATCTTGAGATCTTCATAACTCCAAGCTATGACCTCATGATAGTCCCTCAATGCACAGATAATTCTTGTCCATTCTTCAGTAGTGCTAGCTTTCCCAATGAAAACATTCTCAATATCCTCAGCAGTCCCCAAATTATATGGCTCACACTGCGCACCAGGGGATTCTCCCTATTTCTTCTAAATTCCAAATTGATTTGAATCAAACAACTATTCTAACTCTACCATCCCTTGAGGAATAGTGTTCGTCTTTAAGTTGAGAACTCCTCTATCCATTTCAACAGGTGCTAATTCCTCCTCATCTATTATCTGAGTAGCAAAAATATCTGATGAAGTGAGAAATTTAATTATGTGCTTGTCATCTTTGTAAACCTGAAAATTCATGATGTTATCTGGTACAGAAGGAATCAAGACCAATTCTACAATAATTTATTCAAGTCTGTCGTGGACAACGGCTACAGAGAACTAGCTGCCTGAGCCAAGGCATCAGCGACATGGTTTTCCTTTGAGGGATTAGTTGGATACTGAAACCATCAAAGCATTTGATCAAATCCCATACACAATTCATGTACCTATTCAACCTCTTATCGTTTCATGAATATTGCCTTCTCACTTGCTTAACGACCAATTTAGAGTCATCAAACTCCTGAATAATTTTAACCTTTTTCTAAAGTGCCATTACCAATCCATGTACCTACAAGGACTCATATTTCGATACCAAATCCCATCAAATCCCATACACGATTCTAGTACCAAGGACTCATATTCTGCAACATTGTTTGTATAGGGAAATTGTAGTCTATAAGTAGATAAGTAGGAATCCCATATAGGACTGATTAATTTGAACCCTGCACCAGACCCTTGTTTACATCTTGATCCATCAAATCGTAATGTCCAAATGCAAGATTCAATTCTCTTAACACCATCCACTATTTGTTGTCTTTTATTTGACTGAGATTCCTGACCAACTGTGTTTGGGGTAGCCTGACTTTTCTTTGGAGTTGCTAGAATCTTCAGACACTTTTGTACTTGTTTTACTACCTCTTGACAGAGGGAACATGTAAATTTAGAGTGAGAGGCATCATGAATGCAACACCAATTGGGCAGCAACAACTCATCAATCTGTATTTTCTTTCCCACAGTTAGTTGGTCACTCATGCATCTAGCCACAAAAATTCTTGAATCCCTCAAATATCCCTAGTTCTTCATTAGCTAAGGAGGGTCCATAGTTAGAATAAATGCACGCCTCTATGCTTTCACCCTCCTTGGTGAGGGGTAGATCATCTTTTCGAATGTTGTTTAGCATAAGAATCTCTTCTACTTGATTTATTTGTAGCAGGTAAACTCCCAAGTCAACTTCTGAATATAATATTTCATTTGTTTGATTATACTCTGTGATCATATGTTTCATCTTGGGTTTTCTTTCAATCTAGATTTGATTGGCCAGTCCTTTCCATGGCAGCCACATATGAGAGAAATTAGTGGCCATGTAACCATTCAACATTTTGGACCAATCCCTACTCAAAAGAATGCCATATTGGTCAGGGATATCAATTACTTGGATATCTATGTAATGTTGTACTCTGGGGTCTGATGCAAGCCGCATATGGATGTGATTCAGTTCCCCCAAAACATTTACTTATGTTTTGTCCAACTAAGTGACTTTTCTAGAGGATTTGGCAAGAGTTAACCCTAACTCTTTGCAGATAGATAAAGGCATGACATTGGTAGAGGCCCCTGAATCTACTAGACAGTTGTGAAGATTTTTACCAAATATCCTGATGAAGGGCGTAAATCACAAAACACACGACAACAAAAATTGAACACAGAAAATAGGACTTTCTTTTATTGATCTGGACAACTCATTACATTACAAAAGCTTAATTACAATTAGAGGATGAATCCTCTACTAGCTACAACACATTACAACTTTCCCAACCTCAAGGCTCTAGAATCTTCAACCATCTGTAACCCCAAATCAGCTAGGGTTTTTGTTTTCCCACCTATTCTTGACTCTACATTGGCCCCCTTAACTCTACTACTGTCCAGGGTTCCCAAAATAGTCATAAATAGCATTTTTTTGGCAGCCTCTAGCTAAATTTTGAAATTTACAACTCCCTCCAAAAGTAGGTCAACTTCCAGGAAGCATAACTTTTGATCCAAGTGTCTGATTGATGAACCGTTTTAAGTGCTAGAAAGCTCGCGATGTGAACTATCATGCTAGAAATCCATAAATGGATTTCTATCAACTTTTTGGGATGTTATGGGATGTTTTAGTGCCTCATATCTCGTTTCAAAAATTTTCAGGGGCTTTTCAGAAAATAAAAACTTTAATATCTTTTAGCTCATAAATGATCTTTGCCTGATTCCTTTGCCAAAGGTCTTATATTTCCATTATTTAACTTTCTGTAAGTTTTTGCTTCAATATGTGCCCAAATGCAAACTTTCTAAAAATAGCAGGTACATTTTCCAAAATAGGCAGGTTGCTATTTTTAGTAGTTTAGGAAAAATTGAAAGTCCTACATCATTATTCTAGATATTATGGAACCAAAAACACTAATTATGGAAAGAAATGAAAACAACTACAATAATTTTGAATTATCTTCTTTTTGGGTGATGCAAGATTGCGCTTACACCACTGGATGCTCCTACATCAGACACCCAAGGTAATTTGAGAAGTGACCCTGTCATGTCTCAGATGTTTGTGTGAGGAAAACCCAAATGGTCAACCTCTGCCTTAGACAACCAAGAAGAATCTTCAACAGGCCTTCTTTTCCATTTGACCATATATTCTTCATATTGCTTGTTCCAAGTACTTCTTCCCACATGGCTATCCAAGATCTCTTCTATCTCCTCCATTGAAGTAGATGCCAGAATACTCCACTGCGCTTCTGTTGGTTCATCCTCTGTTCCACCTTTATGATATTCTGATAAATTAGCAATGTTGAAAATAGGGGAAATATTGATCCCACTCAGCAGCTCTACCTCATATGCATTTCTTGAATCATGCTTCTTCAGGATTTTGCATGGTCCAAATTTCTTTAGTTTCAACTTTATTGTATGTTCCAATTGGGAACCTTTCTTTTCTCAAGTGAAACATGACTTCATCTCCTACCTAGAACTCCTTATACCTCCTCTTCTGATCTTCCTTAGCCTTGTATTGAATATTCATCTTATTAATGTGATTTCTCACCTCTTCATGCAAATTCTTCAGATGTTCTGTAAAGTCTTCGACTTCAACACTTGTCTTTTCTCCTTTGTCCAGCTTCCTCAACTTAGAAGCATTTCTCAGGCTATTGCCATATACAATCTATAATGGTGATTTACTAGTACTCCTATTGACAAAATTGTTGTAAACAAATTTTTCCTGTGATAAAATCAAATCCGATCCCTTGGGCTTATCTCCTACTAAGCATCGTAGCAGGTTACCCAAACTCCTATTCACCACTTCCGTCTGTCCATCAGTCTGTGGATGGTGTGCATAATTGAACTTCAAATCTGTCTTCAACTTCTTCCATAATGTCCTCTAGAAATAACCAACAAACTTGGTATCTCGATATGAAACTATGCTCTTTGGTAGACCGTGTAATCTCACCACCTCCCTGAAAAATAATTTAGCAATATGAACATCATCATTAGTCTTCTTACAAGGAATGAAATGTGCCATCTTCAAGAATTTGTCCACCACCAAAAAAATGGAATCATGTCCTCTCTGTGTCCTTGGTAAACCAAGAACAAAATCCATACTAATAGCATCCCATGGCTTCTCTGGTACATGTAGTGGCTGATATGGACCTGTATTCTGACTTGCTCCTTTCGCCATCTGACATACTCTGCAACTCTGCACAAATTTCCTCACATCCTGCTACAACTGTGGCCAATAATAATTTTCACCAACAATAGCAATGGTCTTATCTTGACCAAAATGTCCAGCAAATCCTCCACTATGCTTCTCCTTAATCAGGTTCTCTCTCATGGAACTCCTTGGAATGCACAATTGGCTTCCTCTCAACAACATGCCATCTTGGATTGTGAAATCCAACCATTTTGTCCTATCCAAAGTAATAGGTTCCAAACAAGCTTTCTAGGCCTCTACAAAATCTGGATCTTCAGGATACAAACTTTTTAGCTCATCGAATCCAACAACCTCTATTTTCATTTTAGTCAACAAATTTTGCCTTCTGCTCAAGGCATTTTCAACTCTGTTGGACTTCCCAATCCTGTGCTTCAAAACAAAAGTATAGCTCTGCAAAAACTCAACTCATTTTAAGTGCCTTTGGTTCAACTTTCCTTGACTATTAAGATACTGCAAAGCCTGATGATCAGTATATAAAACAAACTCCATTGACAACAAATAATGTCTCCATTTCTTCAAAGATTGAACTATTGCATAAAACTCCTGATCATAAACATAATAATTTTTCTTGGCATCATTAAGCTTCTCACTAAAATAGGCAATGGGCTTACCTTCTTGGCTCAAAACAGCTCCTATACCACTACCACTAGCATTGCAATCTACCTGAAATAACTTATTGAAATCTGGAAGTGCCAAAATAGGTTGTTCTATGACTTTCTACTTCAATGTATCAAAGCTCTTGTCTACTCCTTTAGTCCATCTAAACTCTTTTCTATCCCCTCTCATTGTCTCAGTTAGGGGTGCACAAATGCTACTAAAATTCCTGATAAACTTTCTGTAAAAACTTGCCAAACCATGAAAAGATCTTACCTCCATTGCACTCCTTGGCGTAGGCCATTCAATGATAGCCCTTACTTTTTCTGGTCCATCTTAAGACCTTCCTCTAAGACAACAAATCCCAGGTATACCAACTCCTTCTTTGCAAAACTACATTTCTTCAAATTAATCAGCAACTCCTCCTCCCTCAGCTTCTCTAGAACTCTTCTGATATGCATCAAATGCTCATCCCAAGTCTTGCTGAAAATCAAAATATCATCCAAATAAACAATAACAAAACTTCCCAAAAATTCTTTTAGTACCTCATTCATGAGCTGCATGAATGTGCTCGGTGCGTTGGTTAGCCCAAATGGCATGACTAACCACTCATAAAAACCTTCCTTTGTCTTGAAGGCTATCTTCCATTCATATCCGTCTCTAATACGGATCTGGTGATACCCACTCTTCAGGTCAATCTTCGTGAAGTACTTGGCTCCACTCAAATAGTCCATTATGTCATCCATTCTGGGCAATAGAAATCTATACTTGATTGTGATCTTATTGATGGCTTGAGAGTCTATACACATTCTCCACTCTCCATCTTTCTTTGGTGCTAGTACTATAGGTACCGCACATGGACTTAGGCTCTCTCTTATCAATCCCTTCCTCAACAACTCCTAAACTTGTTTGTTCAACTCTTCACTCTCAACTGGAGTCATTATATGGGCTTCCTTATTTAGCAAACTGGCTTCTAGTATCAAATCCATTTGATGACTTATCTTCCTTACTGGTGGTAAACCCTCTAGTACACTATCAGAGATAATGTCTTGAAATTCTTCCAACATATCTTAAACTTCTACTGGTACATCTTCACAGATCTCTTGACTAATATTAGGAATCAATGCAAAGCAATGACACTCATGCCTCATACCCTCCAAAAATTTCCTACCATCTACTAGGCAAATTTTGGCAGTACTACATACCTTTTCTTCCACCTCCTTCAAGGGCTTCAACTTATGACGAACTCCATCCTTTGTTAGGGAATATGTGTTTGCACAGTCATCATGGACAACACTCCTATCATACTGCCACAGCCTCCCCAATAGCATATGGCATGCATCCATCAGTATGATATCACATAGCACCTCATCATGGTAGTCACCAATCTTGAACTTCACTAAACACTGCTCATTGACCAAAGCTCTATGGTCCTTCTACAACCATGCAATCTGATATGGATGTGGATGCTCTCTTCTTGTTAACTTCAACTTGTCAACCATCTCCTCTGAAACAAGATTATCAGTACTTCCACTATCAATAATAATATCACAACACTTACCTTCACATTTGCACCTTGTGCGGAATAAACTCTTCTTCTGATTGGGTTCTTTCTCCTCATTCAGCAAGGTTCTTCTGACAACTAGGGTTTCTCCCCTTTCAGCATCTTCAGAATGCTCAGAATATACATCTTCATCTACATGTGCAACTCGTGCATTACCTTCAGGTCTTCTATTTGTCCTTCCTTGATGTTGTGGACACTCGTATGCTCGATGCCCTTCTTCTCCACATTGGAAATAGGTTCCTCTAAAACCTTCTCTTCCAGGTCCTTTTCCAAGTCTACCTCTTCCTCTTTTCTCACCATTGTTCTAGTCATGAGGGCGGTAGGTATTATCTCCTCTCTGATTTTGACTGGTGCCAGCTTCTTCATTTTTCTTTACATCTTCATTTCAACCTCCATAGGGTCTTCCACCAGTCCTTCCACCTTGACCTCTTCCCCTTTACTTGTTGTCAAATCTTTTATTCAACTTCTCTTCCACCTTCAGGGAAAATTGATACGCATCTTCTATGGTGGTCATTCTGACTAGGCTCAGCTCTTCTTGAATACTTGGCCTCAACCCATTAATATAATGGGCTACCTTCTCCTTATTGGCCTCTACATGAGTAATCTTATAAAACTCTTCTGTATGCTCCTTAACAGACTTATTACCTTGCTTCAGTCCTTGTAGCTTCTTTAACAACTCCATCTCATAGTCCACAGGAATGAACTGCTTCTTTAGTTTCTCCACCATCCGATCCCATCTGGTGATCTTTCCTTTTCCTCTTCTGTTCCTCTCTAATTGGACCTCCTTCCACCAAATATTGGTGTGGCCCTTCAACTTTGTTTTTACAAACTTGACCCGATCTGGGTCCTCCACATCTTCATACTCGAAATACTCCTCCATGTCATTGATCCAATCAATAAGTTGTTCCAGATTCAAATCTCCAGAATATGTAGAAACTTTGATCCTAGGCCTCTTTCTAATCTTATAAATGGCCCTCAACAACCTAACTTCTGTAGGATCTCCTATAGCTTCTTGTTCTTCCTTAGATAGCTCCTCTTCAGCTTCATCTTCGCTTTCTTCTCTTGTTCTCGGCTCAAACCCACTTCACAGATCCTCTTGCAATGCATCGATTTGCCATTAAAGGGCTCTAAAATCCTCTTCTGTCAAAGCATTTTTCCCAACATGATTTCTTCGTGGAGGCATCTTGATCTCTGCAGCAAACCCACAACCTCAGGTCCTAGTGCAAACTATCTTATGGTTGGTGATCTGTCTACACACTCAGGAACCATTGCTCTGATACCACTTGATGAAGGGGGTAAATCACAAAACACACAACAACTAAAATTGAACACAGAAAATAGAACTTTCTTTTATTGATCTGGGCAACTCATTACATTACAGAAGCTCAATTACAATTAGAGGATGAATCCTCTACTGGCTGCAACACATTACAGCTTTCCCAACCTCAAGGCTCGAGAATCTTTAGCCTTCTGTAACCCCAAATCAGCTAGGGTTTCTATTTTCCCACCTATTCTTGACTCTACACTGCCCCCCTTAACTCTACTACTATCCAGGTTTACCAAAATAGCCATAAATAGCACTTTTTTTGGCGGCCTCCAGCTAAATTTTGAAATTTGCAACTCCCTCCAAAAGTAGGTCAACTTCTGGGAAGCATAACTTTTGATCCAGGTGTCTGATTGATGAACTGTTTTAAGCGCTGGAAAGCTTGCGATGTGAACTATCATGCTAGAAATCCATAAATGGATTTCTATCAACTTTTTGGGATGTTATGGGATGTTTTAGTGCCTCATATCTCGTTTCAAAAATTTTCAGGGGCTTTTTGGAAAACAAAAACTTTAATATCTTTTAGCTCACAAATGATCTTTTCCTGATTCCTTTGCCAAAGGTCTTATATTTCTGTTATGTAACTTTCTGTAATTTTTCACTTCAATCCGTGCCCAAATGTAAACTTTCTAAAAATATCAGGTACACTTTCCAAAACAGGTAGGTTGCTATTTTTAGCAGTTTTGGAAAAACTGAAAGTCCTACATCATTATTCTGGATATTATGGAACCAAAAACACTAATTATGGAAAGAAATGAAAACAACTACAATGATTTTGAATTATCTTCTTTTTGGGTGATGCAAGATTGCCCTTACACCACTGGATGCTCCTACATCATATCCCGAGGGTCAGGAGGAAAGGAGGAGACTCTCTTTTTTCTTTATATATGGTTACCTTTTACTCTATGTCTGTGACATGGATTCTTTCTTTCCCTTTATCTATATTGTCCTTTGTTGGAAGCTCTTTTGAGGATGAATCTATTCTAGAATTAGCTCCTATGTTATGGAGGAAGGTTGTCCTAACCTCTAGGACCTTCATCAGTTCAAATATTGACAGAATGACCTTCATCTTCTTGAGTTCATCCACTACATAATGCCATAACTTATCTAATTCAGACCTCTAAGAGGTTTCAGCCATTTGACCCTAACTTGCAACTTGAGGTATTGGGAGTCTTAGGGTTATTGGAAGCTTTAGGATCAAGTAGGATTTGGTAATTGTTAGAAGGAATAGAAGTGGTAAAAGGCCCCTTTGGCTTGTTACTTTTGAGATTGTATAGGGTATTGTTATACTGCTGATATGTGTGTACTTCATCATACTCTTCTTCCTTAGGTTGATTTTCATTTTGAAAATGAAAAGTATAACTATCCAACACAAGGGCAGTATCATACCTCTGAGTGGGTACCAATTCATACCTAGTTGGTGGAGTCTCTTGTGCTTCTGCATTCTAGACCTCTCTCTAAAAGATGTTGGATGCAACTTAAAATTCATGACAGTCTAGTTCAGAATGTACATTCATGTTATGGAGCCTACACCATGAGGACAATACTGCTTTAGCCAGCATCACTCGGCTAGGAGGATGATTTTCAGTGCTCTAATTTTCCAATGGTGAGGGAACTCCACCATTATTTGGTATAGTATTCCAAGCTTGATTCTGCTACTAAAAATTATGATTTTGATATTGACTCTAATTTTGACTCTTTTGTTGTAAATAAGCATTCTGATTTCTCAAATGAGTTACTTTAGTAGTAAGCTTCTTCATTTGTTTTTCTAACTCCCTGATGTCATCTTTATCATCTTTGGTTTTGGTGGCTTCAGCTGATTGGAGGAATGACATATAAGCGAGAGGTAGTTTGGCTATTCGGGCTCCAAGATGAACAACTAAGGCCTGTATTGCTGCAGGGATTGGAATAGGATTCATCACTGGGGTATGGTTAGCTAGGGCCTGATTGTTCATAGGTATCTGGTTTGGCATGGCTTTAGGACCCATGTGGTTCAATGGACCTATTGTTGTCTGTCCCAACTATGTGTTCAACATGACAGCTTTAGCATATGCCTGAGCTAGAGTGGCCAGAGCTGGGTTAGCTATTCTCACAAACATGGAAGTAAGTCTATCTAGGGCTGCTGCTTGAGCAAGGGCATAAGGAGCTTGTAAACGACTGTATGCCTTGTGAAATCAATTATTGAAAGAACTTATTAATTCCCCTTCATCTCTGTGAATTTCCACAAAGGACCTGTAAAGGTCTGTAGGGGTAGTGGGCATCTTGAAGTGGTCCAAAAATGCATTTTTCAAATTCAGCCATGAATTAATGGAAGCTGAAGAGAGATTAGCAAACTAGTAATAGGCTTCATCCTACAGTGAGTAGGGAAATAATCTGCAAACCACGTCCTCATGTTGTACCTGAAGCATGAACATACCGCTCTCAAAGATCGTAATGTGTTCATCAATGGTTCTGTCAGGGTCATTGGTGCAAAACTTTGAGCAAAACTTATCAGGATTTTTGGGCATATCATGGTAAGCAATGAAATTGAGTGGGGACTAGTTATTAGTAGGAAAAAAGGCCATGGCTAGGAGATCAACTGGGAATGTAGGTGGGTTTCTTGGAGTAGACTGGGCCCTTGGAGTTCTGGGCACTCCTTGATCTCTCCTAGTTCTTCTAAATTTTGTCAGAGACAATAGTTCCTCTCTAGCTGAGTTGGAACTAGTATGTCTTTTCCTAGTCCCTAGACTTGTTGATTTTATGAAGAGGACTTGTGTTGGGCCCTCCTTCTAGCACCAATTCTGTTGATGGTATTTTTAGCACACAGCAACGTAGGTGAAATAAAGACTATCTTGAAAGGAAGCAAGGTACGCGGAAAACGCTTCCTACCCTGATCTACTAAGGAAAGATTTATGCAAATTTCAACTTTTATAGTTATAGATTAAGATGTACACTAACAAAAAGATAATAACAACTTCCATATGCAAACACAAAACTCACAACACAAGATATACGTGGGGAAAACCCTTTTAGGCAAAAAAACCCCACACTCCAAAGTTGCCCAATATATTATTCAGGAATCAAGAAGGTTACAGTATACTTGTAGAGCAAGCTTTTACAGGAGTATATCCAACCAGCGATTTAGGAGGGAACTTGACATCTATAAGATTCTTACACACAACCTCCATCTCTAGCTCCTGATATATAGGAGATACAGTACAGTACACTGCCAACGGTAATTACAAAACCATGAGCTAAAACCAACCAAAATTGGCACCCAAATTATCTCCAATCAAAGATGCCTTGTGATGTGCCAAACCATACACCAACACATGTAACTCTCCCCTTTACAACTCTTTTATGTGTCCAACATGTTTTTACATTTCCCAAAAATAGAAGGTCCATCTTTTGTAGGCCATAACTTTTGATCCGGGTGTTCGATTGACAAATCATTTAATGCGTTGGAAAGCTCGTGAAGAGATCTATCACCCTATAACCTTCTTCCTGGTAATGACAATTTTCAAGACATTTAGAGAAGTTTCAATTCTGGTAATTGAATTCAAAGACTTTTTCTAGCAGTTTCAAAAAATAGAAACTTTAATATCTCGCAATCCTGATATGATCTTGAGACGAAACTCACCCGAGATGTTCACTTAGTTGTTTTGCACCTTCTAGGAAAACTTTTAGGTCAATCTAAGCTCAATCGAAGGACTTACTAAAAATAGTAAGTATCATTATTTTTAGTTCATATGAAAACTTTTGGAAACTTTGAAGTTTCCAAACCATTCTCCAAGATAAAGGGTATTCAAAAGACTAAAACTCGGAAGAATAGTAATCTTTCAAAGTTGCAAGGTTGAGACAGTTTTCTTAACATTCTCCCACTTTTTGAACACCTTGCAAGAGCAAAGGGGGTATCAACACAATGATTTAATTGCTAAGGGCTGAGAGGCTCATAGACTCTAAAAACCATCTGAACTTCTCTGTGCTCACAGGTTTTGTCAAGGAATCTGTAACATTTGTCAAAGTATCAACTTTCTCCGAGTTTACCTTCCCATCCTCTACCATGTCATGAACAAAATGGTACTGGACACCAATATGCTTAGTCCTTGCGTGGAAAGTAGGATTCTTTGCCAAACATATGGCACTCTAACTATCACAACAAATAGTAATCTTCCCTGTATCAAACCCAACATCAGAACATAATCTCTTAAGCCAAATGGCTTCTTTACAAGCATGAGTTATTGCCATGTACTCAGCTTCAGTAGTGGACAAAGTGACCACAAGTTGCCACTTACTCATCCAACTAATAGTACCACCAAACATAGTGAATACATAAGCACTGGTAGATCTCCTACTATCAGTGTCACCCGCCCAATCTGAATCCACAAATCCATGAATATGAAGTAAATGCCGAGGTTCTGTAGGATAACCATGATAACATAAGGAATACTTAGAAGTACCATGCAAATATTTGAACACTCTCTTCACTGCATCCCAATGTACTCGTCTAGGATTAGCCATAAATTGACTAAGGACTCCCACTACTTGGGCAATGTTTGGTCTTGTATAGACCATCACATACATCAAACTGTCAACCGCACTAGCATAAGGAACTCTACTCATATCCTTTGTCTCAGAAGGAGACTTTCGATAATCTTCAACAGACAACTTTGTCCCCATTGTAATAGGAATAGTCAAAGGTCTGCAATCCATCATGTTGAATCTCTCCAAAACAGTGTTAACATACTTACTCTAGCCTAACCAAAGTTTTTTGTTTTCTCTGTCTCTTCTATTTTCTATTCCTAGAATGTACCGAGCTGCCCCTAGATTTTTCATCTCAAATTGTGCTGACAACTGAGACTTCAAATCAAAAATCAAACTTTTACCATTCCCAATGAGTAACATATCATCGACATACAATGCAATAATGAGAATGTGATCATTGTCAAACTTGTAGTAAACACAATGATCTTATTTCGATCTCTAAAATCCAATACTCAACACAAAGGCATCAAACTTTTGGTACCACATCCTAGAAGACTATTTTAAACCATACAAATACTTTTTCAACTTACAAACTAGATTTTCTTTACCTTTCACCACATAGTGCTTTGGTTGTGACATAGATTTCCTCCTCCAAGTCACCATGAAGGAATGTTGTCTTCACATCCATCTGTTCCACTTCATGCTACTGCAAGAGATAATAGGAACCGAATAGATGTCATCTTTGCAATGGGAGAGAAAATATCACCATAGTCAATTCCCTCCAACTGAGAATACCCCTTTGCAACTAATCTAGCCTTATATTTCTCAACACTGCCATCTACACCAAATTTGTTTTTGAACGCCCATTTGCATCCAACAGGTTTTCATCCTTCAGGCAAAGGTACCAAGTCCCAAGTATTATTCTTTTCCAAAGAATCCATTTCCTCTTCCATAGCCTCCTTCTAGGAACCTGCATCTTTCATACCCATAGCCTCTTTCACAGTTCTAGGCTCGTTAGTGTTAGAAATAAAAGCAAAAATACAATTAGAATCATGCAATGAATAACCAAACCTATCAGTTTGCTGCCTTATCTATGTGGACCTCCTCAAAGTTTGAGTTTGAGGTTCTTTATCTTCTTCTGAACTTTCAGAGATACTAGAGCTCTCCTCATTATTAGGTCCAATAGATGTTTTTGGTTTACCTTTCTTAGGGGTGGAAGGAAGCTGAACCACATCATCTTTCTTCTCTTCTTTCTTTGGCTGCAAGACAATAGAAGAAGGATTGATCTCTCTGAAGATCACTCTTTTGCTATACAGATCTCTCTCAGCTACTGGATCCCAAAGCTTGTACCCTTTCACACTGATGCCATAACCAATGAAGATACACTTTATAGCCTTGGTCTCCAACTCAGACCCCTTCTCCTCAGGTACATGTGATATGTCTCACAACCAAATACTCAAATGTGTCTTTGTTTAGGGTAAAATTGGATTTGTTGATCTTTCGTGGTTTAGATGTTAAAATCCTCCTTTCACCCTAACATTAAAGGATCTAGTGTCGAGTGGCGAACACTATCATACCCTAGGTCACTTGCAGTTGAAGGGAAACTTGGATTAGGGAATTAATTATCAAATTTTCCTTCTCTTATGCTTAATTGACCATTAAAACCCTAATTATGCAAATACGACAAAAAATTAATGAATTATAGAAAAAGCTCTTACAGATGGGAGTAAAATGCCAAATTACAGAATACATATTTATGGGGTTCTGAAGCGGAACAGTCAGGGACATTGGAGCGGGCACCCAAGTCCAAGGTACCTACTTTTTTAGGGAATCTGGACCTTCTTCAGACACTGATCATCCCTGTAACTTTTGTTTTCTAGAATCTATCTATGGAGAACACTGGAGCAAGCACCCTAGTCCTAGAAGTGCTCCTTTGTCTAACTTTTCTTTAGATCTCAAATTCCTGATGTCTACCAAGCCTTCCTATAACTCCACTTTTTTCAAATGCGACACCTGTAACTTGCAATCACAAGACTTGGTTTGGGGGTTGTGGTGTTTAGAGGTTTGCCTCAATCAAACCTTGGGGGACACTTAAGTCTCCGAACACTGTTGTTAGATAAAGAGGGCATGCCCTTGTGAGGTAGAGGATAAAAACCAAAGGAATCAATGATAAAAACACAATGATATGTCACCTTCTAGTGAAGTTCACATGGAGGAAGATGCTCTTCATGCCATTAGGAGATTGATACTCAAATCTACAAATATCAACACAAAAAAGATACAAGTTTGCTCCTGCAACATAATAGAAAGCCTTTAATCACATTGAGAATGCCTAGAGTTCACAATGATCATCTAATTGAAATTTAGTTTACAATGAATGCCTACACGTGCTTATATATGCATCTACAAGCACTCCCGCCAAGATATTTGAAATTCAAACTTACCGTGTTGGCAAAGGGACCTAATAACGGTCACTAACTGATACCCAGAAATTGGGGCTACTCTAAAATAGGACAAGACTAGGGCACAGGCACCTAAGTCCTCCCCCCTATTTTAGGTAGGGTATAGTTCAAGGGGTCCACCTAGGTCTTATTTGCCATGGGACTTGTTGGTCATGATGTTAGTCATTCACAAACATAGAATAAAAGTTACACAACAACCTTTACTCATCTTGAAAGATACGATGAATTCAGAGAATTCATGATCCCAAGTCTCCGTTGATTAGGTCTTAATCTACTGACGTTACTCAGTGGTTGATGTGTGCTGCTGTTTTCCATTCAGGGGCCTTACGTGTTTCTGCAAAGTTCATCATTATTCCTCCAAATATCCTGCTCTGTATATCTGCTCTGCATAAATCTCCAACAATTCTACCTCTGCACTGTAAATTTAGTCAAATAATGTGCCTACAGGCTGATATTTGCATGATTTCTATCATTATTTATGATTCTTTGCATGATATTTTCAATAATACATGCATTTAACTTAAATATGCTAATGATTTTCAGTTACCTACGGGATTTCAGCATATTTCTCTGTTCTGCTTGTTATTTATCATGATTTGCAGTTATGGTGATGAAATTATGAAATTGAAAAAAGGAAAAGGGTTAAAGAATGAGATTCCCAAAACTACTAGACTTAGATCACTGATCCACATACAAGCTCCCATACTTGCAATGAAAAGAAGGAAACTAAAATCATACTTCACCAGGACATTCCACAAATCCGCATGATCTAGTGCAAATCTTCAAAGGAAAAGTTGACAACAACATGTAATGAAATGAAAGCGCTTCCAGTTGAACACAGCATTCACCAGTACATATCCAGAAATCAACCAGAAGATTACGTAAAATTTACAATCAGGATGTAATCTGAAACTTCATATCCATTCAGTATGCTCAAGAACAGGTACATTTACAGTGATCTGAAGAAAGAACCTTGACATTTCAACAATTCTATCCTCATTAGTCTCAGTAATCCGATCTCCTGATTGATTCTACAGTAATTGGCCTTAATGTGCCAGATGTGTCTGTGTATTCTAATGTATTCTCCCTTTATATAGAGCAAAAGCTAGAAAATGGTTACAATGATCCAAGGATCAGGATCTTCTCATAATAATCAACGGTCCAGATGAAAAGCACATGCTTCGCCAGTTGGCAAATGTACAGCTGGCACAGAATATTCCAGTATCTTCAACTTGATTCGGTCTCCAGCTGGCGAACAGCATATTTGACAGTATCCTCCTCATTTCTGGCTCATGTTGCCTCCATGCGCAACTTTGCAATGCTCAGCTTCAGAAACAGCTCTAACAGCATCATGACTTCAATGCTCAGCTTCAGCAGCATCATCATGACTTCCTGCAAGTAAACAGACAAACATTAAGTTCATCATCATGCGGATAAACAGCAGGAAGTTAAACGTTTTATTAACAGGCTTCAAAATATGCAGCCACAGGCAATCGAGCCTCAAATTTCTATCGCTTCATTTTCCCGCCCATTTTCATGTGTATCGGGTTCAAATATGATCATGTACATCGCAAAAATATACGAGGAATCAACCGCCTTTAACAAATTATTTCAAATCCGGCTCTGCATGTTCTGTTTGTATGTTTCAGGTCATCATCATATTCTCATCGGTGTGACCACATATGATCAGGGTGACAATATTAGACTTGGCCGATGGCAACAGTTACACCGACGCCAAATATCCTGATGATGTCCAACTCTATGTCTTCAATCTAGCCGCGGGATATCATGAAATATGATGCTCCTCCCCTCTGAATGCTCTGATGAAAAGCACATCAGGATGTTTCGCTTCTGCATATTGGGGAAAGAAAGACATCATCGTCATCATCATGATGAAGACAAACAGGAGGATATGGAATATGATCCTGCTGCTGGGGAAAGGAATATGATGATGACGTCATCGTCGTCATCAGGCTTCATTAAAATGCAAAAGATGACGTCACCGTCATGTTCGTTAAGATCAAGGATAAAATGCAATATCGGGTCACCTTAGGAAGATGATCAGGCTAAAAATATGATGAACCCCTTTTGCGGCCAAGGTAACCCTCTCGAAAGATCAGGATGATGATGATCATCATCATCATATCCGCACTAGGTGATTTAAAATATGATCCTGCTGAATGTCCAGATGATGTCATCAGGATATCCGGGGCCTTTGTTAATCTTCGAACATGACATCATCGTCATCATCATATTGGCGAACAGGATCATGCCTTGGAAAATATCCTGCCGAAGGAGAAAGGTGATGGTGACGTCATCCTGATATTTGCTTCTTCGTTTATCAGGTCGGGATGACGTCATCAGGATATTTGCAAAAGGTTATACTTCTCGGCAGGAAGATACTACGAAATGTCGGGTAGAGAAACAAGATCATGATGATCTTGACAACATGACTCGGGAATTGGAATATCACCCTCCGCTTTGAAAGATAAGGTGATCATCATGATTGCGCAAAAGGAGATCAGGAGGATATTATGAAATGTGATCCTGCCTTGAAAGATCATGATGATGATGATCACCAGGACTTTGACGTGCGCGTGCAAATTATGCAGATGGTGGGTTTCTTAAGTAGGGTGATATTATAATATCAGCATGATATTATAATATCGGGTGATGTTAGAATATCATGATGCTCGCGATGTTTCTAAGGTCGCTTGACGGGTAAAACACACTATTACTTAAGATTGACGTCCGGATGTTTCGGGACTGCATGATTTTTATATCGGGCGATAGACAAAGATCATGATGATGACCTTTCGCGATACAAAAGACCGCTCGACGGGAACAACCTACTACGACTTAAAGTTGACGTCTGGATATTTCGACCTCAGGATATTATCGGGGGCCCTTTTCAAATATGATGATGATGATCTTCATACAGCAATTATCAGGTTTGACCAAAACTTTGACTGTGCATAACTCCCTCATATGGACGAATTTTCAGGTGATGTAAAAGGCAAACCTGCATGGAATTTCAAGCTCTTTCTAAATATGAGGTCATAGAAACAAAATATGAACTTTGACAAACTAACCTCATGATGATGACCAACCTCATCCTGACCTTCATGATGATGATGCACCTGACTTATTTTTACCAAACCGCCAGAAAGCAGACAACACAAGCCAAGCCAAAAGTTGGGTCCCTGTTTTGACAAGTTAAAATGGGGCGTGTTGTGTAACCACACAACAGGACTTAGGTCTCATTCCATCAAGATGCTAAAATATGAACTAAAATGTCCTAAATGCACTCTAAAGACCCGGGAGCTAAACCTTATAAGGGAAAAGCCCCCAAGGAGACATTTTTTGACGTTACATTTAGCCCCCACTTTAATGTATGTATAAACACGAGACCAATACATGCATTAAAGTAAGGTCACAAACACAACAAATACATCAAAAATAGAGAAGACATGCCAATCACATAGAAGATAGTAATAGGCACGCAAAACACGAAGAAGATAGTTACAGTCATGCAAAACACACAGCAAATAGTTAATGCATGGAAGACATAAATGATATCTCTTCTTTTCTTTTTCTCATATATATGAAATGCAAATGCAAGTACTGGAAAGTAAACAAACCTCCCAAAATGTAGGAAGGACTACTCGAAGGTGTTGGTCTCTACATATGGGGCAACACACATGCAATACATGCAAAACCTCCCAAAATGCATGAAGCACTACTCAAAGGTGCTAGTCTATGCATATGTTGCAATAAACACGCCATACAAAACAAGCACACCAAAACACACACAATTGAAGACATGACAGACAAGTGATGGAGTGTATCTATTTCTTGGTCCAACACCATCTCAGGCACATTACAAGCACACACTAATGATTGCGCTTCACCACAACAATCACCAAAGACACGCTTAAGGGTTGAGTTAATCACAAAACCGCTCCCTGCCTCTATAAAGGACTTTTGAAAATGACAAGATGATGCAATCTGCTATGAGAAATACACCATCCATGCCTCCATAGAGGGCTTAAGAAAAAGAATATGCTTGATATCTCGCATCTGTAGAGGGCTTACATGATTGATTGATTGATTGCAAACAAACTTAGGATGTAAGATGCACTACTCTGGGGTACAAGTCTATGCATCTGAGGTTAAACACATTGCTAACATCTATAACAGACAGCTTACCTTATATGCCCCCACTTTAAGGTGGTTGATGTCAGTTATCGATATCAAACACGTTAAGGTAGGAAGAAAACACACAAGGGAACACCAGCTTTTGCAAAGCCCATGCCCCCCGGAGGTGGATCGCCAAATGTTCCCACAAACACATCCCTGCAAGAAACATGTTAGTGTCTACAACATAATGATATACAACAACATCGATGCATGTGATTAACCACACAAAGAGCCAAGGTTATACAACAAATTAGGAGTATGAGGATAACTAGGGGCTATATCATGAAGTTCTCCAAATTGAGTACCGCCAAGGCTAGATTCAAAGGAAAACAAAGGTGCACAGAGCAATAGTATTGTTAAGGTTTTTAAATGCAATAGAAACATCATAAAATTCACTACGTGGAAAGCACAAGTGCTTCCACTAGCCAAGCGTCAGATAAAATATACAACCCCATTGTCATATTAGGAACAATAGTCCAGTTTTTTATTGCTCTCGAAAGGGACACTAGGTCCGCATTAGTATAAATGTTTGTCATCATCTGCCCATTAGATGGAAACACTAGAGGAAGGGAAACAATAAATAAGAGAGGAGAAACAAGTGTCTTAGGGACAATCACATAGGAGGGTGTCCCCAAGTCACCAACCATGATGCTATGACCGTAAGACACAACACACAACAATGAAATCAGAGAGAGAGAGGCAATATAGAAGAATGATGATATAAATAGAAGAAGGTCACAACAGAGGTAGTCTCCTAGTATCTCTAACCTTACGGGAGAATCTGAGGTCATCCCAGGAGGCCTAAACAACATATAACACATCACGGGGGAAGCACATCACTAGAGAGATAAAGGGTTAGAGATACTTACCTGTAGGGTCTTCATATTAGAGGTCATAAATAATTAAATCATCTTCTTTCCAATCACAAATGTTAGAGAGAAAAGGTGTGTAAGGTGCTATTGCCATATTTTTGTCATTATTCTTTTGTTCATTCTTAAATTCTTCTTGATTTGATTCAATATTAGGTGGAGTATTTTATTGTAGAATTGTTTGCAAGATGCTCTTAAGAGATGGAAAAATGTATTTGGTTGGAGTGATTTCAGCCTCTACCCAAGAGAGCTTTAATGTAGAAGACCTTAGACCTTTTGAGAAAAGAACATCAGAATGTGAGGAAGGTAAGGTGTTGTGAGGACAATTATCAATGCTTTTGTCTCTAGTGATGTCCCAAGAGGTAATTGATGTTTTTAGATCCTTAGTGAGTTCCAAGTAACCTAAATTTTCAATCAAAGGAAGGAGACTAATGGTCTTCTCCTCTTTAGTGATATCCAAGGTGTGTGAACAATCAACTAAAGGAACAAGGTTTTTAGAATGATCCATAGAGGTTTCATGTATAGAGTTTTGATTGATGTTAGATGAAAAATCCTCATCTATCCATGTAATGTTCTTTGTTGAAGGGAGTTCTTCATTCACTAATGCTTCCTCTTGGCCAGGGAGAGCGTTGGAATGGCAAATTGGTGATGGCTCTTCATTTGCTAACACTTCATCTTGGCCAGAGTGAGCATTAGAATGAAGACTTGATGATGTGATGTTAATAGATGTGTCAATGAAATCATCCTCTTACATCAAAGTGTCCTCATGAGGGGGAATAACCTTTGGAGAGGGATCATAAGATAAACCAGAGTTATCATCACATGTTTTATCAATAGGTGCCATAGTAGAATTTCCCATAAATTCATCCAAGGCTTCATCTAACATTTTAAGATCATCACTAGTATATGTATTATTGATCATGAATTTAGTGAGATTATCTAATATCAGAGGGTATATTCCCAAAAGAGTTGTGAAGCTATCAAAGTCACCTATATGACAAAGGATTTCATACGTGGATCACATAGGGAGATTGATATCATGAATGTATGATATTTGTTCTAGGACTTCACTATGTTTATCAGTGAATTTAGAGAAATGCTCAATGTCTATGATGTATGAAAACAATTCTTCCAAAGAAATAGCCATGATATATGTATTCAAATCAATGCAAAATCAGATTTTGAGAGTTTGCAAAGGACAATTGCAAAGTTATATGCAACAATGACCTAAATGTTTGATTTTTTGATATTTTTCAAATGCAAATGAATGAAACAAAGGATGCTATAAGGATTTTGGTCAAGGGAAGCAAGTTATATGTATGATATCAGTCCAAAATAGAAATAATTTCACTCTCAACACACTCTTGATGCAAATTTAAGATAATGTCGAGTCAATTTATAATGAAAATATGTCAAAATAGGCACTTTTTTCACCAAAATGCAATGCAAGAGAGCATAAAAAAGGGTGTTGTGAGAAAAATGTTGATTGAAAGTGAATAATATCAGTAATAACAGCCACTTGGTGCCAAATATACAACACAACACGCTTTTTAGAGCCACTTAAGGTCGAACCTTAGTGAAAATATAGCAAAAAAAAGCTTTTTTTCACGATTTTTCAATTCCAAGACCTAGAAAAAGAGGTGTTGTAAGGAATTTTAGGAGGGACAACAAATAATATCAATAATATTAGTCACCTCAATCCATAAAACGGATATCAACACACTTGGAGTGCAAACTAGGTCAAAACCTAGGGCAAAAATTGTAGTTTTTCACCGATTTTTCACTACAAGAGCCTGTTAAAAGGGTGTTGTGAACATTTTTATGAGGGGAAACAAATTATTACCCTGATAACAGAAAAATAATTCTAAAATATCTTTCACAACACACCTATGGTGCAAGTTTATGAAGTCGATAAGGCAAAATTGGTGAAAATCGTTGTTTTCAAAGCCCTAGGTTTGAAATTTTGGAAAAAAATGCTATGAGAATGGTTTGAAGTCTGAATTTTGATGGAAATTACATACTTTCAGATATGAAAATTATTTTCAAGCTAAATCATGCAAAATTCCCATGAAAATGCACCAAAATTGCTAGTTTTTGTTAAAATTTTCAATGCAAAAATGCAAATAATTTAAATTTAAATGCAAACTCACACTAAAATGCAAGACTACAGACAAATGAAAATTTAAAGGATCCTCTAAAATTAGTAGAAAAATCTAATAAAATATTTTGCCTACAAACCCTAGATTTTGGAATTACTAGGTTATCTAAAAATTGTCAAAATTTCTACAAAACCCTAGCAATTAAATGATGAAAATGCGAAGCAAGATTTTGAATTTTTATATTTTTCTGTAGTTTATATCATATCTAATGCAAAAATCATGAATTACGAAAATTTAGGAAGGATTGACACAATTTAGAAAGCCCAACAATGCAATTTTTTTGTATTTTCCAAATTTTTCAAATTTTTTTTTTGAAATTTTCTCAATGCAATAAATCAAATGTCTATATGAATGAGTGAAATCACACAAAATCTATATAAAAACACTTAGAAAGTTGCAATTTAAGTTCAAAGACATGGGTTCACCAAAAATGTTTAGGGTAAAATTGGATTTGTTGATCTTTTGTGGTTTAGATGTTAAAATCCTCCTTTCACCCTAACATTGAAGGATCTAGGGTCTAGTGGAGAGCACTATCATACCCTAGGTCACTTGTAGATGAAGGGGAACTTGGATTAGGGAATTAATTATCAATTTTTCCTTCTCCTATGCTCAATTGACCATTAAAACCCTAATTATGCAAATACGACAACAAATTAATGAATTACGGAAAAAGCTCTTGCAAACAGGAGTAAAATGCCAAATTATAGAATACCTATTTTTAGGGTTCCAAAGTGGAACAGTCGGGGACACTGGAGTGGGTGCCCAAGTCCAAGGTACCTATTTTTTTAGGGAATCTGGACCTTCTTTGGACACTTATCAGCCCTGTAACTTCTATTTTCTAGAATCTATCTGTAGAGGACACTGAAGTGAGCTCCCTAGTCCCAGAAGTGCTCCTTTATCTAACTTTTCTTTAGATCCTGAATCCCTGATGTCTACCAAGCCTTCCTACAACTCTGCTTTTTCTAGATGTGACACCTGTAACCTGCAATCACAAGACTTGGTTTGGGGGTTGTGTTGTTTAGAGGTTTGCCTCAGTCAAACCCCAGAGGACACTTAAGTCTCTGAACATCATTTTCAGATAAATAGGGTGTGCCCTTGTGAGGCAGAGGCCAAAAACCAAAGGAATCAATGATAAAACACACTGATATGTCACCTTGTATTGAAGCTTTCATGGAGGAAGATGCTCTTCATGCCATGAGGAGATTGATGCCCAAATCTATAAATATCAACACACAAAAGATACAAGTCTGCTCTTGCAACACAATAGAAATCCTTTAATCACCTTGAGAATGCCTAGAGTTCACAATGATCATCTAATTGAAATCTAGTTTACAAATGAATGCCTACACATGCTTAAATATGCATCTACAAGCACTCCCGCCAAGATATTTGAAATTTAAACTTGCCGTGTCGGTAAAGGGACCTAATAATAGTCACTAACTGACACCCAGAAATTGGGGCTGCTCTAAATTAGGGCAGGACTAGGGCATGGGCATCCAAGTTGTTGGAAACAAGGCAGATAACTGAGAGGGGGGATGAATCAGTTATCTTAAATATTCAACTTTCTTTTCTTCTTTAACAATTAGTGCAGCATCAAGACATATAACCATACATAATTATGAGAGCAGAAAAGAAATCAACACACATAACACAAGGATTTTTACGAGGAAAACCCAGTTAAGGGAAAAACCACGGGGTGACTAACCCAAGATTATATTCTCTGTTAAAAGAATAAGAAGTACAAAATGGCACTTGCCAATTAGGGCTCACTGCCCAAGCACATTGCTCACAAGAGGTTCACTGTCTACAATAGTTTATAGAAAGAAACTAGGTATTTGCATTGAAGAGAAGCATCGACATATGCTGAGGTTCAGTTCTGGTTAGGCTCAATATACTGATCTACTACACTTCATTCTTCCTCTGCTTTAGTGTTGTTGTTCTGTCACATACCGGACCTATATTACTGCTTCCACACTTCTCTTTTCTTTTCTTCACACTTCACAATACACCACACACACCTTCACATCGAAATCCATCTGGTATATATATCCGCACAAAGGATTTCAGCATCTTTCTAGTCGGCATCCAAAATACTCAAGATTTTCCCAAACTCTGGTCTGTTGACAGAATCCATGCTTACTAAGTGATGCGTATCAAAAAGATAGTTATAGGAGTCATCAATCATGTTAGCCAACCATGAATGATCCCTCAAGAAGCTTGATCACCATCAATTCCTCATCCGGATTAAGGTCTGATGCTCTGTCGGTCAGTTCTTCCTCAGTCTACTCTACCAAATAGGAACCCAACACTTAGGTGCTCATATCTTTTCACTCTTTCATCATCGAAGGCTCAATCTCTAGAATGTAGCAGTCATGGTACTCCTCTTGACTTCCCCAAGTCTGTACTTTGCTAGGATACTTCCTTTGAGAGATCTGGACTTGATTGTCGGGCCTTGCTACATGCTTTATTCTTGCTCACCAGACCAAAATACTCTTCAATCTGACTTCCGGTATAGACATACCATGTGCTGCGGATGTGTGGAATGGACTTTGTTGCCATCAATGACAACACTCATGAAGCCACAAAGTGTCTCTTGCCAACAATCTCCCCCTTTGGCATTGATGGCAACACTTAGTGAAAAATGACTGTCACACTACACTCCCCCTTGGCTGATGCTCTGTTCTTATGTACACTTTTCAGAGCTCCCCCTTAGCTAGATTCCACATTTTTCACTACTCCTCACTCCCCCTTTGACATCGATGGCAAAGGGTGAAATCTGCATACCAAAATTTGCAAAAAGTAACCTATACATAGCCACATAAGTATAGATACAAGTTATACTTACATATACTTAAGTATATCTGCAAAAGTGGTTTTCAACTAGTCAAATTTTGTTGCCCAACTCTACTTCATCCTGTCCAAAATTGAGATGTGACCACTTAACAAAAATACAAAGGCTTCTACCCTCTTTAAGTTTGTCAGATCACTGGTTCGGGTTGTAGATTGAGCATTAGTTAGGGCTTCATACATTGCCTCTAACTTAGGGATAATTATCCCTCTTAGTTCACTCATTCTGCTTATTCTATTTTTCTTCTCCTTCTCAAGCCTCTTTATCTCATTTATATTGGCAATAGTCTGGCACTCTTGATTCATTATGGATGAGGTGAGAGGATCAAAACTCTGGGATAAACTTGATAGTTTGCTCTCTTGTTCTTCCACCTTCTTTGCAATGTCTATTGTTACTGTGGACCAAGATAAACAAAATTCGTATAATTCTCTGCCATCTTTAAGAGCATTTTCTAGGCTCTTTATTCCAATATTTAGATTTCTCCTATCATTTGCTATTAGCCCCTGTACTTCAGAGAATCTCTTACCCAAAAACTCTTTCTAGACTTTCTCTTCTGCTGATTTCTCCAAAGAATCAAAATGTGTGCTAACAGAATTAACAAGAGATTTCAGATTATTGGATGAAGAGGCCGAAAGATCCTTTTAAAAGGATGGCATGATCTTCTCCAACACACCTGATGCAATCTCTATTAGCTCACAGTCTTCCATGTGAGACTTTAGAAGGTTTTCTTTTGCTTTGGCTTGAGCAAAAGATGCTACCTTCATTGTTTGGACTGGAAAGAGGGAGTCAAAATTGAGTGGTCCTTGACATAGCTCCGGTTCATCTAATTCTATCATTTCTTTGGTCAAGAAGTCTTTAACTATTTCTGTATTGTCTCTTGTTGGAGATAGAGTCTTCTTTCCTTCTGTAGCCTCAGAACTGTCACCTGGGGTCTTCTCTGTTAGATCTTCTTCTCTTCCCTTTACCTCTTGACTAATTTTCTCTTCTTTTCTTTCTTCTCCTTTAGTTCCAGAGTCTGTTGGGGGATTTGGATGAGATATATTTACTTCTTCATGGACTTCGTCTTCCAGAACAGAGGAATCTAGGTCCTTAGTCTTCTCCTCACCTATCTCCTTTGATTCTTCTGCAATTTTCTTAGTAGGATCTTCCTTTGATACACTTAGTCCTTCAACATCCATGGCAGAAGGTTCATCACTTATGTCCTTTATAATAGGAAGATTGAATCTTTTATATGCATTCCAGAGGATGTCTTTAGTCTCTTTTGCCACTTGATCAGTCTCTCTGAGCATAAGCTTGTTGATTCTGGCTTTTCTCTAGAACTCATCCTTACAATCCTTGAAGATCATGTTCATTTGTTTTGGAGTGATGGAAGGATAGAGTTGAATAGCTATCTGTTCCTGGATCTCCATATCTTTTTCTTTGACATTGTCTTTTCTGAGTTTAAATATTTTCTCTAAACTCTTGGGGATTAGAGAGATGATTTCAATGAATGCTTTATTATAGATATTCAAGTACTTGACTGTGGCTTCCTCCAATATTCTTTTGTCAGTGTCATTATACTCATCATAAAATTCAGTTAATGGTTGTAGATTTCCATCCATGGTGACTACCTTGATAACATTATCAATAGAAGGAGTGGACCTTTCAACAAGTTCTTCTGCCTCTTCTTCTTTATTTGCACTAGTAAAAGATCCACCTAATGTTTTCTTCTTCTTCTTCATTTTCTTAATCTCCTCATCTATTTTTGTCTCTTCATCATCCTTCTGACTTATATAGGTCCTTGTGGCCTTGGTTTTTGTTCTCTTTTCTTCCTTACTAGATGTCTTGGCTTCTAGTTTGGAGGCATTTTGGCTCTTATAGGTGGCCGGTGTAGAGCTTTTGGAGGATCTGGTCTAGGAGGGGATTTGCACTAGATTACTTTCTTTCTCTGCTTCTTGACTCTCCTTCTCAGCTCTTTCTAATTTTTCTCTGTTTGCATCAACTTCTTCTTTTGAGATGCCATATCTTTTGGCAACTTCCTCTACTTCCCTTCTCACTTTTCTCTTCATTTCTAGTTGTCTTTGTTCAACATGAATTTTCACACTCAATTCTTGAAAGGTTCCAAACCTTTCTGCCTCAGGGTCCTTGGGCTGACTCAGCAGGTGTTGGATATGCAACTCTAGGATTTTCTCATCTACCTCATACCCCATTGGCATAATCCAAACTATCCTTGGCTCCACTGCCTCCATTAGGCATTGATCAGTGTCTACCATAAAGCACACTGTATCCTTGTATTGTTCAACCATCGATTGGGGAATTCTTTCTCTAGCCTGCATCATACCTTGGAAATTCTTGAAATATCCCTAGAGAGCTATGCTTTGAGCCTTTGCATCACCAAGCCCATGCATATAATCTCTAATTTGTATGGCAATCGGTCTGTCATTCTACCATACCCAGCCACTTGATCCAAGTAGCTCATTCATAAAGTAAAAGAATAAACACAGTATTAGCCCACCATACTTGAATGAGTTCTTCTTGTCCTTCTTGATCTTTTGTAGGTTTTCTAGTAGTAGGCTCAGGAGAAGTTCGCATAGATCATAGTCTGCATTTTCCCTTAACATCTGATATGCACTGTATATAGCAATTCCGGATACTGAATCCCTGCTAGAGTGGTATATTTTGTAGCCAATGATCATAGAGGCAAATTTGATATTTGGATCTATGATATCTTCTATTGTCATTGCTCTCTTGTCAAACTTTGATCTGGTAGCCTCACTTACTGTCTGATTCTTGATAGATTTAAGAGCAGGAAACCCACCAGATGAGTGTAATTTGGTTACCCTCCTAATGGCATCTTTTGTGATCTTAAATGACCTCATCAACCACATGAAGTTGTCATGCATTCTGCTTAGAACATACTGGACCCATTCATCTTCTGCAAAATAGGGGAAATGGATGCAATGTCCAAAATTCTTATCCCGGATGGCCTTGTATTGGGGTTTAAGTTCAAATGTTTCATCTATTAATTCCTTGTGATAAATGTCCATCAGTTTGGATTCCCCAAATTCCTCAATATTTGTGTGTATGTAAACCCTAACATCTTCTACATGCAGAACTCCATGTGGAATGTTAGAGAAGGAGCCTAAAGGATCAACTTCTAGGGATTTGTAAGGATGTTTCTTGAACTTAGAGCATGACCTATCAGTAATCTTAACAACATTTGGAGTAGCCATCTTGCAAAAGATTCAATGAGAGATATCCAAGAATAGAAATACCTTTTTACGCTTCTAGGGTTCATGATAGGAGCCGAAAAGATTACCGATTGAATAGAATTCTACAGTTGATCCTTGAGAGGGTTGAAGTAATCTTGTTGCAGAGCTCCTTCTTTCTTCTTCTCGAATGCAAATGTGCAAATGATGAACAAAAGAACCCTTTTATTTCTATGCAAACCCTAATTCCATTTTGCAATAAATGCACAACTTAAGTCATTCTAGTTGCCTTATTCTCCTTGTTCTGAGAGAGATCTTTCTGGATCACTGAGATGCACTTAGAATGATTTTAATGATAATTTACAATGTATCTCCCTTCCTCGAATCATCCCATTTATTCACAGATTAAGAAATTTCAATTTAGAATCATACCAGATCTAACTGTGAAAATCCTGCTTTTACCAGATGGCTGTCAAACCGGATCAATCTTGGATGATTAACCTCTTCAAAAATCCTTGCGGATCTTTTGTATTTTTACCAAAGGTTATTTAGATATTTCTCTGAGAACCCTTTAATTCGCAACTTTCCATGTGCCAATTTCAGGCACCGATTGACTGGCTGGGGGAATTTATTTTCCTTTGTGACTACCCTGAGCCAGAGCTTATCTATTCAGTTTCTGGAAGGAATATCAGCACCAGATTCTGGTGCAGATCCATCCCCAACATTTTTTGTACTTCTCTTCACCCAAATCTTGTTCATCTCCCTTTGAACTTCATCCACATTCACTTTTCCTTTTCCTTTGTCTTGATTTTGATTATGATGTACCAGACCCTTTTTGTCTTGATTCTTGCTTCTACAGAATTTGGCAATATGACTGGATCTATTGCAATTGTAGCAAACAACATTTCTTTGCATATTTGACTAGTATCCTCTTGATCTACATTGATTAGCCTTATGTCCCATTCCATTGCATGCAAAGCATCTACCATTGAATGAATTGTTTATTTGCATATTTCTACATTCATGAGATTTGTGACCATACCTTTTTGTAGGTAAAACACTATTCAGAGAAGGATGAATTAGTTTGATTCATTCTTCTTCTACACTAATTTGCTTTATGACTGAAGTTATTGCAATTGTAGCAATATCTGTTGAAGGATGGATATCTTTGAGCATTTGGCTATCTTACTGGAGGTCTTCTAGGCCTGTACCTTAGATTTCCTGATCTAGATTTCTTATGACCAGATCCGAAGCTTTCACCTTTCTTATATCCCAAGCCATGCTTGTCATCTACCCTCTTTTGGCTTTCAAGAAGAACTTCAAGTTGAGAAGAGCTTATCTTGAATTTTTCTTTGTATTCATTTGTTGTTTGAAGATCCCTTTTAAGAGTGTCTATCTGATTTTTAAGTTGTTCTTCATTATCTCTAGCTTCTTCAAGATCAGATTCCAGATGCCTGATTATTCTATCCATTTTGTGGCAATCTTCTGACTTCTCCTTGAGAGATTGCTTTAGATTATCTTCAATTTTTCTTTTCTCCTCAATTTCTTGGGTGAATTTCATAACCCCTGATTCTATTTCATGTCTCATCATAATGACTTCTTTTGATAGCTTCTCACATAACTTTTTTTTCTCATTCAAATCTTCATTAGTATCATTGGCTTCACTTTGACTTGCTAATTGTTGAAGAAGTTCCTTTCTTTTTTTCATAGAGATACTCAGTTTTTCTTTTAGTTCATTTATGAAGTCATCAGCTTGTTTGAGTCTTTCCCTCAGGTTATTGACTTCAAAGTGAGATTGCTCAAGATCATCTAGGGCAGACTGAAGTTGTTCCCTCATACCATACATATCCATTGAGATTTCTAGATCTTCCTCAAGCTATTAGGCTCTGTTTGGAGCAACTTAGCTCTGATACCAACTGTTGGAAATAAGGTAGATAACTGAGAGGGGGGTGAATCAGTTATCTTAAATATTCAACTTTCTTTTATTCTTTAACAATTAGTGCAGCATTAAAACATATAACCATACATAATTATGAGAGCAAAAAAGAAATCAACATACATAACACAAGGATTTTTACATGGAAAACCTGGTTAAGAGAAAAACCATGGGGTGACTAACCCAAGATTGTATTCTCTATTAAAAGAATAAGAAGTACAAAATGACACTTGCCAATTAGGGCTCACTACCTGAGCACACTGCTCACAAGAGGCTAACTGTGTACAATAGTTTATAGAAAGAAACTAGGTATTTGAACTAAAGAGAAGCATTGACATATGCTAAGATTTAGTTCTAGTTAGGCTCAATATACTAATCTACTGCACTTCATTCTTCCTCTACTTTAGTGTTGTTGTTCTTCACATACTGGACCTGTATTGCTACTTCCACACTTCTCTCTACTTTTCTTCGTAGTTCACAATACACCACACACACCTTCACATCAAAATCCATTTGGTATATATATCCGCACAAAGGATTTCAGCATCTTTCTAGTCGGCATCCAGAATACTCAAGATTTTCCCAACTCTAGTCTGTCAGGTGAATCCATGCTTACGAAGTGATGTGTATTAAAAGGATACTTATAGCAGTCATCAATCATGTTGTCCAACCATGAACGATCCCTCAAGAAGATTGATCACCATCAATTCCTCATCCAGATTAAGGTCTGATGCTCTACCGGTCAGTTCTTCCTCGGTCTACTCTGCCAAACAGGAACCCAACACTTAGGTGCTCATATCTTTTCACTCTTTCATTACCAGAGGCTCAATCTCTAGAATGTAGTAGTCATGGTACTCCTCTTGACTTCCCCAAGTCTGCACTTTACTGAGATACTTCCTCTGAGAGATCCGGACCTAATTGATGGACCTTGTTGCATGCTCTATTCTTGCTCACCAGACCAAAATACTCTTCAATCTGACTTCTAGTATAGACATACCATGTGTTGCAGATGTGTGGAATAGACTTTTTTGCCATCAATAACAACACTCATGAATCCACATAGTGTCTCTTGCCAACACAAGTCCTCCCCCCCTATTTTAGGTAGGGTATAGCTCCAGGGTCCACCTAGGTTCTATTTGCCATGGGACTTAGGTCTTATTCCATCGGGATACTAAAATATGAACTAAAATGTCCTAAATGCACTCTAAAGACCTGGGAGATAAACCTTATGAGGGAAAAGCTCCCAAGGGGATATTTTTTGAGGTTACATTTAGCCCCCACTTTAATGTATGTATAAACATGAGGCCAATACATGCATAAAAGTAAGGTCACAAACACATCAAACACAAAGAAGACATGTCAATCACATAGAAGATAGTAACAGACATGCAAAACATGGAGAAGATAGTTATAGTCGTGCAGAACACAGAGCAGACAGTCAATGCATGGAAGACACATTAATGCATAGAAGACATAAATGATATCTTTTCTTTTCTTTTTCTCATATATATGAAATGTAAATGCAAGTACTGGAAAGTAAACAAACCTCCCAAAATGCAAGAAGCACTACTCGAAGGCACTGGTCTCTGCATATGGGGCAACACACATGCAATACATGTAAAACCTCCCAAAATGCACAAAGCACTACTCAAAGGTGCTAGTCTATGCATATGGGGCAACAAACACGCCATAAAAAACAAGCATGCCAAAACATACACAATTGAAGACACAAAGAAAACATGGCAGACAAGCGATGGAGTGTACCTATTTCTAGGTCCAACACCCTATAACTGGCTACATCAGTTATGACAATTTTTGGGACATTTAAAGAAGTTTCAATTTTGGTAATTGAGTTCAAAGACTTTTTCTGACAGTTTCAAAAAATAGAAACTTTAACAACTCGCAATCTTGATATGATCTTGAGATGAAACTTACCCAAGATGTTCACTTAGCTGTCTTGCACCTTTTGGGAAAAATTTTAGGTCAATCCAAGCTCAATCGAAGGACTTACTAAAAATAGTAAGTCTCACTATTTTTAGCTCATTTGGAAACTTTTGGAAACTTTGAAGTTTCCAAACCATTCTCTAGGATAAAGGGTATTCAAAAAGACCAAAATTGGGAACAATAGTAATCTTTTGAAGTTGCAAGGTTGATACACTTTTCTTAACATATCTCACCTCTCTTGTAAAGTATCTTACCCTAGGTAAGACTACTCCAAGGATTCTACAGCTACGTCTTAGCTTGCAGGAATAACTTGGTATGTCTAGCTATGCCAATAAGGGGTCTTACATAAAAGATTAGAACTCTTCAACAAAATGTGCAAAACCCTTATAATACTTTTAGTTGATTTGCAATGTAAATGCTGCTTGAATCCTAACTCTAACAACTTGTTTGTAAAAGAAAATGCAAAAGACTAAAGGGTTAGAAAGAAGCCCTTAGTGACAATCACAATGCAAAGCTTATGGATGGTAGACAAACACTCTTAAGTTAAACACATTCTATTTTACCAAGCTACATGAATGCTACAGTGCTGCAAAAAAAGATGCTATCTTCAATGGAGACTAAAGATTTTTAGATCACATTCATTCATTAGATACCCAAATTTTGGTGTAACTTAACTTATGAAATGCAATTGAACTAAGCTCAATTTAATGGCCTAGGCTAACTATACACAGCAACTCACAATCAACAAGCAACTAATAGTATGGACCAGAACATTCATCAGATACCTTCAACAAACCATTAACATTACAAAAGCACAATTAACTAATTGTAGATTATGAAGCAAACCATGAGTGCCAAATAAGTAACACAAATAGACAAATTCTTAGGAAAACTGTAGAAACTTGCTTTGTATTAACTTCAAATGGTAGAGTGTCAGCAATTCAACATCAATAATTTGTTACAATGAGAGAAATGGCAGCCCTTTATATAGAGGAGGCTCCATATTGAGTTTTTGAATGAATGATGGAGATTAACTTAGCACCGATGATCCAAATTACATGGCATTTAATGTGATACAACAGCTAAATTGCATTTTTGGATTGGCATTTGTCTTGTAGGAAAAAGACAAAATATAGCTTCTAAATACATTGAATCTAGACAAATTGAATACAAATTAAGATGTACATGGGGAAAAGTCAATTTCTAAGACATAATAGAGACAAAATAAGGTCACATGTCCCTCTAAATATAGAAATAATTACAAATGATGGGATTTACATGTGACTTTAAGTATTTTATTTCTCATCCTCATCCAAATCTATTTTTTCTTCCTTTGCTCTCTTGTTACTGTATGCAACTAATGCTAACAGAACCAGATTGATATCCGCTAGATCTGGGTCTTTGATGTGATCTACTGTGAACCTCAGGCTATCAATCTCTATGGAAAATTTGCAGTACACAACTTTCCTTGATTTTCTTCCCTTTTTAAATGCCAAAAAAGTAGTCCGAAGATCACTAACTTTCTCTAGCTTTCCAACCATATTCAATGGTGAATCTCTGTGAATGACTTGATATAATCTATCCTTACATTGTTGTTCATCTATTGGGGTCAATTCATTAAGACTAGTATTTATGCAATCTCTCAATGTATCATTTATTTCATATATCACCTCCATTATTTTGGTATTTGTTGTTTCAAAGGAATTTTTCACCTTATGACGTAAGAGCATCCAATGGTGTAAGGGTAATCTTGCATCATCCAAAAAGAAGTTAATTTAAAATCATTGTAGTTGTTTTCATTTCTTTCCATAATTAGTGTTTTTGGTTCCATAATATCCATAATAATGATGTAGGACTTTCAGTTTTTCCAAAACTACTAAAAATAGCAACCTGCCTATTTTGGAAAGTTTGCATTTGGGCACAAATTGAAGAGAAAACTTATAGAAAGTTACATAAGAAAAATATAAGACCTTTGGTGAAGGAATCAGGAAAAGATCATTTGTGAGCTAAAAGATATTAAAGTTTTTGTTTTCTGAAAAGCCCCTAAAAATTTTTGAAATGAGATATGAGGCACTAAAACATCCCATAACATCCCAAAAATTTGATGGAAATCCATTTATAGATTTTTAGCATGATAGTTCACATCATGAGCTTTCCAGCGCTTAAAACGGTTCATCAATCGGACACCCAAATCAAAAGTTATACTTCCTGGAAGTTGACCTACTTTTGGAGGGAGTTGCAAATTTCAAAATTTAGCTGGAGGCTACCAAAAAGTGCTATTTATGACTATATTGGGAACCCTGGGCAGTAGTAGAGTTAAGGGGGCAAGTATGGAATCAAGAATAGGTGGGAAAACAGAAACTCTAGCTGATTTGGGGTTACAGAAGGTAGAAGATTCCGGAGCGTAGTGAGGTGTAGCCGTAGTGTGTTGCAGCCTATGGAGGATTGATTCCTCAAATTGTAATTGAGCTTCTGTAATGCAATGAGTATCCTAGATCAATAAAGAAATATTCTATTTTCTATATTCTATTTCTATTGTTGTGTGTTTTATGATTTACCCCCTTCATCAAGTGGTATCAGAGCAAGGGTTCCTGAGTGTGTAGACAAATCACCAACCATGAGGTAGTTTGCACCAGGACCTGAGGTTGTGGGTTTGCTGTGGAGATCATGATGTCTCCATGAAGAAATTGTATTGGGAGGAATGCTTTGACAGAAGAGGGCTTTAGAGCCCTGCAAAGGCAAATCGATGCATTGCAAGAGGAGCTGCGAAAAGGGTTTGATCTAAGAACAAGAGAAGAAAGTGAGGATGAAGCTGAAGAAGAGCTATCCGAGGAAGAACAAGAAGCTGGAGGAGATCCTGCAGAAGTTAGGTTGTTAAGGGCCATTTTGAAGATTAGAAAAAGGTCCAAGATTGAAGTTTCTACATATTCTGGAGATTTGAATCCTGAACAACTTATTGATTGGATCAATGACATGAGGAGTATTTCAAATATGAAGATGTGGAGGACCCAGATCGGGTCAAGTTTGCAAAAACAAAGTTGAAGGGCCATGCCAGTATTTGGTGGAAGGAGGTCCAATTAGAGAGGAATAGAAGGGGAAAAGGGAAGATCACTAGATGGGATCGGATGGTCAAGAAACTGAAGAAGCAGTTTATTCCTATGGACTATGAGATGGAGTTGCTAAAGAAGCTACAAGGATTGAAGCAAGGCAACAAGTTTGTTAAGGAGTATACAAAAGAGTTTTATAAAATTACTATTAGGATAGGCCATGTAGAGCCCAAGAAGGAGAAGGTAGCCTATTACATTAATGGGTTGAGGCCAAGTATTCAAGAGGAGTTGAGCCTGGTCAGAATGACCACCATAGAAGATGCATACTAGTTTTCCCTGAAGGTGGAAGAGAAGTTGAATAAAAGATTTGACAACAAGCAAAGGGGAAGAGGTCAAGGCGGAAGGACTGGTGGAAGACCCTATGGGGGCTGAAATGAAGATTCAAAGAAAAGTGAAGAAGTTAGCACTAGTCAAAATCAGAGAGGAGATAATACTTACCACCCTCGTGAATAGAACAATGGTGAGGAAAGAGGAAGAGGAAGAGGCAGACCTGGGCAAGGACCTAGAACAAGGGGTTTTAGAGGAACCTATTTCCAATGTGGAGAAGAAGGACATTAAGCATATGAGTGTCCACAACATCAAGGAAGGATAAATAGAAGACCTGAAGGTAATGCACGAGTTGCACATGTCGATGAAGATGTGCAATCTGAGCACTCTGAAGATGATGAAAGGGGAGAAACCCTAATTGTCAGAAGAACTTTGTTGAATGAGGAGAAAGAACCAAATCAGAGGAAGAGTTTATTCCACACAAGGTGCAAATGTGAAGGTAAGTGTTGTGATATTATTATTGATAATGGAAGTACTGACAATCTTATTTTAGAGGAGATGGTTGACAAGTTGAAGTTGACAAGAAGAAAGCATCCACATCCATATCGAATTGCATGGTTACAGAAGGATGAAAAAGCTTTGGTCAATGAGTAGTGTTTAGTGAAGTTCAAGATTGGGGACTACCATGATGATGTGTTGTGTGATATCATACCGATGGATGCATGTCATATGTTGTTGGGGAGGTTGTGGTAGTATGATACAAGCACCGTCCATGATGGCTGTGCAAACACATATTCCCTAACAAAGGATGGAGTTTGTCACAAGTTGAAGCCCTTGAAGGAGGTGGAAGAAAAGGTATGTAGTACTGACAGAATTTGCTTGGTAGATGGTAGAAAATTTTTGGGGGGCATGAAGCATGAGTGTCATTGCTATGCATTGATTCTTAAGATTAGTCAAGAGAAATGTGAAGATGTACCAGCCAAAGTCTCAGAGATGTTGGAAGAATTTCAAGATATTGTCTCTGATAATGTACCAGAAGGTTTACCACCAGTAAGGAAGATAAGTCATCAAATCGATTTGATACTAGGAGCTAGTTTGCTGAATAAGGCAGCCCATAGAATGACCCCTGCAGAGAATGAAGAGCTGAACAGACATGTTTAGGAGTTGTTGAGGAAGGGACTGATAAGGGAGAGCCTAAGTCCATGTGCGGTACCTATATCACTAGCACCAAAGAAGGATGGAGGATGGAGGATGTGTACAGACTCTCGAGCCATCAATAAGATAACGATCAAGTATAGATTTCCATTGCCAAGAATGGATGACATCATGGATTGTTTGAGTGGAGCCAAGTACTTCACAAAGATTGCCTGAAGAGTGGGTATCACCAAATCCATATCAAAGAAGGAGATGAATGGAAGATAGCCTTCAAGACAAAGGAAGGTTTGTATGAGTGGTTAGTCATGCCATTTGGGCTAACCAATGCACCGAGCACATTCATGCAGCTCACAAATGAGGTACTAAAAGAATTTTTGGGAAGTTTTGTTATTGTTTATTTGGATGATATTTTGATTTTTAGTAAGACTTGGGATGAGTATCTGATGCATATCAGAAGAGTTCTAGAGAAGCTGAGGGAGGATAAGTTGCTAATTAATCTGAAGAAATGTAGTTTTGCAGAGGAGTTGGTATACCTAGAATTTGTTGTCTCAAAGGAAGGTCTTAAGATGGACCCAGAAAAAGTAAGGGCTATCATTGAATGGCCTATGCCAAGGAGTGCAATGGAGGTAAGATCTTTTCACAGTTTGGCAAGTTTTTATAGAAAAGTTTATCAGGAATTTTAGTAGCATTTGTGCACCCCTAACTGAGAGAATGAGAGGGGATAGAAAAGAGTTTAGATGGACTAAAGGAGTAGATAAAAGCTTTGATACATTGAAGTAGAAAGTCATAGAGCAACCTATTTTGGCACTTCCAGATTTCAATAAGGTGTTTCAGGTTGACTGTGATGGTAGTGGTAGTGCTATAGGAGTTGTTTTGAGCCAAGAAGGTAAGCCCATTGCCTATTTTAGTGAGAAGCTTAATGATGCCAAGAAAAAGTATTATGTTTATGATTAGGAATTTTATGCAATAGTTTAGGATTTGAAGAAATGGAGACATTATTTGTTTCCAAAAGAGTTTGTTTTATATACTGATCATCAGGTGTTGAAGTATCTTAATAGTCAAGGAAAGTTAAATCAAAGGCACTTAAAATGGGTTGATTTTTTGCAGAGCTATACTTTTGTTTTGAAGCATAGGAGTGGGAAGTCCAATAGAGTTGCAGAAGGCAAAAATTTTTGACAGAAATGAAGATAGAGGTTGTTGGGTTCGAAGAGCTCAAAAGTTTGTATCCTGAAGATCCAGATTTTGCAGAGGCTTGGAAAGTCTGTTTGGAACCTATTACTTTGGACAGGACAAAATGGTTGGATTTCATAATCCAAGATGGCATGTTGTTTAGAGGAAGCTAGTTGTGCATTCCAAGGAGTTCCATGAGAGAGAACCTGATTAAGGAGAAGCATAGTGGAGGATTGGCTGAACACTTTGGTCAAGATAAGACCATTATTATTATTGGCCACAGTTGCAGCAGGATGTGAGGAAATTTGTGCAAAGTTGCAGAGTATGTCAAATGGTGAAAGGAGCAAGTCACGATACAGGTTTATATCAGCCATTGCCTATACTAGAGAAGCCATGGGATGATATTAGTATGGATTTTGTTCTTGGTTTACCAAGGACACAGAGAGGACATGGTTCCATTTTTGTGGTGGTGGACAGATTCTTGAAGATGGTACATTTTATTCCTTGCAAGAAGACTAATGATGTGGTTCATATTGCAGAGTTATTTTTTAAGGAGTTGGTGACATTACACAGTCTACCAAAGAGCATAGTTTTAGATCGAGATACCAAGTTTGTTGGTTATTTCTGGAGGACATTATGGAAGAAGTTGAAGATAGATTTGAAGTTCAGTTTTGCATGCCATCTACAGACTCTTGGATAGATGAAAGTGGTGAATAGGAGTTTGGGTAACCTGCTATGATGCTTAGTAGGAGATAAGCCCAAGGGATGGGATTTGATTTTACCACAGACAGAATTTGCTTACAACAATTTTGTCAATAGGACTACTGGTAAATCACCATTCCAAATTGTATATTGCAATAGCTTGAGAAATGCTTCTGAGTTAAGGAAGCTAGACAAAGGAGAAAAGACTAGTGCTAAAGCTGAAGACTTTGCAGAACATCTAAAGAATTTGCATGAAGAGGTGAGAAAGCACATTAATAAGATGAATATTTAGTACAAGGCTAAGGCAAATTAGAAGAGTAGCTATAAGGAGTTCCAGGTAGGAGATGAAGTCATGGTTCACTTGAGAAAAGAAAGGTTCCCAATTGGAACATACAATAAGTTGAAAATGAAGGAATTTGGACCATGTAGAATCCTGAAGAAGCATGATTCAAGAAATGCATATGAGGTAGAGATGCTGAGTGGGATCAATATTTCCCCTATTTTCAACATTGTTGATTTATCAGAATATCATGAAGGTGGAACAGAGGATGGACCAATAGAAGCGCAGTGGAGTATTCCAGCATCTACTTCAATGGAGGAGATAGAAGAGATCTTGGATAGCCGTGTGTGAAGAAGTACTCAGAACAAGCAATATGAAGAATATCTAGTAAAATGGAAAGGAAATCCTATTGAAGATTCTTCTTGGTTGTCTAAGGCAGAGGTTAACCGTTTGGGTTTTCCTCACACAAATATTTGAGACGTGACAAGGTCACTTCTCAAATTACCCTGGGTGTCTGATGCAAGAGCATCCAGTGGTGTAAGGGCAATCTTGCATCACCCAAAAAGAAGTTAATTCAAAATCATTGTAGTTTTTTTCATTTCTTTCCATAATTAGTGTTTCTAGTTCCATAATATCGAGAATAATGATGTAGGACTTTCAGTTTTTCCAAAACTGCTAAAAATAGCAACTTGCCTGTTTTGGAAAGTGTACCTACCATTTTAGGAAAGTTTTCATTTGGGCATGGATTGAAGAGAAAAATTACAAAAAGTTACATAATGGAAATATAAGACCTTTGGCAAAGGAATCAAGAAAAAATCATTTGTGAGCTGAAAGATATTAAAGTTTTTGTTTTCTGAAAAACCCCTAAATTTTTTTGAAATGAGATATGAGGCACTAAAACATCCCATAACATCCCAAAAAGTTGACAGAAATCTATTTACTAATTTTTGACGTGATATTTCACATTGCGAGCTTTCTGGCACTTAAAAACGGTTCGTCAATCAGACACCCAGATCAAAAAGTTATGCTTCTCAGAAGTTGACCTACTTTTGGAGGGAGTTGCAAATTTTGAAATTTAGCTAGAGGCCACCAAAAAGTGATATTTATGACTATTTTGGGAACCCTAGGCTGTAGTAGAGTTAAGGGGACAAGTGTAGAATCAAGAATAGGTGAGAAAATAGAAACCCTAGCTGATTTGGGGTTATAGAAGGTAGAAGATTCTAGAGCCTGGTGAGGTGTAGCTATAGTGTGTTACAGCCTATGGAGGATTGGTTCTTGGATTGTAATTGAGCTTCTGTAATGTAACAAGTTGCCTAGATCCATAAAGAAATATTCTATTTTCTACATTCTATTTCTGTTGTTGTGTGTTTAATGATTTACCCCCTTCATCACCTTATCAAAAATACCTTTTCTCATTTTCATCTGTTCATGCCATTCCTCAAGTTTCTTCAACCTATCCTTTGTCAAAATATTTTCTGCTAGAACTTCCTTAGACAACCTCCTCATGGCCTGTATTCTTGGGAACATATGGGAATAGTACTCTTCATATGGTTCACATTCATCATGCAAATATTCCCATTCTTCTTTCAAAATATGAAAGTCTTTATGCAATAGAGACACAAAGGCTATCACCTCACAACCTTTGTTATACACCTTAGTAAACCATTCTTGTGTAGCCACAACAGTTGTTTTGATTTCATCAAATTTGGACAATTCCTCTTTTGACAGCTAGGTAGGAGTTGCTTTAGGTTCCTTGTCTAAATTAATTGGTTTCATTAAAAACTTGAGGCATGCCCAAAGCTCTTCATTTTGTTGTTTTAACTGCTGCTTAGTCATTTCATCTTTGTTTAATTGATCCAACACACTGTCCCCTTGAATTCATCTATCTTCTGACCTCTGGTGGTCGGTCCCAAATTGACAATAGTAATTGTATAATCTTCAACCCTTACTTCTCCTTTGTGTACCTCTACAGGTGGGATAGCTATCTCTATAATCCTAGCCCCTGTTGCATCCTTATGGATTCTCGACTAGATCTTATCCTTCTTTTGCTTCTTGGGTTTCTCTACTATGGCCAAGAGTGCATCCAAATCCAGTTTCATTATTTCAACCTACAGGGCCTTATTTTCTAACATCTGTTGTAGCCAATCTGGTACTGAGGAGGAAGAATCCTTAGGAGCGTCAGTGTGACTGTCTCCTTTATTAAGTGATTCATCATGAATTTCTAACTTATTTTCAATTGTTTTATCTCTAGCATCCCCTTCATCATCTGATTGCTCAATGATTTGTAGGTTTTCTAATATAGCTTGCTGAGAAATCCCCAAAACTATGTCTATCGTGTCTTTATTCATTGGAGTGTTTGACACCTCAACTATCTCAACATATCTAGTGTTAGGAAAAGGGTCTTTAGATACTTCCTTAATTGCCTCTTGCTCCTATGACTCTAGTTCTATACATATCTTCTCAATACCTGGTAGTTGTGGGACAGCTAAAGGGATAGACTCTAGGGAGACAACAATTGGGCTTGTCAAAGAATTATTTATTGTGGATAGGGAATGAGTAGCCATAGAAGGCAAATAGGCATGAGATTAACTTGCAAATGAATCAAATCCTAATGAGGGTGGTACAAAAGGGGGAGAAAACATGGAAGAGATAGTAACGGGTGAAGAGAGACTAAGTGTTGGGAGAGAGAACCTGAAGGTGCTAAGATTGTGGAAATGGGTGGTAATGATATTTGAGTGGAGATAGAAATAGATGAAATGGATGGCAAGGACATGGTAGAGATGGGAGGTGATGAAGAAATTGGAAGCATGATGGTAGAAGAAGCAAGTGAAGATGAAGAACTAGGTATGCTTATATTTGTCACTACTAAAGGTAATTATGATGTTGTGACTGAAGCAGTGGGAGTAGAAGATGTGGTATCTTGTGCAGCAAGGGGAATGGAGGTTGCACTTGCTGAAGATGGGGAAACTGTAGGGGCAATTGTGGTGTTGGTAGAAGTTGTAATGGATGCATCTGCTTCTTGTGCTTTTGACTTCTTATCTTTTGAACTATCTCCTTTTCCACTAGGCATATCTTTCCTTTTTGCTACTGTGGTCCTCGTGGCAGGAGGAGGATCCTTCTTCTATGTCTTGGGAGTGATCTTCTTAGATTTTCCTTTTTTGACCAATGGCACATGCTCCTCATTGTTTGTGTCTTTTGCTAATTCTTGTTCTTCTGCACTTATTACCTCAAGAGGTTGATCTTCTTCATCTTCTAATTCCTTCTCTGAATCTTCCTTTGTATAAGTCAGTGCAACTCCTACCTATGTCAATACTATGATTTGGCTTCTGACCCATATTTTGCTAAGTTTTATTAGATTCCTCATTGCCTCATTTAATGAGCTCTCATTTGCATTAGCCCTGTTTGGAGGAGGAATTGGTTGGCCAAGCAATTCTTCCCATGGCCCTCTCTGAACTACATTTGCATCTTCCACTATCTAGTCAGGGATTTGTATGATTTGAAATCTCTTTATATAATCTAGGGACAACTAAGAGTAATTTCTTCCTATTACTTCATAATAATCCACACAGTTTGCCCAAAAGTCTTCAAGATGCTCCTAACGGAACAATTTTTTACTTACATATTTTTCAATGGTCTCGTGGGGATCAAAGTGTTTCCTCCTTATATACAGATGAAGATTCAGCAGTTGTAATTCTTTTTCTGAGTGTTCTACTACTCCTAAGGGTGTACAAGAATAGTGGCCCTTACCCAATAGACTTGGAAACTTAATATTAACACTGTGTAAATGTTTCAGCCTCTCTGCACATGTGAGGAGTTGCCTAGTCAACTCAAGGAGCACCACCTTGTCAGTTGGGTACCAAGGTAGTCTATAGGGTGCACCAGTAAAGCCTTGAATTCTTAAGTAAGTAAACTTTTGAAACTACAAATACCATCTTCCATATTGTTGCACAATATTCATGGCTTCAGGAGTTATTCTTAGTCCAGTGTTGTCTTGAAGAAGCTTGGTGATATGTATAGTGAACGCATCATTTACTCTCTTACAATGAATCAATGATTGATAGATCATTAGTTGAGTATAGCATTCATACACCTTTAATTGTTGGTCTCCGTTCCCAACTTCTCTAATCTTAGATAATCCGTGGTATTTAGTCCATCTAGCCAAGGCATAAACAACATAGGAAGTCCACCTAAAGGTTTCCTTCATCTTGAAGTTCAGAAAGGCCTCATGCATATTATCACTAAGGATTTGTGCCTAGTGAAGCTTCTTATTTCCATTTATTATATCCTCAATAAGGGAAAACATCCATTCTTCAAAGGTAGAGGCAGTAGGAAGCCCATAGATTCTACTCAACAATGTTACAAGTCTCCAATTTCATTATGAAAATCACTCCTATATAGTGTGTGAGGTAACTTGATTAAAGTGGACCTTTTGTGCTTCATCCAACCTTTATTGATTTGTTTCTTGCACTTCTCTACATATTTCTTGTCTAGAATTGAGAGCACTAGGAAGACAGGTATTCCAAAGATTTCTACAAGTGAGGTTGAGCTGAGATCTACCAAAATCTATCCATTTGTGGTTTGAATAGTTTTGGTTAATGGATCATATCTTTTTACACATGCTACAATGAGCTCTAGACACTATGTAGAGGTAGGAAAAGCAGCAGCCTCTACAATGTGATTGTCTCTAACCTTCTTGGCTAGAGGAGTGGGGTTTGGTACAAACACCCTGAGTCTAAAATCCTCCAGGTCTATGTGCCCTAGGCCATTATCTCCTATGTTCTTCCATATAGATGTAATCTTTGTCTCTTGAGGGATTCCTTTGAACTCGTACTTCATTACGTTAGCTTGGGCAGACATCTATCCTATAGGACAAGACCTAATGAGTAAAGGTTGTAACAAAGTTGTCCTAGATGTCCTTAGTTCTAGGTTTGAGTGAGTAGTTACTATTTTGATGCCTTAGTCATGTTTTCTCATAAAACACATATACAATCCTTTCTAGAATGCATAAGTTTGAAATTTGCAAGATAACTTATTCTATAACATCCATTACATAAGCAAGAAATGAAAACAATATTTGTAAATCATGCTTAACCCATGTTATAAATGGAAATTCATTGAACAATTTAACTCAAAACATGCAAACCATTTCCATTTCACCTTTGAATTGATTAACTCATCAAAACATAACTTCTCCCTTTTGAAAATTTTGAAAAATCATGCTCTGAGGGTGCTTAGTGCTAAATTAACATCCTACAGACTAAAGCACTAGATTTGCTATGCACCGACTTGGTGTGGGTTTTGGAGGTCATGGACTCAAGGAATTAGCGGTAGTATTTAGCACTAAGTACTAAGGGTTGATTTTGGTGCAGCATTTATATCACAAAGTTTGGCATGGTTTTTTGGCTCTGATTGACCGATGCTAGTTTTAGGTAACATTGATTGAAGTTAGTCGGTTTACTTTTGGGCACAAGGTATTGGTTAACAATTTTGGTGCAATGGCTATGCTTGGGGTTAGCACAAGATTGTAAGGGTACTGACCTGTGCGAGATTTGGTAGGTATGGCCTTTGGTCAATAGAGGTTGGATTTAGTGCTAGTCGGCAAGGTTTACTTTCTGCACAATGATTTTCAACACAGGTCGGGCTATCATGCTTTTAGCACCAAATGCAGTGGTTTATCAATTCAGTACTAAGGTTATTTTTAAAAGGTCGGTGGGAAATTTCATAGGTGGTGACTTGCACTTGTTTGAGGAGTTAATGCACAAAGTCGGTGAAGGCCAATTTTAGCATAAGTCAGGGAGCAATGAATTTAGTGCAAAGATCCCAGTGCAACAGTTGGTGGGAGATTCTTATGGCACCAACTTGTGCTATTGTAAAAGGTCAATGCATAAAGTTAGTTGGAGATCATTTTAGCGCAAGTCAATACCACTCAAATTTAGTGCTAAGATTTTCTAAGATAAACTTGATGATTTTAACCTATACTGCCCTACACGGTTTTCAAGGGGTAATGCCAAAAGGCAATAAGGAACAATTTTAGTGCAAATGCAATGATGCTCATTTGTAGTACAATTTGCTGGTTTTGATTTCAATAGGAAATTTAAATGAGGGGTTGTAGAATTACAATGAGTCGATACGTGACCTAAGTTCTTTCCTTGCAGATTTTAGGTTTTATTTTCGTATGATTTGTGGGGACATGTTTTCTAAGAACTGCAGTCATTTCACATTCAACTATCCCAACAAATGAACAACCCTAAGAATTCACTATAAAACTCATTCAATCCAACCCCAATTTCACTATAATTCTAGAAAGATAGAAAGATAGGTGATAAACAAGATCTTTCATAGGAATTAAACCTTATAAAACCCTAGGTTACATTAAAGAAATAAAAATGCAGATTGGTGCCCTAACCTAGTTTTTGAAGAGTTGCATGAATGAGAGAAATTTGTCTACAAACATGCCCTTCGATCAGATTTTCGTCACTTGGATTTTGTTGGTCACAGCTTGTAGAGCTCCAAAATAATTATCAAAATGTTGAATGAGCTCAAACAGACTCAAAAACCCTTTATACATCCCTAAATATTCACCATTAATGTGAGGTACCTTAGACAGCTTGGCACACAGTCGTCAGAGAGAGATTTTAGGGTTTAGCGTGAGTTTCAACTTTCACTGAACTGATGGGGATTTCAGGGTCAACCGACCCAACATAAAATTTACTTCCATTTGACCCAGTACTCTTTTTAAGATTGACTGACTTAGCATGACTTTGGGGTGCAACCAACAAAAGACAGTGCATCATAGTTTAAGTGCAAGTCGGTGAGGTGTGACTTTAGCGCTTTGTGTAGTGAGTGTAGTTTTTAGCTCAAAGTCCGTACCTTGGGATTTTAGCACAAAGGTAGTGAGATATGATTTTAGCGCTAAGGACTTTTAGACTTGAACTTTGATGACAAAAGGATACTTGACTTAACTATTTGAAAACCTAAGTAACCCAAACACTCCCCATCAAGAAAAATATGACCTTGAATTTTAGATGAACTATTTAACATTGCAATTAGAACATCTTAGGACCAACATAAACTAAGCTGACATTGTAAGCCAAAAAGAAAAAAGGGGCTCCCCATCTGGTGAAATAGGGTGTGTGTGTAGGGCACAACAATATCCTCATCTATTTTTGGAGGGGTATTATTCTAAGCATTCTCTTCTTCTCCTTCATGCTCATGTTGAGCATCTTCCTGTTGTGCATTTCCCAATTCAGGCATATAATCATGTACTTGATTTTCAGTGTTTGGGATCATGCCTAGCACTTTTGCCAAATTAGAAATTTTCTCAATCATTTCTCTCTTGATCCTCTCAAGGTAATTCTTATATGTGCTCATTAATGTTGTTACCCTTTGTTTGGTTCTAGACTCCTTGTTGTATACTTGAGCTAATCTAGCTTTGTCTTCATCTATGAAAGGAGTACTGATCTTGTCCAAGGCATATGATCTCAACTTTGCTTCTTCATTTATTGCCTCTTCTCTTTTGGATAATAGTACACTCTTCAATTCTTTAGGCATTTGGTCTTCAATATCTCTTATACTGACCTCAAAAGTAACAATATATTTGATAATTACTTCTCCTATCATAGACTTATCAGCTTCCATAGTGGTGTACAAAGCATCGATTTGTTCTAACATTTCATGCTCAATAATACCATTAAACAATGCTTCTAACTTCAAATGGCTATGTTCTTACCAGAGGGGAAAACCCTTCTTTTTCTTCTTTACTTTCAGTGATTTCTTTCCTTTACCATATTCTGATTTCTTCTCCCTCATCCAAGTTTTGTATCCTTCCTTTTCTTTTTCAACTCCAGCATTACTGTTAGAATCAATAATGTCTATTTTTGCCTTCTTTATACTAGTCTCTTCTCCAGAGGCTTGAGGCACTCTTTTCCTCTTCTAGACCAACTTAGGTTCTTTGATGCAGTAGCATCCCTAGTTCAAGAGAAATCTTGCATCAACCAAAAATATCTGCATTTCATTTTGTTTCTATCATTTTCCTAGATTAATACAGTCAATTCAATCAGGAGCAGTTTCTGTATTTTGGTCCACATTCTACCACAATTTATGGAGCTAGACTTAACACCTAGACATCTTGATGCACATCATATCCAAAATTTAGATCATTTGGATCCATTTCCATAAATATATCACTATCAGAAGATTGACTATTTTCTCAAAATAGAGCATCCTGACAGGCTCAAACAATCAACTAAAGGAGAAGACTTGCGGAGCACTTTCACAACTTGTGGAGATAAATGACACATCATTCAAGGTACTTTGGGACATGGCTTCCCTTCCCTAAGATCTGCATATTGATTTATTCACTTGCAGAAGATTTCCATATGTTTTGGTCTAACCTATCTGTGTACACACGTTACACCTCTTTCATTGGAGCTTATAATCTATTTGGCTAATGTGGAGGAACCTTATGATTTGGAGATGATATATAATCATGTAAAATATTCCTAGGAAAGTAGTGCATCATAATATGAAGTTGTAATCTTAGGATTTTGTTCTGTAAGGCACTTCAAAGCTAAATCTTGCACATATATTGTAATTGAAGAATCATGTCTGTGAGCCCTAATTGTAATCTTGCATCTTGCCAACATGTTTGCATTATGAATCTTTGATATACCAAATGGTTGAATCTACATTTATATTCTATAACTGAGTTGCTTCCATTATGTTTACTCTTATTGCAAGGCCTGGACTATTCACTTTGTGGACCCTCCCAGCCATGACTGTACCAAGTGGTCTTAGAGTGAAGTTTGAATCCATTAGGAGTGAGGTTGAGTGAATTGAGCGAAGACATTCCATAAGATCTTGTTGTGGATAGATCACTAAATCTAAGGTAGATTACCTGTTTTGTCAACTGATCACTGATTTTGAGGTAGTTGTCACCTTGTAGCCTGATCACTAAATTTGAGGTAGTTACACTTGATCCTAGGAAGAGATGCCACCAAGGAGAATACCTTCTATTGGTAATATGGCTAGAAGAATGGATGAGATGATGGAAATGATGAATACATTGTGATTTCTCTTGGATGTTGTTGAAGAAGATTGAAGAAGAGGACTAACACTTTGACCTAATGTTGAAAGTGATGATGATGAAGAATTTTAATCCGTTGATCAAAATGAAGAAACCCTAGAAGGAGAAGAAGAATCAAATCAAGTGAAGATGTTGCAATTTATTTCAAAGATTGGGAAAACACCTAGAGTGGATGTACCAAACTATACTGGCAATTTGAATCCTAAGGAGCTGATTGATTGGATAAATGACCTAGAAGAATACAAGCAAGAAGATAGAGAGCAGTGGAAGATCAACTTATGTAGAAGAAGAACTTGTTGGATCACCTAGTTTAGTTGGTAAACCTAAGAAAGGAGAATCACTTGTCATGAGGAGAGCACTATTTCAAGCATAGACAAAGGAGTAACCATTGCAGAGGAAAAGTTTGTTCCAATCCAGATGCAAATTAGGAGGTAAATATTGGAAAGTTGTAATTGATAGTGGTAGTTCAGATAATTTGGTTTCAGAGGAGATTTTGACTAATTTGAAGTTGGAAAGATTGAAACACCCTAAGCCATATCAGATAGCATGGATTCAAGATGATCATAAGGTACTGGTGAGTAAACAATGTTTGGTGAAATTTCATATTGGATCATATCATGATGAAGTATTGTGTGATATTATACCTATGGATGTTTGTCATATTTTGAACTAGGTAGACCATGGCAGTATGATAGAAAAGATATACATGGTGGGAGAATGAATACATACACTATAACATCAAATGGAAAGAGAATTACTTTGATTCCTTTGGAAGATGAACCTAAGAGTGAAGTATGTGGGAATGCTAGAATCTATTTGGTTGATGGAAGGAAATTTATGGATGGTTTGAGACATGAGAATATGTGTTATGCTATGATTCCTAAGAAACTTGAAAACCTAAAGACAGAGATTGAAGAATCACAACTGGAGGAGATAACTGAGTTGCTGATAGAGTATGAAGAAATCATATCAGATAACATACCTGAAGGATTGCCACCAATCAGGAGTATCAAGCATCACATGGATCTTATACCTAGAGCTAGTTTTCCTAACAAAGTAGCACACATATTGACACCAACAGAGAATGAAGAATTGAATGGACAGATACATGAATTGTTGAGGAAAGGTTTGATCAAAGAAAGCTTGAGTCCGTGTGTAGTACCTGCAGTGTCAGCATAGAAGAAGGATGGAGAATGGAGAATGTGTATAGACTCTAGAGAAATCAACAAGGTCACAGTTAAGTATAGATTTCCATTACTTAGGATGGATGATATTATGTATTGTTTGAGTGGAGAAAAATATTTTACAAAGATAGACTTGAAGAGTGGATACCATCAGATCAGAATTAGAGAACGAGATGAATGGAAGATTATTTTTAAGACAAATGAAGGATTGTATGAATGGTTATTGATTCCTTTTGGATTGACTAATGCACTAAGTACTTTTATGAGATTGATGAATGCAGCTTTGAAGAAACTCTTGGGTAAGTTTGTTATTGTATATTTGGATGATATTCTGATTTTTAGTAAGACAAAAGAAGAACATTTGTGGCATCTGAGACAAGTATTTTAGACGTCGAGAGAAGAGAAATTGCTAATAAACATTAAGAAGTGTAGTTTCATGAAGGAAGAATTGGTATACTTTGGATTTGTGATTTCTACGGAAGGATTGAAGATGGGCCCTAAGAAAGTTAGAGCAATTGTTGAATGGCCTACACCTGAGAGCATTGGAGAAGTCAGATCATTTCATGGATTAGCTATATTTTACTAGAATTTCATCAAAAAATTTAGGTTAGTATGTAACCCTATGATAGAGACAATGAGAGGTGATAGAAAAGACATTAAGTGGACATCAAGAGTAGATAAAAGTTTTGAATTGCTGAAGCAGAAAGTGACAGAGAAACCTGTGTTGGCATTACCAAAGTTTAATAAGTATTTCAAGTAGATTGTGATGCAAGTGGAAATACAATTGGAGCAGTGTTAAGTCAAGAAGGTAGACCTGTAGCTTATTTCATTGAGAAGTTGAATCATGCAAGGAGAAGATATTCAATTTATGATCAGGAGTTCTATGCCATAATCAAGCCTTGCATAAGTGGAGACATTATTTGTTGCCTAAGAAATTTGTGTTGTATACAGATCATCAAGCGTTACAGTACCTAAATAGTCAAGGAAAGTTGAATTAGAGACATATGAGATGGGTAGAGTTCATGCAAAGTTACACTTTTGTACTAAAGAATAGGAGTGGAAAATCAAACAAAGTTGTAGATGCATTGAGTAGGAGAAGGAGCTTGCTGACAGAGATGAGAATTGAAGTGTTAGAATTTGAGGAATTGAAGAACATGTATGAAGAAGACCTTGATTTTGTAGAACCTTGGAAGGCATGTAAGGAACCTATTGTGATAGATAGAAGTAAGTGGTTAGCTTATTTCATTCATGATGATGTTGTTTAAAGGAAAATAGTTGGGTATCCCTAGGAGTTCAATGAGAGATAATTTGATCAAGGAGAAGCATAGTGGTGGATTGGCAGGACATTTTGATATTGATAAGATAGTGTCTTTGGTAAGTGAAAATTACTTTTGGCCTCAGATATTAAAGGATGTTAGGAAGTTTGTGCAAAGTTGTAGAGTATGTCAAGTTGCAAAAGGAAGTAGTCAGAATACTGGATTGTACAAATCTTTGACAGTACTAGAGAGACCTTGGGAAGACATAAGCATGGATTTCATATTAGGATTGATAAAGACACAGAGAGGACATGATTCTTTATTTGTAGTGGTAGATAGATTTTCAAAGATGGCACATTTTATACCTTATAGGAAGACAATTGATGCAGTTCATGTGGCTGACCTATTTTTCAAGGAGATTGTGAGATTACATGGATTATCTAAGAGCATAATTTCAGACAGAGATACAAGATTTCTTGGATACTTTTGGAAGACACTTTGGAAGAACATGAAGACAAATTTGAAGTTTAGTTTAGCATTTCACCCATAGACTGATGGATAGACAAAAGTAGTACATAGGAGTTTGGGTAACTTATTGAGATGTTTGGTTGGAGAGAAGGTAGGAAATTGGGATTTGATTCTATCACAAGCAGAGTTTGCATACAATAATTCAATGAATAGGAATATCAGAAAGACACCATTTCAGAATGTGATAGGAACTAACCCTAGAGGAGTTGCAGAGTTGAGGGATATCATTAGTAGGAACTAATCCTAGAGGAGTTATAGAGTTGAGGGATATCATCATGGAGAACAAGAGGAGTACATAAGTAGAAGAATTTGTAAGACACATGGAGATAGTGCATAATAAGATTAAGAAGCATTTAAAGGAGATGAACAATAAGTATAAGGAGAAAGCAAATGAGAAGAGAAGACACAAAGAATTTTTAGTAGGAGATGAAGTGATGGTATATCTATGAAATGAAAGATTTCTAGTTGAGGCATATAACAAGTTGAAGATGAAGAAGTTTGGACTGTGTAGGATAATCAGAAAGTTTGATTTAGGAAATGCATATGAAGTGGAGCTACTAGAGACATTGGGTATATCACCTATTTTCAACATTGTAGACCTATATCAGTATCATGAAGCAGAGTTCAGTGAAAACATTAAAGAAGACTTGAAGAAGCAGTTACCACAACAAGCACTAGAGCAGATTGAAGACATCTTGGATAGAACAATTGGACGCAGCACCAGAGGCAAGCAATACAAAGAATATATTGTGAAGTGGAATGGCAGACTGGAAGAAGATTCATCTTGGATTTATTAGACTAAGGTGGATCGTCTTGGTTTTCCACTAGCCCCAACAAAGTGAGTGACTCACTTTTTCAATAACCTAAAGTGTTTGATGCAAGAGCATCCCTAGTTCAAGAGCAATCTTGTATCAACCAAAAATATCTACATTTCATTTTGTTTCTTTCATTTTCCTAGTTCAGTACAGTTAGTTCAGTTAGTAGCAGTTTCTGTATTTTGGTCTACATTCTATTGCAGTTTCATTTTAGACCCTATGAAGTTGAACATAGCACCTAGACATCTTCATCCAAATTATATCCAAAATTTAGATCATTTGGATTGGTTTCTAGAAAGATATCTCTATCAGAAGATTGACTATTTTCTCATAACAGAGCATCCTAATAGGCTCATACAATTAGCTAAAGGAGAAGACTTACAGAGCACTTTCATGACTTGCAAAGCTAAATGACACATCATTCAAGGTACTGTGGGATGTGTTTGACCTTCCCTGAGATCCACACATCGATTTATTCACTTACGGAGGATTTCCATATGTTTTGAGCCAACCTATCCATGTACACACGTTACACCTCTTTCATTGGAGGTTATAATCTATTTGGCCGATGCAGAGGAATCTTATGATCTGGAGATGATATATAATCATGTAATAGATGCCTAGGAAAGTAGTGAATCATAATATGAAGTTGTGATCTTAGGATTTTATTCTGTAAGGCGCTTCAAAGGTAAATCTTGCACATATATTGTAACTAAAGAATTAGGCCTGTGAGCCCTAATTGTAAGCCTACATGTTGCCAGCATGTTTGCATTTTGAATCTTTGATATACTAAATGGCTGAATCTACATTTGCATTCTATAACTAAGTTGCTTCCATTGTGTAGACACCCAAAATTGTCTCAACTTTGTTCATGTCTTGCAACACCTTGATAAAAACATCACTTAGACATCCTGTAGCATTTTGTCCAAAATCCCACTCTCAATCCTATTTATCCATTAGCCAATTAATTAAATAAATTTTATTTATTTAATTAATATCCAACTCATATCCCAACTAATTCAAATATTTTATTTGAATTAAGTTCTCATTATAAGCCGACTTTCTAATTAATTAAATAAATTTTATTTATTTAATTAATTTATCTTATCATTTAGCCGACATGTGTGCCTCTTTCATTTAAAAAGATAAGTGGTACTATAGCCTTTTATTTAATATCTTTTATATGTAGTACTTTTTATGTACACAAGCACACATGAGCCCTATTCTCCTTGACACTTGTCACATGACTACAACTCCCTTGAAGAGTGGGAATACCTAATCAATCCTAGCCGTCCACATCAATCAATTAGCTTTTTAATCTCAACCATCCATTTAAACCAAGCCTTTTCTATAAATCAAACCCCTCACAAGCCATTAGCATGCATGGAGCTTCAAGTAACATTATGCTGTTGAAATATCATTAGAGCCTTTGCATCCTTCAACTATCATCCTCATATCATCTTCATCTTAATGTTATGCTGCAGAAGTGAGCATCCAACATTCTTCCAACAACAATCCTTCAAAATCTTGCATGCTCATGCGAGGTGGAGAAGAGCAATGGAGATAAATCAAGCATAGCATGGAGATCGGTTTGCATTTACATTTGTTATTTGATTTTCATGTTGTCTTGTGCTTCATTGTGCATTGCTAGGGTTTTTATCATTGGTGTTTATTCATTTGCCCTGATTTGCAATTTTACCCTAACATACATTTGGCACGCCCGGTGGGACCCACTTCGTTTGATCTTTTTTGCAGGTTTTTGTAATAAAAATTTGCATTCATATAACCCCCATTGTTGAGTTTTGCAGGTTTAATTAACTTTTTGTTGCAGATCTGCTACTTTTTCGACAAAACCCTAGGTTTTAAAGATTTCATCATATCTTCCAAACGGCTACGAATTTTTCTACAAGATTTTAGCACAAGTTTGTCCATGATATAAGAAAGCTACAGCAGAAAAATTTTGGGTTTATCGCGATTTTTGCGGGATTTATCACGTTTTTATGTTTTTTCATAAAATCGCAATTCTGGGCGCAAATCAGCGAATTTTTCAGAAATTTTTACATTTTTGGAAATCTCTTGAAATTCTAATGAGGGTCTATGTTTTGCAGATTTAATTTGGAGGTCGTTTATAGTGCGAAAACATCAGATCTTTGCCGACTGTACCTTTTTTATAAATCCGCATTTCTGGGCGCAAATCAAGGAATTTTTCTGATTTCTTTACATTTTCAGAAAGCTCTTTGAAAATTAATGGGGGTCTCTTCTTTGCTTTTTTAATTTTTGAACCAAAAATCTATCGAAATAATCAAATCTAATTCGGCTATGCATCTAAAATTACAATTTTTCTTGCCTGATGAGCCTATTTTTATGCCTGCATTATAATATTATTTTTTTTTATGTTGTAGGTGATCATAAGGAGCTGGAGCAACATTGACATCAACATCTACAACAATTTGGATAGTGAAATAATCAGGTGCACTCATTCTAATCTTTCATCTCTTTCATCTTCTAATCATTGTTTGCAAACACATTTAGATTTTGGGCATAAAATGAACAATTGTTTGCAAATTCACATCAAAACATTCAGCTAAAACGAACCATTGTCTTTCATCACATTTGGATTTGGGTTTTAAAACAAACAAGTGCTTGCATTGTCTTCCACACATTGAACTTCTAAGGTTAATAAACCCCATGCGAGTGTAACCAAGTAAATGTGTATGCTCTCTCCTCGCATCCCAACACGAACTTGGAGATCAAAAACATTTACTTGTGTTGCTTTTGTTTAGCCTTAGAGAGGCCTGCCTTGGTATCCACCCCAAGGGAACGACCTCAAGCGGTACTTTCATCCGGTCCGCTATAAAAATTAGAGGATAAGGCGAAAGCCAAGTCTAACCGGTATTAGCGCTCACCATACAGTGCTAACTCGAAAGGAGGTGTACCTTTGTGTATATTAAAACTCCTAGTAGGGTTAGTTAAAGTCTTAAGTGGCTTGCTGGATGCTCGTGGGGTGCCGGTCCCCCGGATTTTCATTAGAACCTCCTTGTAATAGTGGCCTTGCCTTGAATAGGACTTGTTGAAGTGTCTTCACGTGCTTGCTTAACCATCATCACATTCTTCTAAACTAAAACTTGCTTATGTGTCTTGTGTGAGTGATTCATGTGTGTATATGCATAATCATTTGTTTGAATATTGCCACATCAAGCTCTAAACACCCAAACACATAAAGACAAGTCATCCTACACATTCTTCCAATAACATTCAAACACAATCACCTTCATCTCAAACATAGCCAAGTCATCCAAACAAGCCACATCATCATCCAAATCCCTAAACAAGCACTTACTAAAAGGACTTAAGATAAACACTTGGTGACAACATGTCTACACTAGAGGACCTAGAAATCAAATTCCAAAGATTCCTCCAAAATATTTATCAAGGATCACAACCCCTAAACCAAGACGCCATTGAAATATTACAATTCTTCATCCAAAAAGCTCAACCCCATGCAAGCCAATCACCTCAACTACAACACTTCATAGCCCAAGTCCAACACCTTTTAGCCACTAGTCAAGCTCAACAAGTACAACAATCCTTAGCCATTCACTACCAACCTAATCCACCTCATAGCCACATGTCATATCTATCCACTTCCTATCAATCTAATCCATCTAGTCACATGTCATATCCATCCACTTCCTATCAACTTAATCCATCTATCCATCAAGTCAATGCCACATCAACCTATGAACATCCACCTCAAGCTTATCCAATCCCTCATACCACCATTCAAATGCACTACCAAGCCCATCCACAAAGCAATCAAGTGATATTACAAGAACAACATCCAAGTCCCAATGGCTCTTTGTACATAAATCAAGCAAGTCCAAGTACACATTTTCAACAAGACCATCAAGCACCATTGATAGACCTAAGTCCACCTTTCCAACAAGAACAATATCCAAATCCTAATGGTCCCTTGTACATAAATCAAATGAGTCCAAGTTATCCTATGCAAGATCTAATAACCTTTGACAAGGGAGACACCAATCTAGAGTGGCCACCATCATCCAATCACATGCCAACACATGAGCCAACTAATCCTATCCCAACACCACCATGTGATCCTATTCCTAGTCCATTGGTCCATCAACCCTCCAAATCACCAAGCCCTTCATTACCTTCCTCGCCATGTCATTCTAATCGTTCACCAAAGGATGCGGCTGAGAGAGTTTTACAAAGGATGCTTGAAACAAAACTCATTGAACTTCCTAAAGTCAAACCATGTGAAGAAAGTCCATATGATGAACATGATTATTGTGCATACCATAGGACCAAAGGCCACAATACAAATCAATGCCCAATATTTGTCTCAATTGTTTACAAGGTGTACCTACCTATAATGGGAAATCATGCCACATCATCCCAATCCCATGTGTCACCCCCCTCTTATCCTAATCCATCAAACTCCATTATCCCTCCATCTAATCCTAATCCTAATCCAATACCATCTACCATTATCATCCATCCATTATATTTTCCATCCACCCATACACTTGCAAAGGATGTGATCCATTGGCTACTAGCTAGGAATAAACCACCCCCATGTCAAACACCAATTCATGAGCCTTCCAAAGAACTTCCAAAGGTCATGTCCAATCATATAATCCCATCATGTGCTTCACATATCCTTGAGCCTATTCAAGAACCTTCAATTAACATTCTTAGCCCTTCAAGCCCATCATGTGACCTACAAGCCAACAAGTCTATTCAAGAGTCTCCAACCACAAGCGTAAGTCAAGAGCCATCATGCCTTCATGTTGATAACTATCAAGAGCCTATCAAGTCCACTCAAGAACCTTCCACTTCCATCCAAAGTCAAGAGGTATGTCAAGAGCATAATCTTAAACATGTGGAAACATTAAGCCCTAGTCCAACTCAAGATCAAAACACTTCCATGCAACCCATCCATAACAGTTACCTTCTTTATGATCAAGATGATACCTATGAAGAAGCTATCCATGAGCACCTTGATCCTATCCATAATCCTATATCTATCCATGACCAAGATATCCACATTGCTCCTAGTCATCTACCATCTAGCCCTATCCATAATGAGCAAACATCAACTTGTCACGATGAGACACTTGTCCCCCAAGTAAGCATAAAAGATCATACCAATAACTTGGATCAACATGAACATAAGCAAGATCCTAATGATCCTCCTTTCACATTGACCATCGATTCCACTTCAAGTCCACCATCATGTCCTATTGGTTTTACCACCTTTGTCCATGAATGTTCTTCCTTAGGACAACAACGACCTTTATCCACTTCACCTTCTTCATCCAATAATGAGCTCAAGTCTAATGTTCATAGCACACCTAGTCCCATTGTCCATCGCATACTCCAAAACATGAACTACCAAGGTAAAGGTCTAGGCCTTTATGAACAAGGTATTTTGGAGCCAAACCATGTCAAAATCCCTCCATGCTCATATGGCCTTGGATACACACCCCAAGGTAAACAAGGCCAAGATGTTGGTAATCCTTTCATACATCCTAAACCTACCACTTTCCATCACACCCCCCATCATATACCCAAAACATATGTAGCCATTCCATCTCCATCATCCTATAAATGTCAAAAGCATGTGACCATACACCTTCCGCCATCCAATTTGCCTCCACTTTTACCAACTCCAAATATCCCTCCATCCACCTTGCCACCGTTGCTTCCAACACCTAATTATCCACCTATCATTCATCAATATCCTTACATCCCTAATCATGGCCAACAAATGCACACATCGCCTAAGCATAAAGATTCCAATCATTCCATCCATTCCACACACCCCATGGGATTCAAAAGCAAAAATTTTGCTGCCTCTACCTATAAAGCTAAAAGTCCTACCAAAAATCCTAAGGACTCTCATGCCTTAGGGCACAAACATGAAAAATCAATGCAAAGAACCAAAGCAACACAATCGAAAAAGCCATCTAAACCTATACCTCCAAAAGCAAAGCCTAAAAGCAAAATGGTTTGGGTTCCTAAGCAACAATCTAGCAAGTCAAATGAGGCATCCTCATCCACCTCTCAAGAATCCCAACCACCTATATCCATCCAAGAACCTATTTCCACCCAAAACTTCCATTCCCTTCAACAATCCCACAAGCAAAGCAAAAGCACTAAAAATCCTAAGTCCATGTGGGTTCCTAAATCACTTTGTCAACCATCCCTTAAGCAAACCTCTCCATTGCTTCCTACACCACCATCCAATCAAAAGCTTCAATGTTTATCACGGTGTGTGCAGCCATTGGTCATGGTTCCCTTCCACTCCACAGTACCTTCACATAACTATATCTCCCCATCTTCCATCCATTATCCTACATATCTCCCCCATGCTAACCCTATGGTCCATGCTTTGGCATAAACTTTTCATCCATCTTCATTCCATAAGCCAATTTAATCCACATCATAATCCACTATTCCCTTCTATCTATCCTTGCATGAACCTTCCATGATCCACATCATAATCTACTATCCACCTAATCCATCTCTCATCCATGCAATCCCTTATCAACATCTATGAGTATAATGACATGGTCCATGCGAAGACATCATCCATCTCTAAAGGGACACTATCATCTCTCATAGCACTAGCCACTTGAGTCCCTTCTATCCATTACCATGGTAAAAACTTGGCAAACAGGCGCCATGTGTAATTGTCAACCCATCTAAAAGTAAAAAAGAAAAAAGAAAAAAAAATAGTAAAGAGAAATCCCTTCATCCAATGGTGAAAACTTGGTAAATAGGCGCCTTGGATAAGTACCATGATGAAAACCTGGCAAACAGACGTCATGTGTAGGTTGATCTTCTATGTCACTTACACTTGGGGGCACATTGTCTCATCCAACCTATCCATTTCCAAACTATCTATCCCATTATATCATTTACCATCCTACCATCCTTAGCCATTACATAAACAAGCCTATCCTATTGAACCCATTTATCCATTCATCCATCCTTCTGCCTTTTGATTTTGATGAAGACATAGGGGCAAAATCTTGAAACATGCTGTGGATATCTCTTGGTATACCTCATACCTTCCTCATCAATCCATATTATCATTATCCACCTATCATACACCTTGTCATGTAAAACCTATCATGTCATCCCATGGTCGTGACCTTTGTCATGTAAAATCCTAAGCATTACCACCTAGAATGGGGCAAGTTCTTCCTATGCGACATAGCCTTTGGAGATCACATCCTAGCTCCCTTATGATCCATCCACTATGGTGTATCCTTATCATGAGCTTTCCATCTTATAGCTTATCCCCATCTGTTTATCATGAGCTTTCTACTATAGCCTACCTATCCGTTTATCATGAGGCAAGCATCCATCCCTTATATGGCCTATCCTCTTATCTATCCATCCAATCCCATTCATCCACCCTTGCACCTAGACTTGGTCTTCCCTTGTCATTGGTATCAAGCTCAAGGCTACCCAAATTGTAAATCCATTGACATCCCAAAATATCTCAAAAACACAAAAAAATTAAAATATGTCACAAAATCCAAAAAATCAACTATCCAACGAAACATCCAAGCAATAAAACCAATCACATCATCCAAAACAATCCACTCTATCAACAACAATCAAAATCAACTCCTCATCATCATCAATTCCTCCTATCCATAACATTTATTCATCTATTTCAATCAATCACTTCTTATAATCATATCAATCCAATCAATCTAAGCAATGATCTTAAATCCAAGTCACATTAATCCATATCAAGCAAGCCAATCAATCAAGGAACATTATCCAAATCAAATCAATAGGTTTTGATCCTAATCTTGTCATGAGCCCAATCAATCATCATCAATCATCATCAATGGGATATCGCGTTCCCACATCTTTGTGTTGCTCTAGGGATATAGCTTTCCCCACAATGACAACACTATCATCATCAAACAAACAATCAATTATTGGTTTATGACTTGACAAGGGCAATACCTTGTTTGTTTTACATCCTTTGAGCATACTGAGAACACTTGCTTATGCTTAGATTGAGTGGACACTCTAATCATCACACCATCACTATCATCATTCAAAACAATCCAATCATCAAAACAATCCAGCCAACAATAGCAAACATCACAACCAAAGCACATCAAGCCAACCATCAAAACAAATCCTATCAATCACAAACATCAAAACCAAAGCACATCAACTCCAATCAGAACAAATCCAATCACTTCAGCAAATCAAACGCAGCTCAATCCACCACATATCATCTCATCATCAACATTACATTAATCAATCTCAATCCATAACCTGATCTTTCATCTCATCAAAACAATCAGAACTACATCTCATTTCCATCGTTAAGTGCCTTGATCCCGTGGATATAGGGTATGTAGGCAGTCTGGAGTACGAAGGAAGTGCCCAGATTCAGGCACAAGCGATTTTCCTCTTTCTTCTCTCACCATTTCTTCTATCATCTATCTTATACATCATCAATAAACAACTTCTTCCAACCAATCTATCATAGCACATCAATCCAATCATCACTTCATCTAATCATCCTTCAATCATCTTCCAATCATTCCAAGCAATGATCCAAATGCAAGTCAATCCTTAAGCCATACCAATCAAGTTAATCAATCAAGCCAAGTTATCCAAGCTCAATCAATGGTCTTGATCCTAGCCTTGTTGTAAGCCAAATCAATCAATTAGCCAATCAGCCAACCAACTCAGCAAACAACTTTGTGTTGATCTAGGGATATAGCTTTCCCCGCAATGACAACACTCTCAACTATCAACCAATCAGAAATTAATCATTGGTTTACAGCTTGACAGGGGCAATACCTTGTTTGTTTTTGAATCATTTGTGCATGCTTGCTTGCTTGCTTGTGTGTGTTATCTTTTTATCTTGCATTTTCATCATATCGGTATCAATCCAGCTAATATTCATATCTTGTATCTAGACAAGGTTGTATTACGCTGGGGCACGAGACACATCGTCACCCTGGTCCTTATACCTTGGTGCATAACGTCAAGTGCTATATCAAACATTACGGTTGCTCACTTTCATTGCAGCATAACGCATCATCCATTTCTTCTATCTATCCCCTTATCTTTCTTTTGTAGCCAAGCCATTTCTTTTCGAGAGCATACCCGTGTTTGTCCAACCCACCTATCCTCTCGAGGGGGCATCACCAACCTATTCTTTCCATCATCATCATTATCTTCATCATATCCTTACATCATCATCACATATCATTTTCCTCTATCCATACCTTAGCTTCTTTGAAATGATGTTACTCGACATAAAGCTTATCATCTCGAACATCATCTCAAAGAGGGGCAAAATGTAGACACCCAAAATTGTCTCAACTTTGTTCATGTCTTGCAACACCTTGATAAAAACATCACTTAGACATCATGTAGCATTTTGTCCAAAATCCCACTCTCAATCCCATTTATCCATTAGCCAATTAATTAAATAAATTTTATTTATTTAATTAATATCCAACTCATATCCCAACTAATTCAAATATTTTATTTGAATTAAGTTCTCATTATAAGCCGACTTTCCAATTAATTAAATAAATTTTATTTATTTAATTAATTTATCTTATCATTTAGCCGACATGTGTGCCTCTTTCATTTAAAAAGATAAGTGGTACTATAGCCTTTTATTTAATATCTTTTATATGTAGTACTTTTTATGTACACAAGCACACATGAGCCCTATTCTCCTTGACACTTGTCACATGACTACAACTCCCTTGAAGAGCGGGAATACCTAATCAATCCTAGCCGTCCACATCAATCAATTAGCTTTTTAATCTCAACCATCCATTTAAACCAAGCCTTTTCTATAAATCAAACCCCTCACAAGCCATTAGCATGCATGGAGCTTCAAGTAACATTATGCTGTTGAAATATCATTAGAGCCTTTGCATCCTTCAACTATCATCCTCATATCATCTTCATCTTAATGTTATGCTGCAGAAGTGAGCATCCAACATTCTTCCAACAACAATCCTTCAAAATCTTGCATGCTCATGCGAGGTGGAGAAGAGCAATGGAGATAAATCAAGCATAGCATGGAGATCGGTTTGCATTTACATTTGTTATTTGATTTTCATGTTGTCTTGTGCTTCATTGTGCATTGCTAGGGTTTTTATCATTGGTGTTTATTCATTTGCCCTGATTTGCAATTTTACCCTAACATACATAAATAGAAATGATCAAACAATTGAAATGCATAACCTAAACCCAAATAATTCAATACCTCGAAGATGCAAAATGAGCTTGATTGATTGATCGCTTTGTTGTGTTGATTGCTCGATTCCGCAGCATAACATTGATAAGGATGCAAGCTAGATGGATTGAAGATGATGGATGCAAAGGCTCTAATGATATTTCAACAGCATGTGGATACTTGAGGATCAATGCCCTTTTAGAAAATTTGACAGAATAAGGGTGCTTAAGGCTCAATGCATGCTAATGGCTTGTGAGGGCTTTGATTTATAGGAAAGGCTTGGTTCAAATGGATGGTTGAGATTAAAAAGATAATTGATTGATGTGGACGGCTAGGATTGATTCGGTTATCCCACTCTTCAAGGGAGTTGTAGTCATGTGACAAGTGTCAAGGAGAATAGGGCTCATGTGTGCTTGTGTACATAAAAAGTACTACATATAAAAGATATTAAATAAAAGGCTATAGTACCACTTATCTTTTTAAATGAAAGAGGCACACATGTCGGCTAAATGATAAGATAAATTAATTAAATAAATAAAATTTATTTAATTAATTGGAAAGTCGGCTTATAATGAGAACTTAATTCAAATAAAATATTTGAATTAGTTGGGATATGAGTTGGATATTAATTAAATAAATAAAATTTATTTAATTAATTGGCTAATGGATAAATGGGATTGAGAGTGGGATTTTGGACAAAATGCTACATGATGTCTAGGATAATGTTTTAACAAGGTGTTGTTAGACATGGACAAATTTGGGTGTCTACACATTGTGTTTACTCTTGTTGCACGGCCTAGATTGTTCTCTTTGTGGACCCTCCTAACAAAGTATGAAGATATTGGTGGTACCTACCTAGGTCTAGGGTTTTAAGTTAGTCCTACAAGCATTCATCTTTATTTTCCCTTAAACCCTAAGTCCCACGATCCCTTTTATTTTATGTTATAATTTGTCCTTGACCGTTTAGCCTAAGTCACTAGTTACTTATGTCATAACCTTAAGTCTTTCAAGTCATGAGTCAACCGGCCCCTCATACCTCGCATTACTGCTCATAGCCCATCACATCATAAGGTTTAAGTCCTAAGTCTCGTAAATCCTGAAGGTGCCACATGGCAAAAAATCACAAGTGCACACAAGATTTTTGATGATGTCATCTTCCTTCTGTGGGGCCACGAGATGAAGACAAGTGTTGATGGTATTGCAGCTAAGTAGATGACTAAGGAGGATAAATGGCATGCAAGTTGATGGGCCCAGACTTAATTTGGATCATTCCCTGCTACCCTGCTATCATAGATCTAAACATTGTTGAAGCTAGAGGGATAGCGGGCGGTCTACATGTGTCCCCATTCCGGAAGCTTTGTGAAGGAATTTGGATGTGTGGAAAATCTACCTCAAAATGACACCATGTGTCTAACCTTTGAAGGAGGAGAAAAGCTATATAAAAAGGGGGCACGTGGGAGGCTTAGCTCACTTTTGGGAAGCCAAAAGGAAAATAGTTCACTTGCTACTGCCTAACCCTAGAATTACGACATGTGGCAGGGGTGCTTTGGCTTACAGCCATAGGTCTGAATGGATGAACATGATGCTACCAGGGGTTGAAGGAATGAAGAAAAGTTGTGGGGCCTTAGGTAACAAAGATCAATGGTAGCACAAGTGCGCATAAGAATCTTGGCAAAGGGAAAGATCCTTTACGTTGTTGTGAGATGCCTACACGTGGATTATTTTTTGAAGATAATGAAAAGGTGTATGATAGGTGGCCACGTGGAGGCTCCTTCTTGATTCCACGGAGCCAAAAGGAAAATGGCTCTCTCTCTACTGCTCAGTCATAGAATGATGACATGTGTCCACAAAATAAAGGAATTTTAAAAGTGCAACAACTGGCAATGGAATGCTTAGCGACCATTGATCTAACCTAAATGTAATTCTCATCTATGGTTGAGGTTTAAACTTGAGGCAGGTGTTTGTCAGTGCCATTCCCATGGGCCTTCACTCTGTAGTTAATGAGACTTCAACACTACCAAGGCTAGGACATCAAATATACTCATAACTAATGAAGTCCAGGTTGTTTTTCAGTGGCATTTCACCAAGAAATCAGATTGTTTCAACTACTCTATTAATTGAGGATCTGATTGTTTCAAAAAAAAATCTGTAAGGATCTGATTGTTTCATTTAAAGTTTGTCAGAATGTAGGTGGCCAGAGGCTTGTTGTTCCTTTAAAAGGGAATTCAGGGCCATTCTACCTAGTTTTTGAAGGATTTGGGAAATTTTGGAAAGGAGAATACAAAGCAATTCTAGTAGTTTGCTATTTTTTTGTGTTGTGAGTTCTTTCTTCTTTCATTGTTAAATGTTTGTTTTCATGAGCATTTATATTAGTTTCAAGTTGAGCTTATATGAAGAATGCCTCTAAGCATGTATTTCTAGTAACTATCTCTTGTGTTGCATGATTTTTGTTTTGAAGGAAGATATTAAGGGTTTCTAAATTCATCAATATACATTTGCTATATTGCTTGTATGATTTCTTGATTCTAATCAAGGATTAGATTAAAATTGATTTAAATCAGATTTGGGGAAGGTTTGTTTTGAAACAAGGATTTTCATAAGTAGAGTTATTGGGGATACCCATTTGTGGATTATTTTCTCTAAGGCAAGGAAAATAAGTAAATCCCTTGAATCTGTATGTTTGAGATGTTTGTGATAACTATTTTGCATTTGTATGGGATTGACTCACACCCTAGGATTGGCACCCATCAGAGTTGGGGTTATTCTCACAAAATCCCCATAATATAACAATCACACACATCTAAAAGCAAAAACCCAAATCAATTTACCAAGTTTTGGAGTAGGGTTAAGGATTTTAGTTGATGTTCTCTGATTCATGAATGGAATGATGCCCAAAGCTAGCCAACTTTGAAGGAACCATTCACTTTAGTCTACATACAAGTGAACATATCTACTTAGATGTCAATACCTAATTGAAGTTAGGGTTCATTATAAGGGTATTGAATAAGGGAATATCCCCTAGGTCCTACAGAGCTTGAAGTGCAAAGGAGACAGAGAGTCAGTCTCCTATTTGTTGGCTACTGACCTAAGGATCATGTGGATGAAAGATGGCTACTTTTTAGGGAAACTTAGACAATCAGCTGGGAACACCAACAAACATCATATTAGATAACATACTTGAAGGATTGCCACCAATCAGGAATATCAACCATCACATGGATCTTATACTTGGAGCTAGTTTGCCTAACAAAGTAGCACATAGATTGAACCAATAGAGAATGAAGAATTGAATAGATAGATACATTAGTTGTTGAGGAAAGGTTTGATCAGAGAAAGCTTGAGTCCTTGTGCAATACCTGCAGTGTTAGCACCAAAGAAGGATAGAGAATGGAGAATGTGTATAGACTCTAGAGCAATCAACAAGATCACAATTAAGTATAGATTTCCATTGCCTAGGGTGGATGATATTATGGATTGTTTGAGTGGAGAAAAATATTTTACAAAGATAGACTTGAAGAGTGGATACCATAAGATTAGAATTAGAGAAGAAGATGAATGGAAGACTGCTTTTAAGACAAATGAAGGATTGAATGAATGGTTAGTGACATAGTCATGGTTAGGAGGGTCCACAAAGTGAACAGTCCAGGTTGTACAATAAGAGTAAACACAATAGAAGCAACTCAATTATAGAATGCAAATGCAGATCAGCCATTTAATATGTCAAAGATTCAAAATGCAAACATGCCGGCAACATGTGGGCTTACAATTAGGGCTCACAGGCCTGATTCTTTAGTTATAGTGTATGCACAATATTTAGCTTTGAAGCACCTTACATAACAAAATCCTAAGATTACAAATTCATATTATGATTTGCTACTTTCCTAGGCATCTATTACATGATTATATATCATCTTCAGATCTTAAGATTCCTCCACATCAACCAAACAGATTATAAGCTCCAATGAAAGAGGTGTAACGTGTGTACATGAATAGGTTAGCCCAAAACATATGAAAATCCTCTACAAGTGAATAAATCGATGTGTGGATCTCAAGGAAGGTTAGCCACATCCCAAAGTACCTTGAATAATGTGTCATTTATCTTCACAAGTCATGAAGGTGCTCCACAAGTCTTCTCCTTTAGCTGTTTGTTTGAGCCTATTAGGATGCTCTGTTCTAAGAAAATAGTCGATCTTTTGATAGCGATATCTTTCCAAAAACTAATCTAAATGTTCTAAATTTTGGATATGATGTGCATGAAGATGTCTAGGTGCTAAGTCCAGCTTTGTAGGGTCTGAAATGAAACTGTGACAAAATGTAGACCAAAATATAGAAGTTGCTACTAACTGAACTAACTGTACTGAACTGAGAAAATGAATGAAACAAAATGAAATGCAAATATTTTTGGTTGATGCAAGCTTTCTCTTGAACCAGGGATTCTCCTGCATCATCCTTCCTCTTCCTATTCTTCCTCATCATCATCATGACTGATGTATTTTTTTCTTGTAGCCTTTTCCTTTACCGTTCTCTTCTTGGGAGGTTGTTGATGTACAAATGCACTTGATGTTGCTTTCTTCTCTAAACTTGATGCAAGCATGGCATCAAAGGCTTTTGGGGAAGAAGGAGTAGAGATAGAAGTCTTGGCTAACCTTTTTGTGCTAGGAGGCCCTTTTGGTGGAACAGATATGCCTTTGGATTTCTTCGCAGGACCATTTGGTGACACTATCTCTTCTAACTTAGTCCTCACCCTCTCAACATTTTTCTTTATTTCCATTTCCTTGTGCTTCAAGTGCACTTCAGTGGATATCTCTTCATAAGTTCCAAATCTTTCTACATAGGGATCTCTTGGTTTACTCAACATTAAGTCCACAAGCCCAATGACTATGTCTTTAGCAACTTCATAGCCCATTTTCAAAATCTAGACTGTTATGGATTCCACTGCTTCCATAATACACTCATCTTTGCTAACCATGAAGATGATTTCATTCTTATATTTCTCAACAACACTCTTTGGGATTCTTTCTCTTTATTGCATGTTTTCTTGGAATGTCTTGAAGAAACACCATAATGCATCTTTCTGGGTTTTTGAGTTACCCAATTTTCTTAAATGGTCTCTAATTTGCACTGCAACTGGAATATGGCCCAACCACACAATATTCTTTGTACGAAGGATTTATCTAAGAAAGTAAAACAATAAGAAAATAATTAGAGTACCAAATTTGAAAATGTACTTGGAGTCCTTGGCCTTTTGCAGATTCTCTAGAAATTGTGCTCTCAACAATTCACACAAGTCATAATCTATGCCATTCTTAACCATCTCATATGGTGTGTTAATAGCAGTTGTAGAGACTGAATTATCTCTATTGGTGAAGTATATCTTGTTGTTGCAAGTATGTGCCTAATCGGTGTTGTCATTGATGTCAACATATTCTTGTTGTCATTGGTGTCAACTGTATCCTATTCTATTACTTGTTTAGAAGACTTGTATGTTGAGGATATTGAGAAAATTAGTCTCTCCAGAAGAAACAAGTAAGCCACAGAGAAGTGCAGTACAAACAGTGAGTTGTATGCTAAAGAACAGTTCAGTAAACTACTTCACATTTGTTCCTACTTGAAGATCATGATCTGCAGATTGGAAGTAAGTTAGAGGTATGTCTGAGGATGCTACATTTCAGGTCTAATCCATCCACATAAATATTTGAGTGAGTTGTGTTCACCAGAGTGAAGCCTACTTTTTCTGTAAGTTCAGTTGAGATAAGAAGACAGTATTTGGCTCCGCATTCCTCCACAATAAAGTATTTTTCTATGTAGTTCTAGAGGGAAGTCTAGGATGATGATAAGTGCCTACAATTGCAATGGTTCATGGTTTGGTGTTCCACAAGCTATCTTTCTTTTATGACATTTGAAGACAGTAAAGTTCATGTACTCTGGTGAGAAGATTCCTATGAATAAAGTGGTTAAGGTTTGTGTAGTTTTTCTTGATGATTATAGTCTACTTTTGGATGTCTCCTAATTATGTTCCTATCTGGACTTTGGTCCACATTAAGAAATTGAGATGGTGTGTAAAGATTCCTCCCAGATAACGTAGCGTGTAACTAGTCTTGGTTGATTTGGTTGATTCCAGTGATTGCAAAGATCTCTAGAAGATTATGGAAGTGTGTTGTGGCATGGAAGATCATGCTTGAGTCCTAGTTAAGCCATGATGTGATCTACTTTTCATTCTCTTTGCATGATGTTGCAATAGGTTAGGACCTATTTTGTAAATGCTTGTAATACCAACCTTAGAGATTGTTCCAATGGTTGATGCCAACCTTGATGATTATTCCAAGGTTGATGTAGTGTATAAATACTTGTAGATGAGTCATGGAAAAGTTGCCCTTGAGTGAAAATGAGAATACATTAAGAAAGGTCCAAAGGAAGAGCAGAGAAGAGGAAGAGGAAGAGCAAAGATGAGGAATTATTTATTCACAATAAAGAAAGGTGTTCATAGTGGCAGTGAATTTGGTATTAAGCCACCAGTAGGGTTTAACAACCCTTATTGTAATCTTGCTAGGTTTAGGGTTAAGGCAGTGAGCCTGCTAGACCTAGTTGTTCTTCATAGTAGTAAGCTAGTATGTTTAGGCTTGTGGGGTGACCAAGCCTGAACATCACTATTTCAAGATTGCAATATATATTGAGAGTTAATCCTCTCCATGGTTTTTCCCAACCTTGGGGTTTTCCACATAAATCTAGTGTCTCTTGTGTCTACTAATTCTTCTAGCTGTATGAAGGAGGAAAAACAAGTGGAAAATGCTTTGGCTTTTCAGGTCATCAAGGACAAAGATGAATGGGTTATTGATAGTGGTTTCTCTCACCACATGACTGGTGACAAAAGTAAGTTTGTAAGCTTGGAAAGATATGATGGTGGACTGGTTAGGTTTGGAGATGACACAACTGGTAGGATTTGTTGAAAAGGATCTATTTCTTTTAATGGAAAGCATAATACTGAAGATGTCTTGTATGTGAAAGGATTAAAGCACAATCTTCTAAGTGTGGTCAGATGTGTGACAAGGGCTATAGCTTAAGCTTCAAGGACAATGGGTGCAAGATCAGGGAAAGCTCCAAAACAATCATTGCAACAGGTAAGAAGACTAGAGGTAATATCTATCACTTGAAAGGAACCAAGAACTATTGCTTGTTGACTTAGATTGATGAAAGTTGGTTGTGGAATAGAAGGTTGTGTCACATAAATTTTGATAATATTATGAAGATAAGTATTGCACAGATTGTTAGAGATTTGCCTAAGCTTGTGAAGCTTGCTAATCTAGTTTATAAGCAATGTCAATTTAGAAAATGGACAAGAACAAGTTTCAAAAGAAAGGATCAATCAGTTGGAGGACTACTTAAGCTAGTGCATACAGACTTGTGTGGACCTACCAGAGTAAGAAGTTTGCAAGGAGATAGGTATTTCATGTTGCTCATTGATGATTATTCTATAATGACTTGGGTCACCTTCTTAAAAGAGAAAGCTGAATCTCTAGATAAATTCAAGGCATTTAAAGCAATGGTTGAAAATGAGATGGATTTGAAAATCAAATGTTTGAGATTTGATAGAGGAGGAGAGTTCACATCAAATGAATTCAATTTCTTTTGTGAAGAGCATGAAAGAGATAGCTATCTATGCCCAGAACTCCACAACAAAATGGAGTGGATGAAAGGAAAAATAGAACAGTTCAAAAAGCTGCTAGAACCATGATGAAGGAATCTCATCTTCCGAAAGCATATTAGAGAGAGGCAATTCACACTATAGTATATATCCTAAATAGAGTTCAAGTAAAAGGTAACAGTTAAAAAACTCCCTATGAATTGTGGCATGGTAGAGTTCCTACTGTGAAATACTTCAAAGTCTTTGGTAGCAGATGTTATATCAAAAGAGAAGAAGATTTAGGCAAGTTTGATGCTAGATGTGATGAAGAAATCTTCCTTGGTTACTCCACCAAGAGTAAGGCCTATTGGTGCTATAATAAGAGACTGAATAAAATCATTGAAAGCAAAAATGTCAACGTTGAGTGTAAAGAAAGGTCTTTAGAACCAAGTGGATATGAGTCAGATGATCCAGATGTTTCAGAAGTAGTGTAGCATGAAGACAACACAGATTAAGAAGAACAAGCTCCGGTAAGTGCTACCAAAACTCCAAGATATGTAAGAATTAGTCATTCTAAAAATCAAATCATAGGAGATAAGAGCAAAGGGATCTTAACTAGAAGAAAAGATGTAGAAGAACAAGTAAATTTCTTTCTGATGTCTAAGATTGAACCTAAAACTATGGATGAGGCATGCAAAGATGAGAATTGGATAGAGGCCATGGAAGAAGAATTTACACAGATAGAAAAGAATCAAACTTGGGATCTTGTTCCTAGACTAGTAGACAAGAATGTAATTGGTACAAAGTCGGTCTTCAAAAACAAAATGAATGAGAATGGTGAAGTGGTAAGAAATAAAGCAAGATTGGTATGCAAAAGATACACTCAGGTTGAAGGAATAGACTTTGAAGAAACTTTTGCTCTAGTAGCAAGGATTGAAGCAATACAGATGTTTCTAGCTTTTACAGCATACAAAGATTTCAAGGTTTATCAAATGGATGTGAAGTATGCCTTCTTAAATGGAGAGTTGGAAGAAGAAGTCTATATTGAACAATTGGAAGGATTTCAGTCATCAGAGCAAGGGGACATGGTATGCAGATTGAAGAAAGCACTATATGGATTGAAGCAAGCTCCCAGGGCATGGTATGCATGGTTGGAAAAGTACCTAATGTAGATAGGGTTCAATAAAGGTATGACAGATAGTAACCTCTACTTCAAGATCAATGATGAACAAACTCTTATTGTTGCAGTTTTTGTTGATGATATTATTTTTGGAGGCAATGAAGGTATGTGCTCAGTTTTTGCTAGAGAAATGCAAAATGAATTTGAAATGTCTATGTTTGGGGAGATGAACTTCTTTTTAGGTCTGCAAATAAGTCAATCAGATAAGGGTATCTTCATTTCTCTATCCAAGTATGTGAAAGAGTTGTTAAAGAAATTTGGGATGGAAGACTCTAAACCAGTATGCACACCTATGATAATTGGTTGTAAGTTGAGCAAAGATGATAACTCACCCATAGCAGACCAGAAAAAGTATAGATCTATGATTGGAGGATTTTTTTATCTAACTCAAACTAGACCTGGCATAATGCATGTAGTGTGTCTTATGGAAAGATTTTAGGTAGAACCCAAGGAATCACATGTAAAGGTAGTCAAGAGAATTTTGAGATATTATGGTTTGTGGTACCCCAAGGACAATGACTTGGTTCTTAGTGCATGTACTAATGCAGATTGGGCTAGAGATGTGGATGACAGAAAAAGCACAAGTGGAGGTACATTCTTCTTGGGAAAAGGATTAGTATCTTGGTTGAGCAAGAAACAAGATTCAATATCCCTGTCTACTGTTGAAGCATAATACATTGCAGCAACATGTAATTGCACTCAAGTGTTATTAATGAAGTAGACTTTGAAGGACATTAGAATTATGTATGAAAATCCAATTACAATCTTTTGTGATAATACAAGTGCCATCAATATATCAAAGAATCCAGTGATACATTCAAGGACAAAGCACATATCCATTATGTATCATTTTTGAGAGAAAAGGTGACAAAGAATGAAGTGAAGTTGGAGTATGTTTCGACCAAGGTTTAGATTGAAGCCAAGGATACTAATGCAGGAGCATCCCTGGTTCAAGAGTAATCTTGCATCAACCAAAAACATTTGCATTTCAATTTGTTTGCATTTCAGTTCTTTCATTTTTCAGTTCAGTCAGAAGTATTTCAGCTTGTGGTCTGGTTTTGGCATTTCACACCTTGCAGATTTGGACTTAGCATCTAAATTCATTCATTTACATCATATCAAGAATTCAAAGCATTTGGATAAGTTACCTAAAAGATATCGCTATCAGAAGATCAATTATTTTCTTAGAGTAGAGCATTCTAACAAGTCCTGATAATCAGCTAAAGGAGAAGGCTTGTGGATCATTCCTTGACTTGTGGATCCTAATGACACATCATTCAATGATCCTTGGTTCATGGCCAACCTTCCCCAGAGGTCCACATATTGTTCCATTCATTTGACAAAGTGTTCTATGCATTTAGGTCTGACCTATCTATGAACATGTTACATCTCTTCATTAGAGTTTGTGACCTTCCTTAGTCGATGTAGAGGAATATTTTGGTCTGGAATTGATATATAATGATGTAATAGATACTTAGGAAAGTAGTTTTGATGAGTTAGAAGTTTGATAGTTTAGATTTTGTGCGAGAGGACTTCAAAGCTTTATCTTGTGCATGTATGTAATTAGGCCTATGAGCCGAATTGTGAGCCTGCATGTTGTCGGCTAGAATGTATTTGAATTCTCTGATATACTAAATGACTAAATCTACATTTGTTCCATTTCTTTGATTTGTTTCCATTGTGTTTACTCTTACTGCATAGTCTGGACAAGTTCATTCTGTGAACCCTCCTACCGTGACTGCACCAAGTGGTATCAGAATGAAAGTTCAATTCTTGGAGTGAATTGGCGAAGGGGATTCTGTAAGATCTTGTTGTAAGCAAATTGCTAATCTCAGGTAGGTTACTTGAGCACAACCAATCACTGATTGAGAGGTAGTTGTTGCTTGTAGCCTAATCACCAAACCTGAGGTAGTTTGCACTTAATCCTAGGAAGATGCTGCCGTGAAGAGTTCCTCTTGTTGGTACAATGGCTAATAGAATGGATGAGATGATGGAATTGATGAGAACAATGCAAATCCATTTGGATGCTGTTGAAGAAGATAGGTGAAGAGGATTGACACTGAGACCTAATGTTGAAAGTGATGATGAAGAAGAATTTCAATCTGTTGAACAAACTAGCGAAACCCTAGAAGGTAATGAAGAAGAATCAGATCAGGTAAAGATGTTGTGAGCTATTTTAAAGATTGGAAAGAGACCTAGAGTAGATGTGTCAAATTATACTGGTAATTTGAATCCTGAAGAGTTGATTGACTAGATAAATGATATGGAAGAATACTTTGAATATGAGGAGGTTGAAGAGTTGGAAAAGGTGAAATTTGCAAAGACAATGTTGAAAGACATGGTGCTATATGGTGGAAAGGAGTTCAGTTGGAAAGAAATAGGAGAGGAAAAGAAAAGATTACAAAGTGGGACCAGATGGTGACAAAGTTGAAGAATCAGTTTGGACCTACTGACTATGAGTTAGAGTTGTTGAAGAGATTGCAAAACCTAAGACAAAAGGAGAAATTTGTGAAGGAGTACACTGAAGAATTCCATAAGTTGATCATAAGGACAAGACATAGTGAAGCAAGCAAGGAGAAAGTGGCTAGATACATCAATGAACTAAGATTGAATATTCAAGAAGAACTAAGCCTGGTAAGGATGACATCTTTGGAAGAAGCATATCAATTTGCCCTAAAAGTTAAAGGGAAGTTGAATAAGAAACATGATCAAAGACAGAGAGGTAGAGGAGGTAAATTTTAGAGAAGAAGAACATTTTTTGGATATGATAGATCATTTGTGGAGTAGAACAAGTTTGATAGCTCGTTAAAGAAGGATGATAGAGATAACAATGCTTACCGGAGAGATGACATAAATTTTTACTAGAGAGGAAACCCTAGTGCATACTAGAATGAAGGATACAGAAGGGAAGGAAGAGGATTTGATAAGAGAACATTCAGAGGTACTTGTTTCAAATGTGGAGGTGAAGGACATAGAGCATTTGAATGTAATCAGGGTAGTACAAGCAAGAAAATAGAGAATAGTGGGAGAGCAGCCTATGTTGAAGAACTTGATGAATCACCTTGTTCAGTTGGTAATCTAGAGAAAGGAGAATCATTGGTGGTGAGGAGAGCACTACTTCAAGTAAAGACAAATGAGGAACCATCACAGAGGAAGAGTCTATTTAGAACCAGATGCAAATCCAGAGGTAAGTGTTGTAAAATTATGATTGATAGTGGTAGTTCAGATAACCTAGTTTCAGAGGAGATGGTGACTAAGCTAAAGTTGGAAAGATTGAAACAACCTAAGCCCTATCAAATAGCACAGATTTAGGATGATCATAAGGTGCTAGTGAGTGAACAATGTTTGGTGAAATTTCATATTGGATCTTATCATGATGAAGCCTTGTGTGATATTATGCATATGGATGTTTGTCATATTTTATTGGGTAGGCCTTGGCAGTATGATAGAAAAGCTATACATGATGGAAGAAATAATACATATACTATAATAGAAAATGGAAAGAGAATTACTTTGATTCCTTTAGAGCATGATCCTAAGAGTGAAGTATATGGGAATGTTAGAATCTGTTTAGTAGATGAAAGGAAATTTTTGGATGGTTTAAAATAGGAAAGTATGTGTTATGCCTTGATTCCTAAGAAGCCTGAAGTGGTGAAGAAAGAAACTGAACCGAAGGAGATAAAGGAGTTTTTGATAGAGTATGAAGACATCATATCAGATAATGTGCCTAAAGGATTACCACCTATAAGGAGTATCATTCATCACATGGATCTTATACTTGGAGCAAGTTTGCCTAACAAAGCAACACATAGGATGACACCGACAAAGAATGAAGAATTGAATAGACAGATACAAGAGTTGTTGAGGAAAGGTTTGATCAGAGAAAGTTTGAGTCCTTGTGTAGTACCTTTAGTTTTGGCACCTAAGAAGCATGGAGAATGGAGAATGTGTACTGATTCTAGAGCAATAAACAAGATCACAGTTAAGTATAGATTTTCTTTACCTAGGATGGATGATATCATGGATTGTTTGAGTGGAGCAAGATATTTCACAAAGATAGACTTAAAGAGTGGATACCATCAGATTAGAATTAGAGAAGGTGATGAATGGAAGACTACTTTTAAGACAAATGAAGGATTGTATGAGTGGCTAGTGATGCCTTTTGGATTGACAAATGCACCGAGTAATTTTATGAGATTGATGAATGAGGTCTTGAAGAAATTCTTGGGTAAGTTTGTGATTGTATACTTGGATGATATTCTAATTTTTCGTAAAACAAAAGAAGAACACTTGTGGCATATTAGACAAGTTTTGTAGAGACTGAGAGAAGAGAGATTGCTGATAAACATCTAGAAGTGTAGTTTCATGAAGGAAGAGTTGGTATATTTGGGATTTGTGATTTTTGTGGAAGGATTGAAGATGGACCCTGAGAAAGTGAAAGTAATTGTTGAATGGCCCACACCAGAGAGCATTGGAGAGGTTAGATCATTTCATGGTTTGGCTAGTTTCTACCAAAAGTTCATCAGAAATTTCAATTCAGTTTGTAACCCTATGATAGAGACAATGAGAGGTGGTAGAAAAGAAGTGGACATCAGGAGCAGATAAAAGCTTTGAGTTGTTGAAGAAAAACATGATAGAACAACCTATTTTGGCATTACTGAATTTCAATAAGGTATTTCAAGTTGATTGTGATGCAAGTGGAAGTACAATTGGAGTAGTGTTAAGTCAATAAAGTAGACCTGTAGCATATTTTAGTGAGAAGTTGAATGATGCAAGAAGAAGATATTTAGTTTATGATCAGGAGTTCTATTCCATAATTCAAGCCTTGAAGAAATGGAGACATTACTTGTTGCCTAAGGAGTTTGTGTTGTATACAGATCATCAAGCTTTGTAGTATTTGAACAGTCAAGGTAAGTTGAATCAGAGACATATGAGATGGGTAGAGTTCCTATAGAGTTATACTTTTGTGTTGAAGCATAGGAGTGGAAAATCAAACAAAGTTGCTGATGCATTGAGTAGAAGAAGGAACTTGTTGACAAAAATGAGAGTTGAAGTGTGTAGGAGTACAATCAACACTGAGAGGGGGGGTGAATCAGTGTTGATACACACAAACCAATTTTTATCTTCTTTTAAAAATTGTCAATAAGATTTGTCTGAATTGAATCAATTATCAAAAACACATTCACCAAATCTTCAATTATATAGGACACATGAAATTATGCAAGTCATCAACACAAGAATTTATACAAGACATCAACACAAGAAGAATTATTGAGTGGAAAACCCTCCTGGGGTAGAAAAACCACTCAAACTACCTCACTAGCTTAACTTTTAAAAACTTCTTTACAAGGCCTCACTGGCTGAAAATTGTGTCTCAATGACAACTAAAAGGTCTTTTAGACCTACAAGCCTCACTGGAATACTATGCCTCACTGGAAAACAAAATGACCATTAGAAAAGATAAGCAAAATCAGAGGGTTACTCTATTTCCATTCAATTCATTATCCCATCTCTGCATAATACAAACTCCATTTGTAATTTCTCCATGTGTATGTCTTCAACCTGCATTTGATGCTCAATCAATTCACCTGATTTATATTATCTCTGCACATTCAATTGCATATTGTCTTCATACTTGATTTTATTTAATATGTGTTATACAAGTTATCTTCATATTGGTTCACATTCATTACCACTGTATCAAATTATCTTCCTCATTTTATGTTCATCTGCACATAAAACCATATGATCAAAGCATCTATAATGTCATTAAATATCATATAACCTTTCATATTCAACTCTTCTCTACTTTTTCAATTTCACTTTCATTTTCTTCTTTTCAAAAATATGTTCCACCTGTTCAATTGCATCTTCTGCAAATCTTCATCTTCATTAAATTGAATGTCTTCAACAATAATATTTTTAATCTTCCCTTGTAGGAGAAAATAAAATCTCATTGATCATATGAAAGAAGTCTCTTCATATTCCTTTGAAGAAAATTCATTTCCATTCCCATCATAAGATATTCTTCAACCTGCAAGAATAAAAACATATGCAAATATATTTTCTTCTTTGCATCATTGTTATCCTACAAGATCATATATAATCATTCTTTTTGAAATTCTTCTCTCTGCAAAATTCATCTCAAAAATATCTTCAATAAAAAATCACAATGCACTTGCAAAATTTCACTCTTCACTACTTTTCATATTCTCCTCTTGTCAAAAATAATCACTTGCATGAAGAAAAAAAATTGCTTCCAAAAAAATAATCTTCACTTCAAAAAATCTCTCCACAAGAATAGAAATAAATCTCTTAACAATATCCACAAAATCTGCCACCAAAAAAAATTCTAAAAAAACATGCTTTAAAATCTTTTTTTTTTTTAAATAGAGCTTTTGAAACTCTAAAATCTCCTCAAAAAGATTTGAAAACTTTTTTTTAAATTAGAGATTTTTAAAAACTCTAAAAATATCTTATTTAAAGGAGATAAAAAAGACTTAAAAAAAACTTTTTTAAAAATTCCATATTATTCATGAGAGGAAGAAGAGTTTTAAAAAAAAACTTATGATGGGCCTTTTCATATAAAACTTCTACAAATATACTTGATGTCCATACAAATTCATGCCCATGTATATTTGTGCCCCCTTCATTTTACTAAAGCATTGAATATACTTTATATGAACCATGCTATGATTTTTATAACGAATCATTCTCTCCTAAGGGTCTTTGAAGATACTTATTTTAAATAAAACATTTAATGCTATATGCTCTCCTAAAAGTGCCCGAAGCTCAAATAAAAACTTTCACATGTTTTGGTGGTTGAAGATGAAGAAGGGGCTGGTGATAAGTTGTGAAACAACCCTCTAGCAGGTAACTCTTAACTGAAGTGACCTTTTGCAGCAAGTCACTTACAATTTATAAGAAAAGTGCAATTCACATTAGACGGGCAGAGAAATAGATAATTAGGATATTTAGAAATGTGTTAGAATTTAAGAAATTCAAAAACACTTCATTACAGAGCTTAGCTGTCTGCCACTAGCCAACCCTATACAACCATCTGACATCCTTTATGAGCACAAAGTATATAATTTCTTAAGGATTAATAACCACCTTATATCCATATAACATCAAGTATGATCAACATCTCTTTCATGTACCAACTCAACAAATAGTTCACCCAATGATATCACCATGACATGAAGTATGAGGCAAGAGCATGTGGATTGCACCATCATTGCTTGAACAAAAACATGCATCATGCATGTGAACCATGTGAATTCTTGTATGATTAACATTTGAAGCACAAGACTATCCTCAACACATTAACAAGATCACTAACCATGAAGCACCAACTGAGGTAGAAGCATGAAAGCCCACATTGTAACCAAACATTCTTTACCAAACCAATACAACATCATACCAATAGTCCTGATGACAAACCAAAATCCTGATGAGGAAGACATAAACGAAGCATACCTGATATGATTTGGAACATCTTGGCAATACCCAACATCTTCTTGGACAACATGAAGAACAACATACAAACTCCTAACTTTGTGAACTCATTACAAACAACTCAACACCTTTTTGACAATAATGGCAACCTATCTCCATCAATCTCCCAAACCTTTTTGACATCAATGACAACCTGTCTCCATCAAAGTGTTGGGTTTTGATGAATTAAAGAACATGTATGAGGGAGACACTGATTTTGCAGAACCTTGGAAAGCATGTAAGGAACCTGTTGTGACAGATAAGAGAAAGTGGTTAGATTATTTTATTCAAGAAGATATGTTGTTCAAAGGAAGTCAGTTGTGCATAGCTAGAAGTTCAATGAGAGATAATTTGATCAAGGAGAAGAATTGTGGTGGATTGGCAGGACATTTTGGTATTGACAAGATAGTGGCCTTGCTGAGTGAAAATTACTTTTGGCCTTAGATACATAGGGATGTTCAGAGATTTGTGCAGAGTTGTAGAGTGTGTCAAGTTGCCAAAGGGAGTAGTCAGAACACTAGATTGTATACACCTTTGGCAGTACCGGAGAGATCTTGGGAAGACATAAGCATGGATTTTGTAATGGGATTACCTAATACATAGAGAGGACATGATTCAATCTTTGTAGTGGTTGACAGATTTTCAAAGATGGCTCATTTCATACCTTGTAAGAAGACAACTAATGCAGTGCATGTAGCTGATCTATTTTTCAAAGAGATTGTGAGATTGCATGGATTACCTAGGAGTATAGTTTCAAATAGGGATACAAAATTTGTTGGATAATTTTGGAAGACACTTTGGAAGAAGATGAAGATAGATTTTAAGTTTAGTTTAACTTTTCATCCATAGATAGATGGATAGATAGAGGTGGTGAATAGGAGTTTGGGAAACTTGTTGAGATGTTTGGTTGGAGAGAAGATAGGAAGTTGGGACTTGATTCTTTCACAAGAAGAGTTTGCATACAATAATTCAGTAAATAGGAGTACTAGAAGAACACATTTTGAGATTGTTACCAGAGTGAATCCTAGAGGAGTTGTAGAATTGAGAGATATCAGCATGGAAGAGAAGAGGAGTGCAGAAGAAGAAGAATTTGTAGACCATATGAAGACAGTGCATAACCAGGTGAAGAAGCATTTGGAGGATATGAATAGTAAGTATAAAGAGAAGGTTGATGAGAAGGGAAGACATAAGGAATTTGAAGAGGGAGATGAAGTCATGGTGTACTTGAAAAAAGAAAGATTTCCAGTTCGGACATATAACAAGTTGAAGATGAAGAAGTTTGGACCTTTTAAGATACTCAGAAAATTTGATTCAGGAAATGTATATGAAGTAGAGTTACTGGAGGCATTAGGTATATCACCTATTTTAAACATTGCAGATCTTTATCAGTATCATGAAGCAAAGTTTAGTGACAACATGGAAGAAGGCTTGAAGAAGCAGTTACCATGGCAAGCACTAGAACAAATTGAAGACATTTTGGACAATGGAGTCAGATGCAACACTAGAGGAAGACAATACAAAGAATATCTTGTGAAGTGGAAAGGCAAACTGGAAGAAGATTCATCTTGGATTTCTCAGGCTAAGGTGGACTGTCTTGGTTCTCCCCTGGCCCCAGTGAAGTGAGGGACTCACTTTTTCAATAACACTGGATGTCTGATGTAGGAGCATCCCTGGTTTAAGAGTAATCTTGTATCAACCAAAAACATTTGCATTTTAGTTCTTTCATTTTCCTGTTCAGTTCAGGCAGTTCAGTCATAAGTAGTTTAGCTTGTGGTCTGGTTTTGTTTTCACACCTTACAGATCTAGACTTAGCATCTACATTCATTCATCTACATCATATCAAGAATTTAGATCATTTGGATAAGTTATCGAAAAGATATCACTATTAGAAGATCAACTATTTTCTCATAGCAGAGCATTCTAATAGTTCCTGATAATCAACTAAAGGAGAAGGCTTCTAGAGCATTCCTTGACTTGTGGATCCTAATGACACATCATTCAATGATCCTTGGTGCATGGTTGACCTTCCTCAGAAGTCTGCACATTTTTCCATTCATTTGAGGAAGTGTTCTATACATTTAGGTCTGATCTATCTGTGAACACGTTACATCTCTTCATTGGAGTTTGTGACCTTAGCCAACATGGAGGAATCATTTTATCTAGAATTGATGTATAATGATGTAATAGATCCTAAGGAAAGTAGTTCTAAAGATTTAGAAGTTTGATAGTTTAGATTTTGTGTGAGAGGACTTCAAAGCTTTATCTTGGGCATGTATGTAATCAGGTCTGTGAGCTGAATTGTTAGCCTGCATGTTGCCGGCCAGAATGTATTTGAATTCTTTGATATATTGAATGACTAAATTTGCATTTGTTCCATTTCTTTGAGTTGTTTCCATTGTGTTTACTCTTGTTACATGGTCTAGATAAGTTCATTATGTGAACCCTCCTATCATGACTGCACCAGATACTTTTGAGTATCTTAGAGAAAAGTTAGGGGTCATCACCCCTCCTACTCTAAACTAAGATGCACAATGGTGCATCAGTATGGAGGTGTTTAGAGGTTTGGATTGATTATTTTTAGGGCTACTTCTAAGGGGGAGTAGTTAAAAATTTTAGAAGAGAGGTTATATCAGAGCAAGAAAGTGCAAGTATGTGCCCTTTGCCATTGATGTCAAAGGGGGAGAGAAGTCATGTGAAAAACTTAGAGTGCAGATTTGTAAGAGAAAGTGTGTAGATGAGTGCAGATGTGTAAGAGAAAGAGTGTAGATATGAAAAGAGAAAGGGGGAGAATCTTGTCATGATGGTTGTTGTAGTTTTTCACATCAGATGTTGCCATCAATGACAAAGGGGGAGATTGTTGCAAGTATGTGCCTAATCGGTGTTGTCATTGATGTCAACATATTCTTGTTGTCATTGGTGTCAACTGTATCCTATTCCATTACTTGTTTACAAGACTTGTATGTTGAGGATATTGAGAAAATTAGCCTCTCCGGAAGAAACAACTAAGCCACAGAGAAGTGTAGTACAAACAATGAGTTGTATGCTGAAGAATAGTCTAATAAACTACTCCACATTTGTTCCTACTTGAAGATCATGGTCTGCAAATTGGAAGTAAGTTAGAGGTATGTCTAAGGATGTAACATTTTGGGTCTAAGCCATCCACATAAAGATCTGAGTGAGTTGTGTTCACCAGAGTGAAGCTTGCTTTTTTTGTAAGTTCAGTTGAGATAGGAAGACAGTATTTGGCTCTGCATTCCTCTGCAATAAAGTATTTTGCTATGTGGTTCTAGAGGGAAGTCTGTGATGATGATAAGTGCCTACAATTGCAATGGTTCATGGTTTGGTGGTTTGCAAGATATCTTTCTTTTATGACAGTTGAAGAAAGTAAAGTTCATGTACTCTAGTGAGAAGATTCCTATAAATAAAGTGGTTAATTTTTGTTCAGTTACTCTTGATGATTATAGTGTGCTTGTGGATGTCTCCTAATCATGTTCCTATTTAGACTTTGGTCCACGTTAATAAATTGAGATGGTGTGTGAAGATTGCTCCTAGATAATGTTGTGTGTAACCAGTCTTGGCTGACCTAGTTGATCCCAGTGATTGCAGAGATCTCTAGAAGATTGTGGAAGCATGTTGTGGCATGGAAGATCCTGCTTGAGTCCTAACTAAGGCATGATCTAATCTGCTTTTCATTCCCTTTGCATGATGTTGCAATAGGTTAGGACCTTTGTAAATGCTTGTAATATCAACGTTGGAGATTGTTCCAATGGTTGATGCTGACCTTGATGACCATTCCAAGGTTGATGTAGTGTATAAATACTTGCAGCTAAGTCGTGGAAAAGTTGTCCTTGAGTGAAAATGAGAATACATTAAGAAAGGTCCAAAGGTAGAACAGAGAAGAGGAGCAGAGCAGAGGAAGAGAAGTGTAGAGGAAGAGCAGAGCTGAGGAATTATTTATTCACAATAAAGAAGGGTGTTCATAGTGGTAGTGAATTTGGTAGTAAGCCAGTATGTTTAGGCCCATGGGGTGACCAAGCCTAAACATCACTATTTCAAGATTGCAATATATATTGAGAGTTAATCCTCTCCATGGTTTTTCCCCACCTTATAGTTTTCCATGTAAATATGGTGTCTCTTGTGTTTGATGTTGTTAATTTTCTAATTTCATGCACTCATTGTTAAATCATAATAATTGTGGATAAGTGATGAATGTTTAATTGTAGTAAGTGTAAGTTTTTGTGACAATTGATTCACCCCCCCATCTCAATTGTCTGGCGTATATGAACACTTGTATCTAATCATCATAGCAACATACTTTACTATAGGATCTTCAATATCACTCACTGTTAGGGCACACTTGTCAAATTTCGCACCGGTGAGCTTCATTGCCACATCATTCTTTACAGATTTTAGTGCCGAAACTAGTCTGATGGAGCATAACCCTGTCACAACCCTAATAGATTTCTTGTTGATCATATGTGGTAGATCCAACCACATAAACTTGTCGTGAATGTGGCTTAATACATACTTAACCCAAGCAACCTCATAATAGAAAATAGGGAAATTGTTCCAAACATCTAGCTTCTTCTCTGTCAAACCCTTAAATTTGGTTTTCAAATCAAATTCATCATTGGTTAACACATTCACCCATACTTATCCCAATTTTGTATGATTATATTCTTCCATCCTTGTGTGGATATAGATCTTCGCATCCTTTGTATGCATTACACCATATGGAATGTTTGAAAAGGCACCATCTAGATCCATCTCCATGGATTTAAAAGGATGTCTTTTAAACTTTGGATGGGGTCGATCCACAACCTCTACAACTTGTGGGGTAAACATTTTCAAAGATGCTTCTACAAAACTTAGGGCAAGATAGAAATTTGTAAATACCTTTTGATTGTTTCCAGTTAGGGCTTCGTGTGCAAGGATTCTAAATAGTTTCACCTTATTCTTTCATTGCTCTTTTCTCTTCAAAAGTTTGATTGAAAATGATCTTTTATTGAGTGAAATATCTTATAACCCCTTTTTGTAAAACCTAAATTGCATTCAATGCTCAGATTGATAAAGTTGTCAAAACCCCAACTATAATACACAATCATCTTCAATTGCTCTACAAACTTCCACAATAAAACATTTTCCACTAGTTTTTTTCTTTAATAGGTCAAGAAAATCAACCTACACCTCATCTCCATGTGTTGAAGGCATTAGCACCATGTCTTTCATAGGGGCTTAAAGATTGTCTATTAAAACCCCCCCTAAGCCAAAGCTTTCTACTTAGTTTCTGGAGGAAACATTTGCATCGGAGGCTAGCACAACCACATCCTTCACTTCAATTTCTTCTTTCTTTTTATAGACCTTGTCCATTTCTTTCTTCATCTCTATTGGATCCACATTCTTTATTGGATCATTCTTCCTTACTAAATCAACCTTCACTTCTTACTTTTTGCAAGACTTAGCAGTGTGTCCTAATTTGTTGCATTTGTAACATCTGACATTTTGAACAAGCGCACTTCCATTCATTCTAGATTTGCATTGATTAGCCTTATGCCCAAATCCATTGCATGTATAACAGTAACCATTGAAAGATGAAAACATTATACCATTATTGTAACTATTCATCATCTAATTTCTACATTCACTAGCTCTATGACTAATTCTTTGACATGTAAAACACTGAGCAGAAAATGATTGATTCATTCTACTTCTACATTCCATAGCCTTATGTCCAAATTTATTACAAGAGTAACAGTAGCCAGAGTACCTTTGTGTAGCTAGTTTTCTGATAGGTGGCCTCTTGAAATTTTTCTTTTTGTTCTGGACCTATCTGTTATTATTCTTCTTGTCTTGAATCTTCTTTTGGTTATTGTTCTTCTTCTCAGCATTGTTTGCCTTTGAACTTTCACCCTTTTCAAATCCCAATCCTTCTTTATCCTTAGGAGCCTTTTGATTTGCAATCATTTCAACTAGGATGGTGGAACTTTTCTTGAATTTATCTTCTTGATTCTTTGCTTTCTCCAGCTCTATCTTTAGGACCACAATTTCTTGTTCAAGCCTTGAACATTCTTCAAATTTTCCTTTCATTTTTTAATTTAGGCATTCTTCAATTCTTTTTCCTTATTCAATTTGTATTTTCAGATTGGTGATTGTCTCATTTGATTAATTAATTTGTTCATTTACTTCCTTGTATCTTTCTTTGAATTTATTGTTTTTCTCTCTCAACTTCTTGATGCATTCATCTGCTTCCTTAATATTTTCCTCTAGATCTTTGTTCTCACATTGAACTTTTTCTAGATCTTCAAGGGCTGATTAAAGTTCTCCATTCATGTCAACTATGTAGTCTTCTTTAGTAAATCCAACAACAAGAATTTCTTTAAGATGGATAAGATACCTCCTAGTTGCCATGTGTTCACACTTCAAGATCTTCCTCAAGAGGTTAAGCTTCTTCCAAGGAACTAGGCTTTGATACCAATTGTTGAACACCTGGAATACTAAGAGGGGGGTCAATAAGAATTCTCTAAAACCACTTAAGCATTTAAACATTCATTCCACATAGAATATTTAATTTGCACTAAGAAGGAAAGCATGAAAGAAACCATTAAAATGCATAACACATGAACACATATTTTTACATGGAAAACCCAAAAAGGGAAAAACCACAGTGAGTATTAGCTCACATTATATTAATAGCAACACCGAATACAAGTAGACTTACTACCAGAAGGACTCACTATCCAGAAAAGAAGTGCTCATTGCATGTGGCTCACTACCAAAGGACTCACTATCCTAAATAGAAAAACATAGAAGAAGGGGTGGCTCACTGCCAAAAATGAACTGTTAGTAATGTATTTCACTCATGTTGAAGATACGGTTCCACTGAAGCTTAGAATAATGACTTAACACACTTCATCTTCACCACAATCATATCTTAACCTTCTCTACATCAGATTTCACACTCACACACACATAGTTAATTATTCACACTACACATGCTCCACACAAGAATTCAATCTTGTTTATATACTGCAATCAAGAAAAACATCAAATAGGTCAGCATGATAGATGTACTGTGTGACTCCTTGACCTGTCAGCACAAAACTCAATCCCATAAGCTTTATGGAGAAAACAAAAGCATGTAGCACATTCAGATAGGTCAACATGATCTATAATTTACTCCCATAACCTTGTTCCATACATTACTCAACTCCACATAACATCAAAACCTTTGGGTCAACACCATTGGTGAAGTAACCAATAGAATGAGCCAACTGTTAGCTCACATCTCACTGCATGGACCACCAAAACTCTTTCCGCTTGGAGAGAACATATTTCTAACATCTATGAACTTACCCTCAAAACTACATAGAAAAATATTCATTTGCAGTGGAATGCAAAGCATTCCAACATACCACTAATACTATCATTACAGAGTCTAATACTATGTCAACTCTATCTTCCATTGTGGAGGATTTCAGGACTTGAAACTTTGGATTTAGACTCATTCAGTATGTACCAAAATTAACTTACAACCGCATGACAAGATTCTTCATAGCAGAGCAATGCAGACCCAAAAAATCATTCCCTGAACACTGAAGGCAGTACTCCAAGACTTAGACAAATTTGCAAAATGATTGGTACTTTGGTCTTCTCTGGACCAACACTACCGCTTCCCTAAAATGGGTTTCCATCAATGACAACACCATAAACTATCATGTTCTACTATATCCATCAGTCTCTTCATTTAGCTCATTTTTCCAACACATAAGCTTCAATGATAAACTTACAACAATATGAAGCTTACTATTATAAAAAATACAACTTTGTTTTAGGGCTACAACCCAAGGAAGCTACTACTCCCTACTGACTTCGTTTTAGGGTCACTCCTAAGGAAGCTACTACTCCCTAAAGACTTTGTTTTAGGGTCACTCCCAAAGAAGCTAGAATCCCCTGTAGACTTTGTTTTAGGGCTACAACCCAAGGGAGCAACTACTCCTTGATCTAAGAACAAACTTAGAGATGATTACAGTATGACAGTCCTTATACTATCTAAAAAACTGGCATTGAAGCTCACACCTTTGATGATTGCAATTCTACTTCTTCTGATGATTGGATCAATTAGGTACACACTTCACTTCCCTCTTGTCACAAGAATGTCTTCAAGATGAATCAGGACAACCCTTATTGCTTCGGCTCTTTCTACTTCAGTTGCACATCATATATTCTGCTCTTTACACACTCATATTCTCATTTTCACAATCATGCCTCACCTAGATCAACTAGGTTTACAATATATACATGACATTACGTTGATTGCATTACAAGTCAACCAATACAACAAGAATATTACAATTTACAAGTCAGCCAGAGATCACACATGAAACATGCATAGGGCAAGCCCTATCATGAACTGCATGCCACTCCAGAAGGAGACACACATCTTATGGATCCCAACACATGCTTACAATACTAAATGTCCTTCATAGCATCATCCTTCAAGGAATAACATTTGGACGCTTCACAAATTTGAAATAGGTTGTCCTTAAGCAAGAACACATGAATTTTGTAGCACAATAGTCATTTCAACTTGGCAGAACTGATGAAAGATTAAACATTGCTTCTCCCAAATAAGTCAACAGGACCTATACACCATCTCCAAACACTCCTTGATCTCTATAAAATAAGAAATTTGTGGCACACATCACCAACATATCTCAGTCAGCCTCAAAAATAATAACTCTTCACATACTGACTTGAAAACTTTGTGCGATACTGGAAACTTGAAAGATCTGCATGCCCTTCAAACCTGAAACACTATGAGACATGTAGAATTTCCACACAAAAATCATATAACTGATCTATATACTCTTCCACTAGCACAAGTACCTAAACATATATTCTGAAAACAATTAGGCATCTAGAACCATCAGTATCACTTCAGTCATTTGAAAACTAAGCTTACAGACCTCCAAAACATCTGAAACTCACATGGATGCACTCATACACTACTCTAAACATATCCTCAAAACCTCATGAGAAACTCTTCACTTGCAGAGGAATGTGGAGTATTCCAATCAGCCTTCATCCACACTTTTCTCTGCAAGAGCATAGATCAAAACTTTGTCACTTGTAACTTCCACTGCGAAGGAGCAAATGATCTAAAACTTTAGATTTAGCACCTTTATAGCACACTTAAATTTTGAACCGCATGACCATATCTTCAAGTGCAAAGGAATGTGAAATATTTTACTGAGCAGTCTTGCAGGTAGCTTCTTGCAACAACAACCTTTACCAGCATTTGGAGACCAAAACTTTCTTGTAGCAACTCACACTTTCTTAAGATCATTAGGAAATGGCATACAACATGCTATAGGCCATCATCAACATGCTATAGGCCATCATACAACATGCTATAGGCCATCAAAACTTTCTAATTCCCATCTTAATATATCATCAGTCATCTTAATGCTTCTAATTCCCATCTTAATATTTCATCATGAAATCATATTTGCTAACCACAAATAGGCTTAATAAAACTTGACATTAATCAAGGCATGACATCCAACCATGAACATCAGGAACATCACTAGACATGAACATTCACATCAACCACACCAGATAATAACAAACTGAGTGTTGACATCACTCTGAGTGTTGACATCAATGACAACACATATTGCCAACAACACCTTCCAATGCATGAGGTAGTAAGGCTATGACAAAGGCATTTTCTTATTTGAATTATTTTTGTAACATCACACTCCATAATGCTCAATAATTAACATAAGTATTCATCCTAATCAAGAATTAGAATACATCATGATTATCCAAATTAGAGTTAAACCAGAAGGAATCATTATCATTTCAATAATTAAGCATGTTATTCTAAAACATAATATAACAAAGATTACAATTACAATATCCAATAACATCTCATTAGTGAATAACCTTCACTATGCATATACAAAGCTATGCTCATGGCATCAAATACCAAATTTTACATAATAACTGACTATCAAGTCATATAATGAAAAGCACTACATCTGGAACATATGACATCTATCCTCATAAGCCTCATCTTGTCTCCTGCTTGGGAAGGAGAGCATTATCCAGGTGCTTTTCCTCCAACCATAGACCAACAGTCCCCTGCACAACTTCCTACCTAGAAGTGGCCCTACCCTTCATGGAAGGTATAGATATAAGGAACCATTAGGTTATCCATCTAAGTATCTCGTGTTGTGTCCTTCATAATGCCTCTCAGTCACACAACTATAGATCCACTCTAACTATATATGACACTACTAGAGACATTATGCCATCTGGAGCACTGTGGACTGATAATACATGCAGAGACAAATGCATTACTTTGGCCAAATATTTACATACATAACATTATACAATGAACATTGTCATATGTCCACCACCTCAACTCAACTTATAAGCTATCATGTCCTACAATAATCATATTTCAATCCTTCTCGGTCTAGAATAGTTAATTTCAAAACATCTTAGTCCATTCCTTGGACATTTGACTCCTATCTTGAAATCCCATTCTTAAGTTTCTCGTTGCTTAAGCAACTAGTAACTAGTGACTCCCACTTTGTCCCACACTTGTATGCAGAAAAAGGTCCAATCATGTTCTCAACACTTAACCATCCTAGCTTCGTGTTTATTTTGTTTACCTTATTACAAGGTTTACATTTAGGTCATAATGTCAATGGGTGAACTTGTAGTGACTATTAGAGTCGATTCCCTTTAACAAGGTTCTATCTCAATAGACCTTCCTGATTCCAAATTTAAGAAAAAAAAATTAATCTTAGGCATTTGAAGAGAAGGCATTCATTTACTATTGCACAACAACATATATGGTGACAAGGTTCTATCCTTGTAAAAGAAAATTTCAAAGAATAACTTTCCCTTAAGGAGATATGGCACAAACCCATAGGAGTCAAAATACAATAACATGTCCACAAGAACCTTCTTGTTACCATGAGAAATCATTATAGTATCAAAATACATTACATGTAGTTAAAGGTTCACATCATTCACTTCAAGGTGAAAAGTTTTAATGTTAAGAGAAATAGTTCAATAAGGTGTTTTCTACCAAGACTAGAATAGTCTTCAACATAATATGGATCGGCCTTACTTAGTTATCATAAGTCTATAACACAGTGTGTTTCAGCCTTTCTTGCCATCATATGCAAGACTCTGGTTATCGAGAGCATAAGCCGATGCTCTCAGCTATCACGGTCAGTAAAACACAGTCACCCTATTAGGATTTTCATATAAAACAAACTCCAAGCCCTTGTAACTAACAATCAATCATTAAGAACATCATAACAGAGTTTCATGGCTCAAAATCCACCAAACATAAGTTGATAACCCTATATGGGTTAAACACAGGTATGAAATGATATTGTCTACTTATTAAACATAGTCATCATAACAATGACATGAAATTATAGAAGTTTACTAAGGTTTGAAACCCTGCCATACAACACATAGTAGGGTTTGTATAAGCACAACACACTTGTTGTAACTCCATGTTGGTCAAGGATTTACTACATACACAGTAAGTTATATGTAGCCTCAACAATATAATACAATTAACACAATGATGATACATAGTATTAAGCTTTGAGTTTAAAATGACTTCATAAGCCATTGAACCATGGTGCATACTATACATAGGTTGACACCCATTATAAACAATTGAAGACTCCTCTCAAAATATGATTATCAAGTTTTAATCGACGAGCTATAGCTCATACTTGTAACTTATGTGTATTCAAATTTGGCTATTGCAGCTAGGCACCAAATAAACTCTAGTTCCAAGCTTGACTCCTCCAAGCTTTTGCTATAGTAGTGATATCTCTATATTGAACACTCTATCTCTGCAACTCAAGAGTCAAACAAAGGAATAACATAACATAATACAAGCCAACGACAAAACCAAGACTCTCTATCCAAATTGGTATTAACCAATTCTTTGCATGTATGCCAAACAAGAACCATTCCCAATAGAGCTTAAATCTCACCACCTTTTCTATCTTCGATAGGTTGGTTGAGATAATGGCTTGAGAATAGGGTACACTCATTTTCCACTCTCCTTCCCACTCATTGCGAGTGGTGAATGACCGAGTGCACCCACCAAAACATGAACAACATTTGAATAAAAGAATAATGTAGTAATTAATCATATTCGGCCTCTTGAAGAGTTTACACCAATATAACTTATGTAATTATACATATATACTCCCTTATATAAGGTTTAAGGGTTATCAAATATCATCATCATAAGATAAGGATGCATTCTTATGATACGGCTATGGGGTCGAGCACTGGTCCCTCTAAAAGCATCATTCACCAAAAGACATAAATATCTAGATAAAATAGTCACAAAACATATTGCAGAAAATAAACATGAAACCAAAGGGTTCTCGACAACTTTGCCAAAATCGGCAAACGACTCAAAAAGATGTTGCAAACATCATCATTTCAACAAATCGACATTAAAGATGTCGAGAAGAGTCCAATTGACCAGTCAATAAGAGAAAATAAAAGACTAACATAGGAGATGTAACTCACCCTAATTGCAAGGATTTAAAGGACAAAGTTTGATACTCAGATGGTTGTTTAACCCCTTTTCCCAACATCTATCTCTTCCTCCTGGATGATACCCTCCTTCCATTGTTGAAGGATGATTACTTTCCTGATCAAACTCACCACCATAAAATCATGATTAGTGTATCATCATATGATTGGTAAATCATGATAATTAAATAATCATTTCAACTTGAAATCTCATATCTAACTAGCATTAGTTAGTTTCCTCATAAACAATTATTAATCTGATATTTTCCACAAACATATAATCATTCAACTCTAGTTAATCATCCTGATTATCATGGAAAAGTAAGATTAAGCTAAATCATAAGTTTGGATGTAACATTTTCTTCTTTTTCTTCTTCTCCTCTTTGTAGTCTCTATTGTAGTGCTTGAACTTTCCACCATTCCAGCACTTATCCTTTGACTTTCCAAGAGATTTGGATTTCCCATAGGATTTGGATCTTGACTTTTCTCTATTCATCTCCTTATTTCATTGCTCATTTTATCATACACGACATAATAGGGAATCCTTATTTAATTTGGTAGTTTTTCTCTATATCTCCTATAAGAGTAATGATGCCACTACCTCATCCATCTCAAGCTTAGATCTAGTACTCCAAATTGCCATCACAAGGTGATCCCTGAATCTAGGAAAAAATAAAGAAGTGTCATATAATTAACCTTCTCCTCTAATTTTACTCTAACAAAGTGAAACTAGGTCATGATCATATTGAATAATTCATATGCTTGGCTACAAAACCACCATCCTCCATCCTCATGATATACAACTTGTTTCATAGGAAAATATTATTCACTAGGAATTTAGCCTAATAAATTTCTTTGAAATTCTTCTGAAGGGCTTGTGTGGTTACTTCTTTATGTACATTTAACAACACTGAATTTTCCAAACAATGCCTGATGCGGACCTTCACTTTTCCATCTAATATGTCCTAGCTGATTGGTGATACTATAGTAGGTTTGGATCCAAATATGCCAACCTATGGATATCTATCTATGAGTATATCTTCCATCTTGACCTTTCATGACTCAAAGTTAGTGCTTGTGAATCTTTCCATCTCTATCATTATTTCCTTGCCATTTTTCTTGCAACAAGAGCTCCTTATATGCAAGCTCCTATTCAATGTGAGACTAATACACATATCCTTGTTTCTAACACTTAGGAATTGAGGCGATCAAGCTTTGATACCAAATTAAGGAAGCAAGGGTACATAATACACTTCCTACACTAATCTATAAGAAAATATTGTGCAAAAAATTAAATGGTCATATAATTATAGAAAGTAATGGCACAAAAAAATTAGAAACATTGCATGGTGATTAACATGGGGGAAAACATTTTGAGACCTCAAAAACTCCACACTCCATACAAAACCAATTGTATCATTAGTAACATTAAAGTTACAATACAACTTATAGGTTATGCCTTCACAAGAGTAGCACCAACTAGAGAATCTAGAGAAAATATGTTAGCATAATGGTACCTACAAATCCACTATGAAACCTCCATCTCTAACATCCAATAAATAGGAGATTCAATACATAAAACCTTAAGCAGTAAACCACAAACCATGGACTAATGCCATGACCCAAATATGGCTCCAGATCTAGGGCCCAAATTCCAATGCTCCCTTCCATGATGAGTCAACATGCTAAAAATAATAGATGTTCTTGCATTGTCATAATGTTCAATAATTCCATCATAATTCACTCATGAAATTGGGTACTCCATTTTGGCTCCATAATCTACCTCAAAATACACTTTATGATGCATCATAGCATGTGTCATATAGTTGGTCAAGATTCCTAGTCAACAATGTAACTCCTCTATAATCATTCTCTTATGCATCATAATATGTCTTACACTTGTCATAGACACTCCTACACATCCTCAATGACAAGATATTAACTTACATGTACCATTGTACACATTATAATAAAGCATACACATGGCATAATGGCCAAGTCATAGGTGAGATGCCCTTTTCCATGTGGGCTCACAAATAATAATTAATTAATTAATTAATTTGAAATAGTGAAATTGCAAGGTGTATGGCACACCTATCCCAACATTCTTCATTCTCTAGGAATGATTGATGGTCTATAAAAGAATAAGGAAGAGGTAGTCCTAGAATTAAATTAATGGTACAATTCACTATATGTAGATCTAAGGTACTCTAATGGGTAGTTAAAATATATATTTATACTTATTCAATAAACTTTCTAATCATGGTTATTCTGTTAAAGTATAAAATATATATGATGGATCTACATCACAAAGGATGGTATCTTGAAAAGGTTTAATTTTGTAGATTGGGTGGAACTAATGAGTGATGTATTTATAGGAACTCTAGTTGAACCATCCAATAGTTTCTGATTTTGGGTGAGGCACTATCAATAAATTTGGGATTTGAACTATCTCTAGAATAATAAGGTCTCCTGATTATTATTATCATCAAACAATTGAATAGGTTATCCATTGGACAACATCTAAGAATAGAACAAAAAATACTTCTTTTGGATCTATTTTTGAAGGTTAGGAAACATTAATAGTATTTTTATGGTGCTCGAATCATAGTCCATGATCTTATTAGCATTAGATGTTTCCATATTTTCTAATAAATATTTCTAAGGATGACATTCATCTAATTCAGGAGCATCCCAGGTTGTAGAGAAATCTTGCATCAACCAAAAACATTTACATTCGTTCTTTTCTTACATTTTTTAGTTCAATTCAGTCAGTTACAGTTTCAGCATTTTGTACTGCATTTTACTGCATCTCCATATCAAAGATCACGAGGTAGGACTTAGCAACTACATATCATCATTACATCATATCCAAATTTTAGGTCATTTGGACTTGCTTGCTAAAAGTTATCGCTATCAGAAGATCACATGTTTTCACAGAGCATAGCATTTAGGCAGTCAACTGAAGGATAAGGTTTGCAAAGCACTTTCGTGACTTGTGGAGCTAGATGAAACATGTCACATGGCACATAAGGATCAGATAGACCTTCCTTCAGGTCTACACCTTGATTCATGTGTTTGTGGAGCATTTGCAAATGATTAGGTCCGACCTAATTGTTTCTACACGTTACATTCCTTTATTGGAGTTTGTAACCATTCTTGGCCGAAACAAAGGATTTCTGGAGCTTACAGATGATATATATAGATCTCTAAGATGCATTACGAAGTCAGTAGTTCATAGATAGCTAAATCCATAGTTTGATAAGTGATTCTTTTCAAGGCATGCATTTCATTTCCATATCTTGCATTTCTATTGTAGCCCTAAGATTAGGCCTATGAGCCCTTGTGATTATAGCCCACATGTTGTTGGCATATAAGTATTTTGAATATATGATCTACTAAGCATTTGAATCTTCCATTGCATTCTATATTAGTGTTGGCTCTGTTGTGTTTACTCTAGTTGCATGGTTTGGATAGTTCATTCTATGAACCCTCTGATCATGACTGCTCCAAGTGGTATCAGAGTGAAGTTTTGAATCCTTTAGAAAGTGAAGGAATTATAAAAGATCTTATGGTGAATTGATCACTGACCTGAGGCAGTCTACTTGTGTTTGTCAATAGGTCACCGAGTGTGAGGCGGTTGCACATGATCCTAGGAAGAGATACCACCGAGGAGGATGCCCTCTATAGGCACTATGGCTAGAAGAATGGACAAAATGATGGAGATGATGAAAACAATGAAAGTTAGACTAGATGTTGTAGAAGAAGATAGAAGAAGAGGACTAAACCCTAGACATGATGTTGAAAGTGATAATGATGAATTTCAATCCGTTGATCAACATGAAGAAACCATAGAAGAAGAAGAAGAATCATATCAAGTGAAGATGTTGAAAGTTATTTCAATGATTGGAAAGAGACCTAGAGTGGAAGTACCAAATTACACTAGAAATTTTAATCTAGAGGAATTGATTGATTGGATAAATGACTTGGAAGAATACTTTTACTATGAAGAAATTGAAGATCTGGAGAAGTTAAGATTTGCGAAGCCTAAGTTGAAAGGACATGCTGCTATTTGGTGGAAATAAGTTTAGTTGGATAGGAATATGAGAGGAAAAGAAAAGATCATAAAATGGGATAGGATGTTGACAGTTGAAAAATTAGTTTATACCTACTAACTATGAGTTGGAATTGTTGAAGGGATTGCAAATCCTGAAACAAAAGGAGAAATTTGTGAAGGAGTATACTGAAGAATTTCATAAGATGATCATAAGGACTAGACATAGTGAAGCAAGCAAGGAGAAAGTGGCAAGATACATCAATGGACTAAGATTGAACATTTAAGAAGAACTAAGTTTGATAAGGATGACAACAATAGAAGAAACATATCAGTTTTCCCTAAAAGTTGAAGACAAGTTGAACAAGAAACATGAGCAAAGATAGAGTGGTAGAGGAGGTAAATTTTAAAGAGGTAGAACTTATTCCAAAAGAGAAAGATCATATGCGGAGCCAAACAAACCAGATAATCTATTTAAGAAGGAGGATAGAGATAACCATTCATATCGGAGAGATGATAGAACTTTCTACTACAGAGGACATCACAATTCTTACCAAAATTAAGGGTATAGAAGAGATGAAAGAGGGCTTAATAAGAACATTTAGAGGAACTTGTTTTAAGTGTGGAGTTGAAGGACATAGAGCATTTGAATGTCATCAGGGAAGTACAAGCAAGAAGACAAAGAACAGTGCAAGAACAACTTACATAGAAGAAGAACCTATTGGATCACCTAATTCAGTTGGAAAGCTAGAGAAAGGAGAATCATTAGTCATGAGGAGAGCACTATTTCAAGTAGAGATAATTGAGGAACCACCGCAGAGGAAAAGTTTGTTCCAGACTAGATGCAAATCAAGAGGTAATTGTTGTAAGGTTATCATTGATAGTGGTAGTACTGATAATTTGGTTTCAGAGGAGATGGTGATTAAGTTGAACCTGGAGAGATTGAAACACCCTAAGCCCTACAAGATAACATGGATTGAAGATGAACACAAGGTACTGGTGAGTGAACAATGTTTGGGGAAATTTCATATAGGATCTTACCATGATGAAGTCTTGTGTGATATTATGCCAATGGATGTATGTCATATATTGTTGTGTAGATGATGGCAGTATGACAGAAAAGCTATACATTATGGGAGAAAGAATACTTACACTATAGTATATAATGGAAAGAAAATCACCTTGATACCTTTGGAAGATGAGATTAAGAGTGAAGTATGTGGGAATCTATTTGGTTCATGGAAGGAAATTTCTAGATGGATTGAGACATGAGAATATGTGTTTTTCTTTGAGTCCTAAGAAGCATGGAACCCTAAGTATAAAGACTGAAGAAACATAGCTAGAGGAGATAACTGAATTGTTGATAGAGTATGAAGACATCATATCAAATAATGTACCTAAAGGATTGTCACCAATTAAGAGTATCAGTCATCATATGGATCTTACACTTGGAGCTAGTTTGCCTAATAAAGTAGCACACTAGATGACACCAGTAGAGAATGCAGAGATGAATAGATAGATAAATGAGCTATTGAGGAAAGGATTGATCAGAGAAAGTCTAAGCCCTTGTGCAGTACTTGCAATGTTAGCACCAAAGAAACATGGAGAATAGAGAATGTGCACAAACTCTAGAGCAATCAATAGGATCATAGTTAAGTATAGATTTCCATTGCCAAGGATGGATAACATTATGGACTATTTGAGTGAAGCAAAGTATTTTACAAATATAGACTTGAAGAGTGGATACGATCAGATCAAGATTAAAGAAGGTGATGAATGGAAGACAACATTTGAGACAAATGAAGGATTGTATGAATGGTTAGTGATGCCTTTTGTATTGATAAATGCACCGAATACTTTCATGAGGTTGATGAATGAAGTTTTGAAGAAATTATTGGGTAAGTTTGTTATTGTAAACTTGGATGATATTCTAGTTTTTAGTAAGACAAAACAAGAACATTTGTGGCATATTAGACAAGTATTGTAGAGATTGATTTAAGAGAAATTGTTGATAAACATCAATAAGTGTAGTTTCATGAAGGAAGAATTGGTATATTTGGGATTTGTGATTTCTGTAGAAGGATTGAAGATGGACCCTAAGAAAGTTAAAGCAATTGTTGAATGGAAAACACTTGAGAGCAATGGAGAAGTTATATCATTTCATGGATTATCTATTTTCTACTAGAAGTTCATTATAAATTTCAGTTTAGTTTGCACACCTATGATAGAGACAATAAGAGGTGACATAAATGATTTTAAGTCGACATCAGCAGCAAATAAAAGTTTTGAATTGTTGAAGCAGAAAGTGACATAGCAACCAGTGTTAGCATTATCGAATTTCAACAAGGTATTTCAAGTGGATTGTGATGCAAGTGGAAATGCAATAGGAACAGTGTTAAGTCAAGAAGGTAGACTAGTAGCATATTTCAGTGAGAAGTTAAATGATGCAAGGAAAAGATACTTAGTTTATGATTAAGAATTCTATGCCATAATTCAAGCTTTGAAGAAGTGGAGACATTACTTGTTGCCTAAGGAATTTGTGTTGTATACAGATCATCAAGATTTACAATATATTTGAATAGTCAAGGAAAGTTGAATCAGAGACATATGAGATGGGTAGAGTTCATGCAGAGTTACACATTTGTATTGAAGCATAGGAGTGGGAAGTCAAACAAAGTTGTAGATGCATTGAGTAGAAGAAGGAATTTGCTAATAGAGATGAGAGTTGAAGTATTAGGTTTTGAGGAACTGAAGCACATGTATGAAGAAGACCTTGATTTTGCAGAACCATGGAAAGCATGTAAGGAACATATTGTGACAGATAGAAGTAAGTGGTTAGATATTTCATTCAAGAAGATATGTTGTTCAAAGGAAATCAATTGTGTATACCTCAGATTTCAATGAGAGATAATTTGATCAAGGAGAAACATAGTGGTGGATTAGCAGGACATTTTGGAATTTATAAGACAATGGCTTTGGTAAGTGAACATTATTTTTGACCTTAGATATATAAGGATGTAAGGAAGTTTGTGCAGAGTTGTAGAGTATGTCCAATTGCAAAAGGGAGTAGTCAAAATACTATTTTGTACAAATCTTTGATAGTACTAGAGAGACATTAGAAAGAAATAATTATGGATTTCATATTAGGATTGCCAAGAACACATAGAGGACATGATTCTATATTTTTAGTGGTGGACATATTTTCAAAGATGTTACATTTCATACCTTGTAAGAAGACAAATGACACAATACATGTTGCTGACCTATTTTTCAAGGAGATTGTGAGATTGCATGGACTACCTAAGAGCATAATTTCAGACAGGGATACAAGATTCATTGGATACTTCTAGATCAAATTGTGGAAGAAGATGAAGATAGACCTAAAGTTTAGTTCAACATCTCATCCATAGATAGATGGATAGATAAAAGTTGTAAATAGGAGTTTGAGTAACTTGTTGAGATGTTTGGTAGGAGATAAGGTAGGAAATTGGGATCTAATTCTACTGCAAGTAGAGTTTGCATACAATAATTCAATGAATATAAGTACAAGGAAGACACCATTTGAGATTGCAACTGGAATGAAACCTAGAGGAGTTGCAGAATTGAGAGACATCATCATGGAGAATAAGAGAAGTATAGAGGCAGAAGAATTTATAGAATATATGGAGACATTACATAATCAATTCAAGATACATTTGGAGGAAATGAATAGCAACTATAAGGAGTAAGCAGATGAGAAGAGAAGACATAAAGAATTTTCATTTGGAGATGAAGTAATGGTATATCTCTAGGAAATGAGATATTTCTAGTGGGGACATATAACAAGTTGAAGATGAAGAAGTTTGGACCATGTAGGATACTTAGGAAATTTGATTCAGGCAATGCATATGAAGTGGAGCTACTGGAGACATTGGGTATATTACCTATATTCAACATTGCAGACTTATATCAGTATCATGAAGGAGAGTCAAATGACAAAATTGAAGATGATTTGAAGAATCAGTTACCAGAGCAAATAGAGGACATCTTGGACAATAGAGTTGGATGCGGTACCAGAGGCAAGCAATACAAAGAATATTTGGAAAAGTGGAAAGGGAGACCAGAAGAAGATCCAACATGGATTTCTTAGGCTGAGGTAGACCACCTTGGTTTTCCTCTAGCCCTAGAAAAGTGAGGGACTCACTTTTTCAATAAACCCGAGTGCTTAATGCAGGAGAATCCTAGGTTGCAGAGCAATCTTGTATCAACCAAAAACATTTGCATTCTTTCTTTTCTTGCATTTTTCAATTCAATTTAGTCAGTTGTAGTTTAAACATTTTGTATCACATTTTACTGCATCTCCATATCAGAGTTCGTGGAGTAGGACTTAGCATCTACATATCATCATCTATATCATATCCAAATTTTAGGTCATTTGGACTTGTCTGCTAAAATTTATCACTGTTAGAAGATCACCTATTTTCACATAGCAGAGCATTCAGGTAGTCAGCTAAAGGAGAAGGTTTACATAGCTAGATGAAACATGTCACATGGAACATAAGGATTAGATAGACCTTTCTTGAGGTCCACACCTTGATTCATGCATTTTCAGAGCATTACTCAATGATTAGGTCTGACCTATTTGTTTCTACATGTTACATTCCTTCATTGGAGTTTATAACCTTTCTTGGCCAACATGGAGGATTTTTGGAGCTTGCAAATGATATATATATAGATCTCTAAGATGTATTAGGAATTCAATAGTTCATAGATAGCTTAATTCATAGTTTTATAGGTGATTCTTTTTAGGGCAAACATTTTATTGCCATATCTTGCATTTCTATTGTAGCCCTAAGATTAGGCTTGTAAGCCCTTATGATTGTATCCCACATGTTTCTGGCATATAAGTATTCTAAATATATGATCTATTGAGCATTTGAATCTTCCATTTCATTCTATATTTGTGTTTTTTCCATTGTGTTTAGCTTCACAGTTTGAATAGTTCATTCTGTGAACCCTTCAATTGTGGTTGTACCATCATCATTAGATTATCCACTATAATTATATAATTTGCACCACTTTATTGTCTTTGATTGTTTCTTTTTCTCTTCAAGCGGTACTTTATTATTCAAGAATTTAAATGAATATATTACCTTTCTTTCAATAATATTTGGCTCTAGAATTAGAATTCTTATTATGCAACTTATTATGGCACTTGAAAACTTCATTCTTATATTTATGCATGGATTTTTTCTAATTAGAAGCCATACCTATAGGATCTCCAACAAGATTGACCTATACATAAAATGAGTTTTTTGGAATCTTAGATTTTCAAACCTAGAAGTCAAAGCACAAAATATATAAGTATATTATTAAACAAATTGATTCAACCTTGATAAATTTAGGAATAGTTTAAGTATTCATTCTTATATTTTCTAACAAGGTAATAGGACTCAAAACTAACAACAAAGATTGGGAAATAATGCAATAAAGACTTATAGAGATTGAGAGGAAGAAATATGAAATCATAAAAGGTTCAAGGGTGAGATTGTTTTTTTTTTTAGCAAAAACACCATTAAGAATTCAACCATTAGTCTCTTCATCCTCCAAAATGAATAGTAAAAGAGGAAACAAAACATAGTTGGAGAAGGCCCCACTAGGAGGACATGATCCAAAGTGGCTAATGATAGAGATAACAACATAGACATATGTGATGACATGTTGGGTGTCTCATTTGAGGAGCAAGTTAACTTTATGGATAATGAGTGGAAGGTAACTTCAAGGTTGTAGATGCTTGTTGAACATGGCTAGTTGGTCTTTCTTTGTGCTTTTTTGACTAGGGGCTATCCTTTTGTTGTTTCTTCTTGTTACTATTTTTCCTTTTCTGTTGTTCCTTCCATTTTGTCTCACACCTCATGGGGCTCATTTCATGAGCCTTAGAGATGATCTTTTTTAAAAGGGTGGAGCCCCTTTCAAAACCTCTTTACCTTGATTAAAAATAAGGTAATAGGTTTAATAAATAATTTTATTTAAATTAATTCCAAGCATTTATTGGTGTAATGCAATCCTCATGGGTATCACAATAGTTATTCCATGATTTCCTAATAGATAAGGAAACATTGCCTTGATTATAAAAATGGGTCTCTACATCTTATGAATGAACATATGCAATCCAATTATCTAGAAATTATGTTTTTATTTTCATAAAAAAATATTTATATTGACTTATACTATGATACTTGGCATCCAAGTTGTCAATTCATGCTATATTTGATGGGTCTCGAGGAGATTCAACACAATAATTGTTTGGGTGAAATGATCAATCCTCTTTAATCTTTCTTGTGCATAATATTTATCTAGTTTGTCTCTCCCTTTGTGTTATTCTTTCTCTTCCTACATCCACTAATGGGAAGTTCATTAGATGGATGTGAAGAGTTATTTTCTTCACATGGACCTACATGAGGATATTTTCATGAAGAAAACACCATGTTTTTAGTTGTCTAGTGATTTTTTACTTATTTGTGGACAAAATATGTACATTTGTATGGGATCAAGCAAGTACCTAGATATTGGTATGAGGTGATCCATTAATTTTTCATCTTTGTAGTTTTTTTAATGTCAAGGTGATTGATCTCTAAATTTTCCATCATGATGGCTATATTATCATAATTATGTTGTATGTTGATGGAATGATCATAACAAGATACATGCCTTATATAATTACAGAGATTAAAAGGAAACTACACAATCCCCTTGAAATGACAATATGGGACTTTTGCACTTCCTGAATAAGAAGAAAAATCTCTAAGACTACATCTAGAATTTTCATCTCTTAGTTGAAGTATGCCTTGAATATTATTTTATGATTTGTTATTTGTGATTACAAATAGCTATCACTCCATTTCCCATATGTACTCAATTTTAGGATTCTCCAACACCTAAATTAGCTTTTGTTGATTCCATTGTCTACTTGTCATTGGTGGGGAGTCTCATCTACTTCACACATAGTCAACCTAACACTTATTTCTAGTAAGAGTTGTTTTAATGTTCATGTAGACACCTCAAGTTCTTTCCATCTTTATAAATATAACCATATCCTTTGATGCATCCAAGGTACCATTTAATTCGACATTCCTTAGTAAGTAGTATCCCTCTTCTTTTCTGGGATTCTATGATTCTAACTATGTAAGGGATCTTGATAGTTAGAAGTGAACCTCTAGCTACATTTTTCACCTGAATGACTTGAGATGTTCTTTTGGATCACTAACAAATCAATAACTCCCTCCAAGTTTTGTTGCAAAGTGCTTTTCCAACCTCTTTGTTTAGCTTGTCATATGAATTTCCTTTCCCTTGATTTAGTTGACTCCTTCCATAATCCCCCCTTTACTAATACAAAGGGAAAAACTCAATCAAATATATGATGAGTTGTATTGCATGTTCCTATCCAACTTTAGGCGGTAGATGACCTTGTTGAATTTACTAATGTAAACATCTGGTCCATGAATCTAAGTGTTGGTGAAATAAATATTTCTCCTCAAAGTTTTGAACTAATCTAATTCCATCCTCAACAACATATTTCCCTCCACTTGCTACTCTAATGACCTCTTGTTTGAATTTGCATACCTCTCCATTCTTTTAGATTCCTTAATCAAATGATTTGAGAAAGATTCACTTGATCTTGTTACTCCTTCATATTCTTAGTGGTTGTTGGATGAACACCAAGGAACTCATTCATGATAGAATGTGGATTTATAGGTTGTTGTCTAATTGTCATTAGAAATGTTGAGTATCCATTCTTAGAGGCCTTTTGTAATTTGTAGTTTAACTGAGAAGAGTCTAGAAATTTAAACCAATTGGATTAATCTAATCACATAGTGCCTGAAGTAATATCCTTTCATGTCATTGATCTTTTTAGTTTTTCTATCTCTAGATGATGATTGTTGGGCATCGATAAATTTATCCCTATTGTCATAAAAAACTCATACAAAAATTATTTGTAAAGCAAATGTCCCTATCTAAGATGATCTCAAAGGAACATTTTAGTACCTAACCACATTGATGAAGGAATGCTTCATTGATTCTTCTTCCACATAGGGTTCCTTACACACAACACATGTAGCAACTTAGAGAAGATGTTAACCACTACCATGATTCTTAAAAACCATTACAAGAGGCAAATGAGTGATAAAATCCATGCTCATACTTTTATAGTCTCATTAGAGTTGATAATAGATAAAGTAACTGACTTGGGAGTCACGCCTCCAACTTGTATTGTTGATAGATGAGGTAGTAGTGAACATACTCATCTACATAATCCCTCATATTTAGATTATATGATCCCCTCTCTAGTACAAATAAGATTATCTTCTTCCTTGGGAATAATGGGTACTAAGAACCATGCCATTCATATATTAACCCTCTCCTCATGTTCCCTCATTTCAAAATATATGCCATATTCTAGGTAAAAACTAAGAAAACATTTTTGATGAAAATTGTTTGGGTTCTTCCTTCCCAAGCTTGTTCCATTAACTCAACAAACTATAGATCCTAGATTAAATTTTCTTTAATTTGATACACCATCATGTCTAAAAGGGACACTTTAATCTCTCTATACATGGAAGTTATGATCTCATCCATCTTTACAAGTTGAGGCTTCTGATTGAGCACATCAACCACCATATTCTTTATTCTCGGGTTATACATGATGTCAATGTTGAAATTTGCAAGGAAATATTTCTATTTATCCTATCTAGGGGTTATCTTTTCTTGATTTTTGAAGTATGTAAAGGAGATGGTTTGAAAGTTGGATTAGTTGTACAAATCTTGAATGTTCTAAATATAATGCCACTAAAGGTATCAAGACTCGGTTGTTAAGTAACTTGGAGATCTATTTTCATCACCCAAGTAATTGAACAATTGAATGGCACCTGGAAGAATGGATTTAAAGATATCAAGAAAGGTTTAGAATATCTTTGGGCTTTTGCTTTCAAGTTGTAAATGTAAAACTTAAGTGGAAAAATTATTTTGGTGAGTTTATTGCTTCTAGAAAGGTGTGAACATGTTGTTTGTCATAGCAAACACATTCCCAATTGGTGAAAACACACTATGCAAACTATAAAACACATCCTATCATAAATAGAGAGAAAATTATGAATAATTTGAGGATTCAGAGAGACTTTATGTGTGTTATTTTCACTATTTTAGTATCAATTAAGGATATTAGGATGTTTTAAGAGTTGAAAATGCATTGTTTTATGGGTTAACTCACCTTGGAAATAAAATATATGCTCTTTGTTATAAGATCTATCAAGAAAGGAATTTTTAGTGGCTATATGTCACCATTTGTCTATTTTTTGACATTTCTATCACTCATATTTGATTATTTTTAGGTTCTTTAGACGTGTCAAATTCATCCATGTTTGATATATTTCCCTAATATTGAAACACAATCGCCTTTAGTTGGAAATTTTAATTCTTTAAGATAAAGACATATCACACAATTGTATATTAAAACTTGGGCCCTAATCTCCCTATTTTATCAAGGGCTATTTTTTATTTTCTATGCTCAACCCAAACATAAGCATCTTTATTTAAAATTCATATATTGGTAGAAAATTTTGATCATTAAATTGTAATAAAATGGGTACAAGGAAAAAATATTTCCATTGAATTAAAATTTGATTTTCAATATGAAAAAGAATCACCTAGGATATTATGCTTATTTGTAGTGGATTCACTAGGGCTTTCATAGAATTTTGAAGAGGTTGTTTCTTAAAGTATCAAAGATAGAGTAGGGATGGAGGGGTGTGCTTTGAACATTGTTGGGTTCTAATTAGATATGAAGGTAGTGTAATCTTTATAACATTGAATACTTGGATAGTGATGAGATGCTTGAAATCACGCCCTTACTACTATTTTTAACCTATTTAAGGATTTTCTTCAACTAGACATGGTGTTTTATGTGTCTTTCATTGTGTGTGTTCCTTCTTTTAAAATGTTTCCATGTTCTTATAAAGATCTAATAATGTATACTATAGCTTAATTTTGTTCTAAATTAGTATACAATATATAGAGTTTGTATTAGTTGAGAGTTAGCATAGAATACATCTTTTGGTGATTGCTAGGTTTATCAACCATATAATGGGGAAATTAGTGTTGAGAAATTAGACCAATGGATATCTCAAATGGACGTATATTTCATCATCTAGAACCTCACTCCTCATTAATAAATCTCATTTGTAAGGCTCAAGCTTATGGTTCATGCATTTACTTGGTATGAGAGATACACTCAATCCATTAAATATTTAAAGGTAACCAAATTTTGAAGTGGGATGAATTAGATAAAATAATGAATAGGTAATCATACCCTATTTATTATGAAGAAGACTATAAACAACATTACTTCTAACAAATACAAGGGCAAAGTATACTATAAGAGTGCATGTAAGTGAATTTCAAAATAGTGTGGTCCAATTAGGAATGAATGTCATGGGAGAGACATGTTAATGAAGTATATATGAGGCTTTTTTGGGAACCTCAAGATATCATCTCTCATGGTGAAGCCTCAAGACATTGATGAATCATGTGATCAAGCCCATTATGTGGATATGGATAATAAGGCATCTTAATTCAAGAACAAGAACAATGCTATAAGACAATAGAAAGGAGGTTAGAAATACAAAAATAAATACAATGGGAAAGTGGAGACATAAATAAGAAGAAGGCATCTTAATTTAAGAACAAGAAAAAAGATAAGGGACAACAAAAAGGAGGTCAAAAATACAAAGATAAAGACAAAAGGAAAGTGAAGAAAAATACCAATACAATTGTCCAAATGCACAAAGGTGGAGGTAAAATAAAGTATCCTTGTGCCCATTGTGACCATGTTGGATACATAAAAAATTAATACTATAAATTACACCTGAACTCGACAGCTTCTTAGAGGAGGAAGAAGAAGAATAGTGTTAATACTATTGTAATGAATAAAGGAAAGGAAATAAATTGAGATTCATAATTTGATGAATATGTTTTATAAATACATAAAGATGCATGTGTGGTGGGTGAAATTTCCAAAGTGAAAGAGGAAGAAAAGATTACAAATCTATTTCATCTTAAGATATGCATCAAGGACATGAAGGTTGACTCTCTTGTTTATTTCTTATTCTAAAGCAAACTTGAATTATTAAAAAATGTTACTGAGTTAGGGTTGCAAGCTATAAATCATCCTCATCCATATGATATTATTTGACTCAAGGATACAGGAGAAATCATGGTGAAGAAATGGTGAAGAGTTAAGTTTTCCATTGGTTCTAGATACATGGATGAAGTTCTAGTAGATGCAGTTCCACTAAGTGTATGTCAAGTGATCTTTAGTAGTCCATACTTGTACATAAGGGATGTAATGCATATTAGGAGATCTAATCAATATAGGTTATTCCTAAATAAGATTCCATACACATTAAACACCATGGAAATGAAATTCAAGATCACCATAGTGAGTGCCTCCCAAACCAAGAATTTGATCAACACTAGTGGCAAGTTTACATTGTTGTTGTTGAGAGGCAAAGTGATGCAGGAGCATCCCAGGTTGAAAGGAAATCTTGCATCAACCAAAAATATTTTGATATCTTTTCTTTTCTTGCATTTTAGCTAGTTCAGTCTTAGTAGATTGTACCGCATTCTACCACATGATCATTTCACAATTTGCAGTACAGGATGAAGACTTTACAAGTTATGTCATCTACATCAGTATTCGGACATAATAACCTAAACAAAATAACCCTGGACACAATAACCCCATCATAATAACCCAAGGACAAAATAACACAGGGTCATAATAACCCATTGATAGAATAACCCATGGTCAAAATAACCCATGGACAAAATAACCCGTGGTCATTTTAGATCAAGCTAGTAAACTAGAAATAACATAAAATCAATTAGAACATTAGAATTTAGATAATTTTCCAATTCTTATGCCAAATTTTTGCTCCAATTTGCACTGCTATCTCTTCATGTGCCCAAATGACCATAAATAGTCAAAAAAACTATTTATTAAACTAAATTATAAATATGATTACAAGGAACATAAACAAGCATGTCAAAAGATTAAGTAACATTAATCTTCAAGATAAAAAAAAATGGATTGTGAGGCATTGTAGAGGCTATTTAGGTCATTTTTAGACCATATATCCATTATATACCCCTAAAATAGCCTTAAAATACCTTTAATATGCTTAAATAACCTATAAAATGGTAAATAATTATAAAAATAAAGGCAATTTCGTGGAAATAAGCTGATTAAGAGTTATTATGAAAAGATATAAGTGAAAAGGCATTATGAAGAGACATTAAGAAGATATATAAAGTAGTAGAATTAAGAGAAGTAAAGAAAGGAAGAAGGGGAGAAGAAGTAAGAGTGTGTAGAGTGATAAGAAGAGGAGAAATCCAAATTCATAAAAGAAGATAATTTGTAATATATTTTTTGAACATTATTTTAAATTTTCCTAGAGTTTTCTAAAAGAGTGTACAAAAATCAATATACTTTTAGGGAACCAACACATTCTTCATAATTTTTAATAAATACAATGCCTCTTCAATTTTTAACAAGTCAAAAAAATAAGAATTTATTTATTTTAAATGGTTACACATTTTTGTTTCATCGACAAGGCATCAATAAAATAATCTGGCATTGTGCAGAATATTTTACAAATAAATGTTCAAGTCGGTGCTATACTATGACAAACAAAATTTGGTGATGTGATTAGCAGTACAAAACATAATCATGCTCCAAAACCTGAGATGATCATTGTCAAACACAAATTGAATGAAATGAAAGACATGGCATGCTCGATTCAAGATTCTACAAGAAATATCATTGCTGCTTCATGTTATTTAAAAGCACAAAGTTGTGTCACACTTTTTTAAAGGAAACGACCAACAATGATCCAACTTTTAAACTTAAATCACTAAAAAGTGACATATATGTTTTGAATTTTGAAATGATGTAAACTAATAAAATATTTATTTTTTAGATATTTTATGTTTGTATTTTTTGAAAAAATTAAAAAATTATTTGAATATATTTTTTAATAAATTAACACTATAATTTAGTTGTTGATAAAATGCTAAAAAATGAAGTTACATGAGACGTCAATCTTTATATAGTAATTTTTTTTTCTTCATTTTTTTTTGTGTATTTATAACTTGAAACTTTAGTGCATGGATATATTTTTTTCCAATTTGATAAATATATATTTTTAAATAAATAATAAAATATGTGTATTAAAACGTAGTTGTTTCCATTCAACGTCAACTTTCATATTAACTATTTATCTAAAATAGAAAAAAAATTATACCATCTTGATATAAGATTCTTTTATCTAGTGCATCATATTTTTTTCAATTTTTTTTAATAAGTTTTACTATTTTTCCTTGACATGGTAATCGACCTAGTGTTTTGTGTTGATAACCTACTTTTAGTAAATATAGAAAGGAAAATGTAAATAATAATTAAACTATTAAAATATATATATCTATATATATATATATATATATATATATATATATATATATATATATATATATATATATATATATATATATATATATATATATATATATATTTGAAAACTAAACTTATAGATCTACAAAAGAGTATTTTTATATTTTTAAAAAAATGTTATTTACACAAGTAGAAGTTGTTGAAATATCAAGTTTTTCAAATAATTTTTTTTTTTGGAAAATTGGTGTTGATGGTGGTTTTAGCACACAACAACATAGATGTGATTGTTGGTTTCACACCTCTCTTGAAAAGTATCCTACCCTAGGTAAGACTACTCCAAGGATAATATAGCTAGGTCTTAGCTTGCTTGGAATCTCTCAATTAGTATGTTCTAGTTGTGCCTACAAGGGGTCTTGCATGCAATCTGCAAATCTTCAGGTTTGGGACAACAAATACACAAACGCTTTTATGGTTTTCAGCTGATAACATAGTTTGAAATGCTGCTGAAATTCCTATTCTAATAACTAACAATAGTTTTTCAAAGAAAATGCAAAAGGTTAGGGTTTTAGAAGGATCTTAAGTGACCTTCACAATGCTAAGGTTATCTTTAGTAGACAAATACTCCAAACTTTTAAACCAGTTTTCTGAGTTACCAAACTGAAATGGGTGTTACAATGCTGCAGAAAATGGTGCTATCTTTAATGGAAGTCGAAAGATTTTTAGACCACATTCATTTGTTAAATACCCAATAAATGACGCAACTTAACTTGTGAAATGTAGTTGAACTTCAACACAAATAATAAGCCCAGACTAACTTTACACAGCTATTTACTATCAGCAAACAACTAAAAGTATGGACTTGGAATATTCATCAAATACTTTAGCAAACCATTAACATCATAAAAGCACAACTAATCTAACTATGGGAGAGCAAGAAGCAAACCATGAAAACCACAATGATTCAACACAAGATGCAAATTCTTAGAATGACTGCAGAAACTTGCTTTGTATTACTTCAAATGGCATAGAGTCAACAATTTGGCATCAAAATCTCTCTAACAAATAGTGGAAATGGCAACCCTTTATATAGAAAGTAGCATACCCTAACTTTCAAATGAATGGTGGAGATTTGCTCAACACTGACAGTCCAGATTACATCAATAATAGCTCACATCAATTCTCAGATTACATTTTGTCATTTATGAAAAAGATGAAAAATAGTTCCTAGATACATTGAATCTAGTCATTTTGACTAGCCAACTCAGTATATTAGTAGAAAAGCTCATTTTAGAAGCAAGAAGAAGACAAAATTGAGTCACATGCTGCCCAAATACAGCAAATTTATAATTGTGATGGGATTGTATCATTAGAATATTCAAAATAGTATCAAGACTCCTTATCTAAGTCAATACTGTCCTCACTGGCCAACTTGTTGCGATAAGTCAACCATGCCTCAAGTGCAGGATTAATGTCGGATGGGTCTGGATCCTTCAAATGATGTATCCTGTAATCAAACACTTCCAGCTCCTGACTGAATTTCCCATGTATTCTTTCTATCTCTGCTCCTGCCTTTTGAAATGCCTTGAATTCAGCCCTGAGGTCACTTGCCTTATCCAACCACTCCTCCATGCTGAGCGTGTCATTTTAAAAAATTATTTTATGCAACTTGTCTTTGCATTTTTTGACATCAAATGGGGCATAATCATCATAGGACTCTTCTCTACAGTCCCTCAAGGAGTCACTAATGCCATTAATAACTAATCTTAATTCTTCATCAACAGGTTTGTATGCTTCCTTTCTATGCTCAAAGGTCTCTTTTCTCAAAAGTAGCTATTGATACCATTCAACAGCCTTTGGCAGCTGATTCCCAGTTAAAATATTTTCTACAACCAGAGTCTGAGCTAGCAACTCTCTGATACCTTTTATCTGGGGATACATGTGTGAATAATACTCATCAAAAGAGTCACATTTTTCTCGCAAGTCTTTCCATCTTTTGTGCAAATCTACCATCTTTTGGTGAGCCTAAGCAGAGGTGCTTATAGCTGTACATCCCATCTCAAAAACCTTTTGTAACCAATTTTCTATGCCTTGGGACTTTGATCTTACCTCACCCAATTTAGCCATCTATTCGGTTGATAGGAAAGTAGGTATTGTCCTTATATATCCTCCTGCATCTACTGGCTTTATCAAAAATTGAAGACATGCTCGCAGTTCTTTATTTTGCTATTTCAAGTCTTTCTTAGACATTTCATCTTTGTCTAGTTGCTCCAAAATTGATGTGACTGATCCTTTGAAATCCTCCACTCTTTGAGTATGAGTGGTTGGACCTAAATCAACAGTAGATATGATGTAATCCTCCACCCTAACTTGATCTTTTGCTATATCAGCTGGCAGGACCGCTATTTCCACTATCCTTGATCCTGATTCATTCTTGTAAATCCTTGATTGGATCTTAGCCTTTTTCTACTTCTGAGGCTTCTGAGCCTATGCGGTCAAGCTGCATTACTTCCACTTGTGGCTCAAGATATGCCATTCTACTTTGCAGCCACTCAGGAGCAGAAGATTTGTTCAATTCTGAAGCTCCGTCCTTATTAGATACAACCAACTCTTTGGATGGTTCTTGTTCTTGCTCTTCATCCTTCTTGGGACTTCTCTCTTCTTCTTTTGCCAAGTTCTTCAGATTTATCACTACATTCTCTTGTGCAATCTTTAAAACTTCCTCCGTTGGATCTTTACCCAGGGGACTATCAGATATGCCAATAATTTCCACATCAGCAGAAGGTTCATGGAAGCACTCATTGTTTACTTCAGATAAAATCTTCTTTTCTTCCTCAATTGCTAGTTCAGGTTCTTTCAACCTCAATTTTGTACATACCTTCTCAATCCTGAGCAACAATGGTACTGCTAGTGAATATGTAGGCATTTGTGAAATAGGGATACCAGAAGAGATGGTTAGGGAAGGCAAATTAACCTGTGCAAGGTTAGTCAAGGCGGGTGACAAGGAGGAAGAAATGGTAAGAGATGAAGAAAAGGGTAGTGAAGGTAAGGAAAGAGGGGGAGAAAGGATGGTGAAAATAGGAGGCAATGGTAAAGGAGAAGCTATAGATGTAGTGGAAGGGTATGAGATGGTGAGAGTGGAGGAAATAGGACTGCTACAATCACTAGAAGAAATTGCCAATGAACAAGAGGTGGTGGTGATGGTAGAAGCAAGAGAGGTGGCAAAGGATGTCTCTTGAATCATGGACATTGAGACTATGGATAAAGTGGATGTATTAGAGGAAGGAGGGATGGAAGGAGAAGTAATGGCAAAGACAGTAGGGGTTGAGACAACAATGTCAATATTTTGTATAGGAGGTTGGGCAGTTGGAGGATTGGAATCATCCTTAGTTGTGGAAGCCTCCTTGTTAGCTTCTTTCACTTTTACCTTCTTAGTCCTAGAGCTTTCTCCAACACCACTTGGCATATCTTTTCTCTTGGAAGTCCTAGTCCTGGCTGAAGGAGGTTGGTCTTTCCTCTGGGGAGACTTTACAGATGGCTTCTTCATCTTTTTTGCCTTTTCTGCCAGAGATGTATGCTCTTCACTATTTGACTTCTATTTTTTAGCTAGATCTGCCTCATCTATGACCTGAATGGGTTCATCCTCTTCTCCCCTGGAGTCTTTGTCTAATTCTACTGCTGTGTAAGTAAGCTGGACTCCTTGTTCATTCAGAACAGCAACTTGTGATCTAACCCATGCCTTACTCAACCGGATTGATTCCCTCATAACAACATCTAGGGAGCTCTCTTCTGCATTTGCCCAGTTTGGCAATGGAATGGGTTGATGGTATTGCACTTCCCATGGTCCTCTGAGCATAACATTTTCATCATCTTGCAACTGATCAGGAACTGCCATTATATGAAACCTTTTGATGAAATCTAGAGGCAGTCTTGCTTGTGCCTTCTTCATAATCTCATAATCATCAGGGCAATTGGCCCAGAAGTCTTCAATATGCACTTTGTGAAAGAGCTTCTTGCTTACAAATCTTTCCATCACTCTGTTTGGATCAAAATGACCCCTTGCATTATAGTAGTGCAAATTTAAGAGTTGAAGTTCTTTGTCTGAATGTTCTGCTAATTCCAGAGAGGGACATGCATAAAGCCCTTTGCCAAATTTGATAGGAAATTAAACACTCAGCCTATGCAAGTGCTTGAGTTTCTCAGCACAAGGTATTAGTTGCCTTGACAACTCCAAAAGCACTGTCTTGTCATTAGGGTACCAAAGAAGTCTATAGGCCATTCTAGTGAAGCCTTGTATCCTTATGTATGTAAACTTCTCAAATTGGATATACAACTTGCCATATCTAGTTATTTCATTCATAGCCTTGGTGGAAATCCTCAAGACTGTGTTGCTCTACAACTTTCTAGCTATATACATGGTGAATGCATCGTTTACCCTTTTGAAATGTATCAATGATTGGGATGAGGTTAGTTGTGGATAGCATTCATATACTTTGATCTTTGTCTTCTCATCATTCCCAATTTCACCAATCTTGGATAGTCCATCATAGTGATTCCTTCTCGCCAATGCATAGATGACATAGGACGTCCATCTGAAGTATTTGTTTTCATTGAAGTTGCTGAAGGCTTCGTGGATGTTGTCACTGAGGATTTGAGCCCAGTGGAACTTGGTTCCCTTTAATATCTCAGAGATTATGACAAACATCCAATCCTCAAAGGTAGAGGTAGTTGGTAACCCATAGATTCTACTCAAAAAGGTTACTATGTCCCCTATTTCATCATGGAAATCACTTCTGTAAAGTATTCTAGGGAGCTTGATGAGAGAAGACTTCCTTCTCTTAACCTAATGTGGTGCAGGAGCACCTACCTGACAGCTGGCCTCCATGAGGCAGTTAGTTTGTTATAGGTCTGGTTAATGTTTCCAAGAAGGTCTTATAAGACCAATGCATGTAATAAGGTCATGTTGACCATACTTTACTATTTTTAGGTAGTTTGTTATGACAGCTGATGACAGCTGTATAGTTTGTTAGTTTAGTTGGATCCTCCCAGCCGCTTGGAAGCTCCCAGCCGCTGGGAATCGAGTGGTAGTACTCGCAAGCAGATCCTATTTATGCATTAGGATCGGTTGGTTTTAGATATAGATACAGATTGAGGAGTTAGATTGCAAAGTGAGACAGAGTACTGTATTTGCATCTTTTGAAATCAATAAAGAGATCCTGTTTGTGTCAATTTTCTGTTTGGATTCCATTGTGTGATCGATTTGCTGTTCTGGTGGTTGCATGGATTCACTGATCCATTCCACCGGTTGATTCGTCGAATCGGTGGAATGGCTATGTACAATAGTTTAGGGTTTAGTTTGTATTTTCTATTTGTTCGTATGTATGTTTGCAGGATCGCAGTCGAGAGGTGTTGAGAACCCTAGCATGGGCATGTGCTAGGTCGTGCTAGTTGTTCGAGTCTGGAAAGTTGTCCAGGAAGCAGATCGGGTCACCTCAGGAGGTTCGGCGGATCAAAATTTGCTAAGGTTGGAAATTCGTCACAACGGCATCATCAGGATATTTCTGTGTATATCCTGCAGTTACTTCAGGCGTCATCCAAGTAGATGGAGGTGAGCATGATGCAATTGTTTGCATAAGGTGAATGCGCATTTGGGTGATGATCGCAAGGTGTTGCCGAGGAAGAGTATATCGGCATAAGTTAGTCGATCGGGTTGATAAAATCATCACGGGCCGATAATGTTAAGTTTGGCCGACAGCAGGATATTGAAGGAACTGCATGTGATGTCATCGTCATCAGGATAATCGTCATCAGTATAAAGTTGAGTATCATCATCAGGATGTTTCAATATGACCGGATAAGTCATATCCTGATGCTGTTGTTTAAGTAGTCAGATATCGGGGTGACGTAAGCATCAGAGGAAGGGTGCATGAGGTTGTCGTCATCAGGATATATGGGAGAAACCTGATATTTTATATCCTGCTGATGAACATGATGTCAAACATCATGATGCTACAAATAGAGGTTGGCGGTAAGATGAATAGTGATCGTCAGGAGGATGATTGCGATAGCGGGATATGATGATGCTGCTGACAGGCGAAAGGTCGAAGGCTTGTCTGCAGGAGGATATCGGTCAGCAAGAGAAAATATGATGATGCTGACAATGTTAACAGAAAATATGATGATGATGATGGGTTGTAGACATACATGCTGTATGTCAAGGTTTTAGTGTGGATGCCTCTGCATCATAGTGGTATCAGAGCTCAGCAAAAGGTCTGGGCTATTGTGTGTTGATTCTGTCACCGAAAGGACAGAGGTAGAGGAGTGAGAGGTTGACAAAATGCCTCCGAAAGGTAATGGTACTGCAAGGGAGTTGCAGGAGATGAAGGAAAAACATGCCAGAGAGATGAGGAAGATGAAGGAGCTTGCTGAAGCACTTCAAGCCAGGCTTGTAGCCTTGGAGAAGAACAAAAAGAGGGAAGTGGAAGATAGTGAGTCAGAAGAAGATGAAGATGCTGTTGAAGAGTATGAAGAGGTAGCTGAAGGTCTGGATGCTGAAGACCAGAGATTTGCAAAACTGTTAAAGGCAGTACAGAGTGATAAACCTAAGGTAAAGGTTGATGTTTCCAAGTATAATGGAAGTTTGAATGAAGATGAGTTACTAGATTGGATTGCTGCACTTGATAATCATTTTGAATGTGAAGATGTTGCTGAGGATCAGAAGGTAAAGATTGCAAAGACCAAGTTAGGAGGTCATGCTTTGGTATGGTGGGATTATGTACAATCCGAGAGAAGGAAACAAGGAAAGTCAAAGATCACTTCATGGGATAAAATGGTAGCAAGGATCAAAGGTAAATTCTTGCCCAAGGATTATGAGGTTCAGATGTTTAAGAAGTTGCAATTTTTAAGGCAGAAGGAAATGGATGTGAAGGCATATACTGAGGAGTTTTATAAGTTGAGTATGAGATCTGGTCATCATGAGAATGAGGTAGAAAAGGTGGCTAGGTACTTGGCTGGTTTGAGATTGAACATACAGGATGAGTTAGTTTTAGCTAACCCTAAGAATGTGGAGGATTGTTACCAAATGGCAATCAGGATTGAAGAAAAGATGAATAGAAGACAAGATAAGTCCATGAGAGGAAGAGGAAGCAATATGAGGGGAAGAGGATTAGCCCCTACAACAAGGCAAACCAATGAGGGTCAAGAAGACACTGGTAAAGGACAGGGACAGTCTGATTTCAGAGGTGGATGGAAAGGTAATAGAGGCAGATTTGGAGGTGGTAGAGGTTCTACTACATTTTCAGGAAAGTGTTACACCTGTGGTGAGTTTGGTCATCCATTTTTCAAATGTCCAGAAAGCAAAGGTTCATCATCCAGAAATGATAGAACGAATGACCAGAGAGTACAACTTGTGCAAGAAGAGAAAGTAGAGCAAAGTGTGCAAAGTTCAAACACTTATCAAGGAGATAGAGCTCCTGACGGTTATGGATATCCTGAGGAGGGAGAAGCATTGATGCTAAGGAGAACTAGTTTGCAGACATCAAAGGATATGATGCAAAGAAGAGCTCTTTTCAAGACCACATGTAAGAGCAAAGGTAAAGTATGTAAGGTTGTCATTGATACTGGTTCAACAGATAACATGGTATCTCAGGAAATGGTGGATAAACTGAATTTGGAAAGGATTCCACATCAACACCCTTACAAGGCATCTTGGGTGAGTGATAGTCAATCACTTTTTGTCTATGAACAGGCATATGTGGATTTTCAGATTGGAGCATATCATGATAGAGTTTTGTGTGACATTTTGCCCATGGAATGTTGTCACCTACTGTTGGGTAGACCATGGCAATTTGATAGGAGGGTACTGTATGATGGGTATGCTAATACCTACACCATCAAGAAAGATGAGAAAACTATTATGTTGATGCCATTGCAGGAAGATGCTGCAGCACAGAAGACAGCAAAAATTATTTTAGTGGGAAAGAAGGAATTTGTGCAGATGCCTATAGGAGCAGGCATAAAGGCAGTTGAGGACATTGCAGGGAAAGGAGTTGTTAAGGACAACAGGTTGAAGAAAGTTTCAGTTTTGACTGACAGAGGTCAGCAGCAGGTTCAGAAACAAGTTTGCAAACATCAACCAGTTGAGAGGAATGACAAGGATGTTGTCATAGTTGGGACTATTTTTGTCCTATAAAGGTTGAAAGGAAGACAGAATTGAACATTGCAGAAGTTCAAGAGGCAATTCCTAAGGTTATTCAACCAGGTATTCAGACAGAGGTTCTGGTAAGACAACCTGACAAACACAAGGTATGTGAGAGAAGGTCCTACATGGACAGGCATGAGGATTTACTTGCAAGACAGCAAGTTACAGTTCAGAAATTTTGGAGCAGCCAAGAGACAGTAGAGGATAAAGCTGGAACAGGTCAGAACACTGAGATGGCAAAGTGCAAAGGTGGAATTCTTCCACATCCTAACTCATGGGACATGAGTTCTTTTCTATTGGGGAGTATGGTGCAGGAGCACCTACCTGACAGCTAGCCTCCATGAGGCAGTTAGTTTGTTATAGGTTTGGTTAATGTTTCCAAGAAGGTCTTATAAGACCAATGCATGTAATAAGGTCATGTTGACCATACTTTACTATTTTTAGGTAGTTTGTTATGACAGCTGATGACAGCTGTATAGTTTGTTAGTTTAGTTGGATCCTCCCAGCCGCTTGGAAGCTCCCAGCCGCTGGGAATCGAGTGGTAGTACTCGCAAGCAGATCCTATTTATGCATTAGGATCGGTTGGTTTTAGATATAGATACAGATTGAGGAGTTAGATTGCAGAGTGAGACAGAGTACTGTATTTGCATCTTTTGAAATCAATAAAGAGATCCTGTTTGTGTCAATTTTCTGTTTGGATTCCATTGTGTGATCGATTTGCTGTTCTGGTGGTTGCATGGATTCGCTGATCCATTCCACTGGTTGATTCGTCGAATCGGTGGAATGGCTATGTACAATAGTTTAGGGTTTAGTTTGCATTTTCTATTTGTTCGCATGTATGTTTGCAGGATCGCAGTCGAGAGGTGTTGAGAACCCTAGCATGGGCATGTGCTAGGTTGTGCTGGTTGTTCGAGTCTGGAAAGTTGTCCAGGAAGCAGATCGGGTCACCTCAGGAGGTTTGGCGGATTAAAATTTACTAAGGTTGGAAATCGTCACAACGGCATCATCAGGATATTTCTGTGTATATCCTGCAGTTACTTCGGGCATCATCCGAGTAGATGGAGGTGAGCATGATGCAATTGTTTGCATAAGGTGAATGCGCATTTGGGTGATGATCGCAAGGTGTTGCCAAGGAAGAGTATATCGGCATAAGTTAGTCGATCGGGTTGATAAAATCATCGCGGGCTGATAATGTTAAGTTTGGCCGACAGCAGGATATTGAAGGAACTGCATGTGACGTCATCGTCATCAGGATAATCATCATCAGTATAAAGTTGAGTATCATCATCAGGATGTTTCAATATGACTGGATAAGTCATATCCTGATGCTGTTGTTTAAGTAGTCAGATATCAGGGTGACGTAAGCATCAGAGGAAGGGTGCATGAGGTTGTCGTCATCAGGATATATGGGAGAAACCTAATATTTTATATCCTGCTAATGAACATGATGTTGAACATCATGATGCTGCAGATAGACGTTGGCGGTAAGATGAACAGTGATCGTCAGGAGGATGATTGCGATAGCCGGATATGATGATGCTGCTGACAGGCGAAAGGTCGAAGGCTTGTCTGCAGGAGGATATCGGTCAGCAAGAGAAAATATGATGATGCTGACAATGTTAACAGAAAATATGATGATGATGATGGGTTGTAGACATACATGCTGTATGTCAAGGTTTTAGTGTGGATGCCTCTGCATCACAATGGTCATTTATGTATTTCCTGCATCCCTCTGCATCCTTATTGTATGTTGCCTTTGATCCCTGTTTATCTAGCATAGTCATAACCTTGTGCCAGGGAATGTCAAAGGTCTAAGCCAGAGAAGGTGGGGTTAGATCAGCTAGAATTTCCCCATCTACCATTTGAATGGTCCTTGTCATAATATCATACATGTCTGCACAGGTGGCCATTAACTCTACACACTGAACTGAAGTAGGGAAGACAGCAACCTATCCAATACCACTATCTCTATGTACTCTAGCTCTGGGGGTCAGATTTGGACAAAAGACTCTTAGTCTAAAGTCATCTAGGTCGATGTGACCTAAGTCTGTGTCCCCAACATTACTCCATCCGAAGTGGATCTTGGTTTCTGGAGGGATCCCTGTGAACTCATACTTCATTGCTTGGGTCCGAGTAGTCATTTAATCTACAGGACCAGACCTTATAAGGTTGACACATCTAGGAAATTCCTAACATACTCCTAAGTTTTAGATAAATCAATGCAATACTGCCATTTACTACTAACATGCCTCTTAAGGAAATTTAAATCTAACTGTAATAACATGGCATGTAATCAAATATCTAATGTTGCAAGAAAAATAATGAAAATCACCATTAACAATGCCTTACAACATTAATTTCATCATTTTGAACTACCTTCCCTTTGAAAATTTCAAGAAATTTGGTCGTTTACACTATTTTGCGCTAATTTGAGGGTTGTTCGACCCTCAGAAGGAAAAAGCGCTGAAATTGAGGTCATTCGACCTCAGCGGGGAAATTAGACAGGTCCGACCAAAGGTTTTCTTCCTTTCATGTCTTCAAGTTTTAGCATGGGTTTTGATAGTTTCTGACTTGCACAGAATTTGGAGGTCTCTGACCTCGGATGGTTGTCAAGTCGGTCAGTTGCGTTTTCGGCGCAAAATCTCGTTGATGTGAGTTCTGTTGCGCTTGCACAGAAATCAGTTCAGTTTGACTTCTGTGGATTTGGACAACATCTAACTAAGTCGGTAGGAGGGTATAATGGCACAGGTTGGATGAGGTTACTTCTAGCGCTAAGTCGTGATAAGCTTCCAGCGGGGTTTTTGGGGTGGCACTGACCTTGCGAGAGAATCTGAGTCATCTGACCAAGTTGGAGACATGATCTTTTAGTGCAAGGTCGGACCAAGGTCTTTTCAGTGCAGAAGGCAACTTCATGATTTACAGGGTTTTCGAGACCATCTGACCAAGTCAGAGAAAAGTGTTTTGGTGCTTGTTGGTCGGATGAGGTCAGTTTTAGCACTAAAGGGCACTAGGTGCTTGGCGTAGATTTTTAAGGTGTCTGATCGACCAAAAGATCATTTTGCAGATCGATCAGAGATTGTTTTAGTGCTAGCTCGACATGAGGGTTTTCAGAAAATTCTTCTAAGTTTGTGACTTCTAAACCATTGTGGATCTTGAACTAGGGTTTTTTGGATGAAAATCTCACAGTTCGTACCAAAACCCTAACCCCAAAAATGTAGAGTTTACGTTAATTTCCTAACAATAACTCACCGTTTAAACTAAAACCCTAAATTTTTGGAAATGAAAGCTTTTAAAACCATGGTCGAAACCCTACCTAGTTGAGATGTCGGTGTGCTTGTCTTACAAGTAGGTCACAGGTTCGAGCTTGAGCAAATCGGTGGAGGGTGAACGTAGCTCTGGAATTTCAGCCTTAAAATGCGATTAAAATGACTAAAAAACTTGTAAATTTCCTATTTATTCCCTGCCAAATTTGCCATTAATGCATAGGTGTACAACCTGTCAGTTTAGATTTTGCGCAGATTTCCCTTAGCTCGAACTCGGCAGGAATTTTGGGTGCGTCGGACCTAGTTGGACGAGGTAACATTCAGCGCTAGCTTGGAAGTTCAGTTTGTACCATTTTGCAGGGTTTTCAGGCTCATCCAACTTGCGGGCCTTTTAGGGTTGTCCGACTTAGTTAGTGGTTGATGATTTTCATGCAAGTCAGATGAAGCCATTTTTAGTGTAGAAGTCCGAATCGATGATTTTTTAGCACTAGGTCAGTTAGTGAGGAAATTAGCACACAAGTCGAAGTGATAGGTTTTTAGCGATAAGGTCGGTCAAGGCAATTTTTAGCACTAAGGTCAGACAAGGCAGTTTTTAGCGCAAAGATTAGTTGAAGGGCAATTTAGCGCAAAAGACCATTTCAAGGCCCTAAAATGGAAAACAAGGATTCATTCTAGCAGATACTTGAAGTGATTTTTGATATCATTTTTCCATCAAGGTTGATCAAAATTGCACTTTGACCACTCAATCACTTGTGAGATGAAGAGATCCAATGAATCTCTAGCCAAATCAACAGAGGGGGGTCCTCATTTTAAATGGGGCATGTGTGTAAGGCACAACAAATGGTGACTCTATTGGGGAATGCTCATGAGCATTCCAATGATAAACATTTAGTTTAAAAATAGAATCTCTGTGTTCCCCACATATTAAACGAAAAAGCAAGGTACCTTATGAAAGAACCTAAGATTACTAACCAGTGTGACCATCCACATCCTAAAAACTTGAGTGTGTATTATTGTATTCATTCCCATCCTTTAGCAACTAAATTCACCCAAGATCCCCTGAGACAAGCTAGAAAGCTGAGATCACTCTACCACCAGGAACTTGCTCAAATTTTGAAATATGGTTGAGCCTTGGAGTAGACCAGTAAAGTCTTTCTGGTATAGCTGATATTTGATGTTAATCATCTTTTGGATAATATCTTTTCTAAGAATTTTGCAACCTTGGTAGTCTCTCATTTGCACTAGAACGGGTCTAGTGTTAAGAAAACACCTTTTATTTTTACCCAATATAAACCAGCAACACTTAGTATCACTTGCTTTCCTTTTGATTGATTAGCACATGTGGTTGAAGAAGAAATCAACCCTTTTCACCTGATACAAGATCACCTAGATTTACCTAGCTACTTCAGGATTATTTAAAGTGTGAAAAGGTATATGGCTAGAAAATACTTCAAGTGCACCAACTAATAACATATTTCCAATGAGCAAATACCATACTCCTTAGTATAACAATGGACCCCACAGCAAAGACTAAGTGGAAACCTTAGCTTCGTGAAGGAAGACTCACGATTATTCACCCACCAAAGAAGCATTTGCAGATCTGCACAACTGCCACCACATCAGAAACCAAGACCCCATGAAAAACCAAGCGCAACAAACAAAACAAAAGAACAACTAAACTAAGAAAAGCACCTAACAACTAAGGAAAGCAAAGGCAAGAAAGTGAACTAAACTAACAGCAACCTAAACTAACCAAAGAAAACAAACCCCTAACTATGAACACTAAAATGAGGCATGACTGCCTCTCAGGCCTAGAAGTAGTGCTTTAGGAACTGGCCATTAATAGGTAGTGGCAGCTCCTCACCAGTAAGGCTCTTAAGTTGATATGTACTGTCTCCAAGGATCTCATAGATCTGATAGGGACCCAACCAAAGTTCATCAAACTTACCATGTTCTCCTTTCTTTTCGTGTGCCTTATCCCAATATAGGACCAAATCAGCAATGCAGAAGGATTTGATCTTGGTTCTCTTGTTGAACCATCATTTTACAACTCCCTGATGTTTGGTAAAGTTTTCTATGGTAGCGTCGCATTTCTCTTCAAGGTGCAGTAATTGAGCCAACCTAGAGGATAGTAGATTATTAGTTTCGAGGTAATCTTGCATAAATTGAAGTACCAGGATTCTCAAATGGATGAGAAAGATGGGTTCAATCCCATAGACTAGGTGATAAGGAGATGTGTTCAGAGCTGCTTTGTGTCAGATTCTATCAGCCCATAAAGTGAACCTATTCTAAATATGCCAATCCCTGGGGTTCTTGTCTAATAGTTTCTTAATGACCTTGAGTAGGTTTTTATTTGTTGATTTAGCTATCCCATTCCCTTGTGGATAGTAATTAGATGAGAATTTGAGAGTGATCCCATAATTGAATGCCCAGTTAGAAAAATGTAATGATGAAAAGGCGAAGCCATTATCTCAAACTAAAGCAAAAGGACAACCAAATCTAGTGATAATATGCTTTTCAATAAATTCAATGACTATCTCCGTGATACATTTCTTACAAGCTATTGCCTCAGACCATTGAGTGTAGTAATCAGTAGCGGTCAGAATATACCTATGACCTACAGAGGAGGGCAGATTGATCATACCAATAAAGTCGAGGCCTCATTGAGCAAATGGGCGTACCTCCACTACTGGTTGCAAAGCCATGGTTGTGTGTCATTCTCTCTGTGTAGCAGTTTGACATATGTGATAGGTTCTTACATGTGAATGTGCATCTTTAAACAAGGTCAGCCAGTAATACCTAGCACGAAGAACCTAATTAGCTGTTGAGTGCGTTGATCCATGACCCATCCCGAATCTCTCATGAAAGCTAGTTAGCACCTGATCAACCTCTGATTTGTCCAAACACCTTAGATAGATACCTTCATGATTCTTCTTATAAAGGACTGATCCTTTTAGCATGTAACTACTGCTTTTCAGTTTGAGAGCTCTCCTTTGCACTGAAATCAGCTGTGGTGGACAACGTTGATTGAGTAAATAAAATATGATATCATCGTACCACTCATCTTTTGAAACATCTTCCAATAGGTACTGCTGAGAAACCAAGTCTAGTCCTACTTCAACCATTGTTCTAGTCAAGGCCTAACCTCTTACCAATTTCATAGGTTGAATATCTATGTCAAATTCTTGCAATATGGTGACCCACTTCCCTCTTCTTTCTCCTAATTCACTTTGCATCAGCAATGCTTTGACTACTGCATCTGGGACTATGGCAATCACTTGACGTCTTAAGATGTAATGACGAAATTTCTTCACTGCCTTTACTAGAGTGTATGCTTGTTTTTCCACATTTGGATACCTTAGCACTGCATCTTTCAAAGGAGTGCTCATGAAAGCAATGGGCCTTTCATCATCAACTGCCCTCTTTTGTGTCAACATTGTAGCACAAGTATGCTCTGAAGCAAATGAGTATATATGAAATGGCAAAGTGTAATCAGGACTCACCAAGACAGATGTATTGGATATAGCTTGTTTAATTTCTACAAAGGCAGCATTGGCTTCTAGAGTCCAGTCCATCTTAGCATCTTTCTTTAGCATAGTGTTGAGAGGTTGAACAATCTCAGCAAACCCTATAATGAATTTACGTACAAAGTTGATCTTACCAAAATATGACTTAAGTTCTTTCTTGCTAGCTGGGGGAGGTATCTTGAGTATTGCTTGGATCCGGTCTGGGTCGATAGATATTCCCTGTTCAGATATTACATGTCCTAGCAACTTTTCTTCAGTTACTCCAAAAATGCACTTCTTGGGGTTGAGCGATATGCCATAATCCTTGCATCACTGCAACACCTTTCTCAAATCTTCTACATGATCCTCTCACCTTTTTGAGAACACTGTTAGATCATCCATGTAGATGATTATACATTTTCCAACCAATCACTTAAAAGCAACATCCATCGCATGCTGAAAAGTTGTGCCAGCGTTTATCAAACCAAATGACATTCGGCGGTAGGCATAGATACCCCATTTACAAGTGAAGGATGTCATCAATCTATCTTCATATTCTACCATCACCTGGTTATAACCAGAATATCGATCCAGGAATGACATCATCTGGGACCCATTAACAATCTGTAAAACTTCATCTAAAGAGGGTAGCAGGTAATTATCCTTTTTAGATGCTCTGTTCAGATTACGGAAATCAACACAAAGCCTGATTTCTCCATTTTTCTTTCAGATAGGAACCAAATTTGCTACCCATGCAGAATGTTTGACTGGAAATATTATCCTTGCTGACAACAGCTTCTGTACTTCTTTGAAAATTAGCGGTTCTAGCAAAGTATTCACTGGTCTCTGCCTTTTTTTGAATGGCTTTGCTCCTGGCTTCAGTGGGATGGTGAGCCTGATGATCGAGGTGTCATAAGTCTTTAGATCTTCATAACTCTAGGCTATAACCTCATGATAATCTCTTAATACATGTATAATTCTTGTCCTTTCTTCCTCAGTACTAGCTTTCCCAATGAACACATTCTTAACATTTTCTTCCATTCCTAAGTTAAATGGTTCACACTTTCCTCCTGGGGATTCTCCTTCTTTCCTTTGAGTCCCTAAATTATCTGCATCAAACAATCTTTCCAATTCTACCATTCCTCGTGGGATCGTGTTAGTTTTCAAGTTTAGTACTCCTTCTAAATCCATTTCAGCAAGTTCCACTTCTTCTTCATCTATTATCTGAGCAGTGAACACATTTGATGAAGTAAGGAAATTAATGATGTGTTCATCATCTTCAAAAACTTGGAAATTGGTGACATTATCAGGTACAGACGGAGTAGCCACAAACTCAATAGAAAACTTCTTTAGCCCCACCATGGATGTTGGCTCTAATGTACTTGTTGTTTGAACTAGAGCATTTGCAACATGGTTCTATCTCCTTGAAATAACTTGGATGTTGAAACTATCAAAGCACTCTATCAAATCCCAGACTCTGCTTCTATACCTACTCAACCTCTTATCATTGCATGAGTACTATTTCCTCACCTATTTTACTACTAACTCAGAATCACCAAACACCTGGACAATTCTGACTTTCTTTTGTAATGCGAGCAGCAACCCCTGCACGAATGTCTCGTATTCAGTGACATTGTTTGTGCATGGAAGCTGTAGTCTCTGTGACGCTAGATATGAACTCCCAGTGGGGCTGATCAATTTGACCCCAGCACCAGACCCTTGTCTGCATCTCGAGCCATCAAATCTTAAGGTCCATAAGAGAAAATATTTGTTGTTGTCCTTCTATTTTATAGACTTCTCCTCATTAAGCAGAGGTTCAGATTCTTCCTTCTTTTCAGCAGTTGGTTCCATCTTCTTTTCAATAGTTGGTTCCTCCTTTGGGATTATAGGGATCTTAAGTTGTCTTTGCACTTGTTTGATCACCTCTTGACACAGTTGGCAAGTAAATTTAGAATGAGACACATCATGTATATGACACCAGTTGGGCAATAGTAATTCTTCCATTTGAACCTTCCTTCCAATAGCAGTTTGGTCTTGTGCAAATCTGGCTACAAAGTCACTAAATCCTTCAAATACCCCCGGTTCATCTTCATCTGAAGTGTCTCCTTCATCTAATTCAATATATGCTCCTATATTTTTTGGTCTTTCTATGAGTGGCTTAGAGGGTCTTAAACAACTCAGGATTAGAACTTTTGACCGACTAGCGTGTGGAAGGTAAACTCCCAAATCAACTTCTGAGAATAGAATTTCGTTGGGTTGATTGTATTCCGTGATCATATGCTTCATCTTAGGTTCCCTTTCAATACGTATCTGATTGGCCAATCCTTTCCATAGTAGCCACATATGGGAAAAGTCAGTTGCCATATAACCATTCAAAGTCCTAGACCAATCTCTACTCAAAAGCATGTCGTATTGATCTGAAATGTCTACTACCTGAATATCTATGTACTATTGTACCCTAGGGTTAGAAGCTAATTGCATGTGTATCCTACTCAACTCACCTACCACATTCACCTCAGTTTTGTCTAACTGTGTCACCTTCCTAGAGGACTTGGCTGGAGAGAGCCCAAGTGCCTTGCAGAAAGATAATGGCATTACATTTGTGGAAGCATCAGAATCTACCAAACAATTATGAAGGTTTATGTTGAATATCCTGAGTGTTAGAAGGAAAGGAGGACTTTCCCTCTTGTCTTTATATAGTGTCATCTTATGTTCTACATCACTCACATGTATTCTTTCTTTCCATTTATCCATGTTATCCTTGGTGAGATTTTCCTTTGGAACGTAATCAGTCCTAGCTCCAGTACCTATATCTTGGAAGAAAGATGTCCTAACCTCAGGTATTTTAAGCAGCTCATACATAGAAAGACTGACCTTCATTTTCTTAAGTTCCTCAGCTACATACTGCCCCATTTTTACTATGTCAGATCATTGGGAATTTTTTGCAGTAGTACCTTGATATATTGATTGGTGGGGAACTTTTGGCTGTTCAGGATTATTGGTAGCTTTCGGGTCAGGTGGAATCTGATAGCTATTTGGAGGGATGGAAGTGGTAAAAGGACCTTTAGGCTTGCTACTTCTCAAGTTATAAGGAGTCTTGTTGTACTGCTGATATGCATTAACTTCCTCAGACTCTTCTTCCTCAGGCTGATTATGATCTTGAAATGGAAATGTATAACTATCAAGGACTAGGGCAATATTATACCTTTTAGAAGGAACAATCTCATATCCTATTGGTGGAGCCTCCTAATTTTCAGCATTTTAGATTTCCATCTGGAAGATACTAGATGCAATTTGGAACTCTGGACAGTCCAGTTCAGAATGAGCATTTGTGTTGTGCAGTCTACACCAAGTGGATAAAGCAGCTTTAGCCAACATCACACGACCCAAGGGCCTAGTATAGTTGTTCTGATTCTCCAAGGGTGAAGGTACCCCTCCATTGTTTGTTTTGGTATTCCAAGATCAATTTAACCACTGCTGAAATTTGTGATTATGATTTGAGAACTGGTTCTGACTTTGGTTCTAGGAATACTGTTGATTCTGGAAATGTTGATTTTGTCCCCTTTGTTGCAGATAAGCATTCTGGTTCTTGAGGTGGGTAACTTCAGTAGTGAGTTTCTTCATTTGCTCAACCAGTTCTCTGATATCATCTTTGTCTTCTTTGGTCTTGGTTGTTTCTGAAGACTGTAGAAAAGGTAGTTGTGCTGGAGGCATTTCAGCTACTAGATTACCTGGGTGGATTACTAAGGCTTGTGTTGCTGCTGGGTTTGGAATTGGATTCATCACAGGGGTATGATTAGTCAATGCATGATTTATCATGGGTATTTGATTCAGCATAGCAACAAGCCCCATATGGTTTAGTGGTCCAGAAGCTGTTTGACCTAGCTAGGTGCTTACCTCAACAGTAGCAGAATATGCTTGAGTTAAACTAGCAGGTATTGGGTTAGCTCTCCTTGCAAACATGGAAGTAAGTTTATCTAGGGCAACATAGTAAATGGGCAAGGCAGCAGCTTGATCTACAGCGTAAGGAGCTTGTAAACAACGGTAAGCTTTTTGGAATCTATTGTTGAAAGAACTTATCATCTCACCTTCCTCTCGACGAATCTCCACAAAAGATCAATAAAGATTAGCCGGGGTGGTAGGCATATGAAACCTATCTAGAAAAGTAGTTTTCAAGCTCTGCCATGAATTTATGGATGCAGCAGGGAGGTTAGCAAACCAGTAATAAGCTTCATCTTGCAAACAATAAGGGAATAGTCTGCATATCACATCCTCATACTGTACTTGCAACATGAACATGTTAGATTCAAATATTTTAATGTGCTCATCTGCAGTCTTATCTGGATCATTCACTCTGAATTTTAAACAGAACTTGTCTGGGTTCTTTGGCATATCATGGTAATCATGGAACAGGAGAGGAGACTGGTTATTTCTGGCAAAGAAAGCCATGTTGGGAGGATTAATGGGAGCTGCAGTGGTGTTCATAGGGGCAGACTAAGCTCAAGGGGCTCTGGGTATCCCTTGATCCCTTCTTGTTCGTCTAAATTCTGCTAAGGACAGCAGCTCTTCTCCAGCTGAGCTGGATCTAGTGTGTCTCTGTCTAGTCCCCAGACTTGCTGATTTTTTAGTAGAGGGAAAAAATGGGTTCCCTCCTTCTAGTGCCAATTTTATTGATGGTGGTTTTAGCACACAGTAATGCAGGTGTGATTGCTAGTTTCACACCTCTCTTGAAAAGTATCCTACCCTAGGTAAGACTACTCCAAGGATAATACAGCTAGGTCTTAGCTTGCTTGGAATCTCTCAGTTGGTATGTTCTAGTTGTGCCTACAAGGGGTCTTGCATGTAATCTTCAAATCTTTAGGTTTGGGACAGCAAATACACATAAACCCTTTTATGGTTTTTAGCTGATAACGTAGTTTGAAATGCTGCTGAAATTCTTATTCTAATAACTAACAATAGTTTTTCAAAGAAAATGCAAAAGGTTAGGGTTTTAGAAGGATCCTAAGTGACCTTCACAATGCTAAGGTTATCTTTAGTAGATAAATACTCCAAACTTTTAAACTACTTTTCTGAGTTACCAAACTGAAATGGGTGTTACAGTGCTACAAAAAATGGTGCTATCTTCAATAGAAGTTGAAAGATTTTCAGACCACATTCATTTGTTAAATACCCAATAAATGATGCAACTTAACTTGTGAAATGTAGTTCAACTTCAGCACAAATAATAAGCCCAGACTAACTTTACATAGCTATTTACTATCAGCAAACAACTAAAAGTATGGACTTGGAATATTCATCAAATACTTCAGCAAACCATTAACATCATAAAAGCACAACTAATCTAACTATGGGAGAGCAAGAAGCAAACCATGAAAACCACAATGATTCAACACAAGATGCAAATTCTCAGATTGACTGCAGAAACTTGCTTTGTATTACTTCAAATGGCATAGAGTCAACAATTTGCATCAAAATCTCTCTTACAAATAGTGGAAATGGCAGCCCTTTATATAGAAAGCAGCATACCCTAACTTTCAAATAAACGGTGGAGATTTGCTCAACACCGACGGTCCAGATTACATCAATAATAGCTCACATCAATTCTCAAATTAAATTTTGTCATTTATGAAAAAGATGAAAAATAGTTCCCAGATACATTGAATCTAGTCATTTTGACTAGCTAACTCAGTATATTAGTAGAAAAGCTCATTTTAGAAGCAAGAAGAAGACAAAATTGAGTCACATGCTGCCCAAATACAACAAATTTATAATTGTGATGGGATTATATCATTAGAATATTCAAAATAGTATAAAGACTCCTTATGTAAGTCAATATTGTCCTCACTGCCCAGCTTGTTGTGATAAGTCAACCATGGCTCAAGTGTAGGATTAATGTTGGATGGGTCTGGATCCTTCAAATGATGTATCCTGTAATCAAACACTTCCAGCTCCCGACTGAATTTCCCATGTATTCTTTCTATCTCTGCTCCTACCTTTTGAAATGCCTTGAATTTAGCCCTGAGGTCACTTGCCTTATCCAACTGCTCCTCCATGCTAAGTGTGTCATCTTCAAAAATTATTTTATGCAACTTGTCTTTGCATTTTTTGACATCAAATGGGGCATAATCATCATAGGACTCTTTTCTACAGTCCCTCAAGGAGTCACTGATGTCGTATATAACTTATCTTAATTCTTCATCAACAGGTTTGTATGCTTCCTTTATATGCTCAAAGGTCTCTTTTCTCAAAAGTAGCTGCTGATACCATTCAACAACCTTTAGCAGCTAATTCCCAGTCAAAATATTTTCTACAACCAGAGTCTAAGTTGGCAACTCTCTGATACCTTTTATCTGGGGATACATGTGAATAATACTCATCAAAAGAGTCACATTCTTCCCGCAAGTCTTTCCATCTTTTGTGCAAATCTACCATCTTTTGGTGAGCCTGAGTAGAGGCTCTTATAGACATACATCCCATCTCAAGAACTTTTTGTAACCAATTTTCTATGCCTTGGGACTTTGATCTTACCTCGCCCAATTTAGCCATCTCATCAGTTGATAGGAAAGTAGGTATTGTCCTTATATCTCCTCCTGCATCTACTGGCTTTATAAAAAATTGAAGACATGCTCGCAGTTCTTCATTTTGTTGTTTCAAGTCTTTCTTAGACATTTCATCTTTGTCTAGTTGCTCCAAAATTGATGTGACTAATCCTTTGAAATCCTCCACTCTTTGAGCATGAGTGGTTGGACCTAAATCAATAGTAGATATGATGTAATTCTCTGCCCTAACTTGATCTTTTGCTGTATTAGCTCGCGGGACTGCTATTTCCGCTATCCTTGATCCTGATTCATTGTTGTAAATCCTTGATTGGATCTTAGCCTTTTTCTACTTCTAAGGCTTATGAGCCTGTGACAGGGTAGCACTCAGGTCAAGCTGCATTACTTCCACTTGTGGCTCAGGATATGCCATTCTTCTTTGCAGCCACTCAGGAGCAGAAGATTTTTTCAATTTCAAAGTTCCGTCCTTATTAGATACAGCCAACTCTTTGGATGGTTCTTGGTCTTGCTCTTCACCCTTCTTGGGACTTCTCTCTTCTTCTTGTGCCAAGTTCTTTAGATTTATCACTACATTCTCCTGTGTAATCTTTAAAACATCCTCCATTGGATCTTTATCTAACGGACTGTCAGATAAGTCAATAATTTCCACATCAGCTGAAGGTTCATGGAAGCTCTCATTGTTTACTTCAGATAATATCTCCTTTTCTTCCTCAATTGTTGGTTCAGGTTTTTTCAACCCCAATTCTGTAGATACCTTCTCAATCCTAGCAAGCAGTGGCACTGCTAGTGAATCCGCAAGCATTTGTGAAATAGGGACAGTAGAAGAGATGATTAGGGAAGGCAAACTGACCTATGCAAGGTTTGTCAAGATGGGTGACAAGGAGGAAGAAATGGTAAGAGATGAAGAAAAGGGCAGTGAAGGTAAGGAAAGAGGGGGAGAAAGGATGGTGGAAATAGGAGGCAATGGTAAAGGATAAGAAGGTGTAGATGTAGTGGAAGGGTATGAGATGGTGAGAGTGGAGGAAATAGGACTACTAGAGTCACTAGAAGAAATTGCCAGTGAACAAGAGGTGGTGGTGATGGTAGAAGTAGGAGAGGTGGAAGAGGATGTCTCTTGCATCATGGACGTCGAGACTATGGACAAAGTGGATGCAACAGAGGAAGGAGGGATGGAAGGAGAAGTAATGGCAAAGACAATAGGGGTTGAGACAGTAATGTCAATATTTTGTGTAGGAGGTTGGGCAGTTGGAGGATTGGAATCATCCTTAGTTGTGGAAACCTCCTTGTTAGCTTCTTTCACTTTTACCTTCTTAGTCCTAGAGCTTTCTCCAGCACCACTTGGCATATCTTTTCTCTTGGAAGTCCTGGTCCTGGCTGAAGGAGGTTGGTCTTTCCTCTGGGGAGACTTTATACATGGCTTCTTCATCTTTTTTGCCTTTTCTGCCAGAGATGTATGCTCTTCACTATCTGACTTCTATTTTTTAGTTGGATCTGCCTCATTTGTGACCTGAATGGGTTCATCCTCTTCTCCCCTGGAGTCTTTGTCTGATTCTACTACTGTGTAAGTAAGCTGGACTCCTTGTTCATTCATAATAGCCACTTGTGATCTAACCCATGCCTTACTTAGCCTGATTGATTCCCTCATAACAACATCTAGGGAGCTCTCTTCTGCATTTGTCCAATTTGGCAATGGAATGGGTTGATGGTATTGCACCTCCCATGGTCCTCTGAGCATAACATTTTCATCATCTTGCAACTGATCAGGGACTGCCATTATATGAAACATTTTGATGAAATCCAGAGGCAGCCTTGCATGTGCCTTCTTCATAATCTCATAATCATCAGGGCAATTGGCCCAGAAGTCTTCAATATGCACTTTGTGAAAGAGCTTCTTGCTTACAAATCTTTCCATCACTCTGTTTGGATCAAAATGACCCCTTGCATTGTAGTAGTGCAAATTCAAGAGTTGAAGTTCTTTGTCTGAATGTTCTTCTAATGCCAGAGAGGGACATGCATAAAGTCCTTTGCCAAATTTGATAGGAAATTAAACACTCAGCCTATGCAAGTGCTTGAGTTTCTCAGCACAAGGTATCAGTTGCCTCGACAGCTCCAGAAGCACTGTCTTGTCATCCAGGTACCGAGGAAGTCTATAGGCCATTCTAGTGAAGCCTTGTATCCTTATGTATGTAAACTTCTCAAATTGGATATACCACCTGCCATATCTAGTTATTTCATTCATAGCCTTGGTGGAAATCCTCAAGGCTGTGTTGCCCTGCAACTTTCTAGCAATATACATGGTGAATGCATCTTTTACCCTTTTGAAATATATAAATGATTGGGATGAGGTTAGTTGTGGATAGCATTCATATACTTTGATCTATGTCTTCTCATCATTCCCAATTTCACCAATCTTGGACAGTCCATCATAGTGATTCCTTCTTGCCAATGCATAGACGACATAGGATGTCCATCTGAAGTATTTGTTTTCATTGAAGTTGCTGAAGGTTTCATGGATGTTGTCACTGAGGATTTGAGCCCAGTGGAACTTGGTTCCCTTCAATATCTTAGAGATTATGACAAACATCCAATCCTCAAAGGTAGAGGTGGTTGGTAACCCATAGATTCTACTCAAAAAGGTTACTATGTCCCCTATTTCATCATGGAAATCACTTCTGTAAAGTATTCTAGGGAGCTTGATGAGAGCATACTTCCTGCTCTTAACCCAATGGTCATTTATGTATTTCCTACATCCCTCTACATCCTTATTGTATGTTGCCTTTGATCCTTGTTTATCTGGCATAGTCATAACCTTGTGCCAGGGAATGTCAAAGGTCTGAGCCAAAGAAGGTGGGGTTAGATCAACTAGAATTTCCCCATCTGCCATTTGAATGGTCCTTGCCATAATATCATACCTGTCTGTACATGTGGCCATTAACTTTGCACACTAAACTGAAGTAGGGAAGGCAACAACCTATCCAATACCACTATCTCTGAGTACTCTGGCTCTAGGGGTTAGATTTGGACCAAAGACTCTTAGTCTAAAGTCATCTAGGTCGATGTGACCTAAGTCTATGTCCCCAACATTACTCCATGCAGAGTGGATCTTAGTTTCTGGAGGGATCCCTTTGAACTCGTACTTCATTGCTTGGGCTCGAGTAGTCATTTAATTTGCAGGACTAGATCTTATAAGGTTGACACATCTAGGAAATTCCTAACATACTCCTAAGTTTCAGATAAGTCAATGCAATACTGCCATTTACTACTAACATGCCTCTTAAGGAAGTTTAAATCTAACTGTAATAACATGGCATGCAATCAAATATCTAATGTTGCGAGAAAAATTATGAAAATCACCATTAGCAATGCCTTACAACATTAATTTCATCATTTTGAACTACCTTCCCTTTGAAAATTTCAAGAAATTTGGTCATTTACACTGTTTTGCACTAATTTGAGGGTTGTCTGACCCTTAGAAGGAAAAAGCACTGAAATTGAGGTCATGCGACCTCAGCGGGGAAATCGGACAGGTCCGACCAAAGGTTTTCCTCCTTTCATGTCTTCGAGTTTTAGCATGGGTTTTGATAGTGTTTGACTTGTGCAGAATTTCGAGGTCTTTGACCTCTGATGGTTGTCGAGTCGGTCGGTTGAGTTTTCAGCGTAAAATCTCATTGATGTGAATTCTATTGTGCTTGCATGGAAATCAGTTTGGTCTAACTTGCGCGGATTTGGACATCATCTGACTAAGTTGGTAGGAAGGTATAATGGCACAGGTCGGACAAGGTTGCTTCTAGCGCTAAGTCGTGATAAGCTTCCAGCAGGGTTTTCAGGTGGCACCGACCTTGCGGGAGAATCTGGGTCGTCTGAGCAAGTCAGAGACATGATCTTTTAGCGTAAGGTAGAACCAAGGTATTTTCAGTGCAGAAGGTAACTGCATGATTTGTGTGGTTTTTGAGACCATCCGACCAAGTCAGAGAAAAGTGTTTTGGCGCTTGTTGGTCATGAGGTTTGTTTTAGTGCTAAAGGGCACTAGGTGCTTGGCATGGATTTTCAAGGTGTCCGACCGACCAAAAGATCATTTTGTAGGTCAGTCAGAGATCGTTTTAGCACCGGCTTGACATGAGGGTTTTAAAAAAATTCTTCTAAGTTTGTGACTTTTAAACCATTGTGATCTTGAACTAGGGTTTTTTGGATGAAAATCTCATGGTTCGTACCAAAACCCTAACCCCAAAAATGTAGATTTTACGTTAATTTCCTAACAACAACTCACTGTTTAAACTAAAACCCTAAATGTTTAGAAATGAAAGCTTTTAAAACCATGGTCGAAACCCTACCTGGTTGAGACGTCAGTGTGCTTGCCTTGCAGGTAGCTTGCGGGTTCGAGCTCGAGTAAATCGGCGGAGGGTGAACGCAGCGCTGGAATTTCAGCCTTAAAATGCGATTAAAATGACTAAAAAACTCGTTAGATTCCTATTTATCCCCTGCCAAATCTACCATTAATGCATAGGCGTACAACTTGTCAATTTAGATTTTGTGTGGATTTCCCTTAACTCAGACTCGGTGGGAATTTTGGGTGCATCGGACCTAGTTGGATGAGGTAACATTCAGCGCGAGCTTGGAAGTTTAGTTTATACCATTTTGCGGGGCTTTCGGGCTCATCAGACTTGCGGGCTTTTCAGGGTTGTCCAACTTAGTCAGTGGTTGATGATTTTCACGCAAGTCAAATGAAGCCGTTTTTAGCGCAGAAGTTTGAATCAATAATTTTTTAGCACTAGGTCAAGCAGTGAGGAAATCAACGCACAAGTCGGAGTGATAGGTTTTTAGCACTGAGGTCGGTCAAGGCAATTTTTAGTGCTAAGGTCGGACAAGGTAGTTTTTAGTGCAAAGGTCAGTTGAAGAGAAATTTAGCACAAAAGACCATTTCAAGGCCCTGAAATGGAAAACAAGGATTCATTCTAGCAGATACTTGAAGTGATTTTTGATATCATTTTTCCATCAAGGTCAAAATTGCACTTTGACCACTCAATCACTTGCGAGATGTAGAGATCCAATGACTCTCTAGCCAAATACACAGAGGGGGGTCCTCATTTTAAATGGGGCATGTGTGCAAGGCACAACAATTGGCCTCATAGTGGTGCTACATATACATTTCGCCAACAATTTTAGTTGGAAAAGTTGTGGACATATCTAACATAGCTAGAATGAATCTTACAAGATCATATGTTGACCAAAATTGATTTTTAGTTAGAAATACTTAAATTCACTTGTGCTGATAAGTTGGTTGAAAGTGTGACACAACTTTGTGCTTTTAGAATTAAATCATTATCCTTAGTAGGGGCAATACCATCAACCAATGCATTATCCAAAATGATTTGAAGAAAAAGATTAAGATTTGAAGCGCCGCCACCAAATCCTCAGACATCGACAAATCTTATCTTACCAATTAAATATATGATTACCAATAGAGGGGAAAAGTTTCTTTTCATGATAGTAATGATGAGAATCATTTTTTAATATTCACCACCACATAGAATTTGTAATTACTGAAAGAATCTGAAAATTGGTTTAGTGACAATACATTTAAAACAGTGCCAAGTATTTTTCAACAGTTGTACATGATACATGGCTTGAAAACTGATGCAATATTTCCACTCATTTATATTCTTGTGACAAACAAAACAAGAACCACTTATACACAAGTACTTGCAAAATTAAAACAACTTCAACCTGATCTAAACCCAAAAACTATACTTATTGATTTTGAATTAGGTTTCATGGGAGCTATTTCTAAAATTTTTCCAAATGTCACTATTCAAGGATGTTTTTTCCATTTCTCTCAATGCTTGTGGAGGAAAGTTCAAGAAGAAGGTCTACAAACACATTATAGTGTTGATGAAGTATTTGCATTTGAGATTAAGAAAATTATTGCATTAGCTTTCGTGCCTTAGATAGACGTAATTGATGCATTTGAAACACTTCAACAATCTCCTTATTATATAGAACATGAGGAGACTCTGCAACCCATAATTGTTTATTTTGAAGACACATGGATTGGTAGACTAACTAGAAGAGGCAACAGATGATCACCCAAGTTTCTAATCACAATGTGGAATTGCTATTCAGCTATTCAAGATGATCTTCCCAAAACCAATAATACTATTGAGGGATGGCATAGAGGATTTAGTGAATTGCTTCAAGCATAACAACTCAGTCTCAAAATTCATCAAAGCAGTGAAAAAGGAACAGGGTCTCCAAGAGAATAAAATAGAGAAATATATGGCTAGATACATTGGGCAACCAAGTAGGAAAAAATATCGTGAACTCAAAGAAAGACTAAAAAGATTGGTTGATGGTTATGACAAACATAACATTTTAGATTATATAAGAGGCATCACTCATAATTTGACACTTTAATTGAAATTTTGAATAATAAAGTTTTTTAGAAACATACATGTAATTTAAAAATTTTGTTTTCCTTTCTCTATATTCTTATGGGGATATTCTATCCATGGGTTATTCTGACCACATGTTATTTTGGCTTGGGTTATTATGACCCTGGGTTATTTTGTCCTTGGGTTATTGTGACCAGGTTATTCTGTCTAGGGTTATTTTGGCCAATTTATTATGTCCTACAATCATCTACATCATATCCAGGTTTTAGGAGGTTTGTAATTATATGCGGAGAGTTAACTTTTAATCAAGATTCACTATTTAAAGTCAGTTAGTTTAGTCTCTTGAAGTAGATTGCACCACATTCTACCGCATGATCATTTCATAGTTCATGACACATGATGAAGACTCTAAACTAGGTCATCTACAGGAGGTTTGCAATTGTTAGCAGAGAGTTATCACCATTAGAAGCATCATCAAGAGTCTCTGTTCAGAGCATCCAACATTAAGCTTCAAGCATGAGGTGTGCGACACCTTCTCATGATGTGTGGTGTCAAATGAAACATCTCACAAGGTAGTATGGGACTGGAGGCACCTACATTCTGAACCGCAACATATTTCCTTAACATGTAGAGCATCACCATATGATTTTGGTTGACCTACACATTTCACAAGCATTAGATTTTGGAACCTCTTGAGGCCAATGCAGATCATTCCTCTAGATGGGAACTAATAAATAAGAATTTGTTAGATGCATCAGGATAGTAGTGAATATGATAGAGAATCTTTAGTCTTTAGTAGTTGATTTGCAAAAGGCACTTCAAAGCTATATCTTTCATGTAATTTGTAACAAGCTGGAGGATAGGCCTATGAGACCATAGTAGTCCACATTTTTTTTTTAGACTGCGGGAATTGGGTAGCCCCCTATAAATAGTAGTCCACATATTAATGACATGTGAAGATTATAATTATTCATGATATTGAATCAATATATTTCCATTTATATTGTTCCATTCTTTGTGTTTTCCATTGTGTTACACTAAGGATGCATGATAGGACAATCCTATTTCTGGACCCTCCATCCATGATTACACCAAGTGGTATCAGAGTGAAGTTTGTGAATCCTTTGGGAGAGAAGGAATTATGATAGATCTTGAAGTGAACAAATCACCAACCTGAGGTAGTCTGCAAGTGTTTGTCAATCAAGTGCCTATTGTGAGGCATTTGCAACCTTGTAGTCAGATTGCCAAATTGAGGTAGTTGCACTAGATCCGAGGAAGAGATTCCACCAAGGAGAATGCCTACTATGGCCAATGTTGCCACAAGAATGGAAGAAATGATAGAGATGATAAGAACAATGAGAGTTAGATTGGATGTTGTAGAAGAGGATAGAAGGAGAGGTCTAAACCCTAGACATGAGGGTGAAAGTGATGATGAATTAAGAGTTCAAGTTATTCACCAAAATGAAGAAACCCTAGAAGAGGAAGAATTAGACTAGGTAAAGATGTTAAAATCTATTTCTAAGATTGGTAAGAGACCTAGAATGAAAACCTCAAACTATGCGGGAAATTTGAACCCTGAGGAGTTCGTTGATTGGATAAATGACATGGAGGAATACTTTGAGTATGAAGAAATTGAAGATCCGGAAAGAGTGAGATTTGAAAAAACCAAGTTGAAAGCACATGTTGCTATTTGGTAGAAAGAAGTTAATTAGATAGAAATAGGAGAGGAAAAATAAAATCATAAATGGGATAGGATGGTGACAAAATTAAAGAATTAGTTCATACCTACTGACTATAAATTAGAATTGTTGAAGAGCTTGCAAAACCTAAGGAAAAAAGAGAAGACATTGAAAGAGTACACTAAAGAATTCCACAAGATGATTATTAGAATTGGACATAGTGAAGAAAACAAGAAGAAAGTGGTGTGGTACATAAATGGATTGAGAATAAACATTCAAGAAGAACTAAGTTTGGTAAGGATGACAACAATGAAAGAGGCATATCAATTTGTGCTAAAAGTTGAGGAAAAGTTAAACAAGAGGCATGAGCAAAGACAGAGAGGTAGAGGAGGAAAGTTCCAAAGAGGTAGAACACAATGTGACAAAGGAAGATCATATGCAGAGCAAAACAAGGAGAGTGGCCCATACCACACAAAAGAAAGAGACAACAAAAGTTTCTACCACAACAATAGAGGAAGTCATAATTCTTATCACAATGAAGGATACCAGAGAGATGAAAGAAGGTTTGACAAGAGATCATTTAAAGGAACCTATTTCAAGTGTAGAGGTGAAGGACATTAAGTATTTGAATGTCATCAAGGGAGTACTAACAAAAGGATAGAGAATAGTGTAAGAGAAGCATATGCAGAGGAAGAAACAATTGGATCACCTAGTTCAGTAGGGAAACCATAAAAGGGTGAATCATTGGTCATGAAGAGAGCTTTGTTCCAAGAAGAAACAACTGAGGAGCCACCGCAAAGGAAAAGTTTGTTCCAGAAAAAATGCAAAGTAGGAGGTAAGTGTTGCAAGGTTATCATTGATAGTGGAAGTACCACCAATTTAGTTTCAGAAAACATGATGAGGAAGCTAAATCTAGAGAGGTTGAAACATCCAAAGCCCTACAAGATAGTATGGATTCAAGATGAACATAAGATACTGGTGAGTAAACAATGTTTGGTGAAATTTTATATAGGATCTTATAATGATGAGGTATTGTGTGATATTATGTCGATGGATGTGTGTCATATATTGTTGGGAAGACCATGGCAATATGATAGAAAAGCAATACATGATGGAAGGAAGAATACTTATACTATAACATCAAATGGGAGAGAACATAGCTTGATACCTTTGGAAGAGGAGAGTAAAAGTGAAGTATGTAGCAATGCTAGGATTTGTTTAGTGGATGGAAGGAAATTTTTGGATGGAGAGACATGAGAACATTTGTTTTGCATTAATTACAAAGTGTGGTACCCAAAATGTAGAAAACACTACTACAAAAGGAGAAGAACGATTGCAGAAGGAAATAGTAGAATTACTGATAGAATACCAAGATATTATATTGAAGAATGTGCCAGAAGGATTGCCACTAATACAGAGTATTAGTCATCATATGGATCTCATACCTGAAGCTAGTTTTCCAAATAAAGTGGCACATAGGATGACACCAATAGAAAATGTGGAGATAAACAGACAAATATAAGAGCTATTGAGGAAAGGATTGATTAGAAAAAGTTTAAGCCCATGTGTAGTACTGTCAGTGTTAGCAAGAAAGATGGAGAATGGAGGATGTGTATAGAATCAAGAGAAACCAATAAGATTACAATTAATTGTATATTTTCATTGCCAACGATGGATGACATCATGGATTGTTTAAACAGAGAAAAATATTTCACAAAGATTGACCTAAAGAGTGGATACCATCAAATTAGAATCAGAGAAGGAGATGAAAGGAAGACTGCATTCAAGACAAATGAAGGATTGTATGAGTGGTTAGTCATGCCTTTTGGATTAACTAATGCACCAAGTACTTTCATAAGGTTGATGAATGAGGTTTTGAAGAAATTCTTGGGTATGTTTGTTATTGTCTATTTGGATGATATTTTGATTTTCAGTAGAACCAAGGAAGAACATTTGTGGCATATCAGACAAGTATTTTAGAGCATGAGAGAAGAGAAATTGTTGATAAACATCAAGAAATGTAGCTTTATGAAGACAAAACTGGTATATTTGGGATTTGTTATTTCTGCAGAAGGATTGAAGATGGATCTAGAGAAAGTTAGAGCAATTGTTGAATGGCCAAAACCTACAAATATTGTCCAAGAGGTAAAATCTTTTCATGGACTGGCAAGTTTCTACTAGAAGTTCATCAGAAATTTTAGTACTATATGTGCACTAATGATAGAGATAATGAGAGGAGACTAGAAGGAGTTTAAGTGGACATCAGGGGCACATAAGAGTTTTGATTTGTTGAAGCAAAAGGTGACAGAACAACTAGTGTTAGGATTATCAATTTTGACAAAGTATTTTAGGTTGATTGTGATGCTAGTGCAAATGCAATAGGAGCACTGTTAAGTCAAGAAGGGAGACTAGTAGAATATTTTAGTGAGAAGTTGAATGATGCAAGGAGAATATATTCAGTTTATTATTAGGAGTTCTATTCCATAATTCAAGCCTTGAAGAAGTGGATACATTACTTGTTACCAAAAGAATTTGTGTTGTACACTGACCATCAAGGTTTGTAGTATTTGAACAGTTAGGGTAAGTTGAATCAGAGACACATGAGATGGGTAGAGTTCATGCAGAGTTATACATTTGTATACTTGAAACACTAGAGTAGAAAGTCAAACAAAGTTGCAAATGCATTGAACAAAAGAAGGAACTTGATAGAAATGAGGTTAGAAGCACGAGGTTTTGAAGAACTCAAGCACATGTATGAGGATGATCCTAATTTTGTGGAAGCATGGAAATCATGTAGGGAACCTGTTGTGATAGATAGAAGCAAGTGGTTGGATTATTTCATTTAGGAGGATATGTTGTTCAAAGGGAATCATTTATGTACTCCTAGGAGCTCAATGAGAGATAATTTGATCAAAGAGAAGCATAGTGGTGGACTAGTAGGACATTTTGGTATTGATAAGACAATAGATTTGGTGAATGAACATTATTTTTGGCCTCAGATATATAACGATGTAAGGAAATTTGTTCAAAGTTGTAGAATATGTCAAGTTGCAAAAGGGAGTAGTTAGAATATTGGAATGTATAAACCTTTGACAGTACCAGAGAGACCTTGGGAAGATATCATCATGGATTTCATATTAGGACTACCAAGAACATAGAGGGGACATGATTCTATATTTGTAGTAGTGGACAAATTTTCAAAGATGGTACATTTCATTACTTGGAAGAAGACAAATGATGTTCTACATGTTGCTAACCTATTTTTCAAGGAGATTATGAGATTGCATGGATTACCAAAGAGTATAGTTTTAAATAGGGATAAAAGGTTCATAGGATATTTTTGGAGGACATTGTGGAAGATGACATGAAGACAGACCTAAAGTTCAGTTCAACATTTCACCCATAGACAGATGGACAAATAGAAGTGGTAAATAGGAGTTTGGGTAACTTGTTGAGATGCGTATTAGGAGATAAGGTAGGAAATTGGAATATAATTCTACCGCGAGTAGAGTTTTCATATAATAACTCAATGAGTAGAAGTACAAGGAAGACACCATTTGAAGTTGTGATTGGAATACAACCTAGGGGAGTTGTGGAGCTAAGAGACATCGATATGGATAATAAAAGAAGTGCATAGGTAGAAGAATTTGTAGGATACATGGAGACACTACACACTTAGGTCTAGAAGCATTTGGAAGAGATGAATAGTAAGAATAAGGGACAAGAAGATGAAAAGAGGAGACATAAGGAATTTTTTGTTGGAGATGAATTCATGGTGTATCTCAAAAAGGAAAGATTTCTAGTAGGGACATACAACAAGTTGAAAATGAGAGATTTTGGACCATGTAGGATTCTTATGAATTTTGACTCAAGAAATGCATATGAAGTGGAATTATTGGAAGTATTTGGCATATCACCCATATTCAACATTGTAGATCTATATTAGTATCATGAGGGAGAATCAAGTCATAGTACAAGTGAAGTTGGTTTGAAGGATCAGATACTGCATCAACATATCAGTATCATGAGGGATAATCAAGTGATAGTACAACTGAAGTTGGTTTAAAGGATCAGATACTGCATCAACAATAGGAGCAAATAGAGCATATTTTAGATAACAGAATTGGATGTAACACTAGAGGCAAGCAGTATAAAGAGTACCTGGTTAAGTGGAAAGGAAGACCGAAGGAAGATTCATTATGGATTTCTTAGGCTGAGGTAGACTACATTGGTTTTCCTCTAGCCCCAGGAAAGTGAGGGACTCAATTTTCAAATAACCCTAGTTATCTAATGCAGGAGCATCCCAGATTGAAAGGCAATCTTGCATCAACCATAAGTATTTTGATTTCTTTTCTTTTCTTGCATTTTAGTTAATTCAGTCTCCTTAGATTGTACCCATTCTACCACATTGATCATTTCACATTTCATGGCACAGAATGAAGACTTTACACTATGTCATCTACATCATATCCAAATTTCAAGAGGTTTGCAATTGTCTGTGGAGAGTTATCGCTTCATCAAGATTCACTATTCATAGTCAGTTAGTTTAGTCTTAGTAGATTGCACCGTATTCTACCACATGATAATTTCATAGTTTGCAACATAGGATGAAGACTCTAGACTAGGTCATCTACATCATATCTAGATTACAGGAGGTTTGCAATTGTTTGCAGAGAGTTATCTCTATTAGAAGCATCATTAAGAGTCTCTATTCATAGAATCTAATATTAGCTTGGTGCATGAGGTGTGTGGTACCTTCTCATGATGTGTGGTGTCAAATGAAACATCTCACAAGGTAGTATGGGACTAGAGGCACCTACATTCTAAACCGCAACATATTTCCTTAACATGTGAAGCATTACCATATGATTTTGGCTGACCTACATGTTTCATAAGCATAAGGTTTTGGATCCTCTTAAGTCTACCATAGATCATTCCTTGAGCTGGGAACTAATATATAAGCATTCATTAGATGCATCAAGATCGTAGTCAATATGATAGAGAATCTTTAGTCTTTAGTAGTTGATTTATGGAAGGCAATTCAAAGCTATATCTTTCATGTAATTTGTAACAAGTTGGAGGACAAGCTTGTAAGGCCATAGTAGTCCACATATTGCTGGCATGTGAAGATTGTAATTGTTCATGACATTGAATCAATATATTTCCATTTATTGTTCCATTCTTTGTGTTTTCTATGTGTTACTCTAAGGTTGTACAATAGGACAATCCTATTTATGGATTGTCCATCTGTGACTACACCATAAAGTGGAACAAGGAAGGGTTTATATGAGTTACATAGTTATCAAGAATAATGTGAATTGAATGATTTAGTGAGAAGGTTTTTTGATTTATTTGTGGAACCCAAGTGGCTACTCCCAAAGGGAGTGATTGAACATGAAATTATCTAGATTTTACTCAAATATTCATTGCCAAGACTTGGGATATACCATTAAAGTGTTATTAAAGAAAAAAAGATTAATGAGCATACTAAGAAACTCTTTAAGAAAGGAGTAACCAGACCTAATACATATCCATGTGTTTCTCCCATTATTGTAGTATCAAAGAAGGATGTGACATGGCATATGTGCATTGTGTGATAGGTAAAAATTAGGTTAATAAGATCAAGCATATAAATGAAAACCTAATCCTACCACCATCAAAGAATCGAATCCAAGTGAAATCAAAAGCATGCAATTCGAGAACAAGATCACCTAGATTGTATGATTCCTTGTTTATGATGTGGATTGTTTCTCAGTAATGAATAATTATGAAGATAAAAGCTACCATGATGGATGGATGATAATGATAATATGCTAGATGGATGCTAAAGTGCTCAATATGCTCAGGATGATAATGTAGACGCTATATGAAAATGCTGGATAGATCGCTTGAGATGATAATTTGGATGCTATATGAAAAATGATGGATCCATGTAGTATGGAATAAGAGGGTGTTTATATAGACCTCAACCAAAATCAATCAATGGTGAAGATTTAGTGGTTATGTGAATGACTGGGATGAATTGATAATCATAGGTGAATGTGTAAATGACAAGTGGAGGGAAGATAAGGCTCATGTGTGACCGTGTACATAAAAAGTACTACATGTGAAAGATATTAAATAAAAGATGTAGTACCACACATGTTTTTAAATAAAAGATACACACATGTCGGCTTATGCTAAAAGATAAAGATAAATGATAAGAAAAATTAATTAAATAAATAAAATTTATTTAATTAATTGGAAAGTGGGCTTATGAAGCGATTTTAATTAAATAAATAAGATTTATTTAATTAATTTAGATAGAAATAGAGATAATTAAATAATTAAAGATTATTTAATTAAAGAAATAGATATAAAATAATTAAATAAATATGAATTTATTTAATTAATAGAATAAATAGGTGATTTTGATAAAATAGGGAAATTGCTCAAGTGTGTTAGACAAATGCAGATGATAGATAATGCGATATTTGATACTAATGATAACTAGGTCAATTTTGGGTGTCTACATTTTGCCCCTCTTTGATATAATGTTTGTTAGAACGTTGTGTCAAAGAAGATATGATGATTCACTCGATAAACAAGGTGATGCCCCAGTGTAACTAGTGGGTGATGCCCCCTCGAGAGGTAAGCTAGGCTAACCAGGAAGGGTTGGGTTGGCTCGCGATAAGATGAAAGGCTAAAAACAAGATTGACACGAAGGAAACAGGGTTGGGAGGGATAAATGGGGATGATTTAGAAGAAAATAGGCTTTGGTATAGAAGAATTAGGGTTTGGAAAGGGGTATAAGTAGGTCCCTCAAGGGCAAATAGGCTCATTTGTGCTTGTTGCCTTGTAGAAATCTAGAGCTCTGGAGTGTGATAGTGCTTAGGGTGTTAGAGATCTATCAGGATGGTGATTCCACATAGTGATCATCGTGCTGAGCAACTGAGGACACATGGGCGACCAGTAGGAGCAGGCTTACTAGTATGTACCAAAACTTTTGCTAAATTAGGTTATTTTTGTTATCTATGTGATGATGTAATGATGATGGATGCATTTATGTTATGATGTTATAGATTTTTGTATTTTCATGATCTATATGGATGTTTATGCAAATGATATGAATGTGCAGATGGTAATAATGGAAATGTGTTATGCTAATGGTATTATGATAATGGAAATGCATGATAATGAGGTTATGAGAATGCAATATATAGATGAAAATAATGATAATGATATGTACCTATGTATGCCTAACACACTTGTTTTGCAGGATGAGGACAAGGGAAATGAAGAAAGAGAAATGAGGAATGATGATGGAGGGAAAGATTGATCTTGGTTGAGGTCTATATAGGAATATGATGGAATGGATAGATGATATGACAACTTTTAAAGTAATTTCTCAAAAATAAAGAAATGCAATCCTTATGTTTGATATAGCATATGGATATTATGCACTAGGGTATAAAAGACCAAGGTGTCAAGGTATCTAATCCATAACTAGCATACTACAATCTTGTCTAAATGTATGAAGTCAAGATGTTGAACCAACATACACAAGATATGAATAGCAACTAGTGTTCTGAGATGGACTTTGATGCTACAAGAAAAGGTTTGAGCTTATCTCCACTACACACAATGACACCTTGCTGGTTATATGTATGGATATAGTCTTAGCATAGAATAGTCTCAATGCATCAAAGACTCTTTAGCTTCTCAGATGCAAAAGATATTGATATGCAAGATGTTAATCCCAACACATACAAGATACCAATACACATAGGAAGAAAATAAGATCATCCCACAGACACAACATACGAAAGCAATAGGACCATGCCCCATTTCGTACTTCATCATAACATACCAAGATATAGATAGATCAAGGCAGTCTTGATTAGGCATAAGAAAGGGACAAAAGATAAATCAAAAGATAAAACAAAATATATTGTCATCATGTTCTCTTGCCAAATTTAAGTGCTCTTGGATGGATTTAAGCTGGTGCCTTGTTAAAAGGAAAGTTGTATCCTGTTAAATGCTAAAGATGTTGATAAAATGCTATGGCAAATGTTGGCTTAAGGCATGAAGACAAATAGCTTCCATCTTATCCCTGATTTGTTAAAGTGCTTGAGCTTTTACTGATGTGCATAGTCTACTTCTTGCTTGAGTTGGTCAAAGAGAAGAAGATGGAAGATGAAAGAAGATGAAGATGGGGTGGATCATTTGTGCTTGCATGCTAGATACTTTCTTTGTATTCTAGACTACCTACATACCCTGTATCCATAGGATCAAAGCACATTATGATGATGATGAGACATGATGAATATGTAGTTCTAGGCTTATTGATGATGTAAGTGATGAAAGATAGAAGAAAGGGAGATGAATGATTGGAGGATGATTAGAAGAAAGATGAAGGATGGGTGATGAGAAAGGACCTATCATCTATGCCTAAATCAGAGTGCTTCCTTCGCATCTCAGATTGTTGACATACCCTGTATCCATGGGATCAAGGCTTTGAACGATAGAGGTGAGATGTAGTTCTTGTTTATTATATTGATGGTTGATGTCAAAGGATCAACTTTATTGCTTGGATTTTGTGATGTTTTGATTTTTTTGTTTTGGATTTTTTTTGGTTGTTTGATGTGTCTTGGTTGTGTTTTGGATGTTTGTTGTGTTTTGGGTTTGGATGGTTGCTGTGTTTTAGGTTTTAGTTTGGATGGTATGAGCTAGAGCTATGGATGTCCACTTCCAAAGAAGGCTCAACAACTACCCCCAGTGTGGGATGAAGTTTGTTAGGGAGATGCTACAATGGATGTGTTTATGCAGATAATATGCTAAGGTGCCTAATGATATCTTAACCCCAACAAAGTCCAAGCTATGACAACTACCACGGTAGAGGTAAGAGCGGAAAGGCTTTTATTATGGATGGATAAAGGATAATGGTTTGCAATATATGGATAGGAACAATAGTGGATTATGATATGGATTATGGAGCCAAGATAGTAGATTGTGATGTTGTGGAAAGTTGTGATCAAACAAATGAAGTAAATGATGGAGGTTGGTCTCTACACATAGCACCTGTTTGCTAGGTTTTCACTATGGTGCTTATCCAAGGTGCCTGTTTACCAAGTTTTCACCAGAGGATGAATTATTTATCTTGTACTATTTTTTTTTATGGAATAACAATTACACATGGCACCTGTTTGCCAGGTTTTCACCATGGTAATGGATAGGAGGGACTCGAGTGTCTAGTTTAATGGATGTTGGTAGTCCTATTGGAGATGGATGTCGTCATATGGACCATGTAATTATGCTCAGAGATGTTGGTAAGGGTGATGGTTGTATGAAAGGGAGATGGATTAGGTGGATACTGCATAGAAGAATGTATGAAGAGAAGGCTTATGCAAAAACATGGACCATAGCTATAGAATGGTGAGGGAAAATAGATAGAATAATGGATGAAAGATGGGGAGATGGAGGTATATGGAAATATTGTAGAATGGAAGGGAATCATGACCAACGGTTGCACACACCGTGATAAACATTGAAGCTTTTGATGAGAAGATGGTATAGGAAGAAATGGAGATGTTTACTTAGGAGATGGACGATGGAGTGATTTAGGAATCCACATAGACTTAGTATTTTTTATGATTTTTTCTTTGCTTGTGGAATTTGTGGATTTTTGAATGGAATGGTGATTTGGATGGAAGGAGATGGTTGGGATTTTTGAAAGGTAGATAAGGATGCCTCATTTACTTTGACTTATTTTTTCTTAGGTACCCAAACCATTTTGGCCATGGGCTCTTCTTGTAGAGTTATAGGCTCAGATGGATTTTTAGATGTACTTGGCTATGATTCTTTGCATTGGTGCCTTGAGGCATGAGAATCTTTAGGATTATTGGTAATATTTCTGGCTTTAGAGGTAGAGGCATCCAAATTTTTATTTTTGAATCCCATGGACATGATGGAAGCGGGGTTGGTGGAATGAGTGGAAGATTTATGTTTAGACAATGTGTGCATTTGTTGGCCATGATTAGGATTGTAAGGGTGCTTATGGATAAGGAGATAATTAGGTGTTGGGAGTAATGGAGGGATATTTGGAGTTGGAAGTAGTGGAGGTAAATCAAATGGTGGAAGGTGTACGGTCATAGGCTTTTGTGATTTATAGGTTGACGGATGTGGAAGTGGAAGATATTGAGGTAAAGTTGATGGTGGGAGTTTAGGAGTTGGAAGAAGTAGATGTAAATTGGATGGTGGAAGGTGTACGGTCACATGCTTGTGACTCTTAGAGTTCAATGGAAGAGGTATGGTAACATATGTTTTGGGAACATGATGTGGTTTTTGATGGGAAATGGTAAACTTAGGATTCATGGAGGGATTACCAACATCTTTAGCTTGTGGGAGCATGTGATTGACAATGGGACTAGGGGCATCTTGAGAACTAGACTCGAGTTCATCATTAGATGGAGAAGAAGGGGTGGTAAAAATCATGAAGATGGAGGTTCCTTGAAAAAGGTTGGTGATATGAAGGGAAGAATCATCTATGATATTGGAGTTAAAAGTTTCCCCTACTAAAGAATCTTGTCTAAATGTATGAAGTCAAGATGTTGAACCAACATACACAAGATATGAATAGCAACTAGTGTTCTGAGATGGACTTTGATGCTACAAGAAAAGGTTTGAGCTTATCTCCACTACACACAATGACACCTTGCTGGTTATATGTATGGATATAGTCTTAGCATAGAATAGTCTCAATGCATCAGAGACTCTTTAGCTTCTCAGATGCAAAAGATATTGATATGCAAGATGTTAATCCCAACACATACAAGATACCAATACACATAGGAAGAAAATAAGATCATCCCACAGACACAACATACGAAAGCAATAGCACCATGCCCCATTTCGTACTTCATCATAACATACCAAGATATAGATAGATCAAGGCAGTCTTGATTAGGCATAAGAAAGGGACAAAAGATAAATCAAAAGATAAAACAAAATATATTGTCATCATGTTCTCTTGCCAAATTTAAGTGCTCTTGGATGGATTTAAGCTGGTGCCTTGTTAAAAGGAAAGCTGTATCCTGTTAAATGCTAAAGATGTTGATAAAATGCTATGGCAAATGTTGGCTTAAGGCATGAAGACAAATAGCTTCCATCTTATCCCTGATTTGTTAAAGTGCTTGAGCTTTTACTGATGTGCATAGTCTACTTCTTGCTTGAGTTGGTCAAAGAGAAGAAGATGGAAGATGAAAGAAGATGAAGATGGGGTGGATCATTTGTGCTTGCATGCTAGATACTTTCTTTGTATTCTAGACTACCTACATACCCTGTATCCATAGGATCAAAGCACATTATGATGATGATGAGACATGATGAATATTTAGTTCTAGGCTTATTGATGATGTAAGTGATGAAAGATAGAAGAAAGGGAGATGAATGATTAGAGGATGATTAGAAGAAAGATGAAGGATGGATGATGAGAAAGGAGCTATCATCTATGCCTGAATCAGAGTGCTTCCTTCGCATCTCAGATTGTTGACATACCCTGTATCCATGGGATCAAGGCTTTGAACGATAGAGGTGAGATGTAGTTCTTGTTTATTATATTGATGGTTGATGTCAAAGGATCAACTTTATTGCTTGGATTTTGTGATGTTTTGATTTTTTTGTTTTGGATTTTTTTTGGTTGTTTGATGTGTCTTGGTTGTGTTTTGGATGTTTGTTGTGTTTTGGGTTTGGATGGTTGCTATGTTTTAGGTTTTAGTTTGGATGGTATGAGCTAGAGCTATGGATGTCCACTTCCAAATAAGGCTCAACAACTACCCCCAGTGTGGGATGAAGTTTGTTAGGGAGATGCTACAATGGATGTGTTTATGCAGATAATATGCTAAGGTGCCTAATGATATCTTAACCCCAACAAAGTCCAAGCTATGACAACTACCACGGTAGAGGTAAGAGCGGAAAGGCTTTTATTATGGATGGATAAAGGATAATGGTTTGCAATATATGGATAGGAACAATAGTGGATTATGATATGGATTATGGAGCCAAGATAGTAGATTGTGATGTTGTGGAAAGTTGTGATCAAACAAATGAAGTAAATGATGGAGGTTGGTCTCTACACATAGCACCTGTTTGCTAGGTTTTCACTATGGTACTTATCCAAGGTGCCTGTTTACCAAGTTTTCACCAGAGGATGAATTATTTATCTTGTACTATTTTTTTTTATGGAATAACAATTACACATGGCACCTGTTTGCCAGGTTTTCACCATGGTAATGGATAGGAGGGACTCGAGTGTCTAGTTCAATGGATGTTGGTAGTCCTATTGGAGATGGATGTCGTCATATGGACCATGTAATTATGCTCAGAGATGTTGGTAAGGGTGATGGTTGCATGAAAGGGAGATGGATTAGGTGGATACTGCATAGAAGAATGTATGGAGAGAAGGCTTATGCAAAAACATGGACCATAGCTATAGAATGGTGAGGGAAAATAGATAGAATAATGGATGAAAGATGGGGAGATGGAGGTATATGGAAATATTGTAGAATGGAAGGGAATCATGACCAACGGTTGCACACACCGTGATAAACATTGAAGCTTTTGATGAGAAGATGGTATAGGAAGAAATGGAGATGTTTACTTAGGAGATGGATGATGGAGTGATTTAGGAATCCACATAGACTTAGTATTTTTTATGATTTTTTCTTTGCTTGTGGAATTTGTGGATTTTTGAATGGAATGGTGATTTGGATGGAAGGAGATGGTTGGGATTTTTGAAAGGTAGATAAGGATGCCTCATTTACTTTGACTTATTTTTTCTTAGGTACCCAAACCATTTTGGCCATGGGCTCTTCTTGTAGAGTTATAGGCTCAGATGGATTTTTAGATGTACTTGGCTATGATTCTTTGCATTGGTGCCTTGAGGCATGAGAATCTTTAGGATTATTGGTAATATTTCTGGCTTTAGAGGTAGAGGCATCCAAATTTTTATTTTTGAATCCCATGGACATGATGGAAGCGGGGTTGGTGGAATGAGTGGAAGATTTATGTTTAGACAATGTGTGCATTTGTTAGCCATGATTAGGATTGTAAGGGTGCTTATGGATAAGGAGATAATTAGGTGTTGGGAGTAATGGAGGGATATTTGGAGTTGGAAGTAGTGGAGGTAAATCAAATGGTGGAAGGTGTACGGTCATAGGCTTTTGTGATTTATAGGTTGACGGATGTGGAAGTGGAAGATATTGAGGTAAAGTTGATGGTGAGAGTTTAGGAGTTGGAAGAAGTAGATGTAAATTGGATGGTGGAAGGTGTACGGTCACATGCTTGTGACTCTTAGAGTTCAATGGAAGAGGTATGGTAACATATGTTTTGGGAACATGATGTGGTTTTTGATGGGAAATGGTAAACTTAGGATTCATGGAGGGATTACCAACATCTTTAGCTTGTGGGAGCATGTGATTGACAATGGGACTAGGGGCATCTTGAGAACTAGACTCGAGTTCATCATTAGATGGAGAAGAAGGGGTGGTAAAAATCATGAAGATGGAGGTTCCTTGAAAAAGGTTGGTGATATGAAGGGAAGAATCATCTATGATATTGGAGTTAAAAGTCTCCCCTACTGAAGAAGGTCCAACTTTGATATCAAAAACGGATGCGAGTGAAGATTCATGTAGGATGTATTCACCTGGTCCTTGTTCAGTGTACTTGATACAAAGATTTTGATTGACTTTACTAGATGATGGCTCGAGTAAGACTAATGGATCAACATAGGATGAAGATGGATAAGCTTTGGTGTTGATAGGGATATGGTTGGGACTTTGATATTTGGCTTGAAAGGCACGACAAAACTCAAATGGATTGGGATCAACATGGATAGTAACTTCAACACCGTTATATGGAAACTTGAGACATTGATGGTATGTCAAAGGAATGGCTTTAAGGGCATGGAGCCATGGATGGCCAAGGACAACATTGTAGGGAAGCTCAATATCAAGAACTTGACAGTGGGTGTCAGTAGTGAATGAACCAACTTGGATAGGCAAATGGATGACTCCTTCAATATCTCTCTCAGTATCATCATATGCTTTGATAGTAATGACCTTAGAAGTATCAATGTCTTTCTTAGAATATCCCAATTGTTTTATTAGTTTGAGAGAGTATATTGAGACTAGCTCCACCATCCACTAGGATTTATTTGATACGACGTTGGTTTACAAATACTTCTACGTGGAGGGCTTCATTATGTGATGGGTTTATGGATGGTCAAAGATATTTGTCAGAGAAGGTGAGATGGAAAGGGGCTGTAATGCTGGCTACCATAGATTGAAATTATGTGGTATCGATATCATTAGGCACTGAAGAATCTTGCAATGCTTTTTCAAGGATAACTTTGTGGGTAGGGGATATGCGAAGTAATTCTAGGATGGAGATGTGTGTGGGAGTTTTGCCAAGATGATCAAGGATATTATAAATAGAAGGCAGAAGAGGGGGATTGACAGGTGCTCCTTGAATGGTAACACGGCCTCTTCTAGTAGTTATAGCATAATTAGGTGCTTTGCCTTGGATAGTGATGGTAGAAATGCAAGCTTGGTCAATGCAACCAATCGTGGATGACTCATAGTTGTAATGGATAGCATTCCTAGTATGAGGGTTAATTGTCTTGTCATGAGATGGAAGTGGATTTTTTATAGCATTTACATCATAGTTCGAAGTTGGTTGTTGTGCCAATTGTGATGTTGGTGGTGTGATTTTAATTAGACCTTAATTGATGCAATCTTGAATGACATGTTTTAAGCGCATGCAACCATTTGTTTTATGTCCTTTGACTCTATGGTATTCATAATATTCATTCTCTTTGTACCAAGGAGCTTTGAAGATAGGTTCTACATTGGGTAGAGTGTTAGGTAATGTGATATCTCCTACTTGGACAAGTTTTTGAAAGATTACCTCCATGGGTTCCGTTAAAGGACTAAATTGTCGTCTAGGTGTTGGGTTTGTTCTTGGTCAATTTCGTTGAAAGGGTTGATTAGCTATAGATGCAGCTTGAATGTTAATGGGAGATTTCACTATTTGTATGTTCTTTGCATCCACAATGCCATCATTAACAACATTTTTGTTCTTGTTCCAAAAGAAAGATTTGTCATTGGAAGATTGAGGATTGTCCTTGTTGTCTCTAAAAATCTTGATAGTACCCTTAGCTATTAAAGCTCGCTCAATGGTGGTTCCTTTGGAGATAAGTTTGTCAAAGGTGCTAGCACTTTGCAATTGCAATTGAAGTGAAAGCTCTGGATGAATATTTTGGACAAAGATGTCAAGTTGTTGTTTCTTAGGTATTTTCCATGATAGTTTGCTAGCCATGTTACACCATCATTGGGTAAATGAGGAGAAAGTTTCACCATTGTGTTGTTTGTTATTGACAAGGTCATTCATATTAACCTCATGTTCAATGTTGAAAGTGAAATGGGATCAAAATTTGTTCACTAATTCCGCAAAAGTCTTGATTCCTAGAGGTAAGTGAGAGAACCATTCAAGAGCTTGTCCCGCTAAGCTTCAGGGGAATAGTCTCAAAAGATATGTATCATCCTGAGTGACATCAAGACATGCATCATAGAATGCTCTAAGATGGTCATCCAAATTACCTTTCCCTTTGTATTTGTCAAATTGTGGAATTTCAAAATGTGGTGGAAAAGGTGTCATGTGAAGTGACTTGTCAAATGGATAAGAGCATATATCTCCCAAGGAAAATGTCTTCTTGTTTTGTCCTACCGCATTTTTAATCATTTGTTCAACATCCGCTTGAGATAGTTGATGTTGTTGCAAAGGGGGCTGATGGTTTGGAGGTGGAATGTAATATGGTGTATATTGTGGTTGTTGTTGCAGAATGTATGAGGGTATGACCATTTGTTGAGGTTGTGTGCTCATATTATATGTCAAAGGATTGGTATGTGACACATATGTGTTTGAGGATTGTTGTCCTTGAGACACAAGTAGTGGTTGGGTATATTGTGATGGATTAACTCCAAGATTTTGCATCACATGGGAAGTAGAGGATGGATTTATGTTGGTTAATGGTTGTGGATTGGGAGTTGGATTTGTAATATGGTAAGCAATAGAAGGATTGGTGGATGAAAAAGGATGGACATTTGGGTTTATGTTTTTAACAACATGAGTGCTTTGATATGGATTGATATATGGCATATGTTGGGTGACAATGGGTAATCCTTGGGTTCCATAAGATGGATTAACATTTTGTGAAGGATCATATGGAGTGGAGTGAGTGATGTAAGTTGATCGACATAGGAGACAACGACACTAGGATTGGCTTGTGATACAATAGGTGGGTCATTCATGTCAATGAGACTAACATTGGGTTTATATGGTGTGTTGGATGGATTCATGGAAATCATGGAGACCATATTAGAGGTGATAGGAGTATTAGTTTGGAGTGTGGTTTCCACATGTGATGCGATAGGAGTGGGAACTTGTAATGGTTCCGAGACTTGTATGGCTTGTGGTGTTTGGATAGCTTGTGAAACTTGTGGAGTTTGTGGTATGGGGATAGCTTGTGAAACTTGCGGAGTTTGTGCTTGTGAAACATGGACATCTTGTGATACTTGAGATGTTTATTATAGGGGTTTACATAATATAGCCATAAATAATATCTATCTAATGCCCTATATCAATTGCAAAGAAATTAGACATTTAAGAATTTAAGTATCAATTGTAGCATGCTAAGTACTTAATGAAGTTGGACCTAAAATATGGGTAATACCAAATGAGAATCAAAGAATAAGATGTGTGGATAATGACTTTAAGACACTTGACAATATATCTTTGAGTGGTTGGTTCTTCCATTTGGATTGTACAAAACTCCAACCACCTTCATGCACCTTATGAAATAGGTAGCGAGGCCTTTGATTTATTCATGTTATTATTTACTTGGATGAACTATTAGTTTCAAGAGGTTCTATTTAGAGCACTTGTCTCATCTTGAGAAGGTTTTTGAGGTACTATGGGAGAATAAGCATTTGTTGAAAGGGAATAAGTGCGAGTGTACTAAAACATCATTAGTATACCTTGGTCACATGGTAGGAAATGTAGAAATAAGGATAGGCCTATCCAAATTTTAATCCATTATTAATTGGCCTAAGCTCACTACCATAAATAAAACTAGGAGCTTCGTTGGTGCTACCATGCACCTTCAAAAGGTCTTACAGGACTTTTCATATGTGGCTACCCTATCACATGAGGTTATGGGTAAGGGAAGGATATTCAATTAGGGAAACAAATAATGATGTTTTGAGGAGTTTAAGCATAAAGTTATCACAACACCCATTCTAGCACTACTCAATTTGAAATGAACTTTTGAGGTAGAGATGGATGCTAGAAACTATGACATGGGTGCAATACTTTTACATGGACATAGGTCTATTTGATATCATTATAAGATGTTCAAGAAGCCCTTTTTGAAATACAATACTTATACCAAGAACGTATATGATCTAGTTCCAATGGTTAAGAAATGGAAACATTATCTCATGTAGAAATAGATTGTGATGCATACCAATCATAAACCCTTGCAATACTTACAAGCACAAATGAAGCTATAGTAGTCAAGGCATTATACATGGATAGGATATATTTAGAAATTTGATCTTAGAGTCAAATACAATAATAGTGTCATGAACAAGGTGGTAGATATTTTATCTAAGCCATCTCTTATATCCATGATAAGTAATTTGTCTTTGTTGGAGCATTTTGCAAGATAAGGGTGTGTAGAAGATTATGAGAATGAATTAAATTTTGTGTGAGGTGTATTAGGCCTTATGAAGAAAGAAAAGTGTGGAGTTTGAACCTCTTCAAGACTACCACCTTAAAGAAGGGATTCTCTACAAGGCAGGTAAGCTTTATGTGCCAAATGAGTGTAGGAGTTTTCTCACAAGAAAGGAACACACATAATGCATTGATGAACATTTGGGGTGACCAAGATAGTGAATAATCTCCATTGGTAATTTATATTGGCCATATCTACAAGTTGATGTTAAAAAGTTTGTTCATAGCTACCAATTGTGTAGTGTAAGTAAGACAAAAAGAGGAAAGTTGGGGTTGTATGAACTATTACCTATACCTAAGAATCTTTTGGAGAGTGTATCCATGGACTTTGTTGGAGGCCTTCCAAGAACCAAGCATGGGAATGATTATTTTTTTTGGTTGTGGATCATTCTATTGAGATTTTTTTACTAATGGCTTGCAAGAATACACTAATTGGGTATGGTACGATGAAATTTTTTTTCAAGCATGTGTGGATTCACTTTGATATTCTAGAAAATATCATATTTGATAGAGATGCAAGGTTTTGAAGCAAGTTTTGGTAAACATTGTGGGAAAGAATGGACAAAAATTAAAATGGTATACTACTTTTCATGTACAAATGGATGGGAAAACTAGTCATGAATATAATTTTGGCATAGCTATTAAGGGTCTATAATTAGAGGTTTCCCTAGGCTTGTGCTAAGCATATAGTGCACATTTAGCACTCACACAACATGGATTTCCCTTATTAAATAAATCTTTCAACTTTTAAAGCTTGTGTTAGGTTTTACATTGGATAGATTTCTTAATATTTACTTTGGATAGTCAAGTAACAGGGTATAATAGTAGATTTAGAGGTTGAGAAGGTCAATAAATTCATTCAGAAGGTAAGGAAAATACACCTCTAGGTGCAAGAGAAGTTGAAAGAATATTAGCTCAAGCACAAAAGAAGACACAACCAACATAGAGTGGAGCATAAGTTCCATGTTAGTGATAGAGTTTGGGTTTAGTTGGACAAAGAGAGACAACAAAGGCCTTCTTAGAATCTTGAGAAACTAAGGTATGGTCTATTTCAAATTATAGAGCATGTAAGACATTATTCTTTTTGTTTAGATTTACCAAATACATGAAATTATTCTCGATGATCAATGTTGACAAGTTGAACTTGTTTGAGCCTTCCATGATGGAGAAAAAAAGATGTGTTACCTTCATTGATTGATTTTGCACGTCAAGAGATAGATGAGATAAAAAAATAACTTCATTCTTGACAAGAAGGTGTAATAGACTAGGCATGGAAAACATGACTCATAGTTGGTCAAATTAAAGGGGAGATTATTAAGTAAGGCCAAATGGATGTCAAGAAAAGATTTGGGCTAGAAGTAATCACACTTGATTAGCTCATGAAGCTTTTGTGGACACAAAGATCCCTAGTTAGGGAGGTTTGATCTAAAAACTAGATTAGTTGTTTAGATATTGAAGGTCCTAAAGACAATGTCATTTTGAGTATTAGGAGGTTGTCAAGTAACTTGGAGATTCATTCGAATTGACAAAGTGGTTGAATAGTTGAATGCCACCTTGTAGGATGGATTTGAGGATATTAAGGAAATGATAGAGCATCTATGTCTTAAAGTTCAAGTTGTAGATGTTAGACTTAAGTGTAAAATCCACTTTGGTGATTTCACCACTTCTAGCTAGGGGAGAACACATTGTTTACTATGGAAAAGGCATCAATAATTGGTGAACATACATTATACAAACCGATGAACACATGTTATCATGGATAGAGAGAAAATACAAACAATTTGAGAATTCAAAGAGACTTTTTGAGCATTATTTTCCTCATTTTGGTACTAATAAAGGATAGGAGGATGATTTAAGAGTTGAAAATACAATGTTAGATGGATTGAATCTCCTTGGAAGTAAACTATAAACTCTTTGTTTAAAGATCTATCAAGTAGTGTAAAGCTTTCTCAAAGTTGCAAAGACAAAGTAGCAATGAAGGGGCATTTTTTAAACATTGTAAGGATCCAGTTACTCATAAAGGTAGTGTAATCTCTATAATGAATACCTAGTATGTGATGGGATGCTTGGAAGAATACCCTTCCTATTCATAGAGTTTTTCACCCATTTAATGGTTTTATCTCATTATACATGGTTTTTATGTGTCTTGCATTATGTGTGTTCCATGTTATTATGAAGATCTAAGAATGCTCTATTGTAGCATCATTATGTCTTGAAGTACTATAAAATCCATCTTTTGAGGATCATCGGGCTTATCAAATCATTATGTTCTATTATAGATTGAGAGTTAGCATAGAATCCATCTTTTGATGATCACTAGGCTTATCAACCTAGTGCTTATTGATAAAGATATGTCAATCTTAACCACAAACAATTATCTAAACCAATAGTGCCTTCAAATCCTCAAATAATGTACTATGCTTGTCATTTAATTTTTATGCATGGGGTAGTTATGTTATGATACACCATTCAACTTTCTTGGTTCATATGTTGTAGGATGGTTGTAATGCCCCCGCCAAGGAACCCTAGAGGACAACACTAAACTAGGTCAAATTAAAGGAACAATTTTTTTGTAAGCAAATAAAAATTGAATGCATAACATAACATAATCAACTAAACCTAGGTCCTCTAAGATTCCTCGACTATGCTACTGACAAAGGTAACATCAAGGTTACTAGAAAATATCATAAAAGATAACATGATCGATTTAACATTTCAAATCACTTTCTAGCTAAACATCATATGAAATATGCATCAATTTACAATACTCTTTACAAGATGAAATCATCAATCGTTGTTACATCATTACAATATTTACAACATTGCTTCCCCTAGTGCATGGGAAAGATTACATCATATTACAATAATTGATACAACAGACGCACAATCCAATATGCAATTACATGCTAGGAAGCCTTCTCAAACAGGAACAAGGACTAGAGTCCACAGTGTAATGACCAATCTCCACGCACACAAACATGCCTCAAGAATTCCCAAAGGAGAAAAGCACCAACCACCTAACCATGTGGAACCCTGAGGTCCACCCCCCGTGCTAGGAGATAACACAAGGTCCCACATCCAGCAGACAACCAAGAAAACAATTGGCTAACATATGCAAGAGCTACACTTGACTCCATCACAACACTACTAACACACCAACATCACTTACAACACTTACTTCACTTCCAGAGGCACTCATACATCAAGAGGAAATACAACTAGGGAGTGCTAGACTGTAATAGGGAGGAGTGTCATCACATGGTCCTAGCATGGGTTGTCCTGGTAGTCTCTCAGTAGACCCTAGCTCCCATCTATGGTTGACCTGGTAACCTCTCACTAGGTCCCGACCCCATAGGGTGACACATGCAAAACCAACACACTAAACACATCTCCCAAAGGCACAGAGCCTTACACAAACTTCACACAGATGACACCCAACTTTCAACAAATACATAGGCACTTAACCCAATAATTGAGATACATTGTTTAATACAATAATTAATCATTATATTATAACCATGAAAATATTCCTTTAATAAAGTATTATTCACTACAAGTAATTATAATTAAGAATAAATAAAAGCATCATCTCTATTGAACTAATTTCTATGAAACCCTAATTTTAAGTTGCAACTTTAATTAATATTAAAATAATAAGATTCTAATTAACTAATTCACCTTGCAATTTGCAAGCTCAAAAACTAGTAGGCTATGGGCAAATGTTTAGGTTACGGCACTTAAAATCCATAATGAAAAAAAAAAAAGATTTATCAGATGAGATTTATGCATGTAAAATAAAGAAACACTAAAAATTATATGCTTGAAGGAATTCTACGGCCACAACAACCCATCAACCCTTTGTTTCCATATCTTCCTCATCATACTATGGAGGTTGACTAATCGCACTACTCTACTGTCTAATAACTCTCTTCTATATGGATAACCTATGTTTATGCTATATCTAACTTTTAAAAATGAACTATAACAATCGTCATAAAGAAGGAAAAATTTGATGGGAAGTCATTTACATAACTAACACTATAGATTGCTCAAGATGATAGCAACCATCAATAATTATTAACTTATGCTATGATCAAATTAAAATACATGCTAAAACTGAATATCTAAATGGTTTGTTGTATTGAAAATGAAATGAAACTATGAATATCTAAAATATTTATAAGAATGATGGTATATACCTTAAAGTCTACCAAGCTCTTCGAGAACATTATATAAACATGTGATATATTCTCTATATGATAATAAAAGTTTCCCATAAGAAGAATATTGTTCTACTCACTGGTAATTGAATCAGTCACTATCTATGTTAAATAAATACATGGTTTGCTAGAAGAGATAAGTTACATCTATGAATAAAATAAGTGGTCTTATCAAGGACATAATTCTAATCACGATAAATATAAGGTTGATAGAGTTAACTAGAGACTATAATTAGGTTATCCAAGCCATATGGGACTAAAGTGAATAAGGAATAAATTATTTAATTGATTATGGATTTATGTTCTTTGCTAAAACACAAAAGGTTTGGTTAAGAAAAGAGGAATATCGGTGGCTTCATCATTCCGTAGCTCTTCACATAAGGAAAACGTTAATAAGTTAATTATTTTCAAGAAAGTTTATCCCTTTTTTGAATATGATTATTCTAAAACCCCAAATGTTGAATTATTCAAAAAGGTTTGTTCAAATAGAGAGTCAAATCCCTTTTTTAAGGTAAATATTCGGAAGGCATATATATTTTCTTTTCACATTATACACATGAGGAGGAGATACATATAGTAGAACAATGTTGGATTAAACCACATTTAATATTAATAATTAAACCTTATCTTTTAAAAGAAAAAAATCTATATAAGAAAGCTTGAGAGATATCACTAAATGAAATATAGTGCTATTACTTTATGGATTGGAAAGAAAGATTCATAAAATAATTAATTAAAATAACTCAATTTCATTGCTGCCAAAAGAATAGAAAATAAAATCTATAAATTATTATTTTATATAATGAGCTTACCAAGCTTCTCTATAAATAAAATATAGTATGGAAATAACCCTAATCAAATAGTATATTTTATACCAGCTTTATAGTAAATAAAATGTAGTGTTGGAAATAACCCTTATAAAATATAAAATATTGTACCACACTTGTAAATAAAATAGAGTGATGTAAATTTAAAAAAATAATATAAAATATTATTTTATAGCACTATATTAAACCCTAATAAAATATAATTATAAAACAACAATGGAAAGATAATAATTTAAATTTCATTGTGTAGAAAACATAAGTAAAAAATTGTGACAAAATCTATAAAGTATAATGCACTTACCATTCAATTAACTTTTGTTCTTCGGATCTAAAATATTGTAGCCACCTAAAAAAAACTTCTCCACTGGAAAGTGCTCCAAATAAAATCCAAAAAGATAAAAAGCCCCCCCCTCAAAAAGGAAATTTCCTCTTTAATAAATAATGAAGGGAGGGAAGTTATTTTTCCCACTCCTTGTACAAAATAAATTTACAACCACCCCAACTAACTACCTAACTAACCCTTATTAAAAAAACAAAATATATGCAACCAACATAATTTAAACATACACACAATAAATAATTTTACATTGATTAAAAGTATTTCATTTAAAATCATAACAATATAATATAATAAATATTCAATTTTAGACAGACGGGTAAAACCATTTACCCACACTTACTTACATAATATAATTAATTATATAACCAACGTTATAATATTTTATTTATTTACTATATTATTATTATTTCTTAATTATAATATTACACTATAAATTTATTTTTATTATCAACTAGGATTATATATTTATTTATCAATTTATTTTAATGCATAAGATAACCAAGGCATATTATTAGACAAATCAAACCAAAAGCCAAAACAATTACTTGACCACTAACTAGGGTCAAAAAGCAAAACTTCAAACAACACTGATTGACCAAAAAACTTCAAGCAACCCTGACTGACCACCGATAGTACTTGACAAGGTATCAAACTGAGTATTCATCCTCTTTGAGGATGATGGCTAGGGTAGGGGACCAAGTGCTATCTCCGATCAACTACTTCCATTGGGTGCAAGGCATGCTCAAACCTACCAATTTAGGTGGAGTCGATGCCTAGTACCTGTTCACTCAAACATACAAGTTAGAGCACATGTGCATAATAGTTGAAGCACTAGGGAAGAGACTCTAGCAATCGTATCTCATACCCGTATGTCCCCCATACGTCCAATAGTACGATCTCTCCCTTTTCACCTGTCCTAACAACATACTACTACATCACCTTATTCAAATAAATCTCTGCGTATTAATAATAACATAATAATATGCATCATGCTCCCAAAAGTACTAACATAAGTTCTTGTTCCATCCTCATTGTTAGGTTCCTTAGCCAGACTACCTGCACATCCAAGGTGAGAATAGAGCAGTACTACATCCTCCCCCCTAAAACTTGACTTACTCCTGGAAGTCACAAACTAGGGTGGAAACATAACACAGTAGTACCAACATCAAAATAATATACACTATTTTGCCTATGAAAATAATTCATCTCGCAAGAACATATATTTATATAGTTTATTTCAAGCATGACCTATCCTTTTAGCCTTCAATATTAAAATAATAACACAATCAAGACTTGCATTTAAGAAATGATTCCATAGTACATAAACCACTCAAAATCCTTACATATTAACATTAACACCCATCAGTTTCTTTTAGGACAAAGAAAACATTGCACCCTTTTAATCCTAACTAGCATAATTTCTCATATCAAAAACATATAAATTATTGAATTTCAAATGCATTACCATATCATTTTCTTTACCCTTAAATTACAATTCTTTTCCCAATATACTATTAAGCAATAAATACATCAAAATGCTACATTTCCATAAATCACAACATAATTATACCCACAAAGCACACTAAATATCTATCATTTACAAACAAGACATTCCACTTTATTCATTTTACAACACTAAATCTCATGACATATTCAACCAAGATCATGATTTTACACCTTTTAGAAGCATGGAAACAAAATTCATCATTTCATAAGTACTATATTCATGATTTCACATACATTCTTCACATACACACAAATTCACATCATTGGGAATCACATCACAAGGCTACATAAGGGTCCATCTGGACACTGGGAAGTAGCATACTAATCCATGATACATAATCCATGAGCTAAGAGCCAATATCCATCTCACAAAATCCATACCTCACACTCAGTGGCTTGATGGTGTTAGGCCACACACACATGGTGAGACCATCCAAACAAGACCTCAATGACCTATCTCTTGTTGTATAAGGTGGTTAGCCTCCAAGAGATAGTCATCACACATAGGTGGGTAGTGGGTCCTAGCTATGTAATAGCCCTCACATACCCCCATCCTCAAGGTTCCTTGCATCTTCTTCCTCATATACACTCACCAAGTCTACCTCATACGTCCTTGGAGAGGAATCACAATACGACACATAGCCGACTTTGAAAACAATAAGGAAAAACTAGTTTAGCCACCAAAGTCATAAAGAAAGATCAAATAAAAATTCAATTTCAACAATAAAGCAAGAAATGCATGCAATTTCAACACTAAATCAAATGTAACCACGTGGGCTACGTGCAAATAAGATCACAAGGTGTGGCTAAACCATCACAATCAAATATAAACAAAGTGTCAGCCTTCACAATCAATAGAAAATCATCAACAACCATAAAGAAAGTCCACAATCTTCAAAATTGCACTATACAACACTACATGACTAGATACTAGCCACCAAACGAGGAAGGAGGGAACAACGTCAGGCTATAGCAGTAGCCCTCATGTGGTGCAGAGTAAGCATGCCATCCACATGGCTCAGAGTGTACTCCTCAGTTACACCCTACATCACATTGTCATGCAGCATGGACTAGCCAAGTGGCCCACGTACTTCTTGGCTACCTACATGGGATGTGCACCTCGGCCACATCTCACATCATGTCCTAGCATGGCATGGTCATACACCAGTTGGAGAAGGCACATACTGGTCATATGCCGCATGGCAGTGTGTCTGTGGCTCTATGGAAGTAGGTATGCGCAGAACACACCTCGCATAGCGATACCTTGTGGAGAAGGCACACATAGGTACTCGCCATAGCTAGGGGTATACATGGCTAGGACATACCCATATGCTAACTAACCAAAACACTATCGAAAGCAAACATGAGCATCCCTCTACAAGTGTATGAGTCCCCATTATGCTCATCACACAAGTAGGCTATCAAACATAATCTCATAGTGCACCTTCATGTGTCTATGCACGTGGCATCGTGTCCTCAAGCTTAGCTCGCTACCATCAACAACATGACATCATTACCAGCACTTTGTCAAAACATTAGTGGGGTGTGGCATCATACCTATTGCATCATATCAGAACATGTGCAGATACAGAATCCATCTCAGCATGGGTAACAAATCTCCCTCCACATGCTGGACCTCAAAATATACATGGGGCACATGGTCTCACTTGGGTTGTCCATGCGGGTCCCTTTCATCCTAGACCCCTGCCCCCAAGTGGTGATGCATGTCATCACATAGTTCCAGTTGGGTTTTCCATGCTGGCCCCTCTCACACTAGACCCTGTCCCCTAACTGACAACTCATGTGGCATATCATACCTTTCATGAAGACAAGGTAGATCATCATCCAAGAAATACTATCAATATGCTCAAGAACTGTGGGGATTAGGCTAGCAAATATGGATCAAGTACCTTGATCCATCATAAGGGGAAGTAGTGAGTACTTTCCTCAGGATCGGTTGAGCTAAGATTGCTCTACACCATAATATGCATACGCTGCACACCCCACCCAAGGAACTTTGTGGCTGCTACTACCCCTTCATGGACTAAGAGACTGGAGAACCAAAAGAAGAGAATCTATGAAACCAACTTCTGGCTACTCTCATAAATTTCAACCACATGTGGGTTGGCCCTCAATTAGGTAACAAACATACAAGCACACATAATGGTATGGTTAATCCCACACCTAAAATGCAACATATTCCCCATGGATGGATACCCAGTATCACCATCCCATGGACACACAAAGCAAGTATGGTGTATTCACAACACTCAACCAATGCATAGTTACTGGTTTCTCACATTTACAAGGGGAGGTTACATTTACATACATAATTCCATTACTACTCAAGATCACATACCATAAGTACATTTATTTCCATAACCACTGTGATTCCCTTTCCAAGATCATATCATTACATATTATCCATAACCTTTTTTTAATTTTTATTTCACTCTACTCTTTTCCATATATCACTTGATGCTAAAAGTCACTATCATGATCATCACAATTACTTAACAATTCCACTTAACAAATTATACACAAGTTCCATACTCACAAAAGAACAATAATGATCATCTACTTAACTCTTACCACTTCATGTAGGTCTTTCCTAAACACAAACAACTCTTACTTCATCACAAGCTATTCAAATTCTCACAAAACAAAAGGATTCACGTATTTTTAACATGCAAGACATCCAATGCATAAATATTTTCTATTTATACAATAGTAAGAAAAGAGAAGGAAATTACATCATGGGTTTTTAGCTACACCTAGCAAACAAGATTTTCAAACACCAAATATAGTCATCATAATTTTTCAAAATAGAAACCTAGTTCTATGCACTAGCATCTTATTTATTCCACAAAAATAGCCCTTTCCAATAAAACATATCACATCATGTAATGCAAAACTTAATCACATGCATTTACTTCCAAATGCATAGATTAAATACCCAGCTACACAAAATAATATCTTATCCTAACGCACCTTTAGTCAAATAAAAGAAATCCACATGCCAACTTGTCAGCTAATTAATCTAAACCCGCACATGCATTCCAAGAATAAATTGGTACTTTTAAGGAATTGGAAGTCAAGGAAATGAAGCAAGGACACAAGACAAAAAAAATCAACAGTTACAAGCATCCAAGGATCACTGCCCAATAGGAGAATACACAAGGTGTCTAATTCTCTATCTAACATCTCCACTGGGTGATTAGATTAAAACATGAAATCTAACACAACGGTCCCTATAACCTTCTAGCCCCCCAACAAACATCTGAGAACACATGCATAAGAGAAGTTACTATAACTAGACATGGGCGACAACATTAAACAGAGATCCCAATGCTGCAACACTGACTCTGATACCAGGTGTAATGCCCCCACCAAGGAACCCCAGAGGACAACACTAAAATAGGTCAAATTAAAGGAAAAAATTTTTTTGTAAGAAAATAACAATTGAATGCATAACATAACATAATCAACTAAACCTAGGTCCTCTGAGATTCCTTGACTGTGCTACTGACAAAGCTAACATCAAGGTTACTAGAAAATATCATAAAAGATAACATGATTGATTTAACATTTCAAATCACTTTCTAGCTAAACATCATATGAAAGATGCATCAATTTACAATACTCTTTATAAGATGAAATCATCAATCATTGTTACATCATTACAATATTTACAACATTGCTTCCCCCACTGCATGGGAAAGATTACATCATATTACAATAATTGATACAACAGACACACAATCCAATATGCAATTACATGCTAGGAAGCCTTCTCAAATAGGAACAAGGACTAGAGTCCACAGTGTAATGACCAATCTCCATGCACACAAACATGCTGCAAGAATACCCAAAGGAGAAAAGCACCAATTGCCCGACCATGTGTGGTGCAGGGCACCTAGGAGCACCTTGATACCAAGATCATTTTGATTGCATTTTTTTTGAAAGGTTGTGGTTTTTGTTTAATGTGCTCTATAATAATGCTTTAGCCATGATTGTATGGTCCTTTTTGTGTGGACAAGATATTGAGGTGACCATATAAACCTCTATCATACTTAGTCCATCTGGACCCTTGTTGAGCCACTTTGGCCTAGTAGGTCTAATGTTGGTTTTTGAGTCTTTGATTGATTCTAGTGTTTTAGCATGTTCTAGGAAGTAGGATGGTGGTTTTGATTCCATTGGAAAAGCAAACCCAATTGCCATCCTTTTGTAAAGGCAAAAACTCCATAGAGTGAAATGTTGCCAATAGTGTCAATGACACATTGGTTGGTTAAAAACCCATTTTGGGGCAGTTGAATGTTGTTGGAGAAGTTAGACATTGACTTGGATTGGTTGAAAACCATTGTAACTCACTCCTGTATGGTAGAGGAGGTCTGGTACGGAGTTTTGGGGCATTCAAACAACAGAAAATAGTTAATTTTCCTGCTTTTCCTACTGTGTATGGCCTATACAGATGGTTCAAGTGAGAAAATATTAATTTTTTGAAAGTTCTTGGAGTCAAGGTTCAAATGAATCTAGTTTGAGGTCTTGAAGTAGTCGGAGTCATAAGATATTGAATTTTCTTTCAAGAATGGTCTAGAAACCCTGTTTTCTAGGGTTTGCAATAGAAATCCGGCCCTAGAATGCATTCCCACTGGTGAAAATTCATAAAAACTGGTGAAATGCAGGCTAGGGATGTACTCTATAGGATTCCACAAGCATTTGGTGGGGAAATGTTGTTTTCAAATTTTAAGGTGATGCCCTAGGTCAAGTATTTCCTTGTATTTGACCAAATTTATGCTATTTGAGGTTGTAGATGACAGAATCCTGATAGGGTGAGTGAATGGATGATGGTTTTGTGTTGTTTAGGCATGGTAGAAGCATTCCAAATTCCTGTCCCTAATCTATGCACCCAAAATTGACCACTTGCTTTGTAACCTAGCCCTAAACTGATCAATTAGGCCTAGAGACCTAGTAGGTGTTCTGGATTGCTAGAGTAGAGTTGGAATAGGAGGCTTGGAAGTTTGATAGGGTACCTTAAAGGGTATCTAAAACCATCATTTACTTGCCTGGTCATTTGGGATTTTGTCAAGTTGTGTGAAGAAAACCTAGTTTGGAGGGCTAGTAGCCTTACTAGTCAAGGTATAGGTTGGAGAGTTTTGGGAAGTTGGGGATCAAACCAACTACATAGGAGGTGTTTATTGATCTATCTTAAGGTGTTGGAGAAGCCTTGAAGGTTGATTCATCACCTGGATATCAAACCCTTCATATACCCTTGAATATGCCTTTGGTTGCTTGGTTGAAGGCTAGGTGAAGTGGGTGAGTGGGCAAAGGACAATAGAGTAAACCCTTGTGTGTTGCTTCCCTTGTGCCACTCTACATCAATGTGGAACCTTGAGGTCCACCCCCCCATGCCAGGAGATAACACAAGGTCCCACATCCAACAGACAGTCAGGAAAGCAACATACTAACATATGCAAGAGCTACACATGACTCCATCACAACACTGCTAACACACCAACATCACTTACAACGCTTACTTCACTTCCATACACACTCATACATCAAGAGAAAATACAACTAGGGAGTGCTAGACTATGATAGGGAGGAGTGTCATCACCTGGTCCTAGCATGGGTTGTCCTGGTAGTCTCTCACTGGACCCCGGCTCCCATCTATGGCTGTCTTGGTAACCTCTCACTAGGTCCCGACCCCATAGGGTGACACATGAGGAACCAACACACTAAACACATCTCCAAAAGGTATAGAGCCTTACACAAACTTTACATAGATGACACCCAACTTTCAACAAATACGTATGCACTTAAACCAATAATTGAGATACATTGTTTAATACAACAATTAATCATTATATTAAAACCATGAAAACATTCCTTTAATAAAGCATTATTCACTACAAGTAATTATAATTAAGAATAAATAAAATAATCGTCTCTATTGGACTAATTTCTATAAAACCCTAATTTTAAGTTGCAACTTTAATTAATATTAAAATAACAAGATTCTAATTAGCTTATTCACCTGGCAATTTGTAAGCTCAAAAATTAGTAGGCTATGGGCAAATGTTAGGGTTACGACACTTAAAAATCATAATGAAAAAAAAAAAGATTTATCAGATGAGATTTATACATGTAAAATAAAGAAACACTAAAAATTATATGCTTGAAGGAATTCTACGGCCACAACAACCCATCAACCCTTTGTTTCCATATCTTTCTCATCATACTATGGAGGCTAACTAATCTCACTGCTCTACTATCTAATAACTCTCTTCTATATGGATAACCTATGTTTATGCTATATCTAATTTTTAAAAATGAACTATAACAATCATCATAAAGAAGGAAAAATTTGATGGGAAGTCATTTACATAACTAACACTATAGATTGCTCAAGATGATAGCAACCATCAATAATTATTAACTTATGCTATGATCAAATTAAAATACATGCTAAACCTGAATATCTAAATGGTTTGTTATATTGAAAATGAAATGAAACTATGAATATCTAAAATATTTATAAGAATGATGGTATATTCCTTAAAGTCTACCAAGCTCTTCGAGAACATTATATAAACATGTGATATATTTCTCAATATGATAATAAAAATTTCCCATAAGAAGAATATTGTTCTACTCACTGGTAATTGAATCAATCACTATCTATGTTAAATAAATACATGGTTTGTGTTATCACCCAGATTTGCACCCTTGCTGCAGTTGTGAAACTTTAGTAATCTGGAGAAACATGGGAATGATCTTGAAGTGTGGGACCTTGTGAAATGAGATCAGACCTCCAGAGAAGGCTGGCTTTCTTGACTGGTTATCACATAAAATTACTAATTCTTGAGAGGGAAAAGGAGTAGGGATGCTTTTCAATGAAAGATGAAAACGGGAAAACTGAAAGTAAGGGTGATGCACCAGACTGATTAAAAGAAACTTTCATAGAACTGAAAAAAATGCACAAAATAACTAGATACAGCAAGTAGACATACACAGATTCAAATGATTTTTAGCAGAGGTGAGAAACAAGAAGGTTGAGAGGAACAGAATGTTCACAGACAACCATGCAAGTTCACACTAAATTAGAAAATTAGTAAAAAAGAGGTAAAATGACTTGCATATATTCAATAAGAAGGTACAATTACAGTAGTAGAAAGCTCTATTTGGAAACAGAAAGCTTGAAAGCTAAAAAAAATCTCCAACCCTATTTACATCTTAAGCCTATGCTTATATAGCATTACAAAAATGTCTTAAGTCGGTTACAATAAAACACCTCATGAGTTGTATTAGGAAAATATCTGCCCTTGAATGATTGTCCACCTACAAGAAGTTATGGTGCAGAAGATCTGGGACTAGGGCAGATGGAAGATATTTTGGGCATTGAATGCGAGCAGCTCCATCATCCATCGTCAATAATGAATATATGAAATATCTAAAACAAAGCATTGGAGAGATATTTTTGGTCATCAATGTGAGCTGTTGAACATCCTCCTATAGCAATGAATGCAACAAATATCTGCATCTTGCCCAAAAATGGTCACTGAAATGTCCAATCATCAAAACATGCAAATCCAGATCCAAAATTGAAAGTGAGGAAAATCCTACTCAAATACCCGCCAAATGAAAGAGGAGGAAAAAACAAGCATTTTTGCCTTTTGCAGCATGTAGAAATTCGCCAGGATGGAGGAGATACAGGCGGTCAAAGTTTTGGTCAACTATCTTTATATATCACTTTGCATCTGCACTTATATCAGCCTTTGAAACCTTCTCTAAAACTGCCTTTGCATATGCAAAGCGCTTTGTATATGCCAGCATGCAAGCGCAGGCTTTGTCTTTTGAAACGACCTTTATATCGCTCCTGACATGTGCCACCACCTGGTTCATCGCTAAAATGAAGCTTGGGGCTTATCGCAGAGCAATTGCATCTTCCTATCGGCCATCGAAATGACTAAGAACAAAGCCACCGATGTGCATGTCTCACTGAACATCTCCTTGCATATGGCTTTGTATATTCAAATATATATCGGCACATGCAATTGCCTGTATACATACAATGTGGACTCCAACATTTTATCTACTGCATTTGATCTCCAGTCGGGTCCACATGTATGTAGCCCCCTTTTGTATATATGTGTATACATGTACGTAACATACAACTTGCAGAACTCATCGATGAATTTGCTAAATTTGATTTTACAGTCAGATCCACCTTGTATGCTTTCCCTTTGTACCTTTGCCTTGTATATCGCACATACAAACGTAATATACAACCCGCAGATTTCAAATTTTTATAAAGCAGATTGGAAACATTTTTTAAATCCGGCTTGTATCTAACTCCCTTTGTATATCGGCATACATACAATACACTTGACATACAAGCTGTGGATCTCAAACATTATGAAGCATTCTAAAAATACCATCGGGTTCAGCTTGTATATCGCCATTGTATGTTCGCCTTGTATATTGCATATACAATGCAAACATACAAGCAAAAAACATACATCCACTAGACCTTTGCCCTTATCAACTATATTGCATACTCGTATGGGTCCAACCAATGTATATTAGGAATGCATGCTCCTTTGTATGTGCGAACATACAATTGCATTTGTATATGCAACTGGTGAGAGTCATGCCTTGTATCTTTTCTTTACTTGCTGCTTGTGCATCTACCCAATATACATTCCGCTTTGTATGCTCACATTGTATGTCGAACACATACAATCTCTTTTGTATACCTGCGAGCCCCACCAATTGCATCTTACCTTTGTATATGCGCTTTGTATATTGCCAATTGTATGCAAGATGTAACTGCCCAATATACAATCACCTTTGTATCAAAGCAGACCCTGCATTCCTTTGTATATATCAGCCTTGTATGTCGACTTTGTATGTGCGCTGATATACAAACTCTTTTGTATGTGCCCTTGTAACTTGCTGATATACATTCTTCCTTGTATGTTTCCCTTTGCATGTCAGCCTTGCATCTTTGCCTTGCATATTGCTGATATACATTCTCCTTTTGCATGTCCCCCTTTGCATATTCGATTGTATGTATGTCGACCATCAAAAAGAGCTAGGACTTAGCTACCGATGAACATCCTCACACCGATGAACCCTCTATACATTGACCCTTGCATATTTGTCGATATACATTCTCCTTTGTATATGGCTCTTGTATGTATCTTTTCCTTTTTATATGAGATTGTACATACAAACATACAATGCATATACATACAAGGAAATATATACAATTGCATATGCATGTAAAAATGACTAAGTACAAAATTGAGAAATCTGTGTGATGGAAAATACTTGAAGCTAAAAGATTTCTGGGTTTTTTTGGGTTTTCTGGAAAGATTCTCAAGGTGAGATTTTTGGGATTTTTTGCAAGGCACAACATGAGTATTTGAAAGATTCAAGCCTTTTGGGGTGATTTCCTAAAGGATTTTCAAAGAAAATGCAAGGTGGACTATTGACTCTGACAGAGGAAAATAGGTCAACATTTTTGGTGACCTCTATGGGATGTTTGCCTACTAAACAAATAGATTAGTGGCCTTAAGCATCCATTGGGCATGGGGCATTCAGAGAATAAAATATATCTTTGACAAACAATCCTGACCTTAGCAACTCAGTATAATAGCAGTGAAGAACACTGGAATACCAAAACCAGAACAATGCTGAAAGCAACTCCTCTAACTGTGCTAGACAACACTTAGGGAAAACAAAAGGGATCTAAACTACTGTGCAACAACACTTATTGAAAACAAGAAACCTAATCTACTGCTTTACAAGGTAAGTCATACCTCAAAACACCTCTTTAGGCGTATCCCATTAACTGGGATAGGCAAGTTTTGTCCATCCATATTTGATAACTGAAATGCATTGTGTTCCTTGCATTCAGTAATGATAAATGGGCCACTCCACATGCTGTCAAACTTGGAGTGCTTTCCTGGTCTGCTTTTTAACTCATCCCATTTGAGTACCATATCACCCACTCTAAAATTTCTGGGGGTGGCCTTCTTATCAAAATTTCTTTTGGTCTGAAGCTGATGATACTCCATAGTTTTCATAGCCTTGTCTTTGATTTCTTCAAGCTCCATAAGTTGAGCATATTTGATAGCCATGGGGTCTTCTGCTTCAAACATCTCCAGCTGATTCATGATATCAAGTGTTGGCAGCTCCACAGACATAGGCAACCTTGCCTCTTTTCCATACACTAGCGTATATGGGGAGTTTCCAATAGACCTTTTGGGAGTTATTCTATTTGCCCATAGAGCAAATTTTAGATTGGTGTGCCAGGTCTGTTGGTTGTCCTCCATTGATCTTTTAATAATCTTTTTGAGATTCTTATTTGTAGATTCAGCCAAACCATTACCCTGTGGGTAATAATTTGATGAAATATTCAAATAGATCCCATTCTTCACAGCCCAGTCAGTTATCTTCAATCCAACAAAGGTTAAAGCATTGTCATAGATGATTGACTCAGGTACTCCAAATCTAGATATCAAATCATGATAAAAATTTGAAACAACAGTCTCATTGGATTCCTTTAGAGCCACTTCCTCAGTTCACCTCATGAAATAGTCTATTGTTGTGAGTATCCACCTGTGGCCTACACTTGATGGTAGGTTAACGGGACCTACAAAATCAATGCCCCATTTCATGAAGGGTTGTTCTACCTGAATTGGTTGTAGAGGTAAAGCTGGCAGCCTTTCTTTGCCTGCAAAAATGGGACATTTTACACATTTTCTAGCCCATGCATGGGCATCCTTGAATAAGCTGGGCCACTAATATCTAGCTCTCATTATTTTCCAAGTAGTAGTCCTTGGGGCAAAATGATCCCCTACTGTTCCATCATGAAATTCATGCAACACCTTGTCAGTCTAATATTTATCAATGCATCTTAACAACACACCATTAAAGTCCTTTCTGAAAAGGATGCCATTTATTAAAACATATGGAATGGACTGCAGTCTAAAATACCTTCTCTTGGTTTTATCTAAACCTATTGGACATTTAACAGTTTACAAAAATTGAGTCATGTTATTAACCCAACTTGTGCCCATTGCTACTGTATTATCCAAAGGTGCATCTTCAATGGTCAGAAGCACCTCTTTTTTTTCTATTTCATTTTTAGAAGTGGTAGCAAGCTGTTCACTGAATCCTCTGCCTCTGACAAGCTTGGTTATCTTGATATCCATGTCATATTCCATGACTTTGGTAATCCAACCAGCTATTTTCTCATTTATATCTTTACCTAACAGGAACTCTTTCACACTAGGGTGAGTAACCATCAAATGTATCTTATTATTAGAAATAAGATGCCTGAACTTCATGAGACTCCTTACCACTACAAGGATATGTTTTTCAATGAAGCTATACCTTTGCTCATACTCCTCCAGCCCCTGACTAAAGAAAGCGATTGGTTGTTCAAAGCCATCACTATGCTGTTGCACTAGAATCGCAGAGATTATATCTAGACCACCATAAGCATACAAGATAAAATCTTTGGAGAAATTAGGATTTACTAGAGTTGGTGCAGCCAATAATGCTTCTTTTATGGACTCAAAGCTGAGTTTGGCCTCATTTGTCCAACTGAAAATTGTACTTTTCTTCAACATAGACGTCAAAGGCTTCAATAGATTTGCAATGTTGGGTATAAATCTTCGCAGAAAATTAATTCTGCCAATAAAACTTTGTAGTCCCTTCTTATGGCTAGGTAAAGGTAGCTCCAAAATAGCCCTTACTCTTTCTACATCAATGATAATCCCCTCTTTCGACACAACGTGCCCTAACAGCTTGCCTTCATGCATAGCGAAAATGCATTTCTTGGGATTGAGAGATATCCCAAACTCTTTGCATCTCTCAAATACTAGCCTCAGGTGGGATATATGTTCAGCTGTATTCTTGGAGAAAACCATTATGTCATCAAGGTATACCAGCACCAATTTATACAGCGAACCCTTAAAAGCCATATCCATAGCTCTCTGAAAAGTAGAGCCAACATTTGAGAGACCAAAAGGCATCCTTTTGTAGGCCATGGTGCCCCATTTGGTGGTGAAAGCAGTTTTAAATTGATCTTCCTCCTTGACTAACACTTGATTATAGCTAGAATACCCATCAAGCAAGGAGAATCTTTCAGAACCACCCACTACTTGCAGAATTTGCTCCATTGAGGGCAGCGGGTAGTGGTCTTTTAGGGAGGCTTTATTGAGGTCTCTGAAGTCGACACACAGCGTAATCTCCCCATTCTTTTTTCTCATAGGGACAAGGTTGGAGACCCAAGAAGTATGCTTGATCAGGAAAATGATCTTTCCCTCGATCAGCTTGGTTAACTCCTTAATCATCAAAGGCTCAAGTTTTAGATTTAAAGGCCTTTGTTTCTACCTCACAGGTTTTGTACCTAGGTCTGACTCTATGGTATGCTGGGCAATATCAGGGTCAAACCCTTTTAGGTCTGAATAATCCCAAGCAAACACATCTTTAAACTCTTGACAAAGAGCAATAAAAGCTCTCATATCCTTAGGTGAACATATTTTACCAATTTTGAGAAGCCCACCCTTGAAAATTTCTAGCTCCTCATAATGTTCCTCTTTGACCTGCATGCTGGTTTTATTCCTTTTAGCTGATCATCGGTACTAAAAATAGATTCCAAGGTTACCAATTCCTTGGGCAACTTGTTTGTCCTTAACTGAACAATTTGATCATTGCCATATTGTTGTTTGAGTTTATCCTGATTCATCATAGAAAACTCATCTTCTTCTAATAGAAAACGCAGAATCTGCTCATCACTCTCAAAAACCTGCCAATGAATATTATTGTCAAGGACAGAGGCCCTATCAACTATTTTCATGTGAGGTTACACTTTTTCTCTTTGAATATCACTGGGGATGTCAAACTAAGCCCCAATTGTAGCTAACCTATCTGCATAATAGTTCTGATTTCTTGGAATGGAGATCATATTGAAAGCATCAAACTCTTCAATCATGTCCCATACCCTATGTTTGTAGCATTTTAAAACATCATTCTTTCTAACATGTAATCCTCTCACCTGATTCACAATGAGTTCACTGTCACCATAGACCTGCAAACAACTAATTTTCCTCTTTCTTTCCCACTACAAACCCTGGATCAAACCCTCATACTCAGTAGTGTTATTTGTGCATGAAAAAGTAAAACAAAAAGCAGAATAATACCTGTCACCCTGTGGAGACACAAGCATTGCACCACCATGATGCAGGAGCATCCAGAGGTGTAAGGGCAATCTTGCATCACCCAAAAAAAGATGTGTTTCAAAACTATTGATATTCTTTCCATTTCTTTTCAAAATTTGTGGTTCTGGTTCCATAATCGTTTGAATAATAATGTAGAACTTTCAGTTTTTTCAAACTGCGAAAAATAGTAACCTGCTATTTTTAGAAAGTTTGCATTTGGGCATGGATTGAAGTTAAAACTTACATGAAGTTACATAACAAAAATATAAGACCTTTGGCGAAGGAATCACACAAAGATCATTTGTGAGCTGAAAGATATTAAAGTTTCTGTTTCCTGAAAAATGCCTGAAAATTATTCAAACTCAGGTTTGAGGCACTAAATGGCCCCATACAAGCCTAAAAATGGCTAGAACTAGAAGAGTGGGTTCTTAACGCGTAGAGCACTCTATGAGCTTTCCGACGCATAAAACAGTTCGTCAATCAGACTCTTGGATCAAAAGTTATGGCTCCCGGAAGTTGACCTATTTTTGGAGGGAGATGCAAATTTCAAAATTAGGTTGTTGGCCACCAAAAGGGCTATTAATAACCATTTTTGGGAACCCTGGGCATTATTAGAGTTAAGGGGGCAAGTGTGGAGTCAGGAATAGGTAGGAAAATAGAAACCCTAGCTGATTTGGGGTTATAAAAGGCAGGTGATTCTAGAGTCTGGGAATAGGAAGCTGTAATGTGTTGCAACCTGTGGAGGGTTGATTCCCCTGATTGTCTTTGAGCTTCTATAATGTAATAAGTTGTCCAAATCAATAAAGAAAGTTCTATTTTCTGTGTACAATTTCTGTTGTTGTGTGTTTTATGATTTACCCCCTTCATCAAGTGGTATCAGAGCCAGGTTTCCTAAGTGTGTAGACAGATCACCGACCGTGAGGCAGTTTGCCCGAGGACCTGAGGTTGTGGGTTTGCTACAGAGACCAAGATGCATCCACGAAGAAATCGTGTTGGGAGGAATACTTTGATGGAAGGGGGTTTTAGATCCCTACAAAGGCAAACCGATGCATTGCAAGAGGAGCTATGAAGAGGGTTTGAGCCGAGGATGAGAGAGGAAAGTGAAGATGAAGCTGAAAAAGAGCTATCTGAGGAAGAACAAGAAGCTGCCAAAGATCCTGCAGAAGTTAGGTTGTTAAGGGCCATTTCAAAGATCAGAAAGAGGCCCAGGATTGAAGTTTCTACATATTCTGGAGATTTGAATCCAGAACATCTTATTGATTGGATCAATGACATGGAGGAGTATTTTGAGTATGAAGATGTGGAGGACCCAGATCAGGTTAAGTTTGCAAAAACAAAGTTGAAGGGCCACGCCAATATTTGGTGGAAGGAGGTCCAATTAGAGAGGAACAGAAGAGGAAAAGGAAAGATCACCATATGGGATCAGATGGTGGAGAAACTAAAGAAGCAGTTCATTCCTATGGACTATGAGATGGAGTTGCTGAAGAAGCTGCAAGGACTGAAGCAAGGTAACAAGTCTATTAAGGAGTATACAGAGGAGTTTTATAAAATTACTATCAGGACAGGCCATGTAGAGCCCAACAAGGAGAAGGTAGCCTATTACATTAATGGGTTAAGGTCGAGTATTCAAGAGGAGTTGAGCCTGGTCAGAATGACCACCATAGAAGATGCCTACCGATTTTCCCTAAAGGTGGAAGAGAAGTTGACCAAAAGATTTGATAGCAAGCAAAGGGGAAGAGGTCAAGGTGGAAGGACTAGTGGAAGACCCTATGGAGGCTGTAATGAAGATCAAAAGAAAAGTGAAGAAGCAAGAACCAGTCTAAGTCAAAGAGGGGATAATACCTACTGCCCTCGTGACCAGAACAATGGTGAGCAAAGAGGAAGAGGAAGAGGCAGACCTGGGCCAGGACCTGGAAGAGGAGGTTTCAGAGGAACCTATTTCCAATGTGGAGAAGAAGGGCATCAAGCATATGAGTGTCCGCAACATCAAGGAAGGACAAATAGAAGACCTGAAGGTAATGCACAAGTTGAACATCTAGATGAAGATGTGCATTCTGAAGATGCTGAAAGGGGAGAAACCTTAGTTGTCAGAAGAACCTTGCTGAATGAGGAGAAAGAACCCAATCAGAGGAAGAGTTTATTCCATACAAGGTGCAAATGTGAAGTTAAGTGTTGTGATATTATTATTGATAGTGGAAGCACTGATAATCTTGTTTTAGAGGAGATGGTTGACAAGTTTAAGTTGACAAGAAGAAAGCATCCGCATCCATATCAAATTGCATGGTTGCAGAAGGACCATAGAGCTTTGTTCAATGAGCAGTGTTTAGTGAAGTTCAAGATTGGTGACTACCATGATGAGGTGCTGTGTGATATCATACCGATGGATGCATGTCATATGTTGTTGGGGAGGCCATGGTAGTATGATAGGAGCACTGTCCATGATGGCCGTACAAACACATATTCCCTAACAAAGGATGGAGTTTGTCATAAGCTGAAGCCCTTGAAGGAGGTGGAAGAAAAGGTATGTAGTACTGCCAGAATTTGTTTGGTAGATGGTAGGAAATTTTTGGAAGGTATGAAGCATGAGTGTCATTGCTTTGCATTGATTCCTAAGATCGGTAAAGAGAAATGTGAAGATGTACCAGCAGAAGTCTCAGATATGTTGGAAGAATTTCAAAACATTATCTCTAATAATGTACCAGAAGGTTTACCACCAGTAAGGAAGATAAGTCATCAAATGGATTTGATACTAGGAGCTAGGTTGCCAAACAAGGTAGCCCATAGAATGACTCCAGCAGAGAGTGAAGAGTTGAACAGACAAGTTCAGGAGTTGTTAAGGAAGGGATTGATAAGAGAAAGCCTAAGTCCATGTGCACTACCTGTAGTACTAGCACCAAAGAAAGATGGAGAGTGGAGAATGTGTACAGAATCTCGAGCCATCAATAAGATCACGATCAAGTACAAATTTCCATTGCCCAGAATGGATGACATAATGGACTATTTGAGTGGAGACAAGTACTTCATGAAGATTGACCTAAAGAGTGGGTATCACCAAATCCATATCAAAGAAGGAGACGAGTGGAAGATAGCCTTCAAAACCAAAGAAGGTTTGTATGATTGGTTAGTCATGCCATTTGGGCTAACCAATGCACCGAGCACATTCATGCGGCTCATGAACAAGGTACTGAAAGAATTTTTGGGAAGTTTTGTTATTGTTTATTTAGATGATATTTTGATTTTTAGTAAGACTTGGGATGAGCATTTGATACATATCAAAAGAGTTCTACAGAAGCTAAGGGAGGAGAAGTTGCTGATTAATCTAAAGAAATGCAGTTTTGCAAACAAGGAGTTGGTATACTTGGGATTTGTTATCTCAGAGGGAGGTCTTAAGATGGACCCAGAAAAAGTAAGGGCTATCATTGAATGGCCTACACCAAGGAGTGCAATGAAGGTAAGATCTTTTCATGGTTTGGAAAGTTTTTATAGAAAGTTTATCAGGAATTTTAATAGCATTTGTGCACCCCTAACTGAGAAAATGAGAGGGGATAGAAAAGAGTTTAGATGGACTAAAGGAGTAGACAAGAGCTTTGATACATTGAAGCAGAAAGTTGTAGAACAACCTGTTTTGGCACTTCCAGATGTCAATAAGGTATTTCAAGTAGATTGTGATGCTAGTAGTAGTGGTATAGGAGTTGTTTTGAGCCAAGAAGGTAAGCCCATTGCCTATTTTAGTGAGAAGCTTAATGATGCCAAGAAAAAGTATTTTGTTTATGATTAGGAATTTTATGCAATAGTTCAGGCTTTGAAGAAATGGAGACATTATTTGTTGCCAAAAGAGTTTGTTTTATATACTGATCATCAGGCTTTGCAGTATCTTAATAGTTAAGGGAAGTTGAACCAAAGGCACTTAAAATGGGTTGAGTTTTTGCAGAGTTATACCTTTGTTTTGAAGCACAGGAGTGCGAAGTCCTACAAAGTTGCAGATGCCTTGAGCAGAAGGCAAAATTTGTTGACAGAAATGAAGATAGAGGTTGTTGGGTTCGATGAGCTCAAAAGTTTGTATCCTAAAGATCTAGATTTTGTAGAGGCTTGGAAAGCTTGTCTGGAGCCTGTTACTTTGGACAGGACAAAATGGTTGGATTTCATAATCCAAGATGGCATGTTGTTTAGAGGAAGCCAGTTGTGCATTCTGAGGAGTTCAATGAGAGAGAACTTGATTAAGGAGAAGCATAGTGGAGGATTGGCTGGACACTTTGGTCAAGATAAGACCATTTCTATTGTTGGTAAAAATTATTATTGGCCACAGTTGTAGCAGGATGTGAGGAAGTTTGTGTAGAGTTGCAGAGTATGTCAGATGGCAAAAGGAACAAGTCAGAATACAGAGTTGTATCAACCATTACTTGTACCAGAGAAGCCATGGGATGATATTAGTATGGATTTTGTTCTTGGTTTACCAAGGACACAAAGAGGGCATGATTCTATTTTTGTGGTGGTAGATAGATTCTCAAAGATGGCACATTTTATTCCTTGTAAGAAGACTAATGATGTTCATATTGCAGAGTTATTTTTCAGGGAAGTGGTTAGACTACATGGTCTACCAAAGAGCATAGTTTCAGATCGAGATACCAAGTTTGTTGGTTATTTCTAGAGGACATTGTGGAAGAAGTTGAAGATAGATTTGAAGTTTAGTTCTGCACACCATCCACAGACTGATGGACAAACTAAAGTGGTGAATAGGAGTTTGGGTAACCTGCTATGATGCTTAGTAGGAGATAAGCCCAAGGGATGGGATTTGATTTTACCACAGGCAGAATTTGCTTACAACAATTCTGTCAATAGGAGTACTGGTAAATCACCATTCCAGATTGTATATGGGAATAGTCCAAGAAATGCTTTGGAGATAAGGAACTTGGACAAACAAGAAAAGACAAGTGCCGAGGCTGAAGACTTTGCAGAACACATGAAGAATTTGCATGAAGAGGTGAAAAAGCACATTAATAAGATGAATATTTAGTACAAGGCTAAGATAGATCAGAAAAGGAGATATAAGGAATTCCAGGTAGGAGATGAAGTCATGGTTCACTTGAGAAAAGAAAGGTTCCCAAGTGGAACATATAATAAGATGAAAATGAAGAAATTTGCACCATGCAAAATTTTGAAGAAACATGATTCAGGAAATGCATATGAGGTAGAGCTGCTGAGTGGGATCAACATTTCCCCTATTTTCAACATTGCTAATTTATCAAAATATCATGAAGGTGGAATAGAGGATGGACCAACAGAAGAACAGTGGAGTATTCTGGCATCTACTTCAACAGAGGAGATAGAAGAGATCTTGGATAGCCGTGTGGGAAGAAGTACTCGAAACAGGTAATATGAAGAATATCTGGTGAAATGGAAAGGAAGACCTATTGAAGATTCTTCTTGGTTGTCTAAGGCCGAGGTTGACGATTTGGGTTTTCCTCACACAAACACCTGAGACATGATAGGGTCACTTCTCAAATTACCCTAGGTGTCTGATGCAGGAGCATCCAGAGGTGTAAGGGTAATCTTGCATCACCCAAAAAAAGATGTGTTTCAAAACTGTTGATGTTCTTTCCATTTCTTTTCAAAATTTGTGGTTCTGGTTCCATAATTGCTTGAATAATAATGTAGAACTTTTAGTTTTTCTAAACTGCTAAAAATAGTAACCTGCTATTTTTAGAAAGTTTGCATTTGGGCACAGATTGAAGTCAAAACTTACAAGAAGTTACATAACAGAAATATAAGACCTTTGGCAAAGGAATCACACAAAGATCATTTGCGAACTAAAAGATATTAAAGTTTTTATTTTCCAAAAAATGCCTAAAAATTATTCAAACTCAGGTTTGAGGCACTAAACAGCCCTGTACGGGCTTGAAAATGGTCAAAACTAGTAGAGTGGGTTTTTAGCGTGTAGAGCACTCCGTGAGCTTTCTGACGCATAAAATGGTTCGTCAATCGGACTCCCAGATCAAAAGTTATGGCTCCCAAAAGTTGACCTATTTTTGGAGGGGGATGCAAATTTTGAAATTAGGTTGTTGGCCACCAAAAAGGCTATTAATAACCATTTTTGGGAACCCTGGGCATTATTAGAGTTAAGGGGGCAAGTGTGGAGTCAAGAATAGGCAGGAAAACAAAAACACTAGCTGATTTAGGGTTACAAAAGGCAAGTGATTCAAGAGTCTGGGAATAGGAAGCTGTAATGTGTTGCATCCTGTGGAGGGTTGATTCCCCTGATTGTATTTGAGCTTCTGTAATGTAATAAGTTGTCCAAATCAATAAAGAAAGTTCTATTTTCTATGTACAATTTCTATTGTTGTGTGTTTTATGATTTACCCCCTTCATCACACCACCAGATCCATTTCTATTCCTAGAGCCATCAAAGTACATTTTTCATACTCCATCTTGCTGCTCTATCTATTGTTCTGCATCCTTTATAAGGCTTAGAATTTATGTTTCAGGCTCATGCAGTATGTAAACCCCCATACCAGTTTCTTGGATGTGTCCCTCAGGATCATCAACAACATTTTCTGAGGCCCACTCCTTTAACAACACCTCTGGTATACTTTCAGCTTGTAGCTCTTGAGTAGCTACAAGCTCAGGATCATTAGAAATAATGCAATTTACATTAACAACACTTGGAACATAAGGCTCTATGTGATGATTTGAAAGCAATTCATATTTTAGGGTCATCTTTGTGCCATATCTGGTCCTAAAAAACATGTGGAACCAGTCCGAGGATAAATATCCTCCTATTTTGGCTATGAACTCTCTTGATAAACACATGGAAAAATAGGGAGGCAAATCTATGATGAACACATCTTGGGAAATGGAAACATTTGGGCAAGTGTGCAAGGTGAGACCTAGGTCCTTTATCACACCTACAATATTAACAGATGTGCCATCTAGCTGGAGCACACCCTTCTCAAGGGGCTGGTATTTCAACCCTAATTGATCTGCAATCTGCTTTGGCATTACATAACTACTTGCACCACTATCCACCATGCAATTATGTACTAACTTGTCTCCAATTATTAGTGACACATAAAATGGAAGTGGTTTAGCACTTTTGCTTGGCTGTTTATTATTGTTTTGGGATGAATTGGTAAGGATAGTTCTAGTTGGGTCAATAGTTACATCCTTGGACACTTTAAAACCAGACAAGGCAAATTGCAATATGTCTTTTTAACCTGGAATTGCTAAGGAATCCCACATAGACATTGTCACATTCATCTTCTTCATATTTTCAATGATATTGAAAGGTGGAGTGACATTTACCTTTTTGTTGTGACTTTGTAGCAACAATGTCAGCCTGTAAATGAGGCATTTCCCTTGCTGTTACTGAAGTATTTCTTTGCAAAATATGGGGAATATAGGATGTAGAAGCATCAACATGTCCTTTTTCTTTATTTGTTGCTTGATCTACCTCATAACCCCTCTTCTTGGCTCTTGTATTTGCTACAATTAGAGTATTATCACTATTTACACCACAGAATTCACCTTCCTGCCAATTTATGAAGGTCGAATCACTCTAAGGTTGCTCCTGTTGTTGTGTAGCCCCATCATTTGGTGTGTTTGGCTATGAAGCTGCAACATTTTGCACCATTAGAGCCTGATTTATCACTCCATTTGAATAGCTTGCCTGACTGTCTGGTTGATTGCATATATAACACCATTCATATTCAGCTGTAAGGTTATTCTGAACAAGGACAAGGTCCTTAACAACATTAATGAGCACCGGATTGTAAGGTTGAAAAGGCCTCTGGTTCACATTTTGCCTGGTACCCTAGTAATTGCTTTGATAAGGTGGCCTGTTAGCTTGATATGGTTGGTTTTGCCCTTGATAAGGCTGATTTTGCCCTTGACTGGGTTGTTGATAGGGCTGTCTATTATGGGACTACTATTTTTTTATGTTTACTAGCTCATTCCCAAAAGTTTGTAGGATATTTTCTATTTTCTGTTGGCTATTTTTAATCTCTTTCAAATCTTGTGATGAGCTAGGAGCAACATTTTCAGAATTGGCAGTACTTGGTAATGTTGTAGTAGTAGGTAAAGGGGCAAAATATGGGATTGGCAATGGCTTTAAAGCTTGAATCTCGGGGAAGATGGGTATTGGTGGTCGAGGAGCTATTTTACTAGCCCGAATCAGGCTATTTTATGCTCTAATAGCTATTTCATATGCATCAGGTAGGCTTGTACCTCCCAATAATTGAATCATTACTAAAATATCACTATTTATAGTTTTCAAAAAAATACAAGAATGCATATTCTAATGGAGGCCATACCATGACAGGAATTTTATCCCATGTCTTCTGGAATCTGAAGTTGAAATCTATCATTTGCTCCTAGGGAGCTCTCTTTATTGTAGTCATCTATTCAACCAATGACAAGTTGTCTCATTTATGTTGGAATTGTTTGTTTAACTTATCACCTAGATCATCCCAGGTTTCTATGGTCTACACTGGTAAACTCCTGAACCATTGTAATGCCTTCCCTTTAAAAGAGATAGCCAGTAGCCTGATGGCTACATTCTCTTTGGTTACATGATGAACACTGCATAAAGAAGCTACATCTCTAATGTGCTCAATTGGGGTAGTTTGATTCTCCCCTGTGAAATAGGGCAGACTCTTCAAAGCTTCCATGGGTATAACATCGTGCACTGTCAAATTCAACGGGTTGCCCCCATCAAAGGCCACAAATGGCTGATTCCTTTCCATTTGAATGACTAGAGGTAGGATTGCCTGAGTTGATATAGGGACTACAGGTACAACCAGCCTGAAACTTGGGGGAGTTGATTGTACTCTTTTAGAAATTGGAGTCCTTACCACAACTCTACTATGTCTTCTAGGTGGAGATAGCTACAAGTAATCAAATGAACTCGAACTCTGATTTTGAATCTTTCTCATAAAATGTAATAGCAGCACTAATCTGCTTGTCTTTCCTCAGTATGAGTCACCAGATGTGTAGGTTTTAACCTCTTACAGGTGTGAAAATCATTGGCTACACATCAAAACCAGCAATAAAAGGTAGTATTTGATTATTTCTAACTTTTAGGTCCCACTGAGCGTGCCAAAATTGTTATCACCCAAATTTGCACCCTTGCTGCAGTTGTGAAACTTTAGCAATCTGGAGAAACATGGGAATGATCTTGAAGTGTGGGACCTTGCGAAATGAGATCACACATTCAGAGAAGGCCAGCTTCCTTGACTGGTTATCACCTAAAACTACTAATTCTTCAAAGGGAAAGGGAGAAGGGATGCTTTTCAACGAAAGATGAAAACGGGAAAATTGAAAGTAAGGGTGATGCACCAGACTGATTAAAAGAAACTTTCATAGAACTGAAAAAAATGCATAAAATAACCAGATACAGCAAGTAGACATACACAGATTCAAATGATTTTTAACAGAGGTAAGAAACAAGAAGGTTGAGAGGAACAGAATGTTCACAGACAAACCATATGCAAGTTCACACTAAACTAGAAAATTAGTAAAAATAGGTAAAATGACTTGTATATATTCAATAAGAAGGCACAGTTACAGTAACAGAAAGCTCTGTTTGGAAATAGAAAGCTTGAAAGCTAAAAAAAATCTCCAACCCTATTTACATCTTAAGCCTATGCTTATATAGCATTACAAAAATGTCCTAATTCGGTTACAATAAAACACCTCATGAGCTGTATTAGGAAAATATCTGCCCTTGAATGATTGTCCACCTGCAAGAAGTTATGGTGCAGAAGATCTGGGACTAGGGTAGATGGAAGATATTTTGGGCATTGAATGCGAGCAGCTCCATCATCCATCTTCAACAATGAATATATGAAATATCTGAAACAAAGCGGTGGAGAGATATTTCTGGTCATCAATGTGAGCTGTTGAACATCCTCCTGTAGCAATGAATGCAACAAATATCTACATCTTGCCCAAAAATGGTCACTGAAACGTCCAATCGTCAAAACATGCAAATCCATATCCAAAATTGAAAGCGAGAAAAATCCTGCTCAAAAACCCGCCAAATGAAAGAGGAGGCAAAAACAAGCATTTTTGCCTTTTGCAGCATGTAGAAATTCGCCAGGATGGAGGAGATACAGGCGGTCAAAGTTTTGGTCAACTATCTGTATATATCGCTTTGCATCTGCACTTATATCGGCCTTTGAAACCTTCTCTGAAACTTCCTTTGCATATGCAAAGCGCTTTGTATATGCTAGCATGCAAGCGCGGGCTTTGTCTTTTGGAATGACCTTTGTATCGCTCCTGACATGTGGCACCACCTAGTTCGTCGCTGAAATGAAGCTTGGGGCTTATCGCAGAGCAATCGTATCTTCCTATCGGCCGTCGGAATGACTAAGAACAAAGCCGCCGATGTGCATGTCTCGCCAAACATCTCTTTGCATATGGCTTTGTATATTCAAATGTATATCGGCACATGCAATTGCCTGTATACATACAGTGCGGACTCCCGCATTTTATCTGCTACATTTGATCTCCAGTTGGGTCTGCCTATATGTACCCCCCTTTTGTATATATGCATATACATGTACTTAACATACAACCTGCGGAACTCATCACTAAATTTGCCGAATTTGATTTTACAGTCGGATCCGCCTTGTATGCTTTCCCTTTGTACATTTGCCTTGTATATCGCACATACAAATGCAATATACAACCCGTGGATTTCAAATTTTTATAAAGTAGATTGGAAACATTTTTTAAATCCAGCTTGTATCTAACTCCCTTTGTATATCGACATACATACAATGCACTTGACATACAAGCTGCGGATCTCAAACATTGTGAAGCATTCTGAAAATACCATTAGGTTCAGCTTGTATATCGCCATTGTATGTTTGCCTTGTATATCGCATATACAATGCAAACATACAAGCAAAAAACATACATCCACCGGACCTTTGCCCTTATCAACTATATTGTATACCCGTTCGGGTCCGACCAATGTATATTAGGAATGCATGCTCCTTTGTATGTGCGAACATACAATCACACTTGTATATGCAACTGGTGGGCCTCATGCCTTGTATCTTTTCTTTACTTGCTGCTTGTGCATCTACCCGATATACATTCCGCTTTGTATGCTCACATTGTATGTCGAACACATACAATCTCTTTTGTATACCTACGGGCCCCACCAATTGCATCTTACCTTTGTATATGCACTTTGTATATTGTCGATTGTATGTAAGATGTAACTGCCCAATAGACAATCACCTTTGTATCAAAGCGGACCCCGCATTCCTTTGTATATATTGACTTTGCATGTGCGCCGATATACAAACTCTTTTGTATGTGCCCTTGTAACTTGCCGATATACATTCTGCCTTGTATGTTTCCCTTTGCATGTCGGCGTTGCATCTTTGCCTTGCATATTGCCGATATACATTCTCCTTTTGCATGTCCCCCTTTGCATATTCGATTGTATGTATGTCAGCCATCGGAAAGAGCTAGGACTTAGCTGCCGATGAACCCTCTATACATTGACCCTTGCATATTTGTCGATATACATTCTCCTTTGTATATGGCTCTTGTATGTATCTTTTCCTTTGTATATGCTATTGTACATACAAACATACAATGCATATACATACAAGGAAACATATACAATTACATATGCATGTAAAAATGACTAAGTACAAAATTGTGAAATATCTGCGATGGAAAATACTTGAAGCTAAAAGATTTCTAGGTTTTTCTAAGTTTTCTGCAAAGATTCTCAAGGTGAGATTTTTGGGATTTTTTGCAAGGCACATCATGAGTATTTGAAAGATTCAAGCCTTTTGGGGTGATTTCCTAAAGGATTTTCAAGGAAAATGCAAGGTGGACTATTGACTCTGACAGAGGAAAATAGGTCAACAGTTTGTACTGACAAAATTAACCTAACCTTGCAGCTAGAAGAGATAAGTTGTATTTGTGAATAAAATAAGTGGTCTTATCAAGGACATAAGTGCTCCTTGACAAGGACACCAAAAAAGGAAAAATAAAATGCACATGTTTGCACCTCAAAAAGCTTTACCAAACTCTAGTAAGGCAAGAACAAACTGTAATTTTATTCTCTCCTTGATTGTCTTAAACACCTTTTGATGCTTATCTAATTGGTTTGATATTTTGTTCTTCTTCAAATTTTTTAGTAAGTGGAGCTACTAGTCTTGAATAGCTTTAAATAAACTTCCTATAATAACTGGCCAATAAAAACAGTTTCATCTAATGTACTATCTTGGATAGTTCTGATAATCTAAATTCTCCAATAATTTTTCATCCCTCTATCCATTATATGGTTTTAGCTCTTGAACATGTGTTTATCTAAGTTTGTTTGTCAATTATATTACTCTTCAACAAGGCCAATATGTCAGTCATCCTTTTTGATAAATTGTATTATTAGTCAACTTTTCTTGCAACTTATTTACCACAATCTCTAACATCTATAGGTTCATCTTTCTTGTTCCACATTCTCCAAGGCTTTAACCCTTCTATCTAGTTCCACATTCTCTAATGTTTATCCCTTCCTTCCCTAACATGGGTGTGGTCTTCTCTCTAACACAAATCCCTAGACACTTTCTTTGTTAGACATGTTGGCCATGGTGAAGGGTATTTGGAATAAGTTATAAAAACTATTGAGTTAAGATGAGACAATGGTTTGACAGAATATCAAAGTTTAGACAAGATGAACTTTTTGTATAAACCCTGCTCTAATACCAATTGTTGTGAGTCTAGAGCCCATGTGACATTCACAATCCCTACTAGCTCTCTTGAGAGGTACAAGTTGTTCAAATTCACATGTTGCACCTATTTAATCATGTGTAATAGCTACACAAACTTGATCATGTAGCCAAAACAATATATATTTGTAATGAAAAAAATTAAGTCTATGTAAACAAGGCATACTCAATTAAAGATTATACTGACAATATTAAAGAAAAATGTATTTTACTAATGCAAAAGGGAAAATGTCAACATGATTATAATAGAGATAATACTCATTGCCTATTTAGACAACCCTTAGTGGAAGGAGTCAAACTCCACTAATAATGCTCTATCACGATACATATAACAATCCCCTCCTTTGGTCCCTAACAACTTTCCAATGACCCTATATTTACCACACACAACTCTAACTTCCATTCATTGACCTATGTCCCTTACTATGTTGATCTTTGTGTTATTTCTAAACCCATAGACAACCTTAGTATTTCCCCTTGAATGCTCACCTTTGACAAGTCCACTACACTAACTCACTTGTCCATGTTTCTAGGACAACTCAACTCCATAGTTATCACCTAGACTTGATTCTATAATCTATTCCATTTTGCAACAAGAGGATTTAAATGCTTCAAAGAATTAAAAAACAATGTAAAAATGCATGTTACTGGTTGACACAGTCTTATTCTCCCTATACTCAAATCATTATAATCATCATTATCATCCCATCATCATCACTATCACTATCGTTGTCACCACCACCACCACCACCACCATCATTTCTGCATCATTGTCATCCTTATGGTCATGGTCATCTTTACAATCCTTCTCTAGAAACCATTGTTCAAATGATGTCAATTTTTGAATAGGAACATGGCAATATGCTCTCGGAGTGGCTGAAGCATCCGTGAACTTCTAGAGTAGTTGTTGAGTATACATCGCCTAACAAAATCAAGTTGGATTCCCATCCCTATTTGAATCCGTGACCCCCCAAAAAGTCATCCACTCCCAATCGTGCCGTCAATATTCCGGCCAAGACTTGTGAACATTTGCATTTCATCCATGTACTATGAATCACTTTTGTAAATGGTTTTAAAAAAGCTATCAGATTCATTCCAAACACGTAAGGTTCAGATTGATTCCAAAGAGCTTAGAAAATAAAATTAAAACTTCAATATTTTAAAAAAGAAACGAATGGTTCAGCTACGACAGCCCAGAGAATATACAATAAAGTAGGGAACCGACCTTGGATAAAGTTGTTCTCAAAAGTATTCGAAAATAAGCACCAAATCGCTGAATTTATAGTTAAATCGTATGTATGTTGTAGTTTAATTTAAAGGGATCTGTCTTTCAATCTTTAAGATATCGACAAAATGCGTGGTGTAACTGAAACTAAGATCTAAGAGAGTAAATAATATGTGAAATAACTCTTGGATTGTATCACTAAAAAACATGGAGGTAAGGTTGAATTAGAATTAGAAAAGGGAATGGAAATATATAGAGGAAAATAGAAAAGAGGTAGTGAGTGTATTCATTTCTTGTAATCAGATGAAGGTGTTGGATAGTTGGAAGAATGGTGGAAGGAGACATCACTATTGGGACCATGTTTGGATTTTTGTGTTTTATTATTGTTTTGTCAAGGACAATGTAGTATGTGGTTTCTCTCTCTTTTTCATGTGTTTTTTTTTGTATGTATGTAGTTGTATTTGATTGGGTGTGCTATTTCCTATATAGGTGTAATGATGTCATGTATATGTGCAATGACATCCTCTCTGATTTTTTGACAAGGCCTACTATAATTGACATAATCTCTCACATCTTCTCCTGCACTTGTAATATTTAAAAGGGAAAAAATTGGTCCCTGAGGCACATTTGGGGATTTTACTCAATCAAACCCCTAGGCTAATTCGACAATTAGATGAGGTAAGCTTTGGATATGTGTGGTCAAACACTATAGGTCCTAGCGTATGATGTTGCAATGATGGAGGAATACAACCTAAATGTTAGTTGCTCCCTTGTGATACCTTAGGTTCATGTGAAGTACATGAGTAGTGTTGTTAGGTTATTTCTTTAAACTACTTTTTATAAACCATCTCTAACCCTATTTTGATTGTTGGAGGCAAATTAGGGTTTTAGGGTGTGAAAAAAGTGAGTGGAAAAGAAAAATTAAGTTTGAATTCAGGGGATGTGAGCATGTGCAATCATATCTAAAGGACAAAAGCACTATGTACATATGTCTTAGATGACCGAAAGATTGAAAAATGAATGAGGATGCATGTGTTTGAGTGTGGTTTTGAGGGTGATTTTGTACTCTAAAGGGGTCAAAATGGTTAGCATTATGCTTATTGAAAGAGGGTGCTAATTGTGCACAAAACAAGAGATAAAAGTGTCAGGCGTGCACTTTTTGACTCTACATTTTGACCTCACTTTAGTGTATTTTTGGGCTACAATGAATCAAATATGCTAAAGTAAAAACTATATTCATTATACCTAATAAAAAATATATGGGTTAAAGAGTTATTTCTAGATGTCATTTGTCCATCTTTTCTTAAGCCTTGTCTTCAAATATATAACACACACATGAAGAGAAATCAACATTCACTATGAAAAATGTATCTTGAAGAGTAAATATACACACATTTTAAGCCATTTTCATCTAGGTTTCTCAATCTAGTAGAGGGTTGTAGACTTGAAACTAGTGTGGTCTCCATGACACTAAGTAGAGAAAGTAGATAGAATTTAGACTAGTAGAGGTTGAGAAGATCATGTTGTATGTGGAAATCATGGATTTGCTACCAAGTTGGCCTCAATTAAGGATATAATCCATGTTTAATTGGGGCAATGTAGGATCCATGAAGAATCACTTTAACCAAGAGTGGTGTAGGACTCATACAAAGTCACTTTAACTAAGAGTAGATGGTGTAGGGCTCATGAAGAGACGTATTAATCAAGGTGTGAATTATAGGGCTTAGAAAGAGCCATTGTAACCATTGTCTAAGTACTTTTTGTGATGTGATGGAGGATATATGCCACCCCTCAAATAATTTGTATAGGAGAAGATGTAATCAATTTGAGGTAAGAAAGAAAGAAAAAATATAAAAGGAAGAGTGCTAGATAGTATTGTTGAATTTGAAAAAACGTAAAAAATGATTCTTTTTGTTGTTGATAATGTGGTTATTTTGATTATTTGGATGGGTTTAATGTGTTTGTTCTTTAAGATATTTTACAATTTAAAATTTGATAAATAGAAGTTGAATCTAATCTATGGTCCAAAAGCTATTGAAAGTGTTACATAAACAAGAAAATGTGCAAACTAGTTCAAAAGATCAAAATAGCAATTGAGTTGGAGAAAATTCACTTTTTTGGACTAATGCACACTGGAACTAGGTTGGAAACTATCCTAGAAGGTTACAAACTAAATTTTGTGAAATTTGGAGTTCGTGACCTGGTTGTAAAGGGGGTGCACCCAAGGTGGGGTCCAACAAGGAGGAGAAGTCTGGCAAGTCCTAAAGGATCCAAACTTTTAGGGACCATTTAGGAATTGATATTAATATTTTTTAGTATGGACACTTATCATGACAAATAATAGAACATGGAGTAAAATTGTAAGATAGGTGTTAAATTGATAAAATTACACTATAGGAATGAGAAAATCATAAACTAGGAAAAATACACTTGGAATTTGGTTTGGTAACTACCGAAACTAGAATTAGAAGCTTCTTCTCACCTTATAGACTAGATTTTGGGCAAATCCAACACCAAGATATTGCTACATGGAAGGGGTGGATCCCAATAGGGAGGAAAAGCCCCCTATGCCCAAGAGGGAGAAGTATTGCCTTATGCCTAGGGTGGGGCACAACTAGGAGGAGAAATCTTGTACTTATGACTTGCAAATGCAAAAAGTGCATTAGGGAACACCTACAAAACAAACGGTTAAAGGGAAGTTGTGTTAGTTAGCCCTCTTGTGGGAATTCAAGAAAAAATCATATGGCATGTAAATACCAATATAAGACTAATGAATTAAATTCCTATGACAAGAAATCACACTAATTCAAATCGTAAACATTAATTAGAAACTAGGGTGCAATGTGTGAATGCTAACTAGATGCTACCTGGGATATGAAAAAAGTGGACAAATGACAACAAAAACTAACAAAAGTGGTATGCATGGATAGGTGGCTGAGGTAGAAAGGTGACACGAGTAATTTAATGTAAAAATGACATACTATGCAAAAGTTATTAAAGAAATACTAAGACTAGGTATCTAAAGGCTCACAATGGTGAAGGGTAGAAGACATTATCACACAAATGGAACCCTGATAAAAATGATGTAAAATTGATAATGAATGGTAAAATAACTAATAGACTAATAGTATTTTTGTATTTTTATGTAAATTCAAGCTAATATGTAATCTGGGGTGTCCTAGGACTTTAATGAAGCCATGGTAAGCTAAGGGAAGGCAAAATCCAATCAATAAAGAATAACAAATACAAATTCATAAGGAAACACTATCTCACTAATATTCAAATTGAACCATAATGTCACAATAAGATTTTTGTATTTTAATATAAATGTAAAAGTAAAATGTAAACTAAAGTCCCTAGAATTAAAATGAGACTAGGGAAGGATGGAAGATGAAAATTGAGAACACAATGATAATTTGAATGGATATGAATGGGTTGGGATGACTTATGGATGTCCCAAGAGGGTGGGTATGCACATTAAACACTAAAATGTAATGACAATAAAACTATTGAAATGAAAACTTTTCAATAGTTTTTATAAAAACATAAAAATAACATACATTTGCTCAATTATTTATCTATAGAGGATGCTAGAAGGTTTAGAAAAACTCTTGTAGTATCTTTATGGAAGATTGAATCTATTTAGAAATTCTCAAATAACTAAAACTCACTTGCTCCTTTGGGGAATCTCACTCAAAATTTGCTCTCAAGTTGAAAATTTGTTGTAGTAGTGTTAAAATGAGAGATTGTGAGGTTGTTTTAATGATTTTTTGGAGGGAATTTGGATTGGAAACATAGCAGGTATTGTTGGTGGAAGTCACATGAGTTTACTATTAAAATTTTAATTTCATTGGATGCAAAGACTTATTTTCAAGCCATTTTCACACCATGAGGAGAAATCTTGAGGCTCAAAATTGCTGAATTTTCCTAGGACCACTTAGGTGAAAGGTTTTCCATCTCGGGGTGGTGGTCACTAAGCTTGAAGAGATTTTATGGTTGATATTTTAGGAGCTTGGAGGTGGCTTTTGCATTAGGATTATGATGTATAAGTTCATTAAATCATTTGATTAAATGGGTAAAAAGGTGGCAAGATGAAGGGGTAAGGGGATCATGCAAAGGTGATGTAGGAGCATCCCTGGTTCAAGAGAAATCTTGCATCAACCAAAAATATTTGCATTTCAGTTTGTTTCTTTTCATTTTCCAGTTCAGTCAGTAGTAGTTTCTATATTTTGGTCTACATTCTACCACAGTTTCATTTCAGACCTTGCAGAGCTAGACTTAGCATCAAGACATATTCATGCACATCATATCAAAATCTCAGATAATTTGGATCAGGTACTAGTAAGATATCGTTATCAGAAGATCGATTGTTTTCTTTGAACAGAGCATCCTGACAAGCTCAAACAATCAGCTAAAGAAGAAAACTCGTGGAGCATTTCACGAATTGTAGAGCTAAATGACACATCATTCAATATTGTTTGGATCGTGGTCGACCTTCCCTAAGATCTGCATGCCATTTCATTCATTTGCAGAGGAGTCCTACATGATTAGGTCTCCATGTACACATGTTACAACTCTTCATTGGAGTTTGTGATCTTCCTTGGCTGACGTGGAGGAGTCTTATAATCTGGAGATGATATATATTGATGTAATAGATGCCTAGGAAAGTAGTGAATCACATAGAGATAGTTGATAGTTCAAATTCTTGTGAAGGAGCTTCAAAGCTATATCGTGTGCATATTTTGTAACTGTGAAATCAGGTTTGTGAGCCCTCATGTTGCTGACCAATTTGTATTTGAATTCTATGATATACCGAATGACTGAATCTACATTTGCTTTATATATTTGAGTTGTTTCTGTTGTGTTTACTATTTTTGCATGGTCTAGACTATTCACTTTGTGGACCCTCCTAACCATGACTGCACCAAGTTGTATCAAAGTGAAGTTTGAATCTGTTGTGAGCAAAATTTGTGGAGGTATTCTATAAGATCTTGTTGTGGACAGATCGTTGAAGCTGAGGCAACCTACTTGTGTTGTCAATCGATCACTGATTGTGAGGCAGTTGTCACCTTGTAGCTAGATCACCAAATTTGAGGCAGTTACACTTGATCCTAGGAAAAGATGGCACCGAGGAGAATACTCGCTATGTTGGCAACATAGTCAAGAGACACTTCTTTGATGGTTAAGGTAGAATGTTGAATGTTGTCATTGATGGCAACAAGGCATGGTAACAGACAGGGATGACATGGAAGCAGTTAAGTTTGCTCTTGAGTCAAGTTTGGTAAAGGAATTTTGGTCCTGAAGACTAACTTGGTTAGAATGACTAAGTATGGATAGTATACAAAGTGAGTGATAGAGATTGGGATGGTATGTCTCCGTAGTTGAAGATCATGATATACAGTTCTAGTATGTTATACACAATATTTTGATGATGTTATGTTCCACTATTCAAGTCCAGATAATCTTTGGAAGTTACATTATGATTTGTCTAAGTCCAGGTGAACAGAGTTGAGTCAGAAACAATGTAGAGCACCTGAGTAATTTGGTCTACATTGCTCTACTATTAAATATTTTGTTCTGCGGTTATGAAGGTATGATTGATAATGGATAATGAATGTTTGGTATGAATCTTGGAGTCTAGTGTGGTCCGTATTTGAAGTTATGATATGACAGACAACATGGTCAAGTTTATACTTAAGAATGAAGTCGACACTTATGTTGGATCATAGTGCGGTGAAGATATATTACTTATTCTGAGTGCTTCTAAAATAGGTCCACACTTATATGAAGGTTCTTGAGGGATTGTACAGATCCGCATAACTTCATGTAAAGAATTCAAGCCAACAGAGTATGAGCTTTTTGTTTACATGCTTCATCATTGGCAAGATGACCAAATTTTAGGTTAGATCTTGTTGTGGATATTAATACCCAATGGATTTCAGTGCAATGTGAAAAAAATTATGAATATGCAAATCTACTCCAAATTTCTGATGCGAAAAGTACAATAAGAGTGCAAAGGGAAAAAGAACAGAGTATATGTGAAGCAAAGCAGAAAAGCAGGGCATATATAATGATGACCTTGGAATCTGTATATTGAGCTATCGATGGAATTACATTCTAGGATTCTATAGATGCATTTGTAGCAGTCCTTTCTGGGCAATGAGCCACCCTCTCTTCTATCTTCCTTCTCTATGGTAGTGAGCCTATTGTAGTGGGCACTTCTTAGGACAGTGAGTCCTTGGGTAGTGATCATTTTGTAATCCATTTTTGATATCATAATATATTGTGAGCTAACACTCACCATGGTTTTTCCCTTTTTGGGTTTTCCACGTAAAAATCCTGGTGTCTATGTGTTATGACTTTGTGGCTACTCTTCTTATGTTTATTTTTCTTTCATGTTATTGAATTTGGTAAATGGATTAATGAATATGTGAAGAAATGGTTTTATAGAATACTGATTCACCTCCCCCTCTCAGTATTCCTTGTGTTCAACAATTGGTATCAGAGCAAGGTTCCTTGGAAGAAGCTAACAACTTAAGAAAAATATGGGAAAGTGTACACATGGCAGCCAAAAGGTAACTTGCTCCAAGATGATTGCACATATGTTAGCAATCAAGAACTAAAAATTGCTCTTGAGGATCTTGATAAGTATGAAGCAGATATCCAGGATTTGAAGGAAAATGTCAAAGAAGATGATGAATGCATCTTGAAGCTAAGAGAGCAAGTTAAGAGATCAAAGGATAAGAGCAGAGAGCTAAGTGAACAATTGAAAGTAGCAAATGAAACCCTAAATGATTTATCAATGTTGATTGAAGAGAAAAAAAGGCTAAGGAGCATTTGAATCAAGTTTTGAAAGATAGTATGAAGAATGTGAAAAATTGGCAAAAGATGTGCTTCTAAAATTTGATCTAGAAGTTGTTAATAGCTATAAAGAAAAGTTCAAACTAAGTTCTACAAATCTTGATGAGTTGATTGAAAATCAAAAAAGTACAGATGATAAACAAGGTTTGGGTTTTGAAAAGGGAGAAAGCTCTAAATCAAGACAAGTTAACACTGAGAAGAAGAGAGTCAAAGGCAACTAGGTCTAGAATTAGAGAAATAGACCTAGAAGACCTCCGATCAGGCAACCTAATGCTCAAAGGTACCCATCCTTCAATGGTTATTGTTTTAATTGCAATAAGTTTGGTCATAAGGCTACTCAATGTAGGACTAGAAGGAATCAAAATGTTCCATCATTCTCTGGTCAATGTTTCAATTGCAAGAAAATTGGTCATAGATCAAATGAATTCAGAAGTCTGATAAGGAATGGTTTTAAAAATGTAAGGAACACTTAATCTTTTAATGGAAAGTGCTTTGCATGCAATAGTTTTGGACATATGCCTAACCAATGCAGATCAAGAATGAATCCAATCAATGGAAGAAATCAAGGATAGAGGAATGTTGTTTGTTACAATTGCAATAAGCCTGGACATATTGCAAAATTTTGCAGAAGTGAGAATGTGAAAAGAAACAATCCTACAGAAAAGAGGAAAACAGAGCATAGGGAAGATAAAGGTAAGAACAAAGTTGATTTGGTAGAAATCAAGAAGGAAATGAGCAAGGTATGGATTAAGAAGGATGTAAATGAGGTCAAATATGGATGCACACCAGTCTCTAGTGCAGATACTTCCTCTAGGAAGTAAATTGGGAGCTCTAGATTGGGGAACTTTTTATTAAATATCCTAATCCCCTAGACAGATAGTGGGTGCTGAGATCCATCACTAAGGTATGAGTTAAAAGGTTATTGGATGAATCATTTGAAGAAGAAACTAACAGAAAAAGATCAAATGCGGAACATTGTGAAGCAATCTTGATCGACTATGCTTAACAATGAAGTGTTTGATAGCTTTTTGAAAACAACATTTATGGTGATTAGGTTTTGGTAAACAAAGGTCAAAAAGGGTTGTATCCAAATGATTAAGCACTTTTCATTTGAGTTTTCAAGTATCTAAGGAGAGCAGAGGCAAAAGCCTAAGCGACATCAACAATTTCTAGTGATTCTAATTAGAGAAAACCCTAATTCAACATAAAGAGGTATTTACAGTTTGAAACCCTATTGTGAACTTGTTTGAATTATTATGGAAATGGAAACACCACAAGTAGTTGATATCACTAAGAGACCTCGACCTAAATTTAAGAAACATCCATTGAAATCTATGGAAGTCAATCCTAACAGTGCATTTTGGGAAGTACCCCATGGAGTGATGCATGTAGAGGATATTAGGGCTTACATTCATGTTGCCCTAGAAGAATTTGGTGACAACAAATTTTTAGATCTATATCTGAAGCAATTGAGGGATGATGATTTTAATTTGAAGGAAGAATACAAGGCACTTGAGGAAATAAAATTCCTACAATACGTAGATTTCCCAATGTTTGCTAAAGATGAATGCATCTGGTATGTATTGAGTAGGATCCATGATGAATTCATGTGGCTTGAGAAACCCTTCATGATCACTAAGGAAGATATAAGGGTCATTAAAAGACTGAACTCTACTAAAACTTTGCCTATGTTAAAGGCTGTGAAGAATGGCATAGTGATGGAGGCCATCGGAGTTCAATTCGATAAAAGGGCATTAACAATAAACATTATTATAGATCTGGAAGTAAGGTTCACATCAATGGTGATTGGGTATAAGATTTACTTCACCAACTGAGAAAACTCTATCTTCGGTACAACCATTTACACCACCTATGAGATGATTAAGAAAAATGTAGAATATGATCTCTATGAGTTGGTCCTGCAACAGTTAATGGAAAATCTAAAGAAGACAAAGGAGCAAAAGTAATCTTTCAAGTTTGGTATGTTAATCATTTGCCTATTTTTCTATTTCATGCAAGAGTTACCAAGAATGAAAAACTTGTTCTGGTCTAGCAAAAAACTAGTTGCAGTGCAAATAAGGAATCATCTAAATATTATAGGAAGCTATGATGCATAGAATACAGCCCTATGGGGCTATTTCAAGAATTTCCAAAAGGTCATGAAGTCTAGGGAAAGGATCCCTAAGTCAATTGTTGTGAAATATAAGAATGACATATGTTTTATTGTAAACAAAGATCAATGCATTATGGAGGCTATTGAGCCTAGGATAGTTTGGATTCTTCCAATGGGCTATGAAGTAGCAGGAAATGTGTTAGATGGTTATGCTGAGCTCATGTTGAGAAAACCTAGGGATACCTCAGAAGAAAGATTTGGCACCTATGAGGAAATATCTATAAAAGTACATGTAGAATAGAGAAAACTTGAATATTAGAAAAAGGTCCAGAAAATGGTGGAGTATGCCCAGAGAAAGGGATTGACCAAATAACAAATCTTTGATACAAGGACAAGGGTTGAAATAGAGAAAGTTGCACAAGAACAAGAGAAGGAGTAAGAAGAAACAAATAAAGCTCCAAAAGTACAAGAGGTGAAATCAGAGGCACCTACAGCACCAAAGAAAAGGACAAGAGGTTCCACATCTACTGAGACAACCTCAAAATCCCCTAGTCCTACTACATCTGTAGAAGCACCCACCAAGAAATCCATTGACAAGGGTCATAAAAGGTAAAAGACCAAAGGACACAGAATGTATGTCAGTGTTGGTAAAGATGATGAAGAAATAGAATCAAATGAAGAGGTTAAGAAGATGAAAGTAAAATCAACTAAAGCCTCCAGTACTAAGCAAGACAAGCCCTTTGGAAAGGGAAAAGGAAGGAAAAAGGTGAAGAAAGAAGAGCCTACAAAAGAATAGGTTACAATAAACTTGGAGGATACATTGAATGCCATGGCTACTCATGGTAACTTGAAGCCAATTCTAGAGCTATATGATGAAGTGAATGATGCAAACAAGCGCATCATAGAAACTGTAGTTATAAGACTTTCAGATATGTGCAATAAGGCATTGATTGAGGTTATCACTAACCTCCCAAATAGCTTAGGAAGTATAATGTCTACAAGGAAAGAAGCCGCAATGTATAAGAACATTGAGCTTAGAGAATATGCACTAATAAAGATATGTCCTGAGATCACTCTAGAAGAAAAAGCAAAGGCCTCCAAAGTGCTTGGTGAGAGGTTTAGAACAAAGAAGAGGACAAACACTCTCATGTCAGGTGACATTGAGAAGTTGGTTAAGGAAATTGAGGAAATCACTCTAGAAGCACTAAAGGAATTCCATCTCCTAACTATATATGACAAATAAGATACAAGTGTTGGAGATGACACATTTGTCCTGGAAGTCATCTTGGATCGAGGGTTGGACAAAACTGATGAAGAGATGAAGGAGAAAGAAGATGATCAAACCCTTGCATCGGATCAAGCCCTTGTTATTGATGGTCAAGACAAAGCTGACAAGGACCAAACAAGGACAAGTCCTCCTCTGGATCAATAAAATGATGATCAAGCAAATAAGGAGAAGACTGCAGATGATAAAGTGTCTGATGAAATGATAAGAGACACTGCTGCTGATACCATAACCAAGAACCTTGTTGAGATGGTAAGGGAATTTCTTGAGAATGAATAGGAAAGTCAAATTTTGGAGTCAAATGAGTCGTTACAAGGTCCTATCAACTTGGCCACCATGTCCCCACTGCAAAAGTTGAAACTTGGGACAATTTTCCAAGCAAAGGCTCAGGAAGAGATGTTGAAATCACATATACAAGACAATGAACTCATTGGTGAAGCATATAGTATTCTAGAGAAGTTGATGCCTACATATCAAAAGGATACATCATTGTCATCAATTGATTATTTTAAAGTCTTGATGAACTCAATAAGTACTCATCTTGAATCTTTTGATAAGTTTGCTGATATAAAGATTAGGAAGGAATTTGATGATAAAAGATTAGTAAAGTTGAATACTAAGCTACACAGAGATAAAATTTTGTTAGATAATAGCATCAAGAATATAGAGTGTGCTATTAAGGAAGCTTGTGACATATACAAATTTTTCTTATCATGGCCTGAGACCACTAAGGAAACGGAAGAAAATATCAAAGCTATGGAACTTCAATTAGTGAATATTTCTAAGTCTTATGATCCAACAATTGATTCCACAAGCAATAGGGAAATACAAGTTGTAAATATTCATAATAACATAAGTAGTTTTCTAAGAAAAAAGGAAGAAATGAAAAGTAGAATATGTCAATTGAGAGGGTTAATAAGCCCTAAAATTGATTCAATGACAAGTCTAGTTGTTGAAGCCTTAAAGGTTAAGGCAATAATTGATATACCTACTAATGTGCAGAAGACAGAAGACTTAGTTTTTCAAATTAATGGTAACATTCAAATTTTGAACAGTGCTAATAATAGGTGGGATGGAGAATTAGCACAATTAAAGATTATTTACAATGATATTTTTTCACCCACAACTAACTAAATTGAAACATTGTATTTGTACATATGCGGTAGAGTATGACAGTTTTGAATCTTTGACACAATTTTGACACTTATACATACACCTTTGCTCTTGATGTCAAAGGGGGAGAAGAAAAACTAGTGAAAAATAGCCAAACATGCAAAGGGGAGAAGAAAATCAAAGTGTACACAATAAGGGGGAGAAACTTAGTCATTTTGCACTAAGTGTTGCCATCAATGCCAAATCAGGAGATTGTTTGCAACATAGTCAAGAGACACTGCTCTGATGGTTAAGGTAGAATGTTGAATGTTGTCATTGATGGCAACAAGGCATGGTAACAGATAGGGATGACATGGAAATAGTTAAGTTTTCTCTTGAGTCAAGTTTGGTAAAGGGATTTTGGTCTAGAAGACTAACTTAGTCAGAATGACTAAGTAGGAACAGTATATAGAGTGAGTGATCGAGATTGGGATGGTATGCCTCCATAGTTGAAGATCATGATATGCAGTTCTAGTATGTTGTACACAATCCTTTGATGATGTAATGTTCTAGTATTCAAGTCCTAATAATCTCTGGAAGTTACATTATGATTTGTCTAAGTCTGGGTGAACAGAGTTGAGTCAGAAATAGTGCAGAGCACCTAAGTAATTTGGTTTGCATTCCTCTACTGTTAAACATTTTGTTATGCAGTTATGAAGGTATGATTGATAATGGATAATGAATTTTTGGTATGAATCTTGGCGTCTAGTGTGGTCCACATTTGAAGTTGTGATATGACAGACAACATGGTCAAGTATATACTTAAGAATGAAGCTGACACTTATGTTGGATCATAGTGCAGTGAAGATATATTACTTATTCTGAGTGGTTCTAAAATAGGTCCACACCTATATGAAGGTTCTTGAAGGATTGTACAGATCCACATAACTTCATGTAAAGAATTCAAGCTGACAGAGTATGATCTTTTTCTGTATAGGCTTCATCACTGGCAAGCTAACCAAATTTTGGGTTAGATCTTGTTGTAGCTATTGATACCCAATGGATTTCGGTACAATGTGAAAAAAGTTGTGAATATGTGATTCTACTCCAAATTTGTGATGCAAAAAGTACAATAAGAGTGTAGAGGGAAGAAGAATAGAGGATATGTGAAGCAAAGAAGAAAAGTAGGGTAGATATAATGAAGACCTTTGAATTTGTATATTGAGCTATCAATGGAACTGCATTCGAGCATTCTGTAGATGCATTTGTAATAGTCCTTTCTTGGTAGTGAGCCACCCTCTCTTCTATCTTCCTTCTCTATGGTAGTGAGCACTTCTTTGGACAATGAATGCCTGGGCAGTGAGACCTCAAGCAATGAGCCTTTTGTAATCCAGTTTTGATATCATAATATATTGTGAGCTAACACTCACCGTGGTTTTTCCCTTTCTAGGTTTTCCACATAAAAATCCTAGTGTCTATGTGTTATGACTTTGTGGCTGCTCTTCTTATGTTTATTTTTCTTTCATGTTATTGAATTTGGTAAATGGATTAATGAATATGTGAAGGAATGGTTTTATAGAATACTGATTCACCCCCCCTCTCAGTATTCCTTGTGTTCAACATACTATTGGTATAATGGATGGAAGGATGGGTGAGATGATGGAAAGATGAACACAATGTGAATTTGTTTGGATGTTGTTGAAGAAGATAGTTGAAGAGGACTTACACCTATACCTAATGTTGAAAGTGATGATGATGAAGAATTTTTATCTGCTGATCAAAATGAAGTAACCCTAGGAGATGATGAAGAAGAATCATATCAAGTCAAGATGTTGTGAGCTATTTCAAAGATTAGAAAGAGGCCTAGAATTGATGTGTCAAACTATACTGGTAGCTTGAATCCTAAAGAGTTGATTTATTGGATAAATGACCTAGAAGAATACTTTGAATATGAGAAAATTGAAGATTCAGATAAGGTGAAATTTGCAAAGACAAAGTTGAAACTTGGACATGTTGCTATTTGGTAGAAAGAAGTTTAGTTAGATAGAAACAGAAGAGGAAAAGAGAAGATTACAAAGTGGGACATAATGGTAACAAAATTGAAGAATCAATTTATACCTGCTGACTATGAGTTGGAATTGTTGAAGAGATTGCAAAACCTGAGACAAAAGGAGCAATTTGTGAAGGAGTACATTGAATAATTTCATAAGATGATCATAAGGATATGACATAGTGAAGCACGAAAGGAAAAAGTGGTTAGATACATCAATGGACTGAGATTGAATATTCAAGAAGAGCTGAGTTTGGTGAGAATGATAACATTAGAAGAAGCATATTAGTTTGCCCTGAAAGTTGAAGAAAAGTTGAACAAGAGGCATGATTAGAGACAGAGGCAAAGGAGGTAAATTTCAGAGAGGTAGAACATTTTTCGAAGGAAAAAAATCATATGCAGAGTAGAATAGACAAGAGAACACATTCAAGGAGTATAGAGATAACAATGCATACCAAAGAGATGATAGAACATTCTATTGCAGAGGAAACCCTAGTCCATACCGGAGTGAAGGATACAAAAGAGAAGGAAGAGGACTTGATAGGAGAACTTGTTTTAAGTGTGGAGGTGAAGGACATAGAGCATTTGAATGTAATCAAGGGAGTACAAGCAAGAAGATAGAGAAAAATGGAAGAGAAACCTATGTGGAAGAACCAGTTGGATCATTGAGTTCTATGGGTAAACCTGGGAAAGGAGAATCACTTGTTATGAGAAGAACACTATTTCAAGTAGAGACAAATGAGGAACCATTGTAAAGGAAAAGTTTGTTCTGGACCATATGCAAATCAGGAGGTAATTGTTGTAAAGTTGTAATTGATAGTGGTAGTTCTGATAATTTAGTTTCAGAGGAGATGGTGACTAAGCTGAAGTTGGAAAGATTGAAACACCCTAAGCCATATCAGATAATATGGATTTAGGATGATCGTAAGGTACTAGTGAGTGAACAATGTTTGGTAAAATTTCATATTGGATCCTATCATAATAAAGTATTGTGTGATATTATGCCTATGGATGTATGTCATATCTTTTTGGGTAGACCATGGCAATATGATAGAAAATCTATACATGATGAAAGAAAGAATACATACACTATAACATCAAATGGAAAGAGAATTACTGTGATTCCTTTGGAAGATGATCCTAAGAGTGAATTATGTGGGAATGCTAGAATCTGTTTGGTAGATGGAAGAAAATTTTTGGATGGTTTGAGACATGAGAATATGTGTTATGCTTTGATTCCTAAGAAGCCTAAAAATCTAAAGACTGAAGAATCACAACCGGAGGAGATAACTGAGTTGCTAACAGAGTATGAAGACATCATATCAGACAATGTAACTAAAGGATTGCCACCAATCAGGACTATCAATCATCACATGGATCTTATACCGGGAGCTAGTTTGCCTAACAAAGTAGCACATAGAATGACACTAGTAGAGAATCAATAATTGAATAGACAGATACAGGAGTTGTTGAGGAAAGGTATGACCAGAGAAAGTTTGAGTCGTGCAGTACCTGCAGTGTTAGCACTGAAGAAGGAAGGAGAATGGAGAATGTGTACTAACTCTAGAGCAATAAACAAGATCATAGTTAAGTATAGGTTTCCTTTGCCTAGGATGGATGATATAATGGATTGTTTGAGTTAAGTAAAGAATTTCACAAAGATAGACTTGAAGAGTGGATACCATCAAATCAAAAATAGAGGAGATGAATGGAAGACTGCTTTCAAGACAAATGAAAGATCGTATGAGTGGTTAGTGATGCCTTTTGGATTGACAAATGCACCAAGTACTTTCATGAGGTTGATGAATGAGGTATTGAAAAAATTCTTGGGTAAGTTTGTTATTGTATATTTGGATGACATTTTTATTTTTAGTAAGACAAAAGAAGAACATTTGTGGCACATGAGACAAGTATTGTAGAGGTTGAGAGAAGAGAAATTGTTGATAAACATCAAGAAGTGTAGTTTCATGAAGGAAGAATTGGTATATTTAGGATTTGTGATTTCTACGAAAGGATTGAAGATGGACCCTAAGAAAGTAAGAGAAATTGTTGAATGGCCTACATTTGAGAGCATTGGAGAAGTCAGATCATTTCATGGATTAGCTAGTTTCTATTAGAAGTTCATCATTAATTTTTGTTTAGTTTGCAACCCTAAGACAGAGACAATGAGAGGTGATAGAAAAGACTTTAAGTGGACATCAGGAGAAGATAAAAGTTTTGAGTTGTTGAAGCAGAAAGTGATAGAGTAACCTGTGTTGGCATTACTGGAGTTCAATAAGGTATTTCAAGTAGATTGTGATGCAAATGGAAATATGATAGGAGCAGTGTTAAGTCAAGAAGGTAGACCTATAACATATTTCAGTGAGAAGTTGAATGATGCAAAGAGAAGATATTCAGTTTATGATCAAGAGTTCTATGCCATAATTCAAGCCTTGAAGAAGTGGAGACATTACTTGTTGCTTAAGGAGTTTGTGTTGTATATAGATCATCAAGCATTGCAGTATCTGAATAGTTAAGGAAAGTTAAATCAGAGACATATGAGATGGGTAGAGTTCATGCAGAGTTATACTTTTGTGTTGAAGCATAGGACTGGAAAGTCAAACAAAGTTGTAGATGCCCTGAGTAGGAGAAGGAACTTGTTGATAGAAATGAGAATTGAAGTGTTGGGATTTGAGGAACTAAAGAACATGTATGAGGAAGATCTTGATTTTGCATAACCTTGGAGAGCATGTAAGGAACCTATTGTAACAGATAGGAGTAAGTGGTTGGATTATTTCATTCAAGAAGATATGTTGTTCAAAGGAAACCAATTATGCATACCTAGGAGTTCAATGAGAGACAATTTGATAAAAAAGAAGCATAGTGGTGGATTGGTAGGACATTTTGGAATTGATAAGATAGTGGCTTTGGTAAGTGAGAATTACTTTTGGCCTCAGATACATAAGGATATTAGGAAATTTGTGCAGAGTTGTAGAATTTGTCAAGTTGTAAAAGGGAGTAGTCAGAATACTGGTTTGTACAAATCTTTGACAGTACCAAAGAGACCTTGGGAATACATAAGTATGGATTTCATAATGGGATTGCTAAAGACATAGAGAAGACATGATTCAATATTTGTAGTGGTAGACAGATTTTCAAAGATGGCACATTTCATACCTTGTAAGAGACAACTGATGCAGTTCATGTGGTTGACCTATTTTTCAAGGAGATTGTGATTGCATGGATTACCTAAAAGTATAATTTTAGATGGAGATACAATATTTCTTGGATACTTTTGGAAGACACTTTGGAAGAAGATGAAGACATATTTGAAGTTCAGTTCAACATTTCATCCACAAATTGATGGACAGACAAAGGTGGTGAATAGGAGTTTGGGAAACTTGTTGAGATGTTTGGTTGGAGAGAAGATAGAAAATTGGGATTTGATTCTATCACAAGCAGATTTTGCATACAATAATTCAATGAATAGGAGTATCAGAAGAACACCATTTTAGATTGTGATAGGAACTAACCCTAGAGGAGTAGCAAAGTTGACAGACATCAGTATGGAAGAAAAGAGGAGTGCGAAAGTAGAAGAATTTGCAAGACACATGGAGACAGTACATAATCAGTTTAAGAAGCATTTGGAGAAGATGAATAGTAAGTATAAGGATAAGCATATGAGAAGAGAAGACATAAAGAATTTGAAGTTGGAGATGAAGTAATGGTATATTTGAGAAAAGAAAGATTTCCAGTTGGGACTTATAACAAGTTGAAGATGAAGTTTGGACCTTGTAAGATACTTAGGAAAATTGATTCAGGAAATGCATATGAAGTGGAGTTACCAGAGACATTGGGTATTTCACCTATATTCAACATTGCAGGCCTATATTAGTATCATGAAGCAGAGTTTAGTGACAACATTGAAGAAGATTTGAAGAAGCAGTTACCACAAGTACCAAAGTAGATTGAAGACATCTTGGACAATATAATCACTAGAGGCAAGCAATACAAAGAATGTTTGGTAAATTGGAAAGGAAAATCGAAAGAAGACTCATCTTGGATTTCTCAGGCTGAGGTGAACTGTCTTGGTTTTCCTCTAGCCCCAACAAAGTGAGGGACTCAATTTTTTTCAACAACCTTGAATATCTGATGTAGGAGCATCCTTGGTTTAAGAGCAATCTTCCATAAACCAAAAAAATTTGCATTGCAATTTGTTTCTTTTCATTTTCTAGTTCAGTTCAGTCAGTTCAGTCAGTAGCAGTTTCTCTATTTTGGTCCGTATTCTACTGCAGTTTCATTTCAGACCTTGTAGAGATAGACTTAGGATCAAGACACATTCATGCACAAGATATCAAAATCTCAAATCATTTGGATCAAGTACCAGTAAGATATCACTATCAGAAGATCGACTCTTTTCTCAGAATAGAGCATCCTGACAGCCTCAGACAATCAGCTAAAGGAGAAGACTTGCGGAGCTAAATGACACATCATTCAATATTATTTGGATCATGGCTGAACTTCCCTAAGATCCACATGCCATTTCATTCATTTGTAGAGGAGTCCTACATGATTAGGTCTGACCTATATGTGTACACAAGTTACAACTCTTTATTATAGTTTGTGATCTTCCATGGCCGATGTAGAGGAGTCTTATGTTCCATAGATGATATATATTGATGTAATAGATGCTTAGGAAAGTAGTGAATCACATAGCTTAGATAGTTGATAGTTCAAATTCTTGTGAAGGAGCTTCAAAGTTATATCTTGTGCATATTTTGTAACTGGGAAATTAGGCCTGTGAGCCCTCATTGTAAATACACATTTTGCCGGCCAATTTGTATTTGAATTCTATGATATACTGAATGAATGAATCTGCATTTGCTTTATATCTTTGAGTTGTTTCCATTGTGTTTACTCTTGCTACATGATCTGGACTGTTCACTATGTGGACCCTCCTAACTGTGATTGCACCAAATGGGGAAAGGGACGTAGGTCTAGGAGTCAAAATAAACAAATAATAACTTAAAGGGGATAAACACATGAAATGGGACAAGGTGAAAAATGTAAATTAGGACTTAGACTTGAAAAGGTGACAAATGGGTCCTAAAACACACATGCAACAATGACACTAAAATGTAGTACAAATGCAATAAAGGAAATTGTAAAGTATGCAATTTTCATTCCTAAATTTTACCACCACTTTGGCAAACTTATGACTTAGTAAAGAATAAGTCCTCTAAAGTAGAATATAATAAATTGTGAACCTATATTACAAAATAATTAAAGAAAATAATAGTATATGTATTGAACCACAATAAACATGCAATTTAAATAAGGGAAGCACACATATGAAATGCAATGACAAAATGCATGACTACTAATTGTAAATGAAATTCATATCTACTATGTCTAACATGCCATAATATACTAGTGAAATATATAAAAGCACCATTAAAACATTAACTGTATGTTTTGGGGGATAGATCTATGAAGATTTTCTCCAAAAGAATTTTACGTTAGGAAACATGACAATGACCCATGTTGGAAACTTGAAGAGTTCCTTGGCTAAGTGGTAAATGATAATGACATAAGATAGTTGGGATTTGGGTACTAGAAATGGGCTAATGACGACAAAGGTTGTAAGTTAGCATCCCATAAAAAGGCTAGGCCATGCCAATAGTAAAGTATACTAATGACGGCAAGAAAATTGATGTTAATGGCTTTGGAGTTACCACTCTATGATCTAGCTATTTAGTATTTGACACCCTAGCTATAGGTTACCACTTGGGATATTGGCTATTTGGTAGTTGCAACCCTAGCTATAGGTTACTAGGTCTAATACATTAACTATTTTGAGGTTATCACCTTGGCTATAGGTTGACACCCAACTAGAAACTAGAAGCATGGCTTTGAGTTTGCCACCCAATGAATTGGTTATTTGGTGGTTGCAATCCTAGCTATAGGTTTCTACCCAAGACAATTGCTATTTGGTAGTTACAACCCTAGCTACAGGTTACCATCTAATATATTAACAATTTTGAGGTTATCACCTTGGTTATAGGTTGACACCTAGCTAGAAACTAGAAATGTGGCTTTATGGTTGCTACCCAATGAACTAATTATTTGGTGGATGCAACCCTAGATATAGGTTTCCACTCAACTATAAGGATGATAATATTGTCATTACCTATAAAGTGACCACCTGAGTCGATAAAAATGGTTGGGCCAAGCCCACAACAACATTAATGATAATCATCATCCAAGGGCTAAGGATCAAGGATAAAGGATTAAGGGTCATTGGTTGACAATTATAAAAGTTATGAGGGACCAAAGTGAGTGATGTATGATACATACCTCCCTTAAAGAGACTACTGAAAGGAGATGTTAAAGAAAAAGAGCAAATCATTTTAAGAATAATGGTTAAGGTATAAAGAGGATAAAGCCAAGGATTTTATGAGGGGATAGAGGAAGAGGGGGAACATCTAGGTCATTCCCCCAAGGGATAAAAATAGATAATATCATAAAGGGAAAATATGTTGTATGCCCCCAATTAAATAAGTGACAAGTGTTGCATACCCCAAGTGAATAAGTGAAAAGTGGTGAAAGGTGTAACATGTAAGTCATTCTCCCAAGAGATGACAAGAAACCACTAGAGGAATAATGGGCATATGCCCCCAAGTGATGATAAAATATATATTATAATGATTATGTACAAGATGATGAGGAAACATTGAGCAACAAGAGATAAATAGGGTGCAATGAAACACAAGGGGAAACAAAGTAAATTGGAAACAAAGGACACCAACAATCACAACAATGGGGTAAGGACAAAGAAATTAAAGAGGAAATAAAGAAAAGACATGATTGTAAACCACATCAAGCTATGTGGATAGGGTCATTCATAATAGTGATATATGTAGTAACTAACCATAGATCACAATACTTCATGTCATCATAGAAAAATGGGGCACAATTAAAAACACAAAGGCAAAAGCAAGGTAAGTAACAATGGACTGAGTGAAAATCATAAAAGGATAAAAGGATCAAATAAAAGGAAAAAAGAATCAAGATAATGAAGGCAAAGGAAGACCACAAGGACGTCAAATGACAAGGAAATAAATAAAGGGGAAAAATAGGTGAACAATTGAAAATGGGAAATAAAAGGATACACAAGAATAGAAAGAAAAATGTAAATGAAAACATTGAAAATGAGAAATGTTGTCTTATTTTTGCCCAGGTCAAAATAACCCAAAAATACCTCCTTCCATCAGAGAAATCTGATTTGAGAAAGCATAAATGGAAGGGTAAGTTCCCATTAGAAAATCCCAAAAAAATCGCCAAAAAATTCTAAATTTTTGCCTTTTATTTTTCCTTAGTCGGTAAAATTTCAGTTTGTTGAACCTTTGGTTCAGCAATTTGCCAATTCATCAGTTTGCCAACTAAAGGGATGAGGCATAAGGGAAATGTTCAGACAAGCACTTGGAAATTCATGTGAAGGAAAGAGTTTTTCCTTATCGGTAAAACTTCAGGTTTGTGAACCTCTTGGTTCACCGATCGGCCGGTCACTAATTGACAAATTTGTCGACTGAAGAAATGCAACTGCTAAGGTAGAGAAAAGCAAAGAGTTTTCCTTTGTTGGAAAACTTAAGATTTGGAAAACCTCAAGTTTGTCGATCGAGAAGTTTTCCAATCAATGAATTTCCTGACAAAAGAAAAGAAAGAAGATAAAATGGTAAAGGATTGGTTCAAAAAAGGGGAAAATCAGCTAAGGCAAGTCAGAGGTGGCTAAGGCCAAAGGCATTGGTTTGAAAAAGTAAAAATTCATCAATAAGGTGACATAGGGGCCCAGTGAGCTAAAAAATGAAGAAGTTCACTAAAGTGAACTTTTACCTATAAGGCAAAAGGCAAAGACAACAAGTTCGTGAAAGTTAACTTTCACCAACAGAAGGAAGTAAGTCAAGTTCATGAAAAGAAAAGTTTGTCGATAAGGAAAAATAAAGAGAAGGACAAAGGGAGAAGGTAGCCAATCATTAGGTTAGGGAAAAAGTGAACTCAAAGGTAGTTAGTGAATTCAAATATTTTCCAATAGGGTGATTGGGAAGCTAGAGAGGCCCAAAAGGCTAAAGAGAGGCTAGGTTCATAAAAGTGTGAATTCACCGATAAGGTGAAAGGCAAAGGCAGGTTGAAGAGTTTGCTATGAGATAATTTTTCTGACAAGGGGAAAACCAAATGATGCCAAAGGCATGATTTTCTAAGCACCTTAAACTGCACTTTCAGATGATGCCATTACTGCAAGTCGGGGTCATCCATGTAGCTGAAACAGTGGAGAGGATGAGGTGTTGTCTATGGCCCATGCTTTTGCAGGTACTTCAAAGGAAAAATTGGTGCACAAGATATGTGTGGCCTTCTAGACTATGGATTCTTCAACACACCAAGCATGGATGTTCCTCAAGTTCCGCGGGTCTTTCAACAGGGTCTCTAGGCTAGAATTGAATGCAACATGGGTGCACAAATCAAATTGATTGACTAGAATTTAGCGCCTATTGCTGCACATAGATCCAACAATCTATATATTCATGAAAGAAATATTTTTGTTGTTGTTAGCTATTGTTCTAGGTTGTTACACTAGATAATTATTGTCATAGGTCTTGTAATATGATTTCAAGAACCAATAGAATTTGATGCATTGTGCCTATAGCTAGGCCTTTGATGTATTCTAGTCTGGTTCACCAATGAATTTAATCAATTATTTTGTCTCCTTTTTTGTAGTAAATTATTCTTCTTTGTTATGGCTTTCTAGCCCTCATGACTAATATAGACTGTTATTTCACCTCTCTCTCAAGCTTTATTATATGTTTATTTGAGAATTAGAAACTGGTATTGTGGGCAAAATGACCCCTTTCTTAGCTTTAGTTTTCTCTTGAACCTCTATATAGCTTATAGGAGTTTGTGTGAGTCTTTTACAGTCTTGAAGTCATTGTTATGTTAATTCAGATACAGTTAAAACACATTATAAATCTGGTGCATCACCTTTTTCAAATTCTAGTTATTCTTCTTCCCCTTTTCCCTATGAGTGTAGCAAATTCTCTAATCCTTAAGCTCAGAAAGAGGAACCAACCTTCTTTGGAGGTTTGATATCATCTGCAAGGTCCCACACCTTGAGATCAATCCCATTGTGTCATTGGAATGCTTGGATAGGCTTTAAGCAGGGTGCAATTCCATGTGATAATAGTTTCTGGCTACCCGATGGGACCAATTTGATGAGCTTCAACATCCATTGAAGGACTTGGTGTGTTCTTCAGTGCATTTTTCCATTTAGGGTAGTCTTCTTCAACACCATGGTGACTCTGCTGAACAAATCTGCTGGTGAAATCAGCCCAAGTTCTTAAAGATTCATCAAAGATCAAAGTTCGGTGATACTTTTGGTCTTTTCTAGCTTTTAGAAGCAACTCAAACCACTTGACAACTCTCTTATGGTATGTTTCTAGTCTCCAAAAGCAAACCTATTTCACTTGTTTTCAAATAATATTTTGATACATCTCTGCTTTCCAATGCTCTAGTATGTCAAGCTATTATGGAAGTCATGGCCTTTCCCCCCATCAAGAATAGACTTCCATAAACCCAGCATAACATTCACACCACTATCATGGCCCTATCAAGAAATAGACTCTTTGTGGCCTTTAATGGTGGAATCACTCTAGACCTTGCACAATCTGACAACATCCTTGTTCCAACTCTAAGGTCTATCCCCCTTTTCATTGGTGAAAACTCCACCACACCCACTAAGCACATCCAAGACATTGCCAATGTATGCTCCATTCACAACGTTATCCAAGACAATGTCATGGTAAGGCTCCTTGCTTCTTCCTTGAAAGGAAAAGATCTCTAGTGGTATAAGGGGTTACTTGCAAATTCAATTCATGAATGAGACGATTTGGGAACAAGGCTTTGTCAACATTTCAAAGATAACAACGATCATTTATCCTTGATAGAGCAACTGACCACTATTAAAAGGTATTCTTATGAATTCATGGTGGATTTTAATTTTAGATTTCAAAAGACTTGGTACATAATTCCACCATTGGTGAGGCCTTTCCCTAATGTTGCCTTATATTATTTGAGATCCCTGAATAGTGATATTATTGTCATGATCTAGTCTCTAGGAAGAGATGTGCTACCTGATGCCTATGAGGTAGCTATTAGGGTAGGAAAATATCCAATTCTAGATGGAAAGAGTGCCCACAAGCCCTTTATGCCTTTATTTCCAGAAGCCCCAGTCATTCAGATAGTTATGGCACCAATTCCTACAAGTAATGTGCCATACCAAGCTCCCAATCGACCTTATCAGCCTAACTAGGAACTTTGTCAGGGGAACAATTAAGGACAAAATTAGTTGAGCCATGTTAGGTCCCTGAACTCTATAAACTTAGCAGCTACAAGCACATCAGGCATGCTTGTTCTAATTTAAAATAGTCTAACTCATGGTTATGAGTGGCAACATTCATGCAACTAGTTCCATGTCCATAGTATAGGCTAAAATGAAGAATTTAACCAAGTTTCAATGGCCCAGAATCTATCAATAGTCCCAAAACAATAGATTGGATCTAGTTAGTAGGCTATGATGGGACAATGACAAATGCAAGCTAAATATGTGTTTTTGAATTGGCAAGAGGATGAGGATAGGCAAATGACAACAAATTTGTAGTAGCATAAAGCTATTGAAAATGATGGCAGATTGTTTTAGGTTGAGGCCTATCATGACAATGAAATTCAAACTCATGAAGAAGAGCATATGAGCAGTCCTATATTGAAGAGTGTAGAGGACTTGGAGGAGGCTCATTTCTAGGATGAGATTGATGTTTTCTGCTCAAACCTAGATAGTAAATTAATGCCTCTAGATGAGGTCAATCCTGAGCAGTTTGAATAGGTTGAGGAGGCAGTCATTCCTCTAATGAATATACAAGGATTAGAGCATTCAGACTAGCATCAAGAGAAGGAAACAGATCAAAGGCATGAGATCAACTCTGTTGATTTGCATGTCATTTCAAGGGGATGCCCTATCAGGCATCTAGCCTAGCTGGAGACAGACCTTGAGGAGTCACCACTTGTCATGCTCACTCTTGAGCATGAAGTTGAGCATCTGAATAAGTGGGATCAACCCATTTATCCACTTCCAGGCAACTACATTCCCAATCAGTTCAAGTGGGTGAGTGATTTTTTTCCCATTCTTGGGGAAGTGTTTTGTCAATTTTTTGTGTGCCCATCCGTTCCCCACCTCCAGTTAACTTCCCACAAGCATTTGAAGCACTATGAATTGTTGAGAAAGGGCAGTTATTTTGAAAAACTAGTTAATGGCTTTGTTTAAGTCAATTTTATGGTTGTTAGTTTAGGTGTAGTTTAGTATCATTTATGTTTTAGGTTTCCTTTCAATAAGTGCTTTTGCATAGGCAACATTCTCATTTGGAGATTGTTTCCCTTGTTGTGTGTTTTATGATTTTTGGAGGCAGTTTTTAGTTGTGTATTGGTCTTGTCACTGCAGTTCCTTTTGACTTTGTGCCCAATGGATTGCATAAGGAAACTAGATCCTTATGTTTAGCAGGCAAACACCCCTACATAGTCACCAAAATGTTGTCTTATTTTTTCCCAGGTCAAATTAATACAAAAATCCCTCCTTCCATTAGAGAAATCTGATTTGAGAAATCATAAATGGAAGGGTAAGTTCCCCTTAGAAAAGCCCAAAAAAATCCCCAAAAAATTCTAATTTTTTGCCTTTTATTCTGCCTTAGTCAGTAAAATTTTAGTTTGTTGAACCTTTGGTTTGACAGTTTGCCGATTCACTAGTTTACCAACTAAAGGGACAAGGCGAAAGGGAAATGTCCAAGACAAGCACTTGGAAATTCATGAAGGAAAGAGTTTTTCCTTATCAGAAAAACTTTAGGTTTGGGAACCTCTTGGTTCGCCGACTGAAGAAATGCAACTAAGGCAGAGAAAAGAAAAGAGTTTGCCTTTGTCGGCAAACTTAAGGTTTGGAAAACCTTAAGTTCATCAATTTGCAAGTTCTCTGATTGGTGACTTTGCTAACAAAAGAAAATAAAGAAGATAAAGCAACAAAGGATTGGTTCAAAAAAGAGGAAAATTGGCTAAGGCAAGTTAGGGGTAGCTAAGGCCAAAGGCATTGATTTGAAAAAGTAGAAATTTATCGATAAGGTGACATAGGGGCCTGGTGAGCTAAAAAATGAAGAAGTTCACCAAAGTGAGCTTTTGGTGATAAGGCAAAAGCTAAAGACAACATGTTCATGAAAGTTAACTTTCACTGACAGAGGGAAGTAAGTCAAGTTTGTGAAAATCAAAGTTTGTCAATAAGGAAAAACAAAGAGAAGGACAAAGGGAGAAGGTAGCCAATTGGTAGGTTGGGGAAAAAGTGAACTCAAAGGTAGTTAGTGAATTCATAGATTTGTTGATAGGGCAATTGGGAAGCCAAAGAGGCCTAAAAGGCTAAAGAGATGCCTGTTGGGATTAGATCGGACAACTAAGAGGGGGGGTGAATTAGTTGTCCCAAAAATTAACTTTTTCTTCCTTTTAATCTTCTTTCAGAATGTGCAAATTGATTAATGATGAAACAACATCACATAAGTAGAAACATAATAAACACATTTAACACCAAGATTTTTGACATGGAAACTCGATTAAGGGAAAAACCACGGTGGGTGTTAGCCCACAAGATTCGTACCCTATTAAAAGTACTTAAAAGGAATGGGAAGGCACTTGTCTTCGGGCTCACTGCCCAGAGCTCACTGCTCAAAAGAGAGGCTCACTGCCTACAAAAATTTTTAGTTTAACACAGAAAGAATTAACTGAGAAATAGCATCTACTTCATGCCTGGTTTAGTTTCATTGAATACTCATAAAACTTTTGTTCTGCTTCCAAACTCTTCTTCACTAACTTTTCACTCTATTTTTCTTTTGCTCTTCTGCTCCTCCTCTTCTTTGCTCTGCTCCTGATCCTTTCTTTGGATTTATTATTTTTTCTTAAGGATGATTTTCCACAACTCAACTACACTCCTTTATATGCCTCATCAACCTTGGAATAAACATCAAGGTTGGCACACCAAACATCTTACTTAATGCGAATCACTAAGCTATTAGCCAAACATTACTAATACTTTAATCTTCTTCAAGCAACACACCATGCTCCAGAGAATTACTTCTAGAACATCCACAATATGCTTGAATCATCCGGTCAGCCAAGACTGGGAAGAACAACAACACCAAGATGGAAATCTTCACCAATAAGCTCAAACTTCAATGCGAACCTCTAACACATCAATCACATGATCCAGAGACCTCCACAAGTATAATGAATTCAACAAAAACATTTGTACTCCTCCAAGTCATCAGGATCACTTGCATCTTCATCTGGAACCTCAAGAATACTATCTTCCATGACTGTCATCTTAGAAAGATTGCTTGCGAACCTCCAAACCATGAACCACTTGAATGGATGATACACACTAACTTCCCAAACATGTCTCTAGATCTGTAAATCATTATTTGACATATCCAGAAGGATCTGGACCACTTCTCTATCGCTCTGTCTCTTCTTAATACTATAAAATTGGCTCTTCTCAGATGGCCATAGTTTCTTCAAATCTTCTTGCAAACCTCTCAAATCCTGAGTGGAGCTACTTCACACAATCCTCTATACTACAATATGATTTGCATCCAATGATCTTTATTAATTTTCTCAATATCCTCAACATTCCAGTCTTCTAGTCAGGCAACAAGATAGGATACAGTTGACACCAATGGCAACAAGAATATGTTGACATCAATGACAACACTGATTAGGCACATATTTGCAACAATCTCCCCCTTTGTCATTGATGGCAACATATGATGTGAAAAATTGATTGAACCATCAAGACAAGAGTTTCTCCCCTTTCTCTTATGACTTCTACAACCACTATCTTCACTGCTTCCCCTTTCACCAGCAACTAGTTTTTCACATGACTTCTCTCCCCCTTTAACCTCAATGGCAAAGGACACATATTTGCAATCTTTTCTCCTTAGTTTTGTTTCAAATCAAACTCAAAAATTGCATGTATACTACTCCCCCTGATTAGTGCTTCCTTAACATCAATCCGGATCACAAGATATGCCTGTGAATTCCATCAGACTGATGCACTCTAGTGCATCTTAATTCTGATCAGGAGGGGTAATAACCCCTAACTTCTCTCTGAGATAATCAAAAGTATCCTTGGCAAGAGGCTTAGTGAAAATATATGCAATCTAATCCTTTGAGGACACAAACTCCAACTTGACTTCATTTTCATTTACCTTCTCTCTCAAGAAATGAAACTTGATGGATATATGCTTTGTCTTTGAATGCAACACTAGATTCTTTGAGATACTTATTGCACTTGAATTATCACAGAAGATTATGACAGGCTCCTCAAACACAATTATGATGTCCTTCAACATTTGCTTCATCCATAGGACATGAGTATAATTGTTTTCTACTGCTATATACTTAGCCTCTGCTGTAGATAGGGAAATTGCCTCCTTCTTTTTACTTAGCCAAGAAACCAATCTACTTCTCAAGAAGAATGCACCACCACTAGTGCTTTTTCTTTCATCCACATCTCCTGCCCAATCAACATATGTATATGCATGAAGAATGAAGTTATTATCCTTTGGATACCATAATCCATAATCAATTGTCCCTTGGAGATATCTAAAAAATTCTTTTGACTGCTACAACATGAGATTCTTTAGAATCATCTTGGAATCTAGTGACAAGTCCAACTGCATTCATGAAATTAGGTCTGGTCTGAGTTAGATAGAGCAGTCCTCCAATCATTGATCTATACCTTTTCTAATTTGCCTTAGGGGAGCCATCATCTTTACTCAACTTACATCTAGTTACCATAGGCATACCTATTGTCTTTGAATCTTCCATTCCAAACTTCTTCAACAATTCTTTCACATACTTAGACTGAGATATAAAGATACCTTTGTCTAACTGATTAATTTGCAGACCTAAGAAGAATTTCATTTCACCAAACATGGACATCTCAAATTCACTTTGCATCTGATCAGCAAATTTTTTTGCACATAATCTCATTTCCACTAAAAATGATATCATCAACAAATACCTCAACAATCAGAATATGCTCATGATCAATCTTGAAATAGAGATTACTATCAGCAGTGCCTTTGTTGTAACCTAGCTTAAGAAAATACTTATCTAATCTTTCATACCAGACACTTGGAGCTTTTTTGAGTCCAAACAATGCTTTTCTTAATCTACAGACCATGTCTCCCTGATCAGACAACTGAAATCCTTCCGGTTGCTCAATGTAGACTTCTTCTAACTCTTCTTTTAGAAATGCTGACTTGGCATCCATCTAATAGACTTTAAAATCTTTATAATTAGCAAAAGCAAGAAACAATCTAACTACCTCTATTCTTTCCACCAGAGCAAAAGTTTCTTCCAAATCAATTCCTTCTACTTGAGAATATCCTTTGCATACCAACCTTGCTTTATTTCTTACAACTTCACCTTCTTCATTTAGCTTGTTCCGGAAGACCCATTTAGTTCCAATCACATTTTTGTCCTCAGGTCTAGAAACAGGATCCCAAGTATGATTCTCTTCAATTTGCATTAATTCTTCTTTCATTGCCTTTACCCAGTTTTCATCTTTGCAGGCTCCACTTACTATTTTTGGTTCAATCTTTGAGATCAGACAAATCTCTTCTTGATCTTCAACAATTCTTCTTCTAGTTTAGACACCTTTATTTCTATCTCCTATAATTTGATCTTTAGGATGATTCATCCTTACATACCTTGGAGTTTTGGGAATTGTTTGAGCTTCTGTTTCTTGAGGTTGTTCTTCAACTTCTGCACTATCCTCTTGAATTATTGGGTTTTTTTTATCAATCTAGATCTGGATATGAGTTTGCACTTGCCTTTCTTGACTTAGATTTTCATCTTGATCATCTAAATTATATCCGCAAGATCTGGAATGTCCTTCTTTGCTCTCATCAACTTTGACATTAGCACTTTCAACAATCTTTTTCAACCTCTTGTTAAAGCACTGGTATGATTTGCTTTGAGTAGAGTAACCCAGAAAAATACCTTCATCACTTCTTGCTTCAAACTTGCTTAGATCCTCATCTCTTTTGATATAGCATTTACTACCAAAAACTCTAAAGTATCTTACAGTAGGAGGATGACCAAACCATAGTTCATAAGGTGTCTTACCAGAATTTTCTTTGATCTACACCCGGTTAAGAGTGCAGACAGTAGTACTCACAACTTCTCTCCAATAAACTTGAGGAACATTTGTTTCCATCATCATGGTCCCGACAGCTTCTTGAATGTCCGGTTCTTTCTTTCCACAACTTGATTTTGCTGAGGAGTCCTAGGAGTAGATAAGTGTCTTTTAATTCCATGCTTTTCACAAAATGAATCAAACTCACTGGAGGTAAATTCTCCACCTCTGTCAGATCTCAGACACTTTATCTTCACACCAATCTCATTTTCTAGCATAACTTTGGATACCTTGAATTTGTTAAGAGTTTCTAATTTTTCTTTTAAGAAGGTTACCCACTTCATCCAGGAGTAATCATCAATAAGAAAAATAAAATATCTATCTCCTTGCACACTCCTAATTCTAGCAAGACCACATAGATCAGTATGCACAAGTTCCAACCATTCACTTGAAAATTGTTCTTTACTTTTGAATGAAATTTTGTTCTATTTGCCCAATTCACATTCTCTACATATGTTATCAGATTTCATAAGTTTTGGAAGATCTCTTATAGCTTGAGTAGAACTTATCTTGATAATGTTATCAAAATTTACATGACACGTCCTCCTATGCCATAACCAACTTTGATCTATCTAAGAAATCAAACAACTTTTGCTAGAACTACTTAAATGAAAGATGTTACCTCTAGTTTGAGTACCAGATGCAATTTCAGTTCTGGAGCTTTCCAAGATCCTGCATTTTCCATCCTTGAATTGGAGATCATAACCCTTATCAACCAACTGTCCAATACTAAGAAGATTATGCTTTAGTCCTTCCACATACAGAACATCATTAGTGTTATTCTTTCCATCAAAAGAGATGGATCCTCTGCCATGAATTCTACCAGCTGAGTTGTCTCCAAATTTCACAATTCCACCTTCATATTTTTCAAAGCTTATAAACTTACTTTTATCAGCAATCATATGATGAGAACATCCAATATCAATCACCCATTCATCCTTTTCAACAACCTAAGTAGCTAAGGCACTTTCCACCTTTGTACAACTAGTAGATTCAGTAGACACCAAATTTTCTTCCTTGATAGCAATGAACACCCAATCATCTTCAATGGAACCTCCATGATCAGATTCATCATTTGTGACTCTTTCTCTAGCTTCTTAGACATAGTAACATTTTTTCTAACCTTTATATCTATTAGGGTTTAGTTTGAGAACCTCTCTGGACATCTTGAGGAAAAGTGACCAATCTTATTACAAGCAAAACATTTGAGTGGCAACTTTCCTTCATATTTATCAGATCCTCTTGGTATTCTTTTGGCAATAAGAGCTTCAAGATCTGTAGTCTCAATTTCATCATTTTCAAGATCCTTCCTTGTCTTCACAAATCAGTTTGATCTTCCAGAAGAACTTTCACCTAGATCATATGTTTACTTTCCATACACACTGGCCTTAAATGCAGATTTAGACTTAGGGAGAGAATCACCAAACTCACTCATTTCAAATTCTAAAAGCTTACCAACTAACTGATCTCTTGTGACAGTTGTTACTATCTTGATTTCTTCAATGGCTACAGCTTTATTCTTGTATGCTGCAGGTAAGGATTTGAGCACTTTGGTAACAATTTCTGATTCTTCCAATACTCCACCTACATTTCTAATACCGGTCACAAGTTCATTTACTTTCTACATGTAGGAAGTAATGTTTTCATCTTCCCTCATTACCAATCTTTCATATTTACCTTTTAGGATTTGTAGCTTGGCACATTTAACATATTTGTCACCTTCATACAGATTTTTTATCTTTTTCCAGATTTCATGGGCAATTTTCAAATCCAGGACATTTGTCAATTTTGTATCAGACAGGGAACTCAATAAAGCTTCTTTGGCTCGAATATTACATTTAGCTTCCCTGAGTTCATCTAGAGTAGTAGGGCCATTCTTTGAAATCTTATACTCATTCTTTGTTATCATCCAAAAGTCATTACCAATACATTCCAAATGACACTGCATGTGTACCTTCCAAAGGGAGTAATTTGTTCCATCAAATCTTGGACTTTCCTTCTTATAAATTGACATCTTGGATCTCCTCAAGTGGTCAAGCTTCCTTTAGAGGATTTGGCTCTGATACCAATTATTGGAATTAGACCAGACAACTGAGAGGGGGGTGAATTAGTTGTCCCAAAAATTAACCTTTTCTTCCTTTTCATCTTCTTTGAGAATTTGCAAATTGATTAATGATGAAATAACATCACATAAGCAGAAACATAATTGACACATTTAACACCAAGATTTTTGATGTGGAAACCTGGTTAAGGGAAAAACCATAGTGGGTATTATCCCACAAGATTTGTACCCTATTAAAATTACTTAAAAGGAATGGGAAGGCACTTGTCTTCAGGCTCACTGCCTAGAGATCATTGTTCAAAAGAGAGGCTCACTGCCTACAAGAAATTTTAGTTTAACACAAAAAGAATTAACTGAGAAATAACATCTACTTCATGCTTGGTTTAATTTCATTGAATGCTCATAAAACTTTTGTTCTACTTCTAAACTTTTCTTCACTAACTTTTCACTCTATCCTGCTTTTGACTTCTGGTCCTCCTCTTCTTTGCTCTGCTCCTGATCCTTTCTTTGGATTTATTATTTTTGTTCAAGGATGATTTTCCACAAATCAGCTACACTCCTTTATATGCTTCATCAACCTTGGAATAAACATCAATGTCAGTACACCAAACATCTTACTTAATATGAATCACTAAGCTATTGTCCAAACATTGCTAAGACTTGAATCTTGTTCCAGCAACATACCACACTCTAGAGTATTGCTTCTGGAACATCCACAGTATGCTTGAATCATCTAGTCGGCTAGGACTGGGAAGAACAACAACACCAAGAAGGAAATCTTCACCAACTAGCTCAAACTTCAATGTGAACCTCCAACACAGCAGTCACATGATCTAGAGACCTCCACAAGTGTAATGAATTCAATAAAAACATCCACACTCCTCCAAGTCATTAGGATCACTTGCATCTTCATCTGAAACCTCAAGAATACTATCTGCCATGACTGTCATCTTAGAAAGATTTCTTGCAGATCTCCAAACCACAAACCACTTGAATGGATGATACACACTAACTTCCCAAACATGCCTCTAGATCCATAGATCATTATTTGACATATGCAGAAGGATTTGGACCACTTCTCTGTCGCTCTGTCTCTTCTGAATACTGTAAGACTAGTTCTTCTTAGATGGCCATAGTTTCTTCAAATCTAGATGTGGACCTCTCAAATCTTAACTAGAGATACTTCACACAATCCTCTATACTACCGTATGATCTGCATCCAATGATCTTTATTAATTTTCTTGATATCCTCAACATTCCAATCTTCTAGTCAAGTAACAAGATAGGATACAGTTGACACCAATGGCAACAAGAATATGTTGACATCAATAACAACACCAATTAGGCACATATTTGCAACAAGGCGAGGTTCATAAAATTGTGATTTCACCAATAAGGTGAAAGGAGATGGCAAGGTTGAAGAGTTTGATGTGAGATAATTTCACCGACAAGGGCAAAACCAAATGGTGCCAAAGGCATGATTTTATAAGTACCTTGAAACACACTTCAATATGATGCCATTGCTATAGGTCGGGGTCATCTAGGTAGTTGAAATAGTGGAGAGGATGAGGTGTTATCTGCGACCCATGCTTTTGCAGGTCCTTCCAAGGACAAATTAGTGCACAGGATATGGGCGGCCTTCCAAGCTATGGATTCTTCAACACACCAAGCATGGGCATTCCTTAAATTCCATGGGTCTTCTGACAAGGCCTTTGATCCATAATTGAATGTAGCATATGTGCACAAATCAAATTGATTCATCAAAATTCAATGCCTATTGTTGTACATAGATCCAAAATGCTATATATACATGAAAGAAAGATGTTTATTATTGTTAGCTATCATTTTGGGTTGTTACACTAGATAATTTGTTGTCACAGGTCTTGTAATGTGATTGCAAGAACCAATATAATTTGATACATTGTGCCTATAGCTAAGCCTTTGATATCTTCTAGTCTGGTTCACCAATGAATGTAATCGATTATTTTGTATCTTTTTCTGCAGCAAATTCTTCTTTTTTGTAATGGCTTTCTATCCTTCATTACTAATGTATACACCTAAAAATGACATGACTCTACGGAAATAAATATTTTAAATATTTATTTCATCTTAATATTCCTCTATCAATAAATAAATAAATAATTTTATTTATTTGATTCATTTTCTCCCATTTAATTAAATAAATTACATTTATTTAATTAATTTCATCTATATCAACTTTATTCTTCTAAATAATTAAATAATTTTAATTATTTAATTAAATCATCCATTCTTCTAAATTTAAATAAAATGCAAATTTATTTAAATTAAATCTCCAAAAAATAAAATATATTTAAATATTTTATTGATTCTTCTAAATTATCTACAAGTAATTAAATAAATTTATTTATTTAATTGTGCTTTCTTATCTTCTAAAAAATCTTCAAATCTTCTAAAAATAAATTCTTCTTGTCACACAAAAGCAAAAGCTGAGTTAACAAATTTAAATCTATCAACAAAGCTCTTAAATTAGAACAATATATTCTAATTTAAGAAATAAAAACTCATCCTCATCAAGAAAGTAGTTAACTCAATAAAGCATCTTTTTGAATGACACATGTCCTTCTATTTGCACACGTTCTCTCAAACATTTTCCTCCGTTGATCTTCTTATTTCTTCTACACCGTTGATCCTCTACCACACAACTCTATAAATACAACCCTCTTCTTCTATTTAATATATCCAATTTTTTAGTGCTGCAGAATCCATAGAGTGCCATTGGCACCCCACTAGCACATCACTTCATCTATCATACATTCTATATTGTGTTGAAGCTCACCTTCAACACAACAAGTATCTGAGCCATTTCTCCTTGTCATCTTGAGGAATCAAAGCAAGGAAGCAAGCTTCCTGAGGGCCATCTTCATCACCAAAAGATCAAGAAAGAATAGGTGAACAATGGAAACCGTAAGGTAAAAGGTTGTGAGTATCTCTCTTATTTTAAATCTTCCTTATTTGTATGCACATTCCATTGGTGTTTTGGGTTTTTATAATTAGTTTTATTCATCCCATTTTACCCATAACATTTTTGGCACCCACCATGGGGCTTTGCCCCTAATCTAACCAAAAATTTGAGTTTCTTAGTGACAAGTTTCATACAAGTTTCGTACAGGCTTCTGACAGGTTCATTTAGTGCATTTGATCGATCCCGAGGTGCATATACCACCTGTTACAGTGCATACAAACTTTCAGAGAAAACAACCTCTGAGTCAGCACTTTTACCTTCTGTTTTGGTGCCTATGGTACTATGGTGCATACATCCTTTAAGACGACACTTTTACCTCCTATTTCAGCGCCTACATAATTCTAGCGCATGCACACTCATACACGGTGCTTTCATACCTTTTTACAGTGCATCTGTTAAATTAGTGCATTTGTCTCTTCTTCCTGTACTTTTAACATCTATCTCAGCGCATTTGTAAAGCGACACTTACACTATCTGTTTCTGCGCATTCAGACTGATAAGTGGCGCATCTAATTTCTCATTGTGATTTTAGGATTTCTTGTAGTTTTCAGATTAATGCTAACATTTGCCTTGCAGGATTAGGAGCTAGATAGATTATTTAGCTAGATAATTAATTCATCTTAGATTAATTAGGGGAAAAAGTAAAAAAAAAATGCACATGCAAATCTCATGTAGTCTTTAACTAGGAGGATAGTAATTGAACCACTGCTATCTTTGGATTATTGCTATCTTTCCTAGTTTAGAATATTGCTATCTTTAAACACTTCAAAGTTAAAAAATGCGTGAGTGTCCAAGTAGATAGCACATTTAGTTTTTTTCCTTTTAAATAGGTTTGGATCAACCACTATCTTCTATGTCTGTTGAATGACAATAGGCTTATGCTCTCCCCTTCACTGGGTGACCAGAATACCAGACTTGTTATTCCCTGTGTATAACCTTTAGAGGGGCCTACCCTTGGATGCCTGCCTGTCCAAGTGGGAATCAACCTGAGTGGAAACAGGCTAAAGCCAAGCCCTACCGATCCACTTTAAATAAACTGTGCTTGAGGCTAAAGCATCCTGCAACGAGTGCTGTTGTGTTACACCAACAACCAACCTCCCCCAAAACCCTCCTTGGAGGTTGGGAGACTCCATAACAGAGAGTAGTGCTACCGTACGTGTAACCACTTGAACGGTTACCTTGACTACTTAGCCATTTGTTTAGTATACCAAAAACCCCTATTTATTGACACAAAAGATGGAACCTTTGAAGCGGCCCCGATTCATGTGATTCTTAGTAGAGGTAGCAGGGACAATCCTATGGTTCGGTGGGGGTACGAACCTAAGGAAACCCGGATCTGGTATGTATGAGAAGTGAGTGTCGTGGAGGGGAGCTAGTGCTACTAGATCTTGGAGCTACACGCTTTGAATATGCACAGCTAGGGGATTCAACAAATACTATCCTTTCCAACCTAGGTTGTGATTGTTTTTATGTCAAAAAGTCTAAAACACAAAAAAATAACAAAAGATAAAAATCATGAAAACTTCTATGCACTTGTTGTGTCTTTTGCCATAATTAAAAGTCAAAATTCAAGAAAAGACCAAGTTTTCAACCAAAAATAGAATTTTTTTGAAAAACGTGCCAAAAACTCTACAAACTCAAACTGAAAACTAGAACGACGCATTTGCTGTGACCTGTAGCACATTTTCCTAGACTTGCTACACATTTGAACACTGTTGCGGCACATTTGAAAATTGCCAGATTAGTGCATTTGCTTCGACCTATGGCGCTTTTGCACTCTATTCTAGCACATTTATTGCTGAGCATACAATCCAGTGAGCTATTCCGTACTTCCAAGAGAAAAACTATCAACTTTTTTAGAAGCCATTTCAAACTTGTCTTAGTTTTCCCAAGATCTGATTAAAATCATGCAAGCCAACCATTTCACTATTTTTCCACACCATAGCTGCTTTTCCCAAACTACATCATCCAAAACTTTGCAAAAATTCTTCCAAAATCCAACAAGGTGAGAACCAAGCTATTCTTGATCACATCCAACCTCAAACAAACCTAGTGAGTCTCCACTATCAAGGATCACTTATCCTTTTCTCTCAGAACTCCACTAGTGGCTTGTGCAAGACTAGTCCACATCAAGTAAACAGATTTCTATCATCCTTACTTCGACTATCGTTTTGTTCACCCAACTTGTTTGACACCAATTGATCTAAGGAGAACCTGTTAGTGTTCAAATTGGCAGAGGGTTTGCCATTTCCTATGCACAGGTAGATTTGGAAAATGAATATAGGAGGTTGCATGAGCTGTCTCCCCTTCACTTCTGGTTCTGCTGCACCAAGGGGGGTATCCCTATTAGCTAAGGATTTAAACTTGACTCACCCAATGACAGAAAGATTTAGCTTTTTAGAACAAGCAGAATACTCTCATGTATGGGCCAAGGTTTATGTGATAAATCACAAGGTTGGCAATGTTCTTGGACATATTTGTCTAGTTGTGGATGAGAGTATGCAGGGGTCCTAATCATACTCCTACAACTAATAGGTTGGAAAAATGGAATAATTTGAATTGATGTTTTGGATGCAAGACAAGGGGTTTTGGGTCATAACTACTAATCCAGAAGTAGACCAGTGCCCATCTCAGGGAAAGGAGTCAACTAGATGTATACAAAAGAATGGCTTGCAACTGGCATTCAAGTTTAAGGGGTTAGGACTGGTATTTGCCTTACAAACACCACCCAAGGATAAGTATTTAACTGTCTCTACTTACACACATCCCAGCTAACATACAATCTTCTCCATACTCAACCTAAAACAATTTAATCCACTCCTTGAACGGAAGTTAAAGATTAAGCACATGATACTAAAATCTATACCCTAGAATCTAAGAAACCCTTAGCAACCAGATTCAAAAGAAGAGAATGCACACAACACATGGAGACAAATAGATAAAAACATGCAATAATGCATTTTTCATATAAAATGACAAGAAACTGAACATATGTGCAAGGTACACTCAAATGCAACTCATAAACTCCAACAGAGATAAAACAGCCAGGAAAATGCTCTGTCTTTCATTATATTTCCCCCAAAAATGCCCAAGTCTTCAACAACCTCCAATGTGTAACACAGTCTGCCTTTTATAGCAAGGCTATGCTCTCGACAATTAATTACAAGGCAAAATTCAAAAATCTGCTAGACATAGTGCACCACAAAAATGGTGCCCAAAACATCAATGCAACAGGCAGAATAGGAGGGAGAAACAGGTGAGCTCAGGAGATGTGCCGCCGCTCATAGATTTTCCTCATAAATCTAGTAGGTTGTTGTCAACAACCGACCCATACCACTGTGATTTCACCATTAATGTCCAAACCAACTATGGCCTCTGGAAATGTAGCTAACTACATACTTCTAAAATTTTCCTGCCTAAAAATGGCCGCAGATACAAAGAAAACCTTCGCCGCTGAGAGTTTAAAAGATGGTCGTCGATCTTTCTTTGCATCTCCCAAATCTACAGCTCAAATCAAATAGGCAAGTCACTGGCCAATGAGAATGTGCCACGTAGATGCTTTTGCAACTTTGACTTTTCCATCGCAGCATGCATTTTTACTTTTTTTGCCCCTTGGTATATGCAAAAGCATATACAATCACCTTACATACAAGGCGGACCCCAAACCTTTATGAAACAGGTTGAAAACTTACTCGGGTCTGGCTTGTATCTCTCTCCTTTATATATCTACGATATACAACACACACATACATACAAGCCATGGACTTCAAATCATTATGAATCTGAATGTACCTCCTTTTTGAAATCCATCTTGTATTTCTTTCATTGCATATCAGCTTGTATATTGGCATATACAAGTATTTTATACAACCCACGGACCTTAAATTTTATTTGCTGCATTTTATTTCTCCTTTGCGTCCAGGTTGCACCTCCTTTTCCATCTTTCCATTTTGTATATTGCATACATACAATGCAATATACATGCCGCGGATTTCATATTTTATGAAACAGATTGGGACAGTTTTCAAATCTGGGCCTTGCATCTTTGTTTTCTTGTATATCGGCATATACAGTGCCATATAAATGCAAGCCACGGACGTCAGCGCTGAATTAACCAAATTTGACTTTTGAATCGGGTCCGGCTTGTATATCGCTCCATTGTATGTTCACCTTGCATATCACATATACAATGCAAACATACAAGCCAAAACATACATTCATCGGACTTGAGCCTTTATCAATTACATTGCAAACCCTTTCAAATCTGGGCCTTGCATCTTTGGAATGCATGTTCCTTTGTATGTGCGGACATACAATCTCCTTTGTATATCCGCAGGTCCCACCAAATGTATCTCCCCCTTTACCTGCTGCTTGTATGTTGGAGATACAATGACCCTTGTATGTCTACAGGCCCCATCACTTGTATATCAGCCTTGCACATCTTTTTCCTTTGCATATGACGAATGCATATCACATATACATTTTGCTTTGTATGTTATTGAATATACAAGACCCTTTGTATCTTTTCATTGTATATGCATCAGCCAATGTATATTGCACTTGAATCTCGCACATACAAACCCTTTTTTATTGTAGCGAATGCATGTTGGCCCCTTGTATATTTCCAATGTATCTTTCTGTTGTATGTCTGAACATACAACATAGAATATACATGCAACCTGATATACAAGCAAGGAATATTCCTAGAATCTATGATAGATTCCTCAATGTATATGGACCTTTTTTAAGCCTGATATGCATTACGAAATGCATATAACTAATTTTTTCCATTTTTTGAAGGCCGATTGAGATTTCTGACCCACCAATGCACATTTGACCTGCATGTATATGCAAACAGCCTTGTACATACAAAGTGACATGCATACAATAGATTTTTTGTAATTTTTCTAGTGAGAAGGCCAGAAGACTTAGAATTTTTTGGATTTTATGGAAGATGCCTACGAATTTAACTACTTGAAACCTGAATTTTCATGCAGGCACCAATACTGGCTCTGTCTGGGGACGCATGCCTCTTGTAGGCATGGCAAGAACCATAGATCTTTGGGATGCAGACCAGTCCTTTGTCCATTGGGCACAGAGTCAAACACATACCAACCTGCATCACAAAACATATTTAGTTAAAATTTACTTGGTGGCCCCAGGCCACCAAAAAAGGAAAAGCCAAAATTTTTCTTTGTCAAACACTTGATTTTCTTTTGATCTCACTGGGTTGAGCCTAAAGATGCTACCATGATTTACCCACAAACAACCCTTGTCATTTGCATATTCAAGCATCTTATTTATCTTGTCTCTGTCAACCTTATACAAACAACCTTCAGCATTAAGTAACATGTGAATGTTATATTTATCAAACAATGCATATTCACATAGCATATAAAGCTTATCATCATCTATATCAGTAATATGCATTGCAAAATGATCTCCTAGCTAGACTGAAAAATGAGAGCACTCAAAGTCCACCACAAGGCTTAGAGCATTAGGCCTCATTTTATCATAAGATGGCATATCAAAGATAAAACTCTCAAACCCATATTTGTGCACTTCATGCACACAATCTTCAGTTGCACCAGACAGGAAAGGCTCACACTCTGGCACCTTTTTGTAATAACCTTCATGATATATGTTAGTCTCCCTTGCATCAAGATGAAAATTAGAATCCCTATCTATAACAGTGCTTGGATTATCACCATACTCAAACAGATCCTCATCATTATATGTCTCAAAAAAGGTTGATCCAAGTGTTTCAGTCTCATTATGATATGCCACTGGTTCATGGGCAGCAGAACATGCATTTTCATTACCAATGAATTCCTTGTGTGGAGGAGTATCATCCTGTGTGTCATAAACAAAACTATAATCAAATAAAGAACAATCATGCTCAGCACTACTACTTGTTTCAATCTTTGATTACTCTTCATCATCTCCATGTATATGAATAAAAGGCAATGATTCAAACATGGAAATGCTCCTTTGTTTGCTTATTTCTTCTCTATCTTCTGTACAATATTCATAATTATCTCCACAAACCCACTCGAACAAGTGTTCACTACTGTCCATAACCTCATCATTGTTTTTAGAATCAGATACCTCAACCTTGAAATGGGAGTCATCATTGATCCTCTCTTTGGCATCCTCAACTGGTGAGCAATCCAGTTGAGCATTGTTATCAGCATTATGTTCAAAAATAGTAGCATTGTCAACTGCAATCTTTTCATTTTCACATTTATCTTCAAATGATGCCATGATCACTTGGTCATTTGTAGCCACACAACTGCTACTCATGCCAAATCCTGTGGATAGGGAATTTTGCATGTGCTCATTTGTCATTTTTTCTAAATTTTCTAAAAAATTGTATGTCATCTGCATACTTGTTATCTTGAATTCCCTCAACATTGCACTAGAGCCCTCCTCAAAAGCTTCAAAATATAGGCCAATGCAGGCTGAAGTATTAGGTCTAAAGTTTTCAGGGATTTGTGAAAGGGCTATTGCAAATCTATGACTGAAATCAACACTGGGTTCTTCATCTTGTCTTCTAATTTCCATCAATCTTGCAACAAGATCAACAGGTTCTCTTGCAAATTCTTCTCTAATTAGTCAACAAGTTTGTCCCAATAGGCAAAGGATTTCCTTGGAAAGCTCAAATACCAATCTCTAGCTCTAGCACCAAAGGATCTAACGAAAAACCTCATCCACATATCCTCATCTCTAAATGAGTGTTTCTCCATGAAGCTGTGAAAAGTTTGGACATGTACACCCCCATCACACACACTGTGTCCACTAAATCTAGGCATCTGATTGTAAATTTTAGCAGGCATACTTTCAACTTGATAATCAACCCATGACAAATCTAGTTGGTCATACAAAGGATCAAAAGAATTAACAAGAGGTTTAGCATTTTGACTACCAGACATAACAGGGTTACTATTACTATTTAACTGAGCCTGCCGAGCCTCTAAGGATATCAACCTATTCTTTGTCTCTTCAATCTTTTTACATAACACTTCGTCCCCCTCTTGACTGAGTATGAGTGAATACATATTTGGATTCATGAAAACTTCACTCTTAGACGTCATATGTCTGCCTAAGACCTAAGGCTTCCCTTTGGCACTTAACTTATGCAATAAAACAACAAATACAAGTGGGAAGAAACCAAGTAGCTTTTCTCATCCAGATGCTATAATCTTGAATAGAACATTCTTGGATCACAATAACATACATCAGCCTTTCATGTGCACCAAAACATTTTTGTAGAGTGGACACCTCTCCAAAGAGGATAAAAATTTTCAAACAACTGAAAGTTCATCACAGAATAAATATTCTTCTGAGTTCATTCCACTAGTAGAGCACCATATTCACATGAAAGAACCAGATATGTAGCAATGATTTCACACTATTTGACTCTTATCCCCAGCGGAGTCACCATCTGTTAGTGTTCGAACTGGCAAAGGGTTTGCCACTTCCTATGCATAGGCAGATTCGGCCAATGAATACAGGAGGTTGCATGAGCTGCCTCCCCTTCACTTCTGGTTTTGCCGCACCAAGGGGGGTATCCCTATTAGCTAAAGATTTAAACTTGACTCGCCCAATGACAGAAAGATTTAGCTTTTCAGAACAAGCAGAATACTCTCATGTATGGACCAAGATTTATATGATAAATCACAAGGTTGACAATGTTCTTGGACATATTTGTCTGGTTGTGGATGAGAGTATGCAGGGGTCCTAATCCTACTCCCACAACTAATAGGTTGGAAAAATGGAATAATTTGAATTGATGTTTTGGATGCAAGACAAGGGGTTTTGGGTCATAACTACTAATCCAGAAGTAGATCGGTGCCCATCTCAGGGCAAGGACTCAACTAAACGTATACAAGAGAATGGCTTGCAACTGGCATTCAAGTTTCAAGGGGTTAGGACTGGTATTTGCCTTACAAACACCACCCAAGGATAAGTATTTAACTATCTCTACTTACACACATCCCAACTGACATACAATCTTCTCCATACTCAACCTAAAACAATTTAATCCACTCCTTGAATGGAAGTTAAAGATTAAGCATGTGATACTAAAATCTATACCCTAGAATCTGAGAAACCTTTAGCAACTAGATTCAAAAGAAGAGAATGTGCACAACACATGGAGACAGATAGATAAACACATGCAATAATGCATTTTTCATATAAAATGACAAGAAACTAAACATATGTGCAAGGTACACTCAAATGCAACTAATAAACTCCAACAGAGATAAAACAACCAGGAAAATGATTTGCCTTTCATTATATTTCCCCCCAAAATGCCCAAGTCTTCAACAACCTCCAATGTGTAACACAGTCTGCCTTTTATAGCGAGGCTGTGCTCTCAACAATTAATTACAAGGCAAAATTCAAAAATCTGCTAGACACAGTTACCACAAAAATGGCGCCCAAAACATCAATGCAACAGGCAGAATAGGAGGGAGAAACAAATGAGCTCGAGAGATGTGTCGTTGCTTGTAGATTTTCCTCATAAATTTGGTAGGTTACTGTCAACAACCGACCCATACCACTGTGATTTCACCATTAATGGCCAAACCAACTAAGGCCTTTGGAAACGTAGCTAACTACGTACTTCCAAAATTTTCCCGCCTAAAAATGACCGCAGATACAAAGAAAACCTTCGCTACTGAGAGTTTAAAAGATGGCCGTCGATCTTTCTCTGCATCTCCCAAATCTATAGCTCAAATCAAATAGGCAAGTTACTGGCCAATGAGAATGTGCCACGTAGATGCTTTTGCAACTTTAACTTTTCCATCGCAGCATGCATTTTTACTTTTTTTGCCCCTTGGTATATGCAAAAGCATATACAATCACCTTATATACAAGGCGGACCCCAAACCTTTATGAAACAGGTTGAAAACTTACTCGGGTCTGGATTGTATCTCTCTCCTTTGTATATCTGCGATATACAACACGCACATACATATAAGCCATGGATTTCAAATCATTATGAATCTGAATGTACCTCCTTTTTGAAATCCAGCTTGTATTTCTTTCATTGCACATCGGCTTGTATATTGGCATATACAAGCATTTTATACAACCCATGGACCTCAAATTTTATTTGCTCCATTTTATTTCTCCTTCGCATCTGGGTTGCACCTCCTTTTCCATCTTTCCATTTTGTATATTGCATACATACAATGCAATATACATGCCGTAGATTTCAAATTTTATGAAACAGATTGGGACAGTTTTCAAATCTGGGCCTTGCATCTTTGTTTTCTTGTATATCGGCATATACAGTGCCATATACATGCAAGCTGCGGATGCCAACGCTGAATTAACCAAATTTGACTTTTGAATCAGGTCCAACTTGTATATCACTCCATTGTATGTTCGCCTTGCATATCGCATATACAATGCAAACATACAAGCCAAAACATACATTCATCGGATTTGAGCCTTTATCGATTACATTGCAAACCCTTTCAGATCTGGGCCTTGCATCTTTGGAATGCATGTTCCTTTGTATGTGCGGACATACAATCTCTTTTGTATATCCGCAGACCCCACTAAATGTATCTCCCCCTTTGCCTGCTACTTGTATGTTGGAGATACAATGACCCTCGTATGTCTGCAGGCCCCATCACTTGTATATAAGCCTTGCACATCTTTTTCCTTGGCATATGATGAATGCATATCACATATACATTCTACTTTGTATGTTACCAAATATACAAGACCCTTTGTATCTTTTCATTGTATATGCATCGACCAATGTATCTTTCCGTTGTATGTGGCGAATGTATATTGCACTTGAATCTCACACATACAAAACTTTTTTTACTGTAGCAAATGCATGTTGGCCCCTTGTATATTTCCAATGTATCTTTCCATTGTATGTCTGAACATACAACATAGAATATACATGCAACCCGATATACAAGCAGGGAATATTCCCAAAATCTGTGATAGATTCCTCAATGTCTATGCACCTTTTTTAAGCCCGATATGCATTGTGAAATGCATATAACTAATTTTTTCTATTTTTTGAAGGCCAATTGAGATTTCTAACCCGCCAATGCACATTTGACTTGCATGTATATACAAATAGCCTTGTATATACAAAGTGACATGCATACAATAGATTTTTTGCAATTTTTCTACTGAGAAGGCCAGAAGACTTAGAATTTTTTGGATTTTATGGAAGGTGCCTGCGAATTTAACTGCTTGAAACCTGAATTTTCATGCAAGCACCAACAGAACCTTGCTCAAATCTTGGCACATTCTAGCACCCCTTGTTCAAAACTTTCCAACTCACTCCATCCCATCTCTAGTCACCTTGCATGGTCTTAACGAGGTCACAAAAACAAAAACAAATTGAAATCACTAAGAAAACTATTCCAACCTCTCACAAAAGTGATGAGGAAATTTGTATGGAAGAGGTCCTCCAAACACAGTAAGACTGAAGATTTCAATGCATAATGGATAATGTACTTGCCCAAGACCCTACCAAATTCTTTCTACACCTAGCACATCTAGGAGTCAAGCTCCCTAAAGATTTTGACGTAGAATCTCTAAAAGAACCTGAGGAGGAAAGAAACCCTGAGGGAAGAACACACAAGGAAAAACCCACAGAAAAAAGAAAAGCAACCATTGATTCCATGGATGTCTTATGCTTAATGACCCAATAGATCCAAGATTTACAACAACAATTCATAGACATGCAAATAGGAGCATCAAATAAACATTATTCCCTAGAGGATATTTCACCATATCCTTTTGATAGAACTTTGATCATGTTACCTTTCCCCTCTAAATTTGAGATGCCAAAATTTGATAAATATCGAGGAAAGGGTGATCCAAGGGACCACATAAGGGAATTGAATGTTGCTTGTCTTGAAGTCACACACAATGATACTTACCTTATGCGACTATTTCTAAGAAGCTTAGGAGGACAAGCCATGGAGTGGTTTTCTAGACTACCACTTGGCATTAGAACTTTTAACGAACTTGTGGACAAATTTGTCACACATTTCTCCTACAATATCGAGCATGACACCTCAATCTTGGACCTTTGTAACAGCAAGCAAAAAGGTGGAGAATCTTTCGCCACCTTCCTACAAAGATGGAGATAATTGGCAAGTAAGTGCCCACATCAAATGCATGAAAAACAAATGTTAGAAATGTTTTTCCATAACTTACAAACCGACCTAAGCTATTAAATACAAATCCAATGTCATACTTCCTTTAGTAAGGTCATTGAGATGGGTCTAATCATCAAAAATGCTTTAATAGAAAAAGGTCAAATAAAGCTATATAAGGACACTCCTAGTACCAATACCAACATAGATAAACCAAGATTCTGGACAAAGAACAAAAACATTGTGAACAATGGGGTGGTAGATGCCAAGAATGTGACACCAAAGCAACCAATCTTCAACTTATCAACTCCTCAAAAAAACCCCCCGCAAAACAAACCAAGAAACACTGAATCATGGTTTACAAATTTTTAACCTGGGAGAAAATTGACACCTTTGGGAGAATCATTGGAAACTACCCTATAGAAGTTAATCACAAGTAAGATCATAACACTTCCATTGGCTTGGAAATATGAACCAAAAGTCAAACCTCATTGGTGGAACAACAATGATTTCTATGAATACCACCGAAATAGGGGGCACAAAACCAATGACTGCATTACACTCAAGCATACTATCCAAGATTTGATTGAGCAAAACAAAGTGTCACTTGATGGACACACCTCTAATAATGATCACTGGGCATTCAAGGATCATCTTCCCAACTATGAGCAGGGAGGGCCTTCCAACCAAAACAACAGTGGAACTAACAACGCTAATTACACAAATGTCGCCTTTGACTATGTTGTTAACCACATCTCGAAAAGTGATTCACACATCAATGTGATCACTATAAACAAAGATCCAGATTGTAATGTTACCACTCGTAGTAATAGAGTCACTCTTAAAGGAGCCTCCACCCCTCCGGCTAATCAGTATAGCATCTTGGATCAACTTCACAAGACACCTGCACATATCTCCATTCTGGAACTTCTGCGTCTGTCCCTATCCCATAGGGCCATACTTGACAAAGCTTTATTAGAAGCCTCCATCTCAACGAACCTCATTGAAGAACAATTCCAAACCATGGTAGGTCACATTACCTCACCTCACTCCCTGTCATTCACTAAAAAGGATGATATGTCAATAACCCAACCTTATAATGCCTCTCTTCATATCAAAGCCTTCATTCACAAACACAAGATAAAAAGGGTCCTAATTGATGGAGGAGCTAGCTTGAATATTTGCACCTTGAAGCTAATCCTTGCATTGGGGTTTGGGGAGAAAGCTATAGATCCAAAAAAGAAAATCACTATCAAAGCCTATGATGAGGAGGAGAGAACTACTAAAGGAGCTGTTATCTTACCAATCACAGTGGGACCTATAGTAAAAGATGTGGCTTGCCAAGTCCTCGACATGGAGTTAGCATACAACATTCTTCTTGCAAGACCTTGGATACATGCTCTGAAAGTAGTACCATCAACATACCATCAGTGTATCAAATTCCCTTATGAAGGTCAAGAGATCAACATCCAAGGTGACCCCAATCCATTTCAGTATTGCAACTCCATTCAATCTAAACCTGAAGTTGTGATTCCTAACAACCATGCCTCTGCTTCATCTTCATCTCGTGTTGACCTAGATTCACTTGCTTCCACTTCAAAGACATCCCAACCTAACCTCAGACTCAAAGATAAAGGCTTGGGTGAGTACACAATCTCCCAATCCCTTTGTTTGGCACAACTCCCTCTATCTCCCAGATCATATGGAAGACCTACTCTGAGCAAATCCAAAGTAGACAAAACCACCAAAGGTCCTTTTATCAAATGGGGAAGCCTCAAAGATGAGAGCGATGAAAAGGATATCCTACAATGGTTATACAAGGATGAAGGCAGTTCATCAACTCAATAAGACCATCACACTATACAAACTGAACAATATGGTCAAGGATTCCAAATGCTACAAAGAATGGGGTATGAAGGACATGATCCACTTGGTTCAAGAAAAGATGGTATCACTAAACCCATCCAACCTCATACCTTGACAGCCCGAGACACTCTAGGGCTAGGTTACACTGGCACATCAAGAACCAACAGAGCAAATAAGAATAAAAGCAAACAACTAGAAACATCTGCTAGTAATCTGGTTGATCAAATTTAGTGACTGCAACTAGGAAGTGAGACTGATTCCAATGAATATGAATGGGATAGCCTCTCTAAGCTATCTTGTGAGGAAAAAGGTATTGATGTTGTCCACAAGTATGACCCAACCCATGCAAATGAGAGACAAGGTCCAAGGGCTAGACCACTAGAGTTTGACCCACATAATAATGATAGTGAAAGTCACAAGGAAAGAATGATACCCCCTTGACAGATTTACTAATAGAGAGTACCATCATAGACTTTGTCTGTGCTTATAATGACCTCCACAACACCTCTATCTTAACCATCAATACCATCGAACCAGACCAACCCAACGACCCCTTACCATTGGTACACCCCAAACTCATAGATTGGTACTTACAAGGCACTACCCCTAAGCTCGATACCTTTGAGAACGATGAAGCCATCATAGACTATCTTGAGCTTAGAGATCATATACCCGCAGGGGACCACAGAGCTGGCTATGCCATAGAACTCAAAGACAAAGCCTATTTTGGAGAGAGTGCCCTTTTAGTCTCAAAAATGTCAAAATGAAAGAAAGATCTAATGGTGAAAACCTCTCTGAGGTGCCGAAGGTGGAAGGCTTGACCCTCTAACCAATCTTACACATCAGGAGAGATCTTCAATCTCGATAGAACCAGCAGAGCTGATCAATGTCAGCACAGGTGATAATCCCATAATGATCCATATGGCATAGTCTTTAACAGCACAAGAAAAGCTAGCTTTCATCGACTTCTTCAAGCGAAAACAAATGAACTTTGCTTGGACATAATGCATCACTTATCCTTAGCTCTAGGAGCTAAACTAGTAAAGCAAAAACTTAGAAAGATGCACCCACATGTGGCCCTCATGGTGAAAGAAGAGCTGAAGAAACTGTTAGATGTCGGATTCATCAGACCAATAAACTATCCTGAGTGGATTTCAAACATAGTACCAGTTGCCAAACTAGATGGTAGAGTCTGAATATATAATGACTTCAGGGACCTAAACAAAGCTTGTCTGAAAGATGATTTCCCCTTGCCAAACATTGACATGATTGTAGATCTCACGGTAGGGCATACCATGCTATCACTAATGGATGGTTTTTCTAGATATAACCAGATAAAATTTGCACCTGAAGACCAACACAAGACTGCATTCACATGTCCTTGGGGCACCTATTGTTGGTGTGTCATGCCATTTGGTTTGAAAAATGCTGGCACAACATATCAGAGAGCTATGACCACAATCTTCCATGACATGATGCACACTATAATGGAAGACTATGTTGATGACATTCTAGCCAAATCACTCACAAGAGAAGGACACTTGGAAGTACTGGACAAAATTTTTAAAAGAGTGGAACAATTTAATTTGCGCCTTAATCCAAAGAAGTGCATGTTTGGAGTTACCTCAGGTAAGCTACTTGGATACATAGTGTCTGCTAATGGAATTGAAGTCAACCTAGCTAAAGTGAAGGCCATCATGGAAATGCCACCTCCTAAGAATCTCACTTAGCTAAGGTCCCTACAGGTAAAACTACAATCTATAAAAAGGTTCATTTCTCAGTTGGCAGACAAGTGCCACCCATTTTCCCACCTTCTACATAAGAATGTCCCTTTCAAATGGAATGATTCATGTGAGCAAGCATTTTAGTAGTTAAAAGAATATCTCATGAAACCTCCTGTCTTGATGCCACCGATTCAGGGTTAACTTCTGTTACTATATATCTCAGCCACACCAACAGCTCTGGGAGCTCTCCTTGTACAACAAAATTATGAAGGGAAAGAACAAGCAATATACTATATCAGCTGAACACTTGTTGGATATGAACTGCAATACACACCAATTGAAAGAGCATGTCTCACTATGGTCTTCACCTCACAAAAATGGAGACATTACATGTTGTCACATTTTGTCAAACTGGTAGCAAAGATTGATCCACTCAAGTATTTACTCAACAAGGCAATCCTAATAGGTAGGTTGTCCAAATGGGTCATGCTTCTCAGTAAATTCAACATTGAATATATAGATAGGAAAGCAATAAAAGGCCAAGTACTTGTAGATCAACTGGAAGATGCACCTCTAATAAATGATAGCCCTTTGAGCTTTGAATTTCTAGATGAATCTATCTTTTACATAACTACAACAACCTAGAAAATGTACTTCAATGGATCATACACTCAGCATGGATCAGGAGCAGGTATCTTGTTGATCACCCCTAGTGGCAACACCATTCTTAATTCATACAGATTACTCTTTCCCTGCACTAACAACATGGCAGAGTATGAGGCCCTAGTCATTGGCATCAAGCTAGTAGTTGAATGGAATATCAAAGAACTTCAGGTGTATGGTGACTCACAACTAGTCATAAACCAAGTAAATGATGACTACCAGACAAAAGATGAGAAATTAATTCCTTACAAATGAATGGTAGATGACTTCAAAGAATACTTCATCAAGATCTCTTTTGAGCAGATCTTAAGGATTGAGAACAAAGTTGCAGGCACCATGGCAACGATTGCATCTCTCCTTGATATTCTAGATAATCAATCACGTTATGAGTTCTTGGTAGAGCCAGTGTCCTATCTTGCATATGACACCCCTGAATCCCATATCATTTGCCACATTGTTAGAGCTGATTCCCCTCTCTATGGAAAAATATTTGCCTATGTTAAAGAGAATACCCTCCCACCTGATCTCTCTAGTAACCAAAAATGAACCTTCATCTGTCAGGCATCCTGGTATGCCATTGTCGCCAATACCCTATATCGTGGAGGTCTCGATTGTACTCTCCTTAGGTGTCTCTATAGTGAGGAATATCAAACTGCCTTGAAGGAAGTACACTATGGTATATGCGAGACTCACTCTAGTGGCCCTACCCTAGCCAAGAAACTCATATGCATGGGATACTACTGGCCAACCATGGAATAAGATTCCTATCATTTTGTAAAGAAGTACAAGAGGTGCCAAATCCATGGGAACCTGATACATGCACCAGCACAAGAGCTACAACCATTAACGACTCCTTGGCCTTTCTACCAGTGGGGACTTGACTTAGTGGGAAAGATTCACCCTCCTTCATCCAGCAGCCATAAATTCATAATCACTGCCACTGAGTACTTTACAAAGTGGATTGAAGTCGTGCCCTTAGCCAATATCACAGGAAAGTAGATTACCTCTTTTATCTTGAACTATATCATTTGTCGCTATGGTATCCCTTTGTCCATTGTCACAGATAATGGACAACCTTTCAAAAATCAAGATGTCAGGGAACTATGTGACAAATTCCATATCCAACACTGCTTTTCAACCCCCTATTACCCCCAAGGCAACAGCCAGGTGGAGGCATCAAATAAAACTATCTTGAAAATTCTAAAGAAGACTGTTAATGATGCCAGCTGTGATTGGCATATCCAATTAAATCCAGTGCTATGGGCCTATCGTACAAGCATCCGCACACCCACAGGTGCAACACCATACTCCCTGGTCTATGGATCTGAAGCCATCTTGCCCATTGAAGTTGAGATCCCATCCTTGCGAGTTTCATTAAAAAGCCTCATATCTGATGAAGAATACAGTGTCCAGACTTCAAGAGTTAGAGTTGCTCGAAGAGAGAAGGTAATAGGCCTTTAACCACCTAAAATCTTATCAGCAACGGATGTCCAAAAGTTATAATCACAGGGTAAAACCCTGAGTATTCCAAGTTGGTGATCTAGTCCTCAGAGAAAATCCCAGAAATAACAAGAGTGAGAAAAGAAAGGCAAGTTCAAACCCAACTAGTTGGGTCCATATGTCATCATTGCAGCCTATGGGTCAGGAGCATATCAATTGGCTACATCTGAAGGTGGATTGTTTGATGATCCTATCAACAACATGCATCTTTGCAAGTTCTACACCTAAAACCCCAAAGCAAGGGAGTCCTTAAAAAATAAAAAAAAATTGAAAAGTGATAAAAAACAAACCAAAAAAATAAAAAAAAAGAAAAATAACAAAAAAAATTCATCCTCTAGTGAAAACCTGGCAAATTGGTGCCTGGGATAGGTACCATGATGAAAACCTAGCAAACAGGCATCATGCATACTTTTAGCTTTCGTACAAATAAAAGAAAGTGGTGAAAACTTGGTAAACAAGTGTTATCTGCGACAAACCACTTCCTCCATCTGTTGTGACTTCATATCTCTTGTGTCCATCATATCATTCATCTTGAACTAGTCCTTTGAACCGTTGTCAAACTACATTGCCTCTGAGCTATCACGTAGGCAAGGCCATTCTCAATGCACCCTTGAGGCTCTGCTCCGCTCCACCCCGCTTCTTCCCTCTCCATTCCTTTATGTGTCGTCTATCCTACTGTCCATACCATTTCTACATCTTTGCCATCACCAAGGTCTTAGGTCCATCAGGTTCACCCTGAACTATGTTGCCTCTGCATCGTCACGTAGGCAAGGCCATTTAGTAATGATCCCTCGAGCCACTAGGTCTATCCCTTAGGGTCTGTCTCTCCATATCTGTTTGTCATATCGCCCATAATAAGTTGATCCTTTGTCTAAACTAGGGGCAACTCCTTGACTTGGTTATGGATTTGGATTCTTGAATGCCACATGTTCTAAGAGGATACCCATAAGGATTGTGATACCTTTCACTAGACAAGTGCGTGCAACAAAGCAAGCTTCACAAAAACAAAAGTCTTGGCACAAAACATCAACCTATCCAAAGCAAAGCAAAACACCGTACCAAAATGCTCAAACCAATTCTTTATCAATTATGGAAAAAAGACACATCTAATGTAAGAATGTTTTGTGAACAGGTTAACTTACAAAGTCTTGGATTTTTGTTGTTATGTCTTCCTATGCTACTCAAGGATGCCAAAAGCTAGAGATGCTATGATGGGGGCATAATCTTTTTCTTTGTTTGTTGTTTGTGGTTCAAACTTTAGTAATGTGACAACTTTTGTCTAATGACATGATCAGCAAAAGATCATCGAGGACTTCAGAGGTCTGAACATGAAAAAGGGCAATCCTTGTCTATTGAAATGCAAGAAGTACTCAGGTAATCTAGATTCAAGTTTGACTAGATGCTTGTATCAACTTGCTATATCAAAATCCATGTAAGGAATACTCAGGTCATCTCGGTTTAATTATACCTAGATGCTTGTATTTTCTTACAAGATTTCAAAAAGAGAAAAGAAACACAAAGTGCCCAATGATGAAAGAAAAATACTTGCAATATCAAGATGACAATCCACATTCATCCCATATCCAAAAATCCATCTCAACCATGCAATAAGAAAATCCTACAGTATATCAAATGGAAATCCTCATTTCTTTCATTTCCTTTCTTCCACCTATCTATATCATCTCTGTGTCAATTGAGTACATTTGGACATCAAAAACATAGCATAGGTAACATATCATATCACATGAGATAGTCATTCACATGATTAAATCATCTACATACATTTGCATATGCATATAATCTCAAAAATCAAAGGCATCGATAAATACATATAGGGCTGCAATAACATTTTCATCCATCTAGTGTGCATCACATATATAAAGCATCATAAGATAGGTTACATCCATATATCATATCAAAAATCAAAAACATAAAACATGTACATGTAGAACACCAATAACTGCTGTATATCGAAAAATTTGGATTTGTAAATGGAAATGATCAAACAATTGAAATGCATAACCTAAACCCAAATAATTCAATACCTCGAAGATGCAATATGAGCTCGATTGATTGATCGCTTTGTTGTGTTGATTGCTCGATTCCGCAGCATAACGTTGATAAGGATGCAAGCTAGATGGATTGAAGATGATGGATGAGGACTTGAGATGAAAATTCAGCAGAGTGAGGTTGCATGAAGAAGAATCCTGAAAAATCCCCCCTCCTAATGGCTCAAGAGAGGCTTGTTTTATAGGAAAGGCTTGGTTCCAATGGATGGCTAGGATCAATTAGGGCTTTAGATGAAATGGATGGATAGGATTGAGTTAGGTTTCCTTGCACATCAAGAAATTGTAGTCAATTGACATGTGGCAAAGGAGGATAAAGCTTAGGTGTGCTTGTGTAGATAAATACTAAAATTAGGTCCATTAGTTGTGCATGTGAAGGATAAAAGTTGTAACACATGATTGACTGGACAAGTGTTGGAATGTGATGAAAGATGAGTGTTTAATTCAAATAAAATATTTGAATTAGTTGCGATATGAGTTGGATATTAATTAAATAAATAAAATTTATTTAATTAATTGAGAAGTTGAATAGGATGAGATAAGATATGATGTGGAAATTAATTAAATAAATAAAATTTATTTAATTAATTGGGATGGGGATAAGATAAATGGGATTATGCATGTGAAATTAATTAAATAAATAAAATTTATTTAATTAATTGGCTAAGTAGGATGAGGATGGGATTGAATGGGATTTAATTAAATAAATAAAATTTATTTAATTAATTGGCTAATGGATAAATGGGATTAAGAGTGGGATTAAGACAAAATGCTACATGATGTCTAGGATAATGTTTTTAACTAGGTGTTGTAGGACATGGACAAAGTTGGGACAAATTTGGGTGTCTACATTTTGCCCCTCTTTGAGATGATGTTCGAGATGATGAGCTTTGTGTCGAGTAACATCATTTCAAAGAAGTTAAGGTATGGATAATTGATAGGGATGCTGATGATGATGGAAAGGATAGGTTGGTGATGCCCCCTCGAGAGGATAGGTGAGTTGGACAAACACGGGTATGCTCTCGAAAAGAAATGGCTTGGCTACAAAAGAAAGATAAGGGGATAGAAGAAATGATGATGCGTTATGCTGCAATGAAAGTGAGCAACCATAATGTTTTATATAGCACTAGACGTTATGCACCAAGGTATAAGGATCCAAGGTGACGTTGTGTCTTGTGCCCCAGCATAATACAACCTTGTCTAGATACAAGATATGAATATTAGCTGGATTGATACTGATATGATGCAAATGCAAGATAAAATGATAACACACACAAGCAAGCAAGCAAGCATGCACAAATGATACAAAAAAAAACAAGGTATTGCCCCTATCAAGCTGTAAACCAATGATTGGTTGATTGTTGATAGTTGAGAGTGTTGTCATTGCGGGGAAAGCTATATCCCTAGATCAACACAAGGTTGTTTGCTGAGTTGGTTGGCTGGTTGATTGATTGATTTGGCTTACAACAAGGCTAGGATCAAGACCATTGATTGTGTTTGGATAACTTGGCTTGATTAATTAACTTGATTGGTATGGATTTAAGGATTGACTTGCATTTAGATCATTGCTTAGAATGATTGGAAGATGATTGAAAGATGATTAGATGAAGTGATGATTGGATTGATGTGCTATGATAGATTGATTGGAAGAAGTTGTTTATTGATGATGTATAAGATAGATGATAGAAGAAATGATGAGAGAAGAAAGAGGAAAATCGCTTGTGCCTGAATCTGGGCACTTCCTTCGTACTCCAGACTGCCTACATACCCTATATCCACGGGATCAAGGCACTTAACGATGGAAATGAGATGTAGTTCTAATTTTTGTTTGATTGATGATGATCAAAGATTGGGTTGAATTGATCAAGTTATGGATTAATGAAATGTTGATGATGTGATGATATCTGGTGGATTGAGTTGTTTTTGATTTGTTGAAGTGATTGGATTTGTTTTGATGGCTAGCTTGATGTGCTTTGGTGTTGATGTTGATGATTGATAGGATTTGTTTTGATGGTTGGATTGATGTGCTTTGGTTGTGATGTTTGTTGTTGCTGGGTTGATTGTTTTGATGATTGGATTGTTTTGAATGATGATAGTGATGCTGTGATGATTAGAGTGTCCACTCAATCTAAGCATAAGCAAGTGTTCTCAGTGTGCTCAAAGGATGCAAAATAAACAAGGTATTGCCCTTGTCAAGTCATAAACCAATGATTGATTGTTTCATTGATAATGATAGATAGTGTTGTCATTGCGGGGAAAGCTATATCCCTAGATCAACACAAGGATGTGGGAAAGCTATATCCCATTGATGATGATTGATTGGGCTCATGACAAGATTAGGATCAAAAACTTGTTGATTTGATTGGATAATGTTCCTTGATTGATTAGCTTGCTTCATATGGATTAATGTGACTTGGATTTAAGATCATTGCTTAGATTGATTTGATTGATATGATTGGAAGAGGTGATTGATTGAAATGGATGAATGAATGTTATTGATAGGAAGAATTGATGATTGATGATTGAAGATGATGATTGATGTTGATGGAGTGGGTTGTTTTGGATTGATGATGATTGGTTTTATTGCTTGGATTTTTTGTTGGCTATTTAATTTTTTGGATTTTTGGAATATTTTGATTTTTTTGGATTTTTAAATGTTTTGGAACATCGATGGATTTACAATTTGGGTAGCCTTTGTGCTTGATACCAATGACAAGGGAGAAAACCAAGTCTAGGTGCAAGGATGGATGAATGGGATTGGATGTATAAAAGGATGGGCTCATAGTAAATGGGATGACAAGGTCATGATATATGGATGGGATGGAAGGTTCATGAGAGTTGGATGGATAAAAAGGATAGGCCATATAAGGTATGGACGTGTGCCTCATGATAAACGGATAGGTAGCTTATAGTGGAAAGATTCATGATAAATGGATGGGGATAAGCTATAAGATGGAAAACTTGTGATAAGGATATGCTATAGTGGATGGATCATAAGGGAGCTAGGATGTGATCTTAAAAGGCTATGTTGCATAGGAAGAACTTGCCCCATTCTAGATGGTAATGCTTAGGATTTTACATGACAAAGTTCATGACCAAGGGATGACATGATGGGTTTTACATGACAAGGTGTATGATAGGTGGATAAGGACAATATGGATTGATGAGGAAGGTATGAGGTATACCAAGAGATATCCAAAGCATGTTTCAAGATTTTCCCCCTATGTCGTCATCAAAATTAAAAGGCAGAAGGATGGATGAATGGATAAATGGGTTCAATAGGATAGGCTTGTTTATGTAATGGCTAAGGATGGTAGGATGGTAAATGATATAATGGGATAGATAGTTTGGAAATGGATAGGTTGGATGAGACAATGTGCCCCCAAGTGTAAGTGACATAGAAGATCAACCTACACATGACGCCTGTTTGCCAGGTTTTCATCATGGTACTTATCCAAGGCGCCTGTTTACCAGGTTTTCACCATTGGATGAAGGGCTTTCTTTTTACTTTTTTGACTTTTTTCTTTTTCTTTTATTTTCTTTATTTTCCTTTTTTTTTTTTGCTTTTAGATGCGTTGACAATTACACATGGTGCCTGTTTGCCAGGTTTTCACCATCGTAATGGATAGGAGGGACTCAAGTGGCTAGTTCAATGAATGTTGGTAGTCCCATTAGAGATAGATGATGTCTTCGCATGGACCATGTCAAGTGTGCTCATTGATGTTGATAGGGGGTTGCATGGATGGGAGATGGATTAGGTGGATAGTAGATGATGAAATGGATTATGAAAGGTTCATGCAAGGATGGATGGATAAAAGGATTATGCAAAAGCATGGACCAAAGGAAGGCAATGGGGAAGATTTGTAGGATAATGGATGAAGGATGGGGAGATGGAGGCATGTGGGAATGTTTTGGAATGGAAGGGAACCATGACCAATGGTTGCACACACCGTGATAAACATTGAAGCTTTTGATGGGATGGTGGTGTAGGAAGCAATGGGGTTGTTTGTTTGGGAGATGGTTGATGAAGTGATTTAGGAACCCACATAGATTTAGTATTTTTAGTGCTGTTGTTTTGCTTGTGAGATTTTTTAAGGGAATGGAAGTTTTGGATGGAAGTAGGCTTTTGGATGGAGATAGGTGATTGGAAGTCTCGAGATGTGGAGGAGGATGCCTCATTTGCTTTGTTGGCTATTTGCTTAGGAACCCAAACCATTTTTCTTTTAGGCTTTGCTTTTGGAGGTAAGGGTTTGGATGGTTGCTTAGATGTGGATGAGGATGCCTCATTCGCTTTGCTAGCTGTTTGCTTAGGAACCCAAACCATTTTACTTTTAGGCTTTGCTTTTAGAGGTATGGGTTTGGATAGCTTTGTGAATGTACTTTGCTTAGAAGATGGATGATTTAGAGACTTTTCACATTGATATCCTAAGGCATGAGGGTCCTTAGGAGTTTTAGTTGGATTTTTGGCTTTATAGGTAGAAGCATCAAAATTTTTGCTTTTGTATCCCATGGGGTGGGTGGAGTGGATGGAATGATTGGAAGCTTTATGCTTAAACGATGTGTGCTTTTGTTGGCCATGATTAGGGATGTAAGGATACTTATGAATGATATGTATGTTAGGTGTTGGAAGCAATGGTGGCAAGGTGGATGGAGGGATATTTGGAGTTGGTAAAAGTGGAGGCAAAGTGGATGGTGGAAGGTGTATGGTCACATGCTTTTGACATTTATGGGATGATAGAGGTGAAATGGCAACATATGTCTTGGGTATATGATAAGGTTTGCGATGGAAAGTGGTAGGTTTAGGATGCATGAAGGGATTACCAACATCTTGGCCTTGTTTACCTTGGGGTGTGTATCCAAGGCCATATGAGCATGGAGGGATTTTGACATGGTTTGGCTCCAAAATACCTTGTTCATAAAGGCCTAGACCTTTGCCTTTGTAGTTCATGTTTTGGAGGATGCGATTGACTATGGGACTAGATGTGTTTTGGGAACTAGACTTGAGTTCTTTATTGGATGGAGAAGATGAAATGGAGGACAATGGTTGTTGTTGTCCTAAGGAAGAACATTCATGGAGGAAGGTGGTAAGACCACTAGGACATGATGGTGGACTTGAAATGGGATCGATGGTAGATGTGGATGGAGGATCATTAGCATTGTGTTCACTAAGATCCAAGTTATTTGTTTGATCTTCTATGCTTATGTGTTCTTGAGAGGCACATGTCTCATTATGACAAGTGGATGTTTGCTCATTATGGATAGGGCTAGATGGAGGATGACTAGGAGCAATTTGGATATCTTGCTCATGGATGGTTATGGGATTATGGATAGGATCAAGGTACTTTTTAATAGGTTCTTCATCACAGATATCATCTTGATCATGAGATAGATAAAGTTTTGCCAAATGGATCATCATGGTTTTCATGATCTTAGCTAGAACCTTGATCATAACTATGAGCAAAAATAGGATTAAGTGGGCTATAAAAGGGATAAATTTGCTCATGAATGAGGTGATGGTGATGGCTAATAGCTTGAGGGCAACCCATAAGTAGGTCATGGAGAGGTGGAACTTAGAGGTGCTTTGATCTTGATTAAGACTAAGGTTCAATATTTCCACATGTTTAAGATTATGCTCTTGACATACCTCTTGACTTTGGATGGAAATGGAAGGTTCTTGAGTGGACTTGATAGGCTCTTGATAGTTATCAATATGAAGGCATGATGGCTCTTGACTTAGGCTTGTGGTTGAAGACTCTTGAATAGACTTGTTGGCTTGTAGGTCACATGATGGGCTTAAAGGGCTAGGCATGTTAATGGAAGGCTCTTGAAGAGGCTCAAGGATATGTGAACCACATGATGAGCTTATAGGATTGGACATAACATTTGGAAGTTCATTGGTAGGCTCATGAATTGGTGTTTGACATGGGGGTAGTCTATTCCTAGCTAGTAGCCAATGGATCACATCCTTTGCAAGTGTATGGGTGGATGGAAAATATAATGGATGGATGATAATGGTAGATGGTGTTGGATTAGGATTAGGATGAGGATTAGGTTGAGAGCTAATTAGATTGGATGGATTAGGATTTGGACTAGATGGGGATGATGTGGCACGATTTCCCATTATAGGTGGGTACACCTTGTAGACAATTGAGATAAATAGTGGGCATTGATTTGTATTATGGCCTTTGGTCCTATGGTATGCACAATAATCATGTTCATCATATGGACTTTCTTCACATGGTTTGACTTTAGGAAGTTCAATGAGTTTTGCTTCAAGCATCCTTTGTAAAACTCTCTCAGCTGCATCCTTTGGTGAACGATTAGAATGACATGGCGAGGAAGGTAATGAAGGGCTTGGTGATTTGGAGGGTTGATGGACCAATGGACTAGGAATAGGATCACATGGTGGTGTTGGGATAGGATTAGTTGGCTCATGTGTTGGTGTGTGATTAGATGACGAAGGCCACTCTAGATTGGTATCTCCCTTATCAAAGGTTATTGGATCTTGCATAGGATAACTTGGGCTTGTTTGATTTATGTACAAGGGGCCATTGGGATTTGCATGTGTTTCTTGTTGCAGATGTGGACTTAGGTCTATCAATGGTACTTGATGGTCTTGTTGAAAATGTGTACTTGGACGTGCTTGATTTATGTACAAAGAGCCATTTGGACTTGAATGTTGTTCTTGTGATATCACTTGATTGCCTTGTGGATGGGCTTGATAATGCATTGGAATGGTGGTATGAGGGATTGGATAAGCTTGAGGTGGATGTTCATAGGTTGATGTGGTATTGACTTGGTGGATAGGTAGATTAGGTTGATATGAAGTGGATGGATATGACATGTGGCTATGAGGTGGATTAGGTTGGTAGTGAATAGCTAAGGATTGTTGTGCTTGTCGAGCTTGACTAGTGGCTAAAAGGTGTTGGACTTGGGCTATGGAGTGTTGTAGTTGAGGTGATTGGCTTGCATGGGGTTGAGCTCTTTGGAGGAAGAATTGTAATATTTTAATGGCATCTTGGTTTAGGGGTTGTGATCCTTGATAAAGACTTTGGAGGAATCTTTGGAATTTGATTTCTAGGTCCTCTAGTGTAGACATGTTGTCACCACGTGTTTGTCTTAAGTCCTTTTAGCAGGTGCTTGCTTAGGTATTTTGATGATGATGTGGATTGTTTGGATGACTTGGTTATGTTTGGGATGAAAGTGATTGGATTTGAATGTGTAGGATGACTTGTCTTTATGTGTTTTGGTGTTTAGAGCTTGATGTGGCAATATTCAAACAAATGATTATGCATATACACACATGAATTCACTCACGCAAGACACATAAGCAAGTTGTAGTTTGGAAGAATGTGATGATGGTTAAGCAAGCACGTGAAGACACTTCAACAAGTCCTAGTTAAGGCAAGGCCACTATCACAAGGAGGTTCTAATGAAAATCCGGGGGACCGGCACCCCACGAGCATCCAGCAAGCCACTTAAGACTTTAACTAACCCTACTAGGAGTTTTAATATACACAAAGGTACACCTCCTTTCGAGTTAGCACTGTATGGTGAGCGCTAATACCTGTTAGACTTGGCTTTCGCCTTATCCTCTAATTTTTATAGCGGACCGGATGAAAGTACCGCTTGAGGTCGTTCCCTTGGGGTGGATACCAAGGCAGGCCTCTCTAAGGTTAAACAAAAGCAACACAAGTAAATGTTTTTGATCTCCAAGTTCGTGTTGGGACGCGAGGAGAGAGCATACACATTTACTTGGTCACACTCGCATGGGGTTCATTAACCTTAGAAATTCCATGTGTGATCAAACAGTTCAAGCACTTGTTCGTTTTAGATCCAAATCCAAATGTGATGAAAGACACTTGTTCATTTTATCCCAATTTCTCGATGATGTGATAGCAAACAATGTTCGTTTTAATCCCAAAATCTAAATGTGTGATCAAACAAGATTAAGAGATGAAATATTAGAATGAGTGCACCTGATACAATCGCTTTCCAATTTGCTGTAGATGTTGATGCCAATGCTGCTCCAGCTCCTTAGATGCCCTTACAAGTCACCAATTCCAAAAAGAAACAAGTAAACTTGCAAAGAAGATGATTACATGAAAAGATGAAATCTGAAAATTCTAATGAAAATGATCTGATACAAGAGAATAGATTGCACAAACAGAAAGTTCAGGAGATTCTAAGCAATTTGAAAAAAAGTTTCGCTGAAAAATGATCAAAATTGCTCAAGTTATGCTCAAATGAAGTTTGCAATGAACCTAAACTTTAACTAATAAAAAAGACTGAAAAATAGTATAGTCACCTAATAAAAGTGGTACAGTTGTGAAGTTTGTCCTCCCAGCTTTCCAACAAGTCCTTGTTTGTGTGATTTTGCCTCCGTATGTGAAAGTTATGATAGAAACACCAAGATGCACAATGACAGCAACCAAAGGCAAATTACAGTTGCCAGATGCGACAAACTGTTTATCAGAAGCGACAGTTGTTTTACCAAGGTGATCACTTGCAGTTCAAAAGTGACAAGGAAAAGCACCATATGTGATCCACTGTTGATCAAAAGCGACCTGTAGTTTTCAACAGGCGAGATTCTGAAGATTAAATGTGATAAGAAACATACCAGATGCGATCTCTGTCAGTTTATACGCGAGGCAGATAAAGGCATAAGCGACCGATTGCGAGCTAAAAGCGAGCAGTTGCGGGCTAAAAGTGACCTGTATCTGTGAAACACAGTCAAAACCCTGTCTTGCATAGGCGAGCAATATCAGATCACAAGCGATTCATATCCGTTTAAAAGCGGCATCTTCAGATTCATAAGCGACGCGGTTATATCCTAAAGCATCCGGTTTCGGGTTAAAAGCGACCTGTCTGCAAACACAAAAACCCTAGTCTACACAGGCGATCAATGTTAATTCAAAAGCGATGCATATCTGCTCAAAAGCGGGTACTATCAGTCCATAAACGATACGCATAACATCAAAAGCGACGACTATTATTTTAAAAGCGATCCCAATTAATGCCGAAGCGATCACTGTTAGGCCATAAGCGATTAATTCAGTTGAAAACCCCACGCAAACAGCAAAAACAACAGGCGGGTTCTGTTAATACAAAAGCGATCCAAATCATATCTAAGGCGATCAATATTGGTGTAAAAGCGATCCAGAAAATGATAGGTGCGGCTGATCCCAGTGCAAAAGCGATGTCGATATGCAAAAAGCGGCAAATTTTTGCTCAAAAGCGATGCAAAAAAGAATGGAGGCGATAGATAATAGCTCATATGCGACTAAAAAAAGTCAAAAAGCGACAAACAATAGCCCATAAGCGATCAGGAAAGTTTCAGGAGACAGAATGCAAGTGTTAACCATAAGCGACCAATTTTACCATATGCGGGCTCTTTTTGTTCAAAAGCGAGCACTGTTTGCTTAAAAGCGAGCTAGATTTGACCATAAGCTACTGCTGTTTGCCCAAAGGCGAGCTGATTTAGCCCAGGCGACTGCTGTTTGATCATAAGCGACCTGAATTACCAGAAGCACATTGTTGCAGTCCGGTTGTTGTTTTCTTCACCAAACGCTCCATTTTTCATCAAATTTAGGCAAATTTGTACTCAAAGTTTATGGAAACGGCCTCCCGGACGCAATGGTGAGGTTAGATTTGGGTTAAGAGATCATCTACATACATTTTTAGCCAAATCTTTGCAAACTAGGGTTAGAAAAATGTAAATTTTTGCTACAAAAGCTTACAAAAATGAAAGATTGGCGCTCCAAGAGATCTAAACTTCATAAAAACAACTCAAACAAGAGAGGTTAATCAAGGACGTGAGTCCCACCGGGCGTGCCAAATGTATATCGAAAAATTTGGATTTGTAAATGGAAATGATCAAACAATTGAAATGCATAACCTAAACCCAAATAATTCAATACCTCGAAGATGCAATATGAGCTCGATTGATTGATCGCTTTGTTGTGTTGATTGCTCGATTCCGCAGCATAACGTTGATAAGGATGCAAGCTAGATGGATTGAAGATGATGGATGAGGACTTGAGATGAAAATTCAGCAGAGTGAGGTTGCATGAAGAAGAATCCTGAAAAATCCCCCCTCCTAATGGCTCAAGAGAGGCTTGTTTTATAGGAAAGGCTTGGTTCCAATGGATGGCTAGGATCAATTAGGGCTTTAGATGAAATGGATGGATAGGATTGAGTTAGGTTTCCTTGCACATCAAGAAATTGTAGTCAATTGACATGTGGCAAAGGAGGATAAAGCTTAGGTGTGCTTGTGTAGATAAATACTAAAATTAGGTCCATTAGTTGTGCATGTGAAGGATAAAAGTTGTAACACATGATTGACTGGACAAGTGTTGGAATGTGATGAAAGATGAGTGTTTAATTCAAATAAAATATTTGAATTAGTTGGGATATGAGTTGGATATTAATTAAATAAATAAAATTTATTTAATTAATTGAGAAGTTGAATAGGATGAGATAAGATATGATGTGGAAATTAATTAAATAAATAAAATTTATTTAATTAATTGGGATGGGGATAAGATAAATGGGATTATGCATGTGAAATTAATTAAATAAATAAAATTTATTTAATTAATTGGCTAAGTAGGATGAGGATGGGATTGAATGGGATTTAATTAAATAAATAAAATTTATTTAATTAATTGGCTAATGGATAAATGGGATTAAGAGTGGGATTAAGACAAAATGCTACATGATGTCTAGGATAATGTTTTTAACTAGGTGTTGTAGGACATGGACAAAGTTGGGACAAATTTGGGTGTCTACAACTGCATCATCATATCAGCATAAAACCATGTCCAAATGTACAATATATCAAAATATCTGTCCATCTCTCAGAGTCATATCATACAATGTATACAACGTACAAAAAGATAGTGATACATGTCTCGGGGAAAAATAGTACATATATGGGCTATCTTAGCCATAAAAATGTGTACATCAAATCAAAAATCAGTACAAATGTCCAAGTCTGGCTAACCCTGTTGCCGTGGAGCACTGCTTCCTGCACCGCCCTCTCCTTTGTCTCCCCTTGACTACTGGGCCCCCCTCACTGATGCCATAGATCAAGATCCACCTGCCCTCTGTGATGCTGCAGACTGACTCCTGTAGCTAGGTGCATGCTGATCTACTGACACTGCCCTGTGGTATAAACCTCTGTAATACTGAGCCTAAGCCTATGCTCTAGCAAGCTCACCTTGTATCTGGGCCAGTTGTGTCTGTGCCTGCCACACCTGTGAAACCAAAAAGATAGATGTACCATCTGTACCCATGGCTACCACTGCTGCAACTCTCTCTGCTCTCATTACCTGCACACTAGCCAAGGCTATGTCTCTCTCTGGATATCTCTGATATCCATCCTACATCTGCCTCCCTCTGAGACTCCGTTGTTCTTAGGTGGGCTCTCAACTGCCTAATCTGACCCTGTAAAGCAACAATGGCCTACTGCTATAAGTCAGGCTACGGAGCGTGCCCTACCTGTCCCTATCCTTGTGCCACCTGCTGTGCTGGCACCTACCCCAACACCTGCTGCTATGCCACCTATTATGGTGGTGACATCTATCTCTACAGTGCCACCTGCTGTACTGGTACCTGCACCTACCCTGCAGCCTGCGGCTGCGCAATCGCCTGCTGACTCGAAGGTCCCTCCCTAGACCTCCTCCTCTGTCTCGGTCTAGCTCCTCCTCCTCCTCTTCCATCCCTACCATCATTTCCCTGACCTCCTCTCCCCCCCTCTGTCTCCCCCTCCTCCTACTAGCTCCACCCTCATCCTCTAAATCCTCCTCATCTATACAAGGAGCCAACTCTCCAGGTCCTGAATATCTGGGAAATGGATGAGCGGAGAACCACTCCTCATAATCTGGCATCATGCCCACATCTACTGTATCCCTCCTCATGGACCAAGATACATGGGGAATCTACTGAAAGTCTGCCAACACCTCCTCATATGATGCCACAAGACCCCACCTATATCTCTCTACATGGGTCCTCACGAATCGCGCCTGCCCCTATGGCTTGCCCTACACTATGCCAAATTGCCGTTGTACCCTGCTAACAATCTACCACTCTAATATGTACCTCATCCTACCAATGAGCCACTGAGTCTGGAAATAGTATGGCAACTCATCAGCCTCATCCTCCCATACCTCGTAGTCTAGGTATGGACACCAGATAACCTAATCTACATTATCCAACATGTCTCCAATACTCAAGCTTTCCCAGCTTATGCTGGGAAATCACGCCTGCATATCCATAGCTGTAAGGCTTGCCTCTCTACCTATGAAAAAGACATATTGGCCACTTGATAGCTATGTGTTCCCATAACCAAAACTGCAATAGCGACACACTTGCTGACAAGCTGGCCCTCTGTGATACACAACCTGGTACATATCTCTATACAAGTGTGCTAGCACACACACACCCCATGCATACTGAGTCCCATTGGTAATCATACTCTCCAATACCCTTCCCCAACCAGTCAGGAACCCGTGGGACCTCCTATTAGGGCATACTATGCCTCTGATTAGTCCTGCCACTATCCCCGGGAAGTAGTCATAGAAGTCATGAATGTCCTGCCATGAAATCACCTACTCAACCAACTCTAGGTCATCATACACTCATCTGCACTTAGCTAATCTAGTATCACACTATGACTTGTACTCTACCAACTCTCCCTAAATAGGGAGGTACAGAATCTTGTACACGTCCTCTAGACTAATCGCCATCTCCCTAGTCGGTAGATGGAATGTCCCATCCTTGCTGTGGAATCGCTCCACCATTGCAGTCAACAACCCATGATTTGCATGAACCTCAGGCATGAAACAAATGTAATGCAAACCCATAGCACCTAGAGCCTCGCGGTCCATCTCTATCAACATATACCACTGCAACAATGACAAAGGGAACTATTCTCGTGACATCAAGGTATCCCGAATATCCTCCTACAACCAGGCAAAGTATAGCATCAAAGAAATCCATATCCAAGAAAACCTGCTCAAAGAAATCAAAATTATCCTATCATTGACTTAACACATCAAATTAATCAAAATAACATATCATCTCTTGACTAGATTCTCAGCAATCTCAGAGATCGCTTATCAATTGACACATCGATCAAGATGCCAATTGGGTTAATTTCATTAAAGTCAACTAATTTTCCTAGTGCAAATGCGCTTATCCAGTTGGCAAATGCGCTGATCCATATTAGATACGCTGCTTCACCTTGAATGCACCAGTCCTTGACGTGTATGCGCCATTCTGGCACATGCGCCATTCCACAATGGATGCATCAATTCTTAGCCTATATGTGTACATCTATGGTATGCGCCATAAGATCTCTCATATGCGCAACTTAGCAGCATATGCGTCGAACTGTAGTTCGGTGCATCTATCCTAGCTTTTTTTCCTAAGCATTTATTGACCTAATAAATGACTTTTAGTGAGTTTTGACGAATTACATATCGGTGGTCCTGCCTCAGCTTGTCGATTGACCCATCGGATGCATTCAAACCAGTGCTCCTCGTGCAATATATCCATATCTCTGTCGACTGCTCTAGCTCCCATACTCTCCTAAGCTCTCAAAGACTAATCAACTAAGTACAAGTGTGCAAATGAATAGAACTTGTGGACCCAGCCCCTATACATAGCAAGTGAACTATATCTTACTATGTGACAACTGTGACTACTTCCCATATCTATTCCTCTGAACCATATCTTGTGTTTCTCCATCTTAACCTATTTTTCCACCTTCGTCTTCATGAGATTGTTCATCTCATACCTTCTGCCTTCTTCCTGTCCAATCTCCCAAGGGGGCATCCTGTCATTAAAACTTGTACCTGGGGCAAACTAGGGCATGCATCATTGTAAAAAATTCTTATTCTTTGAAACAACGTGATAAAACACATTGCATCAAAGAGGGGCAAAATGTATACACCTAAAAATGATATGACTCTACAGAAATAAATATTTTAAATATTTATTTCATCTTAATATTCCTCTATCAATAAATAAATAAATAATTTTATTTATTTGATTCATTTTCTCCCATTTAATTAAATAAATTACATTTATTTAATTAATTTCATCTATATCAACTTTATTCTTCTAAATAATTAAATAATTTTAATTATTTAATTAAATCATCCATTCTTCTAAATTTAAATAAAATGCAAATTTATTTAAATTAAATCTCCAAAAAAAAAATATATTTAAATATTTTATTTATTCTTCCAAATTATCTACAAGTAATTAAATAAATTTATTTATTTAATTATGCTTTCTTATCTTCTAAAAATAAATTCTTCTTGTCACTCAAAAAAAAAAGTTGAGTTAACTGATTTAAAGCTATCAACAAAGCTCTTAAATTAGAAAAATATATTCTAATTTAAGAAATAAAAAATCATCCTCATCAAGAAAGCAGTTAACTCAACAAAGCATCTTTTTGAATGACACATGTCCTTCTATTCGCGCATGTTCTCTCAAACATTCTCCTCCATTGATCTTTTTATTTCTTCTACACTGTTGATCCTCTCCCACACAACTCTATAAATACAACCCTTTTCTTCTATTTAATATATCCAATTTTTGAGTAAACTTATGCTGTAGAATCCATAGCGTGTCATTGGCACCCCACTAGCACATCACTTCATCTATCATACATTCCATATTGTGTTGAAGCTCACCTTCAACACAACAAGTATCCGAACCATTTCTCCTTGTCATCTTGAGGAATCGAAGCAAGGAAGCAAGCTTCCTGAGGGCCATCTTCATCACCAAAAGATCAAGAAAGAATAGGCAAACAATGGAAACTGCAAGGTAAAAGGTTGTGAGTATCTCTCTTATTTTAAATCTTCCTTATTTGCATGCACATTCCATTGTTGTTTTGGGTTTTTATAATTAGTTTTATTCATCCCATTTTACCCATAACAACTAATATAGACTGTTATTTTGTCTCTCCCAAGCTTTATTCTATGTTTATTTCAGAATTATACGTTGGTATGTTGGCAAGAGACACTACTACACATGACAAGTGTTGTCATTAATGGCAACTAAGTCTATCCTACAAATCCGCATTACATGATTTGTTCATACTGGAAGTCAGAGTGAGGGTTTGTCTAAGTCTAGGAGTCAGAAATAGAGCATGTGACAGGGTCCGATATCTTATTTTGGATCTCTCCGGTAGTACATCACAATGTGCAGTGGATCTGAGGGAGTAATAAGGATTGTCAGGACTATCTAAATCTAGGAATTTAACCTCCGGTGATGGAGGATTCAAAAACTATAAGCATCTGAGCATTAGGCTCCAGTTAGTCAGTATAGTCAGAAGAAGAACAGTCTAACCTAGTATTTGATCTTGGTTCGGATGAAGAAAAGTTGTTGGTTAAGTAATTTTTGATAACTAGTGGTATTGACTAACAAGGTTGATGATTTGAGAACACAATTTTTTGGTCTGCATTGCTAATTATGCATGGATTTAGCCGACAGAGTAGAGGTCTTCATAAATGTTCTAATTTTTCTCTAAGCCAACTATAGTTGATAAAATTTCTTGATACGGATATATATAGCCGATGGATTCGAGTCTTGTTGTGTGTGTGGTGTGTGATGATGGAGTAAGTCCAAAAAGAGCAGAAGAAGTACAAAGGAAAAAATCTAAGCCTAGATAATAGCAGAAGAGTGAAATAGAGTAGAATAAGGTTGAAGTGTGTAAGATCAGTATTTTGAGCTTAACTGGAACTGAATTTCTACATTGGTAGATGATATTCATTAGTTCAAACATTTTGTTATCTTCTTATAATCATTTCTATAGGCAGTGAGCCTCTTGGAGTAGTGAGCTTTGGGCAGTGAGTCCTGAAGGCATGTGCCTTCCCCATTTGTAATAATTTTAACAGAGTATAAATTCTTGTGGGTTAACCCCCACCGTGGTTTTTCCCTTAACTGGGTTTCCACATCAAAAATACTAGTGTCAAGTGTGTTTATTTTGTTTATGCTCATGTAATAGTGATTCTTACTTTTCATGGTTATATCATTAATATGTTAATAAGTGGTAAAGAAGAAGTAAACTATAGCAAACATTAAAGTTTTAAGACAACTGATTCACTCCCCCCTCTCAGTTGTTTGCCCTAATTCCAACAATTGGTATCAGTGCGAGGTTCCTTGGAAGAAGCCTAACATCTTGAGGAAGATCTGGCAAGGTATTACAATGGATTCATACAACCTTGATGAACAACTTCAACTTGCTTTAGATGATCTTGACCGGTCCAGAGCAGAAGTCAAAGAACTGCAAGACAAATTTAAAGATACTGAAGACTACATTGAGATCTTAAAATAAAAATTGAGTAAATCTAATGGGAAGAGGAAGGAGCTACTTCTTCAACTAGGAAAATAGAATGAGGACAATGACATGGATAAGGCCCTGAAAGAAAAGACAAAGGAATGTGGGAAGTCAGCAAAAGAAGTTGTTCTAAAACATGAAATGGAATTCGGGGTGATGAGGCTAACCAAGGAAATTGAAGAAAGAAAGAAGACTGAAGAAAAATTGAATCAATCTCTGAAAGAAAGAACTGAAGAATGTTGTAGATTGGAAAGAATAATTGCCCATCTATAGTCTAATCTACAAGAAACCAGGGAAAATGAAGAAGAACTTGAGAGGCAAATTCTTATCCTCAAACATGACCTAGAAGTTGCAAATGAATAGAAGGAGAAGTTCAAGATAAGCTCAGCTAAAATTGAAGTGTTGCTTGAGAGTCAAAAAAAGGTTGATGATAAGCATGGTCTTGGATATGAGAAAGGTGAAAGCTCCAGATCCAGACAAAGAAATTCTCAATCAAGGAATGGGATAAATAGACCTAGAAGACCTCCAATATGATAGCTTAATGCTCAAAGGTATCCATCTTTCAATGGAAATTGTTTCAATTGTAATAAATTTGGTCATAGAGCTACTCAGTACAAAAGCATAGTAAATCAAAGTGGTCCATCCTTCTTCAGTCAATGCTTCAAGTGTAAGAGGTATGGTCATAGATCCAATGAATGTAGAAGTATAATAATGAATAATTCTAACAATAGAGGAAATGCCAATTCTTTCAATGGCAAATGCTTTGCATGCAATAGATTTGGACATATGGCAAATCAATGCAGATCAAGAAGAAATAAATCAAATGGGTAAAGAAATATTGTGTTCTTCAACTATAATCGATCTGGTCATTTTGCAAGATTCTATAGAAGTAGGAATAATGAAAGAAGAGGTCTGGTAAACAGAAAACTAGATGAGCAGATACAAGACAAAGACAAGGGCAAAATGATGTGAATGAGATCCAAAATGAAATGAGAAAGACATGGGTGAAGAAAAGTGTTATGAATAATAGTAATGGGTCCACACTAGAATCCGGTGCCAACAATTCCTCTCAAAATTGAATTAAGAGCTCTAGCTAAGGGGGAGAAGCATTAAAAATCAAATTCCCCTAGCCAGTAAGTGGGTGCCTGAATCTGGCATGATGAGAGAAAATAATTTGGGTTATTATAGATCATTTGAAAGGATTTCTGGAAGAAAAGAAGTGGATATGATGATTTACAGAGCAATTGAAGATCAATTGTATGCAAAAATAGTGTAATTAGATGTGTTAGGGCAGAGTATTTATTACATAGGCAAATTAGGTTTTGTGGAGCATAAAAAGGTCATTCACTCTTCATTTGAATCACTTTGCATTTGAAGAGAGCAAGAAGAATAACATCTGAGCTGAGATTTCAAGGATTTGAAGTGCGACCGGCAAATTTGCCCACCAGCCCTAATTTTGTGAAAAAGTTATTTATCTACGAAGCTTTGAACTTGTAATCTTTTGCAATGGCTACACCTTTGGTTGTTGATATTACTGAAAGGCCTTGACCCAAATTTAAGAAGCACCCACACAAATCAATAGAAGTTGACCCATTAGGTGCATTTTCAAGTGTTCCATATGGTGTGCTGCATGTTGAATATATTAGGGTCTATATTCATGCGAGCATAGATGAATTTAGGGACTCAAGGTTTGTAGATTTGTTTGAGAGTCATCTAAGGGATGAAAATCATGATCTTAAACCTGAGTATAAGGGCACTGCATGATAAACATTTCATTCAGATTATGGGGTTTCCAACATTCAATGAAGATGAATGGGTCTGGTATGTTTTAAGCCGAATGCATGATGAGTTTTTGTGGCTATTGAAACCATTCAAAATTACAAAGGATGCTATCAAGATTGTGATTGGGTTGAATTCAACCAGTGATTTATCCATGCTGAAATCTATGAAGAACCAGACTATAACTAATGCAACCGGTACCAAATTTGACAAAAGGATAATGACTATTAATGATATTATTGATCTGGATGTCAAGTTTGCTTCAATGGTAATTGGTTACAAAATTTATCATTCCAGTAGGGAGAACTCTGTCTCTGGAATGGCCATATATGCTACATACAAAATTTTAAAAGAAAATGTAGATTATGACTTGTGTGAATTCTTACAGAACCAACTAATTGAGAATTTGAACAAAATCAAGAAAGATAAGAAAAACACCTTTAAATATGGTACATTGGTTCTATATTTATTTTTCTACTTTATGAATGAGGTACCTGGAGTAAAGGGTGTGCACTGGATTAATGACGAGCCAGTTGCTATTCAGATCAAAGATCATCTACACAACATTGGTGACTATAAAGTATAGAAAACTACAATCTGGGGATACTTCAAGAATTTTTAGAATATGATGCATTCTAGAGAAAGAATCCCTAAATTGGTTATTGAGAAGTACAAGAATGAAATATGTTTTATGGTTGGCACTGATCAGTGCTTAATGGAAGCAGTAGAACCTAGAACTATTTGGATCATGCCCATGGGATATGAGGTAGATGAGAAAATCTTGAATATGTATGCTCAACACCTTTTGAGCAAGCCAAAAGACACAACAGTTGAAAGATTTGGGATATATGAGGAGCTAAGTGTAAAACTGCATGTTGAACTTAGAAAACCTGAAATCAATAGGAAAGTAAGAAAATAAGTTGAGCAATTGGCCAAGAATCTAGGCCTCACAAAGGAAGTTGTGAGGCAATTCAGGGAAAGAACTAAAAAGATGAAGAAGGAGAAGCAGGATAAGAAACAAGGAAGTGCTCCAGTAGAATCCTCCTCCACATCAAGGACTACTAGAAGCTCTTATGCTTCCCCTGTTCCCCCAAAACCTACCAATCCTAAGAAACTTGAAGGCAAATCATCTGGAAAAGAAGGGAAAAGAGTGAAAACTAAGGCCACCCAAACATATAAAAGCATGAAAAATGATGAAGAAGAAACTGATTCTAATATTGAGATCAAAGAGTTGAAGGCCTCAAGTACAAATACAACCAAGGTAACTAAGGAGAAGCCCTCCAGAAGCAAAAGGGAAAGCAAGAGGCAAAAGATTGAAATATTTGTTAAAAATCCTACTCTCTCTATGGATGACATCATCAAATCAGTCACTGTAGATGGGAACTTAAGGCCAATGACTAAATTATTTGATTATTACAGTGACACTGATAAGAGGGTCCTAGAGGAAGCAACTGTCAAATATTTGAACATCTACAACAAGGCTTTGATTGAAATAACTTCTGAAATTCCAAGAAGTCTTGCAGATATTCTAGAGTTAAGAAAAGAAAATGCAAAAGGTAAGGACATTGAGATTAGGGAGCATATGTTGATAAATTTGTGCCCTCAGATTACTCCAAATCAGATGAACACAATATTCAAAGAAGTGAAGGATGACTTCAGGAGCAAGAAGAGAATGAACAAACTCATGCTTGGTGAAACAAATGAGATAGTCAAAGATACTCAAGATATTCTCCTGAATACATTAAAAAGACACAATTTTCCTATTGTTGAAGAAGAGATTGATGATGGGATTGACTCCTCAATTCTGGATGTTAAAGAATTGAATATCAATGAGCAGCAAACTAAGTTAGATGACTCCTCTATTCTGGAAAAGGAAACAATGAACAAGGAAGATGAAAAGATGACAGATGAAACTGATGATGCAGGAGGTATTCAAACTCCTCCGGATCAATCCAAAGAAGATACAAAGATGAATGTTGAAGGTGATGATCAAACTGAAAATAATTCGTTGAAGAATATGCAGTATGAATTAGAAGAAGCTAAGGACAAAGAAGAATAAAAGGTCAAGGAGAAGAATGGAAAAGAGGAAGAGATAGCAAAGATTGATTGTGAGCCCAAGAAGGACAACCTGGTTGACAGTACCAAAAAGGATCAAAAAGATACATCATCATTTTGGGCAAGAGACACTGTAGAAGCAATAAAGGAAATTCTAGAAAGAGACAAACAAATTGAAGAAGATCAAGACATTATACAAGGTCCAATAAATTTTGATACCTTATCTCTAGTGCAAAAGTTAAAGTTGGCTTCCATTGCTCAAGCTAATGCTAGAGAAGATATTTTGAAGTCTCACATAGAAGATAGTGAGCTACTTGGTCTTGCATCTAGAATATTGGAGAAGATCATACCCACTTTTTAGAAGGATTGTTCAACATCCCCCTCCAGACATTTAAAGAACTTGATAAACTCTGTAAGTTCTCATTTTGAATCTCTTGAAAATTTTGTAGAGGTTAAGGTTAAAAATGAATTCAATGATAAAAGATTTGATGCTCTGAAAGGGATGCTTGCACTTGATAGAATTGTGCTAGATACTGGTGTAAAGAGTATTCAAAATGCTATTATAGAAGGAGGGAAGGTATATAAATTTTGTTTATCCTATCCTAAAGCTATATAGGACATTGAAACAAAAATAAAGGAGTTTAAAGAAAAATTGTCAAGTGTATCCCAATCTTGTGATCCTCTGACAGTATCAATGATGAGCCAAGAATGTCAAACAATCATCCTGATTGAAGAAATAAAGAAACTGATAAAAGAAAAAGATAATATTGAGACAAGGGTGTGTGAGCTCTGGGGACTAATTTCCCCCAAAATGGAAACAATGTTTAATGCTCTGACTGAAGCACAAACTACAGCTCAGTCAAGTGACCCCATTGATTTGCGGACGACAAAGTCACAAGAATTTCTATTCAGTGACCACATATCAATTTTGAACACTATGAAGAAGAGATGGGATAGTGAGCTGGCACAATTGAAGAACATTTTTGGCAATGTACTTAAGTTTATGTAAATAAGACTTAAAAGACTATTTGTACATATGCGGCTTGGTATGTAGAATTTTGGTGTAAATTTTGGTTGCAGACCCCACCCTTTTCCATTGATGTCAAAGGGGGAGTGAAGAGTAGTGAAAAATGAGGAATCCAGCAAAGGGGGAGCATTGGAGAACAATGAAAAACATAAGTTTACTTAGTAAGGGGGAGTTGTTCTGACACTTAGTTATTTTTCTCTGAGTGTTGCCATCAATACCAAAGGGGGAGATTGTTGGCAAGAGACACTACTACGCATGACAGGTATTGTCATTGATGGAAACTAAGTCTATCCTACACATCCACATTACATGATTTATTCATACCAGAAGTTAGAGTGAGGATTTGTCTAAGTCCAGGAGTCAGAAACAGAGCATGTGATAGGGTCTGATATCTTAGTCAGGATCTCTCCGGCAGTAAATCACAATGTGCAGCAGATCTGATGGAGTAATAAAGATTGTTAGGATTATGTAAATCTAAGAATTTAGCCTCTGGTGATGGAGGATTCAAAAACTATAAGCATCTACGTATCAGGCTCTAGTTAGTCAGTACAGTTAGAAGAAGAATAGGCTGACCTAGTATTTGATCTTGGTCCAGATGAAGAAAAGTTGTTGGTTAAGTAATTTGTGATAACTAATGGTATTGGCTGACAAGGTTGATGATTTGAGAACACAAGGTTTTGGTCCATGTTGCTAATTATGCATGGATTCAGCTGACAGAGCAGAGTCTTCATAAATGTTCTAAGTTTTCTCTAAGCTGACTACAGTTGATAAAATTTCTTGATGCGGATATATATAGACCATGGATTTGAGTCTTGTTGTGTGTGTGGTGTGTGATGATGAAGTGTAAACAGAGCAGAAGTATGAAGAAAAAGATCTAAGCTCAAATTATGGCAGAAGAGTGAAACAGAGCAGAATAAGGATGAAGTGTGTAAGATCAGTATTCTGAACTTAACTGGAACTAAATTTTTGCATTGGTAGATACTATTCATCAGTTCAAACATTTTGTTATCTTCTTGTAATCATTTCTGTAGGCAGTGAGCCTCTTGGAGCAGTGAGCTCTGGGCAGTGAGCCTTGAAGGCATGTGCCTTCCCCATTTGTAATACTTTTAACAGAGTATAAATTCTTGTGGGTTAACCCCCACCGTGGTTTTTCTCTTAACTAGGTTTCCACACCAAAAATCCTGGTGTCAAGTGTGTTATTTGTGTTTTTGCTCATGTAATATTGATCCTTACTTTTCATGGTTATATCATTAATCTATTAATAAGTGGTACAGAAGAATTAAACTACATCAAGCATTAAAGTTTTAAGACAACTAATTCACCCCCCCTCTCAGTTGTCTGCCCTGATTCCAACATGGTATTGTGGGAAAAAAAACCCCTTTCTTAGCTTTAGTTTTTTGTCAAACCTCTATATAGCTTATATGAGTCTATGTGTGTCATTTACAGTCTTGAAGTCATTGTTGTGTTAATTCAAACACAGTTAAAACACATTATAAATCTGGTGCATCACCTTTTTTAAATTCTAGTTATCCTTCTTCTCCTTTTCCCTATGAGTGTAGCATTAGATTTAGTTTAATTCTCTGAGCCTTAAGCTTGGAATGAGGAACCAACCTTCTCTGGAGGTCTAATCTCATCTGCAAGGTCCCACACCTTGAGATCAGTCCCATTGTGTCATTGGAATGCTTGAACAGGCTTCAAGCAAGGTATAATTTCACGTGATAATAGGAAACAAAAAGGTCTCAAATGCATATTTAGGATAATGTTTTTGGTCAACAAGTTCCAATAGTGTGGTCATACACTTATGCATTAAGGAAAGAATAGAGTTTTCTTACATCTATCTTTGGTATGCAACTTGTCATGTGAAATGAAAGTGTTAAATGATGTAATTGTATGGCATGTGTGAAAAAAGGACAAAAGAAGCATGGGGTGTCTTGATGGTGCAGTGATACCAGAAGTCAACAATACCATCATATCTTGTGATGCCATTAGGAATACTTAGTTGTAGAATCCTAAATAGGCATAGCCATAAAAGGAAGATACAAAAGACTTAGAAATGAATCTACATGAAGTTTCCATCCTAGAGAAGGAATAGAAATGAAGAGGATTGTTTTCTCTATTACAAAGAATGCACAAAGATACAACCTTTGCATTATTAGTGAGGTTATTTTTCCCATTTTGAAGGTGAGAAGTAGAAGCATCAACTAAAACTAGTTTATTTTAAGAGCCAATGGACATGATGTTGGCCTAAGGGTATGATTCTACTACATGAATTGGATTCTTGTGATAGGTGTTTGACTCCTATTCATTATCTCACTCAAAGATTAAATCTTCCAGTTGAGTTCCACTCTTATCTAGCACACTCTAATCTTTTCACAATCTAATTTTTAGTGTTTGAATTGGTAATGTTCTATCTTATAATGTCCCTCAAGTTTTTCTAATCCCTCATATTATACCATCACACAACCATTAACACACTAATCTTGTAATCACATGATTAACTCCAATCATTAATTGTGTCTATAACTTATTTGTTAAATGACATTTCTCACTCTAACAACAAAATGTCATGGTGATAAACACAACTATGGTCTATATTGTATTTTCTTTGATATTTTATAAAAACCTTGATGTTATTCAAAGGATCTTTTTGGGATCCTTGTATACTAGCAATAATGCAAACTTATTCTATTTTTCTTTTGCCTTCCTCTCAACTTCTAGTTTTTTGTAGCATTTGCGTCTTTTCCTCATCCTTTCTATTTAGTTCTTTTTTATTTTTGGACCTCTTCCTCGTTCCTTTTTATTTCTTTCTCTACAACTCTTTATTGTTATTTCTTGGTTGTCTTATCCTATTCTATTTGTATTTTTTTCCTTTTCAAATTGTCTTTATTAGCCAATTCTTTTTCTTTCCACTCCTTTATTTCTTTCTTAATCCTACTTTGAATTATATCGATTACTTCCCATATTTCTTTCCTCAATTTGTCTTATGTTTCCTTCAACATTTCTCTTATTAATTATACAATCATTATTTTAGATAAGCCCTTTTAGTTTCCACTTATATTGGGTACATTTCATGATTATACATGTCCTACTATTTGTCCTAAGTTCATTATCATGTTGTACTTAGAGTGCATCTTTTTCCTAAATAGACAAATTATTTCCTATGGTTATCTTATCTAATGTCTCCCCTCTATATTCCCTTTCTAAGACTTATGCATATTGTCTTAGTTGTATTATTTTGAGCATCTTATCCTTGAATCCTATAGGAATTTGATGTATAATCTCATCTTGCAACCTACTTTTCTCCATCCAAAAAAGCTAACATCACCTCATTATTCTTCCCTTAACATCTATGGTAGTGAGATTTCATACCTTTGTGCCACTTCATAAACAAAAAGGTTAAAAGCATGCAAGTTGACCTTTGTCTCTAACATTTGTATCTAAAGTAGTTCTTGTGTACCTTTGAATCTGAATAGAATGAAGCATAAAACAATCTCATATAGTTCTTTTCAAATTTGGATAAGTAGATAAAAGAAAAAAGAAATACACATGATTTTGAGGAATATGAAGACATCAATAAATGTACATCAAAATAAATGTTTTAAATTAGAGAAAAATAATATATGGTCAGAAAGCTAAGAAGTAGACTGACATTATGATAGTGGTTTCATTAAATTTAATTGTAAAATGAGTAAAGTTAATGAGGAAGAAGTTAAAAAGTTCCATTTAATGTGGAAAACATGGTTTTCAGGGCCAAAATGGTGGTCCAACCCCCAAGCTTGAATAACCAAGTCTATTCAAAGCCTAATAGATGGGAATGAAAATTTTGAAATATAATATGACTAAATTATAATGTGCTCATAAAATGCTATGTACAATATGATAAGGGCATGATGCATTGGTTAAAATTATGGTCTTACTATCATACCACCAGGGTTCAAAACCCTACTAGGTTGTTGAGCTCATAGGCCTTGTGTCTTTATTGGGTTTCTAAGCTCATGGGTTTGGACTACCTATGTTAAAGCAAGAAAAAGGTGATAAATGTTGAAATGTGAAGTCAGTTTTACTTATTCCAGTAGTGATGAGCAGTCGACAATGAGATCTAGTTAGTGACCTTAGGTACCCACTTGACAGGACTAAAGGCCAAGGAAAGGAAACCAAAGGTTGTTGGATAGGGGGTTGCAAGAGGGTTGGGAGTAGCCCGCTACCACACCAAAGGCATTTTCCGGTGAGGTAGTTAGACCAAGACAAAAAAAAATTTGATCATGTTCCATATGTTCACCATGCAAAATTGCATGTGGAAGTGCCACTCACACTTTTATGCATGAAAATCTATCTTTTGATTTTGCATGTGCTTTTTCGTGATTATTTAAGCTAGCCAAGATTGAATGCTAAGACATGAGAAAAAGTTTTGTAACTGTGATTTTTCTTCTGAGAATAAAATTGAGAGATCTTTTCCTATGGTTTTTTCCTAGTACATTACTAGGTTTTCCACGTAAATATGTGTTGTCTATTTTGTGCTTTTATTGTTATTCAATTCTGCACTACTTATTTTTCAAACAATAAATGCCTTGGGAAGAGGTCCCCTAATTGTGGCGTCTCTAGCTTGGGCTAGGCTAAAAATCCCTAGGTTTACCATTAAAAAAATGCTATGTATAAAACCTAAATTCTATTCATTTTTGTTATAATGTGCATAAAACAAATGCATTATAATATATGTGTGTGTTATAACATGAGTGTGTTATACCATGAGCACATTATATAGCATTCTCATGTTATTTCTTGGGCTTACCAAGCCACACTTGAGCTAGATCATGAGTACATTATCAAAACACAAGCATGTTTTATTTAATTTGCCTCCAAAACATCTTCTGGCCAATTTTTTCTCATAACCTAGTTCACTCACCCATACCCTTAAAGTATCAAAGAAGAGGAAAAATAGACTCCTATAAGATCAACCTTTATTCTTTTAACCTTCTAGGAATCTAATTTTCTTTACCCTTCTCCTTTGATACTTTAAAAGTATAGGTGAGTACACCAAGTTGAGAGATAAAAAAGTATCCAAGAGACATCTTGGAGGCAAATTAAACAAAACATTCTTGCATTCTAAAACACATAATGTGAGCATGTGTGTTAAGGCTCAAGGATATCTTAATAAGCTCGAGAAATAACAGAAGCATGTTGTAACATACTTGTGTTATAACATGCTCATGTTATAATGTGTGCACATTATGTATGCTATAATAAAAATGCTTGAAATTTAGGCTTTATACATACCATTTTCTTAATGGTTATTACTGGAGTAGCCAAGATCAACTAGCAAAGACTAAACAACTTCCACAAGAGACAATTTTACAAAATAAGCCTAATTGATATATTAAAGAGAAAAGTAATATATATATAAATTGTTGGCAAGAGACACTATGTGGCTTCATGAGTGTTGTCATTGATGGCAAGAAAGTCTATCCCACACATCTGCAACACATCGTATGTCTATACCAGAAGTCAGATTGAAGAGTGTTTTGGTTCGGTGAACAAGAATAGAGCATGCAGAAAGGTCTGACAATCAGGTCCGGATCTCTTAGATGGTGTAACTCAAAAAGTTGTGGACTTGGACAAGTCAAGAGGAGTATCATGACTACTATATTCTAGAGATTGAGCCTTTGGTGATGAATTATGGAAAAGATATGAGCATCTAAGTGTTGGGTTCTTGATAGATAGAGTAGACCTGAGGAAGAGCTGACCGACAGAGTATTAGACTTCAGTCCAGATGAGTAATTGATGTTGATCAAGCTATTTGAGGGATCATACATGGTTGGCTGACATGATCAATGACTTCTATGTCTATGTTTTTGATACACATCACATATTAAGCATGGATTCAGCCAACAGATCAGTGTTTTGTAAATATCTTAAGTATTCCAGTTGCCGACTAGAAAGATGTTAAAATCCTTGGTGCAGATATATATACCAAATGAATTGTGGTATGAAGAAGTGTGTGTGGTGTGATAATGTGTGAGGAAAGGCAGAGATAAGTGTGGAAGTAGCAATACAAGTCTGGTATGTGACAGAACAACAACACTAAAGCAGAGGAAGAATGAAGTGCATTAAATCAGTATATTGAGCTTAACCGGAACTGAACCTCAGCATATGTGGATGCCTCTCACCAGTTCAAACACCTGATTACCTTCTATAAACTTTGTAGACAATGAGTCTCTTGTAGGTAGTGTGCCTATTGTGAGCATTGTGCTCAGGCAATGAGCCCTAATTGGCAAGTGCCATTTTGTACTTCTTATTCTTTTAATAGAGAATACAATCTTGCGTTAGTCACCCCATGGTTTTTCCCTTAACAGGGTTTTCCACGTAAAAATCCTTGTGTTATGTGTGTTGATTTTATTTCTGCTCTCATGATTATGTATTCTTATATATTTTGATGCTGCACTAATTGTTAAAGAAGAAAAGGAAGTTAAGATATTTAAGATAACTTATTCACCCCCCCTCTCAGTTATCTACCTTGTTTTCAACAATTGGTATTAGAGCTAAGTTCCTCTAAACAGAGCCTAATAGCTTGAGGAAGATCTAGGAATCTCAATGGATATGTATGGTATGGAGGAACAACTTCAGTCTGCCCTAGATGATCTTGAGCAATCTCACTCTGAAATCAATAACTTGAAAGAAAGACTCAAACAAGCTGATGATTTCATAAATGAGCTAAAAGAAAAACTAAGTATCTCTATGAAAAAGAGAAAGGAACTACTTCAAAAATTAGCAAGTCAAAGTGAATCCAATGATACTAATGAAGATCTGAATGAGAAAAACAAGCTATGTGAGAAGCTATCAAAAGATGTCATTATGATAAGGCATGAGATAGAATCAGGGGTTATGAGATTCACCCAAGAAATTGAAGAGAAAAGAAAAATTGAAGATAATCTAAAACAATCTCTCAAGGAGAAGACAAAGGACTGCCACCAAATGGACAGAATAATTAGGCATCTTGAATCTAATCTTGAAGAAGCTAGAGATAATGAAGAACAACTTGAGAATCAGATAGACACTCTTAAACAAGACCTTCAAACAACAAATGAATTCAAGATAAGCTCAACTCAACTTGAAGTTCTTCTTGAAAGCCAAAAGAGGGTAGATGACAAGCGTGGCTTGGGATATGAGAAAGGTGAAAACTCCAAATCCAGTTAGAAGAACCCTAGATCAGGAAATCAAAGAAACAAGACTAGAAGACCTCTGGTAAGACAACCAAATGCTCAAAGATATCCATCCTTCAATGGATACTACTACAATTGCAACAACTTCAGTCATAAAGCAACTCAGTGTAGAAGAAGAATGAATCAGACTAATTCATCCTTCTCTGGACAATGTTTCAACTGCAAAAGGTTTGGTCACAAATCTCATGAATGCAAAAATATGCAAATTAACAATTCATTCAATGGTAGATGATTTGCATGAAATAGAATGGGACATATGGCTAATCAATGCAGATCAAGAGGATATCAGTCAAATATGCAAAGAAATGTTGTTTGTTACAATTGCAATAGATATGGTCATTTTGCCAAATTCTGCAGAAATAAAAATCAAGATAAAAGAGGTCCGGTGCATCATAATCAAAATCAAGAAAAGGGAAAAGGTAAGCTAAATATGGATGAAGTTCAAAGGGAGATGAGGAAGATTTGGGTGAAGAAGAGTACAAAAAATAATGGGGATGGATCCACACCAGAATCTCATGCTAATATTCCTTTTGGAAACTAAACAGATGAGCTCTGGCTTTGGGGGAGTCACAATGAAAAATAAATTTCCTCAGCCAGTCAATTAGTGCCTGAATTTGGCACTTGGAATGTTGTGGATTAAAGGGTTATTAGAAAATTATCTAAATAACCCCTAGCAAAAATATGAAAGATCCATATGGAGTTTTGCAAGAGTTTAATCATTCAAGATTGATCTGGTTTGATAGCCATCCGGTAAAGCAGGATCTTCATAGACAGATCTGGTATGATTCAAAATTGAAATATCTTGATTTGTGGATTCATGGCATGATTGGAGGAAGGAAGATACATTGTCAATTATCACTGAAAATGATTCTAAGTGCATCTCAGTGATTAAGAAAGATCTCTCTTAGAACAAGGCAACCAGATGACTTAAGTTGTCCATTTATTGCAAAAGGAAATTAGGGTTTGCGCAGAGATAAAAGGGTTCTTTTACTCATCATTTGCACATTTGCATTCGAGAAGAAGAAATGAAGAGCTCTGCATCAAGTTTTTACAACTTTCTGAAAGATCAACAACAGAATCTAATTCAATCAGCAACCTGTTCCAGCTCTTTTCCATTTCTAAATATCTCTATCTGAGTCTTTTGCAAAGATGGCTACTCCAATGGTTGTTAAGATCACTGATAGGCCGTGCCCAAAGTTTAAAAAACACCCCTACAAATCCCTAGAAGTTGATCCCTTAGGCACTTTCTCTAGCATTCAGCATGGGGTTCTGCATGTAGATGTTAGGGTGTACATCCATGCAAATATTAAGGAATTTGGAGAATCTAAGCTGATGGATATCTACCATAAACAATTAATGGATGAAACTTTTGAACTCAAACCTCAATACAAGGCCCTCCGGGATAAGCATTTTGGACATTGCATCCACTTTCCCTATTTTGTAGAAGATGAATGGGTCTAGTATGTTCTTAGCAAAATACATGACAATTTCATGTGGTTAATGAAGCCCTTCAAGAAACAAAAGATGCCATTAGGGCAATAACTAGATTGCACTCATCCGGTGGGTTACCTGCACTCAAATATGTCAAGAACCAGACAGTAAGTGAAGCTACCGAATCTAAGTTTGACAAAAGAGCAATGACAATAGAAGATATCATAGATCTGAATATCAAATTTGCCTCTATGATAATTGGTTATAAAATCTTTCATTCCAGTAGGGAGAATTATGTGTCCGGAACTGCAATTTATATAGCATATCAGATGCTAAGAGAAAATGTTGATTATGACCTATGTGATCTTCTTCTAAACCAACTGTTAGAAAACTTGCAGAAGATCAAGAAGGATAAGAAGAACTCATTCAAGTATGGTGGCTTAATACTATGTCTATTCTTTTACTATATGAATGAGTTACCCGGATCAAGTGGTTGGGTATGGAAAAATGACAAACTGGTTGCCATACAAATCAGAGACTATATGTATGGACTTGGTGATGCTAAGGCTCAATGCATAGTGCTTTGGGGATACTTTAAGAACTTCCAAAGTATGATGTAGGCCAGAGAAAGAATTCCTCAATCCATAGTTGGAAAATATAAGGATACAATATGCTTCATGGTAGACACTGATCAATGCCTAATGGAGGCAGTTGAGCCCAAAACAGTCTGGATTATGCCAATGGGATATGAGGTTGATGAGAAAATCTTGGAGCTGTATGTCCAACACTTGCTGAGTTAGCCTAAGGATCCTGAGGCAAAAAGGTTTAGAACCTTTGAAGAATTAAGTGTAAAGATACATGTTGAGCTGAGACAACTAGAGATAAAAAGAAAAGTGAGAAGGGAAGTAGAGGAAATTGCCAAAAGATATTGCATATCAAAAGAGGCAGTTGATGCAAATAGAGAGAAAATAGAAAAAGATGAGAAAGAGATACAAGAAGCAAAAAAAGAAAGTGTTTCGGTGCAAGCCTCCTTCCGTACTAGATCCTCCAAGAGCTCTGTACATGCCACCTCTAAGAGCTCAAGATCCTCAAAACTAGAAGCCAAGACATCTAGAAAGGGAGAAAAGAGAACGAAAACAAAGGTGACAAGATCCTACATAAGCCAAAAGGATGATGAAGAAACAGAGTCTGATGAGGAAGTTAAGAAAATGAAGAAGAAGAAGAAAAAATCTGGGGAATCCTTTGCCGGCAAAAACAAAGAAGGGGCAGAAGAATTTGTTGAAAAGCCCACTCTTTCTATTGATGATATCATTAAGGCAGTCACAATGGATGGGAATCTACAACCAGTCACAGAAGTTTATGATGAATATAGTGATACTAACAAGAGGATCATGGAAGATGCTACAGTTAGGTACCTAAACATTTATAATAAAGAATTCATTGAAATCATTTCTTTAATTCCCAAAAGTCTAGAGAAGGTACTTGAACTCAAAAAAGAGAATGCCAAGGAAAAGGATTTAGAGATCCGGGAATAGATTGAAATTCAGCTCTATCCTTCCATTACTCCAAAACAAATGAACATGATCTTTAAGGACTATAAGGATGAGTTCCAGAGCAAAGCAAGAATGAACAAACTTATGCTTGGAGAGACTAATCAAGTAGCAAGAGAAACAGAAGACATCCTTTGGAATGCCTTCAAAAGATTCAATCTTCCTATTATAGAGAAAATAGATGAAGAACCTTCTACCATGGATATTGAAGGATTAAATACATCAAAAGAAGAATCTACTGAGAAAAATGCAGAAAAGCCAAAAGAGATAGATGAGGAAAATTCTAAGGACTTGGATTCCTCTATTTTGAAAGAGGAAGTCCATGAAAAAGTTAACATCTCTCCTCTGGATCCCCCTACAGACTCAAGTACTAAAGGACAAGGAAGAGAAGAGGAGAAATTGAGTCAAGAAGAGGAGTTAAAGGGAAGAGAAGAAGAACAAACAGAGAAGATCCCTGATGACAGTTCTAAGGTTGCAAAAGGAAAGAAGACTCGATCTCTGGCAAGAGACACTGTAGAGGCAGTAAAGAGATTCTTGAACAAAGAAATGATAGAGATAGATGAACTAGAATTATTCCAAGGACCACTAAATTTTGATTCCCTCTCTCTAGTCCAGACAATGAAGGTAGCATCTTTTGCTCAAGCTAAAGCAAAAGAAAGCTTCTAAAGTCTCACATGGAAGACTGTGAGCTAATAGAGATTACATCTAGTGTATTAGAGAAGATCATGCTATCCTTCTAAAAGGATCCTTCAGCCTCTCCATCTGGTAACCTGAAATCTCTAGTAAACTCTGTCAACTCTCATTTTGATTCTTTAGAGAAATCGGTAGAAGAAAAGGTCTAGAAAGAATTTTTGGGAAAGAGATTCACTGAAGTATAGGGACTCATAGCTAATGATAGGAGGACCCTAGATATTGGGATAAAGAGCCTTGAAAATGCTCTTAAAGATGGTGGAGAAATGTACAAATTTTATCTATCTTGGTCTAAAGTGAGAGAATATTGAAAAGAAGGTGAAAGAACAAGAAGGTAAACTAACAAGTTTATCTCAGAATTTTGATCCCCTCACCACATCCATAATGAATCAAGAGTGCCAGGCTATTGCCATTATAAGTGAAATAAAGAGGCTTGAAAAGGAGAAGAAGAATATAATAAGCAAGATGAGTGAACTTAGAGGGATAATTATCCCTAAGTTAGAGGAAATGCATGAAGCCTTAACTAATGCTCAGACCACAGCCCGAACCAGTGATCCGAAAGACTTAAGAAGGGCAGAAGCTTATGTATTTTTGTTGAGTGGTCACATCTCAATTTTGGATAGGATGAAGCAGAGTTAGGCAACCAAATTTGTACAGTTGAAGACCACTTTTGTGAATATACTTAAGTTTATGTAAGTATAACATATATATATACTTATGCGGCTATGTATAGGTTGATTTTTGCAAATTTTGGTGTTTGGATTCTGTATTTTGCCATTGATGTCAAAGGGGAAGTGAGGATTAGTGAAAAATGTGGAATCTAGCTAAGGGGGAGCTCCGGTAAAAGATTGCATAAAATAGAGCATCTGCCAAGGGGGAGTTTGCTGCGACACTCAGTCATTTTTCACTAAGTGTTGCCATTAATGCCAAAGGGGGAGATTGTTGGCAAGAGACACTATGTGGCTTCATGAGTGTTGTCATTAATGGCAATAAAGTATATCCCACACATCTGCATCACATAGTATGTCTATACCGAAAGTTAGATTGAAGAGTGTTTTGGTCTGGTGAACAAGAATAAAGCATGTAGCAAGGTCCGACAATCAGGTCTAGATCTCTCAGATGGTGTAACTCAAAAAGTTACAAACTTGGACAAGTCAAGAGGAGTATCATGACTACTATATTCCAGAGATTGAGCCTTCGGTGATGAATTATGGAAAAGATATGAGCATCTAAGTGTTGGGTTCCTGACAGACAGAGTAGACTGAGGAAGCGCTGACCGACAGAGCATCAGACTTCAATCCAAATGAGTAATTGATGTTGATCAAGCTATTTGAGGGATCATACATGGTTGGCCAACATGATTGATGACTTCTATGTCTATGTTTTTGATACGCATCACATATTAAGCATGGATTCAGCTGACAGATCAGTGTTTTGTAAATATCTTGAGTATTCCAGTTGCCGACTAGAAAGATGTCGAAATCCTTGGTGCAGATATATATACCAGATGGATTCTGGTATGAAGAAGTGTGTGTGGTGTGATAATGTGTGAGGAAAGGTAGAGATAAGTGTGGAAGTAGCAATACAAGTCTGGTATGTGACAGAACAACAACACTAATTAGAGGAAGAATGAAGTGCATTAGATCAGTATATTGAGCCTAATCGAAACTAAAACTTAGCATATGTGGATGCCTCTCATCAATTTAAACACCTGGTTACCTTCTATAAACTTTGTAGACAGTGAGTCTCTTGTAGGCAGTGTGCCTCTTGTGAGTAGTGTGCTTAGGCAGTGAGCCCTAATTGGCAAGTGTCATTTTGTACTTCTTATTCTTTTAACAGAGAATACAATCTTGGGTTAGTCACCCCGTGGTTTTTCCCTTAACAGGGCTTTCTGCTTAAAAATCCTTGTGTTATGTGTGTTGCTTTTATTTCTACTCTCATAGTTATGTATGCTTATATATTTTGATGCTACACTAATTGTTAAAGAAGAAAAGGAAGTTAAGATATTTAAGATAACTAATTCACCCCCCCTCTCCGTTATCTACCTTGTTTTCAACATAAATATGTCTTATATAAATAGGCATTAGAGAGGAAGTAGGAAGGTAGGAGTTAACGACTGAGTACCCCTCCAAAGTTGTGACACTTGTGAGCTAAATGACAAGTGCTCATGCAAGTGGCAATCAAACATGCAATAGGTGTGTCAAAAGCATGAGGACACATGTCTTCACCACACGAGGTGAGACAAACTCTAAAATATCTAAGTAAACTTAATATAAGTGTGAATAGGTCAATCCTAGTAAAGGTGATATCCTAACTAGATACAATATGACCTTATTTACACTAACACCTTCCCTCCTTAAGTGCAACTTAGGGAGAAGCAATGCAAAGATGATGGGTCCTGGTTACTAGGCCATGTTAGGCACCCATGTACAAATAAATTTCTCAAAATTAGAGAAAAGGAGAAAACCCAATGGGAAACAATTCTCCTCTCCAAAAGAGAAATGATACATGAAAAATGTACAAGTGAAGAAGAAAATAGAAGGAGGACTCATGATGACCCCCTAAGGACTACTTTGAACACTAAAGTACAATAGATGTTCCTCCCATTACATGACTTATTCACCACTTCTGTTCTCAACATTAGGCCCTACTACACATCAAAAATATTGATGGCAAACAACACATATCTAGATTTTTGTGGGAAAGGCATAGTTGACATAGGTGACAAATAATTCACTGATGTCCTTTTTGTTCCACAATTGTCACATAATCTTCTTTCCATCTATCAGATCACTAATAGTGGCATAGGGAAGACAATTGAGTTTACTTCAGAATTGGTCATCATTTGAGTTAAGAAGACCAGAGAAGTCATTGCAGTTGGAAAAGTTGACAACTTTTCTTGTGTTTACACATTTTCTCACTTTGTACTTGATGATATTTTCTCTCTAGTTCACACTCCTGAATCAAGTGTGGATAGTTCATCAAAGGTACAGTTTGGTCAATCAAACCTTCATGTTCTTCAAACAAACCAACCATCACCTCCACCATCACCTGTTGCTTCAAAGAGGACTTCTTTACATTCAGTACAACATGATGTTGTCCATACATCTCTTGATCTTGTTTTGATTCCACTAATGGTTTCTATACAGCTTCCAAAGATTTCATTTGAGTCTCTGAATTATTTCCAACATTCAAAGACCTACTTTTATCTTCACACTTAGCAAGATCACATGCACCTATCTGTAATTCTCTTTCTTCCATAGGGAAGAGATATAATATGTTGATGCAACCAAGATTAGCCAACAAAGACCAAACAACCTCCACAAGAGACAATTACATAAAATAAGCCCAATTGATATATTCAAGAGATAAGTAAAATATACAAATATGCTTTGTATAAATAGGCATGAGAGAGGAGGTAGGAAGGTAGGAGTCAATGACTGACTACCCCTCCAAAGATACGACACTTTTGAGATAAATGACAAGTGCTCATGCAAGTGGCAATCAAACATGCAAGACGTGTCTCAAAAACATGAGAACACATGTCTTCACCACATGAGGTGAGACAAACTCTAAAATAGCTAAGTAAAATTAATCTAAGTGTGAATAGGTCAATCCTAATAAAGGTGATATTCTAACTAATACAATATGATCTTATTTACACTAACAATCAAATCATAAGCATGTTATAATGAACTTGCATTATAGCTTAAACTTTTTATTCCCACCTATTAGGATTGGAATAAGCTTGGTTATCTAATCTTGGGGATTGGACCCCCATTTTCACTTCAAAAACTATGTTTTTCACATAAAGTAGTATTATTTAACTTCATCCTCATCAACATTACTCATTTTATAACAAAATTTGACAAAATCACCATCAAAATATCAATCTACATCTTAGATTTTTAACCATTATTTTTTCCTCTATTTTGAATCAAGATATTTATTTTAATTTTTATTTATGTCCTCGTATTCCTCAAATACATATATGTATTGCTTTTTCTTTATATTTTTGACCCACTTAACCAAATTTGAAAAAACATTATATAAGATTGTTCTATGTTTCATTCTATAAACATTAAAAAAAATTCTTGTTCAATTATTTTGGTGGAAGTTATGTGATGCACATGCTCAATGATCTAGTTTTGAAGATACATCCTCTTTGAAAACTCATGAAAAAATTTATAAAATATATATAAAAAATACTTGTAGTAGTAGCTCTTACCTACCTTTCCACCAATTGGTTTTGAAAATTTTAACACAAAAAAGGGGGTGCACTAGACACTATATTATATTTTAGTGATTAAAAGGAACACTTTTATGTGCACTCAATATTTGACCCTCTTAATATTAACCATTTTTAAACACCTCATTAGTTTAGAAACTAGACTTGGAGTACTACAATTCTTGTTCTAATCACATCTTCAAATTTTGAGTATGTCTCAAATTATCAATCCAAGTTAAAGATTAGTTTGTTTTAGGAAAAAATCTGCACTTTTGGCCCCCTTTTATCTCACATTTTACATGCACTTACCTATAGACTTGTATCTCTACTAATGGGTTTTTCTTGGCTTCTTCTTCCTCTTTTAATATTTCCTCTTTATCCTCCTTTATAGCTTGTCTTACTTTTATTTCTATTTCATCCTAGTTTGATAGTTTTAGTATCTTAAAGTTTATTTGGTGGGTTCTAATTATTGTTTTCAACCCTTCAACTATATCATATGTTACCTTATAGGGAATTGGAGGTATTATGGGTGGCCTAGCTTGTGTGGGCAATGTATGTGCATTGTCTATGTCTACTAAAAGGATGATATCATGGATATGTTTGTAATGCCCGCCATGAACACCTTAGAGAACAACATATCTATGCTATGCAAAGTAGGATAATTTTTTTTTTTTTATATGAATAAGATAACAAAGTAATGTTAACACATCTATACACATCATTTGAACTAACGACTTGTCCTCTAAGATTTCATGGTTGCATTACTTGACAAAACAATTAACATAATCTAACACACATCATGAATTAACATCAGTAACTCATTGTAAGCCTAATGCACTAAAACAATAAACATTTACATCTACATAACATCATATAAGTATTCGTCAGAATCTAGTACATAGTTACAATTTCTCCTCACATATGAGTACAACATTACATTGTTACATTATCACTTTTTGAATACATACGTTATGAATCAACTGGTACACCAGACAAGTACATGAATATAGATCACTACCTTCTTAACTGGTACAAGATCTGATGCCTGATACACAAGATATAACCCCCTCACTCATGAACAACGGCAAGGGAAAACCAATGGATAAAAGCTCTTCCACCTGACCATGTGGAACCCTGAGGTCCACCCCCCGAGCTAGGAGATAACATAACGTCTCACTACAACAGACAGTCAGGTAGACAGTAAACTATAAGACAACACATCACATGTCAATATCAACACCACAGTATTTCCAGAGGCAAACACTTAACAAATGGGGAGAGTACAACTAGGGAATGCTAGGCTGCAGTAGGGAGGAGTGTCATCACATGGCTTGTCATGGGTTGTCCTGGTAAGCCTTCCTAGGCCCCGGCCCCCATACAACGGTCATGCCGAATCAACATACCTTTCATGAGGACAAGGTAGTTGATCTTGCCATTCCGGGCCTTCTCATCTCGTCCTTAGCCTGAACGAGCACTACAGGCATGAGTGAGGCATCCAATTATCTTGATTAGTGTGAAATCTACCCAACCCCCTAAATTTATTAAGTTATCACTAGATTAACAACTTCCAATGGGTTACCCTGACAGCCACTTTGGGCGCCGGCCCCACATTAGAAGCCACTCCCCTACCTGCACCTAGAAACCCTATCTATCAAACATAACAACTATCATCATAGCAACAAATATACATAACAATGCAAGGCATCAACCATCTCGCAACCAATCACAGCATAATAAATCACCAGAGCAAGGCATGGGTCCTCTTGCTCCCAAAATTTCAACCATAACCAAGTGTAATCTAGAGCAGGGCATTATCCTTCTTAAACAGTCATGAAAATCATATAAGCCATAAGCAGGGGGAAGTCAACATCACATAAAACCAAAACATGCTCATTCTTCAACCAAAATGCAACAATGCAAGGATCAACCCACAACTACCCCTACTACCCTCTGGAATAAACTTTCACTAGACACCACTAAAACACAACAATCCCCACATTAACATTTACTCTTAAAAACACAACTCCTTCAAATAGACCAATCCAATAACATACCCTAAGTGCAATATATAATATGACATACTAACCATGGGTCTTCAAGCAGTACCATACTCATAAGATGCCCATGAATCAATACAACATTCACTTCAATTATTCTACTATTCCTTGCAACAAGACGATATAAACAACAACATAATTTATTATATCAAATGGGATCCATGAATGTGGACTTCATTATGAATGCAACCAACAACTCATCCAAGTCCAAAACACTTATAACAAAGAGTTAGCACTTATTCTCAACATTTAATTCACTACTAGGAAAAATAGCAATAACCATTACTCGACAAGACACTTGATGAGCAACGCTTAGAACTAAACTATCTAAAGGAGATCACAAATGATTCTATTCTTAATTCAATAATATGATAAGCATATCACTTTTAAACTAAGATGCGATACTCACTAAGAACCTCAAGATCCAAACCCTACATCCTACCATATTTATGATAACTACAGTTCTCATATTAAACTTTTCTTACACAAGGAGTTCCCAACTAGCTAAATTCTAGTATGGATGCCATTCTAGTAAATCAAAATAAGAATAAGTCATAGTCCAACTCAATACAACATCCTATCTTCAAATGCAATGAAGAACAATTATAACCAAATTAGATACTAAACAACTTTAACATAATACACTTGAATTACCACTTATTCAATCCTAAATACAATTTTTTTGTTAGGTAGAATAATTAATTTGAACTCGTATTTAACCACAATTGCAGCATACTATAATGCACTAATAAAGAGTTGAAGAATGTTTCCTCTAATGATAACATTACTATGATGGTACTACAAAAGTCTTATCCTCATTTTTTTTTTTTTGTAACAATAACCCGCAATTAAAAGATTGATTCCCCTACTCATAAAATAATAAACCCAAAATTCTATTAACATCATGATCGACAGGAATTTATTCCTTAAACTATATAAACATAACTCCCTTTTAAAACAGGACAAGGTTATCAACATTTCCTAGAGTTAAAGTCTCATGACTATACATTGCCCAAGGTATCTCTCAAGAGAGCACCAAAGTTTAACTATGCATAAGGAGGTAATAAGAGGTCTGAGGTAATGAAATTAATAAAATGTAAAATATTAACCATATGAACTTAATGATGATATTCAGCGCTAAAGGCTACTACTATTAATTAGCCATGTTTTCCCTACTTAGTAACAAAACATCCACATTCTATACTTCCATTTAGCTAAGCATCGTCAACAAAATAAGAATACAAGATGGGAAGAACCTAAGAGGGAATTTGGTCTATACTTATCTTAATCAAAACCTGAGGTTCACAACATTCTATTTAATTTACGAATAAGGCCCAACAATTTAAGGAACCTTCTTAGAAAACATCAGCAATTCTAGAGTACAAAATATGGTTTCTACAACTATTATACATTACTTCCATAACCTTATTAGAAATATTAATTCTACTTACACAAGATCTGCTTATGCTATGATGATCTAGGTTTATGACATGCAAATAAGGCAACAAATATGCTTCTTTCAAGATTTACATTGAAATGTTTTCTTTTTCCAATTTCACAAGCAACAACCCTCAGAAAAACAACCTTTACATTTAATAAATAAAGGATACATATAATATTTAGAACATACAATATTTACATTTAACCAATAAAGAAAAACATATAATATTTATATTTAATCAATAAGGAAAAACATATAAAATTTACATTTAATCAATAAAGAAAACATATAATATTTATATTTAATTACTAAAGAAAACATGATACCTCAATCGCAATATCCCACTAATGGTAGAATCCTTGAATGAAAATCATAAAAATGAGCAAGTCACCCCCACTCCATGAAGAGTTTTTAAAGAGAAGAAAAGATTAACTTCCTACCCAAAACTAACTCAACCACCCAACTAACTCAACCACCCAACTAATTCAACCAACCACCTCCCCATTTTCGTCACTTTTGTAAGTGGGGCTTAAAGGAGGGTCTAAAAACCTTTTAAAATATTATAAATGACAAAAATAAACTTCATACCTATGTACTTTGGACATAAGACAATTTTTCAAACATAAAATACAACTTAGACCTCTTAAAAACACTTAAAAATTATTTTAAAAGTTACAAGGATAAATCCCACACAAGAACATAATCATTTTATCACATAAAACTAAAAATAATATTTCTTAACATCATGGCCAATAGACCTTAGGGCCCCATGCCTAGGTCAGACATCACACAGAAAGACATAAAGTGGCTAAATGACCACCATCATCTATTGACATAATAATTCTACATGTACACTCAACAAGAAGTGTTAGTACAATATATAGCCAAAATATATCCATCATAAATAACATATTATCACAAATCTATTAGTAACCATAGTGTAATGCTGAATCAATACACTCTTGATCCAATTGTTAGGCTTCGTCAATTGGATGATAGGACTGTCTCCTCTCTACTCTAGGGTCTGGTTAGTGCGTTTACTAGCGTTCAGTGACCTTCCCTTAATTAAATCAATTTAATAGTAGTAATAAAATAATTCATATTCAAACAACTTTAAATAATTATTTGAACTAGGTAATTATCAATTACAAATTTAATCTTATTAAATATTAATAATAATAATAAGAATATTATATGACCTTATTAAATATTAAAGTGGGTCAAATATTAGTATGACTATATAATGAAATATTGGCATACAACATAACCCACTGAGTAGGACAGCCGTCAAAACCCAAATCAAACCTGTTCTCAAAAAGACCAAATCAAACATGTTCTCAAGTCAGGCCAAAATGCACTTATCCAACAAGCTCCATCAAATATAAATCAATTGCAAGACTGACATACTAACAGAACTGACAGGTTGACTAGACATGTCATGCATCCTGATTGAGGATAATGACTTGGGATGTGGGACCTTAAGTTATCTCTGAAACAATGTATCCATTGGGTTCAAGGCATGCTCAGACCTGTTAATTCAGGTGGAGTCGATGCCTGGTACCTGCATCCTGCAACAAATGTCACGGTCAAAGCTAGCACTAGGTGGAAAAAGGAATCACAACATCGCAGGGCGCTCACAAGTGAGTGATGCGACATCGTCCCTTCCACGTCATATCAATCTAGATTAGCTCAACACATAATCATAACCAAATCAAATCTATTTCTTAATTTGAACATAACTCTACACTTAACATACAGGTGCATGAAATCATAAGTGTTAGAAGTACCATCATAACAATTAAATCTAACAGAATCAGTCACATGAGATCCATTCTAATATATAACAATTGTAGTAAGATTGACATCTTAATCATTGGAATGTAAAACAATACCAAAGCCTGCATTATCAGTGCCACAATAGAGATTATCAATAAAACACATTAACTATCATATGAAACCACACATGAATGAAGCATCTATCTATATTGTACAACATCAATTGTTTACCTTACCTTGAATATTCCTATTATTTTACTTTCACCTTCATTCGCCTTGACCAGTTCACCTATACATCCAAGGTGAGAATGGAGGGGCACTACACTCCCAAAAGTATTAACAGAAGCTCTTGTTCCATCCTCATCATTAGGTTCCTTAGCCAAACTACCTGCACATCCAAGGTGAGAATGGAGGGGTGCTACAATGTTTCTCTACTATGCTAGTGGATATTATTTCTTTCGGGTAAATTTCATTTTAGGGAATCAAAATATATGTAAAATTTATTCATTTATTTACCCCATCTTTAAAGGTTTGTAAGTAATATAGTATTTGGCATCTTATATAAATTTGTGCCTTCTAATTTACACTCCCCTAAACTCTAGGTAGTTCTTACAGAAAATATAAAGCAATAATTATTAATAATGAGCCATAGTATAGGCCATGCTTACCCTTTTTCATTTTGTGAGGTTATCGATGAATTAATCCCTCAATCTATCATAGAGATTATACTTTGTTCCATACCCCAAGTTCCAATCTATCTGTATGCTCTTGATAGTAGCTTTTCTATTTGTATACTAAACCTTCCATGTGATAAATATTTTAGAATATCTCACGTTAATATCCTTGATCAAATCGATGGATAGGTTGTATTATTTGTCATTGTCCTATAGTAATCTTCATTATTTGTAAGATATTAATATTTATCTTCTCCTATCCCATTTCTGAGTATCTAACTCTTCAATCATTAACCCTATAACTATGTGAATCACCTCCCTCATGGTCTAGTAGGGTTGATCTAAGTACATGAAGTCCTCATGCACTATGTAATGCCTTAGGAATTTGTGCCTTGTATGTCTATTGATTTTTCTTTGGTTCTTCTAGTTTACTTAGTGATGATGTTTTGTATTGCGATCTATTTGTTTTCTCGATGGGGTTTTGTATTGGGATAAATTTTTCAACTATGTATTATGGGATGCATATGTCATTATTTGATATGTTTGGATTATTATAGTGTTTTAGCTTCACTATTTTCACTATATATGTATATGTGTTGATTGTTATATGGTTGAACATTATGTATTATTTTTAATTTCTGCATCTTGATATCTAGGTCATGCTTATCATAGATGATTCCTAGTTAGATGTATTTTACTATTATTTCATTTGGATATTATGCCACATTGAGTTTTTATGTATTGCTTTGGTTATTTCTATATGGTCTAGGTATGCTTAATGTTTTACCTAAGTGTGTAGGTACAATTTTTCTCCAATAGTGGTTAATTGGAGATGTTTGTTTTGTGTAAAACATTTTGTTTAACTTCCATCTCACTCGAATAAAGTGCGAAATGAGTCTTGTGAGTCCATGTGAAAATCTGGATCCAAAATGATGGAAACTCTAGAATACTTGTGTTATGTTTAAACCCATAAAGTGAGTGATTCCTTTGTATACAATTATTTTATCTTATTATCTTCCATTTAAAGTTATTTTATATATGTTTCATCATGTTTTTGAAATAGTTAATATGCTTTTGGTTAGAAAGATAATAATATTTACCTTAGTGAAAATGGTCTTATGCATTATTTCGTTTCATGTGAAAGAAAATTAAAATAAGTTCATTTGCATTTGGGAAATGAAATATGTTGCACATTTAAATTTTAAATTAATTACAAAGGTCAATGGAAATATATTAACTAAGTCATTTACATTGTAATGGGTTTATTGAAAAATATTGTATGGGAAATATCTTGAGAATATCCATTTTTTCAAAAAGTTATTTTTGAAATAGCTTAAATAATGTGAAAAGAAGGGAAATGGAAAAAGGGGTTTAGAGAATTATGGGACCAAAAAGAAAAATGTAATGCATTTTCAAAACACTTATCTTTTTTTGAAAATTCACTCATTCATTCCTTGTCATTTGAAGAAGAATTTCTAATGTATTTTAGGAAAGAACTATTTGCAAATGGATTGGATTGGGATTGGACTTGGATTGGCCTAGTTGAGATTTGAATGAGAGTTGGAAAAAGAATTTTCTTGGAGTGTGCTTGTTTTCAAAGAGAATTCCTCCATTCTTGTGAGCTTGTTTTGAAAGCTAATCTTCTTGGTTAAATTATGCAATTACAATGAAATTTATTCATTTTGCATGCATACAATAGGTGGATGCATATAGATTCCTTTTAATAGGATTGTTTTGAATGAATTTTATAATCATAATTGCATTGTTTTATTTTTTTGAAAAATGCAAAAATGAGCCAAAGTTATGGTAAAATTTTCTTAGAATATTTATGTGATGTCAAAAGCATGTAGTTGTGGATTTTATGCATCTAAGAATATGCTTGGACTTTTGGGATTTTGTGTATTTTGGAAGTTGGAATTTGAAGGTTTTATCAAATCCATCAATGGTGGATTTGGGCTTTTTCATGGTTTTGGAACCTTTTTTAAAATGAAAATTTGAATTACTTCCATGTTATTGTGTTTTGTTTTTTAGGATGTGTAGTCTGCCTATTTGTTTGTGAATGTGTGTCATTGGACCAAGTGTCATGACTTTTTGCATTGATTTCCATTGCATAACCAAATTGTGATTTTGTGTATGTTGGGCACTTAGGATTGAGGTATAGAGTAAAATAAGAGTGGCCTCTCACTGCACACCATGTTTAAAAGGAACTTGTGGACTAGGCCAAGTGAGACTTTAATTGGAACATAAACAATGAAATTTAATGAGGATTAAATGAAATACACACATAAGCAAGATAAACCTTCACCAAGAGCCAAATGTCATAGATGATTCATGACTTGGAAGAATAGGACATACCACAACTCATTGAGCTTGATGAATATTGTTGGGTGCCTCTATCATGGATAGGAGGAACAATCACCAATGTACATGGCCATCATGCCAAAGTATTGAAACTCCTATTTTTACATCTAGAATCCTCCTCTTAATTTATTCATTAAATTTTGTATCTAACATGTATTGAGACACTTCATGTGTGCATTGATGGCATAAAGTGTAAGGAAGTTAGAGTAGCAAAAACAACTTCCTATGCCAATCTTGAGGAGAGATATTATGAAAACCTTTTTAAAAATTGATCTAACAGTTACATAACTTCTAGAAACACATTCATAATATAAAATAAACAATGAAACACATAACACCAGATATATGAGGGGAAAACCCTTCCAAGTAAAACACCCCACTCCAAAATCTTGCTCAATGTATTATGAATCCAATAACAAGATTACATAAACTTGCAAAGCAAGTTTATTACAGGAGTACCACTAGTAAACAATTCTGGAAGAATTCTAACAACATTCTGATAGCATAACAGTAACGAAAAACTCAACACTCACAATCTACTCCTTAAGCCTTCAATTTATAGACCTCTCACAATCAAGAAACCATTCTGTGGTTTACAAAACCATGTACAAAACCTCTCATGAAATGTAGTGCCTAAGAAGGAAAGATTCTGGTCTAAAATTAGGCTCTCACGCCCAAAGTATTCTCCCCTATTTTTGACCCTTACAAATGTCATAAAATCTGTCATAATATTCCTAAAAATAGACCTTCCATAACATACCACTATGTGGGAATCTTTTGACACCTAATAAACTAATTTTCAAAGAACCAACAATATGTAACAGTTGTAGGAAAAAATTAAATGAAAAATAAATACTACGGGAAATATGAAAGGTTGAGACACCTAATTTCCCAACATTCTCCCACTTGTTGAATACCTTGAAAGAGCCAGGGGAAACATACCATCATGGATTAACTAATAAGGGCCGAAAGGCCCATAGACTCAGAACACCACCTAAATTTCATTGTGCTCATGGGTTTAGTTAATGCATCTACAACATTCGGCACTATCTCTACCTTTTCTAGCTTCACCTTGCCATCCTCGACCATATCTCTCACGAAGTGATACTAAACATCAATGTGTTTGGTCCTGGCATGAAAACTTGGGTTCCTCACAAGGTAGATTGTACTCTAACTGTCGTAATAAATTATAACTGTACCCTATTTCAATCTAATATCTAAACACAAATGTTTTAGCCAAATGGCTTCTTTATAGGCATGAGTAGCTATCATGTGAAAGGAAGCGAGGTGTGCATAAATCACTTCCTACACTAATCTCATGAGGAGAGATGTGTGCAAATTGTTTTTAACCTTACAATTACAATGTTATTAACCCAACAATAGAGATATTAAAGCAATACACATACACACAGAATGTAGAGAGAAGAGAGAGAGACAAGATATACGTGGGGAAAACCCTTACGGGTGAAAAACCCCACACTACAAAACATAGCTCAAATGTATTCCAGTAAACAATCAAGGTTACAATATAGTTTCAGAACCAATGCTCTTGTAGGAGTCTTTGACACTCCTATCTGGAGATATTTTGACATCATTACAGTACCTGTCAATCACATAATACATCTCCTCTCCAAGCACCTGTTTAAATAGAAGTTACAAGGCAAAAATGGACCTTTCTTGAGATGGGCATCCAACTTGGCCTCATGGACCAAAACCCATGCCTAGGGACACTTGTCCAACACTACAACATGGTCATGACACTTGTCACATCACCCCCATCCCAATATGGTCACTTATTCCCAAGTTGGGCAATGACAGATGCTCTTAGGCATCTTACAACTATCATAGAATCCATCATAACTGATAGCATTTACAGTTGTAAGAGAATCTATCATACACTGACTAAAAATAGCATATTCTCTTACAACATGTCATAACCCTCCTAGGAGCACCCAAAGATGCCTTCTTCCAAGACGCCTCGTGACACGTCTTCACCTATCATAGAACATTCCATTTACGACTCTTACATGTCATAGATTATGTCATAGGAATTTGTCAAAGTGCCAACACATGGAAAAATACCTCTACCACTAAGTGGGATGCCTATCTCCTCATGTGAGGACAAAATTACTTGTTGTCACCTTCCATGTAGGATGACACATCACCATGCCAACTCCCACAAGATGACGAAACATGACTTGCATCGAAAATACATTAATAGGCAATAAATAGATAAATACAATTAATTAATACAAGGAATTACCAAGGTTGAGACACCTTAATTCCCAAAATTCTCCCACTTGTCGAACACCTTGTAAGAGCCAATGGAAATGACATAATTTAATTGCTATAGGTTGAGAGGCCCATAAACACTGAACACCATGTGAACTTCTCTATGCCCATTGGTTTCGTCAATGCATCCACAACATTCTTCAAAGTGTCTACCTTCTCCAAGTTCACCTTCCCATCCTCTACCATGTCTCACATGAAGTGAAACTATACATCAATATGCTTTTTTTGGCATGGAAAGTTGGATTCTTTGCTAGGTAAATCACACTCTAACTGTCTAAACAAATCGTAATTTGTCCTACATCAACACCAACATCTAAACACAATCTCTTAAACCAAATGGCTTCCTTACAAGCATGAGTTGCTGCCATATACTCAACTTCTATCATGGACAAAGCAACCACAGGTTGTCACTTACTCATCCAACTAATTGCACCACCAAACATCATAAACACGTAAGCACTGGTGGATCTCCTACTGTCAATGTCACCTGGCCAATTAGAATCCAAAAATCCATGAATACAAATAGAATGCGAAGGCCCTATAGGATTACCATGATAGCATATGGAATACTCAAAAGTACCCCTCAAATATTTGAATACTCACTTAACTGCATCCCAATGTACCCATCCAGGATTAGCCATAAATTGACTAAGGACTCCTACTACTTGGGCAATGTCTTGTCTAGTGCAAACCATAGCATACATCAAACTGCCAACAGCACTAGCATAAGGCACTTTGCTCATGTCCTCTACCTCAAAAGGAGATTTTGGACAATCATTAACAGATAACTTTGTCCCCAAAGAAATAGGAACACACAATGGTCTACAATCTGCCATGCTGAACCTATCCAACATGGTCTTCACATACTTACTTTAGCTTAACAAAAGTTTTATGTTAGCTCCATCTCTTCTAATTTCCATTCCTAGAATGTACCTGGCTGCCCCTAGATTTTTCATCTCAAACTATACTGACAACTAAGACTTCAAATCATAAATCATATTCTTACCATTCCCAATTAACATCATATCATCAACATACAATGCAATAATGAGAATGCGATCATTGTCAAATTTGTAATACACACAATTATCTGATTTTGATCTTAGAAATCCAATCGAAAACATAAAGGCATCAAATTTCATATACCACATCCTAGGAGACTACTTCAAACCATACAAAGACTTCTTTAGTTTGCAAACCAAATTTTCTTTACCTTTCTCTATGTAATGCTTTGGTTGTGACATGTAAATCTCTTCCTCCAAATCACCATGAAGGAAAGTTGTTTGCACATCCATCTGCTCCACCTCTAAGTCATAAGCTACTGCAAGAGATAACAAGAACCGAATAGATGTCAGCTTTGTAATGGGAGAGAAAATTTCACCATAATCAATTCCCTCCACTTGTGAGTACCCCTTCGCAACCAGTCTAGCCTTGTTCTTTTCAACATTGCCATCTGCACCAAATTTCTTCTTGAACATCCCATTTCCATCCAACAGGTTTTTGTCCTTCAAGAAAAGGCACCAAGTCCCAAGTTTTATTCTTCTCCAAAGAAGCTATCTCATCTTCCATGGCCTCCTTCTAGGAACCTACATCTTTCATGCCCATAGCCTCTGTCATAGTTCTAGGCTCATCAATGTTAGTAAGCAAGGCAAAAGCATAACTACAATCAAGCAATGAATAACCAAACCTATCAGGTTGCTTCCTTGTTCGTGTAGACCTCCTTAAGGGCTAAGGTTGAGGTTCTCCTTCTTCTAAGCTTTCAAAGTTGTTAGAGCTCTCTTCATCATCAGATCTCACAAGGTCTATCGGTTTAGTCTTCTCAAGGGTAGAAGGAAATTGAACCACATCCTCTTTCTTTTCTGTCTGTTCTAGTTATAGAACAATGGAAGAAGGTGTTAGCTCTCTAAAGATAAAACTTCTGCTATACAACACTTTTTTAGCCATAGGATCCCAAAGCTTGTATCATTTCACACCGACACCATAGCCAATGAAAATACACTTAACAGCCTTGTTCTCCAATTTTGACCTTTTCTCCCTAGGCACATGTGCATATGCCTCACAACCAAAAATACAAAGATGTCTAAATGAAGGATTCTTACCAGACCACATCTCCATAGGTGTCTTACCAACAAGAGCTGATGTAGGAGGCTTGTTTACCAGGTAGCAAGTAGTGGCTACAGCTTCAGCCCAAAAGTTTTGTTTGAGGCTTGCTCCACTAAGCATACTCCTAGCCCTCTCCATCAGTTTCTTATTCATCCTCTCTGCAACTCTATTTTTTTGTGGGGTGTATGGAGTTGTCTTATGTATTTCAATCCCTAGTTCTTTACAGAACTTATCAAACTCTTCTAAACAAAACTCACCACTATTATCAATCCTCAAACACTTAATCTTTTTACTAGTCTGATTCTCAACAAAAGCTTTAAACTCTTTGAACTGACTAAAGACTTTAGACTTGCTTCTAAGAAAATAAATCCATGTCCTTCTACTGTAATCATCTATGAAAGATACAAAATATACAGATTTAGAAATCAAAGGAACACTAACAGGACCAAACACATCAGAATGAATAAGGTCCAACACACCAGAAGACTTGTGAGAACTAGAGTAAAACTAAACATGGTTTTGTTTTCCATATATATAATGTTGGTAAAAGTCAAACTCAAGATTACAATCATTTAACCTGTCAATGAGGTTTTCATTTTTTAGGGTTCTAAGACCCTTCTTACCAATGTGGCCAAATCTCATATGCCATAACATTGTCTTTTCAGCAGGAAGCTTAACTTCCAAAGCATGAGCACCCTTGGGTACCCAAAATGTACTACCATCATAATTTGTTACAATAGAGTTTTTCACTACCGGTTCCAATGGTGGGGATGAATTGACTGTAACTCTTTTCTTTGAGTTAGAAGAACTATTGTACTGTGAAGTGCATGCCTCCAGATGAAATAGAGTACCTCTCTAAGTACCCTTCGCAAGCACCATAGATCCTCTAGTCATCTTGCATCCATCCTTCGAAAAGACAACCTGCACAACTGTATCATTCAACTTACTTACAAAAAGTGAGTTTCGTGCCAAGCCTGGGATGTGCATGACCCCAGTGATCCCCTTCACTCGTCCATCAGGGAATCATATTGAGACTCTTCCACGACCAACAATCTTTAGATGAGAATCATCACCCAGCTACACTCTTCCACCATCGAACTCCTCATACTTCATGAACCAGCTTCAATGTGAGGTCATGTGTAATGATGCACCAGAATCAATCAACCACACATCATCAGATGCATGGGTGTACAGGGCTACGATGAAGGCATCACCATCATCTTGTGACTTGTCAGAATCTAAGCCTGGGACATTCTTCTTCTTCTTTTTCTTTTCCTCTTTGCATTCCTTTTAGAAATGCCCAGTTTTTCCACAGCTCCAACAAAGAGCCTTGGACTTTCTAGGAGATTTGGATCTCCCACAAGATTTGGATCTACCCTTCTCAACTTTCTTGTCCTTATTTTTCCCTTTCTCTTTGGGTCTTCCACGAACCACAAGAGCTTCTTTGGCTGCTCCAGAGGACTTTCTCCACATCTCTTTAGATAACAGCAAAGATACCACTTCATCCATTTTGAAAGTGGATGTGGTGCTCCCAATAGCCATAACAAGATGATCCCACGAGTTTGGAAAAGAACAAAGCAAGGTCATACAATGATCCTCCTCCTCCATCTTCACACCAACGGAAGTCAATTGTGTAACTAACATGTTGAAAGCATTCAGATGATCTGCAACAGATACTCCATCCTCCATCCTCAGATAATATAACTTCTTTCTTAGAAAATCTTGTTCACCAGGGATTTGGCCTGATAAACATCTCCCAACTTCTTCCAAAGATCTTTCGTGGTCTTCTCCTCATGGACATTTAATAAGACAAAATTAGCTAGACTAAGTCTTATGAGAGCCTTAGCCTTCTGATCTTTGAGATCCCAATTAGCTTGTGCCATTACAGTTGGTTTTACACCAGAAATGGTTTCCCATAGGTCTCGATCAACAAGCAAGTCTTCCATCTTAAGTTTCCATAACTCAAAATTTGTGTCGTTAAACTTCTCCACTTCTAATCTTTCAGATGTGCCTGCCATCTCTTTCCTGCAACAAGATTATAGAATAATCTACATAGACTCTCACTCAATCTAAGATTAGCTAAAAAAACCCCTACCCAACAACTAGGACCAAAGGTGATCAAGCTCTAATACAAACTAAAAGGAAGCTAGGTGTGTGGAAATCACTTCCTACACTAATCTAATGAGGAGAGATGTGTGCAAATTGTTTTTAACCTTTATAATTATAGTGTTATTAACCCAACAATAGAGATATTGCAGCAATACACATACACACTGAATGTAGATAGAAGAGAGAGAGACACAAGATATATGTGGGGAAAACCCTTACGGGTGAAAAACCCCACACTCCAAAACACAACTCAAATGTATTCCAGTAAACAATCAAGGTTACAATATAGTTTCAAAGCCAATGCTCTTGCAGGAGTCTTGGACACTCATATCTAGAGATATTCTGGTAGAATAAGAGTACCTATCAATCACATAATACATCTCCTCTCCAAGCACCTGTTTAAATAGAATTTACAAGGCAAAAATAGACCTTTCTTGAGATGGGCATCCAACTTGGCCTCATAGCCAAAAACCCATGCCTAGGGACACTTGTCCAACACTACAGCATGGTCATGACATTTGTCACATCACCCCATCCTAATATGGTCTCCTATTCCCAAGTTGGGCAATGACAGATGCTCTTACACATCTTATGATTGTCATAGAATCTGTCATAACTTACAGCACTTACAGTTGTAAGAGAATCTATCATACACTGACTAAAAATAGCATATTCTCTTACAACATCCAAAGATGCCTTCTTCCAAGATGCCTTGTGACACATGTCTTCATCTGTCATAGAACATTCAATTTACGACTCTTATGCGTCATAGATTCTGTAATAGGAATCTGTCATAACCATTTTGGTCAAGATTCACTTACACACTAGTCAAAGTGTCAACACATGGCAAAATACCTCTACCACTAAGTGGGATGCCTATCTCCTCATGTGAGGACAAAATTACATGTGGTCACCTTCCATGTAGGATGACACATCACCGTGCCAACTCCCACAATATGACAAAACATGACTTGCATCCAAAGTACATTAATAGGCAATAAATAAATAAATACAATTAATTAATACAAGGAATTACCAAGGTTGAGACACCTTAATTCCCAACATCATGTACTCTACCTCAATATTGGACAAAGTGACCACAACATATCGCTTGTTCATCTAACTGATTACACCATCACTAAGAGTAAATACATATGCATTGGTGGACCTTCTACTATCGACATCACTAGCCCAGTCTGAATCCAAAAAACCATGAATACTTAGGGAATGCTGATCTACTATACCATGAAAACAAATAGAGTACTCTATTGTACCCTACAAATATTTGAAGACCCTCTTAACTGCATTCCAATGTACTCTTCCAAGATTAGACATAAAATGAGAAAGAACTCCCACTGCTTGGGCAATGTCTAGTCTTGTATAGACCATAGCATACATTAATATTCCAACTGCACTTTGGTAAGGCACTCTGCTTATTCTTCCATATTTGATGGGGATGTAGGATATTGTGAAATAAAGAGCTTTATTCCCAAAGTAACAGGAACACAAAGTGGTTTACAATCCTGCATGCTAAATCTTTTCAAAACTAAACAAACATACTTACTCTAGCCTAGCCATAGCTTTCTGCTCTCATGATCTCTTCTGATCTCCATCCCAAGTATGTGTTTTGCTACACCAAGATATTTCATTTCAAATTTCATAGAGAGCTAAGATTTCAATTCTACAATCAAACATTTGCCTTTCCCAATAAACATGCCATCAAAATATAAAGCAATCACCATGAATTAATCACTGTCAGATTTAAAATATACACAGTGATCAGATTTAGATCGCACAAATCCCAACTCAGAACATATGTATCAAACTTCTAGTACTACATCCTAGGACTTTGTTTAAGGCCATACAAAGATTTATTTAACTTACAAACCAACTTGCTTTTACCTTTCACCACGTAGTGCTCTAGCTCTGTCATATATATTTCTTCCTCCAAATCACCATGAAGGAAAGGTAATTTTCACACCATTTGTTCCTCTAGTTCATAAGTTTCTGCAATAGATAATAAAAACTGAATGGATGTCATTTTAGCACTAGGAGAAAAGATCTCACTGTAATCAATACCCTCAACCTAAGAGTATCCCTTTGTAACCAACCATGCCTTATACTTTTCAACATTTCCATCTAAACTAATATTTTCTTAAACACCCATTTACATTCAACATGTTTCCATCCTTTAGGCAATGGTACTAAGTCCCATGTATCATTTCTTTCAAGGGCTTCCATTTCTTCATCCATGGCAAGTTTCCATGACTCTGCATCATTCATACCTAAAGCCTCTTGCATGGATTTCAGTTCATCAATGTTAGTATTCAAAGAAAATATGCATTTCCAATCATCAAGTAAGTACACATACCCTTTTGGTGGTTGCCTATGCCTTGTAGACCTTCAAACAAGCTGAGGTGGAGGTTCTTCCACTTCTTCATCCTCTTCTTCCTCTTCTAAAGATTCAGAGCTTAATGAGCTTTCCTCAACTTCTTGTCTATCTTAGGGCCTCAATTCAACTTTCTCAAGCATAGTAGGAGGTTGAATCCAATCCTTTTTTTTTGTTCAGTTACTTTAATTTGTTTTGGTTGTAAATTAGCAGGAGAAGATTTAGTCTCTGTAAAAATAACACTTCTAGAATAAATTACCTTCTATGCAATAGAGTCCCAAAGCTTGTATCCTTCCACACCATAGCTGTAGTCGATGAAGATACATTTAACAACCTTATAATCCAATTTTGTTCTATTCTCCTTAGGAACATGTGCATATGCCTCACAACCAAAAACTCTTAGATGTCTTAGTGAAGGCTTTTTCCCTGACCACGCCTCCACAATTGGTGTTTTATCAACAAGTGTTGATGTAGGAGATCTATTGATCAAATAACAAGCAGTGGGAATAGCTTCAGCCTAAAACTTTTGTTCTAGACCAATTCCACTCAACATGCTCCTAGTCTTCTCCATCAACGTTCTATTCATTCTTTTTGCAACTCCATATTGTTGAGGAGAATATAGAGTTGCCTTTTGTCTTTTAATCCTACAATCTATACATAATCTATCAAAATCTATAGAATAGTACTTACATCCATTGTTAGTCCTCAAACATTTAGTTTTCTTTCCAGTATGAGTTTCTACCATAGCCTTGAACTCCTTAAAATGACTAAAAACTTTATATTTACTCTTGAAAAAATATACCCATGTCCTCCTATTGAAATCATCAATGAAAGTAACATAATAAACTGATTTACCATATAATATGTTTGAATAACATAAAGGAAGCAACAATACTTTTCCCAAATTATATTTATTTCCTATGAAAAAAAGTCTCTTATGTGACAAAAATGTGACAAAATGAAGAGGTCTTTCATAGAAGACCTTTGCATTCTCAACAAAGTTTATTTGCTGAAGCAAGTAGGGCAAGAAGTCATTTCTCCTTTCAACAGTCTTCAAGATTAGGGTTTCGAAGATCTTTCCAAAATGATGTGTAGTATCCTTTTTCGTTTCGGTAGGGTAATGGCAGTTCTTACAGTTTTCAGAATAAGAGTAGGTTTTTTGCAAATAAGTTTTTTGCAAATAATTGAGCTGGGGTTTTAGGAAAGGTGGAAAATGGAAGTAGAATTCACCAGGTTTGGAGGGAAAAGCTAGTTCCCCATAAAGCAAATTCTTATGAAGTAACTATTGAATCTGATGCTAGGGTTTCTCTTGATATTGTTAATATTCAAATACCAGAAGATTTGGTGAACCCCTATATTCAAGATCTTGCTACAAGGGCAATTATAGGTAAGGTTTGGAATTCAAAACTTAATTCTGATATTTTTCTTAATTGGATTAGGGTTTCATGGAAAGGGGTTTCTAATGTTTTTTCCCTACACAAGGATTTATGTGTTTTTACGGTAATTTTTGAGAATGGCTTTTTTCATGATGAAACCCCAAAACAAAAATTGTGGTTTTATCAAGGTAAAGGGATTTGTATTCAGAAGTGGGAGCCTCATTTGGACCCCATTAAAGCTAATATAAATTTTGTCCCATTCTGGATTTCATTGCCAAACTTACCCCTTGAATATAGAGATCTCAACATTATTGAATTTTGTGCTAAGAAAATGGGTTTTTTTATAAAACATGATATGTCTAATTTTCAAAAATTGGAATTGCCAGTATGGTTTTCTATAATTTTAAATACTTCATTTCTATTCCCTAAATTTTTGGAATTTCAATCTAAATTTGGATCTTGGAGACAAATGTTTGCTTTTGAAGATCCTATGATCATGGAAAAGCCAGAGATTTTTGAATCTAAATGGGTCTGTGAGGATTTAGAAAAAGACAAAATTTCATGGGAAGATCTTGATTCTGTTAATCTTTGGGAAGCATCTTTAAATCATTTGGTCAATTCCTCTAGTTTGAATGAGGGACAAGATTATGTTAATGGTCCAGCAGATGAATTTTCTTTTGAGTTTGACATTGGCAAAAGGGAGGAGTAAGATACTCCTAATTTTTTTCATAAAGAAAAAGTGAAAAAGAATTTATTTCCATCACTTAATAGGGAGGAAGATCTTTGCATGTCAAATGGTAGTCAACAGGATGTTTCAAGTTTGGTTAATTTTTCTTTTTCTGAGGAGGAAGCAAAATTTTTTGTTGATAAGACTATTCATAAAGTTGCTTTTGATCTTATTGATAAAATTATGGATGAGGTAATTACAAAAGAATGTCATGAAGTTGTAGGCGAGGGTATCTCTCTTTTCAATAACACTTCTGAGTCAAACTTGGCAATTGATAATTAATTACCTATAGAGAAACATGATTGGAAGGTTCTGTTAGGTGATGCGATTGGTAATGAGGTTTTTAACCCTGCTCAAAACTTTTCCATTCCTCAATCTGTCCCTCAGGTTCCTCTTAATGATGGAATTGATAGTGAGGTTTTTGATTTTTCTTCAAAATTGTTCATTTCTCAAACTTCTATGTTGCAAGTATGGGCCTAACCGGTGTTGTCATTGATGTCAACATACTCCTGTTGCATTGATGAAAAGGATTGGATGAGTTGAGTGCTAAGGATATTGAGAAAATTAGTCCTAATTAGGAACAGAGAAGAACAGTGAAGACAGCAAGGTAAAAGTCTAAGATAAGATGAGGATCAGAGGATGCAGTTTAAAGGGTTTGTAGATATGTGTCTTAAGGTGATCTAGTAAAGATTTTAGAGGTCCGCATGAAGATCTGAAGAAGTTGTATCTGTTCAAGTAAAACTGGTTCCGACAGGTGTTCAGAGGTGGCAGAGTGATACAGATAGGTCCGGTGAGATCTAGAAATGCATTATCCTATTCTGCGGATTTGAGGGAGTGTTGAGGAAGTCTTTGTGAAGTGTCAACTCGACTGGTTCATGGTTTAAAGGTCCGCAAGCATCTATTCCTTTGTGATAGTGATGACAGACTGTGTTCTTAAGGTTCTAGATGAAGGAGAGAAGGATTTCAATAAACAGATGAAGTGTGGATGTTCTTAGTGATTCAGGCAATCTTGTGGAAGTCTTTGGATCGTGTCCAGTTCGTGTTGGTGGTCCGCATTGGAGTTGGAGCTTGCAATTGAAGAATAACTTCCAGATGATGGTGTTCTTCCGGAGACTGGCTGACCGGATGAGTTACACATCCTACGAATGTTCTTGTAGATGTTTTCTGACTTAGATGATTATTCCTAAGTTGATGTCTTGTATAAATAAGGATTGTTAAGTCATTTGAAAGTGTGTCTTGTGGAGATGTGAGTGTGGTAGCAAGGAGGAGAGCAAAAGGCAGAGTAGAAGTATTGGGTTAAATGGAACTGATTCAAACATGGCGAAGATGCTATTCTCCAGTTCATGTATGTGATACTTATTACTTTGTAGATAGTGTGTCTCTTGTAGGCAGTGAGCCTCTTGTGAGCAATGTGCTTAGGAAGTGAGCCCTAATTTGCATGTGCCATTTTGTTCTTTCTATTCTTCTAATAGAGAATACAATCTTGGGTTAATCACCCTGTGGTTTTTCCCTTAACTGGGTTTTCCACGTCAAAATCTCGGTGTCTTATGTGTTGATGTGTTTCTACTCTTGATTTAATGCATTATGTTTCAATGATTGATTTATTGATATGCTGCTAAATCACTAAGAGGATTTAACTGTGTAATTGAAAAGAAAGTTTTTGACCACTGATTCACCCCCCCTCCCTCTCAGTTGTTTGTCCTAAATCTAACAATTGGTATCAAAGCTAAGTTCCTCTAAAAGAGCTTAACCACTTGAGGAGATCCAGGATGTTGTCTTATAAGAGAGATAGTCTGAAGTTTGAAGGAACCAATTTTAATCTTTGGAAAAGTCGCATGAAATGTCACTTGCAATGTATGGGAATGCAGTACTGGAACATGGCTTCAATGAAGTATACTCCTCCACAGGGTGGCCTGAAATCCCAAAGTGAAATCACAGATGCTGAAAACAATCTGTGGACTATAGAAGCTCTTCTAAGCGCATTATCTAATTCAGAGCTTTCAAATGTTGTTGACCTACCAACTGCTTTTGAGATTTGGGAAAAACTGGAACTTTTGCATGAAGGAGACAAGTATGTTAAATGTGCAAGGCTACATAGTCTAAAAGAAAAATTTAAAAATCTGAAGATGAAAGAAGATGAAAATATCACTACTTTTATGCCAAGAGTAAATGAGCTTGTTTGTGGAATTAGATGTGTTGGTGGAGTCTTGGATGAAGATGAAATTGTTGGAAAAATTCTCAGATCCCTTCCTGCTTCTTATAAAATCAAGGTTGCTGCCATTGAAGAATTTAGAGCCCATACAACTGTCACAATAGATCTATTGGCTGGTAAATTGGCTGCATTTAAAATGACTGAGTTTGGAGATGCCCCTCCCATGGCTGAATCTACATTTAAAGCTAGTGCCTCTGTAAAAGGTAAACAAAGGTTTGATCCAGGAGAGAACTCTTCAAGGAAACTATCATGGTATGAAAAAGAAAGAAAAGACCTGGAAGAAGAAGAAGCAGAAACTGCTTAGCTTGAAGCCCTTATTGCAAAAAGACTACCAAGAGGATCTAGTAAGTATGAAGGGAAATTGCCTTTTAAGTGTTTCAACTGCAACAAGATTGGTCATTTTGCCTCAAAGTGTCTGAAAAGATTTTCAAGGCCAAATCCTAACAGATCAAGGTTCCAAAAGAATTGTTACTATGTTCATGAAGAGGATGATAATGAAGGAGTAATAGATGATGAATCAGAGACAGGAAACAAATCCAGAAGTGATTGGGTGTTTATTGCCATCAAGGAAGAAGATCCAATGCCCTCTGAATCTGTCAATCATAAAGTTGTAGAAAGAGCTCTGGCTGTCCAAGTTGAAGAAAAGGATGATTGGGTCATTGATAGTGGATGCTCTCACCATATGACAGGTGACGAAAATAAGTTCTTAGATTTGGAAAGGTATGAAGGAGGAGTGGTAAAGTTTGGTGATAATTCTACTGGCAGAATCAGAGGTAGAGGAACTATTTCTTTTGATGGAAAGAACAAAACTGGTAATGTACTATATGTTGAAGGATTGAAGCACAATCTACTCAGTGTTGGATAGTTGGTGGACAAAGGCTATGATCTCCAATTCAAGAATGGAAATACAAGATCTTTGAAAGTTCCAGAATAGTGATTGCATTCAGTACTCAGACAAAAGGTAATATCTTCCATTTAGTTGGTACCGATAAAAGTTGTTTATTTGTGCAAATTGATCAGAGTTGGTTATGGCATAGGAGGATGTGTCATGTGAATTTTGATAATATCATCAAGATAAGCAACACTTAGGCTATAAGAGATCTTCCAAAACTGGTGAAACCTACAAATAGTTTGTGCAAAGAATGTCAGTTGGGAAAACAAAGCAGAGTCTCATTTAAAATCAAAGAATAATCTTCTACCGAAATATTGGATTTGGTTCATACTGATCTATGTGGTCCGGCAAGAATCAAGAGTGTGCAAGGTGATAGATACTTCATGTTACTAATTGATGACTACTCCTGGATGATGTGGGTAACTTTTTTGAAAGAGAAATCAGAAGCTTTTGAAAAATTCAAAATATTCAAGGCTATGGTAGAGAATGAAACCATATTAAAATTAAGGTGTCTGCTGTCTGATAGAGGTGGAGAATTCACATCCGGTGAGTTCATAGAATTCTGTGAGAAACATGGAATAAAGAGATAGTTGTCTGCTCCTAGAACTCCACAACATAATGGAGTAGTGGAGAAAAAGAACCAGACCATCCAAGAAGCATCTAGGACAATGATGCAAATGTTCCTTAGATCTATTGGAGAGAAGCTGTCAGCACTGCAGTCTATACTCTCAATCAAGTTCATATAAGAAGCAATACCGGTAAGACTCCTTATGAACTTTGGTTTGGCATCACTCCTACTGTAAGGTATTTTAGAGTCTTTGGTAGCAAATGTTACATCAAAAGAGATGAAGATCTAGGCAAGTTTGATGCTAGAAGTGATGAAGGAATATTCTTGGGTTACTCTACTCAAAGCAAAGCATACCGGTGTTATAACAAGAGACTAAGAAAGATCAGGTTGATGAAGGAATTGAAAAACCCTCAAGGTTTTATGAATATGATGAAGATGATCAGAATGGTGTTCTGATACAAGGAGCCCAAGCCTCTTCTACAATTTAGATTCAAATTGATCCAGTAAATCAAGAAGAAGAGATGAGTTTCAATGAGCCTGATCAAGAATCAGAAGTGCAAGAAACTCCCAAAGTTCCCCGGTATGTAAGACTGAACCACTCTAAAGATTAGATCATAGGTGATAAAAGCAAAGGTGCACAAACAAGAAGGAGAATTGCTCAAGATTCAGATGAGTATTGTCTGATTTCAAAGATTAAACCTAAGACAGCAAATGAAGCTTGCAATGATGAAAGCTGGACTAAAGCAATGGAGGAAGAGCTGATGCAAATTGAGAAAAATCACACTTGGGATCTTGTTCCCAGACCTAGAAACAAGAATGTGATTGGAACAAAATGGGTCTTCTAGAACAAACTAAATGAAGTTGGTGAAGTAGTTAGAAATAAAGCCAGATTGGTCTACAAGGGTCACTCTCAAATAGAAGGAGTTGATTTTGAAGAAACTTTTTATTTGGTGGCAAGAATTGAAGCAGTCAGATTATTTCTTGCTTTTGCTACCTTCAAGGACTTCAAAGTATATCAGATGGATGTCAAGTCTGCCTTCCTGAATGGTGACTTGGAAGAAGTATACATTGAGCAACCGGATGGATTTCAATTGTCTGATCATGGTGATATGGTCTTCAAGCTGAAGAAAGATTTGTATGGACTAAAGCAAGCCCCAAGAGCCTGGTATGAAAGATTGGATAAGCATCTTTTGAAGATTGGTTTCAACAAAGGTACTGCTGACAATAATTTGTATTTCAAAATTGATCATGAAAACATCTTGATTGTTGAAGTGTTTGTTGAAGATATCCTTTTTGGAGGAAGAGATAGTATGTGAAAATTTTTACAAATCAAATGAAAAGTGAATTTGAGATGTCCATGCTTGGGGAAATGAATTTCTTCTTGGGTCTACAAATCACTCAAACAAAGAAAGGAATCTTCATTTCTTAGACCAAATATGTGAAAGAATTGTTGAATAAATTTGGGATGGAAGACTCAAAACCAATGAATACTCCCATGGTAACTTGATGTAAATTGGGAAAAGATGATGACTCTCCTAAGGCTGATCAGAAAAAGTACAGGTAAATGATTGGAGGATTGTTGTATCTCACTCAAACTAGACCTGACATTATGAATGTTGTGGGTCTTGTTGCTATATTTCAAGCTGATCCTAGAGAATCTCATGTCATGGCAATCAAGAGGATTTTTAGATATCTAAAAGGAATAGTTAAGTATGGATTGTGGTATCCCAGAGATCACGATTTCTCTCTTCATGCATATACAGATATGGATTGGGTAGGAGATGTGGATGACCGGAAGAGTACCAGTGGTGGAGCATTATTTTTGGGGAAGAGATTGGTTTCTTGGTTGATCAAGAAAAAAGAGGTAATATCTCTGTCCACTGCAGAAGCAGAATATATTGCAGCAGCAGGTAGTTGCACTCAAGTTTTGTGGATGAAGCAAATGCTAAGAGACATCAGAGTGGAGTATGAGGAACCTATCACAATCTTCTGTGATAATACAAGTACAATAAATATATCTAAGAATTTGGTGTTGTATTCAAAAACTAAGCATATATCTATCAAGTTTCACTTTCTGAGAGAGCAAGTGAACAAGAATGAAGTCAGATTGGAGTTTGTGCCTTCCAAGGATCAGATTGCAGATATCTTTACTAAACCTCTACCTACAGACTCTTTTGAGTATCTCAAGGAGAATTTAAGGGTTATTACCCCTCCGGTGATGAACTAAGGTGCACTGATGTGCATTAGTCTGGTGGATATCACAGTCATATCTTGTGGTCCAGATTGATGATGGGAGCTACTACTCAGGGGGAGTAGCTGGTAAGATTATGAAGTGGTGGAATTGCAAGTATGTGCCTTTTGCCATTGATGTCAAAGGGGAAGAGAAGACATGTGAAAAAAAAGTGGTTGTTGATCAAAGGGGGAATAGTAAAGGAAGAGAAGACATGAGAATGGTTGTTGATGATAGGGGAAGTTGTGTTAGTAAAGAAAAGTTCTTGTCTTGATGGTCAAAATAGTTTTTCACATCATATGTTGCCATCAATGACAAAGGGGGAGATTGTTGCAAGTATGGGCCTAACCGATCTTGTCATTGATATCAACATACTCCTGTTGCATTGATGAAAAGGATTGGATGAGTTGAGTGCTAAGGATATTGAAAAAACTAGTCCTAATCAGGAACAGAGAAGAACAGTGAAGACAACAAGGTAAAAGTCCAAGATAAGATGAGGATCAGAGGATGCAATTTAAAGGGTTTGTAGATATGTATCTTAAGGTGATCCAGTAAAGATTTTAGAGGTTTGCATGAAGATCTAAAGAAGTTGTATCCATTCAAGTAAAACTAGTTCCGGCAGGTGTTCAGAGGTGACAGAGTGATACAGATAGGTCCAGTGAGATCCAGAAATGCATTATCCTATTCTGCAGATTTGAGGGAGTGTTGAGGAAGTCCTTGAGAATTGTCAACTCAATTGGTTCATGGTTTGAAGGTCCACAATCATCTATTCCTTTGTGACAGTGATGACAGACTGTGTTCTTAAGGTTCCGGATGAAGGAGAGAAGGATTTCAGTAAGTAGATGAAGTGTGGATGTTCTTGGTGATTTAGGCAATCTTTGGATTGTGTCTAGTTCATGTTAGTGGTCCGCATTGGAGTTGGAGCTTGCAATTGAAGAATAACTTCCAGATGATGGTGTTCTTCTTGAGACTGGCCGACTGGATGAGTTACACATCCTGCAGATGTTCTTGCAGATGTTTGCTGACTTAGATGATTATTTCTAAGTTGATGCTTTGTATAAATAAGGGATTGTTGAGTCATTTCAAAATATGTCTTGTGGAGATGTGAGTGTGGTAGCAAGGAGGAGAGCAAAAGGCAGAGCAGAAGTATTGGGCTTAAATGGAACTGATTCAAGCATGGTGAAGATGCTATTCTCCAGTTCATGTATGTGATACTTATTACTTTGTAGATAGTGTGTCTCTTGTAGGTAGTGAGCCTCTTGTGAGCAGTGTGCTCGGGCAGTGAGCCCTAATTGGCATGTGCCATTTTGTTCTTTCTATTCTTCTAACAGAGAATACAATCTTGGGTTAATCACACCATGGTTTTTCCCTTAACCGGGTTTTCCACATCAAAATCTTGGTGTCTTATGTGTTGATGTGTTTTTGCTCTTGATTTAATGCATTATGTTTCATTGATTGATTTATTGATATGCTGCTAAATCACTAAGAGGATTTAAGTGTGTAATTGGAAAGAAAGTTTTTGACAATTGATTCACCCCCCCTCTTAGTTGTCTATCATGAATCTAACATTCTAGTTAGGATTCTCCTAGGAAATCTAGGTCTATATCTCCTTCCACGAGAGGTCGAAAACCAAAATATTTTAAAACTCAAGAGGAAATTAAGGTTGGGTTGCAGGCTACCCTTGAAACCCATTTGAGATCAAGGAGAGTGAGAAACTCTCCCTGGGAACAATGAAGATCCTATCCTAGAATGTTAGGGGCATTAATGCCCCTAACAAGAGACGCTTGGTAAAGCGTCAAATAGATTCTGCAGGTATGGACATTATCTTGCTTCAGGAGACAAAGTCATCTTAAACTCAAGCTGAAAATATTTTTCCAAATTGGTATAAATGGAAGTTTCTCCATTCTCCTTCTTAGGGCGGTGTCAGGGGGTTTGCTTATTCTATGGGATAGTAAAAGTTGTGATATAGATCTTATTTGTTTTACCCAAAATTTTATATTGGTTAAAATAAATTCCCCATCCCTAAACTTTTGGTTGTTTAATGTTTATGGGCCAATTTCGACTAGTGACAAAAAACGATGTTGGGATATTCTGTCTGCACTTTTAGGAAATTTATCTGGAGAAAAAGTTATTTTAGAAGGAGATTTTAATGCTATCTCTTGTTTGTCTGAAAAATCAGGAGGGATTTGTCCTCCTCAAAGGGTGATTGATGATTTTAATGAGTTTATTTCAAATAATGCATTGGTTGATAACCCTTTATTAAATGGGAATTTCACTTCGTCCAATAGGAGAAGAGATTTTTTAATATTGTAGAGAGATTGGATAGGTTTTTGTTCTCTCCTGATTGGTGTCTTGATACTAAAATATCTGGTACCTTTGTTCTTCCCTTTTCTCCTTTAGATCACTTTCCCATTTCTTTTCAATTGGACATTGATATGATTGCAAAGAAACATAGATCTTCTTTGAAGTCCAAGCTATGTGGTTTAGAGATTGTAGCTTATTACCTCTATTGGAAACTTGGTGGAAGAATGCCCCTTTTGTGAAAGGTTCTAGTATGTTTTGGCTCAATGAGAAATTAAAATTCATAAGAAACAAAATCAAGGAATGGAATAAACTTTCCTTTGGTAATATTTTTTCTCAAAAAGCTTTTTACAGTCTCAGTTAGAATAGATGAATGAATTCATTATTAAAAATGGCATGGATATTTCTTCCTTTGAATGTGTTAAATCTCTTCAATCTAACTTGGAGGAGGTTTTAGCTAGAGAAGAAATTTTTTGGAGATAGAAATTGAGGGAGACTTGGCTTAGAAAGGGAGACCGAAATACAAAATTTTTCCATGTTTCAGCTATGGTAAGAAGACATAAGAACTCTATTCATGCAATTGAAGACTCTATGGGGAATATTTTGCAAGATGATGTTCTTATTTAGAAAGGAGTTGATTTTTTTCAAAAGATTCTTTCAAAAGAAAATTTTAACGTCCCACCTTTGACTATTCTAGAAGTTATAAATCATATCCCACCTTTTATTTCATAATAAGATAATATGGAATTGATGAAACATTTTTCTTTAGAAGAAATTAAGGTAGTGGATTTTTCTTTAGATCCAGATAAATCTCCTGGCCCAGATGGTTTTACCCCAATTTTCTTTCAAAAGTGTTGGGATTCTGTAGGTAAAGATGTATGGTTGGCAGTAGAAGAAGCATGTAGAAATCATCCTATTCTAAAGAGATTAACTCTACCTTCATTGCTCTAATTCCTAAAGTTGCTACTCCTTCTTCCTTTACTGATTTCGGACCCATCTCTCTTTGTAATACATTGTATAAAATCATTTCTAAAGCAATTACTCTAAGACTTGCTATTTTCATTCCAAAAATTGTATCAGAAGAGCAAGGAGGTTTTGTCCTAGGTAAGGAAACATTTGAAGGTGCATTGGTGGCTCATGAGGTTCTACATTCAATTCATGATCATAAGCTTTCTACTATGTTGGCTAAATTGGATATGTTGAAAGCTTATGATAGAGTGTCTTGGGAATTTTTGTTTCAAGTTCTCCTTAAATTTGGTTTCTCACCTAAGTGGTGTAAGTGGATTTCTTCTTGCATTTCTCGTTCAAGTTTTTCAGTTTTGATTAATGGTTCCTAGTATAATTTCTTCAAATCTTCTCAAGGGATAAGACAAGGCGATCCTTTATCCCCTTTCCTTTTTATAATAATGGCAGAAGGTTTGAGCAAATTGATTTTGAGACAAAACTCCTTGGGAAACTAGAAGGGGATTAAAATTCCTAGAGTTCCTTTTGCTATTACCAATGTTTTATTTGTAGATGACACTTTGTTGTTTGGTCAACCTTTGATGTCAGAAGCTAAACATATGAATGATGTAATTTCTATGTATTGTTTAGTATCGGGTCAAAAAGTAAATCAAGAGAAATCTAAAATCTTTTTATTTTTTACATCTTCATTAGTTCAAGAAAGGGTTGCAAAATATTTGGGGTTTAAGGTGGATGTCCTCCCTTCAAGATATTTGGGGATTCCTCTTTTTTCAGGATCAGTTAAAAATATGTTCTGGGATAAACTTATTAAAAGTATCAAGTCCAAAATCTCCTCATGGAAAGGTAAATGGTTAACTTTGGCTGGCAAAATCCTTATGATTAAATTAGTTTTGTCGGCAGTGCTTGTGTATATACTTTCAGTGCTTATGGTGCCCAAGTCTATCCTTTCTTGCCTCATTAATATCTTGAGGATGTTCATGTGGAATGGATCTAACTTGAATGGAAAAAAGATCCCTCTAATTTCCTGGGATAAAATATGTATTCCGAAGTAGAATGGAGGAATTGGGATCCATAACATTGAAGCTCACAATAAGGCTCTTGGAGCCAAGTTGGTTTGGAATTTATATGAAAAGCCAGATTCTAAATGGGGAAAAATTATGCTAGCTAAATATCTAGATTCATCTTTGCCTAAAAGAATCTTTACTATTCTTAATCCAAAGATGGGTTCTCAGATTTGGAATTTTTTATTAAAATGTAGAGGTGATTTCCCCTTTTTTATCTTGGGTTATTTAGGATGGAAAGTTAGCCCTTGTTTGGGACGATTCTTGGAATAGTTACCAGTCATTGTCAAATATAGAGGGCCTTCAAGAAATTAAGTTATTCTTGTGCCAGGTCTGGGGAACAAAAGTTAAAGATTATATTGTGGTTGATTCTGATTCTGTTATTAATAAAGTTACGTGGAAAAATTTTGATGACTTTCTAATTCCTTTAGAATAGAAGGTCTTGCTTAGGAATATCTTGAAGGAAAGAAGAATTTTTATATCAGGAGGAAGGGATAAACTCATTTGGGTCCCCTCAAAGTCTAGTCATTATACAGTCAAGAAAGGATATCTAAGTATCATTAGTAAGGATTCTAATTCAGCTACTAATTGGCCTTATAAGCTTTGTTGGAGTGGTCCTTGCCTGCCTAAAGTAGGGGCTTTTGCTTGGTTAGCATTGAATTATAGAATCCTTACTAGTGATAGGTTAGTCAGGCTTGGTGTTGCTAATTCTTTCTTATGTCCTTTTTGTTCTGAAGTTGAGGAAATTGTGGATCATTTATTGCTAAATTGTCATTTCTCTTCAAAAGTTTAATACTGGCTACTTTCTAAATTGTGTTGCCAGGGCCCCCTTCCTCACTCTCTCCTTCAAGTTTTTCAAAGCTAGCCTATCTTATTCACAAATTCTACCTTCTCTGCTTTGTGGTTGGTCTCACCGAGTATTTTGATTTGGATTTTGTGGTTAGAAAGAAATAGCAGAATTTTTAGAAAAATTAAAAACTCTATTGATGCAATTATTGTAAAAATTGAAAAAATGATTTCAGAAGTAGTCTCAGGTTCTCTTCTTTTTAGAAAGGTAGGCTCTCTAGTTTTTTCTTCTTGGGATGATCTAATGTTAAAAAGCTAGAAATTTTTACTTTTGCCTAACTCAAATTGCTTTAGCATGGGTAGTAAGATAGATAGGTCCTCCATTAAGTGGATCCCTCCACCTGTTTCTTTTGTAAAATTGAATTTTGATGGTGCGAGTAGGGGTAATCCTGGTGTCTCTAGTGTTGGTTGTGTTTTAAGAGATCATAATGGATCAGTTTTAAGAGCTTTATCAGTTAATCTTGGTTTGTGTTCAAACAATGAGGCAGAGGCTTTGGCATTAATAGCAGGTCTAAATCTTGCATTAAAATGTGAAATTTCTAATATTATTGTGGAAGGGGATTCTTTGAATACTATAAGGGCATTTAGTCTCACCAAGCTGAAAAATTGATTACAATTTACAATTTGGAAGGAAATTGCTTGATCATTTTCAATCATTTAAAATAGTTCATACGTATAGGGAAGACAATTTGTTAGCATATTTTCTTGCTAATCATGCTTTTTGCATTAATGATTCTATTAAGGAGTGGGATTCTAACTCCCTTTTGTTGATCCTCAGAATTAATTACATTCTAGCTAAGGAAAGCTCAAACTAATTTGTCATGTAAAATGTGAAGTATTTAGTGGAAAGATATCTTAAGTGAGTATTTTGTTTTAGCCTTTAAATCTAGAATTATCTCTATTCTGTGGCTCTATTCTGACAGTTGATGTCATTCCTTGGGTTGAGGGTAGTTTCATCTGGTGTGTAGTACTACTATTTTAATTTTGTACGTAAGGTGGTAGTTCTCGCTTAATGGTATATCTTGTTAGGAATGATTTTATTCATTGCATTTTGTAGAAACTCTCCTTTATATTCTTGTTTTGGCACAACATCTGCCATCTTTCTGTAAGCTTTATATTTGCTCTGTTGTAGCCTCCTAATCTGGTTTTTTCAAGATTCAAGAATTGTTTTGTTCTAGTATGGGCACGGTTCAAAGAAACAGAAGAATTCTCATGCTAATTAAGAATTGGGAACGACCCTCTTTAGGTCTCCTCAATCTGAACACCATGCCAGAAGTTATTAAGACTTATGAAGATGTTGAAAGAGCCATTATTCAAGTTTGTGGTTTGTAAGTTTTACATTTTCCTAGAGCTATATATCCATCCCAAGCAGTTTCGCATTTCCTTTCAAATGCTATGGATTTATTGCAAAGTTTTGATCTGGTAAGGAATCTAGGCTTTCTGTTTGTCTAAGATGTTCATTTTCCTATAGATATTTTTAATGAAGTTATAGTGGATTACAATTTGTATATAGGTTCTACTCTTGTGGGTGGTTTGTTTGATCGCAGGGATCTTTTCTGCCGACCTACGCTTCATTGTCTCTTCAATGCTATGTTGCATGGCCTTCAAAACAATTGTGCTGTCTTTTCATAATTCTATCCACTACCATAGAAGAGAGCTGGAGAGATAGTTGGTAGGTGATGCTATAGATGTGTTTAATGCTCTTTCTTTTCTTCTGCATTACATTCCTCCTCCACCACCTCCTCCCCCTCAGCCGTCAGAAGAGGAGGTTTGTCGTCAGTAGGGTTTTATTGTTGAAGGATTGCAAGATGATAACTAATAGTTATGGTTCTTTTTTGGGTGTTTTTTTTATTACAATATAATTGGATTGTATCCTCTGTAAATTTTGTAATAGCGTCTTATTGACAAAGAAGTCAACCATGTAATGTTCACAGATTATTTTTTATCAGACTCATCTTTTTGAGTTGTTTTGTATTAGCTATGTTTTAAAAAAGGCTACAACCAGAGGTTTTCTTTGCCTGATTCTTTCCTGCCGGTATGCCTCACTGAATCAGGCTTTCTATAATTTCTCTTTTATAATTAATATATTTTCAACGGCTATGCCACTTTTTCTTAAAAAAAAAATAAATAAATAAATTGATTTACCAATAGAAGTAGCATCAATAGGACCAAATACATCCGAATGGATTAGATCAAAGATACATGAAGACTTATGAGAATATGAGTAAAATTGAATGTTGTTTTGTTTTCCATAAATACAATGTTCACATAAATCAAACTCTAGATTGCAACCATTTAACCCCTCAATGAGGTTCTTATTTTTAGGTCTTTTAAACCCTTCTCTCCAATGTAGCCAAGCCTTTGGTGCCATAACATGGTCTTCTCTATAGACAACTTTGATTCAGTAGATAGAGCACCCTTGGGTACCTAAAAGCCATGACCATCTGCAAAAGAGGAAACATTTCTTTTTTCAACAAAGTAGTGTCTAGCTTAATTATATCATAAGTGGTATTGCACTCAATTGTGTATGCATTGAACTGGTACAATGTACACAATCTGCTTCCTCTTGCTATCACCATAGCACTTCTCACCATTTTCACACCTGGTTTAGAAAATTGTACATGCACACCTGCATCTATTAGCTTGCTAACAGATAATAAATTTCTTGCTAGTCTTGGGATATGCAAGACACCATCAAATCACTTAACTCTACCTTCAGAAAATTTCACATGACTATGACCACGACCAACAATGTCAAGGAAAGAATTATCACCCAAATACACCTTACCACCATCATAGTTTCCATACTAAACCAATTTCTTTTAGGAGTCATGTGGAAAGATGCACTTGAGTCTATCAACCATGCATTATCACCTGCACAAGTGGCCAAGTTTGCAATAAAGGCATCTCCATCTTCCTTTTTAGACTTAGAATCAGAATCTTGCTTCTTCTTCTTCTTCTTTTTCTTCTCTTCTTTACGGTCTTTTCAGAAGTGTCTAGACTTGACATAGTTCTAGCGTACTGCCTAGGACTTACCAGGAAATTTTGATCTCCCCTTATTCTTGGACTTGGAACAACCACACTGCTTCTCATCTTTTCCTCATTCTTTTGGTCTTCGTCAAACACTCAAAGCCTCTTTGGCATTCAAAGAGACCTTCCTTCTCATCTCTTCAGAGAGTAGAGAACCAACAACATCCTCCATCTTCAAGATGACTGAAGTGCTCCCAATGGCCATGACTAGGCTATCCCATGAGTCTGGCAGCGAACACAACAAAGTTTGACACCTTTCTTCTTTGTCCATCTTAACCCCAACCAAGGTCAACTGAGTCATCGACATATTGAATGTTTCTAGATGCTCAGAAATTCATCCACCTTCTTCCATTCTAAAGGAATACAACTTCTTCCTCAAGAAAATCTTATTTACTAGAGATTTGGCTCGGTATATCTCACTCAGCTTCTTCCAAAGCTTCTCTGAAGTGGGTTCTTCATGGAAATTTATCAGAATCAAATCTGCAAGACACAGTCTAATGAGACCTTTAACTTTTCTATCCATTACATCATATTGTACAACCAATGTTGGATCTATAGGCCTCTGGACATTTTCATCCATTGTATCCCATAGATCCCAATCAATCAACAGATCTTCCATCTTCAACTTCCACATTTCAAATTTAGTGCCATAAAACTTCTCTACCTCAATCCTCTCAGATGTGCTTGCCATCTAAAAAATATGTACAACAAGATCACAAAGTATCATTTACACAAGCTTCCACTCAAACTTTGATTAGCACAAAAAACCCAACAACCCACAACTGAAACCAAAGGTGATCAGGCTCTAATACCACTTGTAAGGAAGTTAGAGTAGCAAAAACAACTTCCTACACCAATCTTAAGGAGAGATATTATGCAAAAAATTTTAAAAACTGATCTAACAGTTATAGAAATTCTAGAAACACATTCATAATAGAAAATAAACAATGAAACACATAACACCAGATATACGTGGGGAAAAACCTTCTAGGTAAAAAGCACGACACTCCAAAAGCCTACTTAATGTATTACGAATCCAATAACAATATTACATACAATTGTAGAGCAAGTTTATCATAGGAGTATCACCAATAAACAATTCTAGAAGAATTTTGACAACATTCCAGCAACATAACAGTACCTACAAACTCAACACTCACAAACTACTCCTCAAGACTTCAATTTATAGACCTCTCACAATCAAGAAACCATTCTATGGTTTACAAAACCATTTGTGAAACCTCTCATGAGGTGTAGTGCTCAAGAAGGCAAGATTTAGGTCTAAATTAGGCTCTCACGTCCAAAGTATTCTCCTCTATTTTTGACCCTTACAGATGTCATAAAAGTTGTCATAATGTCTAAAAATAGGCATTCCGTAACATACCACTATATGGGCATCTTTTGACACCTAATAAACCAATTTTCAAAGCATCGACAATATGTAATAGTTGTAGGAAAATATTAAACGGAATATAAATACTACAGGAAATATGCAAGGTTGAGACACCTAATTTTCCAACATAAAGAACCCTTGTGCATATATAATGTTTGGTCTTCTTCCAAGTGCATTGATGATGTGAAGGACCCTCATGCAATAATGATGTTTGGCCTTCTTTCTTGCATTGATGGCCTGAAGAACCCTTGAGCATGTATGATTGTGTTTGGTATCTTTGTATGATTTGATTGGAATGTGTGTAGCCATCTATCCTCCTTGTTGTGTTCTTTGTGATTGTTAACTTGATGATCATCTCCTTGTACATAGGGGTGGGCCTAAGGGATCCACATGGTTGGGTGGTATTGAACCACTATTGGGGACTCATAGATCCTTTGGAGGAACTTAGGACTATGTGAAATGGAATATCATCTTCTAGTGTTGTACCTTATCACAATATGTAATTTGAAGATGTATAAATTAGGATGTTAGTGTCCTCATATGTAAAGTAATTATTGTTTGGATCTCATTTGAGTTAGATTGCATTCCACCCACATAATTGGTGAAGGTTCCATCTTTTCTTTTGGTACATCTTGATGTTGGTGTTAAACATGCATATCATTTTGTATCACTTTATTATCTTTTACTATGTGGTGGAAAATATGATTAGAGAACCTAGTTTTAAATTCTTGTAGAATGAACATGCAAACTAGTATGGAAGAAGTTTATTTTATGCACTTAATTGCTGGAATTGGAATGTATCTTGGATAGATGAAAATAATATTCTATAGGGTAGTTATACCCCTATCTTACTATCATCCCTAACACATGTGTATATCCATGTGTGTAGATATTTATATGTTTGTGGTCCTAGGGATCAAATGAATTCTTCTAATTGTTCCACTTTCTCTAACATAGGATTTGGGGTGGTTGATTGTGTTGTTTTTGAGTATTGGACATTATTGTGTGGTTTTGATTCATGCCTTGTATAAGGATGATTGGTCTAGAGTGTGTCGAGTTTGTCTTGGATTTTTTCCTACCTTTCTAGCTCTCTTGGTGTGTGTGATTGCTACACCCTAATACCACAGTGTGTATATGATTATGAGTAGTCAACATGTAGCTAGCTTAACTCTTATTTAAGTTATATAATCATTAATATAGTATTATATAGGTAGTTAGGTCAGTCTAGGCATAAGTATGATAGATATAGGAGGTAGAGGTTAGTTATTATCATCATATTGAGTGTTGTGTTCTTATTTAATACTATTTGAGGTTGTAATGTAAGAAAAGAGGAGAGATGGGCCCTTGTTTAATGATGGTTGATTGTTAATTAGATCCTCCTTTCACTACATACATTCAAGGACATTAAACTGAGCTAAATCACAACTTTTGCAAGAGGACTCAACTACAGGTTTGGTGTCACTTGGAATGATAAGGAAATTTGGAATTTGTTGATTAATTTGTTAAACCTTAATCTGATTATGCTTAAAACCCTAATTATGAAAAATCATAAACAAATAGATGAAACCTTGCACATGAAGACACTTAATGCAGATTAGATACATACTAGAATTTAGGTTTTGGAAAGCAGAAACTTCGAGGACAAAAGAACGGGTGCCCTTTTCCAATGTGGTTCTTTTTCCAGATGTCAGGAGCTAAATATGTTGCAGACTATACTCAGCTCAGAGATTTTTGACACTGTAAAACTAAGGGACAAAAGAGTGGGCATCCTTGTCTAGTTAGAGATCTTTTCTATCATTTTCTTCAGATCTAGAATCTTCCTACTCTACTTTGATCTCTTGAAACTCCTCTCCGCAAGATCTAACATCTATCACCTACAATCACAAGAGAGGGGTTGGGAGTTGTGGTGTTTAGGAGCTTGCCTCGGTCAAGCCTCAGAATGGCATTTAAGCCTTCCAACACCGTTGTTAGATAGAGTACACATGTTCTTGGTGGACAGAGGCAAAATCAAAAGATATGATAAATAGATTGAAACACAAAGTAGATATCACCTTAGTAGGTGTAGCTCTCATGGGGAGATGAAGATCTTTCATGCCATGAGGAGATGGATTGAAGAAGACAAATATGCAACACATAAGTACAACACAACACAATACTACTCTGCAACACAATGAAAGCCTTGAATATCCTTAGCATAATATCACAAGTTCACATTATCCATCTCTAGTTAAAATGAAGTCCTAAACATGTTTATATATGCATTCCCACTAAACATTCATAATTCAAATTAAATAGGTTGACAAAGGTAAACCTATTAATGGTCACTTTGCCGACGTCCAAAATTTAGGTCCTGACAAAATAAGGTAGGACAAGGGCACGAACGCCCTTGTCCAGGGTCCTATTTTGGGATTGGATTAAACTCAAGAGTGTCCCCTAAGTCCCATTTGTCATGGGTTTTGGGGGATTTTTCTTCAGGATTCATTTTAACATGCATGATTAAATCTAAGGGACCCAAGAGCTAAACTTAGGAGATAAAAGTCCTAGGGGACATTTTACGACGTAACATTTAGCCCCCACTTTAATGTATGTATGATCTTACAATCGATACATGCATTAAAGTATGGTTAAAAACACATCAAACATGCCAGGCACTTGAAGCTAAGGCATACACAAATATTGAGGAACTATTTCTAGCCCCCAATCTCAAGTAAGCACTAGAAAACACATTGTAGACACATAAAACATGAAGAATACAATAATAGACATGCAAAACATGGAGAAGACAATATTGAAGACATGTAAGACATGGAAAAGATAGCATTGAAGACACACAAAACATGATGAATACATTGATATAGCATTGATATAACATTTAATTTTCATAATATGCATGTAAATAAAATTGCAACACAAAACCCCATAATGTAGGGGGACTCATTGCCACACCCTTTACACTACACCAAGGGGGAGAAACATGCCATACAAGACCCGAATGTAGGGGGAACTCATCACCACACCCTTTACACTACATCCAAGGGAAAACATGCCATACAAAACCCAAGTGTAGGGGGACTCATCGCCACATCCTTTACACTACACTAGGGGGAAAACACACCATACAAAATCCAAGTGTAGGGGGGACTCATCACTACACCCTTTACACTACATTAGGGTGAAAACACATGGAAAACACATAGAAAACACGAGCACCGTATTACATGTCATAGACATATTATACATCTTAAACATGACAAACAAGGGTGATGGAAGGAGCTTATTGCTAAGTCCCACCATCTCAAACACGCTACAAGCACACCTAACAATTAGGATTATGCCACAAAAACCACCAAAGATATGCTTAAGGGAGGATAGTCTCAAGATCCAACCCCGCCTCTACAAAGGACTTTTGTAATAAAAGGATCTGCACCAGCTCAAGAGATACACCATCCCACCTTCTGCAAAAGGGCTTTTGAATAAAAGGATACACACTAGCTCAAGAGATATGTTATCCTATCTCTGCAGAGGGATTTTTTGATAAAGGATATGCTATCCTGCCTGAGGGATTTTTTCTTGCAATATAAATAAATAAATATGTGTACCCATGCCAGAGATATAGCATCCTGCCTCATGGAGAGAGCTTACAAACACGCTTCATTAGTACCAAAATCATCATACATATATCATTATATATGCCCCCACCTTAAGGTGGTTGATGTAGTGTACCGATATCAAGCACATTAAGGTAGAGAGAAAACACGCAAGGAACCAAAATCTCTTGCAAAGCCCATGCCTCCAAGGTGACATGCGCTTATGATCACCGAATGTTGCCACAAACACATTGATAAGATATGCTAAGATAAACAACAATATAGGTTAGAAATCTTACTATAAGATAATAACCAATTCAATTCATTAAAGCTATGCATGAAAACAACCACATCAAGGACCAAGGCTATACTATGGGTTCAAAACTGAGTATAACCATTGGGCTATACTACAGATACCTCAGAACTGAGTGTAGCAACATGGTGAGATACCAATCAAATTGTGCAAGAGAAGATTGAGTGGATTGTAAAATGTTAGTCATAAGAAATGGCATAAGATGATATATCACACAGAGTGATTCTACTAGTCAAGCATTGGATATATATAGATTACCCCATCTTCATATATGGACTAGGTCCATTTTTTCTTACCTGATGAAGGGACACATGGTCTGTATCAGTATTTGTTTGTTTTCTTCATTCGTTGACTAGGTAGAATTACTAGAAGAAGGTAAACAATAAAAATGAGAGAGGAGAACAAGTGCCTTAGAACATCACATAGGAGGCTACCCCTAGGTCATCATGTCACATCTCGTTTTTATGGACTATATTATTATTTTAGATTAGTGAACATTTACCATAATTGTTTTACTTTTAGTAAGTTCCACATGTGGGAAGGTAATTATTGTTAAGTTATATTTGAGCAAATTGGAAAGTTGATTTAAATATTAAATATTATCAATGTGATCATGATGTTTTACTTTGGCTATGTTTTTGGGAACTAACCTATTGATGTTGAGTTGAGTACGAATGAATGTAGGTACTCATCGAAGATGAGAACATGGTTGAAGTAGAGGTGTTCTAGCCACTTGGTAAGGACTGTTTAGGATGGTTAACCCTGATGCAATCACACACTCATGTAGTCTCATATTGCATTTTTGAATGGCTTATTTTTATGCATCAATGTGTGGTTAATAATTGTGATTGGTGATTTGATATATAGAAAATTATTGTCTTTTCAAATTATATTTTAAATGATGTATTTTATTTTAAATAGTGAATATATAAGATTGTATTTTATATATTTAAAAGAATGATAACAAACATTTTCTATTTACATGAGTATAGATGTTTGGAAGACAATATGTTAATTAGATTTAAACAATTATATTAAAATATAATAGATATATATATATTATTTTAATATTTCACTTCTTGATTTATTTAAAGTGATTGTGTTTTAATAAAAATAGTTAAATTATGTTAATAGTATCATTATTATATTTAGAATTTTAAGTAAAAAGAACTAAAAATCAACTTACTGTCATGCATGCAATAGTAAGCTAAATTAAAGTTGTTATTTTAAATAAAATAAAAATTTAGAGCCTTTTCGAAAGGTAATTTTTTCATGCAAATGGAGGCATAGCTTCAGTTATCTGAAAAAGAAGCATTTTTCCTAAATTGGGGATGCCAAAAATAAGAGAGATTTTTTAATTAAAAAGAAGGGCGCTCAGTAGAAAAGAAGGACCGACAATTTTCAGCAGAGAAGACATGATCTTTTTGTAGCAGGAAGTAATTGATTTTCAGAGAGCATTGAAGGTAGAAAGGACTTTCAACTAGGGCGACAGAAAGAAGATTCGAGGCAGCGATTGGAGGGAAGTATGAGTGAGCGACTCAAGAAGATTCGACCTCTATTTTCAGGCAGATAATTCCAGGTATTTTTCTTGTTTAAAGTATCTTATTTTAATGTTGGTTATGACTGTTAAAAAAACATAGACAATCAGTTTGCTAAACAACTCGCATTAAACTCTTCCTAGCCGCTAAAATGGCATACTTAGGCCTACGTTGCCCTTTTTTTTTGTTTTAAACCATTCACCTTAGATTTATCTCTACTGCCAACCTTAAAAATTATGGCATATTGACTCAAAATTGACCCTTGAAAAATGCCTGACCTTAGTCTGTACCTGACGCCAATTTCTTAGTCTATTTTGTTGTGTATTCCTCTCTTACCAGGTGTCAACTTGCTGATAAAAGCATTATTAGCTCATTAAAATTAGAATAAACCTACCTTTGATTCTTTCCTACCGCCAATCTTTAACTTAGGTGTTGTTATTGCATTGACCTATTGTTCCTTGTTCTTGTTTTCTTGTTTCAGATCGGCCTTTATACTAGCCGTTGTCCTAAAACCATGGTTTGAACTATTACAAACCTCAGATGCTGATATAAACTTATTTCCTGTTAGACATAAATCATTCTATATATTATCTTTCTGTATGTTGTATGGAATCAGTTCATGTTAAATAATTAACCTATTTTATTGAACAAACAATGTGAACATAACCTCTTAAACATAGATGAAACTATCATTTTCTTGTACACATATTCCTTTATTATTTGCTATCCAAAACATATTTTTTAAACATTATTTTGAATGATAGTAAAAGATTATAAACTCTATTCTTATATTTATTTTTACTATAGTTCCTATCGCAGTTGTGACAAGAAGTTTGTTTATCTGTTTCTAGAGTTCTTGTCATAGATTTGACAGTAAGAATAATAAGTAGCTTAGATTGATTATAATATTGAGAAACTATGATTGAAATATGGACTTGGTTATTATATCAATTTGATAACCTCATGGGTGCAATTGTATGTAATGAATGATGGTTTATTGCTTGGAAAGTGTATTTCCTTGATTGGTGTTTTGGGAAAGGGATTTTAATGATTTATTGATGAACTTTGATTATTTTATTTTATTATTTATTTACTTGTTCTTAGGGAAAGAAGTGTATTTTATTTAGGAATGTTATTGGGTTACTTTCTGGGCTAGGATGTCGAATGTGGATTATCAGAGATGGTTTTTCCTCTTTTCAGGAATTGAACTAGGTTACTATTTTAAAGGATTAGATCTAATCTAGCTGACATTGAAAAATATGTTTATTTTGTCTAGAAAACTTAATTATATATATCTCTACTACATTCTGTTGTGAGACAATCTTCTTTTCATTATTTAGAATTGCACATTTAGACATCAGGGTTGCATCGGGTGTTCCCTCCTACTAGTTGTTCTAGGTAGCTAGACATTTCATGCAGGGTTAGGTTTACCTCATTTCATGAAGGGATTTGGGGAAGTGTTATTACTTCATGGTTGGGTGGAAAAGCACTGGGGCCATGTTCTCATCTCTTGGCTCACAGGAGGACCACTTGGTTCGTGGCGACTAAAGAGTGTATTGATTTATTTATTCTTGTTGTACATGATTATTCTAACTTGAAATTTGATGTAATATGACATGAATGGCCATGGATTTTGTATGTTATTGTAACATCAGAAAATTTCCCCTTGGGGGCTTTTCCCTCATAAGGTTTAGCTCCCAGGTCTTTTGCATGCATTTAGGACATCTTACTTCATAATTCGGCATCCCAATGGAATGAACCCTAGGTAACATGACAAATGGGACCTAGGAGGACCCCTTGAGCTTAACCTTACCCAAAATAGGGGGCAGGACTTGGGTACTTGCACTGTAGTCCTGCCCTATTTTGGGGTAGTCCCAATTTTTGGGTGTTGGCTTGTGATCGTTATTTGGGTCCTATGCCGACATGGTAAGTTTGAATTACAAAAATCTTGGTGGGAGTGTTTGAAGTTGCATATAAAAACATGTTTAGGCATTCATTTGTAAACTAGATGACAATTATTATGTTTAGGCATTCTCAAGGTGATTCAAGGATTTCATTGTGTTGCAAGAGTAGATTTGTGTGGTTTATGTGTTTGTGTTTGCAGATTTGAGCATCCATTTCATCATGGAATGAAGAGCATCTTCCTCCCATGAGATCTTCACTACAAGGTGACATTATATTTTGTTTGTGATCATTATTTTATTTGGTTTTTACCTCTACCTCCCTAGGCACACACTCTCTGTCTACCAAAGGTGTTCGAAGACTTAAATGTCCTTTAGGGCTTGACTAAGGCAAGCCTCTAAACACCACAACCTCCTCCCAAAGTTTTCATGGTTGTAGGTTACAAGTTGAGGAACTGGACAAAGTGAAGTTGCAGGAAGACATCTTGGAGTGTTGGAATTGTAGAACAGGAAGAAAGTCTACCCCCTGGACTTGGGCACCCACTCATTAGTCCTCCAAATTCTGTGACAGGAAAATTTTTGAAACAGTAGGAAAGAGTTACAGACTGAGTTCTCAGATCTGAACAGAAACTAGGGCCTTAGACTTGGGTGCCCGCTCTTGTGTCCCCAGCTTTTCCACCTTAGAACCCCAAAAATAGGTACTCTATGATTTGTCATTTTGCTTCCCTCTACAAGAGCTTTTTCTGTAATTCATTCATTTACTGTCGTATTTGCAAAATTAGGGTTTCAATGGTTAATTAAACATAAGAGAAGGAAAATTAATAATTAAACACCCTAATCCAAGCTTCCCTACATTTTTAAATGACCAAGGACCTATTAGTGCTCTGCCACTTGATCCAAAGTTCCTTGAATGTAAAGGGTGAAAGGAGGATTCAAACATCTAAACACTAAACTAAACAATCCCAATTTTACCCTAAACATTTTGGTGAACCTATGTTTTTGGACTTAAATTGCAAATTTTTGAGTCTGTGTCTTCAGATTTGAATTGATTTCATTCATTCATATAGTCTTTCATCTTATTGCATTGAGAAAATTACAAAAAAAATGAAAAATTTGCAAAAATTTGAAAACCCTAGCTTGCATTTTCATATAGATTACTAAATTTCATCATTTATTTCTAAATTTCCCTAATTCATGATTTTTGCATCATATCTGATATAAACTAAAGAAAAACACAAAAATTCAATAATTTGCATTGCATTTTCATCATTAATTTGCTAGGCTTTTGTAGAAATTTTGACAATTTTCATTAAACCTAGTAATTCCAAAATCTAGGGTTAGTAGGCAAAATCTTCTTTCAGATTTTTCTATTGATTTTAGAGGCTCATTAAAATTATAATTTGGCTGTAGTCTTTTATTTTAGTGAAAATTTGCATTTAGATTTAAAATATTTGCATTTTTGCATAGAAAAATTCAACAAAAAACTAGCAATTTTCAGGCATTTTCATTAGATTTGCATTGGCATTTTGCATATTAAAGCTTGAAATTAATTTTAAGATGTGAGAGTATTTAATTTTCATCATAAATCAGACTTCAAGACATTCATATAATATTTTGTGTCAAGATCTCAATCTTAGGGCTTCCAAAACATCGATTTTCACTAAATTTAGCCTTATCGACTCTCAAAATTTACACCATAGTTGTGTTGTGAAGGGTATTTTTGCACTAATTAGATGTTATCAGGGTAATTATTTGTTTTACCTCCTAAAAATATTCACAACACCTTTTTATTGGCCTCTTGTATTGTAAATTTGGTGAAAAACTACACATTTTTGATATTTTTGCCCTAGGGTTTGGCCTAGTTTGCACTCCAAGTGTGTTGTGACAAATTTTATGGATTTAGGTAACTCATATCATTGTAATTATTTCTGCACCTCCTAAAATTCATTACAACACCCATTTTGCTAGGTCTTGGAGTTGAAAAACCGTGAAAAATTACTCATTTTGGCTATATTTTCACTAGGGTTTGACTTTAAGTGGCACTAAAAGTGTGTTGTGACAGACATATTATCATTAAGTGGATGTTATTACTGATATAATTTTATTTCCATCATCATTTTCCTCACAACACCCATTTTCATGCTCTTTTGAATCAAGATTTGGTGACAAGATTGCATATTTTGACATATTTTCACTATATTTTGACTTGTCATCATCTTAGATTCACATCAAGAATGTGTTGTGAAGGATCTTATTTCTGTTTTAGACTGATATCAAACATATAATTTTCTACCCTTTATCAAAATCCTTACAACACCTTTGCCTTCATATGTTTGCATTGAAAAAGTACAAAAAATCAAGCATTTAGGTCATTGTTGCATATAACTTTGCACTTGTCCTTTGCAAGCTTCCAAAATTTGATTTGGCACTAATTTGAAAATATATACATGGCACCTTCATGTCACTTTTCAATGGTATATTTGCATGCATTTATCAAAGACCTTGATTTTGACCAATTTTTAACCCTCATGAGTGAACATCTTATGATATTAGAAAGCTTAATTGAGTTATTCTCCATAAGTCGAAATGAAAAAGACAATGACAATAGTACTTCAATACATGTTCCATGTGATGATGACATAAAATTGTCCTCTAGTCACTCTTTCAAAAATGATCCTTCCCATGAGGGTATGTTGGTACAAAATAATGAAATCAATGACACTTTCCCAACAATAAAAGAACAAATCCATCATGGTGCTAAGGCTCCTCCCATGTCATCCTTACAAGGATCGGGAGGTAATGGTCAACAACAAAACATTCCACCTAGAAAAATAAACTTTGATCTTGATGATTCCTCCTTTACAACACAAAAATCCATGAAAGAGCAAAGCCCTATCTTACAAAAACTAAGTCGCAAAGAAAAAAAACATAAACATGCAAAAAGGAGGAAGAGAAGGCAACGAGCTTACCTTGCATCTCAACAAGAAAACATTGAACCAAACAAACATGATCCTTACAATGAACAACATGATGAGAAAGACAAGAGTTGGGCTATGGTACCTTATGTCCCACTTTCCTATAGCATTCAGGAGTGGGAAGATGACGATGATTTACTTGATGATGAGACATAGCCTGGAAGATCCTATAGGTAAGTATCTTTAATGCTTCATCTCTCTTGTGATGTGCTTCCCCCGTGATGTGTTATGTGTTGTTTAGGCCTCCTGGGATGACCCCTAATTCTCTTGTAAGATTTGGGATACTAGGAGACTGCCTCTGTTGTGACCTTCTTCTATTTGTATCATCATTCTTCTACATTGCTTCTCTCTCTAATTTCATCATTGTGTGTTGTGTCTTACAAACATAGCATTGTGGTTGGTAACCTTGGGGTACCCTCCTATGTGACTGTCCCTAAGACACTTATTTCTCCTCTCTTATTTATTGTTTCCCTTCCTCTAGTGTTTCTATCTAGCAAGTGGATGACAAAAAACATTTATACTGATGCAGACCTAGTGTCTCTTTCGAGAGCAATCAAAAATTGGACTTAGTTCCTAATATGACAATGGGGTTGTATATCTTATCTGATGCTTAGCTAGTGGAAGCACTCATGCTTTCCACATAGTGAATTTGATGATGTTTCTATCGCATTTACAAACCTTAACAATACTGCTACTCTGTGCACCTTTGTTTGTCTTTGAATCTTGCCTTGGTGGTACTTGATTTAGAGAGCTTCATGATATAGCCTCACGGTTATCCTTGAACTCTAACTTTGTTGTATAATCTTGGCTCTTTGTGTGGTTAATCATATGCATTGATGTTGTTTATCATGATTTTGTAGACACTAACATGTTTCTTGCAGGGATGTGTTTGTGGGAACATTTGGTGATCATAAAGTACATGTCACTTCTGGGGGGCATGGGCTTTGGGAAAGTCTGTGTTCCCTTGTGTGTTTTCTTCCTACCTTAACATGCTTGATATCAATACTTGATATCAACCAACTTAATGTGGGGGCATATATAAGGTAAGCTATCTATTGTAGATGTTAGCTATGTGCTTGTCCTTAGATGCAATTTAAAGACTAGCTCGATGAGTGCTTCCTACATCCTGAGTTTGTTTGCAGTTAATCAATCAATCATGTAAGCCCTCTGCGGAGGTAGGATATCATGTATATCCTTTTTCTTAAGCCCTCTTCTAAGGTAGGGATGGTGTATTTCTCAAAGCAGATTGCATCATCCTGTCATTTTCAAAAGTCCTCTGCGGAGGCAGCGAGTGGTTCTGTGACTAACTCAACCCTTAAGCGTGTCTTCAACAATTATTGTAGTGAAGTCCAATCGTCGATGTGTGCTTGTAATGTGCATGAGATGGTGTTGAGTCTAGAAATAGGAACACTCCATCGCTTGTCTCTCATGTTTTCTCCATGTCTTTAAGTGTGTGTGTTTTGGCATGCTTGCTTTGTTTGGCGTGTTTGTTGCCCCATATGTAGTCTAAAGACTAGCTCAATGAGTGCTTCCTATATTTTGGGAGGTTTTGTGTGTCTTACGTATTGTTGTGTGGTTACACAACAAGCCCCATTTTGACTTAACAAAACAGGGACCCAACTTTTGTTTGGCTTGGCTTGTGTTTTCTGCTTGCCGGTGGTCTGGTAAAAATGAGTCAATACAGATGATCATGCATAAAAGGGGGATTGGGTAAGTCATCATGATGAGGTCAGTTTTCTCAAAGTTAACATTTCATGTCAATAACCTCATGGGTGGATAGAGTACAAAATTTCATGCAGGTTTACCTTTTGGATCACCCTGATATTCCTTAGGGAACAAAAGTTATGATGAGTCAAAGATCTGGTCAAACCTGATATTCTGAGGGGAGGATCATATTTCTCAACATCAGTCATCTTATGAAAGATCACCCTGACCTAATACTATCACCTGATAAATCATTTATCTGGATATCCGAACATCAAATTTATGTGATAGTGACACTTACCCGTAGAACAACATCATATATTTTGTGAGGGTCATATTCCTGAACATCAACTAGATATTTAAATATCACCCCGATATTTGAAATATCTGCCTGTCACAAAATATCACCCTGAGCCAATATCTTGCTGATGTCATCCAAACCCAGTAAATGAAGAAATAAACATGATGATGTCACCATCTATTTACCTCGCAGAGGTATATTTTCAAACATGACCTTTCCTACATAACATGACGGCAACGTCATAATGCGACAACGATGAACCAAGTCATTACCTTGTTGACGTCACCCTAATATTTTGAGAGAAGTCACTTTAGTCAAGGGGGGTGATATTCTCAATATCACTAGATATTTAGAATATCACCCGATCTTTAGAGATCACCCTGCGCCTCGTCGCCATAACATTAAATACATATAGATGTGGTAGGTGGTTCTCACCGATTACGAACCTGATACATACACTTGGTAGGATCCAGAAGTTTCGTACGAGAAAATTGGCTGGTGCATTTAATTCACCCTAAGTTGTCCTAATTTACCTAAGAGAAGAGGTTAAAAGTGATTTACAGATTCATTTCACACTTACCCTGCAATAAACAAGTTCTTATAGAGTTTTGAGCTTACAAATCCTCATAAGGCCACCTGTGGGCGCATATAGCTTGCACCAGAGTGGGATACAAGAGCACTATTGGTAATTGAATTCATTTCAGATGATTATTAGCATAATCAAGAGGATAAGTGCATCAGGTAGGTAATTTGAAACCCTCTGGTTGTCATCTTTCACATATCCAGGTATTATGAGGTTTTCTGGTTTGAAATTTCAAATTATGCATGTCAGGATAAATGAAATGTGGAAAGAGTAATAGTATGCATGATGACTAATGAATATGTAATGTATATGCATGCTTGTATGTGTATCAATTGTAAGACCAAGTTGTGTTAATTACCGGCATCCATGGCGGATAAATGGTTGGCTAAGTCAGAGGCAGAATTTCTGAAGCCTATGTTCACTCAACTCGAGGGTGTCCCGTTTAAATATGGTGCCATTACAGATACACACCAAGGAAATACAGATCTGGCTGCATGGTCAGATAGAATGAGTGATGAAAAGAGTAATAGCACCTTCTTGGATGCAGTTTTTGTATCTAGAATGTGGAATGCAGCTGGTTTCCCTTATTCCATGGAAACTCTTGAGTTGGTTATTGAATGTGTAAGAAATTATAACCCACAAACAAGGTAGAGAAGCATGGTAGAGTATATGTTGATTTGTCTATCAAAGGTCTTGCTACCACATTCAGTTTGCCATTGGGCAAGAAGGTTACCAACATAGATTTGAAGAAATCAGAGACAAAATATGAAAATAACAAGAAGACTGCTAGGAAGAAAATGTATCAATGGAAGGCGAAGAATAGCCCCTATCTTGCAGCAGCTAAACTTCCAGTTCATTTATATAAGTTTGATTTTGACGATGAGTACTAGTATATGATAGCCCTGCTCAGTAGAGTGATAGGCCAGCCTGATGCTGGAAGTTTTAGGCACTGGATGTATGGAATTACCCTGATGTGTCTCTACATGGATAACAAGCCAATGTGGGCTAAGATGATAAGTGATGCTCTAGATGAGCAGTTGATAAACCTAGGAGGTAGAGATTGTTCATTCTACATGACCTCATAAATAGTTTATTCATGTGCCTACAAGGGTACATTTGATGCATTGACTACAGTTGGGAGAATTGGTGGCACAACCAATGATGCACACATATGGGATCATCATCCCCAACTCCAAAGAGTGAATTCCCTCTAGGATTACAAGCTGGTAAATGATACATTCTCTATGCACCTGGTGAGAACAATGGAGGAGGACAGAACTAAAAGATTGAGCATGGAGGCTCAGGAAGTCATATACAGGCATGGAGCCTGGTTTATCCATATTGCCACTTTCTCCTATATCAGGATTGAAGGTTTTGGGGGGAGCCTCTCATGCTCCCAAGGTACCCTAGAGATGCAGTTGTCCTAATGGAATTTCTAAAACAAATCTCTACAATATTGAATGCCTATAAGGCAAACAACAAGCTTTCGCCAGTATTGTTTCCAGTCACAATGGGTTGGTATATGTGCCCAATCTCTGATAATATCAAGAAGGCCATAGCTGGTCTAAATATGATGAATTTCTAGCCTTTTCCATTAGTAAGATCATATGATCCATATGGGAGGATGCAGAAGATCATGGGGAAACCCATCCATCGAAGGAGCCTTGAAGATTTCTGGGCAGATTGTGAAGATGAAGTTGAAGCCCGAAGAAGAAGGTATCAAAGGTTAACACTTAACCAAATCAAGACCTTTGATTGCATATCCATCCCAGCACAGCTAAAGAAAGATGATGGAAGGATCATGGCTGATGAATATGAAGAGAAAAAGATATATAATGATACCATCTCTACGCCGGATCTCACTATATAGGAGGATATCTCTTTAGATCCATTCACAAGCAGGATATTACAGCTAACCCAAGCTTGGGTGGATGGGTAGATAAATGTACTGAAGAAAAAGGGTGTTGTCATCATGGTGGACAACCAGAAGAAAAGACAAGAAATTGCTGAGGATGAATATGATGACTTCTTAATTGAGAAGAGAAAGACTAAAGGAGAGAGAGTACCACCTCTCGAGAAAAGCAAAAGACCTCCAAGAGGTAAGAAAATTGATACTAAACCCAAAGGGGTTATAATTGAAAGAGTGATAGTGCCAGTTGAAGATGCACCAGAATCAGAACAAGCATTTACTTCATCAGCATAGCCTCCTCGAGATAAACAAAAGGCTAAGTAGATCCAGAAGCCAACTGCACAACCTACTATTGCATATGAGGAGGATCAAGCCTCACATAAGAATAAAGAGAAGGATATTCCTTTGGAAGAAGAATCTAAAGAAGAAGAAGGCCCTCTATCCTTCACAAGGAAGAGAAAAGCACCCCAGGTGGTAGCCACTACACCTAAGAAACCAAGGACTTCTATGAGAGGTGAAATAAAACAAGCTCCCATAATGTTGAGGGGAGCAGGTGGGGAAGTATTTAGGAAGGAATTGCAACATAATGTTCCACTTCCCACCATTGTGAACTTTAAAACTGAGCAAGTAGAAGAACAAGTAAAAGGAACCTCTAAGACACTTCAAAGTGGTCAAGTCTCATTAGATGAGATAGTCCACCTATCTGATGATGAGGTGGTGAAGGATGTAACTTCACAAAGAATGGAAACCCTTGCTACTGGCACTCTGATAACTCCTCATGGAACTCCATTAGTACAAACAGTGTTAGAGGAGGTGAAGCAAGTGGAATCAGGGAAAGAGAAGAGCCCGGAAAAGGTAGCCCAAGAGATGGGGCTTGATACATTGATTGATAAGGTAACCAATCCTACAGTAATTGATCTCACCTATAGATAGGATGCAAGTCCTAAAAATCAAGGAAGTATTTAGGATAAAGGAAAAAATGTTGAGGAAGTAAAGATGGCAGAGACAAAGAGCCATACTTTGGATATGGGTGAGCAACAACAAAAGGAAGTACCTGTTGGACCCAAAATAGTTGAAATGCAGGATAAGGGAGGAAAAGAAAGGGATACATCAGATGATCCTGCCCTAAAGGTACAAGAAGTAATTGTTACAACTGCAGAACAAATTGCAGTTACAGATTAGGTTGGTACACCTAAGGTAGATACAGTAATATCTATAGAAATAAATATGCCTCATGATGAGGAAATCACCAAGGTAGATGAGACACCCATGGATGAAGCAAAAGATCAGGATCATGATAAACACGCCGATGATCAACAGGATCACCCTCCAGAAAAGGAAGTTCCTTAATAGGAGGATATACCTAAAGATCACCTTCATGAGGAATGTCATGAGGAAGAAAAGAGAAGATCACCCTCACCATCGAACATGATGGTGGACACTAAAGATCAGGGTGATCATGATGATGATGATGGAGACCAACAGCCAAAGGATCAAGCTCCTTCGTGGCTCAAGAAAGAAATTGGTGTAGAATCAGGCAGGGATGCAGGAATTTGATGTATCCACATTATTTACAGAAACCCTGATAAAGCCAAGGAGGAAGGCTAGAATAACTTCTGCAATACAAAGGGATCTTGATACAGGCAGGAGAACAACCCAGGTAGCTGATCCTGCAATTGATAAAGAAAAGGGCAAGATCACTCTGGATGAATTCCAGATTACTACAGTAGATTTAGGATTTGCCAATGAGGATCAGGAAGGCCAAGAAGGTAAAGACATTATTGATTCATTAACTGAAAGAGTTAAGAGAGAGAAAGAGAAGAATAAGCAGTATAAAGAGCACATTGCTCAGCTACATGCATATATAATAGGGTTAATTAACCCTGATGATACATCGAGTGATCATGCAGTCCCATTGACTTCTATTTCTCAGGATGAGGTAAATAGATTAGATCTTATGAAACATGAGTCATCCATAATGAGAAAGTGGATGTTATCCACATTTGATGGAGCAGAAGTAGTAAAGACCTCTTTGAAGAGGTGGAATTCTTTAGGTACCTCCAGGGAAAAAGTTGATAAATTATAGATGGAGATCGGGAAGAGATCCTTTCAGTAGGAGAAAGCCTTGAGTGCCTTGAGTGAAATGAAGAAGATTAATCCTCAAGTTCTCATAAATAACCAAGTATTGAATAGTAATACTACCATTTTGATTGATAGATGGTACAAGGATATCCGATTTGAATGTGATGTGCTCCAAAGATGCAACAACAAGAGATATCAGTACAAAGTTGCATAATATGATGTCATATGAGGTAGAAGTCCTAGAGACCTTGGAAGGTGAAGTAGAAGGCAAGATTGAAAATCAAGATGAAGAGTTTGCCATTAGAGCTCTACATTGCAATTTCCAGCAGGTAGTTGATGACCCTCTCAATCACCTGACGAAAGAAGTCATGGACAAAATCATGAGGATCAAGGTCAAAGTAGAGAACTACAATGAAATATGAAGTAGCAGGAGGAATAAGTTGGAATCTCTCCAGAGCAAATATCAGGTGCATAAGCATGCCATCATTAAAGCAAGAACTCAAGATGGCGGGGAGATAGAAAAGATAGTGCAGACATATGAGAATATCAGGACATCCATGTAGGTCCATATTCAGAGAGATAATCATCATGATGATGAAGATAGCGAGAGTGGTGAAAGTGATGATGATGACAAAGAACCTAATGAGGATGCATCATAAAGGGAATATATGCATCAAGTACTTATGAAAGTATGAGTTACCTAGATGGTTGCCAGCTGGCAATCTGTGCCATGTAGAAAAGATTGACTTAGTCAATGAAATGTGAACCATAGATTTCAATAGATAAATCTTGATCGTAGATCAATTGTAACTGCTCCCTCACCTTATTCTATAAAAGGTACAGGGATCCCTCATTTTAAACATTCAGAACTTAATTGAAATCTGTTTGTTGCAATATTCAGGGCTTATTTCAAAGTTGTATACATATATATTCTTGCATACTTAATGAATGAGAAGACTCTTTTGATTACAATCCATAATAAATGTTGAGTAATCAGTGTATGAATTCTTGATACATGTTGTGATTTTCTGCATCCCTTAGAGTGCATATCGACTTACATGTGTTGCTTTCATACCTTTCCTTTGAAGTTAGCATCAACTGTATCTAGCTGTGGAATATCCTGGTGAACATATGGTTTGATTTCTTCTCTTCATGACTGTATCTGATGTATATGTGGTTCAATAGCTGAAGGTTCAACATTAATTTGAAGTATTTTTTTTAATTTCTTTTAATTTTAGAGCATTTCATCATCATAATTGCAAATAATTGACAATATTAAGCAAAAATACAAATATGCAGACATTCCCTAGATAACTGAACATATTCAGCATATTTGATGTTAAAGCATGTCAAAAAGATAAATATCATGCAAAGATTTAGAGATAGACACACTATTTGAAGCATATCTTGTGTAGAACAACTTCCTGTGCAGCATCTTTACAGATTCTGATATCCTGTTGATGATACTTACATAAGGCCCCAAAATGGAAATAGCAACACACATCAACCTCTGAGTAACGTCAGAAGATTAAGACCTAATCAATGGAGACTTGGGATCATAAATTCTTTGAATTCATCGTATCTTTCAAGATGAGTAAAGGTTGTTGTGTAACTTTTATTCTATGTTTGGTGTATGACTAACATCATCATCAACATAAATTGGCGCTATGTTTTGTGGTTACACAACACGCCTCATTTTGTATTAGCAAAATAGGGACCCAACTTTGCTGGCTTGTTCCCTTGCTTTTGTGTTCTGGGCGGTAATGGTAAAAGGTCATATCTGTCAGTATGCATATGCTTAATGTCAGGTATATTTTTTGATCTTGAAATCTGAGCCAAATTCCAAAGTCTAAATCTTTCCTCAAGGAGCCTGCCATGTGAAAGAGCTTGAAATTCTAGGCAGGTTTGCCTTTTGCATCACCCCAAAATTCAGCCAAATGAGAATGTTATGGGCGGTCAAAGTCTGGTCAAACATGACAGTAGGGGGGTGATATTCCTCATGATCGAGGTCATATTTTAATTTCTCCTAATTTCCCAATATGACGGTGACATCATCTTTCACATTTTAATGAAGTCTGGATATGATGGTGACGTCACCATCATATCCCATTTGATGAGGAGGGTCATGCTTGTATATCCCACATGTTAATAATGTGCATCTGCGGACCTGAAACTTTTATTAAATAGAGAAAAGTCCTTGTATGCATCGGGACTTAGTGTACAAATCGAGATACATCACCCATATACTTCGGAACCGAAATGTTTATTAAGGAGTGAAAATTTGTTGTATATTGCGTAATATACATTGTTATATACATTGCCGGACCCAAAGCGTTTGTTAAATAAAGTTAGTTCCTTGTATGTTTCGTGCAATGTACATTTTGGCACATACATTCAGAAACATACAAAGCAGATTTGAGATGGTCATAAAATAAGGTTAAATCATTGTATGTATCTTACATACAAACCTAATATACAATGCCATATACATTAGCGGATTTGAAATGGTTATTAAAGAAGATTAAATGCTTGTATATCTGGTGTTTTGTATATGGGCCTCGAAACATACATTACTTCAATATACAAGGTGGAACTTAAAAAAGATCAAAATTGGGTTAATTCATTGTATATATTCTTGAGTGCATATCGAGAGATCCATATCGGTATTTACATCATGGATTCTAAAATAGATAAAGTATGGTTTATGAGAGCAATAAATCCGTCGTTGTATAAAGTGGTTTGTATGTCCCGATATGCAATACACTTCATGCAAGCCGGAACTGAAAAGATTATGAAATAGGGAAAAGTTCTTGCATGTTTCAACATACACTACGGAATTCAGAGAGGATTTAAATCTGGTATAGTCAGTGCATCATACCAAATGCATTTTGAGAGATACAATAGGTGTTGTATGTGCATCATCAGGATGTAGGTTATCAGAGTGGGTTTTTTGGACCATCCCGATCAGGTGAGTCTCGCCAATGAGACTGATATACAAGCAAAAGGTGCATCACTTGATATACAAGCACCGGATGCCAAATGAAAGTTAAAAATAGAGAATTCCTTGTACATCTTAGCATCTGCATGATCATGATGTATATCTCGATATACAAACGAAAGATGCATCACCCGATGTACAAGGCATGGATTCAAAGGAAACTTCAAAGTGGCTAATTCCTTGCACATTTTAGCATCTGCATGACCATATTGGAACCCGATAACAACCTGATATATACAAAGGGAATCATGACCCGATATACAAAGGGAAATGGCAGGAAAATTAAGTGATGGGTTTTTAATCTAGAGCCCGATAGCATGATGTTGGTCAACGATGGTTGACCCAACTATTTTAAACACCATATATGTAGTTAGGATACAGATTTTGATAGATTCAGGACCTGATTATCTGTGCTTGCATATTTTTAGCATGATTTAATGTAATTGTTATCTTCCTGGTGGTTATTAAATGAAGTTGATGTTTATTGTTTGTCTGTCTATTGCAGGATGTTGAAGCTGTTTGAAATAGATGGAATTGCAAAGTTGCACATGGAGGCAACATGAACCAGAGCTGAGGAGGATATTGTCAAATGCACTTTTCACCAGCTGGAGGATGGACCAAATCAAAGATGCTAGAATATTCTATGCCAGCTATACATTTGCCAACTGGCAGGCACATGCTGTTCATATGGACCATTGTTTGTTATGAGAGGATCCTGATCCTTGGATCAATGTAACTATTTTCTAACCTTTGTTCTATAAAGGGTCATGACTTGTCATAAAGAAGGAGGAGGTCACTTATTCAAAATCAGACCAAGTCAAGATGAATAAAGGTTAATGTGTACTTTTATTCTATGTTTGTTTATGACTAACATCATCATCAACATAAATTGGCACTAGAAGGAGGGCCGAATGGGAAAAGACAGATTGCTTTAGTCATCATTCATTTTATGTAGGCTCCTCGCTTCTAACGCAACATAAATTGTCGCTAGAAGGAGGACGAACAAGAGATTTCTGATTGTCTTGCAAATATTTCTTAAATATTTCATCGTTTGAAGTTGAATGTTTGCAAATATCTCTTATCTAAGAGGTTTTGATTGTATCTTTGCAAAGATCTAGTTCAAAGCTTCAAAGATTTGTTTGATTTTCTAAACTTTCAAGTTCTATTCTAAGATATGTTAGATCTCATTAAAATTTGAAAATCCTAAAGATTGAAAATAGAGTCTCAGTTTGATGGATGCATATGAAGGAAATTGTGAAGTTAACATTCCTTTATTTCAGGAAGCTTTGAATAGGTAGCTTTACCTCACAGTTTGTCTAACTTTGGTTTATCTACCTGTTGCAGGGTACATTAGACTGTAGAGCACAGTGAAGTTAATTGTCTAACTTTCCTTACAAGGTTAGATTTATATTTGAAAGGATTAATATTTTTCCTAGATGTGTTCAAGGCTAAAGTCTGGCAGGAAAATTAGGAAATTCTGGAGCAACAAGCAGAGACAGCACCTGAAGTTATTAGTTGTTCAGACACTGAAGTGGACCACTCTGAAGATTTTGAATTATACTTGTCTAGAAATATATAGTGTAGTCAAATATTAGGCTTATCCATTGATGATGTCTTGATTGAAAGTTGGTGCAGATTACATGATAAAAAGCATTCAGAAAGAGGTTGCTATGATTGTTTGGTCATATTGAAGAGGACTGTAGAAAATATAGTATCTGAATTAGTTCTAGAAGGTAAAGAAGACAAAACATCCTTCCTGGATTCATTTTATGGTCAGATTGATAGGAGTTGTCTACTTCCTAATACAAGTAAGGATCAGTTAGTATGTAGGTATGAATCTTGTGAAAATTCTAGAGAAGAAACCACTCGTCAGGATAATATTTTTTATTCTAATCCTAATACTTTTGTTAAAGAAGATGAAACATCTTTCCTAGAGTCATTCTATGGTAAAGAGAAGTGTAAACAGATAGTATAACAATTTAAATGCACTGCTAATGATGAAGTTCCTATGATAGTAACTCAGGGAGTCATAGAAAAGAAAATAAATGCTGATTTACTATCTAACTTGGTTGAATTGGATGATCAAATACAAGAAGTATGCAGGTTAATGGAACCAGGTACTCTACTAGATAGAAGATGTGAATTATTTAATGAACAATCCCTAAAAGATGAAGATGCAGAAGACTTTGGAGTTGTTGTGCATGATCAGACATCACTCCAGAAATATTTTGAAAATGAAACAGGGGATTATTCTTATCAATTGAATGCCATTTCTCCCTTACAGTCAAATGATTTAGAAATGATAAATTTCTGTATATCAGGTTATGATAATAAAGATACTTATTTAGATGCTAATGTGTAGAGAATTGAAGAAAATATTGAGAAGTTTCCTGAACTAGAGGATAAATTGAATGTCCAGAATGGAGGAATAAATATGGATAAAGATGAAGAAATAATGCATCAAGAGTCATACATTCTTCAAAATGAAGTGAGACCAGATGATCAGCTAAGCAATGAAAATATAGAGTTAAATGGAAGACCAGCTATCAATAAATGAGCATGTCCAATAGAATCAGAGATGCACCAGGTTGTATTTTTTCTTTCCACAGTAAATGATGTTGATTATTATTTTGATTATGGAGATTTGAGAGATAAAACATGCATATGGATTTGTCATGAACATGATGAGCTTCCTTAGTTGCTGATCATCAAGAGTTATTATGTGAAATACAGTGAATTTTGAATATCAGAATATTTTTTAGAATATAAAGATAAATTTGCTAGGTTGAGAACCATAACTGATACCCTGATGCTCCTGTACAATCAAAAGAAGTATGCAAATACAGGTGTCTTTGGGTCTTCTTCTAGTTTTTGTTTGCCTAGTAATGGTGTGTATATAGTTTTGTAGGTTAGTTGTTTGTATAGTTTTCTTTGTGTGTTTGCTTTTTTGTTTTGCATTGTTGAGCTTTTGTTTTGGATGGGCAAAGCTGGTGCACCTTGTTACTTAAGAACACTGCAGAAATTGTTAGAATTCAAAAGTTGGATATAAGTTTTTACATAAGTTGTAACTCATGTCAGTATAGGTCCTCTTGACCAAGTCTGTGGTATCATATTCATCAGTACTACTTTTCTTGAGTCAAGATGATCCTCACAATGACACACCTAACAACCTTGGGTTTGTTGAACATATTAGTGTAGGTGTTAAGTGAAAAATCTAAAGGTTGCCCTTGCTACCATTGCAATTCTTAACTTAATTTCAGCAAGTGACTGCTCCTTGCATCATAAAGCTATAACTGTTATATCTTATGAAATCAAGTTCAAAATATAAAATAAATAAAATAAAATGGATTTACTAAAATCTAGATTAAGCCATCTAAGTAACTCTACTGGAGCTATAGATGCTTGCTGGTAGTGGCACTCTACTTAGGAGAATTGTAACAATAACCTTGTTGGGGCTATGGATGCCTGCTGGCAGCAAGGCTCTATCTGGTTGGCTATGAGGGATGAACCAAACTATGTAGCCTAACACTAGTCACCAGTTTATTCAACTCACTTTCAAGATGAGTATATGAATCACATGCACACAATTGATCCCTTATCAATTCATTGTTATATTGATGAACATGATACCAGTTAGAAAGGATTAGGATGATCATGCTTAATAAGGGTTAGAACATTATCTTTTAACTTATCCTCATCTTTTGAATTATTTGAATTTTGTTGTTTTCTTTGGTGGAAAGTTGTTGTGTGGTTACACAACATGCCCCATTTTGCATTAGCAAAACAGGGACCCAACTTTGTTGGCTTGTTCCCTTGCTTTTGTGTTCTGGGCGGTAATGGTAAAAGGTCATATCTGTCAGTATGCATATGCTTAATGTCAGGTACATTTGTGATCTTGAAATCTAAGCCAAATTCCAAAGTCTGAATCTTTCCTCAAGGAGCCTGCCATGTCAAAGAGCTTGAAATTCTAGGTAGGTTTGCCTTTTGCATCACCCCAAAATTCAGCCAAATGAAAAAGTTATGGGTGGTCAAAGTCTGGTCAAACATGACAATAGGGGGGTGATATTCCTCATGATCGGGGTCATATTTTAATTTCTCTTGATTTCCCAATATGACGGTGACATCATCTTTCACATTTTAATGAAGTTTGGATATGATGGTGATGTCACCATCATATCCCATTCGATGAGGAGGGTCATGCTTGTATATCCCGCATGTTAATAATGTGCATTTGCAGACCTGAAACTTTTATTAAATAGAGAAAAGTCCTTGTATGCATCGGGACTTAGTGTACAAATCGAGATACATCACCCATATACTTCGGAACTGAAATGTTTATTAAGGAGTGAAAATTCGTTATATATTGCGTAATATACATTGTTATATACATTGCACTTTATACATTGCCGGACCCGAAGCATTTGTTAAATAAAGTTAGTTCCTTGTATGTTTCACGCAATGTACATTTTGGCACATACGTTCAGAAACATACAAAGCGGATTTGAGACGGTCATAAAATAAGGTTAAATCGTTGTATGTATCTTACATACAAACCTAATAGACAATGCCATATACATTAGCGGATTTGAAATGGTTATTAAAGAAGATTAAATGCTTGTATATCCGGTGCTTTGTATATGGGCCTCGAAACATACATTACTTCAATATACAAGGCGGAACTTAAAAAAGATCAAAATCAGGTTAGTTCGTTGTATATATACCCGAGTGCATATCGAGAGATCCATATTGGTATATACATCACGAATTCTAAAACAGATAAAGTATGGTTTATGAGAGCGATAAGTCTACTGGAGTATAAAGTCGTTTGTATGTCCCGATATGCAATACACTTCATGCAAGTTAGAACTGAAAAGATTATGAAATAGGGAAAAGTTCTTGCATGTTTCGACATACACTACAGAATTAAGAGAGGATTTAAATCTGGTATAGTCAGTGCATCATACCAAATGCATTTCGAGAGATACAACAGGTGTTGTATGTGCATCGTTAGGATGTAGGTTATCGAAGTGGGTTTTTTGGACCATCCCGATCGGGTGAGTCTCGCTGATGAGACCGATATACAAGTGAAAGGTGCATCACCTGATATACAAGCACCGGACGCCAAATGAAAGTTAAAAATAGAGAATTCCTTATACATCTTAGCATCTACATGATCATGATGTATATCCCAATATACAAACGAAAGATGCATCACTTGATGTACAAGGCGCGGATTCGAAGGAAACTTCAAAGCGGCTAATTCCTTGCACATTTTAGCATCTGCATGATCATAATGGAACCTGGTAATAACCTGATATATACAAAGGGAAATGGCAGGAAAATTAAGCGATGGGTTTTTAAAGTTATTTGGAGCCCGTTAGCATGATGCTGGTTAATGATGGTTGACCTGACTGTTTTAAACTCCATATATGCAGTTAGGATGTAGATTTTGATAGATTCAGGACCTGTTTGTTTGTGCTTGCATATTTTCAGCATGATTTAATGTAATTGTTATCTTCCTGCTAGTTATTAAATGAAGTTGATGTTTATTGCTTGTCTATCTATTGTAGGATGTTGAAGTTGTTTGAAATAGATGGAATTGCAGAGTTGCACACAGAGGCAACATGAACCATAGCTGAGGAGGATGTTGTCAAATGCACTATTCGCCAGCTGGAGGATGGACCAAATCAAAGATGCTGGAATATTATATGCCAGCTATACATTTGCTAACTGGCGGGCACGTGCTGTTCATATGGACCGTTGTTTGCTATGAGAGGATCCTGATCCTTGGATCAATGTAACTATTTTCTGACCTTTGTTCTATAAAGGGTCATGACTTGTCATAAAGAAGGAGGAGGTCACTTATTCAAAATAGACCAAGTCAAGATGAATAAAGGTTAATGTGTACTTTTATTCTATGTTTGTTTATGACTAACATCATCATCAACATAAATTGGCGCTAGAAGGAGGGCTCAAAGCTAAAGGATCATCATCAGTACTTTAGGTGATGATGAAGATTGTAAGGTAATGTTTAGACATCACCAAATTTCCAAGTTAGACATAAATATTTGTTGTTCTAAGCTCGTTCATGCTAATCCTGTGTAAAGTCTTCGAGATTAATCATAAATATTGCAAGCTTTACATCCGATCATCATGAATTTGCAGAAATAGACCTTGTCTCATGTAAATTTGCCCAAATCTTTGAGGTAAATAGCTCAAAAACTTGATAAGGCCACCTGTAAGCATATGATTTGACTAAATTCATAGTGCAAGAGGTAGAATTATTGGAGATTTATACAGAGTAGACATATAGAGCAAGATATTTGGAAAAATAATGATGAACTTTGCAGAAATTACTGAAGAACGTAAGGCCCCTAAATGATTAACAGCAACACACATCAACCACTGAGTAACGTCAGTAGATTAAGACCTAATCAACGAAGACTTGGGATCATGAATTCTATGAATTCATCGTATCTTTCAAGATGAGTAAAGGTTGTTGTGTAACTTTTATTCTATGTTTGGTGTATGACTAACATCATCATCAACATAAATTGGCACTAGAGGGAGGGTCCGAAGCTAAAGGATCATCATCAGTACTTCAGGTGATGATGAAGATTGTAAGGTAATGTTTAGACATCACCAAATTTCCAAGTTAGACATAAATATTTGTTGTTCTAAGCTCGTTCATGCTAATCCTATGTAAAGACTTCGAGATTAATCATAAATATTGCAAGCTTTACATCCAATCATCATGAATTTGCATAAATAGACCTTGTCTCATGTAAATTTGCCCAAATCTTTGAGGTAAATAGCTTGAAAACTTGATATCCCACCGTTTGCGACTCAAAATTCCAAATATCATTTCCTATTTGCAACATCTTTGCAAATATCCTGCAAATATCCAGTCAGTACACTTTCCTGACAAGTAAATACAGCCTTTGTTGGTAAACTCCAGCTAATCTTTATAGTTATCCAGCTGATTTGCTTAAAATTTGAGACATCCTAGCTCTCAGGCCAAATACCAAGTCTAGATCCACCAAATTTTTTGATGAATTACCTGTTAGTGGGTTTAGACCTCAAACTGTTGATATCCATCACACTCCAGGGTCTAGTGTATCAGGAGCATCACCAGAGCCTCCTCTTGTAACTCCTATTGGTTTACAAGTACCTTCAGGGTTATCTGTGACACCTCCTGTCTAGCCTCAACCCCAAGTCCAACCTCAACCTTCCATACCTTAGGCTCAGCCTCCTCCGGTTGCAATGTCTTTCTTTGCAGCAGAGTCACCTTTGACCTTTGTTGCATATCATGAGTTGCCAAAGAATCCAGACAAAATTTGTCCAAAGTATCATCCTTATCAAGATGCAGAAGATCATATCCAGACTTTCAAGGAAGCTTGTTGCAGGGCCAGAATAGAACATCAGGATGTTTTATGCAGATTATTTCCTTTTTCCTTAGGGGAAGAGGCTTATAATTGGTATACTAGTCTTGGTCATGGTTCTATTGGATCATGGGATGTCCTAGAGAAGGCTTTCACCGATAGATTTAAAGCTTCGATTGATCCTTCCATGAACTATCACCTATTTGCCACAATCAAACGATTTGAAGGTGAACCAATTGCAAACTTCAATGCTAGGTTTCAGAAATGTTGTCCAAAGTAGTCACCCCTTATACTGTGTCTGATGAGGCTGCAAGGAGCAATTATTATTTAGCCTTGGATCCTTTGACCTCCATGTTCATAAGGAGAGCACATCCTCAGATCACAACTTTATCATTAGCTTTCCAAGAAGCCATAAAGGTTAGTCAGCAGCTGGTGCCTACTCCTACTCCAAATATGGCCTTCCCTACACTGCCTGACATGTATCCAACATATCCAGCACAATATCCTAATGGAGCTATGATACCTCCAGCAGCCATGCCTACACCTTTGCAAATTCCTCCATTAAGTATCATGCCGCCTCCCAATGGGAATGGCTAGATGCCATAGTATCCTGCACAAACACCGACACCTTAAGGTGTGGATCAGAACAATAACACTGGATCCTCTTTCTTCAAGCCTTTAATAGAAAATGTAGTGGCTAAAGCTTAGGAAGAGAAAGAAGAAATCAAAGAAATCTCTGCTCAGCTAAGAAAACTAACTATAGAGGTCCCTCATTTGAGAAATCAAAACTTCTACTCCCAGCCTAACCAAAACAGAGGCCATGCTAATGATAGACCAAATTATCCTAACAGAGGATATAACAACACTAATTTCAACAATAGTGGTGGAAATAATAACAATCCTCCTAGATAGCCTAGAACATGGAACACTAGGCCAAATAATGGTTCATTACCATCACCTTTAGATAATCAGCCACCTATTGAAACCAAATAGACTACTAGAGTCAACCTAGCTGAGGCAACCCTCACCAATTGGTGTAGAATACACAATACAAATGCTCATGCAGAATTGGACTATCCACAATTTAAAATTGCTGCTAGCATTTTCCAGATAGAAGTGTCTAACACTTCTGGAAATCCACCTCAGGTAGAGGGAAATGAACTTGTTCCTTGTGGATATGACTCAGCATTTGTATTAGAGAGTTATACAAGTCATCCTTATTAGCAGATAGTGCCTGCTCACCAAGATTATACCATGGCATGTGAAGAATCTGCCATGGTCTTTGACTCAAATTATGTTTTCCCCTTTGAGGATGAAAATGAGCCTTCAAGTGAGCCTGAAGAGGTGCATGCCTACCAGCAGCAATATCAGGGTAAGCACAATTATAATTTGAGAGGTAACTCCAACAAACCTATTGGTCCACTAACTAGTTCCTTACCTCCAAACAACTTCAATACACCTCCTGATCCTAAAGCCAGCAATAACCTTGGGTTCCCCAAGGTAAATGCTCAATACCTATCCCCGCCAAACACAATATCAAAGTCTGTAAATGTGCCCAATGAATCTGACAAGTTAGTCACTTATCTGGCTGACGAAATGAAGAAAATTAAAATCAGCCTGTCCTTGTCTAAGTTGCTAAAAATTCCTGCCATCAAGAAGGCATTTATGAAATCACTAGATGATCCTACTTCTAAAGAGGATAGCCATCCCTCAGATTAGCCTAGTGGCAAAGATCATACTGTTAGAGATAGTAATGTTAAACATAAGGTGCTAGCTACTGTTCAAGCTGCAGAGACCTCCCACATGACCTTGTATAGAGACAAAACTGAGTCACCTCCATTCCTCCTCACCATAAGAATGTTTAGTAAGAACCTGCACAACTATTTAGTAGACTCAGGGGCCTCCACGAATGTTATGCCCTTGTCAATATGTAATGCTTTAGGATTACATCCTGCTAAATCTCTGAAGAAAGTCACTCAACTAGACAAAACAGAAGTAAGTGTGGTAGGAGAGTTAACTCATATCCACATGCAGTTAGCATCTGATCCTAGGATCCAGTATTACATTGACATTCAGGTAGTTGACATACCTGATACTTATGGGATGTTGCTTAGTTGGGACTGGTCCAAAACACTTAATGGATATATGTCCATAGATTTCAGCCACATGTGGTTACCATGGAAAGGTATACCAAACCAGATAAGGATTGATGCTGAACCTAGAATGAAGCACATGATCATCGAGTATAACAGAACAAATGAGATCATGTATGTGGATGTAGAGCCTAGAGTTTACTCCATCAGGCCACAGACTGTCAAGATAGAAGAGATCCTGATGTTTGACATTCATCATCATCATCATGATTATCCTCTAGATGATGAAGTAACTGTAGAACCTGACAATAACCTTGAAAATGAGAATGATGTAGATCACTTCAGGAATTTTGAGAGGCATTTGTCCAGATAGATAGAAAGATGTAGGATATTGAATATACTAGCTAATGATGTTTTACTTGATGGTTGGTGCAGATTACATAATGAGTCACATTCAGAAAAGACTTGTGAAGCATGCATAGACATGATTGAGCTAGAACAAACATTTAGCGATGCCTCGACATCATCATCATCATCATCAGAGGTAAGTTCATCAGACAATGATAGTGATAGTGATGCTGATTATCGTTTGCCTTCTGTAGGGACAGAAGAAGATATGAGTCAGGATGAGGATCATATCCTGAGAATAGAAGGAATTGCTGGTATGTAACTAGAGTCATGTTACAAGCAATGAGAAGATCACCCCAGGGAGTGATTATTTTCTAGAATCAGATGGTGAGTCATCTGATGAAGATGGAGGAAATAATTTGTCAAAATTTGAGGATTTCTTGAAAGAAGAGATTCAGAAAATGATACAGCAGCAAAGTTCTCCATAGGAGGTCCTAATTAAAAATTGGTGTAGGTTACATGAGGCACCTCACTCAGAAACCACCTATTCTTTATGTTTACACATTTTGAAAAGACATACATTGCCTAGTTCAGAGGATCATCCTCTGGGAGATAAGAAGGAAGAAAAGTCATTAGCTTCACAAAAGACAGAAAAGGTGAAAGCTGAAAGAGTTGAGATACCAAAACTAAAATGGATATCATGTGGAGCAGCTACCAAAGCTGCAAGGAAGAAGGAAGGCTCATCTAGGTCTCCTGCTAAAGATAAACTGTGGGTCCTAAGATTTGATGGTTCCAAGTCCAAACAAGGAGCTGGGGTAGGGATTGATCTCATGGATCCATCAGGAAAGTCCTACTTAGCTACTTATAGATTACAATTCCCCTATACTAACAATGTGATAGAGTATGAAGCTCTGATTCATGGGATATTGTTTGCCCTTAAGAAGAAGGTAAAAATTCTGCATGTCTTTGGAGACTCAGAATTAGTTGTCAGACAGGTAAGAGGAATTTACTCTTGCAATTATAAGAAATTGTCAAATTATAGACACAGAGTGTGCGATTTGATTGAAGACTTTGATGCATTTAATATCACCCACGTACCTAGAGAATAGAACCATAGAGTAGATGCTCTAGCCCAGGCTGCTAGTACCTTGGAGCCTTTGTCTATATTAGGCCTAAAGAGGTTTTCAGTAGAGCTTGTATCAGTACCTTCTATACCTGATAATGTTACTAACCTCCAGGTTTTTGAGGATGATCAGCATATCCTTGATTTCATCTCTAACAGAGATATATTTGATGCTCAGATCATAGATGAGAACAGTGTGGAAGATCACGTTTGGGAAGAAGAAGAAATATTAGAATTGCCTAGCAATAGGATTCCCAAAGGTATGATAGAGCTAGAGAGAGCTTTTGATCTAGATAATATGCTGAAATAGAAAGATCTTCCAAAGGCTGATGGAGGTCAATATTCACAAGTGAATATTGGATAAAATGAAGACAAGAGAAATGTCTTGAATTGTAAGGTTTGCACACTAGAAGAGTTAGAAGGAATAACTCAGGCCCTTAAGGATTACATCCATGTCATTACATGGACTTATGATGAGTTGAAGACATATGACACACCAGTCATAACTCACACTATACCTCTCAAGCTAGATGCTAAACATTTCAGATAGAAGCAAAGGCCAGTCAATGCTTTGCTTGAACCAATAATTTTTTAAGAAGTCAAGAAGTTGCTAAATGCCAGGATAATATTTCCTATGAGGCACTCCACCTGGGTGGCTAATCTAGTGCCAGTGAGAAAGAAGAATGGAGACATCAGACTATGTGTAGATTTCAGGAATCTGAATAGAGCATCAGAGAAGGATAATTATCCTTTACCCTCATTGGATGAAGTTCTACAGATTGTAAATGGTGCTAAGATGATGTCATTCCTAGATGGTTTTTCTAGTTATAATCAGGTAATGGTTGACAAGATTGACAGATTGAAAATTTCCTTCACCATAAAGTGGGGGATCTTTGCATATAGACACATGCCATTTGGGCTGATAAATGCTGGAGCAACATTCCAGCGAGCAATGGACATAGCCTTCAGAGGCTTAATAGGAAAATGTATAGTCATTTATATGGATGACTTAACAGTATTCTATAAAGATAGAGGAAACCATGTAGCAGATCTCAGAAATGTGTTAAAAAAATGTGAAGAATATGGGATATCCTTGAACCCCGAGAAATGCATATTTGGGGTAACAACAAGAAAATTATTGGGCCACCTAATAACTAAGAATGGAATTATCATTGATCCTGACAGGGTGGAGTCCATTATGAAATTATAGCTTCCTGGAAGCAAGAAAGAGCTCAAATCTTACTTTGGTAAGATAAATTTCGTCAGGAAGTTTATCACTGGCTTTCCTAAGATAGTTAGACCTTTAAATGCTATGCTGAAGAAAGACACAAAGATTGAGTGGACATCAGAAGCCAAGGCAGCTTTTAAAGACATAAAGAAAGCAATATCTGAAGCTCCTGTCCTCATCAGTCCAGACTACACCAGAGACTTCTATATCTATTCATTTGCTTCAGAACATACCTCTACAGTAGTGCTCACTCAAAGGAATGAAGGAAAAGAAGAGAAACCAATTGCATTCATGAGTTGTCCTTTCAAAGATGCTGAGTTGAGATATGTAGATGTTGAAAGGCAGGCACTTGCCTTGGTCAGAGCAGTAAAGAAATTCAGACACTACATACTGAGAAGCAAAGTGATTACTGTGGTACCAGATGCAGCAGTCAAGATGCTGTTGATGCAAAGTGAGCCTGGTGAAAAAAGGGCTAAGTGGATCACAGTTTTACAAGAATATGACATGGAGATTAAACCCATGAAGCTGGTAAGAGGACAGGCTCTAAGCCAAATGATATCAAAGATTGATCCAAACATAGTAAGTCAACAGTATGTTATCAATGCTAAGGACAATGAAGAGTGGTATTCAGATATCAGGCACATCCTGATTACTGGAAGATGTCCTCCAAGACTGCAGGCTTCACAGAGAAGAGCCCTAAAAATAAAATCCTAGAAGTACATGATAAAAGCAGTACTTTTCAAGAAAAATTATGAAGGAATATACCTGAGATGCTTAGAAAAGATAAAAGCAGATAAAGTTTTATCAAAGCTACATGACAAGTTTGGAATAGCACATGGCTCATCCTTGGCTACAACACATGCTATCCTCAGAGTAGGATATTATTAGCCTACAATCTTCAAGGATACAGCTGAACACATTAAGTGCTGTCATGAATGTCAGGTTGTTGCCAATAGAGAGAGAGATATGCTGCACAACTTCTACAACCAATGATGGAAGCGCGCCCATTTGCACAATGGGGCATGGATTTCATAGGACCTATTAATCCTCCATCATCTTCAGGCCACAGGATGTTTTGACAATTACTGATTATTGTACCAAGTGGACTGAAGCCACTAGAAGCAAGACTTGCAGTGTAGAAGATGTCATCAGATTTTTGGAAAGTAACATAGTCACCAGGTATGGGGTCCCCTATGCTCTGGTAAGTGATAACAGCTCTGCTTTTACTTCAACCAAATTGTCAAGTTGGGCCTTTGATTATGGGATCATACTGAAGTTCTCATCTAATTATTATCCCCAAGGGAATGGATTGGCAGAATCCACTAACAAGAATTTGCTGAATATCATAAAGAAGTTAGTAGACAAGAACCCTAGGGAATGGAATACACTTCTGAAATATGCCTTATGGGTAGACAGAACCAGAAACAAGGTTGCATTAGGAAATTCACCTTATCATTTAGTATATGGGGTAGATCCAATCCTCCCTTATGGGGTAGATTCAATCCTCCCTGTTAACCTGAAGATTCCTACCTTACAGTTTGCCCAAGAGTACCTAGGCATAGACAATAACCAAGAAGTCAGGTTGCTTCAGCTGATGCACCTGGAAGAGAAAAGAAGTCAGGCAATTGATCAATTTGCCAAACATCAGGCTATTGTCAAATGCTGGTTTGACAAAAGAGCCAAAGTTAAAGCATTTAGGATATCAGATTTAGTCCTGATGTGGGATAAATCCCATGAGAGGAAAGGAGACCATGGTAAGTTTGATAAATTATGGATAGGTCCCTTCCAAATTTCTCTGATCTTAGAAGACAGCACTTTCAGGATTAAGAACTTGACAGGTGAGGATGTTCCTGTTGGCAAGAGACACTATATGGATTCATTATTGTTGTCATTGATGGCAACAAAGTTCATCCCACACATCCGCAGGACATGGTGTGTCTCTACCGGAAGTCAGAGTGAAGAATGTTGTGGTCCGGTAAACAAAAACAGAGCATGTGGCAAGGTCCAACAGACAGGTCCGGATCTCTCAGAGGAAGTATCTTGGTGAAGTACAGATTTGGGGAAGTCAAGAGGACTGCCTTGAGTGATAGATTCCAAGGATTTAGCCTCCGGTGATAGATGAGGAAAAAGATATGAATACTTGAGTACCGAATTCTTGAGTGACAGTGTGAATAGAGGAAGAACTGACTGGTAGAACATTAGACTATTTTCTGGATGTGTTACTGATGATTTAAAAGGTTCTTAAGGCATAAGTTATGTTTGGCCGACATGATTGACGACTTCTACAAGTATATGCTTGATCCACATTACTTGGTGTGCAAGGATTCAACTGACAGATCAGAGTTTTGTGAAAAGATTGACTATTCTGGGTGCCAACTAGAAAGGTGATGAAATCACTTGTGCAGATATATATACAAGATGGATTTAGTTGTGAGGTGTCATTGTTGTTAGTGATGTGCAAATAAAAATAGATGAGCAGAGCAGAAGCAGTAAGGAAGGTCCGGTATGTGAAAGAAAGCAGCATAAGAGAAGAGGAAAGATGAGGTGCAGCAAATCAGTATACTGAGCCTAACCAGAACTGAACTCTAGCATGTATAGATGCTCCCAATCAGTTCAAGTATTGTATAACACTCTTTTGTAGACAGTGAGTCTCTTGTAGGCAGTGTGCCTCTTGTGAGCAGTGTGCTTGGGCAGTGAGCCCTAATTGGCAAGTGCCATTTTGTTTTTCCTTATTCTTCTAACAGAGAATAATCCTTGGGTTAATCACCCCGTGGTTTTCTCCCTTAACAGGGTTTCCAAGTCAAAAATATTGTGTCATGTGTATTTACATTTCATGGTTATGTTTGCTTGTTTGAATTAATGTTGCATTGATTATTGAGAAAGTTCAAAAAGTAGAAATAATTAAGATAACTGATTCACCCCCCCTCTCAGTTATCAACAATTGGTATCAGAGCTAAGTTCCTCCTAACAGAGTCTAACAGCTTGAGGAAGATCTAGGAATCCAAATGGATGCATATGGTTTAAGGGAGCAACTCAAGACTAGCCTTGAAGATCTTGAATAGTCAAACTCTGAAGTCAATGAATTAAAGGAAAGACTCAAACAGGCTGATGATTTCATGAGAGAACTAAAAGAAAAATTAAGTCTCTCTATGAAAAAGAGAAAGGAGCTGCTTCAGCAATTGGTAAGACAAGGTGAAGCAAATGATGCAAATGAAGAGCTGAATGAGAAAACCAAGTTATGTGAAAACCTATCAAAAGAAATCATTATGGTAAGACATGAAATGGAATCAGGAGTTATGAAGTTTACCCAAGAAATTGAAGAGAAAAGAAAGACTGAAGATAATCTAAGACAATCTCTCAAGGAGAAATTAGAAGATTGCCACCAGATGGATAGAATTATCAGACATCTTGAATCTGATCTTGAAGATGCTAAAGATAATGAAGAAAAACTTGAGGATCAAATTGTCTCTCTCAAAAGGGATCTTCAAACAACAAATGAATATAAAGAGAAATTCAAGATAAGTTCTGCTCAACTTGAAGTTCTTCTTGGAAGTCAAAAGAGGGTAGATGACAAGTGTGGTTTGGGATATGAGAAAGGAGAAAGCTCTGGATCAGGTCAGAAGAAGTTTGGATCAGAAAATCCAAGGAACAGGCCTAGAAGACCTCTGGTAAGATAGCCCAATGCTTAAATATATCCATCCTTTAATGGATACTGCCACAGCTACAATCACTTTGGTCACAAAGCTAATCAATGCAAAAAGAGAATGAATCAGACTAATTCATCCTTCTCTGGACAATGTTTTAACTGCAAAAGGTATGGTCACAAATCTCATGAATGCAGAAATATGCAAATGAACAAATCATTCAATGGTAGATGCTTTGCATGCAATAGAATAGGTCATATGGCTAATCAATGCAGATCAAGAGGATATCAATCAAATATGCAGAGAAATGTTGTTTGCCAAATTTGCAATAGATCCGGTCATATTGCAAAATTCTGTAGAAGCAAGAATTAGGACAAAAGAGGTCTGGTATATCATAATCAGAATCAAGATAAGGGTATGCAAATGAAATTAAAAGTGAGATGAACAAGATTTGGGTAAAGAAAAGTACAGAGAATGTAGAGGTTGGATCCACACCAGACTCTGGTGCTAATATTCCTTCCAGAAATTAAAAGGTGAGCTCTGGCTCAAGGGGAGACACAAAGAAAACCTTGTTCCCCCAGCCAGTCAATTAGTGCCAGAACTGGCACAAGAAGAGCTGCGGATTGAAGGATTCATAAGGGAAGTATCCAAACAAATTGTGGTTAAGATTTGGAAGATCTACAAGGTGTTTAAAGATCAGGATTGATCCAGTTCTTCAAGTCATCTGAATAAGGAAAACTGGAATAATTTAGGTTGAGCATTTATTGCAACCTGACATTAGGGTTTGCGGAGCAATATAAGGGTTTTCTCATTAATCACTTGTTCATTCTGCATTCAAGAAGAAATGAAAAGTGGAGCTCTGCAACAAAATTTCTCAAGTTCATCGAAGATCATTTGCAGAAGTCATTACATCTAGAAATCAATTTGACCAACTCCGTGAAACCAAAAGGTGCAAAAGGTATTTTCTGTTTTCAATATCTCACTACAAATCTTTTGAAAAATGGATACTCCAAATATAGTAAAGATTTCTAATAGGCCCCGCCCTGAATTTAAGAAACATCCTTACAAATCATTGGAGGTAGATCCCTTAGGAGCATTCTCTAGTGTTCTGCATGGCCTTTTGTACACAGAAGACATTAGGGTTTATATACATGCAAATATTGAAGAGTTTGGGGAATTCAAACTAAGAGATATCTATCACAAACAACTAATAGACGATGCCTTTGAGCTTAAACCAGAATATAAGGGTATCCAAGAGAAACATTTTGATCAATTCATTCATTTCCCTTGCTTTGAAGAAGATGAATGGGTCCGGTATGTATTAAGTAGGGTGCATGATAACTTCATATGGCTGAACAGACCTTGCAAGATCACAAAGGAGGCAATTAGGGTAGTAACTGGTCTATACTCTTCCAGAGGGATACTTGTCCTCAAATCTGTCAAAAACAACATTGTAACTGAGGCCACCAGATCAAAATTTGATAAGATGGCAATGACCATTGAAGATATTACTAACCCGGATATCAAGTTTGCATCTATGATAATAGGATACAAGATATATCACTCCAGTAAGGAGAATTCGGTATCTAGAACTGCAGTATATATTGCTTATGAGATGCTGAGAAAGAATGCAAAATATGATATCTGTGAACTTCTTTTGAGCCAATTAATGGAAAACATACAAAAGATCAAAAAGGACAAGAAGAACTCTTTCAAATATGGTGCACTAATATTATGTCTATTTTTCTACTTCATGAATGAGCTACCCGGATCAAATGGATGGGTATGGCAGAATGACAAACCGGTAGCAGTTCAGATCAGAGACTATTTGCATGGGCTTGGGGATGCTAAAGCAAGAAATACAGCCTTGTGGGGATATTTCAAGAACTTTCAGAGCATGATGCAAGCAAGAGAAAGAATTCCCCAGTCTCTTGTTGAGAAATACAAAGAAACAGTATGCTTTATGGTAGAAATAGATCAGTGCCTAATAGAGGCAGTAGAACCAAGAACTATGTGGATCATGCCTATGGGGTATGAAGTTGATGAACAAATTGTAGAGCTGCATGTTCAACACATGCTCAGTCAACCAAAGGACCCAAAAGCATAAAGATTTGGAACCTTTGAAGAACTAAGTGTGAAAATTCACACTGAGCTAAGGCAGTCAGAAATCAAAAGGAAGGTAAGAAAAGAAGTTGAGGAAGTTGCAAAAAGCTTTGGCATCTCAAAGGAGGCACTTGATGCCAACAGGGAAAAGAGACAAAAGGTTGAGGAAGAGAAGAAAGAGGCAGAAAAGGGAAGCAAGGAAAGTGCTCTGGTAGAAACCTCAACCCAAACTAGATCATCAAAGAGATCTGCACCTATCACAGCCAAAAGCTCAAAAACATCAAAATCAGAAGTTCAGGCATCGGCAAAGGAGAGAAAAGATCAAAGACAAAAGCCACAAGGGCTTATGCCAGTCAAAGAGATGAAGAGGAAACTGAATCAGATGAGGAAATAAAGAAACTAAAGAAGAAGAAGAAATCATCCGGTGAACACTCTACTGGTCAAGGAGAAGAAGAGAAGGAAGAGGAATCTGCTGAAAAACCCACTCTATCCTTAGATGTTGTAGTGAAAGCAGTCACTGTGGATGGGAACCTGCAACCCTTAACAGAATATTATGATGAATATAATGAAGTAGATAAAAAGATTGTAGAGGAAGCCACAGTTCAGTTTTTGAACACCTACAACAAAGCTTTTATTGAAATTATCTCTCTAATTCCCAAAAGCCTAGAGAAAAGGCTTGAAATGAGGAAGAACAATGCTCAAGCAAAAGACCTCGAGATCTAGGAATAGGTTGCCATTCAACTCTTCCCTTCAATCACTCCGCAACAAATGAATATGATCTTTAAAGATTGCAAGGATGAATCAGCTCATGCTTGGTGAAACCAACAAAGTGGCAAAAGAGATTGAAGAGATCCTTCAAAATGCTCTTTAAAAGTTCAACATTCCCATCTCAGAGGACTCTGGTAAAGACAAGGGCTTAGAATCCCCTATTCTGGAAGAGGTGGCTCATGAACAAACAACTATCTCTCCTCTGATTTCCCCTACAGCCTCCGGATCTAAAGGAGAAGACAAAATACAGGAGAAAGAAGTAGAAGTGAAGGAAAAAGAAGTTGACAGTACCAAGGTTGCAGAGGGAGAGAAGACCTCAACAGAAAAGACCTCAACTGCTAGTGGTACGAATGTAGAAGGAGAAAAAGCTCCAAGGGACAACTCTAAAAATGTAGAAGAGAAGAAACATGTGTCTCCGGCAAGAGACACTACACAAACTGTCCAAGAATTCCCGACCAAAGCAACAGTGGAGATTGAGAAGAAAATGAAAGAACAGGAGGATAAACTGTTAAAACTTTCTCAAAATTTTGATTCACTTTCTACATCAATAATAAATCAAGAATGTCAAACGGTTGCAGTTTTGAATGAGATTAAGAAGCTTGAAAAAGAGAAGAAAAATAGAATAAGCAGGTTAAGTGAGCTCAGAGGGATAATTGTCCCTAAGTTAGAGGCCATGCATGAGGCCATAAAAGAGGCTCAAATCACAGCTCAGACAAATGATCCAACTGATCTAAAAAGGGCAGATGCGTTTGCTTTTCTATTGAGCAGTCATATATCAATTTTGGACAGAATGAAGCAAAGTTGGGCTATTGAATTCATTCAACTGAAAACAACTTTTGCAGACATACTGCAGTATATGTAAGTATTCCATATGTATATACTTATGCGGCTAAGTATAGTAAAATTTTTGAAAATTTTGGTATGCAGACCCTACCCTTTGCCATTGATGTCAAAGGGGAAGTGAGGAGTAGTGAAAAATGAGGAATCCAACTAAGGGGGAGCTTCGGAAAATGTATATAAAAATAGAGCATCAGCCAAGGGGGAGCATAGTGTAAACACTTAGTCATTTTTCACTAAGTGTTGCCATCAATGCCAAAGGGGGAGATTGTTGGCAAGAGACACTATATGGATTCATGATTGTTGTCATTGATGGCAACAAAGATCATTCCACACATCCACAGGACATGGTGTGTCTCTACCGGAAGTCAGAGTGAAGAATGTTGTGGTCTGGTAAACAAGAACAGAGCATGTGGCAAGGTCCGACAGACAGGTCTGAATCTCTCAAAGGAAGTATCTTGGTGAAGTACAGATTTGGGGAAGTCAAGAGGACTACCTTGAGTGATAGATTCCAAGGATTTAGCCTCCGGTGATAGATGAGGAAAAAGATATGAATACTTGAGTACTGGATTCCTGAGTGACAGTGTGAACAGAGGAAGAACTGACTGGCAGAACATCAGACTATTTTTTGGATGTGTTACTGATGATTGAAAAGGTTCTTAAGGCATAAGTTATGTTTGGCCGACATGATTGATGACTTCTACAAGTATATGCTTGATCCACATTACTTGGTGTGCAAGGATTCAGCCGACAAATCAGAGTTTTGTGAAAAGACTGATTATTCTGGGTGCTGAATAGAAAGGTGATGAAATCACTTGTGCAGATAAATATACAAGATGGATTTAGTTGTGAGGTGTGCTGTTGTTGTTAGTGATGTACGAATAAAAATAGATGAGTAGAGCAGAAGTAGTAAGGAAGGTCCGGTATGCGAAAGAAAGCAGCATAAGAGAAGAGGAAAGATGAAGTGTAGCAGATCAGTATACTGAGCCTAACCGGAACTGAACTCTAGCATGTGTAGATGCTCCCAATCAGTTCAAGTATTGTATAACACTCTTTTGTAGACAGTGAGTCTCTTGTAGGTAGTGTGCCTCTTGTGAGTAGTGTGCTCGGGTAGTGAGCCCTAATTGGCAAGTGCCATTTTGTTTTTCCTCATTCTTCTAACTGAGAATAATCCTTGGGTTAATCACCCCATGGTTTTCTCCCTTAACAAGGTTTCCACGTCAAAAATATTATGTCATGTGTATTTACATTTCATGGTTATGTTTGCTTGTTTGAATTAATGCTGCATTGATTATTGAGAACATTCAGAAAGCAGAAATAATTAAGATAACTGATTCACCCCCCCTCTTAGTTATCAATAGTTTCATTACCAGTTAATGGATAGTTCCTCAAACACTATTTCCAAGCCTAAGTAACTTCATGACAGTCATGTGTATCATAATGTATATTTGTATAGTTGTTTGTACAGTGTTTTGTTTTGTTCTTGCTTGGTTTGCTTGTTGAGTTTTGTTTTGGTTAGTCAAGATGATGCAGCTCATCACCCCAAAAAATAACAAAATTGTTAAGATTCAAGTGATGAGAACACATTTATATATAGGTTGTGACTCATTTTGAGAAAGTCATCATGATCAGGTCTGTGATATCCTGTCTTCAGGGTGCCTTTTCCTAACTAAAGTGATTTCTTCACAATGACTCACCTAACAACCTTGGGATTTGTTGAACACACAAGTTTAGGTGTTAAGTGAAAAATCTAAAGGGACTCCCTTGCTACCAATGCAATCTCCAACCTAAAACAGCAAGTGACCATACCTTGCATTTTGAGCTTACATGATGATATCAGATATATGAAGTATAAATTTTGAAAAATAAAAAAAATATAATAATAAAATTAGGCCATCTAAGTAACTCTATTGGGGCTATGAATGCCTACTGGCAGTGGGGCTCTACTTAGGGTGATTGTATAGATAACCTTGTTGGGGCTATGAATGCCTGCTGGCAGCAAGACTCTATCCAGGTTGGCTATGAGGGATGATCTCCAAATATGTAGCTTAACACCAGTTACTCATGTTTTCAACTTGCTTTCAAGATGATGATAATTAATCATTTACACACTATTGATCCTTTGTTAGCATTGTCACCATGAGGACGTTTTGTCATTTAGAAGGATTATGATGATTATGCTTAGAAAGAGTTAGAATGCTATGTTAAAATGTGTTCACATCACTTGAATCATTGAAATTTTAGTGTTTTCTTTGGTGGCAAGTTGTTGTGTGGTTACACAACACACCCCATTTTGACTTGACAAAACAGGGACCCAACTTTTGTTTGGCTTGGCTTGTGTTTTCTGCTTGCTGGCAATCTGGTAAAAGTGAGTCAATACAGATGATCATGCATAAAAGGGGGATTGGGTAAGTCATCATGATGAGGTCAGTTTTCTCAAAGTTAACATTTCATGTCAATAACCTCATGGGTGGATAGAGGAAAAAATTTCATGCAGGTTTGCCTTTTGGATCACCTCGATATTCCTTAGGGAACAAAAGTTATGATGAGTCAAAGATCTGGTCAAACCTAATATTCCAAGGGGAGGATCATATTTCTCAACATTAGTCATCTTATGAAAGATCACCCCGACCTAATACTATCACCTGATAAATCATTTATCCGGACATCCAGACGTTAAATTTATGTGATAGTGACACTTACCCGTAGAACAACATCATATATTTTGCGAGCATCATATTCCTAAACATCGACCAGATATTTAAATATCACCCTGATATTTGAAATATCTGCCTGTCACAAAATATCACCCTAAGCCAATATCCTACTGATGTCATCCAAACCCGGTAAATGAAGAAATAAACATGATGATGACGTCACCATCTGTTCACCTCGTGGAGGTATATTTCCAAACATGACCTTTCCTACATAACATGACGGCGACGTCATAATGTGACAACGATGAACCAAGTCATTACCTTGTTGACATCATCTTGATATTTTGAGAGAAGTCACTCTAGTCAAGGGGGGTGATATTCTCAATATCACCCGATATTTAGAATATCACTCGATCTTTAGAGATCATCCCTTGCCTTGTCACCATAACATTAAATACATACAGATGTGGTAGGTGGTTCCCACTGATTACGAACCTGATACATACACTTGGCAGGATCCAGAAGTTTCTTACGAGAAAATCAGCTGGTGCATTTAATTCGCCCTAAGTTGCCCTAATTTGCCTAAGAGAAGAGGTTAAAAGTGATTTACAGATTCATTTCACACTTACCCTATGATAAACAAGTTCTTACAGAGTTTCGAGCTTACAAATCCTCATAAGGCCACCTGTGGGCGCATATAGCTTACACCAGAGTGGGATACGAGAGCGCTGTTGGTAATTGAATTCATTTCAGATGATCATTAGCATAATCAAGAGGATAAGCACACCAGGTAGGTAATTTGAAACCCTCTGGTTGTCATCTTTTGCATATCCAGGTATTATGAGGTCTTCTGGTTTGAAATTTCAAATTATGCATGTCAGGATAAATGAAATGTGGAAAGACTAATAGTATGCATGATGAATAATGAATATGTAATGTATATGCATGCTTGTATATGTGTCAATTGTAAGACCAAGTTGTGTTAATTACATGCATCCATGGCAGATAAACGGCTGGCTAAGTCAGAGGCAGAATTTTTGAAGCCTATGTTCACTCAACCAGAGGGTGTCCAGTTTAAATATGGTGCCATTATAGATACGCACCAAGGAAATATAGATTTGGCTGCATGGTTAGCTAGAATGAGTGATGAAAAGAGTAACAACACCTTGTTGGATGCAGTTTTTGTATCTGGAATGTGGAATGCAGTTGGTTTCCCTTATTCCATGGAAACTCCTGAGCTGGTTATTGAATGTGCAAGAAATTATAACCCACAAACAAGGAAAGTAGAGAAGCATGGCAGAGTATATGTTGATTTGTCTATCAAAGGTCTTGCTGCCACATTCAGTTTGCCATTGGGCAAGAAGGTTGCCAACATAGATTTGAAGAAATCGGAGACAGAATATGAAAATAACAAGAAGACTGCTAGGAAGAAAATGTATCAATGGAGGATGAAGAATAGCCCCTATCCTGCAGCAGCTAAACTTCTGGTTCATTTATATAAGTTTTATTTTGATGATGAGTACCAGTATATGATAGCCCCACTCAGTAGAGTGACAGGCCAGCCTAATGCTGCAAGTTTTATGGATTGGATGTATGTAATTATCATGATGTGTCTCTACATGGATAACAAGCTAATATGGGCTACAATGATAAGTGATGCTCTAGATGAGCAGCTGATGAACCTAGGAGGTAGAGATTGTTCCTTCTACATGACCTCATACATAGTTTATTCATGTGCCTACAAGGGTACATTTGATGCATTGACTATAGTTGGGAGAATTGGTGGCACAACCAATGATGCACACATATGGGATCATCATCCCCAACTCCAAAGAGTGAATTCCCTCTAGGATTACAAGCTGGTAAATGATACATTCTCTATGCACCTGGTGAGAACAATGGAGGAGGACAGAACTAAAAGACTGAGCATGGAGGCTTAGGAAGTCATATACCGGCATGGAGCCTAGTTTATCTAATTTGCCACTTTCTCCTATATTAGGATTGAAGGTTTTAGGTGGGAGCCTCTCATGCTCCCAAGGTACCCTACAGATGTAGTTGTCCTAATGGAATTTCTAAGACAAATCTCTACAATATTGAATGCCTATAAGGCAAACAACAAGCTTCCACCAGTATTGTTTCCAGTCACAATGGGCTGGTATATGTGCCCAGACTCTGAGAATATCAAGAAGGCCATAGTTGGTCTAAATATGATGAATTTCCAGCCTTTTCCATTAGTAAGATCATATGATCCATATGGGAGGATGCAGAAGATCATGGGGAAACCCATCCATCGAAGGAGCCTTGAAGATTTCTAGGCAGATTGTGAAGATGAAGTTGAAGCCCGAAGAAGAAGGTATCAAAGGTTAACACTTAACCAAATCAAGACCTTTCATTGCATATCCATCCCAGCACAGCTGAAGAAATATGATGGAAGGATCATGGCTAATGAATATGAAGAGAAAAAGATATATAATTATACCATCTCTGTGCCGGATCTCACTATACAGAAGGATATCTCCTTAGATCCATTCACAGGAAGGATATTACAGCTAACCCAAGCTTGGGTAGATGAGCAGATAAATGTACTGAAGAAAAAAGGTGTTGTCATCACGGTGGACAACAAGAAGAAAAGACAGGAAATTGTTGAGGATGAATATGATGACTTCTTAATTGAGAAGAGAAAGACTAAAGGAGAAAGAGTACCACCTCTCGAGAAAAGCAAAAGACCTCCAAGAGGTAAGAAAATTGATACTGAACCCAAAGGGGTTATAATTGAAAGAGTGATAGTGCCAGTTGAAGATGCACTAGAATCAGAACAAGCATTTACATCATCAGCATAGCCTCCTCGAGATAAACAAAAGGCTAAGTAGATCCAGAAGCCAACTACACAACCTACTATTGCATATGAGGAGGATCAAGCCTCACATAAGAATAAAGAGAAGGATATTCCTTTGGAAGAAGAATCTGAAGAAGAAGAAGGCCCTCTATCCTTCACAAGGAAGAGAAAATCACCCCAGGTGGTAGCCACTATGCCTAAGAAACCAAGGACTTCTATGAGAGGTGAAATGAAACAAGCTCCCATAATGTTGAGGGGAGTAGGTGGGGAAGTATTTAGGAAGGAATTGCAACATAATGTTCCACTTCCCACCATTGTGAACTTTAAAACTAAGCAAGCAGAAGAACAAGTAAAAGGAACCTCTAAGACACTTCAAAGTGGTCAAGTCTCATTATATGAGACAGTCAACCTATCTGATGATGAGGTGGTGAAGGATGTAACTTCACAAAGAATGGAAACCCTTGTTGCTAGCACTCTGATAACTCCTCATGGAACTCCATCAATACAAACAATGTTAGAGGAGGTGAAGCAAGTGGAATTAGGGAAAGAGAAGAGCGCAGAAAAGGTAGCCCAAGAGATGGGGCTTGATACATTGATTGATAAGGTAACCAATCCTGCAGTAATTGATCTCACCTATAAATAGGATGCAAGTCCTAAAAATCAAGGAAGTATTCAGGATAAAGGAAAAAATGTTGAGGAAGTAAAGATGGCAGAGATAGAGAGCCATACTTTGGATATGGGTGAGCAAAAACAAAAGGAAGTACCTATTGGACCCAAAATAGTTGAAATGCAGGATAAGGGAGGAAAAGAAAGGGATACATCAGATGATCCTGCCCTAAAGGTACAAGAAGTAATTGTTACAACTGTAGAACAAATTGCAGTTACAGATTAGGTTGGTACACCTAAGGTAAATACAGTAATATCTATAGAAACAAATATGCCTCATGATGAGGAAATCACCAAGGTAGATGAGACACCCATGGAGGAAGCAAAAGATCAGGATCATGATAAACGCGCTGATGATCAACAGGATCACCCTCTAGAAAAGGAAGTTCCTCAATAGGAGGATATACCTAAAGATCACCTTCATGAGGAATGTCATGAGGAAGAAAAGAGAAGATCACCCTCACCATCGAACATGATGGTGGACACTGAAGATCAAGGTGATCATCATGATGATGATGGAGACCAACAGCCAAAGGATCAAGCTCCTTTGTGGCTCGAGAAAGAAATTGGTGTAGAATCAGGCATAGGGATGCAAGAATTTGATGTATCCACATTATTTACAGAAACCCTGATAAAGCCAAGGAGGAAGGCTAGAATAACTTCTGCAATACGAAGGGAACCTGATACATGCAGGAGAACAGCCCAGGTAGCTGTTCCTGCAATTGATAAAGAAAAGGGCAAGATCACTCTGGATGAATTCCAGATTACTACAGTAGATTTGTCAATGAGGATAAGGAAGGCTAGGAAGGTAAAGACATTATTGATTCATTAACTCAAAGAGTTAAGATAGAGAAAGAGAAGAATAAGCAGCATAAAGAGCACATTGCTCAACTGCAAGCATATATAAGAGGGTTAATTAACCCTGATGATACATTGAGTGATCATGCAGTCCCATTGACTGCTATTTTTTAGGATGAGGTAAATAAATTTGATGGAGCAGAAGAAGTAGTAAAGACCTCTTTGAAGAGGTGGAATTCTTTAGGTACCTCCAGAGAAAAAGTTGATAAATTACAGATGGAGATCAGGAAGAGATCCTTTCAGTTGGAGAAAGCCTTGAGTGCCTTGAGTGAAATGAAGAAGATTAATCTTCAGGTTCTCATAAATAACCAAGTATTGAATAGTAATACTGCCATTTTGATTGATATATGGTACAAGGATATTCGATTTGAATGTGATGTGCTCTAAAGATGCAACAACAAATTAAGAGATATTAGTACAAAGTTGCATAATATGATGTCATATGAGGTAGAAGTCTTAGAGACCTTGGAAGGTGAAGTAGAAGTGAAGATTGAAAATCAAGATGAAGAGTTTGCCATTAAAGCTCTACATAGCAATTTCTAGCAGGTAGCTGATGACCCTCTCAATCACCTAACAGAAGAAGTCATGGACAAAATCATGAGGATCAAGGTCAAAGTAGAGAACTACAATGAAATATCAAGCAGCAGGAGGAATAAGTTGGAATCTCTCCGGAGCAAATATCAGGTGCATAAGCATGCCATCATTAAAGCAAGAACTCAAGATGGCAGGGAGATAGAAAAGATAGTGTAGACATATGAGAATATCAGGACATCCATGTAGGTCCATATTCAGAGAGATAATCATCATGATGATGAAGATAGTGAGAGGAGTGAAAGTGACGATGATGACAAAGAACCTGATGAGAATGCATCATAAAGGTAATATATGCATCAAGTACTTATGAAAGTATGAGTTACCTAGATGGTTGCCAGCTGGGAACCTGTGCCATGTAGAAAAGATTGACTTAGTCAATGAAATGTAAACCGTAGATTTCAATAGATAAATCTTGATCGTAGATCAATTGTAACCGCTCCCTAACCTTATTCTATAAAAGGTGCAGGGATGCCTCATTTTAAACATTTGAAACTTAATTGAAATCTATTTGCTAAAATATTCAGGGCTTATTTCAAAGTTGTGCTATACATATATGTTCTTGCATAATTAATGAATGAGAAGACTCTTTTGATTACAATCCATAATAAATCTTGAGTAATCAGTGTATGAATTCTTGATACATGTTGTGATTTGTTGCATCCCTTGGAGTGCATATCGACTTACATGTGTTACTTTCATACCTTTCCTTTGAAGTTAGCATCGACTGTATCTAGCTGTGGAATGTCCTGGTGAACATATGGTTTGATTTCTTCTCTTCATGATTGTATCTGATGTATATGTGGTTCAATAGCTGAAGGTTCAACATTAATTTGAAGTATTTTTTTCAATTTCTTTTAATTTCAGAGCATTTCATCATCATAATTGCAAATAATTGACAATCTTAAGCAAAAATACAAATATGCAGACATTCCCTAGATAACTGAACATATTCAGCATATTTGATGTTAAAGCATGTCAGAAAGATAAATATCAGGCAAAGATTTAGAGATAGACACACCATTTGAAGCATATCTTGTGTAGAACAACTTCCTGTGTAGCATCTTTACAGATTTTGATATCCTGCTGATGATACTTACGTAAGGCCCCAAAATGGAAACAGTAACACACATCAACCTCTGAGTAACGTCAGAAGATTAAGACCTAATCAACAGAGACTTGGGATCATGAGTTCTTTGAATTCATCATATCTTTCAAGATGAGTAAAGGTTGTTGTGTAACTTTTATTCTATGTTTGGTGTATGACTAACATCATCATCAACACATGTGTGTTGCCCCATATGCAGTCTAAAGACTAGCTCGATGAGTGCTTCCTGCATTATGGGAGGTTTGTTTACTTTCTAGTACTTGCATCTGCATTTCATATATATATGAGGAAAAAGAAAAGAAAAGAAATCATGCCTGTCTTCCATGCATTATGTGTCTTCTATGCATTTACTGTATTCTCCGTGTTCTGCGTGACTATAACTATCTTCTCCATGTTTTGTGTGCCTATTACTATTCTCTATGTGATTGGTATGTCTTCTCCATGCTTGGTGTGTTTGTTGTGTTTGTGACCGTACTTTAATGCATATATTGGCCTTGTGTTTACACATATATTAAAGTGGGGGCTAAATGTAACATCAGAAAATGTCCTCTTGGGGGCTTTTCCCTCATAAGGTTTAGCTCCTGGGTCTTTTACATGCATTTAGGACATCTTACTTCATAATTTGGCATCCTGATGGAATGAGCCCTAGGTAACATGACAAATGGGACCTAGGAGGACCCCTTAAGCTTAATGCTGCCCAAAATAGGGGGGGAGGACTTGGGCACCCACACCCTAGTCCTGCCCTATTTTGGGGCATTCCCAAATTTTGGGTGTCGGCTTGTGACTGTTATTTAGGTCCTATGTCGACACGGTAAGTTTGAATTATGAAAATCTTGGTGAGAGTGTTTGTAGTTGCATATAAAAGCATTTTTAGATATTCATTTGTAAACTAGATGGCAATTGTTATGGTTATTCATTCTTAAGGTGATTCAAGGCTTTCATTATATTGCAAGAGAAGATTTGTGTGGTTTATGTGTTTGTGTTTACAAATTTGAGCATCTATTTCATCATGGAATGAAGAGCATCTTCCTCCCATGAGATCTTCACTACAAGGTGACATTATATTGTGTTTGTGATCATTATTTCATTTGGTTTTTGCCTCTGCCTCTCTAGGCATGCACTCTCTATCTGACATAGGTGTTCAGAGAATTAAATGTCCTTCAGGGCTTGACTAAGGCAAGCCTCTAAACACCACAACTCCCTCCCAAAGTTTTCATAGTTGCAGGTTACAGGTTGAGGAGCTAGACAAAGTGAAGTTGCAGGAAGACATTTTGGAGTGCCAAAATTATAGAACAGGAAGAAAATCTACCCCTTGGACTTGGGCACCCACTCATTAGTCCTCCAAATTTCATGACGTGAAAATCTCTAAAATAGAAGGAAAGAGTTGTAGACTGAGTTCTCAGATCTGGACAGAAACCAGGGCCTTGGACTTGTGCACCTGCTCCTGTGTCCCTAACTTTTCCACCTTGGAACCCTGAAAATAGGTAATCTGTGATTTGTCATTTTGCTTCCCTTTGCAAGAGCTTTTTCTGTAATTCATATGTTTACTGTCATATTTACAAAATTAGGGTTTTAATGATTAATTGAACATAGGAGAAGTAAAATTGATAATTAAACACCCTAATCCAAGCTTCCCTACATTTGTAAGTGACCAAGGACCTATTAGTGCTTTGCCACTCAATCCAAAGGTCCTTGAATGTAAAGGGTGAAAGGAGGATTCAAACCAAAAACTAAACAAATCCAAATTTTACCTTAAACAATTATTTATAGTGCTTCTTACATGGATTGAGCATGTGACTTTGAAAGATTTCATGATATTTTGATTCATATTTATGAGACTTATCATTTACTTGAGATATTGTGATTAAGCAGATTAATTACATCTTTTTACTTTGGACATTGTGATGTTGTATTTAAGTGGATTATTTACTTCATTTTACTTTCACAATGGTTTGTGGATTTTTACAGCCTTTACACATCAACCACAATGCTATTCCCCTAAGGCATGACACACAACAATAAAATAGAGGAGATGAACAATATAGAAGAATGATGATATAAATAGAAGAAGGGTCACAACAGAGGCAGTCTCTTAGTATGCTTGACCTTACAAGAGTATCAAGGGTCATCCAAGGAGGCCTAAACAACACATAATACATCACGGGGGAACACAACACAACACATATATGAATATACATATATATATGCATTTTATCTAAGAAGATTCCAAACTTGTGAGCTTCTTAGAAAGGTGATCCATTAGGTTCTATACAAAGTGTGAGTAATTCGTACCTAATTGATTCTTATCTCCAAGATGGTCACATGGTGCTTATTTTTCAAATCCATGTATATTTGAAATCTTTTGTTTCTTGTGAGGGGAATCATTACCATTTATCATAGATGATAACCATCTTATTCTTTTTTGATCCTTTTATTTCTTTTTAAGTTTTTTGTGGCGAAATGGGGTATTCTCTACCATGGCAACCTTTTCCCTATATCATAATATCTTGTCATGGTTGTTTAATTTGTAGATTTGGTGCATCTTGGTTGACTCTCAATCCTTGAAGGGATAATAGTGGAGGAACCTCAACATAAATACCTTTTCCTCATGGATGAGGTTAGTCTTCAACTTTATCCTTATCCACTTGTATCATACCAATTATTTCATTGTAATCAAGATAATCATCTTCTTTCTCTATTGTGTTTTGTTCTACCATATTGTTCTCATTATGCCTAGGAAGTGGATTAGTAAAGATCTATAAGTTAATTTTGAGGGGCAACTGACTAATTTTGATTGTCATTCACACCAGTTACCTGTATTACATTTGATTCAATGAGGTCTTGAATTTCATGTTTAAGATGCATACATCATTTTGATTCAGTGTCATGTCCTTATTGTCGATGATAATGATAGAAAGCATTAGCATCAAAGTGAGGTCCTTGCATTTGATTACTATCCAATGGTTTGATGGGAGGAAGCTCCAAGATATTATTTCTCACTACTTGGTTCATGGTAGAATGTAGAGAATTAGATATTGGAGTAAACTATCTTTGTTGTTGTTGAAAATGAAATGATGCCTTTTTTGGATTAGTGATAGTAGACACTTGTGAAAACTTGTTTGAATTCTTCCCATTTATCTTAATAAAACTCTTGTTATAAAATTGTTTTGTGAATGTCCAGTCGTGGATTAACCAACTTGAGCTAATGAGTTTTGATTTTCATACTGACTAGTCGAGAGATGGAAATCACAAAGGGTTGTCCATAAATGTTGAAAAGAGCTATAATTCATTGAGAGGATCTTATCATGGATGTTAGGTTGTATATTTGTAATAAACACCTTTTGATCATCCTCATCATTCATTTGGTATTGGATTTGTGCATAGAGAGCTTGATATTGACTAATAAACTCAGTTAACTTCTCTTTCAGACCTTTCTTGCAATGAACTAAATCAATCAATGAGACTTGAGGTCCAATGTTTGTTTGGAAATGTTGTAAGAATTGATCAACAAGTTGTGAGAAAGAATGTATTGAATTTGGAGGAAAAGAGCAAAACCATTCGAAAGTTGTATCTTTGAGGGATCGCAGAAAGAGTTTTGTTAACAAGTCCTCTTCAAAGAAGAAATCAAGTTACACATATCTGTGAATGTTGCCACATGAGTATTAGGATCCCCTTCACCACTATACTTTTCAAAGCAAGGAGTCTCAAATTTATCAGGCATAGGAGTTCTCAAGATTGCATAAGATAGACAATTATAGGCATGGTAAGTTGGTATGTTAGGTTGAGAATAATTTGTCAAGCTTGTCACTTTCTATTGTAAAGAACTCATGCCTTGCAAGAGTTGATTTAAGATGGCATCATTAGGATATGTAGTTTGTTGTGAAGAATTAGAAGTTGTGGCCATGAAATTTTGAGGTGACTGATTATGAGTAGTAACGCAAGGTGCTTGAGAATAATTGTAGGTGAAAGGTGGTTGATAATAGGTGGAAGTAATAGGTGGTTGAAAATAGGTGGAAGTGATAGGTGGTTGAGAGTGATTATTCATATAAGAAGTCACCCTAGGTGCCAAATTTTAATTGAATCCCCAGCTTTGTAATTTTGTGAATTAATGCCATTAGATACTCCAACACTAGTGGTAGCATTACTACAAGCATGTGCATTAGTAGTAAGGATTGATGATGTAAAAGTAGACATTTTGGTAGTCGGTATAAGTGTTGATACCTGTGTATGAGTTGGTGATGACATATTGTTGATAACATTCACACACAGTCACGGGAATACCATTATGATTCACTATATATGATAAGCCATAGAGCATGTTCACATCATCTTGTCCTTCTTTTAACAACTCTCTTATATTATGAAGAACAGGCACAACTTCTTCCACTATCCCTTCTTTTTCAACAAATGCTTGAAAATATGCTACTTCTTTATCAGGTTTGCTTATTTGTTCATTAGGTATATGTGTTATTACATCAATAGGATCTTCAAAATCATGAAATGTCTGTTCTTCCATTGTAGTTGTAGGAGGTATGATATCTTGCAAAGTTTGTGTTTCTCCTTTTGTAAAGTAGGTGTTTAATGGATTTTTTGATGTAGGAACACCGTTGCTATCAAGAGCACTAGAACCCATGATTCTAAGACTTCTCCTTACAAGAATATTCTTATTAGGATGAGGAGTAATACAACTCATGCAAAAGTTTTTATGATCGCTAACACACCATCGATGTGAGACTATTTCACACTTAAAACACTTGTTTGAGGAAACGGGTAAAAATACACACAAAGCTCACACCAAAAAAAGTGGATAGGAGGAAAGAGTACAAAACAACAAGGCCCAATTGATGATTTATGTATCAAGATATTTAGAGTGAATGCAACAACACCAATGTATGCTTGTTTATGCTCCTAAAATGTTTAATTTTTTCACTTTTTTCAATGCAAATGCATAAAATATGTAATACAATTAGGAAAATGATGAGGAGAAGAAAATTAAAACATTTTAGTTAGTCCAATAATGCAAAAAAAAATGTCACAACACACCAATCTTGTAATGGTACATGAAATATTAGCCAAAATGTAGTAAAAATGCAAGGATTTTTGAAACCCTAATAGTGAAACTAAGGCATGAAAGTATGCAAAATGATGAATTAATGGAATCTAACCAGATTTAATGTGCAAAATAACTCAGATAAAATTTTAAAATGATGCCAAAATCCTATAATTCTCAATGCAAGTGAAATTTTAAGGAAAATTGAATGAATACGATTTTTTTTGTTGAAATACACAATGTGTAAATGCAAAATTTGAAATGTAAATACAAAAACACACAATGATGAAACACTACAGTCAAAAATTAGATTTGAATGATTGTGAGAATGAGTAATCAAATTTGAAACAAGATTTGAATTACAAACCCTAGCTTTTGAAATTACTAGGTTATATGAAAAATACAAAATTTCAAGCAAAACCCTAGAAAATGAGAGATGCAAATGCGAGGTAAATGATCATGAAAATATGAAATTCTACAATTTATCTCAGATCTGATATAAACATTAGAAATTCAAATGATTTAAATGATATGCAATGAAAATAACTTGCAAGTTATTCTAAATGCAAGCCAAAAATGCCTATTTTTTTAAAAAATTTCAATTTTTATGCAAGATTTTCAAATGTATGATGAAAATGATATGTATGAATGAAAATATGATGTTCAACACTCAAAAAGGTGCAAAATTTAATAAAAACATGGTTTCACCAAAATGTAATGTAAGAAAAAATGAGAGATGGGTTTGTTTAATGATGGTTGATTGTTAATTAGATCCTCCTTTCACTACATACATTCAAGGACATTAAACCGAGATGAATTACAACTTTTGTAAGAGGAATCAACTATAGGTTTTGTGTCACTTGGAATGATAAGGAAATTTAGAATTTGTTGATTAATTTGTTAAACCTTAATTTGATTATGCTTAAAACCCTAATTATGCAAAATCGTAAACAAACGGACAAAACCCAACAAATTCTCACACAAGAAGACACTAGATATAGATTAGATACATACCAAACTTTAGGTTTCAAAAGGGAAAAACTTTGGGGACAAAAGAGTGGGCACCCTTGTCCAATGTAGTGCCTTTTCTGGAGGTCAAGAGCCAAATATGTGTACTCAGCTCAGAGATTTTTGACACTGCAAAACTGAGGGACAAAAGAGTGGCCGCCCTTGTCCAATTAGGGATCTTTTCTATCATTTTCTTTAGATCTAAAATATTCCTACTCTGCTTTGATCTCCTACAACTCCTCTCCACAAGATTTGACACTTGTCACTTGCAATCACAAAAGAGGGGTTGGGGGTTGTGGTGTTTAGGAGCTTGCCTTGGTCAAGCCCCAAAATGGCATTCAATCCTTCCAACATCGTTGTTAGATAGAGTGCATATCCTTGGTGGATAGAGGCAAAATAAAATGATATGATAAATTGATTGAAACACAAAGTAGATATCATCTTAGTAGTTGTAGCTCTCATAGGGAGATGAAGATATTTCATGCCATGGGGAGATGGATTGATGAAGACAAATTTGCAACACACAAGTACAACATAACACAATACTACTCTGAAACATAGTGAAAGCCTTGAATATCCTTAGCATAAGATCACAAGTTCACATTATCCATCTCTAGTTAAAATGAAGTCCTAAACATGTTTATATATGTATTCCCGCTAAACATTCATAATTTAAATTGAATAGGCTAACAAAGGGAAACATTTTAATGGTCACTTTACTGACATCCAAAATTTAGGTCTTGACAAAATAGGGCAGGACAAGGGCATGGGTGCCCTTGTCTAGGGTCCTATTTTTGGACTAGATTAAGCTCAAGAGTGTCCCCAAAGTCTTATTTGTCATGGGTTTTCGGGGGATTTTGCTTTGGGATTCATTTTAACATGCATGATTAAATCTAAGCAACCCAGGGGCTAAACTTAGGAGGTAAAAGTCCTAGGGGGACATTTTACGATGTAACAGAAGTATCCCCCTCAAAGTGAATTAAGAGGTTTCCCCCTTGAAGTGGTGTATTATTATCAAGTATTTACAACATATTTCCTATTATATTCTTCTATTGTCCAAGTTTTTTCCTTACAATGATTCTTGATTTGCATGTCGATCCACATCCTATCAACCATGTGCTCTCATTAGGTGTGATGTTTGAGATGTCATTCAAGTTAGTAAACTTATGGTTAGTCTCCTAGAACATTTTTTAGTAATTCTAGGTTTGTAACTTATCATAGGTCTGAGATTTGTGAAGGAGAACCCTTAGAAAAATCTACTCTAGAGTCTTGAGCAGTTTGTTCCAGTAAAAATTGGACCAAAACTATAGAAATAGACTTCAATGCAATTAAGGGACTACATATAGGAGTAGTATAGTCCTCCAATCATGCTAGAGTCATGATTTCACATTGTTGTCTAGTTGCTTGCTATAGTCCTATGTCATCAGACAATGGGCATTTCTCAAAGTTTTTCATAGAAATTTTCTATACAAAAATTGTTCCCTAGATTTGCTTATTCTTCCTATCATCTCACTTTGTTTATTTATGTTTCACTTTGCATATGATTCTCTCTTTCATGTTGGGAAGCATGCCTTGGTGCAAAACTAATTAGTCGACAGATAGATTAGTTAAGGTGTTGTAGATCCCAATACACCCACCTCTTGTGTAGGTATTCCTATATGTCGGATGTTATTTTATATCATCTTAGAATGGGTATGATAACACTATAACTCTCATTCGTACTCTAGGGATTCATAAGAGAACAAGATCATGGATTAGTATCTGATCATTATTGTGTAGAAGGCTTGGGCCTCTTCTTGCATGATCATCATGGTGACTTGTCCCACACTTTGTGAATTCTTCCACTTGTGCCACCACTCTTGGTACATTGGTGATAAGGTCTTGTATGTCATTGTGTTATGTCATGACACCTTTTACTTGTGAAAGTGTGCAATGTAGCATGTGTTAGATTTAGGACAGACAACTGAGAGGGGGGGTGAATCAGTTGTCCAAAACTTTCTTCCAAATTAAACACTTAAATCCACTTTGTAACTTAGAAGCTTATTAATAACTTAATCATGAAAGCAAAAAGCATTGAATCAAGAGTAGAAACACATTAACACATAAGACACCAAGATTTTGACGTGGAAAACCCGGTTAAGGGAAAAACCATGGGGTGATTAACCCAAGATTGTATTCTCTGTTAGAAGAATAGAAAGAACAAAATGGCACATGCCAATTAGGGCTCACTGCCTGAGCACACTGCTCACAAGAGGCCCACTACCTACAAGAGACACACTGTCTACAGAAAAATAAGTATCACCTACTTGAACTGGAAAATAGCATCTTCACCATGCTTGAATTAGTTCCATTTAAGCTCAATACTTCTACTCTACTTTTTTCTCTCCTCCTCGCTACCACACACTCATCTTCGCAAGGACTACTTTGAAATGACTTCACAATCCCTTATTTATACAAGGCATTGACTTAGGAATAATCATCTAAGTCGGCAAACATCAACAAGAACATCTGCAAGAGTGTAACTCATCCGGTCAGCCAGTCTCAGGAAGAACACCATCAACCGGAAGTTATTCTTCAATTGTGAACTCCAACTTCAATGCAGACCACTAACACGAATTGGACACGATCCAAAGACCTTTGCAAGCTTGCATGAATCACCAAGATCATCCGCACTTCATCTGCTTACAGAAATCCTTCTCTCCTTCATCTGGAACCTCAAGAACACAGTCTGTCATCACTGTCACAAAGTAATAGATGCTTGTGGACCTTCAAACCATGAACCAATCGAGTTGACACATCACAAGGACTTCCTAAACACTCCCTCAAATCTGCAGAATAGGATAATGCATTTCTGGATCTCACCAGACCTATCTGTGTCACTTTGTTACCTCTGAACACCTGCCAGAACAGGTTTTACTTGAGCGGCCACAACTTCTTCAGAACTTCATGTGGACCTCTAAAATCTCTACTGGACCACCATAAGATACATATCTACAAACCCTTTAAACCACATCCTCTAATCCTCATCCTATCTTGAACTTTTACATTATTGTTATCACTGTTCTTCACTGTTCCTGATTGAGACTAATTTTCTTTATATCCTTAGCACACAACTCATCCAATCCTTATTGTTAATGCAATAGAAGTATGTTGACATCAATGACAACACTGGTTAGGCCCATACTTGCAACAATCTCCCCCTTTGTCATTGATGGCAACATATGACATGAAAAACAATTTTGACCATCAAGACAAGAACTTCTTCTTCCTGTCACAACTCCCCCTATCAGCAACAACCATTCACATGTCTTCTCTCCCTTTACTGCTCCCCCTTTGATTAGCAACTACTTGTTTTTCACATGTCTTCTCTCCACCTTTGACATCAATGGTAAAGGGCACATACTTGCAACTCCACTACTTCAGATTTATACCAGCTGCTCCCCCTGAGTAGAAGCTCCCCATCATCAATCCGGACCATAAGATATGACTGTGATATCCATTGAACTGATGCACATCAGTGCACTTTAGTTCATCACCAGAGGGGCAATAACCCCTAACTTCTCCCTGAGATACTCAAAAGAGTCCTTAGGTAGAGGTTTAGTAAATATGTCTGCATGGAAGGTACAAACTCCAACCTGACTTCATTCTTGTTCACTTGCTCTCTCAAAAAGTGAAACTTGATGGATATATGTTTAGTCTTTAAATGCAACACCGGATTCTTAGATATGTTTATTGCACTTGAATTATCACAGAAAATTGTGATAGGCTCCTCATACTCCACTCTGATGTCTCTTAGCATCTACTTCATCCACAAAACTTGAGTGCAACTACTTGTTGCTGTAATATATTCTACTTCTGCAGTGGATAGAGATATTGCCTCTTGTTTCTTGCTCAGCCAAGAAACCAATCTCTTTCCCAAAAAGAATGCTCCACCACTGGTATTCTTCTGGTCATCCACATCTCCTACCTAATCTGCATTTGTATATGCATGAAGAGAGAAATCATGATCTCTGGGATGCCACAATCCATACTCAACTGTCCCTTTTAGATATCTAAAACTCCTCTTGATTTCTATGACATGATATTCTCTAGGATCAGCTTGGAATCTAGCAACAAGACCAATAGCCTACATAATGTCTGGTCTAGTTTGAGTGAGATACAACAATCCTCCAATCATTGACCTATACTTTTTATTATCAGCCTTGGGAGAGTCATCATCTTTGCTCAACTTACATCCAGTTGTAATGGGAGTATTCATTGGCTTTGAATCTTCCATCCCAAATTTCTTCAACAATTCTTTCACATATTTGGTCTAAGAAATGAAGATTCCTTTCTTTGTTTGAGTGATTTGTAGACCCAAGAAGAAATTCATTTCCCCAAGCATGGACATCTCAAACTCACTTTTCATTTGATTTGCAAAAGTTTTACACATACTATCTCTTCCTCCAAAAATGATATCATCAACAAACACTTCAACAATCAAGATGTTTTCATGATCAATTTTGAAATACAAATTACTGTTGGCAGTGCCTTTGTTGAAACCAATCTTCAAGAGATGTTTATCCAATCTTTCATACTAGGCTCTTGGGGCTTGCTTCAGTCCATACAATGCTTTCTTCAGCTTGCAGACCATATCACCATGATCAGATAATTGAAATCCATCCGGTTGCTCAATGTACACTTCTTCTTCCAAGTCACCATTTAGGAAGGCAGACTTGACATCCATTTGATACACTTTAAAATCTTTGAAGGCAGCAAATGCAAGAAATAATCTGACTGCTTCAATTCTTGCCACTGGAGCAAAAGTTTCTTCAAAATCAACTCCTTCTATTTGAGAATATCCTTTGCAGACCAATCTAGCTTTATTTTTTATTACTTCACCAACTTCATTCAGTTTGTTCTGGAAGACCCATTTGGTTCCAATCACATTCTTGTTTCTAGGTCTGGGAACAAGATCCCAAGTGTGATTTTTCTCAATTTGCATTAGTTCTTCCTCCATTACTTTAGTGTAGTTTTCATCATTGCAAGCTTCATTCACTATCTTAGGTTCAATCTTTGAAATCAAACAATACTTATCTGAATCTTGAGCAATTCTCCTTCTAGTTTGTACACCTTTGCTTTTGTCACCTATGATCTAATCTTCATAGTGGTTCAGTCTTACATACCTAGGAACTTTAGGAGTTTCTTGGACTTCTAATTCTTGATCAGGCTCATTGAAACTCATCTCTTCTTCCTGATTTACCATATCAGTTTGAGTCTTAATTTCATAAGGGACTTGGGTTCCTTGAGTTAGTGCACCATTCTGATCATTTTCATCATATTCATAAAACATTGAGGGTTTTTCAATTCCTTCATCAACCTTCACATTAGTACTTTCTATAATCTTCCTCAATCTCTTGTTAAAACACTGGTAGGCTTTACTTTGAGTAGAGTATCCCAAGAATATTTCTTCATCACTTCTAGCATCAAACTTGCCTAGATCTTCATCTCTTTTAATGTAACACTTGCTACCAAAGACTTTGAAATACCTCATAGTAGGAGTGATGCCAAACCAAAGTTCATAAGGAGTCTTACCGGTATTGCTTCTAATTTGAACTCGATTGAGAGTATAGACTGCAGTGCTGACAGCTTCCCTCCAATAGATCTGAGGAATATTTGCTTCCATCATTATGGTCATAGATGCTTCCTGGATGGTCCAGTTCTTTCTCTCAACTACTCCATTCTACTTTGGAGTCTTAGGAGCAGACAATTGTCTCTTTATTCCATGTTTCTCACAGATATCTATGAACTCACCGGATGTGAATTCTCCACCTCTATCAGACCTTAGACATTTCAATTTTAATCTAGTTTCATTCTCTACCATAACCTTGAATATTTTGAATTTCTCAAGAGCTTCTGATTTCTCTTTCAGAAAGGTTACCCACATCATCTGGGAATAGTCATCAATTAGTAACATGAAGTATCTATCACCTTGCACACTTCTGATTCTTGCCAGACCACAAAGATCAGTATGAACTAAGTCCAATAATCCAGTACAAGATTGTTCCTTGCTTTGAATGAGACTCTGCTTTGTTATCCCAACTAACATTCTTTGCACAAACTGTTTGTAGGTTTCACCAATTTTGGAAGATCTCTTATAGCCTGAGTATTGCTTATCTTGATGATATTATCAAAATTCTCATGACACATTCTCCTATGCCACAGCCAACTTTGATCAACTTGAACAAGTAAGCAACTTTTTCCAGTACCAACCAAGTGGAAGATATTACCTTTAGTTTGAGTACTAGATGCAATCTTTATTCTAGAACTTTCAAAGATTTTGCATTTTCCATTCTTGAATCAGAGATCATAGCCTTTGTCCACCAACTGTCCAACACTGAGAAGATTCTGCTTCAATCCTTCAACATACAGAACATTACCGGTTTTGTTCCTTCCATCAAAAGAAATAGTTCCTCTTCCTCTGATTCTACCAGCAGAATTATCACCAAACTTTACCACTCCTTCATACCTTTCCAAATCTATGAACTTACTTTTATCACCTATCATATGGTGAGAGCATCCACTATCAATGATCCAGTCATCCTTTTCTTCAATTTGTGTAGCCAGAGCTCTTTCTATAACTTTATGATTGACAAATTCAGAGGGCATTAGATCTTCTTCCTTGATGGAAATAAACACCCAATCACTTCCAGATTTGTTTCCTAATTCTAATTCATCATCTGTCACTCCTTCATCATTATCATCTTCATGAACATAGTAGCAATTCTTTTGGAACCTTGATTTGTTAGGTTTTGGCCTTGAAAATTTTTCTGGACATCTTGAGGCAAAATGACCAATCTTATTGTAGTTAAAACACTTAAAAGGCAATTTTCCTTCATACTTACTGAATCCTCTTGGCAGTCTTTTTGCAATAAGAGCTTCAAGTTGAGCAGTTTCTACTTCCTCTTCTTCTAGGTCTTTTCTTTCTTTTTCACACCATGAGAGTTTCCTTGAAGAGTTTTCTCCCGGATTAAACCTTTGTTTACCTTTCACAAAGGCGCTGTCTTTGAATGCAGATTCAGTCTTAGGAGGGGCATCTCCAAACTTGGTCATTTCAAATGTAGCCAATTGATCTCTTGTGATAGTTATATGGGCTCTCAATTCTTCAATGGTAGCAACCTTGATCTTATAAGAAGCAGGAAGGGATCTGAGAATTTTGCCAACAATCTCATTTTCATCCAAGACTCCACCAGCATTTCTAATTCCACAAACAAGCTCATTTACTCTTGGCATAAAAGTAGTGATATTTTCATCTTCTCTCATCTTTAGATTTTTGAATTTTCCTTTCAGACTTTGTAACCTTGCACATTTGACATACTTGTCTCCTTCATGCAGAAGTTCTAATTTTTCCCAAATCTGAAAAGCAGTTGGTAGGTCAACAACATTTGAAAGCTCTAAATCAGATAATGTGCTTAGAAGAGCTTCTATAGTTCGCAGATTATTTTCAGCATCTATGATTTCACTTTGGGATTTTAGACCACCCTATGGAGGAGTATACTTCGTTGAAGCCATGTTCCAGTACTCCATTCCCATACATTTCAAGTGACATGTCATGCAACTTTTCCAAAGATTAAAATTGGTTCCGTCAAACTTCAGACTATTCTTCTTGTAGGATGACATCCTGGATCTCCTCAAGTGGTTAAGCTCTTTTAGATGAACTTGGCTCTGATACCAATTGTTAGATTCAAGACAAACAACTGAGAGAAGGGGGTGAATCAGTTGTCCAAAACTTTCTTCCAAATTAAACACTTAAATCCACTTTGTAACTTAGCAGCTTATTAATAACTTAATCATGAAAGCACAAAGCATTGAATCAAGAGCATAAACACATTAACACATAAGACACCAAGATTTTGACATGGAAAACCTGGTTAAGGGAAAAACCACGGGGTGATTAACCCAAGATTGTATTCTCTGTTAGAAGAATAGAAAGAACAAAATGGCACATGCCAATTAGGGTTCACTACCCGAGGACACTGCTCACAAGAGGCCCACTACCTACAAGAGACACATTGTCTATAGAAAAATAAGTATCACCTACTTGAACTAGAAAATAGCATCTTCACCATGCTTGAATCAGTTCCATTTAAGCCCAATCCTTCTGCTCTACTTTTTGCTCTCCTCCTCACTACCACAAACTCATCTTCACAAGGACTACTTTGAAATGACTTCACAATCCCTTATTTATACAAGGCATCGACTTAGGAATAATCATCTAAGTCGGCAAACATCAACAAGAACATTCGTAGGAGTGTAACTCATCCGATCGACCAATCTCAAGAAGAACACCATCAACCAGAAGTTATTCTTCAATTGTGAACTCCAACTTCAATGCGGACAACCAACACGAACTGGACATGATCCAAAGACCTTCACAAGCTTGCATGAATCACCAAGATCATCCGCACTTCATCTACTTACATAAATCCTTCTCTCCTTCATCTGAAACCTCAAGAACACAGTCTATCATCACTGTCACAAAGAAATAGATGCTTGTGGACCTTCAAACCACGAACCAATCGAGTTGACACATCACAAGGACTTCCTAAACACTCCCTCAAATCCACAGAATAGGATAATGCATTTTTGGATCTCACCGGACTTGTCTATGTCACTTTGTTACCTCTGAACACCTGCCGGAACGAGTTTTACTTGAGCAGCCACAACTTCTTCAGAACTTCATGCAAACCTCTAATATCTCTACTAGACCACCTTAAGACACATATCTATAAACCCTTTAAACCACATCCTCTGATCCTCATCCTATCTTGAACTTTTACCTTACTGTCATCACTGTTCTTCACTATTCCTGATTGAGACTAATTTTCTCAATATCCTCAGCACACAGCTCATCCAATCCTTATCATTAATGCAACAAAAGTATGTTGACATCAATGACAACACCGGTTAGGGCCATACTTGCAACAACATGTAAATGTTGTACATGCAAAGTGAAAAATTTATTGATCTAGTTTCCATCCATTAATGTATTGGGAAAAATCTTGGGGCATTACACACTTTGCTTAATAGGATTTTGAGTATTTTTTAAAGTATAAACATTGAATTAATTTCAATCACATGTCTAAATTCATCCTTTCTATTGTTATGTACTCTTGTTTATATTTTATCTATCCACTTGTAGGGTTTTCTATCATCATTTCTTTGCTCTCTTTTTGGCATCTAATGATCTATTTATGTTTTCTTATTATATTTGTGTATTCCCTATAGCCTTTCAAGGAATGTTTCTTATACTTTGGTTGACAAATGCTATCATCTAGACTATTTGTGGTATTTGCATTTTTCTCTAATTTTTCTCTATTTTTCTTTGTCAGTTCCTAATGAATTCAAGATAATAATCATGCTCTTCCTAGAAAAGACTAGCTCTTTGCAATTATCTTTCTACTATCTTACTTCATCTTGATCTTCTTAGAATGTTTTTAATTCAATCATAAGCTCTTTTCCCCTTGTGTTCTCTTTTTATTTTCCTTCTTCATAATGGCTCATTTTGTATTAATTGTTTCTATTCATTTAATTTCCCTAATTTTTCTATATGTGTTTTGTTCTATGTCATGTTTTTCATCTTGATATATTTTAGAGGGGGTTTGTCTATTATTTTAGTTTTTACTCCCCTATTATCCTAGGTTTCCAAATGTTTCTCTTGTGTTTTGTAGGATGCGCTTTAAATTTTCTCTTTCTCTTCCTCATATTGTTCCAAATCAACACTTTATCTTACCCTTTACTATTTCCTTTATCTCATGTGTGTCTTATCTATCATTCCATTCTTCCTTAATATATCTATATGTTTCTTTTCTACTTTTATCATTATCTTTTTTATAATTTTGTATTTCATGTTAGTAGTAATAGAAAGTGTTGTGTGGTACCATAATAATATCCTTTCATTAAATGTCTTGGGGTAAAATCTCTTTTTAGGGGAGCTTTGAGGCCTAGGAAGGAAGGAAAATAGTGATGCAGAGAAAGAAGACCATCAAATAATTTTCACCATGTTATACAACAATGGACTTTGATATCCAACTCTTCTACAACGTTCATAGGCTTTCTTCACAAAAATCTCTCTTTCTTCAAAACAAAATCAAGGACTTCAAACACTCCAAACCCAAACAAGGTGTCTAGGGATCTTTTTACCTCTCAAGGACTTAGTTACAACCATACTAACCTCTCTTCCAAGTTTGCAATCTTCATTTACCATACTTTGCTTACCACCAATCATACTCCTTATAGCCCTCAAAATAGGACTATCAGATGATATCTTCTCATGATGACCTCCAATCAAGACTATAAAGACACTTTTGAGTACCCTTTATGGAGTACTAAAACATAGTAAACATGTAGTATAGGTTGTTTTGGAACAACTATCTCAAAATTTGACTGTCACAGTTTGACAATAGGCCTAATTAGGCCACTTTTACAAAGGAAGTACCCTTTAAACTCAATGCCACCCCCAAATTTCCTTCAAAAAATATTAGTATATGTCCTCTAACTTTCAAATCTCAGGTTTTAATTCCCCACACTGATTTCTAAACAGCCAATCATAAAACCCTTGTTTCTAGGCTTTTTCATGAGGGTTTATTAGAAAACACCCTTCCAAGTCTTCTCACAACCTAAAATCACATCAAACACCCTTAAGTACACCTACACATGCTTAATTATACATTATATGGCCCTAGCTTTCTTTGTTTCATCAATTTCCTATCTTAAACCCCCCATTTCCAATGCAAAATGCACAAAGAGGGCAATGAAAACATCATGCCAACCACCCAAACCATCTTTCCTGTGCACAGAAACATAAACACACCTGATACTCATTATTGTGGACCCATCCCACAAGTCACAATAGCCACAGAGAGTGGGATGGGTCAATTTTGCATTAAGAAACCTTCAAACCCTTAAACTAGTATTCATAGGCAGTCAGTAAAAATGATATAAAATGTGTAAGACTTAATGAGACTTCCCCAAATCAATTGCAAAAGATAGTTACTTCACACTCCTAATAGAAACAATGAGTTTCATCTCATGACAATACCGTACAATATAGCAGTACAGCCTGGAACAACATTTTTCCAGAAGAATATCAGAAAAAATAGTATTTTATTCAATATTTTGTATTCCAAATCTCATTTCACCTTCCTCCAATCTCTCCTCCCTCCTTGGATGAAGTGTGATTGTATTAAATATACATAACATGCATCCACAAACTTCTAGTGGTTCTTGTTGGAAACCTTCAAACAGGCTAAAAATAGCCTTCCACTAACCTACCACCCAAAATGGCTTGGCAAAGAATATGCCATAATCAAACCTCTAGCCCTAAGTAGCTTTACATGCACTAAGTGGTCTTAAAGAGACCTTACTACAACATTTAAGTGGGAAAATTCCACCTAGACTCTAACTGAAATAAAAAATTCAACATTTACCATGGTGCTCCTGCACCAAATAGTCATCCTCCATTGTCAACCTTGGATGCTTCCTTTCTACTAAGATCGACTCTTATTAGTGCTTTTCACTAGGTTTGGTTATGCTTTGTCAATTTTTGTTCCTCTTTCAATATGACATGAGATTGCTTTGTGTTGTTTTGTTCAACTATTTTTGTATTCTTTTTGAATTTGAATATAATTGGCTTGTTTTTCTCTCCCCCTTTATTATTGTCCTTACTATGAATGTAGTGTGTAGATTTGAATAAGTTTTTTTTTATTTTATGCCGATCTATTTCATACACCTAGGTGGTATGGTTAGCATCAATATGGATGTTCATTCAAGTTATCATTGATTATGGATAAGGTTGGTGAAATCCGAATGAATATAGGGATAGCAGTATTCAAGATAGTCAAAAAATGTATGGAGATGCCTTGAGTATAGAAGAAATAGAGAATGTCTCAAACACAATAGAGTTTTAAGTTAAAATTGGAGATGGGTTTAGAGGGGACTACTACATCATCATTGAATAATATGGAATAGGAGAAAATGGTAAGGTTCCTCCTTGTCCTAGAATACTACACATTGATCCTAATCATAAAATGGTAGATGTGGTTAAAAGATGAGTCTAGAATAAAAATGTGGCTATTTTCTTTACATGCTTGCATAAATAATTTATTTCATCAAGGAAATTCTTTGATGAATGGATTTTAAATATCTGGGGAAAAAATGGGACTATATGTTTCTTTCTAAAGAATGATTCACAAAGGATTATTTATAGTATTATTTAAAAATCATAATATGCAATCAAGGGTGCTTAAAAAAGAATATTGGAATATTGGAAAGCCTATCTTTAACGCAATTTCATGGTCCCTAGAAGCGTCACCTAATGAATTTCTTGATAGTTCTTCCCCAAGTGGCTTGTCATTAAAATTTGCCTCGGTAAATGTGGGATTTCATTTCCCAAATGCTTAAACCAATTGGAAATATTCTACAACTGGAAGAAACTAGAGCCACTTTGAATCATCTCAATGATATATTTCTTTTCAATTGGGGCCTTCTCAATTTCAATGTGAGCTTGAATTATTTGTGGTTTAAATGCATGTTTATTATACAAACTGGAAGGACATAAAAAAGATTATCTCAAAATAATTAACACCATAAATATGTTTATTGTTGTAAAAATTCTAGCATTTAATGAAGCTCCTAATAATAACAATAAAGAAAATGATATATAGTTAGTAAACTGCATAGATAATGTGCTTCATGATGATGACATTGAAATTGATTAACAAGGATGAGAATATTGATGATAACAAAGAGTAAACTCCCAGTAATATGGATAATATGCAAGTAAATGAAGAATACATTATCATTCCTCCTAAACAACCCTCTAGTATTATTGAGGCTAGAAATGTGTTGTCACTAAAAGATGTGGTACAAAAGAAAAAAAGTGTTCAAGAGTTGGTTTGAGACAAAATAAAATAAATGATACAAGTTGAACGAATAACTAGACCTCTCATTATACCTAGTCTATTGTAAACACAAATACAAAGGGTTCAAGTGAAGTTGCACAAGCTATCTTTATGGGTCATTCAAAAAGACAAAAACTATTCTTGATTGTGTCAATCCCCTATTTCAAGAAGACAAACAAATTTAGAATAGTAATATGGAAATATAGGAGGATGTTAAAGATGATGGGAAAAAATAAAAAAGAATGGAAATGGTGACTCCATTCAAAAAGATAGTAAAAGAGGAAAGAAGAAAATACCCAAATACTTTGATAGATTTTAAAAAATTAAAGGACTTCTTCTCCTCCACCCCATAAATGAAGTCAAATTGCATAAGTTATAACATCAAGGGGTTTTAAAACCCCTTATAGGAAATATATGTTTAGGTCTTTCTATAACAATAGATCTAATATGGATTTGTTGTTGCTACAATAAACTAAATCTATTAGTTTTCTGATGCAGGGACTTCCGGAGGTCATAACTTTTGACTCAGATGTGGGTTTTCTACAAAATTTTATAGGTGGATGCGTTATGAGGTGGCCAGTGGTTTCCCAACCCACCCTAGTCGGTTGGACCTCATCTTGGCACTTTTTCGGGGCTTCAAACTTTCATCTTGGCCCTCAAAATGGCAAATTAGTGTTTTTTTCTAGTTTTTTAAAAGTTGTTTTTTTTAATAAATCGAAACTCATGTTTCGAATTTAGGATGTTAGTTGGTTTTTATTCCTACCTTAGCTTTATGAGCTTTTTGGGAAAAAACTGGATTCTGGAGATATGATTGTAAAATTACCTAAAATGGTAAAATCTGACAATTGTCGAAATCTGCCAAAAAAGGTAATTTTTTGTTTTTTTTGTTTTCTTAGATATAAGAGAGTTTTCTCTCATTGTAGCAGCAGGGTTGAGGAATAGAAATTTTGTTATGTTTCAGCTTCCAAATTTTTGTCTCTCATGTTTAATGGCACAATTCTGTTGAGTGTATGTTGTGTGTTGCATCAGGCGATAAAGTCAATGGGAAGAGATCCCCCGTAAGGGTCTCTCTGGGCCTGGACTAGGCTAAAAACTTGGGTATCTCCAACAAAAAAAAAGTTGTTCCATTCACTATGTCTAGCCATTACCTAATTGAAACTAGTATCAATGTGAATGGTGAATCCTTATTTACTTAGTGCAAGAAATATAATCATTTTAAGCTAAATGTGAACTTACTTAGGGACCTTGATTGCATTGATGGTGTTGTCACTATTAGAAAAACTAATAAATCTTTTTTTCCATTATTGCTTAGCTACTAAGTATTGGAACAAAATTTAGTGAATGGATGGAAATATTTCTTTAGAACTATTGGTAAAAAGAAGGCCCTTGATAGAAGGAGAGTTCAAATTTTTTAGAAGTAAATCTCTATTTTTGGGGAAAACAACTTCAAAATGATCCAATAATGAGTTTTTCCAAGTAAGATTTTTGATACTAAACATAAATTAAGATGTATTCAAAGACACAAATGAGCTAAAATGAATTGGTTAAAAGAAGGTGATATACATTAAAAGAACACATATTGTTGCTAAAAAATAATAAAGTACAACAACAGTAGATGACCACAAACCCAGTGATCATACTAGATAAATAAGAACCTCTAGGAAGAAACATGAGAGCATAAAGAGAAACTGCAAACCATATTGAAAGTCCTTTTGCCAACACCATCAAGTGCTAAGCTGCACGCCAAGTAAGATCTCCTTCACAAGACCCCAACTAAAAAGCCTTAACAACACCCTAATGTTCAATCTCATTAGATCAAATAAAACATATATATCTTATATAATCAAAATGGATGTAAGTTTCTAACCAAAGAAAAAATCCATTCCAAAAATAGGAATACAATCCAATAACATCTCCAAAACTTCTCATAAATAAAACCATATCCCTAAGGAGATAACCATGCCAAGTAGTCCTCAAATGAACCCTCCAGAACTAGAAACTATAACTCAAGATCCATATCCATGAGAAATCAAAGCATAAAACAAAATGAATCTAAAATAACATGGGCAATACCTATCAGATCATTTTTTGCCAAGTGAACTGAGAGTGGGGAATGAGAATGATCCACTGAGATACACCAAGCCTCATAGACTCTCTCCAAGAACAATCTCCTCTTAGCTCCAAACATGAACTCATGTCCATAACAAGTGAAGGCTCCTTGGTCTTTCTGCTAAAATTTCACCATTCCAACACATGATCCCCACAACAAGAGATCTCTAGCCTCACCTCAAGTCTCTCTAGTATCCATGAGCACCCATCAACCAGTACATGCCAACTTCAAATGCATCCTGCAAAATCATGAAGCTTCAAGCAAATGATTAATACTCAAAACCAAAGACAATTTCACCAGACCACTGTCAAAGTTCCCACTACATGTCTGTAAAATCCAAGAACACCCATGACATCATGATCTAACATCTCCTCCTAGGAGATCATTACCTGCTCCAATGAACATATCTTGCCAAAGGGGCACCATCATGCCAAAACTTCAATCTTAGAAATAAGAATCCATCAAGGCACAATACCATCTCCAATCACATGAAGATAACTATCCTCTAACAATGGAACTCATGATGTCAAAATAATTTCATAGCATATAAGAATCATAATCCAAAAGCCTTACCATGACACCTCCAACCACTCTAGAAGATCATCCATCACTAAGTGATAGATCCACATCACTACCAAAGCTCCCACTGAAACTGTGATACTGAGCTTATCAAGGCATTATATTAACCATCCTCTACTTCACATGTAACATCAGCAGTACAAAAGAATAAAATAGAACCAAGATCTCCAAGTCAAGAAAATAAAACCATCACTATCAAAATCTCACACTAAACTATGTAACTAAGCTATTCATGACATCATGATAAACATGCTACAAGTCCCAATAACCAACTATCCAGGCACTCTAATCATCCATCCTCTTATGCCAATGCAACATATCAATGCACAAATGACCACAGACAAGGTGAACTAACAAAGTCTACATAAATACTGAATCAATCTTGTGGATATAGATAGTCCACATCCGAGTCATCCCACTGCAATCAAATAGGTGACCAGCCCACAAAACTGCATAACTTGTAGATCCCAAACATGAAACATGCAGACTCATCATCACATTAGTAACATGCAAACTAAGATAACAAGAAGATAACATGTAGACCACAAGCCTCAAACACCAAATCAACCATAGATCTAATTTGCCAAACAATTTCACATATGAGTAACCATAGTCAAGGAACCCATCAAACAAATACTGTAGAAATGATGAGTGACTAATCACATACCAACATCTCCACACTGAGAAAGCTACAAACCTCCTCACACCATGCACGAAGCATACATGCAAACTTGCAACTATCTTATATCTAGAAATAGCCACAAGGATTCATAATCTGAAAAATAGTTTATTCGTGGATCTATAAAACCACAAGTTTTGATTAACCATGTAAAACTGCAAAACCACCATGTCACTGACATACATGCAAATCCATATCCACTTATCATCTGTAAGACCCACAAGTCTGTAAAATTACCACAACATCTATACTAGAACAATGGAATAACATAGATAAGCATAACCATAGATTTTGAACAAAAAATCTACAAAACCCTCAAATCCAACCAACATGAAACTGAGACATGCAAGTACAACCAACCAAAAGGAAGAAGAGGTCTAGGAACTCTAGGCCTACTTGTAGGCCAACTCCACAACCACCACCATGTACAAGCATACGATCCAGCTAGGTTGTTCTAGAAGCTTTCAGATCATCTAATGATCAACTCCACATCCTACATGCATTTGAGGTTAACAAAACAATGTCTTCCAATGCCAGGGACTAAAACCAAGCACCCAACATAAGCAAATCAAACCATAGTCATGACAACCCAAGTTTCTCCATGTGATTAGTGAGCCAAGAACAAACACCCAACATGAATACTTTGTTGCAAACGACCATAGAATGAAAGAACATAACCACTATGCATGAGCATTATTACATACTATCAAATAGGAGCTCTAGATCAATATCATATTAAATCTAACCACATGATCAACTCCATAATACTCCATCTTCTCCATCCTTCAAATCCCTGATGTAACCTAAAAACAAGATCAATTGCAAGACTTCCACTTAAACAAGGATTAATAATCAGCCAATTCCTTCCTACAGATTCCCTCAAGCTTGCCAGGATAAGAAATCACAATAGAAGAAATACCTAGAACCTTAAACACCATGGAACCAACACATGCAATCTCATGCAACCATGAAACCAGTGTAGCTCTGATACCAATTGAAAGGGAAAAGAGAACCCAGCATGCACCTTACACCATCCTATATTTTACTTAAACAGATATTCAATAACTTGATGCAAGTACATACTACTATGCCCTTAAAGCGGAAACAAACATAGTTGATTTCCCATCTCATTAACCCTTAGAGGAAAGATAATGTAACTTACAAATCTAAATAAATTTCAGCAGCATAATGGCATATAAATTAACACTTTAAGAACATGAAAATAAGAAGAATAGAAGAAAGATAGACATAAGAGAAGAGACACCAATATACGTGGGGAAAACCCTTTCAGGTAAAAAGCTCCACACTCCAAAGCATCGAACCACTGTATTAATCTGCAACAACAAACATGTTACAATACACTTACAGGCTCAAAGCCTTAACATGGAGATTTACATCTTGCTCCTCTGGAGGAAAAACTGACAACATAACCCTGCATAAAACTCTTCTCACACAAACTTCTCCTCAAGCCTTCAATTTATAGACTTCTGGCTATACAAGAAACCATATGTGGTTTTACAAAACCATGTGTTTACCTCTCAGCCAAGATTCCAATCTAAAAATAAGCTCTCACGTCCAAAATATTCTCCCCTATTTTTTACACTTATAGTTGTCATAGAATCTATCATAATATCGCTAAAAATAGTCCTTCCATGATATACTACCATGTGGGCATCTTTTGACAACTAAAATTTCAATTTTGAAGGCACCGACATGTGGCAAAAGTGCCATTTAAGAATTTAAACGTCTCTACATTATTTAGGAGCTAAATAAAAATAATAACTGACCATGGGAAAATATTAAATACAAAATAATGCTACGAGAAATATGCAAGGTTGAGACACCTCATTTCCCAACATGTATTAAGTTGGAAAGATATTCCTCCTATCTAGTTTAATAAATTTAATTGGTAGTGGGGTTGTCCCACAAAAATTGTCAAATACTTGGGCATCCCCTTCTCTATGTATCCTTCTTTGAAATATATGTGGGAATCATTTTTAGTAATATTGAGAAGAAGAATCTTCAGTGGAAATCTCCAATTATTTCCTTGTTTGGTAGGATATAAGTGTGTCAAAAAGTGCTCTCTTTATATAGTATTTATTACTCATTTGCATGGCCCTTTGGTAGTTGTCTAGTTGATAAAATTCAAAGATTGTTAAGAGACTTTCTTAGGTTAGTTAGAAAGCAGTAAAAAAAGGGATGTGATGTTAGATGGGAATGGTACTACATTGAAAAATCAAAATGGGGACTAGGATTAAATGATCATAAGATATAAGGAATTACACTTGCTATGAAATGGATCATTAAAACATTCAATGGCAATGAACCCTAGAAAATTTTTGTAAGAAATAATATTAGTCTTGATATTCCAAAAAAAAAAAACAATGGAAAGCATTCCATCCTCATAATATTATGTTTGACAAATTTACTATTAAACCCTTTGGTTCTAATGTCTTCTATAGTATTTGGAGGTCTTAGGAGGAAGTTAAACATTTCATTGGTAGCCATGATGCATTCTTTAGATCTGGTGGTTCTTCTTTTAAGTTTTAGATCTATATGGTGGAATTTGTATTGGAATAACAAATTGTTAGCACTCTTGTAGGGCAATTTTGCTAAATTTTAGGAATCTATAAGGGTGTTAATGACTTCAAAGACATTTTTGACATGGGTTAGTTGAGAAATGGGAGAACTTTTAGGAATCCTTCCTTTTACTGGTTTCACATAAAATAACTTTCCTTGTGTTGAATAAAGCATTATCTAGTGTTAAATGTCATGTTAATCTCAAATTTAACATTGAAATCCTAGATAACTTTTATTGGATGGATGGGTCCACCTTCTCCAATATCAATGCAAAGAAATTATATATCATGCTAATCAACACCTAGGATATACTTTCTAGTTTTAACAACAAATAGAATGTGAATCTTGATATTAAATAGTGGTTGTCTATCTTTAATACATGTTGGTCCAGTTATCTTGAATGTAAGCCATCTTGTTTCAAATGGTTATTACTACTTAAAACACTTGTTGTTGGTGATGTACTTTTTGATTCTAGTATCTCACATTTTGTATATTATGTAAGCTTAGTGAGACCTATGAGAATCTTTTATTTAATATCCCTATGCTAGGAATTTATGGTCTTCTTTTTTAGGTGATAGTTTGGGTTGGGACAATAAAAAAAAAAAAATTTGGTAGGAGGGATTATTTAGTTATGTTAATAGTTTTGATGTGACTCTTAATAAATTATGGTAGTCTTACACATTTAGATCTTATGGCATATTTGGAAAATGAAGAATGGTGAAATATTCCAAGCCACAAGGAGGCACCTTACAAAGTCTTTTAGTAGACTCGCCTATCTTAATATTATTTTGTAAATGGTATTGGATATCCTAAAGATATATTTTTAAACTTTTGGATGAAGGCTCAATTATTGTGTACAAGAAAGAGGTCAAGAATGTACACTTCTAGCCTCATGATATGATTAAAAATGATGAGAAGTTTGTGAAAGATTACATAAAATCACATAATTATATCAACCCTACATAGGTTTCCAATAAGAATTAGCCAACTAATCTTGAATTCACTCACCAAAACCAAACTAATGTGGATACCAAAAGCGAGACTTCTTTGCTTCCTATTGCTACTTTGGAGTTTGAGATGGATATGGAAAGTAACATCAAATGTTGTTGGGAATGGTTGTTTTGTTGACTTGTTTATTAATATTGGCTAATGGTTATATGATTTTATAGACATAATATGTACTCAAAAGTTTTATAAGTATTAGGTTGTATGATATAAGCCTTGGGTATATCTCTATAGTTTTGTAGACTTGGATCTCAATTACTAGTTTGGTATTTTTGTTGTCATTGTTGTGGTTCTCTTAACACACCTTTTATTGTAACCTGATCTTTCTAGTATATATATATTTTAGTTCATGTCCTTACTTTTTGTTTATTATTCTCTTGAGCATTCTATTTTTTCTTCCTTCTTTTAAGTGTTTTCTTAATGGAATGGGTATCCCTAAATTCTCTATCTTGTATGTGTTTATTGTTCTCCCCTTCTTCCTTTGTCCATACTTTTTCTTTACTTGTTTATAGTGAAATGTGTTCAGTTAATTCAGTATCTTGTAATTTAGTTTCTTTATTTAATTAATCTATTATTCCATTCATGTCAGCAACCATTCCAAATTTAGTAACATTGTGTAGGATATTATCTTTTGGTTTTAGAGATTCATTACTTCAAAATATATCCATTTCTTCACTCCCTTTATATTTACCTCAACATGTTTTAGAAGTCCTAATGACCTAACTCATTGTGTTATTTTCTAAATCTATGCCATAATGTGAATCCTACAATAATGGTCTCCCTAGTTTTTCCCAAGTTGTCTTTGGTATAATATTGACATCTACTTGAAGGTCTACTAATGCATTCTTGACTTCTATGACATCTAGTTCTATGCCAATCGTGACTATTTTATTCTTCCATTCCAAGTCTTGGACTTTTTTCTCTCCTCTTCCTCCAGATATATTGTTTTCTTTTCTTCAATTTGTAGATCCAACTATCTATAAAATTTAGTGAGTCTTTCTACTAATCATTTCTATTTAATCAAGATTATCATAGAAGTAGAAGCCTCCTTGATGTTTTGTATATTAGATTCTTGGAACCATAAATTTTAGAGAGGTAGGACATATTCTGGAGGAGAAAGACTAAGTATGCAAAGAAAAACAAGGAGAGTAGCCCATACTAAAAGGAAGAAAAGGACAACAATTCATACTACAAAGGGAGAGATGATAGAAATTTCTACCGCAACAATAGAGGAAGTCATAATTCTTATCATAATGAAGGATAGTAGAGAGATGAAAGAGGATTTGACAAAAGATCATTCAGAGGAACTTGTTTTAAGTATGGAGGAGAAGGACACAGAGCATTTGAATGTCATCAAGGAAGTACTAGCAAGAGGACAAAGAACAATGCAAGAGCAACTACGTATGCAGAGGAAGAACCAATTGATTTCCTAGTTTAGTGGGAAGGCTAGAGAAAGGAGAGCCATTAGTCATGAGGAGAGCATTATTTCAAGTAGAGACAACTGAGGAGCCACCACAAAGGAAAATTGTGTTCCAAACAAGATGCAAATTAGGAGGTAAATTTTGTAAGGTTATCATCGATAGTGGTAGTATAGATAATTTGGTTTCAGAGTTGATGGTGACTAAGCTAAACCTAGAGAGATTGAAACATATGAATCCCTACAAGATAGCATAGATTCAAGATGAACACAAGGTACTGGTGAGTGAACAATGTTAGGTTAAATTTCATATAGGATCTTATGTTGATGAGGTATTGTGTGATATCATACCGATGGATGTATGTCATATATTGTTGGGGAGACCATGGTAGTATGTTAGAAAGGAAATAGTTGATGGGAGAAAGAATACTCATACTATAATATCAAATGGGAAGAGACATATCTTGATACATTTGGAAGAAGAAGAGGAGAAAAGTGAAGTATGTGGGAATGCTATAATCTGTTTGGTAGATGGAAGGAAATTTTTGGATGGATTGAGACATGAGAATATGTGTTTTACTTTTATTCCTAAGAAGTGGGAGACCCTAAGTGTAGAAACCACTACCACAAAAGAAGAAGAACCACCACTAGAGGAGATAACTAAATTATTGAAAGAGTACCAAGATATCATATCAGATAATGTGCTTGATGGATTGCCACCAATCTAGAGTATCAGTCATCATATGGACCTTGTACCCGGAGCTAGTTTTCCTAATAAAGCAGCACACCGAATGACACCAATAGAAAATGTGGAGCTGAATAGACAGATACAAGAGTTGTTGAGAAAAGGATTGATTAGAGAAAGTTTAATCCAATATGCAATACCTGCAATGCTAGCACTGAAGAAAGATGGAGAATGGAGGGTATGTACAGACTCTAGAGAAATCAACAAGATCACAGTTAAGTATAGATTTACATTACCAAGGATGGATGACATCATGGATTGTTTGAGTCGAGCAAAATATTTCACAAAGATATGCTTGAAGAGTGGATACCATCATATCAAGATCAGAGAAGGAAATGAGTGGAAGACTACATTTAAGACAAATTAAGGATTGTATGAGTGGTTAGTGATGCCTTTTGGATTAACTAATGCACTAAGTACTTTCATGAGATTGATGAAAGAGGTTTTGAAGAAATTCTTGGGTAAGTTTGTTATTGTCTACTTGGATGATATTCTGATTTTTAGTAAGGCAAAGGAGGAACATCTGTGGCATATTAGACAAGTACTGTAGAGGTTAAGAGAAGAGAAATTGTTGATAAACATCAAGAAATGTAGTTTCATGGAGGAAGAATTGGTATATTTTGGATTTTTGATTTCTACAGAAGGATTAAAGATAGACCCTGAGAAAATTAGAGCAATTGTTGAGTGGCCAACACCTGTGAACATTGGAGAGGTAAGATCATTTCATGGATTAGTAAGTTTCTACCAGAAGTTCATAAAAAATTTTAGTACTATATGCACACCAATGTCAGAGACAATGAGAAGTGATAGGAAGGATTTTAAGTGGACATCAGGAGCACAAAAGAGTTTTGAATTGCTAAAGAAGAAGGTGATAGAGCAACCAGTATTAGGCCTACTGGATTTTGACAAAGTATTTCAAGTTGATTGTGATGCTAGTGGAAATGCAATGGGAGCAGTGTTAAGTCAAGAAGGGAGACCAATAGCATATTTCAGTGAAAAGTTGAATGATTCAAGGAGAATATATTCAATTTATGATTAGAAGTTATATGCCATAATTCAAGGCTTGAAGAAGTGGAGACATTACTTGTTGCCAAAGGAATTTTGTTTGTACTCTGACCATCAAGCTTTGCAGTATTTGAATAGTCAAGGAAAGTTGAATTAGAGACATATGAGATGGGTAGAGTTCATGCAAAGTTAGACATTTGTATTGAAGCACAAGAGTGGAATTCAAATAAAGTTGCAGATGCATTGAGCAGAAGAAGGAATTTGCTGACAGAGATGAGGATAGAAGTATTAGGTTTTGAAGAACTTAAGTATATGTATGAAGAGGATCTTGATTTTACTGAAGCATGGAAAGCATGTAAGGAATCTATTGTGACAGATAGAAGCAAGTGGTCGGATTACTTCATTCAGGAGGATATGTTGTTCAAAGGAAATCAGTTGTGTATACATAGGAGTTCAATGAGAGATAATTTGATTAAGGAGAATCATAGTGGAGGACTAGTAGGACATTTTGGGATTGATAAGACAGTAGCCTTGATAATTTAACATTATTTTTGGCCTCATATATATAAGTATGTAAGGAAATTTGTTCAAAGTTGCAGAGTTTTTCAAGTTGCAAAAGGAAGCAGTCAGAATATACTAGATTGTACAAACCTTTGACAATACTAGAGAGACCTTGGGAAGATATAAACATGGATTTCTTATTAGGTTTTCCAAGAACACAGAGGGGATATGATTCTATATTTGTAGTAGTAGACAAATTTTCAAAGATGGCACATTTCATTCCTTGTAAAAAGACAAATGATGATGTACATGTTGCTGATCTATTTTTCAAGGAGATTGTGAGATTGAACAGATTACCTAAGAGTATAATTTTAGAAAGGGATACAAGATTCATTGGATGTTTTTCAAGGACATTATGGAAGAAGATGAAGACAGACCTAAAGTTTAATTCAACATTTCACCCACAGATAGATGTACAGACAAAAGTGGTAAATAGAAGTTTGGGTAACTTGTTGAGATATTTAGTAGGAGACAAAGCAAGAAATTGGGATCTAATTCTACCACAAGCAGAGTTTGCATACAATAATTTAGTGAATAGAAGTATAGGGAAGACACCATTTGAAGTTGTGATAGGAATACAATCTAGAGGAGTTGCAAAACTAAGAGATATTAGTATGGAGAACAAGAGAAGTGAATAGGTAGAAGAATTTGTAGGAAACATGGAGACACTACATAATTAGGTCAGGAAGCATTTGGAGGAAATGAAGAGCAAGTATAAGGAACAAGTAGATGAAAAGAGGAGACACAAAGAATTTTTAGTTGGAGATGAAGTAATGGTATATCTAAGAAAGGAGATATTTCCAGTGGGGACATACAACAAGCTAAAGATGAAGAAGTTTGGACCATGTAAGATTCTTAAGAAGTTTGATTTAGGGAATGCATATGAAGTGGAGCTATCAGAGACATTTGGTCTATCACCTATATTCAACATTGTAGATCTATATAAGTATCATGAGGGTGAATCCAGTGACAACCTTGAAGATGGATTGAAAGACTAGTTACCACAACTACAACTGGAGAAGATAAGTAGATATTAGATAGTATAATTGGGCGTAGCACTAGAGGCAAGAAGTACAAAGAGTATTTGGTTAAGTGTAAAGGAAGACCAGAAGAAAATGCATCATGGAATTCTTAGGCTAAGGTAGATTGCCTTGTTTTTCCTCTAACTCCAACAAAGTGAGGGACTTACTTTTTCAGCAACCTTGGGTGTCTAATGCAAGAGCATCTAAGGTTGTAGAGCAATCTTGCATCAACCAAACATATTTTCTTTCTTTTCTTCTCTTGCATTTCAGTTGCAGTTCAATCATTTGCAGTTCAACATTTTCTATTGCATCTTACTGCATGTCTTCATATTAGAGCTCTTGGAGTAGGATTCATCTTCTCTGCCATTTTAGCTACATCATACTAAGATTTCAAGAGATTTGGATTTGTCTATAGAAAGTTGTTGCTATCAGAAGATCGTCAGCTTTCACAAAGCAGAGCATTCATGCAGTTAGTTGAGAACAAAAGGTTTACAATGCATTTCCATGACTTGTGGAACCTTAATAAAGATCAGATAGACCTTCCTTGAGATCTGCACCATGTTTCATTCTTTTGTGGAGCAATACCATGAGTTGAAGGTCGACCTACTTGTTTCTACATGTTTCATCATTCCTTGGAATTTGTAGCCTCTTAAGGCTGACACAGAGAATTCTATGAGTTGGAGGATGATATATATACATCTCTTAGATGCACTAGGAAGTCTGTTCATTAGATAAGTGAATATGATAAGATAGATAGTTAGATTCTTTCTGGAAGGCACCTCAATGTCATATCTTTCATGAATGTTGTAATTAGGAAAGTAGTACTATGAGCCCTTTGATTGCAGCCCGCATGTTGCCAACATATAAGCATTGTGATTATCTGATATATTAAGCATATGAATCTTCCATTGCATTCTATAATTTTGTCGTTTCCATTGTGTTTACTCTAGCTACATGGTTTGGAGAGTCCCTTCTTAGGACCCTCCATCCATGACTACACCACTCTTAATCCTTTGTCGTTTTATTCATTATTTTTCTTCTTGAGAATATCTTCAACTCTTTTCCTAAATTTCATTTCCAAACTCCCTTCCTCCTAACTACTTTATTCACTTGTACTTCCATAATCTACAACTTTGTGCTACCTTATTATTTTCTTTCTACACATTTGTGACAAGCAAGTAGTTTCCTTATAGTTGGATTAGGTCATTTTTCAAACATCAAGTTATTTTCCCTATTGTAATTGCATTGTGTAGATTTTGGATAATTAAAATGATCATGTGTTTTATCTTGGAAAATCCACAAGTTAGTTGTCTCCCTTGTTCATAATTATTTGTGTAATGTCCCTCTTTTCCATAATTATAACATGCAACCTTATTGTCTTAATATTGCCTATTTCTTCCCCTTATCTATTTGGATAGTTGCCTTGGTACCTACCCTATTGGTATCTATTATACTAGTTCTCATTATGCTACAATATTGTGTCCCTCTAATATGTCTATGTAGTATGTAAGGTGGTACTTATGGAGGTGGTAAAGTTGTATATGGTGTAGGGTGGACATCCAAAATATTGTGTGGTTGTGGTGGTATCACTAACCTTGCTTGTTACATTCTTAACTCTATTATGGTTATGTTTGTTGGATGGTCTACATGGTAATGGTTAAATGAACCACATGTATTACAATATTTGATCTATCTAATGGTTGGTTCTATTCAAACCATTAAAGGGCATTAATTTGTGTGACGTTGATGCACTAATCTACATATGACACACCATAATATTGACCTAATTATAGAATCTATTTTTTTTTCTTCATAATAAAACAATCTTTCTAATTATGTCTTCCTTATCCATAGTTGCTACACCAATTTATAAGATTTCTTTCATGTCACATTGGTGTTTGTTCTCTTCCACCTCCTTTGACCAATATTTCTTATTTTAATTGAATGTGAGATAGTTCTTTTTTAACTTTTTTCTAGATCTATTTTCCCATGGGGGTCTTTCTCTCTTCTCCATGAATAGACTTCTAATTGAGATGTTGGTTCTAGGTACTCTAAAAATGTTAAAAATTTTCCCATCTATTTTTTCTCTTAACTGGGGTACCAAGCCAAGTGTAAACCATTCTATTCTTTGCCTATCTATTATCAATTCTTCAAATCTTCTTATTATACTTTTAAACATTTGTTCATATTCTTTAATGGATTTATTATTTCTTTGTACTAATTCCCTCATCTTTGTCACACTATCATTTGGTACCTCTAGGAAATAAAAATCATTTTAAAATAAGCTTTATATCATCCCAAGTTAAATTGTGGTCAAGGTTTACTTTCATGTACCATTTTATTGCCTCATTTCTAAGAATTTCTATATATTATAATATTTTTCTTGAGATTAATTTGAACCCTTATTCTCCTCTAATATTTTTTCTAATACAAACAAGTTATCTTTGGCATATTTGGTGTCTTTCCCAAATATGGGTAAAATTGCTCTGTTATTGTCATATCTATTATTTTTTAATTTTTTTCTCCTAAATTTTCTTGTCTTCTTTAGTTGCTTACATGTTCCTTGATTGGAACTAGGGATGAAATTGGGTTAGGATCATTTCCTCTTCTCATCATGTACATATAGGATCTATCATTTGTGGGATGTAGTCTTCTATGTATACTTGTTTTTTACCTTCTATACTTACAATTCTACTTTGTTGTGATATTTCCTCTCTCCATATAGGTCCTAAGAATTATGCTTTACTCTCTCTACCATGTTTTCTTATTTTTCACTATCTCTTTTCCTTTTTCTACTCTTATTCTCTTATCTCAGATTTATTTCTATTCCTATCTACCTTTTGAAAGACTTTGTCATAATATATGACCCTTGTTCTTCTCCCTTCCTCTGACCAATTAGGTCCATGGCTAGATATTCTATTGTTCTTTGTATATGTCAAGAATGTCTAGTTTGTATTTATTATTTGTATTGAAAATCCCTAATTGCTACCCATAAAACCTTGTATTTGTGGACTACTCTCACATTCTAGGCCTTAGGTCATTCACTTTTAGAGTTTTTTCTCCTACCACTGTAGTGGTGCAACTCTCTTATCTGTAGACTCTTCTTCTCTTTATCCTTTATTCTCTTATCTACTCTACTTTTTTTGTTCTCTCTTTCACCTATATTATACTCTATTTCCAACCATCACTCACCATTTCTCTTACAATAGTTATGTTTATTTAGATCCCCTTCCTTCCTTCTACCATCTTGAGGTACCTAGTCCACCTATGGACTAGATGCTTGGGGTTGCAAGCCAATCCTCTATGAACAATACTTTAATAAGTAATAGTATTTATGATGAATATTTCTCTAGCGTCTTCCACAAATTCTACTTCCTTAGTGTCAAATTTTATCCAACATTCTATTGACCAAGTTATTATGAATAAATTAAGTGTTGTTGGGAACCAATAACCAATTGCTTTTGTCTATAGCTAATCCAATTCTTCAATCTTAATATTTTCTATAGTTCATGCTATTAATTTTATCTTTAGATATGTTCTTTCCAACTTGGTCTATTGAGTTATCCAAGACCAAAATAAATAAGAACTATACCAAAATTCCTCATCCAATGGTTAAAAAATTTATACTCTAGCTTTTGTATATGGAGTTTTTCTCTTCTTTGCATCTTCCTTGAGTAATTTCGTGAGTCTATCCTCCCACCAATCCTTTATATATGCTCTCACATTCTTCCAAACTAATGGTGTTTCATTTCCCCTTGGCATTAAATCACCATGACCTAGGGTGATGCCCCCAAATGTTATCTAGAATTACAAAACCAAGTGGTTGATGGTATTATTGTTATTAAGTGTGAAGTAATGTGATTAATTTAATAGAGGTGAAAGAGCTAAATATGTATTAAAATAATCATTACACATATAACACCATATAGTAGTCATCATCTAATGTATATGTATGTATGTACACATATATATCTATATTTATATATCTATCTCTATATGTACCTACATACATATAAACATACGTACATACTATTGGGAAAGGTATGTTGTACACCTTGCATAACCTTGGATAATACATAAAATGTAAAATGTAATATTTAATTGTGATGCATCCTATAAATATGAACACCACAATGGGTTAAACATTCTTGGGGCCACTTGCAAGTTATTGTAACATTGGGATAAATATTTAATGTGGGTTGCACATTTGGAAAATATTTAATATTGGGAAAACTTAGTACTAAAAAATTAAATGAGGGGGATATGGTTTACTGAGCTCATGGTTTTGAGGGACATTGTAATGTAATACCACTTAGTGGTTTTGTGCAATCTTATTTCTATAAAAGCAAGCAAATGAGTAGTTGTTGAGGTTGACTAGTTAGCTTTTTGGCTTGTCATTTGTATTGAGCTTCTCTTGTAGGTTGCATATGTGAGTAGAGGAAGCATGGGTTAGGATGTGTAGTTACATGATTCTCATTTTCTTGTTCACATGAAGTTCAATTAGGGAGCTTGATGATTCAGAAGTATTCATGGAGGCTATGTATTATAATATTTGTTCATGAGACAATATAATGGGTGTGGATACTTTTAGAGGCTAGATTTTTCCCTCATGGAGGGTCTTCCCAGGGTACATATTGTGTCATCTCAATGTTATGTTTGCCTATTATTTTTCTTGTGGATTCTAAATACTTGTTTGTATATTTATCTCTCATAGGGTTATGTAGAAATTGTCTATTATGGCTACAAATTTAATTTCATGTATACACATATATAGATATATATAGATGTATATAGGAGAACACACACAAATAGAAGAAGGGTACCTAGGGGAGGGGAGCACAAATAAGCATATAATGTTCCTCATCTTATGTGTCAACATGCACCTGTGAGTGCAACCTTGAATTATCCACAAAAGGTGAGGAATAAGACACAACACACAAAAAAAATAGTATACAAGAAGTAAGAAACTTTAATGGATTTAAGAAATATAGTTAGTAGAGACCACATCTTCAAGGTAGCCATCATCTTCAAAATATTCCAAAAAAGTGCAACAAGATGAGCCAAGGAGGATACACATCTATGGACTCAAAAGAACAAGAATTAGAATAAGAGATTTTGATTTGAAGGTGGCTACAAGAGGAGGAGTGTCTAATTTAGATTTAGGAATCCCAAATTTATTGGGTTGAGCCTCCAAGTTGGTTTTAGATATGATATAAAAAGAGGGCATAGTAGGGGATGTAGTGGATTTGAGTTGGGATTAGATTTGGAAAATATGGATTGAATCTTAAGAGAAGGGAGGGTAGCTATAGGTGTTGGTTTAGTTTTAGAAACAACTTTTAGATGATATTGTAAGTTGCTTAGGAGCAGGATTGGAGGTAATGGGAATGAGTTTAGGGTGTAGTGGAGAGGTTGATGGAGGAGCAATAGTATCAAACTTGGGATGAGAGAGTTGGGATGAATGTACATGTTATTGTGGAACATTGTATTCTTATTTGTGCTCCCTTAATTATATGTCAATCACTCTAATGATAGCTATATTTTTTAGTCTTTAAATAATTTGTAGACCCTGAAGAGCATGATGTGGCACTCATATGGTGGGTCCATAGTTTTGGAAACAAATGTGTCAAGAATAAGATTTTAGCAAGCTCAAAAAAAAGGTTGATAGGCATGTCTTGGAATAGTTATGTAACCTCATTATTATGAAGAAACATGGCACATTAGTGAAACAAAAAAGAAATGGCTTGGCCTTGTTCAACACAAGGGCATCCAAGAAGAATGTTGAATCATTTAAAGGTGGTAATTATGAAACATAGTATAAGTAACTAAGTTTAAACAATTTGGATAGGAAGAACAATATACCTTAAAATGTCAATGGAAGCATTATTGAAACATTTGAGAGACACACCTAAGGTTGCATAGGCATCCTATTGTATAGATGGTTATTGAAGATGAATTATTTAGTGTAAACATTATTTCTAACTTTAATTCAATCAAAATCCCTTTAAGCATTTGGATTACCACTCTCCCTTCAACATATATAGGCACACAATAGCCATTATTAGGTATTTTGTTAGAAGATAAAGTGACAAGAGGAGAAAAAGAACAAGAGGGAGGCTGGGCCTCAAGAGCTCTAGAAAACTTAGAGAAGGAAGAGGAGATATTTTTAGAATTTTTTTAAGAGTGGGGTCCTCAATGAAAGGGTCAACATGATTAGACTAGTGGTGGGGAAATGGATTAGTATAAATCTATAAGATTTGATAATGAAGTGCAATAGATTTATCACCTTTATCATTAAGACCCTCAACATGTATCGTATCAAATTATCAATTGGGTAGACTTGTATTTAATGAAAAAGGACCATAAACGTTTTAGTGAATGGTTGTTCACCTAATGTTATCTACAACAAGAACTGATAGCAAAGCCATGTGGGAGTTCCAAGTTAATACATATAGGAGTTGAATAAGAGGAAGGGTGATAAGATTATCATATAGTGGCTGGTTGAGAACTATAATGAGAGGATTGTCAAGGTGATAAAACTTTCATCACTTGGATTATGGATTGAAATAAATAACATTTATGGAAGTATAGGAAGAGTCCATGCAATTGACAATAGGTTTATTACTAGATTTATTGAAAGTGGGGAATGTATTAGGTTTCTTAAAAGGTGCTTTAGATAATTTATAAGGGTAGAATGAAGAAGTAGGAGGTTGTGAAGTAGAAGAAGATGGACTATAACTTAAGATATTGGCATCTAAAAGTTTGGTTACATAGTTGCACTAACTTTTGTAGACATATGAATTTAGGTAGCATAAAATGTAAACATGACTTTATCTTTAATTTGTGACAAGATAATGTTGATGAAGAGACACTAAATCTCAATATTGAGAATCTCATAGTGATTTCTGGCTAACAAGGATTGGAATCACAAGATAAAGCCATTTACTTGCTTAGTTGATCCTTGTTTGCATTAGGCAAAATTGTAGAGGGTAACTTTTAATCCAATCTTAACTTGAAAATGACAGAAAAAGACATGAGCCAATTTAGGGTAGGAACAAATGGATTTATGTGGGACTGAGTAGAACCAATCCAATGCATCTACTCTTTTAACATCTTTGGTAAGAATTTGGAAAATAATTAGTCATCATAAAGAAATTCAAGACATGTAGCATTGAATGGTTGAATATGGATGGATAGGTCCCCATTACCATTACACTATATTTTAAAAAGTGAGGGGCCACGAATCTGAAAAGAAATGCATAAGAAAGAATTTCATAAGAGAGGATTGTGGTAGAGGTCAATAGTTATATATTTACAAGAAGAGAGGAGGGAATCTAACTTAGTTTGGAGGTGTCCAAGTGATGGATGATATGTTGTAAGGTGATAAATTAATGATAGTCAATGGGTTGGAAATAGGAGGAACATATGTAGGAGGTATAGATGCAAGTAAGGAAAGGAATGTAAAAGGGGCATGGGTGGGAACCTAATGGTAAGTGGTGCATGATTTAGAAGAAGGAGGATAAGAGGAATGAAAGGATAGATGGGAGGAATTATGATATAAAAATGTAGCAAAAAGAGTATCTAGAGAGTGGTGGAAGGAAAGACAGTGTAGAGGAGAATAGCATGAGGATTAGGAAGGTGGTGAGGGAAAAGCTAAGGGGTATAGAAGAGAGGAGGTTGTGAATAGATATGTGTGGAAGAACTTGGTAGATGGAGGGATAATTGTTGATATGAAGTGTGGAGGGAAGGAATGACATGGGATGTAACTTGTGAAGAATGTGACATGTGGTAGAGGAAATAGGAGAAGAAGAAAGGGTAGAGGATGAAGCTTGTGAAGGGGAAGGATGAACCTCATTCATGGTTTGGCCAATGCCCTTGATAATGTCCACACAATAAGAGGTAGAGACCAATAAATTATGAAGGGAATATACAATGGGGGAAGGATTGGTTCCATCCTGTAGTTTGTTGACCTCATCATGAAGGAGTTGAAGTTTAGTAGCAACAAGTTAATGTTTCTATTTTTGATTCATTGATAGTGAGCATCATGGTTAAAATTATCATCATTGTTGAGGAAGCAAAAATGATTATGCCTTACACATGAAGAGGTTAATTATGGGCCATGGTGGAATACATACTGAGTTGGGGGATACACCTTAAGATAGTATAAGAGCAAGAGATGACATAAGCCCTAACTAGTGGGCTTGTATAAAAGAAGAAACAGTGGGAGAAAAGGGGTTTTCTTTTGGTAGGGTTGGAAAAGGGAAAGAAGGGTTTGGTTTTCAATTAGTTAAGAAAAGTAAAATAGGCTTTTGGTACATGGGAAAATTTGTAAAGAGGAGAAAGCTCTAGTACCATTAGGTTTTGGAAGTGTAAATATGTTTAAGAAGATAATGTGTATGTCTAGTTATGAGGTTTTGTTTAAATGGAGGTAGTTTATATTTTTGGTCTAATGTTTTTGTGGTTGTTGAAGAAGGTTGTAACTATTGGAATGTTAGATTCTTCAAAATATAACTAGGAATAAGAGACACTAGTGTAGTCTACTTTGTAATTGCTATGTTTAGGTTCTTTTTCATTAGATCTAATCTGAAATAGTAAATGATATTGTAACTAACTTCCAAAATTTCATAATAAAAGAAACATGAAGTTGAAATTGAACAATAACTAGAAATGGAAACACATAGATGAAAATAAAAAAGAGCTAGCTAGAGTGTGTTTGTTTTCTATATAATTAGATGAAGGTGTTGGACAATTAGAAGAATGGTGGAAGGAGACAATGTTACTAGGACTTGGTTCAAATTTATGTGTTCTATTATTACTTTATTAGGGATAGTGTGGTTATATGCTTGTCATGTGCTCCTATTAGTATGGGTGTGGTCATTTCTAATTAGGTGTGTTAGTATCCTCTTAATACACTGTCCAATTCTTGTGTGGGTGTAATGATGGCCTCTATAATTTTCTATCAAAATCTAGTGCAACTAACATAATCTCCTACAAATTATAATGGAGACACAATGTCTAAAAGGATAAAATGGCACTCGAGGCACATTTGGGAATTTTTCTCATCAAATACCTAGGTTGATTCAATAAATGGATGAGGTAAGCTTGGATGTGTGTGGTCAAAACCCTTAGGTGTTTTGTAGGATGTTGCAACAATGGACTGTAAGCTAAGTGTCAGATGCTTTGTTGTGATACCCTAGGCCCTGATGAATTGCATTTGGAATGCTTGTGGGTTCTTTCCTTAAACCCCTTTTTGTAAACTATTCCTAACCTTCTTTTGACCATTGGAGGTGAATTAGGGTTTTAGGGTTTGGAAAAGCTAATTGATTAGGTAGGAAATATGTTTGAATTTAGGGGATATTAGTGCATTTGTTCTTTTCTAGAGATAAGAGCACAATGCACTAGGGTCCTAGATGACTGAAAAACTAAAAATGAATGAGAGATAGGTGTACAAGTGTTCTAGGGTATGTGGTTTTAAGGGTGAATTGCACTCCAAAGGGGTTAAAAAAAGTTAAGATTGCATTCATTATAAGAGGGTGCTAAAGTGTGCACAAAACAAGAGAGAAAAGTGCTAAGTATACATTTTTTTATTCTAAAAAAACATATAATTTACAAAATACTTTGAATAATTAAAATAAACTTGTATTTATTTAAAGGATAACAACATTACATTAAAAATCATTTGAGTGAGCAAATAATTTGATAATTTGAGTACTCTATCCTTAGAACCTCTAATAAATATATCATATAACCTTTAAATAATACACAAAAATGTATAGTTAATAAAATTAATTAATTATTAAATTATTATTTTTGTTTGAAATATTAATTAGAAAAAATATATATTCTAAATTAATTTACATTAATATTTATAAAATACATTAAAAGAACTACCAACAAAGCCATGTGGGAGTGCCACTAATACATCTAGGAGTTGAATAAGAGGAAGGGTGATAAAATTATCATATAGAAGTTTGTTGATAACTATAATGAGACAATTGTCAAGGTGATAAAAATTTCATCACTTGGATTATGGATCAAATAAATAACATTTGTGGGATATGGGAAGAGTCCATGCAATTGAAAATAGGTTTATTGCTAGATTTATTGAAAGTGGGGAACATATTAGGCTTCTTAAAAGGCATTGTGGAGAATTTATAAGGGTAGGATGAAGAAGTAAGAGGTTGAGAAGTAGAAGAAGAAGGACTATAATTTAAGATATTAGCATCTAAAATCTTGGTTTCATAGTCACACTAACTTTTGTAGACATATGAAATTAGGTGCAACATAAAAATTAAACATAACTTTATCTTTAATTTGTGACAGGAGAATGTCGATGAAGAGACATGAAGTCTCATCAATGAGAATCTCATTATGCTATTTGGCTAACAAGGATTGGAATCACAAGATAAATTTATTTACATGCTTAGTTGATCCTTGTTTGTATTAGAAAAAATTACAGAAGGTAACTTTTAATCCAATCTTAACTTAAAAATGATGGGCAAAGGCATGAGCCAATTTAGGGTAGGAACAAATGGAATTATGTGTAAGTGAGTAGAACCAATCCAATGTATCTACTCTTTTAATATCCTAGGTAAGAATTTGGAAAATAATTGGTCATCATAAGGAAAGCCAAGACATGTAGCATTGAATAGTTTAATATGGATAGATAGGTCCCCTTTACCATTACAATACACTCTAAAGTGAGGGGCCATGGATTTGGAAAGAAAGGCATAAGAAAGAATTTCATAAGAGAGAGGATTATGGTGGAGGTCAATAGTTATATCTTTACAAGAAGAAGAGTGGAGGGAATCTAACTTAGTTTGGAGGGTGCCCAAGTGATGGATCATATGTTGTAAGGTGATATTAATGGCAGTCAAGGGGTTGGAAACAAGAGATACATATATAGGAGGTATAGATGCAAGCAAGGAAAGGAATGTAAAAGGGGCTTGGGTGGGAACATAATGGTAAGTGATGCATGATTTAGAAGGAGGATAAGACTTGAATGGAAGAATAGATGGGAGGAATTAGGATATGGAAATGTAGCAGGAAGAGTATGTAGAGAGTAGTGGAAGGAAAATAAATGGAGAGGGGAATAGCATGGGGATTAGAAAAGTGGTGATGGAAAAGCTAAGGGGTATAGGAGAGAGGAGGTTGTGAATAGATAGGTGTGGAAGCACTTGGTAGATGGAGGGAAAATTATTGATAAGATATGTGGAGGGAAGGAATGCCATGGGATGTAACTTTTGAAGAATGGGACATGTGGTAGAGGAAAGAGGAGAAGAAGAAAAGGTAGAGGATGAAGCTTGTGAATGGGAAGGATGAAACACATTCATGGCTTGGCCAATGCCCTTGATAATGTCCACACCATAAGAGGTAGAGACCAATAAAGTATGAAGAAAATATACAAGGGGGGAATGATTGGTTCCCTCCTCTAGTTTGTTGACCTCATCATGAGGGAGTTGAAGTTTAGTGGCGGCAGGTTAATGTTTCTATTGTTTGTTTTGTTCATAATGAGCATCATGGTTAAAATTATCATCATTGTTGAGGGATTGAAAAGTGATTATGTCTTCCACATGATGATGATCATTATGGGCGATGGTGGAGTACATAGCATGAGTTAGGGGCTGCACCTTAAGAGGGTGGAAGAGCAAGAAGATGGCATAAGCCCTAACTAGTGGACTTGTATAAAAGAAGAGATAATAGGAGAGAAGGGGTTTTTTGGTAGGGTTGGAAAATGTAAATAATTATGGTTTTCAATTAGTTAATAAAGTGAAGAAATAGGGTTTTAGTAGATGGGAAAAAATTATAAAGAGGAGAATTTTCTAGTACCATTAGGTTTTGGAAGTGTAAATGTGTTTAAGAAGGGAATGTGTATGTGTAACTTTATGAGGTTTTGTTTAAATGGATGTAGTTTCTATTTTTGGTCTAATTATTTTGTGGTTATGTTGAAAAAGGTTGTGAGTATTGGAATATCAAATTCACCAAAATATAACTAGAAATAAGAGACACTAGTGTAGTCTACTTCGTAATTACTATGTTTATGTTCTTTTACATTAGATTTAGTTTGAAATATTAAAGGATATGCCAAATAACTTCTCAGTCTTATTAATAAAAGAAACACAAAGTTGAGATTGAACAAGAACTAGAAATGGAAATGCATAGATGAAAATAAAAAAGAGGTTGCTAGATTGTGTTTATTTCTATATAATTAGAAGGTGTTGGACAATTAGAAGAATGGTGGAAGGAGATAACACTACTAGGACTTGGTTCAAATTTTTGTGTCCTATTATTATTTTGTTAGGGAAAGTATCACATGTGGTTATATGCTTGTCATGTGCTCCTATTAGTATGGGCATGGTCATTTCTAATTGGGCATGTTAGTATCCTCTTAATGCATTGTCCAAGTCTTGTATGGGTGTAATGATGGCTCGTATTTAATTTTGTATCAAAATCTAGTTCAACTAACATAATCTCCTACAACTTCTCGTGGAGATGCAATGTCTAAATGTATAAGATGATACTTGAGGCACATTTGGGGATTTGCCTTAGCCAAATACCTAGGTTGATTCAATAGATGGATAAGATAAGCTTGGATGTATGGTCAAAACCCCTAGGTGTTGTGTAGGATGTTGCAACAATGGACTATAAGATAAGTGTTAGATGCTCTATTGTAATTCCCTAGGCCCTAATGAATTGCATTTGGAGTGCTTGTGGGTTCCTTGCTTATACCCCTTTTTGTAAACTATTACTAACCCTCTTTTGACCATTGGAGGTGAATTAGGGTTTTAGGGTTTGAAAAAACTAAGTAATTGGGTAGGATTTTTTTATGAATTTAGGGGACATGAGTGCATGTGGTCTTGTTTACAGAATAGGAGCATGATGCACTAGATTCCTAAATGACTAAAAAGATAAAAATGAATGAGAGACACATGTATGAAGGGTATGTGGTTTTAAGGGTGATTTGCACTCCAAAGGGGTTGAAAATAGTTAAGATTGCATTCATCATAAGAGGATGCTAAAGTGTCCACAAAACAAGAGAGAAAAGTGCTAAGTATACACTTTTTTATTCTAAAAAAACATATAATTTACAAAATACTTTGAATAATTAAAATAAACTTGTATTTATTTAAATGATAACAACATTACATTAAAAAAATCATTTGAGCGAGCAAATAATTTGAGTACTCTATCCTTAGAACCTCTAATAAATATCATATAACCTTTAAATAATACACAAAAAAGAATAGTTAATAAAATTAATTAATTATTAAATTATTATTTTTGTTTGAAATATTAAATAGAAAAAATATATTTTAAATTAATTTACTTTAATATTTATTAAATACACTAAAATTTATAATAATTTTAAACTTGTAAATAACATTATCCATTATATGTAGATTTAATGGTTTCTGGCCCTCCCTGCCCAATCTCCACAATTGGGTCATGGAGTCCTAGAAGCCACTTATTGAAGGTAAGATTGAGTTGTTTCCATGTGCTAGAGGATTCATTATTGTGACATTTGCTTCTTCAGAGTAGCAAGACTTAATTTCTCGATGACAGGGTTTGGTTGTGGGGGGAGCATTCCCTCTTCATCAAACCTTGGACTCTCTCCTTTAATCCCCTCACTAAGCCACTCAACATCAGACCTATTTGGGTCCGTCTCCCAAATCTCCCTCTCCAGTTTTGGGAGGATTCTTGCTATGAGAGCATAAGCAATGCTATTGGTTGTTTCCTTAAGGTTGATTCAACCTCTTTCATGGGGCATTCCATGGTAGCCCAGATCCTTGTGGATATTGACATGTATAGACCTCGTCATGGTGATGTGGTCTTGATGGTTGGAGAAAGGCAATGGAAACAAACTAATCAATTATGAGGGTATCCCTTTTAAATGCAGAAGGTGTTTTGCTACAGGTCATTTGGCCTCTAGTTGCCCACTCTCATGGTGTAAGAGGGCTACTACTTGGTGAAAGGATGCTCTCTTGGATCACCTGACTATCAATGCTTCTCAGGAGGATGTTTCATCTCAGGGGATGTTTCTTCTGAGGAGGCTGAGATCCCTTCTAGGGCTGCTACTATGGAGGTGGCGATGGCTGCTATTGCAGTTCCCTCACTTTCTCGAGACTCTTCTTGATGTAGGAGCATCCAGTGGTGTAAGGGCAATCTTGCATCACCCAAAAAGAAGTTGATTCAAAATCATTGCAATTGTTTTCATTTTTTTCTATAATTAGTGTTTCTAGTTCCATAATCTCCCAACTAATGATGTAGGACTTTCAATTTTTTTCAAACTGCTAAAAATAGCAAACTGCCAGTTTTGGAAAGTTTACCTGCCATTTTAGGAAAGTTTGCATTTGGGTAGGGATTGAAGCGAAAACTTACAGAAATCTTCATAACGGAAATATAAGACCTTTGGTGAAGGAATCAAGTAAAGATCATTTGTGAGTTGAAAGATATTAAAGTTTTTATTTTTCGAAAAGCCCCTGAAATTTTTTGAAATGAGATATGAGGCACTAAAACATCCCATAACATCCCGAAAAGTTTACAGAAATCCATTTACAGATTTCCAGCATGATAGTTCACATTGCAAGATTTCTGGCGCTTAAAACGATTTGTCAATTGGACACCCGGATCAGAAGTTATGCTTCCCGAAAGTTGACCTACTTTTGGAGGGAGTTACAAATTTTAAAATTTAGCTGGAGGCCGCCAAAAAGTGCTATTTATGACTATTTTGGGAACCCTGGGTAGTAGTAGAGTTAAGGGGGAAAGTGTAGAGTCAAGAATAGGTGGGAAAATAGAAACCCTAGCTGATTTGGGGTTACAGAAGGATAAAGATTTTGTCTTGAGGTTAGGAAAGTTGTAATGTGTTGCAGCCTGAGGAGGATTGATTCATGTGATTGTAATTGAGCTTCTGTAATGTAATGAGTTGCCCAGTTCAATAAAGAAATATTCTATTTTCTGTGTTTCATTTCTATTGTTGTGTGTTTTATGATTTACCCCCTTCATCACTTCTGAACACTCATCGGTTCATTTGACAACTCCTACTGGTTTGGGCAAGCCCTCTGCTTCCATTCTGGCTTCCTCTTCTTAGTTTTGCCCTCTTTGGACTTAGCGTCTCTGCGAGCAGATTCTTTGGTGTCGATTGGGGCTCTTCATGACCCCTCTTTGTTCGTGCCTTCGGGAGAGGTCTCCCTCTCACCTGGTGCTGTTGACCCTAATTCTGTGCCTTCCTGGACTGTGGTTCAATGTAGGAAGAAAGGTCCTTTGCTATCTGGTGGCAATGGATTTAGTTTTGGTAGGGTGGGATCTGGTGTTGTGTAGATCCTTGTTGTTTTCTCTCTAGCTGGGTTGTTGTGCCTGTGTTGTCAGTCTGTTGTTCCTGGTCTGCTGCTTTTGGGATCAAGTTCTTTTGGTTGTTGGTTTCCTACAGCTTGGCTGCAGTTATTTTATTTTGTCTCCTTTTTTTCTACCCTTGTGACCTCGTTTGTAAAGGGTTCAGCGCCTGATTAATTGCTTATCTTTATCAAAAACATTATCTATTATTATACACTATATGTGTCATCTTATAATTAATTCTTTTATAATATATAAGATTTTATAAATACTTTTATCCCTCATACAAAAGCCTTGTCAATTTCATGATACCCACTATTGATTTATACACAATTCTATTGTAAGTTCAAAAGAGAGAGTTGTTCAGTTTTAAACTTAATAGGATGTGTACCATTGGAGTTCATCAATTCACAATCCAAACCAATATGGTTGTTAAGAAAGATACTTTCGAGTTTTAAATTGATATCTATTACATTATAACTTCAATCTTATCCTGTCCCTTATCCAAAGATCCTTCTATCATATCCCGTGATGAAAAAAAAAACAATATTAAGTAATTATTTTCTACTCCAAACCTCAGATTTCAGCAAGCCCATGGTACCTATATTATTTAATTGGATTGACAAGACTTCATCAAATTTTCATTTCTCAATCGAGTATACCTAACCTTGCTTGATGGCTTCATGTTTCTCCCTGGTTGTGAACTGTGGGACCCTACTCTTCAGTACTGTTGTTGTATTTGGATTAAAAACAGTGATAGTTTCTCATGACTAGGTAGACAAGAAAATCTTGTGATGAAAAATGAAGTGGGTAAATCAGATTCTTGTGGCCTGAAATATAGATATGATACATTCAATGTTGCCGACCAGAAAGCAAAATTTCACAGAGCTAAGCTTTCAATTTGAATCCACATCATAGCATATAGCCCCACCACAAATAACTGCTAAATTTAATATGCCAAGTGCTGTAGCCTGCCTGCCTCTATAAATTAAACCGCCATGCCCATACACCACCAGACACATTGGTGAGAGTATTTATTCTAGTCATGGAATTTAGGTGCCTTGGGATTCTGCTCTTGGTATTCCTCACACAGACCATGGCCAGTGTTGGGCATTATTCCACAAGTTTACAAAATGAATTTTATGTCTCATGGGCTGCAGATCATGTGCATTTTCTCAGAGGGGGGCAGGAGCTGCAACTTAAACTTGATAAAATCTCTGGTATAGTTTGAGAATATCATATCTAAAATCTAACAAAAAGTATATATTGGTTTAGTGATGTTTGCCTTCATTTGAATATTTGCAGGTTCAGGCTTCGCATCCAAGAAGAAGTATATGTTTGGGGACATTAACATGCAAATCAAGCTGGTTTCAGGAGACTCAGCAGGCACTGTAACTGCTTACTATGTATGCATTGTATACTCATAAAGAATATCTATACCCAAAATAATGACATATAGAACATTTTTGTTAGGCAAATATAGCTCTCAACAAATTTCCAATCTTAGTACTTGGATAGAATATTTTTTATCTAGTAATTCCTTGACTTAAACATTAGTAAGTTTGCAGTAAGTGATAATAATATATTGTGACTCTTATTTGTCAAGTATACATATGCATGATTTTAATTGAATGTGTTAAAAGCGCATAGTTTAAAGTTCACAACACATTTCTATAATGGAAAGCCTTAAACAGCTGGTGTATTAGAGTCAATACAAGAATTTATATGGAATTCCCACCTCACATCCAAACAACATATGCTTGACTCTAAGACAGACTGTTTACATGGGTGTCCATAGCCCATATGCTTTCAACATATTTTTAAAAAATCGTGACATAATACTTCATATATATACCCAAAACACTGACCTATACATTTTTGTTAGGCAAATATAGCTCTCCAATTTCCAATCTTACCACTTGGATAGAATATTTTGATATAGTAATCCCTTGACTTAAACATTAGTATGTTTGCAGTCAAGTGATAATAATATATTATGATCTTATTTGTCCAGTATACATCTGTATCATTTTTATGGAATGTGTTAAAAGTACATAGATTATAAGTGATAACACATTATTATAGTGGAAAGGTTTAAACAGCTGGTGTATTGGAGTCAATATATGGAATTTCAACTTCACATTCAAACAACTTATGTTTGACTCTTAAGACATAGGGTGTTTACATGGGTGTCCATAGACCATATGCTTTCAACATATTTCTAAAATATCATGACATAATACTTTATATATATACCCAAAATACTGACCTATACATTTTTGTTAGGCAAATACAGCTCTCCAATTTCCTATCTTACCACTTGGATAGAATATTTTGATATAGTAATCCCTTGACTTAAACATTAGTAAGTTTCCAGTCAAGTGATAATAATATATTATGTTCTTATTTGTCAAGTATACATCTGTATGATTTTAATCGAATGTGTTAAAAGTACATAGTTTATAGGTGACAACACATTATTATAGTGGAAAGGCTTAAACCGCTGGGTATTGGAGTCAATATAAGAATTTATATAAAATTTTGACCTTACATCCAAACAACTTATGCTTGACTCTAAGACATAGGCTGTTTACATGGGTGTCCATAAACTATATGCTTTCAAACATTTTTGAAAAATCATGACAGAATACTTATATATAAGATACGGTAATTATATGGTAACAATTATTTCCTTTAATACCTTATCTTTTATAATATGGGATATACAAATTGGTAATAATGTTTAACTCCTCATCTAAAACATAGATAATGTGTGGACAAGATTAAGTAAAAGGTTTGTCTTTATGATAATTGTATTGCAGTTGTCTTCACAAGGATCCAACCATGATGAATTGGACTTTGAGTTTCTTGGAAATAAATCAGGAGAACCTTACATTCTTCAAACAAATGTATATGCAAGTGGAAAGGGCGACCGCGAGCAGAGAATTTATCTTTGGTTTGATCCCACCAAAGACTTCCACTCCTATGGTGTTCTCTGGACTCCTCAACATATCTTGTATGTTTAACTACTCAGTTAATATTCAAAACTCAATCATTTTTATAAAATTGCTTCCAGATAAAATCTCCAAGCCTTTGTTGGTTGTCATAACAAAGCTGTGATTATATTAATTGCAGATTCATGGTGGATGGTGTGCCTATCAGAGTTTTCAAAAATAACAAGGCAATGGGTGTTCCATATCCAGATAGTCAAGCAATGGGAGTATATTCAAGCTTGTGGAATGGTGATAGCTGGGCAACTCAAGGAGGTCTTGTGAAAATAAACTGGTTTCATGCTCCATTTATTGCAGCCTACCGCAATTTCCAAGCACATAATTTGTTCAATGGGAGATATGAGAAAGAAGCATTGAGTCTCTCTCAAAGAAACAAATTACTGTGGGTGAAGAAACACTACATGATTTATGACTACTGCAAGGACAAACAAAGATATCCAGTCCCTCCCCGTGAATGCACCAATAACCTATGAATTCTCTAGGTCTTGTACATTATGACTATGAAACCACGCTGTATGTAAATAAAAAGCAATAAGGCCAAAATTCATCTTTCATGCTCTACTTTACTCTCTTTTGTCTGTTTTTTAATATTTTAATGATATGAAAGATGAAGTTATAATTATCTTTATTGAAAGTTTATCTAGTTTAATAGTTATTAGTAATTTTATGTCATATCTACATCAAAAAGCGGTAAATAGTTACTTTATTTTTATTAGTTAACATTTTTTTAAAATTATTGAACTCCATGATGTTTAAGAATAGTTGATAGTCCTTTTAAGTGAATAAATCACACCTACATAAATAATTATAAGGTAGATTAATTAATTTATAATGAATAACAATTACTTTAAAAATTATAGAGTTTTTGATAAAGGGTAAATGCTTTTGACTCGAGAGAAGGGCTTTGAAAGGGTCCCACCCTTTTACAAGGAACAAACAGTAAGCATCAAAGATGCTCAAACAACACCAAGGAATAACACAAAACAAACTAAGTAAAGACAAGGAGACTACAACAAATGAAAAGCCCCCGTACAATAAAGGTAATATGATATCATGGTGGCTTGAAGTCAAAACACTCCAAAGATCTTTGAATATGTTCACTAGACCTGGCCAAAAAATCCATGCTTGATTTCTACTTAACCACCTTCCCCTTTTACTCCTGGATCACAAGACCTCTCATCCAAAGGTGTCAACCTTTATTCCTTACAATTAGAGATTGAAACCACTACGGTACCAACCAAGTCCACATTCACCAAATCAAAACCCCTTCCTATCAAGTCATCTAAAGCAACACCTTCCATGACACCAATTACCAAAGGTACCTTCCAAGGTTATGTTAGAACCTTATTTTCTTTTTTCTTCCAAGAGTGAACCACCTTCTTAAATTTAGGACTAGAGCTGCAATAGAATGACCACCTTTCTTGCATTTTTGGCACATTATAGAAAAATCTTCATAGATAATTTATTGCTTCCACTTCCCAAGTTTTGAAAATAGAGTTATAGAAAATGGGAGGAAAAAATCCACCTTAGCATTAACAAAGAATCTGGCATATAAGGGTCAGCCAACAATACTATGTCCCACTTTTTAGCCAAAGTGGGACATTGAAATCAATATTTTTAACCAAATATTCACTTTCTGATACCTATAGCAAGTAATCTATTAAGAATTTGAAGATGATGTGAAGTAGTGATTTTTGAGATTTTGTGTGTAAATTCTAAATGTATTTGCTTTAAAATTTTAAGAGATAATTTGTGAATTTTTTACGTAACATTTAATAACTTATTTTTCATAGTTAACAACATTTAAAAAGTGATGTTTATACCATACAACATAACTTATTTTTATAGAAAGGATAAAATTATAAATTTTTAAACATAGATTTGTAACACCAATATCTAGTGTGTAGATATTTTTTTGTAATTTTTTGTTGTATAATTTTTTTTAAATAATTTTTTAAGTGAGATTTATTATAATTCAGACATAGGTTTATACCATACAACATAACTTTATCTGTATGTATCCAAATTAACTTCTTCTTCTTTAATTGTTGAAACAAGAACATCAATACCTAGTGTGAAGATATTTTTTAGAATTTTTTCCTTGATTTTTTTAATTTTTCTGCATGTGTGGAATAGAGACCTTGATGTTTGATGAAAAACCTATGTTCACTAGAAAATAGAAAATAAATATAATAATCAAATGAAATATATTCAATATCATACTTTTTGGAAATCTTATACTAAGGGCTACATACTTACAAAATAGAATTTCTAAATGACTTCATTTGATCCCCCAAAAGGTGAAACAAAATTAGTTTTTGTTAGTATTTTGATAGGTGTGGAGGAGACTCCATCGAGGGTTTGATTTAAGACTGGGGGTTATTTCCAAAGGGGTTTGATCTAAGGGGGTTTTATCTAAGGTCCCATTCAACTAAACCCCTTTAAATGAAACCCCTTGAGGCTTAAATAATTCATTTTTCTAAAAAATATGTGATTTCAGACAAAAAATAGGATGTCCCATAAGTGGGACACATTATTGTGGCAGTGCATCCATAACAATAATTTCTAAGTTTTTGTCACATCATCAATGGAAATGAGCTAACCAATAGTACTTGCAATACCTACCAATACTTCCTCCTCCCAATACTCCATTGGTAGGCATGACATCCTAACCTAGACATGGGCCCATTTGATGCTCTCCTTCTCAGAATTGAAGTTGAGTTCCCATTTTTCAGGAAGAGACTCAATCTACCTAGAAAAATGGTTATTAGTGATGGGTGCATGCACAAAGATGAGTCCACTTAAGGTGGAAGTTTCAGAGTTTGAAAAAAATCCAAAATCGGGTAACTAAAAATAGGATCCCGAGCCTAAAATCTAGGACGAGATCCCGTTTCTTAGCAGGATCTCGAACCTAGGACCAAAAAAGGGATCCCATTTATTGAAAGTATTATTTTTTTTTTAAAATGCCTACAACCCCATTTTTCCCAGCGATAGGCAACAAACAAAACGGGATCACGAGTGCAAGGAGAGCATTTTCGACCACCAAAAACTCAGGCAAATGGATTTTTCCACTTTAATTTCTCAATCATCTCTGATGATTTTTTTTTATGTTTTTCTTTCTTTTATAGTGTAAAATACAATCAAAATTTAAAAACTAGATTGTTATTAGGGTTTGAATTTATGAGTTCAATAGCTATATTTAGACATTTTAGTTGTAAAATACAATTCAAATTTTGAAAGACTGTATCATATAAAAGGATAGATTTTGAACAAACTATCAAAATTTTATTTAAATTTGAGAATTGAATAGCTGTATTTAGATATTTTAGCTGTAAAATACAATTGGAATTTTGAAAATACTATATCATATGAAAGGAGAGATTTTGAACAAATTGTCAAAATTTGATTTCAATTTGAGAGTTGAATAGCTGTATTTAGACATTTTAGCTATCAAATACAATTGAAATTTTGAAACAACTATATCATATGAAAGGAGAGATTTTGAACAAACTGTCAAAATTTATATAGCATTGGGATGATATATATATTTGGTTTTTATAAAATTTACTTATACTAATGTATGTCATTGTATTTTAAAGGAATTATTGAATAGATAACTGTCATGTAAAAAAATTACAACAAACCATAATCAAACCTTTATCACTTCCTTCATAATCAAACCTTTATCAATCCATCTCCATGGTTTCCCAAATCTAAATCAGAAAATAAAGGCTCTTGGAATGTTGTAGCAATAATGTCTAAGGCTACAAATTAGGTATCTAATAGAAAATTCCATCTCATTTCAACTTTAGGACCTCTTTCCCTTCATTTTTTATCATTTTTTGCTTCAAATGTGTACCTGTACAACTCAAAATCATGATGTTTCCATGGATGGAACAACAACATATCTCCATTCCATCAACTAATATCTTTCTCTAGCTAGATCATCCCTACAATCACAAGTTAAACAAAGCATCAAATTCTTCATTTTTTAAATCACAAATCATCAGAATATATTCATCTTCATACTCAGATTAGTCCTAGGCAACTAGTAGTCAATACTATCTCCATTATCAAATTTGGTTGCCATAGGTAACTTCACCAAATTTAGGATTTCATCATGTTGCCATGCATAAGAGATCCACCTCAAGGTAGTTTTCCAAGTCTAGTTATAGTCTTGCAGATGTTCATTATGATTTTAGGGTGGTATGATAATCCATTGGTTTCTATGACATCATGATAGCATAGATGAATATGAACATTCACCCTTCATGGATATATTGATAGTAAAATAGAGTTTTAAATTGTTCTTAAGGTGTGGGACAATCATAGTGATCAATAGTCTATGCGATTTCTCATTTTTCATTCATGAGTGCCTTCCACCTTATGATAGTATCCTAACCTTCTTACCTCATCAACTATCTTAAAAGTGGAAGATTTAATCATTACCACATGGTTATGTCTCTTTGATTATGAAGATAATGCAATTGAATCTCTAGAGGAGTCTTACATCTTAACAACAATTTCATTGTCCCTTTGTAGTTCATCATGTGAATGTGACAGCCTTCACATGTTTCCTTGATGGACTTTTGATAACAAGGGAAGATGACAATCATATGATCAATGACTAATCCTAGAGAAATCATGATGTAACAACCCAACTGAACTCCTCATGACAAGTCTGTTATTGGTTTAAGGCTATCTTAAAGGTCCATAACAATCTAGGAATTTAATAACAATTAACAATCCTTAATGGTCATGACAACATTATACAAGATACTAAAGTTCATGCTAAGATGATAATTTCCTCTTTCCTATCAAATGGTAAGGATCAAGAAAAGTGTTCCTATCATATCATGATTGAAATAGAACCAATCAAGAAACCTAGTACTACACATGGTGTGTAAATGATAATCTTCTTATGGTTTTCTTGGTTTGTATAATGAAACCCACTTAGTTAGGGTTTGATGGATTGCCCTCTAGGCAATCAAATCATTATCTCTCAGAACTCCATTTAGATTAGGATCATGACATTCAATTCTAAAACCACACTCTAAAAAATGGATGCTTACAAATGAGTTTTGATTCACTCAAATCTTCATATACTCAAACACATATCCAACTTATGAATTCATGATTGATCCAATGCAAGCATGACTATTGTATTTGTTGACCAAGCTTATTGATAGTCATAAAGTTAGAGAAATTTATCCAAAACCATTACAAACTATTTCTAGCTTTGCCATATGAAATGTTGGATCTTCTAGAATTTGTACTTAACATCAAACCAATAGCCAACTCCATAGAAAAATTAACAAAATTGAAACCTTAGACCTAACATATGATGACAAACCTTGACAACAAATTCATTATGGTAGTCCTAATAGCCCTACTGCTATACTCTAACTACTGTGACAATACAATGCTTGGCTAATGATATCTCTCTGAGTCCTTAAGAAGCATCTTTTGATATGATAGTCCTTCATATCAACATTTAATCTTGATACCAAACACCCTATGATCAAACACCATAATGATAGTCATAGATAACAAAATCAATTATAGGACAATCCTATTGAGAGGGTTGTGACTATTGGAATTAAGGCCAGACAACTGAGAGGGGGGGTGAATCAGTTGTCCACAAAAATAACATTTTCTTCGTTTTAATCTTCTTTCACAACTTACAAACAGATTGATGATGTAAACATTAAAGCATGAAACAATAACACATCAGTAGAAACAAAATTAACATGCTTGACACCAATATTTTTAATGTGGAAACCCGATTAAGGGAAAACCACAGTGGGGGTTAACCCACAAGATTCATACCTTGTTAAAAGTACTTAAAAATGGGAAGGCACTTGCCTTCAGGTGCACTTGCCTTCAGGTGCACTTCCCAGAGCTCACTGCTCAAAAGAGGCTCACTGCCTATAGAATTTGTGTTTAATACAAAAGGAATTAACTGAGAAAGAGAATCTTCTTCATGACTGGTTTAGTCTCATTGAATGCTCATAAAACTTCTGCTCTTCTCCCAAATACTTCTTCACTATCACTTCATCCTTTACTATTCGTGTTCCTCTACTCCTTCTCTTCTCTACTTTTCCTCTGATCCTTTCTTGGGATTTTGATTATTTCACACAAGGATGATTTTCAACAACTCAACTAGATGCTTTTATATGCTTCATCAACCTTGGAATAAACGTCAAGGTCGGCACTACAAGTGTCTGACTTAATGTGAATCACTAAGATGTCGGCCAAACATAAATGGGACTCAAATCTTCCTTGTTCAACATGCCACTCCATAGAATTTCTCTTAGATCATCCACAACATGCTAGAATCATCTAGTCGGCCAAGACTGGGGAGAACAACAACACCAAGAGGGAAATCTTCAACAACAAGCTCTATCTTCAATGCGGACCTCCAACATAGCATGCATATGATTCAGAAACCTCCACAAGCACATTGAATTCAACAAAAACATCTGCACTCCTCTAAATCATCAGAATCACTTGCATCTTCTTCCAGAAGCTCAAGAACACTGTCTTTCATTACTGTCACACTAGAAAGATTGCTTGCGGACCTCCAAACCATGAACCACTTGCATTGATGACACACACTGACTTCCAAAACATGTCTTTAGATCCACAGATCATAGTGTTTCATTTACGGAGCTATCTGGACTAATTTCTTGTCACTCTTTCTTTTTTGAACACTGCTAAACCTGATTCTACTCAGATGGCTATAACTTCTTCAAATCTTCCTACAGACCTCTCCAATCTTAACTGGAGCTACTACAAACAATCCTCTACACATCTATATGGTTAGCATACAATGATCTTCATTAATTTTCTCAATATCCTCAACATTCCAATCTTCTAAATAGGCAACAAGATAGGATACAGTTGACACCAATGGCAATAAGGATATGTTGACATCAATGACAACACTGCTTAGGCACATATTTGCAACAATCTCCCCTTTTGTCATTGATGGCAAAATATGATGTGAAAAATTGATTCAACCATCAAGACAGGAACTTCTCCCCCTTTCTCTTATCACTTCTGCAATCAATTTCTTCACTGCTCCCCCTTTCATCAGCAACTAGTTTTTCACATGACTTCTCTCCCCCTTTGAAATCAATGGCAAAGGGCACATGTTTGCAATCTTTTCTCCCCCTTTTTGTTTTAGACTGATCCCAAAATTTGCATATTGACTACTCCCCTTGAGTAGTATCTCCTTAACATCAATCCGGATCACAAGATATGACTATGAATTCCACCGGACTGATACACCCTAGTGCATCTTAGTTATTATCAGGAGGGGTAATAACCCCTAACTTCTCTCTAAGATACTCAAAAGTATCCTTGGGTAGAGGCTTAGTGAAAATATCCGCAATCTAATCCTTTGAAGAAATAAACTTCAATCTGACTTCATTCTTATTAGCCTTTTCTCTTAAAAAGTGAAACTTGATTGATATGTGCTTTATTTTATAATGCAACATCAGATTCTTTGAGATGCTTATTGCACTGGAATTATCACAGAAGAATGTTATAGGCTCCTCAAACACAATTTTGGTGTCCTTCAACATTTGCTTCATCAACAGGACTTGAGTACAATTGTTTGTTGTTGCTATATACTCTGCCTCTGTTGTAGATAGGGATAATCTACTTCCCAAGAAGAATGCACCACCACTAGTACTTTTTCTATCATCCACATCTTCTGCCCAATCAGCATCTGTATACGCATGAAGAGTGAATTCATTATCCTTTGGATGCCATAAGCCATAGTCAAGTGTCCCTTTGAGATATCTAAAAATTCTCTTGACTGCTATAACATGGGATTCTCTAGGATCAACTTGAAACCTAGCAACAAGTCCAACTACATTCATGATATCAGGTCTGGTCTAAGTTAGATAGAGTAGTCCTCCAATCATTGATCTATACCTTTTCTAATTTGCCTTAGGGGAGTCATCATCTTTACTCAGATTACATCCAGTTACCATGGGTGTACCCACTGGATTTGAATCTTCCATTCCAAACTTTTTCAACAGTTCTCTCACATACTTAGATTGGGATATGAAGATACCTTTATCTAACTAAATGATTTGTAGACCTAAGAAGAAAATCATTTTACCAAACATGGACATCTCAAATTCACTCTGCATCTGATCAGCAAAAGTTTTGCACATACTCTCATTTCCACCAAAAATGATATCATCAACAAATACCTCAACAATCAGAATGTGCTCATGATAAATTGAAGATTGAAGTAAAGATTACTGTCAGCAGTGCCTTTGCTATATCCTAGCTTTAGTAGATACTTATCTAATCTTGCATACCAGGATCTTGGGGCTTGTTTGAGTCCATACAATGCTTTCCTCAACTTGTAGACCATATCTCTCTGATCAGACAACTGAAATCCTTCTGGTTGCTCAATGTAGACTTCTTCTAATTCTTCATTTAGGAATGCTGATGTGACATCCATCTGATAGACCTTGAAATATTTATAAGCAGCAAATACAAGAAATAATCTAACTACCTCTATTCTTGCCACCGGAGCAAAAGTTTCCTCAAATTCAATTCCTTCCACTTGAGAATATCCTTTGCATACCATCCTTGCTTTGTTTCTTACAGCTTCACCATCTTCATTTAGTTTATTCTGGAAGACCCATTTAGTTCCAATCATATTTTTGTCCTCAAGTCTAGAAACAAGATCCCAAGTGTGATTCTTTTCAATTTGTATTAATTAATCTTCCGTTGCTTTTACCTAGTTTTCATCTTTGCAGGCTTCACTTACTGATTTTGGTTCAATCTTTGAAATCAAGCAAATATCTTCTTGATCTTCAGCAATTCTTCTCCTAGTTTGAACACCTGTATATCTATCTCCTATTATCTAATCTTCAAGATGATTCATCCTTACATACCTAGGAGTTTTGGGATTTTCTTGAACTTCTATTTCTTGAGCTTGTTCCTCAACTTCTGCACTGTCCTCTTCAATCACTGGATTTTCTAGATCAATATGGATTTGAATCTGGGTTTGCACTTGTCTTCCTTGACTTTGTTTTTCATCTTGATCATCTGAATTATATCTGCAAGACCTGGAATGTCCTTCTTTGTTCTCATCAACTCTAACATTTGCACTTTCAACAATCTTTTTCAATCTTTTGTTAAAGCACTCGTATGCCTTGCTTTGAGTAGAGTAGCCCAGAAATATTCCTTCATCACTTCTTACTTCAAACTTGCCTAGATCCTCATCTCTTTGGATGTAACATTTACTACCAAAAACTCTGCAATATCTCACAATAGGAGGATGATGAAACCATAGTTCATAAGGTGTCTTACTAGAATTGCCTTTGATCTACATCTGGTTAAGAGTGTAGATAGCAGTACTCACAACTTCTTTCCAATAGACTTGTGGAATATTTATTTCCATCATCATGGTCCTGGCATCTTCTTGAATGGTTCGGTTCTTTCTTTCCACAACTCCATTTTGCTGAGGAGTCCTAGGAGCCGATAACTATCTTTTTATTTCATTCTTTTCATAGAATGTATCAAACTCACCAGAGGTAAACTCTCCACCTTTGTCGGATCTCAAACACTTTATCTTCACACCAATCTCATTTTCCACCATAACTTTGAATACCTTGAATTTGTCAAGAGTTTCTAATTTTTCTTTTAAGAAGGTTACCCACATCATCCGATAGTAATCATCAATCAGCAACATAAAATATATGTCTCCTTGCACACTCCTAATTCTAGCAAGACCACATAGATCAGTATGCACAAGTTCCAACTGTCCATTTAAAAATTGTTGTTTACTTTTGAATGAAGTTTTGTTTTGTTTACCCAATTGACATTCTCTACACATGCTATCAGGTTTCACAAGTTTTGGAAGATCTCTCATAGCTTGAGTAAAACTTATCTTGACAATATTATCAAAATTCACATGACACATTCTCCTATGCCATAACCAACTTTGATCTGTCTGAGCAATCAAACAACTTTTGCTAGAAATACTTAAATGAAAGATGTTACCTCTAATTTGAGTACCAGATGCAATTTCAATTCCAGAGCTTTCCAAGATTTTGCATTTTCCATCCTTGAATCAGAGATCATAACCCTTGTCAACCAACTATCCAACACTGAGAAGATTATGCTTCATTCCTTCCACATACAGAACATCATTGGTGTTATTCTTACCATCAAAAGAGATGGATCCTCTACCACAGATTCTACCAACTGAGTTGTCTCCAAATTTCACAATTCCACCTTCATATTTTTCAAATCTTATAAACTTACTTTTATCATTGGTCATATGATGAGAACATCCACTATCAATCATCCATTCATCCTTTTCAACACCCTGAACAGGCAAGGCACTTTCCACATTTCCACAACTAGCAGATTTAGTAGACACTAGATCTTCTTCTTTGATAGCAATGAACACCCAATCACCTTCAATGGAACCTTCAAGATCAAATTCATCATCTGTGACTCCTTCTCCAGCTTCTTGGACATAGTAACATTTCTTTTGACCTTTATATTTGTTAGGGTTTGGCTTTGAAACCCTCTCTAGACATCTTGAGGCAAAATGATCAGTCTTATTACAAGCAAAACATTTGAATAGCAACTTTCCTTCATACTTATCGGATCCTCTGGGCATTCTTTTGACAATAAGAGCTTCAAGATATGCAATTTCAATTTCATCATCTTCAAGATAATTTCTTGCCTTCACAAATTTGTTTGATCTTCCTGAAGGACTTTCACCCAGATCATATCTTTGTTTTCCATACACACTAGCTTTAAATGCAGGTTCAGACTTGGGAAGAGAATCACCAAACTCACTCATTTCAAATGTTGAAAGCTTACCAGCTAATTGATCCCTTGTAATAGTTGTCACAGTTCTGATTTCTTGAATGGCAACAACTTTATGCTTGTATGCTACAGGTAAGGATCTGAGCACTTTGGCAACAATCTCTGATTCATCCAATACTCCACTAGCATTCCTGATACCGGTTACAAGTTCATTTACTTTCTGCATGTAGGAAGTAATGTTTTCATCTTCACTCATCATCAACCTTTCATATTTACCTTTTAGGCTCTGTAGCTTGGCACATTTTACATATTTGTCACCTTCATACAAATTTTCTAGTTTTTTCTAGATTTCATGGGCAGTTTTCAATTCTAGGACATTTTCCAATTCTGTATCAGTCAAGGCACTCAATAATGCTTCTTTGGCTCGAATATTACATTTAGCTTCCCTGAGTTCATCCAGAGTAGTAGGGCCATTCTTCAGAATCTTATACTCATTCTTTGTTATCAACTAAAAGACATCACCCATACATTCCAAATGACACTGCATGCATACCTTCCAAAGGGAATAATTTGTTCAATCAAATCTCAGACTTTCCTTCTTATAAGTCAACATCTTGGATCTCCTCAAGCGGTCAAGCTTCTTTTAGAGGATCTGGCTTTGATACCAATTGTTGGAATTAGGCCAAACAACTAAGAGGGGGGGTGAATCAGTTGTCCACAAAAATAACATTTTCTTCATTTTAATCTTCTTTCACAACTTACAAATAGATTGATGATGTAAACATTAAAACATGAAAAAATAACACATGAGCAGAAACAAAATTAACACGTTTGACACCAAGATTTTTAACATGGAAACCCAGTTAAGGGAAAACCATGGTGGGGGTTAACCCACAAGATTCATACCCTGTTAAAAGTACTTAAAAATGGGAAGGTACTTGTCTTCGGGTGCACTACCCAGAGCTCACTGCTCAAAAGAGGCTCACTGCCTATAGAATTTGTGTTTAATACAAAAGGAATTAATTAAGAAATAGCATCTTCTTCATGCCTGGTTCAATCTAATTGAATGCTCATAAAACTTCTGCTCTTCTCCCAAATACTTCTTCACTATCACTTCATCCTTTACTATTCTTGTTCCTCTGCTCCTTCTCTTCTCTACTCTACCTCTGATCCTTTCTTGGGATTTTGATTATTTCGCACAAGGATGATTTTCAACAACTCAACTAGATGCCTTTATATGCTTCATCAACCTTGGAATAAACATCAATGTCGGCACTGCAAGTGTCTGACTTAATGCTAATCACTAAGCTATTGGCCAAACATAACTGGGACTCAAATCTTCCTTGATCAACACGCCACTCCATAGAATTGCTCTTAGATCATCTGCAACATGCTAGAATCATCCGGTCAGCCAAGACTGGGGAGAACAACACCAAGAGGGAAATCTTCAACAATGAGCTAGGTAAAACAAGAAGTATACATAGAAGACTATATATATAGGTAAAAAATTATATAGGTAGTCTTCTTTTTTAACTTAATACATGTTGGGAAATGAGGTGTCTTAACTTTGCATATTTCCCGTAGCATTATTTTGTATTTAATATTTTCCCACAGTTAGTTATTATTTTTATTTAGCTCCAAAATAATGTAGGGGTGTTTGAATTCTTAAATGGCACTTTTGCCACATGACAGTGCCTTGAAACTTGAAATATTAGTTGTCAAAAGATGCCCATATGGTAGTATATCATGGAAGAACTATTTTTAGCAATATTATGATAGATTCTATGACAACTGTAAGGGTAAAAAATAGGGGAGAATATTTTGGACGTGAGAGCTTATTTTTAGACTAGAATCTCAGTTGAGAAGTTAAGCACATGGTTTTGTAAAACCACATATGGTTTCTTGTATAGCTAGAAGTCTATAAATTGAAGGCTTGAGGAGAATTTTGTGTGAGGAGAGTTTTATGTAGGGCTATGCTATTAGTTTTTCCTCTAGAGGAGCAAGATGTAAATCTTCATGTTAAGGCTTTGAGCTTGCAAGTATATTGTAACATGTTTGTTTTTGCAGATTAATACATTGGTTCGATGCTTTGGAGTGTGGGGTTTTTTACCTGAAAGGGTTTTCCCCACATATATTGGTGTCTCTTCTCTTATGTTTATCTTTCTTCTATTCTTCTTCTTTTCATATTCTTAAAGTGTTAATTTATATGTCGTTATGCTATTGAAATTTATTTAGATCTGTAAGCTACATTATCTTTCCTCTAAGGGTTAATGAGATGGGAAATCAACTATGTCTGTTTTCACTTTAAGGGCATAGTAGTATGTGCTTGCATCAAGTTATTGAATATCTATTTAAGTAAAATATAGGATGTTGTAAGGTGCATGTTGGGTTCTCTTTTCCCTTTCAATTGGTATCAGAGCTACGGTGGTTCAATGGTTGCATGAGATTGCATGTGTTGGTTCCATGGTGTTTAAGGTTCTAGGTATTTCTTCTGTTGTGATTTCTTAGCCTAGCAAGCTTGAGGGAATCTATAGGAAGGAATTGACTGATTATTAATCCTTGTTTGAGTGGAAGTCTTGAAGTTGATCTTGTTTTCAGGTTACAACAGGCATTTGAAGGATGGAGAAGATGGAGTATTATGGAGTTGATCACATGGTTAGATTTAATATGATATTGATCTAGAGTTCCTATTTGATAGTATGTAATAACACTCATGCATGGTGGTTATGTTCTTTCATTCTATGGGGTAAGTGCAAAAAGATGGGGGGCCAAAAAGTGGCCAAATAGTTTTAAAAAAAAATAATACATAACATGAGCGCATTATAACGCGCTTACGTTATGGGTTGGTAATGATGAGCCTAAGGCTTGTCAAAACCAAACCATAACGCGCTCACATTATAACGCGAGTGCATTATGAACTACTATAAATAAAAAAAAGGCTTGTCATTTCATTTCATTTCTATTTTTCTCCTCTATCCCTGCGGCTTGCAAACCCTAGGAACCGCACTCGCATTTTGGAAAAGACAACTCAACACCAAAATCTTGTTGATTCATCACCAAAATGTTGCCACGACGTCGAGCACTCCAAAGAAGTGAGTTTTATTTGTTTTTTTGTTTGAATTTGCTTCTAAATAGGTAGGTTTGAGTTGTTTTTTGATGTATATTTTGTTAATTGTTAGGAAATGTTAATGCACCTCCTCCTCCTCCTCCTCAAAATCCACAAAATCCTGCAGAACAACAACCTCCTCCATCCATTCCTCGACATGCCCGTGGAACACAAGAAAATATAATGGGGCAAATTGAAAAAAACAAAAAAGAAATTGAAGATATAATTGCAAGGTTGAAAGATCCTTCCACTTCAACCTTGCATAGGTCCACGCTTGCTGAATCTCTTGAATCTATGTTATCAAATGTAGATTCAATTAGCAAGCAAATAACTAGTTGGACAGATAAGAGGAGAGAGTTTAGAGATTATTATGCAGACAAGTTGTCATACCAAGATGTGAAAAAATTACAAATCACAATATTAGACTTGTGTTTGATTTTCACAAACCCACAAACAAATCAACCTCCACCCATTACATGCAAGAGGTTCCCTATCCATTGGTGCAACAACCAAGCGATAAGGGATAATTTTGGGCAGAGGTGGTGGATGGTTTTTGACCATCCTCCATGTAATAATAATGAGGTCCTGCAATACTTTTTGAGGAAACTTGTTGTGTGGTTACACAACACGCCCCATTTTGACTTAGCAAAACAGGAACCCAACTTTTTGGCTTGGCTTGTGTTGTCTGCTTTCTGGCGGTTTGGTAAAAGTAAGTCAGGTGCATCATCATCAAAGGTTAGGATGAGGTAGGTCATCATCGTGAGGTCAGTTTGTCAAAGTTCATATTTCATTTCTGTGACCTCATATTTAGAAAGAGCTTGAAATTCCATGTAGGTTTGCCTTTTACATCACCTGAAAATTCGTCCATATGTGGGAGTTATGGGTAGTCAAAGTTTTGGTCAAACCTGATAATCGCAAGATGATCATCATTTTTTTATATCCTCAGTCATGTTGTCAAGGTCATCCTGATCTTGGTCTATCACCCGGTAAAAAAAAATCATGCGGTCGCAATATCCGGACGACAATCTTAGGTGATAGCGCCCTTCACCCCGTCAAATAACCTTATGTATTTCGTGAACATCATGTTTTGAATGTAAACTGATATTTCATAATGTCCTCCTGTCGAGAAATATCACCTTATGCTAATATCCTGATGACGTCATCCTAACCTGAAAAATGAAGAAATAAATATCAGGATGACATCATCAGGACATTCGAGGGGGGGAGCATCATATTTCGCAATATCCTGCAGATAAATAGAAGGCTTTAGGTTTCCCCATCGGCATAACTTGTGCTATTGGCCGTGTGTTATTTGGTCTCACTGATGTTTGTTATCTCACCGATGGAAAAGTCCATCGGCATAAGTTCCACTATCGGGAGTGTCATGAATTTTCTTCCTGATGGGCATTTTCTCACCGAAGGGGTGATCGGCCTGACATGTGATGTCGGCCAAGTCTTATATTCTCTCACTGACAGTGGTTGTCACCCTGATGAGTTCATCGGCATGTTTGCCTATCGGCCCTGTCTTGAATTTTCATGCCGATAGAGGTTGTCTTCCCGATGGGTGGACATCAGCATAATTTTGGCGTCGGTATAAGTTTAGCCGTCGGCCAAGTTGAAAAGTATCTTCCCGACCGTGTGTGGTCACGCCGAAACATAACATGCATCACATACAGTAGCAGACTTGAAATCTTGTTGAATGCGATTTAATCATTGTATATTTTGCCCTTGTATATTTCTTTTATACACACCGATATACATTGCATAATGTACATACAGCGGAATTGAAATCATATTAAATAGCGAGAATTCGTTGTACATTTCGTGATTGTATGTTTTTACATACATTCCGATATACATTACAGGATATACATACACCAGATTTGAAATCATTTTCAAAAGCAATTAATTCCATGTATATTTTGTCCTTGTATATGTAGATTCATAACCCGATATACAAGCCGATAGCATACAAAGGGCGGATTCAAAGGAAATTTGATGCGATTTATTCCTTGTATATTTTGTGATGCATCATCATATTTGAAACCCAACATACAAAGAAATGGGCGGGAAAACGAAGCGATGGATTTTTGAATCCATTTGAAGGCCCGATTGCCTGATTTTTAGTCAAATGATGGAAATCTTGATGCTGTTAGAGCTGTAGCTGAACATTGCGATGTTGCACAAAGGGGCAACATGAACCAGAAGTGAGGAGGATATTGTCAAATATGTTGTTTGCCAGCTGGAGACTGAATCAAGTTAAAGATGCTGGAATATTCTGTGCCAGCTATACATTTGCCAATTGGCAAAGCATGTGCTTTTCATCTGGACCGGTGATGTAAATTGGTAAATCTTGATCATAGATCTTTTGTAAAGGATTCCTCACCTTATTCTATAAAAGGTGGTGGAATGCCCTGTTGAAACATTCGAAACTTAATTGAAATCTATTTGCTGAAGTATTCAGGGCTCATTTCAAAGCTATTGTGTGTGTACATGTCTTTTGCATACTTAATGAAAGAGAAGAGTATTTGGATTACAAATCTTCATAAATTTTGAGTAATCTATGTTTGAATTCTGGATATGTGCTTTGATTTGCTGCGTCCCTTGGAGTGCTCATCATGTTGCATGTATTGTTTTCATTCATCACCCTCTGAAGTTTGCATCAACTGTATCTAGCTGTGGAATATCTTGGTGAACATATGGTTTGATTTCTTCTCCTCATGATAGTATCAAGTATGTATGTGGATTAATAGCTAAAGGTTCAACTTTAAATTGTAGTATTCCTTTCAATTTCTTTTAAATTTCAGAGCATTTCATCTCCATAATTGCAAATAATTGATTATCTTAAGCAAATAACATAAATATGCAGACATCTCATAGGTAATCGCAAATATTTAGCATATTTGAATACAAAGCATGCACAATTGAAAAATATCATGCAAAGATTGAGGTATTTTTACATCTTTTCACCTAATAACTGCATAATATGACTTCTCTGTAAAGAATTTCTGTAGGAGTGTCATGATGATGGCACATTTTCACGTAAGGCCCCAAAATGGAAACAGCAACTCACATTAACCTCTGAGTAACATCAGTCGATTAAGACCTAATCACCGGAGACTTGGGATTATGAATTCTCTGAATTCACAATATCTTTCAAGATGAATAAAGGCTAATGTGTACTTTTATTCTGTGCTTGTTTATGACTAACATCATGATCAACACAAATTGGTGCTAGAAGGAGGGCAGAACGGGAAAAGACACCATTGCTTTAGCCATCATTCATTTTATGTAGGCTCCTCACTCTTAACGCAACACAAATTGGTGCTAGAAGGAGGGCCTGATCTGGAATACTACGTTCATCATCATAATTTCCAGGTTTGATGATGCAGAGAGTAAGGTAGTCTCGAATCATCTGTGAATTTCAAATATCATGCAAATATTTATTGTAGCAAGCTTGTAGATGCTTATTCTGTGTGAAGATTTCCAAATCTAACATAAATATTGCTAGCCTTAAAGTAAATCATTCAAAATACCTCCAATATCCTTCAATATTTGTAGTATCTTTGCAAATATTTCATAAATATCCAGTCTGATCAGTCATCTGACCGCAAATATCACTTTAGCTAGTAAAATCCAGCCAATATTTGCAAAGTTTCAGCCAATTTGCCTTAAAATTGAGAAATCCTGGCTCACAGGATAAATACCAGGTCTAAACCTAGTGGAAGTTTTGAAGAATTGCATGTTAGAGGTTTCAGACCCAGAACTGTGGACACTCATCATACTCCCAAGTCCAGTGCATCAGGAGCTTCACTAGAACCTCTTCCTGTAACAGAACCTCTTCCTGTAACTCCTGTTGATTTACAAATACCTTCGGGGATACCTGTGACACCTCTTGTTCAACCTCAGGGTGTGCCCCCAGTCGAACCTCAACCAGCTCAACCTCCTTCGGTTGCAATGTCTTTCTTTACAGCAGAGTCACCTTTGACCTTTACTGCATATCATGAGTTACCAAAGAATCCAGATAAGCTTTGTCCAAAATATCATCCTTACCAAGATGCTGAAGATCATATCAGGACTTTTAAGGAGGCTTGTTGCAGAGCTAGAATAGAGCACCAAGATGTGGTGTGCAGATTATTTCCTTTTTCCTTAGGGGAAGAAGCCTATAATTGGTTCATTAGTCTTGGTCAGGGTTCTGTTGATTCATGGGCCTTACTAGAGAAAGCCTTTCTTGATAGATTCAAGGTTCCAGTCGACCCCTCAATAAACTATCATTTATTTGCCACTATCAAGAGATTTAAGAATGAGCCTATTGCAAATTTCAATGCTAGGATTCAGAAAATGTTGTCCAGGGTAGTCACTCCTTATACTGTGTCTGACGAAGCTGCAAGGAACATTTATTATTCTGCCTTAGATCCCTTGACCTCCATGTTCATAAGGAGAACACACCCCCAAATCACAACTTTAGCCTTAGCTTTTCAAGAAGCCATACAGGTAAATCAACAGTTAATACCCACTCCTACTCTGAATATAGTATTCCCTACCTTGCCTGGCATGCATTCACAATATCCTGCATCATATCCTGCACAATATCCTGCACATTATCCCAATGGAGTAGTGATACCTCCAACAGTCATGCCGGCACCTCTGCAAGTACCTCCACTGAGCATTATGCCTCCTAATGGAAATGGCCAATTGTCACATTATCCTGTCCAAGCTCAGACACCTCAGGGTGTTGATCTATCTAGCAATAACCATGGATCCTCTTTCTTCAAGCCTCAGACTGAAAATGTAGTGGACAAAGCTCAGGAAGAAAAGGAAGAAATCAAAGAAATCTCTGCTCAATTGAGAAAACTCACCACAGAAGTGACACATTTGAGAAATCAAGGTTTTTATTCACAGTCAAACCAGAACAGAAATTATCCCAATGACAGACCAAATTATCCTGACAGAGGATATAACACCAATAATTTCAACAATAATGGTGGAAATAACAATAATCCTCAGAGACAGCCCAAAGTATGGAACTCTAGGCCAAATAATGGCTCATTACCATCACCCCTGGACAATCAGCCTCCAGGTGAAGCCAAACAGACTACTAGAGTCAATCTTGCTGAAGCAGCCCTTACCAATTGGTGTAGAATCCACAATACAAATGCACATGCAGAATTAGACTATCCACAATTCAAGATTGCTGCTAGCCATCTTTTAGACTGAAGTGTCTAACACTTCTGGAAATCCACCTCAGACAGAGGGAAATGAGATTGTTCCATGTGGATATGACTCAGCCTTTGTGCTGGAAACCTATACAAATCAACCTCATCAAAATTATAACCAGGCAAGCGAAGAATCTGCTTTAACCTTTGAAGCAAACTATGTATTCCCCTTCAAAGATGAAAACGAGCCTGCAAGAGAACATGAGGAAGTGCATGCATACCAACATCAATATCCTGGTAAGCATAATTATAACCTGAGAAATAATGCCAACAGACCTACTGGTCCATTGACATCATCTTTGCCTCCAAACAACTTCAACACACCTCCTGATCCTAAAGCCAGCAATAACCCTGGGTTCCCCAAGGTAAATGCTCAGTACTTGTCACCTCAAAACACAGTATCAAAGATTGTGAATACACCTCATGAGTCTGACAAGTTAGTCAATTATCTGACCGATGAAATGAAGAAAATTAAGATTAACCTGTCTCTGTCTGAGTTACTGAAAACTCTGGCTATCAAAAGGGCATTCATGAAGTCACTAGACGATCCTGCCCCTAAAGAGGATAGTCATCTTTCAAATCAGTCCAGCGGCAAAGATCACGCTGCTAGAGATAATATTGTCAAGCCTAAAGTGTCAGCTACAGTCCAAGCTATAGAAACCTCCCACATGACCTTGTATAGGGATAAAACCGAATCACCTCCATTCCTCCTTACCATAAGAATGTTCAGCAAGAACCTGCACAACTGTCTGGTGGATTTGGGAGCCTCAACGAATGTTATGCCATTGTCAATATGCAATGCTTTAGGACTGCATCCTACTAAATCCCTAAAGAAGGTCACACAGTTGGACAAAACAGAAGTAAGTGTAGTAGGAGAACTAACTTATATCCACATGCAACTAGCATCTAATCCTAGGATCCAATATTACATTGACATTCAGGTAGTCGATATACCTGATACGTATGGGATGTTACTTAGCCGGGACTGGTCTAAAACGCTTAATGGATATATGTCTATAGATTTTAGTCACTTGTGGTTACCATGGAAGGGTATACCTAATCAGATCAGGATTGATGCTGAACCTAGAATGAAACATATGATCACCGAGTACAACAGAACAAATGAGATCATGTACGTAAATGTAGAACCTGGAGTTTATTGCATCAGGCCGCAGACTGTCAAAATAGAAGAGATCCTGATGCTTGACCTTCATCCTCATCATGATGATGATCATTAGGAAGATATACCTGTTGTAGAACCTACCAATGATCTTGATAATGAGAATGGAATAGATCGCTTCAGAGTCTTCGAGATGCATCTGTCCAATCAGGTAAAACATTGTCAATTGTTAAATATACCTGCTAATGATATTTTGATTGATGGATGGTGCAGATTACACAATGAAGCACATTCAGAAAAGACTTGTGAAACATGCTTAGATATGATGATGCTAGAACAGACATGTAGCGAGGCATCATCATCATATTCTGAGGTAAGTTCTACATCTAATGATGATGATGATACTGATTCTTGTTTATCTTCTGCAGGAACAGAGGAGCCGATAGATCATGACGAGGATCATATCCGGAAGACAGAAGAAGTTCTAGCTTACGACCAAATAAATGATGGAAAGAAAGAAAAGATCACCCCAAGGAGTGATTGCTTTATGGAACCAGATTATGAATTGTCCGATGAAGACGAAGGTAGTAACCTGACCAAATTTGAAGAATTTCTAGTAAAAGAAATGGAGAAGATGACACGACAGCATAGATCTCCCCATGAGGTCTTAATCGAAGGTTGGTGCAGGCTGCATGAGGCACCTCACTCAGAAACAACTTGCTCATTGTGTTTACACATTTTGAAAAGGCATACAGTTGTGGATCTAGGAAATCATCCTCCTGCTGATATGAAAGAGAAAATAGAAAAGTCAGTAGGCTCACAAAGTAAAGGAAAGAAGAAACTTGGAAATGACGACATCCCTAAGTCAAAGTGGATATCAGGTGGAGCAGCAGCCAGAGCTGCAAAGAAGAAAGAAGGTTCAGCTAAACATCCTGCTGAAGATAAACCCTGGATCCTGAGGTTTGATGGATCCAGGTCCAAACAAGGTGCTGGGGTAAGAATTGATCTCATTGACCCATCAAGAAAATCCTATCTAGCAGCCTACAGATTACAGTTCCCTTGTACTAATAATGTAACAGAGTATGAAGCTCTGATTCATGGGATACTGTTTGCTCATAAGAAAAAAGTAAAGATTTTGCATGTTTTCAGAGATTCAGAGCTAGTTGTGAGGCAAGTAAGAGGAATTTACTCTTGTAACTACAGGAAGCTATCCAACTATAGACATCGTGTGTGGGATCTAATTGAGGATTTTGACGCCTTTAATATCACTCACGTACCAAGAGAACAAAACCACAGGGCAGATGCACTTGCCCAGGCTGCCAGTACATTGGAGCCACTATCTATATCAGGTCTAAAGAGATTTTCAGTAGAGCTGGTGTCAATACCTTCAGTACCTGACAATGTGACCAATCTCCAGGTGTTTGATGATGATCAACACATTTTGGATTTCATTTCCAATAGAGATGTATTTGATGCCCAAGTCATAGATGAGGGTGGTATGGAGGATCATGTCTGGGAGGAAGACAAGATATTAGAGTTGCCAAGCAACAGGATTCCCAAGGGTATGATTGAATTGGAAAGAGCCTTTGATTTGGATAATATGCTTAAACATAAGGATCTGCCCAAAGCAGATGGAGGTCAGTATTCACAAGTAAATATTGGACAAAGTGAAGACCAGAAAAGTGTGCTAATTGGTAAAGTTTGCACACCAGAGGAGTTAAAGGGAATAACTGAGGCCCTCAGGGATTACATACATGTAATTGCCTGGACCTATGATGAGCTGAAGACATATGATACTTCTGTCATAACTCATACTATACCTCTCAAACCAGATGCTAAACCTTTCAGACAGAAGCAAAGGCCAGTCAATGCTTTGCTTGAACCAATAATTCTTGAAGAAGTCAAGAAGTTGTTAAGTGCCCAGATAATCTTTCCTGTAAGGCACTCCACCTAGGTTGCTAATCTAGTCCCGGTCAGAAAGAAGAATGGAGACATCAGGTTGTGCGTAGATTTCAGAAATCTGAACAGAGCATCAGAAAAGGATAATTATCCTTTACCCTCATTAGATGAAGTTCTGCAGATTGTAAATGGAGCCAAGATGATGTCCTTCCTGAATGGCTTTTCAGGATACAACCAAGTGATGGTTGATAAAATTGACAGATTGAAAACTACCTTCACGACAAAGTGGGGAATATTTGAGTATAGATGTATGCCATTTGGACTTATAAATGCTGGAGCTACATTCCAGCGAGCAATGGACATAGCCTTCAGAGGCTTAATAGGAAAATGCATAGTCATCTATATGGATGACTTGACTATGTTCTCTAAGGAGAGGAGCAATCATGTAACTGATCTCATAAATGTATTGAAGAAGTGTGAAGAGTACGGAATATCACTGAACCCCAAGAAGTGTATATTTGGGGTGACAACAGGAAAGTTACTAGGCCACTTGATCACAGAAGATGGAATTATCATTGATCCTGATAGGGTGGAGTCTATTATGAAGTTACAACTTCCAGGAAGCAAAAAAGAACTCAAATCTTACTTTGGTAAGATAAACTTTGTAAGGAAGTTCATCATAGGTTTTGCTGAGATTGTCAGACCACTAAATGCCATGTTGAAGAAAGATGCAAAAATTGAGTGGACACTAGAGGCCAAAGCTGCATTTGAAGATATAAAGAAAGCCATATCAGACGCTCCTGTCCTCATTAGTCCAGACTACACAAAAGATTTCTACATCTATTCATTTGCTTCAGAACATACCTCTGCAGCAGTGTTAACTCAAAGAAATGAAGAGAAAGAAGAGAAACCAATTGCTTTCATGAGCCGCCCTTTCAGGGATGCTGAGTTGAGATATGTAGATGTTGAGAGACAGGCACTTGCATTAGTTAGAGCAGTAAAGAAATTCAGACATTACATACTAAGAAGCAAAGTGATTACTATAGTACCAGATGCAGCGGTGAAGATGCTGCTGATGCAAAGCGAACCTGGTGAAAAGAGAGCTAAATGGATTACTGTACTACAAGAGTATGACATAGAAATTACACCAATGAAGCTGGTAAGAGGGCAGGCTCTGAGTCAAATGATATCTGAAATTGACCCAAACATCATCAGTCAGCAATATGTGATCAATGAGAAAGATAACAGAGAATGGTATGCAGATATCAGGTACATCTTGATTACAGGAAGATGTCCATCGAAGATGCAAGCTTCATAGAGAAGAGCCTTGAAAATAAAATCCCAAAAATATATGATAAAGGGAGGAGCCTTATTCAAAAAAAATCATGAAGGAATATACCTGAGATGCTTAGAAAAGCCAGAAGCAAACAAGGTCCTGTCAGAGATACATGACAAGTTTGGAACGACACATGGATCAGCCTTGGCCACAATGCATGCAATCCTTAGAGCAGGATATTATTGGCGTACAATTTTTAAAGACATGGCTGATCATGTTAAATGTTGTCATGTTTGTCAGGTTGCTGCCAACAAAGAGAAATATGCTGCACAACCCTTGCAGCCAGTGATGGAAGAATGCCTATTTGCACAGTGGGGCATGGACTTCATAGGACCAATCAATCCTCCATCCTCTTCAGGACACAGGTATGTCTTAACCATTACTGACTATTGCACCAGATGGACTGAGGCTATTAGCAGCAAGACCTGCACTGCAGATGACATTATTAGATTTCTGGAAAGTAACATTGTTACCAGGTATGGAATTCCTTATGCTTTGGTAAGTGATAATGGTTCTTCTTTCACTTCAACTAAATTGTCAAGTTGGGCTTTTGATCATGGGATTATACTTAAATTTGCATCCAATTACTATCCCCAGGGGAATGGTTTAGTAGAATCCACCAACAAGAATTTATTGAATATCATAAGAAAACTGATAGAGAAGAACCCTAGAGAATGGAACTCATTTCTAAAGTATGCCTTATGGGTAGACAGAACTAGAGTAAAAACTACGTTAGGAAATTCGCCTTTTCAACTAGTATATGGGGTGGATCCCATCCTTCCTGTAAACTTGAAAATTCCTACTCTGCAGTTTGCTCAAGAATACCTAGGCATAAACAATAAGCAAGAAGTCAGGTTGCTTCAGTTGATGCACCTGGAAGAAAAAAGGAGTCAAGCAATTGACCAATTTGCAAAACATCAGGTTGTTGTCAAACGCTGGTTTGACAAGAGAGCCAAAGTTAAAGCTTTCAGGATATCTGATTTAGTCCTGATATGGGATAAAGCCCATGAAAGGAAAGGTGACCATGGTAAGTTTGATAGATTATGGATAGGTCCCTTTCAAATTTCTGAGATATTAGGAGATAGCACTTATAGGCTTAAGAACCTGACAGGTGAGGATGTCCCATTGCCAGTCAATGGGCAATTCCTCAAACATTATTTCCAAGCCTGAGTGACTTCATGGCATTCATGTGTATCATATTGTACATTTGTATAGTTGTTTGTATAGTGTTCTTTTGTCTTGGGTTGTTTTGGTTGAGTTTTGTTTTGGTAAGTCAAGATGATGCACTTCATCACCCAAGAAAATAACTAAATTGTTACAATTCAAGTGATGAGATCAGATTTAGATATAGGTTGTAATTCATTCTGAGAAATATTCATGACCAGGTTTATAATTTCTTTTCATCAGGGTGCCTTTTCTTGTCCAAAGTGAATCAATCACAATGAAACACCTAACAGCCTTGGGCTTGTTGAAGACACGAGTATAGGTGTTAAGTGAAAAATCTAAAGGGACTCCCTTGCTACCAATACAATCTCCAACCTAAAGCTATAAGTGACTATACCTTATACAAATGAGCTGACATGATGATATCAGATACATATATATAAAAAAAACTAAACAATAATATTAGGCCATCTAAGTAACTCTACCGGGGCTATAGACGCCTGCTGGCAGTGGGGCTCTACTTAGGGAGATTGTATAGATAACCTTGCTGGGGCTATGAATGCCTGCTGGCAGCAAGGCTCTATCTAGGTTGGCTATGAGGGATGATCTCCAACTATGTAGTTTAACACCAGTTACTTATGTTTTCAACTTGCTTTCAAGATGAGGATAATTAATCATATGCACACACATGATCCTTTGTTAGCATTGTTATCATGATAAAATTTTATCATTCAAAGATCATGATGATTATACTTAGAAAGAGTTAGAATACTATAGACGAATATGATCACATCACTTGAATCATTGGAATTTGTTTGTTTTCTTTGGTGGCAAGTTGTTGTGTGGTTACACAACACGCCCCATTTTGACTTGGCAAAACAGGGACCCAACTTTTTGGCTTGGCTTGTGTTGTCTGCTTTCTGGCGGTTTGGTAAAAGTAAGTCAGGTGCATCATCATGAAAGGTCAGGATGAGGTAGGTCATCATCGTGAGGTCAGTTTGTCAAAGTTCATATTTCATTCCTGTGACCTCATATTTAGAAAGAGCTTGAAATTCCATGCAAGTTTGCCTTTTACATCACCTGAAAATTCGTCCATATGTGGGAGTTATGGGCAGTCAAAGTTTTGGTCAAACCTGATAATCGCAAGATGATCATCATTTTTTTATATCCTCAGTCATGTTGTCAAGGTCATCCTGATCTTGGTCTATCACCCGGTAAAAAAAAATCATGCGGTCGCAATATCCGGACGACAATCTTAGGTGATAGCGCCCTTCACCCGTCAAATAACCTTATGTATTTCGCGAACATCATGTTTTGAATGTAAACCGATATTTCATAATGTCCTCCTGTCAAGAAATATCACCTTATGCTAATATCCTGATGACATCATCCTAACCTAAAAAATGAAGAAATAAATATCAGGATGACATCATCAGGACATTCGAGGGGGGAGAGCATCATATTTCGCAATATCCTGCAGATAGATAGAAGGCTTTAGGTTTCCCCATCAGCGTAACTTGTGCTATCGGCCATGTGTTATTTGGTCTCACCGATGTTTGTTATCTCACCGATGGAAAAGTCCATCGGCATAAGTTTCGCTATCGGGAGTGTCATGAATTTTCTTCCCGATGGGCATTTTCTCACCGAAGGGGTGATCGACCTAACATGTGATGTCGGCCAAGTCTTATATTCTCTCGCCGATAGTGGTTGTCACCCCGATGAGTTCATCGGCATGTTTGCCTATCGACCCTGTCTTGAATTTTCATGCCGATAGAGGTTGTCTTCCCGATGGGCGGACATCAACATAATTTTGGCGTCGGTATAAGTTTAGCCGTCGGCCAAGTTGAAAAGTATCTTCCTGACCATGTGTGGTCACGCTGAAACATAACATGCATCACATTTAGTAGCGGACCCGAAATATTGTTGAATGCGATTTAATCGTTGTATATTTTGCCCTTGTATATTTCTTTTATACACACCGATATACATTGCATAATGTACATACAGCGGAATTGAAATCATATTAAATAGTGAGAATTCATTGCACATTTCGTGATTGTACGTTTTTACATACATTCCGATATACATTACAGGATATACATACACCGGATTTGAAATCATTTTCAAAAGCGATTAATTCCATGTATATTTTGTCCTTGTATATGCAGATTCATAACTCGATATACAAGCTGATAGCATACAAAGGGCGGATTCGAAGGAAATTTGATGCGATTTATTCCTTGTATATTTTGCGATGCATCATCATATTTGAAACCCGACATACAAAGAAATGGGCGGGAAAACGAAGCGATGGATTTTTGAATCCATTTGAAGGCCCGATTGCCTGATTTTCAGTCAAACGATGGAAATCTTGATGCTGTTAGAGCTGTAGCTGAACATTGCGATGTTGCACAAAGGGGCAACATGAACCAGAAGTGAGGAGGATATTGTCAAATATATTGTTTGCCAGCTGGAGACCGAATCAAGTTAAAGATGCTGGAATATTCTGTGCCAGATATACATTTGCCAATTGGCAAAGCATGTGCTTTTCATCTGGACTGGTGATGTAAATTGGTAAATCTTGATCATAGATCTTTTGTAAAGGATTCCTCACCTTATTCTATAAAAGGTGGTGGAATGCCCTGTTGAAACATTTGAAACTTAATTGAAATCTGTTTGCTGAAGTATTCAGGGCTCATTTCAAAGCTATTGTGTGTGTACATGTCTTTTGCATACTTAATGAAAGAGAAGAGTATTTGGATTACAAATCTTCATAAATTTTGAGTAATCTGTGTCTGAATTTTGGATATGTGCTTTGATTTGCTGTGTCCCTTGGAGTGCTCATCATGTTGCATGTACTGTTTTCATTCATCACCCTCTGAAGTTTGCATCAACTGTATCTAGCTGTGGAATATCCTGGTGAACATATGGTTTGATTTCTTCTCCTCATGACAGTATCAAGTATGTATGTGGATTAATAGCTAAAGGTTCAACTTTAAATTGTAGTATTCCTTTTAGTTTCTTTTAAATTTCAGAGCATTTCATCTCCATAATTGCAAATAATTGATAATCTTAAGCAAATAACATAAATATGCAGACATCTCGTAGGTAATCGCAAATATTTAGCATATTTGAATACAAAGCATGCACAATTAAAAAATATCATGCAAAGATTGAGGTATTTTTACATCTTTTCACCTAATAACTGCATAATATGACTTCTCTGTAAATAATTTCTGTAGGAGTGTCATGATGATGGCACATTTTCACGTAAGGCCCCAAAATGGAAACAGCAACTCACATTAACCTCTGAGTAACATCAATCGATTAAGACCTAATCACCAGAGACTTGGGATTATGAATTCTCTGAATTCACAATATCTTTCAAGATGAATAAAGGCTAATGTGTACTTTTATTCTGTGCTTGTTTATGACTAACATCATGATCAACAAAACTCTACTATGAGTTTGTCCTCAATAAAGTGCCAAACTATTTTGATATGCGGGACTTCCAGGGTAGAGGTGGGGGGGCAGCACAAGATAGACCAAGGGCACGTCTTGACCCACAACAAGTAGTGAGATGAGTAATCAACAGACCAGCCCATGAGCATGTTTCTATCCCTTCCATTGTGAAGGAGAGTGTTGAGGTCGATACACTTCAGTCCATTAGTGCCTTGACCCAGAGCATCATAGAGCATGTCGGTCCTGTAGCACAGAGTGGGTTGGGAGATAGTACGAGGAGTAGGGTCCCAGCCCATGCTTGTCAGGCTTGCGGGTCAGCCTATGGTTATGACCCCATGGATAGTCAGGACGTAGGTGCATAGGCTACATCTATAGCTGAGTAGATGGTGATGATAGATACCCTCCTGAATGAGACTTTCTTCCTTGATACTTAGGTAAATATTACCAAGTTTATTGAATTTAATTTATTAAATTTTATTTTTGAAATGCAAGATTAACTAATTTAAATTGATGATTTTAATAAAATTTTAGGGTCATAGCGTCGATGCAGTTTTCAGTCATTCTCCACCTGTATTTTACACTAGATCATCTACTGTCAGGGTATGTAACTAGTAAACAATTATAAATATTACATGTGAATAGCATCGTTATATGAATGGTATTTTAATATCTGATTTTTGATGTTGAATAGGTTAATATTGCAGATTTCACGGCAACACCTGCCAGCGGTGGTGGACTTCAAAGCTTTATGGAGGTAATAAAATAAATAGTTTAATGAATGAATTGTACTTACTAGATTTTTGTATGTGACTTGTGTGTTTTATTGTGTGTACTTCCATGTTTAGATGAACATGTGTGTATGTTAGGAGCCATGATTTGCATCACTATTATAGTTTTTGTAATTGAATAATGTTATTTTATTTCTAGATGATGCAGGCTGTAGAGACACCTCCCCATGTTCATAGGGCAATGGAGCATGGTGTGGCCTCTGCGATTCATAGCTCCATGGCATTGACAGGGCTATGAGGTAGATTAGTAAATTTCAATTTACATTCATTGTTATAGTTATCTATTTTTTAAAAATCAAAAGATTATCGATTTGAAGTTTAATTTCTATCTAGATGGTTTCTATAGGACATGACATCACCATGGCCTATTCCTGCTACTGAGGCAAGTGAGGAGACAGATTATATGTTAGCAGTAAGTGATTATTTTGTTAAATGTTTCATTTTTTATAACATGTAATTTCTATATATTAATGTCTATACTTTTTATTGTAACAGCTAAAGATGCAGGAAGAACTAAATAGAAGGAGCACCCCTCAGGTTCGTAGCAGACCACCCACATGCGCATCTCCATCTTCTAGAAGATCAAAGGCTACTCGTGATCTATTCTCTTCACCAGCCAGAGGGGAATGACTTTTTATTGTGTTCCTTTGTTGTATGCCTATATGGCATTTGTGGACATATATTTTGTATTGTATATAGTTGACATTGTATGCCTATATGGCATTCTTGTAAGCCTATATGGCTATTTTGTATATATGTATGCCTATATTGATATTTGGTTAATACAAATCTTTTTTATTGATGGAGTCCATACTTGCATTATAAATCCACGTTTGAATGGATATTTGTAGATGGCTACTTCAAATATTTAAATTCCAATTGTATTACATAGGATGTTTGTTGATCCAATAAGCTAGCTATTGTTATTCAAGTATCACCTAAACCTCATTTTGGAACTAAAAGATAAAAGTTGTAGTAAAAAAAAAATGAATCATCATGTTGAACAAAAAATATTAATATTCTTTATGAGTAGCATACAATGTCAACTATATGCAATACAAAAAAATGCATCATCATGTTATTATTTATGTTTGAGATCCTGAAAATGACTAAGTTTGGTAGCCTAATATCCTGAAACACTAGGATGAATATCCAATTCATTAGGATGATTACACCTTGAGAAAAAGTCATTAAGATGAGCGCCTAAAGGAGACTTTCTTAAACATTCAAACATTGAGCAACAAGCATGAAGGGTTAAGGCGCAATTTGCAACTCATAAAGCCTCAAAAGGGTGCCCAACTTGGAGAGAGCATTCATTTAAGACAAGGCACCCATTGACACCTGTTCCACCATAAAAGTGTGCCTAAGGTGGAAGGAGAACAAGCCTCTAGTAAGTGAAGCGCACCTATTGTCTAAACCACTTCATTATGGCGCCCTAGCATGAGGAGTATATAAGTCAATAGGAAATGGCACCTATAATGCAAATGAAGGACTAAGTGGCATTTTCAATAAGCATCAATTCACCTTGAGCTTTCAATAAATACATCAAATTGAGCCCCATAAGCCTAGGCACCCTTTGCCTTCAAAAGAACCTTGTATTGGCACCTTGGAGGAAATCAACTTACAATGACAAGTCTTGGAGGTTTCTTATTTTGGATGATGTCTTTTGAGATTAACTACAATTATTAAAAGTTAAGATGAGTGGAAAGAACCTATCTTGAACCCTAGGTGCCCTTCATGTAATTTCCCACCATCATGAGCGCCTAGATCTAAGGAGTGAATGAAGGATCTTAACATCAAGAAGCATGTTATCAATCAACTTGGAGAAGTCTTTGACAATAATTATGATGAATTGAGTACATGGAAGTAAAGGAAGTACATATCAACTCCAAAGTGTGCCTAATGATCAATAAGAAATTCTTCCAAAGCAAAGGTGCTCATTGTGAATTTTCCTACTAGTTTTGGCACCTTGAAGTCTAAGTGCATGAAAATCATGAGGATGAGTGCTTAGGGATCAGATAGTCTTCATAAGAGTTTAAATAAGAACATCATCAAAATGTGCCTTGATAGAGAGACTTGAGACCATCATCAAATAAGACAAAATATCTATCTCCAATCTAGGTGCAAATTCTAGCTCCTCCCAACTCAAATGAGTGCCCAAGTTGAAGTCAATTTTCATCTATACAACCCTTAGATTGTGCCTTGATTGAGGAAGGGATTTGAACCTCAAAATTTAATCATCTCAAGACAAAAGCTTCCTTAGATACTTGGCATTTGATTGAAATCATTGAGAATTAGAAAGAACCACCTAAGGATGTAAGGCACACTTTTCACCCATACAAGCCTAAAATTGTGCCTAAGGGAAATAACTTGATTTCATATCAATAGGTGAGTGCCTTGAGAGAAAGGATCACTCTAGGTCATTTTCAATTGTTGAAAGCAGAAAAATGATAAAGATAAAGGCAATTGAGTTAGGCACACTTTAGCCTCTAAGGACACCTCAATAAGCACCTTTGGTGAAATTGCATGAGATGACCTTTTGGAGTGAGTGCTTGAAAGATAGAATTCATTCTAAGACATGTCTCATCATTTAGAATTGCAAAATTGCAAGTATAAAGACATTTAAATCTAGGTGCACTCTCCATCAGTACAAACCCATTCTAGCGCCTAAGGGAGAAGTTGCATTGAAAGACACCTTTTGAATGAATCTCTTAAGGGAGATTGACCTCTTTAATCTATTACAATTGTTTGAAATCATTTAAAGTGATAAATATGGACCAACTTGTGTTAGGCACCCTTTGCTCTTCTTTTTACCTATATATGTGCCTAGATTTGTAGTAAGATTATTCCATGTTTAAAGAGGATTCCTTTGTGTTATAAAATGTTTATCATGAGGATTGATGTGTTTCTTGGTTTGTATTGTAGGAAGATTGAAGGAAAAGGTAGGAGCAAGAGCTTGGAGTCACCTAGAGTCATCATGTAGCTGCTCCAAAGGATCCTTTCACATTCATTCATGCCAGAGAGTTAAGATGGAAGTAATCACTGCCAAGGAAACACCACTTCAAGAGGTAGCTGCTCCAAGAGGTCACAACAAGATATATTTCAAGTCTTCTTCATCAACAACATCACTAGTTGCATCATGTTCGAAGACTTTCATCTATCACTTCAAGTTCCATTCATCTTCAAGTATCAACTAGATTCTTCATCAATCATCACTTCAAGATCAGCATGTAGCCACTCCAAAGGAACTTCTCATCATTATCAAGCATTCCAAAGACATCCATTCAATTTCAAGTCCCTCTGATACATTCAAGCCTCCTTGAGAAGTCATCTACTTCACATATAAGGGAAAGTGTTATCATCAATATCTACACTTCAAAGGACCTTTCAAGTTGGAACACTTCTTCATTGAACATTCGAAAACATCCATCTAAGCTTCAAGTTCTTTCACAATCTTCAAGTCCAGGAGAAATTGCATCTAGTGAACTCATTAATTGGCACCTAGGAGGAAAAGAGCTTGAACTTACATTATTGAGTCAATACTTTAGAAATTGAGCCATTCCTAGTCAATTGGAGTCATAAAATATCAAATACAAAGTCAAATTGGACTTAGGCACCCCTTCATGTAATTTCCCACCATCATGAGCACCTAGATCTAGGAAGATCATCCAATTGTGCCTAGGAATAAGATACAAGTCCAAGACCTCAAATTTGAGTGCCTAGAAGTGTGATGGATTGAAGAAGCTAGATTGGCGCCTAAGGGTAAGTTGTATCTAATGACATCACCTAATTGAGTGCCTAGGAGGTATAAAGCTTAACATTGACATGAAGACAAGCGCTTAGTAAAGGAGAGTTTCTCAAACATTTAAACATGTGAATGAAGTCATAGAAATGCACTAAGGCATCACCATTTCCCCTTGTGTACCCTTACATTTGCACCTAAGAAGAAGTTGCTTCAATTCATTGGAGTGTTTGAGTATTGAGGATTTCTTAGCAATGCTTTGCAACTTTACACTGCCTCCTTCTGACAATTTTTGGGGCAGCAGAAAACCTTTCACCACGGGCAAACACCTCAAAGATATAAAAAATTGAGAGAGGTTATTGTAGAGGCACTCTACATGATCATGTTTCCTCAGACGGAATGTTTTAAGTGACATGGTTTTTGAGTAACAACTTGTCAAAGATTTCTTCCTTTTTGCACTTTGGACTCTTCAGGGATATTGTCGGTACAATATAGCTCGAACTGTTTTGACATGTTTGGGAGAAAAATAAGACCATGCCTAGCATAAATATACCCATCCAGATGCATTGGAACAGTTAGTTTGGTCACATCAGGAGCAGGACGAAAGTTACACCCCTTTGCAACTTTACACTGCCTCCTTCTGACAATTTTTGGGGCAGCAGAAAGCATTTCACCATAGGCAAATGTCTCAAAGATGTAAAAAATTGAGAGAGGTTATTGTAGAGGCACTCTATGTGATCGCGTTTCCTCAGACAGAATGTTTCTAAGTGACACGATTTTTGAGTAACATCTCGTCAAAGATTGCTGCCCTTTTGTACTTTGGACTCTTCAGGGATATCGTCGGTACAATGTAGCTCAGACTGTTTCGACATGTTTGGGTGAAAAATAGGACCATGCATAGCGTAAATGTACCCATTTGGATGCGTTGGAATAGTCATTTTGGTTGCATCAGGAGTAGGATGAAAGTTACACCCCTTTGCAACTTTACACTACCTACTTCTGACAATTTTTGGGGCAGCAGAAAACCTTTGACCATGGGCAAATGCCTCAGAGATATAAAAAATTGAGAGAGGTTATTATAGAGGCACTCTACATGATTGCTTTTCTTCAGACATAATGTTTCTAAGTGACACCATTTTTGAGTAACATCTCGTCAAAGATTGCTGCCTTTTTGCACTTTGGACTCTTCAGGGATATCGTCAGTACAATGTAGCTCAGACTGTTTCGCCATGTTTGGGTGAAAAATAGGACCATGTCTACTATAAATGTACCCATCTGGACATGTTGGAATAGTCATTTTGGTTGCATTAGGAGCAGGATGAAAGTTACACCCCTTTGCAACTTTACACTACCTCCTTCTGACGATTTTTGGGCAATAGAAAACCTTTGACCATGGGCAAATGCCTCAAAGATATAAAAAACTAAGAGAGGTTATTGTAGAGGCACTCTACATGATCGCGTTGCCTTAGACAGAATATTTCTAAGTGACATAGTTTTTGAGTAACATCTCGTCAAAGATTGCTACCTTTTTGCACTTTGGACTCTTCAGGGATATCGTTGATACAATGTAGCTTGGACTGTTTCAACATGTTTGGGTGAAAAACAAGACCATGCCTAGAGTAAATGTACCCATCCAGATGCGTTGGAATAGTTAGTTTGGTCGCATCAGGAGCAGGATGAAAGTTACACCCCTTTGCTACTTTACACTGCCTCCTTCTAACAATTTTTTGGGCAGCAGAAAACCTTTCACCACGGGCAAATGCCTTAGAGATATAAAAAATTGAGAGAGGTTATTGTAGAGGCACTCTATGTGATCACGTTGCCTTAGACAGAATGTTTCTAAGTGACACAATTTTTGAGTAACATCTTGTCAAAGATTGCTGCCTTTTTACACTTTGGACTCTTCAGGGATATCGTCGGCACAATGTAGCTCGGACTGTTTCGACATGTTTGGGTGAAAAACAGAACCATGCCTAGCCTAAATGTACCCATCCAGATGCGTTGGAACTATTAGTTTGGTCACATCAGGAGCAGGACACCAAAAATGCAAAAGTTGCTTTGTGTAACTTGACAACATTGACACTTTTTTGCAACATGACTCAAAGACTCAAACTGACCCCAAATGACTCAAAGTGACTTAAAATCACCTTGATTTTGGTGCCCAATGTACATTATAGAGGTCTAGGCACTCCTTATCATTCAAACATCTTAGATGAGCGTCTAGGAAAGGAAAAAACTCTAAGTTTCATCATCATGAGCGCCTAATATCAAGAGACTTTAATGGCTCAAACCTTAGCATGGAGTCCTATGGCGCATTTCATGTCTCCTTTCATCCATTTTGGTGCCCTTATGTAGATTTTTCAACTTGATTTGGCATCCTGCATGTGAAGAAAGATCTAAAGGCATGAAAGTGGATGTCGTTTTGCAAGAGTTTGGATCATCAAAATTGAAAGAAATAAGTCTATTAAACTTGGGCGCCCTTGGTCTTCTTTTCATTCATTATGAGCACCTTGGGAGAATGGTATATAGGTCATCATCATGATTGGGCGCCCTGGATCTAGAGTGTTGGAGAGACCATCAAATGGTGTCTACAGGAAGTAGGGTGAGTTATGAGTTTGGTCGCATTAGGAGCAGGACACTAAAAATGCATAACATGTTGATGTAAAAATGTGTATATTTGTAAAAATGCAGGAGGAAATAAAAAAAAGACAAACCTTTCAAATTAATGTGCATACTTACAACTCAATGTAACATGACTTTACAAAATCAATGTGAATACTTACAAATTAATCCAATGAACCATCTGAGTCTGCTCTACTCTTTATTGTGTCAAGTATTGCTTCATGGTCAGACTCATGCACCTTCCACAAGCTTTTGTTCAAAGGTCTACAGCGATACTTTATCAAATGAATATTGGATGCCACGACAAGGTTCGAGTAATGAAGAATCTTTCAATGCGTGTCAAATTCCTGAAACAGCCAAATATTAACTCTTATGTGGGTACCTTCTAAGCCATGTTCCAGTAATAACCATTGAGCCTGTAGGGTATTCAATGTTTTCTCCATCTGTAACATGGGCCTCTAATTTCTTTTTAGCCTCAACACAATGACATAAGTAATAATCTATTCCTTCTTCATTATCTTCATCTACAATAACTGCATATACGTGGCCTACATTGATATGTGTAGCAAATTAGATGAAATTAGTCAACATTACAAAAACACTACAAAGTAAGATGACATTACCTGGTTGAACTAGATGAAATTAGATGCATATACGTGCCCTATATTACCTGGTTGAACTAAATCTGATATGTGGTCAAAGTTAACTGATGATTCCATCTGTGTTAGTTCCAATGTCGTCGGGGGTCGATACGTGTCAAGTGGGCTAAGATAACTTAACTGCCATTCATCAACCCACTCCTTTGACTCGCACTCATCCCATACTTGAATTGTATAGGAAGAACAAAAGCATGACATCTTTCACATATGGATACTCCATGAACCTGTAATTGAGCTTTTGAAAGAGTGCATCTCATTTGATCCTATACCATAATCATGCTCCCCCTTTCCATGCCTGGCCTCACAAAAGTTCCACATATGTTGAATACCTGTAAAATTATGCCTCCTACTCAGCCAATAGAAATTTTGCGAGTTCTTGAATTGTGACGCACAGTTATCCGACCATATGATATGCTGACTAAATGATATGCCCCTTCTAGCCAAATCATTGTAGAACACCTGAAAGCAACCTTACATGAACTCTATAGAATGTGTGTGATCATCACTAATATAGAAATTATACTCCCTTATGATCTTTCTGTCATCCTTTGTACTATCATTTGCATGAATGAATGTGATGTGCACAAATATAGAAGCCTGTGTGGAGTTGTAATATTGTGATTGTACCTCACACTGTGGCTGTAGACTGTAGTTCTCTGCAAAGTCAACAAATGAAACAATGCTACCAACCAGAAATGTGTCCTTGCATAACTTGAATTGCAAGTCCAACCATTGAGCTCTATGAACATGTCTTGCATACTCATACACTATGCTGTCATGAAATATAGGCATAAACTGATACACTGGAATCTTTTCAATAACCAATTCACACCTCTATGCTTCTTTACCATGTTTTGTATTGTATGCCACTGTTTTATACTTGCCAAACTCTACTAGTTCATTTCCAACCACACGTGTTCTTTCCATATGTTCACATATTGGCAAATGTTGTAAGCCACCGCAACGATGACATGTGCCATCCAAGCATAATTTCTTGTAGAATATTTGACCTTCCTCTCTTTCAAATAAAATTCTTGATGTGAAGTCCCTTGAAGATGTTGGTGGGGCACATATGGCACAACCCTACAAATCATTTTTAGTATGCATATCTAAACATATAGACCTATAAGCATCAAAATGGTTAGAAAATTCAATATGTAATCTACAACAAGTAGTGCGTGTGTGATTTATCTTGACATAGAAAGGTTTTAGCATTTCAAAATATCTTTGACAAATTTTAATTTGAGGATACTTCTCTAGAAATTTACCATAAAATTGTGTTTGAGTCTCATCCAAAAAATGCTTTGGATGTGGCTCACGGTTCTGACTACCAATTCTCCTTCTTACCACATCCCTTTGATTCAGAGATACCCTTGTGTAATTCTTCCAAAAGTCTTCAATTAGTGATCTTAATGCTTCATCAGTTGGTTTATCATTTCATGGTAGTCTCCCCAAGAATGCCCACAATTCATTGGCATTAGTGTCCTCAATTCTTTGGCGTCTTCCAACGGCTCTTGATAATTTTTTTCTATTAATTCTCAATTCTTAACTTGTCTTTCTAATGAGATAAGCTTTCCTCATTTGACTACTTACTATAGTCGATGTAATCACATGCCGTGTTGCATTACTATCTTTTGTGCGTGAGGTGTTACCCACACTCTCATATGCACTCATTAGATTCTTGACAATAGATTTTTCACTTGAAGCCTCTGATGTTCTCAACCCAAGAATCTTCATGATGGACCTATACTTTATACTTCGCATCATTTCAATGAATAGTTGACATCTTGCAGTCTCATTTAACTTTTCAAAGAACAATCTCTAAATCTTATGAGCATATCTTCTACAAGTGCTTTTTGGGATCTTACCTTCCATTGGCTGCAAAATATTCTCATCAATATCAATCAAATACTTTGGCTTTCTATGCAAAATTCTAGGTGGTGTTAAGTTAGGTAAATTCATCTCAACATTAGGAATTTCATCAATATTTAAATGAGATGGACTAGATGGCATACCTTCAATCAAAGATGGAATAGATAACATACCTTGAGGTTGAGGTGGGAATGACAGCATACCTCCTTCATCACATGTGAGTGATGATGTGCTCTCAACTTGAGATGTGGTAGATGGTGTCCCTACATGTTGACTTGTGGTAGAGGACGTGTCTCCAACTATGGTATTCAAATCTCTTGTACCATGAAGTTTTTTCATTCATTCTCTTTGTGCCGCGAATACCATATCTCTTTGTGATGGTTGTGGTTCTTTCTTTGCATTCTTAGCTTCTATCTCTTCTTGTGTTGGTTTAATTCTTGATCATTTCCACAGCATGACAAAGAATTTGTCTATAGCATGATAAAGAGACCAATATTACTTCCTAAGAAATGAATACAAGATAATAGTGGGATTGTATTTTTATTATGTTGTAAGGATTTATTCTTGTATAGTTTGACATCATGGTATGTTAAGGTCTGTTTATTACACATAATTATTAAAGAGTCCAAGTGTAGAAAATATACATGGCATCATGTGAGATTGTAGGTTGCTTTCTTGATTGGGAATGTGTCTATTTTAAACATGTATGATAAAGCATGATAAAATAATTCAATCTGAATTAAGGAAAATGTAAAGAACATGCATGTAAAGACTTGACATACCTAAAAAATGAAGATTCGAATGGAGAGAGTACCCAATTATGTAGTGTTTTTTTCTTCTTGCATCAAACTCCTCAACAATTTGAGTTTTTCACCACTTGCTTCCTTTTCAATGTTAAATTGAATAACACTCAAATATAATTACTAACAACAATACTATTAACCAATCTATAATGTTAAATTCCTAAAATTGAATCACAATTAACATTGCAACACTACAAAAATTGAAACTTGAATAGATATATATTAAACTTGGTGTGAAAATTATGTTATTTCCTCCTCAAGTTGGCAAAGCAGAAAAGGTGGTGGAAAGACCATGCAAAGGTGGTATAATGTGTCAAATGTGCATGTGAACTTCCCAATAGCATGAAAGCACTTCTTTTTTGTCGGAGCATGCATAGAATCAGTATGAAAACAAAGCATGTGGGCCTGGATCATGGGGGTCACCACTTTTTTACCATTTCTATAGCAAGAAAGAATGCAAGCACATTATAACGCACTCACATTTTGTCCTTCTATAGATTGATCACATCCTATGCATTATCTTCCTTAACACAAGCAGGGATGACCACATCCTATGCTTCATCAACTGACACTTCCAAGCCTTACAATTCATCTTAAATATGGCAGGATCCATGACTAGAAGAGCCAAGCCACTTCATCCCGCCTTGGTAAAGGATGACATTCTGGGAGAATTAGGAGATTTTCCTTTGGAGATCATATAATCTTTAAATGCTTTCCATCTTAGTAGGTCCTCTGCATCAGAGAAAACCCACTGATGGTGTCTAAGAGGCAATCAATATAATCAAACCCATAAATCTACATTTGATGAAAGAAACCCTCAACACTATACCTTAAATCCTAATCCCTCAACCCTCAACCCTAAACCTTATCCTTAAACCCTAATTTGTCATCCCTCAACTCTAATCCCTCATCCATAAACCCTAAATGCTATCCTTATTCCTAAACCCTCAACAGACTTGATACTATATCTTAAACCCTAATCCCTTATCCCTAAACCCTCCAACCCTATCCCTAATCCTTATACCCTCAACCCTATCCCTAAACCCTTGACCTTCAAACCTCAACCCTCAACCCTCAATGTCAAACCCTAATCCCTCAACCCTTAACTATGATACCTCGACCCTCAACCCTATTTCTAAACCCTAAACCCTAAAGCCTCAACCCTCAACCCTCAACATCAAATCCTAATCCCTCGACCCTTCACTCTAATCCCTCAACCATAAACCCTATCCCTAAACCCTCAACACTATACCTTAAACCCTAATCCCTCAACCCTCAACCCTAAACCTTATCCCTAAACCCTAATCCCTCAACCCTCAACCCTAATCCGTCATCCCTCAACTCTAATCCCTCATCCCTAAACCCTCAACAGACTCGATACTATACCTTAAACCCTAATCCCTTATCCCTAAACCCTCCAACCCTATCCCTAATCCTTATACCCTCCACACTCTACTTTAACCCTAATCCCTCGACCCTCAACCCTATCCCTAAACCCTTGACCCTCGAACCTCAACCCTCAATGTCAAACCCTAATCCCTTAACCCTTAACTCTAATCCCTTGACCCTCAACCCTATCCCTAAACCCTAAACCCTAAAGCCTCAACCTTCAACCCTCAATGTCAAATCCTAATCCCTCAACCCTTCACTCTAATCCCTAAACCCTAAACCCTCAACACTATACCTTAAACCCTAATCCCTCAACCCTCAACCCTAAACCTTATCCCAAAACCCTAATCCCTCAACCCTCAACCCTAATCCGTCATCCCTCAATTCTAATCCCTCATCCCTAAACCCTAAATGCTATCCCTATTCCTAAACCCTCAATAGACTCGATACTATACCTTAAACCCTAATCCCTTATCCCTAAACCCTCCAACCCTATCCCTAATCCTTATACCCTCCACACTCTACTTTAACCCTAATCCCTCGACCCTCAACCCTATCCCTAAACCCTTGACCCTCGAACCTCAACCCTCAACCCTCAACGCCAAACCCTAATCCCTCAACCCTTAACTCTAAGCCCTCGACCCTCAACCCTATCCCTAAACCCTAAACCCTCAACCCTCAACGTCAAATCCTAATCCCTCAACCCTTCGTTCTAATCCCTCAACCCTAAACCCTATCCCTAAACCCTCAACACTATACCTTAAACCCTAATCCCTCAACCCTCAACCCTAAACCTTATCCCTAAACCCTAATCCCTCAACCCTCAACCCTCATCTATCATCCCTCAACTCTAATGCCTCATCCCTAAACCCTCAACAGACTCGATACTATACCTTAAACCATAATCCCTTATCCCTAAACCCTCCAACCCTATCCCTAATCCTTATACACTCCACACTCTACTTTAACCCTAATCCCTCAACCCTCAACCCTATCCCTAAACCCTTGACCCTTGAACCTCAACCCTCAACCCTCAATGCCAAACCCTAATCCCTCAACCCTTAACTCTAATCCCTCGACCCTCAACCCTATCCCTAAACCCTAAACCCTCAACCTTCAATGTCAAATCCTAATCCCTCGACCCTTCACTCTAATCCCTCAACCCTAAACCCTATCCCTAAACCCTCAACACTATACCTTAAACCCTAATCACTCAACCCTCAACCCTAAACCTTATCCCTAAACCATAATCCCTCAACCCTCAACCCTAATCCATCATCCCTCAACTCTAATCCCTCATCCCTAAACCCTAAATGCTATCCCTATTCCTAAACCCTCAACAAACTTGATACTATACCTTAAACCCTAATCCCTTATCCCTAAACCCTCCAACCCTATCCCTAATCCTTATACCCTCCACACTTTACTTCAAAACTAATCCCTCGACCCTCAACCCTATCCCTAAACCCTTGACCCTCGAACCTCAACCCTCAACCCTCAACGTCAAACCTTAATCCCTCAACCCTTAACTCTGATCCCTCGACCCTCAACCCTATCCCTAAACCCTAAACCTTAAAGCCTCAACCCTCAACGTCAAATCCTAATCCATCAACCCTTCACTCTAATCCCTCAACCCTAAACCCTATCCCTAAACCCTCGACACTATACCTTAAACCCTAATCCCTCAACCCTCAACCCTAATCCGTCATCCCTCAACTCTAATCCCTCATCCCTAAACCCTAAATGCTATCCCTATTCCTAGACCCTCAACAGGCTCGATACTATGCCTTAAACCCTAATCCCTTATCCCTAAACCCTCCAACCCTATCCCTTAACCCTAATCCCTCAACCCTCAACCCTATCCTGAAGCCCTTAACCCTCGAACCTGAATGTACTCAACCCTCAATGTCAAACCCTAATCCCTCAACCCTTAACTCTGATCCCTCAACCCTTAACCCTTAAAACTTGAACCCTAAAACCTATCCCTACACTCTCGACACTCGACACTATATCTTAAACCCTAATCCCTTAACCCTCATCCCTAAAGCCTCAACCCTAAATCATTAAACCTTCAACCCTAAACCCTATCCGTAATCCCTCTACCCTCGACACTCTTATTTAACCCTAATCCCTTGACCATTAACCCTATCTCTCAACCTCAACCCTCAACCCTCAACTCTCAACATTAAACCCTAATTCATCAACCTTAAACCCTAATCCCTCAAACCTAAACCCTATCCCTAAACCATCAACCCTCAACACTATACCTTAAACCCTAATCCCTAGCCCTCAACCCTTAACCCTTAAAACTTAAACCCTATCCCTACACCCTCAACACTTGACACTATATCTTAATCCTTAAACCCTCATCCCTAAAGCCTCAACCCTCAATCCTTAAACCTTCAACCCTAAACCCTATCCCTAATCCCTCTACCCTCAACACTCTAACCCTAACCTCAACATTAAATGTTAATCCGTCAACCCTAAACCCTAATCCGTCAACCCTAAACCCTCAACCCTCAACACTATACCTTAAACCCTAATCCATCAATCCTAAAACCTAATCCCTTGACCCTCAACCCTAAACACTATCAATAAACCCTCAACCCTCGACACTATACCTTAAACCCTATGAGAAAATCTTTGCGTATGGTACATCCACAGTGAGTAATTAACAGTTGAAATCAGAAGGATGATCATTATGAGAAGAGATTTGCATTGGGGTACATCTATGTTTCTTTCTGTCCACCCTGCACTTAGGGAAGGTATATTGTTATGAAACAAGAAAATAATCTCCCATTGTTTACTGGCTCTATCCACAAGATCTACTGAACTATACCTTAAACCCTAATCCCTCAACCCTAAACTTTCAACCCTAAACCCTAATCCCTCAAGGTCCTAAACTCTAATCCCTTATCCCTAAACTCTAAATACTATCCCTAAACATTGAACCCTCAACCTTAAACCTTAATCACTCAATCCTTATCCACCCCTCTCCTCCCCTATTTGGCTCACTCCCATCTCTACCCTCCTCTACCCTCAACACTATACATACATACATATAGGCATGCATAGATACATACATACATATAGGCATACATAGATACATACATACATACATACATACATACATACATACATATAGGCATACATAGATACATACATACATACATATAGGCATACATACATACATACATGTTTAATAGCCTTGAACATAAAAAAATTTAAGGGGAACATAACGCGAGCGTGTTATAATGCACTCACGTTATGTTAAACATGACAAACAACACAGACTTTTGCGGAAAAGGAAAAATGCAAAGCAAAACATAACGCACTCGCATTATGTCTTGCTTTGGGAATCCCAAGCCTTGGGCTTGGGATTTGCTTTGGATTTCCAACCCAAAGGATTGGAGTGCCTTTTGAATAGTCACAAACGTGTTTTTCCATATTCTTCAAGATTTCACATAATTTCATTCGTGCTAACCCTCAGATTTGCACGTGTTTCAAGGTCAAGCAAATCGAACACCTGGGTAATGTTAGGCTTTCTCTTAGGTATTTGATGATGTGATTTTTTTCACATTTTAACAATGTTAAGCCTTTCATCTTTAATTTATTTTGTTTGTGTGTCCGTTTTTGGGCAAAAACCACTATTTGGTCTTTTTTTCATTGTAAATTAACTATTTATTGAAATTTCAAAAAAAATACATATTTAGAAACTAGACTCCATTCTACAAATATTAAAAAAAGAAAAAAATGATTTTCAATTAGTTTTTAAAATTTATAGGGGTAGCATGGCCAAAATTATGTTTTTCAGGATGTGTCCACTTTGAAAATTAGTAAAAAATCAAATATTCATAAAAAAATTATCAAAAAAATCAGGCATAAACTACATGCTATTAGCTAATTTCTCACTGAAGTGATTTTAAAAATACCAAAAGTTGACCTTTTGAGGGAGCCACAAAACATGCTATGTTATGTTTTTTTGATAGAAACAACACCAATTTCTGTGGCTCCCTCTTTTGAACCCCTTAATCTATGCCATTTAAAAAAAATAGTAGTTTAGAAAGTAGACTCGAAGCACTACAAACATTGTTTTGGTTGCATCTCCAAATTTTGAGTGTAACTATGCTTAATTTCTCATCCAAGGGCAGTATTTCCTGATTTCAGAAAAAAAAGTGGCCACTTAAGACCCCTTTTTGGCCCCCCATCTTCTTGCACTTACCCTATGGTCATTTGCAACAAAGTATTCATGTTGGGTGTTTGTTCTTGGTTCCCTGATCACATGGAGAAACTTGGGTTGTCATGACTATGGTTTGATTTGCTTATGTTGGGTGCTTGGTTTTAGTCCCTGACATTGGAAGACATTATTTTGTTAACCTGAAATGCATGTAGGCTATGGAGTTGATCATTGGATGATTTGAAAGCTTTTGGAACAACCTAGCTCCTTCATATACTTGTACATGGTGGTGGTTGTGGAGTTGGCCAAAAAGTAGGCCTGGATTTCTTGGACCTCTTCTTCCTTTTGGTTGGTTGTACTTGCATGTCTCAGTTTCATGTTGGTTGGATCTAAGGGTTTTGTAGATTTTCCATTCAAAATCTATGGTTATGCTACAATTTAAATTTATATAGGTGTCTCCTACAATTTAACTTAATACATGTTGGGAAATGAGGTGTTAAATTGTGTTAAATGTTTTTAAATTAAGGTAAAAAAGAAGTATACATAAAAGACTACATCCCACAACACCAAGACGGATATCTTCAACACCAAGAGGGAATTTCAACCTCACATTTAAACAACCTATGCTTGACTCTAAGACATAGGTTGTTTACATGGGTGTCCATAGACCATATGTTTTCAACATATTTTTAAAAAATTGTGACATAATACTTTATATATATACGCATAACACTGACCTATACATTTTTTAGGCAAATATAGCTCTCCAATTTCCAATCTTACCACTTGGATGGAATATTTTAATATAGTAACCCCTTGATTTAAACATTAGTAAGTTTGTTAGGAAAATATAGCTCTCCAATTTCTCATCTTACCACTTGGATAGAATATTTTGATATAGTAATCCCTTGACTTAAACATTAGTAAGTTTGCAGTCAAGTGATAATAATATATTATGATCTTATTTGTCCAGTATGATTTTAATGGAATTTGTTACAAATACATAATTTATAGGTGACAATACATTATTATAGTCGAAAGGCTTAAACAACTGATATATTAAAGTCAATACAAGAATTTATATTCAATTTCAACCTCACATCTAAACAACCTATGCTTGACTCTAAGACATAGGTTGTTTACTTGTGTGTCCATAGACCATGTAATTATATGGTAACAATTAAGTCATTTAATACCTTCTTTTTGATAAATATGGGATATATAAATTGGTAATAATGTTTAGCTCCCCATCTAAAACATGCATGTTGTGTGAACAAGATTAAGTAAGCAGTTTGTCTTTATGATAATTGTATTGTAGTTGTCTTCAGAAGGATCCAACCATGATGAATTAGACTTTGAGTTTCTTGGAAATAAATTAGGGGAGCCTTATATCCTTAAAACAAACGTATATGCAAGTGGAAAGGGTGACCAAGAGCAGAGAATTTATCTTTGGTTTGATCCCACCAAAGACTTCCACTCCTATGGTGTTCTCTGGACTCCTCAACATATCTTGTATGTTTAACTACTCAGTTAATATTCAAAACTCAATCACTTATATAAAATTGCTTCCAGATAAAATCTCCAAGCCTCTGTTGGTTGTCATGACTAAGCTGTGATTTTATTAATTACAGATTCATGGTGGATGGTGTGCCTATCAAAGTTTTTAAAAATAACAAGGCAATGGGTGTTCCATATCTAGATAGTCAAGCCATGGGAGTATATTCAATCTTGTGGAATGGTGATAGCTAGGAAACTCAAGGAGGTCTTGTGAAAATAAACTAGTTTCATGCTCCATTTATTGCAGCCTACCGCAATTTCCAAGCACAGAATTTATTCAATGGGAGATATGAGAAAGAAGCATTAAGTCTTTCTCAAAGAAACAAATTATTGTGGGTGAAAAAACACTACATGATTTATGACTATTACAATGACAAACAAAGATATCCAGTCCCTCCACGTGAATGCACCAATAACCTATGAATTCTCTAGGTATTGTACATTATGACTATGAAACCACATTGTATGTGCATAAAAAGCAATAAGGCCAAAATTCATCTTTCATGCTCTACTTTACTCTCTCGGTGTGTGTTTTCTAATATTTTAATGATTTGAAACATGAAGTTATAAGCAACTTTATTTAAAGATTATCTAGTTTAATAATGCCAAAATTTATCTTTCATGCTCTACTTTACTCCCTTGGTGTGTGTTTTCTAATATTTTAATGTTCTGAAACATGAAGTTATAAGCAATTTTATTTAAAGATTATCTAGTTTAATAGTTATTCAAATTTTTATATCATATCTACATTAAAAAGTGGTAAATAGTTACTTTATTTTTATTAGTTAACATTTCTTTTTAATTATTGAATTCAATGATGTTTAAGAATAGTTGATAGTCTTTTAAAGTGAATAAATTGTTAGCAAGAGACACTGTGTGGCTTCATGAGTGTTGTCATTGATGACAACAAAGTCTATCCCACACATTCGTAGTACATAATATGTCTATACCAAAAGTCTGATTGAAGATTGTTTTGGTCCAGTGAATAAGAACAGAGTATGTAACAAGGTCTGACAATCAGGTCTGAATCTCTCAGATGGTGTAACTCAGTAAGTTGTGGACTTGCGAAAGTCAAGAGGGGTACCATGACTACTGTACTCTAGAGATTTAGCCTCCGGTGATAAATCAAGGAAAAGATATGAGCATCTGAGTGTTGGATTCCAGTCAGGCAGAGTAGACAGAGGAAGAACTGACTGACAAAATATCAGACTTCAATCCAGATGAGTAAAAGGTGTTGATCAAGAAATATGTGGGATTATACATTGTTGGCCGACATGATTAATGACTTCTATGTCTTTGTTTTTGATACGCATCACAAAGCAAGCATGGATTCAGCCATCAGATCAGTAACTTACAAATATCTTGAGTGTACTTGTTGCTAACTAGAAAATTGACAAAACCCTTGATGCAGATATATATACCAGATGGATTCCAGTATGTACATGTGTGTGGTGAACAAGTAATGAAATAAAGTGTGAAGAAAAGCAAGGATAAGTGTGAGAGCTACAATTCAACTCTGGTATGTGATAGAGCAACAACATTAAAATAGAGGAAGAATGAAGTGTATCAGATCAGTGTACTATGCCTAACCAAAATTGAACTCTTGCATTTGTAGATGCTTCTCATCAGTTCAAACTCCTAATTACCTTCTGTAAGTTCTGTAGACAGTGAGTCTCTTGTAGGTAGTGTGCCTCTTGTGAGCAATGTGCTTGGGCAGTAAGCCCTAATTGGCAAGTGTCATTTTGTACTCCTTTATTCTTTTAATAGCGAATACAATCTTGGGTTAGTCACCCTGTGGTTTTTTCCCTTTATAGGGTTTCCACATAAAAATCCTTGTGTTATGTGTGTTGATTTTATTTCTATTCTTATGATTACATATGCTTTCATGTTTTGATGCAACACTGATTATTAAGATACAAAAGAAAAGAAAATAAAGGAAATTTTGAGATAACTGATTCACCTCCCCTCTCAGTTATCTACCTTGTTTCCAACATCAATCACATCCACATAAATAATTGCAAGGTAAATTAACTAATTTACAATGAATAACAATTACTTTGAAAATTATAGAGTTTTTGAAAAGGGTTAATGCTTTTGACTGATCTATGAACTGGAAAGAAGAGTTTTGAAAGGGCCTCACCCTTTTACAAGGAACAAACAAGAAGCATCAAAGATGCTCAAACATCACCAAGGAACAACACAAAACAAACCAAATAAAGACAATGAGACTACAACAAACCAACAACCCCGATACAATAGAGGTAAGATGATATCATGGTGGCTTGAAGCCAAAATGCTCCAAAGATCTTTGAATATGTTCACTAGACCTAATCACAGAATCCATGCTTGATTTCTCCTTAACCTCCCCCTTTTTGGTCATTCTTGAATCATGAGACCTCTCATCCAAAGGAACCAACCTTAATTCCTTATAATTAGAGATTGAAACCAACGAGGTACCAACCAAGTCCATAATCACCAAATCAAAACTCCTTCCTATCAAGTCATTTGAAGCAACACCTTCCATGACACCAATTACCAAGGCTACCTTCGAAGGTTGCATTAGAACCTTATTTTCTTTTTTCTTCCAAGAGTGATCCACTTTCTTAAACTAGGACTAGTCATAATAGAATGGCCAACCTTCTTGTATTTTTGGCACATTATAGAAAAATTTTCATAGATAATTTCTTGCTTCCACTTCCCAAGTTTTGAAAATAGAGTTATAGAAAATGGGAGGAAAAGATCTGCCTTAGCATTAAGAAAGAATCTAGCATATTACAACCATTTCTAAGTTTTGGTCACATCATCAATGGAAATGAGATAACCAATAACACTTGCAATACCTACCAATACTTTCTCCTCCCAATACTCCATTGGTAGACATCACAAGGGTGAACCCACATAATTGGGTTACAATTGCATTGAGGAAGGAAAATTGCCCGTGTTTCAAAAAACAAAAATGACTAGGTTTGATCAAACGGGGGTGCTCAATTGAACATTACATTAGCCCAAGTCATTGAGGGGGTTCGATCGAACCCCCCTGCTATAATCTTTTTTATTTTTAAATAAGGGGGTTTGATCGAACCCCCTCACTATGATTTTTTTTATTTTTAAATAGGTGGGTTCGATCAAATGGGGGTTTGATCGAACCCCAGTTCAATCAAATGGGTCCTGGGGGGTTCATTTGAACACCCATTTGATCAAACCCCCTTATTTTGCCCTTGCCCCTTTTCATCTACAATTTTATGCAGATTTTTGGGTTTCAAAGCTCAAGTTGAGGATCAAAATGGAAGCAACTTGACAAACCCATCTGGAGGATTATAGTCCTCAAAACAAGCTTTCTATCAAGTATAATTTTGATATATTGTGGTTTTATTATAATTTTTTTTTAGTTTAATTAAACATAGGTTTTCACCAAAAATCAAGCTCTTTGTTTTACATATGTGGAAAAATAGTATATTACCAAAAAACAATTATGAAAAATATCTATCCTCTTGGTATTCATGTCCTTGATCCAACAACAAAAAAATGAATTCCAATACATACAAAAAAAGTTATGCTTTACATAGTACACCTATGTCCAAATTGTAATTGGTTTGACTTCAAAAGTTAATTAAAAGAAAAATATTCAATAAAACAATTTATGAAACCAAATGCATCCTCTAGATATCGTAAGTAAAAATCTAAATTCAAAAAAAATAAAATTTTACCCTTCATATAAAAAAAGTTATGTTTTACAAAGTACACATCACTCTTTAAAAATGGTGTTTACTGTTAAAAACTAGTTATTGAAGGAGATGGAAAAAGAAATGTAATTTGATTCCAAAAATTAAAATATATATATACTTAGAATCTACAGATGAATTGTGACAAATCACTAGTTTACATCATCTTCAAATTCCTCACGATTTAGCAACTATAGGTGTCCAAAAGTGAAGATTTTCTTAAAAAATGTCCATTTCAATGTCAACTTTGGCCAAAAAATGTAACCCACTATTGTGGGATCACCCACAACCTAATCTAGACATGGTCTGATTTGATGCTCTCCTTCTTAGGATTGAAGTTGAGTTCCCATTTTTTTAGGAAGAGACTCAATCTACCTAGAAACATGCATGCAAGAGGATCTATTCTCAATCCTAATGGGTTGAGAAAGAGATCAAGAATAAATCATTCATGACTACTATTACGAAATAGCCACAAAAAATTAACTTTCTTTTGGCCCAAACCCTAAAAATGTCAATATTAGGCCTAACTCCAAGAAATTTCCCAATGAGGGAAAAATTTAGCTTGGAGGAAGCCCTATCCATCAAAGAATTTGGTATCTACACCACAACCCCCTCATTCAATGAAGGAAAAGAAAAGGAAACCTACGCATTTCTATCTAAATATAGCTGCAAAGGCTCATCCAACAACTCTAGACCTTACATGCCAATAAAAGGAATGCCTACACTAAAATCTCCAAGGGGTTGTACAAGGGTTGAGTTGACCTCCATAGGGTTTTCAAGATGAACATCCTTCTTGACATCTTCAACACCACCATCTACACCGCTTGAAGCAACAACAAGGGCTATTTGTTGGGTCTTGCACATAGGGGTCAAGAGAAGAAACAGTCATTTCAGGCATTGCTCCACTAGTGCACCTTAGTTTTCCACCATCTACTCATTCAGGGATGCACCTTTCCATCCAATTTTGGTTGCCAAAACCTATAGACACACCTCATGCCAAATATTCAACATCAACTCCTCTTCCTCATTGTCATATTATCCACCCCATTCATCTTCTTCCTTGTCTTCATCATCTCCATCCTCTGACACCTCTGCTTCAAACCCTTCTTACACCTAGCTTCCCACTCCTACGTCTACTTCCATGCATGTTTCTACTCTCCATGTAGTGTTAAGTTCAATTATTGTTGGAACTAATAATGCTATTGAAATAAATGTTTGAATTTAAATAAATAAAATAATAGTACTTATCTTTAAGTTCAATGAATATTTGATTGTGATAGATGTTGCCAACTAATTCTCTATTGTGTTAGAAAAATAGAACATGTTTGAAATTAAATAATTAAAATAATGGTACTTAGATCTAGGTTCGAATAATATTTGAATGTGATAGATGTTGCTAACTAAATCTCCAATGTATTATAAAACTAGAACATATTAGACAATTGTCATTATGGTAAAAAAATTGTAATACTCTAGTTTACTTCCATGCTTGTGGAATTGATCTTTGTGCATGCATATATGTTAGCCTTACACATAGATTTGAACCATGTATGTAGATTTGAATTGTCAAGAAATTGATGTTAGAGATTTACCTACCTTGATGTTTGGAACCTACATTTTAAAAGATGTTGATAGATATTGTTGGGAAACTTGCTAAGCTAGGATTTTTTTCCTTTGGCCAAACTCATATTATCAATTCAATGGTTTGGTACAATGATTAAAGACAATAGAAAATCATGCAACATGCCTAGGATGTTAATTTCATGTTCATGCTATACCCTTTTGATGATGTAACCTATAATGAAAACTTTTTATAAATTCGTTAATTTATTCTTAAACCTTTTAGATGAACTGAGGTTTGTCCTTCTATACAATTCTTTAGCACATAATTTAAAATATATTGCACTTTAGCCAACTAACAATAGCTAGTTGGAAATAGGAGATATGGATCCAATTTTAAAAGCTAAATTTGAAAGTTTAGAGGTCAAATCCATGCATACAAAAATGAACTAGGTTCATTTCCATGTTGGGGAAGTGACCTATGCTGATAAAAAACTAAGATAGTAGATTAGATTTGATCCTTGGGATGTGTGAATATGGAATAATATTAGTATCAATATATTTAACAACTTCAATGCAAGAATATGTTGTTTTGCACACTAGTCATTGTACTAAGGACAAATAGATCAAAGTGAGGCAAAAATAAAGGGAAAAAGTGTAAGGTGTGTATTTTTTACTATTAGTATAGGTTTTTAATTTTCCTATGCTTACTTTAGCTTCTTTAGGTAGATAGAGTGGGTCATTATGAGAGTAAAAGGCATCTTACATGAATGTAACTCTTACATATTTTGGGTAGTTGGAATTATATCTCTCATTGGTCAACTTTGCCTCTTCTCTTCTTTATATATATCCAATCATCTTGCATATTTTTGTTATGTTATTTTAGAGACCTAATTTGAGCACTTCCTACCATCACCTAATTCATCCCACATATCTCCCCTTCTAATGTTGATTTAATAAATTACTTATTTAATTAACCAATCCAATCATCTTCCTAGCATTAATTAAATAAATCACATCATTTATTTAATTAATTACTTAATCATATTCAATCTCCTTCTAATGTTCCATCTTTTAATTAAATAAATCAATATTTATTGAATTAAATAAGCCATCCTTTTCAACATGCCCAAATATTTAAATAAATACAAATTATTTATTTAATTTATCCTAGTTTCTCCTCAACTCATTAGCTGATTAAATAATCACTTAATCAACTAATTAATCAATTATACAATCCAAATCCCAATTAACCAAGTCAACCTTGCAAATGGGTCAAGGTTGCACAAGGCTCTATGTGTACACATGGATTAAAAAAAAAGACTTTTTGATCCTCACCTTCCATTTCAAATCTAGAAAATATTAGACCTCCATATCTTCTCAATCCAAACCCTTATCATGTGCATCAATCACCAATTCCCACTTGGTGGCTTCTCAGATAGCCTTTCCTCTCAAGCATCCCTAGCCATTGATCTTAAGAATCAATCTCATCCCTTGATCCTCCATCAAAATCTATAAATCAACCCTCTCCCAAGCTTTTTTCATCAATCAAGATGGAAGCAAAGGCATGTTGTGGGTTCAAAGAGAAACCACATTCATCCCTCATCAATGACAATCAAAGGAATACATCTACCTAATCAAGGCTTGCATTTGAAATATTTATTTGAATTTCATTATAGTTTGCATTCCTTCTTGATCTAATCTTGAGTAGAGTTAAATGTGAAATTAGGAGCTTGCATTAGTGTTAGTTTCTTACTGTTTCATATTTTAGCATCTTCATTTTGGCACGCCTGATAAAGATAGAAAAAATAGCAATTTTTATTAGAAAAATTGTATATTTTCATTGCATTTCTAGTTCTTTTATTGTAAAAGTTAAAAAATACAAAAAAATAGTTAGAAATTTTAAATTTTGTTTCCTTTATTTTCCTTTTATTTTAAAAATTTCAAAGCAAAAAAATCATCTTTTTTATATTAGTAGGTGATTTTTTTAATTTATTATCAAAATCCATTTAAAAGCCAACATACACAAGGTAAGTGGGCTTTTATTTCTTTAAAAGTTTAAATTTTTAAATTTAAATTTTGGTGTGCGATCTCAAAAGCTCTTGCACCACCCTACCTTCCCATCCCTACCTCATGTTCCTAACCCTAACTCCTACCCGTACCACCTACCCCCCATGTGGGCCCCTAATATACCCTGATCCCCTACCCCACACAAACGATTTGTTCTTTGTGCCCTCCCCACCACTCCTTCCCTGCTCCACCACCTAGCACCTCCTTGTGCACCTTCCATTCCCACCACCACCTGCCTATGCCTCCCAACCCCCATTGTGGACCTTTCTCCCCCACACCCAACACCGCCTCCATTCTCCTTCAACAACCACTTGCACATCCCTACATTGCACACCACCCTTCCCACACCTTATGCTTTGCCTCCAACCACCTCCTCCCTCTTTCCACCACTTGCCCACCTTGGGACCCCAATCCCAAAATTATTTATTTTTTAAATCTAAATAGTTCAAATTTTCTTTTATATAGTTTAATTTTTTATTTTAAATAGTTTTTTCCTAGATAGGCCCTTGCACTCAAACTAGCCTAACTTCACCCAACATAGAAATTTTGTGTGTTTTTTTAGGTAGTAGAAAGTTTATTTTTCCGCCTTCACCTTGGGCTAGGTCTTTTTTTGTCATTTTACCATTCACACTAGATATATCACTTTGAAACACATATTTACAATTTTTTCTTGTAATTTTTTTTACTAAACATTTTAATTGCAACTCTTTTCACATGTCAAAGATATTTTGATCAAACTACTAACCTATTTATGCTTGCAATACACTTGTCTAATACTTATTTTCCCGCTAGTTATAGTTGCACATTTCTCATTCTTACTGTCAATTAACTTGTTTTCTTTGCTTGTGTGTTTTCTTGGGTGTGTATGCTCTCCCCTTGCACCTGTATGCTCAAAATAGTGATTCTAGTTGCCTGGGGCTGTCGGCTCAGATTTTAGCACACACACGAACCCTTCCCTCCTTGCCACGGGGCAATCGACTACGTCACTCTCGCTCACGTGGAAGTAGCCAGTCAAGAGGAGTCGAGACATAGTAGGGGTCTGGCTCGTAGGAGAGCTGGACTTCACAGAGAGGAGTCAACAAGTACTAAGGCCTTTGTTCTTGTGTGCTAAGTTAAATGTTTCATTTGATTGAAGTTGTAGTTGAGATAACCCTATGACCCGAAGGGTCACTAGTTTCTCTTCTCCTACATTGGGGTTTCTTAGATTCCACCTCTGTGTGGGTAAGTAGTTTATTTCATTTGTGTCCTCTTGTCTCTCAATGCATTGGATGAGTTCTTGTTGTATTTAGAGCTGTCTAGTTTCTTCTAACAACAAGAGGACAAATGGGTCTCCTTGTGGTAGAGTAAAGACTTCTTATTGTGGTCATGGATTGCTCTCTTTGATCTCGTCACGGATAGCCCTCACCCACTCTCCTTTCACTCCTAGGCACATTCATGAGCTAGGATGGAGGTAGATGTGTGATTACTAACCTTAACTAGATTTAGGGTTTTGACCTAGGGTTTAGTTGACCTAGGGTTTGACTATGTTTTGACTTATTTTTACCTTGTGATGTAATCAAGGGTTTGGTTGAATCATTTAACCATGGTTACCTCATGATGGTATCGAGGATTTGCAATTTTTTCTATTCTAGGGTTTCTATATGCATGCAAAGCTAAATGATATGCAAAACGCATTTTTGTGTTTTTTAGTATTTTGGAAATGAAAAGTGATTTTTAATCTATGAAAGGGAAATATGTATACAATCTAATATGATTTTTTCTAATCCAATCTTAATCTATGTTTTTGGGTTTTCGATTGTTTTAAAGTAATATAATCTAAGAAAGAAAATGCTTCTTCTAATAATCTAGATCTAGAATTACGAAAAACAACTATTCTAAAATGCAAGATCTAATTATCAAGGAAAAATCAATGATTTATTGTTCCCAAGAGCAAATTTGGTTTTCTAATTGCTATGAATTAAATAAAACAATGAAGGAACCTAAGAGAAATGAAGATTTGTGTGAATCCACTACCCTCAGAAATCCTTGATACTAGCAGTCTCGAGTCCTTCTCAAGCAGCAGGAGATCCTCTTGATGACAAAATGACACAAAGAAGCAAAAAGAAGCTTTGATGAATCTTGTATGAGGTCAATGAGAGCTTTGGTTGAGCACAATGACATAGAATGAAGCAGTGTAATGTTGCTTGGTTGAACAATGAATAAAGAAAAAGGCACCTTCGTCCTGTAAGAGCATTTGAATGCTAAGTTGGAGAACAAAAGCTGGCAAGAGCTGTGTGCACAATGAATTTGCTTCTATGGAAGAGCTTTGAAGCTATGCAATAATGAAATATTTGAAGATTTGAAGAACTAAATAAATAAATGAAGAAAGAGGCTCAAAGGCCTGTGAAGAAGCTTGAAAAAGCTTGTGAAGATGAGAAGAGTATTCTCCAACTTGCACAACTTGGAAAATAATGAAGAGGTGAGGGTTATTTATAGGTTTGAAGAAGGGATGAGAGGTGGAATTGATTGAGAAGTTAACTCAATTGATTGAAGAGTTAACAAGGATTGATTGGGGAGTGAACTGGACTGATTAGAAAGTGATGAAGCAATGATATCTTATCACTAAAGAGGAATTAGAGATGAGAGGATGCATGAGATTGATTGAGCTATTAATTTTAGATCAAATGGAGTTAATTATACATGTGTGGGTGCATGAAATAGTCAACTCCATATTAGGCATCAAAAATCATGTGAACTGGAAGAAAAATGGGCAAAAATAGAGCTAAAACTAGTGAGAAACTTAAGTTTTTCCGTGGCTGGAAACGCGACTAGGTCACCCGGGGGAGATCTTGGGTCGCCCGAGGGAGATCTAGATAGAAAGGGGTTTTAGAGGAAAAGCATGATAGGAGATGGTAGAAGAGAGAAAAAAGAGGTTTTATGCCTCCGAAAATTGGTCAGTCATGTGCAAGAATCCAAATCTCCACTTGCACCTACAAGATCTCCCAAGGGAGATCTAGAAATAATAGCCAGAGATTTGGATTAGTTGAGCGGAACTGAAAACTAAAAGTGGGAGATGGATAGGACCTCTAGAAGGCTTCTAGAGGGTGTAGAGGATGAAAAACATAGGGGAAAGGTGAAAACTCACCTACAAGATGCTTACAAGGCTTAGGAGTAAGGTCAAAAGCTCATAAAATGCAAATCGACAAGTGTCGCAAAAAGTGTCGAAAAGCATCAAAAATAGGTAGAGAGAAATCAACAAAGAGGGAACAATACAAGACAAGAAAGAAGACATGTCATCAAGAGGCTTGCTTCTTAGAGGACCTTATTTCACACTTACATGTATGTGACAAGGATTAAAATCATCATGGGGGTCCTCATGAAGGATGTGTGTGATTTTTGTGCTGGCATATTTGCCCCCTTGGGGATGGTAGTCTACATGAAAGGTAGGTACTGTTCTCGAACTAGGCCTTACCTATTGTTGATTTTCCTGCAATTGTACTTGTAATAACTAGTGTTAGTTTGGCATTTGAATATATCAAAATGAATAATGAAAACTGATATGACAAACTTACAAAAGATCGTTCGAGTTTGACTAGTTGTTTTCCTTTGTCGATGAGGCCTGTAGGAATGTATACACGCAAAATTATGCACAAAAGGTTCATAAAAGAAAAAAGACAACATGCTAATCTAGAGAGGAGGAGAATAGATTCTCCTTTTATTTCAAATTTTTGAAGAACATATTTGATTTTTAGGGATTTTTGATGTTCTTACAAATTTTTTAGGTTTTTCTGATTTTTCTAATTTGGATAGTTTTCGTGAAGATTTTGCAAAGGTTTGATTCGACACTCCTTGAGGTATTTGGAAAACCTATATTTATTAAAGGGAACTCTACCCTTACCCCCTTGCATGGGGAGACTTGTACACTAGAGTGCACACTTCTACTCTTTTGACTTGTTGGAGTGACTTGTGCTTAAACATTTTTTTACACTTTATTGTTACAAGACTTGATTAATGAGATCCATATGAAAGGAAGCTAGGTGTGAGGAAATTACTTCCTACACTAATCTAAAGAGGAGAGATGAGTGCAAATTCATTTTAATCTTTGTAGTTACAACTATGTTAACTTAATAAAAAAGATATTGCAACAATACACAACACAAGAATGTAAGACAGAAGAGAGAAAGAGAGAGAGACAAGATATAAAGTGGGGAAAACCCTTAGAGGTGAAAAACCCCACACTCCAAAACTTGCACAATGTATTATTGAAACAACAAAGTTTATAACACACTTGCAATGCAAGTCTTTATAGGAGTCTTTGACACTCATATCTGGAGACAATCTGGTAGCATAACAGTAACTGTCAATCACATAAGACATCTCCACTCCAAGCACCTGCTTAAATAGAAGTTTACAAGGCAAAAATGTACTTGCCTTGAGATGGGTGTCCAACTTGGCGTCATGGCCCAAAACCCATGCCTAGGGACACTTGTCCAACACTGCAGCATGGTCATGACACTTGTCACTATTGAAACAAGGTAGATAACTGAGAGGGGGTGAATTAGTTATCTCAAAATTTCCTTTATTTTATTTTCTTTTTGTATCTTAATAATCAATGTTGCATCAAAACATGAAAGCATATGTAATCATAAGAATAGAAATAAAATCAACACACATAACACAAGGATTTTATGTGGAAACCCTGTTAAGGGAAAAACTATGGGGTGACTAACCCAAGATTGTATTCTCTGTTAAAAGAATAAAGGAGTACAAAATGACACTTACCAATTAGGGCTCACTACCCGAGCACAATGCTCACAAGAGGCACACTACCTATAAGAGACTCAGTGTCTATAGAACTTACAGAAGGTAATCAGGTGTTTGAACTGAAGAGAAGCATCTACAAATGCAAGAGTTCAGTTTCAGTTAGGTACAATACACTGATCTAATACACTTCATTCTTCCTCTGTTTTAATGTTGTTGCTTTGTCACATACTAGACTTGAATTGCAGCTCTCACACTTATCCCTACTTTTCTTCACACTTTATTTCATCACTTGTTCACCACACACACCTCCATACTAGAATCCATCTGGTATATATATCTGCATCAAGGATTTCATCAATTTTCTAGTTGGTAACAAGAACACTCAAGATATTTGCAAGTTACTGATCTGTCAATTGAATCCATGCTTGATTTGTGATGCGTATAAAAAATATAGGCATAGAAGTCATTAATCATGTCGGCCAACAATGTATAATCCCACATATTGCTTGATCAACACCTTTTACTCATCTAGATTGAAGTCTAATATTCTATCGGTTAGTTCTTCCTTTGTCTGTTATGCCTGATTGGAACCCAACACTCAGATGCTCATATCTTTTCCTTGATTTATCACCAAAGGCTAAGTCTCTGGAGTACAGTAGTCATGGTACCCCTCTTGACTTTCCCAAGTCTGCAACTTACTAAGTTACACCATCTGAGAGATTCAAACCTAATTGTCAGACCTTGTTACATACTCTGTTCTTGTTCACTGGACCAAAACAATCTTTAATATGACTTCTGGTATAGACATATTATGTACTATGGATGTGTGGGATAGACTTTGTTTCCATTAATGACAACACTTATGAAGCCACATACTGTCTCTTGCCAACAATCTCCCCCTTTGGCATTGATGGCAACACTTAGTGAAAAATGGTGAAGTATCGCAGTAACTCCCCCTTAGCTGATGCTCTGTCTTTTGCATTGTTTTACCAGAGCTCCCCCTTAGATGGAATCCACATTTTTCACTACTCCTCACTCCCCCTTTGACATCAATGAAAGAGAGCAGAATCCGCACACTAAAATTTTGTAAAAATTATCCTATACATGGCCGCATAAGTATATATATGTTATACTTACATATACTTAAGTATATCCGCAAAAGTGGCCTTCAACTGTACAAACTCTGTGGCCCAGCACTGCTTCATCCTATCCAGAATGGAGATGTGACCACTCAACAAAATGCATATGCTTCTACCCTTCTTAAATCTATCGGATCACTGGTCCAGGCTATGGTTTAAGCATCTGTCAAGGCCTCATGCATTGCCTCTAACTTAGGGATAATTATCCCTCTAAGTTCACCCATTATGTTTTTTATGTTCTTCTTTTCTTTGTCCAGCCTCTTTATTTCATTGATGATAGCAATGGCCTAGCATTCTTGATTCATTAGAGAAGTAGTGAGGGGATCAAAATTCTGAGATAAGCTTGACAATTTACCTTCTTGTTCTTTCACTTTCTTCTCAATGTCCTCTGTTACTTTGGGCTAAGATAAACAAAATTTGTATATGTCCCCACCATCTTTAAGAGCATTTTCAAGGCTCTTTATTCCAATGTCTAGGGTCCTCCTATCATTAGTAATCAGTCCTTGCACTTCAGTGAATCTTTTTCCTAAAAACTCCTTCTGGACCTTTGCTTCTGTCGATTTCTCTAAAGATTCAAAATGAGTGCTAACAGAATTTACCAAGGATTTCAAGTTACCAGATGGTGAGGCCAAAGGATCCTTTTGGAAGGATGTCATGATCTTTTCAAGCATCCCAGATGTAATCTCCAATAGTTCACAATCTTCCATGTGAGATTTCAAGAGTTTTTTGTTTGCTTTGGCTTGAGCAAAAGATGCTATTTTCATTGTCTGAACTGGAGAGAGAGTCAAAATTCAGTGGCCCTTGAAATAGCTCAGGTTCATCTATCTCCATCATTTCTTTGTTTAAGAATTTCTTTACTACCTCTACAGTGTCTCTTGTTGGTGATTGAGTCTTCTTTTCTTTTGGGATATCAGAACAGTCATCATTAGTCTTTTCTTCTTGTTCTTCTTCTTTTCCCTTAACCTTTTCATCTTGAATCACCTTCTCTTCTCTTCTATCCTCTCCTTTAGCTTTAGAGTGTGGAATGTCTACAATGGGATCTAGAGGAGAGATGTCACTGGTGTTTGTTGCTTCATGAGCTTCCTCTTCTAGAATAGAGGAATCTAAATCCTTAGACTTCTCTTCATCTATCTCTTTTGATCCTTCTACATCTTTGTCAGAAGATTCTTCATTGGTTACATTTAATCCTTCAACATCCATGGTAGATGGTTGTTCATCTATTTCCTCTACAATAGGAAGATTGAATCTTTTGAAAGCATTCTAGAGGATGTCTTTTGTTTCTCTTGCTACTTGGTCAGTTTCTCTAAGCATAAGTTTATTCATTCTTTCTTTACTCCAGAATTCATCCTTATAGTCCTTAAAGATCATGTCCATTTGTTTTGGAGTGACAGAAGGATAAAGCTAAATTGCTATATGTTCCCAAATCTCTAAGTCTTTTGCCTTTGCATTCTCTTTTCTTAGTTCAAGTACTTTTTCTAGACTCTTAGGAATCAAGGATATAATTTCAATGAAATCTTTATTGTAGATGTTCAGGTACCTGATAGTAGCTTCTTCCAAAATTCTCTTGTCAATATCACTATATTCATTATAGAACTCTGTTACTGGCTATAGGTTCCCATCCACAGTAACTACCTTGATGATGTCATCAATGGAAAGTGTGGGCTTTTCAGCAAATTCCTCTACCTTTTCTTCCTCATTTTTACTAGCAAAGAATTTCCTGAATGTTTTCTTCTTCTTCATTTTCTTGATTTCCTCATTAGATTCTATCTCTTCATCATCTTTAAGGCTTGTATATGACCTTGTGGCTTTGGTCTTTGTCCTCTTTTCTCCTTTTCCAGATGTCTTGACAGAATTTACCAAAGATTTCAAGTTACTGAATGGTGAGGCCAAAGGATCCTTTTGGAAGGATGGCATGATCTTTTCAAGCATCCCAGACGCAATCTCTAATAGTTCACAATCTTCCATGTGATATTTCAAGAGTTTTTATTTTACTTTGGCTTGAGCAAAAGATGTTATTTTCATTGTCTAAACTAGAGAGAGAGTGTCAAAATTTAGTGGCCCTTGAAATAACTCAAGTTCATCTATCTCCATCATTTCTTTGTTTAAGAATTTCTTTACTACCTCTATAGTGTCTCTTACTGGTGATTGAGTCTTCTTTTCTTTTCAGATATCAAAACAGTCATCATTAGTCTTTTTTGCTTGTTCTTCTTCTTTTCCCTTAACCTTTTCATCTTGAATCACCTTCTCTTCTCTTCTATCTTCTCCTTCAGCTTTAGAGTGTGGAATGTCTGCAGTGGGATCCGGAGGAGAGATGTCACTGGTGTTTGTTGCTTCATGAGCTTCCTCTTCCGGAATAGAGGAATCCAAGTCCTTAGACTTCTCTTCATCTATCTCTTTTGATCCTTCTACATCTTTGTCAGAAGATTCTTCATTGGTTACATTTAATACTTCAACATCCATGGTAGAAGGTTCTTCATCTATTTCCTCTACAATAGGAAGATTGAATGTTTTGAAAGCATTCTGGAGGATGTCTTTTGTTTCTCTTTCTACTTGGTCAGTTTCTCCAAGCATAAGTTTATTCATTCTTTCTTTACTCTGGAACTCATCCTTATAGTCCTTGAAGATCATGTCCATTTGTTTTGGAGTGACAGAAGGATAAAGATGAATTGCTATCTATTCCCGAATCTCTAAGTCTTTTGCCTTTGCATTCTCTTTTCTCAGTTCAAGTACTTTTTCTAGACTCTTAGGAATCAAGGATATAATTTCAATGAAAGCTTAATTGTAGATGTTCAGGTACCTGATAGTAGCTTCTTCCAAAATTCTCTTGTCAGTATCACTGTATTCATTATAGAACTTTTTTACTGGTTGTAGGTTCCCATCCATAGTAACTGCCTTCATGATGTCATCAATGGAAAGAGTGGGCTTTTCAACAAGATCCTCTACCTTTTCTTCCTCATTTTTACTAGAAAAGAATTTCCTGGATGTTTTCTTCTTCATTTTCTTGATTTCCTCATCAGATTCTATTTCTTCATCATCTTTAAGGCTTGTATATGACCTTGTGGCTTTGGTCTTTGTCTTCTTTTCTCCTTTTCTAGATGTCTTGACTTCCGGTTTGGTGGTCCTTGAGCTTTTACGAGTGGCAGGTACAGAGCTCTTGGAAGATCTAGTCTGGGAGGAGGCTTGTACCGAAACATCTCCTTTCTTTGCTTCTTCTTTTTTTCTTTCTCAACCCTCTCCATTTTCTCTCTATTTGCATCTACTACCTCTTTTGATAAGCTAAATCTTTTGGCAATTTCTTCAACTTCCCTTCTTACTTTCCTCTTTATCTCCAATTGTCTTAACTCAACATGTATTTTTATACTTAGTTCTTGAAAGGTGCCAAACCTTTCTGCTTCACAATCCTTAGGCTAGCTCAACGAGTGTTGAATATGTAGCTCCAAGATTTTTTCATTGACCTCATATCCCATAAGCATTATCCACACAGTCCTTGGCTCAATTGCCTCCATTAGGCATTGGTCAGTGTCAACCATGAAGCACACTGTGTCCTTGTATTTCTTGACTATGGACTGAGGAATTCTTTTTGTGGCTTGCATCATGCTCTGAAAGTTCTTGAAGTAACCCCAGAGAGCTATGTTTTGGGTTGTAGCATCACCAAGTCCATACATATAATCTCTAATCTAAATTGCAACTGGTTTGTCATTTTGCCATACCCAACCATGTGGTCCAGGTAGCTCATTCATATAATAAAAGAATAGACACAGTATTAGACATCCATATTTAAAGGAATTCTTCTTATCCTTTTTAATCTTCTATAGGTTTTCTAATAGTTGATTTAGGAGAAGTTCACACAAGTCATAGTCTGCATCTTCCCTTAACATCTGATATGCTGCATAGATTGTTGTCCTGGACACAGAATTCTCCCTGCTAGAATGATAGATCTTGTACCCAATTATCATTGAGGCAAACTTGAGATCTGGATCTGTGATGCCATCTATGGTCATGGCTCTTTTGTCAAATTTAGATCCGGTGGCTTCAGTTACTGTCTGGTTCTTGACAGATTTAAGCGTAGGTAAGCCACCGGATGCATGCAGTCTAGTCAGTACCCTGATGGCATCTTTAGTTATCTTAAAGGGCCTCATTAGCCACATAAAATTATCATACATCTTGCTTAGGACATACCAGACCCAATCATCTTCTGCAAAACAGGGAAAGTGTATGCAATGTCCAAAGCATTTATCTTGAAGGGCCTAGCTGTTTGTGATAGATGTCTAACAATTTTGAGTCTCCAAATTCCTCAATACTAGCATGGATATAGACCCAAACATCTTCTACATGTAATACCCCATGTGGAATGCTAGAAAATGCGCCTAAAGGATCAACTTCGAGAGATTTATAAGGGTATTTATTGAATTTAGGACACGGCCTATCAGTGATCTTGACAACCATTGGAGTAGCCATTTTGCAAAAGATTCAGAGAGAGAATGAAAATACCTTTTCACACTTTAGGGTTTGAAATAGGATCCAGAACAAATCACTAGTTGAATTCAATTTTCCAGTTGATTTTGAGTGAATTGTAGAAACTTTGTTGCAGAGCTCTTCTTTTCTTCTTCGTGAATGCAAGTGTGCAAACAATGAGTGAAAGAACCCTTTTATCCTTGCGCAAACCCTAATTTCCTTTTGTAATAAATGCACAACTTAAGTTATCTAGTTGCCTTGTTTTGAGAGAGATCTTCTCAAGTCATTGTGTTGAACTTAGAATCATTGTCAATGAGGATTGACAATGTATCTTCCTTTCTTCAATCATGCCATGGGTCCACAGATCAAAGTATTTCAATTCTGAATCATACTGGATCTGTCTATGAAAATCCTACTTTACTGGATAGCTGTTGGAACTGGATTAATTTGAACAGTTAAGATCTTACAAAACTCCATGTGGATCTTTCATATTTTTACTAAAGTTTATTTAGATGCTTTTCTGAGAACCCTTTAATCCGCAGCATTCCATGTGCTGAATTTAGGCACTAGTTGACTGGCTGGGGGAATTTATTTTTCTCTATGACTCCCCCTGAGCCAGAGCTGACCCTTTAGTTTCTAGAAGGAATATCAGCACCAGATTCTAGTGTAGATCCATGCCCAATATTCTCTGTACTCTTCTTTATCCAAATCTTGCTCATCTTCTTTTGAACTTCATCCACATTCACTTTACCTTTGCCCTTATCTTGTTTCTGATTATGTTGCACTAGACCTTTTCTATCCTAATTTCTGCTTCTACAGAATTTGGCAATATGACTAGATCTAATGTAATTGTAACAGACAACATTTCTTTTCTTATTTGATTGATATCCTCTTGATCTGCATTGATTAGCCATATGTCCCATTATATTGCATGCAAAGCATCTACCATTGAATGAATTGTTTATGTACATATTTCTGCATTCATGAGATTTGTGACCATACCTTTTGTAGTTGAAACATTGTCTGGAGAAGGATGGATTATTCTGATTCATTCTCCTTCTATACTGAGTTGCTTTATGATTGAAATTGTTACAATTGAAGCAGTATCCATTGAAGGATGGATATCTTTGAGCATTTGGTTGCCTTACCGTAGGTCTTCTAGGCCTATTTTTTTGATTTCTTAATCCAAAGTTCTTCTGACCAGATCCAGAGCTTTCACCTTTCTCATATCCCAAGCCACGCTTATCATCTACCCTCTTTTGGCTTTCAAGAAGAACTTCAAGTTGGGCTGAGCTTATCTTAAATTTCTCTTTGTATTCATTTGTTGTTTGAAAATCTTGTTTAAGATTGTCTATCTGATTCTCAAGTTGTTTTTCATTATCTCTAGCTTCTTCAAGATTAGATTCAAGATGCCTGATTATTCTGTCCATTTTATGGTAGTCCTCTATTTTCTCCTTGAGGGATTGTTTTAGATTATCTTCAATTTTCCTTTTTTCTTCAATTTCTTAGGTGAATCTCATAACCCCTGATTCCATTTCATGCCTTACCATAATGACCTCTTTTGACATCTTCTCACATAGCTTATTTTTCTCATTTGGATCTTCATTAGTATCATTATCTTCACTTTGATTGGCTAATTTTTGAAGTAGTTCTTTTCTTTTTTCACAGAGATACTAAGTTTTTCTTTTAACTCATTTATGAAATCATCAACTTATTTGAGTCTTTCTCTCAAATTATTGACTTCAAAATGGGATTGTTCAAGATCATCTAGGGAAGACTGAAGTTGTTCCTTCATACCATATATATCCATTGAGATTCCCAGATCTTCCTCAAGCTGTTAGGCTTTGTTTCAGAGGAACTTGGATCTGATACCAATTGTTGAAACAAGGTAGATAACTGAGAGGGGGTGAATCAGTTATCTAAAAATTTCCTTTATTTTCTTTTTTTTTGTATCTTAATCATCAGTGTTGCATCAAAACATGAAAGCATATGTAATCATAAGAACAGAAATAAAATCAACACACATAACACAAGGATTTTTATGTGGAAACCCTGTTAAGGGAAAAACCATGGGGTGACTAACCCAAGATTGTATTCTCTGTTAAAAGAATAAAGGAGTATAAAATGGCACTTGCCAATTAGGGCTCACTGCCTAAGCACACTGCTCACAACAGGCACACTACCTACAAGAAACTCACTATCTATAGAACTTACAAAAGGTAATCAGGTGTTTGAACTAAAGAGAAACATCTACAAATCCAAGAGTTTAGGCACAATACACTGATCTGATATACTTCATTCTTCCTCTATTTTAATGTTGTTGTTCTGTCACATACTGGACTTGAATTGCAACTCTCACACTTATCCCTACTTTTCTTCACACTTTATTTCATCACTTGTTCACCACACACACCTACATACTAGAATCCATCTAGTATATATATCCGCATCAAGGATTTCATCAATTTTCTAGTCGGCAATAAGAACACTCAAGATATTTGTAATTTATTGATCTGTCAGCTAAATCCATGCTTGATTTGTGATGCGTATCAAAAATATAGGCATAGAAGTCATTAATCATGTCGACCAACAATATATAATCCCACATATTACTTAATCAACACCTTTTACTCATCTGGATTGAAGTCTAATATTCTATCAGTCAGTTCTTCCTCTATCTACTCTACCTGATTGGAACCCAACACTTAGATGCTCATATCTTTTCCTTGATTTATAACTGGAGGATAAATCTCTGAAGTACAGTAGTCATGGTACCCCTCTTGACTTTCCCAAGTCCACAACTTACTGAGTTACACCATCTAAGAGATCCAGACCTGATTGTCATACCTTGTTACATACTCTATTCTTGTTCACCAGACTAAAACAATCTTCAATCTAACTTCTGGTATAGACATATTATGTACTGTAGATGTGTGGGATAGACTTTGTTGCCATAAATGACAACACTTATGAAGCCACACAATGTCTCTTGCCAACAGTCACACGCCCCATTCCAATGAGGTTGCCTATTCCCAAGTTGGGCAATGACAGATGGTCTTACGCATCTTACGATTGTCGTATAATCCTTCATAAATGATAGCTCTTATAGCTGTAAGAGAATCTATCATAACTACCTAAAAATAGTATATTCTATTTACAACACATCATCACCCTCCTTGGGGCACCCAAAGATGCCTTCTTCTAAGATGCATTGTGACACATGTCTTCACCTATCATAGAACCTTCCATTTATGACTTTTACGCGTCATAGATTCTATCATAGGAATCTGTCATAACTGTTTCAGTCAAGATTCACTTACACACTAGTCAAAGTGTTGACACATGGAAAAATACCTCTACCACCAAGTAGGATGCCTATCTCCTCATGTGAGAACAAAATTACATGTGGTCACCTTCCACGTAGGATGACACATCATCGTGCCAACTCCCACAAGATGACGAAATAGGACTTGCATCTAAAATACATTAATAGGCAATAAATAAATACATACAATTAATTAATACAAGGAATTACCAAGGTTGAGACACCTTAATTACCAACATTCTCCCACTTGTTGAACACCTTGTAAGAGCCAATGGAAATGACATGATTTAACTGCTATAGGATGAGAGGCCCATAGACTCTGAACACCATCTAAACTTGTATGTGCCCACTGGTTTCATCAATGCATCTACAACATTCCTCAAAGTGTCTACCTTCTCCAAATTCACCTTCCCATCCTCTACCATGTCTCGCACAAAATAAAATTGTACGTCCATGCTTTGTTCTAGCATGGAAAGTTGGATTCTTTGCTAGACAAATCGTACTCTGACTGTCACAACAAATCGTAATCTATCCTACATCAACACCAATATCTGAACACAATCTCTTAAGCCAAATGGCTTCCTTGCAAGCATGAGTTGCTGCCATATACTCAACTTCTATCATGGACAAAGTGACCACATGTTGCCACTTACTCATCCAACTAATTGCACTACCAAACATAGTAAACATGTAAGCATTGGTGGATCTCCTGTTGTCAATGTCACCCACCCAATCAGAATCCACAAATCCATGAATACAAATAGAATGCAGAGGTCCTATAGGATTAACATGATAGCATATGAAATACTTGGAAGTACCCCTCAAATATTTGAATACTCTCTTTACTGCATCCCAATGTACCCATCCAATATTAGCCATAAATCGACTAAGGACTCCCACTACTTGGGCAATATTTGGTCTTGTGTAGACCATGGCATACATCAAACTTCCAACAACACTAGCATAAGGTACTCTGCTCATGTCCTCCACCTCAAAATGAGATTTTAGACAATCATTAATAGATAACTTTTTCCCCAATGAAATAGGAACAAATAATGGTCTACAATTTGCCATGTTGAACCTATCCAACACGGTCTTCACATACTTACTCTAGCTTAACCAATGTTTTTTGTTAGCTCTGTCTCTTCTAATTTCCATTCCCAGAATATACCTGGCTACCCCTAGATTTTTCATCTCAAACTGTGCTAACAACTAAGACTTCAAATCAGAAATCATATTCTTACCATTCCCAATTAACAACATATCGTCAACATACAATGCAATAATGAGAATGTGATCATTGTCAAATTTATAATACACACAATAATATGATTTTGATCTCATAAATCCAATCGACAACTCAAAGGCATCAAACTTCAGATACCATATCCTAGGAGACTGCTTCAAACCATACAAAGACTTTTTCAACTTGCAAACCAAATTTTATTTACCTTTCTCTATGTAATGCTCTAGTTGTGACATGTAAATCTCTTCCTCCAAATCACCATGAAGGAATGTTGTCTTCACATCCATCTGCTCCACCTCTAAGTCATAACTTGTTGCAAGAGATAACATGAACCAAATAGATGTTAGCTTTGTAACAGGAGAGAAAATTTCACCATAATCAATTCTCTCCACTTGTGAGTACCCCTTCGCATCCAATCTAGACTTATACTTTTCAACACTGCCATTTGCACCAAATTTCTTCTTAAACATCCATTTACATCCAACAGGTTTCCATCCTTTAGGAAAAGGCACCGAGTTTGAAGTTTTATTCTTCTACAAAGAAGCCATCTCATCTTCCATGGCCTCCTTCCAAGAACCTGCATCTTTCATGCCCATAGCCTCTGTCACAGTTCTAGGCTCATTAGTGTTAGTAAGCAAGGCAAAAAGCACAACTAGAATCAAGCAATGAATAACCAAACCTATCAGGTTGCTTCCTTGTTTGTGTAGACCTCCTCAAAGGCTGAGGTTGAGGTTCTACTTCTTCTTTTGAACTTTCAAAGCTACTAGAGCTCTCCTCATCATCAGGTCTCATAGGGTCTGACGGTTCAGTCTTCTCAGGGGTAGAAGGAAACTAAACCACATCCTCTTTCTTTTCTATTTCCTTTGGCTATAGAACAATGGGAGAACATGTTAGCTCTCTAAAAATAACACTTCTACTACACAACACTTTTTTAGCCACAAGATCCAAAAGCTTGTATCCTTTCACACCAACACCATAGCCAATTAAAATACACTTAACAACCTTGTTCTCTAATTTAGACCTTTTCTCCCTAGGCACATGTGCATATGCCTCACAACCAAAAACACAAAGATGTCTAACTAAAGGCTTCTTACCAGACCACACCTCCATAGGTGTATTACCAACAAGAGATGATGTAGGAGACATGTTTACTAGGTAGTAAGTAGTGGCTATAGCTTTAGACCAAAAATTTTGTTCGAGGCTTGCTCCACTAAGCATACTCCTAGCCTTCTCCATCGGTGTCCTATTCATTCTCTCTCCAACTTCATTTTGTTGCGGGGTGTATGGAGTTGTCTTATGTCTTTCAATCCCTTGCTCTTTACAATCAAACTTTGTTGAACAAAACTCACCGCCATTGTTAGTCCTCAAGCACTTAATCTTTTTACTAGTCTGATTCTCAACAAAAGATTTAAACTCTTTGAACCAACTAAAGACTTAGACTTGCTTCTAAGAAAATAAATCCATTTCCTTCTACTATAATCATCTATGAAAGATACAAAATATATAGATTTGGAAATTGAAGGAACACTAACAGGACCAAACACATCAGAATGAATAAGGTCCAACACACTAGAAGACTTGTGAGAACTAGAGTAAAACTGAACACGGTTTTGCTTTCCATATATACAATGTTTGTCAAAGTCAAACTCAAGATTACAATCATTTAACCCCTCAACGAGGTTTTTATTTTTCAGGGTTCAAAGACCCTTCTCAATAACATTATCTTTTTAGTTGGAAGCTTAACTTCCAAAGCATGAGCACCCTTGGGTACCCAAAATGTACTATCATCAGAATTTGATACAATAGACTTTTTCACTGCCAGTTCCAATGGTGGGGATGAAGTGACTGCAACTCTTTTCTTCGAGTTAGAAGAACTATTGCACTAAGAAGTGCATGCCTCCAACTGAAATAGAGTACCTCTCTAAATACCCTTCACAAGCACCATAGATCCTCTAGTCATCTTGCATCCATCCTTCGAAAAGACAACTTGCATCATTCAAATTACTTACAAAAAGTAGGTTTTGTGCCAATCCTGGGATTTACATGACCCTAGAGATCCCCTTTACTCATCCATTAGGGAATCGGATTGAGAATATTCCATGACAAACAATCTTTAGATGAGAATCGTCACCTAGGTACACTCTTCCACCATTGAACTCTTCATACTTTGTGAACCAGCTTCGATGCAAGGTCATGTGGAATGATGTAACAGAATCAATCAACCACACATCGTCAGATGCATGGGTGGCTAGGGCTGTGATGAAGGCATCACCATCATCTTGTGACTTGTCAGAATCTGAATCTGGGACATTCTTCTTTTTTTTATTTTCCTCTTTGCATTCCTTTCAGAAATGTCCAGTTTTACCATAGTTCCAACAAAGAGCCTTGGACTTTCTAGGAGATTTGAATCTCCCATGAGATTTGGATCTACCCTTCTCATCTTTTTGGTCCTTTCCCCTTTCTCCTTGGGTCTTTCACGAACTGTAAGAGCTTCTTTGGCTGCTTTAGAGGACTTTCTCCACATCTCTTCAGATAATAGTGAAGATACCACTTCATCCATTTTGAAAGTGGATGTGGTGCTCGCAATAGCCGTAACAAGATGATCCCATGAGTCTGGCAAAGAACAAAGCAAGGTCATACAATGATCCTCCTCCTCCATCTTCACACCAACAGAAGTTAATTATGTAACTAACATGTTGAAAGCATTTAGGTGATTTGTAACAGATCCTCCATCCTCCATCCTAAGAGAATACAACTTCTTTCTCAGAAAAAGCTTGTTCACTAGGGATTTGTCCTGATAAACATCTCCTAGCGTCTTCCAAAGATCTTTCGTGGTCTTCTCCTCATGGACATTTAACAGGACAGAGTCATCTAGATTGATTCTTATAAGACCCTTAGCCTTCCGATCTTTGAGATCCCAATTAGCTTGTGCCATTGTAGTTGGTTTTACACCAGAAATGGTTTCCCATAGGTCTCAATCAACAAGCATGTCTTCCATCTTAAGTTTCCATAACTCAAAATTTGTGTCATTAAACTTCTCCACCTCTAATCTTCTAGATGTGCCTACCATCTCCTTCCTACAAAAAGATTATAGAATACTCTACGCATACTCCCACTCAACCTAAGATTAGCTCAAAAAACCCCTACCTAGAAGCTAGAACCAAAACTGGCCAGGCTCTAATACCAACTGAAAGGAAGCTAGGTGTGCGGAAAATGCTTCCTACACTAATCTAAAGAGGAGAAATGAGTGCAAATTCATTTTAATCTTTATAGTTATAGCAATGTTAGCTTAATAATAGATATATTGCAACACTACACAACACACGAATGTAAGACAAAAGAAAGAGAGACAAGATATAACACGGGGAAAACCCTTACGGGTGAAAAACCCCACACTCCAAAACCTACACAATGTATTATCAAAACAACAAAGTTTACAACACACTTGCAATGCAAGTCTTTACAAGAGTCTTCGACACTCATATCTAGAAACAATCCAATAGCATAACAGTACCTATCAATCATATAATACATCTCCACTCCAAGCACCTACTTAAATAGAAGTTTACAAGGCAAAAATGTACTTTCCTTGAGATGGGCATCCAACTTGGCCTCATCGCCCAAAATCCATGCCTAGGGATACTTGTCCAACACTGAAGCATGGTCATGAGACTTGTCACATCACCCCATCCCAATGAGGTCACCTATTCCAAAGTTGGGCAATGACAAATGCTCTTATGCATCTTACAACTATCATAAAATTCATCATAACTGATAGCTCTTACAGTTGTAAGAGAATATATCATAACTGCCTAAAAATAGCATATTCTACTTACAATACATCATCACCCTCCTTGGAGCACCCAAAGATTCCTTCTTCCAAGATGACTTGCGACACATGTCTTCACCTATCATAGAACCTTCCATTTACGACTCTTACATGTCATAGATTTTGTCATAGGAATCTGTCATAACCGTTTCGGTCAAGATTCACTTACACACTAGTCAAAGTGCCGACACATGATGAAATACCTCTACCACTAAGTGGGACACCTATCTCCTCATGTGAGGACAAAATTACATGTGGTCACCTTCCATGTAGGATGACACATCACCTTGCCAACTCCCACAAGATGACGAAATAGGACTTGCATCCAAAATACATTAATAGGTAATAAATAAATACATATAATTAACTAATACAATGAATTACCAAGGTTGAGACACCTTAATTCCCAACACCATACATAGCTTTAGTGGACATCTTGTACTTCACTTTCCCTTTTGTGCATATGGTTGGATAGAGCTTTTATTTTTCTTAAGAGAATGCATACCTAAGATGATCACATATGGATGATGCAATTTGTTTTTGTCTTTTTTAGAATATATATATGAATGCAGGTGATGATATGCAGATGCAAGAACACAAGCAATGCTGAAATGAAACTTTTACTTCTATGGAATGCCATGAGTTATGACATTGACTTTATTGCTTTGAGACTCTTTTTTTCATTTTGGTATGAGTGCAATGTGGAACAAATGATAGGACTACTCTTAAGTACGGTTTTCAATTCAGGGGATTGCGAGTTGTCCTGATATAAGAGACCTATTCAAGGTTGTGAGATAGGATTTAAAAACTCAAGCGGGGAGTGGGAGTGAAAATGGAGTGCTTCTGATTTTTGGCTTTGCTAAAGGCTAAACATTGATCCTTATCTAGATAAGACAATCAGACAAGCTTTCAACTTAGACAAGAAACAAATTTTATTGGTATTCACTAGACTTAGATCATAGATGGCAAGCAAGGTAGACCCAAGGTAAAGAATAAATGGGAAAGACCAAGGGTCCCTTGGTAGAAGATGACCCTAGAGACTACTAAACTCTTCAGTTTTGCTCAGCTAGTGTGTGTGTGTGCTTTGTACCTTTCTTTCTCTGTTAGAATGTCACCCTTGAAGTTTCGAGCTTAGACTCATCTCCACCAAAGAGTACGGACATTCAACAATCTTTTCTCTTTCACTCTTTTTTTGTATCTCTCTTTTTTTTTCTTTTTCACCTTTTTTTGTATTTTTCTCACTTGATTTTTCTCATTTTTTTGGATTTTGACTTTTTAAGAAATAAATATTTTTGGAACTCTTGATTTGTGATACTTTGACCTCTTAATTATCACTTTTCAATACTCTTATTTTGATCACTCATTTTTTTATTCACTCAGATTTTAGATTGCTTCCTTCAGAGTTTTGATCTTCCTAACATTTTTGGCCAGGAAAGATAAGGGGTTGAGCGCCACCTAAAGTTTTTGTATTCTATTTGGACTTCTCTACTACTAGGGAAGAATCAGGAAGGTCTAGTTTCAAGCTTCCTTTGAACACTATAGGTTTGAATACTAACTTTGTTTAGACCTAACATCTTGACTTATTAAGATTGGGATCAGTGTAAAGCTAAGAGCTTGGCTTTGATTAGATTCACTGGGAATGAAAAGGGGATAATGGCGATTGTGAAAAATGGGGAATCTCTAGGTCCTAAAAGGATGACGTATATCTAAGAAACCTTAGACTCCTTACTGAAATGAAAATAGTACAAGAGTGAGTCATTCACTGTAATGCAAGATGAATAGAATGAAACTAAAATGCAAGAAACAAATTCTTTTTGACATTTTTCTTTTTTATATTTTTTTTGTATTTTTATGTTTCATGATTTTTTTTTATTTTTATGAGATGCTAAAATCTTCTCCTTCCATAATGCACAAGAGGTAGCGTTATTTTTGACGTTTTCATTAACTATGTGTGGACCTATCCAATTTGGTCTAAACTTCACTTGAAAGTATTTGCAAGGAGAGTCGAAGACTTGGTGTAAAAATGTATTTGTATTTAGTGAAGGGTTTCGTGTACTCACATGTTTCATTGTTTGATGATTTTCCTTCTATCTTTATCATTTTATATTTTTGTTGAGTTCTCAGGTTTGTTTTGAAATTTGGAGGGGCAATTGGAGTTGGTGTTGACTCTCCTAGTTTTTGTGTTAGTTTTGGTTCTTCTTCTTTATTCTTGATTTCAATCATATGAATGTTTTTGTCTGGTTTGATTGAAATGGCTACTAAATTGAATGGAGCATAAGACTTTGTTGAGTGGGGATCAAAGGGGAATTCTCCTGTTGCCCCCTTCCTATAGACTTCAAGGTCTTGGCTATGTTTGCAATTTGTTTTGATGTCTCTCCTTTTTCAAAAGTGTTGATTTTTGGGTCACTAGTGGTTTCCATGGACTTTCCCTTCTTTTTGATTTGTTCAACTCTATAAAGGCTGAAAGGATCAGGATCTCCTTTGATGACGTGGGTTTGTTCCATGTACAAGAAGTGTAATTCTTGAAATAATGTGGAGGGAATAGCCCTCATCCTACAGATCCAAGGTCTTCCTAGGATCATGTTGTAAGTGGTTTTTTTCATTGATGACATAAAATTCAGTTGGGAGGGTTTTGGGACCCAATGTGATTTGAAGATTGACCTTACCCATGATTTGAATGTTTGGGTTATCATGAATTCTAAGGATGGAAGTTTGTTTTGTGATTAGAGTTTTGTCATAACCCATTCTTTGAAGAAGCGAAAAGGAGACCATATTGATTGTAGACCCATCATCAATCATTACACGTTTAATGGAATAGTCTTGGACTTGGACTATCAAATGGAGGGGGAGATCACCATCCTTGGCTGTCATTGTCTAAGGGTAACTTTTCAAAATCAAATGTTGAAGAACACTTTTCGTTTGGAGTGTTTTGAACTATATGGCCTAGATCTAATGCTTTGTGGAGAGCATTCTTGTGTGTAGGAGAACTCTTGATAAGCTCTAGCATGTGAGAAAAATTTGAATTGTTGGTGTCATTTGGTTGTTTTGGTCCTTGTATGACACAAATTTCTTGATCTTTATCTAATTGCACAAGGCCTAAGGTGTTTTGATCAAAGGTGTTGGGACTAAGTTCTTCATCTTGTGAGAATGTGTCCATGAATGCTTTTTGTTGAAGATTTGGGAGGTTTGATATGAAGCGATGATATCCCAACATGACTTGATATCATGCCCCCTTCTCTTGTGAATGAGAAATATTTATCATGATTGTGATCTTGAGGTTTATGATGATTGTTGTATGAATGTTGGTTGATTTTTGGGGGATAGTTGTTGACATTTTGGTTCCCCAAATTTGTATGACTATCGTAGTCACAATTGTAGTTCCCTAATGGTGAGGTGTTTGTTGATCCAGCTATGTCTTGATCATTTGTCCAAGATTTGTTATTTGTATCATGGTTTATCAACCTTCCATTAGAATCATACTCCCTTCTTTCACTATCAATAGCAACTTGGTCAATTCTAAGGGCACTTTCAAGTGCTTCTTCATATGATTTATAAGGGAGTTTTTGGACTTGTTCTAGTATGTCATTGTTGAGAGAATGTAAGAAGAGATCATAAAGATCTCTATGATCCATGTTTGGTGCACTAGTTGAAGAATAGAGAACTTTCCTCTATCATGTGATAAAATGTGCAACTAACTCATTGGCTTCTTGTTTGATTGTTAAAAATTCTCGTATACCTATCTTGACCATTTTTTTATGTCAAAGGAAGCCACAAATTGATCGATGAGTTGCCTAAAGAGTGGATTGATGCTTCTGGAAGTTGTTAGTACCAATCTAGAGAGATACCCTCTAAAGTTTTTGGAAAATCTTTGCTACCACCCCATCCCAAGGAAGGAGTTCTCGCTCTACCATGATGTAAGCTTTGATATGAGAGTTGGGATCACCCTCTCCTTTAAATTTTGGAAGCTCAGGGAGAGGCCGTGGTAGTATAACCTGAAGAATGTTGTAGTCAAGAGGCTCCTTTAAATACTCAAGGTATGTTCCTAGGAGGGAGTTATGTGTAGAGGATTTTGTTCCTCCAAATATTAGCCCTTCAAGTGGAGCTTGTTGTATTTGTTGAAAGGGTATGCTATATTGTTGACATCCTAAAAATGCTAGATGACTAGCTGGCATCATCTTTATGTTTTGAATATTGGGTGGGATCATTTGTGGTTGATCTTGTGTCATAGGAATCCCACCTATTTGATTGAGACATGTCATGTTCGATTGTGAGGGCAAGGGAGGCCTGAATGCTTTGTTATGTGTTTTATATGAATGGGAGTTTAGATGAGGGGTACTTTTTGTTGCCGCCTGGTTTGATTTGATTTCAACAATGAAATGATTTCCATGTGCCCTAGGTTTTTCTGAAATGTTATTTTGGTGAGATTGCTCAACACTCCTAGTCTCAAGGGTCTTGATTCTTTGGACCAAACTTTCTATAAGGTCTGTGAGTGAGGATTCCTTTGTTTTTTGAGTTTTACAACCTTGAGATGGATTGCTATGCATTCGGGTTTGAGAGACCCTATTTGTTCTTTTTGATGACATTTCACATGTTGTGGACCTTTTATCTTGATGTATCATGTGGAGTGATTTTTGTACCTCCTGAGCTTCTTGTAAGTTCTTTTCTTGACAACATATTTCATTGTCCATTTCAATGGCCACTTTTCTATGGCTTGTTATGGGTTGATAATATTTAGATTGAATGTTCACATATTGTGTATTGATTTGGTCAAAGTTGTGGGGATTTTGTTGGATCCCTTTTGGATTTGAAATTTTACTCGATGAGACATTCCCTTGGAATTTTTGCATGAAACATCATGAAATGAATAAAAATGTGAAAGAATCCATCTTAAAAGGATTTGTTCAAGCAATAGAAACACAAAGTGGTTCTATTAAATTTTTTTGTTGTTCACGTCAAGTTCACCAAAATATCTATGCTCAAAATCGTGACTCCGATTGCCTGGGGCTATCAGATCAGATTTTAGTATGCACACAGACCCTTCTCTTCTTGCCATGGGCCAATCTACCATGTCACTCTCGATCACATGGAAGTAACCAATCGAGAGGAGGTGAGACAAGGCGGGGGTCTGGCTCATTGGAGAACTGGACTTCGCGGAGAGGGGTGGCAAGTACTATGGCCTTTGTTGTTGTGTGCTAAGTTGAATGTTTCGTTTGATTGAAGTTGTAGTTGAGATAACCCTATGACCCAAAGGGTCACTAGATTCTCTTCTCCTGTTGGGGTTTCTTAGATACCACCTCTATGTGGGTAAGCAGTTTTTTTTAATTATGTCCTCTTGTCTCTCAATGCATTGGATGAGTTCTTGTTGTATTTGGAGTTGTCTAGTTTCTGTTGGCAAGAGACACTGTGTGGCCTTGTGAGTGTTGCCATTGATGGCAACAAACTCTATCCCACACATCTACAACACATAGTATGCCTCTACCAGAAGTTAGATTGAAGATTGTTTTGGTTTGATGAACAAGAACAGAGCATGTAGCAAGGTCCGACAAACAGGTCCGGATCTCTTAGATGGTGTAACTTAGCAAGTTATAGAATTGGACAACTCAAGAACAGTATCATGACTACTATATTCTAGAGATTGAGCCTCCAGTGGTAAAACATGAAAAGATATGAGCATCTGAGTGTTGGGTTATAGACAGGCAGAGCAGACTGAGGAAGAACTGACCGACAGAGTATCAGACTTCAATCCAGATGAGTAATTGATATTGATCAAGCTATTTGAGGGATCATACATTGTTGGGTGATATGATTAATGAATTCAATACCTATGCTCTTGATATGTGCCACAAATCAAGCATGGATTCAGTCGACTGATTATTAACTTGTAAATATCTTGAATATTCCGGTTGCCGACTAGAAAGTTGTTGAAATCCTTGGTGCGGATATATATACCAGATGGATTCCAATGTGAAGGTGTGTGTGTGTGTGTGTGTACAGATGTGATGAAATAAGGTGTGAAGAAAGGTAGAGATAAGTGTGGAAGCAGCAATACAAGTTTGGTATGTGACAGAGCAGCAGCACTAGAGTAGAGAAAGAATGAAGTACATTAGATCAGTATATTGAGCCTAACCAGAACTGAACTTTAGCATATATGGATTCCTCTCATCAGTTCAAACACCTAGTTACCCTCTATAAACTTTGTAGATAGTAAGTCTCTTGTAGGCAGTGTGCCTCTTGTGAGCAGTGTGCTCGGGCAATGAGCCCTAATTGGCAAGTGCCATTTTGTACTTCTTATTCTTTTAATAGAGAATACAATCTTGGGTTAGTCACTTCGTTGTTTTTCCCTTAACAAGGTTTTCTACATAAAAATCCTTGTGTTATGTTTGATGATTTTATTTCAGTTCTTATGATCATGTATGCTTATATGTTTTGATTCTACACTAATTATTAAAGGAGAAAATAAAGTTAAGATATTTGAGATAACTGATTCACCCCCCTCTCAGTTATCTACCTTATTTCCAACAATTGGTATTAGAGCTAAGTTCTTATAAATAGAGCCTAACAACTTGAGGAAGATCTGGGAATCTCAATGGATATGTATGGTATGAGGGAACAACTTCAGTTTGCCCTAGATGATCTTGAACAATCCCACTCTAAAGTCAATAACTTGAGAGAAAGACTCAAACAAGATGATGATTTCATAAATGAGCTAAAAGAAAAATTGAGTATCTCTGTGAAAAAGAGAAAGGAACTACTTCAAAAATTAGCAAGTCAGAGTGAAGCCAATGATAGTAATGAAGATCTGGATGAGAAAAACAAGCTATGTGAGAAGCTATCAAAAGAAATCATTATGGTAAGACATGAGATGGAATCAGGGGTTATGAGATTCGCCCAAGAAATTGAAGAGAAAAGGAAAATTGAAGATAATCTAAAACAATCTCTCAAGGAGAAGATACAGGACTGCCACAAAATGGACAGAATAATCAGGCATCTTGAATCTAATCTTGAAGAAGCTAGAGATAATGAAGAACAACTTGAGAATCAGATAGACACTCTTAAACAAAATATTCAAACAATAAATGAATACAAAGATAAATTCAAGATAAGCTCAACTAAACTTGAAGTTCTTCTTGAAATCCAAAAGAGAGTAGATGACAAACATGGCTTGGGATATGAGAAAGGTGAAAGTTCTGGATCCGGTCAGAAGAATTTTGGATAAGGAAATCAAAGAAACATGCCTAGAAGACCTCTGGTAAGGCAACCAAATGCTCAAAGATATCCATCCTTCAATGGATGCTGCTTCAATTGCAACAACTTCAGTCATAAAGCAACTCAGTGTAGAAGGAGAATGAATTAGACCAATCCATCCTTCTCTAGACAATGTTTCAACTGCAAAAGGTATGGTCACAAATCTCATGAATGCAAAAATATGCAAACAAACAATTCATTCAATGGTAGATTCTTTGCATGCAATAGAATGGGACATATGGCTAATCAATGCAGATCAAGAAGATATCAGTCAAATATGCAAAGAAATGTTGTTTGTTACAATTGCAATAGATTTGGTCATATTGCCAAATTCTGCAGAAGTAAAAATTAGGATAAAAAAGGTCCGGTGCATCATAATCAAAATCAAGACAAGGGAAAAGGCAAGGTGAATGCAGATGAAGTTTAGAGGGAGATGAGCAAGATTTGGGTGAAGAATAGTGTAGAAAATGCTAGGGATGGATCCGCACCAGAATCTGGTGCTGATATTCCTTCCAAAAACTGAACAGATGAGCTCTAGCTCAAGGGGAGTCATAGAAAATTAAATTCCCCTAGCCAGTTAATTGGTGCCTAAATTTGGCACATGGAATGTTGCGGATTAAAGGGTTCTTAGAGAAATATCCAAATAACCCTTGGTAAAAATATGAAAGATCTACATAGAGTTTTGTAAAAGTTTAATCATCCAAGATTGATCCTGTTTGATAGCCATCTGGTAAAGTAGGATCTTCATAGACAGATCTGGTATGATTCAAAATTGAAATATCCTGATCTGTGGATTCATGGCATGATTAGAGGAAAGAAGATACATTGTCAATTATCACTAAAAATGATTCTAAGTGCATCTTAGTGATTCAAAAAGATCTCTCTCAAAACAAGGCAACTGGATGACTTAAGTTGTGCATTTATTACAAAAGGAAATTAGGGTTTGCGTAGAGATAAAAAAGTTCATTCACTTATTATTCGCACATTTGCTTTCAAGAAGAAGAACAAGAAGAGCTTTGCATCAAGTGTCTACAACTCTCTCAAAGATCATAATCCAATTCAACCAGTGATTTGTTCCAGCTCTTACTTCAAACCCTGAAGCATAAAAAGGTACTTCCATTCTGAAAATCTCTCTCTGAATCTTTTGCAAAATGGCTACTCTGAGGGTTGTTAAGATCTCTGATAGGCCGTACCCAAAATTCAAGAAACACACCTATAAATCCCTAGAAGTTGATCCATTAGGTGCTTTTTATAGCATTCTGCATGGGGTACTACACGTAGAAGATGTTAGGGTTTACATCCACACCAATATTGAGGAATTTGGAGAATCTAAGTTGATGGATATCTATCATAAACAGTTAATAGATGAAAGTTTTAAACTCAAACCTCAATACAAGGCCCTCCAGGATAAGCACTTTGGACATTGCATCTACTTTCCCTATTTTGCAGAAGATGATTGGGTTTGGTATGTTCTTAGCAGAATACATGACAATTTCATGTGGTTAATGAAGCATTTTAAGATAACAAAAGATGCCATTAGGGCAGTAACTAGACTGTACTCATCCAGTGGGTTGCTTGCAATCAAATCAATCAAGAATTAGACAGTAAGTGAAGCTATCGGATCTAAGTTTGATAAGAGAGCAATAACCATAGAAGACATCACAGATCCGAATGTCAAGTTTTCTTCAATGATAATTGGATATAAGATCTATCATTCTAGTAGGGAGAACTGTGTGTCTAGGACTGCAATATACATAGCATATCAGATGTTGAGGGAGAATGCAGACTATGACCTATGTGATCTTCTTTTAAGCCAACTATTAGAAAACCTGCAGAAGATCAAGAAGGATAAGAACTTATTCAAGTATGGTTGTTTAATACTGTGTCTTTTCTTCTACTACATGAATGAGCTGCCTGGATCAAGTGGTTGGGTATGGCAAAATGACAGACCAGTTGCCGTACATATTAGAGACTATATATATGGACTTGGTGATACTAAGGCTCAAAGCACAACACTCTAGGGATACTTCAAGAACTTCCAAAGTATGATGCAAGCCAGAGAAAGGATACCTCAATCCATAGTAGAAAAATTAAAAGATACAGTGTGTTTTATGGTAGATACTGATCAATGCCTAATGGAGGAAATTGAGCCTAGAACCATTTGGATAATGCCAATCGGATATGAGGTCAATGAGAAAATATTGGAGCTGCACATTCAACACTTGCTAAGTTAGCCTAAGGACCCTAAGGTAGAAAGGTTTGGAACCTTTAAAGAACTAAGTGTAAAAATTCATGTTGAATTGATACAACCAGAGATAAAAAGGAAGGTTAGAAAGGAAGTAGAGGAAATTACCAAAAGATATGGCATATCAAAAGAGGCAATTGATGTAAACAGAGAGAAAATAGAAAGAGTTGAGAAAGAGAAACAAGAAACAGAAAAAGGAAGTGTTCTGGTACAAGCCTCCTCCCGAACTAGATCCTCAAAGAGCTCTGCACCTACCACTCCAAAGAGCTCAAAAGCCACCAAACCAAAAGTCAAGACATCTAGAAAAGGAGAAAAGAGAATGAAAATAATAGCCACAAGGTCTTACACAAGTCACAAGGATGATGAAGAAATAGAATCTGATGAGGAGATTAAGAAAATGAAGAAGAAGAAAACATCCGAGGAATCCTTTGCCGGTAAAAACAAAGAAGAAGAGGCAGAAGAATTTGTTAAAAATCCCACTCTTTCCATTAATGATATCATCAAGCCAGTCACTATGGATGGGAATCTGCAACCAGTAACAAAATTTTATGATGAGTATAGTGATACTAACAAGAGGATCTTGGAAGATACTACAATCAAGTACCTGAATATCTATAATAAAGAATTCATTGAAATCATTTCATTAATTCCCAAAATTCTAGAGAAAGTACTTGAAATTAGAAATAGAATGCCAAGGTAAAGGACTTAGAGATCTAAGAACATATTACAATTCAGCTCTATCCTTCCATTACTCCAAAGCAAATGAACATGATCTTTAAGGACTACAAGGATGAGTTCCGAAGCAAAGAAAGAATGAACAAACTTATGCTTGGAGAGACTGATTAGGTAGCAAGAGAAACACAAGACATCCTCTAGAATGCCTTCAAAAGATTCAATCTTCCTATTATAGAGGAAATAGATGAAGAACCTTCTACCATGGATGACAAAGGATTAAATACATCAAAAGAAGAATCTATTGAGAAAAATGTAGAAGGGTCAAAAGAGATAGATGAGGAGAAGTCTAAAGACTTGGATTCCTCTATTCTAGAAGAGGAAGTTCATGAAGAAGTTAACATCTCTCCTCCAGATCCTACTATAGACATTTCAGATTCAGGAACTGAAGGAGAAGGAAGAAAAGAGGAGAAAGTGAGTCAAGAAGAGGAGGTAAAGGGAAGAGAAGAAGAACAAATAGAGAAGATCTCTGATGAGAGTTCTGAGATCCCAAAAGAAAATAAGACTCAGTCTTTGGCAAGAGACACTATAGAGGCAGTGAAGAATTTCTTGAACAAAGAGATGATGGAGATAGATGAACTAGAACTATTCCAAGGACCACTAAATTTTGATTCCCTCTCTCTGGTCTTGACAATGAAAATAGCATCTTTTGCTCAATCCACGGCAAAAGAAAAACTTCTGAAGTCTCACATGGAAGACTCTGAGCTGTTAGAGATTGCATCTAGTATGCTAGAGAAGATCATGCCATCTTTTTAAAAGGATCCTTCAGCCTTTCCATCTGGTAATTTGAAATCTCTGGTAAACTTTGTTAGCACTCATTTTGATTCCTTAGAGAAATTAGCAGAAGAAAAGGTTCGGAAAGAGTTTTTGGGAAAGAGATTCACTTAAGTACAGGGACTCATTACTAATGATAGGAGGGCCCTAGATATTGGGATAAAGAGACTTGAAAATGCTCTTAAAGATGGTGGGGACTTGTACAAATTTTGTCTATCTTGGTCTAAAGTGACAGAGGATATTGAAAAGAAGGTGAAAGAACAAGAAGGTAAACTGTCAAGTTTATCTCAGAATTTTAATCCCCTCACTACATCCATAATGAATCAATAATGCCAGGTTATTGCCATTATAAATGAAATAAAGAGGCTGGATAAAGAGAAGAAGAATATAATAAGCAGGATGAGTGAACTTAGAGGGATAATTATCCCTAAGTTAGAGGCAATGCATGAGGCCTTAATAGATGCTTAGACCATAGCCTAGACCAGTGATCTGGTAGATCTAAGAAGGGTAGAAGCATATGCATTTTTGTTGAGTGGTCACATCTCCATTTTGGACAGGATGAAGTAGAGCTGGGAAACATAATTTGTACAGTTGAAGACCACTTTTGCGGATATACTTAAGTATATGTAAGTATAACATGTATATATACTTATGCAATTATGTATAGGTTGATTTTTGCAAATTTTGGTTTGCAGATTCCATCCTTTTCCATTGATGTCAAAGGGGGAGTGAGGAGTAGTGAAAAATGTGGAAACCATCTAAGGGGGAGCTCTGCTAAAATAGTGCATAAGACAGAGCATTAGCCAAGGGGGAGTTTGTTGTGACACTTAGTCATTTTTCACTAAGTGTTGCTATCAATGCCAAAGGGGGAGATTGTTGGCAAGAGACACTATGTGGCTTCATGAGTGTTGTCATTGATGGCAACAAATTCTATCCCACACATCCGTAGCACATAGTATGCCTCTACTGGAAGTCAGATTGAAGATTGTTTTGGTCCGATGAACAAGAACAGAGCATGTAGCAAGGTCCGAAAAATAGGTCCAGGTCTCTCAGATGGTGTAACTCAGTAAGTTGCAGACTTGGACAAGTCAAGAGGAGTATTATGACTACTATATTCCATAGATTGAGCCTCCAGTGATAAAACATGAAAAGATATGAGCATCTGAGTGTTGGGTTGCAGACAAACAAAGTAGAATGAGGAAGAACTAACTGGTAGAGTATAAGACTTCAATCTGGATGAGTAATTGATGTTGATTAAGCTATTTGAGGGATCATACATTGTTGGCCGATATGATTGATGACTTCAATACCTATTCTCTTGATATGCCCACAAATAAAGCATGGATTCAGCTGACTGATTAGTAATTTGTAAATATCTTGAATATTTCGGTTGCCGACTAGAAAGTTGTTGAAATCCTTGGTGTGGATATATATACCAGATGGATTCCAGTGTGAAGGTGTGTGTGTATAGATGTGATGAAATAAGGTGCGAGGAAAGGTAGAGATAAGTGTGGAAGCAGCAATACAAGTCCAGTATGTGACAGAGCAGCAGCACTAGAGCAGAGAAAGTGTAGACACCCTAAAATGACCAAGTCATCGCATCACTTGCATTTTGTCATTTCTTCCTAATCACCTGCATTTCACACATTAATTAAATAATCTACTTATTTAATTAATTTCATCAAATTCTTCTAAATCACATACTTTCAACATTAATTAAATAAATTCTCTTTATTTAATTAATTAAATTAAATTCCTCTATTATTCTTCCACAATTAAATAATTTTTAATTATTTAATTAGATCATTGTCACCTTCCAAAATTCAAATCCACATTTTTTTTTAAAATGCCCCTGGTAAACTTTTTAACGTGACTGGCGACGCTGGTGCGACACGCCCTCCGGCTCCACACGAATGCTTTTGCCCGGAGCAATGAACCGGTGAGGCCACAACTGGGGGACCTCATCCCCTAGGAAGAACACTTCAAACCCGTGAGCTCATTGGCCCAGCGAAGACGTAAAGCCTTGCGAGCTTGTTGGCCCAGCGGGGGTTTGAACTCTGGTGGCCGCCACTACATCCTGAGCGACTTAACCACCGAACCATGCCATCATCGGCAAAATTCAAATCCACATTAATTGAATAAATCCAATTATTTAATTAATTCAACAAATTCCCTCTTATCTAAAATTAAATAATTCTTAATTATTTAATTAAATCAAAATTGTTCTTCCAAAATCATGCACAACAATTAAATAAATTTATTTATTTAATTTGCTTTTAAATCTTCTAAATTAAATAATTCTAATTATTTAATTACTTCTTCCAAAAATATCTTCTCTAAATTTAAATAAATCATTTATTTATTTAAATTGTTTTTTCTTCTAATTTGAGTTATCTCTAAAATAACTCAAGCTTTCTTACTCATCAATTAAATATTTCTATATTTAATAAAGCAAAATATCTTCTATTCTCATGCAAATCTCTTCTTCTTGTTTTAAATCACTTAACTGATTGCTTTATTCTTTTAATTGATTTATCTCTTCAGTTAACTCATTCTTCTATTCTTGATAGCTCCTCTCATGCAAAAGAAAGCAAGACACATGTCTTCTTCTCATTCGTTGCACATTCCTCAACTTATCTCCTCCATTGATTCTTCTGAATTATCTGGACCGTTGATCGATCTTCCTTGAAATCTATATAAACCCCCCTCATCTCCTTCATTGAGCCTCTCTCTTCGATCGTATTCTCAGGCATACTTAACAGCGCTTTGAACATACAAAATGTGTCGATTGAGCACTATCACGATCTTTTGACATTAATCTCTTGAGCACATACTTGCTTGTTGCAGCCATGGCTTTGCAACTTCATTGAGCATTCCACATTCAATCCAAAGGAAACAACACAGATTTCGGTAAAACTCTCTATTTCATTGAGTGATTATTTATGGCTTTTATTTAAATTAGTTTCCTTTATGTTATTGGGTTCTTTGGTTTTATTTAGTTTAGATTTAATCAATTTTTCCTCATACACATTCTGGCACGCCCGGTGGGACCCACTAATCCCTTTGTTTCTTTGAGAAATTTGTTTTTTTTTGGAAGTCACAGTACGGCACAGCACAAATGACACCCCACAGCACTCCTGGCAGGATATTTGCGCTCTTCTGCAGACACAGTCTGGCGCTCTTGGAGGCACTGCAGCGCTTTCGGCAGCGCAGCGCAGCGCTTTTGGCCTGACAGAAAGGCGCTTTTGGCAATATTCTACAGCGCTTTTGGCTAAATTAGGGTTTTGACTTTGTTCACTGTCTTGCAGGGTTTCCACGCTATCTATCCTATTAATTTATATGACAAGCTATTGTATTTGTCAAACAAACCTTTTTTTTTACTGGACATCCTAAGCTGATTTATTTAGAAGTACCTTTGATTTTTGTGTTAATCCTTGGTGTTGTTACAGCTTTTCAAGTTCTTTAAAGATTGCAGAACACAGATCTCTCAGCTATCATTTCTTAGATCAGTCAATCAATCATGGAATTTTACTTTAGATCTGATTATTTTGAAAAAGTTCCCTTTTTTGTGATATGAGACAGCGTGGCGCTTTTGGTTATATTGTCTCACGCTCTTGGTAACACAGTTCCATGCCTCCAGCTATTCTTCAGCGCTTCTGGTATTATTATATTGCGCTTCTGGTCTGCATCGCAGCGCCTTAGAAAACACAGTGAAGCACTTCTGGTTAATTTTCTACACTTCTGGTAATATTCTACAGCGCTTCTGGTCTGCAATATAGCGCTCTTGGAATACAGTAAGTCGTTTGTGGTAAAATTGTGCAGCGCTTTTGGTTAAAGTTAACTTTTGGCTAACTTGTGAATTTTTGGTGGAACTAACTCACTTGTTGCAGCTTCTTATTACTCACACAGAGCCAATAGGTGTTTTCTTAACATGTTCATACAGGACGAGCATTGAAGACCTCTTTTGATTTATCTCACTAAGTCTTAGAAACACATTGCATGCTTAAAAGGATAATTGAACAAATCTTTATCTTGCAATCTAAGTCTTAGGAATATACTGCTTTTCTTAAGGGACAATGGACATGTATGAACAAACACCTCAATTTTCTAAAGGACAATGGACATAAATGCCAAACACTTCATTTCATAAGGGACAATTTACAACTACAATCGTGTGTGTGCATAGCTTAGTTGCACCTTATTTTTCTTATAACGGGACAATTGAACCTTTGTTTGACGTGCTTGCTTTTACTTTTTTTACTTCCTTTAGAAGGGCCTGCTTTTGGATTGCGATTCATCCAAAAGGGACGACCCTAAGCAGAGTTTTCCTTTGAACTGCTATATAAGAGGGATAAGGCGAAAGCCAAGTCCTAACCGACGTCAGCCTTACCTTGTGGTGCCAAACTGAAAAGAGGTGTACTAGCTCTTTGTGGAAATGATTTTCACATTGAGCGAAGTGTTTGAAACTCTTAGTAGGATTGGTTAAAGCTTTTAGTAGCTTGTCGCATTGTTCGTAAGGCGTTGGTCCCTCAAAGTCACTAAGAACCAATTTAGATAGAGACTACCCAACCTACCTCCGAACATTGCGGTAATCATTAGTGCAAGGGAAATCGATTTAAACCCTTAAGATACTCACCATTGGCTCCCTTGAGAAGAGATAGTATTCCCTTGGACATAAAGCTCTTGTGACCTACTTGAGCTTTCCAAGGGGAGGGTGAGATATCCCTACTTATCGTCTCTCGCAAAGATACTAAATATCTGACACCTTTATGGAATGATATTTTTATCAACAGAGTATTAAGCTGTGAGTTGATCTACAGCAATGAAACCTTGTCTCTAGAGATAAAAAGTGCTTGTTATTGATTGTAACTATATTAGACCTGTGGAAACATTGGGCTTGTTTGGAGCCTTGAACATACACTATCTGTTGTGTCAGTCCTTGTGCCTTTTTTTTGACCACTTGTTTGCTGTGTTTTCTCTTGCCAAACCAATCCAATCAGAAACAAAAAAATCTTGCCTTTGAAAAACATCAGACACTACTTCAGTGCCCCTGGTATTACAGCAGCTCGCCTTTGGTAATACAGTAGATCGCCTTTGGTCAGCAGTAACCCGCCTCTGGCAAAACTCTACTTCAGCGCCCTTGGTATAACAGTAGCTCACTTTTGGTCACTGTAGCTCGCCTTTGGTATAGTAGTAACTCACTATTGGTAGCTCAGTCCGTCGCCTTTAGTCCACAGTAGCACACTTTTGGTAGCACAGTACTGCGCCTTTGGTCAAACAGTATAGCGCTTTTGGTCCAGTACTTTGTGCATCAGAGTTTGTCCATTTCTTCAAAGCATCTCACCGATTCCTAGCATTACATTGTGTCCAGGTATATCCCATGGTCACCACTAGGCTACAGCAAACCATGAAATCTAGGCAAGTTGTCCCTAAAGAACTCGCTATTGGTAGCTCAGTCTGTCGCCTTTGGTCCACAGTAGCACGCTTTTGGTAGCACAGTACTGTGCCTCTAGTCAAACAGTATAGCGCTTTTGGTCCAGTACTTTGTGCATCAGAGTTTGTCCGTTTCTTTAAAGCATCTCACCGATTCCCAGCATTACATTGTGTCCAGGTATATCCCATGGTCACCACTAGGCTACAACAAACCATGAAATCTAGGCAAGTTGTCCCTAAAGAAGCACAAGTCACCCCCTCGCACACCACAATCAGGTCGTCTCAACATTACTCCCAAGGTGACTCCTAGTGCACCCGCAACAAAACCAATCAGCTCTCTGAACATGCCGCACATAGATGAACCAAGCAATCCTCATGAGGATAGAACCCCTTTGCTAAATGCGCCTCAGTATACCACAGGCTTGCCTCCGGATTTTGTCCCACAAGGTTATATCATAGATCAAACCCCATCTCAAGAAGAGCGACACTTTGAAATAGATCAATCCTCTCAAGAGGATGGGCAAGATCTTGATGAATTTATACAAGATCCTAGAGCTATAGCTGCCTTTGATAGAATCCTTAGTGAGAACTAGGATCATTTCTTTCGCTTTCTTGCGAAGCAAGGTGCCAAGTTACCTCAGGATTTTGATGTGTCCACTCTCAAAGAGAGCACCAACACCCAAGAAACCATACAAGCGGTGCAAACCATGTCCACGGTAACTACACCCTTGCCTACTCAAGGCTCACAGTATAGGAATCCCCTTTTTCAAAATCCAACAGAGGAGAGGCCCATATCACCGCTTTTGACTCCTATGGAGATCTATCAAAACCAACAAGAAACTCTCCAACGTCAAGCAGAGTTAACTAAGCAAGCCACCTTAGCTCGATTGAATGTGCAACCTCCTCCTAAAGTGTCCACCCCAATCGCAAGTGAAATCTTGGTTACCCCATCACGCATAGGTCTCCCACCCAATTACAATCTGGGGAACACTTATGTAGCCATGCAACAAGGGTCTCAACAAATGCCACCTCCTATATCATCACACCTGCATGTCTCTCAACCAATTAGAGTCACGTAGCCCTGACCACAACATTCTTCTACTCTCATCCTCAAGCAGCCCCAACCACAACATTCTTCTACTCTCATCTTCAATCAACCTCAACCATCGCAAATCACTTCTACCTATGTTCCTCCTCCACAACATTCATCCTCGCTCAACTTCTTTCATACATTGCCTAGCCACTCTCAACATTCCCAACATCAGGTTTCCCAAAGCTATGTGCCACCATCACAACCTAATCAAATGCACTTTAGCTTTCCTCCCCCCAATACTTTTCTTCAACCATCGCAAAGCCAACATTCTTACCTAGCGCCACCTCCACCTCTGCCTAATCAAGGCCTCCAATTCCAACCCAATCTGAACCAATCATACAATTCATACAATCCCAATCAATCTTATGACCCTTATAATACCAGTACGCATGGCTTACATTATAATCTTCCATATGGGCAACACCAACCACTTTTTGGACAACAGGAGATGTTACCAACCCCTCCCACAACTATGGAGCTAAAGATCATAGAGGTGCAACAACAGCTATCTGACCTTACATTTGGCCACACCAAACAGACCTTCTCTTTAGAGGAAGTGTGTCCTTATCCTTTTGATCGGTCGTTACCAATGATCCCTTTTCCTCAAAATTTCACTATTCCCAAGTTCGATAAATATAAAGGAAAAGGTGACCCTAAAGACCATCTTAGGGAATTCTATCTTGCTTGCTTCGAGGTCTCTCATAACGACACATATCTTATGCGTCTCTTTCCTCGCAGTCTTGGAGGTCAAGCAATAGAATGGTTCTCACACTTACCTACGGGTATCAAGTCTTTCAACGAGCTAGCAGAGAAGTTTGCCACCCATTTTTCTTACAATGCAGAGCATGAGATTTCCATGACGGACATATGCAACAATAAATAGAAAAATGGGGAAACTTTCATTTCTTTGCTTCAATGATGGAGACAAATGGCTAGTAAATTCCCTTTCAAGATTCCAGAGAAACAGCTTGTTAGCATATTTGTGCAGAACCTCAACCAAGAGTTAGGTTTCCATTTGCAAATTCTTAGTGCTACAACCTTCGATGAAATCACATACAAGGGTATCAACATTGAGAAGGCCCTCATTGCTAAGGGTGTGGTCAAAATCTTTAAGGAGACGAAAGATAGTACTTCTCATCAACCGTTGAATGATAAACCCAAATATTGGAACAAGAACAAAAACGTGGTCAACGATGGGGTGGTCGATACTAAGCATGTCCAAATGGTGCAAACACCACTGCAACTCTCCAAACCAAGTCAAGCTCCACCTCAACAACAGCAGTAACAAAGGCAGCCTTATCCCAACCAACAGCAATGACAACAAGAGAGGCCCCAACAAGATTACCCTCCGCGATGTCAATTCACTCCCTTGGGAGTGCCCATCGAATCGGTCTTACAACAAGCTTTACAGAAAGGGCTCATCACCTTACCTGATGCTCCCCCATATGGAGAACCTGTCTACAAAACTGCACGTTACAGAGACAATGAGTATTGTGAGTTCCATAGGAGCAAAGGCCATAGAACTGCGTCTTGCATGAAGCTTAAGCACCTCATCCAAAACCTCATCGACGGTAATCAAATCACTTTTGAGGATGAATCACCAGTGCAACACATGAACAAGGATCTAGATATGTACAAGGAACCATTCCCTCATCATGGTCCACCTCCTCCTCATGATAGAGGTAAAGGTATCAATCACGATTCCACGTCCTTCGATTCCATTGTAGGTCGTTTTGAAGAGTCGAGTGTCTACCCTCACAATCAAAGGAAAATCTATGGATTGTGTTGTTACTACTCGTCAAGGTCATGTCACCATTCGTGCACCTACACCTAGACTTTCGGTTCAGTTTGATTATAATCTTGTCGAACATCTAGGGAGAACACCAGCACAGATCTCTATTTTAGACCTTCTACGGTCATCACCTGCACATAGAGTGGTGCTAGAAAAAGCCCTCCAAGAGTCTTTCGTTCCAAACAACATAGCAGTCGCGGATTTCCAAGTTATAGTGGGTAATATTGCTTCGCCTTACAATGTGGTCTTCTCTGAGAAAGACCTCCCCTCCCATGATCCTTGTCACAACGATGCCCTTCATATTGAAGTTCTCATCCATAAGCGCAAAATCAAATGTATACAAATCGACGGTGGTGTTGGTCTCAACATTTGTTCTTTAAAGTTACTAAAGCAATTGGGATACTCTGAGGATCATGTCAACACTGATCATAGTATTACAATCAAGGGGTATGATGATGCAGAACGCCGTTCAGAAGGTGTTATTCACTTGCCTATACAACTGGGCCCTGTCACGCTTGAAACTAGGTGCCAAGTCCTTGATATTGAGCTGCCTTACAACATTATCCTAGGCTGCCCATGGATCCATGCAATGAAAGCTGTTCCCTCCACGTACCATCAATCCCTCAAGTTCCCATACAATGGTACGGAGATCACCATCCCAGGAGATCCTAATCCTTTTGAATTTTGCCGTGTCTTGCAAGGAAGCTATAAGAATTGCAACCAAGTGCCTAAAAATGACAAAGCCCTTGAATCCCCTCTCTATGTTGACCCTGAAACTCTCACACAAGCCTCTACAAGTGAACCTACACCCCTCCCCAAAATCACAGCTCGTGTCCGAGATATAGGCTATGGCACTTATGATATCTCAGAATCTTGTTGTGTAGGGTGGATGCCTTTATCTCCAAAATCTTACGGCCAACCACCCATTGCCAAAGTAACCAAAAAAGTAGTTATTCCTCCCCCAACATTCCTAACCCAATTCCAACATGGATGGTTATTAGAAGAGGAAACCATTGAGGACATCTCTTCTTGGCTCTACAAGGAGAAAGAACCAGTTACGATACCAGTCAAGTAATATGGCAATGGCTTAAAGATAGTGAAAAACATGGGCTATAAAGGCAAAGGTGGCCTTGGGAAACAGAATCAAGGCACTATAGAGCCCATTGTGGTAACAAAGAAGCTAGACAAGAAGGGATTAGGATTTGGTAAGAAGGTACCGCGCGCCTTAGACATCGAGTATATCCTCAATGAGGTAGCTGACACTTTTCTCGCTGATACGACGTCTACAGAAGATATCATCGATGACTCTTCCCTCCACATGACCAATCTATTCGCAGAATCCTCCATTTTTACACTATCCTTCGTCTCCTTAACTTCCACCACCAGCACCCAGAATGTCACGCTTGTCTACCCTGAACTTATCGATTGGGACCAACAAGGGGCCCCCGTTATAGATGTGTTTCAGAATGACGAAGCTTTAGCTGAGTTCATGGGACTTCGGGAAGGTATCCCTCTTGGCGATCACAAGGCAGGTTTTGTAATGGAACTAGAGCCCATGGCTTATTTTGGTGAGAATGCCAAATCCTCCAGTCGCAAAAGTGCAAATAAAGAAAGATCTCTAGGTGAAAACCACACTGTGGCACCTCCTGATCATAAAATAGTAAAAATAAAGGACGTATCCAAAGGTGAAAACCCAACTGTGGCACCTGAGGATGGAGGATTTGACCTTCCCTTACCATCTAAATATCAAGAGAAATCAGCTCTCCTAGTGGAAGATTCCACAGAGATCAACCTGGGCACAGAACAGAATCCAAAGACCACATTCCTAGCGGCATCATTATCTGACACAGAGCACAGAAATCTTAATAGCTTCTTCTTGCAACGAACCATCAACTTTGCATGGACCTATGCAGATATGCCAGGGCTAGACCCTAAGCTAGTAGTTCATTATCTCACAGTTGATCCCAAGGTAAAACCAGTCAAGCAGAAATTGAGAAAGATGCACGCATAGATAGCCCTCTTGGTGAAGGTCGAAGTACAAAAGCTGCTAGACGCAAACTTTATACGACCTATTGACTATTCAGATTGGGTCTCAAACATTGTACCTATGTCTAAACCTAATGGGCGCATCCGCATGTGTAATGATTTTAGAGATCTCAACAAGGCATGTCCTAAAGATGACTTTCCACTACCAAACATTGACATTATAGTGGACTTGACAGCAGGTCATGAGATGCTTTCTCTCATGGATGGATTCTCGAGTTATAATCAGATAAGGATAGCTAAAGAAGACCAACATAAGACAACCTTTACTTGTCCTTGGGGCAATTATTGTTGGTGTGTCATGCCGTTTGGTCTGAAGAATGCAGGAGCAACCTAGAGAGCAATGACAGTGATCTTCCACGATCTGTTTCATCACATCATGGAAGACTATGTTGATGATATATTGGCTAAATCTTCTCGAGCGGATCACATACAGGTCCTAGGACAGATCTTTGACAGGCTTGAAAAATACCAAGTAAGACTCAATCCAAAGAAGTGTGTATTCGGCGTAACATCAGGGAAGCTATTGGGATACATTGTATCTCATAGAGGCATCGAAGTAGATCCAGCAAAAGTAAAGGCTATAGTGGAGATGCCTCCACCAAAGAACCTAAAAGCATTAAGGAGCCTCCAAGGAAGGTTGCAGTCCATTCGACGTTTCATATCACAGCTAGCAGATAAATGTCAACCCTTTCAACACTTGCTCCGAAAGGATGTCTCATTTCGATGGGACAACAAGTGTCAAGGAGCGTTTGATCAACTTAAAGAGTATCTAGCTACACCTCCTGTATTGGTTCCACCAGTCGCAGACAAACCTTTGATCTTATACATCTCCACTACGAACTCAGCCTTAGGGGCCCTGCTAGCACAAAATGACGACACAGGAAAGGAGCATGCAATTTATTACATCAGTAGAACCTTGGTGGGATATGAGCTCAATTATTCACCAATGGAAAGGGCTTGTTTAGCAGTAGTGTTTGCCTCCCAAAAGTTGCAGCATTACATGCTGAACCAACACACCAATCTGATAGCCAAAATTGATCCCTTAAAATATCTACTTGCAAAAGCAGCTCTTACAGGCAGACTAGCTAAGTGGGTCATGATCCTTAGTGAGTTTGATATTGAGTACATGGATCGTAAGGCAATTAAGGGACAAGCCCTCGCGGATCAACTAGTAGATGCACCTATGAAAGATACACATCCTATGGTGGCAGACTTTCCTGACGAGAATCTCTTCACTCTTGCTACCTCCATAATGTGGAAGTTATACTTTGATGGTTCTTACACACAGCATGGATCAGGAGCTAGCATCTTATTTGTTACACCTCAAAATGACTACATTCCAAAGTCATATCGGCTAGCATTCCCTTGCACCAACAATATAGCCGAGTATGAAGCACTCCTTATAGGTCTCAATACAGTAGTTCAATGGGACATCACAGAATTACAAGTATATGGAGACTCACAGCTAGTCATTCGCCAAGTCACGGATGAATACCAAACAAAGGATGAAAAGTTGGTCCCCTACAAGCAACTAGTGGATGCCTACAAACCACACTTTTCTAGCATCACATTTGAGCAAATTCCAAGAGAGAATAACAAAGCTATGGATTCTATGGCTTCTGTAGGGTCACTGATTGACATGCCTGTAAATACACAGAAGTGTGAATTCTTGATCGAGCAATTGTTGATACCAGCCGTCGATGTTCCTGTTACTAAAATCATCTATGAACTTGTTGGTCCCAATTCCCCATGGTACGAAGATGTCTATGAATACCTCAAGAACAATACCTTTCCCCCTGACCTATCATCCACCCAATGCAAAACCTTTATCCGTCGATCCTCTCGTTATACCATTCTGGGTGATACACTATATCGTCGGAGTCTCGATGGTATCCTCTTACGATGTCTTAACGCGGAAGAAGCTGAAGCTACCTTACGAGACATACACGAAGGTGTCTGTGGTGCACATTCTACCCGTCCTAATCTGGCTAAGAAGATACTCAGAATAGGTTATTACTGGCCTACAATAGAGCAAGATGCTGCACAGTTTGCTAAGAAGTGTCTACAATGTCAGCAGCATGGAGATTTGATTCATGCACCAGCTCATGAGTTACAACCTGTGACTACTCCATGGCCTTTTTCTCAATGGGGTCTCGACCTCGTAGGACAAATCCACCCTTCCTCCTCCAATGGCCACAAGTTCATCATTACCGCCACTGAGTATTTCACGAAGTGGGTGGAAGCCATTCCTATGACCTATATCACCGGTAAGCAAATAGCCAAGTTTATCCTAAACTACCTCATATGCCGGTATGGTATTCCCCAAGCCATTGTCACTGATAATGGGAGACCATTCAAGAACCAAGATGTTTGTGCCTTATGCATACAATACAATATCCAACATCGCTTTTCAACTCCCTACTACCCGCAGGGTAACGGCCAAGCTGAGGCTTCCAATAAAACCATTCTCAAGATCCTAAAGAAAATGGTCAATGAAGCTGGTTGTGATTGGCACTTGCAACTCAATCCTGCCCTATGGGCCTACCGCACTAGTATCAGAACACCAACTGGTGCCACACCATATGCCTTGGTCTTTGGCTCTGAAGCCATCCTACCAATAGAGGTCGAGATCCCATCCCTCAGAGTATCCATGCAGGACCTGATCGGCGGAGACGAGTATCGCATTTCTAGATTAGCTGAGCTTGAACTACTAGATGAGAGGCGCCTTGCCGCACATAATCATCTCCATGTCTATCAAAACCGCCTCCAGCGTAATTACAACAAAAAGATCAAAGAAAGACGGTTTCAAGTTGGTGATCTTGTACTTAAGGAGAATCAAAGAAATCAAGTAGATCGAGAGAAGAAGGGCAAGTTTGAGCCTAACTGGTTAGGTCCCTTTATTGTGACAGTAGCATATGGATCAGGAGCTTATACTTTAGCTACACCTGACGGCATTCCTCTAGATGAGCCACTTAACAGTGTCCATCTCAAGAAGTTTTATGCCTGATCCTCAGAGTATCCTTAAAAAAAAAAAAAATCCAAAAAAAATCCATCCTCTGGTGAAAACCTGGCAAACAGGCGCCTTGGATAAGTACCATAGTGAAAACCTAGCAAACAGGCGCTATGCATAGAGTCAGCATCCATCGTCTATCGAGTCCTGTCCACTCCTTGTCCAATTCGCAACGCGCCTCATCCATCCATCCATAATAAAACCATTGACTTTGTTTGCATTTCCATCTCCCTATCTAGTATAGCTTGGGAATTTGTCAGTGTCCATCGTCATCTTCCCATGTCTTGATCTGTGTCTACAGTTAACACTGTCTTGTCCTAGGTCAAAGCTTTCTGTGTCTGCTTCGGCAGTCACCCCTACAGTTTCCTCTACCAGAATGGGGGCAACTCTTTCCTTAACTTAGGTCTAGGATTGGTTCCTTGTTCGTGGTTCGTAGCACATACTTCGATCTTTTCTCATTTCCACAGGCAACACCCTTTAACAGACACAAAGTTCCTACGATAAGGCTGTTATCTTCTCAACACTCTTTCTACATCATCACACTCACCAGAACTACATATCATCTTTTCAGTTTTAAGGTACCTTGATCCCATGGATATGGGTATGTAGGCAGTCTGGAATACGAAGGAAGTATCCAGTAATCAGGTACATAAGATCTCCCCCTTCCATCTTAACCCATTTCATCACTCTATCCAGAACTACATATTTATCACGTTCATCTTCCATCGTAAGTGTGCCTTGATCCTGTGGATACAGGGTATGTAGGTAGTCTGGAATACAAAGGATGTATCCAGTACTCAGGCACACACGATCCATCATTCTCCACCCGTCCCAATCCATTAGCATTCCATCCTTCTAGTCTTCCATTTGTCAAAATCCATTCACCTCGACTTGACTGACTCAAGCAGCCAGCTAGTGCATCCTTTCAAAGCAAAAATCCTTAACAAACCTAAAGCAAAGCAGCTTCCTTCCAGAGTCATCTACTGTCCTGCATACCGATTGCCAACATCAGCTAAGTACCACTTAACCAAGCCCTAGATCCACAAGCTTGTCTTCTGCATAGTGTTCCATTGTTGAGACCAACGCACGCGTCTCCTGCGACATGTGGCATTTCCCGCAGCAAGACATTATCTTTTTAGGTAGATAGCACCCTTTAACGGACACCGATTTCCTACAATAAGGCTGTTATCTTTCCTATCCAATCTATCTTGAGCAACCTCTTTGGCAAGAGAATATGTTGGCTGTATGTTTACTTTGTAAGTCAGTCAATTTGTGTTATGGTTTATCTTTTGTTCCTTTCCAATACCTATTCAAGACTACCTTGATTTATCTATAATCTTGGTATGTTGTGATGCAGTACAGATTGGGGGCATAGTCATTGCTTTTTGTGTGCCGTGTTTGAGGAATGATCTCTAGTATCTTTCTTGGCATTCTATTTATCTTGTGTGTGTTACGACCTAGCATCTTACATATTAATAATTCTTCTTGCATTTACATGTTCGGAGGTTTATTTTATGTTCAAGACTACGGCTTGTTCACACATTCCAACAAGGTTATATTATGTCTAACGGATCTAAGTTCAAACCGTTTGCTTGCAGAGTCAATGTCCACGCACTCGGATATTACTGCACCTTGGTCTTCTATACCTTGGTGGCGAACTATCCACGTGCTATATCAAAATAAGGATTGCTCTTTATATACAAATGTGAAGCCATTGCAACAAGCTCAGCTTTCATCCATTTCCACATCCTTTATATCGCTTTCATTGCAGCAATCAATGAACAGTCTCTGTCTCCATCCCCTCCTGTTCTCCTCTCTGGGGCATATCTGCAAAACCCACATGTCAGATATCACTAGTCATCACATCTATATCATCATATATCTCTATCATCATACATCTATAAGCATCATATAAGCCACATATGTCATCACATGAATCCATAATCATACATACATATCATCACACCCATGACATCAAGGAATGCATACACAAAACCCTGAACAGCTGTGAGTCGAACAGATCATCATATATATATATCAGGTAATGGCCATCATAATACAAAATCTCTGTGTCTACATCAATAATACAAAAATGTGTATACATCCAAATATACACTAGTATAGTACATCAAGGCTATCAAGAGCCCTCCAAATATACATCAGAATGCACGCAGGCATCTGTCCAAAATGATACAATATGCTACAATACAACTGTATGCGCCCTAGTGGGTGGAGCTGCCCTCCTGCTGTGGCCCCTGGCCTCCCCCTGTGCTCGGTGGAGGTCCCCCTGATGGTCCTCCTCCTCCCCCTGGCGGCAAAAGTGGCCCACTAAATGAGGACGCTGACTGCCCTGTCCTCCGGGATCCTGAGGCCCCCGACCTGCTCCTGTCTCTATAACTCGGTGCCTGCTGAGCTACCGGCACCGCACCCACATATAGGCCCCTGTAGTACTCTGCCTCTCTACCGGCTGATACTAGCTCACCCTGCACTCGGATGAGCTCGCTGTACAAGGTCCTCTGATCTGCACCCAGTGCACGGCGTGCCTCCTCTCTCTCCCGCCTCACTCTAAATAGTGTGGCCTCTGCTGTCAAACGCAGCTGCACCTCTACGTCTCTCTCTCTCCTAGCCTGCGCTAGCTCATCTGCGTCTGCTGTTGGTGCAGCTGGCGGCTGCACCTATGCCTGTGCCTGTATCTGGGCCTGCAGCTATCTGTATGCCTGCACCTGTGCCTGTATCTGCGCCTGCACCTGTGCTAGGGCTGTCTGTGCTGCTGTGGCTGCCTGTGTCTGTGCCTGGGCTGTGGCCTCTGCCTGCCTCACATCGGCCCGCACTGCATCCCTGTCTCTCCTGAGTCGTGCCATCCGGAGCTCTAAGCGAGTCCTCCGGGCTATCTCCTCCTATAGCAGTCGCTCTGCTCTCTGTAAGTCGGTCTCTACGACCGGGCCCACTGCCTCTGCCATCTCTACATCAGCCTGTTGGCCGCTGCCCTCTCCACCGGCCTGCTGACCTGCTACCTGCTGCCTGGCTGCCCTAGCCTACCACCTCATCCTGGCCTCTCCTCCAAGCACTAGCACCTCTCCCACTGCCCCTGCTACACCTGGTGTAGTCAATCTCATCAGCCTGTGTGTCTGCCAGTACTGATCGTACTCTGGCAGTGTCCCTGGGTCTGCTAGCCCAGAATCCCAATCCCATCTCACGGGGATAAGTCCCCGCACCTCTATCAATGCTGTCGCCAATGGGATCTCAGCATCCCAGTCTCCTACCTCCCTCCATGTCCTGGCATGAGTGGCCTCCCCCACTGGTAACCCCTGCGACAACCCAAACTGCCTGAGAACTCGCTTGGGTAGGTATCTCTCTATCATATCTGTTCGTCTACCGAATAGATAGCGCGCCTGTCTACAGTACATAAGCTGCTCATGCTCGTCAGCCCACTCCTCGCATAGTAACCAGGGCCTCCATATGAATATGTCCATCTCATCTATCTGTCGCCGCCAGTAGCTCACAGACCCCATCCTCCGATGTGTCATCACCCTGTCATACAAAAATGCATATGGCTCACCCCTGTCTCGGTGGCGCTGCGCCATGGGTCGGATGACTGGAATGTGCTCCCACGCCCATACCTGTAACAAGGTAACACCTGCTGAGAGGCTCCTGCCTCTCCTGTATACACAATGGTGCATGTCATGGTACAGCTGTCCTAGCACGCAGGGTCCCCACGCATACTGCCTGCTGTGGGTGAACATCCCTGATAGAACTGTCCCCCAGCCAACTGATAGTCCTCTCGATCTCCAGTCCGGGCATAGGAAGCCGCCAATCAATGATGCCACGATCCATCTGATCCTATCGCAGAGTCTCGGGATGTCTGCCCATCATATCTCCCCATCCTCTATCCACAGGTCATCTGTGCAAAAGACCTCCTCCAAGCCTGCCTCGCCCCGTGCTGGGTCAAAGTCAACTATCTCTCCGTCTATCCGGATCCTCAGGATGCGGTACACATCCTCCAATGTCACTATCACCTCCCCTGTCAGAAAGTGGAATGACGAGGTCTCACTGTGATACCTCTCCACGACTGCTGTCACTAGGGCGAGATTCGCCCTAATGTGTGTCAGGTGGGCCACATGCCATAGTCCCACATGCTCCAGAAATGCGTCCTTCTCCCATGTAAGCTGGACAACCTCATGCGCTATCACGTGATGTCGCTCCCGTGACATCAGCGGTGGCAAAATCCTCTGCATCCATAACAAATCACTTGTCAGTTTCTTTTTCAAATCCCTCAAAACCTATCTACCATCAGTCCCTAAAACCCCCACCTTGCCCTTCCCACTTTGGCAGCCTAACTTTTCTACTTGCACCCTAACTGTTCTTCTATTCAAACCAAAAGTGCTTTGTTTTATACAAAAGCACTGTCCCTCTCCACCAACAGCGCCATACTGTTCATCCACCTGCGCTGTGATTTTTGAACCACACGCACCTTGTTTTTCCAATTGCGCCATTCTGTCCTACCCACCACGCCACTCTGTCATACCAGACGCGACGCATTTTTTTCCCCTTCCCACCAATTGCGCTCACCTGCTTTGGCAAATGCGCTGCACTACCTAACCAAGTGCGCTGCGGCGCGAACACATTATACCAAAAGCGCCGCGATTTGACCATTCGCGCTGCAGGCGACTACCAGCCGCGCTACAACGCGCCTAAAGCGCTGCAATTCTATACCAGACGCGCTGCGGCTTCCTAAGGCGCTTTTGCTTGACATGGCTGACCCTACCTAAACCTAGCCCTAAACGACCCTACCTGACAAATGAAAAGGGGGTTTTCGATCACTTACCATTGCCGGAGCTCCTGCTGGCCGCCTGTAGGTCCGCACCAACTCCGCCCGATGACTGTGTGCTGGAATCGGCATCTCTCCTCGCTGGCTGCTCCACTCTCTCCAACTAGGTTTGCTTCTCTCCTCTCTAAATTTAGCTTATCCAAGGGTGCAAATGAGGATTGTGGTCCCCATGGGACCTATTTATAGTGTTCCCCCCCCCTTAGTTTTTCTTTCCCACCTCTTCTTCTGCTTTTCCTCCTCTCTGGTCGCGTCCTCTTCTCGTCGAGCGTCAACACCTTTCCTCTGTCGCTTCCCCATCTTCCCGCTCGAGGGGGCATACACTGGGGCAGCTACTTACACTGGGGCATAAAATTTTTTTTGTATCATGTATTCAACTATTGATTTCTTTGACACAACGCTACATGCTACATTGCATCAAAGAGGGGCAAAATGTAGACACCCTAAAATGACCAAGTCGTCGCATCACTTGCATTTCGTCATTTCTTCCTAATCACTTGCATTTCACACATTAATTAAATAATCTACTTATTTAATTAATTTCATCAAATTCTTCTAAATCACATACTTTCAACATTAATTAAATAAATTCTCTTTATTTAATTAATTAAATTAAATTCCTCTATTATTCTTCCACAATTAAATAATTTTTAATTATTTAATTAGATCATTTAAGAATTATTTAATTTTAGATAAGAGGGAATTTGTTGAATTAATTAAATAATTGGATTTATTCAATTAATGTGGATTTGAATTTTGGAAGGTGACAATGATCTAATTAAATAATTAAAAAATATTTAATTGTGGAAGAATAATAGAGGAATTTAATTTAATTAATTAAATAAAGAGAATTTATTTAATTAATGTTGAAAGTATGTGATTTAGAAGAATTTGATGAAATTAATTAAATAAGTAGATTATTTAATTAATGTGTGAAATGCAGGTGATTAGGAAGAAATGACGAAATGCAAGTGATGCGACGACTTGGTCATTTTAGGGTGTCTACACTTTCTCTGCTCTAGTGCTGCTACTATGGCAATGGCTCGAGGGGGCATACACTGGGGCAGCTACTTACACTGGGGCATAAAAAAAATTTTGTATCATGTATTCAACTATTGATTTCTTTGACGCAACGCTACATGCTGCATTGCATCAAAGAGAGGCAAAATGTAGACACCCTAAAATGACCAAGTCGTCGCATCATTTGCATTTCGTCATTTCTTCCTAATCACCTGCATTTCACACATTAATTAAATAATCTACTTATTTAATTAATTTCATCAAATTCTTCTAAATCACATACTTTCAACATTAATTAAATAAATTCTCTTTATTTAATTAATTAAATTAAATTCCTCTATTATTCTTCCACAATTAAATAATTTTTAATTATTTAATTAGATCATTGTCACCTTCCAAAATTCAAATCCACATTAATTGAATAAATCCAATTATTTAATTAATTCAACAAATTCCCTCTTATCTAAAATTAAATAATCTTAATTATTTAATTAAATCAAAATTGTTCTTCCAAAATCATGCACAACAATTAAATAAATTTATTTATTTAATTTGCTTTTAAATCTTCTAAATTAAATAATTCTAATTATTTAATTACTTCTTCCAAAAATATCTTCTCTAAATTTAAATAAATCATTTATTTATTTAAATTGCTTTTTCTTCTAATTTGAGTTATCTCTAAAATAACTCAAGCTTTCTTGCTCATCAATTAAATATTTCTATATTTAATAAAGCAAAATATCTTCTATTCTCATGCAAATCTCTTCTTCTTGTTTTAAATCACTTAACTGATTGCTTTATTCTTTTAATTGATTTATCTCTTCAGTTAACTCATTCTTCTATTCTTGATAGCTCCTCTCATGCAAAAGAAAGCAAGACACATGTCTTCTTCTCATTCGTTGCACATTCCTCAACTTATCTCCTCCATTGATTCTTCTGAATTATCTGGACCGTTGATCGATCTTCCTTGAAATCTATATAAACCCCCCTCATCTCCTTCATTGAGCCTCTCTCTTCAATCGTATTCTCAGGCATACTTAATAGCGCTTTGAGCATACAAAACGCGTCGATTGAGCACTATCATGATCTTTTAACATTGATCTCTTGAGCACATACTTGCTTGTTGCAGCCATGGCTTTGCAACTTCATTGAGCATTCCACATTCAATCCAAAGGAAACAACACAGATTTCGGTAAAAGTCTCTATTTCATTGAGTGATTATTTATGGCTTTTATTTAAATTAGTTTCCTTTATGTTATTGGGTTCTTTGGTTTTATTTAGTTTAGATTTAATCGATTTTTCCTCATACACAGAAAGAATGAAGTGCATTAGATCAGTATATTGAGCCTAATCAAAACTAAACTTTAGTATCTGTGGATGCCTCTCATTAGTTCAAACACCTAGTTACCCTCTATAAACTTTGTAGATAGTGAGTCTCTTGTAGGCAGTGTGCCTCTTGTGAGCAATGTGCTCAGGCAATGAGCCCTAATTGGCAAGTGCCATTTTGTACTTCTTATTCTTTTAATAGAGAATACAATCTTAGGTTATTCACCCCGTGGTTTTTCCCTTAATAGGGTTTTCGACGTAAAATCGTTGTGTTATGTCTGATGATTTTATTTCTATTCCTATGATCATGTATGCTTATATGTTTTGATGTTGCACTAATTGTTAAAGGAGAAAAGAAAGTTAAGATATTTGAGATAACTGATTCACCCCCCCTCTTAGTTATCTGCCTTATTTCCAACAGTTTCTTCTAACAACAAAAGGACAAATGGGTCTCCTTGTTGTAAAGTAAAAGCCTCTTTTTCTGGTCATGGATTGATCTCTACGTTCTCATCATGGATAGCCCTCACCCACTCTCCTTTCACACCTAGGCACATTCATGAGCCAGGATGGAGAAGATGTGTGATTACTAACCTTAACTAGATATAGGGTTTTGACCTAGGGTTTGACTATGTTTTTACCTTGTGATGTAATCAAGCATTTGGTTAAATCATTTAACCATGGTTACCTCATGATGGTATCGAGGGTTTCTATATGCATGCAAAGCTAAATGATATGCAAAATGTATTTTTGTGTTTTTTAGTATTTTGGAAATGAAAAGTTCTTTTTAATCTATGAAAGGGAAATATGTATGCAATCTAATATGTTTTTTACTAATGCAATCTTAATCTATGTTTTTGAGTTTTCAATAGTTTTAAAGTAATCTAATCTAAGAAAGGAAAATGATTCTTCTAATAATCTAGATCTAGAATTACGATAATAACTATTCTAACATGCAAGAACTAATTAACAAGGAAAAAATAATGATTTACTATTCCCAAGAGAAAATTTGGTTTTCTAATTACTATTAATTAAATAAAACAATTAAGGAACCTGAGAGAAATGAAGATTTGTGTGACTTCACTACCCTCTGAAATCCTTGATACTGGCAACCTCGAGTCCTTTTGAAGCAGCGGGAGATTTTCTTGATGACAAAATGACACAAAGAAGAAAAAAGAAGCTTTGATGAAGCTCGTATGAGCTCAATGAGAGCTTTGGTTGAGCACAATGACATAGAATGAAGTAGCGTAATGTTTCTTGGTTGAACAATGAATAAAGTGAAAGACACCTTCGTCTTGTAAGAGCATTTGAATGCTAAGTTGGAGAGAAAAAATTGGCAATAGCTATGTACAGAATGAATTTACCTTCATGGAAGAGCTTTGAAGCTATGCAACAATGAAAGCTTTGAGGCTTTGAAGAACAAAAGAAATAAATGAAGAAAGAGGCTCAAAGGCCTGTGAATAAGCTTGAAAAAGCTTGTGAAGATGAGAAGAGTATTCTCCAACTTGTTCAACTTAGAAAATAATGAAGAGGTGAGGGGTATTTATAGGTTTGAAGAAGGGATGAGAGGTAGAATTGATTGAGAAGTTAACTCAATTGATTGAAGAGTTAACAAGGATTGACTGGGGAGTGAACTGGATTGATTAGAAAGTGATGAAGCAATGATAGCTTATCACTGAAGAGGAATTGGAGATGAGAGGATGTATGAGATTGATTGAGTTGTTAATTTTAGATCAAACGGAGTCAATTATGCATTTGTGGGTGCATGAAATAGTTAACTCCATAATAGGCATCAAAAATCATGCAAACTGGAAGAAAAATAGATGAAAATGGAGCTAAAACTAGTGAGAAACTCAAGTTTTTCCATGGCTGGAAACATGACAGGGTCATCTAGTGGGAGATCATGGGTCTTCCGAGGGTGACCATGGGTTTCCCGAGGGGAGACCATGGGTTGCCTGGGGGAGATCTAGATAGAAAGGGATTTCAGAGGAAAAGCATGATAGGAAATGGTAGAAGAGAGAAAAAGGAGGTGTTCTGCCTCCGAAAATAGGTCAGTCATGTGCAAGAATCCAAATATCCACTTGCACCTACAGGATCTCCTAGGGGAGATCTAGAAATAATATGGGGAGATTTGGATTGGTTAAGCAGAATTGAAAACTAAAAGTGGGAGATAGATAGGGGGACCTCTAGAAGGCTTCTAGAGGGTGCAGAGGATGAAAAACATAGGGGAAAGGTGAAAACTCACCTACAAGAAGCTTACAAGGCTTAGGAGCAAGGTCGAAAGCTCAGAAAATGTAAATCGACAAGTGTTGCAAAAAGTGTCAAAAAGCGTCAAAAATGGGTAGAGAGAGAAATCGACAAAGGGGGAACAACACAAGACAAGAAAGAAGACATGCCATCAAGAGGCTTTCTTCTTAGATGACCTTATTTCACACTTACATGTATGTGACAAGGATTAAAATCATCATAGGGGTCCTCGTGAAGGCTGTGCATGATTTTTGTGCTTACAGCACCAAAATCCTATCTTGGGGATCAAATACACCCTTTTAATTCACTTTTTGTGTTATCCTAAGAGGCATAGGTGTGTATTCTCTCTCCTCACACTGAAAAACAATGTTGGAGATCAGAAAAACCTAATATGCTTTCTTTTTAATGGGCCTTCATTTGGATTTCATCACCAAGGGGATGACCCAAACCCTCATGTTCTAGTGGGGTATATAAAATTAGGGGATAATCAAAAGACTCCCCCATTAAGGTACATTTTTCATTTGGGCTAGGATTGCAAGAACTTTATACCTTGCAAAGTGAAGGAGAGTGGGTTACCCTCTCACACCAAACCATTAGACATACACCTTGCTAACAAACATTGGCCTCCCATACTTTTGATTTATTTAGGACATCCCCTAGTATAGCTTATATAGCCTAGATAGGACCTCTCAGCCATATATGCTTGTAATGCACCAATTAGTGGTTAACACTGGGAAGTTACTCACTACGTGCCCCTAGAAATAGGATTATAGACTATGTATGCTCTCCTCTTCAGTAAAAATTCAAATATGTGTCACACTTTCAATTAAATAAATAGTTTCTATAGAAATAGTTTCACCCTAAACAATTTTGGGAGAAACAATTTCACCTGAAACCATGTAACACCTACATGGCATAAAGAGTTTTGCCAAAAAAATTTAAATCTATAAAATCTTATTTTAACTTTAAAAAGGGTGTTTATTCGCATAGAAAATTTTAGGTGAGAGAGTTTCACATGAAATTTTTTTGAGCGATACTCTCTCACTTGAAACTATCTATGTGGCATCCCATGTGGTAGCCAACCCCCCATTTTCAACAAATTAAACAAAACTTCAAGTTTAGCCCCAAATTTCTCCAACTATTTGAAGGGTATTTTCATGAAAATATGAAAATACCCTTTGGTAGATCTCAAAGAGTTTAGAACTTAGAAATATATATATTTTTATATTTTGTTTAGTTCTATTAGGATTATTTTTAAATTTATTACAAGTAGGTTATTATAATCAAACATGCAGTTGATTAGAAATTTTTAAAAAATAGTAAAATGTACTTAATTTTTTTGAAAAATATATGATGCACTAGAGGAGAGAATCCTCTCCAAGAGGGTATAATTTTTTTAATGATAAAAAATTTAGACAAAAGTTGACGTCCCATGAAAAATATGTCAATTTAAGTAAATTTGACTTTATAAAATTATTAAAAAATAAATATTCAACAATTTTTTTTCTCCATGCACTAGATTTTCAAGTTACCTAATTGGGAAAAAAATTTAAAAAATAAAAAATAAATTTCTTTTAATTTTACGATGTCCCATCAACCTCACTTTTTTCAAAAAAATTCAGCAATTAAATTTATGCTCTTAAATTTTCAAAAAAATATATCCAACTAATTTTAAAAAATAAAAAATATATAAACATAAACTACATTAAGAGTTATATATTTTATTAGTTTATATCATTTTAAATTTAAAACATAAACATCACTTTTAAGTGCTGCAAGTTGGAAAATTGTATTTGTGTTGGCCATTTCCTTTATAAAAGTGTGACATAGTTCTAAACTTTTACCCTCTTGTACCATTGAGTTATATTGATGATAAAAATTGGTTAGTGGCTCCTCAATGGCCTTACATTCTATGACTAGACAAGGCACTAATGGTGGACTTACAATTGTATACACTCCCACTTGAATAATCTAGGGTGTTCATGTGCTTGGGGTGTCTTCATCTTATGTGAACCCCATGAATTGTCTCATAAAAATCAAAACCATTTGAAAACCTTATAAGTCCAAAAATCCTCAAGCAAAAGGTTGAAAGCCCTAAAAATCCAAATCTTGCATCAAATACCAACACCCAAGTTATTTCATGTGACATCCATCCATCTAAAATCCTAATCTCACAAATCAATCCCTAATCTCAAAATCTCAATCAAATCATCTTAAATATCATCCATCCTCAAATCCTAAGATCACAAAATCAAACCCTAATCTCCCAAATCAAACCATTATCCCACATCCAAAACTAATTACCCTAAATCAATCAATCATCAAACACCAAGTCCAAATCAAATCAAACCAATAATCCCAAACCCAACCTCTTAGTATCAATCCAACTAATCATCCACTTAGTCATCCTCCTAACCAAATCCATCCAATCAAATCCTTAATCCCAATCCAATCCAAAATCAAAATCACAATCCTATCCAAGTATTAATCAAATTCAAATCAATCTTCATCCAATCAACCAACATCAAATTCCATCCAATCCTTAATCAAGACCAACACAACTCAATCCAAATTAAAACCCCCAATCATGTTCAATTTAATCCAAAGATATCCAACCCTAATCCAAATCACATAATTATCCAATCAATCACTTAATCCAAAGTTTTGCACCCTAATCTAACTTCCAAAATTAAAATCCAACAAGGTCTTGTCCCTTCATCCCAATAAAAGTCAACCTTCATCCAATTAAGGCAAGTTAATCCAATCAAATCCTCACCATAATCAAATCCTGTCAACTCCATAAAACATCAAATCAACCATCATCAAGAGTCCTTGAGTTTACCCCTAAAATTTTAAATCCTAAGTCAAACATCATCCAAAGTCAAAATCAATCATCTTCGAAGGCCCTAGGTCCTATTGAAATCATCAATCAATAAAGGGTCATCCCACAATAATGGGTTACACTTTTTGGCCAAACTTGACATTGAAATCAACATTTTGAACTAAATCTTCACTTTCTGACACCTATAGCTGTTAAACCATTAGGAATTTGAAGATGATGCGAACTAGTGATTTGTGAGATTTTGCTTGTAGATTTTAAATATATTTTTAAAAAATTGGAGTTAAATTATAAATTTTTGTCTCCTTTGATAACTAGTTTTTAATAGTAAACAACATTTTTTTAAAGTGATGTGTATTTTGTAGCACATAACTTTTTTCTACAAAGGATAAAATTTTGATTCTTTTGAATTTAGATTGGTAGCACCAATATATAGGGCATGCATTTGGTTTCATAATGTTTTGTTGAATATTTTTTTATTTAAGTTTTGAAGTCAAACCAATTATAATTTAGACATAGGCATATTCCATAAAACATAATTTTTTCTGTATGTATCGAAATTCAATTTTTTTTTGTTGAAACTAGGACATCAATACCTAGGGCATAGATATTTTCAGAATTTTTTTCACTAATTTACTAATTTTCCATGTGTGTAGAACATAGTACTTGATGTTTAGTGAAAAACCTACATTCACAAGAAATAAAAAATAAATATAATAATCAAATAAAATATATTTAAAATTATACTTTTTGGGAAGCTTATAATAAGTACTACATACTTACAAAACATAAATTTTAAATGAATTCATTTGATCCCCCAAAAGGTAAATCAAAAGTGGTTTTTTATCAGCATTTTGATAGGTGTAGAGGAGACTACATTATAGATATGATTTAAATCTAGCGGGGTTCTATCCAAAGGGGTTTGAATTTAAGGGGGTTTGATAAAACCCTCTTCAATTAAAATCCTTTAAATGGAAGCTTTCAAGGCTTAAATCATTATATTTTCTAAAAATATGTGATTTCAGCAAAAATCAAGATGTCCCAGAAAGTGTAACCCATTATTGTGGCAGCACCCTAAACCTTCAATCCAAATAAGAAATCAAAATCAAACATCAAAGGTCCTAGAGCTCATCACCCCATATCAACACAACATCAAGTCATCTAGGGTCCTTGACCTAATCCCTCCAATCAACATAAAATCCACTCCCACGCAACATCAATCAATCCAACCAAACATCAAGTGTCATGCATCCTTGACCTTGTTCACATCCAACCTCAAGCTACCTAATGTTCTAGACCAAATCCCTCAAATCCAAATTCCAAAATATTTTGATAGAAAAGAACATATTAAGGTCTCATCCTTCAAAATCCAAAGTCATCAAATTGTCCAAAAATTGCATCATCTAAAAATCAAGTCATCAAAAATCTAAAGAGAAAAATCATGGCAACATCAAATCCATTTTATTTTGATGAGTCCCCTCATCATAATCAATATCAAACCCCCTTTGGTGATGATAATGGTAGTCTTGTTGATCAATATGAGTATGTACCTTTTATCCTCTTGATGACATCATTGCAATCAAGATGACCATAAGATTTCACTGCTCAATCATAAGTAATCAAGATCTTTTTGACCAAGAATTGGTTAGTACTAGTTATCCAACCAATCCTAATTGCATACCTAATGGTCATCCCTATGATACCTTTGGCAAGGGAAACACCACTCTAGCCCAAGACCCTTATCACCAATCCATACCTCATATCCACACCCCATGAAAGTACCTTGTTAGCATTCGAATGCATAGGACAACTGAGGGGGGGGTGAATTAGATGTGTATTAAAACATTAAATTGTCAAAGCAATTCCAAACATCAACCTCTTATTATGCATTAGCAGAATGTAAACATATAAAGCATCAATGAAAACACATTCAAACACATAAGAACACTAGATTTATGTGGAAAACCCAAGAAAACCACAGTGAGGATTAGCTCACATATATCTGAATAGCAACACTAAAAACAAATAGGCTCACTGCCAAGGGCTCACTACGCAAAATAAAGGCTCACTACCAAGGGATCACTACCCAAAAGAGAGAAGAAAGAAGAAGACTATTACAGAGAGATTCACTATCTCAATGCAACAGGATAAATCCACCACTACCACTTCTTGCTATCCATAGCCTTTGGATCACTGCCTCCAGCAACTTCAAGCACATTGAAATGTGGGCACCTTCTACTCACTACATTTCAGAGTCATGAGAATTTAAGTTCACACACAACTCACTACCCTTGATTCACATTTGCATCATCTTCTCTGATTTTCTCCACTCACCTTTATCTTGTATTTACACCATCTACAACCAAGACCTGTCTCAATTAGGTCAGTCCTAATGAGGTGTGTGCACCTCAAATGTCCAACACCAATTAGGTTAGCACTAAACACTTCCGCAGTGGAAGTAAGTGAAAGTGGACCATGTCAAGGGTTAACTAAGACTCAAATCTATATCACCAAGCTGCTCATCACATCCACAATCCACAAGGTACCTCTGTAAATGGTGCTAGTAAGCCAAGTCAACCAAACCTGAGATAATGATCACATCCATGCTTCTCCAATTCCAAAAACATCATGTGGAGACACTCCACAACATTCACACACCTTCCTAGAATATTAAGCATCATCAAAATCTTCTACAATACTACCGTATCCACCTGATATAAAGAATGTCTTCATTTTGCACATTATGATACACTGCTATTGAACACCAACACAAGAACTGAACTTGCAGAGCACCCCAACACTAGAAACTTTAAGGGAAGGTAGATATAGATAATATAAGCACTTTCCCAGATCCGCAAGACAAGAGACCTTAACACGGATAAATGCAAAGCATTCTCATTTTTCCCAGACAACCTTCTTCATAGTAAAACACTTTTTCAAACACATCTTCTACTACTGCTTGATTTAGAACCTAAACTATGGATATAAAACCTTCAAACACCTTTGATCAACACTTCCAAACCATATAATCATATCTTCAACTATGAAGAAATGCAGAGCAAATCACTGAACATACATTTGTCATGCTGCATACATTTTTATTCAAAATTTCTCAAAAGCACTTGGAAACCAAATGAATTACCTACTATAGGTTGACATCAATGACAACTCTAACAAGTTTCCAACAATTTCCCCCTTTGTCATTGATGGTGGTGCAGGAGCACCAACACCACCATGTGCAAAGTTGATCATTTGAAAGTCTTGAGTCCTATTGATGTAATAAGGCCATGTTAAGGCCATGCATAATTTTTTGAGTCATGTTTTTAAATCAAATAAGGTCTTGAAGTCATGTAATAAGTCCTAGAGTCATTTCAAAGGGTCTAGTAGTTAAGATTTCAGAGTATTACTTATGCCAACTTCATGTTTTTGTTCATAACCAATGATGATATCTTGGAATAGTTGGTTGAATCAGTTGAAAACCTATTGATAAGTGATGTAACAAGCCTCCAATTGAATGTAGAGAAAAGGAGGATGAGTTTTGGTGAAAAAATGACAAGAGAAATTATGTTTTTATGCTAAAATCCACATTTTTTCTGCTATTTGTCTGTTGCAGACCGTACTTCTCCCTTATACGGCACTGTCAAGGCTTGAAATGAATTGGAGGTGTTAGATAACTCTATTGTCTTTCATTTTAATCTATTTGGAGGGTTTTTTTTTATTTTTATTTGTGTTTGATATCTCTAATTTTTTGAAAACTACCTTTTAATTGTTAAGAAATAGGGTTTTGAGGGCAGGGATGAATACATAGGCAATTCCAACCCTGTGACCACTATAATTTGGTGGAATGACCCCTATTTGACCTATTAGATGTCTCCTTACTTATTCCAAGGTAGAAAAGGTAGTTTGGAGGGTTTTAGAGGAAGGGTTTTGTGTATTTTGAAGTGTTTTCATGGTGAATGAAGGAACCACAATAGGGTTTTGATAAAATACTAATGGGACTAACCTTGTGATGGTTTCTTAAGTTTGTACAGAGCATTTGAAAGGTGTTGGATGCATTGGATTGGTCAGGGAAGCCTAGTTCATATGATTTGCAATAAACCCTAGGGTTTTTGCTTATAAATGGAGGGTTTTGCAAAACAATATCATAGTGGTCATCTTATGGACTCTTGATTGGGGATTCTATGGTTTTGAGTCATAATATAATTCTGTCAAATGATTCTAGATGAAAACAAAGAGTTTTAAAGGTGGTTCCTTTGTAATTTAGGGCTAATTTAGTAGCCCTCAAAACAAGGCAGTCTATTGAATCTAAATGTTGGTGCAAGGAAACCTTGTGAGATCCTTTGGGATTTTGGTTTGGGGTCTATAGTGAACCTTGAATGATGTTGGTTTGGCCTTTGTATGGCCTTCTCCAAAAGATAAGCTCAATTTATTGATTTTTGAAGGCTAGAAGCCTATTAGTGTTGTCTTGGGATAGTTTGGGAAAATTGAGTTGAGAAGTTGTTTCCTTGTTTGTATCTGATTAATTTGAGTGAGATAGTAAGGATCTGCCACCTTGTTTGCATCAAAGTGGTATCAAAGCTTAGGTTCTGATTTGATTGGGAAAAAGTTAAAATTGGTTGCAGGTTGAAGAATTAAAAAGTGAGAAGTTGAAAAGACAAACTATCAAGATGCCTCTAGAAGGAAAGATATGGCTAAAGAGATGAAGGAAATGAGGGATAGGCATGCTAGAGAGATGAGAGAGTTGGAGGAAAGAATTGCAACCTTGGAGACAAACAAAAGAAGGGATGTGGAAGAAAGTGAGTCCAGGGAAGAAGAGGAAGGAAAGTATGAAGATGTGGAAGAAGAATTAGATCTCGAGGATTAGAGAATGGCCAAGTTGCTAAAGGCATTAAAAGAAGACAAGAGGGTGAAAATAGATGTGAAAAAGTATGGAGGAAGTCTCAAAGATGAGGAGTTACTTGATTGGATTGCAGCTTTAGATAATCATGTTGAATGTGAAGATGTGCTAGAGGAGTAGAGAGTAAAGATTACAAAGACCAAGCTGGAGGGTCATGCTTTGTTATGGTGAGATTATCTATAATCAGAGAGGAGAAAGCAAGGAAAGTCAAAGATTTATTCATGGGATAAGATGGTGGCAAAAATTGAAGGTAAGTTCTTACCCAAAGACTATGAAGTTCAAATGTTTAAAAAGCTTCAATTTTTAAGATAAAAAGAAATGGATGTGAAATCATATACTGAGGAATTTTATAAGTTAAGTATGAGGTCTGGTCATTATGAGAATGAAACTAAAAACATTGCTAGATATTTGGGTGGTTTGAGATTGAACATACAAGATGAATTGGATTTGGCTAATCCTAGAAGTGTTGAAGAATGTTATCAAATGGCCGTTAAGATTAAGGAAAAGATGAAAAGGAGGCTAGACAAATTAGTTAGAGGAAGAGACAGTAATGCAAGAGGGAGAGGAGCATTCCCTACATCACAACAGTTCTTTGAAGGACAAGAAGACACAAACAAGGGCAAAGATCAAGTTACTGATTCTAGAGGTGGCTTTAGAGGCACAAGAGGTAGATTTGGTGGTGGAAGAAATTCAAATACATTTGTAGGAATATGTTACAAGTGCAATGAGTTTGGACACCCCTCATTCAAATGTCCTAAGAATCAAGGGTCTACATCAAGTGGTGTTGAAATGAAAGGTGAAAGAAGAACTCAATTTGTTCATGAGGAAGAGTGTGAAAGTTCAAAACCTCCATAAATTGAAGTTGTTTCAGAGACAGGAGAGGCACTAATGCTGAGAAGGACATTGTTGCAAACACCTAAGGAAGAAGACATGAATCAAAGAAGGAGCTTATTCAAGACCACATGCAAATACAGAGGTAAAGTATGCAAAGTTGTTATTGATTCAGGTTCACAAGATAACATGGTGTCTAGGGAGATGGTAGATAAGTTGAAACTAGATAAAGTGCATCATGTGGAACCATATAAAGCCTCTTGGGTAAATGATAGTCTCTTCTAGTGAATGAACAAGCATATGTGAATTCTCAAATTGGTGAATATAAAGATAGGGTCCTATGTGATGTCTTACCTATGGATTGTTGTCATTTGCTATTGGGGAGACAAGGGAAATTTGATAGGAAGACAATGTATGATTGTTGGGAGAACACCTATCTTGTCAAAAAAGATGGAAAAACATTTAGACTAAAACCTTTGCATGGTAATGAGGAGGATAAGGGTAAGGCCAAGTTGGTAATCTTTGGAAAAAGGGAGTCCATAAGGCTTGAAGAAGATAAAAATAGAGTATTTGTAGGCATAAAGAGTGTTACAGATGTCATGACAACAAAAAAAGAACATGAGAACAGTGTGAGGACAGTGAAGGAAAATAGTGAATCCCAAGTAGGGAAACAAGGAAGGCTTGGTGGCATATTGGTAGGGATGATTGTGTGTCCTTTGATATGAAGAAAAGTTGTGACGTCTAAAGAGACTATAGGGACAGTGGGATCTAGGTTTGATAGTCTAGAGGGACAAAATATTGACAAAACAAAAGGATTGTTGTTAGTGATGAAAGGACAGAGTGTGTAAGAAGTGAAGAATAAAGCAATGACAGTTAATGGAAGGTTGAGTGTAGGTGTAAAAGATGGCAGTGTTGAAGGATAACCCACAATACATTATGTCCAATTGAAACCAAACTCAAGGGAAGCTAAATGCAAGAATGACAGGGGCAACAAACAAACAAAGGCAAGATGAACCTGCCAAAGGAGTTCCAGATGGTCCAAGGCATACCAAGTATAGTGATGAACAAGTTTCATCAATCTTCCCAAGAGACTTGAAAAATTCAAAGTTGGGGTGTATGGTGTAGGAGCACCAACACCATCATGTGCAAAGTTGATCATTTGAAGGTCTTGAGTCCTATTGATGTAATAAGGCCATGTTAAGGCCATGCATAATGTTTTGAGTCATGTTTTAAAATCAAATAAGGTCTTTAGTGATCAATGTCCATGTAATAAGTTCTTGAAGTCATGTAATAAGTCCTAGAATCATTTCAAGGGGTCTAGCAGTTAAGATTTCATAGTATTACTTATTCCAACTTCATGTTTTTGTTCATAACCAATGATGATATCTTGGAATAGTTGGTAGAATTGGTTGAAAACCTATTGATAAGTGATGTAACAAGCCCTCAATCGAATGTAGAGAAAAGGAGGATGATTTTTGGTGAAAAAATGACAAGAGAAAATTTGTTTTTCTACTGAAATCCACATTTTTTTCTGCTATTTGTCTATTGTAGACTGTACTACTTCCTTGCATGGAACTATCAAGGCTGAAAATGAATTGGAGGTGTTATATAACTATATTAGCTTTCATTTGAATCTATTTGGAGGGTTTTTTTATTTTGATTTTTGTTTGATATCTCTAATTTTCTGAAAACTGCCTTTTAACTATTTAGAAACAAGATTTTGAGGGTAGAGATGAATATATACAACATTCCACCTCTATGACCACAATAATTTTGTGAAATGACCCTTATTTGACCTATTAAATCTCTCCTTATTCCAATGTAGAAAAGGTAGTTTGGAGGGTTTTAGAGGAAGGGTTTTATGTATTTTGAAGTGTTTTCATGGTGAAATGAAAGAACCACAATAGGGTTTTGATAAAATACTAATGGGACTGACCTTGTGATTGTTTCTTGAGTTTGTGTAGAGCATTTGAAAGGTGTTGGATGCATTGGTTTGGTCAGGGAAGCCTGGGTCATATGATTTTCAATAAACCCTAGGGTTTTTTTCTTGTAAATGGAGGGTTTTGCAGAATAGTATCATAGTGGTCATGTTATGGACTCTTGATTGGGGATTCTATGGTTTTATGTCATAATCTAACTCTATCAAATGAGTCTAGATGAAAAAAAAAGAGTTTTAGAGGTGCCTCAAAATAGGGTATTCTATTGAGTCTAAATGTTGGTGCAAAGAAACCTTGTAAGATCCTTTGGGATTTTGGTTTAAGGTTTGTAGTGAACCCTATATGATGTTGGTTTAGCCTTTGTATGGCCTTCTCCAAAAGATAAGCCCAATTTGTTGATGTTTGAAGGCTAGAAGCCTATTAGTGTTGTCTTGGGATAGTTTTGGAAAATTGAGTTGAGAAGTTGTTTCCTTGTTTGTATCTAATCAATTTGAGTGAGATAGTGAGGATATGCCACCTTGTTTGCATTAGATGGCAACACCAACTTTCTGAAAAACCATAAAGACCTAAACCAATCAGTCAACAACTCAATAGTACTCCCCCTAATTGGAGCAAATCTTACTCTTCACACATTTTCTTGCACAATGGTTTTTCATCCACTTTAACTCTCTCCCCCTTTAACATCAATATCAAAGGGCCACAACTTACAACACCAGCAAGTACCTGCTCTATCTCTACTGCACTCATTTTTCTACACACTCCCCCTTAGGGTTGTAAGATATGCTCCATCAGACTGTACCAACCAATAGTATCACTACCTACTCCTCCTGAGAGGTAGCCTTCAACATCAGTCCAGGACCAAAAATGTATCTAAAAATGCTTCCCAAATAGATGCACACACTTATGCATCTAGTTAAAAGGAGGTGCAATAACCCCTAACTTTTGTCAAAGATACTCAAAAGTATCTTTAGGAAGAGCCTTTGTAAAGATGTCTATAATTTTATACTTCCTCTTCCAATTCTCCATTCAAGAATGCAAATTTCACATCCATCTGATAGACTTTGAAATCCTTGTGAACTGCAAAGGACAAGAACATTCTAATGGCCTCCAATATTTCCATTGGAGCAAATATTTCCTCATAGTCTATTCCTTCCACTTGTGAGTAGCCTTCACACACAAGCCTAGTCTTATTTATAACTACTCCATTTTCATTCAATTTGTTCCAGAAGACCCATTTAGTTCCTATCACATTTTTGTCTACTAGTCTTGGGACAACTTCCCAAGTCTGATTCTTCTCAATCTATATCAATTCTTCTTCCATAGCCTTGATCCAATGTTCATCTTTGCATGCTTCAGTCACTATTTTGGGTTCTATTTTAGACAATAAGCACAAATTCACCTATTCGTCTGCCATAGCAATATTTTTCTTATTAATACACCATTGTTTTTATCTCCAATGATCTAATCTTTAGAATGATTCTTCCACACATACTTGGGGGTCTTAGGAATCCTTTCCAAAGAATCTTCTTCATCAACTTGATTCTCCTTTTCCTTTTCTTCTTCTCTAAAAGGGAGCTCAACATATTCATATCCTTCTATCAGTACTGAGCTTTGATGTGGTTCCTCATCCACTTTGACATTGGCACTTTAAACTAACTTCTTTAGCCTCTTGTTCTAACACCTGTAAGCCTTACTCTTTGTGGAATATCCAAGGAATATTCCTTCATATGATCTTGTATCAAACTTTCTCAAGTTTTCTTCATCTCTCTTAATGTAGCACTTGCTTCCAAACACTAAAATATTTTATAGTAGGAGTTCTTCCATACCATAGTTCATATGGAATCATTGAACTATTGACTCTTGCTTGCACTCTATTTTGTAAATAGACTGCAATGTGAATAGCTTGTCTCCAATAGATATTTGGTAGATTTTCTTCTTTCAACATTGTCCTTGCTACTTATTGAATAGTCCTATTCTTCCTTTCCACCACCTCATTTTGTTGAGGAGTCATAGGGGTTGACAAATGCCTCTTTATTCCATGATCTTAACAAAAGCAATTAAACTCATTGGAGGTGAACTCACCACCTCTGTCAGACCTCAAACACTTGACTTTTAGATCAATTTCATTTTCAACCATAGCCTTAAATGCTTTAAACTTATCTAGAGCTTCTAATTTTTCTTTGAGAAAAGTTACCCAAGTCATTCTAGAGTAATCATCAATTAACAACATGAAATACCTGTCACATTGAAAGCTTCCTACTCTTGTAGGTCTACACAGATCTGTATGCACCAACTCTAGGGGTTCAGTAGTAGAATACTCTTAGATCTTAAAATTCTTCCTTGTTTTCTTCCCAATCTAACATTCCTTATAGGTGGCATTGATAGGCTTTGTAACTCTTGGCATATCCCTCATAGCTTGAGTAGAGCTAATTCTCACTAGACTATCAAAATTGATGTGACACATTCTTCTATGCCATAGCCAAAATTCATTAGTTTGATTCATGAAGTACATACCATTAGCACCTTTGAGTTGATATACATTTCCTTTTATCCTTGTTCCTATAGCAACCTGAGCTCCAAAGTTTTCTTTTCTAATTTCACAGCCACCATCCTGAAATACAAGGATATATCCTCTGCTACACATTTGTCCTATACTTAGAAGATTATGTCAGAGACCCTTGACATAAAGAACATCATTTGTATTGTGCTTGCCATCAAAATTGATTGAACCTTTTCCACAGATCTTAGAAGATGTATACCTCCAAATTTAACAAAACCTCCATCATACTTCTCAAGCTTCACAAACTTATTCTTATCACTAGTCATATGATTTGAACACCCACTATCAATTAACCAGTGGTTCTCCTCTTCTATTGTATGAAAAGCAATTACCAAAGCTCCTTTGATATTGTGCTATGTTTCTAGAGCAATTTCCTTCATAGCACTTTCAAAATTAGTTCCATCATTCAAAGCCATAAACAAGTATTCATTGCTTTCATCATCCGGATAGTTAGACTCATCATCAAATATGCTATCATCTTACTTAACATAACAACTTCTCCTGAATGATTTACCTTTGCTATCCTTATCATTGTCATTTGAAATTTTGATCAGACATTTCGAAGCATAATGACCTATCTTTCCACATTTAAAGCATTTGAAAGGTAACTTACCTCTGTATTTTCTAGAGCCCTTTTTCAATATGCTCACAAAATTTGCTTCCACTTCACCAATCATCTAGATCTAATTCAACATTCTTTTCTATCTTGCTAGCCTTAAAAGTAGTTTCTTTTCTTGAATCATCTTGACCAAATTCTCTTATCTCAAAAGTAGTTAAAGTACCAAACATTTGATCCCTAAAATAATTATCCAAATTTTGAGTTTCTTCAATAGAAGAAACTTTAACACTATAAGATTTTGGAAGAGTTCTTAGTGCCTTTTTACCACTTCACTTTCATCCAACTTTCCACCAAGACCGTTGATGGATTGACAACTTCATCCACTCTCTACATGTAGCTTGCTATATTTTCATCCTCTATAATCTTTAGGGTTTCAAACTTGGCCTTCAAATTTTGAATCTTTGCTTGCTTGACCTTGTCATCTCCTTCATAGATACTTTCCAGCTTCTTCCAAATCTAATGAGTAGTTTTGTAACTCATCACCTTCACTAATTCAGAATTAGAGAGACTATTTAGAAGAGCACTCCTTGCATTGTCATTGTTCTCATAGTCTTTAATCTCATCTTCATCCTATAGACCATTAGTCGGTATGGTATATTTTTTCTCAACTAGCTTCCATATGCCATATCCTAATGAGATGAGAAATCTTTCCATCTTGGTCTTCCAAAAAGCATAATTTGTTCCATCAAACACTGGAACTTGAATACCTTTCCTATGCGTCTTCTGAATCTACCACAAGTGGTTAAGCTTCTCTAGGGAACCTAGCTCTGATACCAATTGTTAGAATGCATAGGACAACTGAGAGTGGGGGTGAATCAGTTGTGTATTAAAACATTATATCCTCAAAGCAATTCCAAACATCAACCTATTATTATTCATTAGATGAATATAAACATATGAATCATCAACGCAAACACATTCAAACACAATAAGAACACCATATTTACGTGGAAAACCCAAGAAGGGAAAATCCACAGTGAGGATTAGCTCACATATATATGAATAGCAACATTGAAAAAAAATAGGCTCACTGCCAAGGGGTCACTACCCAAAATAAAGGTTCACTCCCAAAAGAAAGGCTCACTACCCAAAAGAGAGAAGAAAGAAGAAGACTATTATAGATACATTCACTATCTCAATGCAACATGATAAATCCACCATTTCCACTTCTTGCTATCCACAATCTTTGGCTCACTACCTCTAGCAACTTCAAGCACACTAAAATGTAGACACCTTCTGCTCATTGCATTCTAGAGTCATAAGCATTTAAGCTCACACACAACTCATTACCCTTGATTCCCATTCACATCATCTTCTCCTCTTTTCTCCACTCAACTTCATCTTACATTTATACCATCTACAACCCAAGACCTATCTCAATTAGGTTAGTCCTAATGAAGCATGTGCACCTCAAACATGCAACACCAATTAGGTCGGCACTAAACACTTCCACTATGGAAAAAAAGTGAAATTGGACCATGTAAAGGGTTAACTAAGACTCAAATCTATATCACCAAGTTGCTCATCACATCCACAATCCACAAGGTACCTCCACAAATAGTGCTAGTAAGCCAGGTAGGCCAAACCTGAGTTAATGACCACATCCACACTTCTCCAAGTCTAAAGACATCATGCATACTAGAGAGAGACACTCCACAACATTTGCACACCTTCCTAGAATATTCAGCATCATCAAAATCTTCTACAATACTACCACAACCATCTGAAAAAAGAATGTCTTGATTTTGCACATCAAGATACACTGCTACTAAACACCAACACAAGAACTAAACTTGCGGAGCACCCCAACACTAGAAACTTCAAGGGAAGGTAGATATAGATAATATAAGCACTTTCCCAAATCCACAAGAAAAGAGACCTTAACACAGAGAAATGTGGAGTATTCTCATTTCTCCTAGACAACCTTCTTCACAGTCAAACACACTATCAAACACATCTTCTACTGCCGCTCAATCGAGAACTTGAAACTCTAGTTATAACACCTCTGAACATCTCTGACCAACACTTCCAAACCATACAATCATATCTTCAACTATGAAGAAATACAAAGCAAATCTGAACATACCTCTATCACACTACACCTTTTTATTTAAATTTTCTCAAAAGCACTTGGAAACCAAGTGAATTACCTGCTAGAGGTTGACATCAATGACAACACCAACCAAGTTTCCAATAGTTACATCTACCTCCTATGTAAATCCTTCACCCTCAAAACCTTTACAATCCCATCACCCATCAATCCAAATAGCCAATCCATGATCCAACCCTACCACATACAAGTCAACCTTCTTAGATTTTCTCTAATGACTACTAGCACAAAATCCTAAGAACAATTGCAAAATAAAAATTATGGAGCAATACAACTCCACACCTAATCCTAGTGCCATCATCCCTACAAGTCTACTTATGTGGGACAATAAACATAAAAATTTCCACATCCCCATCAAATCTAAAATCCATAAGCATTACAAACCGCTCACTCATCCATGTGCACAACTAGAGGAGTCTATCCATGCACCAATCACTAATTATAATGTAAAAACAAAATGACACTCCTCCATGTTGTATCATCCAAGCACATCAAGATATGGCAAGATCTTGTTCAAAAGCATGCACAAAGATGTCCCCACCAAAATCAAGATCCAAACCTCCAAACTAACCCCTTTCATGGTCCCATACACTCACAAGACAAAAGCATGCCAATCAATACCATCCTTTAACCATAACTCTATCACCTTGGTTCCACCATCTTTGTCTACTCTAGTTTTGTCACCATCAAAGAGCACCTTGCATCTATCAACAATCCCTCCCTATCCAAAAATGTATTCACATCTTTTTTGAAAAGAAACAAGTATCTAATTACCAATTGAATATGTTAGAGCATGAACCATCAAGGAAAATGATTAGGCCTTATTGAGAAAGGAAAATTGGAGCCCATACATGCCGAAGAAAATCAAGAATTCTATGACATTGGCTACAAGTATAAAAATGAACAATCCAAAGACATTGGTATGCTTCTTCCCAAATAAAGATAGGTTCCTCCCATTTCTCCTACAAATGGTATCATAGCAAGTTATCTCATTGAGATGTGTTGATGTGTTGAGTTGAGTTTTGAGGGTAGATTACTACAAATGTGTTGAGGTGAGAAAGAAATTTATGTAACTACAGAGAGTCAAGAAAGTTAAATTGTGTGAGATGGGTTGGTTGTCCTCCAGAAGAGATGAAAGCTAGGTGGAAGGTGTAAATTGATGCAAGAGGTACTACCTCCTACTACAAACAACTCAATTTCACAAGCAGAGACTCTCTGTGCAAAAATCAAAACTCAAATTGATACAGGAGCATCCCTAGTTTAAGAGTAATCTTGCATAAACCAAAAATGTTTGCATTTTAGTTTGTTTTGTTTCATTTTCTAGTTCAGTTTAGTCAGTCCAATCAGTAGCAGTTTCTATATTTTGGTCCGCATTTTGCCGCAATTTCATTTTAGACCTTACAGAGCTAGACTTAACATCTAGACACATTCATGCACATCATATCTAAAATTTAGATAATTTGGATCAGGTACCAAAAATTATCGCTATCAGAAGATTGATTATTTTATCAAAGTAGAGCATCTTGATAGTCTCAAGAGCATCAGTTAAAGGAGAAGACCTACGAAGCATCTCATGACTTGTGGAGCTAAACAACACATCATTGAAGGAACTTTGGATCATGGCTGACCTTCCCTGATATCCGCATGTTATTTCATTCATTTGCAGAGTTCTTTATGATTAGGTCTGACCTATCCATGTACACACATTACATCTCATTCATTGGTGTTTGTAATCATCCTTGGGTAACGTGGAGGAGTCTTGTGTTCCAAAGATGATATATAATAATTGTAATAGATGCCTAGGAAAGTAGTGAATCATATAGAGATAGTTTAATGGTTTGAATTCTTTGTGAAGGTGCTTCAAGGCTATATCTTGTGCATATTTTGTAATTGAGGAATCAAGCCTGTGAACCCTAATTGTAATCTCGCATGTTTCCAGCCAGTTTGTATTTTGAATCAATGATATACTGAATGACTGAATCTACATTTGTATTCTATCTTTGAGTTGTTTCCATTGTGTTTACTCTTGCTGAATGGTTTGAACTATTCACTTTGTGGACCTTCCCAACCGTGACTGCACCAAGTGGTATCAGAGAAAAGTTTGAATCCTTTGGGAGAAAAGTGAGTGAATTGAGCAAAGTTTGTGAAGGCATTTTGTAAGATCTGGTTGTGAACAGATCACTAAATCTGAGGCAAACTACTTGTGTTGTCAACTGATCACCGATTGTGAGGCAGTTTTCACCTTGTAGCCTAATCACCAAATTTGAGGCAGTTACACTTGATCTGAGGAAGAAATTCCACCAAGGAGAATACCTATTATTGGTACTATGGATGGAAGAATGGATGAGATGATGGAAATGATGAAAATCATGTGAGTTCACTTGGATGTTGTTGAAGAAGATAGGCAAAGAGGAATTACAGCTCGACCTAATGTTGAAAGTGATGATGACGAAGAATTTAAATCTACTAATCAAAATGAAGTAACCTATGAGATGAATAAGAAGAATTAGATCAAGTCAAGATGTTGTAAGCTACTTTGAAGATTGGGAAAAGACCTAGAGTTGATGTACCAAATTACCCTAGCAATTTGAATCCTAAGGAGCTGATCAATTGGATAAACGATCTAGAAGAATACTTTGAATATGAAGAAATTGAAGACCTAGAGAAGGTGAAATTTGTAAAGACAAAGCTAAAAGGACATACTGCTATATGGTGGAAAGAAGTTCAGTTGGATAGAAATAGAAGAGGAAAAGAGAATATTACAAAGTGGGACAAAATGGTGACAAAATTGAAGAATCAGTTTATACCTACTGACTATGAGTTGGAACTATTGAAGAGATTATAGAACTTGAGATAAAAGGAGAAATCTATGAAGGAGTACACTGAAGAATTTCATAAGATGATCATAAGGATAGGACATATTGAATAAATCAAGGAGAAAGTGTCTAGATACATCAATGGATTGAGATTGAACATTCAAGAAGAATTAAGTTTCATAAGAATGACAACATTAGAAGAAGCATATCAGTTTTCCCTAAAAGTTGAAGAAAAGTTGAACAAAAAGCATGAGCAAAGATAGAAAGGTAGAGGAGGTAAATTTCAGAGAGGTAGAACATTTTTTGAAGGAGAAATATTATATGCAAAGCAAAGCAGACAAGATAACACATTCAAGAAGGAGGACAGAGACAACAATGCATACTGGAGAGATGATAGAACTTTCTACCTTAGAGGAAACCCTAATACATACTAGAGAAGAGGATATAGAAGAAATGGAAGAGGACCTAATAGGAGAACATTCAGAGGAACATGTTTTAAATGTGGAGGTGAAGGGCATAGAGCATTTCAATGTAATTAGGGACTACAAGCAAGAAGACAGAGAATAGTGGAAGAGCAGCCTATGTGGAAGAAGAACATGTTGGATCACCTAGTTTAGTTGGTAAACTTGAGAAAGGAGAATCACTCATCATGAGGAAAGCACTATTTCAAGAAGAGACAAATGAGGAACCACTGCAAAGAAAAAGCTTGTACAAAACCAGATGTAAATTAGGAGGTAAATGTTGTAAAGTTGTAATTGATAGTGGTAGTTCAAATAATTTAGTTTCAAAGGAGATGGTGACTAAGCTGAAGTTGGAAATATTGAAGCACCCTTAGCCATATCAAATAGCATGGATTTAGGATGACCATAAGGTACTGGTGAGTGAACAATGTTTGGTGAAATTTCATATTGGATCTTATCATGATGATGTATTGTGTGATATTATGCCCATGGATGTATGCCATATTTTGTTGGGTAGACCATGACAGTATGATAGAAAATCTATACATGATGGAAGAAAGAATACATATACTATAACATCAAATGGAAAGAGAATTACTTTGATTCCTTTAGAAGATGATCCTAAGAGTGAAGTATGTGGAAATGCTAGAATTTGTTTGGTAGATGGAAGGAAATTTTTGGATGGCTTAAAACATGAGAATATGTGTTATGATTTGATCCCTAAGAAACCTAAAAATCTAAAGACTAAAGAATCACAACCAGAGCAGATAATTGAGTTGCTGATAGAGTATGAAGACATCATATCAGACAATGTGCCTAAAGGATTGCCACCAATCAGAAGTATCAGTCATCACATGGATCTTATACCTAGAGCTAGTTTTCCTAACAAAGCAGCACACAGAATGACACCATCAGAGAAAGAAGAATATAATAGATAGATATCAGAATTACCAAGGAAAGGTTTGATCAGAGAAAGTTTGAGCCCTTCTGTAGTACCTATAGTGTTGGCACCAAAGAAGGATGGAGAATGGAGAATGTGTACAGACTCTATAGCAATAAACAAGATCATAGTTAAGTATAGATTCCCTTTACTTAGGATGGATGATATTATGGATTATTTGAGTGGAGAAAAACATTTTACAAAGATAGACTTGAAGAGTGAATACCATCATATCAGAATCAGAGAAGGAGATGAGTGGGAGACTACTTTTAAGACAAATGAAGGATTGTATGAGTGGTTAGATATGCCTTTTGGATTGACTAATTGTTGATGATGATTGTTAGTCATAACAACATGCATAAAAATTTGCACAACAAACCTTTATTATCTTGTAAAGTATGATCAACTTAAGATAAGTTGATGACTCCAAGTCTCTGTAGATTAGGTCATGATCGTCTAACATTACTCAAAGGTTGATGTGACATGATATTTTCCATTTCAAGGGGTCTTACATTCATCTACATGATCAGTATTGCACTGTATCCTTTAAATTCACTCCACAGAGAGGTCAATTCTACTCTATTTTCAAGGATTGCTGAGATATTTCTAAGTTTAATCAATTCTTCTGATCATTGATCATTATGAACTTGCTCTTTCTTCTATACTGTATAACTATTCAAATGATGTGTCTATAAGTGGATATTTATATGTATTTCATGGATATTTATCTAAATTTGCAGGATATTTATCAATTTGACATGCTTTTACTCCAAATATGCTCTGTATTTTCAATTGCCTATAGGATATCTACATATCTCATGTTTTATTTGCTTTTGATTGTCTGTTATTTGCAATTATGGAGATGATCTATAATGAAATTCAAAGAAATTTAAAAGAATACTTTTGCTTTTAGTGAACCTTTAGTTATTGAATCACATACACACAAGATATCTTCATGGAGAGAAGAAATCAAACCATAGGTCACCAGGTTGTTCCACGGCTAGCTATGGTTGATGCTAACTTCAAAGGAATTAGGAATGAAAACAATACATGCAAGTTGAAAAGCACTCCAAGGGATGCAGCTAATCAATGCATATATCCAAATTTCAATCACAGATTACTCAAAATTTACAATGAGTTGTAATCAAAATGGCTTCTCTTTCATTAAGTATGCATAACATGTACATTTACAATAACTTTGAAATAAGCCCTGAACTTTTCAGCAATCAGATTTCAATTAAATTTCGAATGTAAAGGTGAGGAGGCAATTACAATTGACCAACAATCAAAATTTATCCATTAAGATCAATAGTTGACAATTCTCTTGTGACTTAGTCAACTTTATCTTGTGGCATAGGTTGCCAGCTGGCAACCATCTGTATGACTCACTATTTATGAGTACCTTATGCATATTTTCACTTAGTAATGCATCTTCATTCATTCCTCAGGTTCTTATTCTTCATTTTCTTCTTCTTCATCGTTTTCCTCATCTTCATCACTTTCTTCATCACTGTCACTCTGATATACATCCTCTTGTATGTGGACCTTTACTACTGTCCTGATATGTTCATATGCTTGCACTATTTTGTCAACCTCTCCCCCATCCTAGATTCTAGCTTTTATTATTGCATGTTTATGAGACTGGAACTTAGCCTTGAGAGCTTTCGACTTACATTTCCTGCTATTTAAAGTCTCATTGTATGTTTCTACTTTAACTTTTATTCTCATAATTTTATTCATTACTTCTTCTGTCAGGTGGGTGAGAGGGTCATGTGCTATTGACTTAAAATTATCATGCAAAGCATTAATAGCAAAGTCTACATCCTGATTCTCAATTTTGTCTTCTATTTTCCCCTCTAAGGCCTCAAGGATTTCTGCTTCATACGCCATCATGTTGTGCAATTTAACACTAATATACCTGAGTTTGCTGCTGCACTTCTTCAAGATATCACACTCAAACCTGATATCTTCATACCATATACTTGTCAGTAGGGCAGTATTATTATCCAATACTTGATTGCTTATCAAAATTTGTGGATCAATTATCTTCATTTCACTTAGAGCAGTTAGGTCCTTTTCCAATTGGAATGACCGTTTTCCTATATCATTTTGCATTTTATCTACCTTCCTCTTTAGACTACTCAAATAATTTCATCTTTGTAGGGAGGTTCCCAATACATCTTCAGCCCCAGTGAGAGCTGACAACATCCATTTTTCCATCACCATTGCCTCATGTTTCATCAGGTCCAGTTTGGTGACCTCTTCTTGTGATATGACCGTCAATGGGACTGCAGGATCAACTGGTGTATTACAAGGTTAATTAACCCTTTTATGAAATAATGTAGTTGAGTAATGTGCTCCTTATGCATTTTATTTTTCTCTTTCTCCTTCTTCACCCTTTGGGTTAAAGAATCAATAATATCCTTCCCCTCTTGACCTTCCTTGTCCTCATTGGCAAAACCCAAATCAACAGTTGTGATTTGGAATTCCTCTAGGCTAATTTTGCCCTTTTCCTTTTCAACTTTGGGAAGTGTTATCTATGCAGTTCTCTTGCCTATGGTAGGATCTCTCTTTATGGCAGATGTTAATCTAGCCTTCCTCTTTGGCTTCATCATTTTCTCAGCAAACAAGGTAGAAACATCAAACTCTTGAATTTCTGACCCTTGTTCCATACCTATTTCCCTTTCTAGCCAATGAGGAACATCATCTCTAGATCCTTGGTGGCCTTTGTCAATATCTTGTATGCCATGCTCTCCAGTATCCACTTCTACCCTTGGTGGAGAAGGCACCTTCTTAATTTCTTCCTCATGTATTTCTTTATGAGAGGGATCTTGTTGAAGTTCTTCCTATTGAGGGGTTGCCTTCTGCAAAGGAGGATCTTGTGGAATTTCCACATTCTGATCCTATGCTTGATCTTATACTCCCTCCTTTGGATTTTCATCTTCTTTATTATTTTTCTCATCTAGTGGCATATTGACATCTATGGATGCCTGCGTATTTTGCCCTTGTGGATCACCCTGATCATGGGTCATTTCTTCTACTCCACCCGATGCATTGATATCTTTTGGCTTAGGGTCCTCCTGACCTAATTTATCTTTTGTTCTTGAGACTTCTCCCAAATCTCCTTGAGTTTGATCAATAGCAACACCTGATATGTCCTGGTCACCCCCACTCTTCTATTGAACTTCCACTATTTTTGGTTTTATAGGTGTCTCATGCTGTTGTTGACCCATATCAAGAGTAGTGCTATCCTTCTCTACATGCTCTGCCACTTCAACCTTCTTTGGTTCCTCGAGTGCAGTTGTTTCCTTACTTGGGCTTATGTCACCCCTATATGTTAAATCTATGGTTGTAGGGCTAGTCACCTGTTCAACCAAATTGTCAAGCCGTATCTATTGGGCTGCCCTCTTTGGGCAACCTTGTTTCTTTTCCTTTGTTTTCTTGACTTCCTCCAATACTACCATTTGTGCTAATGGAGTTCCATGAGGCGTCATGCGGGTGTTGGAAACCAGAGTTTCCATTTATTGAGAAGCCACATTCTGAACCACCTCATCATCAGATAAGTCCGCAGTATTTTCCAAAGATAAAGGAACACCCTGACTTGCTTTAGACATTTCTCTTGTCTACTCCTTCACCTTCTCAGTTTTGAATTTAATTATGGTGGGAAGAGGAACATCATGTTGCAGTTCCTTCCCAAAAGCTTCACCACTGGATCCTCTCAATATGATGGGTCAGCCCAGATACCCCCCCTCATGGTTGTTCTTGGTTTCTTGGGTGGTGACATCAGCGGCATTGCCCTCCTCTTCTTGCTAGCTACTAGCAAGTCATCATCTCTAGGCTCCTTATTTAACTATTCTTCTTCCAAAGGGATACTTTCTTCCACTTCCTCCTGCAGGGTTTGGCCTTCCACCTATTCCTCTATAGCTTCAACAATGGTCCTCAAAATCTTGTCTTTGGTTTTTCAATTAGAGGTTGTACAGATGATGCAGATGCCTGAGCTAATGTAGATGCACCTATAGCTGATGTGGCAATCCTTTCTATTATCAACCCCTTTGGTTCATCTTCACTTTTCTTACCTTTAGGGGGACCTTTCCTTTTTTTTTCTATAGGCAATCTTTCCCCATTGGACTTTCTCTTTTTATTAAGGAAATCATCATATTCCTCATCACATACCTCCTGTCTCTTCCTCTTGGTATCAACTATAAGGGCAACACCCCTTTTCTTCAATCTGGATATCTCTTCATCTACCCAGGCCTGGGTTAGCTGGATCACCCCACTTGTTAGCTAATCTAGGGGTATATCCTCCTATTGTGTAAGATCTGAGGCTGATATGATGTCATTATACACCTTTTTGTCCTCATATTCATTGGACATGATTTTTCCATCATCCTTATGCAGCTATACTGGCACTAGGATGCAGTCAAAGGTTTTAATTTGATTCAAGGTGAGTCTTTGGTTTTTCCTTCTTCTCACCTCAGCTTCATCATGACAATCAGTCCAGAAGTCTTCTAGATGCTTTTGATGTATTGGTTTTCCTAGTATCTTCTGCATACTGCCATAAGGATCATATGATCTAGCTAGGGGAAATGGCTATAAATACATCAATTTTAACCCCCCAATGACATGTTTTATGCTCTCTGAATCAGAGTACATGTACCAGCCCATGGATTCTAGAAATAAAACTAGAGGTATCTTCTTCTGTGCCTTGTAGGCTTCAACTATTGTGGATACCTGCCTAACAAATTCCATCAAGACAACCCCATCAATGGGGTATCTTGGCAACATAAGAGGCTATCCCTCAAATCCTTCTATCCTGATGTATGAAAAAGTGGCAAACTGGATAAACCACGCTCCATGCCGATAAACAACTTCTTGAGCTTCCACGCTCAACCTTTTAGTCCTGTCCTCCTCCATAGTTCTAACCAGATGCATGGAGAATGCATCATTTACCAATTTATAGTCTAGGAGGTATTCTTTCCTTTGTAATTAGGGATAATGATCCCATGTGTGTGCATCATTAGCATCACCACCAGCTTTACCCATTGTCTTCAAAGCATCAAAAGTTCCTTTATATGCACATGAGTATACCACATATGAGGTCATGTAAAATTCACATGTTTGTCCTCCTAGGCTCCTCATTCCCTCATCCAATGCTTCACTGATGATCTTAGCCCATAGTGGCCTGTTGTCTACATATAAGACCATCTAGATGATCCCAAACATCCAGTTCTCAAAATTTCCAACATGAGGCTTGCCAGTCATCCTACTTAGTAGAACAATCATATATTGGTACTCATCATCAAAATCAAACTTATACAGATGCACGGGTAATTTAGCTGAGGTGACATATGTGCTGCTCTTTGATCTCCATTGGTATATCCTCTTCCTTGCATTTTTCTTAGTATTATTATACTTTGTTTCCAATTTACATAGGTCCACACTCACTACCTTCTTCCCAACTAGCAGATTGAAAGTGGTGGTAATGCCCTTAACTGACAAGTCTACATATATCCTCCCATGCTTCTATACCCTTCTGGTTTCAGGGTTATAATTTTTGGCGCATTCTACTACCAGCTCTAGGGCATCCATAGCATACAAAAAACTAGCTACATGCCACATACCTAAGACATATACCCCATCTAGAATGTGATTGTCCTTATCATGGTCCAATCTTGTTGACCATACTGCCATGTCCGTATCTCCTTGGTGTGTATCACCAATAACTCTGTACTTGAACTGCACCCCCTTAGGCTAGACAAACATGGGCTTAGTAACTCCACCTCAGACCTATTCCTTCTTAGATCTACCATGGATTCCTACAATAAACATGATATGCTTTACCCTACAGTGTCCACATGCATTTCTACAACATCATTTACTTCTATCATGTATACTTTTGTATATTATTCTTTACTTCATCATGATACATATTATCACAAAGCCAAACCATATGTAAAAACAAATACTCTACCTGAAAACATAGAAAATGATAACAAGAGGGTTTACAGTTACTTACCTGATAATGATTTCCTCTTGGGTTAGATGACTGATTACGGAGAGGGGCTATAAACATTAAAGATCACCCATTCTGTTACACTGAAGGATCCAATCCATTAACAGGTAGCTATTTGAGGGTTTGACTTCAGAGCTCTATAATTTCTCAATTTTTCTCAAGGTAAATGAAAATAACCTTCAAATTTTACCTTTAAAGTAGGTCAATAGGACAGATTAGGGTAAAAATGCATTGTCCTAATCAAATCTGTTAATCATCTACAGGGAATTCGTAGATGCTTCCAAGTGTTCAATTTGTATTTGTAATCTATGGGAATTCGTCTACCACATTTAATTGCATTTAATCTCAAGAAGGGGGGGTGATCTTTGAAAGATCAGGGGATATTCAAAATATGACCCCCTCTAGATAAAATGACCTCTCATTTTTGAGTGGAAAAACTGAATGCAAAGGATTAGGTGATGTGGTCAATGTTTGACCATGTGTATATATCAGGTCATGAAATTAAGATCAAGGGCTATTCAAAATATGACCCCATGGATAAAATGACCCCCTTTGGAAAAGATTGGTGTGACATCATTATGTATGTGACATTGTTTAATTACTATGTTTTAATGATGTCATCGTCATTTTAAAGAATATGACAGACATCAGATATATACCTCCCAGTAGATAGAATGGAATGATGATGTCATCATCAGCATGATTTCCTTCATTCATTGGACTTGGATGATGTCACCATCATATTGACATAGGGTTATATATGCAAAGAGGGTGATATTCATAAGATGACTGATGTTAAAAATATGACCCCCGGAGATAACTGAAGTCACTTGATGGGTAGATATAGGCTCTTACTTAAATTTGATGTCTGCATCTTGTGGATTGGGTGATTATTTGGTGATAATCCTATATCAAGGTGATCTTATCTAATATGACTGATGTTTGAAATATGACCCCCCAGCAAGGGATATCAGGTTTGACTGAACTTTGACTCAACATAACTGTCTTCCCTTAGACAATTTTGGGGTGATCTAAAAGGAAAACCTGCTTGGAATTTTGTTTACTTTCCAACCATGAGGTTAATAATGTGAACTACTAACTTTGACAACTAACCTCATCATGGTGACAAATCCACCCCCTTTCAAGGCTACATGCATGATTGATTTTACCAAACCACCCAAAGCAGAAAACAAACAAGCCAAAGCAACAAGAAAAGTTGGGTCCCTATTTTGTCAAGGCAAAATGGGGCATGTTGTGTAACCACACAACAACTTGCCACCAAAGAACATAACCAAATTACAATGATTCAAGTGATGTGATCACATTCTAATATAGCATTTTAACTCTTTCTAAGTATAAGTATTATAATCTTTCTAAATGATAGGATTTTCATCATGGCAACAATGCTAGCAAAGGATCAGGTGTGTGCAGATGATTAATTATCCTCATATTAGAAGTAAGTTGAAAATGTGAGTAACTGATGTTAAGCTACATAGTTTGGGAGCATCCCTCATAGCCAACCTGGATAGAGCCTTGCTACCAACAGGTGTCTATAGCCCCGGCAAGGTTATCTATATAATCCCCCTAAGTAGAGCCCCACTACCAGTAGGCGTCTATAGCCTCGGTAGATTTACTTAGATGGCCTAATTTTTATTCCTTTTGGATTTTCAATATTTGTTCTTTCTGATCATATGATGTCCTTATGTAAGCTTAATATGCAAGGCATGGTCACTTGTTGATTTAGGTTGGAGATTGCATTGGTAGCAAGAGAGTCCCTTTAGATTTTTCACTTAACACTTATACTTATGTGTTCCACAAACCCAAGGTTGTTAGGTTAGTCATTGTGAAAAATCACTTTAGTTAAGAAAAGGCACCATGATGAAAAGGATATCACAGACCTGATCACTGATAATTCTCAAAATGAGTCATAGCCTATATAGGAATTTGATCTCACCACTTGAATCTTAATAATTTGGTCATTTTCTTAGGGTGATGAGTTGCATCATCTTGACTAACCAAAACAAAACTCAATAGGCAAACTTGAAAGGGACCTATCCAAAGTTTATCAAATTTACCATGATCTCCTTTCCTTTCATGTGCTTTATCCCAGATAAGGACTAAATTTGAAATTCTAAAAGCCTTAATTCTAGCTCTTTTGTCAAACCAATGCTTGACAACAGCTTGATGTTTAGAAAATTGGTCAATTGCTCTATTCCTTTTTTCTTCTAGATGCATTAACTAAAGTAACCTGCCTTCTTGTTTGTTATCTATGCCTAGATACTCTTGTACAAATTGCAATGTGGGGATCTTTAGGTTAATAGGGAGGATGACATCCACCCCATATACTAGGTGAAAAGGAGAATTTCCTAATGCAGCCTTCATCATGGTTCTATCTACCCACAATGCATAGTTCAATAGGGTGTTCCACTCCCTTGGATTCTTTTCTATCAATTTCTTTATGATGTTCAACAAATTCTTGTTTGTAGATTATGCTAATCCATTCACTTGAGGATAGTAATTTGAATAAAACTTCAAAATAATTCCATGGTCAAAAGTCCAACTTGATAATCTTATTGATGCAAAGGCAAATCCATTGTCACATACTAAAGCATAAGGAACTCCATACCTGGTTACTATGTTGCTTTCCAAGAACTTGATCACATCCTTAGCATTGCATGTCTTACTACTGACAACTTTAGTCCACCTGGTACAATAATCAGTAATAGTCAACACATTCATGAGGCCTGAAGATGATGGAGGGTTGATAGGTCCTATGAAATCCCTCCCCCATTGAGCAAATGGGTGCATCTCGATCACAGTTGCAAGGGCTGAGTAACATACCTTTATTTGCAGCAACCTAACACATATGACAACATTTGATATGTTCAGCAGTATCCTTAAAAATAGTGGGCCTATAATACCCTACTCTGAGGATAGCATGAGCAGTAGCTAAGTATGATCCATGTGTGGTTCCAAACTTGTCATGTAATTTTGTTAACACTTTGTTTGCTTCTTGTCTTTCTAAACATCTAAGGTATATTCCCTCATAGTTCTTCTTGAAAAGAACTCCTCCTTTTATCATGTATTTTTGTGATCTTATTTTCAAGGCTCTCCTATGTGAGGCCTGCAACCTTGAAGAACATCTTCCAGTAATCAAGATATGCCTGATGTCTGAGTACCATTCTCTAGTTTCCTTTGTATTTATGACATATTGCTGGCTCATGATGTTAGGATCAATTTCCAATATCATCTGACTCAAGGCTTGTCCTCTCACTAATTTCATGGGTGTTATGTCCATATCATACTCTTGGAAGACTGTTATCCATTTGTCTCTCTTTTCACCTGGTTCACTTTGCATTCAAAGCATCTTTACTACTACATCTGGTGCTACATCGATCACTTTACTTCTCAAGATGTAATGTATAAACTGCTTGACTGCTCAGACTAGAGCAAGTGCTTGTCTTTCAACATCCATATATCTAAGTTCTGCATCCCTGAAAGGACAACTCATGAAGGCTATAGGCTTTTCTTCTTTAGCCTCATTTATTTGTGTTAGTACTACTACAGACGTATTCTCTAAAGCAAAGGGGTATATGTAAAAATCTTTGGTATAATCTGGGCTAATTAGAATAGGAGCATCATATATAACTTTCTTAATATCTTCAAAAGCTGCTCTAGCTTCAGGTGTCCACTCAATTTTGGCATCCTTCTTGAGCATTGCATTCAATGGTCTGACAATCTCTGCAAAACCAGTAATGAATTTTGTAATGAAATTGATCTTACCAAAATGAGATTTGAGCTCCTTCTTACTACCAAGGAGTTGTATCTTCATGATTGATTCTACTCTCGTAGGGTCAATGATGATCCCATTCTCTGTTATCAAGTGACCTAATAACTTCCCTATGGTTACCCCAAATATTTAAGGATATTCCATAATGTTCACATTTCTTTAGTACTTTCCTGAGGTCTTCTACATGATTCCCTCTCTCTTTAAAGAAAATTGTCAAGTCATCCATGTATATGATGATACAATTACCAATTAATCCCCTGAAGGCTATATCCATTGCTCATTGAAAAGTGGCTCCAGCATTTATCAATCCAAAGGGCATGCACCTGTAGGTGAATATTCCCCACTTAGTGGTGAATGCAGTCTTCAGTCTATCTATCTTTTCTACCATCACTTGGTTGTAACCTAAAAAAGCATCCAAAAATGACATCATCTTGGCACCATTTACAATCTGCAAGACCTCATCCAGAGAAGGAAAAGGATAATTATATCTTTTTTAGAAGCTCTATTTAAATTTCTGAAGTCTACACACAACCTAATGTCACCATTCTTCTTCCTTACTAGGACCAAGTTAGCCACCCAGGTAGAATGTCTCACAGGAAATATGATTCTAGCATTAAGCAATTTCTTCACTTCTTCAAAAATGATGGGCTCCAGCAAAGCATTAACAGGCCTCTAGTTTTGTCTAAAGGGCTTGACATTTGGCTTTAATTGTATAGTATGAGTGATGTTTGAAGTATCATAAGTTTTCAACTCATCATATGTCTAGGCAATAACATGAATATAGTCTTTAAGTGCTTGGGTTATCCCTACCATTTCTTCCTCTATACACACCTTTCCTATCAGGACATTCCTTTTCTCTACATCATGTCCTATGTTAACTAGTGAATATTCCCCTCCATCTACTTTAGGGAGATCTTTCTATTTCAACATGTTATCTAAATCAAATGCTCTTTCCAACTCTATCATTCCTTTAGGAATCTTGTTACTGGGCAGCTCTATGATCTCTTCTTCTTCCCAGGTATGATTTTCCAAATTTCTTTCATCTATGATCTGTGTATTAAACACATCTCTATTGGATATGAAGTCTAAAATATGTTGGTCATCATCAAACACTTGAAATTTAATGACATTGTCTGGCATAGAGGGTACTGACACTAATTCAACTGAAAATCTCTTCAAACCAGATATGGATAATGGTTCCAAAGTACTTGCAGCTTGGGCCAAGGCATCTGCCTTGTGATTTTGTTCTCTAGGCATATGGGTGATATTAAATGCATCAAAATCTTCTATCAGATCCCATACCCTATGTCTATAATTAGACAACTTCTTGTAATTACAAGAATATATCCCCCTTACTTGTCTCACTACCAATTTTGAGTCTCCATATACATGCAAAATCTTTACTTTCTTTTTGAGTGTAAACAATATCCCATGGATCAGAGCTTCATACTCTGTCACATTATTTGTGCATGGGAACTATAATCTATATGCTGCTAAGGAGGATTTACCAGCTATATCAATAAGATCTATTTCTACTCCAGCCCCCTGTTTTGATTTAGATCCATCAAACCTGAGGATCCATGGCTTATCTTCAGTTAAAGGTTTGTCTAGACCTTCTCTTTTCTTTTTAGCTCTAGCAGCTACACCACTTGATATCCATCTTAATTTTGGTGTTTCAATCTTCTCAAACTTCAACTTATCTAGTTGATGTGAAGCTGATATTCCTTTTTCTTCTTTGTCATCAGAAGGAAGATCTTTTGAACAGGGCAAAATCTGCTTTTCTAGAATATGCAAACATAATGAGCAAGTAGTTTCTGAATGTGGTGCTTCATGTAACTTGCACCATCCCTCAATTAGAACATCATGTGGGGATCTTTGCTGTTGTATCATCTTTTGAATTTGTTTTGATAAAAAGTCCTCAAACTTGGACAAATTATTATCTCCATCCTCATTAGATATTGCATAACCTAATTCAACCAAGCAGTCAGTTCCTGGGGTGATATTCTTGTTACTCTTAGAATGACTCTCATTACACACCAATAGCTCTTCTATCATCTAAATAGGACTTTCATCATGATATGTACTTTCTTCTGTTCCTTCAAATGATAGACAAAAATTAGTATCACTATCACCATCTACAAAACTTACCCCGGATGATGATGATGATGCCTCACTGCAATCCTATTCTAGTTCCATCATGTCTAGGCAAGCATCACAGGTCTTTTTAGAATGTGCCTCGTCATGTAACCTACACCATCCTTCAATTAGGACATCTTTAATAGACATTTTTAACAATAGGAAACGTTGCACCTCTTTGGACAAGTGCATTTCAAAATTCTTGAAGTGGTCTACTTCTATATCATTTTCAGAACTACAATCAGACTCTAAAATTATTCTATCATCCTGAAGATTGTCATTATGAACATGAACATCATACATGAGGATCTCCTCTATCTTGAAGGTTTGGGGTCTGATGGAGTAGACTCCGAGTTCAACATCTACATACATGATCTCATTGGTTTTATTATATTCAGTGATCATATGTTTCATGTGAGGTTCAACAACTATCCTTATTTTGTCACGCCCACATCTCTCATGTGGACGTGACACACAAAACACCCGTGTCACGACCACATCTACCATGTGGTCGCAACACGGGCCACGAAATTTTTTTTCTTTCCAACCCTAGGAAACCCCTCGCATGTGTCTGCGTGCTCGGTGGCTATACGCAACGGTGTAAACATGTAGTCGTAACCGTGATGGTGTACGATTGAAGGGTGGAATGATGGATTTAAATTAATTAAACCAATGTATAAAATAGACCTTAGGAATCTAACCAAATTCTAACAGCATAACGCATTTCTTGATAACGCCAAAAATAAATTTAAAATAAAACACTAGGAAAAACAAATAAATTAAATGATTAATATTAAATTATCTTAGAACGATATCAACGATATAAATTAAATTATTTTAATTAATTAAATACGTCAAGATGTTGAGTAAATTCAATCAGGAAATCGAGTTCGTCATTAAATATAATTTGGCATTATATTTAATATTTCTCTCAAAGATTTAATGGATGAGGGAGAGGATAAGATATTCACTCCTGTAAAATAATATTAATAAAATAAAATTGAAATTCCCCACCCAAGCGACTTAAATAAAAAAATAAATTTAAAATTTAAAGGGAGTTTTCTTCCCAAATAGAATAATTAAATCCTTCACAAGTGAATGTAAATACAAGACATATCCAGATTGTAAACATTATCCTATTAAAAATAAATATCTTCCCAAACAAATTTAAATCACAATCAACTTTCAAAATTACAAAGTAAATCCATTCCAAAATATAATCAATGTGAAAAAAGGATCCCTAAGATGAATAAGGTCCAAGGAAAAAGGAGGATTAGAAATAAAAATTAAAACTTAAAGTCTAAATCCCTCATCCTCACACATTCCTTTAAATAAATTAAATAAACCAAAAAAAAGAATCCACACCAAATGTTCCCAAATTACAACTAACCCCAATCATATTAAAAAAATTAATCTCTATTTACAAGCTGCCCTAACCCTAATTTCTACTATTCCCCTTGCCCTAAACTCTAATAGACCATTCCTTCCTAGTTTTTTTGTTTGTTTGGTCCTTTTTTTTTTGTGTGCAAGTTTAGGTTTTTGGTGGCAGCCATTGGAGGGGGGGCATATCCATGAGTAGAAGCCTAAAAGTAGAGAGGTGGAGAAGGGAGTGGAGTGGAGGTCTGTCGGTGGAGGACAACCGGCAGAGGGCAGCGTGGGCGGTGGTAATGGCGGATGGAGGGCAGAGTAATGGCGGGGGCGGTCTTGGCGTGGAGAGAGGACGTGGTGGTGGTGTGGCGGAGGTCGCATGGGAGGCAGGGGAGGTGGCGCTGTGTGTGGGCGCGTAGGAGGGAGGGTGCTGGCACTATGTGGTGGTGACCTGCACTGTGAGAAGGGCAGTGTTTGGGGGGTGTGGGAGTTGCTACGGGCGGCGGAGGTTCTGTGCGTGGGGAAGGGGGTTACGGGGGCTGTGAGTGGTGAGTGGGGTGTGGAGTTTGGAGGGCAGGTTCGGGGGGGGGGGTGGGGTGGGGGAGGAGGCTTAGCCTCCACCCACACCCTCAAAAAAACTCTATAATTCTGTGGGCAGCGCCGCCGCCCATAGACCTACCTTTATATATATATATATATATATATTTTTATTTTATTTTTAAAAAAAATAAACCTAGTATGTAACTTAAATAAAATAAACAACTACATTTTTAATACTATTTATAGTGAATATATATTTAAATATATTTTTATATATAAATATATACACATATGTATATATTTATATATATTTATATATATATATGTAATTTTCCTAAATATATCATTTTTTTTTCCTTTCTTCTTTTTAAACAGCATATATCCAATATGTAAATAAATGTAATAAATAGCAACATTATTTAATCAGAAATATAAAAATACAATAATTTAGTTTTTTTTTTTTTTAAGCATTTTGCAATAAAGAATGCCTTTTCTCCTAGTTTCTTCAACAGCAAATATTTAGCTTCCAATGTTCAAATCAGAAAACAAAATCAATCTTCTCCTTTATTTTTTTATGTATGCAAATAAACTATTCAGCAACTAGATGTCTTATCCTTTAATTCTTCTACAATAACAACTATCATGCCATAGCAACTCATGTCCATATATATATATATATTTTTTGAGATTAATGTCAACACAGAAATGCACTTCTCTTTCTTTCATCTAAAACAAAATCTGAACAACCTCCTTTTAACACATGCAAGTTTTCTTTGATAATTAAAATGACAGCAAGATGTAATCTTATTTCCCATGCAAATCTCACTTTCATGTAAGCAAATAACATATACAGCAACTTATACATTCTTTTTTTTTTACAGTAGCATCAAATATTTCTAACTTGCTCTTTCATTCACAACAAGGTCTAATTCAGTAGTGAATAACATTACATACAATAACTGAATGTTTATATTCCAGTAACTAACATAGCCATCTCTATGGCAAGTTTCTTAGCCACATTTACAAGAATTTTCAAGGCAACAAGGCCACAAAGACCAAGGCTAAACCAGCCACTACAATACTGCATGGGGAACCATTTGAACACCAAAGTGAGCTCCCAAATAGCTCCAACTCTCCACTAAACAACCTGCAACAAACACATCAACAGGACAACAAAAACTAGCCACTACAAAGGAATGCTCACCTCCCTACCGTAGACCTGCAAGAGGGTCACCCCCGAGCCAGGGAGGTAGGGATTTCACATAGGGTTTCATTCTACTACAAAATCAATCACAATGACACAAAATCAGAACAACCCCATAGGTTTAACACATAACTTAACTCATATCAATGAGTTTGGTGAGGGTAGGGAATAGACCTCTCAACTTAAAAGGGCTCCCAAATGATAAAATAAAATCCCAACACATGGCCTCAAGTCAAAAATCTCCATAACACCAACCTCCACAAATATCACATAAAATCTCCATGGCACTCTTGCCATTCAATATTCTCCACCACAAGTAAAAGCCCTCAAGGCACAAATACAACTATGGGAGAGCCCCCAAGGATTGTTCCTCTCCCCTACCCATACAAGTTGAGCATTACCTCCATTGGAGGTGCTCTCACCATAACACCCATCCCAACATCACAATGCAAAATAACAAATCAACCACAACTAAAACACAACACATCATATAAGCAAATTTGAGATAACAAGTTAAAAGCCTACCTAACAAGCCCTTATAGTGGAAGTAGTTTGATGAAGAGCTCCAAGCCTTCCCAAGCCTTCCAACTTCGAGAATTTTCTCCAAACTCCTCCCAACTAGAAAAGAACTGAAATTTGCAAGCACTTCCAATTGCAAGGAAAAGAAACAGAAAAAGAAGAACCCCCACTCCTCTACAAGAGGAGCTATTATAGGCCATCCACTTGGCCTTGAGAGAATGAGAAGGTGACATTTGTCACCATCTCCTCCCTCCTGCAAAGCCACTTGTAAGAGTGATAAGGTAAGAGGATGACAAATGTCCTCCTCTCCTTCCACCTCCATCTCCACCTCATCCACTTGTGCTTCCACACAAGTGGGAGGGGGACAAAGGTTGAGTTGGATTCCCACTCACACCTCCAAGAAGACAAGGGTCTTGAGTGGTGCTCCCACTCACTTGGGAGTTTGGGAGGACTCTTGGAGACCTCCCAAGTCTTCCTTGGAAATGATTCCCAAAACTTAGGGATGGGAGATGAGTTCTTCCCAAGGCAAGGCCCATCCCCCATCTTCCCTCTTTTCTAAATTCGTCACTTTTACTCAACCATGGTTTAGGGTGACCTAAGGTGAGTCAAAACTAGGGTTAAATAGTCCAAGTTGACCCTAGACCCATGGTTGACCACCTAGGGTAACTTTTGGGACCCTAGGGTTCATGAAAAGGGTTAAAAATCCACATTTAAATGGCCCAAAAAAATAATATAAATACCAAGTGGCATAAATCAAATAAAATTTTACAACACTTATTATTAATCAATTTTAAATAAACAAAAGGGTACTAAGGCTAAAAATAAATAAAATTAAATCAAGCACTATAATTCATCTTTCAAATTCAAACGTGATCCTTATCCCTCTTGGGAATGAATCAGCTTTACAAGGGATAACATAGTGTGAATCCTACCTCCAATTTCCCGTGGCTAGGGAATGTAAAACCTGCACATCTTGATCAAGTGTCAATTCTGTCATGAAAAGTGATAGCCAAAGCAATAGGAATTAAATTCACACAATCAAATACAATAATAAACAACAATACATAAATCCAAATTAAACTGCATTATCCAATCACATGTCTATTAATCCATATCACATAAACAACTAGAATCTCATAACAAAACATCATCAAATATAAACTCGTAAAACCAATTTCCACAAATAGCATCACTATGATCAAAATGAATCACATATGTCAAATCAAAGTCCTAACATAAATCAGTGGATCAAATCAAGTCTACAAAATGAAGCATAGTCACTAAGGTCTGATAGTGTCATCTACTGGATAGTATAACGATCAAAATATGGAAGGTAAATAATTAGCCTCACATATTTGATTAGGTATTCCTTTCCAAGGTAACCACATGTGACTGAAATCAGTGGACATGTATCCATTGAGTGTTTTGGACCAATCTTTGTTGAGTAGCATCCCATAGGTATCTGGTATATCTACTACCTAAATATCAATGTAGTATTGGATTCTTGGATCTGATGCTAACTGCATATGGATGTGAGTCAATTCTCCTATGACACTCACCTCTGTTTTGTCTAACTATGTTACCTTCTTTAGTAATTTGGTAGGATGTAACCCCAAGGTGTTACATATGGACAAAGGCATTACAATAGTAGATGCACCTAAATCTACTAAGCAATTATGCAAATTCTTACTAAACATCCTTATGGTAAGGAGAAAAGGACATAACTTAGTTTTATCTCTATAAAGAGTCATGTGTGAAGTCTTTGCAGCTTGAACAATGGCTGGAGTTTTGTGTTTAACATTAATATCCTTAATGGCATGATCTTTATTCCCAGTTTGACTTGAGGCATGATTATCCTCTTTTGGAGCAGGATCATCTAAGGATTTCATGAAAACCTTTTTAATAGCTAGGGTTTTGAGTAGTTCTGACAATGACAAGATGATCTTGATCTTTTTCATTTCATCTACTAAGTATGTGACCAATTTATCAGACTCAGGGGGCAAATTACCAGCTTTTGGTACTGCATTTTGTGGTGCTAAGTACTGAGCATTAACTTTAGGAAATCTAGGGTTATTTCTTGCCTTAGGATCAGGAGGAGTGTTGGAATTATTTGGAGGCAAGGATGTAGTCAAAGGACCAGTAGGTCAGTTAGAGTTATTCCTCAGGATGTAATTATGTCTACCCTGATACTATTGTTGATAAGCATGCACCTCTTCATGTTCCACTGATGGCTCATTTTCATCTTCAAATGGAAAAACATAATTGGTTTCAAAAGTCATAGCTAACTCTTCACATGCTAAAGTGTAATTCTCATGAGGTGACATTATCTGTTGATGAGCATGATTGATGAAACTTTCTAATACAAGAGCAGAATCATATCCACATGGGACAATTTCATTTCCTTCAACACAAGGTGGATTACCTGCAGTATTATATACTTTAGTTTGGAATATACTAGTAGCTATCGTAAACTGAGGACAATCTAGCTCTGCATGAGCATTGGTAGTATGTATCCTACACCAGTTTGTAAGAGTGGCCTCTACAGATTCACTCTAGTGGTTTGCTTAGGTTCACTAGGAGGCTGATTATCTAGGGGTGATATTAGAGAACCATTATTTGGCCTAGTGTTCCACACCCTAGGTTGTCTAGGGGGATTATTGTTACCATTGTTGTTATTATAGTTGTTATTGTATCCCCTATTAGGATAACCAAATCTATCATTGGCATATCCTCTATTCTGATTTGGTTGAGAATAGAAATTTTAACTCCTCAAATGAGTGATCTCAGTGGTGAGTTTCCTCAGTTGTGGTGATATCTCTTTAATTTCTCCCTTTTCTTCCTAAACTTTAGCTACTACGTTCTCTGTTTGGGGTTTAAAGAAGGAAGAGCCATTGTTATTGTTATTAGACTGTTCCACAACCTGAGGTACCCGTGTATGTCTTGGATATTGTAGCATTTGACCATTTCCATTTGGAGGTGGCATGATACTGAGTGGAGGTATCTATAAAGGGCTTGGCATTACAGTTGGAGGTATCATGGCTCCATTGGTCTGTTGTTGAGCAGGATATGTAGGATAAACAGGGAGTGTAGGAAACACAATATTAGGTGTTGGAGCAGGGATCAACTGTTGACTGACTTTGACAACTTCTTCAAAGGCTCCTACCAAGGTTGTGACACCAGGATGTGTCCTCCTAATAAACATAGAAGTCAGGGGATCTAAGACTGAGTAGTATAAACTCCTAGCAACTTCATCTGCTATAGTATAGGGAACAACTAGCTTTGAGAGCATCTTTTGGAATCTTGCATTGAAATTAGCAATAGGTTCTCCGTCAAATCTCTTAATTGTGGAAAAGAGATGATAATTCATTGAATGATCTATAGGTATTTTTAATCTATCTTGCTTTCTCCAAGGTGGCCCATGAACCGACTAAACCTTGACCAAGACTAATATACCAATTATATGCCTCTTCCCCTAAGGAAAATGGAAATAACCTACATACCACATCCTAATGTTCAATTCTTGCTCTACAACAAGCTTCCTTGAATGTTCTAATGTGATCATCAGCATCCTAATATGGATGATATTTAGGACAAATTTTATCAGGATTTTTAGGTAAAGGATGATATGTAGTGAAAGTCAGAGGTGACTCTACAGTAAAGAATGACATTGTGACTGATGGAGGTTGGACTGAGGGCATGACAGGTGGTCTTGTAGGTATTTGTAACTCGATAGGAGTTATCAGAGTGTGTTCTGGTGAAGCCCTGATGCACTAGAACCAGGAGAATGATGAATATCTACTGTTCTAGGTCTGAGTCCCCGGATAGGCAATTCCTCAAAGAGTCCACTAGATTTATGTGAGGCCTACCTTTTCATTCCCATATATTTGACTACTTTATTTTACTATTGGTGATACATATTAGACTTATGGGACTATTGATCTCGATTTGCAGGACTATTAGATTTTATGCTTTATGTGGATTTATTATGTTTAGCATGATTACAATGTGATTGGACATTGATATTGATTCACTAATGAGATTAGACATGTGATTTACATTATGATGTTATTTGGATACTATGCATGTGATTTTGGTTAGGAATTTGTTATGTAATTATATCTGCGATGGATGTTGGAAATGCAAAATTTAGAATTTAATTATAATGTGATTTCCTTGATGCTTATATGAACATGTGATGTTGTATGTGCTTGTTTCACCTTGCTTTAGCTATCATATACATGTTGGATTAACATGTCCTTTGAGTGTGCAAGTGTTTTTAACGAAGCCACAAAAATTTAGAGATCATCCCACACACTGTGTTATTTTCACATGTGAAGCTAATCTAGTTCCAAGAGGAACCAAGATCAACTATGTTTGCATGATGAATTTTTGTAATGTTGTTGCATGGTGTTAGTTGGGTTAGGTCTACCCTTCTTCTATTTGATTTCTAATTGGTGTTGTAAGTTGTAGTGTTATTTGAATTTCATTTTTGAGTTATAATTTTTGTGACCCCTTTTATGTGTTTTTACTCAACCTTTGGTGCTCAAAATGGGTTAAACTTGACCCTGGGTTGTACCCCTAGGGTCTAGGGGTCATTTGGGCTTGTGTAACCTTAGGTAAACTTCCATTTGGTCACTTTAACTTCACCTTGAAGTAAAGTGACGAAAATAGAAGCTTGGGAGGGAGAGGATGAGTGGGTCACACAATCAACCTCTTCCTTTCCTCTTCCCTAGGTTGGGGGAGTCTTCAAGACCCCTTAATTGTGGAGGACTCAACTCCAAGCCTCTCCCACAATTGGTGAGGGTACCTTGGGGTTGAGTGGTCCTTCTTAGGAGGAGAGGATTGGGGCACATGTGGCACCCACTCCTTTAGCTCCACCTTTCTCTCCCACTTAATTAAGAGAGGACAAGTGGATGGGAGAAAGACTTGGTGGGATGGGTGAATGACATGTGTCACCACCCCATTCCAAGAGTCTTGCTTGTAGTTGGGAGGAGGAGTGAGGAGGTGACATGTGTCACCTCCCCATTCTTCAAGGCTCATGAGAAGAGCCTATTTTAATCCCTCTTGAAGGGAGGGATGGGGGTTGTTGAATTTTTGGTAATTTATGAGATTTTAATTATTTTGGGGAAAAGTTAGAGGGAAATTGGTGGCTCAACTTCGAGAAGGAGTTAGAGGAGCTCTTCTCAACTATCTTCCATTTGGGCTTTATAAGGTAGGATTCAAGGCAATGTCTTTCCTTATGCATTTTCTTTACTTGCATGTTGTGTGTGTGTGAGATCATTTTGTTGATTTTTACTTTGTGTTGTGGGAAAATTGGGTATGGGATTTGTGAGAGCCTCTCCTACTTGGGAGAAGATGCTCAACATGTGTGGGGTGGGGGAGGAGTGAACCTCCTTGGGGTCACATCCTTGGTTTCATGGAGTTTTAGCCTTGAGGGAAAAATTGTGAATTTGAGCAATATGTGTATAAGAGAAAATTGTGAAGTCATGTTTATATGTGTGGGCTTGAGGCTTTGGGGGATTTTTGTTTTGGGAAGTTTTTGGAGTGGCAATCTTGAGTTGAGTGATGTCCACTCCCCTACCCCATTATACTCACCTTGAGTGAGTTTTGTGTTGTGATAGCCATGGAAGTAATTTTGTTTTCAAGTGTTGAATGCATTGTCGTGTTGTGGTTTGAATCTTCCTAGTGTGAGGATGACCTCCTAGCTCGGGGATGACTCCTGAGTGAGTCAATGATAGGGAGGAGAACATTTTTTTGTGGCTTCTTCCCCTTTTTGTGTCATTGCAGGAAAATGGAGCTATGTGAAGTTGAAGAAAATATCTTGTCCTTAAGAGTGTTATTTTTGTGCTCTTTTAGAAAGCATGGACATGAGAGGCCTTGTGTATTATTTTCATTTAGGTTTTAAAGGAGGAGAACTTTGTTCTCTCTCTCAGGTTGTAAGAGTTATGTTTTTACTTGTGTTGTATAAACTATTTACCTTTGGAGAATAGAAGATTTAAATTGTTGATTTTATTGCCTTATGATTTAAAGAAAAAAATAGAGTATTGGGAAAAAGTATGGTCTTATTGCTATTCACTTGTATGTTTATTTTTCAAAAAAAAAAGGTTAGTTGCTGTTTTATCTTTGTGGGATAAAATGAAATATTTACATTTTATTTTCCTAAGAGAAGAAAATATAGATGTTGTTGTTATTATGAAAGAAAGAATCTAATTGCATTTGCTTTAAAAAAAATAATAATGAATAAATCTTTTGAAGAGTTGTTTACTAGAATATGTGTTCTTTATTTTTACAAAAAAAAAAGTGTGTTCATTTGCTCAATGAAATTTAGATTATAGATTAAAAAAATTCTTTTGCCTTTATGCATTCAAAGATTAGAAAAATTCTGTGGGATATAAGTGGCATATATATGTGTGTGTGTGTGTGTGTGTGTGTGTTAAATAAAAATTCATTTTTTTCTTTGTGTTACCTGTAAAAAATATATATATATATATACCACAGTTGTAATAATTATATATATATATATATTCTAATTGTTCTTTTAATTATTGTTGTCATATATTTAAACTGTGTAGAAGAAACAAATTAAAAAAAGTGAGTTTTGTTTTCAAACTGAGTGTATACACACACACACACACACACACACACACACACACACATATATATTATTAAAAAAAATGTCAAAATGGCAAGAAATTGAATCGCTATATGAGAGGGCAGACTATAGATTTTTTTGTTGGTGTTACAGTTTTTATATAAAAAAATGAGTGGTTTGGGGGGGGTTTGAACCCCCCCCCCCACCGTCGCTGCCTTTGGAGTTAATGGAGTGTGGGGAGGGGTCAAAACCCCACCCACACTCCACCGAAGTGGAGTGTGGGTGGGGTTTCGACCCCTCCCCACACTCTCTTTCCCCCTCTAACGCTCCTTGCACTCCCTTCAGCCCACTTCCCCCTTCCGTCGCTGCTATATACACAGTTATATATATCTAATGAATATACTGCGATGTAAACAAGAAAGAGGGTTTGCAGGTGTAGGAGGCCAAAGGCCAAATGTCAGATGCAATGAAGAGTTCAGTGGCTGCAAAGTTGAGGAATGATGACGAACTGTGGAGGGACCACAGCGGCGGGGTATTGGGGAAGTGTGGGGAGGGCATTGTAGAAGGCAGCGACGGAAGGGGGAAGTGGGCTGAAGGGAGTGCAAGGAGCGTTAGAGGGGGAAAGAGAGTGTGGGGAGGGGTCGAAACCCCACCCACACTCGTTCTCCTTCCCTCTCATAAGGAAATTATTATTTTACTTGGAGGCTTTTAGGGAAAAGAGAGGGTTTTAAAATTGGTTTTAATTTATTTATTTTGTGCTTCCATTCCCCTCTTTTGTTTTGTTTTAAGAGCTCTTTTATTTTAAAGATAATTTTAATGATGTGGGTAGTTTTAAATTTTTTTTTTTTAAAATGGCTAATATTATTATTGTTGTTAATGGTAAGGTAATTATTTAAATAGGGTAATTTAGACTAGAGGGAGACTATAGACTATTCTCTTTAATTTAATTATTTGGAAAGGAATCTAATTTATTTATTTAATTTTGTCCCTCTAAATAATAATTGAGATTTTTTTAATTTAAAACAATGAGATTAATCAATGGCTTGCAAACCTTTATCAACAAGGTTAGTGGAAATTTAGTTGTTATTAGCTTAGTAATTAATTTAATTAATCTAGAGCGATTCTATTAGTTTAACAAAGACGTCATTTTAATCCAACTTGGAAACCTAGTAAACTATGTAAATGAAATTAGTATAACATGCTTTTGTGATCTGGTCTACCAAGAAATTAGGAATAACGTAAAGGATGCAGTGATAATTTTGATTGATAGAGAATGTGAAGAAGAACAAATTGATCAAGTTTTGTTGAAAAATGTTCTAGGCATCTTTGTAGAGATTTTATTAATGAGTTTTTGGAATTTATAATTTATCTAATCAACTGTTCTACCAATTTAACTAGTGTGACATAGGTAAGTTAGAACCAACCCAGTAAACTTTCGATCAAATTTAGTTTTATTATAATAAACCCTAATCACACCCGTGAGGTGATATGCTGCTAGATTTTTCTAGAATTTAGGGTTTAGCTAGGTTAGTGAAATTTAACCTTGCTTAGGATTGAATTATTGTTTTTGCCGGTTATTGACATTTGGTTTTGGTATTAAATTATATTTTTCTCCTACACTAGAATTTAGCTTTTGATTTTGAATTTTGTCAAAATCCCATCATTCACTTAGGTTAACCTAGGGTTTTGATCATTGATCCTAACCTTATTGGTGATGCTAACCACATTGCATCGACCCCCTAGTTGGCCTTCATTGCAAAATGGAATGCACAAGTGAATGCATTACCCCACCTTCAACTGTCATGTTTATGCCTTATGCGTAATGCCACCAAGCATGCTTATGCATGCGGGGCATTTCTAGGGATGCGTGGTAAAATTTTTGATATTTCATGTCATGACCACATGACAAATGTGGACATGACACATGTGATGTGTGTCATGACCGCATGGGAAATGTGGGCATGACAATCTAGACCTGGTACTTGGCCTAAGAGCCAGAATTTCTTTAATTTTAAGAAAATTTGGCTTGTTTACTGTAAAGATCAGCTAAAACACTCGAGCAAAGGATGTATTTATGATTAGAATATGAAACTAACTAGATATTTATGCAATATTTGTAGAAATGATACAAATATGAGGTGATGTGAGACTTTTGGCCACAAGCAATAGGATATCAGGTCTCTTAAGCAAATTACTTCAAAGCTTTAGCAAAAAGACTTGAAAGAGAACTTATCTTTTGAATATCACAATGATCAACTAAAAAGGTTAAAATATTTATGCTCAATTTTGAAAACTTTATGACGGATAAGCACAAATAGACTCAAAATAGTAAATCTTTACATGTGACTTGAAATACAAAGCTACATGAGTATTACCTTTCCTTCTGTGTCATCGAATCAAACAAATATATTGTATGGCCCTCCTTCTAGTGCCAATTTATGTTGATGATGATTGTTAGTCATAACAACATGCATAAAAATTTTCACAACAAACCTTTATTATCTTGTAAAGTATGATCAGCTTAAGATAAGTTCATGACTCCAAGTCTCCGTTGATCAGGTCATGATCATCTGCATTACTCAGAGGTTGATGTGACATGTTGTTTTCTATTTCAAGGGGTCTTACGTTCATCTAAGTGATCAGTATTGCATTGTATCCTGTAAATTCACTCCACAGAGAGGTCAATTCTACTCTATTTTCAAGGATTACTGAGATATTTGTAAGTTTGATTAATTCTTCTGATCATTGATCATTATGAACTTTCTCTTTCTTCTACACTGTATATTTATTCAAATGATGTGTCTATAAGTGGATATTTATATGTATTTCATGGATATTTATCTAAATTTGCATGATATTTATCAATTTGACATGCTTTTACTCCAAATATGCTCTGTATTTTCAATTGCCTATGGGATATCTGCATATTTCATGTTTTATTTGCTTTTGATTGTCTATTATTTGCAATTATGGAGATGATCTATAATGAAATTCAAAGAAATTTAAAAGAATACTTCTACTTTTAGTGAACCTTTAGTTATTGAATCACATACACACAAGATACCTCCATGGAGAGAAGAAATCAAACCATAGGTCACTAGGTTGTTCCATGGCTAGCTATGGTTGATGCTAACTTCAAAGGAATTAGGAATGAAAACAATACATGCAGGTTGAAAAGCACTCCAAGGGACGTAGCTAATCAATGCATATATCCAGATTTCAATCATAGATTACTCAAGATTTACAATGAGTTGTAATCAAAATAGCTTCTATTTCATTAAGTATGCATAACATGTACATTTACAATAACTTTGAAATAAGTCCTAAACTTTTCAGCAATTAGATTTCAATTAAGTTTCAAATGTCTAAAAGATTGCACTCCTGCACCATTCATAGAATAAGGTGAGGAGGCAGTTACAATTGACCAACAGTCAAGATTTATCTATTAAGATCAATGGTTGACAATTCTCCTGTGACTTAGTCAACTTTATCTTGTGGCACAAGTTGCCAGCTGGCAACCATCTGTATGACTGACTATTTATGAGTACCTTACGCATATTTTCACTTAGTAATGCATCTTCATTCATTCCTTAGGTTCTTCTTCTTCATTTTCTTCTTCTTCATCATTCTCCTCATCTTCATCAATTTATTCATCACTGTCACTCTAATATACATCCTCTTGTATGTGGACCTTTACTACTATCCTGATATGTTCATATGCTTGGACTATTTTGTCAACCTCTTCCCCGTCCTGGATTCTAGCTTTTGTTATTGCATGTTTATGAGACTGGAACTTAGCCTTGAGAGCTTCCAGCTTACCTTTCCTACTATTTAAAGTCTCATTGTATGTTTCTACTTTAACTTTTATTCTCATAATTTTATTCATTACTTCTTCTGTCAGGTGGGTGAGAGGGTCATCTACTATTGACTTAAAATTATCATGCAAAGCTTTAATAGAAAAGTTTGCACCCTGATTCTCAATTTTGCCTTCTATTTTACCCTCTAAGGCCTCAAGGATTTTTGCTTCATATGCCATCATGTTGTGCAATTTAACACTAATATCTTTGAGTTTTCCGTTGTACTTCTTCAAGATATCACACTCAAACCTGATATCTTCATACCATATACTTGTCAGCAGGGCAGTATTATTATCCAATACTTGATTGCTTATCAAAATTTGTGGATCAATTCTCTTCATTTCACTTAGAGCAGTCAGGTCCTTTTCCAATTGGAATGATTGTTTTCCTGTATCATTTTTCATTTTATCTACCTTCCTCTTTAGACTACTCAAAGAATTTCATCTCTATAGGGAGGTTCTCAATACATCTTTAGCCCCAGTGAGAGCTGACAACATCCATTTTTCCATCACCATTGCCTCATGTTTCATCAATTCCAATTTGGTGACCTCTTCCTGTGATATGATAGTCAATGGGACTACAGGATCAACTGTTGTATTACCAGGGTTAATTAACCCTTTTATGAAAGAATGTAGTTGAGCAATGTGTTCCTTATGCATTTTATTTTTCTCTTTCTCCTTCTTCACCCTTTACATTAAAGAATCAATAATATCCTTCCCCTCTTGACCTTCATGGTCCTCATTGGCAAAACCCAAATCAACAGTTGTGATTTGGAATTCCTCTAGGCTAATTTTGCCCTTTTCCTTTTCAACTATGGGAAGTGCTATCTGTGCAGTTCTCCTGCCTGTGGTAGGATCTCTCTTTATGACAGATGTTAATCTAGCCTTCCTCTTTGGCTTCATCATTTTCTCAGCAAACAAGGTAGAAACATCGAACTCTTGAATTTCTGACCCTTGTTCCATACCTATTTCCTTTTCTAGCCAATGAGGAACATCAACTCCAGATCCTTGGTGGCCTTTGTCAATATCCTGTATGCAATGCTCTCCAGTATCCCCTTCTATTCTTGGTGGAGAAGTCACCTTCTTAATTTCTTCCTCATGTATTTCTTCATGAGGGGGATCTTGTCCTGGTCACCCCCACTCTTCTGTTGAACTTCCAATATTTTTGGTTCTGTAGGTGTCTCATGTTGTTGCTGACCCATATCGAGAGTAGTGCTATCCTTCTCTACATGCTCTACCACTTCAACCTTCTTTGGTTCCTCGGGTGCACCTATTTCTATACCTGGGCTTATGTCACCTCTATATGTTAAATCTATGGTTGTAGGGCTAGTAACCTATTCAACCAAATTGTCAAGCCATATTTGTTGGGCTGCCCTCTCTAGGCAACCTTGTTTCATTTCCTCTATTTGCTTCACTTCCTCCAATACTGCCATCTGTGCTAATGGAGTTCCATGAGGGGTCATACAAGTGTTGGAAACTAGAGTTTCTATTTGTTGAGAAGCCACATTCTGAACCACCTCATCATCAAATAAGTCCACAGTATCCTCCAAAGAGAAAGGAACACCCTGACTTGCTTTAGACATTTCTTTTGTCTGGTCCTCTGCCTTATCAGTTTTGAATTTAATTATGGTGGGAAGAGGAACATCATGTTGTAGTTCCTTCCTAAAAGCTTCAACACCAGCACCTCTCAATATGATGGGGTTAGCCTGGATATCCCCCCTCATGGTTGTTCTTTGTTTCTTGGGTGGTGACATCAATAACATCGCCCTCCTTTTCTTGCTGGCTACCAACAAGTCATCACCTCTAGGCTTCATATTTAACTGTTCTTCTTCCAAAGGGATGCTTTCTTCCACTTTTTACTGCAGGGTCTAGCCTTCCACCTGTTCCTCTGTAGCTTCAATAGTGGTCCTCAAATTTATGTCTTTGGTTTTTCAATTAGAGGTTGTGCAGATGATACAGATGCCTGAGCTGATGTAGATGCACCTGCAGCTGATGTGGCAATCCTTTCTATTATCACCCCCTTTTGTTCATATTCACTTTTCTTACCTTTAGGGGGACCTTTCCTTTATTTTTCTGTAGGCAATCTTTCCCCATTGGACTTTCTCTTTTCATTGAGGAAATCATCATATTCCTCATCGGATACCTCCTGTCTCATCCACTTGGTATCAACTACAAGGGCAACACCCCTTTTCTTCAATTTGGATATCTCTTCATCTACCCAGGCCTAGGTTAGCTGGATCACCCCACTTGTCAGCTGATCTAGGGATATATCCTCCTGATGTGTAAGATCTGGGGCTAATATGGTGTCATTATACACCTTTTTGTCCTCATATTCATTGGACATGATTTTCCCATCATCCTTACGCAGTTGTACTAGCACCGGGATGCAGTCAAAGGTTTTAATTTGATTCAAGGTGAATATTTGGTATTTCCTTCTTCTCACCTCAGCTTCATCATCATAATCAATCCAGAAGTCTTCTAGATGCTTTTGATGTCTTGGGTTTCCTAGTATCTTCTGCATCCTGCCATAAGGATCATATGATCTAGCTAGGGGAAATGGCTATAAATACATCAATTTTAACCCCCCAATGACATGTTTTATGTTCTTTGAATCTAAGCACATGTACTAGCCCATGGATACTAGAAATAAAAATGGAGGTATCTTCTTATGTGCCTTATAGGCTTCAACTATTGTGGATACCTGCCTAACAAATTCCATCAAGACAACCCCATCAATGGGGTATCTTGGCAACATAAGAGGTTGTCCCTCAAATCCTTCTATCTTGATGTATGAAAAAGTGGTAAACTAGATAAATCAGGCTCCATGCTGATAAACAACTTCTTGAGCTTCCATGCTCAGCCTTTTAGTCCTATCCTCCTCCATAGTTCTAACCAGATGCATGGAGAATGCATCATTTACCAATTTATAGTCTAGGAAGTATTCTTTCCTTTGTAATTAGGGATAATGATCCCATATGTGTGCATCATCAACATCACCACTAACCTTACCCACTATCTTCAAAGCATCAAAAGTTCCTTTATATGCACATGAGTATACCACATATGAGGTCATGTAAAATACACATGTTTGTCCTCCTAGGATCCTCATTCCCTCATCCAATGTGTCATTGATGATCTTAGCCCATAGTGGCCTATTGTATGCATATAAGACCATCTGGATGATCCCAAACATCCAGTTCTCAAAATTTCCAGCATGAGGCTTGCTAGTCATCCTACTCAATGGAGCAATCATATATTGGTACTCATCATCAAAATCAAACTTATACAGATGCAAAGGTAATTTAGCTGAGGCAACATATGTGCTGCTCTTTGATCTCCATTGGTATATCCTCTTCCTTGCATTTTTCTTATTATTATTATACTCTGTTTCTAATTTTCATAGGTCCACACTCACTACCTTCTTCCGAACTCACAGATTGAAAGTGGTGGTAATGCCATTGATTGAGAAGTCTGCATATATCCTCCCTTACTTCTCTACCCATCTGGTTTCAGGGTTATAATTTCTGGTGTATTCTACTACCAGCTCTGAGGCATCCATAGCATATAGAAAATTGGTTGCATGCCACATACCTGAGACATATACCCCATCCAGAATGGGATTGTCTTTATCATGATCCAATCTTGTCGACCATACTACCAGGTCCGTATCTCCTTTGTGTGTATCACCAATAACTTTGCACTTGAACTGCACCCCCTCAGGCTGGACAAACATGGGCTTAGTAACTCCGCCTCAGATCTATTCCTTCTAAGATCTACCATGGATTCCTACAATAAACATGATATGCTTTACCCTATAGTGTCCACATGCATTTCTACAACATCATGTGCTTCTATCATGTATACTTTTGTATATTATTCTTCACTTCATCATGATACATATTATCACAAAGCCAAACCATATGTAAAAACAAATACTCTACCTGAAAACATAGAAAATGACAACACGAGGGTTTACAATTACTTACCTAACAATGCTTTCCTCTTGGGTTAGATGACTAATTATGGAGAGGGGCTATAAACATTGAAGATCACATGTTCCGTTACGCTAAAGGATCCAATCTGTTATAGGTAGTTGTTTGAGGGTTTGAATTCAAAGCTTTGTAATTTCTCAATTTTTTGCAAGGTAAATGAAAATAACCTTCAAATTTTACCTTTAAAGTAGGTCAATAGGACATATTAGGGTAAAAATCCATTGTCCTGATCAAATCCGTTAATCATCTGTAGGGAATCCATAGATGCTGCCAGGTGTTCAATTTGCATTTGTAATCGGTGGGAATTCATCTACCGCATTTAATTACATTTAATGTCTAGAAGGGCGGGGTGATCTTCAAAAGATTAGGGGATATTCAAAATATGACCCCCTCTGGATAAAATGGCCTCCCACTTTTGAGCAGAAAAATTGAATGCAAAGGATCAGGTGATGTGGTCAACATTTGACCATGTGTATATATCAGGTCATGAAATTAAGATCAGGGGCTGTCCAAAATATGACTCCATGGATAAAATGACCCCCTTCATAAAAGATCAGGGTGACATCATGATGTCTCTGACATTGTTTAATTACTATGTTTTAATGATGTCATCGTCATTTTAAATAATATGAAGGACATCGAATATATACCTCCCCATAGATAGATGTGAATGATGATGTCATCATTAGCGTGATTTCCTTCATTCATTGGACTTGGATGATGTCACTGTCATATTGACATAGGGTGATATATGCAAAGAGGGTGATATTTGTAAGATGACTGATGTTAACAATATGACCCCCCGTGAGATACTTGAAGTCACTTGATGGGTAGATATTGGCTCTTACATAAATTTGACGTCTGCACCTCATGGACTAGGCAATTATCAAGTGATAATCCTATATCAGGGTGATCTCATCTAATATGACTTTAGTTTGAAATATGACCCCCCCGGTGAGGGATATCAGGTTTGACAGAACTTTGATTCAACATAACTCTCTTCCCTTAGGCAATTTGGGGTGATCTAAAAGGCAAACTTGCTTGGAATTTTGTGTACTTTCCAACCATGAGGTTAATAATGTTAACTACTAACTTTGACAACTAACCTCATCATGGTGACAAATCTACCCCCTTTCAAGGCTACATGCATGACTGATTTTACCAAACTGCCTAAAGCAGAAAACAAACAAGCCAAAGTAGCAAGAAAAGTTGGGTCCCTATTTTGTCAAGGAAAAATGGGGAGTGTTGTGTAACCACACCACACTAATGCACTGAGTACTTTCATGAGATTGATGAATGAAGTTTGGAAGAAAATCTTGGGTAAGTTTGTTATTATATATTTGGATGATATTTTGATTTTCAGTAAGACAAAAGAACATCTGTGGCACTTAATTCAAGTATTACAGAGACTAAGAGAAGATAAATTGCTGATAAACATCAAGAAGTGTAGTTTCCTGAAGGAAGAATTGGTATACCTGGGATTTGTGATTTCCATGGAAGGATTGAAGATGGACCTTGAGAAAGTGAGAGCAATTGTTGAATGGCCTACACCTAAGAGCATTGGAGAAGTTAGATCATTTCATTGATTAGCTATTTTCTACCAGAAGTTCATCAAAAATTTTAATTCAGTATGTAATCTTATGGCAAAGACAATGAGAGGTGACTGAAAAGACTTTAGGTGGACATGAGGAGCAGATAGAAGTTTTGAATTGTTGAAGTAGAAAGTGATAGAGAAACTTGTGTTGGCATTATCAGATTTCAATAAGGTATTTCAAGTAGATTGTTATGCAAGTGGAAATGCAATAGAGTAGTATTAAGTCAAGAAGGTAGACCTATAGCATATTTAAGTGAGAAGTTGAATGATGCAAGGAGGAGATATTTAGTTTATGATTAGGAGTTCTATGCCATAATTCAAGCCTTGAAGAAGTGGAGACATTACTTGTTGCCTAAGGAGTTTGTGTTGTATACAAATCATCAAGCTTTGCAACATTTGAATAGTCAAGGGAAGTCGAATCAAAGACATATGAGATGGGTAGAGTTCATGCAAAGTTATACTTTTGTATTGAAGCACAGGAGTGGAAAATAAAACAAAGTTACAGATGCACTGAGTAGGAGAAGGAACTTGCTGACAGAGATGAGAGTTGAAGTGTTAGGGTTTGAAGAATTGATGAACATGTATGAGGAAGATCTTGATTTTGTAGAACCTTGGAAAGCATGTAAGGAGCTGGTTGTGATAGATAGAAGTAATTGGCTGGACTATTTCATTCAGGAAGACATGTTGTTCAAAGGAAACTAGTTATGCATACCTAGGAGTTCCATGAGAGACAATTTGGTCAAAGAGAAGCATAGTGGTGGATTGGCAGGATATTTTAGCATTGATAAGATAGTGGCTTTGATAAGTGAAAATTAATTTTGGCCTCAAATACATAAGGATGCTAGGAAATTTGTGTAGAGTTGTTGAATATGTCAAGTTGCAAAAGGAAGTAGTCAAAATACTGGATTGTACAATTCTTTGACAGTACTAGAGAGACCTTGGGAAGACATAAGTATGGATTTCATAATGGGATTGCCGAGGACACAAAGAGGACATGATTCAATATTTGTAGTGGTGGATAGATTTTCAAAGATGGCACATTTCATACCTTGTAAGAAGACAACTGATGCAATGCATGTGGCTAACCTATTTTTCAACGAGATTGTGAGATTGCATGTATTACCTAAGAGCATAATTTCAGATAGAGATACAAGATTTCTTGGATACTTTTGGAAGACACTTTGGAAGAAGATGAGGATAGATTTGAAGTTTAGTTTAACTTTTCATCCATAGACTGGTGGATGGATATAGGCAGTAAATAGGAGTTTGGGAAACTTGTTGAGATGTTTGGTTGGAGAGAAGGCAGGAAATTGGGATTTGATTCTATTGCAAGTAGAGTTTGCATATAATAATTCAGTAAATAGGAGTACCAGAAGAACATCATTTGAGATTGTGGCAAGAACTAACCCTATAGGAGTAGCAGAGTTGAGAGAAATTAGTATGGAAGAGAAGAGGAGTGTAGAAGTAGAATAATTTTTTGGACACATGGAGACAGAGCATAATCAGGTGAAGAAACATTTGGAGGAGATGAATAGTAATTATAAAGAGAAAGCAGATGAGAAGACGAGACACAAAGAATTTGTAGTTGGAGATGAAGTGATGGTGTATTTGAGAAAAGAGAGATTTCTAGTTGGGACATATAACAAGTTGAAGATGAAGAAGTTTGGACTATGTAGGATACTTAGAAAATTTGATTTAGGAAATGCATATGAAGTGGAGTTACTAGAGACATTGGGGATATCACCTATTTTCAACATTGCATACCTATATCAGTATCATGGAGCAAAGTTCAGTGATAGCATGGAAGAAGAATTAAAGAAGCAATTACTGCAACAAGCATCAGAACAAATTGAAGACCTCTTGGACAACATAATTAGACGCAATACTAGAGGAAGACAATACAAAGAATATCTTGTGAAGTGGAAAAGCAAAGTGGAAGAAGATTCATCATGGGTTTCTCAGGCTGAGCTGGATCATCTTGGTTTTCCTCTAGCCCCAGCAAAGTGAGGGACTCACTTTTTCAACAACCCTAGATGTCTGATGCAGGAGCATCCTTGGTTCAAGATAAATCATGCATCAAAAAAAAAAAATTGCATTTCAATTTATTTTATTTCATTTTCTAGTTGAGTTCAGTCAGTAGTAGTTTCTATATTTTGGTCTGCAGGTGCTGCCACAATAATGGGTTACACTTTCTAGGACATCCTAATTTTTTTTAAATCACATATTTTTAGAAAATATAATGATTTAAGCCTTGAAAGGTTCCATTTAAAGGATTTTAATTGAAGAGGGTTTGATCAAACCCCCTTATAGTCAAACCCCCATGGATAGAACCCCGCTAGTTTTAAACCATACCTATAATGGAGTCTCCTCTACATCTATCAAAATGCTGATAAAAACCCACTTTTGATTTACCTTTTCACGGATCAAATGAATTCATTCAAAAGTTATATTTTGTAAGTATGTAGTCCTTATTATAAGCTTCCCAAAAAGTAATTTTAAATATATTTAATTTGACTATTATATTTATTTTTTATTTCATGTGAATGTAGGTTTTTCAATGAACATCAAGGTCTTTGTTTCACACATATGAAAAAATAGGAAAATAAAGAAAAAAATTCTAAAAAATACATGTCCTCTAGGTATTGATGTCCTTATTCCAACAAAAAATAAATTAAATTTTGATACATACAAAAAAAGTTATGTTGGACAGAATACACATATGTCTAAATTATAATTGGTTTGACTTTAAAACTTAATTAAAAAAATATTCAACAAAACATTATAGAATCAAATGCATTCTCTAGATATTAGTGTTACCAATCTAAATACAAAATAATTATAATTTTATCCTTTGTAGAAAAAAAGTCATGTGCGACAGAATATACATCACTTTAAAAAAATATTGTTTACTATTAAAAACTAGTTATCAAAGGAGACGTAAATTTTTTTATAATTTAACTCCAAATTTTTTTTTAAAATATATTTAGAATCTACAGATAAAATCTCACAATCACTAGTTCGTATCAACTTCAAATTCCTAATGGTTTAGTGGCTATAGGTGTCAAAAAGTGAAGATTTAGTTCAAAATGTTGATTTTAATGTCAAGTTTGGCCAAAAAGTGTAACCCATTTTTCTATCATAGTCTCATTTCAGACATTGTGGAGCTGGACTTAGGATCTAGACACATTCATGCACATCATATCCAAAATTGAGATCATTTGGATTAGGTAACAGAAAATTATAGCTATCAGAAGATCGACTATTTTCTCAGAGCAGAGCATCTTGACAGTGTTAGATAATTAGCTAAAGGAGAAGACCTGTGGAGCATCTCATGACTTGTGGAGCTAAATGAAACACCATTCAAGGAACTTTGGATAATTTCTAACTTTCCCTAAGATCCACACACTATTTCATTCATTTACAGAGGAGTTCTTTATGATTAGGTCTAACCTATCCATGTACACACATTACATTTCTTTCATCAGAGTTTGTAATCATCCTTGGCCAATGTGGAGGAATCTTGTGGTCCAGAGATGATATATAATCATATAATAGATGCCTAGGAAAGTAGTGAATCATATAGAGAGTTTTATAGTTTGAATTCTTTGCAAAGGCGCTTCAAAGCTATATCTTGTGCATATTATGTAATTGAGGAATTAGGCATGTAAACCCTAATTGTAAGCCCGCATGTTGCCAGCCAGTTTGTATTTTGAATCAATGATATAATGAATGATTGAATCTACATTTGCATTCTATCTTTGAGTTGTTTCCATTGTGTTTACTCTTGCTACACGGTCTGGACTGTTCACTTTGTGGACCCTCCTAACCATGACTACACCACAAATCCACACAATAGATGTAAATATGCAAACATTTTCAACATTTTATTGAAGTCAATCTTCTACATACAAATTACATCAAAATCTGTTACTAACAAATTTACATTCACATTCATGTCTTCTTATTGAAAGAAGCTCTCTTTTGCTCAAACTCTCTATTCATTGGATTCCTCAAGATGATTCTCCTTGGTAGCTCTTTGCCCCTTCCATGGACCAATTTCTCTCTAAAACTCACTCCCAATCTACAGTCGCAACTAGATTCTTGAAACGTCTAAAATCCTTCCTAAGAGGCACTCTTTCCCCAAATAGCTCCTCACCTTCCTTGTTGTACCTTTTTGATAGCTCTCTCTTCTTTCCTATGGCACTAGGAATCTACCCCAAAATTTTCTCTTTTGAGCACCCCTCTTCTATCTTCCCTTTGGCATTTAAAATACAAATTTTAATATCTACCACAAACTCTTTTCGATGCCCTTCTCTAGAATAAAATCTGATTTTTTTTTTTGTTTGCCTCCAATGCTTCACATACTAATTTGGCACTTTATTTATTTGCAACTAAAATAATTCCAACTAAATCCCCAAGGGGTGTCTCTTTTCTTTCTTCTAATTTCCTATTTTAAACAAATTACAATTTCCTCTAATGAGGCATCACATTTACCACATTGGTGCTTCCTATTCTTATTTGAATTCTTCTTTTAATTCCCATCAACCTCCCTTCACTAAAAATGCATCAAAGAATCAAATAAAATATCCCAAATGATACCTTATGAAGTTGTGCCAAAAAAATCATTTATACAACTACGACAATGCGCAAAATCAAGTGTCAACAGAAGAAAAACTCAAATTTCTCTAGTTCACCTGAAAATTGGTGAGTATGCTTGGAATGACATCCCAAGGTCCCATGCAGAAGGATTTTTCTCCAGCCTTCAAGGATTTCAAAATTTCAAAATTTATGTAAATTGCTGACATAAACTTATGACATTAAAATCTCCCAAATGGTGAAATATACGACTTTGATTATTTTTGTACATTTGTAAAATTGCCTTCAAGAACACATTTGTAAGAGGATTTGTTGTCAAACCTCTAGGATCTCCCAAAACAATTATTTCTGTGAAATCAACATGTTGTGTGCTGAAACTGCAACCTAGCAAAAACTCAATTCTTGCAAATCTGATTACATGAAGTGTTCCCAAAGCTAAGTGATGCCCAATAATGACCACCACACACCAAAATTGGAAGAAACAAACTAAAATTATTTTTGGTTGATGTCGATTGCACATGTACCCAGATGCTCTTGCATTAGACACACTGGGTAAGAAGTTTGTGAGCACAAGCTCACAAAATAGAATTGAATAGTAGAACTATCCTTTCACATGTTGTAAACAACATGCAGCGGACTCCATCACTAGGTTAGGTTGAGAAAATTTCTTCCTTCACCACTTACAACATCTTGCCAAAACAAGTGTCATCCTCCTCCACCAAGTGTGCCCGTCCTTCCTCTTTCCTCTCGTGGACTCATGTCCACCACAACACTCCTCCAAATTCTACTCCACTCATCACTTCTCATCTCACCACTCTCCATTCCACTTCCTCCTCTTATGGGATTCAACCCACCATGATCTGACCACCTCCACCAAAATTATGCCTTTCATTCACTTGTACACAAGTTGATATGATTGACTTTATGGAAATTAAATATTTCCATATCCTCCTTTGTTTTCACCTCATCATACTCTTCAACTCAAACTCTCACCATTGTAAATCAAGGTAAATTAACATCATCATCATAATCACAAAATTCAAAAAAAAAGAAAAACCACCTCTTCCCAATATGTCTCGTCCATGCCATCTGTTGTAGCATCTACATAAAGATCTACATGGAGTCTATCCATCTACTCACCTACATTCATGTCTCTTATTTTTATACATCCTCATTCTCTTCTACTCTCACCATTTTATCAAAATGCAAACCAACATTGCAAAATGTAGAAAAATCATTCATTACCTCTTCCTCCTTCGTTGCTACAACTTTTCCTTCTTCACCCTTTGCTACAATATTTTCATCTTCACCATCCATTGCTATCACCATCTACATGTCCTCTAGAGGACTCACAACTGCTACAATATTATTCTCTATCACTTCAACCTTATCATCTACAACAACTGTATCCTTGTCCTTAACAACCTCTACTGCAATTTCTTCTCTACTCACTTTTTTTCCTCTTCATCCTCAGCAACCTCTATTGCAATTTCCTCTTCTTTCTCACTCTCTTTCTCCATGCCTTCCTCATGGCATGCTACTGCAATCTCTAATGCAATTAGTCTTACCTCTAATCTTCTCAATTCTTCATGAATTACCTCTTCTTTACATTATTGTCCCAAACTTTTCCATTTTTCCATGTCTTTCAATGGATCAAACTCTATTGCAACTTCAAGTTTTACCTCTTCCCTTCCTTCAAAAGGACATGCTATAGCTGGAAACTCTCTCTACTTCCATTCTTTTCTCTCCTTGCTTCTTTTCCTTTCTGGTTTTCTTTCTTTTGGGACTGTATGGGTTTTTCCCACATGTTTCTCCTTCCATGCCCCTTCTATCAAATAACTGCAAGACTTCTTCTCATCCTTTGCAACCTCTGTTTCAATCTCTTCTCTTTCCTCTTGATCCTTTTGCACAAGGATTTCCTAATCTTATTTTTCATTCTTCTTATCTGTTGCAATATTTTCTTTCTTCTCTTCATCCTTCAAAGGATTCTTAGCCACTGTTGTATTTTCCTCTTTCTCTTTCTTAACCATTACAACTTCAATCTTGCTCTCTTCCTTCATACATTCATCAGAACATACTATTGTAATTTCTTTGCCACTTATTTCTTATTTATCCTACAATGGATTTAAAACATATTCATTCCCATCCTTGATTATGCTATGTGTTCTCTCTACCATTATGTATAGCTTCCTTATCCCAAATCCAAGGTCAACCCAATAAAATAAGGCATACTTCTATGGGTACTATGTCACATACAATTTCATTCTTATATCTTCCAATGTGAAAATTAACAATACTTTGTTCACTTGCCCAAATTTGATGACCTCCTTGCAACTAAGAAATGTAGTACAGGCTATGGTGTTTCATCCTCCTCAAATTCAGCTTCTCAACCATTACCAATGTAACCAAATTATCAATACTACTACGGTCCACCGTCACCTTGCAGCATTTTCCACCTGACTTGCAAATTGTTTAAAACAAATTACTCCTTTAGATGGGCTCTTGCTTCTCTTTCTATAGATTCAAAAATAACTTCTTCATCATCAAATGTTTTCCTTGTCTCCAAGACATTTTTCCAAAAAATTGTGGCACACTCTCAATCTGCACACATAAACACTTTAGAGTCAACACTATTTACAATTACAGATCCTTCCTACAACAAAACTCTCACAACTATCCTCTACCCAACAAGATTCTAGAAGATGTACCTCTCCAAGACCTCTTCTACCCACTTTCTCTCAGTGGAAGAAGTATGTACACCTTCTACCCAGCTTTATCTTAGTCTTCAATGTCTTCACTCTTCACCACTCTTCACTCACAGGTCTTGGAGCATACTCTGCACACTCAAGATCAACCTACTTTAATACCATTTGATGCAAGAGGTAATCCCTCCTGCTACAAACAACTCAATTCCATAACATAAGCAAAGACTCTCTGCTCACAAACACAAAACTCAAATCAACACAATAGATGTAAATATGCAAACATTTGCAACATTTTATTGAAGTCAATCTTCTACATACAAATTACATCAAAACTTGTACAAACAAATTTACATTCACATTCATGGCTTCTTATTGTAGGAATCTCTCTTCTTCTCAAACTCTCTATTCATTGGATTCCTCAAGATGATTCTCTCTGGCAGCTCTATGCCCCTTCCATGGACCAATTTCTCTCTAAAACTCACTCCCAATCTGCAGTAGCAACTAGATTCTTGAAACTTCTAAAATCCTTCCTAAGAGGCGCTCTTTCCCCAAACACCTCCTCACCTTCCTTGCTACAACTTTTTGGTAGCTCTACCTTCTTTCCTATGGTGCTAGGAATCTGCCCCAAAATGTTTTCTGTTGGGCACCCCTCTTTTATCTTCTCTTTGGCATTTAAAATATAGATTTTAATATCTGCCACAAACACTTTTCAATGCCCTTCTCTGGAATAAAATCTGAATTTTGTTTTTCTATTTTCCTCTAATGCTTCACATACTTTGGCACTTTATTTTCTTTATTTTCAATTGAATTAATTCTAACTAAATCCCCAAGAGGCATCTCTTTTCTTTCTTTTAATTAGAATGAGGCATCACATTTCCCACATTGGTGCTTCCTATTCTTATTTGAATTCTTCTTTTAATTCCCATCAACTTCCCTTCACTTCAAATGCATTAAAGAATCAAATAAAATATCCCAAATGATACATTATGAAGTTGTGCCAAATTTTCATTTATGCTACTGCGACAATGTGCGAAATCTGGTGTCGGCAAGAGAAAAACTCAAAGTTCTTCATTTCACCTGAAAATTGGTAAGTATGCTTGGAATGACATCCCAATGTCTTCTATAGAAGGATTTAATTCCAACCTTCAAGGATTTCAAAACTTTAAACTTTCCATAAATTGTCAACACAAACTTCTAGCATTGAAATCTCCCAAATGGTGAAATATATGACTTTGATTCTCTTTTCACATTTTGAGAAATGACTTCAAGAACATGCCTATCAAATTATTTGTTACCAAACCTCCAGAATCTTCCAAAACAATTATTTTCGTGAAATCAACATGTTGTGTGTTGAAACTGCAACCTAGTGGATACTCAATTCTTGCAAATATGATTAGATGAAGTGTTCCCAAAGCTAAGAGAAGCCCAATAATGACCACCACACACCAAAATTGGAAGAACCAAATATAATTATATTTGGTTGATGCTGATTGCGCGTGCACCCAGATGCTCCTACATAATGTATGGACTTCCTCCACTGAGAGAGTGGGTAGAGGGAGTTTTGAGAGGTGCATCTTCCAGGATTTATTTTGGGTAGATATAGTTGTGTGTGTGAGTTTTGTTGCAGGTCTGAAAGAGGGCATGTAACTATAGAGGGCTTAGGATCTAATTTTTTTGTGAACAGATGTGTGTCTGAAGGTTTTTGTGTGCAGGTTACAAAATTTGTGGATTGTGAGTTTGTAGATTGTGTGTGAATATGTCAAAGATAAAGAGGAGGAAGATTACCTTGGACAAGGATTTAAGAATTTCATTCCTTGTATGGAGAGAGAAAAGATTAAGAGTTGGGATTAATAATATGAGAAAGACATTGTAGGTTTTGAGGGAGACTAAAGAAGAGGTAAATAAGAGAAGAGAAGAGGAAAAGATGGGTAAGGCTAAGTCCAATTATTTTCTTGATGAATATTTGTGTGTAGTAAGATATGAAAAGAAAGAGGAAGGAGAAAAAGAGGAGATTGCAGTAGTAGGAAAATGTCTTTTAAAGGGCATGGAAGATGTGGAGAAAGAAGTTGTAGTAGAAGATAAAGAGGGGAATGATGTTGTAGTGATAGATGTGGGTCCTTTAGAGGATGTAAAGATGTTGGAAGATGAAGGAGTTGTAGTAGAAGAATATCTTGTCGAAGGAATGAGAGAAGTGGTCAAGATTGAAGTGTTGCAAGTATGTGCCTAATCAGTGTTGTCATTGATGTCAACATATCTATGTTGTGATTGGTGTCAACTGTGCTCCTATCTTTTTGTTTTCTTGTAATGTGTAGGATGATTTGTATTTACTTATGTAAGTAATATTGATGTTGAGGATATTGAGAAAATTAGCTTCTCCCATAGAAATAGTGAGTTGCAGTGTAAACAATGTATTGCATACAAAAGAACAGTCCAAGAGATTGCTCTACATTTCTTGTAGGATGAATATCTTTATCTATGGATTGGAAGTTATTTAGAAGTCCATCTAAATATGATATGCTCTGAGTTTGAGCCTCTGGTATGAAGAATTGAGTGAGTTATGTTCACCAGAGTGAAAATAACTTTTTCTATATGTTTGGCAGCGACAGGGAGAAAGTATTATGTTCCACATTCCTCTGCATTGAAGCATTTTGATATGTGGTTCTAGAGTTAAGTCTGAGATGAGGTTATCTACCTTCAACTCCTATGGTTTGTGATTTGGTGGTCTACAAGTGATCTTTTCATTATGACAGTAGCTAGCAGTGTAGGTTATGTGCTATGGTTTGAATAATCTTCTCAACAGAGTGGTTAAAGGTTGTGTGATAGTTCTTGGTGATCACAATGTGCTTGTGGATGTCTCTTGATCATGTTCCTACCTTTGGATTGGTCTGCAAAGAATAATTTGGATCATGGATGGGGTTTGTTCCTTGAAGACTTAGTGTTCTCACTAGTCTTGGCTGACTTGGTTGATTTCACTAATTGCAGAGATGCCTTGAAGATTGTGGAAGCATGTCGTGGCATGGAGGATTGTGTTTGAGTCTCAACTAAGGCGTGGCGTGTTCATCATACTTCTCTACATCTTTCCTTAGCTAAATTTGTAATAGGTCTAGACCTATTTCTATGTATATTTTGTAATACTGACCTTGATGTACATTCCAAGGTTGATGAATTGTATAAAACATGTAATAGAGTTGTGAAAAAGGTGTGGAGATGCGAATATAAAGAGATAAGTGTGAAGATGTGAAAGAGTAGATCAAAGAAGTTATATTGTGCTTCAATGGAACTAAATCTTGGCATGGAGTAGACATTATTTAATCAGTTCACCCCTTTGGCAGTGAGCCACCCCTTGGCAGTGAGCCACCCCTTGGTAGTGAGCCACCCTTTGGCAGTGAGTCATTCTTGGGCCCTGTAGGCAGTGAGCCTCTATTTTTTGGTATTGTTATAACTCATATATTTTTCATGGGCTAACACCCATCATGGTTTTTCCCTTTTAGGGTTTTCCACATAAAATTTAGTGTCTACTATGTTAGATGTATGATTGTGATTAAGTTTATGGTTTCATGCTTTTATGGTTAAATATGATTATAAGTAATTAAGTTGTTGATTGTTTGATATTCATATGAAGCTAAGTTTTTGTGACAAATGATTCACCTCCCCCCTCTCAGTTATCTAGTGTATTTCAACAATTGGTATCAAAACCAAGTTCCTTAGAGGTAAGCCTAATAGCTTGAGGTTGATCTGAGATGTCACACCAAGATGAATTATTTTTCAATTGTTTCAAGTGTGGTGAAGCTAGACACTATGCATCTAGATATCCAAAAAGAAACTCAAAAATTTATGATGAAGAAGGTAAAAGTAGAAAATCCAAGAAAACTTTTTATCATGTTGAAGATGATGAAGATGATGACTATTGTTTCAATTCAAAGAATGGCAATTGCAAAGATGATGAAAATTTTGATCCAGAGGTAAGTATTGACAATGAAGATATAAAAAACTATTAGGTTATTGACAATAGCTGCTCAAATCATATGACTAGTGATAAAGGCAAGTTTACTAATTTTGTGAAGAATGAAGAAGGATTAATTAGATTTGAAGTTTATAGATAATGTTCTCTATGTTGAAAGCCTAAATCTCCTAAGCATTGGACAATTGTGTAGAGAAGGATATAGTTTCATATTTCAGAATGATACCTTTGAAATCAGAGATAAATTTGGAGCTATAATAGTTGGTGGAAAAAGGATAGAGCGAAATCTTTATCATCTTAGAGAAGGCAACATTATTTAGAATCATGAAAGCTGGCTTTGGCATAGGAAATTGTGTCACATCAATCCTAATGATCTAGCAAGGATAACCTCATCACAATTTCTGAAAGATCTTCCAGAGAGGATACATTTTAGCAACATCACCTGCAATAAGTGTCAAGTTGAGAGGCAAGCAAGAGGAAGTCCACAGGATGAAGAAAGATCCTCAACTGGACTGATGGAATTGGTTCATACAAACCTTTGTGGACCTACAAGAGTAAAAAGTCTCCAAGATGATAGGTACTTTATGTTCTTTGTTGATGATTATTCTAGAATGACTTGGGTTAGTTTTCTCAAAGAAAGATTAGAAGCTTCAAATGTATTTAAAGCCTTCAAAACAATGGTCAAAGATTAATTAAATGTGAAAATTAGATGTCTAAAGTCTGACAGAGGAGAAGAGTTTACCTCTGATATATTCAATATGTTGTGTGAGACACATGGAATAAAGAGATAGCTATCTAGAGAGAATAGAGTGATGGAAATAATGAGTATGTCTATTCAAGAAGCTACAAAGACAATGATAGAGGAAGCTAACCTACCGAAAGCATATTGGAAAGAAGCATATTGTTGTCTATATTCAAAATAGAGTTCAAGTCAAAGGTAACGATACTAAAACTCCTTACAAATTGTGGTATGGAAGAATACCCTTGGTAAAATATTTCAAAGTTTTTGGAAGAAAATGTTATATCAAAAGAGAAGAAGAGCTAAAAAATTTTGATGCTAAGTATGATGAAGGAACTTTCCTTGGATACTCTACTGAGAGTAAGGCCTACCAGTGCTACAATAAAAGACTAAAAAAGATCATTGAGAGTGCAAATGTCAGGGTTGATGAAGACATACAAAAACTTATTCAGAAATCAATAATCAAGCATTAGATTCAAATAGACTTCCTTACAATACAAAAAGGGAAAAAGTATTCACCAAAGAAGAAGATGATACTGAAGAGAAGAAAACAAAGAAAGATCAAATGAACTGGTGTTGGATTACCAATGTTGTAGCTTGCAATAATATAAATTCCTCTCAAGATGAACGTCTGTCCACTGAAGAATCCAAAATTGCTCTTGAAAATCTTGAGAAACCTGAAGAAAAAAACATAAACTTGAAAGTAAATACAATAGAAGAAAATGAATGCATAAAAGAGTTAAAAAGGTAAATCAAAGAGCTTATGCAAAGACTTGAGGAATGTAGTAAAGACTTGAAGTTAGCGAATGAAGAAAAAGAAAAAATTGAAGAATGCTTGAAAAATAAAACAAATGATTTCTTAAAGCTTGAAGAAGAAGTTGTGGATCTGAAAGCTAATTTGAAACATGCACGGGTTCAACAAGACAAACTCAGTATAAGTGCAGCTAGATTTGATAAACTAATGGTTGAAGAAAGTCAGAAAAATCTTGATGACATAAATAGTATGAGACCTGTGAAAGATAAAAGTTCTAGAACAAATCAAGAAAAGAATTTTGAAGTCAAGGAGGACAAAGGCAAACCAACTCAGGACCAAAGGAATAGATCAAGAAGATCTCCGGTCAAGAAACCAAATGCACAAAGGCATCCATCTTTCAATGGTTATTCTTATTCATGTAGTAAATTTGGTCACAGGGCTACTCAATGTAGAAGTAAAATGAATCAAGATGTTCCATCTTTCTTTGGTCAATGTTTCAACTATAAAAGAACTAGTCACATAGAAATTGAATGTAGGCATACGACAAGAAATGGCTTCAACAATATAAGGAAAACTTAATCTTTCAATGGAAAGTGCTTTGCTTGCAATAGATTTGGGCACATGACTAATCAATGCAGATCAAGGATAAATTCATTCAGAGGGAGGAATTAAGGACAAGGAAGTATTGTGTGCTATGATTGCAACAAACTTGGACATATGGAAAATTTTTGTAGAAGAAAGGATGTGAAAAGAAACTATTATCCTGAAGAAAGGAAAATAGAGTAGAGAAATGATAAGGGAAAGGAAAAAGTTGATCCGATTGAAACCAAGAAAGAAATGGGCAAGATCTAGATCAAGAAAGATGTGATTGAAGTCAAGGATGGATCTGCACTAGCTTCTGGTGTAGATATTTCTTTCGAGAAGTAAATTAGGAGCTCTAGATTAGGGGGAGTCTTATTAAAAATCCTTCCTCCTTGACCAAAAGATTGATGCTAATGACCTAGCATAAAGAGACAAGGTCAAGGATCAGTAGCAAAAGTCTAAGTCAAGACTAAGACTATATTTGAGAAGAATAAAAGAAGAATTGTGTAAAAAGTTTGGGTTCATTTTTCCCTACACAGAGCAAGTCTTCATGATGATTGACAATACTTAATGAACTCTGAGGAGAATGGATATGAACCAATTGTGTCTTCATGAAGCAATGAAGAAAAATGAAATAAAGTGCAAGATGAAGAAGCTCCAGAAAGTATTTCTAAGGCCCATAGTATTTGTACAAGAGCATCACACTGAAGATCAAATCATCGGTGAGTGACAAAAACAAGGGTTGCAGAAGAACACACTGAGAAGAATCAGACTTGGCAACATATCCCTATGACTGTAGATAAGAATGTATTTAGGATTAATTAAAATGAAAGTGAAAAGTGACTAAAAAATTCATTGCTTTACCTAGGCCAATAAAAGCTACCTCTCAGGGGGAGTAGCTAGATGTGTTGGTAACAGTTCAGTTGGATCAGAGCAGCAAAATGCAAGTATGTGCCCTTTGCCATTGATGTCAAAGGGGAGAGAAATCATGTGAAAAACTCATAAGAAGAAAATAAGTGTAGATGTGTAAAGAGAAAGGGGGAGAATCATGTCTTGATGGTCTTTATAGTTTTTCACATCATATGTTGCCATCAATGACAAAGGGGGAGATTGTTCCAAGTATGTGCCTAATCGGTGTTGTCATTGGTGTCAACATATCTGTGTTATCATTGGTGTCAAATATGCTCCTATCTTGTTGTTTTCTTTTAATGAGTAAGATGCTTTGTATTTACTTATGTAAGTAATCTTGATGTTGAGGATATTGAGAAAATTAGCTTCTCCAGTAGAAATAGTGAGTGCAGTGGAAACAATACATAAGAACAGTCCAAGAGATTGCTCCGCATTTCCTATAGGATGAATATATTTGTCTTCAGATTGGAAGTTATTTAGAAGTCCATCTAAAGATGTTATGTTCCTAGTTTGAACCTTTGGTATGAAGAATTGAGTGAGTTATGTTCACCAAAGTGAAAATAATTTTTTCTATATGTTTGATAGCGACAGGGAGAAAGTATTATCCTCCGCATTCCTCTGCATTGAAGCATTTTGATCTGTGGTTCTAGAGTTAAGTCTAAGATGAGGTTATTTGCCTTCAACTCCAATGGTTCATGATTTGGTAGTCTGCAAGTGATATTTTCATTATGACAGTAGTTGGTAGTGTTGGTTATGTGCTCCGGTTTGAAGAATCTTCTCAACAGAGTGGTTAAAGGTTATGTTGTTGTTCCTGGTGATTACAATGTGCTTGTAGATGTCTCTTGATCATGTTCCTACCTTTGGATTGGTCCGTAAAGAATAATTTGGATCGTGGATGGAGTCTGTTCCTTGAAGACCTAGTGTTCTTACTAGTCTTGGCCAACTTGGTTGATTTCACTAATTGTAGAGATGACTTGAAGATTATGGAAGCGTGTCGTGGCATGGAGGATTGCATTTGAGTCCCAGCTAAGGCATGGCATGTTCATCATACTTCTCTACATATTTCCTTAGCTAAATTTTGTAATAGGTCTAGACCTATTTCTGTGTATGTTTTGTAATGCTGACCTTGGAGAATGTTCCAATGGTTGATGAATGTAATGCCACCCTTGATGTACATTCCAACGTTGATGAATTGTATAAAAGCATGTAATAGAGTTGCAAAAAAGGTGTGGGGAGTGAATATGAAGAGATAAGTGTGAAGATGTGAAAGAGAAGAGAAGAGAAGTTATATTGTGCTTCAATGGAACTGAATCCTAGCATGGATTAGATGCTATTTAATTAGTTCACCACTTTGGTAGTGAGCCACCCCTTGGCAGTGAGCCTCTATTTTTCAGTATTCTTATAACTCATATTTTTGAGGGCTAACACCCACAATGGTTTTCCCTTTTAGGGTTTTCCATGTAAAAATCTAGTGTCTACTGTGTTGGATGTATGATTGTGATAAAGTTTATGATTTCATGCTTTCATGGTTAAATCTAATTATAAGTAATTAAGTTGTTGATGGTTTGATATTCATATGAAGCTAAGTTTTTGTGACAATTGATTCACCCCCCTCTTAGTTGTCTGGTGTATTTCAACATGAAGTTGTAGCAGAGGTTGAGGATGAGACTAAAGATGCAATAATGGTAATGAATCCTTTGGATGATGTGAAGATATTGATAGTAGAAGATGAGGATAGAGGAGATGTTACAGCTAATGATGATGAAAAAAATGTTGCAGCAACAGAGTATAAAGAAGTATTTTTTAGTTTTTTCTAAATTTTGTAAAAAGGAAGTTGATGTTGATTCTTATTCAGATGAACTGGTGGGAGTGGAGTTGAAGAGTCTGAAAAGGTGAATACTTAGGAGGGTATGGAAATCTTTAATTTTCATAAAGTTGAATATCCCTACTTGTGTATAGATGAGCTCTAGTGTTAAGGAGTAATTTGATTGAGGAGATTCAATCATGGTGGGTTGAATCCCATGAGAAGAAGAAGAGGAATTGAGGAAGGTGAGATGAGGAGGAGTTTTGAGTGGAGTAGAATTTGGAGGAGGAGGTTAGGATGTGGTGGACATAGGTCCATAAGAGGAAAGAGGAATGAAGAATGTACTTGATGGAGGAGGATAATACTTTTCCCAGCTAAATGTTAGAAGAGGCGAAGGAAGAAAGGAGGCATATTCACAATAACATTGATCTTCTTCGTATTGACCTCAATACCATGATATGATACAATAAACCCTAGAAATTTGTCATTGTTGACACCAAAGACACATTTGTGGGGGTTCAAGAACATTTTGTAGAGATGAATTTGTTTGAAAATGCAGTGGAGGATTTTGATGTGATCTTGGTGTGAAATTGATTTGGCTAAAATATCATCGACATGGTCCTCCAAGATTTTGTGAATAAAATCATGAAAGATGAGGGTCATAGCCTATTGGTAAGTTGCACCAGAATTCTTTAAACTGAAATGTATGACTACCCAAAAATAATTACCCCTTGAGGTGATGTAAAAGCAATTTTATATTGATGTCGGGGGTTTATGATGATTTGGTTGTAACTAGAGAAGCCATCCATGAAATGAAGTAAGGCATGGCTAGAAATAGAGTCAACTATCATGTAGATGTTTGGAAGAGGTAAATCATCCTTCAAGGATGCCTTATTGAGATCACAAAAGTTAATGCAAATTTGAATATGATTATCAGGTTTAGTGATAACAACAATATTCAACATCCAAGGTGAATATTCAATTGGGTAGATAAAGTCGGCTAGTAAAAGCTTCTCTATCTCAGCTTTGACCATTAATGCTACCTTGGGATTCATCTTTTAGATATTTCTCTTGACTAACTGGGCATGAGGATATAACACGATATTATGTGTCAAAATCTATGAGTCAATACCATGCATGTCCTCATATGACTAGGTGCATATTTTAGGAAATTCATGTAAAATCTAGAAGAGTGATCTTGTTGTTTTTCAAGATCTAAAAACTTTCCTATCTGAATGAATTTTTTTCATATTGGCATGATCCATCAAGGTATCGATAGTGTCTCCCACTAGGAGAGTGTTGCAGTCTAGGATATTAGGTGGATGAGTGGATTCTTGAGGTGTGTCATGAGATGCTTGGATGTCATCTGATGAATTAGAGGTTTCTCCAAAGTATGCATGAGCATTTAAGCAGTAGGGAAAACCTTGATTGTGATGATATTTAGGCATGTGGTCATAAACACCTAAGAATTCAACTATAGCCTCATCCATTGAGAAAGAGTCAAAGACAATAGTGTTATAACTAGAACTTTCTTTGATCATCTCAAGATAAATCAAAAGAAGAGAGGAAGAAAGTGGAGAAGAAGTTATCATGTTAACATTTAAAGAGGGGTGATGAGAGGTGTGAGAGGGCTAAGAAGGATGGTATCTGAGGCCTTTGGAGTAATTGTTTGGATTAGTTTCCAAAGAGACTTTGATTCCTTGCTCCTTTTGGCCACACCCATTACCTCTATAGTACCCAATTAGAGATAAAATGTGAATTCCACATCCATAACATGATTCCATTCCTATGGAAGGTGATGTATCATCATTAGTGGCATAGTCAATGTTATATGTATAGTCACGTGTATCTATTAAAGTAGGAGGAAAGGAAGATTTTAGTTTCTTAGAAGATATAGGTTGTGTAGAAGTGGTAGCTACTTTTAGAATATCAAGTTTAGATGGTGGGACTTTATACTCTCCAACAAACGAAGGAGTAAAGTCCAATGAGCCCCAATCATCACCTAGATATGCATTCGAAGATGAATCACTTTCCTTATCAGCATTGTTATAAACAACATAGAATTGCAAATCAACTCTTTATGAAGATGGGATTAAGTTTTGTAATGTTTTAGATATATTAGGTTGATTCCTAGAATCCACATGTTGACAAGATTCTAGATTTAGATTGGCCTTGACTATATAAGCTTTGTTGTTATGAACAAACTTTATCAAACCATGCAAGGTAGATGGAACCATGCCCATGGCATGAATCTGTGGTCTACCAAGAAGAATATTGTAGGAAAGAGTACTAAGCATAACATGTACAACAGTAGGCAAAACTACAGGGTCCAATGTAATTAGTAACGTGATTGTGCTGAGAGTCTATCTACTGGCATTATCAAAGCCACATATGGAGAGAGTGTCAAGTGAAATATAAGAGGTATCTATATCAAGCTTATGTAATAGGTCTATACCACAAATGTTGAGACCTGATCTAGTGTTAATAAGTGTATATTTTACCCCACAATTGTTGATGACCACAATGATTAAAAGAGGATTGTTTTGTTGTTGAACCTCTATGGAACATAAGTCATATTTTTGAAATATAATGTCTGAAGTAGTTGAATGCATACAATATAACAAGCTACTGCATCATTCAGCTTGATGGAGGTGGAACTGTAACCTTCTGTAAAGCCTCTTGGAGCATCTTGTGGTATGTAGTTGATGTTTAAACCAACACCCAAAGAGAGATCTTAGTAGGAGTAGCATAGAGATGCTTTGCTAGATTGTACTCTCTTCAGGTTTTATGATGAATGCAAGGAGTTGAAGGAAGAAGAGGTATAGAAATTAAAAGTGAAGGAGGAACAAAAGAATATTGTTTACTTTGTTTGTTAAGTCTAGTGTTGTATGTGTGAGTGATCTCATGATAATGAGGTGGTTGCAACACATTTGAAGTAATTTACCTTGCGACATTGGTGAAGTGATCAAGAGGTTGAAGTGGGTTTTGAGTAGATTGAATAGTGGTAACTAGTTTAGACTATTGATGTGCTTCAAGATGGAGATGAACATTGATTTTTGGTATTGCAAGTTCTTGTTGGGAACCAGAAATATAAATCATGTTTGTTGATCTCTTGAAGAAATATGTTTTAGGAACCGTAGAAGAAGATTCGATAGAAATGAATTCATCAATAGCATCAATATCTAACATGTCAAAATGGTCACTACTGTATAGTTCATCATAATCACTAAAGGTTTGGAGAAAGAAATCTGACATAATCAAACACTTACTTATTTCCAAGATTAAAAAGACAATAAGTTTTCAGAATGTGCTAAAATAGATACATCAAGTTCACCAAAATGTTGAAGTAGAAAAATTGCTCTAACTAATCTACTCATAAAAAAAATCTCTATTGAACATTACAACACTAATCGATAAAGACATATATTTTGCCTCTATCCAATCAAGAAGGGAAAAATTGTTTGGACTATGTCCCTTTGTTGCAATCAAGTGATAGAATAGATAACCAAACTAACTAAAAATGGAAATTTATAGAGATATATGGAATATTTCAAGAAATGAGATATAGAAATAGAAAAATACAATAATGGAGAACCTATCACCATAAGGTGGCACCCACTAGCAAGGACAACAATGCGTGGCATAAACATTTGCATGTCACATTGTAGATTTTATGATACAGTACACTACAAATTCTAGTTCTTGATCTTTGTGCTATTATTTTCAATCATTACTGGGATCGTCAAATTTCTTGATGAGACCTACAAACACAAAGACAGAGAAAAATGGTTGGGCTATATAGGGGTTTGCCTTAGTCAAACCCTATTTCGATGTTTCCACCTCAACAATAGCCAGATTGATAAATAGATAAAAATAGTGTGTACTCTTGAATCCTAAATGTGTCTAGAATTGCAATGAGCAGTGATAAAGTAGAAAATTCTATAAACAATAATATAATGAAACCTACTCAATGAATTAGAGCAAGCTTTCACAATGATCTCTACATGCAAGAGATAGAATGGTAATGTTATATCAACCCACAAAGATGAGTATTATACCAAATAGATTGTAGGGATCAATTAGAACTTTATCACCTCATAGTAGTAGATGAAATCCACTCAGTAAATAGTAGTTCCAATCAAGATCCTTCTCAGTTTGCTGCACTTCAATGAAAGGGATGCAATATGAGCTTAACAATATAAATCACAATTTTACTGGTTCTTGAATCTTAGAAAAGTTTTCTCATGAAAGAAAATTAATATCAATTTTGGTAGAGCTACACTGCAAAAGAGAATAGATCCTTTGCAATGACAAACTTAGTTGCTTAAATAGAGAATGGAAGGACAAAAAATCAAGGATAAGAGTTGTTTAAGTGTGAATAGGCATTAAGAAAATCTCGATGAATTGTGCAAGTGAAAAGACAATTTCCAAAAATGATCGCAAGACTGATAGAGGCTTTTGGGACATCTACACATGGCACAAACATCTATGCTAAGTGTTAGAGTTTAAGTAACATCAATTCTAAAAGAGTCTGATCATCTTGGGACAAGACCAAGATTTTGGCATTTCTATGGTTTTTGCATATGATCAATGGAAAGGGTGAAAGTAGCTTAGGTGTATCTCATGGGTTGAGAGTAAGGCTAATGTTGGAAATGATCCTAAAAACACACTGAGGCATGGACACTAAAGCAAGTACCAAACATAGTGTGAAATTGTGGCGAGCACAATTTATGACATTACACAAACACCAAGTAGACTCATTCTCAGTTTCAAGCACCACCTAAAACCTTTATTACCTCCCCCTCTAATCCATAATCTTTGTGGGAGGAATATGACATTCCTAAATGGGAAGATAAAATGTAGGAGAATATAATTCCTTGATGAAGAATCATAGTTGGGATTTAGTCCATGTTCCCAAGGGAAGAAAACTAGTTTAATATAAGTGGATATATTAGGCCAAATTTATAATAGATGGGTCAGTTGACAAATTCAAGGCTTGATTGGTCAATAAGTATTTTTTCAAGTTCTTGGCATTAACTACACTAAGACCTTTGGACTTGTTGTCAAGATGAACTCAATCTGACTCACACTTGTTATTGTCACAATGTATTGATGGGAAGTTCATCAGATGAATGCCAAGAGTTACTTTCATCAATCAGTGTTCTTGAGGAGGAGATATACATGAGTAGCCATAGTTTTTTACACATTCTCCCTTCTCATAATTGGATTCACTTGCTTCCACTTTGATCTAAACATATATATTACAATAGGATGAATCTCTCTTACTCCTAGTTTTGTATGTTGGTGCCCTAGTGATCATAGGGATCTCATCATCTTCCATTGTGGTATTGAAAACTAACCTTCATGATAGATTTTTGATGACTAACTTTGGTTTTTTGTACTATTTTCTCAAGATTGAGATCTATTAGTCTTCTTATGGGATTAACATTGGATAATCCAAGTATGCACTCGATCTACTCTCACAGTTTCATATGGCTAATTGTAAAACTACATCAACTCCCTTTTTACTTTGAGTCAAGCTTGAGGCAAAGTGTTCTATGTCTTTGGTTGATGTGACATTATGTCAACAAATTGTTGGCATCCTAATTTACTTGACTCATACAAGACCTAACATTTCATATGTTTTTGGCATGGTCTCTCAGCTTATGCATGAACCACATGAGCGACATTAGAAGGAAGCTAAGTGGATACTTCACTATGTTTAGGGAACTCATAGTATGAGATTTAGTATATTGTATTTACTAATATTGACTTGGTTAGATACACAAATTCTAATTAGGCAAGTGATTATCAAGATTGCAAGTCATACTTCTAGCTATAGTTTTTCAGTTGATTCTAGTCTTGTGTATTGGTTGAGAAAGAAGAAACATCATATTTCTCTCTTCCATAGAGATTGGGTATTGGGGAGATGTGAATCCTATCATCAATTCATTTGGCTTCAACATATTCTCACCAAGTTCAATATCTGATTTAATAAGCCACTTGTCATATTCTATGACAACCAAAGTGTCATCTTGATCTCTCAGAACCTAGTCCATCATCAACATACCAAACACATTAGGGTCCATATGTACTACATTTGGGAGCTTATTCATGGCCAAATCATTGATCTTCATCACTACACAACAATAGAATAGGTAACCAACATCTTCACCAAACCCTTCACAAAGAAGATCTATTTCTTCATCTGTGAGATTTTTTAGGGGTGCAAGAGGCTAAATCTTGGGGGGTGTATATTCCTCTATGTTCTTTTCTCTTTATTGGGGAGATATTCTCTCTTATACTAGGGAGGGGCTCTTCTCTTTGAGGGAATTTTATTATACATGGGTACCTCATGAGGCTTCATCTATTAGGACACATATTATCACTCACCTAAGATACACTTAAGGGGAGGTGTTAGTATAGGTTTTCTTCCTTATATTCAAGTATATTTATTTTTCCTATACATTATTAATCTTTCTTAGGTTATTTAGATGTGGTTATTATGAGATTGAACATAGCATAATCCATTAGTTACATGTGTCACTCTCACGCACTTTGGGTAGATGAGTCTCACCCTCTTTTTGATTTATTAGCCACCTCTCATAACCACTTATTTGGAATTATTTGAGTGCATGCAAACACTTATTTTGGTATTTATCAAGTATGTGAAACTCCCACCTATATTTAATAGTTGGATTTATTACTTCTCTTAGATGTACCTCTCTTTTATCTATATATACAATACTCACCTCTCATATTTGCTAGTCAAATGGAGTAATGTGATCTTTGACTAAATTATCTTGCATTTTTTTTCTTGTGAATTCTCTATTTTCAATACAATCTCTTCATCCTTCTATTGTGATCTTCAATCAGATTTGTCAACTAGAGTACATGTGATCTATGACCAATAACAAATACTAGTTTAGATTCTCATTTCTACTAACAATTTAAGCATGAAGGTACATGGTTAATAGGATCTAAAATCAAGGATATAACAATAATGACAAGTAATTGATAGACAAATGAGATAAGGATAATGGGATAGAGAATCATGCAAAGCATATAAATTTATCCTTGTAACTATAACATTGTAAGCCTTTATCACTATAAACTCACTAAAACTATAATCCATTTGATGTAAATATGTTGGATCTCAAACAAAAATATACTAAAACAGTGATCCTAAAATTGTAAAGCCATTGGATTGTGATCATTTGAAACTGTAAAACCACTAAAACTATATCTCCTCAATATTTGTACACTATATTGAATAATATAATCTTGTAGAAAAGTATCTAAGGAAAAATTGTGTCATCATGAAAATGTCTCAAAAATATTATGTCAATCAAAACCCACCATCCAAGTGTAAACCTACAAGAAAGTATCATAAATTCCTATATAGTGTCTCATAGAGATATTAGTACGATATAAATACTCTAAAAAATGTCACTATCATAAGATGAATTAGTTAAAGCATAGGAATAAATCCCATAATCAAATGCAAATGAATCCCTAATGATAGAATGTGTTGTATTACCTATGTGAATGTATAAAAAGGATGTCTTTCTAAAGCTCAAATATGTATAAACCATTTATTCTTTGTTCCTTATTTTTTACTTACACTCTTTTAACCATTTCTTAAGATCATTAGGTATATATCCAATACCCTTATGTCTGTTATCTTCCCATATTTTAATTGACTCATGAATGACATTCTCATTCAATCCAATTCCTTTACCTTTGTATCCAAGTTTTTACATTATTTATATTCAAGACCATATAAACTTATCTAGTGTTATAGATAAAGTAGATGAATTAAAAAAAGAAGCAACGCTATCACAAACACATGTTGAATTCATCTTGTTAATATCATTATTCTTTGGAGGGGTAGTGAACCATATATATGGATTCTTATAAATTAAAGGTATTTTATAAGCTTTAGGATAAGATTTAAACTTTTCTATACAAGCAGGCATGAAATCTAATGTACCCTAATCATCACCAAGTAACACATTATCATTCTATGGGGATGTTTTTCATTACATAATTGTTTCCCCTTCTTGAGCATCTCTTGTATAGGTTAATTTTGTGCAATAAAAAAATTATGTTGATCAGCAATTTGATATTGGTTAAATCGATGAACTAGGTATCACAAACCTTTTATTCTTATTAATATTATTAAATTTGACAACCCTATGAAGTGTAGATGACACAACTCTTATAGCATGTATCTAAGGATGACCCAATAGCAAATTTTTCTCTAATCTCATAAATATCACATGGAATGGTGAATCAATGGTAATTGGTCCAACTATAACAGGAAGCATAATAATACCCATTGACTATATATGATCAATTTTGTCAAATCCTTTGATAGAACCATTATATCTCAATATTTCACCACAATATGTAAAAGTAAACTCTCATTAATAACATTGGGACTAGATAACTCATGAGACCCAAATGAAATCATACAATCATTCTTAGAATGGTAGTCACCTTTATAGGATTAATATTTGAGATTGTATGATGAATTTTTCTAACACCTTCCTCAAATTATCTCTACATATGTTAGACGGTTAAATTGGAAAGAGAGATTTTTAGTGAAGTATTCTTAAGCTAATCAATAATATCATACTTTTATGTTCCTTAGTTGTAATCGTAGGTACAAGAAGAAGATTAATATTAGTAGGTGGCAAAGCTAGTTGATTAGATGTGGGCATGTGCATGTATATGGGGGCCAAAAATGGCCAAAAATACATTTTAACATATAAAATTTGTGCACTCCTAAAAGTGCAACTAATTCTTAATGTGTACACATTATGCCTTACAAATTATCAAACCATAACATGTACATGTTATTTTGAATTATAACCCTATTTTTTGGTCATTTTTGTATTATATATAATGTGTTCACATTATGTAATTCACTTGCATTACACACTAAATATTATAATTCAAACTATAAAATTCCTAACCTTAGGCTTGTAACACATTTGAATTACCAAGCCTAAGGGTTGGACCTACATTTTAGGCACCCAAATCCATGTTTTACACAAAACATAGCAAGTTTTATCTTCTTCCTCATTACGTTTATGTTTTTTAGAATAAAATTCTATGAAGCTACCACCAAAATGTCAATCTACTTAACTTTCTATCCATATTAATCTTTTTCTAGTTTGAATAAATTAGGGTATTAATTTTTATTTACTTTTAATGATGTCTTCATATGCCTTAGATACATATGTATTGCTATTTTTTCATATTTTTGATCCATTTATCTAAATTTTAAAAAATCTTATATAGGATTGTTCTACACTTCATTCTATAAACATTGACTTTTTCATTTCAACATTTTATTATTTTTGTGCAAGTTATGTAATGCACATTCTTAGTAATTAATTTTTTAGGATATATCCACTTCAAAAAATCACAAAATAAACTATTCAATAAAAACTATATAACTTTTACTACATGATCTTAAGTATTTTCCACCAATTGGTTTTAAAAAATATTTAATGAAACAAAAAAAGGAAGGATGCATTCCTGAAGCTATGTCATATATGAATGATAAAAATAAGACCACCTTTGTCTGTGTGACTAGCATTTGACCCTCTTAATCTTAGATATTTTTAAAAATTATTAGTAGTTTAGAAACTAGATTAAAAGAACTACAATTATTTTTCTTATTCCATCTTCAAATTTCAATTATAGGAATCTTGATTTACTTACTAAAGTTTAGGTTTTGTTGATTTTAAAAAGAAAAAAAGTGGCCAGTTGTGACCTCCTTTTGGTAATTACCCAAATATACTTTTTCTCTAGGAATCCAATGATAAGTATGACCCAGTGCTTGATCATATGGTGAACTAGGTGTCTTGTGGAATATAGGTGGAGGAGAATCAATACATGTCTTAAACAACAACCCTTGCACCCATAGTAGTGTAATAAATATCATCCACATGAACATTACATGAAAAGGATGGACAATGATAAAAAAATGGAACATGAGAAACAATTCCAAAATATTATTAAGTGTTCTAAGAAAATAAAATTATGCAATGAAAGCACGTTCCAATATCATTAATGAACAATGAATCATGCAAGATGAATCAAACCATTTCAATCCTTCACCACTTAAAGTAAGAGTCAATTCACTCATCAATGGGATATCATCATATATTACTCATAATTAGCAAGCAAGAATGAAATAACATATAAAGATGCATCACTAGTACCATCAAAGTCATTTGACAACCCAATAGTGTGTCCAACTTTTTTGCATTTTGACGTCACTAAAATCATGGTTTTTTAACATTTATCATATTTTGTCAACTATAACAAAAAAATATCAAGAAGTTAAGGATGATGAAAACTAACAATTTGTGTCGGTCTTTACGTAGATTCAATTTATAATTTTTAAATTTATAAAATTATTTTTATCATATTTTTTAAGTTTTCAATAAAGTTTTTAATATATTTTACTATTTTATTAACATTTTTTTTGTATCACATAGCTTGAACTAGAAATAAAATCTTTTCATGATTTCTTAGACATAGATCATTAACTCTAATAGCTAGTGCATGGATATTTTTGGTAATCTTTCATTGAATAATTTTGTATTACCAACTTTATCAATTCACCAAAACAACCATTCATGTCATTACTAGATTTATGGACCAAGGTATGAACACACAAAAATGAGATTGTAGAGAAGAAACCACTATTTTTTAGATTGAGAATCGAGCACAAATTATATTCAAAATGAAAGAGTGATTACATCATTGTGGTTAAGATGATCACATCAAAATTTAGGTTGCAGCTTTAGTCAATAAAAAAAACACAAGTTTTCACTAATACATATGATCAATTTTACCAAATTTTCAAAACTAAAGTATATACTAGAGTATCAGATATAAATAAAACCCTATTAAGTATGAAAATTTTCAATATGAAGTTCTTCTTAGTTCCTGAGCAAGTTTACTGGCTCATATTGTCCTATGCCCCTTCATCCTGACCATCTGTCTCGATGCCACTTCCTCTTTCTGGCACATTATTATCATCACCCGAGTCCTTGTTTTGTTCTAATGCCATCTCCTCATCTGCATTCCTATTCAGACTAGATGCTAATTCCTCATTTCCCACCTCTACATATTGGAAGTAGAAGCCTTGGCCATCACCTAGCTCTGTTCTGTACCTTTCTTCATCTAAACTCACCTTCCTAAACTCCCATCTTGGGTCTTCAAAGTAGCCTATTTCATGATCCCAACTATGCATATTATTATCACTAATGTTGCAAGAATTCATGCCTGGAGCAGCTCCAATACTTGGAGAATTCCTCATCTATTCATTATTTAGGCTAAAGTTCTGCCCTAAATTCTCCCACTATTTGTGAATCTCACTTTTTTCTATCTCTCTCTGTTTCTTCTTACTATATAGTGCCTAGAAATTTGTGTACACATTGTAAAATCTTTGGTCGAATTTCCTCATGTTTCTAGCATAGAAATCAATCTCTTTTATATCTTCTTTATAGAACATAGTGCCTATTTCCATCATCTCCTTAAAAGGTTGTCTATTTAGATCTCCATAGCCACCATTACTTGTTCAAAGAAATTTTAAGAGGTGAAACTTGAGAAAGTCCCAGTGAGTAATCTATCCCTGTCATGGAACCTTTCTTCATTCCTTTTTTTCCAAATGAACCACAAGATTTCAGTAGATATGACAAACCAAAAAGTGTTAGTTTTCAAGTTAAGACCATCAATGAATCCACATAAAATTTCCTTCCTATTTGACAACACAGTCGGACTCCACAAAAAATATTTCACATGAAAAAGGACCAAATATTTTTAGCATATAGACATTCAAAAAATATATGAGAAATAGACTCTGAAACTTTGTATAAAGGTCACAAGACATTGTCTATACCAATACATAGTCTTTTTAGGATTAACAACCATTTAAAACAGGTTTTTTGGGGTTCTAAAGTTTTTTACCACAATAGTTTAAAGACCTTGGATAAAACTTGGTGCCCCAAGGTATCACCCCAAGACTCGAGGATGTGCTCAAAAATTTATTTACTATTGGAAAGCATTTTATAAATCATTTTGGGCTTCACATTCAAGCAACTGGTCCCATCTACCCATTTTAGCTTCTTAATACTTTCTTCGCCTACAAGAGAAACATTTGACTGAAACTTGTTCATCAAAGCTTTATTTTGTGTAGAATAGGTTTTGAACTAGTTCTTGTTTAACTAAAACTCTTCTTTAATTCTTACCCACATTTTAGGAGAATCTTCATCATAGAAATCCTTCAGGTTAATTAGCCCTTTTTCATTGCATAGCCTAGCAGAGCAACCTTGCAACAAGGATAGAGGTTTACCTCTGTGTCTCACATTCCACCAAATGGATATGTGCCCCCATAAACTATTATTTTCTAAGTTAAAAGCTTATTTTCCCACGATACGCTCCTTAGCATATTCCCATGCTTTCCAGATACTCCCAAAGACTATAGATCCCCCAGGCTTAGATTTGAAATCCCCCAACAAGCCATCATGAAAGTGTAGCTTTCCCCAACCTTTCTTCTTCCCTGGAGAAAATATCACAAGATTGTGTTTGACCAAAACCTTTCAAGGCTCATCACCAAATAAGGAATTGCCTATCCACTTTGTTGCTAGAGCAGCACCCTACATTTTCAAGTCCTTAAGCCCCAACCCTCCTAAGTCTTTACTAAGACAGCACCACTCCCACTTGACAAGATGTTTTTTTCTCTTCCCCTTTCCATCAAACCACAATAAAGTTCTAATCATCCTATGAATGACATCAAACTAATAGTTGGTAAAGAGTCACATTGAGGAGTAAAAGATTGAGTAGGCAAAAAGAATCTTTTGATAAACTTGCACCCTGCTTGCTAGGGAAAGATGCATTATATTCCAACTTTTTAGTTTCCTTTCAATCTTAGAAAATAGCCAATCCCACATAAGCTTCAAAGAGAGGCAAATGGCAAAGAAGATCCCAATAAACCTAACCTACATCATTGGTCCCCCCACTGCCATTTGCCAGGATCAAGCCAGGCAGGAACAGACTGATCCCAAGTTAAAATGATAGATTTAACAGAAAAGATTTTAGCCCCATAGGCTAAACAAAAAATCTCTAACCTTTTCTCCAACCTTTCCATCTCCTAATTGTTAACTCTAGGAAAAAGAGTAGTATCATCTACAAATTGCACATTTATCAATTAGTCCCTATTATGCAAGGAAATACCTTCAATCCTGCCTTTAATTAGATCTATTCTCAATAAATAGTAGAGGGCTTTATATGCAATCACAAATAAAGAGGGGGCAAGGGGCTAACCTTGTCTAATAGATCTACTCATTTTAAAAGGAGTAGATAGTTCACCATTAACTTTAACTTGGGCAGAAGCATCTACAAACAACATTTCTACCATCTTGCAAAAGACTTCAGGGAAACTAATAGCTCTAAGAAATTTGAAGATAAAAGACCATTCCACTCAGTCATAATCTTTTTTCAAAATCTAAGAGGAGTATGCCAACATTTTGATTGGTCTCTTTTGCCCACTAAAGAGCTTCCCAACTTGTAATAATGTTTTCTAATATGTATCTTCCCTTTATGAACCATGTTTGGGTTGAGTTAATAACCTCCAAAAGAATTTCTCACCCTAAGAGCCAAAACCTTGGCATTAATTTTATAAGACACGTTCAATAATGTAATGGGTCTCCAATTTTTTATTTCTATTTTGTCACCACCTTTGGGTAAGATTTTGATGATTCCTTTGTTTATATCTTTGCCTAAAGTACCTTTTTTTAACACTGCACTATAAAGTTCCAATAGATCATCCACTATCTAGTCCATATTAACAACACCCAAATGATGCAGAGGTAGGAGGACCAAAACTATCCTCAATAGCATTAACAAATCAAATAACTAATCCAATTACTTTGGTTAGGTTGAAGAGAACATTAATACATATTTTTCTTCCAATTTTCATGAACATCCAATGGTAGGGGAAAAGGTTATGATTTTTTTTCCAAAACTGCAAACCCTAGGCAGCATTCAGACCTGCCCTCACCAAAATTGCAATATCTCTCACAAAACTTAATGAAATTATACCAAACCAAAATAATTGTAAACTAGAAACACATATATTTCCATCCATCTATTATATGCATCAATGTGAGGCTGTACCAAGCCGTACCATGCATATTTTCAGACTGCATTTTCAGACAATTAAACTTTGCAGACCTACCCTCAATAAAAATACCATAACTTATTCAAATCTTAATAAAATTTGATGAAACAAAAAGAAATGGAAAGTAGACTCAATAATATTTCCATCCATACCACATTCTAGTCATATAAAATCTGTATAAATCCCTACCAATCTCTGAAACAGCAGTTTAACATTCAGAAATGTAGAAACAAGGGTATCTTTTATTGATATCACATTAAATGTAACAACCCACATTCTCCAACCTTCTCCCCTCTACCTTCACAAATAGATACAAGGCCTTTTAAAGGCATTACATCATGACTCCTCACATTCCAACTGATTTCTAACTGCCTATCAATGCCTAGAACCAAAATGACCTTTCATATTCCAAGTTTGCATCATTTGCAACTTTACAATTTTGCATCATTTAGACAAATTTGAACTTAGACCTCTCTTAGTGACTTTAATAAAAGGAAAAATGACTTAATTTATCTCATTACATTGTTGAATCATCAAAGTTCAATCAAATTCCTATGAAAGCATCAATTTGTCAAGGTGCTCCTCCTGCACCATACAACCAACCAACAAAGATTTCCAAGTCCCTTGGAAATGTATCTGCAAAACAAAACTACCTTTTCCTGCATCTCTGTCTATCTCTTCATCTTTAGCTTCAGGCTTCAAATCTTCACATCAATGGCTAGTGACCAACCAACCAACAAAATCAAACTACCATCAATTTTAGAGCTTCTTCAGGCTCCTTCTACTCCCATCAGTGGAGTACTCTTCAGGCTGCAACATCAAGTGCTTCTTCAGTCAAGTATCCATCTCTCTCACTACTTCACAACAAACCAACTCACCAAACCATTCATCTCACCCAATAGCAGATCCTGGTGATGCACCTACCACTCTCTCCTCAGTGGTTTCTCTATGCACCCTTATCCAGCCTAATCTCCATTGGAGAATGGTCATGAAAGACCTCATCTTGTCTACCCACACACAACCTCAGAAAACATCCTTCTGTAGCTAGATGGATAAGCACCTACAACCAAGCAACTTAGCAAACAAAAACAATGGTCACCAACACAATCTTTCCTTCAGTTCTTCACCTGCCTTCTCAGTGACAAGAACAAATACAACACCCAAATCTTTCGCGAGCTCTGATACCAAAATGTGCAGGAGGAGCACCTTGACAAATTGATGCTTTCATAGGAATTTGACTGAACTTTGATGATTCAATAATGTAATGAGATAAATTAAGTCATTTTTCCTTTTATTAAAGTCACTAAGGGAGGTCTAAGTTAAAATTTGTCTAAATGATGCAAAATTGTAAAGTTGCAAATGATGCAAACTTGGAATATGAAAGGTTAGTTTGGTTCTAGGCATTGATAGGCAATTAGAAATCAGTTGGAATGTGAGGAGTCATGATGTAATGCCTTTAAAAGGCCTTGTATCCATTTGTGAAGGCAGAGGGGAGAAGGTTGGAGAATGTGGGTTGTTACATTTTGATGTGATATCAATAAAAGATACCCTTGTTTCTGCATTTCTGAATGTTAAACTGTTGTTTCAGAGATTGGTACGGATTTATGCAGATTTTATATGACCAGAATGTGGTATGGATGGAAAGAGTATTGAGTCTACTTTCCATTTCTTTTTGTTGCATCAAATTTCATTAAGATTTGAATAAGTTATGGCATTTTTATTGAGGGTAGGTCTGCAGAGTTTAATTTTCTGAAAATACAGTCTGAAAATATGCATGGTACGGCTTGGTACAGCCTCACATTGATGCATATAATAGATGGATGGAAATATATGTGTTTCTAGTTTACAATTATTTTGGTTTGGTATAATGTCATTAAGTTTTGTGAGAGATATTACAATTTTGGTGAGGGCAGGTCTGAGCGCTGCCTAGGGTTTGCAGTTTTGGAAAAAAAATCATAACCTTCTCCCCTACCATTGGGTCTTCATGAAAATTGGAGGAAAAATATGTATTAATGTTCTCTTAAAATTGACCAAAGTAATTGGATTAGTTCTTTTATTTGTTAATGCTATTGAGGATAGTTTTGGTCCTCCTACCTCTGCATTAGTATCTGCCCTTTATGAACCATGTTTGGGTTGAGTTAATAACCTCCAAAAGAATGTCTCTCACCCTAAGAGCCAAAACCTTGGCATTAATTTTATAAGACATGTTCAATAATGTAATGGGTCTCCAGTTTTTTATTTCTATTTTGTCACCACCTTTGGGTAAGATTTTGATGATTCCTTTGTTTATATCTTTGCCTAAAGTACCTTTTTTTAATGCTGCACTGTAAAGTTCCAATAGATCATCCACTATCTAGTCCATATTAGCTTTATAAAACTCAACTGAGAGGCCATCAGCCCTAGGGGACTTCACATTGCTCATAGACCTGATGGTAGATTCTATTTCCTCTTTTGATAGTTCTTTTTCTAGAGTCTTTCTGATCTCCTTATTCACTTTCAACTTGTAGATTTTACCAAAAAATTCTTGAGCTTCCAAGCACCTAGGGTAATTATCTTTTGCTTTGAATAATTTTACATAGAAGCCCCTAAAGGCTTCCAAGATTTCCTCTTACTTCCTTAGGCAATCACCATTAACTACTACAACTTCAATGCTTTCTTTTATATTTTTGTATTTAAGCAGGTTGAAGAAATATTTTGTGCCCTTGTCTCCATCTTCCAACCAATTCAATTTTTCTCTAATTTTGGCCCCCTAAGCTTTCCTAATCTAATAGTTTCTTAAGTTGTGTTTGACCTTTCCCATTTTTTCAGTTGATTGATCATCCTTTGGATTGTCCTATAGTTTTTCAACTTTTAGGAACTCTTATTGCAACAAAGTTTCTTCTCTTTTTCTGTCTAATGAGTATTTTTTCGACAACTTTGAAAACTAATTTACAGGACTCTGTCAACCTGCTCCAGTAGAGAGAGACTTCCTCATTTTTGTAAAGAGACTTACAAATATTTCTCAATGTTTTGATGCCATTCATACTGTCTTGATCCTTTAGTAAATCACAATTAAGCTTAAAGAAACTGCCCTTTTGCTTCCTAAATTTTTGCTCTTGTTTTTTTATTGTTATTATTGCCTTTATTAGATGATGGTCGGATAGAGTATTGGGGATAACTTGAAATTTATTCATTTCCTTCTCATTTTAGATAAAAAAAGTTTCCTTCTCCACATAGAATCTATCCATTCTGCAACATATCCTTTTGTTTTTTATTTGAAAGTTAGACCAAGAGTACCAAATGCCCTTGCCATTCTTCTTTTCTCCTTCTAGAGGGTCTCATAGTTTCAATAATTTTTTTAGCATTTTCCAAAAGCATTTCTCATTCCCTTTCCAATCCATAGGGTTGCCTCCTTTTTTTTCTTCCATTTGCTCTATCATGTTAAAATCCCCCCCAATAACCCAAGGTACTTTAGGCGGATTTGAGGTCATTTAGTTCCAAAGTTCAACCCTCTTATAGTACTCATTAGGAGCATAGATTGAGCAAAATGCCAACAACCAATCCACCTACATCCAAATTTATCCAACTGCATCTGTTGCAAGGTGAGTGTCTTGAATCTCTAAGAAGATTTTTCCATTTCCTATTTAACAGAATGGCAATACCTCCTTTGCCTCTCTTATTCTTGGTGGTAAAAGCAATGGCCTCTCTCCACACAAATCTTAAGGTGTTTTCCCTCATAAATCTGACAACTTTGATTTCTTGAATCATCAGGATATCCATATCCTTGTTTTTATTGTAGAAGTCTCTAACTACGTACTTTCTGTCAAGGGACTCTAAACCTCTAACATTCCAACTAAAGTAGTGAAAGTTCTTCATCTATAACTATGCTTAGGTGGATTTGGGGTTATCTCCCTTCCTAATGCTTGTCAAAATATTTGGGAATAAGAACATCCTTTCCCTTCTTTCCTAGATTTAATGAGCTATTGGTTCTACTCATACTCTTTCTTGTCTTACCTTCCTATTCTGATTTATCTACTTCTTGAATGTTTCTCCCCCCTTCTAGACTACCCTATAAGATCATCTTATCTCCAATAGAGGTAGAAGCTACTTTCATGCTGCTTTGTTTGTAAAGTTTCGAATCTACCCCTCAGGGATCCGCCTCTTTTCTTCTTTTTAAAAACTCCTCCTTCAACTTATCTAATTTATTCCTTTGCTCTACTACCTCTCTGATCTTGTCTAGAGCCAACTGATGGGTATTTTTATTCCTTCTCACACTAATAAATCCATTATCAGAGTTATAACCTTGTATGTTATTGTCTAGTGCCTTAGTATGATCCTCACTAGGTTTACCATCTACAATCCTAGTGTTATCTTGAAGTTGAGTTTCTTCAATTTGAGACATAAAGGATGGGTCCTCTTCCATCAAGCTTTCCTTACCATTTTCTTCCATGGATAATAAACTAAGGGTGCCATCCTGTGTGCTGTCAGAATCCCCATCATCTTGGGTATCACTACCCAGCACAACAAAAGCCAAACCTATGGTGTTTCAGATACCATTAGTTTAAGACACTCTTCCTTTCTATTTGTTTTCCCCTTCCCAGAATTAGGGTTGCCATCATTTACAGATTGGTTATTCTTAACCTCAGGGAGGAGGACCCTAGAATCACTACCCAAAGCCATCGAAGTCCTACTTTTGTGTTTATTAGAGACATTCTTATCTTTGGCTTCAAAGCCCAATTGTCTTTTTTTGCATTCTTGTTAAGGATAGGGTAGTCCCTCCTTTGATGACCATCCATTTTACACAGAAAACAAGAGTTTAACCCTCCTAACCCCACAATTTCACATTGAACATTTTTGTTTTCCCAATTTTTTTCAACAATATCAGGAATCTATGTCCCTGTGTTAAAGGCCACTAACAGTCTTGCATCTAAATGAGGAAGAGTAGTTCTAGTTTCATCTATCTTTAGAATTATTTCAAAAGGTTTGATTATCTGAGGTAAGAAGTTCCAGAATTGAATAGGAACATTTTTCACCAAAACCCACCCAGGAACTGAACAAAACTAAATTTCCTTGTGAGTCATGTCCAGAGACCAAGCAAAGGATTTAAATAGTGCCGACCCAATATTCCAAGAAATTTTTTCTACAACCCTCCTTTGCATACTATGGTTTTTGAAGAATATGACAAAAATGCCCACTTGAATCATTCTATAGAAAGAGAAGTAGATGCCTAGCTTTTTACCTCACACAAAGATTAACCAATTATCAAAAAACTTCCTCGATAGCATTTTCTCAAGATTAATACATGTAAAAAAAATTGCTACATTTTTTAGTCTAGATTCTTTATTTTTCACTGCTTTAACCATATCTTCGTTTGGGCATAAAGAAATTTTTCTTGGTAGGGCCGAGGACTCACCTATTCCCTGTCCCACATTCTCACTTCCAACACCAGCTTCCTTAGAGACTCCACCATTACCTCTGAATGCAAAATTGAATGAGAAACCCACATTTTTAGGTGGAGTTTCGACATCCTCGGTGTTAACTACTTCACAATAGGATTTGGTCTGGCCTTTCAGATTTTCACCACCTTCATCTCAGATATTTTCCATTGCATATTAATTACTTGCAATTAATTTTGTTATCATCTAGTACTATATATGCTAGCACCCTCCCATCAACTTGCTCAGGTGACACTAGGGTGATGTAACGGACTAGGCGAGGAAAACACAACGAACCTTTTGAAATTCAAAAAAATAATTATTAAAGATTGAGTGTTACAAAGTATACAAAAACCAATATTTAACAAAACGACTAGACAAACATATAAAACCTAAGATTGCATTTGAAATCTGAATTCACATAAAGAAAACTTAAAGGTTCCAATACAGGGAGAGAAACCCAAACATGAAGCACACCGAGGTTTACAGTGAAACCTTCATGCAACCTCTAGGAACTCTCTCCTCGAACTATATCAAGAAACCACTATTAAGAAAGTAGCACAAATAATATGATCAATGGTAAATAAATCTAGTTTTTTGTCAATGGAATCTCTAACATTAGCTTTTTCTATGCCGTAAAAGTAATAGCTTGGAAGATTTACTACATGAATAGGGAGGATTTTTCTACCAAGAAGAGCATTCAAATAGTTTGGGACATGGTTTATGACATAGAATATTATCTCTATGAAAAATATAGACACCATTTTTTTATGAAGTCCAAAAAGAGTAACCATGACCCTTGTTATGGTAGTCTATTAATTTGATTGGAATTGTATTTTATGTAAGAACTACCTATAATTCAAGTAAAAGTTGAATGGAGTGGTTGAGATCGATTGGAAGCTTGATTAGTGTGTACATAAAACCTTTACAAACTCTATAGAATTCATCTATAACTCTAGATAGTAATTTGATGCACTTAAACAAGGACTTGTTCAAATAGAACAACTTTCAGAAGCCATGTGTATAAATATAGGGTAGAGATAATTTTTGTGATGAATACTAATTATACATATATGGATATTCAACCATGAAAAATTATCAATCCTCCACCACCGTATGAAGTCACAAATGATGTGCTTGATGTGTACACAACGAACCTTTTGAAATTTAAAAAAACAATTATTAAAGATTGAGTGATACAAAGTATACAAAAACCAATATTTAACAAAATGACTAGACAAACATATAAAACCTAAGATTGCATTTGAAATCTAAATTCACACAAAGAAAACTGAAAGCTTCCAACACAAGGAGAGAAACCCAAACATGAAGGACACTGAGGTTTACAGTGAAACCCTCATGCAACCTCTAGGAACTCTCTCCTCAAACTATATCAAGAAACCACTATTAAGAAAGTAGCACAAATAATATGATCAATGGTAAATAAATCTAGTTTTTTGTCAACAGAATCTCTAACATTAGTTTTTTCTATTCCGTAAAAGTAATACCTTGGAAGATTTACTAAATGAATAGGGAGGATTTTTCTACCAAGAAGAGCATTCAAATAGTTTGGGAGATGGTTTATGACATAGAATATTATCTCTATGAAAAATATAGACACCAATTTTTTATGAAGTCCAAAAAGAGTAACCATGACCCTTGTTATGGTAGTCTGTTAATTTGATTGGAATTGTATTTTATGTAAGAACTACCTATAATTCAAGTAAAAGTTGAATGGAGTGGTTGAGATCGATTGGAAGCTTGATTAGTGTGTACATAAAACCTTTACAAACTCTATAGAATTCATCTATAACTCTAGATAGCAATTTGATGCAATTAAACAAGGACTTGTTCAAATAGAACAACTTTCAGAAGCCATGTGTATAAATATAGGGTAGAGATAGTTTTTGTGATGAATACTAATTATACATATATGGATATTCAAGCATGAAAAATTATCATTCCTCCACCACCGTATGAAGTCACAAATGATGTGCTTGATGTGTTAGCAACAACATTACAAACCTACCCAATAAATACTAATTTACCTAAGTTCACAACTTGGTAAAAATTTCTACCCACGTAATAGGGGCAACAAATTTTTTAGAGGTCAATAAGGATGGAGGAAGAACATGTGAAGTTGAGGATAAGCATGAGGATCAACCACATGTAATATAGACTACAAGCACTTTTGGATTATCACATGGGAAAGGGAAAGTTATGGTCTCTTGGTGGTGGTCAATGAAGACCCACACTACAAGTACAAGGATGTCCCCAAACCATCATCCATAGAGCAATTTGAAATCAAGGACTCAAAGATGTATGAATCGTTCAATGCTAGTTAACTTCAAGAGAAGGGAAAACCTCAATATACAATGCACTCTAAGAGGAAAGTGCATAAAGGAGAAGGTTCATCAAAGACATCTTAGAAGATATAGACTACGGAGACACCAACAACTTCAATAACATCCTCCATGGAAGTGGCTAATAGCCCATTATTGCAAGTGAGTGGACTAAAAAGGAAAGATACATTACCTCCACCAAAGAAGAATGAGTGAACCAAGGCCCATGTAAAAAAGAGCCTAGTAAGATACTCTGAGAGTGAATCTTGAACTAATGAAGTTGTAGTGGGAGCAATGTCAAAGGAAGAATTTTTTGTTGAAGGCATTGGAATAGAGCGGCCAAGCATAAATACATTGTTTCAACACCCACATAGAAAAGGTAGAGTCCCAAAGGTGGAAAAAATACATGTGCATGCTAACTTGGACTGTAAAAAAGGCTATTTGATACACCCACTTCTATATAGAGAGTCTTCACCTCTCCTACATGATGACATATTGGATAGTCTACTAGCCAAAGTTTGATAATTGGTTATCTAAAGCATGGAGACAAGGAAGAAGACACAAGAGATAGGGAGATCCTACAAGGAAGAAGTACAAATTAAAATTTTTATAGAGAAACATCATTCTCAAGAAGATGTTGAGGCTTTAAGGAAGAAAATGGAGAAATAAGTCCACACAAATAATCACACAAACTTATTCTTGAAACCACATCATATCAAATACAACTCATTGAGTTGTCACAAGTGAGCAATCACATTGATAGAAAGGAAGTCCAATCGTGTTATGTCAAACACAAAAAAATTTAAGAGTGGATATAAATGAAACTACTCTCTTGGAGAAATAGAACTTAGAGAGACCAAGAAATTTTTATCTCACAAGAATAGAAAAGGAATAAGAAGAAACTAGCCTTAAACAAGCTCAAGATATATGGCAACAATAAGCCATGGAAGAACACTAGAGATAGAAATAACAACAAGAAAAATAATAATTTCTTCAAGAACATGAAAGACACTTGAAGCTAAAGCATAACCCTTATTACCCAAAGGGAAAAAACTATGGAATCTTCATAAGCTTAAGAAATCATGGTGACAATAAGGGTCTGGACACCTAGGGAACCCCTAGAAAAGATCCACACCTTCTTGGCACAACAAGGGCAACACATCCTAGTTCTCATAGTTTCTCCTAAAATAATTACACCCACCACTCAACAATTTGATTTGGGGTAGCTTACTCTAATCTAAAACCACCCATTAGGTGATGTCCTATTGTAAAGTGCAAGAAAAGATTAGATGTAGAGATGCATTTAAATATAGGAGGTCATACAGTAGTTGATTCAAGACATTTATCATGTATGACCATACTAGGAACATGATTTGTATTTATATATTGAGCATCAACAAAGGGATGCTATTCATAACCTATTGGCACACATGGCCCTACCATAGAAAAATGGCAATTGATAAAGGAAGAGGCTCTTCAAGAATGTAAGGAAGAACTATTGTCACTACTTGTTCAAAAGATCTTGACACAATGTAATGATCCAGAGGACATTGAGTATCAATTACAATAAACTAGAGACACTATGGAAGCCTATTTATCTTACTCTTTATGTTGGGATACCACTAATAGCCAACTAAAGAAGAATTGGATGTCATTTACAGGAATCTTATTGTTGCTTCAACAACATAAAATATCTAGAATGATCCTAATAGAGATGAATGTTAAGAATTATTCAAATTGGCCAATTAGTATCACAAACATCTTTAGTGGGCTCAATAAATTGATTGAATATGGATGAATATTATGGAAACACTATCAACCAACATGAGACCAAATTGGCCAATGCACTCTAGTTTTATTAGATTTCCATGGCTAAGTATATTAACACACCATTACCTTCTTCCTTCTTAGTCACCTAAAACGAGCACATTGACCTTGAGATTTAAGTACAAAAATCCAAGATTATGTTGTAGAATATGTAGAATGTCTTATAGTCCCTACATACTCAATATCACAAAATTCCTTCCTAACTATTTGGGTGCACACTCGGTTTTTGTCTAATTTGTAATTTTTGTTACCACTAACTAACACACTTGATTACAAGGTTCTTAATCAAGGATTTCTTAAGGATGAGATAACAAACAAGTCCAAGGATAATGTTGGTAAAGTCTGATGAAGGGGATAAATCATAAAACACACAATAACAAAAATTGCACACACAAAATAGAATGATATTTTATTAATATGGGCAAAACATTACATTACAGAAGCTCAAATACAATCAGAGGATGAATCCCCTATAGGTTGCAACACATTACAGCTCCCTCTCTCAAGACTCTGGAATCTTCAGTCTTCCGTAACCCCAAATCAACTAGGGTTTCTATTTTCCCCCTTTTCTTCACTCTACACCTTCCCCCTTAACTCTACTACTGCCCAGGGTTCCCAAGATTGTCATAAATAGCACTTTTTGGCAGCCACCAGCTTAATTTCAAAATTTGCATCTCCCTCCAAAAATAGGTCAACTTCGCGGGGCCATAACTTTCGATCCAACCATTGGATTTTCAATTATAATACCTTTTTGGAAAGCTCTTAAAAAGATGGTTGTGTACAAGCAATACCTAAAGGTAGACTGCTTGGGTTTCCCACCAAATTTTGGGCCCATCCAGAACCTCTAAGTGCCTCAAATTTGACTTTGAATATTTCAATAGGATTTTTGGAATTTGAAATTTTAATATTTCACAAATGACAAATGATATTGAAGTGATTTCTTCACTGTTAGCTTCAAGTCACCATTGTGGAGGTCAATGTAATATTTTGTATCCAACTGTGCACAAATGCAAACTTACTAAAAATAGTAACCCTACCAAATTTAGCCCTTACTGAAAAGAAACAACATTTTTTTTTGGTTGATGCAAGATTGCTCTTACACCTTGGATGCTCCTACATCAGACACCCAGGGTAATTTGAAAAGTGACCCTGTCACTTCTCATGAGTTAGAGGGAAACCAAAATGGTTAATCTCAGTCTCAGATAACCATGATAAAGCTTCAACAGGCCTTCCTTTCCATTTCACCAAGTATTCTGTATACTACCTGTTTCTTGTACTTTTACCCACACGGCTGTCCAGAATGCTCTCTATCTCCTCCTTCTTTGAAGTAGATGCTGGAATGTCCCACTATGTTCCTTTATCAAATCTATCATCATGATACTCTGTCTAATCTAAAATGTTGAACACTGGGGAAATATTGATGTCATCAGGCAACTCTACCTCAAATGTATTTCTTAAATCATGCTTCTTCAGGATCTACGTGGTCCAAATTTCTTCATCTTCAGCTTATTATATGTACCAACTGGAAATCTTTCTTTTATCAAGTGAACCATGACTTCATCACCCTCCTAAAACTCCTTATGTCTCCTCTTCTGATCTACCTTAGCCTTATATTGAGAATTCATCTTATGGATATGCTTTCTTACCTCTTCATGCAAATTCTTCATCTGCTCAGCAAAATTTTCAGCTTCGGCACTACTCTTCTCCCCCTTATCCATCTCCCTCAATTCGAAAGAAGATCTTGGCTACACCCATACACAACCTGGAATGGAGATTTACCTGTGATCCTATTGATAGAATTGTTGTAAGCAAATTTTGCCTGTGGTAAAATCAAATCCCATCCCTTGGGCTTATCTCCTACTAAGCATCGTAGTAGGTTACCCAAACTCCTATTCACCACTTTTGTCTATCCATCAGTCTGTGGATGGTGTGTAGAACTGAACTTCAAATTTGTCTTCAACTTCTTCCACAATGTCTTTCAAAAATAACCAACAAACTTGGTATATCAATTTGAAACTATGCTCTTTGGTAGACCGTGTAATCTCACCACCTCTCTGAAAAATAATTCAACAATATGAATAGCATCATTAGTCTTCTTGCAAGGAATGAAATGTACCATCTTTGAGAATCTATCCACTACCACAAAAATAGAATCATGTCCTCTCTATGTCCTTGGTAAACCAAGAACACAATCCATACTAATATCATCCCATGGCTTCTTTGGTATAGGTAGTGGTTGATATAGACCTATATTTTGACTTGCTCCTTTCGTCATCTGACATACTCTACAACTCTGCACAAATTTCCTCACATCCTATTGCAACTGTGGCCAATAATAATTTTCACCAACAATAGCAATTGTCTTATCTTGACCAAAGTGTCTGGCCAATCCTCCACTATGCTTCTCCTTAATCAGGTTCTCTCTCATGGAACTCCTCAGAATGCTCAACTGGCTTCCTTTAAACAACATGCCATCTTGGATTATGAAATCCAACCATTTTGTCCTGTCCAAAGTAACAGGTTCTAGACAAGCTTTCCAAGCCTCTACAAAATCTGGATCTTTAGGATACAAACTTTTGAGCTCATCGAACCCAACAACCTCTACCTTCATTTCTGTCAACAAATTTTGCCTTCTGCTCAAGGAATCTACAACTCTGTTGGACTTCCCACTCCTATGCTTCAAAACAAAAGTATAACTCTGTAAAAACTCAACCCATTTTAAGTACCTTTTATTTAACTTTCCTTGACTATTAAGATACTGCAAAGCTTGATGATTAGTATATAAAACAAACTCTTGGCAAAAAATAATGTCTCTATTTCTTCAAAGCCTTAACTATTGCATAAAACTCCTGATCATAAATAGAATACTTTTTCTTGCCATCATTAATCTTCTCACTAAAATAGGCAATGGGCTTACCTTCTTAACTCAAAATAGCTCCTATACCACTGCCACTAGCATCACAATCTACCTGAAATACCTTATTGAAATTTGGAAGTGCCAAAATAGGTTTTTCTATGACTTTCTGCTTCAATGTATCAAATCTCTTGTCTACTCCTTTAGTCCATCTAAACTCTTTTCTAACCCCTCTCATTGTCTCAGTTAGGGGTGCAGAAACTTGCCAAACCATGAAAAGATCTTACCTCTGTAGCACTCCTTGGCATAGGCCATTCAATAATAGCTCTTACCTTCTCTAGGTTCATCTTAAGACCTTCCTCTGAGACAACAAATCCCAGGTATACCAACTCCTTTGCAAAGCTACATTTCTTCAGATTGATCAACTTCTCCTCCCTCAGCTTCTCTAGAACTCTTCTGATATGTATCAGATGCTCATCCCAAGTCTTATTGAAAATCAAAATATCATCCAAATAAACAATAACAAAACTTCCCAAAAATTCTTTCAGTAACTCATTCATGAGTTGCATGAATGTGCTTGGTGCATTGGTTAGCCCAAATGGCATGACTAACCACTCATACAAACCTTCCTTTGTCTTGAAGGTTGTCTTCCATTCGTCTCCTTCCCTGATATGGATCTAGTGATACCCACTCTTTAGGTCAATTTGTGTGAAGTACTTGGCTCCACTCAAACAATCCATTATGTCATCCATTCTTGGCAATGGAAACCTGTACTTGATTGTGATCTTATTTATGGCTCAAGAATCTGTACACATTCTCCACTCTCCATCTTTCTTTGGTGTTAGTACTGTAGGTACCACATATGGACTCAGGCTCTTCCTTATCAGGCCCTTCCTTAACAACTTGTAAACTTGTCTGTTCAACTCTTCATTCTCTGTTGGAGTCATTCTGTGGGTTGCCTTATTTGGCAAACTGGCTCCTAGTATCAAATCCATTTGATGACTTATCTTCCTCACTGGTGGTAAACCTTCTAGTATATTATCAAAGATAATGTCCTGAAATTCTTCCAACATATCTTAAACTTCTACTGGTACATCTTCACATTTCTCTTGACTAATCTTAGGAATCAATGCAAAGCAATGATGCTCATGCTTCATACCCTCCAAAAATTTCCTACCATCTACCAAACAAATTCTGGCAATACTACATACCTTTTATTCCACCTCCTTCAAGGGCTTCAACTTATGATGAACTCCATCCTTTGTTAGGGAATATGTGTTTGCACAGCCATAATGGACAGCGCTCCTATCATACTGCCATGGCCTCCCCAACAGCATGTAACATGCATCCATTGGTATGATATCACATAGCACCTCATCACAGTAGTCCCCAATCTTGAACTTCACTAAACATTGCTCATTGACCAAAGCTCTGTGGTCATTCTATAATCATGCAATCCAATATGGATGTGGATGCTTTCTTCTTGTCAACTTCAACTTGTCAACCATCTCCTCTAAAACAAGATTATCGATGATTCCAGTGTCAATAATAATATCACAACACTTACCTTCACATTTACACCTTGTGTAGAATAAACTCTTCATCTGATTAGGTTCTTTCTCCTCATTCATCAGGGTTCTTCTGACAAATAGGGTTTCACCCCTTTCAACATCTTCAGAATACTTAGACTGTACATCTTCATCTACATGTGCAATTCATGCATTACCTTCAAGTCTTCTATTCATCCTTCCTTGATGTTACAGACACTCGTATGCTCGATGCCCTTCTTCTCCACATTGGAAACATGTTCCTCTGAAACCTCCTCTTCTAGGTCCTTGCCTAGGTCTACATCTTCATCTTCCTCTTTGCTCACCATTATTCTAGTCACGAGGCGGTAGGTATTATCTCCTCTCTGACTTTAACTGGTTCTAGCTTCTTCACTTTTCTTTGGATCTTCATTTCAGCCTCCATAGGGTCTTCCACTAGTCCTTCTGCCTTGACTTCTTCCCCTTTGCTTTCTTTCAAATCTCTTATTCAGCTTCTCTTCCACCTTCATGAAAAATTGGTATGCATCTTCTATGGTGGTCATTTTGACCAGGCTCAACTCTTCTTGAATACTTGGCCTCAACCCATTAATGTAATGGGCTACCTTCTCCTTGTTGGCCTCTCCATGGCCTATCCTAATAGCCATCTTATAAAAATCTTCTGTATACTCCTTAACAGACTTGTTACCTTGCTTCAATCCTTGCAGCTTCTTCAGCAACTCCATCTCATAGTCCACAGGAATGAACTGCTTCTTCAATTTCTCCACTATTTGATCCCATCTAGTAATCTTTTCTTTTCCTCTTCTATTTCTCTCTAACTGGACCTCCTTCCACCAAATACTGGCATGGCCCTTCAACTTTGTCTTTGCAAACTTGACCCATTCTGGGTCTTCCACATCTTCATACTCTAAATACTCCTCCATATCATTGATCCAATCAATAAGTTGTTCTAGATTCAAATCTCCAAAATAGGTGGAAACTTCGATTCTGGGCCTCTTTCCAATCTTTGAAATGGCCCTCAACAACCTAACTTCTACAGGGTCTCCCGCAGCTTCTTGTTCTTCCTCAGATAGCTCTTCTTCAGCTTCATCTTCACTTTCCTCTCTCCTTCTTAGCCCGAACCCTCTTCAAAGCTCCTCTTGCAATGCATCAATTTGTCTTTGCAGGCCTCTAAAACCCTCTTCCATCAAAGCATTCCTCCCACCATGGTTTCTTCGTGGAGGCATCTTGATCTCTGCAGTAAACCCACAACCTCAGGTCCTGGTGCAAACTGCCTCATAGTTTTCAATCTGTCTACACACTCAGAAACCCTTGCTCTGATACCACTTGATGAAAGGGGTAAATCATAAAACACACAATAACATAAATTGCACACAGAAAATAGAATGATATTTTATTAATATGGGAAAAACATTACATTACAGAAGCTCAAATACAATTAGAGGATGAATCCCCTATAGGTTGCAACACATTACAGCTCCCTCTCTCAAGAATCTAGAATCTTTAGCCTTCTGTAACCCCAAATCAACTAGGGTTTCTATTTTCCCCCTTTTCTTGACTCTACACCTTCCCCCTTAACTCTACTACTGCCTAGGGTTCCCAAGAGAGTCATAAATAGCACTTTTTGGTGGCCATCAGCTTAATTTCAAAATTTGCATCTCCCTCCAAAATAGGTCAACTTTATGGGGCCATAACTTTCTATCTGACCATTGGATTTTCAATTATAATACCTTTTTAGAAAGCTCTCAAAAAGACGGTTGTGCAGGTCGACTACTTGGGTTTCCCACCAAATTTCAGGCCCTTCTGGAGCCTCTAAGTGCCTCAAATTTGACTTTGAATATTTCAATAGGATTTTTGGAATTTGAGATTTTAATATTTCACAAATGACAAATGATATTGAAGTGATTTCTTCACTATTAGCTTCAATTCACCATTCTGGAGGTCCGTGTAAGATTTTGTATGCAACCGTGCACAAATGCAAACTTACTAAAAATAGTAACCCTGCCAAATTTAGCCCTTACTGAAAAGAAACAACATTTTTTTTTTGGTTGATGCAAGATTTCTCTTACACCCTGGATGCTCCTGCATCAAAGTCCACATTTTAGATAAGGACAAAACATTTTTATCAATATACAATTTGGCATAAAGGTGTGTAGGATTAGTGTGGGATACCCAACAATATTGCACCACCAATTAAGACCACACATAGAAATGGGTACATCCCAAAGACATGGGCATATGATTCTTTAATGTATATGAGTCATATAATGTACCACATTGTTGAGTGTGTGTGGAAATATGGAATGATTAATGTTATTGTCATGCCCACATTTGACATGTGGTCATGAAACACAAAATATCAAAAAAATTTCCCACCCGATTCTAAACCCCCCTCGCATGCAACATGCACACTCAATGACATACGCACATAACGTGGTTGTATTTGTAGCTCATGTTAGGCATGTTGCACAAAGGTGGGGAGGTCAAACATGAAGCAAGATGGTGCAAAACTTCTTTTGCAGTCCCATCAATAATGATAGCAACTAAGGGGGTGTGCGGTGTAACAAGCATCGCTAAGAGGGGTGGTCTCCATAAAGGAACCATCCCTAGGGTTTCCTAGGTGAAGGTGAAAGTCAGTTTCAACCTGAGTCGAAACCCTAACCCTAGAAATAATCCATCAATTTTAAATAGAACTAAAATGTGGAAAACAAAGGAACTAAAGATAGATAAAACTATTTTAACAAACATAAACTAACCATGAAAACAATTAAATTTAAATCCTTTCTAAAACATTAATCTGTAATAAATTAAAATAGAAAAGCTTAATCAACTATACAATTTACGGTGGCGATAAGGTGCAAACTGAACCCATGAATTGTGGCGAATTCAGGGAGGATGTGCAAGTGTGGAGTATTGTGTATAAAGGAGGAGTTACTCCATTTATTGAATGCTTGAACATAAATGATGAACATTTGTTGGTTCAATTTGCTGCCTCATGGGATAGTAATAGGGTGATGAAAGTGGGTGGTGTCCAGTTCAAAGTTTCAGAGGATGCCATTGCCAAGGCTATGAGGCTGCACTGCTCAAGGAACAAACTTAAGAAGCAAACGAGGGTTCAAGACAATGAAGGAATGAACCTATTCTTTAGAGAGGGAGAGAAGCAGATAAGACTACAAGATGGTTTCGAAAGGGAAAGCCTAGTAAGTCCTTGGAACCAGGTTTGCTTCTTGGTTATGAAATACTTTACTTTAGAGGGGAGATACAAGGTTTTCTATCACTACCATTTGCCTTGTTGAACCACTTCTATCACAAAGTTGGAGTCAATTTTCCCTCCTTGCTATCTAGTCTAGAAGCTTCAGTGAGCTAAGTTTAAAAAGCCTATGAAAGTAACCCTGTGATCCCTTCCTTGCCTCTACATCAAGGGCTTATTTACCGCCTCTACTAGTACCATCTCGCTCCCTACCCCTCAAAACCCCCTTCTGTCTAGCTAGTTGAAGACTATTCTACTAATGACCCAAAAGACAAAGTCCCCCTTAGTGTGCAATTGGGTAGATTGGATAGTAAAAATACCTCTGTGCCCTTGTCACCTAATTCCCCCACTTATATGCCTTTGATCTCCTCAGCCCCTAATTCGAGCCCTCAGGTTTCCAAGGGTATTTCCCAGTCTAAGTCCCTTTCTAGAAGTCACACTCCGGGTTGGTGGGGAGGGTTCCCTTAGGGGGTCCAGAGTGGAAGCGACGGAGTGCCTGTGCAATTTAAAGAGTACCTCCCCTATTCATGGCAGAAATAAATACAAAAGAGGGGCTTCTGAGTCGAGCAAGGGCATTGGGAAAATTCACAATAGAAGTGGAAAGAAGAGTGGGAGGGCTAAATAGACAACTCATGAGATGTTGGATAGAGAGGAGAAGTAGGTTGAAGAGGAGGCTAAGGTGGAGAAGGAAAGGGCCATGGGAAAACAAGGCACTGATAAGAAGCTAAGCATAAGGAGATCCTCTAGATTGGTAGGGGATAAACCCCAATTTGTGAAGATTGTGGATTATTCCTCCAACTCGAAGTAGGAGGTCTTGGTGAAAAAGGTGGAAACAAAAAATGAGGAGTCTATCCTAGTTCAAGATAATGAAGGTACCAGCCACTTTGATTCCATCCTACTATGACACAAATGATGCAGACACGAAGATTCTGTAGACTCCGGACAAAGAGGTTATGAGTGCCAAGATGGAGATGGACAACAGGAAGCTAGTGAAGGAGTTGTATGAGGTAAAGACTCGTCTTGCTGCCATGGAGACCAAAGTGAAGATTTTAATCAATCTATGTTTGAAGACTTCACATAGGGTTGCTGCTGCATTTTCAGTGCTACACAAGGATCGGGTCAAAGGAGAGGATTCTATGCTGGACAATAAGGAAAATTTGTTTAATTTGCTTAATGAGGACTGGAAGGATCTCCTTAGCTAGTTTCTTCATTAGCTTATGTTTTACTTCTCGAACTCTGTTATTTTGGTTATGATGTTAAACTGTTGTCAGTCCATTATTATGTGGTTGGTTGGGGCTCTGTGCCTGTTTTGTGGCCTATTAGCTTTTGTTATCGGGTTCTGCACTCAGGTTTACAGCTTAATATTATCAAAAACTATACAATTGAATAAATTAATCAACTCAATAATAATTGTCATAAAATTACAGCAACTTAAATATCAACTACACTCAATCCTAATACAGGGTCTTAGAAAAATCTGCTAGCATAACATTTCACGAGGGATAAATTTGCAAATAAATTCGGTAGCATAATGCCACTTAAGGGACTGCAAAAATTAAAATTAAATAAATCAAATTCCAACTATAAAACTATAACCATAAATTAAATGAATCCCTTAAGTGACTTTTGAAAAGCAAACAATGTTACAAGGTTGGTTAAAGTACCCTAAAAATTAGGGCAACATTACTAGCCTTAAAAGAGATTTATAAAAGCGTGTCAAAACCTCATTTGTCCCTCACAAGTTAATTTTGATTTTCAGTTTGGAGAGAAAGGAGGAAAGAGAAATCTCTTCCCCCAAGGGAAGATCATTTCTCCAAAGTCATAGTTTTCTCATGTTTTTAGTTTCAAGGCTTTCTAGTTTCCAAAAGTTTAGTTTTTCCATTTCTTCTTCTAGGTTTTCAAGGTATTTATTTACAATTTAAAATTTTCAAAAAGGTTATCTTGTTAAAAAGGTTTTCAAGAAAAAATTTGCCTCCAATAACATTTAGAAGGGTAATAAACCACATTTATATGTTTTCATGCAAATCCTCTACAAGGTTTTCAATAGTTTCCCTTTTTACTAGTTTGAAATTCCAAGCAATGTACATGTTTACAAAAATATATGATATAAGGCAAAACTAGAATAAATCTAATTTGTTAAACTCTTTGTCTTTCAGGGTCATATATATAACTGGACAAAAAATTAAAAAATAGAGGAAAAGGGCTAACCCTCTGTATATACACAGATTGTATGTCTATAGAGGGCTATGTATATATACAACCCATATATATACAAAGGTGTGTGTGTGTATACACACACACATATATATATACACATACACACTTATATATACACACATATATATACTCAAGATTAAAGAATAGAGGATATTGTGTGTGGGAAACATAGAGCAGGGTTTAACAATTTAAGTATAGACTTTTAAATAAAATGGAGGTTTGCTTTTAAAAGTAGCAGGGTACAAATAAAAAAAATGGCTGAACAACCGGGCAGGGCCACATGGCTTGCGATGGCCACTGCCAGGCAGGTCGGGGGATAGGGGTACCGTGACCCCTGTGCTCTCGGTACTTAACACAGAGCGCAACAAATAAAAATTGTGTTATTCTCTCTACTGTTTTTTTGTTCACTATGCTGCCTCACACACAAAACCCTAAGGCATTCAAAAATAAAACTTTTTCCTTGACTTTGCAATGTTTAAGAAAATATAAAATGTTGTTGTGTGTTCAAAAGCATAAAACTATATATATATTCATCTACTACATTTTTTTAAAACAGAGATCTATAATAAAATAAAAAAAGAATACAATAAGGTGGATATATATATATATATGCCCTTCCACATAATCATTTATACATTTTTTTTCTTTACAACTCAATAATCATTTTCCCATTTCAAATAAGTAAAAGTATAAGGTGATTATATATATATATATAAAAGAAAGGTAGAATAGAGTTACAAAATTTTATCAAAAAAAAATCAATAATACAAGATAGCCATTTGTAACTAGGGAGAGAGAGAAAGATAGATTTACACAACATTTTATTTTCCAAAGACAATAAGATAGTAAAATTTTAATGCCATAAAACTTTATTTACATATAGAAATAAAATCTTTTACAAAGGGTTCAAATACAACAATAGGAACTTTATAAGAGAGAGGCTTACTCTCTCATACACCCAACCCTTATAAAGCTCAAAAGAGCTAAGGCATTTACATTGCCTTATTTTTACAACATAAACATAACCCACTACTAGTTCATGAAACCTTCTCCCAAGCTCTCCTCTAAAGTCAAACCTAAAAAATAATAAACATCTTCCCAAGGCTAGGGGAAGCTCAACTCCGAGCCAATAACTAGGTTCATACCCACACAATGGATTCCAAACACACACACACACTCAAAATAATACACATGAACACCCACCCATGGAGACTTAACACACAACATCTATACAAATGGATTTTAAGGGAGACAGAGTGGGCTCACTCAACTCAAGGGGAAAACCAAACTAAACCAAAGTACTCATAACTCATAACACCCAAATATCATAGCTTCTTTCTATCAAAACCTCTTATAACTCCAAATATAACCAAGGCACTCTTGCCATACATAAAACTATCAAATCTTCCCATAAGCAAGGCCATAGCTATCAAAACTCCTTTTTAAGGAGAGCTTTTCCCCGAGGAGGTTTTCTCCTCTCTTACCCAACATATGGTGAGCTCTCTCACATGGCGAGCTCACTACAACAACCCATAACCCATTACAACACCAAGAAAATCACATGAAACAAAAACATAACTACATGCATAGATACAAAATAAGTAAGCATAAGAAGAACTTGAAGCCTTGAGAACCTACCTCTCAGGTCTCAAGTGAAGAAGGATATTTGGTGAAGACATCCAAGATCCAACTCCAAGTTCCTTGCACAAATCTTCCTCTCCAACACTAAGCTCCTTCCCAAAATCAATAACAAAAGCCAAAAGAAAGAACCCTTCTCACCTCTACAAGAGGGAGATATATAGAGTTTCAAAACCCATCCCAAAAAATGAGGAGGTGACACTTGTCATATTCTCATTCACTCTCACAAGCACAACTCTTCACAAGTGCTCTCACACATGTGTGAGATATGGAGGAGTAGGGAGGTGACACTTGTCAACCTCTCATTCCTTCTCCAAAGCACATCTCCCCATATTTCTCCTCACACATGTGTGAGGCATGGGGAAGAGGGAAGTACTTAGGATTCTCTTCCCAAGGATTCTTACATTGTGTGCTCACACATGTGAGACCCTTAGGATTCCCCCAAGCCCACTCAAGAACCTTGGGTTGTGGGATTGGATGTGACAAGTCACCCAATACTCAACCCAAAATGCTAATCTCACCACATAACTCCTAGGGTTAAAAAGAGGGGTCAAATATGAGTTAAAACTCATGATTTGAGGGCTATAAGGTACCTAACCCATAGGTACTTGACCTAGGCCATGTTGTTAGATGGAGCCTAATCAAACTCAAAGGTTAGATTTTCCCCACTTTTATCAGTGCGGTTTCCCCCCAAATTCCTACGGGGTCAAGAGGCAGTGCCCCTTGCGGGGGTTTGGGGGCAGCGCCCCCAAGACATAGTTTTTTATTATTTTATAAAGGCACCGGGAGTTATTTTTCATTGACCGACATAAGAAAACCCTATTTTTTGTAACCGACAAAAAGCTTGATAAAAGCAGCTAAGGGTTAGGGTTTTGATATATTGTATTGTAGCATTTGCAGCAGTATTGAGTTGTAAGGATTGTTGATTGTAATTGGTTTGATTTACTGGATAATGATATTGGACTCTCTGTTTGGTGGATGTAGCCCGAGTTTGGGTGAACCACGTTAAAACTTGTCTCTCGCTGTTATTAATTCTGTGTATTTCTATTTCTCTGTTTAATCTTTATTTGCATAAAATTGATATCTTCTACCGGCTAACCCTAACAGGCCCCTTAAACACATGAAAATAACATTAAGAAGCTCAAAAAACATCATTTAAAAAGCCCTTAAAACTTATGAACGAAAATGACACATGGATGACACTCATCATCCACCCATCCCAAGTCAACATTAAGAAACTCAAATTAAAAATCAAAATCAAGTATAAGCACATTAAATTCATGCTCAAACAACAACAATTAACCTTTGTCCAACTTAAGGACTAGGTTGGTTTCATAGGGATAATTACTCAGGGTTATTTGTGTGACCTTTAGTTTCCATTAGCCATGGAAATTACCTGCACATTACACAAACACATCAATAGCCCAATGTATATCATAGTCAAAGCAATTAAATTATGTATACACATGATCATATGAGTTCATACATTCTTAATTATATCATATGATAAAATTCACTTGATTCCCAAATCAATTATGCTTTCAATAACACAACTAGGATCATGAAATCATAAATTAACATAATATTTCAACTCAATTAGCTCAATATATCATTTCGTTTGCATCAAATATTATAAAACATTTATCATCATAGAAGCATAATATAATCTAACATGTAAGATAAAGCATCATCATATAATAACTCATCTATCTAATCAAAGTATAAAATAAAGCCATCGAATGTCTAAATATACGGGATCAGCAGTCCCCAAAATGTCCAAATGTCAAAATATAATCCAAAGCTACAAGTGATGCAGGAGCATCCACAGTCAATGGCAATCTTACATCACCAAAAATATTGTTATTTTAATTTGGTTTGTTTTCAATAAGGTTTATGGGCATGGGAAACAATATTTTAATTTGCAACAAATGTAATTTCCCTTGGGTGCAATTATAAATGGAAGTTTTATGGGATTTGACTGATTTTGTCATAAGTGGGGCTACCAAGAATCTTGGAATTGATTTCCAAGAGGTGGGGCCAAAATCTTTGCATGGTGTTGCATCTCTGGGTTGTTATTATGAAACCCAGTCTTGGTAAAATGGGAATAACTTTCTCATTTATTATCGAAATTGTAAAATTTAAAATGTTCTAGAAAGCTGGAAAGTAGATGCACAAAATCTAGAAACTATTTTGGAAAATATTGAAAACTGAGGGAGCGATGACAAGTTGGAAGTGGTGGGTTTTCTTGTGGATTTGTGGAGGTTGTTTTGAGAAACCAACAATGGTTTTCTTCTCACACAATTTATACATATTGAGGATTACTCATTTTGGAGAGAGGGATTTTGGATGAAGATTTTTACATAGCTAGATGTTGCCAGTATGAGTCTAGATTGATGAAGACAAAAAAAAAATTTCCAAGTGTGGATTGTATCTCTTAGAAGCTCATATGCTTCCGTATTTTGTAATGAAATTTCAGATTGTTCCATTTTATTTTCAACCTTCTTTCGGAGGCTTGTGAAGTGTTTTGTTATAGCTTTCTAAGTGAAGACAATCCCCTGTACATCAACAAGTCTCATAGTCAAATTAGGAGGTGTAATAAGGGTAGGCCTCGCATCCTCCCTCCCTAAGACTAACTTCCTCCTGAAAGTCAAGAAAGGGGTGAGGGTAGAGTGCCCTTAAATGTGTAGCATCCTCCCAAGTGGCTAAAACCTCATCATAGTGGTCCCACTACACTCTAACCCAGTCCATCTCTTGCCCTTGAAGGGCTAGCATCTAATGAGCCAAGATGCGAATGGGCTCCAAAGCTAACTACTCATCTGACTCTACCTATAAAGCACCCCAACCTGAAACATGAGGCACATCAGATACATAATGTCTCAACACATAAATATGAAACACATCATGGATACACGACAGGCTAGGTGGCAAAGCTAGACAATAAGATACAAGTCCTCTCCACTCCAAAATCTCAAAAGGTCTACAAAATCGCGGTGCAAGCTTAGAGCCCTTTCCATAATGGATTGGACTCTTATGTGGCTATACCCTCATGAACACCTTGTCACCAAATGAGAAGCTCTGATCTAATCTCTTGGCTTTGGCATACTTCTTTTGAAAATCATGTGCCTCTTGCAAATGATGTTTAATCAAAGTAATGTGCTACTCCATGTCCTATACCAACTCTAGTTCAATCACAACTCTATCCTTAATGCAGTCTCAACTCAAGGAAGTTTTGTAAGGCCTTCCATACAAGGCCTAATAAGGAGGCATACCTAATGAGTTGTGATGCCTATTATTGTAGTCAAACTCAACAAGATATAGGTAGTCCTTCCATCTTGACTAGTGATCCATGACATACATGTGAAGAATGTCCTCTAAAACCTGATTCACCCTCTCGGTCTGCCCATCTGTCTTAGGGTGATATGTTGAACTGAAGTTGAGCCAAGTGTCTAATGTGCTCTCCAAAATGCTAATGTAAAGAATGAATGTCTATCTAAAATGATGAGATGAGGAACTCCATGAATTCTCACTATCTCATTCAAGAAGGTCGTCGCCACTATTGATGCATTATACATCACACAAACTGGTGAGAAATGTGCCACCTTGGTCAACTTGTCAACCATCACCATGATGGCATCATGGCGATGAGATGACAAAAGTAGACCAACAATGAAGTCCATGGAAATGGTGTCCCTTTTCCACTTAGGTATCTCATGGGGATATAGAAGTCTTGTTGAGTGTTGATGCTCAGACTTGACCCTCTAGCACTCAAGGAAACAAGCTACAAACTCTGCTATGTCACATCTCATCCCTATCCAATGATACAACTGTCTAATGTCTATGTGCATCTTCTTCACCTCAGGATGCGATGCATAAGGTGCTCTATGAGCCTCCGTCAAAACCACTGTGCGAAGATCTCCTACAAGGGTTACATAGATGTGGTGTCGATGTCATAAAATCCCATCTGCCTCAATGGAATATCCTATAAATTTGCTCTTAAGGGCCCTCTAAGACTGAATCTCTTGCTGAACATCTAGAAACCACTCATCCTCTAGTAGATGCTGCAAGATACATACTCTCAAGTCTACACTCAAGGTCAAGGTTGAGATCTCCTATTGCCTCCTACTCAAGGCATCGCCAACCATGTTCTCCTTACCCTTGATGTAATATACATCAGTCATACTCGCACAAAACCTCCATCCAACACTATTGACAAAGTTTAAATTCAGTTGCGTGAATATATACGGAAGACTGTGATAGTCTGAGTGCAACTCAAATCAGCATACCAAAAGAAAATATCTCCATCTAACTAGAGCATGAACTACTGCTACGAGCTCCAAATCATGAGTGGGGTAGTTGAGTTCATGGGTCTTAATCTTTCGTGACTCATATGTGATCATTTGACCATCCTGCATAAGGACTACACCCAATCCCTCTAATGATGCATCAATGCATACCATAAAATCTGTTGTGAGGTCAGGTACTGCTATAATAGGAGTGCTAGTGAGACACTCCTTGAGGACCCTAAAGGACCTCTCACACTACTTAGTCCACAAGAATTTATTCCCTTTCCGTTGAAGAGAAGTGATAGGGTGAGCTATCCTAGAGAAGCCCTCAACAAACTGACAGTAATATCCTGCTAATCCGATGAAGCTCCTAACTTCTTCCATGCTCTAGTAGATGCTAGCCAATCCATAATAGCTCTAATCTTTGATGGATCTATTGAGATACCCTCGCCAAATAGAATGTGCTCTAACTATTGAACCTCTGAACAAAAGAAGGCACACTTCACCAAGTTGCTATATAGTTGTTGATCTTGCAAATAGTGTAATACTTGATGCAAGTGCTCCTCATGCTCCTCCTCAGTCCACGAATATATCAAGATATCATCAAGGAATACCAAAATGAACTGATCTAGGTAATTGCAAAACACCCAATTCATGAGACTCATGAAAATTGTAGGGGCGTTTATCAAACTAAAGGGTACCACTGTGAACGCATAGTGACCATAATGAGTCCTAAAGGTTGTCATATGAATATATGCCTCTATAATATATAATAGATGGTTACTGGACTTCAAGTCTATCTTAGAGAACACTCTGGCTCCCTGCATTTGATAAAATAAGTCATCAATCCTAGGCAAAGGATAACGATTCTTCAATTTCACATTATTCAACTACCTATAATCCATACATAAGCAAAGAGACCCATCCTTCTTAATGAAGATGACTAGCATACTACAAGGTGAGACACAGGCCAAATATGACCCTTCACTAACAAATCCTCTAGTTGAAGTTGAGCTCTGTAATCTCATGACTAGTCATCTTCTATGGTGCATGAGACACTAGCTCAAGACATGGTACAAGTCAATGTGAAAATCCACCTCTTGATGAGTTGGCATCCTTGGAAGCTCTGGTGGAAACACATCTGTAAACTCCCTAAGGATAGAATGGTCATCATGTGAAGTCTCTGACTCATCCTTTGATCTGTCACTAATGGTGATTGCAAACATCTGACATCCCTTCCACATACAACTCTTAAGTTGCTTAGTAGAAATCATACACAAGGCTGTGGGCCTCTGAATGCCCATAATCTCTAATTTTGTGCCATGGTCGTTGAGGCAACCTATCACCTTGCGGTGACAATCAAGCTTGGCTCTACGAGTCACAAGCCAATCCATACCTAGTGCCACACCATAGGATCCTAAGGGTATGACCCTAAGGTCTACAATCGTGGTGAAGGCTCCAAGAGATAACTCACAATCCTGAACCACTAAGTCTACGACCATCTTGGCCCCTGTGGCTAACTCAAACTCCCACCTAACATCCTACTTAGAGGCCACCAGCCTACAACGCTCCACTAACGATGGAGATATAAAGGAGTCTAAAGCTCTGGAATCAAACAATATAGTAACAATAAAATCTACAGTCATACCTGGGGTCTCAATGACTGAGGCCTAATAGTCAGCTTGGGGGTTATCAACCATTGTAAACACACGATGAGATCTACCCATGTTTCCTACAATCTTTTCTGAACCTCCAATGTGCTATCCTCCTCCTATTATATACCCCTGAGGACACTCTCTAGCTAAGTTTCCAGTGCCACCACAAATGTAGCATGGATGTCTTAACTGAATGTGCACCAACTATGTCCTATTGGACTATTAAGCTCTTGGTCTACTTGAGCTACTCTGGGTACCTCTATAAGACTGATGTGATCATGTTGGTCCTATAGCCTGTGCCTGATGTCTCTGATCTCTATGTGGACCCTGAGAGTGTCATCCTCTAATGTGGCCACCCTGTGCTCTCTACTGGGGTCTAGACCTCTGACCCTACTAATGCTACTACTATGGAGGCCTAGGAGGCAAGGATGAGGCTCTAAAACTTCCCTTTTGAGAGAGTGGGGGTCTATAAAAACCACGATCCTACTACTGGTTATGATTTTGAAATTGTGTGCGTGACTCATGGTTTGCCCATGAATCTCCTCAACAATATATGCCTTCTTGGTGACTTCACTCATGTTCTAGGGATCAGCCATCTGCACTGGTCCAATTATCCTAGGATTCAAGCCCCTAATAAACTTATTAACAATAAGTTTCTCATCATGATGGTACTTAGCATACTACAACAACTCTAAAAATTAGCTCTCATACTGAGCCACCATGGATCCTCACTGCTGCAAGTCATGAAACTCGTCAATGTGGCACTGACGCTAGTGCTCTAATAGATATTGTGCTCTAAAGCTCTCAAGAAAAGTACTCCATGAAAGAGTATCCAAGGAAAGATGGCACTTGCGCTCCTTAGTGTGCCACCATGTGGATGCAGGGTCACATAAAAGGTGAATGGTGACTCAAGCCTTTGTGTTGCTCCCATAAGGATGCAATACAAAGCATCGATCCAAACTAATGATCCAAGCCTTAGCCTTAGCCCCCTTAGTAGCTCCAACAAAAGTAGGAGGTTGTAGATGAAGCAACTCTCTAATATGATCTCTAGGGTCGCAAGTGCCCGAACTGGACCCTCTGCCTCTAGCTACTAGTCAAATCCCAAGGGGTCATAGTGAACTTACTCCACGATGATCGTAGGTGAATGGTGACTCAAGCCTTTGTGTTGCTCCCATAAGGATGTAATACAAAGCATCAATCTAGACTAATGAGCCAAGCCTTAGCCTTAGCCCCCTTAGTAGCTCCAACAAAAGTAGGAGGTTGTAGATGAAGCAACTCTCTAATATGATCTCTAGGGTCATAAGTGCCCGAACTGGACCCTCTGCCTCTATCTACTAGTCAAATCCCAAGGGGTCATGGTGAACTTACTCCACAATGATCTCCTCCTCGTGATTCTCTCGATGTAGCAAAGGACTCCTGCTTCACTCTCTCTAAGATAATGTGTGATCCTTAGCTGATGTCACAAGTATCTCCACTTGCGGTCCACCCGCAATAGGTGGTAGTCTTGCCAAAACACCTTGAAGTGCCTACAATATCTGAGGCCCTATGTTAGGAAGTACCTCCTAGTTTTAGGCTTCAGATGGTTATGTAGAATGAGTAACTCATGACCAAGCCTCTCTAGAATCACTGACGTGTGAGCATCCTCTTCTAGCCTTCTAGGTAGCATCCTACATGAACAAGGTTTCTTGATTAAAATCAAATTGCATAAAAACAAATGTGCCCTTAATGCCCGGTGTTTAAACTTGGGATATGATACCAAATGTCATGCCAAAATTTGACATGTGTTCATGAAACATGAAATATCAAAAAATTTTACCACCTGACTTTGAAACCCCCTCACGTGCAACATGCACTCTCGGTGTCATATGTGTGTAACGTGGTTGTATTCACAACTCACATTAGGCATGTTACACAAAGGCAGGGAGGTCAAACATGAAGCAAGATGGTACGAAACTCCTTTTACAATCCCTTCGATGATAATAGCAACTAAGGGGGTGTGTGGCATAACAAGCATTGCTTAGAGGGGTGGTCTCCATCAAGGAACCATCCCTAGGGTTCCCTAGGTGAAGGTGAAAATCGGTTTCGACCTGAGTCGAAACCCTACCCCTAGATATAATCTATCAATTTTAAATAAAACTAAAATGCGCAAAACAAAGGAACTAAAGACAGATAAATCTATTTTAACAAACATAAACTAACCTTGAAAATAGTTAAATTTAAAGCCTTTCTAAAGCATTAATCTATAATAAATTAAAATGGAAAGCTTAATCAACTATACAATTTAATAAATTAATCAACTCAATAATAATTGTCATAAAATTACACCAACACGAATACCATCTAAACTCAATCCTAATACAAGGTCTCAAAAAATCCGCCAGCATAACATTTCAAAAGGGATAAATTTGCAAATAAATTTGACAGCATAACGCCACTTAAGGGACTATGCAAAAATTAAATTAAAATTAAATAAATCAAACTCCAACTATAGAACTATAACCATAAATTAAATGAATCCCTTAAGTGAGTTTCGAAAAGCAAACAAGGTTACAAGGTTGGTTAAAGTACCCTAAAAATCAGGGCAACACTACTAGCACTAAAAGAGATTTATAAAAGCATGTCAAAACTTCATTTGTCCCTCACAAGTTTAATTTTGATTTGCAGGTTTGGAGAGCAAGGAGGAAAAAGAAATCTCTTCCCCCAAGGGAAGATTATTTCTCCAAAGTCATAGTTTTCTCATGTTTTTAGTTTCAAAGTTTTCTAGTTTTCAAAAGTTTAGTTTTTCTATTTCTTCTTCTAGGTTTTCAAGGTATTTGTTTACAGTTTAAAATTTTCAAAAAAAATATCTTGTTAAAAAGGTATTCAAGAAAAAAATTCCCTCCAATAACATTTAGAAAGGTAATAAACCACAGTTATATGTTTTCATGCAAAGCTTCTACAAGGGTTTCAATAGTTTTCCTTTTTACTAGTTTGAAATTCCAAGCAATATATAAATTTAAATTTACAAAAATATATGATATAAAGCAAAACTAGAATAAATCGAATTTGCTAAACTCTCTATCTTGTAGGGTCATATATGTATATGTATATGTATATGTATATATGTATGTATGTGTGTATATATATGTATATATGTGTGTATATATATATATATATACAAAAAATAAAAAATAGAGGAAAAGGGGCTAACCCTATATATATACACAAATTGTATATAAATATATATAGAGGGCTCTATATATATATAGAGCCCTCTGTGTATTTATATGTATATATATATATATATGTGTGTATATATATATATGTATATATATATATATGTATATGTATATGCATATATATATATTGTTAGAAACAAGGTAGATAACTGAGAGGGGGGGTGAATCAGTTATCTTAAATATCTTAACTTTCTTTTCTCCTTTAAAAATAGTGCAGCATCAAAACATATAAGCATACATAATCATGAGAGTAGAAATAAAATCAACACACATAACACAAGGATTTTTATGTGGAAAACCATGTTAAGGGAAAAACCATAGGGTGACTAACCCAAGATTGTATTCTCTGTTAAAAGAATAAGAAGTACAAAATGGCACTTACCAATTAGGGCTCACTGCCCGAGCACACTGCTCACAAGAGGCACACTACCTATAAGAGACTCACTGTCTACAAAGTTTATAGAAGGTAACCAGGGGTTTCAACTGATGAGAGGCATCCACATATGTTGAGGTTTAGTTCTGGTTAGGCTCAATATACTGATCTAATGCACTTCATCCTTCCTCTGCTTTAGTGCTACTGTTCTGTCACATACCGGACTTGTATTGCTACTTCCACACTTATCTCTGCCTTTCCTCATACACTATGTCATCACACACATATGTTCATACTGAAATCCATCTGGTATATATATCCGCACCAAGGATTTCAACAACTTTCTAGTTGACAACCGGAATACTCAAGATATTTATAAGATATTGATCTGTTGGCTAAATCTATACTTGATTTGTGATGTGTATCAAAAGCATAGACATAGAAGTCATCAATCATGTTGGCCAACCTTGTATGGTCCATCAAATAGCTTGATCAACATCAATTACTCATCCGGATTGAAGTCTGATGCTCTGTTGGTCAATTCTTCCTCAGTCTACTCTGTCTGTCAAGAACCCAACACTTAGATGCTCATATTTTTTCCATATTTTATCACCAGAGGCTCAATCTCTAGAATATAGTAGTCATGATACTCCTCTTGACTTGTCCAAGTCTGCAACTTGCTGAGTTACACCATTTGAGAGATCCAGACCTGATTGTCGGACCTTGTTGCATGCTCTATTCTTGCTCACCAGACCAAAACACTCTTCAATCTGTCTTCCGGTATAGACATACTATGTGTTGCGGATGTGTGGGATAGACTTGTTGCCATCAATGATGACACTTATGAAGCCACACAGTGTCTCTTGCCAACAATCTCCCCTTTGGCATTGATGGCAACACTTAGTGAAAAATGACTAAGTGTCATAACAAACTCCCCCTTGCCTGATGCTCTGTCTTGTGTACTATTTTACCGGAGCTCCCCCTTAGCTGGATTCCACATTTTTCACTACTCCTCACTCCCCCTTTGACATCAATGGAAAAGGGTGGAATCTGCACACCAAAATTTGCAAAAATCAACCTATACATAGCCGCATAAGTATATATACATGTTATACTTACATATACTTAAGTATATCCACAAAAGTGGTCTTCAACTGTACAAATTCTATTGCCCAACTCTGCTTCATCCTGTCCAAAATTGAGATGTGACCACTCAACAAAAATGCATAAGCTTCTGCCCTTCTTAAGTTTGTTGGATCACTGGTCCGAGTTGTGGTCTGAGCATCAGTTAAGGCCTCATGCATTGCCTCTAACTTAGGGATAATTATCCCTCCAAGTTCACTCATCCTGCTTATTATATTCTTCTTCTGCTTTTCAAGCCTCTTTATTTCATTTATAATGGCAATAGCCTGGCACTCTTGATTCATTATGGACATGGTGAGGGGATCAAAATTCTAAGATAAACTTGACAGTTTACCTTGTTGTTCTTTCACCTTCTTTTCAATATCCTTTGTCACTTTACACAAGGATAAACAAAATTTGTACATTTCTCCACCATCTTTAAGAGCATTTTCTAGGCTCTTTATCCCAATATCCAGGGTCCTCCTATCATTAGCTATGAGTCCCTGTACTTCAGTGAATCTCTTCCCCAAGAATTCTTTCTAGACCTTTTCCTCTGCTAATTTCTCTTAAGAATCAAAATGAATGTTGACAAAGTTTACCAAAGATTTTAGGTTACTGGATGGAGAGGCCAAAGGATCCTTTTGGAAGGATGGCATGATCTTCTCTAGCATCTCAAATGCAATCTCTATCAGCTCACAGTCTTCCATGTGAGACTTCAAAAGATTTTCTTTTTCTTTATCTTGGGCAAAAGATGCTATCTTCATTGTTTGGACTGGAGAGAGGGAATCAAATTTTAGTGGTCCTTGAAAAAGTTTTGGTTCATCTATCTCCATCAGCTCTTTGTTCAAGAATTTCTTCATTGCCTCTACAGTGTCTCTTGTTAGAGACTAAGTCTTCTTTCCTTTTGCAACCTCAGAACTATCATCAGAGATCTTCTCTGTTTGTTCTTCTTCTCTTCCCTTTACTTCCTCTTCTTGACTCCCTTTTTCTTCTTTTCATCCTTCTCCTTCAGTACCTAAGTCTTGAATGTCTGCAGTGGGATCCGGAGGAGAAATGTTAACTTCTTCGTGAACTTCCTCTTCGAGAATAGAGGAATCCAAGTCTTTAGACTTCTCCTCATCTATCTCTGTTGACCCTTCTACATTTTTCTCAGTAGGTTCTTCTTTTGAAGCATTTAATCCTTTGACATCCATGGTAGAAGGTTCTTCATCTATTTCCTCTATAATAGGAACATTGAATCTTTTGAAGGTATTCCAAAGGATGTCTTCTATTTCTTTTTCTACCTGATCAATCTCTCCAAGCATTAGTTTGTTCATTCTTGCTTTGCTCTAGAATTCATCCTTGCAGTCCTTAAAGATCATGTTCATCTGCTTTGGAGTAATGGAAGGATAGAGTTGAATAGCAATATGTTCTCAGATCTCCAAGTCCTTTGCCTTAGCATTCTCCTTTCTAAGTTCAAGTACCTTCTCTACACTTTTGGGAATTAGAGAAATGATTTCAATGAATGCTTTATTATAAATATTTAGGTACCTGACTGTAGCATCTTCCAAGATCCTTTTGTTAGTATCACTATAATAATCATAAAACTCTATTACTAGTTGCAGTTTCCCATCCACTGTGACTGCCTTGATGATATCATCAATAGAAAGGGTGGGATTTTCAACAAATTCTTTTGCCTCTTCTTCTTTGTTTTTACTGGCAAAGGATTCTCTAGATGTTTTCTTCTTCTTCTTCATTTTCTTGACTTCCTCGTCAGACTCTGTTTCTTCATTATCCTTTTGGCTTATATAAGACCTTGTGGCTTTTGTTTTCGTTCTCTTTTCTCCCTTTCTAGATGTCTTGGCTTTCCATTTTGAGGCTCTTTAGCTCTTAGATGCAGAACTCTTGGAGGATCTAGTCCAGGAGGAGGCTTGCACCGGGACACTTTCTTTTTCTACTTCTTGTTTCTCTTTCTCAGCTCTTTCTATTTTCTCTCTGTTTGCATCAACTACCTCTTTTGATATGCCAAATATTTTAGCAATTTCCTGTACTTCCCTTCTAACTTTCCTTTTTATTTCTGGTTGTCTCAATTCAACATGTATCTTTACATTTAATTCTTCAAAGGTTCCAAATCTTTCTGCCTCAAGGACCTTAGGCTGACTCAAAAGGTGTTGAACATGTAGCTCCAAGATTTTCTCATCTACTTCATATCCCATTGGCATTATCCATAGTGTTCTGGGCTCAACTGCCTCCATTAGGCATTGATCAGTGTTAACCATGAAGCATACTGTATCCTTATATTTTTCAACTATGGTTTGAGGAATTCTTTCTCTGGCCTACATCATACTTTGGAAGTTCTTAAAGTATCCCCAAAGTGTTGTACTTTAAGCTTTGGCATCACCAAGCCCATACATAGAGTCTCTGATTTGTATGGCAACCGGTCTGTCATTTTGCCATACCCAACCACTTGATCTGGGTAGCTCATTCATGTAGTAGAAGAATAGACACAGTATTAGACACCCATACTTGAATGAGTTCTTCTTGTCCTTCTTGATCTTCTGCAAGTTTTCTAACAATTGGTTTAGAAGAAGATTGCATAGGTCATAATTAGCATTTTTCCTTAGCATTTGATATGTTGTATAAATTGCAGTTCCAAACATAGAATTCTCCCTATTGGAATGATAGATTTTATAACCAATTATCATAGAGGCAAATTTGATATCTAGATCTGTGATATCTTCTATTGTCATTTCTCTTTTGTCAAACTTAGATCCAGTAGCTTCACTTACTGTCTGGTTCTTGATAGATTTGAGTGCAGGCAACCCACCAAATGAGTGTAATTTAGTTACTGCCCTAATGGTGTCTTTTGTTATCTTGAAGGGCTTCATCAACCACATGAAATTGTCATGTATTTTTCTAAGAACATATCGGACCCATTCATCTTCTGCAAAACAGGGAAAGTGGATGCAATGTCCAAAATGTTTATCCCGGAGGGCCTTGTATTGAGGTTTGAGTTCAAAAGTTTCATCTATTAATTGTTTATGGTAGATGTCCATCAGCTTAGATTCTCCAAATTCCTTAATATTGGCATGGATGTACACCCTAACATCTTCTACATGCAGAACCCCATACGGAATGCTAGAAAAGGTGCCTAAGGGATCAACTTCTAGGGATTTGTAGGCGTGTTTCTTAAACTTTGGGTGTGGCCTATTAGTGATCTTAACAACCATTGGAGTAGCCATCTTTGCAAAAGATTCAAAGAGAGATATTTAGAAATGGAAATACCTTTTTATGCTTTTAGGGTTCACAATATGAGCGAGAACAAGTCGCTAGTTGAATCAGATTCTGCAGTTGATCTTGGAGAAAGTTGTAACAACTTGATGTAGAGCTCTTCATTTCTTCTTCTCGAATGCAAATGTGCAAATGATGAGTAAAAGAACCCTTTTATCTTTGCACAAACCCTAATTTCCTATTGCAATAAATGTACAACTTAAGTTATCTGGTTGTCTTGTTCTGAGAGATATCTTTTTGAATTACTGAGATACACTTAGAATCATTTTTGTGATAGAAGATAATGTCTCTTCTTTCCTCCAATCATGTCATGAATCCACAGATCAAGATATCTTAATTTTGAATCATACCGGATCTATCTGTGAAAATCCTACTTTTACCGGATGGTTGTCAAACCAGATCAATCTTGGATGATTAAACTCTTGCAAAAATCCATGCGAATCTTTCATATTTTTACCAGGGGTTATTTAGATAATTTTCTAATAACCCTTTAATCTGCAACATTCCAAGTGCCAAATTTAGGCACCAATTGACAGGCTGGGGGAATTTATTTTTCTTTGTGACTCCCCCTGAGCCAGAGCTCATCTGTTTAGTTTCCAGAAGGAATATCAGCACCAGATTCTAGTGTGGATCCATCGCCATCATTTTTTGTAGTCTTCTTCACCCAAATCTTGCTCATCTCCCTTTGAACTTCATCTGCATTTACTTTGCCTTTTCCCTTGTCTTGATTTTGATTATGATGCACCAGACCCCTTTTATCCTAATTTTTACTTCTATAGAATTTGGCAAAATGACTGGATCTATTGCAATTGTAACAAACAACATTTCTTTGCATATTTGACTAATATCCTCTTGATCTGCATTGATTAGCCATATGTCCCATTCTATTGTATCCAAATAATCTAACAATGAATGAATTGTTAATTTGCATATTTCTGCATTCATGAGATTTGTGACCATACCTTTTGTAGTTGAAACACTGTCCAGAGAAGAATGAATTAGTCTGATTCATTCTTCTTCTACACTGAGTTGCTTTATGACCAAAGTTATTGCAATTGTAGCAGTATCCATTGAAGGATGTGTTGGTGCCCACCTAGGGTTAGGGTTTTGAGTCGAGTCTGCAAGCTTATTTTTCATTCCCTGAAACTCTTTGTCCCTTTGGTTTTGTTCCCCCTTGAAATCCTGCATTGTATCTTCTATTTCGCTGTTGACCTCCTGTTGTAGGATATTAATCACTTAGGTTACATTTTCATGCCTTGGTATTCATGGATTGACCAGCCCCGTTGCATGGTATTACCACTTTCTCCCGTCGTGCTAAAAAAGGTTGGAAAAATGCTAAGTTTGTAGAAAACCCTTTGAAAATGGTGAAGATCCTTGTATGTATCGTGGTACACATATTGGGTTGTATATGGCATATTCCAGGTTAGATTCTGTGCTTATATGTAAGGCTTTGTATGTATGTTGTCATATATTTGATATACAACGGGTATATACAAGTGGCGGATCTCAAATATGTTCAAATTGGGTTGAATAATGGTCAGGCCTACAGGTATGTAGCGGAAAGATTTGCATATATATTGTACTGCATATTCAATATACAAGGATAAAGCATACAAGGCGCACATACAAAGAGGAGATACAAAGCAAGAGACACAAGGTTTGGGACCCACCAATTGTACATATAGGATTGTATGTATATTTGATATACAATTGAACATACAATGCAAAATATACAAGTCCCAAATGTCAAAGTTTATCAAATCGGGCCTGGCAGGGATGGATGCAAAAGCAGAGTTGGAAAGTCAAGGTTTTTCCTTGTATGTTATTTCATATATGCAAGCCGCATGTACAAGGTGAAACATACGAGCAGACAAGATGCAAAGTGGATGCAAACAAAAAGATAATTGCATTTGTAAGTTGCTGGGGTCCACGCAGTCATATGTTGTACATTATATGTGCGATATACAATCAAAGATACAATGAGGTAGATACAAGTCAGATTTCAAAGGTTATACATTCTGATTGATAAAAGTAATGAAATCTACAGGTTGTATGTATATTGCATATTGTATATATGCAATGTAACATCATATATGCAAAGGAAACATACAAGGCCCGGACCTAATAACAATTTCAATTTGATTCATAACAATTTGGGGTCGATGCCTTGTATGAAGGATTGATTGTATGCATATACAATCTTGAATATGCAAAGATTTGAATGTGCAAGCGGTTATATGTATATGCATTTGCATATACGAGTGCAGTTGTATGTTTGCGATGGAAAGAGGGTGCCTACGTGGCATGTTTTCATTGGCTGTTGACTTGTTTGCGTGTTTTGAGGCCACAGATCTCGGCAGGAGAAAATTGATCGATGGCCATCATTCAAAATTTTGAAAGAAGGATTTCCTTTGTTCATAGTTGAATTTCTAAGTGGAAGAACTTTAGAAACAGCGAACTGCTACATTTCAAAATGGGTAGGTTGGCCATTAATGGCATTTTGTGGAGGCATGGTTGACTGATTGATAGGTCAGCTACCATTTTCAATGAAATTCTCCAAGTAGCGGCACTCTTCCCGATTTCACCTGCTCTTTCCCTCTTCTTCTCGTTGCTGCATTAAATTTTTGGGTGCCATTCTGAAGGTGCATTGTATCCAGCAGCATTTTGAGTTAACCATTGTACTTGAATGCTTAGTACATATTCTTGCTTTATAAGCAAACTGTGTTACTCATTTGTGGTTGTTGAAAATTGGACAAATTTTTTGGTGGAGTAATAAGATACAGCTTTGCTGGTGGCTCTGTTTTGGTGTCTTGTGAGTTTATGAATCATATGTTGTCTGTTTTATGTATAAGTTCACGGGTTTCATGTTGTTTTATATGAGAAATGCATTGTTGCATGTATTTAGTTGTTTGTCTCCAAGCTGTGGGCATCTTTTCTTTTGAATCTAAGTAACTAAGGGTTATTTGGGATTCTGGAACATGGGTTTTCTGTGTTGAATGTCTAATCTCTTACTTTTGTTCAAGAAACAAATTAAATATTTTAGGTTAAACATTGGGAAAAGTATACTGCAACAGGGATATCAATAAGTATGAATGACTAAATACTCAATCTTGGGAAGTATCTGTAAGGCAGACACTAAAAAATCCCCTTAGAACCTAGTTATTGATTCAAGTTTATGGTAATCATTCACATATGTATGTCTATTGACTCCAAGCCCTGAGATAGGCACCAGTCTGATCTTGTATTGAGGTTACAACCCAAGGTCCCAGTTTTGCATCTAGATACAAAATACAAATCTAAGCTTCAAATATAAACCTTTAGGACATTAGAAGTAGTTTTAGGATCCAAATCCTCTGTCTCTCAATTGGACATAGGCCCAAAGCTAGCCCCTTTGCACTTATTTTATAGCTTTGGTCTACATAAGAGAGGATTTATCTGCTTTGTGTCAACATCCCAACAAGTTCGTAGACACATTTCATGGATGTTGAATAGGGAATACCCCCCTTGGTTCTGCAAAGCCTAAATAAGAAGAGGAGATATTTATAGAGTCTATCTCCTATACTGTTGGCCCATGGCCCAGAAATCCTGTTGATCAATGATGGCTAACTTATAGGGATAACTGGGAAGCATCTAGTTTAGGAAACACCAACAGGATGGATATCTTTGAGCATTTGGTGGCCTTACTAGAGGTCTTCTAGGCCTGTTTCTTTGATTTCCTGATCTAGAGTTCTTCTGACCGGATCCGGAGCTTTCACCTTTCTCATATCCTAAGCCACGCTTGTCATCTACCCTCTTTTGGCTTTCAAGAAGAACTTCAAGTTGTGTTGAGCTTATCTTGAATTTCTCTTTGTATTCATTTGTTGTTTGAAGATTTTTTTTAAGATTGACTATCTAATTCTCAAGTTGTTCTTCATTATCTCTACCTTCTTCAAGATTAGATTCAAGATGCCTGATTATTCTGTCCATTTTGTGGCAGTCCTCTATCTTCTCCTTGAGAGATTGTTTTAGATTATCTTCAATTTTCCTTTTCTCTTCAATTTCTTGGGTGAATCTCATAACCCTTGATTTCATGTCATGCCTTACCATAATGACCTCCTTTGATAACTTCTCACATAGCTTGTTTTTCTCATTCAAATCTTCATTAGTATCATTGGCTTCACTCTGACTTGCTAGTTTTTGAAGTAGTTCCTTTCTCTTTTTCACAGAGATACTTAGTTTTTCTTTTAGCTTATTTATGAAATCATTAGCTTGTTTGAGTCTTTCTCTCAAGTTGTTGACTTCAGAGAGATTGCTCAAGATCATCTAAGGTAGACTGAATTTGTTCCTTCATACCATACATATCCATTCAGATTCCTAGATCTTCCTCAAGCTATTGGGCTCTGTTTACAGGAACTTAGCTCTAATACCAATTGTTAGAAACAAGGTAGATAACTGAGAGGGGGGTGAATTAGTTATCTTAAATATCTTAACTTTCTTTTCTCCTTTAACAATAGTGCAACATCAAAACATACAAGCATACATAATCATGAGAGCAGAAATAAAATCAACACACATAACACAAGGATTTTTACGTGGAAAACCCTGTTAAGAGAAAAACCACGGGGTGACTAACTCAAGATTGTATTCTCTGTTAAAAGAATAAGAAGTACAAAATGGCACTTGCCAATTAGGGCTCACTGCCTGAGCACACTACTCATATGAGGCACACTGCCTATAAGAGACTCACTATCTACAAAGTTTATAGAAGGTAACCAGGTGTTTGAACTGATGAGAGGCATCCACATATGCTGAGGTTTAGTTCCGGTTAGGCTTAATATACTAGTCTAATGCACTTCATCCTTCCTCTACTTTAGTGCTACTGTTCTGTCACATACCAGACTTGTAGTGCTGCTTCCACACTTATCTCTTCCTTTCCTCGCACACTATGTCATCACATACATATGTTCATATCGAAATCCATTTGGTATATATATCCACACCAAGGATTTCAACAACTTTCTAGTTGGCAACTGGAATACTTAAGATATTTACAAGATACTTATTTGTCAGCTAAATCTATACTTGATTTGTGATGTGTATCAAAAGCATAGACATAGAAGTCATCAATCATGTCAGCCAACCTTGTATGGTCCCTCAAATAGCTTGATCAACATCAATTACTCATCTGTATTGAAGTTTGATGCTCTACTGGTTAGTTCTTCCTCAGTCTACTCTACCTGTCGGGAACCCAACACTCAGATGCTCATATCTTTTCCATGTTTTATCACCAGAGGCTCAATCTCTAGAATATAGTAGTCACGATACTCCTCTTGACTTGTGCAAGTCTGCAACTTGCTGAGTTACACCATCTGAGAGATCTGAACCTAATTGTCTGACCTTGTTGCATGCTCTATTTATTTATATTCAAGATTACAAGATTAAAGAATAGAGAATATTGTGCATGGGAAACATAGAGTAGGGTTAAAAAATCTAAACAAAGACTTAAATAAAACTGAGGTTTGCTTTTAAATGTAGCAGGGCACAAATTAAAAAAATAGTTGCGCAGCTAACAGCCTGCGACGGTTGCTGCCGGCTGGGCTGGGGCACAGGGGTCCCTTGACCCCCACGCCCCAAGTGCTTAACATACAGTGCAACAAATAAAAAATGTGTTGTTCACTCTACTCTTTTTTTTGTTCACTGCACTACCTTACACACAGAACCTTAAGGCATAAAACTATATATATATATAATTCCTCTGATGCATTTTTCTTTTAAAACAAAGATTTATAATAAAATAAAAAATGAATACAATAAGGTGGCGTATATATATATATATATATATAAGAAAGGTAGAATAGAGTTACAAAATTTTATTAAAAAAAATCAATAATACAAGATAGCCATTTCTAAGTAGGGAGAGAGAAAGATTTGTAACACAACATTTTATTTTTCAAAGACAACAAGATAGTAAAACTGTAATGCCATAAAAATTTATCTACATATAGAAATAAATTATTTTACAAAGGGTTCAAATACAACAATAGGAACCTTACAAGAGAGAGGCTTACTCTCTCTCACACCCAACCCTTACAAAGCTCAAAAGAGATAAGTCATTTACATTACCTTATTTTTACAACACAAACATAACCCACTACCAGTTCATGAAACCTTCTCCCAAGCGCTCCTCCAAGAGTCAAACCTGTGATACAATAAACATCTTCCCAAGGCTAAGGGAAGATCACCTCCCAACTATTGGCTTGCAAGTAAGCCACCCTCGAGCTAGGAGGCCCACATAATAACTGGGTTCATACCCACACAATGGATTCCAACACACACACACTCAAAATAATACACATGAACACCCACCCAAGGAGACTTAACACACAACATACATACAAATGGATTTTAAGGGGGAGAGAGAGAGAGTAGACTCACTCAACTCAAGGGGAAAACCAAACTAAACCAAAGTACTCAAAACTCATAACACCCAAATCTCATAGCCTCTTCCTATCAAAACCTATTATAACTCTAAATATAACCAAGGCACTCTTGCCATACATAAAACTATCAAATCATCCCATAAACAAGGCCATAGCCATCAAAACTTCTTTTAAGGAGAGGTTTTCCTTGAGGAGGTTTTCTCCTCTCTTACATGGAGAGCTCACTACAACAACCCATAACCCATTACAACACCAAGAAAATCACATGAAACAAAAACATAACATAACTACATGCACAGATACAAAATAGGCAAGCATAAGAAGAACTTGAAGCCTTGAGAGCCTACCTCTAAACTCTCAAGTGAAGAAGGATGTTTGGTGAAGACCTCCAAGAGCCAACTCCAAGTTCCTTGCACAAATCTTGCTCTCCAACACTAAGCTCCTTCCCAAAATCAATAACAAAAGCCAAAAGAAATATCCCCTCTCACCTCTACAAGAGGGAGATATATAGGGTTTCAAAATCCATCCCAATGAATGATGACATGACACTTGTCACCTTCTCATTCACTCTCACAAGCATAACTCCTTACAAGTGCTCTAACACGTGTGAGATATGGAGGAGTAGGGAGGTGACACTTGTCAACCTCACATTCCTTCTCCAAAGCATATCTCCCCATACTTCTCCTCACACATGTGTGAGGCATGGGGAAGAGGGAAGTACTTGGGGTTCTCTTCCCAATGGTTCTTACATTATGTGCTCACACATGTGAGACCCTTGGGATTTCTCCAAGCCCACTCAAGAACCTTGGGTTGTGGGATTGGATGTGACAAGTCACCCAATCCTCAATCGAAAACCCTAATCTCGCCACCTAACTCCTAGTGTTAAAAAGAGGGGTCAAATATGAGTTAAAACTCATGATTTGAGGGCTATGAGGTACCTAACCCATAGGTACTTGACCTAGGCCCTTTAAACACATGAAAATAACATTAAAAAGCTCAAAAAGCATCATTTAAAAAGCCCTTAAAACTTATGAATGAAAATGACACATGGATGACACTCATCATCCACCCATCCTAAGTCAACATTAATAAACTCAAATTAAAAATCAAAATCAAGTATAAACACATTACATTCATGCTCAAACAATAATTAACCTTTGTCCACCTTAAGGACTAGGTTGGTTTCACAAGGATAATTACTCAAGGTTATTTGTATGACCTCTAATTTCCATTAGCCATGGAAATTACCTACACACTATACAAACACATCAATAGTCCAATGTATATCATAGCTGAAGCAATTAAATTACGTACACACATGACCCAATGAGTTCATACATTCTCAATTATATCACATGATAAAATTCACTTGATTCTCAAATCAATTATACTTTCAATAACATAATCAGGATCATGAAATCATAAATCGACATAATATTTCATCAACTCAATTAGCTCAATATATCATTTCATTTACATCAAATATTATAAAGCATTCATCATCATAGAAGCATAATATAATCTAACATGTAAGATAAAGCATCATCATATAATAACTCATCTATCTAATCAAAGCATAAAATAAAGCCATTGAATGTCTAAATATATGGGATCAACAGTCCCCAAAATGTCCAAATGTCAAAATATAATCCAAAGCAACAAGTCTCATAGTCAAATCAGGAGGTGCAATAAGGGTAGGCCACACAGTTATGTAAGAAGTAAGATGTGGTAAGATATGATATGATGATATCATGAATGAGCTTATAAAAATATCTATATGTGTATGAATACGAATGTATAATTTTAAGAGGTAATCTATGAAAATACATTAGTGGTAGTTAATTTTGAATTATATAAATAAAGATGTTTTTATAATGATTGTTTGGATGTGGAATATATAGCACGCCCATCTAAATTTTAAAAGATAACTATTAAGTATAGAATGGAAGCATAAAGGTGTGTCTCACTTGTGGGCCATATGCTAATTTAATAATTTATACAAAATGGTATGCCACAATCTTGGAATATAAGGAAAAATAGATTAAGTTCATTATAGATGACATTATCGATATGTATATGTATATGTGTGTTCCCTAAATATTGTAAGTGGTACCCTTTTCCCTAAACAACATGAATAAATAAATCAATACACTCATCAGTCGCACAAACCAATTGGTCCACCACCTGTGAATCGAGAGATGGGAACATAGCCTAGGTGTTTTTCCACCCAACCATGAAGTAATTACACTTCCCCGAATCACTTCATGAAACGAAGGAAACCCAACCCTGCATGAAATGTCTAGCTACCCAAACATGATGTCTAAATGTGAAATTCTAAATAATGAAATGCATATTATCTCACAATAGGATGTGACATATATATATAAGTTTGCTAGACAAAATAAACATCTTTTTCAATGTCAGCTTGTTTAGATCTAAACCTTTAAACATAGTAACCTGGTTCAATTCTCAAAAAGAGGAAAAGTCATCTCTGATAATCCACATTTGACATCCTAGCCCAAAAAGTAACCCCAAGACGAAATGCCTAATAAAAGAATCTACTTTCTTTCCCTAATAAATCAATAATTAAATAATTCAGTAAACAAATTAAAGAAATGAATAAATCAAAATCACTTATAACCACCTCTAATCCCTTCCCATGCATCAATAAAGAAAGCACACTTTTCAATCAATCAATAATGAAGAACATCATAAAGCAATATAGATTTTGTAATTTGATTATATTCTTAATTTGTATTCCCATGGTTTAAATAGATTGTAGAAACTAATGATTTTACTTCATAGCAAAATACGGTTTCATAATCCAAGCATTAAAATCAAATGATGAGGTTGACTACTCCACTCTCATACAATGAAGTTTCATGCATACTTATGTCAAATGTTAGTTCTATTTTTCCTCAAGATCAAGTAAATAGAATAAAACAGATCAATGTTCTCCTATAATTTATTTCAAAATCCCTTTCCCAAAATACAAATCAAGGAAACATACTTTACAAGTAAAAATTCATCATTTATTCAAACAATTGCATCTACAAGTTGTCAAACTAATTTTATTTCCTATTTCATATTTGATTCAAATTCCATATTATATATGAAGTTTTCTAATAATTCAATCAAGTAAATTAATTCCCTTCAAGAAGATTTTAATAAAACAATGTTATTTATATCACAACATTTATTCCATCACACTAACATATAAGATAAGTTTTATAATCTATTTCATTAAGAATTCCACAAGGTGCTAAGGAATAATCAGAAAATCAATACATCTCTGTTCTGAATAGTAATATACTGGTTTAGGAGTGCTTTTTAGAGAAGCTACAGGAACTTCTAAACTAGTGACAGGAACTTTTAAACTGGTGACAAAAACTTCTAAACTGGCAACAGGAACAAAAAATGGGTGATAGGAATTGTTTTAACTCAGGATAAATAAAGATCAGATAACAAATAATAGACTGCTATAGAAACATACAAAAGTTTGCTACAGGAATATAACAGTCAAGCTACAATAAATAAAAGACTGCTGCAAGAATAAGGTAAATGTTGCTATAGAAAGACTATTTGCTACTATAGAAAGACTATTCGCTGCTACAGAATCTCTTTCATTCAACAAGTTCATGGACAGCGACCTAGCTACAGGAAAAGCTGTCCATTCTACTAACTAAACATGTCAACACAAGGATAATGGATAAAGGTTAAGGTAGATTTATACAGATAAGCAAAGTTTGATTTTTGTTTGTAAACAAATCAAGAAGAAAACTTGGTATAAACGCTCTCCAAAGGATGAATTCTCTTCTGATGTTGCCTCCTTCCTTCCTCATGTCACTACCTAGATAAATCATTGATAACCTTTTCTTCTGCTACTATTTGTGTCGGTTTCTCTCTGCCCAAACCCCCATTTATTCCTCAATCTTTTTCTCTCTTGGTCACTCCAAAATAGAATGAAAAAATCTTCCATCTACTCTCCCTTATTTTATTAAAAATCTTTTCTAATAATAGCATTTTTAAATTAGGTTTGATTGCTTCTCTTAATAACTGAAGTATAATTTTAGTTTGCATGAAATTTGGCTTCTCCAAAGCCATAATAAAATATAATTAAAAATAAGTTATTTATTCATTTGGCTTCCATGACTGATTAATTAATCTTTTAATTCTTTTATTAGAATTATAAATATAATATTCATAATAATAAAGCAATTTATCTAACTTTAAATAAATAATAACCATTTCTTTTTTGAAAAAATAATAAAATAAACTTTATTTATTTCTAGAACTTGCATCATAGAAAACTCTCTTTTTAATTGTTTAATTAGATTTCTAAATATAATAGTTATTATTAATATAATTTATTTATATTTCATAACACATAAACACTTTAAATCAATCAAGAAGCATTTATATAATATTTAAAACTATATATATATATATATATATATATATATATATATATATATATATATCTATTTAAACATAATTGTTTAAATCTAATTTAGATATTGTCTTCTAAACATTTATACTCATATAAATAGGAAACATTTATTGTTATTATTATATATATATATATAATTCATCAATTAATATATATTCACCATTTTTCAAAATACAATACACCATTTATAATATAATTCCAAAGACCTTAATTTTTATAATCAAATCATGCATTTGAAGAACTTTTATGGCAATTAAAAACATAATATTTCTCTAAGTATCTAACCATCAATCACATTTATTATCCACACAATTAATGCATAATAAATCATTCAAAATGTAATATGAGACTACGTGAGTGTGTGATTGCATTGGAGTTAATCATCCCAAACAGTTCTTGCCAGTTGTTGCCAAGTGGCTAGAACATCTCTACCTCAACCATGTTCTCGTCTTCGACGAGTACCTGCATTCATTTACACTCAACTCAACGTCAATAAGTCAGTTCCCCAAAACATAGCCGAAGCAAATCATCACAATCATATTGATAATATTTAATATTTAAATCAACTTTCCAATTTACACAAATATAACCTCATGATATTACCTTTACACACATGGGACTTACTCAATATAAAGCAATCATGGCAAATGCTCATTAATCTAGAATAATAATATAGTCCATAAAAACGAGACGTGACATCACAACATAAAATTTTGCATGAAAGTTGCCCTTATAATAATTTTTTTTTGAAAAATATAGATTTCAATATATTCTTAATTATTATATTTATTTTGTCGATAAGGGCGTGGTTCGGTGGTTAAGTCGCTCGGTTGTAGTGGCGGCCACCAGAGTTCAAACCCATGCTAGGCTAACGAGCTTGCAGGCTTTACGCCTTTGTTGGGCCAACAAGCTCGCGGGTTTGAAGTGTTCTTGCTAGGGGATGAGGTCCCCCATGGCCTCACCGGTTCATTACTCTGAGCAAAAGCATTCGTGTGGAGCCACAGAGAGTGTCGCACCAGCGTCGCCGGCCACATTAAAAAATTTACCATACGCATTTAAAAAAATAAATTATTATATTTATTTTATATTTTCTAATGAACATGGAAAAATAGTAAAAAATGAAAAAAAAATAGAAATAAGACACCTCTTTATATTGATATGTTTCATTTTAAAAATAATAATAATTTGAGTTTATATAAGTTATGCATTACGGGAAAATAATGTATGCTCCATATATTAGTGTTAATGATCTATATTTAACAAATTATGAAAAGATTTTATATCTAACTAAAGGTATACTTTACAAGAAAATATTATTCATTAAAAAATAGTAGAAAATATAAAAAAGACTTTGTTAACAAATATTCAAAATGAGAGAAATTATTTCTAATTAAAAAAATAGAATCTATATCCAAAATCCCACAAATCATTACTTTACTTATCATTAACTTTTCAACATTTCACTTGTTATAATTGAGAAAAAAAAATCTTTTTAAATATTAATTTTTGTGGTGTACTTAAACCAAAATATAAGACAGCCTATTATTAATATAATTTATATTATCTCTCATTTATATTACAGCAATAATCCATACCAAAATCCCAACACTTAAAATAATCAATCCCATATCTTAATTTTTATGTCAAATAGTTCCTCAAAGTATTTGATCTTGATTGTTTACTCTAGCTAATGTAGAGTAGAAATTCCTACATAGAAGCACACATTGGTCATTACATAGGACGCACATCGCATCCATAAGAGAAAAGAATAAATATATTTAAGAGAATCCATTATTCTAATCTAACTTTAATTATATTATAAGATTATAATAGAGTAATATCTATCAATTAAATAATTTACAATAAAAATATGATTTACAATAATATTTTAAATACTTAGGCAATAGGCCAAATTGCAAATTATAATATAGTGTGGGAATAAAATTGCATGGAATTAAGAGTACAATATATGATCCGCCTCATCATGAAATGAGTTGTAATTGCTTGTAGAGCACTTGTAGCATTGAAAGCACAATACCATTTTTATTTTTCCTCTTTAAAAGGTGATGGGTTAAGATGTGAGAGTGGATCCTACCACCCCCATACCTCTTCCTTCCCCACGTTTCTTATCAAATCTCCACTTCTCCAACCTTTGACTGGTTTTAAGGAAATATTGCTTGTGGAATACATGGTTCCATGTTTGGTGTACAACAAAACTATAAATGTGGTTTGCCATCATGACTATAATGAGTTGCGAGACACTTGTTTTTCATGTGTTTTAATGATAGTGTTGGAATGGAATAAGATCTTTATACATAAATCTAAGGTAATTAGATAATTTACAATAATATAAATATGATTTACAATATTAAGGGTTACTTAATTATATATAATTCATTGATTCAAAACTTTTGATATATAATATTGGAGATTGAATATGATAAATTGATTGAAGTAAATTAGTTGAGATTGTAAATAAATATGTGTTAAAAATAAAAATGAGGTGGGTTAGTTACCTCAAAATTAATTAAAAGTTTGCTTTAACTAGTGTGATGTTAAGATACAGAGAAAAAAACTAGAATTTGACATTGCATATTAAGTCAGAGATTTAAAACAAATGATATATGAGAGTTTGAGAGTATAGGATGCAATCACACATGCAATCCTATGTAGACGATGTGATTCTGGCTTGAGTATAACTAGACCTTTGGTACATACATAAAATGTACACCCAATATATATTTGAAGGAAAACTCAGTAGTGCTATGAAGCACCATTGGCATTTGTTATGCAAGGATTGAATTAATAAGATTCCTTGTGCCTTAATCAAACCTTAAGATTGAGTTAAGGGTGATAAATAGAGTGTAGTGATGGTGTTCGATGTTGATATAGATAGAGCAATTGATGTGTTGAACCTACGAAGTGTTAAAGATAGATGTGTGAATGCATTTTCATTCTTTGATCCAATAATTGCACGACCACAAAATAAACTACATAAATTCCTTTAAATGCAGTTCCTCAACACACAATTCAAACTTTTATGTGTACACACCAATAGGTAGTGTTTATGTCTAAGAATATCATCCTTGGAATGTGAGAAATTTGAATATTTCAAATAGAGGACAAAATCACATTCATGATCCAATCTAAAGGACATAATTGAATGTGTAATCTAGTCCAAGGCATATAATGTTATGAGATGTGTATCAGGGGTGTTCTAAGTAGAATAATATGACATATAATAATGTCAGATTATATTTTGGGCCAATAAATGTACCAAAAGGACAACAAACATACTAAAATCATCCACATAAATAAATAAATAAATAAATAAAAGTAAATACATTTTTCCTCTACAAATATAAATAATATAACCTTCAAAATAAATAAAAATTCACCAAATAACAAATACATAATATATAAGTAATATTAATTATATAAAAACTAAATACAATTTAAAAGTCTACAATTTACAAGCCATTTGAAAACCAATACCATAAATTTTTGTGATGAATTAATTTCTTCTCGTTACAAAGAACAAGAAAAATAAATAACAATAATAATTAATTTTTAATTTAATAAATTATCCTCTTACAAATTAATTAAGCACACAAAAATACTAAAAGGTTAAATTAGTATTGGTGCAAACAAATATAAACAATAAATTAGAGGTGAAATGTTTAACCATATTCAATTATTCTTTATATATCTTTTTAAATTAAGAAAGATTGGTCCCATCTTTTCTTCTAACTCAATTATTATCTTTTCCATTGGCAACCAAAGCAACTTGTTTTGATGGGAAAAATATAGTTTCGGTAAAAAGAATAATATATTAAAACAAATGAGTAAAAATAAAAGACAAATCCTAAAAAATAAACACATTTATGGTTTTGTTGTCCACCAAACATGGGACCATGTTTTCCATGAGCAATGTTTCCTTAGGATAAGTCCAAGTTCTGTATGTTTCATAGGGATTTAAGGGGATATTTGGCCATTCCCAATCAATTGATATCAACCATGCTCAATCAAAGAGGTATGGGGGCTGGGATCCACACTACATTTCCCTAGGATGAGTCCATAGCCTAGGAAAACAAATATTATGTTATGATTTCAATGCATGGAGTGCCTTACCCATTTCTATAATGTCATCGTCCTTTTCAAGTACAACTCATTACATGATGAGGTGGACTCTTAGTGTACACTCAATTCCATTCAATCTTATCCCCACACTACATTATATAATTTGCAATTTGGCCTATTGCCTAAATATCTCATTCGTAATGAACAATATACCTCTTACCCATGGAAGGCTTGATATCATTAGTTTTATTATATTTTTTTTCTAACGTTGGGATTTTTGTAGATGTATTTAAATCAAATAATTGTTTTGGTTTTATTTTCATGATTAGCTAATAGGTTTATTATTGCAAACACGCAAATGGACTTTTTTTTTGGGAATATTACAATCAATTTAATTTAGAGTATGATAGATTGTGAAATAAAATTTGAAAATAAATAGAAAGGAAAATATTTAGTTGATTTTGGTAGTTAATAGTTAATAGTTATTTGTTTTGATCATTAACTTTTGAATTATAATTCTCTTCATTGAATCTTACATTTTCTTCTTCATGATTTTCTTTTTGTATCACATGTCTCTTTTTTATAACTATATCTCTACAATTGAGCATATCACATTCACCACCTGCAAGGGGAACCATATCATGTCACCACATAGGATGGAGTATTACCATATCATTTTCCATATTGGTAGAATTTCTTACCCTTCTTTCTTTTTTACTTTCTCATTTTTTTTAGATAGTTAAAGAAAACTTGTTAGTTTGCATATTTCACTCAATTGTGATAGAAACTATTCATTGTGTATCTTTTATCTATTTTGTAGGTTGTTATGGAACACTTATGCCAAGGAGATGAACACAAGAAGAGTTCAAGATTGGTTTGTTACTTTACATAGACCCCATATCATTTTTTTCTTGAATATTTACTTTTCATGTTGGTTGAGAATATCCATATACTATGAAATTTATGTTCATGCTAGATTCACATGCACTTCAAAGTGGGGACAAAATGTAATGGTGAAATTTGAATACCCATGCCAATTCCCATTAGTGTGGGGCTCATTTTAATGAAATGACTTTATACAATTACCTATGAACAATTGGCACACTCTTGTGCTACATTTATCTCATTCCCCTAATCCCTATCCATTCCCATTTATTCCCACCTTCACACATTCCCATATATTCAACCTTATCCTAGCCCCATTTGCACTTAATTCCACACCTTCACCCTATTATCAAACCAAACTTACATGCACCTATACCTAATCCCAAAATTTATATTTCCCTATCCCAGATCAATCCCACGACACTTAGGTTCAATTGTGAGTGGCTTGGGATTGATCCCAAAATTTAAATTCTTAAATTCAAATTCCAAGTTCCCACCCTTTCCTTCTAGTCTTTGGGATTTGAATCCATATATGTTCATTTGACATATTATTATGGTTTAGTATGTAAGGACATTCATTTATGTATTAAAAATAAGTAAGAATCATCTAACTATCAAGGATAAATCATTCTAGGAACATTTAGATTTGGAATTTAAAAGGGATTCATTGCATCAAAATCTATTTATAGGCCATTTGCACACTTATGTATGTTGTCTTCAAATATTTGTCTAAGCCTATAAAGATAGTCCATTATGGGGGTTGACCTAGGAGAACTTGAATTTCATGATCTGACAACTTCTCCAAAGCTATTTGAAATGTTGTCATCCTTACACATATTTAGATATTAGAGATTACATTGAATCAAGTTGAAGAAGTTTGTTGTTTGTCAAATCAAATATACACATTAGAGGAAAGATCCACACTACTCAAGATCAACCTCAAACTATTTTGATTATATTGATTTTAAATTAGTGATCATATCAAAAACATTATTTTTTCATTAAAAAAAAAATTATTTTTAAACATCAACAAATCGATTCCATACATCTTCAATTGTCATATTCTATTATCAAATAAAAAACTAAATACACATTTTCTTTTTATTTAATATCAATTTTCAACTACTTATTAAAATCTAAATCTAAGTTAATTTCTACTTTAACTTTATACATTTGTTACTCTGTAGCTCTATTCATATTATATTCATATTTTTTATATTACTTTGATTTAATATTAAAAAATACTATATAGATTTATTTAATTACCCTACATTTATGTATAAGACTGTCATTAAAACATCACATATTTAAAGCATGATTTTATTTAGAGTTTTGTTGGACCCTAAACATGGAACCATGTATTGCACAAGCAACATTTCTTTAGAAGTAGTGAAAGGTGGGAGAAATGGATATTTGATAAGAAACATAGTAAATGAAGAGGTATGGTGGTGGTGGGATCCACTCTCACATCCTCACCAATCACCTTTTGCAAAGGACAGATCAAAATTGTGTTTTGATTTCAATGCAACAATTTTGATTTCAATGCATGGAGTGCACTACACAACTCATTTCATGATGTGGTGGACCATTTATTGTACACCCAATTCCATGCAATTTTAATCCCACGTTACATTATAATTTACAATTTGGCCTCTTGTCCAAATATATGCTTTGTATTTTTTATATCTCTTGATGAGCCCCACATGTAAGACACGTCACTAGTTTTATTTTAGTTATTTCTATCATTGGGTTATGGGGTGGGATTTACATGGAATTTTGTAGATGTATGTAAACCAAGTTTATTGCTCTGAATTGGATGATAGGTTTATTATTGAAAGGGAAATAAACTTTTTTTATAGATTAGTTTAGGGGTAATTAAATAAATGTAATAAAATAAGTATAATTTAATTTAAAGTAAATAATGATAATTGGTATTGATAGAATATGATAATTTGTAATGATTATTTTTTTAAAATAAAAGGTGCAGAGTATCTAAACATATTTTATTTTAATATAAAAAAGACTTCCATAAGGGAATACAAAAGTGTTTGAAAGGGATTATAGAGGAGGCTCGCATAAGCACGAGAGAGGGAAATCAAATAAGAAACAACAACCAGTCTGAAGCCAAAAAGAGAGCATCATACATATTACTAAATACAAAATATATATGGAGATACTGAAGCATATCAAAGCAGAGGAGGTTGATTCACAACATTCAAGTCCTCAACAAGAAACCCTTGATGATCGAGTTCATTAGGAATAGGAACTGCAACAACATTAGCCGGAGGTGGCGGACGAGGTAGATGGTAATGAATCAGGAAATTCAAAGCATGGAAAGTATCCCTAATGTACTCCATTTCATCTCCCAATTCTCTAGCATGGCAGTGAAGAGCATTATGCACATAGGTGAGACAATTGTTCTGAAGCCCATGGATAATTGTATTATAAACACAGTGAACGGTAGACCGGTGATGAATATCCTTGTGATAAAAAAATACCACCAATTGGCACCAAACCCAAATGGAGATCATAATTCTAATGATTATTTTAGAAATATAAAAGTATTAATTAATTCAGAGTAAATAATGATAATTGGGTTTGATAGAGTATGATAATTTGTAATGATTATTTTAGAAATATAAATGTGTTAAATGAGGGTATTTAGTTTTATAATTGAAAAAGTAATGATCTAAATGAATGTCTTGAAATATGTAATGTTTTGAGATTTGAAATAGATGATGGCAATTTGGTATTCACCTTGTAATAAAAAATTTATGTTTACTCTATGTAGCGACGAGTCTAGGGATTAGGGACAAGTCTATAAAAGTGGATTTGTGTTATACTTGCAGACTTGTACTATGAAATCTACAAACTTTTGTTCTTCACTTCACCTAATTCACCTTAGTTCCTTGAATGCTTCTTCTGATATATAAATGGACCTAGTCTTTAGTGATGCTCATGAATCATCAAACAAATATAGGAGGATCATCATTCTTGTCTCAAAATTTATCAACATAATTCTCTTCATTGAATCTTACATTTTCTTCTTCATCATTTTCTTTTTGTATCACATGTCTCTTTTTTTATAACTATATCTCTACAATTGAGCATATCACGTTTACCACCTACAAGGGGAACCATATCATGCCACCAAATAGGATGGAGTATTACCATATCATTTTCCATATTGGTAGAATTCCTTACCTTCTTTCTTTTTTACTTTCTCATTTTTTTTAGATAGTTAAAGAAAACTTGTTAGTTTGCATATTTCACTCAATTGTGATAGAAACTATTCATTGTGTATCTTTTCTCTATTTTGTAGGTTGTTATGGAACACTTATGCCAAGGAGATGAACACAAGAAGAGTTCAAGATTGGTTTGTTAATTTACATAGACCCCATATCATTTTGTTCTTGAATATTTACTTTTCATGTTGGTTGAGAATATCCATATACCATGAAATTTATGTTCATGCTAGATTCGCATGCACTTCAAAGTGGGGACAAAATGTAATAGTGAAATTTGCATACCCATGCCAATTCCCATTAGTGTGGGGGTCATTTTAATGAAATGAATTTATACAATTACATATGAACAATTGGCACACCCTTGTGCTACATTTATCTCATTCCCCTAATCCCTATCCATTCCCATTTATTCCCACCTTCACACATTCCCATATATTCAACCTTATCCTAGTTGCATTTGCACTCAATTCCACACCTTCACCCTATTATCAAACCAAACTTACATGCACCTATATCTAATCCCAAAATTTATATTTCCCTATTCCAGATCAATCCCACGACACTTAGGTTCAATTGTGAGTGGCTTGGATTGATCCCAAAATTTAAATTCTTAAATTCAAATTCCAAGTTCCCACCCTTTCCTTATAGTCTTTGGGATTTGAATCCATACATGTTCATTTGACATATTATTATGGTTTAGTATGTAAGGACATTCATTTATGTAATTAAAAATAAGTAAGAATCATCTAACTATCAAGGAAAAATCATTCTAGGAACATTTAGATTTGGAACTTAAAAGGGATTCATTGCATCAAAATCTATATATAGGCCATTTGCACACTTATGTATGTTGTCTTCAAATATTTGTCTAGGGCTATAAAGATAGTCCATTATGGGGGTTGACCTAGGAGAACTTGAACTTTATGATCCGGCAACTTCTCCAAAGCTATTTGAAATGTTGTCATCCTTACACATATTTAGATATTAGAGATTACATTGAATCAAGTTGAAGAAGTTTGTTGTTTGTCAAATCAAATCTACACATTAGAAGAAAGATCCACACTACTCAAGATCAACCTTGGACTACGTGAGATTTACCCATAGAACAATTTTGATTATATACTGATTTTAAATTAGTGATCGTATCAAAAACATTATTTTAAACATCAACAAATCAATTTCATACATCTTCAATTATCATATTCTATTATCAAATAAAAAACTGAATAAACTTTTTCTTTTTATTTAATATCAATTTTCAACTACTTATTAAAATCTAAATCTAAGCTAATTTTACTTTAACTTTATGCATTTGTTACTCTATAGCTCTATTCATTTTTTTTATATTGCTTTGATTTAATATTAAGAAAAAAACTATATAGATTTATTTGATTACCCTACATTTATGTATAAGACTATCATTAAAACATCACATATTTAAAGCATGATTTTATTTAGAGTTTTGTTGGACCCCAAACATGGAACCATGTATTGCACAAGCAACATTTCTTTAAAAGTAGTTACATGTGGGAGAAATGGATATTTGATAAGAAACGTGGTAAATGAAGAGGTATGGTGGTGGTGGGATCCACTCTCACATCCTAACCCATCACCTTTTGCAAAGGAGAGATCAAAATTGTGTTTTGATTTCAATGCATGGAGTGCACTGCACAACTCATTTCATGATGTTGTGGACCATTTATTGTACACCCAATTCCATGCAATTTTAATCCCACGTTACATTATAATTCACAATTTGGCCTCTTGTCCAAATATATGCTTTGTATTTTTAATATCTTGATGAGCCCCACATGTAAGACATGTCACTAGTTTTATTTTAGTTATTTCTACCATTGAGTTATGGGGTGGGATTTACATGGAATTTTGTAGATGTATGTAAACCAAATAATTGTTTTAGTTTATTGCTCCGAATTGGATGATAGGTTTATTATTGAAAGGGAAATAAATTTTTTTATAGATTAGTTTAGTGGTAATTAAATAAATGTAATAAAATTAGTATATTTATATTTTAAAAAATATATCTAAAGTATACCAAGGGATATCTTTTTTCCATAGTTTATTTGAAAAAGAAATTGGAAAAAATAAAAAAATAAAAACTAAAAAAGAAATTGGAAAAAATAATAAATAAAAACCAAAAAAGAAATTGAAAATAAGAAAATCACAAAAACTATCGAACCAAAAAAGAAATTGGAAAAAATAAAAAATAAAAACCAAAAAAGAAATTCGAAAAAATAAAAACTAAAAACTAAAAAAGAAATTGGAAAAAATAAAAAACTAAAAATCAAAAAAGAAATTGAAAATAAGAAAATCACAAAAATTATGCAACCAAAAAAGAAATTGGACAAGAATTTTTTTCGAATGAATCTTATTTACATGAATTTATTTTTTAAAATATTTTATGATTTTTGTTTACGAGAATCGAAATGTTTACAAAATGTTGAGAGAGAGAGAGAGAGAGACCAAATAGTATAACTAGTAATGATTAGAAGAAATTGGACAAAAAGGCATGAAGAACCATTCAATTGTGTCTTGTAAATCGTATCCTATTGAATATTTTGAGGATGCCACTATGTATTCCCTATGAAAGAGGATTGGTGAGATACACCAAACTAAAAGTCTAGTAAATAAATTATATTTTAAAAGAAAATTATATTTGTTGAAAATTAAAGATGGGGACTCTATGGTAGAACATTTGAATGCATTTAATTAGATTATGAGTTAATTAGGATCCATTGATGTTAAGATTTAAGAGGAGGATAAGTGTGTATCATTACTTTCTCTTTGTTGATTCATGGGAAAATTTGATTATTTCTCTAAGTGGTTCCATGATAGATCCTACTACGCCCTTAATCCTATAGTGTGTATAGGTTTATGAGTAATCGGCTTATGTCTACCTTAATGCTTGATTATGATATATAAACATTATCATCGTCAATTATAAGTTATTAGGTCATCCTAGGGGTTATCTTTAAGTATGTAAGTCAACCTGGGTGCTAGCCAAGGCATAATTAGGTATATATAGGAGCTAGTGGTATGTTTGTGATCACCGTATTGTGACTTGTGTTCTCATTGGAGATATTTGGAGGTTCTCCCCCTCGAAGTGGCTTGTTATTTTTAGTTATTATCAAGTATTTGCAGCATATTTCCTAGTATATTCTTCTATTGTGCAATTTGTTTCATTACAAGTGGTATCAAAGCATGATCTTGGCACTGTGAAGGCAAGAAATAAGGTAATTTTTTTTCAATTTTGGAGGTCATTTTGGGAAGCACATATCTCTCTCATTTTGGTGAACCTTTTCAGGATTTCTAAAGGGTTAATTTTTAAGGACATATTGGATCTACTACAATCCATATTTAGAGAAATTGGAGCAGAATTGAGTTAGTTATAGCCGAATTAGGTTTTCTACCATTATTTCTTGCGAAGCACATATATCTCCCATTTTGGTGAATCTTTTCAATATTTTTAAAGGGTTTCTCAAGGACATATTGAATCTACTACAATCCAGATTTAAGAGTAATTGGAGTAGAATTAAGAGAGTTATTGCAAAATTATGGTTTCTACCAATTTTGTTCTCAAGGCTATAAATTAATGAATTTCTTGGAGATTTTTTCAAAGACATGAGATCTAGGCTCTGGTAAGCTATAGAAAATTTTTAGATTGATTAGATTTTTGTTGTGTGATTTATTCCAAAAAAATTCCTATCATGGTAGGTCCTTCAACAAGAGGCAAAAAGAATGTTGCCACACCTAGAAAAACTCCAGGCAAGGAGGATGTGGAAAATGAGGATGTTGTTCAAAAAGAAAATGAATATATATTTGAACTCATTCAGAATGAAAACAACAATATGAAGGATGAAATCTTGTACATTGTGTATGAACAAATGGAAGGGTTGGCTAAGTCAAGTGATATCGAGAAAATGATGGCTAAGTCAAGTTATATCGAGAAAATGATGGAGACACTTTTGGATGGAAAACATCCTAGATATTCTAAATATAAGGAGTCACACCACTAGGATTGGGAGGAAGAGGAGTCTCCTAAAGGGAAGGGTGTTTTTTGGGTTTGAATCAAATCTCAAGATAGATCATCACACCACTCATTCTATGGCTAGGAATTTCACACCAAAGTTGGATATGCGAAATTTTGATGCTCAAGATCCTACCAAATGACTTTGTCAAATGGAGCAATTCTTTGATACTCACCATGTTCCATGTCAATAAAAGGTGGCCATGGATTCCTTATACTTGGAACTTGACCAATTAATTTGGTGTCGTTGGCTATGTGAAAAAAGAAAGCAAAGGGATGTGTTGTCACTTGGTATGTTTTCCAAGAAGAATTCATTACACATTATGGTGATAATCTTATGGATAGCTACTTCATCATGATTGCCAAATTAAGGAAAATAGGTATGGTCAAGGATTACATTCATCAATTTTGCACTTTGTCTTTAAGAGTGGAAAATGTGGCAACAGAAAATTTGTTGGATTTATCATTGGTGGCTTAAAGGATCGCATTAAAGATAAGGTACACATGTTCCATCCAAGTTCTATCTCCGAAGCAATGATTATGGCAAGGAAAGTAGAGGAAAAAATTTTGGCTAATAGAAGGGAGGAATTACCTAGCAACAAAGATGGCATGGCTCTTGCATCATCATTTCATCATCCTATTAGGTTGACACCTCAAAAAATGGAAGGAAAAAAGGCCAAAGGGTTACGTTTCAACTGTGATGGAAAATATCATAAAGGACATAAATGTGATGAGAAGAAGTTGTTCTACATTTAGGCTACCTATGATGAAGAAAAGGATGACGAAGATCCAATGGTGGTGGTAGAGGGATCCGAATATGTCCAACCAACTATCTCTTGTCATGCACTATCAGGTATTAACAACCCACAAACACTCAGAGTAAGGGGTTTCCTTAAACAACAAATGGTGGCAGTATTCATTGACTTAGAGAGTACACATAACTTCATCAACAAGCAACTAGTAGAAAAATTGAATTATTTTGTCTACCCTACACCTGAATTCCAAGTTATAATTGCAGAGGGTGGTACAGTCAATTGTTTAGGGAAATTTCATAGTATTATTAAACTCATCATGGTAGACTACATGATAGATAGCCTTATGTTTGATATACCCATGGCTAGAGTAGACATTGTTTTGGGAGTTCAATGGCTTACTACCTTGGGCACAATTGAAATGAATTTCAAGGAACTATACATGTGATTCTACACAGATGGTTAGAAATATGAGCTAAGGTGTTTAAGTGCAAAGATTCCACAACTGGTAAGTGCATACCAAATGTCACTAAAAAAGACGTGGAGAAAGTTATGGCTCAATTATTATCAATGGAAGTGCAAAACCAATGATTCATGCATCACCTTTCAGGCAAGTAGTTACAATTTCTTATCACAAGTGGGCACCTGATTTGTATGGGCCTTATAATGGTTCAAAAAGGACTGACAACATAGCATTCAAATTGAGGTTACCTAAGTCAAAAAGGATACAACCTTTCTACCATGTCTCTAGCTTGGATAAAGTTAATAGACTCAAAGTTCCATCCAATACAGTGTTACCAAAGCTTGATGAAGAAGGAAGAATCATTATGGGACCTCATATAGTTTACCTCATCTAGTAGAAGAAATGGCCAATTGAAGACATCACAAGGAATCATGAAGATTTTTCAAAAACATCCACACTTGATCAACATTGAGGACAACGCTTCTCTAAAGAGGGGGCATTCTATCCCCTTAATGTTGGACACACAAGGATACTGAGAGGGGGGTGAATCGGTATCTAAACAAAATTTAAATTCTCCAAAGCAGATTAAAAATTAAGCATTACAACATCAACATAAGTATGAAAGATTAACACAACACACATCAACACATAACACCAGATATACATGGAAAACCGTATAAGGGAAAAACCACGGTGAGGATTAACTCACAATATATGAAGCTCAAGAATAATAGCTTTTTTTTAGGGTTACACCCAAGGAAGCTACTACTCCATGATAACTTTGATTTAGGGTCACTCCCAAGGAAGCTTCTACTCCTTGAAGACTTTGTTTTAGGGTCACTCCTAAGGAAGCTACTACTCCCTAAATTAAGAACACACTTACAAAAGATTACAGTATTACAGTCCTACTGTCTAAAAATTAACATTGAAACTCACACCTTTGATGATTGCAATTCTACCTCTTCACACTTTCTTCTGATGATCTGATTAGTTAGACACACTCTACACTTGATCACTGTCACAAATATGTCTTCAAGATGAATCAAGATAGCATCAACAACTTCTACTTTTTCTCCTTCAGTCACACATCAAAATGCATTCATTTTGCTCCTTATTTTGTATGCAAGCTCTTTCAATCAACTTGCAATCACACTCAACCTTAATTTTATTCACTATTTATACATGATATTATTTTGAGTACATTGCTTGTCAGCCAGAGACAACATGAAAAATGCATCTACAAGTCAACGAAACAATATACAACATGAAACGTGTAGAAGATAGGTCCTAAACAAAACCACATGTTACACCAATAGAAGATCCATGTCTTGCAAACTCCAATACTTGCTTAAACAGGTCCAAAACATCCTTCATAGCTTCAAACAACAAGGAATTACCTCTGCATACTCTGCTCGTTTGGAAATAGGACATCCTTAAGCAAAACATATGACAACTTGAATCATAACAACCACATCAACTTGAAAACCTTGTGCAATACTAGAAACAAGAGAGATCTTCATGAAACTTTTCTAGATGAGTCTATAGGACTCATACAACATCCCCAAACACTCCTTTACCTCTGCACATCAAATAATTTGTGCCACACATCTTCAATAGTGAACTCTGAGAACAATCTATCATCTAAAACACACTGCAACATGTCATTTGAAAACTGAGTTGTGGACCACCAAGAAGCTTGAAACTACAAGGAAGCATCTAATACACATCCATAAACATGTCCTCAAAATTGCAAGGGTAATCATTCATTTCCAGAGGAATGCAGAGCATTCCAATAGGCCTTCAACACTAGCTTACTCTGTTAGAACACATGCCGGTACTCTATCATGCATAACCTTCATAGCGGAAGGACAAATGATATGAAAACTTGGAATTATCACCTTCACTACACCCTGAACAGAGTTCCAAAACCATATGGCCATATCTACAAATGTGGAGGAATGTGGAGCATTCCATTGACCTACATAGAACACCTTCATAGAGACAACACTATCTTCAAACAATCAACAGCAAAACACTCTTCTGAGAATCCAATCATCATAGAACTTGGAACATACATGCTTCAGGCCATCAGTAACATCAGTAATACATATGATCATCTTTGTGCTTCTAATTCCCATATTAATATGAACTATATCTTCTCCCTTCTCTTGTTGGATGGGACATGACATCCAACCATGAATTGTATCTTCTTCTCTTGGTGGATGGGACATGACATCCAACCATGAACTACATCTTCTTCTCTTGTTGGATGGGACATGACATCCAACCATGAGCACCATCACACCACCATGATAGTGTTGACATCAATGACAACCCTAGGAACCATATGTGTAACACTTAATCCTATAGTGTGTATAGGGTTATGAGTAGTCGGCTTGTGGCTACATTAACTAAAAAATAATATTTAAGCATTATCTTAGTCAATTATAGGTTATTAGGTCGAACTAGGGGTTATATTTAAATATGTAAGTCAGCCTAGGTGGCAGCCAGGGCATAATTAGGTATATATAGGTGCTAGTGGTAAGTTTGTGATCATCATATTGCAAATCGTATTCTTATTGGAGATATTTGGAGGTTTTCTCCTCAAAGTGGCTTGTTATTTTTAGTTATTATCAAGTATTTGTAGCATATTTTCTATTATATTCTTCTATTATGCAAGTTGTTTCATTATAGATCCACAGCTGGATTCCCTTGTTGCTACTTTTCTTATAGAGGAAATGAGGACAAAATCCATAGAAGAGAGCTCAAGAGATGCTCTACACATTTGAGGAAGGCCCAAGGATAAATGAGGGTCAAAATGGGATTTAAAAAGTCTATAAAGAGATCCAAGGCTTGAGGCTATTCTAAAACCCCAAGAAAGAGGATCTAGTGTAGAATTGTAACTATGGCAAATAGGGGTATGTGAAGGAGTGCAAAAAAGAAGACCCGTGAATCCTCCAAAGAAAAATCTTGTAATGAAGGTGATGAATCCTTGTTTACTTCTTCTAATACTATTTCTGATGAATTGTGATTGATTTACTCATATTGTTTGTATCATATGACTCCTCACAAGGAGGGGTTCCCTTCCTACCATGCATATGATGGAGGAGAAGTGCATCTGGGAGACAATAATTCACATCAAATTATTGGTTATGGAAAGGTACAATTGTGTTTTAGTGATAGGAGGGTGAAAACCCTGAAATTTGATTTCTATTTCAATGTTGAATAATTTAGGGATGCATGTGACTTTTTGATAAGTCATGTTGTAGGTTGGTGAGAGGGAATTTAGAGGTTGCTAGAGGATCCCATGTTGGGATTTTGTTTAGTCTAAATACCTCTACTTTTTGTAACTCTACCAATGTAGCTAGCACTGATAATATATGTATGTCATGGCACCAACATTTGACATTGGTGTAAAATGGCTTAAGATCCTAATTAATAAAAATTTGGTTGATAGTTTTTCTTACTTTGATGAGTATTTTAATTTCTGTGAACATTATATGTTTTGAAATCAAATTAGAGCATCCTTTCCTTTAGGCAATTACAAAGCTAAGAGATTGTTAGATATTATTCGTTCAAATGTGTTTGGACTAATGGATATTAAATCTATGGAAAATCTCATTATTTCTTACATTCATTGATGATGCATCTAAATACACATGATTTTATTTTATGCATTCCAAATATGAAGTTTTCATTGAGTTAAGGAACTTAAAGCCTTGGTTGAAAATCAAATAGATTATAAAATAAAGGGTGTTAATGGGGATGAATATTGTTCTAAGGAATTTGATGAGTTTTATAAGCATGCAGCCATTGGCCAACAAAAGACTACACAATACACACTTCAATAGAATGGGGTGGTAGAGGGAATGAACCAAACATTGTTAGAAATGGCCAAAAGTATGATAAGTGGTACATAATTGGATTGATGCTTTTGGGAAAAAGGTTGTGACTATTGCTTGTTATTTGGTAAATTGATCTCCCTATTTATCTCTCATTGATAAAACTCTTTATGAAGTGTGGGAAAATAAGAAACCTTATGTTTCATATTGAAGGGTATTTGGTTGTGAGGCTTATGTTCACGTGCTTAAGGAAAAGTGAGCTAAATTGAATCTAAAAGCATAGAAATGCATCTTTGTTGGCTATGGTGAGAATGTAAAAGGTTATAAGCTTTGGAATCTAGTAACCTAAAAACTGATCTACTCTAGAGATGTGATTTTCAAGGATTTTAGTGAATTTTCATATCCTATATAACCAAAGGAAAATGAAGGGAAGAAAATAATGCATTTTGAGACTAAGGACAAAAAGCAAGAAGATGCACATGTTGAAGAACAATATGATGGATTAGATGATGGAGGGGAAGAAGAGGAGTCAAATGAGAGTTTTGGGTAGGATGAGAAGGTTGAGCATGTAGAAGAATAGGAAGATCCCCTTACTCCTACCTTGAGATGATCCACGAGACAATAAAACCTAGTTGATAGTCATAGGTCACCAAATTTATGTTGTGTATTTTCTTTGTTATGAACCAACATCTTTCAAGGAGGCTCTCTTCATAGGATAGTGATTCTTAGATGTAGGCCACATAGAAGGAGATCATGGCCTTAGATATATGTGACACTTGGGATCTTGTTAGTTTGCCTAAGAGAAAAAAGCCCATTGGCTAAGTCAGTTTTAAGAAGAAAATTAGAGTAGGGGTAAGTGCATGGAAATGGGGGACAAAAGGGCGTCAAAAGTGGCCACTTTTTTTTTTTTTCTGAAATTAGCTAAACCTAAACTTAGACAAGTAATTCAATCTGTATACACTCAAAATTTGAAGATATGATAAGAACAAGAATTGTAGTATTCTAAATCTAGTTTCTAATCTACTAAAGATTTTTAAAAATGGTTAAGGTTAAGGGGGTTAAATGTTAAGTGCACACAAAAGTGTTCTTGTTTTTATCACTAAAATATAACATAGTGTCTGGTGTGCACCCCCCTATTTTTTTCTACATTAGGTATTTTTGAAAACCAGTTGGTGGAAATATAGTGAAGAGTGAGTACTACAAGTTCTACCTTTGAATTTCTACTTCTCTAATTTAGAGAAGTAGGCTTTTACTTCTAACTTTTTGTTTTCTTTGGTAGGTTTCCTTTTTTGATACATCCTCCTAATCATTTCTTCCTATGAGTGGTGAGCTATTCGTGAGTGAGAATTGGAATATTTGGTACGAGTGAGTACCAATTGCATTTATGTTTGGGATGATTTTTGGCTTTTGAGGGATCATTCTTTATTGTGAAATCTTTATGATGAGTTGGGTCTCTCATGCAGATTGGGCTATAATTGCCCTCTTCTTAATTATTTATGTGCAAGTTTTCGCTTTTGGATTTCTCTACAGTTGTTTTCTTCTCCTTGGTCTATTGCCGTCTCTCCTTTTGGTGTCCATAGATTCAATTCAGCACAATAAAAGGGTGTTTCTCCCTATTCTTAAATGGGAAGTGCCTAGTCAAGGAATGCTTCACTCTAATCATTTGGCTGAAATCTTCAAGATTTATGACGAAGATGTGGAGAACGCTATTGTTTCGATATGTGGTAGATGTGTTCTTTAGTTTCCTAGGACATTCTACCCTTCGCAGGTGGTTTCACATTTCCTCTCCAACGCAATGAATCTTCTGCAAAATTCAAGTATGGTGAAAGGTCTTGTTGTTAATTTCATTTAGGATGCTTTACTCTCGAAGGCTCGTCTTGATGAAGGGTTTGAGAATTATGATTTTCACTCTGGGTCAGCATTGGAGGTCTATTTTTGCATAAAGAACTGAGTCATCAGCCACCTATGCACTATGTTTATTCTGTTGTCCTTCATGGGTTACAAAACAACTGCATCCGGTCCATTGAAAATTCTCTGCAATATCATGAGGGAGAGATTGGGGAAGAGTTTGAGGATTTTGTGAGGAATCTTTTTCAATCTCTTCACTTCCTACTGCACTTTAACCCTCCTCCTCATCTGGCAATGGGTGTGGCTGCTCCTCTTGTTCCTGATCCTCAAGGCTTCTTGGTTGAGGATTTGAATGACATGGCCTAGTTTCTCTGGTTTTACAAACTGTGGTTTTTTGGGACTCTTGTTTGTATAAGCTATATTGTTATACTTGTAATGGTTTTGGGGTTTTTTATTTTGTGCTACCTCATTCTTTAATAGCAGATCTTTTGAAGGATTTTGTATATTTTTGAGACTGTTCATTGTCCTCATGTAACCCCTGCTACATTTGTAATTCCCTTTGGGATTTTATATAATATAGTATAAGTTTAGGTGCTCGCACCTTTTTAACAAAAAAAAAGTTGTATATTTGTTTATATTTTTTATTGAATTTTTTTTTGTGATTTTTTGAAGTGGATACATCCTGAAAATTGCATCGCTGAGCATGTGCATCACATGACTTGCACAAAACTAATTGAAAATGTTTATTTTTTCTTGAATGTGTATAGAATGAAGCATAGAAGAATCCTATATATGTTTTTTTTCAAATTTGGATAAGTGGGTCAAAAGTTATTAAAAAAATCAATACATATGTTGTCGAGGAATATCAAGACACTCTTCAAAGAAAATAAAAAAAATACCTTAACATATTCAAAATATTAAAAAAATTATATGGTTAGAAAGGTAAGAAGTAGACGTTTATTTTGGTGGTGGTTTTGTAAAATTTTATTGCAAAATCTGTAAACATGATGAGGTCAAAGTTTGAATTCGAGTTGTTTTATGTTAAAAACACAAATTTAGGAGCCACAAGAGATGCCCAACCCTTAAGCTTAAAAATCCAAGCCCTAAATGAGAAGGATCATACAAAATTTGAATTTAAGGCATTAAAAATGCATACATGTTAAATCATGTGCGTACTATGTTTTTCATAACATGAATGTGTTTTGCTGAAAATCTCAAGGTTGACCACTAATTTGTCCTCCATTTCTGAGCACTTACCCTTAGATGGATGGTTAGAGTGGTATAAGGGAAAATTGGTGGCCAAGAGCTACTCCTAAAGAGATAGAGTCTATTTTTATGAAATACTCTCTCTTGTTGCTAAGTTATCTTCTATAAGATTCATGTTATCCATTACTTTATCATGTGATTTTAAAATAGAACAAATGGTTGTTAAAACTACTTTCTTGCATGGGGATCTTTAGGGGAGATTTATATGGGACAACCTAATAGTTTTACTATGAAGGGGAAGGAACATTTGGTTTAGAGATTGAAATAGTCATTGTATGGTAATGTTTTTAATAGGTAGGTAGGTGGTGTAGGGAATAAACCCAACTTTACACATAATTATTGCATTTGTCAATATGTGACTATATAAAGGAACTATCCTCAAAATGGACCCAAAACTAAATGGCAATGGAATGGGTATGCAAATATCATCATTACAGTTTTCCCCCAATTTGAAGTTGTTTAGTGGTTTTTTTTTAAAAGGGGGGAAATGTTTTGGTTTATGTTTCAAAGGAAAATCATCCCTTCACCACAAATATTCAAGGGCATATCAACCGAGTTGAATCTCCACTAAGCAAGAGCAATCACCGATTAGGTTGGGCTACCACTTGGAATGATGCAAAATTTTAGATGTATCACACAATATCTCAATTTAATGATCAATTACACTTAAAACCCTAAATAAGCAAATTATCAAATTATGGCAGATCCTTTTAGACTAAGGTGAAGGACAAAGATATTTAACTCACTATTTTTTGAAGTTTGGAAAGTAGAACAATCAGGGACACTGGGACTAACGCCCTAGTCCAAGGTATAGTTTTCATCATAGAATCTGGATCTTCTTTTGACACTGATCTGCATTACAACTTTCATTTCTACCCCAGGAAAAGTGGAGGACACAGGGACTAGCGCCCTTGTCCTGAAATGTTCATTGGTGTCCTCTACTTATCAGATCCTAAATCCCTAATGTCTACAACCTCCTTTCTGCAACTCCACTCCACAAAACCTGATACCTGTAACCTGTAATCACAAAGGACCATGGGAGGGGGTTGTGGTGTTTAGAGGCTTGCCTCGTTCAAGCCCCGGAGAGACATTCAAGTCTTCTGAACACCATTGTGAGCTAAGAGTGCATATCCTTATGGGATAGAGGCAAAAATCTAAATGATAAATGATTGAAAACACAATAGATATCACCTTAAAGTGTAGATCTCATGGAAGGAAGATGCTCTTCATGCCATGAGGAGATGAAGTCAAATATGCAAACACAAACACAATAACAATGCTCTTCTCTGCAACACAATGAATATTTTGAATGCTCTATAATCACCAATATACATAAAGTCCATCTAGTTTGCAAATGAAACCTAATCATGCTTATATATGCTACTACAAACATTCCCTCTAAGAATTTCATAATTCAAACTTGAGATGTCAGTATAGGACCTAAATAACAATCATAAAACCAACATTTAAATTTAGGGCAGGCCCAAAATAGGATAGGACTAGGGTGCTAGTGCCCAAGTCCACCCCCTTATTTTTGTTCAGTGATCATTAAAATAACACCCCTAATAAGACTTCAGGGTTTTCTCATCAAGAGTCAAAATTAACACACAAGATCCTCTAAATGCATTCTAAGGACCCAAGAGCTAAACCTTATGAGGGAAAAGACCCTAAGGGGACATTTTCTGACATAACAGAAGTGCATGTGAATCTTAACATGAACATGTATTTCAAAGTACATGAACACTCACAACCATGCATACAAAGTAAATATTTAGACATATAATGTTATGGGGTCCATTTTTAAAGTTGCGATGGACTTGTCTTAATTTCTTCATGTATTCTTTTTTGACATGCACACTCCATAGGAACTTGCAAAATAAAATATACATAATGAGTAACTTTTGTCATGCAAGTGAAAATAAGCACAACTACAAATTGATTTAAGTGTCTATGAAAATGAGAGAAAGTAAAGAGTAGGGTTAGGAAATTCCAACCATGCAAAAAAAGATTAAAAATACCCCCCAGTGAGGTGGCAATTATGTGGTATGACACTTTAAGCATGACCATGTATTGTGATTGAGTCCAAGAATGAATGGTGATGAGTCAATGTGTAGCATAAGTCACTAAGTAAAATATCAACATAAGAACATTAATGACAATATATGCCCCTCCAATTAGTTTTGTATGTAAGGAAGATAAGGTAGTGGAACAACTTCCTACACTAATCTTGTGAGGAGTGTTATGCAAAATTTTTTAGATCTTTTACAATAGTTACAAAAATTATATAGAAATAAACATAAATAGCAATCATACCACAACATAGTAATAATGCAGGGAAACCCTTTTGGGAGAAAAACCCCACACTCAAAAAGCCGCCCAATGTATTATTCAGAAATCAACAAGATTACAATATACTTGCACAGAGATTTCATAGAAGTAAAATCAACTAGAGGTTTGGAGGTAGCTCAACATCTATAAGACTCTCACACACAACCTCCATCTCAAGCACCTAATATATAAGAGATACAATACATGAATGAAGTAAAACCAACTAGAGGTCCAGAGGTAGCTCAACATCTATAAGACTCCCACACACAACCTCCATCTCAAGTACCTAATATATAAGAGATACAATACATGAAACTGTCAAATAATAATTACAAAACCATGAGCTAAAACCACCCAAAAAAGTGGCACCCAAATTATCTCTAATCAAAGATGCCCTATGATGTGTGAAAACACACACCAACATGTGTAACTCCCCCTTACAACTCTTTCTGTGTCCAACATGTTTTCACATTTTCCAATACAGGAGACCTAGCTTTCGAAGACCATAACATTTGATCCAGGAGGCCAATTGATGAACCATTTAATGCTTTGGAAATCTCATGAAGAGATCTATGGTACAAAAATTCATGAATTGATGTTGAACAACCAAAATAATTTATTTTCACCAAAAACCAACCCTATAATGTAAAAATTGATTTTTTTTGTTTTTATAACCGAAAACTCACACCTTTTGTAACTACAAGGTTAAGACACCTTTCCTAGCATTCTCCTACTTGTCAAACACCTTGAAAGAGAAAATGGAGTATCAACACCATGATTTAATTGTTATGGGTCAAGAGGCCCATAGACTTTGAATACCACCTAAGCTTCTTTGTGCTCACAGGCTTAGTTAATAAATCCACAACATTCATCAGAGTCTCTACCTTAACTAGCTTCACCCTACCATCCTCAACCATATCTCTAAAAAATGATAATGTAAATTAATGTGCTTGGTTCTAGCATGAAATACTAGGTTCTTATCTAGACATATCGTACTCTGACTATCAAAATAAACTCTCACTACACCTTGTTTTATTCTGATATCTGAACACAATCTCTTAAGCCAAATGGCTTCTTTACAAGTGTGAGTAGCTACCATATACTCAACTTTATTAGTGGACAAAGAAACCATATCCCATCTCTTACTCATCCAACTAATTGCACCACCAAATAAAGTAAACAAATAAGCACTGGCGGATCATTTGCTATAAACATCACCTACCCAGTTTGAATCCACATAACCATGAATATCAAGAGAATGGATGTCTCCTATCAAATTACCATGATAAGACAAGGAATACTCTGGGGTACCCTGCAAATATCTAAACACTCTTTTAATTACATCCTAATGAACTCTACCAATATTAGGCATATAAATGGATAGAACTCCCACTGCTTGGGAAATGTCTAGTCTAGTACATACCATAACATACATCAAACTTTTGACTGCACTTTGGTAAGGTATTATGCTCATGTCTTCCATCTCTGATGGGGATGTTGGACATTTTGAAGTAGAGAACTTCATTCCAACTATTAAAGGAACACACAATGGTCTACAATCCTACATGGTAAATCTCTACAAAACTAAATTGACGAAATATTTTTAAAGGGAAACATAAGCCCACAAATCAACAAGGAAAAAACAAAGGAAAGTGGATCTTGAAGAAAATAAATAAAGGATTCAATCAAAGACACAAATCAAAACAAAGTAAATGAGTTAGATCAAATAAAAGATCAAAATGAAGAAAAAATATAAATGAAGGAAAAAATCAATATGAAGCAAATAAATCAATAGGTGACAAACAATCAAATAAAGCACTTTACAAGCACAAGGTGTGCACCAAATTTACTAGCATGTAAAGCTCCACAATATAATGTGGCATATAAGATTGTTGGTCCTAACCTTAGTCCCAACTCCAAATCCAATTCCACACCCCCAATATCCAACTCCACATTCAAATCCAAACATCCCTCATCCTAATATAAATATCCAAATCTTACATCCAATTCCCATCCAAAAATCTTGAATCCAAAATCCCTAATCAAAAATATGAATCGAAACACTCTAATCCTAAATCCAAAAATCTAAAATTACAAATGTGTCATTTCTTGTTAGAAACACTCTATCATAGGGGCTATGATGGTACCCTATCAAGATGTTCACATTTAGAAAAAGCCAACCTAGCTATCAAAGATCATCACAACACTTGTGGATTTTAAATTAGTGGCATGATCCTAGCAAAGTGATTACTTAAGGCTACTATTGGTATGTCATGATAGGAGCATCTAGGTTAGCTACATCATTTAGACAAGAACTTGATACTTGAAGCAAAAAAAATCAAAATCAAAACAATCAAAAATTAAAATGATAAAGATATATTTTATCTAAGTGGTGAAAACCATTCTTATGGTGCCTTGGCCTAGTACCATGATGAAAACCTATCTGCAGGCATCATGTGTAAATCTATTATCAATGTGAACCCTACACTTGGGGGCAATCTTCTTTCATCCACTCACCCCATCCACCCTTCGTAATCATTAGCCAACCATACTACCATCCCATCATACCAATCCACCACATTCATTGTACCCATCTATTCTCCCTTCCCACTTTTGACCTTGATAAGGATAGGGGCAAAATTTTTAAACATGCCTTGGATACTTCTTGGTATATCTAATCTTCTATGAAAAAATACTATATTATATTATCACAACTTATAAAGCAAGTTGATACCTCCTTCAACAAGCATTGCAGTGCATCATCATGAATGACATATATAGAATGGGGGCATGTTATTCCTATGCAACATAGTCCTTAGAGATCACATCTTATATTAGTCTATCAATCCATCCCCCATCCTCCATTTTGTAATCCTTTGATTATCCCTTCCATCCATCCCCTCCTTCCACCCTAAAATTCCTCAATCATTCCATCCAATCTTCCCTATATCCTTATCCCTAGACTTGGTTTTCCCTTGTCATTAGTTACATCATTAAGACAACAATACCAACTAGTAGAAAACGCATAAGAATACCTAAAGGAAATCCAAATTCATAGCATGATCCAACATAAAGTGACACAATCCAAACACAATATCAAAGAAAAAAATATAATCAACTCTAACTAAGAAATTCAACACACATCCAAAAGCATCTATAAGTTTTGTTCACTGTCTTGCTACAAACCTTGTTTAGTTTTAAACAAATCATTACATTTTTATCCAAACATATCATTCCCAATCCTTACATTATTATTGAGAGATATCATTCCTAAATCAATAATGCTATCATCAATTAATCTTTAGTTTTCAACTTGATCAGGGTAAAAATCATGTTTGTCTTTTCTATTTGTGCATGCTTTTGTGTGTGTTTCTTATTTTTCTTGCATATGTGTTAGTCTTTGGGGTCTTTTATGTAAATGACATTGTGGTCTTTCATATCATGGTGCCATAGGTCATATACTTTCTCGTGTCTTTTTCCTTTGGGTTAGTCCCATAGCATTTGACACTTGTGTCATCATAGTTTTTTCCATACCTTGGTGAATCCTATCATATGCTAAAACAAACACCATGGTTTATCAAAATCATAGGCATCTTGTGCAATATTCATAGCATGTACCACAAACCCCCCATTATACACAATCCCACTATTCTTTCATCATATCCATCCTTTCATCATATGCATTAATAAAATGAACAAAAACAAAAATTCATCATGCATCATGCATCATCTTCCATGCATATATCACCTTTATTTCACATCATTAACATTTATCATTCATCTTTAATTTGCATCTCTCCCCTCCATTCCTCTACTAATATTTTCATCCTTGACATCCATCCTTTAACTAACTCTATCCATTATCAAGAATCCATTCATCCATCATTAACATCCAAATACATTCACATCTTTCTTTTCCATTCATTGTTAAAGCATATTTGCTAATCTCTACTTCATCCATTTCAAGAGCGCACCCATGTTCTCTAAACTTACCTATCCTCTCGAGGGGGTAGCCATAAACCAAATCATCCAAAATCAAGACTGATATTTTGAATCTAAAATCTAAAGTGTTAAAATATCAAAATCAATCTTAATCATCCAATGCAATCATCAATCATCATTGAATTGACCCAATCCATCAACTTCAATAAATCAACCTAAATCAAGTCAAACTATCAAATCCTAACATTCAAATCTCAATACTTGGGGCATATTATCATCAATGTCATCCCACCAAGTTCCTATATCTACTTTCTTTGAAACATCACTGCTTCTTTCAGTTGCAATGCTAGTTCAAAGAGGGAAAAAATGTAGACAATCAAATTTAACCATGTTGTAAAATTGCATCCTAACGTAATTCCAACTCCATTATCACCTCAACTAATTAATTTAATATATCAATATTGTTTAATCAATTATGCTAATATTCCCACATCACCAAATTAATTAAATAAACCATATTTATTTAATTAAGCTAACCTTATGCATATCCATGCCACTAATTAATTAAATAATTTTGTTATTTGATTAATTAGTCTAAAGTACCACTTTATCACTTAAATAAATAACTAAATCCATTTCCCTAGTCTAATTCCCACTTTGTCATTTAATAAAATAAAATCCCATCCATCACCCACAAATAAATAAAATAAAATTTTCAAATAGTCACATGACCAACTAATAAATAAAATTCAATCACCTAATAAATCTCCACCATCCATTCCCCTTCTACATCTTTTAATCCTATCCATTCACATAAGGACAACCCTAAAAGTAACCTAAAATCTTATCACTAAATCTCAACCCTCTATCCACCATTAATCTCAACCTTTTATCCTTTATGTTGCTATAGAATCTACCTAGACATCTCATGAACTTACCCTAATTAATTTCAACCCCCCATTTCAATCAAATTTCTACCATCAATCTTTTCATCAACACATCTATAAATAAACCCTCATCCTCAACCAAATAAATGGAGCTAAGATTTGTAGACCTACATGCTATATAAATTTTGCATGACTCCTTGAGCAACCAACATCTTCATCAAGCATTTAGGAGCACATACAAGATATCAAAGGTTTGCATTTGGTAAGAACTTGTTGTTTTTCCATTGTGTTTACATTCATTTCTTTGCTCTATCAAAGGTAGTAGCTAGGTTTAGAGTAGGAGTTGTGGTTATTGCATTTCTCCTTTTCCTCTAGATTTTTGTTGTTACAGTGTGCTCATTCTCTTGGACTCACAACAGGGATACCACCACATTCCACATATTATTGGTCACATGGTGGTGCCTAATATGCCATGGAGCTAGCTTTATCTCACTACTAGGGACTTATTGTCTTTCTTCAACCATTGCATTATCATGTTGATAGATACCACAATGGGGCCATATGTCTAATGAAGTGTTCTATTTACTTACATGGATGTTTTTGGCCATTACGAACTACATCACCAATTTCATTTGCCTATGTTGGGGGTAAAGTTTATATTCCCTCATGCTTATCTATAACCCACGTGATTACTATTCCTATTATTTGAGATGTTTTATTTTGTTGTCACATAATGTATTTATGACACTTATTTATCTAGAGTATTTATATGCTTACATGCTTATCTTACATTTGCATTTCATGTACAATTATGTCCTCACCTCCAATTCCTTGCATTTGATGGATGTAAACAATTAAAAGGGGCATGCCCTATTGCTAAAATTAATTTGTTGAGATTCTAGACAGTTATGGATATTGATAGAGAGATTCATCACAATGTCCAAATAGATCATGATCACACAACATGGTAGAACTGAATATTTCATGTCATCCTATGGCCACCACTAGGTGGAGCATTATCAATCAAAATTATGTAGATCTGATACGGAGGTGCATTGCCCCTAAAGACTGTAACTGTAGAAGCTCCATTTCAGCAATGGGGAATTCATTTTATAGGGGAAATCTTAGAAAAATCAAGTGGAGGGCATAGTTGGATTCTAGTTGCCACTGATTACTTCACTAAATGGATTGAGGCCATTCTGACTAAAAAGGCCACAAGTAAGGTGGTGATCGATTTTATTTTAGAAAATATCATTATCAGATTTGGAGTGCCAATAAAATTAGTCACAGATAATGCTATGTGCTTTAGGTCTAATGAGTTTGTTGATTTTTGCGATAATTATGGGATGAATTTGTTGCATACATCCCCATACCATCCGTAAGGAAATGGTCAAGCAGAGTCAAGCAATAGGAGCCTCATGAAAATCATCAAAAAGATGGTGGATAAAAATAAGAAATCTTGGGATTCAAAGCTGAAATTAGCATTATGGGCTGATAGGATGACAGTGAAAAAAGCAACTGGAAAGTCACCTTATAAATTAGTGTATGGTGCAGCAGCTAGATTGCCTCTGAATAACCTCCTTCCAGTTTATAAGTTCATCCAAGGAAACGAGGAGGAGATTGGAGATCCAATGAATGAAAGAATAAATTAGCTGGTTGAACTAGATGAAATCAGAAGAGAAGTACAGAAGATAAACATCAAGAAACAACAAAGAGTGAAGTATCTGTTTGATAAAAGGGTTGCAGAGAGAAGGTTTCAGATAGGTGACTTGGTCCTTATGTGGAATGCAAGGAGTCAAGATAAGGGTAAACATGGCAAATTTGAGCCCTTATGGATTGACCCATATCAAATTAGTAATGTCTATGGAGATGATTCATTTTTTCTCCAAGCCCTAAATGGTGAACTAATGGAATTGCTAGTGCACGGTAAATTCCTTAAAACGTTTTTCACATAAATGAGTACCTTCTGTGCACCCTGTAAATTAGTTGTAAATATTTTGTACATGCCCTGTACAGTCTGTCGCGTTTTGAGTTTTGAGTTTTGTCTGGTCTGCCCCAGAAGAGTCTGGTCCTTGCTGTAGTCTTGCACCTGCATGTCCCCAATTGGAGCCTGTGTTGGTAATCATTTATGTTTAGGGTTTTAAGCTTGGATGTGTGCTGATTTTCTCTTTTAGATCCTAAATTTTCTGGACCTTGGGGTCTTGCATTGTTTTGTCTATTCTGTTGGTGGCCTTTTGTGGTGGGTTCCTGGTTATAGTCTCATCCTCATGTTTTAGTTTTCATTGGCTAACCAGCCCGCATGTAGTGTTTTACCGCCTTTTCTTGTTGCACTCATGAAAAATGTTAAGTCTTGTATATGCAAATGCAAGTTGCATGTAGGCAGGCTTGTGAAATCTTAATCGGCTTCCATAAAATGTTGAAAATTTGAGTTATATGCATGCTTTAATGTATATCGGGTTGCATATACATTAGTGGAATCTTTCGCAAGACTCCCGAGAATATTATGCACTTGTACGCATTTTCAATTGCATATCGGGTTCAAGGTGGAAGATACATTGAGGGAATATTCTGTAGAAGATCCTGTGTTTGTATGTGCAGGAATGAATGTATGTCAATATACATTAGGTCTTATGCAATGAAAAATATACAAGGAGGCCCAATATACATCTGCTATAGTGTAAAGGTTCATCGCCAGCACATACAATGAAAAGATACATGGGGCCTTGTATATTCGGCAACATACAAAGCAGCGGGAGATACATGTGGTAGGGCTCACGGGCATATACAAACAGGTTTGTATATTCGGCATACAAGAGAGGCAGATACAAGGTTGAATGTATGTTTGACATACATTGGCAACATACAAGAGGGAATTTATATCGCATATCCTAAAAGATTTCTTGCTTGTATGTTAGGGGATTTGTATGTTTGCATATACAGGCCGATATACAAAAGGAGAGACATACATTTTGGACCTGAGGGATAAATCAGATAAAGTTAATAATATTTCAGGTCCGCTGCATGTATATTGTGCACTTGTATGTGCCGATATACATTGCGAAGGTACAAAGGCTAGATACAAGCCAGATTTCAAAACAACTTTGAGTGCCTCATTAAAATTTGAAATCTGCCTTGTATGTATGAGGCAAATGTATATGCAGTTATACATTCAAAAATATGCAAAAGGAGAGACATGCAATCTGGACGTGATGGAGGAATAAGGTGTAGTGAATGAAATTTGGCGTCCATGGGTTGTATAAAGCACTTGTATATCAGGTGTTTGTATATGTTTTTGGGCATGCATATACAAGGCGAAAAGTGCAAAATAAAGGTGTGAAAGGCCAGCGATAGAATCATGGGGTGCCCACGTGGCATGATTTCGTTGGCTGGTGGCTCTTCATACATATTTTGGGACCGTTGATCTTGGTGATGGGTTTTCAGATCAACGGTCGGGTTTTGAACCTTCGGCGATGGATTTTTCCTGAGCGGGAAATTTTTAGTGGTACGCCATTGCTACATTTCAGAGAGGCTATGGGTAGCTGAAGCGTTAATGGAAAAGTTGCAGTGGTATGGGTCAGTGATGGATGGGTCAACATCCCATTTGAAGATGAATGTCCTTGAACGGCGACGCAGATCCCGATTCCATCTGCTCATTCCTCTCTATCTCCCCACAGCATTGAATTTTTTTGAGCGCCATTCCTAACACATTGAATCTGGTGAATTTTTGATTAGCCTTGTAATTAATTTTGCTAAGTTCACGGTTTTTCTATAAAAAGCAAACTGTGTTACCCTTTCGTTGTTGTTGAAAACTGGACAAACTTCTGGCTCTGTGATACAATACAACTTAGTTGGTGGCCCTGTCCTGAAAGTTCTGTGAGTTTATGAGTCTCATGTTGTGTGTTTCATGCATAATTTAACTGGTTTCATGATGTTTTATATGAGAAATGCACTGATTGCATGTGTTTAATCATTTGTCTCCAAGTTGTGGCTGTATTTTCTTTTGAGTCTAAATAACTAAGGGTTATTTATGATTTAGGAATATGGGTTTTCTGTATTGAATGTTTAATCTCCTACCTTTGTTCAAGGGACAAATTAAAAGTTTCAGTTTAATCATTAAGAAAATATGTTGCAGTAGGGATTCCTTTAAGTATGAATGACTAAACACTCTGTTTTGGGAGATATTTGTAAGGCAGATATAATAAAATCCCCTTGATACCCAGTCTTTGGTATATATTTATGCTGATCATTCACATGTGTATGTCTACTGACTCTGAGCCCTGGATAGGCACCAATCTAGCCTTGCATTAAGGTTACACTCCAGGTCCAGGTTTTGCATCCAAACATAAATCAAACTCAAACTTTATAAACAAACCTTTTAGGACATTAGAAATAGTTTTAGGACCAAAATCCTCTGTCTACAAGTGAACATAGGCCCAAAGCTAGCCCCTTTGCACTTATCTCATAGTTTTGGTCTGCTTAATAGAGGATTTATCTGCTTTGTGTCAGCATCCCAGCAAATACATAGATGCATTTTATAGATGTTGAATAGGGAATACCCCCCTTGGTTCTGCAAAGCCTAAAGAAGAAGAGGAGATATTTATAGAGTCTATCTCCTATACTGTTGGCCCCTAGCTTGGGAATCCTGTTGATCAATGATGGCTATTTTGTAGGGATTACTAGGAATAAGCATCCAGTCTGGGAAAATAACCAACACGGTGCAGGTTCAAAACAAGACCGTCGATCATGTTTCCATCGCTAAGATCCACGGTGCTAAAAACCACAAAAAGCCAAGAACCAATGGTTACATGCCACTTAGGCACCCCACACTTCTATCACTGACTTTTCCCTTTCCTCATTTTACGACTTCGCCTTTGTATATGCAAGGAAGGATGCATATACAATTGCCACTGTTTGCCTCTTAAAATTCCTTGTATATGCAAAATGCATATACATGCAATAGTTCCCAGGCATGTGGCAGCTTGTGATTCATCCTCTGTCACTGTGTATTTGATCTCCATCGGCCATCGGAATGACCCAAGAAAGGTTGGCCAATACATACTGTCCTGGCGATAATCTCTTTGCATATCAGCTACTGTACAAGCATACAATCACCTTATACAACCCCCAGACCTCAGATTACTATTCGCTATATTTGACTCCTCCTTCGCGTCCGGGTTGTATATCTTTGTTTTGTATATCAAGTTGTATGCTACATATACAAACCCAAAATACATGCTGCGGACCCCAAACTTGTATGAAGCATCTTAGAATTCTACTCTGATCTAGAATGCATCTTTGTACTTGTATGTTTTGAATGTATGTCAGCATACATACAACCACCATTTTATACAACTGGTGGGCCTGACCCATTTTCTCTCTCCTTTGCACATTTGATTGCACATCACATATACAAATGCAATGTACAAGCTGGACTTCGCCATAATTAAAAAGCACATCTAAAATATTTTGGAATCTAGCTTGTACATTGGCGAATGCATTTCTCCTTTGTATATCAACCATATACAAACTCACTTGTACATACCCGCGGGCCCCACCAATTGTATCCTTGCTGCACTATAGCAAATGCATGTGCGGTAGCCTTTGTATATTTTTCAATGTACATTTCCTTTGTATGTCTGATCATACAAACCAAATATACATGCAACTTGATATGCAAGCAGGGAATATTCCTGGAAGATTCCCGCTTGTATATTTCACCCTTGTACATTTTCCTTTTGAGCCCAATATGCATCTAAAATGCATATAACTCAATTCTTTATCATTTTTTGGAGGCCGATAGAGATTTCATAAGCCTGCCAACATACAACTTGCACTTGCACATATAAGACTTAGCATTTTTCTCAGGTGCAACAGGAAAAAGTGGTAAAATCACTGCATGTAGTTGGAGGAACAATTTAAACCAAGGCACCAAGGGTTTGAAGGAATACACACAGGAACTTGTAAACTCAATTTCAGGACCCTAACCCTAGGTGAATACCACCAGTAGTCACATATTTTCTTTTCACAGAAGTACTATTATACTCAATAGTGTATGCATCAAGCTTATATAATGTGCCAAATCTGACACCTCTAGTGATCACCATAGCACCTCTAACCGTCTTGCATCTTGTATCAGAAAAGACTACCTACACACCTACATCTATTAATTAGCTCACATATAATAAATTTTGTGCTAATCCAAGGATATGGAACACACCATTAATCCTTTTTACTCTACAATTAGGAAATCTGATTTTAACTTTACTATGGCCAACAATATTTAAATGAGAATCATCACCCAAGTACACCTTACCTCCATAAAATTCTTCATATTTAGAAAACCAATCTCTATTAGGGATAGTATGGAAAGATGCACCTGAGTCAATTAACCATGCATCATTACCTACATGAGTGGCCAAATATTAAATGAATGCATCACCATCTTCCTTCTCAAACTTAGAATCAAAATCAAATTTCTTGTTTTCTTCTTTAAACTCCTTACAGAAATGTCTAGGCTTATCGCAATTCCAACAAATAACTTTGGACTATTCAGAAGATTTGGATCTACCCTTGGACTTGGATTTGTCACACTTATTTCTCTTCTTGCCTTTTTCTTTAGGTATTCCATTAACATTTAGGGCATCTTTGGTACTAATGGAGACCTTCCTCCTTGTCTCTTTAGAAAGAAAAGAACCCACAACATCTTCAACTTTCAAGACAACATAAGTACTCCCAATAGCCATAAGAAGAGAATCTCGAACAAAGTAGGATTTGACATCTCTCATCCTCATCCATTTTTACACCAACTAATGCCAATTGTGCCATCAACATATTAAATGCTTCTAGGTGGTTTGCAATTTTTTCACCCTTTTCCATTCTCAAGGAATACAATTTTTTCCTCACAAAAATCTTGTTCACTAAAGATTTGGCTTGATATATCTCACCAAGTTTCTTCCATAGTTTCTTCGTAGAGGATTCTTCATGGACATTGATTAAAATGGAGTCTTAAAGGCACAATCTAATTAGACCCTTGGCTTTACTATCCATAACATCATATTGGGTAGCCAAAGTAGCATTTGTATGCCTTGAAACATTCTCATCAATAGCATCCCACATATCTCGATCAATCAGTAGATCTTCCATATCTAGCTTCCATATCTCAAAATTGTTACCAAAAAATTTCTCTACCTCAATTCTCCCTTATATGCTTGCCATCTAAAAATTTTTGCAATAAGATAAAAAAGTATCTTCTACACAAGCCCCCACTCAAAATTGGATTAGTTAATAAAAAACCCAACAACCCACATCTAAAACCAAAGGTGATCAAGCTTTGATACTAATTGTAAGGAAGCTAAGGTAGTGGAACAACTTCCTACACTAATTTTGAGAGGATGGTTCTGTAAAAAAATTTAGATCTTTTAGAATAGTTACAAAATAAACATAAATAGAAATCATACCACAACATAGTAATTATGTGGGGAAACTCTTTCGAGAGAAAAACCCCACACTCCAAAAGCCACCCAATATATTAATCAGAAATCAACAGAATTACAATATACTTGCAAAGTAATATTTCACAAGAGTATCACCAACTAGAGATCTAGAGGCAACTTAACATCTATAAGACTCTCACACACAACCTCCATCTCAAGCCCCTGATATATAGGAGATACAATACATGAAACTGTCAAATGGTAATTACAAAACCATGAGCTAAAACCACCTGAAAAAAGGGGTGCCCAAATTATCTCCAATCAAAGATGCCCTATGATGTGTCAAAACACACACCATGAAATGTAACTCCCACTTACAGTTCTTTTTCATGTCCAACACATTTTCACACTTTCCAATATGGGAGACCCAACTTCAGGAGACCATAACTTTTGATATGGGAGGCCGATTGATGAATCGTTTAATGCGTTGGAAAGATCATGAAGAGATATATAGTCTAGGTATCTTGGAACCAATTATGAACAATGATAAAATTTTATTTTTTCCAAAAACCAATCCAAAGCTCAAAAATTGAGTTTTTATGTTTTTATAACTAAAAAATCAAACCTTTTGTAATTGCAAAGTTGAGACACCTTTCCTAACATTATAAAAAGTGTGCAAGGAATTGTAGAAGAAGAAGTACAGAAAAGGTAAATGTAATCTAAGGAGATATAAGCATGTAAGTACATAATCATGTAAAGTAGTAACTATCATAAATGAATCATGTGAAAAAAAGTAAGACATATTAAATGATAAGTGTGAAAAGCATATGGACTAGAGATGCATCAAGGAATATATATTTTCCCCTAGTATGAACAAATGAGAAAAGTAAGATAGCCCTAAAGGGAAGATAAGGATTGTGTAAGAACATATAGCATGAGGAAAGACATGTGCCCTCAATGTGGCTCTACACACATGGAAAAACATGCAAGCACACAATGGTATAGGTAAGACATTACATCCCTAGTGATATGATAGCTCTAGAAGTGTGATAAGTAAATGAAAGCACAATATAGAATGGGGAAGACATGATGTCTCCTAATCTAGTAGGATAGTTTTAAAACCATGTCATGGAAAGGAAAGGACACATAATATAACTATAAGATATAAGAAATAAGAATAGGAGCATAGGATCAAACTAAGCATAAGATATTGGCACAATATGATTCATAATTATCAAATGTAGGCTAACAAGCATAAGCACAAAAAGGATCATATGGATCATATGTAGATAAGTATGATAAGAATATAAAAGTCAAGCATAAGGATGCATAAGGTAAAGTAGAAACACAATAGGGAAATGATCAACCAAAGTGGTAAACATGAGCAAAAAAGGTAAGTCAAGTCCTACAAGGACATAGTAACAGGTAATGAAGATGTTTACAAGCATAGGAAAAAACATGTCAATTGATAAAGAAAGAAAGAAAAATTCCCCTAAGTAGGGAAAGGAAAATATTAAAGTGATATAGAAGGTGAAATGAGCATTTAAAACACAACAAACAAGGTATAATTGAAAAGGTCAAAGGGCAAAACTCAAAGGGAAAACTAGAAATATAGGTATATAGATGTAGAATCTTTAGTGATTCTCATTAATCATTGAAAAAATATAGGAGGATCATCATCATCATCCTCATTCCAAAATGTATCAACATAATGGTCTTCATTGAATCTTACATTTTCTTGTTTATGATTTGCTTCTTATATCATATGTGTCTCTTTTTTATAAAAGTATCCTTGTGATTGAGCATATCACATTTACCACACCTAAGGGGAACCATATCATGCCACAACATTGGGTGAAGTGTTACTATATCATTTTCCATATAGGAAAAATTCCTTACCCTTCTATCTTTTTTACTTTGTCATTTTTAATAGATAGTTAAAGAAAATTTTTTATTTGTGCATATTCAACTCAAATGTAACAAAAACTACTCATTCTATATCTTTTTTGCTATTTTGTAGGTTGTTATGGAACACTTATGCCAAAGAGATGAATAAAAGAAGAGTTCAAGATTGGTCCATTACTTTACATAGACCCCATATTATTTTATGTTTGAATATTTACTTTTCTTGTTATTTGAGAGGGTCCATGTACTATAAAATTTATGTTCATGCTAGATCCACATGCATTTCAAAATAGGGACAAAATGTAGTGGTGAAATTTGCATACCCATGCCAATTCACATTTAGTTTGGGGCCATTTTGATGAAATGATTTTGTATAATTACATATGAACAAGTGGCACACTCTTGTCCTAAGTTTATATCATTCCCCAATCCCTATCCATTACTATTTATTCCCACATTCACACATCCCCATAAATTTAACCTTATTCTAGCCTCATTTGCACTTAATTTCACACATTGACTTTATTATCAGCCCAAACTTACCTGCACCTATTCTTGATCCCAAAATTTGTATTTCCCAATCCTAGGTCAATCCCATGGCACTTAGGTTCAATCCTAAGTGTCTCGATATTAACACCAAACTTTAAATCTTAAAATTCAATTCTCAAGCTCTCACCCTTTCCTACTAGTCATTTGGAGTTGAATCTATATATGTTTGTGTGACATGTTATGGTTTGATATTTAAAGGCATTCATTTGTGTAAATAAAAGTAAGTAATAATCATCTAATTATCAAGGAACACTCATAGGAATATTTGGATTTAGAGCTTAAAAGAGATTTATTGCATCAAAAATCTATATATATGCCATTTTCACACTTATGTATTTTGTCTTCAAATATTTTCCTAAGGCTATAAAGCTAGTCCATATTGTGGGTTGACCTAGGAGAACTTGAACTTACTTAGCCAACTTCTCCAAAGCTTTTTTTAAATGCCATTTTCCTTACATATATTCAAATATTAGAGATTACATTGAATTATGTTGTAGAAGTTTGTTGTTTGTCAGATCAAATTTGCACATTAGAAGCAAGATCTATGTTACTCAAGATCGACCTTAAACTACTTGGAATTAACCCATAGGGAAATTCTAATTCTATATTGATTTCAACGTAACAATCTTATCAAAAACCTTATTTTAAACATCAACAAATCAATTTCGTACATCTTCAATTGTCATATTCTATCATCAAATAAAGAGCTAAGTACACCTTTCCTCTTTATTTAATGTCAATTCCCAACTACTTATTTCAATTTATGTTAATTTGTGCTTAACTATATACATTTATTTAATTACCTTGAAATTATGTATAGAGATCTTATTCCCTTGCAACACTATCATTAAAACATATTTAAAAAAAGTTTGTCTCTCAACTCATTATAGTCATGATGGCAAAGCACATTTATTGTTTTGTTGTACACCAAACATGGAACCATGTATTCCATGAGCAATATTTGATTAAAACCAGTCAACGGTTGGAGAAGTAGATATTTGATAAGAAACATGGTGAAGGAAGAGGTATGGTGGTGGTGGGGTCCACTCTCACATCTTAACCCATCACCATTTACCAAAGACAAACCAAATTATATTTTGATTTCAATGCATGGAGTGCACTACAAGCAATTACAATTCATTTCATGATGAGGTGGATCATATATTGTACACTTAATTCCATTCAATTTTTGTTCCCACACTATATAATAATTTGTAATTTGGCCTATTGCCTAATTATTTAAAATATCTCTTGGTGAGTACCCACATGTAGGACATGTCACTAGTTTTATTTTAATTTTTTCTAGCATTGAGTTTTGGGATGGGATTTACATGAAATTTTGTAGATGTACGCAAATCAAATAATTGTTTGGGTTTATTGATCCAAATTGGATAATAGATAAACTTTATAGATTAATTTAGTTTAATTAAATAAATGTAATCAATTAATTATAAATTAGTTTAGATTAAATAATGATTATTAGAATTGATAATTTTATAATCTGTAACAATTATTTAGGATGTAGATGTAATAAAAGAGGTAATTTAGCTTTATAATTAGAGAATAAAAGATTTAAATGCATATTTTGAAATATATAATATTTTAAGATTTGAAATAGATGATGGTAGTTTGGTACTTCCTTAAAAGATCTACTTTTTATTTATTTTATGTAGGAACTATTATAAGAAAATGTGAACAATAGCAATATATCAATATAATCCAAATAACTCAATGAAATTGAAATAAATAAGATCAAACACAAAGAACACAATACCTTGCAAACCTTTATATTCGATGTCTTCCATTGGTCGCCTATCTTGAATTGATCTCGTGTATGAATAGAGCCCTCAGAAGATGCACTTCCTTATTTTATTCCAAGATGACAATGGAGAATGGCTATTGATAAGTCTTGCAAATGAAGAGGATCTTCACAATACAATGATAATGATGATAATGGTTTGACAATTGATCTCAAGCTATGGAGTGATTTGTGCCAAAGACACGTTGTGATTCCTGCAGAGTAAGTTTATAAAAAGCTTGGATGATTCAAATGGAGGAATAGGGGTTGTATTTATAGATTTGTGAGAGAGAAGATCAATGGTGTAGAATGAATATGAAGACCAACAGTTGAGGAAATTTGAGAGGATGTGTGTGAATAGGGAGAGGACAAGTGTCCTACTCTATCATGCATCAGGGGAGTTAATAGAATAGATTAAAGAGTTAACTGAGATGATTGACCAGTTAACAGAATTGATTGGAGAGATAAGTGGGTTGATTGGGGAGTTGACTGAGATGATTGAATAATGAACTCAAATGACCAATTAGTTAACAGATTTGATTGATGAGTTAACTAATCTGACTGGAGGAGAAATAGGACATGGGTGAGAGAATATTAGCTAATTAAATATTGAAAACATTTAATTACATGTACACGTGGATTAATTGAATTATTTTTGGTATTAATTCAATTTTGGAGGAAATAAATAATTTAAATAAATATTTGGATTTATTTAAATATAGAGAATGAGAAGAATTAATTAAATAATTTGGCATTATTTAATTTAGAATGATTTTAGAAGAATTTGGATGATTTAATTAAATAAATGGTTTTATTTAATTTTTAGAGAAATATGAATCAAATAAATAAATTGATTTATTTATTTATTGATAGAGGAATTTAAAATGAAATAAATATTTAAAATATTTATTTAGCTAGAGTCACGTCACTTTTAGGTGTATACATTTTGCCCTTCTTTGATGCAATGTGTTTTATCACGTTGTTTCAAAGAAAGTTAAATTTCTGATAATGATACATGCCCCAGTTTGCCCTTGGTACAAGTTTAATGACAATAGGATGCCTCATCGGGAGGTTGGATGGAAAGAAAGTTTTGAGGATGTGAGACAGACAATCTCACGATGAAGAAGGTGAAAGAATGTGCAAAATGGTGGAGAAATCTGGTTGACGTAAGATAAGGGATGGAATGAAAGAGCTGAATGACACGTGATGCAAGATAAAATGATAACACACACAAGCAAGCAAGCATGGACAAATGATACAAGAAAAAACAATTTATTGCCCCTGTCAAGTCATAAACTAATGATTACTCGATAATGATTGATGATAGTGTTGTTATTGCAGGGAACAATATATCCCTAGATCAACATGATAGGCACTGGAAAGATATATCACACTGATAATTATGATTGATTGAGTTGGTTTACGACAAGATTAGGATCAAGACCACTGATTGCGATTGGATAATTTGACAAGATCGACTTTACTCGATTAGTATGGATTAAGCATGGACTTGCATTTGGATCGTTGCTCGGATTGATTGGACAAGGATGAATGGATCACATGGATAACTGGAAGATACAATTGGATAAACTGTCGGAAAGGACTTGGATCTTTTGACACTTGGAAAAGGTTTATTATGGAATGAAACACAATTTGATATGTATGGATGTGGATTTTGTCATCTTGATATTGCAAGTATTTTCAAGTGCTTGATTCATCATTGGGCGATTTGTTTGTTATTTTTGTGTTTTTAACATGTAAGAAAATACAAGCATCTAGGTATAATTAAACCAAGGTGACCTGAGTATTGCTTACATGGATTTTGAGTTAGCAAGTTAATACAAGCATCTAAGTATAATTGAACCAAGATGACCTGAGTATTTCTTGAGTATCAATAGACAATGATTACACCTATTCCATGTTTAGTCCTCTAATGTCCTTGATGATAATTATGTTGATCATGTCTTTAGACAAGGCTTCACATTACTAAAGATAAACCCACAAAAAATAGACAAAGAAAATGATTATGCCCCCATCATATCTCCTCTAGTTTTTGACATCCTTGAGTAGCATGAAAGGACATAATAACAAGAATCAAGATAATAAGACTTAAAATAACCATTAAACCTTCTTGCCATAGATATATGTTTTCTTGAAATAACTTGATAGAGTCATGTTTGATGTTTTAGGCAGGTTGGGATTTGTCTGGTGCAGTTTAAATGTCTTCTTGCCAAGATGATGTTTAAAAGCTTGCTTTACAGCACTACTTGCTGTCTGGTGTTGGTATTGCGATCCTTATTGCTATCCTCTGAGTTGTAGCATTCAAGAATCTAATTCTCCCACTAGGTCAAGGATTTGCCCCTAGTCAAGTAAAGGATTTGATTTATTACAGATGACCTGACCACAGACATGAAGAAATGGGCCCTAAGGGATTGACCTAGTGCCTCGAGGGCCCATTGATAAATGGTCTTGCCTACGTGACGACACATAGGCAACATAGTTTAGGGTGTGGACTTTGTGGACCTAAGATCTAGGCGATAGGGAAAAGTGGGATTAGAAGGACAAAAGGATGGATGACATTTGATGGAATGGATGCTAAAGGGGGCCTCAAGGGCACATCGATAAATGGCCTTGCCTATGTGATAGTTCATATGTGATGTAGTTCGACAAATGGTACTAATGATGGGGTTGCAGATGACTTGATGCTTTTGGGATTTTCTAGATTTTTCTAATGTTTTGATGTTTTTGGGATTTTTGGATGGCAATTTGAATAGCCTAAATACTAGATACTGATGACAAGGGAACACCATGGATAGGTAAATGGATGGGTGATAATGGATAATGGATGGGTAGGTAGAAGGAAAAAAGGATGTGATCTCCAAGGACTATGTCGCATAGGAATAACTTAGGATTTGACATGACAAAGCTTATGACGAAGGAGGATGAGAGGATTGGATTATTTTTGAAAAAGACAAGGTATAAAGAGTTTTTCCAAAGCATGTTTCAACATTTTGTCCCCATATCTGTATCAAGATCAAAAGAGGAATGTAGGATGAATGGATGCAATATGATAGGTATATGTAGGATAAGGATGATAGGATGGTATGGTAAGATAGGATGGAAAATGATAGGGTCAATGAGACAATGCGCTCCCAAGGGTAAATGACATGGAAGATCAACCTACACATGATGCCTGTTTGCCAGGTTTTTATCATGGTACTTATCCAAGGCACCTATTTACCAGGTTTCCACCATTGGACAAAGTGATTTCTCTTTACTTTTTCTTCCTCTTTTCTCCTTTTTTTTTGACTTTTTTGATAGGATAGGTGGATATGGATGGGAGGTACTCAAGTGCCTAGTTCCATGAAGGTGATAGTGTCTTGTTAGAGATGCATGTCATCGCATGGATCATGTCAAATGTCTCTATGCTCATAGATGTTGGTAAGGATTGCATGAAGGGAAGACAGAGTAGGTAGATAGTGGATTATGATGCAAATTTATGTAAGAATTATGTAAGGATGGAGGGAAGGCTTATGCAAAAGCATGGACCATAGGAATAGGATGGGGAAGGTATGTAGGATAATAGTGGAAGGAAGGGGAGATGGAGGAATGTGGAAGTGTCGTAGGATGGAAGGGAACCATGACCAACGGTTGCACATACTGTGATAAACATTGAAGCTTATGATGGGAAGGTGGTGTAGGAAGCAATGGAGATGTTTTCTTAGTGGATGAGTGATTTAGGCATTTAGGGACCCACATAGACTTAATATTTTTCTAATTTTTGCTTGTCATGTGGGATGGAAGGATTTGAGACTTTTGGATGGAAAAGGAGAAAGTGGATGGTTGGGATTCTTGAGAGGTGGATGCCTCATTAAACTTGATGGATTTTTGATTAGGTACCCAAACCATTTTTATTTTAGACTTTATTTGTGAAGGTATGGGCTTGGGTATATGCATCTTTTATGTAGCTTCTGAGGTAATTACTTGTTGCTTGGGGAGTCACACTTTGTTTATTTTTGCTTTGAGGTGTGTGGGTGTATGTAGCTTTTGAGATGGGTTTTTATTTGATTCTTTGGATTGATTTCCTAAGGTATTAGGAACCTTAGGATTTTTGACTTTATGACAAGATGCATCCCAATGTTTGTTTTGAATCCCATAGGATTGGTTGAATGAGTGGAATCTTCATGTTTAGACAAGATGTACATTTGTCAGTCATGATTCAAAATGTGAGGGAATGTGTAGATGGATGAATTTGGTGTTGGGAGAAGTGGAAGCAAAGTGGATGGAGGGATAGTAGGAGTTGGAAGGAGTGGAGGTAAAGTGGATAGTGGAAGGTGTATGGTCACATGCTTTTGACATTTGTAGGATGATGGAGGTGGAATGGCAACATATGTTTTGGGAATATGATAGGGTTTGCGATGGGAAGTGGTGGACCAACATCATGAGATAGCTTCTCTTGGGGAGTATAACCAAGGCCATAAGAGGGTGGAGGGACTTCGACATGGATAAGCTCCAAAATACCTTGTTCATGAAGGCCTAAGCCTTTACCTTGATAGTTCATATTTTGGAGTATGCGGTGGACAATGGGATTATGGGTGATTTGGGCACTAGATGCGAGCTCATTATTTGATGGGGAAGGTGAAGTGGTAGATAATGGTTGCTGCTCTCCCAAGGAAGAACATTCATGGATGAAGGTAGTGAGACCAAGGGGACAGGATAATGGAGTTGCAACATGGTCAATAATGAATGGTCGAGGATCATGTGGATCTTAATTATCATTATGCTCACTAATATCCAAGTTATTGGTTTGATCATCTATGTGCACTTGGGAGGCAAGTGTCTCATCAAGGAAAGTGTGTGTTGTTGGATCATGGATAGGGCCAGGTGTAGGATGGATAGAAGTAATGGAGGTTTCTTGCTCATGGATGGTTATGGGGTTATGGATAGATGGGGTAATAAGCTCATGACCATGGAATGCATAAAGTTAGCTAAGAGGATCATCATGGTTTGCTTGATCATAGATAGGGTCTTGATCATAGATGAGATCTTGATCATAGATAGGATTAAGCGTGATGGGATCAATGTGCTCGTGTATAGGTTCTTCATCAATGATAATATCTTGATCATAGAAAAGATATAGGTTATGGATGGGTTGGATTTGGATTTCTTTCTCATGTATGGTTATAGGATCAAGTTGCTCATGGATAGCTTCTTCATAGGTAATATCTTGATCATGGAAAAGATAAATGTTATGGATGGGTTGGATGGAGGTCCTTTGATCTTGATTTAGATAAAGGGTTGATGTTTCCACATGCTCTAAAGTATACTCTTGACATAACTTTTGATTTTCTTGAATTGAAGTGGAGGTAGAACTCTTGGATATGCTCTTGGTCAACAACATGAAGGTATGATGGACCTTAACTTTGGTTCATGGTAGAAGGTTATTCAATAAGATCAAGGGGCTGTGGATTATATGAAGGGATTGTAGGACTTGACATGACATTAGAAGAATCTTTTGTAAGTTCAAGGATAGGAATTTGGGGACATGGTTGACTCCCTGCTAGTAGCCCTTATATCACATCCTTTGTAGGTGTATGGGTACATGAATGAGGTAATGGATGAGTGGATTTGGAGTTCTCCATAGCTTTTCCTTTGCTATAATATTTTGGAAATAATCTTTTGAGAAAATCATCCAAGGATTCTTTGGTTGATGGATTAGAGCTTGGGGAACTTGATGGCAGTGTTGGTGTAGGACTAGTATGCTTTGGGATATGCATTCTAGGGGATGGTGATGGAGGACTAATAGATGGAATGGTATATGATTCTAAACTTAAGGTGGTATTTCCCTTCTCAATAGTATCATTAAGACGGGTTAAGGAGGCGTGATCTTGGTGTCTAGAGGGGAAATGTGTCGTAACCAAGCTTTTATCAAATGGATAAGGGGATATGTCCTTTAATGAATATTGTTTTGTGGAAGATCCAGTTTGTAAATCCCCAACTTGTTGTTGTAAAGATCAGATTTGTTGCATGAGTGCTTCTAATGGATTTGTCACATCCTTAGCTTTCTTATTTTTGGGAGCTTCAGTTTCATTTGTTTGCCTTGTTTCTCTCAATTTTTCTACGGCAAAATTGGAAGCTAACTTTGCTCCTTGTTGTGCTAGCCTAAGGAAGTACTTTTTGGGATCCATTGTGATGACTTTGTCCATTAGTTCTAGGAATTTTGGATCTTGAAGTTGTTTAAGGAGTTCCTCTTGAGTGATCTCCTCATCATCAGAATTATGCCCACTATTGTTTAGGGAACCCATGTTTTTCTTTTGTTTAGATTGAGATCTAGTTGCAACCATAAAAACCATTTGATGGGGGTGAATGTTGGATGAAAATGCTTGTGAATGGATGTTTCTGGTGTGGTTGAGATGACAAGATTTTTCCTAAGGTTTGAATTTTGATCTACTATTTGCTCAAACAAATGTGAACTTGAGGTAAAAGATAGTCAAAGTAGGGAGAGTTGATTACTGCTATTGATATGGACTACTTTTATCAAGATTACACTAGTGTAGGTCCGAGATGAAGGATGATATATCCTGTTATAAAACTAACTAGATTCTTGTTTGGAGTTTTGGAAGATTTTAATGACACCTTAGTAGGAAACTTGGTTTGTTTTGTTTGATGTTTTTGCATTTGGATGATATGGCAAATGGAAATGTTTTTGAAAAAAGGATGTGAAACAGATTTGTATGGTTTTCTTGAGATCATAAGCAAGGTAGATGCAATAATGGGTATCCATAACTAGTTCAAAATTTTCTCTAAAGTGTACGAAATAGCTCTCTATTTTGCATGCATAGCTTCAGATGTGCAAGAAAAATGGTCAAATGTGCATCTATGTAGGTCAAATGCGCAACAATGTTTAGCAAATGTGCAACAGGATGGGGTGAATGCATAGTTTTGCAGAAGGTTTTGTTTTTTTTTTTGTTTCAATTTTTTAATTTTGGCTTATTTTCACAATGTTTCTTGAAGCAAGTCTCGTACTTTCACTAATGATTTGTATCAATTAGTTGCAAGAAAACACGTCAAACAAGAAGATTCCATGTTGTTTTTACAAATTTGTGACCAAAAAGCAAGCACAATCCTAAGGTTGGCAACGATAGTATTTGATGAGTGCCAACTTGGTTTTTACACCAGCCACTTGTATAAAGGTGAACAACTAGTAACTTGGTAGCACCGGTTCCCCTCCACGGCACTCACTTCTTATACATACCAAGCTATAGTTCCTCTAAAGAGTTGAACTTTCCTGTCTCTACACTAAATGAGTGTATGATGTTGGATGGCTTTAGAGAATATTTTCCTACTATGTCACTGAATAGGGGATTTTGGCTTCTACAAACAATGGATATGTAGTACGGGCAACTGTTCAAGTGGTTATACGTGCAACAACACTACTCTCTATTATGGAGTCTCCGAGCCGGCAAGGGTTGCACCTTGCAGGGTTTATGGGGAGGTTAGTTGTCGGTATAACTAATCTGCACTTGTTGCTTGAAGCTTTCCCCTCATACACACTTTATTTATAGTGGATCGGAAGAGCTTAGCGTTAGCTCGTTACCACTTAAGGTTGTCCCACTTGGAAGAAATGAATTCCAAGGGTAGGCATCTCTAAAGGAAACACATACAAAACGATGATTCTAGCATTTTGTTCACCTAATTAAGGGGAGAGCATTGTCCTATCATCATTCAAAAATCACAAAAAATACTAATTCTTTCCTCCTAGTTAAAAAGAGAAAAAATAAATGAGTTACTCTATTTGGGTACACAAGATTTGTTAACTTTGAAAAGGCTATTGAAAGCAATTGTTCAATTTTAATCCTCCTAGTTGGGACTATGTTCAAGTTGTGATGCAACAAGTACAAACTACTTCCCTCCTATTTAGAATATAAGTGAAATTTGCATGAACAAGTTCAATTACTTCATTTGCTATTTAGATCTAGATGAGAGTTAACCATGCAACTATATGCCTAACCAGCTCTTAACCTGTAAGGCAGATCTGAGAATGTTCCTGCAAATGATGTTAGCCTTAGAAATTTCCTGAGAAATAGCCTAAAAACCCTAGCAGAATGAATGTGCAGGTACAATGAATATATGCGTAGATACAAATGCGTAGTTACAGAGAATGTATGCACAGAAACAAAGAATAAATGTGCAGATATGATAGATGCGCTATAACAAAGGATAAATGTGCCAGAATAGTGAATAAATGCGCAGGTATGACAGATGTGCCGTAACAGAGAATAAATGCACTAAAATAGTGAGTAAATGCACATATCTGATAGATGCGCAGTATTAGTGAGTAAATGCACTGTAATAGTGAGTGGATGTGCATAAATGTCCTGTGTATGGATTCTAACACAAAAACTCAATTTTGAAATTAAATTGGGGCAAGGGCCCCACGGTGGGTGCCAAAAATGTTATTAGAAAATGTGAACAATAGCATAAACAACTAATTATCTGATAATCTCAATGAAATTGAAATAAATAAGATCAAACACAAAGAACACAATACCTTGCAAACCTTTCTATTTTGTTTCTTCCATTGGTCGCCTATCTCAAATTGATCTCGTGTATGAATAGAGCCCTTAGAAGGTGCACTTCCTTGCTTTTTTCCAAGATGAAAATGGAGAATAGTTGTTGATAAGTCTTGCAAATGAAGAGGATCTTCACAATACAATGATAATGGCGATAATGGTTTAACAATTGATCTCAAGCTATGGAGTGATTTGTGCCAAAGGCGCATTATGATTCCTGCAGAGTAAGTTTATAAAAAGTTTGGATGATTCAAATGGAGGAATAGGGGTTGTATTTATAGATTTGTGAGAGAGAAGATCAATGGTGTAGAATGAATAAGAAGATCTACGGTTGAGGAAATTTGAGAGGATGTGCATGAATAGGGAGAGGACAAGTGTTCTGCTCTATCATGCATCAGGGGAGTTAACAGAATAGATTGAAGAGTTAATTAAGATGATTGACTAGTTAATAGAATTGTTTAGAGAGATAAGTGGGCTGATTAGGGAGTTGACTGAGATGATTGAACAATGAACTCAGATGACCAATTAGTTAATAGATTTGATTGATGAGTTAACTAATTTGATTGGAAGAGAAATAGGACATGTGGGTGAGAGAATATTAGCTAATTAAATATTAAAAATATTTAATTACATGTGCACGTGGATTAATTGAATTATTTTTTATATTAATTCAATTTTGGAGGAAATAGATAATTTAAATAAATATTTGGATTTATTTAAATATAGAGAATGAGAAGAATTAATTAAATAATTTGGCATTATTTAATTTAGAATGATTTTAGAAGAATTTGGATGATTTAATTAAATAAATGGTTTTATTTAATTTTTAGAGAAATATGAATCAAATAAATAAATTGATTTATTTATTTGTCGATAGAGGAGTTTAAAATGAAATAAATATTTAAAATATTTATTTAGCTAGAGTCATGTCACTTTTAGGTGTATATAGGAACAAGTATAGAGATCAGGGACAAGTCCACAATAATGGATCTATCTTATTATTTCAGGTTTCCACTGTGAAATTGTTGATTTGAGACAGACAACTAAGAGGGGGGTGAATCAGTTGTCTCAAACTTTCTTTCTTTTAAACACTTAAAACCTTTTGTAATTTTAACAGCACAATAATAAATCAATCATGGAAGAACAATCAGTAATTCAAGAGCAGAAACATATTAACACATATGACACTAGGATTTTAATGTGGAAAACTCAGTTAAGGGTAAAACCACGGGGTGACTAACCCAAGATTGTATTCTCTATTAAAAGAATAGGAAGAACAAATGGCACTTGCCAATTAGGGCACACTGCCTGAGCACACTACTCACAAGAGGCCCACTACCTATAGGAGACACATTGTCTACAGAATAATAGTAAATATTACATACTTGAACTGAAGATTAGCATCTTCACCATGCTTGAGTCAGTTCTATTTGCTTTTCACTCTTCTCCTCTCTACCACTTCCTCATCTTTCCATACATTTTGAAATGACTTCACAACTCTTATTTATACAAGACATCGACTTTGGGATAATCATCAAAGTCAGCACAATACATACTTTATTTTATTACAGAGAAAATACACAAATACAGCTTGACTTATTACAAAAGTCTTCATGTGAATCACCATACTGTTGGCCACACATATTTGGGACTTCAATCTTCTTTGAGTAACATGCCATGCTTTGCATAACAACTTCAAGATCATCCACAAGATGTGTAAATCATCCAACCAGCCATAATTAGGAAGAACATCATCACTCGGAAGTAAATCGTCAATTACAAGCTCAATCTTTAATGCAGACCACCAACACAAATTGGACACAATCTAGAGACCTCCACAAACTTGATTGAATCACCAAGAACATCCACACCACTTCTGCTTATTGAGATCATTCGCATCTTTATTCGGAACCTCAAGAACACATTCTGTCAACACTGTCATATTAGAATAAATGCTTGCGGACCTCCAGACCACGAACCAATTGAGTTTTTAATTCACATTGACTTCCTGAACACTCCACCAAATCTGTAGATCAAGATATTGTATTTATGGATCTCACCGGACCTATTTGTGCCACTCTGTCACCTCTGAACACTTGCCAGAGCTAGTTTCACTCATATGGCCATAACTTCTTCAAATCTTCATGCAGACCTCTCAAATCTTGACTGGATCATCTTTAGACACATATCTACAAACCCTTGATGTGTATCCTCTGATATTCATCTTATCTAGGATCTTTACTTCAAGGAACTTCACTGTCTTCACTGTTCTTCTCTGTTTCTGATGGGGCTAATTTTCTCAATATCCTCAGCACATAGCTCATCCAGTCCTTGACATCAATGCAACAGGAGTATGTTGACATCAATGACAACACTAGTTAGGCCCATACTTGTAACAAAAATTTGAAAACTTTCATTCTTCACTTTGCCTAATTAACCTTAGTTTCATTTTCTACTTCTATTATCGAAAAATAGGCAATATTTATTAATTTCTTGGTAGAATTATTATTATATCGATAAGGGGCACGTTCTCCTAGACAAACGCATTGAAATATATGTAAAAGATTGAAAACATCACTCTTCAAACATGCATATGCTCCAAGAATACTTGTACAAATCTAGATTCCTTTTAGTGCACCAATTGAAATGTTTTAATGCAAATAATTCTTTAATTCTTTGATGTGTAAATGAATACATTCTGTTGACTTTTCCCCAGACTGGATGCTTATTCCCAGATTTCCCTACAAGGTAGCCATCAGTGATCAACAGGATCTCTGGGCCAGGGGCCAACAGTGTAGGAGATAGACTCTATATTTTATCTCCTCTTCTTCTTCAGGCTTTGCAAAACCTAGGGGGGTATTCCCTACTCAACATCTATGAGGATATGCATACAAAGGCTGGGATGCTGACAGAAAGCAGATAAGTCCTCCTGTAAGTAGAGCAAAACTGAAAGATAAGAGCAAAGGGGCTAGCTTTGGGCCTATTTGCAGTTGTAGACAGAGGACTGAGGATCTTAAAACTAATTCTAATGTCCTAAAGATTGTTTTAGATTTAGATTTTGATTTATAGTTTGGATGCAAAGCTGGACATGGTTGTAACACAAACACAAAGCAAGATTGGTGCCTATCCAGGGCCTGGAGTCAGTAGACATACACCTGTGAATGATCAACATGAACAGCTAAAACTGGATTTCAAGGGGATATATGTGATACCTGCCTTACAGATATCTCCCAATACAGAGTGTTAAGTTATCTCTACTTATGGCATCCCTACTGCAGTATACCCTTCCCAATGTTCAACCTGAAAACAGTTTAATCTACCCCTTGAGCAGAAGTTAAAAGATCAGACATTCAACAAGGAATTCTATGCTCTAGAATCTAAACATTACCCAAATATCCAGATTCAGAAGAAGAATACATGCAATACTGGAGACAGAATTAACAAAACACATGCTAAGATAGCATTTCTCATATAAGATTAATCATGAAATCAGTGGGTTCGTGCCAAAACATACAACAAGAGATACATAGACTCACATGTTTAGCTGTATAGAGCAACCAGATCAGCTTGTTTTGAATTACAGAGCCAAAAATCTTCAACTTTCAACAACCAAAAATGAGTAACACTTCCTGCTTATAACAGCTAGGTAGTGTACCACAGCAATTAATTACATGGTTGACCAAAAATCCCGCCAGATACACAGTATCAGAAAAATGGCGCTCAACGCATTACCAGATTGGCGCCCAAACATGAATGCAGCAGGTAGGGGAGGAGACAGGAAGAAACCTCGAGCCCTGTGCCACTGTCCGTTGATGTACACCTTCAATCGGGTACCAGATCCGTCCATACCTCTGCAACCTTCGCCATTAATGGCGCACCAACCCGCGGCCTCGGGAAAACGTCAAACTGTGCATCACAACCATTTCCCGCCAAGATACCTCATCGTCATGATATTTCAAATATGCAGGATATCAATTATCCCACATGCACCCCGCGGCGACCTTTTCAACACTTTATATACTAGGCCACGAGCATATATAATGTCGGTGCTTTTGCTCCTGACGACACTAGTATAAGACTTCATCATCATCCTCCAACAGCATGATATCCTGTCGCTTGAAATATCACCCTGACGTCAGCATCATATCGCAATATAACCTGCATGATAATCGCCTTCATCGACACAACCTGATCCATCAGAGGAAGATCCTCCTGCTTAGCCGATACCAAAAGTCTGGCCGATGAACATCCTGATGACGTCATTGTCATATCCTGCTGATGTCATCAGCATATCTGCCTATTGCGCACCTCCTCATATCTGGATGACGTCATCATCATATCGACATCAGGATGATATTCGGAAGATAACCGGATATTTGGAAATATCATCCTGATGCATTGTAGCTCCACTATAAGATCGGGGTGATAGATGAATATGCCAGATATTTGAAAAGATCACCCCCCACTAGATAATGCATGAAGCCGACAGGCGGATATCTCCTTGATATCAGCATCATCAGGATGATAAAACAATGAACATGAAGTGATACAACAACATCAGGATGATATTGACTAAGATCATCCTGACGTCCAAAAAATGATGACCACGATAAAAATCGGGTCACACTTAGAACTTTACAGCAACATCATCAGGATGATCTTAACAAAGATCACCCGATGTTAAAATATCACCCCGCGAAAGATCATGCAGGCAGAAAATATGATGACCCTCGCAAGCAACACGGCGATAACTGGAAATATGATCATGATGATGACGACCCTTAAGAAAAAATATGCCAGGTTGAACAACTTAGAAAATGACCCCCTCGGAAGATCGAGGTGACATCATCATCATAAAAGGGCAGGGTGATAATTGGAAGATCACCGGATATTTGAAAAATCACCCTCCGCAAGAAAATTAAGGCACATTGTAGCTCATCAGCAGGATCAGGATGATATCCAAACATCACCTGATATTGAAATATGATGATCCTGATGAAAAACAAGTCGACAGAAAACATGAGATGCTGACCACCATCGAAGCAAACATGATGATGATGACTTCCTCCTCGAAGAAAATATGATGTTGCAGCTGAAAAATGCCGAGGAGTTCCAACACTTAGGAAAATGGGCAAGAAGATATAGGCTTCAAATGAAGAAACCCCCTAAACATGAAGAAACAACCTCCAGGTCAAAATGAGTGCTAACACTGGCTCTGAATGGGGACGTGTAGGTGAAAACCTGCAGCGAGAACCAGATCTCCAGGTAGACCAGGCAAAAAAAACCAAAAAGCACGAACTGCACAAGACATTTACACTACATACATGTTTTTACAAATGTGCACAGCGACAAGTCATTTATGCAAAATAGAACTTAAGGAATTGGCCATGCACAGGCAATTCCAGAACTTCACCATCTAGGGCCTGGAGGAAATAAGAATCCTCCCCATGAGTACTGCAAATCTGATATGGGCCCATCCATAAGGGTTCAAATTTACCATGTTTACCCTTTTCTTGACCTTTTGCATTCCAAATGAGCACCAGATCATTGACTTGAAACTTCCTTTTTATAGCTCTCCTGTCAAACTGATATTTCACATCTTGTTGTCTTTTGAGATTGATCTGGTGGGCTTTCCTTCTGTTTTCATCCAATGCAACCAGCTGGTTCACTCTTTCTGTCATGGAGTCTTCAATCTCCTCATCATTTTCCTGAATGAATCTGTAAACTGGTAGGAGATTGTTTATGGGCAATCTGGCTGATGCACCATATACTAGCTCAAAGGGTGACATCCCAATAGCCCTTTTTACTATCACTCTGTTAGCCCATATTGCTAAGTTCAATTTTGAGTCCCAAGCTCTCTTGTTCTTGTCCAGTATCCTCTTGATAATTTTCATGATGCTTTTATTGCTTGATTCTGCTTGACCATTCCCTTGTGGGTGATATGGTGATGTATATGATAGATTTATCCCATACCTGTTGCAAAAATCAACAAATTCACCTGATCTGAAGCACATAGCATTATCAGTGACTATCTTGAATGGTACTCCAAACCTGATGATAATATTTTCTAGCATGAAATCTGTCACCACCTTACTTGTAGCTCTCTTAGTTGGAATGGCCTCAATCCATTTGGTAAAGTAATCAGTTGCCACCAAAATCCAACTGTGTCCCCCACTTGATTTGTCTGCAATTTCCCCCATGAAGTCAATTCCCCATTGCTAAAATGGAGCATCCACAGTTACAGTTCTGAGGGGTAAAGCACCATCATATTTCAGCTTTCCTGAAAATCTTTGGCAAGGGTCACACTTCCTCACTAACTTTTGTGCATCTGAAAAGAGAGTGGGCCACCAATATCCTGCTCTGAGAATTTTATGAGCTGTTGTTTGGGCAGTATAATGTCCACCACACAATCCTTTATGCATATCAATCAAAACATTGTTAGCCATATCCTCATCCACACATCTCAACAGCACACCATCAGGGTTTTTCCAGTATAGCTCACCTTGAACAATAACATACCTGATTGCATGTAACTTTAAAGTCCTCTTTTGACTGTCACTGAAATGGGAAGGACAATTTAGATTTTGCAAGTAGTAGATAATATCCTTGTACCATTCAGATCCTGATACATTTACACTCTCATTTTGGACTGCATTAACTTGGCATGCTTCCAAGTTTGACTGTGCCATCATCTTGGCTAATCCTTGTCCTCTTATCAACTTGGTAACTTGTATGTTTATGTTAAACTCTTGCAGTTTGTTTATCCATCTGCACCTTCTTCCAGTCACCTCCTGCTGAGTGAATATGTCTTTGACTGCTGCATGGGGTACATATGCAATTATATATGATCCTACCAAGTATGGTCTGAAACTTTTGATGGCTCTGACTAGTGCATATGCCTGTTTTTCCATAATATCATACTTCAACTCAGAGGCCTGCAAGGACATACTGAAGAAAGCGATGGGCTGTTCAAAACCATCTTCATTTTTCTGTAGCAAACATGCAGCAACAGTATGAAAGGAAGCAAATGAAAATACTTGGAATGGCCTAGAAAAATCAGGAGATTTAAGAACAGGGGCCATCTTGATTGCCTCTTTGATACTCTGAAATGATTCTATTGCTTCCCTTTCCCAGTGGACAGTTGCATCCTTCTTCATCATCCTGGAAATGTTCCTTGTGGTTTCTGCAAAGTTGGGAACAAATCTCCTAACAAAATTTATCTATCCAAAGAAGGACTGAACTCCTTTTACAGTTTTTGGCATTTGAATTCTGTCAATAGCAGCCACTCTCTCTGGATCTATCCTGACTCCATCCTTGGAAACAATATGTCCCAGGAGCTTTCCTTCAACTACCCCAAAGGCACACTTCTTTGGATTTAAAGAAATACCATACTCTAGTGCTCTTATGAAAATCTGCTCCAGATGCAAACAATGCTGCTCTTCTTTCTTTGAGTAAGCAGTCAAGTCATCCTGATATACAGCCAGAATTGAATCAATCAACCCTGCAAAAGCAACATCCATTGCTCTTTGAAATGTAGCACCTGCATTGGTTAGTCCGAAGGGCATTCTAACATACACATAAGTTCCCCATGGAGTGGTGAAGGCGGTCTTATACTGTTCTGATTCCTTTACCTTCACCTGATTATAACCTGAAAATCCATCCATCATGGATAAGAGTTCACAACTAGTCACTCTCTGCAACATAGCTTCCATATTAGGCAGTGGATAGTTATCCTTTAAAGAGGATACATTCAAGTTCTTGAAGTCAACACAAAGCCTAATATCACCATTCTTTTTTCTGACTGGGACAAGGTTAGACACCCAAGTTGAATGCCTGATTGGCACAATTATTCCAGCTTCCCTGAGCCGTTTGAGTTCTTCTTGCATCTTGGGAGCTAAGGTAGAATTAATAGGTCTTTGCTTTTGTCTAAATGGCTTAGCTCCAGGCTTCAATGGGATCTCATGCTGGAATAAATCTTCCCTATAGGCTTTTAGGTCCTCATATGACCAAGCAAAAACATGTTTATACTTTTTCAGTAATGCAATCAACATACTCCTAATGTGTGGTTTGAGCTGTTTACCAATGTATACCTTCTGAGGGGCCTGAGATGTCCCCAAATTTATTTCTTCTAAATCTTCCTTATTTGTGGGAGATGTCCTTGTGACCAATTTATCTTTACTGTCAAAAGCTCTTTCCAAAGCTACCAACCCTCTAGGGATTTTATTAGTCCTCAATTGAATTATCTCTTTTCCCACAAGAGTTTCTTTTCCATCTATAGTCTCTACAAAAGCTTGGAAATCAATTTCTTGATTCTCATATTCATCTATGCAGTGCAAAAATTTTAACAAGTCCCTATCATCATTAAACACTTGCCAACTGCATATATTTTCTGGTACTACAAGCCTAATTTTAACTTCTACATTTGTAACATCTGACAGAGTGATGTCATCTGGCCTTATTGCAACATTGGCTAAGAAATCAGCCATAACATTCTTTGACCTCTCTACCCAGCCTATTGAAAATGCATCAAATAGTTCAATGGTATCCCAAACAGCATGCTTGTATTGTTTCAATCTTTTATTTTTTGAAGCATACTTATCTCTAATTTGGGATACAATCAGCTCAGAATCCCCAAATACTCTTAACATTTTAATTCCATGTTTGAGAGCAATATTTAGGCCTAAGAGTAAAGCCTCATATTCTGCAATGTTGTTTGTGCAATCAAACCTCAGCAAGAAAGAGAATTTGAGGAGCTTACCAGTTGGAGACAGGAAAATAACTCCAGCTCCAGAGCCTTCTTTTGCACAAGCTCCATCAAAAAACATGGTCCACAAACCTCGCTGATCCAATTCTTCAATGCAGGCATTTTTCTTTTTATCTTCTGTATCATCTGAGACAACCTTGAAGTTATCACAGTCAGTGTCTACAAAGCATACCTGTTCCTCTGCTTCTTGGTCTTCCACTGTCTCTGATGATCTTTGTTCTCTGATTAGCTTAACATCCCTGCCATTCATTGGAATCATGGCATATGACAGGTCCAGCTGCATACTTCCACCAATTAGTGCTGCCCATCTTCTTGACAACAACATACCATACTGTGGCTTGATGTCAACCACTGTTATATTCATTTTATATCTCTTTTTAGGAAATGCTACCAGTTTGAAATCTACATCCTTCATGATTCCAATAACTGGTACCTCTCTGGCATCCATAGCATAACATTTTCCACATGCCTTGTCAATTTTCAATCCAGCTTGTTGCATGATGGCCAAAGGCATGACATTTGTAGATGCTCCAGAGTCAAGCATACAATTTCTAATTATTTTTCCATTTATAACCAGGGAAACATAAAATGGTTCCACTTGTGAAGGACACTTTGTCATAGTCACTCCTAAATAGACTTCAGGAGCCTCATCTTCTTCATTACACATGACATGTTTCTCACCCTGGATCTGAACATTTTGTTTAGCTTGAAAAGGTACCCCTGAGATTAGGGATATTGTCCTATTCTTGATCTCTTCCACTTTCATGAGTTCCATAAGTGGAACAGAGACTTTTACCTGAGAGAGGACCTGAGCTATATCAAATGGAGCATAATTTTGTGTAACAGTTGTAGCTTGCTCCACAATCTTGTTTTTATCCTGAGCTGATTTAGCTTTTACTTTCATAGTTCCCTGATCATCATTCTTGTCTTGGGAACCTTTACTTTGATCTTCAGCCTGAGGGATTTTGTTTTCTGGTCCTTGAGATTCATGACCTGTTCTATGTCTAAAATTCTGTTTATTATTTACCCACTGCCTTTTTTGTGGTTCAACTCCTTTATGACCATGCACTAGCTGACCTGCAGAAATATCTTCTGGCTGATGTGGGCTGCCTACTTGATTTTTACCTCTGAGATTGTAGTTGCTTTTGACTTGAGCAACTGCTGCAGCTGTGAAGGCTCTAATTTCCTCATCAGAAGGTCGTTGTAAGTTACTCAGAAAATTGTGTGAGTTCTGAGCATACACATAGTTATCTTCATTATCTTCATCATATGGGAACTATTGGCAGGCCTGAATTTGATGATCTGTATTCTCATCAGCATCATAAAAAGTGTATCCATTACCTATGGACATCATATTAACATCATCATCTTGCACATAATGTGGCTCATTGCATTCATTACAAGATGTAGCATTATCATACAAGGATTGAGCAATCATACACTGTGACTGTGAATGTGGCATCTGACAAATTATACACCATGGAGCATCATCAACAATATTTATAGCTTTCTTTAGAGGATCAGGAGTTTCTTTGACATGTTGAGCCCTCTGATTTGTGTTGTTACGTGGGAATATAGGGTTACCATCATGCCAATTGGTGTTATAAGGCATATCATGCAATGATGGCCTCTTTTCCTACCTTTGATAGACTTGCCTATCAGGACCCATCCCTTTTTCACTTCTAGCTAATCTATAGCTTAGGTCCTTAACAACATTTGCCAATTTGTCTATCTTATCTTCAGGGGCAGATGTATTACCTTGAGTGTTCTGAGGCTTGTTTGGATTCTGCAGAATTTTTATATCATCCCTTCTATTTGTCTTGCCCGATGCTTTCCTGTTGTTTTCAATATTCACTGCAATTCTGAAAGCATCCCTGAGAGTAGCAGGACCTTTATCTCTTAATCCATATGCAGTTTTTGCATCAAAGGCATTGATATATAATATTATGCACATTGGTTCATTTGGCCTCATGTGATGTGGCAATTTGTTTAACACTTTAGTAAATCTTGCATTAAAATCTGCAACCTGCTCATTTGACCCTTTAGTGATACTGGTGAACTCATTTACAAAAAAGCTAGGGTCAGTTTTGTCACCATATTGCTCCTTGAACATCCTTTTAAAATCATCCCATGATGAAATACTCCGGTCAGGCAGATTCTTGTACCATTCTCTTGCCTCATCTATTAAGGATTGCATGAATGACTTCATGAAAACATCCTCATGTTCAACCTCAAAGTTATCCATGACATTTTGAAAGGCTTTTAGATGATCTTCTCCTGACACTGTGTTGTTTCCTGAAAATTTAGGCACTTGCAGCCTCAGATGCTTATCAATGGGGTTAGGATACCCAGGAATACCATCAAACACCAGCTGCCTGAATCTATCTAACTGCATGGGCTGTCTGTTTAACTGATTAACATTAACATTTCTGTTTGCATTCTGGTTTCTTACATTGTTCAGTGGTATCCTAGTATCATTCACATTTTGTCTCTCATCATTATGCTGATGTTGCACTTCATTTCTTTGCTGATGTCTCTGCACATTTGCATTCTCTAGGGTAGGAACTGAATCATTTTGGGCAGTTCTTAAAGCTTGCACTTTCTGCTTCATATCATCTCTAATTTTCATGGCTTGTAGATATTCTAGTTCTGCTCTTAGATTTCTGATTTCTTCAGCTAACTGTTCATCCTTAGGCATGGAGGTAGATGGTCTCATACCATTCTGGCATCATCTTCATCATCCCTCAGAGACTCTGCCTCTTCAAACCTTTCACTAGGGTCTAGAAATGGGCGTTCTTGGAACACCTCTGACCTCATTCTCGTGCTACCACCCTGTTGCCTCTGATATGCACCTTGAATATCAGCTTCTGCATTTGAAAAGTAAGGCACATGCTGTCCTGATGGCCTAGGGTTATCTTGCATATCATCACCTTTTCTGGGGGAACCCTCATGACTAACTAAGACAGCTCCCTTTCTTCTGTACATCATTCTTCTTGTTACTGGTAACTCTTTAAATAAAGGATTTTGTTGGGATCTTCTCCCCTGCATATAAATTTTACTTTGACCGGTTGGGAGATTACTTCAGAGTCGCCACCTATTACTAGGAACTGTTTTCTTTTGAAAACCAGGGTTCTTTCACAAATAACAATTTTCAAATCACCGTCCCCAGCAGAGTCGCCAATTTCTGTTGACTTTTTCCCAGACTGGATGCTTATTCCCAGATTTCCCTACAAGGTAGCCATCAATGATCAACAGGATCTCTGGGCCAGGGGCCAACAGTGTAGGAGATAGACTCTATATTTTATCTCCTCTTCTTCTTCAGGCTCTGCAAAACCTAGGGGGTATTCCCTACTCAACATCCATGAGGATATGCATACAAAGGCTGGGATGCTGACAGAAAGCAGATAAGTCCTCCTGTAAGTAGAGCAAAACTGAAAGATAAGAGCAAAGGGGCTAGCTTTGGGCCTATTTGCAGTTGTAGACAGAGGACTGAGGATCCTAAAACTAATTCTAATGTCCTAAAGATTGTTTTAGATTTTGATTTTGATTTATAGTTTGGATGCAAAGCTGGACATGGTTGTAACACAAACACAAAGCAAGATTGGTGCCTATCCAGGGCCTGGAGTCAGTAGACATACACCTGTGAATGATCAACATGAACAGCTAAAACTGGATTTCAAGGGGATATATGTGATACCTGCCTTACAGATATCTCCCAATACAGAGTGTTAAGTTATCTCTACTTATGGCATCCCTACTGCAGTATACCCTTCCCAATGTTCAACCTGAAAACAGTTTAATCTACCCCTTGAGCAGAAGTTAAAAGATCAGACATTCAACATAGGAATTCTATGCTCTAGAATCTAAACATTACCCAAATATCCAGATTCAGAAGAATAATACATGCAATACTAGAGACAGAATTAACAAAACACATGCTAAGATAGCATTTCTCATATAAGATTAATCATGAAATCAGTGGGTTCGTGCCAAAACATACAACAAGAGATACATAGACTCACAAGTTTAGCTATACAGAGCAACCAGATCAGCTTGTTTTGAATTACAGAGCCAAAAATCTTCAACTTTCAACAACCAAAAATGAGTAACACTTCCTGCTTATAACAGCCAGGTAGTGTACCATAGCAATTAATTACATGGTTGACCAAAAATCCCGCCAGATACACAGTATTAGAAAAAATGGCACTCAACGCATTACCAGATTGGCGCCCAAACATGAATGCAGCAGGTAGGGGAGGAGACAGGAAGAAACCTTGAGCCCTGTGCCACTGTCCGTTGATGTACACCTTCAATCAGGTACCAGATCCGTCCATACCTCTGCAACCTTCGCCATTAATGGCGCACCAACCCGCGACCTCGGGAAAACGTCAAACTATGCATCGCAACCATTTCCCGCCAAGATACCTCATCGTCATGATATTTCAAATATGCAGGATATCAATTATCCCACATGCACCCTGCGGCGACCTTTTCAACACTTTATATACTAGGCCACGAGCATATATAATGTCGGTGCTTTTGCTCCTGACGACACTAGTATAAGACTTCATCATCATCCTCCAACAGCATGATATCCTGTCGCTTGAAATATCACCCTGACGTCAGCATCATATCGCAATATAACCTGCATGATAATCGCCTTCATCGGCACAACCTGATCCATCGGAGGAAGATCCTCCTGCTTAGCCGATACCAAAAGTCTGGCCGATGAACATCCTGATGACGTCATCGTCATATCCTGCTGATGTCATCAGCATATCTGCCTACTGCGCACCTCCTCATATTCGGATGACGTCATCATCATATCGACATCAGGATGATATTCGGAAGATAACCGGATATTTGGAAATATCATCCTGATGCACTGTAGCTCCACTATAAGATCGGGGTGATAGATGAATATGCTAGATATTTGAAAAGATCACCCCCCACTAGATAATGCACGAAGCCGACAGGCGGATATCTCCTTGATATCAGCATCATCAGGATGATAAAACAATGAACATGAAGTGATACAACAACATCAGGATGATATTGACTAAGATCATCCTGACGTCCAAAAAATGATGGCCACGATAAAAATCGGGTCACACTTAGAACTTTACAGCAACATCATCAGGATGATCTTAACAAAGATCACCCAATGTTAAAATATCACCCCGCGAAAGATCATGCAGGTAGAAAATATGATGACCCTCGCAAGCAACATGGCGATAATTGGAAATATGATCATGATGATGACGACCCTTAAGAAAAAATAGGCCGGGTTGAACAACTTAGAAAAGGACCCCCTCGGAAGATCGGGGTGACATCATCATCATAAAAGGGCAGGGTGATAATTGGAAGATCACCGAATATTTGAAAAATCACCCTCCGCAAGAAAATTAAGGCACATTGTAGCTCATCAGCAGGATCAGGATGATATCCAAACATCACCCGATATTGAAATATGATGATCCTGATGAAAAACAAGTCGACAGAAAACATGAGATGCTGACCACCATCGAAGCAAACATGATGATGATGACTTCCTCCTCGAAGAAAATATGATGCTGCAGCTGAAAAATGCCGAGGAGTTCCAACACTTAGGAAAATGGGCAAGAAGATATAGGCTTCAAATGAAGAAACCCCCTAAACATGAAGAAACAACCTCCAGGTCAAAATGAGTGCTAACACATTCAATGGCTATAAATACAAGAACATAGCAACACATTATGCAAATTTATGTTTAGTTGGCCCTGGGAAAGAAGGTTATAGGTAGGAATCAATCAAATTTAAATTTGGGAATAGCAAGTCCACAACCATGATATTTCCTTGTGACCATGAACTTTTCCTATAACATGAAAGAGACCAAATCTAAGTGGACAATGTGTGTGTATAAGTATAATAAATAAGTGGATAGGGTAAATATATAGAAATACATAAATGTATGGATGGGAGTAAGCGATAAGTGTATAAAAATGTGTAATTGGTAGCTAGGTGGTGTAGGGCAAGGGAGTCAACTTTACACAAAATTATGACATTTGTCAATATGTCAATTTATAAAAGAACTATCCTCAAAATGGTCCCAAAATTTAATGGGAATGACATGGGTATGCAAATTTCACCATTACATTTTGTCCCCTCTTTGAGGTGTACATGAATCCTAGAATAATCATGCATCTCAAAGTATGTAGCACACACAAACATGCATGGAAACTAAATATTTAGACATGAAAGGATGTGAAAGGGGGTACACATAAAGCAATGAACCCTACAAGTTGTCACCATGTAATGTTTACCTTTCATCATTGTAACATAAAAAATTGCATACCCTTGAAAGTTCATGATATATTTTGTTGGGCTTGCTTTAGTGTCCATTCCCTTAGCATGTTTTAGGGATCATTTTATCCTAGCCCTAGCCTTTTCCTTCACTAGACTACCAAATTTCTCTATCATATTTTAATTATTCTCGCTATCCTAGGAACATGTGCTAACTTTTCTCTTATTTCCCTAGGACAATAGCATGATGTGTAGATGTTCGTGTGACACACTAGTATCCTATGAGTTCTAAAAATTTAAAACATTGGTTTCCCACCCATCTACCTATTGTCACCTAATGTAATACTTGGTTGTTAGAAAAATTCCTTTAGCATCTGAATCTTACTCTTCAGTTTCCACACAAGACCTATGCAAAATTAATTTTTGAAATCTATCTCATTCTATTATTCTCTTGGATATGCTTGGCTGCACATACCTGCATTGTTGAAACTTGTTGAAGCTGCATGCTATTGAAATAACACCATTTTAAAAACTCTCTCAAGGATTTACATTGTTGCATAATGGTTGATTCCCCCAAAGAGTTCATTCCTTATTCTTCTAGATCATATTGGTAATATTGTTATTGTTGGTTTTTCCCTCTTCATTTCTCTCTTTCACTTCTTGTTTCCATCACTTAAATTTGTTATTTCAATGCAGTTTTTGATAAATTTCATTATCTAGAATGTTGTTGAGTCTCCTTAATGGTTTGGTGTGCAAATTGGTTAATTTACTGGATTAGAATTGGGACATCTATTAAAATTTCTTTATTCTCCTGTAGTATAGATGACAGTGCAATTACTAGACATCCATGTGATGCATTGGCATCCTAGGCCGATGCTTCCCCGTTTTGGTGCCTATGTTGTTCAGAATGTGACCTAGATAATTTGCAAGTCATACTCCAAAGTGACACATGAATCATCTTCCTTGCTATGGGTGACCTCCTAGTCACTCTCGCTCATGTGGCAAAAGCCTACCGAGTGGAGGTAGGACCGATGGTTGTTCTACTCTCATTCTTAAGGGAGTAGAATGTCACAGATGGTGGTTAGGTTGTGAGATGGATGTGTGTGTTGGTGATTGTTTCTAAGGAGACATTTGATTGTTGATGTTGTAGTGATAATTGTATGACCCAAAGGGTCACTAGTCTTGAGTCTCCTAAGCCTAGCACAAATGTTGTTTTGTTCATTGATGATTCAGAGATGTTCTTTTCTCCTTTATTCATTTTGGATTTCTTATAGTATCAAATGTTCTTGGTTTATGATGTGTTGTTCATGTTCTTATTGTTCTTTTGTTTGTTGAATATTTTGTTAATAAATTGGATGGGGGAAGTTCTCCCCAATCTCATCAAGGATGGATTGTATCCAATCTTCCCTAATGTCTGGGCACAATGAATGCTTGGAAATAGGGGGAAGTGTTGTGTTTCACATTGCTATTTTTGAATGTGTTGAGTTGATTTTACCTTGTGATGGAACCAAGGGTTCCTATTTGTTTCAATATTTGATTCTAACTATGTTTACCTCATGATGAGATTGATGGTTTGTTCTTGTTTCTCTTTAAGTTTTCCTAATTTTTTATGGTTTTTATGAATGTAATCTAGATGTATGTAGAATAATTTTGGTTCCTTTTTCCCAATTTGAATTGTTAGCTAATTATCTACGAATTGAGGTATGGATGCAATCTATATGAGTTTTAAAATTCAAGCTAATCTATGTTTTTGGAGTTTTTGTAGAATGATTTTTTAATCTAATCTAATGAATTGTACTTGTGAATAACTATTAAAGTAAATGTAATCTAGTGAAGGAAAATAAGGCTAATCTAATCAAATCAAATGCAATGCTAATCTATCAAAGCAAATAAACAACCTATCAAGAAAAAGTAAAGCAATGATTTACTTTTCCAAGAGTAAAATGTGAGCTAATTACTACTTTAAAGCATGTAGAAACTGGTATGAAGAAGGCATAAATTCTTGGCTTGAGACCTTAGAAGTCCTTGTGGAAACCCTCTCCTCCTTTGCAGTAGTGGTGTCCTCTTCTTGGCGACAAAAATGAAGATGGAAGCAAAAATAAATAAAATTGAAGCTTTGAATCTTTGATGAAATTAATTGAGCATAAGAATGCTAATGAAGTGAGCTATATTGAAGCTATGATGAAAAAAATTGAGCATAAAAATACTAATGAAGCATTATGGCTTGAGGTATTGAAGCTATGATAAAAGAAATTGAACACAATAATGCTAATGACGGACTATGGCTTGAGCTATTGAAGCTATTGCAAATCAAAAGACACATGGGGTCTTGCATGAGCATAAAAATACTACCTGATCTTCTTTGTGCTCATAGGCTTAGTTAATGAACCTTCAACATTCATTAGAGACTCTACCTTAACTAGATTCACCCTGCCATCCTCAACCATATCTCTAAAAAATGATAATGTAAATTAATGTGGTTGGTCCTGGCATGAAACGTCAAGTTCTTAGCTAGGCAGATCATACTTTGACAATCACAATAAACTCTCACTACCTGTACCTTGTTTTATTTTGATATCTAAACACAATCTCTTAAGCCAAATGGCTTCTTTACAAGTGTGAGTAGCTACCATATACTCAAATTTAGTAGTGGACAAAGCAACCATAGCCTATCTCTTACTCATCCAACTAATTACACCACCAAATAAACTAAACACATAAGCACTGGTGGATCATTTTCTATCAACATCACCTACCCAGTTTGAATCCACATAACCAGGAATATCAAGAGAATGTATGTCTCCTATCAAATTACCATGATAACACAAGGAATACTTTGGGGTGCCATGCAAATATCTAAACACTCTTTTAACTCCATCCCAATGAACTATACCAGTATTAGGCATATATCTAGATAGAACTCCCACTACTTGGGAAATGTCTGCTCTAGTATAGACCATAACATACATCAAACTTTCAACTACACTTTGGTAAGGCACTTTGCTCATGTCTTCCATCTCTGATGAGAATGTTGGACATTTTAAAGTAGATAACTTCATTCGAACAATAAAAGGAACACACAATGGTCCACAATCCTGCATGGTAAATCTTTGTAAAACCAAATTGACATACTTACTCTGGCCAAACCATAGTTTTCTATTCACTCTATGTCTTCTTATTTCTATCCCAATAATGTGTTTAGTTGCACCAAGATCTTTCATTTCAAATTTAGCTACAAGTCGAGACTTTAGTTCTAAAATCATTCATTTCCATTTACCAATAAATAACATATCATCAACATATAATGCAATAAATAGGAAACAATCACCATCATATTTATATTAAAAATAGTGATTTGATTTAGAATGCTCAAATCCCAAAATCAACACATATGTATCAAATTTTTGGTACCACATCCTAGGACTTTGTTTGAGGTCATACAAATATTTTTTTCAATTTACAAACCAAATTACTTTTACATTTCACCATGTAGTGCTCTCGCTATGTCATATAAATATCCTTCTCCAAATCACCATGAAGGAAAGTTGTTTTCACATCCATTTTCTAAACCTCTAGATCATAAGCAACATCAATAGAAAGAAAGAATCTAATGGATGTCATTTTTGCAAAAAGAGAAAGTATCTCACCATAATCAACACCCTCAACCTAAGAGTAACCTTTTGCAACCGGCCATGCTTTACACTTCTCATTACTTCCATATGAACCAAACTTTTTCTTGAACACCCATTTGCAACCAACAGGTTTTCATCTTTCAGGTATTGATACTAGGTCCCATGTATCATTCTTTCTCAAAGCTACCATTTATTCATCCATAGAAATCTTCCAGGACTCTGCATCATTCATACCCAATGCCTCTTCTATAGATCTTGGTTCATCTATGTTAGTATTCAAAGAAAAGATACATCTCCAGTCATCAGGTGAATACCTTTCAGGTGGTTGTCTATGCCTTGTAAACCTTTGAAAAAGCTGATTTGGAGGTTCTTCCTCCTCTTCTAAACAGTTAGAGCTAGATGAGCTCTCATCAACTTCTTATCTATCTAGGGGCCTTGATTCAACTTTCTCAAGCATAGAAGGGAGTTGAATCATATCTTTCTATTCACTTTTCTATGGTTACAATGTAACAAAAGAAGGCTTAGTTTCTCTAAAAATCACTCTTCTATTATATATTACCTTATGTAAAATAGGATTCCAAAGCTTGTATCCTTTCACATCATAACTATACTCGATGAAGATACATTTCATAGCCTTGTTCTCCAACTTTTTTGCTTTTCCTTTGGCACATGTGCATATTCCTTGCAATAAAAAACTCTAAGATGTATCAATGAATGATTTTGCATCAACCATGCCTCCATAGGCATTTTATCAAAAAGAGCTGATGTAGGAGAACTATTAATAAGATAGCAAGTAGTGGCAACAACTTCAACCCAAAACCTTTGTTATAGACTTGCAACACTAAGGATACTTCTATCCTTCTCCATCAGTGTCATATTCATTCTTTTTGCAACTTCATTATGTTGTAGAGAATATAGAGTTGTCTTTTGTCTCTGAATGTCACAATCTTTACAGAATCTATCAAAATCATTAGAAAAAAATTCACTACCATTGTTAGTCTTCAAACATTTTATTTTATTTCTAGTTTTTAGCTCAACCATTGCTTTAGATTGTTTAAATCAACTAAAAACTTTATATTTACTCTTTATAAAATATACCCATGTCCTTCTACTATAATCATCAATAAATGAAACATAATATGTGGATTTTGCAATGGAAGGAATGTTTACAAGACCAAACACATCAGAATGAATAAGATTCAATACACCACCAGATTTATGACAACTCAAGTAAAATTAAACACAATTTTGTTTACCATAAATGCAATACTCACAGAAATTGAAATCAAGATTATAATCAATCAACCCTTCAGCAAGGTTTTTATTTTTCAAGGTCCTTAGACCCTTTTCTCCAATGTGGCCTGATCTTTGGTGCCATAACATAGTCTTCTTTGTAGGTAATTTTGATTCAGAAGAAAGAGCAGCCTTAGGCACCCAAAAGCTGTGACCATCCACTAAAAGTGAAACCCTGTCCTTTTCTAATGAAGTAGTCACATATTTTCTTTTCACATAAGTACTATTACACTCAATAGTGTATGCATCAATCTTATATAATGTGCCAAATCTTACACCTCCATTGATCACCATAGCACCTCTAACCATCTTGTATCTTGTATTAGAAAAGACTACCTGCACACCTACATCTATTAATTAGCTCATAGATAATAAATTTTGTGCTAATCCAAGGATATGGAACACACCATTAATCCTTTTTACTCTACAATTAGGAAATCTGATTTTAACTTTACCATGGCCAACAATATTTAAATGAGAATCATCGCCCAAGTACACCTTACCTCCATAAAATTCTTCATATTCAGAAAACTAATCTCTATTAGGGATCATATGGAAAGATGCACCTGAGTGAATTAACCATGCATCATTACCTACACGAGTGGCCAAAGATGCAATGAATGCATCACCATCTTCCTATTGATCATGATGTTAGTCATAAAAAATATAGAATAAAAGTACACATTAACCTTTATTCATCTTGAAAGATACGATGAATTCAGAGAATTCATGATCCCAAGTCTCCGGTGATTGGGTCTTAATCCTCTGATGTTACTTAAAGGTTGATGTGTGTTGTTGTTTCCATTTTGGGGCCTTACGTAAATCTCATCTGTAAGATAATGTTTCCTGTAATGATGCTGCACAGATAGTTATTCTACACAAGATATACTTCAAATATTGTGTCTATCTTTAAATCTTTGCATGATATTTATCATTTTGACATGCTTTAACCTCAAATATGCTGAATATGATCAATTATCTATGAGATGTTTGCATATTTGTATTGTTTGCTTAAGATTGTCAGTTATTTGCAATTATGATGAAGAAATGCTCTGAAATTGAAAGAAATTTAAAGAAATACTTCAAATTAATGTTGAACCTTTAGTTATTGAGCTACATACACATCAGATACAGTCATGAAGAGAAGAAATCAAACCATATGTTCACCAGAACATTCCACAGCTAGATACAGTCGATGCTAACTTTGAAGGAAAGGAATGAAGACAACACATGTAAGTAGATATGCACTCCAAGGGATGCATCAAATCATAGCATGTATCAAGAATTCATACACTGATTACTCAAGATTTATTATGGATTGTAATCAAAATAGTCTTCTTCTTCATTAAGCATGCAAGAACATATATGTATACAACAACTTTGAAATGAGCCCTGAATATTTCAACAAACAAATTTCAATTAAGTTTCAAATCCTCAAAATGAGGCATCCCTGCACCTTTTATGGAACAAAGTGAGGGAGCGATTACAATTGATCTACGATCAAGATTTATCTATTAAGATCTACAGTTCACATTTCATTGACCAAGTCAACTCTTTCCTCGTCGCACAGGTTGCTAGCTGGCAACCATCTAGGTAACTCATATTTTCCTAAGTACCCGATGCATATGTTCCCTTTATGGTGCATCTTCATCTATTCATCAGATTCTTCATCATCATTTTTATTGTCCTGATCATCACTTTCAGTACTTTTGCTATCACCATCACCGTGATGATTATCTCTTTGAATATGGACCTGCATAGATGTGCTGATGGTTCATATGTTTGTACTATCTTTTCCAATTCTCTGCCATCCTGAGTTCTTGCTTTAGTGATGGCATGTTTATGCACTTGATATTTTCTTCGGAGGGATTCTAATTTACTCCTACTACTGCTGGATGTTTCATTATAATTCTCCACCTTGAACTTTATTCTCATTACTTTATCGAGTACTTCTTCTATCAGGTGGTTGAGAGGGTCTTTAGCTACTAACTAGAAGTTACTATATAGAGATTTAATGGCAAAATCTTCATCCTGATTTTCTATCTTTCCCTCTACTTTTGCTTCTAAGGTCTCCAAGACCTCTGCTTCATAAGACATCATATCATGCAGCTTTATACTGATGTTTCTCAGTTTACTGTTGCATCTCTTCAGCACATCACATTCAAACCTGATGTCTTTACTCCAAATATCAATCAATATGGCTGTGTTATTATTTAGTACTTGATTCTTTATTAAAATTAGATGATCAATCCTATTCATTTCATCCAAAGTGCTTAAGACTTTCTCCAATTGAAATGACCTCCTTTCGATCTCCATCTGTAGTTTATCTACCTTTTTCTTGGAGGTACCTAAAGAATTCCACCTCTTCAAAGAGGCTTTTACCACTTTTTTAGCTCCATCGAGCACAGATGACATCCATTTTAACATTATTACTGGTTCATGTCTCATGAGGTTTAACTTGTTGACTTCCTCTTGAGAAATTGCAATCAATGGGACTGCTCGATCACTTGATGTATCATCAAGGTTAATTAACCCCTTTATATAGGCATGCAACTGAGCAATGTGCTCTTTATGCTGCTTATTCTTCTCTTTCTCTCTCTTCACCCTTTGGGTCAATGAATCAATGATATCTTTACCTTCTTGGCCTTCTTGATCCTCGTTGGCAAATCCTAAATCTACTGTACTAATCTAGAATTCATCCAGAGTGATCTTGCCTTTCTCTTTATCAGCTGTAGGAATAGCTACCTGGGTAGTCCTTCTGCCCATAATAGGATCTCTTCTTATGGCCAATGTTAACCTGGCCTTCCTCTTTGGCTTCATTAGAGTCTCTGAAAACAACGTTGAAACATCGAATTCCTGTATCCCTAATCTAGACTCTGTGCTTATCTCTTTCTCTAGCCATGAAGGAACTTGGTCTCCAGATCCTAGGTGTCCACCATCATCATGATGATCATCTTGATCTCTAGTAATTGTATTGGGTTTTGATGGAGATGATGACTTCCTTATTTCTTCCTCATGATGTTCTTCATGAGGGTGATTCTGGGGTATTTCCTCTTGTTGAGGAACTTCTTTTTCTGGAGGAGCTTCCTTTTGAGGTGGAGGATCTTGCGATGCTTCCACCTGATGGTCATGCACTGCCTCCTTCTGTACCTCATCCACTTTGGTGATTTCCTCATCATGAGGCATATTAGTTTCCATGGATGTTATAGTGTCTACTGTAGGTATACTAACCTGATCTGAAGCTGTAATCTGCTCTGCAGCTATAGTAATTGTTTCTTGAACTTTTAGGGCATGATCAACTGATGTATCCTTTTCTTCTCCTCCCTTGTCTTATACTTCCACTATCTTGGGTTCAATAGGTATTTCCTTTTGTTGTTGCTCACCCATATTCAAAATGTGGATTTCTACTTCTTCCATCCTCACTTCCTCAACATTTTCTTCTTTATCAAGAACACCTGCTTGATTTTCAAGACTTGCATCCTTTCTATATGTAAGATCAACCACTGCAGGCCTGGTTACCTCATCAATCAATGTATCAAGCCCCATCTCTTGGGCTACCTTTTCTAGGCTCTTTTCTTTCTCCTGCTCTACTCACTTCAGTTCTTCTAACACTACCACCTAGACTGATGGTGTACCTTTTGGTGATATGCGAGTGTTAGCAACAAGAGTCTCCATTCGTTGCGAAGCAACATTATCCACCACTTCATCATCTAATAGGTCTATATTCTCATCTAATGAGAAATAACCTCCTTGACTTGTACGAGTGGTTTCCTTCAGTTGTTCTTCAGTTTGTTCAGTCTTAAACTGAACAATGGTATGGAGTGATACATCATGTTGTAATTCCTTTCTAAACACTCCACTACCTGCTCCCCTCAACATTATAGGGTCATGTCTTATTTCACCTCTCATGGATGTTCTAGGTTTCTTAGGTGTGGAGGCCATCACCTGAGGTGCTTTTCTTTTTCTGATGAGGGGCAGTGGGTCTTCTTCTGCAGGCTCTTCATCAAAAGGAACATCCTTTTCCATTTGTGCTTGTGATCCCTGACCCTCCTCATATGTTTCCATAGTTTCAACAGCTGGCCTCTGGATCTTTTTATCCTTTTGCTTATCTTTAGGAGGTAGTGTTGATGATGCTAACACTAGTTCTGATGCTGATGCACCTTCAGCTGTTAAAATGACTCTCTCAATTATCACCCCTTTAGGTTCATTATCAATCTTCTTACCTCTAGGGGGTCTTTTTCTTTGTTGTTGCGGAGGTGGCAACCTTTCTTCCTTAGATTTCCTCTTCTCTACCAGGAAATCATCATATTCCTCATCAGGAATATCTCGTCTCTTCTTCTAATTATCAACAGTAAGGGCTACACCTTCTTCAATGCATTAGCCTGTTCATCGACCCAAGCTTGGGTTAACTGTATGATCTTGCCTGTGAAGTGATCCAATGGAATATCTTCCAGTTGAGTAAGATCAAGCACTGAGATAGTGTCATTATATATCTTTTTCTCTTCATACTCATCCACCATTATCCTGCCATCATCTTTCTTCAATTGTGTTGGCACTGGGATGGAATCAAAAGTCCTGATCTAATTGAGAGTTAGCCTTTGGTATTTTCTTCTTCTAACTTTGGCTTCATCCTCACAATTTGCCCAGAAATCTTCAAGATGTCTTCGATGGATGGGCTTCCCCATGATCTTTTGCATCCTACCATAAGGATCATATGCTCTTGGGAGCAAGAACGGCTGTAATTTCATCATTTCTAGACCAGCTGTGGTCTTCTTCATGTTTTCAGAATCCTAGCATATATACCAGCCCATTGTCACTGGAAACAATACTGGTGGAAGCTTATTGTTTACTTTATATGCATCCAATATTGTAGGTACTTGTCTCATAAACCCCATTAACACTACTGCATCAGTGGGATATCTAGGAAGCATGAGGCGCTGACCTTCAAAACCCTCTATCCTAATGTAGGAGAAAGTAGCATACTGTATAAACCAAGCACCATGCCTGTAAATGACATCCTGAGCATCCATTCTCAGTCTTTTAGCCTTGTCTTCCTCCATTGTCCTGACTAGATGCATAGAAAATGCATCATTCACTAGTTTATAATCATAGAGGTAATTTACTCTTTACAGCTAGGGATAATGATCCCAAATGTAGGCATCATTCATGGTACCTCCAATCTTTCCTATGGTTGTAGGTGCATCAAATGTACCCTTATAGGCACATGAATATACCACATATGAAGTCATGTAAAAAGCACATTCCAGGCCTCCTAGGTTCATGAGTTGATCATGTAGTGCATCACTGATCACTTTTGGCCACAGTGGCTTATTGTCTGTATAAACACACATTAGGATGACCCCATACATCCAATCTTTAAAACTTCCAGCATCAGGCTGGCCTGTCACTCTGCTGAGTAGAGCTATTACATAATGGTATTCCTCATCGAAATCAAACTTATACAGATGCACTGGCAATTTGGTTGCTGTAGTATATGGACTATTTTTCACTCTCCATTGGTACATTCTTTTCCTGGCTGCCTTCTTATTACTTTCATGAATTACTTTCATATTTAGATTCCAACCTCTTCAGGTCCATGCTGGCAAGCTTCTTCCCCAATGGCAAATTGAAAGTGGCAGTAATCCTCTTGATAGACAGATCGGCATAAACGCTACCATGTTTCTCAACTTTTCTGGTCTGTGGGTTGTAACTCCTTGCACATTCAACAACTAACTCTAGAGCTTCTATAGAATAAGGGAAACCTACAGCACTCCACATCCCTGATGCAAAAATGGCGTCCAATAATATGCTGCTATTCTTTCCATTGCTCAACTTATCTGACCATGCCACTAGGTTGGTGTTTCCTTGGTGTGTGTCTGTGATGGCACCATACTTAAACTGTATCCCTTCAAGCTGAGCGAACATGGGTTTAATGAATTCGGCCTCAGACCTGAGCAGTCTCTTGTCCGCCATGATCTCCTGCAATGAACATTACCAGTCTTACCATACCATATCTCTCATGCATACATATAACAACTTTTTCACGGCATGATGCACATTATAGTCATTTACCATTACTTCATTATAACATGCATAATTCATAGCTTCAAACCAGTAGAAATCATACTACCTGGACATGCAGAAATTACAGGAGGATGGTTTCAATTACTTACTTGATTATGCTTATTCTCCTGATTATGCTCATGATTATGTGAAAGGGACTCAAATACCAGTGACGTTCACATGTTTTGTCCTGTTGCAAGCCCTATGCGTCCACAGGTGATTGTATGAGGGTTTGAAAGCACGGAGCTCTTTAAAAATTCATTTTTATCGCAAGGTGAGTGTAAAATGAGCATGTGAATTCATTTTTAACCTCCTCTTTAAGGCAAATTAGGGCAAATTAATTGAAACAACTGATTTTCTTGTAGGAAACTTCCAGATCTAGCTAGGTGTATAAATCGCATTCATAATCAGCTGGAACCAGCTACCACATTTATGGCATTTAATGTCATGGCGAGAAAAGGAGGGGGGTGATATTCTAAATATCGGGTGATATTCAAAATATAACCCTCTATGTGTAATATGATCATCCGCTCTTGAGCGGGAAAGCCCATGTCGAAACATCAGGTGATGTTGAAAATGTCAGGTGATGTTAAAAAGATGATGATCCCTAGACTAAAATGACCTCCTTTCAGAATATCAAGATGACGTCATCAGGATAATGACTTGGTTCATCGTAAGAGCATCATGATGTCATCATCATGTTATGTAGGAAAGGCATTTTGAAAATATACCTCCGCGAGGTAAAAAGGATGATGATGTCATCATTTTGTCCATTTCTTGTCTATCAGGATTGGATGATGTCATCAAGATAATGACTCTAGGGTGATATTTGGTGACAAGATGATATTCGAAAGATAGGGTGATATTATGAATATTGGGTGATATTCATAATATGATCCCCACAAAATATATGATGTTGTTTGAAGGGTAAATACCTCTATCACCTAAAATTGACATCTTGACCTCTGGATAAATGATTTATCAGGTGATAAAATGGGATCAGGGTGATCTTTCATAATATGATTGATGTTAAGAAATATGATCCTCCCCTCAAAATATCAGGTTTGACCAGGACTTTGACTCAGCATAACTCTCGTTCTCTAAGGAATATCAGGGTGATCCAAAAGGCAAACTTGCATGAAATTCTGTGCTCTATCCAAGCATGAGGTTATTGTCACAAAATATTAACTTTAAAAAATTGACCTCATCATGATGACTTACCCAGTCCCCTTTATGCAGGATCATCTGTATTGACTTACTTTTACCAGACCACTAGCAAGCCGAAAACACAAGCAAAGCCAAACAGAAAAGTTGGGTCCTTGTTTTGTCAAGTCAAAATGGGGCATGTTGTGTAACCACACAACAACTTGCCACCAAAGAAAACACCAAAATTCTAATGATTCAAGTGATGTGAACATATTCTTACATAGCATTCTAACTCTTTCTAAGCATAAGCATCATAATCTTTCTGAATGATAAAATGTCCTCATGGTAACAATGCTAACAAAGGATCAGTAGTGTGTAAATGATTAATTATCCTCATCTTGAAAGAAAGTTGAAAACATGAGTAACTGATGTTAAGCTACATGGTTTGGGATCATCCCTCATAGCCAACCTGGATAGAGCCTTGCTGCCAGTAGGCGTCTATAGCCCTGGCAAGGTTATCTATACAATCCCCTAAGTAGAGCCCCACTACCAGCAGGTGTCTATAGGCCTAGTAGAGTTACTTAGATGGACTAATTTTATTATATTTAGGATTTTTTATATTTATACTTCATATATCTGATGTCATCATGTAAGCTCAAAATACAAGGTATGGTCACTTGCTGTTTTAGGTTGGAGATTGCATTGGTAGCAAGGGAGTCCCTTTAGATTTTTCACTTAACACCTATACTTATATTTTCAACAAACCCAAGGCTGTTAGGTGAGTCATTGTGAAGAAATCACTTTGGTTAGGAAAAGGCACCCTGATGAAAAGATATCACAGACCTGATCACGATGACTTTCTCAAAATGAGTCATAACCTATATATAAATGTGTTCTCATCACTTGAATCTTAACAATTTTGTTATTTTCTGGGGTGATGAGCTGCATCATCTTGACTAACCAAAACAAAACTCAATAGGCCAACAAAGCAAAAAACAAAAGCAAAAACACTGTACAAACAACTATACAAATATACATTACAATACACATGACTGACATGAAGCTACTTAGGCTTGGAAATAATGTTTGAGGAACTTTCCATTAACTGGTAATGGAACATCCTCACCTACCAAGTTCTTAAGCCTGAAAGTGTTGTCTCCTAATATTTTAGAAATTTGGAAGGGACCTATCCATAATTTATCAAACTTACGATGGTCTCCTTTCTTCTCATGGGCTTTATCCCACATCAGGACTAAATCAGATATCCTAAAGGCTTTGACTTTGGCTCTTTTATCAAACCAGCATTTGACAACAACCTGATGTTTGGTAAATTGATCAATTGCCTAAATTCTTTTCTCTTCCAGGTGCATCGGCTGAAGCAACCTAATTTCTTGGTTATTGTCTATGCCTAGGTACTCTTGGGCAAACTGCAAGGTAGGAATCTTTAGGTTAACAGGGAGGATGGGATCCGCCCCATAGACTAAATGATAAGGTGAGTTTCCTAATGTAGCCTTGTTTCTGGTTCTATCTACCCATAAGGCATATTTTAGAAGTGTATTCCATTCCCTAGGGTTCTTGTCTACTAACTTATTTATGATATTCAACAAATATTTGTTAGTGAATTCTGCCAATCCATTCCCTTGGGGATAATAATTAGATGAGAACTTTAGTATGATCCCATAATCAAAGGCCCAACTTGACAATTTGGTTGAAGCAAAAGCAGAGCCATTATCACATACCAGAGCATAGGGAACTCCATACCTGGTGACTATATTACTTTCTAGAAATTTGATGAGATCTTTTGTGCTGCAAGTCTTACTACTAGTGGCTTCAGTCCACCTAGTATAGTAGTCAGTAATGGTTAAAACGTATATGTGGCCTAATGATGATGGAGGATTAATCAGTCCTATGAAATCCATGCCCCATTGTGCAAATGGGCACTCTTCCATCACCGGCTGCAGGGGTTAAGCATCATACCTCTCTCTATTGGAAGCTACCTGACATGTATGGCAGCATTTGATATGTTTAGCAGTATCCTTGAAAATTGTGGGCCAGTAGTATCCTGCTCTGAGGATTGCATGTGTGGTGGGCAAGGATGACCCATGTGCTATTCCAAACTTGTCATGTAGCTCTGATAATACTTTATCTGCTTCAGGCCTCTCTAGGCATCTTAGGTATATTCCTTCATAATTTTTCTTGAAAAGTACTCCTTTCATCATGTACTTCTGGGACTTTATTTTCAGGGCTCTTCTTTGTGAAGCCTGCAGTCTAGGAGGACATCTTCCAGTAATCATGATATGCCTGATATCTGAGTACCACTCTCCATTGTCCTTCTCATTAATAACATACTGCTGACTTGTGATATTTGGATCAATTTCTGATATCATTTGGCTTAAAGCTTGTCCTCTCACCAACTTCATGGGTGTGATATCCATGTCATATTCTTGTAGGACTGTGATCCACTTAGCCCTCTTCTCACCTGGCTCACTTTGCATCAATAACATCTTCACTGCTGCGTCAGGTACCACAACAATCACTTTACTTCTCAGGATATAGTGCCTGAATTTCTTCACTGCTCTGACCAAAGCAAGAGCCTGCCTTTCTACATCCATATACCTGAGTTTTGCATCTCTAAATGGACAGCTCATGAATGCTATAGGTTTCTCTTCTTTTTCTTCATTCCTTTGTGTCAGCACTGCTGCAGAGGTATGTCCTAAAGCAAATGAATAGATATAGAAGTCCTTGGTGTAGTCTGGACTAATCAGCACTGGAGCTTTAGATATAGCTTTCTTTATGTCTTCAAAAGATGCTCTAGCTTTTAATGTCCACTCAATCTTTGCATCCTTCTTCAGCATAGCATTTAAAAGTCTAACTATTTCAGCAAAGCTAGTGATGAACTTCCTGACAAAATTTATCTTACCAAAGATTTGAGTTCTTTCTTGCTTCCAGGAATCTGTATTTTCATGATGGAATCCACCCTATCAGGATCAATGATAATTCCATTCTCAGTTATTAAGTGGCCCAGTAACTTTCCTGTTGTCACCCCGAATATGCATTTCTTGGGGTTCAAGGATATCCCATACTGTCCACATTTTTTCAATACATTTCTGAGATCTGCTACATGGTTTTCTCTATTTTTGGAGAATACTGTTAAGTCATCCATGTATATGACTATACACTTTCCTATTAAGCCTTTGAAGGCTATGTTCATTGCGCGCTGGAGTGTTACTCCAACATTTATCAACCCAAATGGCATGCGTCTATAAGCAAAGATTCCCCACTTGGTGGTGAAGGCAGTTTTCAATCTATCAATTTTGTCAACCATTACCTGATTATAACCAGAAAAACCATCCAGGAATGACATCATTTTTGCTCCATTAACAATTTGCAGAACTTCATCTAAGGAGGGTAAAGGATAATTGTCCTTTTCTGATGCTCTATTCAGGTTCCTGAAGTCCTCACATAGCCTGATGTCTCCATTTTTCTTTCTCACTGGGACTAGATTAGCCACCCAGGTGGAGTTCCTCACAGGAAATATGATCCTGGCATTTAACAACTTTTTGACTTCCTCAAAAATAACAGGCTCTAGCAAGGCATTGACTGGCCTTTGCTTCTATCTGAAAGGTTTTGCATCTGGCTTGAGGGGTATAGTGTGAGTTATGACTGATGTGTCATACGTTTTCAACTCATCATAGGTCCAGGCAATGACATGGATGTAATCTTTGAGTGCCTGAGTTATTCCTTCTAACTCTTCTGGTGTGCAGAACTTACCAATCAAGACATTTCTTTTGTCATCATTTTGTCCAATATTCACTTGTGAATATTGCCCTCCATCAGCCTTTGGAAGATCCTTCTACTTCAGCATATTATCCAAATCAAAGGCTCTTTCTAACTCAATCATTCCCTTGGGAATCCTATTGCTAGGCAACTCTAATATTTTCTCTTCTTCCCAAACATGATCTTCCACATTATTCTCATCTATGATCTGAGCATCAAATATATCCCTATTGGAGATGAAATCCAGGATATGCTGATCATTGTCGAATACCTAGAGATTAGTAACATTATCAGGTACTGAAGGCACTGATATCAATTCTACTAAAAACCTCTTTAAACCTGAAATAGACAGTGGTTCTAAGGTACTAGCAGCCTAGGCTAGAGCATTTGCTTTATGGTTTTGTTCTCTGGATATGTGGGTGATATTAAATGCGTCAAAGTCTTCAATCAGATCCCACACCCTGTGTCTGTAGTTAGATAATTTCCTATAATTATAGGAGTAAATCCCTCTCACCTGTCTCACCACTAATTCGAAGTCTCCATAGACATGTAGAATTTTTACTTTCTTCTTAAGGGCAAACAATATCCCATGTATTAGAGCCTCATACTCTGTTACATTGTTAGTACAGGGAAACTGTAGTCTGTAGGCTACTAGGTAGGACTTTCCTGATGGATCAATGAGATCAATTCCTACTCTAGCACCTTGTTTCGACTTGGATCCATCGAATCTAAGGATCCATAGTTTATCTTTAGCAGGAGGCTTAGCTGAGCCTTCCCTCTTCTTTGCAGCTCTGGTAGCTGCACCACCTGATATCCATTTTAACTTAGAAATCCTAGCCCTCTTAGACTTCATGTTTCTTTTCTTCTGGGAGGCTGATTTTTCTGCTTTCTTCTCATCACCAGAAGGATGATCTTCTGAACTAGGCACTATATGCCTCTTTAAAATATGTAAGCACAGTGAACAGGTAGTTTCTGAGTGAGGTGCCTCATGCAATCTACACCATCCTTCAGTCAGTGCATCTTGTGGAAGTCTCTCCTATTCTATCATCTTTTTAATTTCCTCTGATAAAAACTTCTCAAATCTGGTCAAATTACTGCCTCTATCATCATCACATAATTTGTAATTTGACTCCATTAGACAATCACTCCCAGGGGTGATCTTATTATTTCCGTTATCCTTCTTCTCATTGCAGACCAAAATTTCTTCTATCTTCTAGATAAAATCCTCATTCTGATTCACATCTTCTCCTATTCCTGCAGCAGATGAACAAGAGTAAGTATGATCATCTTTACTATATATGGAACTTACCTAAGGATGATGATGATGATGCTTCTCCACATGTTTGTTCGAGCTCCAGCATGTCAATGCATACTCCACAAGTTTTCTCAGAATGTGCTTCATCATGTAATCTGCACAAACCATCAATCAAAATGTCATGAGCCGATATATCTAATAATCGACAGTGTTCTACCTATTTAGACAGGTATATTTCAAAACTTTTGAAATGATCTACTTCTATTTCATCTCCATGATCATGACCAGATCTTAAGATTACAACATTATCGTCTTGAGGATGATCATTAGGATCATGATCATCATGAAAGTCATACATCAGGACCTCCTCTATTCTAACAGTCTAAGGTCTAATATAGTATACTCCAGGTTCAACATTCATGTACATGATCTCATTTGTTTTGTTGTACTCGGTGATCATGTGTTTCATTCTTGGTTCAGCATCTACCCTTATCTGGTTTGGTATACCTTTCCAAGGTAACCACATATGACTGAAGTCAGTAGACATATATCCGTTGAGGGTCTTGGACCAATCTCTACTGAGTAACATACCATACCTATCAGGTATGTCAACTACCCGAATGTCAATATAGTATTGGATCCTAGGGTCTGATACCAATTGCATGTGAATGTGAGTTAACTCCCCTATTACATTCACTTCTATTTTGTCTAGTTGGGTTACCTTCTTCAAAGATTTAGCAGGATGCAGCCCTAGAGCATTACATATGGCTAAAGGCATAACATTCGTGGATTCTCTTGAGTCCACTAGATAGTTGTGCAAGTTTTTACTGAACATTCATATGGTTAGGAGGAACGGAGGTGATTCACTTTTATCTCTATACAAGGTCATGTGAGAAGTCTCTACAGCTTGAACAGTAGCTGGGACTTTAGTTTTAACATTATTATCTCTGACAGCATGATCCTTACCTCCAGACTGGCCTGAAGTATGGCTATCCTCCTTAGGAGTAGGATCATCTAGTGACTTCATAAATGCTCTCTTAATAGTAGGAGTTTTCAGCAACTCTGACAAGGATAGGCTGATTTTGATCTTCTTCATCTCATCTGCCAGGTAGGTGACTAACTTGTCAAACTCATGAGGCACACTCAAAGCCTTTGATGTTGTGTTTGGTGGTGATAAATACTAAGTATTGACTTTGGGAAATCTTGGGTTATTGCTTGCTTTGGGATTAGGAGGGGTATTAAAATTATTCGGGGGTAAAGAAGAGGTCAATGGACTAGTAGGTCTGTTGGCCTTATTTCTCAAGTTATAATTATGCTTACCTTGGTACTGCTGCTGGTAAGTGTGCACCTCTTCTAGCTCATTTGATGGCTCATTATCATCCTCGAAGGGAAAAACAAATTTTGACTCAAAAGCCATGGCTGATTCTTCACATGTCTGGTTATAATGCTGATGAGATGACACAGTCTGCTGATAAGGATGATCAGTATAGCTTTCCAATACTAAAGCTGAATCATATCCACAGGGAACAAGCTCATTCCCTTCCACACGATGTGGATTTCCTGCAGTATTGGATACCTCAGTTTGGAAAATACTTGCAATAATTTGAAATTGGGGACAATCTAGCTCTGCATGAGCATTAGTATTGTGTATCCTACACCAATTAGTGATGGCTGCCTCAGTAGGATTGACTCTGGTGGTTAGTTTACCTTCACCAGGAGGCTGACTATCTAAAGGTGATGATAAGGAACCATTATTTGGCCTGGAGTTCCATACTCTGGGCTGTCTAGGGGGATTGCTATTACCACTGTTATTGTTGTAATTATTGTTGTTATACCCCCTATCAGGATAATTTGGTCTATCATTGTTATAGCCTCTGTTCTGGTTAGGCTGAGAGTAGAAGTTGTGGCTTCTCAAATGAGTGATCTCAATTGTAAGCTTCCTTAGCTGAGCTAATATTTCTTTGATCTCTTCTTTTTCTTCCTGAGCCTTAGCTGCTACATTTTCTATTGAAGGCTTGAAAAATGAGGATCTATTGTTGTTCTGATTATTCTAGTCTATAACCTGAGGTGCTTGGACTTGTCCAAGATACTGCATCATCTGGCCATTTCCATTTGGAGGTGGCATTATAATCAATGGAGGTATCTGCAGAGGTGCTGGCATTACTACTGGAGGCATCATGGCTCCATTATACTATGGCTGGGGAGGATATCCTGGATAACCAAGAAGTGTAGGAAAGGCTATGTTCGGTGTAGGAGCAGGGACTAACTACTGATTGACTTTGATAGCCTCCTGAAAAGCTCCTGTTAATATTGTGATTTCAGGATGAGCTCTCCTGATGAACATTGAAGTTAAAGGATCCAGGGTAGAATAATAAATGCTTCTAGCAGCTGCATCTGCTAAAACATATGGGGTGACTAACTTAGATAGCATTTTCTAGAACCTAGCATTGAAATTGGTAATAGGTTCTCCCTCAAACTGCTTAATTATGGTAAATAGGTGATAGTTCATTGAAGGATCGATAGGTATTTTGAACCTATCAGTGAAAGCTTTCTCTAGGACAGCCCATGATTCGACTGAACTCTGACCAAGACTAATATACCAATTATAAGCCTCTTCCCCTAAGGAAAAAGGAAATAATCTGCATACAACGTCCTGATGTTCTATTCTGGCTCTACAACAGGCTTCCTTAAAAGTTCTTATGTGATCATCCGCATCTTGATATAGATGATATTTTGGACAAAGTTTGTCTAGATTCTTTGGCAAAGGATGATATGCTGTGAAAGTTAAAGGTGACTCTACTGCAAAGAATGACATTGCAACTGGAGGAGGTTGAACTTGAGGTATGACAGGCTGAGGCTGAACCTGAGGTTGTATAGGTGATCCTATAGGTATCTGTAGACCAATAGGAGTCACAGGAGAACGTTCAGATGAAGCTCCTGATGCACTAGACTCTAGAGTGTGGTGGATATCTACAGTTCTAGGTCTGAACCCTCTAACAGGTAGTTCGTCAAAAATTCCAGTGGATCTAGACCTGGTATTTATCCTGTGAGCAAAGATTTCTTGATTTTGAGGAAAATTGGCTGGATGATTGTAAAGATCGGTTGGAATTCACCAGCAAGGAAGGTATTTATGGTTAGAAAATTGTACTGACTGGATATTTGCGAAATATTTGCAGAAATACTACAAATATGAGGTGATGTTTGAAGTTCAAAGATTTAGGCAAATTTACATGAGAGAAGGCTTATTTTTGCAAACTCATGATGATCGGCTGTAAAGCTTGCAATATTTATGATTGATTTCAAAAAATTTACACAGGATTAACATGTATAAGCTTAGAACAACAAATATTTGCATCTAACTTGGAAATTTAGAGGTGTCTAAGCATTACCTTACAATCTTTATTATCACCTGGAGTATTCATGATGATCCTTTAGCTTCAGGCCCTCCTTCTAGTGCCAATTTATGTTGATCATGATGTTAGTCATAAACAAACATAGAATAAAAGTACACATTAACCTTTATTCATCTTGAAAGATATGATGAATTCAGCAAATTCATGATCCCAAGTCTCTGGTGATTAGGTCTTAATCTTCTGACATTACTCAAAGGTTGATGTGTGTTGTTGTTTCCATTTTGGGGCCTTACGTAAATATCATCTGTAAGATAATGTTTCCTGTAATGATGCTACACAAATAGTTATTCTACACAAGATATGCTTCAAATATTGTGTCTATCTTTAAATCTTTGCATGATATTTATCATTTTGACATGCTTTAACCTCAAATATGCTAAATATGTTCAATTATCTACGGGATGTCTGCATATTTGTATTGTTTGCTTAAGATTGTCAATTATTTGCAATTATGATGATGAAATGCTCTAAAATTGAAAAAAATACTTCAAATTAATGTTGAACCTTTAGTTATTGAGCCACATACACATCAGATACAGTCATGAAGAGAAGAAATCAAACCATATGTTCACCAAGACATTCCACAGCTAGATACAGTCAATGCTAACTTCGAAGGAAAGGAATGAAGACAACACATGTAAGTAGATATGCACTCCAAGGGATGCAACAAATCATAGCATGTATCAAGAATTCATACACTGATTACTCAAGATTTATTATAGATTGTAATCAAAACAGTCTTCTTCTTCATTAAGCATGCAAGAACATATATGTATACAACAACTTTGAAATGAGCCCTGAATATTTCAGCAAATAGATTTCAATTAAGTTTCAAATCCTCAAAATGAGGCATCCCTGCACCTTTTATTGAACAAAGTGAGGGAGCAGTTACAATTGATCTATGATCAAGATTTATCTATTAAGATCTATGGTTCACATTTCATTGACCAAGTCAACTCTTTCCTCGTGGCATAGGTTGCTAGCTGGCAACCATCTAGGTAACTCATATTTTCCTAAGTACCCAATGCATATGTTCCCTTTATGGTGCATCTTCATCTATTCATCAGATTCTTCATCATCATTTTTATTGTCCTGATCATCACTTTCAGCGCTTTCACTATCATCATCATCGTGATGATTATCTCTTTGAATATGGACCTGCATAGATGTCCTGATGTTTTCATATGTTTGTACTATCTTTTCCAATTCTCTGCCATCCTGAGTTCTTGCTTTAGTGATGGCATGTTTATGCACTTGATATTTGCTCCGGAGGGATTCTAATTTACTCCTGCTGCTGCTGGATGTTTAATTATAATTCTCCACCTTGACCTTTATTCTCATTACTTTATCCAGTAATTCTTCTATCAGGTGGTTGAGAGGGTCTTCAGCTACTAACTGGAAGTTACTATGTAGAGCTTTAATGGCAAACTCTTCATCCTGATTTTCTATCTTTCCCTTTACTTTTCCTTCTAAGGTCTCCAAGACCTCTGCTTCATAAGACATCATATCATGCAGCTTTATACTAATGTTTCTCAGTTTACTATTGCATCTCTTCAGCACATCACATTCAAACCTGATGTCTTTACTGCATATATCAATCAATATGGCTGTGTTATTATTCAGTACTTGATTCTTTATTAAAATCAGATGATCAATCATATTCATTTCATCCAAAGTGCTTAAGACTTTCTCCAATTGAAATGACCTCCTTCCGGTCTCCATCTGTAGTTTATCTACCTTTTTCCTAGAGGTACCTAAAGAATTCCACCTCTTCAAAGAGGCTTTTACCACTTCTTCAGCTCCATCGATCACAGATGACATCCATTTTAACATTATTACTGATTCATGTCACATGAGGTTTAACTTGTTGACTTCCTCTTGAGAAATTGCAATCAATGGGACTGCTCGATCACTTGATGTATCATCAAGGTTAATTAACCCCTTTATATAGGCATGCAACTGAGCAATGTGCTCTTTATGCTGCTCATTCTTCTCTTTCTCTCTCTTCACCCTTTGGGTCAATGAATCAATGATATCTTTACCTTCTTGGCCTTCTTGATGCTCATTGGCAAATCCAAAATCTACTGTACTAATCTAGAATTCATCCAGAGTGATCTTGCCTTTCTCTTTATCAGCTATAGGAATAGCTACTTGGGCAGTCCTTCTGCCCGTAATAGGATCTCTTCTTATGGCCAACGTCAACCTGGCCTTCCTCTTTGGCTTCATTAGAGTCTCTGAAAACAACGTTGGAACATCAAATTCCTGTATCCCTAATCCAGACTCTGTGCTTATCTCTTTCTCTAGCCATGAAGGAAATTGGTCTCCAGATCCTGGGTGTCCACCATCATCATGATGGTCATCTTGATCTCTAGTAACTGTATCAGGTTTTGATGGAGATGATGACTTCCTTATTTCTTCCTCATGATGTTCTTCATGAGGGTGATTCTGGGGTATTTCCTCTTGTTGAGGAACTTCTTTTTCTGGAGGAGCTTCCTTTTGAGGTGGAGGATCTTGCGATGCTTCCACCTGATGGTCATGCACAGCCTCCTTCTGTACCTCAACCACTTTGGTGATTTCCTCATTATGAGGCATATTAGTTTCCTTGGATGTTATAGTGTCTACTTTAGGTATACTAACCTGATATGAAGCTGTAATCTACTCCGCAGCTGTAGTAATTGCTTCTTAAACTTTTAGGGCATGATCAACTGATGTATCCTTTTCTTCTCCTCCCTTGTCTTATACTTCCACTATCTTGGGTTCAATAGGTATTTCCTTTTGTTGTTGCTCACCCATATTCAAAGTGTGGATTTCTACTTCTGCCATCCTTAATTCCTCAACATTTTCTTCTTTATCAAGAACACCTACTTGATTTTCAGGACTTGCATCCTTTTTGTATGTAAGATCAATCACTGCAGGCTTGGTTACCTGATCAATCAATGTATCAAGCCCCATCTCTTGGGCTACCTTTTCTAGGCTCTTTTCTTTCTCCTGCTCTACTCACTTCAGTTCTTCTAACACTACCACCTGGATTGATGGTGTACCTTTTGGTGTTATGCGAGTGTTAGCAACAAGAGTCTCTATTCGTTGCGAAGCAACATTATCCACCACTTCATCATCTGATAGGTCTACAATCTCATCTAATGAGAAATAACCTCCTTGACTTGTGCGAGTGGTTTCCTTCATTTGTTCTTCAGTTTGTTCAGTCTTAAACTAAACAATGGTACGAAGTGATACATCATGCTGTAATTCCTTTCTAAACACTCCACTACCTGCTCCCCTCAACATTATAGGGTCATGTCTTATTTCACCTCTCATGGATGTTCTTGGTTTCTTAGGTGTGGAGGCCATCACCTGAGGTGCTTTTCTTTTTCTGATGAGGGGCAGTGGGTCTTCTTCTGCAGGCTCTTCATCAAAAGGAACATCCTTTTCCATTTGTGCTTGTGATGCCTCACCCTCCTCATATGTTTCCATAGTTTCAACAGCTGGCCTCTGGATCTTTTTATCCTTTTACTTATCTTTAGGAGGCAGTGCTGATGATGCTGATGCTAGTTCTGATGTTGATGTACCTTCAGCTGTTAAAATGACTCTCTCAATTATCACCCCTTTAGGTTCATTATCAATCTTCTTACCTCTAGGGGGTCTTTTGCTTTGTTGTTGCAAAGGTGGCAACCTTTCTTCCTTAGATTTCCTCTTCTCTACCAGGAAATCATCATATTCCTCATCAGGAATATCTTGTCTCTTCTTCTTATTATCAATAGTAAGGGCTACACCCTTTTCTTCAATGCATTAGCCTGTTCATCGACCCAAGCTTGGGTTAACTGTATGATCCTGCTTGTGAACTAATCCAATGGAATACCTACATAGATGTCATGATGTTTTCATATGTTTGTACTATCTTTTCCAATTCTCTGCCATCCTTAGTTCTTGCTTTAGTGATGGCATGTTTATGCACTTGATATTTTCTCTAGAGGGATTCTAATTTACTCCTGCTGCTGCTGGATGTTTCATTATAATTCTCCACCTTGACCTTTATTCTCATTACTTTATCTAGTAATTCTTCTATCAAGTGGTTGAGAGGGTCTTTAGCTACTAACTGAAAGTTACTATGTAGAGCTTTAATGGCAAACTCTTCATCCTGATTTTCTATCTTTCCCTCTACTTTTCTTTCTAAGGTCTCCAAGACCTCTGCTTCATAAGACATCATATCATGCAACTTTATACTGATGTTTCTCAGTTTACTATTGCATCTCTTCAGCACATCACATTCAAACCTGATGTCTTTACTCTAGATATCAATCAATATGGCTATGTTATTATTCAGTACTTGATTCTTTATTAAAATTAGATGATCAATCCTATTCATTTCATCCAAAGTGCTTAAGACTTTTTCCAATTGAAATGACCTCCTTCCGATCTCCATCTGCAGTTTATCTACCTTTTTCCTGGAGGTACCTAAAGAATTCCACCTCTTCAAAGAGGATTTTACCACTTCTTTAGCTCCATCAAGCGCAGATGACATCCATTTTAACATTATTATTGATTCATGTCACATGAGGTTTAACTTGTTGACTTCCTCTTGAGAAATTACAATCAATGGGACTACTCGATCACTTGATGTATCAATAGGGTTAATTAACCCCTTTATATAGGCATGCAGTTGAGAAATGTGCTCTTTATGCTACTTATTCTTCTCTTTTTCTCTCTTCACCGTTTGGGTCAATGAATCAATGATATCTTTACCTTCTTGGCCTTCTTGATCCTCATTGGCAAATCCCAAATCTACTGTACTAATCTAGAATTCAACCAGAGTGATCTTGCCTTTCTCTTTATCAGCTGTAGGAATAGCTACTTGGGTGGTCCTTCTGCCCATAACAAGATGTCTTCTTATGGCTGACATCAACCTGGCCTTTCTCTTTGGCTTCATTAGAGTCTCTGAAAACAACGTTGAAACATCGAATTCCTATATCTCTAATCCAGACTTTGTGCTTATCTCTTTCTTTGGCCATGAAGGAACTTGGTCTCTGGATCCTGGGTGTCCACCATCATCATGATGATCATCTTGATCTCCAATAACTATATCAGGTTTTAATGGAGATGATGACTTCCTTATTTCTTCCTCATGATGTTCTTCATGAGGGTGATCCTGGGGTATTTCCTCTTGTTGAGGAACTTCTTTTTCTGGAGGAGCTTCCTTTTGAGGTGGAGGATCTTGCGATGCTTCCACCTGATGGTCATGCACTGCCTCCTTCTATACCTCATCCACTTTGGCAATTTCCTTGTCATGAGGCATATTAGTTTCCGTGGATGTTATAGTGTCTACTTTAGGTATACTAATTTGATCTGAAGCTATAATCTGCTTTGTAGTTGTAGTAATTGCTTCTTGAACTTTTAGGGCATGATCAACTAATGTATCCTTTTCTTCTCCTCCCTTGTCTTGTACTTCCACTATCTTGGGTTCAACAGGTATTTCCTTTTGTTGTTGCTCACCCATATTCAAAGTGTGGCTTTCTACTTCTGTCATCCTCACTTCCTCAACATTTTCTTCTTTATCAAGAACACCTGCTTGATTTTCAGGACTTGAATCCTTTCTGTATGTAAGATCAATCACTGCAGTTTTGGTTACCTGATCAATCAATGTATCAAGCCCCATCTCTTGGGCTACCTTTTTTGGGCTCTTTTCTTTCTCCTACTCTACTCACTTCAGTTCTTCTAACACTACCACCTAGACTAATGGTGTACCTTGTGGTGTTATTCAAGTGTTAGCAACAAGAGTCTCCATTTGTTGCGAAGCAACATTATCCACCACTTCATCATCTGATAGGTCTACAGTCTCATCTAATGAGAAATAACCTCCTTGACTTGTGTGAATGGTTTCATTCATTTGTTCTTTAGTTTGTTCAGTCTTAAACTGAACAATGGTAGGGAGTGATACATCATGTTGTAATTCCTTTCTAAACACTCCACTACCTACTCCCCTCAACATTATAGGGTCATGTCTTATCTCACCTCTCATGGATGTTCTAGGTTTCTTAGGGGAGGAGGCCATCACCTGAGGTGCTTTTTTTTTTTTTTCTGATGAGGGGCAGCGGGTCTTCTTCTGTAGGCTCTTTATCAAAAGGAACATCCTTTTCCATTTGTGCTTGTGATGCCTGACCCTCCTCATATTTTTCCATAGTTTCAATAGTTGGCCTCTAGATCTTTTTATCCTTTTGCTTATCTTTAGGAGGCAGTGCTGATGATGCCGATGCACCTTCAGCTGTTAAAATGACTCTCTCAATTATCACCCCTTTAGGTTCATTATCAATCTTCATACCTCTAGGGGGTCTTTTTCTTTGTTTTTGCGGAGGTGGCAACCTTTCTCCCTTAGATTTCCTCTTCTCTACCAGGAAATCATCATATTCCTCATCAAGAATATCTTGTCTCTTCTTCTTATTATCAACAGTAAGGGAAACACCCTTCTTCAATGCATTAGCCTATTCATCAACCCAATCTTGGGTTAACTATATGATCCTACTTGTGAACTGATCCAATGAAATATCTTCTAGTTGAGTAAGATCAGGCACTGAGATAGTGTCATTATATATCTTTTTCTCTTCATACTCATCTGCCATGATCCTGCCATCATCTTTCTTTAATTGTGTTGGCACTGGGATGCAATCAAAAGTCCTGATTTGATTGAGAGTTAGCCTTTGATATTTTCTTCTTCTAACTTCGACTTCATCCTCACAATTTGCCTAGAAATCTTCAAGATGTCTTCGATGGATGGGCTTCCCCATGATCTTCTGCATCCTGCCATAAGGATCATATGATCTTGGCAGTGGGAACGACTGTAATTTCATCATTTCTAGACCAGCTGTGGTCTTCTTCATGTTTTTAGAATCCTAGCATATATACCAGCCCATTGTCACTGGAAACAATACTGGTGGAAGCTTATTGTTTGCTTTATATGCATCCAGTATTGTAGGTACTTGTCTCATAAACTCCATTAACACTATTGCATCAGTGGGATATCTAGGGAGCATGTGGGGCTAACCTTTAAAACCCTCTATCCTAATGTAGGAGAAAGTAGCATACTATATAAACCAGGCACCATGCCTGTAATCGACCTCTTGAGCTTCCATGCTCAGTCTTTTAGTCCTATCTTCCTCCATTGTCCTAACTAGATGCATAGAAAATGCATCATTCACTAGTTTATAATCATGGAGGTAATTTACTCTTTGCAGTTGGGGATAATGATCCCAAATGTGGGCATCATTCATGGTACCACCAATCTTTCCTATGGTTGTAAGTGCATCAAATGTACCCTTATAGGCACATGAATATACGACATATGAAGTCATGTAAAAAGCACATTCCAAGCCTCCTAGGTTCATGAGCTGATCATGCAGGGCATCACTGATCATTTTTTGCCACAGTGGCTTATTGTCTGTATAAACACACATTAGGATGACCCCATACATCCAATCTTTAAAACTTCTAGCATTAGGCTGGCCTGTCACTCTTCTAAGTAGAGCTATTACAAACTGGTATTCTTCATCAAAATCAAACTTATACAGATGCACTGGCAATTTGGCTGTTACAATATATGGACTATTTTTCACTCTCCATTGGTACATTCTTTTCCTAGCTACCTTCTTATTACTTTCATATTTAGTTTCCAACTTCTTCAGGTCCATGCTAGCAAGCTTCTTCCCCAATGGCAAATTGAAAGTGGTAGCAATCCCCTTGATAGACAGATCGGCATAAACCCTACCATGTTTCTCAATTTTTATGGTCTGTGGGTTGTAACTCCTTGCGCATTTAACAGCTAACTCTGGAACTTACATTGAATAAGTGAAACCTGCAGCACTCCACATCCCTGACGCAAAAATGGTGTCCAATAATGTGCTACTATTCTTTCCATCACTCAACTTATCCAACCATGCCACTAGGTTGGTGTTTCCTTGGTGTGTATCTGTGATGGCACCATACTTAAATTGTATCCTTTCAGGCTGAGCAAACATGGGTTTAATGAATTCAGCCTCAGACCTAAGTAGTCTCTTGTCCGCCATGAGCTCCTACAATGAACATTACCAATCTTACCATACCATATCTCTCATGCATACATATAACAACATTTTCACAGCATGATGCACATTATACTCATTTACCATTACTTCATTATAACATGCATAATTCATAGCTTCAAACTAGTAGAAATCATACTACCTGGACATGCAGAAATTATAGGAGGAGGGTTTCAATTACTTATTTGATTATGCTTATTCGCTTGTTTATGCTGATGATTATGTGAAGGGGACTCAAATACTAGTGACATTCACGTGTTTTGTCCTGTTGCAAGCCATATGCATCCATAGGTGATCCTATGAGGGTTTGAAAGCATGGAGCTCTATAAAAATTCATTTTTATCGCAAGATGAGTGTAAAATGAGCCTGTGAATTCACTTTTAACCTCCTCTTTAAGGAAAATTAGGGAAAATTAGGGCAAATTAATTGAAACAACTGATTTTCTTGTATGAAACTTCTGGATCTCGCTAGGTGTATAAATCGCATTCGTAATCGGCGGGAACCAGCTACCGCATTTATGGCATTTAATGTCATGGCAAGAAAAGGAGCGGGGTGATCTCTGAATATTGGGTGATATTTTGAATATCAGCTGATATTCAAAATATAACCCTCTATGTGTAATATGATCATCCGCTCTTGAACAGGAAAGCCCATGTCGAAACATCAGGTGATGTTGAAAATGTCAGGTGATTTTAAAAAGATGATGATCCACAGATTAAAATGACCTCCTTTCAGAATATCAGGATGATGTCATCAGGATAATGACTTGGTTCATCATAAGAGCATCATGATGTCATCATCATGTTATGTAGAAAAGGCATTTTGAAAATATACCTCTGCGAGGTAAAAAGGATGATGATGTCATCATTTTGTCCATTTCTTGTCTGTCAGGATTGGATGATGTCATCAACATAATGACTCTAGGGTGATATTTTGCAACAAGATGATATTCGAAAGATAGGGTGATATTCTGAATATCACGTGATATTCATAATATGACCCCCGCAAAATATATGACATTGTTTGAAGGATAAATACCTCTATCACCTAAAATTGACGTCCGTACCTCCAGATAAATGATTTATCAGGTGATAAAATGGGATCAGGGTGATCTTTTGTAATATGACTGATGTTAAGAAATATGATCCTCCCCTCAGAATATCAATTTTGACCAGGACTTTGACTCACCATAACTCTCATTCTCTAAGGAATATCAGGGTGATCCAAAAGGTAAACCGGCATGAAATTCTGTGCTCTATCCAACCATGAGGTTATTGTCACAAAATATTAACTTAAAAAAATTGACCTCATCATGATGACTTACCCAGTCCCCTTTATGCAGGATCATCTGTATTGACTTACTTTTACCAAACTGCCAGCAAGCCGAAAACACAAGCAAAGCCAAACAAAAAAGTTGGGTCCCTATTTTGTCAAGTCAAAATGGGGCGTGTTGTGTAACCACACAACACTTCCTTCTTGGACTCATAATCAAAATCAAATTTCTTCTTTTTCTTCTTCTTTTCTTCTTTACACTCCTTACGAAAGTGTCCAGGCTTACCGCAATTCTAGCAAATAACTTTAAACCTTCCAAGAGATTTGGATCTCCGCTTGGACTTGGATTTGTCACACTTCTTTCTCTTCTTTCCTTTTTCTTTAGGTCTTCCATGAACATTTAGGGCCTCTTTGGTACTAATTGAGACCTTCCTCCTCATCTGTTTAGAAAGCAAAGAACCCACATCTTCAACTTTCAAGACAACATAAGTACTCCCAATATCCATAAGAAGAGAATCTCACAAATCAGGCAAAGGACAAAGGTGGATTTTTTATCTGTCATACTCATCCATTTTTACACCAACTGATGCCCATTGAGCCACCAACAAATTGAATGCCTCTAGGTGGTCTGCAATTTTTCCACCCTCTTCCATTCTCAAGGAATACAATTTCTTTCTCAAGAAAATCATGTTCACTAAAGATTTGGCTTGATTTATCTCACCAAGTTTCTTCCATAGTTTCTTTGTAGAGGATTCATCATGGACATTGATTCAAATGGAGTCTAAGGTACAATCTAAGTAGACCCTTGGCTTTACTATCCATAACATCATATTGAGTAGCAAAAGTAGCATTTGTATGCCTTGAAACATTCTCATCAATAGCATCCCATAGACCTCAATCAATTAGTGGATGTTCCATCTTCTGCTTCCACATCTCAAAATTGTTACCAGAAAATTTCTCTACCTCTATTCTCCCTTATATGCTTGCCATCTTAAATTTTTTGCAATAAGATAACAAAGTATCTTCTACACAAGCTCCCATTCAAAACTGGATCAGTTAAAAAAAAAACCAACAACCCACATCTAAAACCAAAGGTGATCAAACTCTGATACTAATTGTAAGGAAGCTAAGGTAGTGGAACAACTTCCTACACTAATCTCGAGAAGAGGGTTATGAAAAAAAATTTAGATCTTTTAGAATAGTTACAAAAATTATACAAAAATAAACATAAATAGCAATCATACCACAACACAGTAATTATGTGGGGAAACTCTTTCAGGAGAAAAACCCCACACTGCAAAAGCTGCCCAATAAATTATTCATAAATTAATAGAATTAAAATATAATTGTAGAGCAATATTTCATAGGAGTATCACCAACTAGAGATCTAGAGGCAACTCAACATCTATAAGACTCTCACACACAACCTCCATCTCAAGCACCTGATATATAGGAGATACAATACATGAAACTGTGAAATGGTAATTACAAAACTATGAGCTAAAACCACCCAAAAAAGGGGCACCGAAATTATCTCCAATCAAAGATGCCCTATGATGTGTCAAAAAACACACCAACAAATGTAACTCCCCCTTACAGTTCTTTTTTGTGTTTGACCCATTTTTACACTTTCCAATATGGGAGACCCAATCTCTGAGGACCATAACTTTTGATTTGAGAGGCCAATTGATGAATCATTTAATGTGTTGGAAAGATCATGAAGAGATCTATAGTCTAGGTCTCTGGGAAGCAATTATGAACAATGAGAAAATTTTATTTTTTCCAAAATCCAACCCAATAGCCCAGAAATTGTGTTTTTATGTTTTTATAACTAAAAATTTGAACCTTTTATAATTGCAAGGTTGAGACACCTTTCCTAACATTATACAAAGTGTGCAAGGAATTGTAGGAGAGGAAGTACACAAAAGGTAAATGTAATCTAAGGAGATATAAGTAAGTACATAATCATGTAAAGTAGTAACTATCATAAATGTATCATGTGAAAAAAAGTAAGACATATTAAATGATAAGTGTGAAAATCATATGGACTAGAGATACATCAAGGAATATATATTTTCCCCTAGTATGAACAATTGAGAAAACTAAGATAGCACTAAAGGGAAGATAAGTATTGTGTAAGTGAGGAAAGACATGTGCCCTCAATGTGGCTCTGTTGGATCTAGGGCATACAACTAAGAGGGGGGGGGTGAATCAGTTGTATAAAACTTCTTGTTCTTTCAAACACTTGATTCTTGTTGTTAGTTAGCAGCATATCAATTAATCATCCATGAAAGCATAATACATAAACACAAGAGCAGATAAGCATCAACACATTGAACACAAGATTTTAACGTGGAAAACCCGGTTAAGGGAAAAACCACGGGGTGATTAACCCAAGAGTTATTCTCTGTTAGAAGAATAAAGAAAAATGAATGGCACATGCCAATTAGGGCTCACTGCCCGAGCACACTGCTCACAAAGAGGCCCACTGCCTACAAGGAGACACACTGTCTACAAAGTGATAAAAATCACAGTCTTGAACTAGAGAATGACATCTCTACCATGTTCGGATCAGTTCCAATTAAGCCCAAAAACCTCTGTTCTGCCTTTCGCACTTCTCTTTGCTATACCACACTCATCCACACACACCACACCACGAAATGAACTCACAGACCGTTATTTATACAAGACATCGACTTAGGATCAAACATCTAAGTCGGCAAACAATCATAAGAGTATCCGCAAGATGAATAACACATCCGGTCGGCCACCACAAGAACATTCGTAGGATGAACAACTCATCCGGTCGGCTAAACAGGGCAAGAACTTCATCCGGAAGAATAACTTCAATTCCGGGCTCTACTATCAATGCAGATCAACAACACAACCTCAACACGATCCAGAAAACTTCACAAGCTTGCCTGAATGTCCGGATACATCCGCACTTCCTTTACTTGCTGGAATCTCTTGTCTTCCTCATCCGGAACTTCAAGAACACAGTCTGTCGCCACTGTCATAATGCAAGAGGTACTTCCGGACCTCCAAATCATACACAACTTGAGATGGCACATCACAAGGACATCCCAAATACTCTTTCCAATCCACAGATTAGGATTGTACAATTCCGGACCTCACCGGACCTTTCTGTGATCCTCTGTCACCTCTAAGCACTTGCCGGAACCGGTTCCACACAGACAGCCATAACTTCTTCAGGTCTTCATGCGGACCTCTAAAAACTTGACTGAAGCATCTCAAGACTCATATCTGCAAACCCTTTAATCCGCATCCTCCGGTTCTCAACCTATCCAATATATTTGCCTTCTTCTCATCACTGTTCTTCACTGTTCCTGACTGAGGGTAATTTTCTCAATATCCTCAACACACAACTCATCCAATCCTTCTTGTTAATGTAATATGAGTATGTTGACATCAATGACAACACTGGTTCACCTCATACTTGCAACAATCTCCCCCTTTGTCATTGATGGCAACATATGATGTGAAAAACCATCAAGACAAGAACTTCTCCTTTCTGTCACAGCTCCCCCTATCAACAACAACTTTTTACATGTCTTCTCTCCCCCTTTGATCATTAACCACTTGTTTTTCACATGTCTTCTCTCCCCCTTTGACATCAATGGCAAAGGGCTCATACTTGCAATTCTAATACATCAGAATCATACCAGCTGCTCCCCCTTAGTAGCAGCTCCCCATCATCAATCCAGATCACAAGATATGACTGTGATATCCACCGGACTGATGCACATCAGTGCATCTTAGTTCATCACCGGAGGGGCCATGACCCCTAACTTCTCCCGGAGATATTCAAAAGAGTCCTTGGGAAGAGGTTTTGTAAAGATATCTGCAATCTGATCCTTGGAGGGAACATACTCCAATCTGACTTCTTCCTTGTTTACTTGTTCTCTCAAAAAGTGAAATTTGATAGATATGTGCTTAGTCTTAGAATGCAATACCGGATTCTTAGAAATATTAATTGCACTTGAATTATCACAGAAAATTGTGATAGGCTCCTCATATTCAACTTTGATGTCTCTTAGCATCTGCTTCATCCATAAGATTTGAGTGCAACTACCTGCTGCTGCAATGTATTCTGCTTCAGTTGTAGACAGAGATATTGCATCTTGTTTCTTGCTTAGCCAAGAAACCAATCTCTTCCCCAAAAAGAATGCTCCACCACTAGTGCTCTTCCGGTCATCCACATCTCCTGCCCAATCTGCATCTGTGTAAGCATGAAGAGAGAAATCCGGATCTCTAGGGTACCATAGACCATACTCAACTGTTCCTTTCAAGTACCTAAAAATTCTTTTGATTGCCATAACATGAGATTCTCTAGGATCAGCCTGGAATCTTGCCACAAGACCAACAGCCTGCATTATATCTAGTCTAGTTTAAGTGAGATACAACAATCCACCAATCATTGATCTATACTTTGTCTGATCTGCCTTTGGAGAATCATCATCTTTGCTTAACTTACATCCGGTTGCCATAGGAGTGTTCATAGGCTTTGAGTCTTCCATACCAAATTTCCTTAACAATTCTTTCACATATTTGGTCTGAGAAATGAAGATCCCTTCTTTTGTTTGAGTAATTTGCAGACCCAAGAAGAAATTCATTTCACCAAGCATAGACATTTCAAACTCACTTTTCATCTGATTTGCAAAAGTTTTGCACATACTATCTCTTCCTCCAAAAATGATATCATCCACAAACACTTCAACAATCAAAATGTTTTCATGATCAATTTTGAAATATAAGTTACTGTCAGCAGTACCTTTGTTGAATCCAATCTGCACAAGATGCTTATCCAACCTTTCATACCATGCTCTTGGGGCTTGCTTCAATCCATACAAAGCTTTCTTCAACTTGCAGACCATATCATCATTATCAGACAATTGAAATCCATCCGCTTGTTCAATGTAGACTTCTTCTTCCAGATCACCATTTAGGAAGGCAGACTTGACATCCATCTGATATACCTTGAAGTCTTTGAAGGCAGCAAATGCAAGAAGTAATCTGACTGCTTCAATTCTTGCCACCGGAGCAAAAGTCTCTTCAAAGTCAATTCCTTCTATTTGAGAGTAGCCTTTGCAGACCAATCTAGCTTTGTTTCTGATTACTTCACCAGCTTCATTTAGTTTGTTCCGGAAGACCCACTTGGTTCCAATTACATTCCTGTCTCTAGGTCTGGGAACAAGATCCCAAGTATGATTTTTCTCAATTTGCATCAATTCATCTTCCATTGCTTTGGTCCAGTTTTCATCATTGCAGGCTTCATTTATTGTTTTAGGTTCAATCTTTGAAATCAGACAACATTCATCCTGATTTTGAGCAACATTCCTTCTAGTTTGTACACCTTTGCTTCTGTCACCTATTATCTGATCTTCAGAGTGGTTCAGTCTTACATACCTTGGAATTTTGGGAGTATCCTGCACTGCTGCTTCTTGATCAGGCTCATTCAAACCTATCTCTTCTTCCTGATTTACCGGATCAGGCTAACTCTGTCTCACCGGAGAGGATTGAGGTCCTTGAACACTGTCTTGGTCATCTTCATCAAACTCATAAAATCTTGAAGGCTTCTCAATTCCTTCATCAACTTTCACATTGGTGCTTTCTATCATCTTCCTCAATCTCTTATTGTAACACCGGTATGCTTTGCTTTGAGTGGAGTAACCCAAGAAAATTCCTTCATCACTTCTAGCATCAAACTTTCCTAGATCTTCATCTCTTTTAATATAACACTTGCTACCAAATACTCTGAAATATTTCACAGTAGGAGTGATGCCAAACCAGAGTTCATAGGGGGTCTTACCGGTGTTGTTTCTGATTTGAACTCGATTGAGAGTGTAGACTGCAGTGCTGATAGCTTCCTTCCAAAACATTTGAGGAACATTTGCTTCCAACATCATTGTCCTGGCAGCTTCCTGAATGGTCCGGTTCTTTCTCTCAACCACTCCATTCTGCTGTGGAGTCCTAGGAGTAGACAACTGTCTCCTTATACCCTGCTTCTCACAAAAATCAATGAACTCACCAGATGTAAATTCACCACCTCTATCAGACCTTAGACACTTTAGTTTCAATCCGGTTTGATTCTCTACCATAGCTTTGAAGATCTTGAACTTCTCAAATGCTTCTGATTTTTCTTTTAGAAAGGTAACCCACATCATCCGGGAATGATCATCAATTAACAACATGAAATATCTATCACCTTGTAGACTCTTGATTCTTGTCGGACCACAGAGATCAGTATGTACTAATTCCAACAATCCGGTAGAAGACTGATCTTTGCTTTTGAAAGAGACTCTGCTTTGTTTACCTAGCTGACATTCTTTGCACAAACTATTTGTAGGTTTCATCAATTTTGGAAGATCTCTTACGGCCTGAGTATTGCTTATCTTGATGATGTTATCAAAATTTACATGGCACATTCTTCTATGCCATAACCAACTCTGATCAATTTGAGCAAACAAACAACTTTTATTTGAACCAACCAGATGAAAGATATTACCTTTTGTTTGAGTACCAGATGCAATCTCAGTTCCGGAGCTTGTAAAGATTCTGCATTTTCCATTTTTGAACCGGAGATCATAGCCTTTGTCCACTAACTGACCAAAACTAAGAAGATTGTGCTTCAATCCTTCAACATATAGTACGTTACCTATTTTGCTCTTTCCATCGAAGGAAATAGTTCCCCTGCCTCTGATTCTGCCAGCAGAATTGTCACCAAACTTTACCATTCCTCCTTCATACCTTTCCAAATTCAAGAACTTATTCTTGTCACCAGTCATATGGTGAGAACATCCACTGTCAATAACCCAATCATCCTTTTCTTCCACTTGAGCAGCCAAAGCTTTTTCAACAACTTTGTGATTGACAGATTCAGAGAGTATTGAATCTTCTTCCTTGATGGCAATAAACACCCACTCATTTCCAGATTTGCTTCCTAGTTCTGATTCATCATCTGTTACTCCTTCATTGTCATCTTCTTCGTGAACATAATAGCAATTCTTTTGAAACCTTTGTCTGTTAGTATTAGACCTTGCAGATCTTTCCGGATATCTTGAAGCAAAATGACCAATCTTATTGCAGTTGAAACACTTAAAGGGTAGTTTTCCTTCATACTTACCGGATCCTCTTGGCAGTCTCTTTGCAATGAGGGCTTCAAGTTGAGCTGTTTCTGCTTCTTCTTCTTCCATGTCTCTTCTTGCTTGATCATACCATGACATTTTCCTTGATGAGTTTTCTCTCGGATCAAATCTCTGTTTGCCTTTCACATAGGCACTGGCTTTGAAAGCAGATTCAGTCTTGGGAGGATCATCTCCAAACTCGGTCATTTCAAATGCAGCTAGTTTGCCAGCCAGTTGTTCTCTTGTGACAGTTGTGTGGGCTCTAAATTCATCAATGGCAGCAACCTTGATTTTGTAGGCAGCAGGAAGGGATCTTAGGATTTTGCAGACAATCTCATTTTCATCTAAAGTTCCACCAGCATTTATGATTCCACATACCAGCTCATTCACTCTTGGCATAAAGGTAGTGATGTTTTCATCATCTCTCATTTTCAATCTTTCAAATTTCCCTTTCAGACTTTGCAACCTTGCACTTTTGACAAACTCATCTCCTTCATACAGAAGTTCCAGTTTAGTCAGGATCTCATATGCAGTTGGTAGGTCAATAACATTCGAGAGATCTGAGTCATTCAATGCGCTTAGAAGAGCTTCCTTGGTCCGCAGATTGTTTTTAGCTTCTGTGATTTCATTCAGAGTTGTCGGACCACCTTGTGGAGGTACATATGGTTTAGAAACCATAGCCAAGTATGCTTTTCCCATACATTCCAAGTGACACTTCATGCGACCTTTCCAGAGAGTGAAGTTGGTTCCATCGAACTTCAGACTATCCTTCTTGTATGATGACATCCTGGATCTCCTCAAGCGGTTAAGCTCCTATCAGAGGAACTTGGCTCTGATACCAATTATTGGATCTAGGGCATACAACTGAGAGGGGGGGGTGAATCAGTTGTATAAAACTTCTTGTTCTTTCAAACACTTGATTCTTGTTGTTAGTTAGCAGCATATCAATTAATCATCCATGAAAGCATAATACATAAACACAAGAGCAGATAAGCATCAACACATTGAACAACAAGATTTTAACGTGGAAAACCTGGTTAAGGGAAAAACCACAGGGTGATTAACCCAAGAGTTATTCTCTGTTAGAAGAATAAAGAAAAATGAATGGCACATGCCAATTAGGGCTCACTGCCCGAGCACACTGCTCACAAAGAGGCCCACTGCCTACAAGGAGACACACTGTCTACAAAGTGATAAAAATCACAGTCTTGAACTGGAGAATGACATCTCTACCATGTCTGGATCAGTTCCAATTAAGCCCAAAACCTCTGTTCTGCCTTTCGCACTTCTCTTTGCTATACCACACTCATCCACACACACCACACCACGAAATGAACTCACAGACCGTTATTTATACAAGACATCGACTTAGGATCAAACATCTAAGTCAGCAAACAATCATAAGAGTATCCGCAAGATGAATAACACATCCGGTCGGCCACCACAAGAACATTCGCAGGATGAACAACTCATCCGGTCGGCTAAACAGGGCAAGAACTTCATCCGGAAGAATAACTTCAATTTCGGGCTCTACTATCAATGCGGATCAACAACACAACCTCAACACGATCCAGAAAACTTCACAAGCCTGCCTGAATGTCCGGATACATCCACACTTCCTTTACTTGCTGGAATCTCTTGTCTTCCTCATCCGGAACTTCAAGAACACAGTCTGTCGCCACTGTCATAATGCAAGAGGTACTTCCGGACCTCCAAATCATACACAACTCGAGATGGCACATCACAAGGACATCCCAAATACTCTTTCCAATCCACAGATTAGGATTGTACAATTCCAGACCTCACCGGACCTTTCTGTGATCCTCTGTCACCTCTAAGCACTTGCCAGAACCGGTTCCACACAGACAGCCATAACTTCTTCAGGTCTTCATGCGGACCTCTGAAAACTTGACTGAAGCATCTCAAGACTCATATCTGCAAACCCTTTAATCCGCATCCTCCGATTCTCAACCTATCTAATATATTTGCCTTCTTCTCATCACTATTCTTCACTGTTCCTGACTGAGGGTAATTTATTTATTAATTAGATAGTGCTTCTGGATTAATCTGTGGATTAATCTAAGGGTAATTTTCTCAATATCCTCAACACACAGCTCATCCAATCCTTCTTGTCAATGTAATATGAGTATGTTGACATCAATGACAACACTGGTTCACCTCATACTTGCAACAGGCTCTACACACATGGAAAAACATGCAAGAACACAATGGTATAGGTAAGACATTACATCCCCAGTGATATGATAGCTCTAGAAGTGTGATAAGTAAATGAAAGCACAATATAGAATGGGGAAGACACAATGTCTCCCAATCTAGTAGGATAGTTTTAAAACCATGTCATGGAAATGAAAGGACACATAATATAACTATAAGATATAAGAAATAAGAATAGGAGTGTTAGAAAGAAAGCAACACTACTTTAATGGAAAACTTATTCAATATAAATTTCTGCAATCTTTAACTGTTTGTTATTAATGGAGATTGTAACATAGAAACAAAACTATGCTTCATAGAAATGCAAAATCAGAAAATTGAACACATGACACAATGTTTAACGTGGAGAAAACCCTTTCATGTAAAAAACTCCACATAGGAAAGAGGCCTAATGTTTGTATTAATTTGAAAATGATTTACAATACAATAACACCACCAATCTCTCCTTTAGTCTTCAATCTGACAACATTCCGACATCACTTGAGTACCTAAAATCTGTACTGCAGCAGCAAATACATGGAAAATACTTATAGAAATGTTTTCCAACTCATCCCAGGTGCTCACCTTCTCTCTCCTCCAAATATATCACATGTAAGCATCAAAATGGCACCTACAAGCAACCTCCAAGTGTCAAAAGTTGACCCATTCAAAGTTGGGCACCCATATCCAAGGATGGCATCTTACAACATATCATGACGTGTTATAACCATCATAGATACCTCCAACATGTATCCTTTCCAAGATAGGCACCTGGGGCTAAATATGACAAATATACAACTAACATATCCGTCATATGCATCATAGAATGACAGAATCTTATGACAGCTTGCAGCTGTCATAGATTTACTTACCAAACATTATGATAGTTGTCATACATTCCAAATATAGTAGATTCCTCAAGGAAAAATTCCTACCCTCATTTACTTTGAGTTTTTACATTTGCCAACAGTAAAAGTCACTCCGTAATTACCTCCGGTTACTCTAAAATTACCCCTGCCAATGAAACTAGTACATCTCCTCATGGATAATTACAAATTACACATAATAATTGGAATAAATACAATATTAGGATTTATAAGGTTAATGGAACCATATCTAAACAAGGAGCATAGGATCAAACTAAGCATAAGATATTGGCATGATAGGATTCATAATTATCAAATGTAGGCTAAGAAACATAAGCACAAAAAGGATCATATGGATCATAGAATCATATATAGATAAGTAGGATAAGAAAATAAAAATCAAGCATAAGGATGAATAAGGTAAAGTACAAAACAATAGGGAAATGATCAACCAAAGTGGTAAACATGAGAAAACAAAAGTAAGGCAAGGCCTACAAGGACATAGTAATAGGTAAGGAAGATGTTTACAAGCATAGGAAAAAACGTGTCAATTGATAAAGAAAGAAGAATTCCCTTAAGTGGGGGAAGGAAAATATTAAAGTGATATAGAAGGTGAAATGAGAATTGAAAACACAACAAACAAGGTATAATAGAAAAGGTCAAAGGGCAAAATACAAAGGGAAAACTAGAAATATAGGTATATAGATGTAGAATCTTTAGTGCTGCTCATTAATCATTGAACAAATATAGGAGGATCATCATCATCCTCCTCATTCTAAAATGTATCAACATAATGTTCTTCATCGATTCTTACATTTTCTTCTTTATGATTTGCTTCTTATATCATATGTGTCTCTTTTTTATAAAAATATCCTTGTGATTGAGCATATCACATTTACCACCCCTAAGGGGAACCATTTCATGCCACAACATTGGGTGAAGTATTACTATATCATTTTCCATATATGAAGAATTCCTTACCCTTCTATCTTTTTTACTTTGTCATTTTTAATAGACAGTTAAAGCAAACTTGTTATTTGTGCTTATTCAACTCAAATGTAATAGAAACTACTCATTGTGTATCTTTTCACTATTTTGTAGGTTGTTATGGAACACTTGTGCCAAAGAGATGAATACAAGAAGAGTTCAAGATTGGTCCATTACTTTATATAGACCCCATATTATTTTGTGTTTGAATATTTACTTTTCTTGTTATTTGAGAGGGTCCATGTACTATAAAATTTTTGTTCACGTTGGATCCACATGAACTTCAAAATAGGGACAAAATGTAGTGGTGAAAAATGCATACCCATGCCAATTCACATTTAGTTTCGGGGCCATTTTGATGAAATGATTTTATATAATTATATATGAACAAGTGGCACACTCTTGTCCTATGTTTATCTCATTCCCCAATCCCTATCCATTACCATTTATTCCCACACTGACACATCCCCATAAATTTAACCTTATTCTAGCCTCATTTGCACTTAATTCCACACATTGACTTTATTATTAGCCCAAACTTACCTGCAACGATTCTTGATCCCAAAATTTATATTTCCCTATCCTAGGTCAATCCCACGACACTTAGGTTCAATCCTAAGTGTCTCGAGATTAACAAAAAAATTTAAATCTTAAAATTCAATTCTCAAGCTCTCACCCTTTCCTACTAGTCATTTGGAGTTGAATCTATATATGTTTGTGTGACATGTTGTTATGGTTTGATATTTAAAGGCATTCATTTGTGTAAATAAAAGTAAGTAATAATCATCTAATTATCAAGGGATAGTCATAGGAACATTTAGATTTAGAGCTTAAAAGGGATTTATTGCATCAAAAATCTATATATATGTCATTTTCACACTTATGTATTTTGTCTTCAAATATTTGCCTAAGGCTATAAAGCTAGTCCATATTGTGGGTTGACCTAGGAGAACTTGAACTTAGTTAACCAACTTCTCCAAAGCTATTTTTTAAATGTCATTTTCCTTACACATATTTAAATATTAGAGATTACATTGAATTATGTTGTAGAAGTTTGTTGTTTGTCATATCAAATTTGCACATTAGAAGCAAGATCTATGCTACTTGAGATCGACCTTAAACTACTTGAGATTAACCCATAGGGAAATTCTGATTCTATATTGATTTCAACGTAACAATCTTATTAGAAACCTTATTTTGAACATCAAAAAATTAATTTTGTACATCTTCAATTGTCATATTCTATCGTCAAATAAAGAGCTAAGTACACCTTTCCTTTTTATTTAATGTGAATTTCCAACTACTTATTTCAATTTATGTTAATTTGTGCTTAACTATATACATTTATTTAATTACCTTAGATTTATGTATAAAGATCTTGTTCCCTTGCAACACTATCATTAAAACATATTTTAAAAAGTTTGTCACTCAACTCATTATAGTCATGATGGCAAAGCACATTTATTGTTTTGTTGTACACCAAACATGGAACCATGTATTCCATGAGCAATATTTGATTAAAACTAGTCAAAGGTTGGAGAAGTAGATATTTGATAAGAGACATGGTGGATGAAGAGGTATAGTGGTGGTGGGGTCTACACTCACATCTTAACCCATCACCTTTTGCCAAGGACAAACCAAAATTATATTTTGATTTCAATGCATGGAGTGCACTACAAGCAATTACAATTCATTTCATGATGAGGTGGATCATATATTGTACACTTAATTCCATGCAATTTTATTCCCACACTATATAATAATTTGCAATTTGGCCTATTGCCTAAGTATTTAAAATATCTCTTGGTGAGCACACACATGTAGGACATGTCACTAGTTTTATTTTAATTTTTTTAACATTGAGTTTTGGGATGGGATTTACATGAAATTTTGTAGATGTACGCAAATCAAATAATTGTTTTGGTTTATTAATCCAAACTGGATAATAGATAAACTTTATAGATTAATTTAGTTTAATTAAATAAATGTAATCAATTAATTATAAATTAGTTTAGATTAAATAATGATTATTAGAATTGATAATTTTATAATATGTAACAATTATTTAGGATGTAGATGTAATAAATGAGGGAACTTAGCTTTACAATTAGAGAATAAATGATATAAATGCATATTTTGAAATACATAATATTTTAAGATTTGAAATAGATGATGGTAGTTTGGTACTTGCTTAAAAGATCTACTTTTTATTTATTTTATGTAGGAACAAGTATCAAGATCAGGGACAAGTCCATAATAATGGATCTATCTTATACTTTCAGGATTGCACTGTGAAATTTGAAAACTTTTGTTCTTCACTTTGCCTAATTAACCTTAGTTTCTTTTTCTACTTCTTTTATCTAAAAATAAGCAATATTTATTAATTCCTTGGTACAATTATTATTGTATCGATAAGGGGCATGTTCTCCTAGACAAACACATTGAAATACGTGTAAAAGATTGAAAACATCACTCTTCAAACATGCATATGCTCCTAGAATACTTGTGCAAATTTAGATTCCTTTTAGTGCACCAATTGAAATGTTTTAATGCAAATAATTCTTTAATTCTTTTATTGTAAAATGAATACATTCAATGGCTATAAATACATGAACATAGCAACATATTGTGCAAATTTATGTTTAGTTGGCCTAGGGAAAGAAGGTTATAGGTGTTGGCAAGAGACACTACAAGGCATGTCATGTGTTGTCATTGATGGCAACTAAGTCCATTCCACACATCCGTAGTGCAGTATCAGATCATACTGAAAGTCAGTTCCAAGATTTGTCATGTCCAGATAGATAGGAATAGGGTATATGGCAAAGCTTAATATTTTGGTTAGCGGATCTCTCTAATTAATCATTGTGTGTTGCGAATCTTAGGAAGTGTAGAGGAATGTCAGGGCAATCTAAATCCAAGATTTCATTCTCCGGTGACAAAGGGATTAAAATTTATGAGCATCTGTGTACTAGGTCCTAATATGACAGAACAGTTCAGTAAAGAATAGGCTGACTTGTGTTACATCCTTGTGCGGATCTAGTAGAAGTGTTTTGGTTAGTTGCATATGGGATATAATGTTAGTGGCTGACATGTACGATGACCTATAAGTGTTATTTCTGGTACGCATCAATATTGGTGTATGATTTCAACTGACAGAACTGAGTACTTGTATTATTTGTTAAGTTCTTCTTAAGGTTGACAGAAAAGTGATTGAATTTCTTCAGGCCGATATATATAGCTGATGGATTCAAGTGTATTACATGTGTTGGTATGCGAATATGGAGTAAGTGTGAAAAGAGTAGATAAGAAGTGCGAAAGAGAAGAGACCTAAGGTCCAGATTATGGCAAAGCAGTAAATAGGGTAGAGTAAAGATGAAATCTGTAAGATCAGTATTTTGTACTTAACCGGAATTGAATTCTTGCATTGGAAGATGCTATTCATCAGTTCAAACAATTTGTAATCCTTTTGTAATCATTCTTGTAGGCAATGAGCCTCTTTTTAAATAGTGAGCTCTGGGCAGTGAGCTCGAAGGCATGTGCCTTCCCCTTTTGTAATACTTTTAACAGAGTATAATCTTTGTGGGTTAACCCCCACCATGGTTTTTCCCTTAACTAGGTTTCCATGTTAAAAATCTTGGTGTCAAGTGTGTTAATTATGTTTTTTCTCATGTGTTATTGTTTCATTCTTACATCATTAATATGTTTATAAGTTGTGAAAGAAGATTAAAAGAGAAAAGGTTAATTTTGTGGGACAACTGATTCACCCCCCTCTCAGTTGTCTGGCCTAATTCCAACAATTGGTATCAGAGCAAGGTTCCTTGAAAGAAGCCTAACATCTTGAGGAAGATCTGGGAAGGTATTATAATGGATTCATACAACTTTGAAGAACAACTTGAACTTGCTTTAGATGATCTTGACCAGTCTAGAGCAGAAGTCAAAGAATTGCAAGAAAATCTTGAAGACACTGAAGACTGCATTGAGATCTTAAAAGAAAAATTAAGTAAATCTAATGGGAAGAGAAAGGAGCTACTTCTTCAACTAGGAAAACTAAATGATGACATGGATAAGGCCCTGAAAGAGAAGACAAAGGAATGTGAGAAGTCAACAAAAGAAGTTGTTCTAAAACATGAAATGGAATCCAGGGTGATGAGGCTAACCAAGGATATTGAAGAAAGAAAGAAGACTGAAGAAAAATTAAATCAATCTCTGAAAGAAAGAACTAAAGAATGCTATAGATTAGACAAAATAATTGGCCATATAGAGTCTGATCTATAAGAAATCAGGGAAAATGAAGAAGAACTTGAGAGGCAAATTGTTATCCTCAAACATGACCTAGAAGTTACAAATGAATACAAGGAGAAGTTCAAGATAAGCTCAGCTAAACTTGAAGTGTTGCTTGAGAGTCAGAAGAAGGCTGATGATAAGCATGGTCTTGGATATGATAATTCAAGCTTCAGATCTAAACAAAGAAATTTTCAACCAAGGAATGGAAGAAACAGACTTAGAAGACCTCTAGTAAGACAACCTAATGCTCAAAGGTATCCATCTTTCAATGGAAATTGTTTCAAGTGCAATAAATTTGGTCATAGAGCTACATAATGCAGAAGTAGAGTGAATCAAAGTAGTCCATCCTTCTTTGGTCAATGCTTCAAGTGTAAGAGGTATGGTCGTAGATCCAATGAATGTAGAAGTGTAATAATGAACAATTCTAACAATAGAGGAAATGGCAATTCCTTCAATGGAAAATGCTTTTCATGTAATAGATTTGGACATATGGCAAATTAGTGCAGATCAAGAGGAAATCAATCAAATGGGCAAACAAATGTTGTATGTTTCAACTGTAATCAATCTGGTCATTTTGCAAGATTCTGCAAAAATAGGAACAATGAAAGAAGAGGTCAGGTAAATAGAAAAATGGATGAGCAGAGACAAGACAAAGGCAAGGGAAAAATTGATGTGAATGAGATCTAGAATGAAATGAGCAAGACATGGGTCAAGAAAAGTGTTATGAACAATAGTAATGGGTCCACATCGGAATCTAGTGCCGACAATTCCTCTGGGAATTGAATTAGGAGCTATTGCTCAAGGGGAGAAGCATTAAAAATCAAATTCCCCCAGCCAATAAGTGGGTGCTTGAATCTGGCACGTTGAGAGAAAATAATTTGGGTTATTACAGATCATTTGAAAGGATTTTTGAAAGAAAAGAAGTGGATATGACGATTTGTGGAGCAATTCAAGGTTGATTATATGCAAAAATAGTGTAACTGGATGTTTTAGGACAGAGCATTTATTACAAAGGAAAATTAGGTTTTGTGGAGCTTAAAAAGGTCTTTCACTCTTCATTTGAATCACTTTGCATTCGAAGGGAGCAAGAAGAATAGCGTCTGAGCAGAGATTTCAAGGATTTGAAGTGCGATCGGTGAATTTGCTTGCCAACCCTAATTTCATGAAAAAGGTATTTATCTACAAAGCTTTAAACTTGTAATCTTTTGCAAATGGCTACACCTTTGGTTGTTGACATTACTAAAAGGCCTCAACCCAAATTTAAGAAGCACCCACACAAATCAGTAGAAGTCAACCCATTAGGTGCATTTTCAAGTGTTCCATATGGTGTGCTGCATGTTGAAGATATTAGGGTTTATATTCATGTGAGCATAGATGAATTTGGGGACTCAAGGTTTGTAGATTTGTTTGAGAGACATCTAAGGGATGAAAATGATGATCTTAAACCCAAGTACAAGGCACTGTAAGATAAACATTTTATTTAGATTATGGGGTTTCCAACATTTGATGAAGATGAATGAGTCTGATATGTTTTAAGATGAATGCATGATGAGTTTTTGTGGCTATTGAAACCATTCAAAATTACAATGGATGCTATTAGGATTGTGACTGGGTTGAATTCAACCGATGGTTTACCATGTTAAAATTTGTGAAGAACAAGACTGTAACTAATGCAACCGGTGCTAAATTTGACAAAAGGGCAATGACTATCAATGATATTATTGATCCAAATGTCAAGTTTACATCAATGGTAATTGGCTACAAATTTTATCATTCTAGAAGGGAGAACTCTGTCTCTGGAACAACCATATATGTTGCATACAAAATGTTAAAGGAAAATGTAGATTATGACTTGTGTGAATTATTACAAAACCAACTAATTGAGAACTTGAATAAAATCAAGAAAGATAAGAAAAACACCTTTAAATATGGTACATTGGTTCTATGTTTATTTTTCTACTTTATGAATGAGGTACCTAGAGTAAAAGGTGTACACTGGACTAATGACGAGCAAGTTGCTATTTAGATCAGAGATCATCTATGCAACATTGGTGACTATAAAGCACAGAAAACTGCAATCTAGGGATACTTCAAGAATTTTTAGAATATGATGCATTCTAGAGAAAGAATCCCTAAATCAGTTGTTGACAAGTACAAGAATGAAATATGTTTTATGGTTGACACTGATCAATGCTTAATGGAAGTAGTAGAACCCAAAACTGTTTGGATCATGCCCATGGGGTATGAGGTAGATGAGAAATCTTAAATATATATGCTTAACACCTTTTGAGAAAGCCAAAAGATGTAACTGTTGAAAGATTTGGGACATATGAGGAGCTAAGTGTAAAACTGCATGTTGAGCTCATAAAACCTGAAATCAATAGGAAAGTAAGAAAAGAAGTTGAGCAGTTGACCAAGAATCTAGGCCTCACAAAGGAAGTTGTGAGGCAATTCTAGGAAAGAACTGAAAAGGTAGAAAAGGAGAAGCAGGATAAGAAACAAGGAAGTGCTCCGGTAGAATCCTCCTCCACATCAAGAACTACTAGAAGCTCTGTTGCTGCCCCTATTTTCCCAAAACCTGCAAATCTTGAGAAATCAGAAGGAAAATTATCTGGAAAAGAATGGAAAAGAGTAAAAACTAAGGCCACCCGTACTTATAAAAGCATGGAAAATGATCAAGAAGAAACTGATTCTGATATTGAGATCAAGGAGTTGAAGGCCTCAGGTACAAATACAACCAAGGTAACTAAAGAAAAACCCTCCAGAAGCAAAAGGGCAAGCAAGAAGCAAAAGAATGAAATATTTGTTGAAAAGCCTACTCTCTCTAGGGATGACATCATCAAATTAGTCACTGTAGATGGGAATTTAAGGCCAATGAATGAATTCTTTGATCATTATAGTGATGCTGATAAGAGGGTCCTAGAGGAAGCCACTGCCAAATATCTGAACACCTACAATAAGGCTTTGATTGAGATAACTTCTGAAATTCCAAGAAGTCTTGCAAATATTTTGGAGTTAAGAAAGGAAAATGCTACAGGTAAAGATATTGAGATTAGTAAGTAGGTGTTGATAAATCTGTGCCCTTAGATTACTCTAGATCAGATGAACATGATATTCAAGGAAGTGAAGGATGACTTCAAGAGCAAGAAGAGAATGAATAAACTCATGCTTGGTGAAACAGATGAGATAGTCAAAGATACTCAGGATATTCTCCTAAATGCATTGAAAAGATGTAATCTTCCTATTGTTGAAGAAGAGACTGATGATGGAATTGACTCCTCAATTCTGGATGTTGAAGAATTGAAAATCAATGAGCAACAAACTATGTTAGATGTCTCCTATGTTCTGGAAAAGGAAACAATGAACAAGGAAGATGAAAAGATGATAGATGAAATTGATGATGTAGGAGGTATTCTAACTCCTCCAAATCATTTTGATCAAGAAGATACAGAGATGAATACAGAAGCAGATGATCAAATTGAAGATGATTCATTGAGGATTGAAGAACATGAAATAGAAAAGGCTAAGAACCAAGAAGAAGAAGAAGAAGTCAAGGGTAAGGAAGATAAACTAGAAGAAGATGGTGCAAATGTTGATGCACCCAAACAAAATAGTCCTAACACTGACACTGAGAAAACTCAAGGAAAGGAAGGTGGTCCAAAAATTGTGGCAAGAGACACTGTAAATGCAGTGAAGAGTTTCCTAAGTAAAGAAATGCTAGAGTTTGATGAACTAGAATTGATTCAAGGACCAATCAACTTGGATACTCTCTCTTTGGACCAAATGATGAAGATAGTATCTTTCACACAAGCCAAGGTAATGGAAAAGATATTGAAAACTCACATAGATGATAGTGAACTATTAGGCCTTGCATCTGGTATATTGGAGAAGATAATGCCAACTTTCGAGAAGAATCCATCTGATTCTCCCTCCAGAAATCTATAGAGCCTTGTAAATTCTATAAGTACACACTTTAAGTCCTTTGAGAAGTCTGCAGAGATTAAACTCTAGAATAAATTTATAGATAAGAGATTTAGTGAGCTAAAGGGCCTAATAGAAAATGACAGAAAGGTACTCGATATCAGTATAAAGAGTATTCAAAATGCTCTTAATCACGGAGGTGATGTATACAAATTTTGTCTATCTTGGCCCAAAGTTATTAAGGATATTGAAAAGAAGATAGAGAAGCGGAAACAAAAATTGTTGAATCTATCTCAAAATTTTGATCCTCTAACAGTTTCTTTGGCAAATCAGGAGTGACAAGCAATCAGCTTGACTGATGAAATAAATAAACTTGTTACAGAAAAGAGCAATTTTGTGGAGAGAATGTGTGAGCTCAAGGGATTGGTTGCCCCCAAGTTAGAAAAAAGGTTTACTGCTTTATCAGAAGCTCAAGTTGCAGTCCAGACAGGTGATCCTTCAGATCTGAAGAAAGCAAAAACACAAGCATTCTGACTAAGTGGGCACATCTCAATTTTGGATGGCATGAAAAGAAGTTGGGCCTCTAAACTTGTGCTATTAAAAAATAGTTTTACAGATATTCTCAAGTTCATGTAAATATAATGCTTAGATTATTTGTACATATGCGGCCTTGTATATAGATTTCTTGTGTAAATTTTGGTTTACGGATCCCACCCTTTGCCATTGATGTCAAAGGGGGAGTGAGAGATAGTGAAAAATAAAAAAAATGAAGAATCCATCAAAGGGGGAGCAGTGGAAGAATATATAAGTGTACACAGTAGGGGGAGTCAGTCATGACACTTAGTCATTTTTCACAAAGTGTTTCCATTAGTGCCAAAGGGGGAGATTGTTGGAAAAAGACACTGCAAGGCATGTCATGTGTTCTCATTGATGGCAACTAAGTCCATTCCACACATCCATAGTGCAGTATCATATCATACTAGAAGTCAATTCCAAGATTTGTCAAGTCCGGATAGATAGGAATAGGGTATATGGCAGAGTTTAGTATTTTGGTCAACAGATCTCTCAAGTTAATCATTGTGTGTTACGAATCTGAGGAAGTGTAGAGGAATGTCAGAACAATCTAAATCTAAGATTTCAGCCTTCAGTGACAAAGGGATTAAAATTTATGAGCATCTGTGTACTGGGTCCTAATATGACAGAACAATTTAGTAAAGAACAGGCCGACTTGTGTTAGATCCTTGTGTGGATCTAGTAGAAGTGTTTTGGTGAGCTGTGTATGGGATATAATGTTAGTGGCCAACATGTATGGTGACCTACAAGTGTTATTTTTGGTACACATCAATATTGGTGTATGATTTCAGCCAACAGAACTGAGTACTTGTATTGTTTGTTAAGTTCTTCATAAGGCCGACAGAAAAGTGATTGAATTTCTTGAGGCTGATATATATAGCTGATAGATTCAAGTGTATTGCATGTGTTGGTATGCGAATATGGAGTAAGTGCAAAAAGAGCAGATAAGAAGTGCGAAAGAGAAGAGACCTAAGGTCTGGATTATGGAAGAACAGTAAATAGGGCAGAGTAAAGATGAAATGTGTAAGATCAGTATTCTGTGCTTAACTGGAACTTAATTCTTGCATTGGTAGATGCTATTCATTAGTTAAAACAATCTGTAATCCTTTTGTAATCATTCTTGTAGGCAGTGAGCCTCTTTTTAAGTAGTAAGCTCTGGGCAGTGAGCCCAAAGGCATGTGCCTTCCCCTTTTGTAATACTTTTAATAGAGTATAATCTTTGTGGGTTAACCCCCACCATGGCTTTTCCCTTAACCGGGTTTCCACGTTAAAAATCTTGGTGTCAATTGTGTTAATTATTTTTCTGCTCATGTGTTATTGTTTCATGCTTACATCATTAATTTGTTTATAAGTTGTGAAAGAAGATTAAAAGAGAAAAGGATAATTTTGTGGGACAACCGATTCACCCCCCCCCTCTCAGTTGTCTGGCCTAATTCCAACAATAGGTAGGAATCAATCAAATTTAAATTTGGGAATAACAAGTCCACAACCACAATATTTCCTTGTGACCATGAACTTTTCCTATAACATGAAAGAGACCAAATCTAAGTGGACAATGTGTGTGTATAAGTATAATAAATAAGTGGATAGGGTAAATGTATAGAGATATGTAAACATATGGATCATGGATAACTTTAAGAACCCCCCCATCGGAGAAGGTGTAAAAACCTCACGAATTGTGTATACTTCCTGAGAAAAATATTAATTTTATTGGTGGATTTTTTCATTTTTCTGGGAAAAAATAATCTCAATTGGCAAATCTTTTGTGATCACTAGAAGTTTGTGGAAAATCCTGGTGAATTGTAAATTTTTAAAACCAATAAAATATTTTCATTGGTGATTAAAACCTATTTTCAAACCAATAAAATATTTTCATTGGCTATTAAAACATATTATCAAACCAGTAAAATATTCCCATTAGTGAATTAAACATGTTTTCAAACCAATAAAATATTTCTATGGGTGAATTAAACCTGTTTTCTAAATAAATAAAAAATTTGTTGGCAATTTTTACCTATTGTCAAACCCAAAAAAATATTTTCATTGGTGAATTAAACCTATTTTGAAACCAATAAAAAAATCATTGGCGAATTAAATATAGTTTCAAACTAATAAAATGTTCAATAGTGAAATATATTGTTATGCCAATATAAAATCATATCGTGGGTGGCAAAAATATCAAATGCTACATATTGTTCTATTCCAGGACAAATTTTCCACACATCCAAATTCCTTCATAAAGTGTTTGGAATGGGGAGAAATGTCAATATATTTATTATGTCTGAAGGAAGATGTGAGCACAAATTAATATAACTGATGACCGTTTGATGAATTTTTGATGGACGACTATAGTTGCATTCCGGAAGAAAATGTTTGAAACACTAGACTGTGAATTCAAACCTCCAGAATAACACTAGAACCCTTAGATTTCCAAATATCAATGGTTGACATTTCATATGAGAAACTAGCTTTTAACCCTCTGCATTATAATCTTATGTTGACTTGCTCCCTCCGGTTGCTAGTTGTCTAAGTTGAAACCCGAGCCATCAAAACCGTGTTGTTTACTGGCCCCTTATACCTAGTTTTGTCAGTCACCACTTGGTGGGGAACATAATTATGTGTTAATCATTAAAAGGGGGTTAAAATATTTCATCTATTGTCTAAGTCTCGACTCCCATATTTTAAGTCCCCATGTCCCGTTAACCTAGCAAGGTCCACTTTTTAAATGCTAACTATAGAAGAATAGGAAATATTTTAGCAAATATTTTGAAGTAGCCTTAAGAGACTTAAAGGGTGAGCTATTAAAGATTTAAATAAGATACATGGGAAATTCCTTAGCAAGATGTATCTTAGTCATCCAATGTTGAAGAATTTAAGTAGACAGGCAGATGGCTTGAGAAGTTAATGTGAGAGCAGGTTGGAGGGCCCAGGCTAATCCTAACCAATCCCAGCTAGCCCGTTGTCAGAAGATGCACAGGCGATAAACCTAGTGGGCTAACAGGCAAATGCCACGTAGTAGACTTTGTAGCCTAAAGAGAAGGTGAGGTCTGACAAAAGATGAGTAAGCAATTCCATGTGGCAGAAAATGATTGGAGAAGAATGTGGGTCAACATTGTTCAAATTTTCACGGCCATCCATCTTTCCATCTCATCAAGAGATCAATGGCTAGAGTTTGAAATTGAGAAAGTCACCATGGGAGCCATTCTACTTTGTGCAAGTGAGCATTAATGGCGGACAAGACATACAGAAATACCAAAGATATGGTTTTAATGCCATAAAAGTAGTCTTTTTGCATAATTAAAATTTGTCTTAAGTGTTTTAAAGCATTTGGAGATCTCTCGAGGCAATTTGATTCTCTTGACAATCAAACTAGGGTTTTCAAAGCGTTCAAATCCGTAAGTTAAAATCTCGCCATCTATGCTTTAATTGTGTAAAATTTGCTACATGTGCTCACTCCCGTGGACCGTGGTTTTGTCAATAGGAATTGCTGGTAAATTTTCATTTCTTTTAGTGTTTTGAGTTCTTAGATTGTTGAACTACAAAATTTGAGCTTTATTATTGCTTTAAGTTAGAAACCTAGTTGTGAATTTGCAATTCTTGCTAAACTAAAACCCTAATTTGAAAAATTCTCACCATAATGGCACCCTGATGAGCCCAAACCTCAATCTCTAAAGCGACGAAAAGGCCCATAGTCTAGGACCTTCTTGATCAATTAAATCCCTCCACTAACAACAAAGTAAAAGGTCCTCTTTTGTTCTAGAGTCCCAAAATTAAAGAAGGCCTCATAGATAAACATATCCATATCAAGGATGCCACCATACCATGTATACGATGGTCATTGTTCAAGAACTGGTTTGGGAACAGGAACTTGGGTGCTCCTATATGTAACCCCTGGAGCTTGGACATCAACTTCATCAGTAGAATGAGGATTTGGTAAAAATTGACTTGAAATCCTTTAGGAGCGAATACGAGAAGACAAGACACACCTTTAAAATCACAATGCTGTGAAATCATCTAACATCAGCTAGAAAGGGAAAGGTTAGAATTGTTATTGGTCCATTAGATAAAGAACCCTTCCCAATAAAGCATTTGCTCCATATTTTCAGAAAACCTTCTATTCTTTGTGTCAAATCTTGGGGTTTGATCCTACTTCTGGCACGTCAATGGGTTTCATGTAAATGGCTACTTATATCCAACACCCTGCTTACAACATAGTATATGACTTTGATTCCTACCTAGCAGATAACATTCATCAGGGTTTATTTTCATTAAAGAATGGTAAAAATTGGGTTCAGTTTTGGTGGTACTCACTGTTAATGCACATGTTTTTATTCAAAAGGGCAAAAATTCATTATGAATGATAGGAAGTTGGAAAAGGAGAAGGATGGTGTTGAGCTACCTGTCAAATGTTAGACAAGAATTCTTGGCAGGGATGATATGAAGTTTGATTTTGTGGTGTTTGAGAATGTCTTTGCATCAAAGTTGAGGAATAACCTAATCTTGAGTCCACCAAGGATTCCAACTGAACTACATGGTTTTCTTAGGCCAAAGGAAAGGAGGTCTGATATAAAAATTGATCACAATTAGGGAGATGCCATCCCCTGTCTAGATTGTACAATTCTCAGAGTATATGGCACTATGGTTAGACCACATGTTCTCCCAAGAGATGTGCCATTGAGAATTGGATTCCTTGAGGTCATTTGGAAGCTGGGTGATGTTGAAGATGGCCACTTGTTAAACATGAGGAAAGGAACCTTCTTCCCAACATGGATTGTTTGTGCAGACTTTGTGATGACTAATGTAGGGTGGAGAAAAATGTATGAATTGCTTGAACCATACAAAATGAGGAGAATGTGCCCAAGAAATCATGATCCTGAAGGTTTCATGGCTCCATTGAAAGCGAGGATCATAAGCAACCAGTTCATACATAACTTCTATTTCCCTGAAGATGTTATTAGGAACATTTTTAATTACCAAATACAAGAGGACATGAAGGCAAAATGGATCACCTATGATAAGATGGTAAGGGAAAAATGGAAGACTGGTCCCTAATATGACCCCCTGCTGCTACCTCAATTCAAAAATAAATTGCAAAAAGTTGAATATATGCTCTAGAATTTTAAGCAAGTGGTTGGCAAGATGAAAGGAGAGAGATTGGCTACTAAGAAAGGAAAGGCTGTGGTTGGAGAAGAATAGGAAAAGGATAAGGGGAAGGCCCCAGTGTTGGAGGAAAGGTCTACCTACCAACCACCACAAAAGATCAAAGTCTTTGCAAGGAGAAAAGGTATTGTGAGGAAGCAACAATCTATTACCACCCCAACTGCATCTAAGGGGTCAAGAGCTTCCTCACCATTTCATGAAATGCCACCACTATCTCCCCCAAGGCAAGTAGATCCACAAGTGATTGAGGTGGATTCACTTCCAGGAATTCCCTCACCACCAAGAAAGCCACTACCAAAGAAGCAAAAGGTTGAACAAAGTAGCTTGGTGGATTATCCAAATGACTCGGATGAGTATATCATTTTCACTGAGGAGGAGATGAGACAGGGAATGCCCTCTCCCCTTAGGGAGATAATAGAACAAATAATAGAACTAGAAAGCAGCCTCAGGTTTGGTAAGGTAGACCTCACGAGGATGAACAACATAGATGACCTTAGGGAGGAAGCTTGCAAGACCTTCATGATAGATGATTCATTTGTCCAGACCCTTGCTTTTAGAGAGTTTGCTTGGAGGGCAAAGAGAGATGAATATGTTGATAATGTTGCCAAAAAGAGAAGCTTACACCCTGAATTACCAGAAGCAGTTATTCAAGCTAAGGTTAGAAAGGAAATGAAAAAAAAGTTTTAGAAGATAACAGCTGAAGAAGGCAGAGAGTTAGTGAAGAAAAGTGGTATTTTATTGTTGCCAGAGTAGCCTCAGCTATTGCTTTTGACATAGTGAGGAGACATGATAGAACCTTGTACCAAACAAAGGAGGAAGCAAATTGGCTTTGCAGGGGTCTCTTTCAGTGAATAATGGGATACACTTGCTATTTGGGCATTGGCCTCAGGTGCAAGGAAACCTACAGTTGTTGAACCTACTCCAAACATAAGTGGAGGGCTAATTATTAAGAGAGTGTCTAATACCCCAGCAATTGAGGTAGCAGCCATGTTAGTGAATGTTGCCAAATTCACAAAGGCAATAGTAGAGAATGTCACCAAGGAAAGAGATCAATATAGAACCAAGTATAATGGCATGGTTGTAGAGTATAATGAGAGTTAGCAAAAGGTTGCCAAGTTGGAACCTGAAGTGACATTGTTAAAGCAACAATTGCAAAATATGCATGCTCATGCTCAACCTACCTCCCCTCTTCTAGAAGTTTCAATGGAAATCATTCCATACAATCTTGTAGATGCACCCCTTGCAGTTGAGGGGCCAAGCACATTAGGTGCAGCTCCATCAAGTGAGCCTACTAAAAAGGAATTATTGGGTCAAATTAAGGTGTACAAGATATTGCTATCATAGGTCAATGATTCAATTTATTCAAGTAATATGAAGATTGTAACTATAGTTCTTGAACACTTGAATAAAGGGATTGATAGGAGATTAATTAGCATTCATTCAAATTATTCTTCTATGTTTGATGAAATAAAGGATTTCGATAAGCATAAGGATGTTGTAACATCATTAATGGATACATGGATCCCTAGAGCCTAGGCATTAAGAGACATGGGAATTGCAACCAAGCATGTCAAGGATGCACCTCTTAACATTGTCCCAACTCTCAAGCATGTAAATTCAATTAAGGATTTTTAGGGGGTGGTAGGTCCTTTGGAAATAAAGATTAGGGAGCTTGTCAAAAAGTTTGATGAATGGAATTTCAGTTTGCTTCCAGCTATTTTGAGTAAAAATGGTGGGGTTAAACCTCTACAATTGTGGAAGGACCAGACAAAACAAATAATATCTGCTCAAGTTAAGCTCATCTATGACAATGTTGATTTAGATATGTTGAGAAGAAGCATGGATAAACTAATTGACATTGGCATTTTCTTAGAGGAATTTGACAAGGAAGGTAATCAAGTGGTTATCAAGTACACACCCTACAAGACCAAAACAGATGAACTTGTCAATTTCATTTGGCCAACAAAGGAGGAGTATCAGCCATGGAGGTCCAAGTATGTTGACACTTTAGATTTCTAAATTGCTGAAGTTATAAATAGCCCTCTCTACTTTGCCACAAAACAAGAGGGCCTTGCTTTGGAAATTTTGGAATTTCCAAGTGGATTGCAAAACCAATCAAATAATATTGAAAGGCTTCCATTGTGAGGGAAAACCTTTTACTTGTTTACTTTATCCATAGAAATGTCCTTGTTGAAGTTCAAGGATCTCATTATTTTGTCTCCGTTTAGAAATATTAAGTATTTAAGAAATTTATCAAGTCCCCTACTATAAGGTTCTTAGCTTTCTATTCATATGTTGATATATGTCTATTGATGGAATCCCCTTACAAGGATTAGAGAGGGTTCTACATGCTACTGGAGAAAAAGGGTATTATGATATTAGACTGGATGTTATATTGGTTGGGCCTCTTGGATTTAATTACAAGGCAGATTTGAACTAGATGATGCAGAGAGACCCACATTTTTCTTTATTCAGAAAGCAATGGGTTCTTTCTTATGTAACCCTGAACTGGTTATGTACTTGGACAAGTGGGATTTGGTTGCACTTGCATGGAATGATTAAAAAACTCTCTTCATTGTATATATAAATATATACTCTAACATCTAGTAGAGTTAAATATTTCTTGATTCTCAGACATCTTTTTTAGATTCTCTCAAATTAGAAGTTGAAATTATTTGTAACTCCTCTCAGAGTAATATCTTGAAATCACTGTTGGTGATGTTCAGATTTTGATATTGTAAAATTTTTGACACTTATTAATACAATACTTTTCTTTCTTTCCATCTATCTATCTATATGAAAAATCTTAACTATATTTCATGTATAAATGACTAAAAGTTTGATCTAAAATTTTTCCTCCTATCTGATCTTCCTTTCTAAAACCAAAGGTATCCAAGTTTAGGTGAATGTTTATTTTGGTATTACAATTTACAAATATTGTGCTCCTTTTAATTCAAAATTGGTGACATGGATTGCATACGTGGAACATACTTTGGAATATTCCTTTCCCCTTTTCTTTGTTATTCATTGACAGTAAAGAAATTTTTTTTGTGTTCAGTGTTTATGACTATTCAAATCATTTTCTTTCCTTTAATAACTTAAGTATTATCTATTTAATAAATATTTGCATACAGATTTAAAACATATATCAATACAAATGAAAAAAGAATGTTGCCATCAAATTGACAAATTACATTATAAACACTAAAAGTTGTCACTAAAAGTAGATCTATATGTGACTCACTATTTAGAAATTGCTATGAGCTATCAATGCAGGATGGCCATGTACTAATTGTGTAGTCCGGAAGTAACACGTTGACATTTCATTCACTTTAATGTTCGTAAGAAAAGGAAACTTTCTACTGCTAAGTGATTTTATTTTTAAGTGAGAGGGTCAACACATAGGGAGATTTCAGATTGCTCATTACAGTGCACCAAGGAGATTCTAGGTTCTACTTGCAACAAAACTAGTCCACACCTGTTGGTATTAATCTTTTCAAGAATCAAAATCTAGGTAGGTGAAAGACATAATTCCTAGGCTACATTTCATTGTTTCTTAAAATCTTATTTTGTCAAACTTTTTTCTTAAAATCTTATTTTATCAAACTTTGGGTTTAGGGTTGAGAAAATTAAGAAAAATTAAGGACTTAAGAGGGAATTCACAATTTCACACTGTATAAGCATGTCTACAACCACTAGCAGACCAAACAAAGTTTTTGGGAAAGGCAGAGCAAGTTCAAATAGAAAAATAGATTATTCTAGATTGCTTAAAACCTTAGGTTTCACTAATGAATACCATGATATTTATGATCCTAAAATCTATGGTAAAATTACCTCAGAACCTAGATTTTCATGTGAGAATAAGGCTATAAACCAAATGCAAGTTAATAGTGTCAGTGCATTGTGGGTAACTAGATTAGGGCACATGATGTTACATGAGGTTTTCCCTTGCCCAAAACTTATCATGGTCTGTGCAATTGTAACAAAAGAGCAATTGTAAATAAAGATACCAAAGAATAAATTTTATACATTAATGCAGAAGAATTTGGAAAAGTGTTGGGGTTTACAACCGAAGAACTTGGAGATGCCCACATTGACCTAGAAAAGCTTGCTAGTGATTATGAAGTAGCAGATGAAAGGGACAAAAATGTTTTCCTAAATAAAATAGTTCAAGAAAGAAACAAGTTGAAAGGTAACCATAAGCCTCCTTATCGTTTGGAAATTTTTAGATCATGGGCTCAAGATACTATTTCCATGCTAGCATTTTTCCTTAGACTAGATAGCAATTGCGAAGTGGATGCAAGCCTCCTTGAAATGGTATATCATATCCATTATGGTGTACATGTCAAATATAACTTTATTGAGCATATTGTAGAATCCATGCATAAACAATTTTTAATGATTAAAGTAGGTTCCACCAAGACATTTAGGTTCACAACCTTGTGCTATTTTTTTCTATTCAAATTTAGTGGAATGTTTTAGACCAACAAGCTTCAGATTCAACCCTATAGTAATGCTGAGGAAAAGAAAATGGCTCCAGTGTATGATTGGACCACTAAGATAAAGATACATGATTCTTGAAGGAACTAAAATCATTTTATAGACCACTTTTTGGTTTATTGCATCAATCAATTATAAATACTCCAACGGCTAGATTGCCTAAATCATGTAGAGATTGCATTCAACTAGGAAAAGAAATACAATTGGCTGATTGGTACTTATTCGAAGAAAATACTATGCTAAGATTATATGGATTAGGAGTAGATCCATACAAACTTCCAATACATGTGATAGAAAGGGTTTTTGCATTTGAATATGTAAGGCAGATGTAGAGTACTAATGAACTACACTTTGTCGGTCAACAAAAGAATACCTTATTTCCTTCTTGTTGGCCTCATTTTCAAATTGCCAAAATTTAAACTTTTGCATTGAAACCTTTGGCAAATTAATCTTCTATACTAGATCATCTTTTGGGTTGCAATTCATTGGTGTCGTATTTCATGTGTCAAATCACGTTGATAATCTATCGTCATAGCATCTTCCCTTGTCTTATTTTCTCCCCATTTAAGCTTTAACAACAATATTATGCCAAGGCAAAAAACTCACAGCTTAGTAATAGTTTACTTTGAGTCTATTTTCCATTTTGGCTAAGTCTGCATTCATTTTAGCTTATCACCAAGTCCATCTTGCATTTGCTTTCGATCTTCGCAAAGCTCGCGTCAATTTCTGCCTTTCACTAAGTGCACATGACTTGTGAGTTTGGCTAAGTTGGACACTTTCGCTTTCTTCCGATGGCATAATGAAGTTGACATCCACTTGTGGCAGCTGGGAATTAAAAGTTGGTTTTTATTGTTCAAATCATAAATGGCATGTTATTCTCCTTTGAATCAAGTCCAAATGGTATCCAAGGTTTTAGGTCACTTAGTGCACTCGGGTAAAAGCTTGTTAAATCCACATTCATCTCCTAGATTTCTGGTTGAAGCTTGTGGGAACAAAGAAGAAGGTGGCCATGCTTCCCTAAACTCATGCCACAAATGCCGACTGTTCATGTAATAACAAGCATTTACTATTGTGCACGCCGTAGGCTTTATCTCTTGTTTTAAATTATGTGTTTAACTCATGAAAGTTACATGCCAGAGAAGGTGGCCATGTCAAAAACCATAACTTCATCGGCAGTTCTCATATAGTCGACATCTGGAAACAGTGTGAAATGAAGACATTAAACAGCGGATCCTCTATGCATGGTTAGCAACAATAAATAGTGAAATTTTAACATCTGGTATTGTGGCACATCATTTTTGGTTGTTGAGAAACGTCTTAACAGACTTCGCCTTTCCTCCTGGCCTAATAAGAAGGTGAAAGAAATGCTTAATAATTGACTACATGATGCTTTGAACAGATGTGATTTCATGCAAGTTATTCATCAGTTGTGGATGGCAATTAAAGTATCGACAAAGCCTTTGGAAACTAGATTTTTTTGATCCGCTCCATGCAAGATGTTCAAAATTTGTTAAACTATGGCAGAAATTGTGAAGTGCCCTTAAAGGCCCGATGTTTAAGTAGTTATAATAACTACTTTCAACACAAATGCAATTGGAAGGTGTAAAGCAAAACTCTGCAACCTTTGTCAGCATTCTCCCTACTCTGGACCAAAATGGGAACTTTGAAATAGGGTATGGCCGTCTATCAAAGCATAATAGAATGAGAAGTTTTGTCAGATGTTACAGTTATAACTGCTCTAGGAGACATGGTGTCTAGATGTTTTGATAGCACCGCTTCAAGAAGATGTTATCTCATGCTATGCAATGAACACCCTCAATATTTTTGGACTGTTTCACCAATGAGGAGATGGAAAGGAGACATTAGCTCTTATTCTATAGCAGATAGGTCTTACAATCAATTAGACGATGATTTTGTGCAATCTATGGAAACATTGTATGAGAAAGTTTGCTTTGAAGCAACTATAATGGATATTTACGGTAGCCTTCACCATTCTAGGTTGTTTCGAGATGAAGTCTCAAGTGTGCCACTAGATATGTATGCGTAATGCATAAGCACAGATGAAGTAATGAGATTTTTGACAACGTGCTCCAAACAGGTTCAGCTGATAGTCTTTATATGTGAGCATTACAAGGCTTAGATTAATTTCTCACGCCACTCGAAAATTTTCTAAATTCGACGGTTGTTTCTATCAGCATATTCCTTGATCCTTCTATGGGTGCAAGTGTTAGTCGAACACTTTAGAGACTTCTAAGGAAATGCAAATGGGAAACGAATAACTGAGTATGCCAGATCAAAGAGATGTCATCTCATGTAATACAATAACTGCAGGATATGCCCAAAGCGATTAAGAAAGAGTTATACATTGCAAATGTAGAATTCAAACTCAGCCACCTTCGCTAGTGTGCTCATGAACCCGCAAGGAAATATAAGCTTTTAAAAACAAGAAACGAACATCTTCAAAGCATAAGCAAAACGTAGATTTTTGTCAGTTATTATATTCGAAATGCTCTGGCAGGTTGGTATGTATAGCATGGACACCATAGACATCGCACATGTGAACTGCCTCCCCGAATCACGGTCTCATGGTTTACAATGATAGCACGATGTGAACAACATGAATGTGTTGTAAAGGCATTAAAAACTTTCAAGCAAATGTTGTTTTTAGGCAAGTTTTATAACCGTCGCCAGTATCTTCGCTGCTTGTAACAAAAAAAAAAGGAATCTTTGGAACCAGCGACTAGAATGTAGTAGTTTGATTCACTCAGATCCTCCTATACAAGAAGCCATTCAATATTGTTGTCTGACTCAGTAGTAACCGCTACATTTTCTTGTTTCCAACACTCTTCCAGATTGGGTGCCATATTTGTCCAGGCTGATTGGATGTGAATAGCGGTCTGTGCAGGAGGAAGGAAGTAATGAATGAGTCCAGCAGAGTAGAATGAAGCTTTATTACACGGGGAATGGTGAGTTGCATAGAATCGTCACCTTTAAAGCCAAAAACAAGTCCACAAGGAGCCCGACACATGTTGGCGTGGGTCCTGACAATTTCACCTGATGGCCTATTCTTATCTTCATTGACGTCCACTAGTTTTTATGGTGACCGGCCATTCACTCATCTCTAAACGTTGGGTCTGGTTTGTGTTGGTTTGTGCCTTGTATTATATATACACTGAGAGGCCTTCTATGACGAAGTGGTCATTAAACATCCTTCTTATTTAATGATGATCTATTCTACTGAGCAGAGTCATCAAGTTGAGCTGAAAGTCTGCATTGAGGAGCGCAACTTTGACATTGTCTAGAAAGCACAAGAGGTAATTCCGATGAAGAAGGTGACCAAAGATTTGTAAAGGAGAAGTAGTTATTTTAACTACTCAAATACCTAATATCCCTACAAAATGATTAAGTTGAAGAGATTTTTGAAAACTTCAAACTAATGCAATTGGCAGGTCTAAAGCCAAATTCTACAAACTTCCTCTCGGCCTGCAAAGGAATAGAAACTTTGAATAAGGCATTGGAATCCATGAAAGCATAATCAAAAGTTGATTTTCTTAGATGTAGTAGTTCCAGGTGCCCCATGCAAAGAGGGCTAAAATCCTTGGCAGATTTGTTAAGTGCTACTCTGAAGGGTCCTTCCAAGGTGGTAGGATGGCAATTGAGGTCACCATTGTTGGGGTTTCTATCATATGGTGTTAGTTGCAAATTCTCTGGTAGATATGTATGCAAAATATGAAAGCATAAACAAGGTGATTGAACTCCCATGACCACAGATTATGCACAATATGGTTTTCATTGATCAAAAGGCTTTTCGAAACTCTCAAGCAAATGCAAGTTGTAGGTGTAAAACTAGACTACATGACCTTCACCAACTTCCTCCCAATCTTTGCCAAAATGGGAGCTTTCAAGGACGGTATGGATATTCATAAAAACACAGTTGAAAGCAGACTTTTGTCAGATGTAGTTACCAGAACCCTGGCAGATAATGCATGTAAAACATTGTAAAACTAGACAAAGCACATGAAAAGTTTGACAGAATACTCCAAAGGAATGTAACCTCCACAAATTCAATGCATGCATGGTTTGAAAGAAACTCAGAGAAATGTTGTCTCCTAGACCAATTGAAGCAATATTTTTGTTCAAAATGTTATAAGTCTGAAATGTTTGGCAGACAGGTATACTAAGCATGAGGGCATATGAATGGCATGTACACCATTTGAGAAAATCTCTCAGAAAAATATGGTCTCATGGAATGCTATGGCTGCAGGAAATACACAAAATTATTATAAGGAAATGACTTTAGAAGTTGTAAAATGAGTGTCAAAACCTTTACAAACACTCTCCCATTCTATGCCAAAAAGGTAGCCTTTGAAAATGCCTTATGCCTTCATCAAAGCATAATGAAGATGGGAATTCTTAATAGATATTATATTCGTAGATGCTAATGCAAACATGTATGCGAAATAGGGGAGCTCCATGTGACTATCATTGTTGATTGTTTGCAAGAAAGAATTCAAGGATGAGGCTAATATGAGTACAAATGAATTGAACTATCAAGAAAGTATCTCAAAAACAACATAAGTTAAATATGTACACAAGAAACAATCACCTCAGAGTCAATTCATAGACATAATTATAAGATTTGAGCTTGTTGAAGCTAGCAATGGGTATGAATTTGAGAATGCAATTAAAGATGGAATTGTACCTAAGGAGAATAATACCAGGTGTAATGAAGAGGTGCTCTAAAAGGCTTCCCTATAGATGTTATGCAGACTATCCTTATAGATGGATCATATCATGATGTGGACTCTAACTTACTGGCATCCTATCTTGCAACTTGTGGTGTTTTTAGAGAAGGAATGACAAAGGTAAGTCTAAAGTTGTTGGAACCTACAATGAAAGTGGAAGTTATGACACTTGAGGAGCATTTAGGAGATGTTATTGGCAATCTCAATTCAAAGCATGGTCAAATCCACAACTTTGGTGATAAGCTAGGAGGACTAAAAGTCTGGTTGAAACAAAAGATGTATTTCTTAGATATGAAGATCAAGCATTGGGGGATGACTGCAATACCATTTATCCTTCTAAACTAGTCTAAGATTAAGGTATTCAGAGATTCAGAGGATTTGTCAAGATCTAGCAAGGTTCAATTGTTGAAATGGAGCATATGAAGATGGAAAGAACTTAGAAAAGTTCACAACTCAAAACTTACAAGTTTTCAGTTACCTGTTTGTAAAAGTGACTGAAGTCACTCTTTGTAACTAAAGGTTAGAAAGTGAACCTTATTTCAGGAAAAGTGATGTAAAAAGTAACCAAAAATAAGGTTTAGTATATTATTGCATTTCAAATAGGTAGTTACAAAGTAGTTACTTGAAGTGGTTAGGAAGTAGTTACAAGTTGGTTATTAGGTGGTTATGTGGAAAAGTCTATATATACTGGACTTCACATTGTAAATAGGACTTTTTCAATAAACTTTTGTAGGGGAATCTTATGAATAAACTTCTTGGAACATGTTTGGTTCTACACATTGTACAGTCTACTTTTTGAATTGTATAATTTTGAAAAGATAATGAAGAATGCATTTTCGGTTCGTATGTTCTTGATGTATTTCTAAGTTATGATTACTAGTTTCTCGTATGTCAAATTGGTGATCTTTCTATGTATTTGTGTGAATCAAAGTTATCCATTAAAGGATGCAATTGGGGTGATAAAGCACAATCATGTCTCGGTATCCTGATTTGAAAGTGTTTAGATAAATTATCTCATCGTATGTTGAGATTTGCCATCTTTCTTCATCATTGTTGCATATATATCATGAGATCCATCATAGAGTTTTAGAAAGTGGTTTCTAGCTTTGTGGTGATAACCCCTCATACTTTTCAATAAGATTGTGAAACTCCTGTTGTTTTCGTACGTCTACCACGAGGGTTTCTCCATGCCCATTTCTCCTATTATTTTCTTTTTCTTCCTTTTTGTACTTTCAGGATAAAAGTACACAAAAACCACAAATACCCCTATCATACGAGGGAGCTGCACCTCTCAAACGTAGAGGAAAGTTGTTAGTCCAATAACAACTTCTCCAACTGTTGGAACTATTTAATCACCGCTCTAAGGGCAATGAGTCATTTTCAAAGGTTATTTTGCAGTGACAAATCTGTTTACCAATGAATTTTTGGCAACTCTACTGGGGATACGAGCTGAAGCGTTGGTGCCTTTTTATTCCTCATGAATATACAAGTATCTCCACAGAAAAGAAGATTGGTGACTCTATCTGAAAGCAGAATCCTGAAAGATGGTTTGGTATCGAAGAACCCAGATACATAACATGCAACTTCTTGAATCAGACAGTGACAGTGATGATGAAGATTATTCTTTTTCTACATCCTCTGCTCAGCAAAATCAAGTTTTTGATTATCCTAAGCAAATAGAGTTTTTGAAGAGTTTCTATGGTGGCGTGCAGCTTGCTACTAATCAGGTTCATCCTTCTTTGCTTCAAACATTGCAGAAGATTGAAGAAACAGATGGGAAGGAGACTCATTTTCTTGCTCGTGATCATAAGCCCCTACCAGAGGAACTTCATACACCAGAAGAGAAAATAAATTATGCTAATATATGCCATTTGCATGATGAGGACAGCAATGAAGAGACAAAAGTTTTTCCTACAAATGAACCAGTATTGAGGGAAGTGTCTGAAAGAGACTTATTAGAATATGCATGTTTACATAAAGAAGACCAAAAAGAAGCAGTGATGGAGATAGAAAAACAAGATTGTATGGAAGCGAGCAATGATGAAGAAGAAATCTATCCAGACAATGACATATTCCCAGTTGCTTTGAAGAATTTCATTCCTCTTGTGACAACTTGCTCTGGTTTCACAACTACAACCTCTGAGAGCGATTTCCATCACATAGTTGTTGTTCCAGGGAGTGAAGAAGAACTTTTGAGCCAAAGTTTGAATGAACATGAAGATGAGTCACGAAATGTTCTCTTATCATGCATGCAATTCGAGCAAGCACAGAATCATGATTGGTGTCTCAATACTCCTATTGATGATTTTGTTCGTGTAGAAGATGTTGTCCTTTCTCTTTTATCATTTGTTGAAGAAGAATCCTTAACTACTAGAGCCAAAGGTACTACTTAAAATGAAGCATTGAGTACTACAGTTCCAAATGTGCAACAAGATTATAAAGATACTGGGTGTGAATCTACACAAAGAGAGGTTAAAATTGAATTGGTTCCTGAATATCTTAGTTTAAGTAATTTCATTGTATACCCTAGTCCGTTGTCTGCATATACTGATGTTGAAGAAGGCAATGAGAGTAATGTTCATAGTCATGATAAAGGAGGACAAAGTTCTGATGTTCATGACAATATACATGAAATTACAAGTAGTCAAAGGATTGATGAAGAGTTGTATGTTTTAACTTCTCCTTCACTACTTCCAAGAGAAGGAAACATTATTTCTTCTTCATCGACGATACAAGAGGATTTTTAGGAGGATAAAGTGTATAATGTGGATTCGTCATTTTCTCTACCTCATGTGCAACTCTCTGATAAAGCAGATCCTGAGTTAGTAATAATACAGGAGGAGGAATTTTCTTTTGCAGAAAGTGATTCAATGATAAAGGAGGACATTACTCATAAAGAAGATCAGTCACAAGACATCAAGTTTTCTTCACTTCTCCCACATGAAGGATGTTTGGTTCATGGTTCAACTTCCTTATCTGAATCAAACTATCAAAACAATCTTCAGATAGAGAAAATTGGTATGCTTGATATGATGCCAGAAGATCTAATCAACACTACACAAGGCAATACCAATATAATTCAAAAGGACTTAGAAATTTATGATGAGAAATGGTTGTTCGGTGCACTATTCAAGGAGTCCTCATTTTTCATGCAACTTATTTCTCTCGTCACTTTGGAATGGTTATTGAGTTCACAAGCACCTCATCTGTGCTCGTCTCTTTTCCGTACAGGAGCATATTTTTCTCAGCCTGTCAATGGGTTCACTTGATCCTCCCCAGGTAGTTTGAGGTAGGAGTCACCTACCATGTACATAGGTTAACTAGGTATTTTGGTTGTGTCTGTCTTATTTTATTTTCTGTTATTTCTATCGTTTGCCTCATCTTTGTGTGTCCTTGTCTCCCTGTTTCCCCTTTGTACATTGCGTTATCTCTTGACTCTACTCACCCAATGGATAAGGCAGTATTCATTACCAAAGATTCTAGGTTCATCTGACATCTGCAAGGTCCTTGTCCCCAATTAGAGCTAGTTGTTGGCCTCGTTTTCAAATCACCAAAATTTAAACTTTTGCATTGAAACCTTTGGCAAATTAATCTTCTATACTAGATCATCTTTTGGGTTGCAATTCATTGGTGTCGTATTTCATGTGTCAAATCATGTTGATAATCCATCGTCATAGCATCTTCCCTTGTCTTATTTTCTCCCCATTTAAGCTTTAACAGCAATATTATGCCAAGGCAGAAAACTCACGGCTTAGTAATAGTTTACTTTGAGTCTATTTTCCATTTTGGCTAAGTCTGCATTCATTTTAGCTTATCACCAAGTCCATCTTGCATTTGCTTTCGATCTTCGCAAAACTCACGTCAATTTCTGCCTTTCGCTAAGTGCACGTGACTTGTGAGTTTGGCTAAGTTGGACACTTTCGCTTTCTTCCGATGGCATAATGAAGTTGACATCCACTTGTGGCAGCCAAGAATTAAAAGTTGGTTTTTATTGTTCAAATCATAAATGGCATGTTATTCTCCTTCGAATCAAGTCCAAATGGTATCCAAGGTTTTAGGTCACTTAGTGCACTCGGGTAAAAGCTTGTTAAATCCACATTCATCTCCTAGATTTTTGGTTGAAGCTTGTGGGAACAAAGAAGAAGGTGGCCATGCTTCCCTAAAGTCGTGCCACAAATGCCGACTGTTCATGTAATAGCAAGCATTTACTATTGTGCATGCCGCAGGCTTTATCTCTTGTTTTAAATTATGTGTTTAACTCATGAAAGTTACATGCCAGAGAAGGTGGCCATGTCAAAAACCATAACTTCATCAACAGTTCTCATATAGTCGACATCTGGAAAAAGTGTGAAATGGAGACGTTAAACAGCAGATCCTCTATGCATGGTTAGCAACAATAAACAGTGAAATTTTAACATCTGGTATTGTGGCACATCATTTTTGGTTGTTGATAAATGTCTTAACAGACTTTGCCTTTCCTCCCGGCCTAATAAGAAGGTGAAAGAAATGCTTAATAACTGACTACACGATGCTTTGAACAGATGTGATTTCATGCAAGTTATTCATTAGTTGTGGATGGCAATTAAAGTATCGACAAAGCCTTTGGAAACTAGATTTTTTTGATCCACTCCATGCAAGATGTTCAAAATTTGTTAAACTATGGCAGAAATTGTGAAGTGCCCTTAAAGGCCCGATGTTTAAGTAGTTATAATAACTACTTTCAACGCAAATGCAATTGGAAGGTGTAAAGCAAAACTCCGCAACCTTTGTCAGCATTCTCCCTGCTCTACACCAAAATGGGAACTTTGAAATAGGGTATGGCCGTCTGTCAAAGCATAACAGAATGAGAAGTTCTGTCAGATGTTACAGTTATAACTGCTCTAGGAGACATGGTGTCTAGATGTTTTGATAGCACCGCTTCAAGAAGATGTTATCTCATGCTATGCCATGAACACCCTCAATATTTTTGGACTATTTCACCAATGAGGAGATGGAAAGGAGACGTTAACTCTTATTCTATAGCAGATAGGTCTTACAATCAATTAGATGATGATTTTGTGCAATCTATGGAAACACTATATGAGAAAGTTTGCTTTGAAGCAACTATAATGGATATTTACGGCAGCCTTCACCATTCTAGGTTGTTTCGAGATGAAGTCTGAAGTGTGCCGCTAGATATGTATGCGTACTGCGTAAGCACAGATGAAGTAATGAGATTTTTGACAACATGCTCCAAATAGGTTCAGCTGATAGTCTTTATATGTGAGCATTACAAGGCTCAGATTCATTTCTCACGCCACTGGAAAATTTTCTAAATTTGACGGCTATTTCTATCAGCATATTCCTTGATCCTCCTATGGGTGCAAGTGTTAGTTGAACACTTTAGAGACTTCTAAGGAAATGCAAATGGGAAATGAATAACTGAGTATGCCAGATCAAAGAGATGTCATCTCATGTAATACAATAACTGTAGGATATGCCCAAAGTGATTAAGAAAGAGTTATACATTGCAAATGTAGAATTCAAACTCCGCCACCTTCGCCAGTGTGCTCACAAACCCACAAGGAAATAGAAGCTTTTAAAAACAAGATACGAACATCTTCAAAGCATAAGCAAAACGTAGATTTTTGTCAGTTATTATATTTCGAAATGCTCTGGCAGGTTGGTATGTATAGCATGGACACCATAGACATCACACATGTGAACTACCTCCCTGAATCATGGTCTCATGGTTTGCAATGATAGCAGGATGTGAACAACATGAATGTGTTGTAAAGGCGTTAAAAACTTTCAAGCAAATGTTATTTTTAGGCAAGTTCCATAATCGTCGCCAGTATCTTCACTGCTTGTAACAAAAAATAAATGGAATCTTTGGAACCGTCGACCAGAATGTAGTAGTTTGATTCACTCAGATCCTCCTATACAAGAAGCCATTCAATATTGTTGTCCGACTCAACAGTAACCGCTACATTTTCTTGTTTCTCGGCTCTTCGAGACTGGGTGCCATATTTGTCCAGGCTGATTGGATGTGAATGGCGATCTGTGCAGGAGGAAGGAAGTAATGAATGAGTCTAGCGGAGTAGAATGAAGCTTTATTACATGGGGAATGGTGACCTGCATAGAACCATCACCTTTAAAGCCAAAAACAAGTCCACAAGGAGCCCGACACATGCTGGCGTAGGTCCTGACGGTTTCACCTAATGGCCTATTCTTATCTCCATTGACGTCCACTAGTTTTTACGGTGACCAGCCATTCACTCATCTCTAAACGTTGGGTCTTGTTTGTGTTGGTGTGCGCCTTGTATTATATATACACCGAGAGGCCTTCTATGAGGAAGTGGTCATTAAACATCCTTCTTATTTAATGATGATCTATTCTACTGAGCAAAGTCATCAAGTTGAGCTGAAAGTCTGCATTGAGGAGCGCAACTTTGACATTGTTTGGAAAGCACAAGAGGTAATTCCGATGAAGAAGGTGACCAAAGATTTTTAAAGGAGAAGTTGTTATTTTAACTACTCAAATACCTAATATCCCTACAAAATGATTAAGTTGAAGAGATTTTTGAAAACTTCAAACTAATGCAATTGGCAGGTCTAAAGCCAAATTCTACAAACTTCCTCTTGGTCTGCAAAGGAATAGAAACTTTGAATAAGGCATTGGAATCCATGAAAGCATAATTGAAAGTTGATTTTGTCAGATGTAGTAGTTCCAGGTGCCCCATGCAAAGAGGGCTAAAATCCTTGGCAGATTTGTTAAGTGCTAGTCCGAAGGGTCCTTCCAAGGTGGTAAGAAGACAGTTGAGGTCACCATTGTTGGGGTTTCTATCATATGGTGTTAGTTGCAAATTCTCTGGTAGATATGTATGCAAAATATGAAAGCATAAACAAGGTGATTGAACTCCCATGACCGCAGATTATGCACAATATGGTTTTCATTGATCAAAAGGCTTTTCGAAACTCTCAAGCAAATGCAAGTTGTAGGTGTAAAACTAGACTACACGACCTTCACCAACTTCCTCCCAATCTTTTCCAAAATGGGAGCTTTCAAGGACGGTATGGATATTCATAAAAACACAGTTGAAAGCAGACTTTTGTCAGATGTAGTTACCAGAACCCTGGCAGATAATGCATGCAAAACATTGTAAAACTAGACAAAGCACGTGAAAAGTTTGACAGAATACTCCAAAGGAATGTAACCTCCACAAATTCAATGCATGCATGGTTTGAAAGAAACTCAGAGAAATGTTGTCTCCTAGACCAATTGAAGCAATATTTTTGTTCAAAATGTTATAAGTTTGAAATGTTTGGCAGACAGGTATACTAAGCATGAGGGCATATGAAAGGCATGTACACCATTTGAGAAAATCTCTCAGAGAAATATGGTCTCATGGAATGCTATGGCTGTAGGAAATACACAAAATTATTATATGGAAATGACTTTAGAAGTTGTAAAATCAATGTCAAAACCTTTACAAACACTCTGTCGTTCTATGCTAAAAAGGTAGCCTTTGAAAATGCCTTATGCCTTCATCAAAGCGTAATGAAGATGGGAATTCTTAACAAATATTATATTCGTAGATGCTAATGCAAACATGTATGTGAAATAGGGGAGCTCCATGTGACTATAATTGTTGATTGTTTGCAAGAAAGAATTCAAGGATGAGGCTAATATGAGTACACCTGAATTGAACTATCAAGAAAGTATCTCAAAAACAACAAGAAACAATCACCTCAGAGTCAATTCATAGACATAATTATAAGATTTGAGCTTATTGAAGCTAGCAATGGGTATGAATTCGAGAATGCAATTGAAGATGGAATTGTACCTAAGGAGAATAATACCAGGTGTAATGAAGAGGTGCTCTAAAAGGTTTTCCTATCAATATTATGCAGACTATCCTTATAGATGGATCATATCATGATGTGGACTCTAACTTACTGGCATCCTATCTTGCAACTCATGGTGTTTTTAGGGAAGGAATGACAACGGTAAGGCTAAAGTTGTTGGAACCTACAATGAAAGTGGAAGTTATGACACTTGTGGAGCATTTAGGAGATGTTATTGGCAATCTCAATTCAAAGCATGGTTAGATCCACAACTTTGGTGATAAGCTAGGAGGACTAAAAGTCTGGTTGAAACAAAATATGTATTTCTTAGATATGAAGATCAAGCATTGGGGGATGACTGTAGTACCATTTATCCTTCTAAAGGAGTCTAAGATTAAGGTATTCAGAGATTCAGAGGATTTGTCAAGATCTGGCGAGGTTCAGTTGTCAAAATGGAGCATATGAAGATGGAAAGAACTTAGAAAAGTTCACAACTCAAAACTTACAAGTTTTCAGTTACCTGTTTGTAAAAGTGACTGAAGTCACTCTTTGTAACTAAAGGTTAGAAAGTGAACCTTATTTCAGGAAAAGTGATGTAAAAAGTAACCAAAAATAAGGTTTATTATATTATTGCATTTCAAATAGGTAGTTACAAAGTAGTTACTTGAAGTGGTTAGGAAGTAGTTACAAGTTGGTTATTAGGTGGTTATGTGGAAAAGTCTATATATACTGGACTTCACATTGTAAATAGGACTTTTTCAATAAACTTTTGCAGGGGAAACTTATGAATAAACTTCTTGGAACATTTTTGGTTCTACACATTGTATAGTCTACTTTTTGAATTGTATAATTTCGAAAAGATAATGAAGAATGCATTTTCGGTTCATATGTTCTTGATGTATTTCTAAGTTATGATTACTAGTTTCTCATATGTCAAATTGGTGATCTTTCTATGTATTTGTGTGAATCAAAGTTATCCATTAAAGCATGCAATTGGGGTGATAAAGGACAATCATGTCTCGGTAACCTGATTTGAAAGTGTTTAGATAAATTATCTCATCGTATGTTGAGATTTGCCATCTTTCTTCATCATTGTTGCATATATGTCATGAGATCCATCATAGAGTTTCAGAAAGTGGTTTCTAGCTTTGTGGTGATACCCCCTCATACTTTTCAATAAGATTGTGAAACTCTTGTTGGTTTTCGTATGTCTACCATGAGGGTTTCTACATGCCCATTTCTCCTATTATTTTCTTTTTCTTCCTTTTTGTACTTTCAAGATAAAAGTACACAAAAACCACAAATACCACTATCATACGAGGGAGCTGCCCCTCTCAAACGCAGAGGAAAGTTGTTAGTCTAATAACAACTTCTCCAACTATTGGAACTATTTAGTCACCGCTCTAAGGGCAACGAGTCATTTTCAAAGGTTATTTCGCGGTGACAAATCTATTTACCAACACTTCTTTACCTATTTCATGTGGAGGGTTCACATTCAAGAGAAAAGCATTTGAGGTGGTACATGATCTTTTGAAATTTTTTAATTTTTATGTTGTCTATCACTGGCAGTATGATCCATGTGACACCATTAAAACAATGATTGTGTCCAATTGGAATGCTACAAGTAGAATTCAACATCAAAGTAAACCCTTGCTTGAAAACTTGAGAAACAAGGATTCTTGGGATGAGGTCAAAATAGCAATGGAGAAAACTGCTGCTAAGAAAGGTATTTCTTTTGAACAATTGTTAGCAAAAATTATGGCATTGCACCAAAATACAGGAGCACTATTAGAGAATCAAATCAGGAGATACAATAATTTTTATGAAAAAAGTGATAAACCATCTAGTAGAGTAAAAATACTAGATTCTCTAAATAATAATGTTACAAGAAAAAATTGGTCACGATAAAAAAAATTACTACCTTTTTGTCTATGAGGAAGGAGCTAGGTGAAACAAGAACTCTTGCAGAGTATGGAGAAATTGATGAAGATGACGAGTTTAGCAAATTGTGGAATATAGAGCATACCAATGAACATGAAGATCAAGAAACTGATGATGAACCTGATGATGATAGGGATGAACAAAGTAATTTCAAATTTGGTTTAAGTCAGGCCACAAAAGAAGCATATACTTTAGGAGCAACCATAGCTGAAAATTTGGGTTATGAAGGTGGTGGTTTGGGGTCCCAAGGACAAGGCATTTGGAAAACAATAGATGTAGTCACCAGAAAACCAGATGATAAACGAGGCCTTGGACCTAATAAAATAGACCAAGGGCATACAAGTCTAGCTAAAACAATTCATTTTGTTACAACTTCAAATCCTAATCCTCATGGTAAGATGCAATCACAACTTGGACATGCCCATGGTGGAGAGCCTAGTGCGAATGACACTGCCACTGGTGGAGAACTTAGTCAACATGTGCTACAACAATAGGTCCAACAAAAAATTACACACAAGAGGACATCAATACAAGATACCACACAAACACTCAATGATTAAGGGATATAGAAGAGACAAAGGATTATGACAGGTTCAAGTCCAACTACCAGTTCCACCACAAAGGTGTTATTTCCAGGCACTCCCCCAGTTAGTGTGGTTGCAACAGAAATTGCAAGTACTCATATTCCTGCACCATTCAAGAATTCTATTATTCCTATGTCCCCAGGTTTTGATTACATTCAAGAGTTTAAAAAGAAATTAGAATTGTATAAAAAAGAAAAGAAGCAACTAATGGAGAGTATGTCTGCTATAACTTCAAAGCCTGCAACAACCATGATATTACCCACATTTAACACATATTCAAAAATCATGGAGTACACAATTGTTGTTCCCACAGTTCAAAATAAACCAAAAAATTAAATAGATCAGTCTGAATTTCAGGTAAGCAATTTGCAATTTGATTTTTTTGGATTAAAAAATACTAACAAAATTAATATATCAAAGAAGAACAATGAATTGGTGTACACATCATTGCTAAAGCATGATAGAGAGAAAAAAAGGTTGCAGAATCAAATAGAAAAATTACAGGTAGACTTAGCAAATGAGAAAGCAAAGAGGAAAGCGACAGATAAAAAGAGCAATGAATTAGAAAAAAGAATAAAAAAATCTACCTCTACATCAACAAGCAAAGAGGATAAACAAATAGAGGTGGAATTGAATGGACTGAAGCAAAGGTTAGATGAGAGCAAAAATCAATATGATGAGGAAAAAATCCACTTCAAAAAAATTAAGACAAAGCATTGGGAAAGAAAATGAATAGTGGGAACAAAAATTGGAGAAAGAGAGAAAAAAAATGAAACATTGGCTGCAGAGCTTATCGAAGAAAAAAATGAAATAAAATCTTGTCAAAATAAGTTAATTGGATTTTGTAGACAAACAATGAGGCATATGAAACAAAAGATCTGGGAGGAAATAATGCAGAGGATTGATCATTTGTGTGAATTGTTTCAATTGATTGATGCTATGAGACTACATCATAAGAAGCTGAGCAAATATTTAATGGACAACAAAAATGTGCAACTACAAGCAGAAGAGAAATCCGTAAATCAAGTTCTACAAACAGTCTACAAAGCTAGTGACAATGAATTGATTTCAAAAGGCATTACTAATTGGATTGAAGCCTCAATGAAGGTGACATCTATCATTCAAAAGTGTTCAAGAATGCATGAAACAGTAGAATTTGTGATTCAAGCTGCAACAAAGATTAAGGTGGATGAAAAGGTAAGGAACTTGACAATGCTTGGTTTGCCATAGGCTTTTGACAAAAATGAGCGACTCATTGGAAAGGATAATTTCATAAAGAAGATTGAGGGTGCAAGGAAGAATGATTTGGACTAGTTTCCTTAGAACCCAGATGAGCTAAACTTTTTGGATTCCATCAAACCACTGATAACATTGAATGTATCTTTGGCTAAAGCATTCAAGTCACTATTAGGATCCAAATTTGATCATACATTGTTAACAAAAATTCAAGTTAGACAACATCAGCTAGAATAAATGACAATTCCACCATCTGAATGGTGGAATTTGTTAAAAAAGCTGATAGAATGATTTGATATTGATAATATGAGTTTCCAAGTTCCAACTCAGCTTTGTGCAGAGTTGTCTTTGAGAAATATTTTACATTGCCTCTATGTATTCCTTCATTTGAAAATCAATAGAAAACTCAAATTAAGTAATGTGTTGATGCTCAATTATCTGTATTATTTATTTTATTAATTGAAGAAAAACTCTAGTTTCAACTACTAGATACACATTTAATGATTGCTAATGTTTGTATATGCTACTATTGTTAATATGTTAAGCTAATGTTATTTACCATTTCAAATGTTTTATTCACATGCCATTAAGACCACCCGCTATCCCTTTGGCTTCAGTAGTGTTTAGATCTCTGAAAGTGGAGTAGTGGGGAACAGTCTAGATTAAGTCTGGACCCATCAATTTGTTGGCAAGAGACACTGTGTGGCTTCATGAGTGTTGTCATTGATGGAAATAAAGTCCATCCCACACATTCGCAGGACATGGTATGTCTATACTGGAAGACACATTGAAGAGTGTTTTGGTTCGGTGAGCAGGAACAGAGCATGTAGCAAGGTCTGACAATCAGGTCCAGAAAACTTAGAGGAAGTATCTCAATAAAGTGTGGACTTGGGGAAGTCAAGAAGAGTACCATGACTGATACATTCTAGAGATTGAGCCTCTGGTGATGAAAGAGTGAAAAGATATGAGCATCTAAGTGTTGGGTTCCTGTTTGGCAGAGTAGGCTGAGGAAGAACTAACCGACAGAGCATCAAACCTTAATCCGGATGAGATATTGATGATGATCAAGCTTCTTAAGAGATCATTCATGATTGGCCAACATGATTGATGACTCCTATAAGTATCTCTTTGATACGCATTACTTGGTAAGCAAGGATTCAGCCGACAGACCAGAGTTTGAGAAAATATTGAGTATTCTGGATGCCGACTAGAAAGATGTTGAAATACTTGGTTCGGATATATATACCCAATGGATTTCGATGAGAAGGGGTGTATGGTGTCTTGTGTTGTATGAATAAAAGGAGAGAGCACAGTGGAAATAGAAATACAGGTCTGGTATGTGATAGAATAGCAACACTAAGGCAGAGGAAGAATGAAGTGCAGTAGATCAGTATATTGAGCTTAACCAGAACTGAACCTTAGCATATGTGTATGCTTCTCATTAGTTCAAATACCTAGTTTCCTTCTATAAACTATTGTAGGAAGTGAGCCTCTTATGAAGCAGTGTGCTCAGGTAGTGAGCCCTAATTGGCAAGTGTCATTTTGTACTACCTTATTCTTTTAACATAGAATACAATCTTGGGTTAATCACCCCATAGTTTTTTCCCTTAACAGGGTTTTCCATGTCAAAAATATTGTGTCATGTGTGTTGATTTTATTTCTGCTTCCATGGTTATGTATGCTTATATGATTTGATATTGCACTAATTGTTAAAGAAGAAAAGAAAGTCAATTAATTAAGATAACTAATTCACCCCCCCTCTCAGTTATCAACAATTGGTATCAGAGCTAAGTTCCTCTAGACAGAGCCTAACAGCTTGAGAAAGATCTGGGAATATCAATGGATATGTATGGTATGAGGGAATAACTTTAGTCTACTCTAGATGATCTTGATCAATCTCACTCTAAAGTCAATGAGCTGAGGGAAAGACTCAAACAAGCTGATGATTTCATAAATGAACTCAAAGAAAAACTAAGTATCTCAATGAAGAAAAGAAAGGAACTTCTTCAACAATTAGCAAGTCAAAATGAAGCCAATGATACTAATGAAGATCTAAATGAGAAAACCAAGTTATGTGAGAAGTTATCAAAAGAGGTCATTATGGTAAGACATGAAATGGAATCACGAGTTATGAAATTCACCCAAGAAATTGAAGAGAAAAGAAAAAGTGAAGATAATCTAAAACAATCTCTCAAGGAGAAGTCAGAAGACTACCAGAAAATAGATAGAATAATCAAGCACCTGGAATCTAATATTGAAGAAGCTAGAGACAATGAAGAACAACTTGAGAATCAGTTAGACACTCTTAAAAGGGATCTTCAAACAACAAATGAATACAAAGAGAAATTCAAGATAAGCTATGCTCAACTTGAAGTTCTTCTTGAAAGCCAAAAGAGGGTAGATGACAAGCAAGGCTTGGGGTATGAGAAAGGGGAAGGCTCCAGATCTGGTCAGAAGAACTCTAGATTAGGAAATCCAAGGAACATGCCTAGAAGACCTTCGGTAACTAAATGCTCAAAGATATCCATCCTTCAATGGATACTGCCACAATTGCAATAAATTTGGTCATAAAGCAAATCAGTGTAGAACAAGAATGAATTAGACTAATTCATCCTTCTCTGGACAATGTTTTAATTGCAAAAGGTATGGTCACAAATCTCAAGAATGTAGAAATATGCAAATAAACAATTCATTCAATGGTAGATGCTTTGCATGCAATAGAATGGGTCATATGGCTAATCAATGTAGATCAAGAGGATATCAGTCAAATTTGCAAAGAAATGTTGTTTGCTAAAATTGCAATAAATCCAGTCATATTGCCAACTTCTATAGAAGGAAGAATCAGGATAAAAGGGGTCCAGTACATCATAATCAAAATCAAGACAAAGGAAAAGGAAAAGTGAATGTGGATGGAATTCAAAGGGAGATGAACAAGATTTGGGTAAAGAGAAGTACTGAAAATGTTGGGGATGGATCCGTACTAGAATCTGGTGTGGATATTCCTTCCAAAAACTAAATAGATGAGCTCTGGCTCAGGGGGAGTCTTAAGGAAAACATTTTCCCCCAGCTAGTTAATTGGTGCCTAAATTTGGCACATGGAATGCTATGGATTAAAGGGTTCTCATAGAAATATCTAAAGAAGCCTTGGTAAAGATATGGAAGATCTACAAGAAGATTTGAAGTGTCTAATCTTCTAAGATTGATCTGGTTTGACAATTTTCCAATAAAAGAAGGATTTTTATAGTTTGATTCGGTGTGATTCTAAACTGAAACATCTTGATTTGCAGATAAAGGGGATGCTTCGAGCAAAGTAGAGACATTGAAATTCATCACTAAAAATAGCTCTAAGTACATCTCAGTGATCCAAAAAAATCTCTCTCATGATAAGGCAACCGGAATAACTTAAGTTGTACATTTATTACAAAATGAAATTAGGGTTTTCCAAGAGATAAAAGGGTTCATTTGCTCGTCATTTGCACATTTGGATTAGTGAAAAAGATAAGAAGAGCTCTACAAACAAGTTTGCTTCATCTCTCTCAAGGATCAATCACAGAATTCAAGTCAACTGACAATCTTTTTGGCTCTTTTCGTGAACCCTAGAGGCATAAAAAGGTACTTTTTGCTCTTGTAAATCTCTCTCTGAATCTGTTGAAAGATGGCTACTCTGAATGTTGTCAAAATCACTGATAGGCCGCACCCTAAGTTCAAGAAACACACTTATAAATCTCTAGAAGTAGATCCTTTAGGCACATTCTCTAGCATTCTGCATGGGGTTTTGCATGTTGAAGATGTTAGGGCATACATTCATGCGAATATTGAGGAATTCGGGGAATCCAAGTTGATGGATATATATCATAAGTAGCTAATAGATGAATCATTTGAACTCAAACCTCAGTACAAACCCATCTGGAACAAATATTTTGGACAGTGCATTCATTTCCCCTATTTTGCAGAAGATGAATGGGTCTAGTATATTTTGAGCAGAGTGCATGACAACTTCATATAGTTGATGAGGCCATTTAAGATCACAAAGGATGCCATTAGGGCGGTGATCAGATTGCACTCATTCGGTGGGTTACCTACTCTCAAATTAGTCAAAAACCAAACTGTGAGTGAGGCTATTGGATCTAAATTTGATAAAAGAGCAATGACAATTGAGGATATCACAGATCCGGATATCAAGTTTTCCACCATGATAATTGGCTACAAGATATATCACTCCAGCAGAGAGAATTCTGTATCTGGAACAACAATTTGTACTGCTTATGAAATGTTAAGAAAGAATGCTGACTATGATCTTTGTGAGCTTCTTCTGAACCAACTTTTGGAGAATCTGCAGAAGATAAAGAAGGATAAGAAGAATTCTTTCAAATACGGTGGCTTGTTACTCTATCTATTCTTCTATTACATGAATGAGCTACCCGGATATAGTGGCTGGATATGGCAAAAAGACAAACCTGTTGCCATACAAATAAGGGATTATTTGTATGGGCTTGGTGATGCCAAGGTACAAAATACAGCACTGTGGGGTTACTTCAAAAACTTCCAAAGGTTGATGCAGGCCAAAGAAAGAATTCCCCAATCATTGGTTGAGAAATACAAGGATACAGTGTGCTTTATGGTAGACACTAATCAATGCCTAATGGAGGCAGTGGAGCCAAGGACAGTCTGGATCATGCCAATGGGGTATGAAGTAGATGAGAAAATTGTAGAGCTACATGTTCAACACATGCTAAGTCAACCCAAGGATCCTAAGGCAAAAAGGTTTGGAACCTTTCAAGAATTGAGTGTGAAAATTCATGTTGAACTAAGACAGCCTGAGATCAAGAGAAAAGTGAGAAGGGAAGTAGAAGAATTCACCAAGAGGCATGGAATATCAAAGAAGGCACTTGATGCCAATAGAGAGAAGATGGAAAGGGTAGAGAAAGAAAAGGAAGAAGCAAAAAAATAAAGTGCTCCAGTAGAAGCCCCCTCCGAGACTAGATCCTCTAAGAGCTTTGCACCTACCACTACTAAGAGCTCAAAGGCATCAAAACTAGAAGCAAAATCATCCGATAAAGGAGAAAAGAGAACAAAGACAAAGGCTACAAGATCATACACAAGCCTCAGGGATGATGAAGAGACAGAGACAAATGAGGAAGTAAAGAAAATGAAGAAGAAGAAGAAAACATCCGATGAATCCTCTACTGGTCAAGGGAAGCAAGAAAAGGTAGAAGAATTTGTTGAAAAACCTACTTTCTGCATTGATAATATCATCAAATCAGTCATTGTGGATGGGAACCTAAAACCAATGACTGAGTTCTATGATGAATATAATGAAGCTAACCAGAAGATCTTGCAAGAAGCTACAGTCAGGTATTTAAATATCTATAATAAGGCATTTATTGAAATCATATCTCTAATTCCCAAAAGCCTAGAGAAGGAACTAGAAATAAGGAAGAACAATGCTAAGGCAAAGGACATTGAGATCCGGGAACAGATAGCTATTTAGCTCTATCCTTCAATCAGTCAGAAACAAATGAATATGATCTTCAAAGATTGCAAGGATGAGTTCTGGAGCAAAGCTAGAATGAATCAGCTTATGCTTGGAGAGACTGACAAAGTGGCAAAAGAAACAGAAGACATCCTCCGGAATGCATACAAAAGATTTAATATTCCTATTATAGAGGACATAAGTGATGAACCTTCTAATGTCGAAGGACTAAGCATATCAAAGGAAGATCCTACAAAGGAAATTGCTAAAGAATCAAAGGAGATAAGTGAGGAGAAGACCAAGGACTTGGAGTCCTCTATTTCAAAAGAGGAAGTCCATGAAGAAGTTAATATCTCTCATCCAGATTCCCCAGCAGACTCTGGATCTAAAGGAGAAGAAAGAATAGACGAGAAAATTAGTCAAGAAGAAGAGGTGAAGGAAAGAGAAGAAGATCAAACAGAGAAGACCCTAGGAGACGGTTTTGAGACTGCAAAAGGAAAGAAGACTCTGTCTTTGGAAAGAGACACTGCAGAAACTGTTAAAGATTTCTTGAACAAAGCAATGATGGAGATTGATGAACCAGAACTGCTTCAAGGACCATTCAATTTTGACTCCCTCTCCCCGGTTCAAACAATGAAGATAGCTTCCTTTGCCCAAGCAAAGGCAAAAGAAAAACTTTTGAAATCTCACATGGAAGACTATGAGCTGATAGAGATTGCATCTGGTGTGTTGGAAAAGATCATGCTATCCTTTCAGAAGCATCCTTCAGACTCTTCATCTGGTAATCTCAAATCTCTTGTTAATTCTGTCAACACACATTTTGATTCCTTGGAGAAATCAGCTGAGGAAGAAGTCTGGAAAGAATTTTTGGGTAAAAGATTCTCTGAAGTACAGGGGTACATAGCAAATCATAGGAGAAATCTAAATATTGGAATAAAGAGCTTAGAGAATGTTCTTAAAGATGGCAAAGATATATATAAATTTTGTTTATCCTGGTCTAAAGTGACAATGGATATTGAGAAGAAAGTGAAAGAACAAGAGGGTAAACTTTCAAGTTTATCTCAGATTTTTTATCCTATCACCACATCCATAATAAACCAAGAATGTCAGACTATTGCCATTCTAAATGAACTAAAGAAACTTGAAAAGGAAAGGAAGAATATAATAAGTAGGATGGGTGAACTTAGAGGGATGCTGTGAACTTAGAGGGATGTTGTCCGATAGATGGTTGCTCTTGATTGGTCGGTGTTGCCACCTCCTCCCTCTTCCTAGTCTATATAAGCATGCTACCTGGCTTGTATTTTGCATCTTTTACTTTTGCATCCTCTTAATGCTATTTTACTTCTAGCATTTGCATTACCCTCTTGGATACTGACTCTATGTTGCTATTTTGATTTTGCATCATTTGCATTCATAGTTTAGATATCTATTCATTTGCACTAGTTTTCTAGGTTATTAATCTTTTCAGATTCTAACATGGTATCAAAGCTATTCTATGTGCAAGAGTAGATTTTAGTTTCCATATTTGAGAGATTTGGAGGGGGCTAATAAATTTTATTACAGTTTTTTGAAAAACCCAGTATGCTCTTCTCTTACATCTTTGGATGATCTTGAGAATCAGAAAAGTTTGAAGGAAACTTTTTTAATCTTTGGGGTTTGCAAATGTGTTTTATGAAATCTGGGTGATTGTAGCATTTCTGGTTATACTAGCAGCATTTCCAACTGTTCCAACATGTCCAGGAGGCTTGAGAAAGTCAGATTTGGCTTTTGTTTCACTGAAATCAGAGATCATCATACACAGTTGCGGAACCAGGGTTTCGAGCTCAAATCTGACAACTAGCCTTCATATTTGGTGTTTTCAATCAATATTTCAGGTTCCAGCATGCCATTGCTTGTCTTAGGTATCTAATTCAGCCTTTGCATGTCATTTTTTGGTTGCTGGGGTCTTTTTTTGTAGCTGAAGGCATTCTGTTTACACTGGATCAACATCTTATGTACATCAGCAAGAAAAATGCCTTCTAGGTTTTGTTTGCAGCACAGAAAAACTATCTGGGTATCTTTCCATTTTTGAATGCAATCTATATATTTTGTAGAAATATGCTTAGAAAGCTATAACAGGACCCCTCTCCATTAGCAGTTGTAGTTTTGAAGGTAGTTTTCAAATGCTCCATTCTTGCTCATACAGACTTCTTTTCCCACGAATATTTTTTTTATTTTAGCTATTTTTTTGTGCTCTATGCACTAGTGCAGACGTTTTTTATTTTGATGCCAAGATTTTTTAGAAATTACAGATTCTTAGTTATGACATTGCACAGTTCTCATTTTGGGAACTTCGAAGGATCATAACTTTCACATACGACCTCGTATCGAGGTGATTCATTGTTTGAAAGTGCATATTTTTTGAGTAGATCACAGTGGTGCTATTTATTTCTCTGAGTATTGTGCCAAAGTTGTATTTTTAGCATATGCTCTTCGTGAGGGTTTTGTAATGCATTGAAATCAAGACCACTTAGTATTTATTGTTAGTGGTAGTTGTAAACGCACTAATATAAAGTGCCAAATCATATTTTCTTGGGGGGGTTCTTTGATTGAGTGAAAAGGGGGGGTTATCTTGGTTGTGTTCTCTTCTTTTCGACATTTCTTCTCTGCATTTCTTCATCATGGCTCAAACAAATCTGCCCATCCTAACTCCATCAATTAGTTTGAGTGGAAATCACGCATGACAATTCACTTAAAGAAAGTTGGATTAAATAGGATAACTATGGGACTTGAAACTGAACCTGCTAAAGATAAAGATAAGCCTAAGTGGTTTAACAAATGTGATGAGGCATATGGAACATTGTGTTTGTCTATTTCTCCTAATTTGCTCTTTCACATTGAGTCTTTGAATATGCCAAATGAAATTTGGACAAAGCTAGAAACACTATTTGGCACACAAGATTCAATGAGGGGTCATATGTTGGAACATGAACTAATTAGTTTAAGTCCAGGTAATTTCAACACAATCCAGAATTTCTTCACTAAATTGAAATCACTAAGGCTACAGTTAAAACAATGTGGAATTGAAAAGAAAGATGAACAAATAATTCTTAGTATTCTCTCTAAGCTAAGTTTAGAATATTATGTGTTTATTTCTACTTTCTATACTACTAAGGGTGCACTTGGTACTCAATTCACCATGCCATCTTTAGATGATTTTGCTGTCAATCTCACTCGGGAATAGGACAAGCTAATCTAGATGGGCACTCTTAAGTCCTCTAAGTCACATGCCTTGGCTGCCAACCAAGGCACAAAAGAACAGAAAAGAAACAGAAGAATAGCAAGGAGAAGAAGGATCAGATATCAATTGCTTCAAAAGCAACTAATGAGACCCAATCTTCCAAGGGCGACAAGTCTAAGAAAGAGAGGGTCTAATGTGCCTATTGTAAAAGACCCAGTCATGATAAACATAAATGTCTGAAGAAACAAATTGATCACTTGACACACATTCTTGAGAAGAATAATATCAGTGTTCCTGAGTCTATCAAACAGAGTTCTAATGAGGGGTCTAATAAGGCAAAAGAAAATAGCAAGGGGAAAGGAAAGGGCAAGGCCCTTGTTGCAGTTGCTTCTTCACCATCCACTTTGGTTCTTGATTCAGGTGCTTCGCACCACATGGCTTCATCTAAGGAAGAACTTGCATCTTTGGAGCCGTGTACTATACCTTCTATTTTGATGGGTGATGACACTCCTATTGAGGTGTGTGGGAGAGGGTCTGTTGATGTGGGGGATGGAACATTCCATGATGTTCTTTGTGTGCCCTCATTATCAACTAATCTCCTATCGATATACCAGATCACTCACACAAGTTTAGGCAAGCTGGTTGAGTTCACTCATAATTCAGTGGAGATCTGTGAGTTGCACAGTGGTTCTACAGTTGCAGTTGGGAGAGCAGATCATTAGTCACAGCTCTATCTATTTTCTCACTTTGTTCCTTATCCTCCTTCAACTATTTTACTCACTCATTCTAATGATGTGAGTAGATTATGGCATGGGCGGTTTGGCCATCTTAACTTCTGCTACTTGCAACAGCTAAACCAGCAGAGCATGGTCATAGGGTTGCCTTCAGTTCAGTTTTCAGGTGGTGTTTGCCAAGGTTGCATTCTTGGTAAGCATCCTAAGGAAAATTTTGACAAAGGTAAGGCATGGAGAGCTTCACAAATACTGGAGTTAGTTCATAGTGATTTGGTTGGTCCATTTCAGCATCCTTCTTTCAGTAGGGCTAGATATGTCCTCACATTCATTGATGACTTTTCTCGATATACTTATGTGTACTTTCTCAAATAGAAGTCTGAGGTATTTGATCACTTTCAGGACTTTAAGACTTTTGTAGAGAAGCAATCCAGGAAAGCCATCAAAGTTTTGCACACTGATAATGGTGGTGAGTATGTCAAACATCGGTTTGAGAGGTTTTGTACTTCAGAGGGGATTGATTTGCAGCATTCAGTTCCATACAATCCTTAGCAGAATGGTGTTACAGAACGGAAGAATAGGTCCTTGAAGGAAATGGCAAACTACATGATTCACTCTAGATCTCTTGCACCACAATATTGGGTAGAGGCCATTAACTATGCTTGTTATATCCAGAACCGTGTTCCTCATTGAGCCTTGAAGGGAGTCACTCCTTTTGAAGCTTGGAGCGGTCGGAAACCATCAGTTAAGCACTTTCAAGTTTTTAGTTCTACTGCATGGGCCCACATTCTTGTAGAGAAATGCAAGGCCTTGGATCTGCAGAGCAGACCTTGCATATTTGTAGGTTTTCCTGATAGTGTGAAGGGTTATCGGTTGCTCCACCCTACTACACATGAGTTGTTCATTAAGAGGAGTGTTCAGTTTGAGAAGGGCTCTTCGAGCTCACTTTCTATCACTTCTCCAACTCCTACTTTGACATTCGAGTCATTTAGGATACATGACAGATCTTCTGATGAGTCAGATTCACCTGAGCAGTCTTCTACCTCCACTTCTGATGCAAAGAGTGATTCAGAGGACTCACCTCCTTCCTCTCCTAGTCATCATTTAGAGGTTGATGATTCTCCTCCAGATTCTCCATCTTCCAGTCCACTTTGGGCTAGATAGACCTTGCAGTCTGTAGGTGATTGGGTTGGGGATCCATCAGACACCAGGCGGACTCGCTCATAGTTTCAGGATGCTCCACATGTCTTCATAGCTACTGCCTCAGATTCACAGTCTTTTCATGAGGCTTCTGGTATTCCTGAGTAGGATATAGCTATGCAGGAGGAGCATAGTTCCTTGATGAGGAACCACATTTGGGATCTTGTCCCTCTTCCTAAGAGAAGAAAACTTATTCAATGTAAGTGGATCTATCAGACAAAATTTGTAGTAGATGGGTCGGTTAACAAGCATAAAACTCTTTTGGTCACCAAAGGATTCTCCTAGGTTCCTGGGATTGTCGACTCTGAGACTTTTGCGCCAGTTGCCCAAATGAATTCCATCTGACTTGTTCTTGCCATTACTACAGCTAATCATTGGGAAGTACACCAAATGGATTTGAAGAGTGCTTTTCTTCACAGTGACCTTCAGGAGGAGATCTACATGGAGCAACCACAGGGGTTCCTTCAGGATTCTTCACTTGTGTGTCGTCTTCAGAAGTCTCTCTATGGCCTCAAATAGGCTCCTCGGGCCTGGTATGCCAAGATGGACTCCTTCCTTCTATCAGTTGGGTTCGCTCAGTGCCATTCTGATCCCAATGTCTACATTCTGTAGTAGGATGATTCACTCCTATTTTTGGTTCTGTATGTTGATGACTTGCTAATCGACCATTGGGGCTATCAAAATTGCCCTTCATGATAGGTTTTTGATGACTGACTTGGGGTTATTGCATTACTTTCTCAGGATTGAGATCTACCAGTCTACTTCCAGGATCACCATCAACCAGTCCAAGTATGCTCTAGATTTTCTCTCAAGGTTTCATATGGCTGACTGTAAGCTTGCTCTGACTCCCTTTCTTTCTGGAGTCAAACTTGAGGCTCAGTGTTCTTCTCCACTTGTTGATGGCACTTTGTACCGATAGCTTGTTGGGAGTCTCATTTATTTGACTCATAAGAGACCCAACATTTCATATGCTATAGGCATGGTCTCTCGATTCATGCAGGAGCCTCATGAGCTGCACTGGAAAGAAGCCAAGCAGATCCTTCACTACATTTAGGGTACTCACAGTTTTGGGATTCACTATGCAGCGGGCATTGAGCTTGACTTAATTGGCTACACAGATTCAGATTGGGCGGGCGATTCTTAGGATCATAAGTCTACTTCAGGTTACAGCTTCTCACTTGGTTCAGGTCCTATTTGTGGGTCAAGCAAGAAGCAATCTACTATTGCTCTATCTTCTACTAAGGCCAAGTATCGGGGGGCTATGAATGCCGCCACTGAGGCCATTTGGCTTCAAAATCTTCTCACTGAGTTTAGTATCCAGATCAGATGGCCATCAGTCATATTTTGTGACAACCAGAGTGCCATTCAGATCTCACAAAATCTAGTCCATCATCAGTGGAACAAACACATAGAGGTCCACATGCACTACATCTAGGAGCTCATCCATGGCCACATCATCAACCTTCGCTACTGTCTAACTTCTGAGCAAGTTGCTGATATCTTCACCAAACCCTTCACTGAGAGCAAGTTCCTTCATTTGCGAGCTTTGTTGGGGTGCGGGATGCTTCATCTTCTGGGGGGGCTTCTTCCTCTCACTTGGAGTCTTGACTCTCTCTACTTTTGGGGGGTCTCTTCTCTCTCTATTTTTTTTTAGGGGGGGGCTTTTCTCTCTCTTTGGGGGGGAATTTTATGTACATGGGTACCTCATCAGGCTTGATTTGCCGGGACCCATTTCTACATCCACCTAAACTTTGCTTATGGGGGGGTGTTAGTGTAGGTTTTTATTTCCTAGTTGAGTTATTTATTTTTCCCTATATTCCTATGTTTTTCCTACACTTCTATTAATCTCGCTTAAGTTAATAAAGCATGTCTTATTAGGTGAGTGGTTGCGAGGTGTCACCTTCCTACATGTGAGCATCCATTAGCTATCTTGGGAAGATACTTTGCTATCTTTAGTCTGATAGATGGTTTCTCTTGATTGGTCGGTGTTGCCACCTCCTCTCTCATCCTAGTCTATATAAGCATGCTACCTGGCTTGTATTTTGCATCTTTTGCTTTTTCATCCTCCTAATGCTATTTTGCTTCTAGCATTTGCATTACTCTCTTGGATACTAACTCTATGTTGCTATTTTGATTTTGCATCATTTGGATTCATAGTTTAGATATCTATTCGTTTGTACTAGTTTTCTGGGTTATTAATCTTTTCAGATTCTAATAGTCACATCTTAATTTTGGACAGGATGAAGCAGAGTTGGGCAACAGAATTTATCCAGTTGAAGAGAAATTTTGTAGATATACTTCAATATATGTAAGTATAACATGTATATATATTTATGCAGCCCAGTATAGATTGTTTTTGGGAAATTTTGGTGTGCAGATCCTACCCTTTGCCATTGATGTCAAAGGGGGAGTGACGAACAGTAAAAAATGTGGAATCTAGCTAAGGGGGAGCTCCAGAAAAGTGTACATAAGAATAGAGCATCAACCCAAGGGGGAGTAAGCTATAACACTTAGTCATTTTTCACTAAGTGTTGCCATCAATGCCAAAAGGGGAGATTGTTGGTAAGAGACACTATGTGGCTTCATGAGTGTTGTCATTGATGGCAACAAAGTCCATCCCACACATCCGTAGGACATGGTATGTCTATACTGGAAGACAAATTGAAGAGTATTTTGGTCCAGTGAGCAGGAATAGAGCATGCAGCAAGGTCTGACAATCAGGTCTGAATCTCTCAGAGGAAGTATCTCGGTAAAGTGCAGACTTGGGGAAGTCAAGAGGAGTACCATGACTGATACATTCTAGAGATTGAGCCTCTGGTGATGAAAGAGTGAAAATATATGAGCATCTAAGTGTTGGTTCCTGTTTGGCATAGTAGACTAAGGAAGAACTAACCGGCAAAGCATCAGACCTTAATCTGGATGAGATATTGATGATGATCAAGTTTCTTAAGAGATCATTCATGATTGGCTGACATGATTGATGACTCCTATAAGTATCTCTTTGATATGCATCAATTGGTAAGCAAGGATTCAGCCGACAGACTAGAGTTTGAAAAAATATTGAGTATTCCAGATGCCGACTAGAAAGATGTTGAAATCCTTGGTGCGGATATATATACCCGATGGATTTCGATGAGAAGGGGTGTGTGGTGTGTTGTGTTGTGCGAAGAAAATGAGAGAGCAGAGTGGAAATAGAAATATAGGTCCGGTATGTGACAGAATAGTAGCACTAAGGCAAAGGAAAAATGAAGTGTAGTAGATCAGTATATTGAGCTTAACCAAAACTAAACCTCAACATATGTGTATGCTTCTCATCAGTTCAAATACTTGGTTTCCTTCTATAAACTATTGTAGGCAGTGAGCCTCTTGTGAAGCAGTGTGCTCGGGTAGTGAGCCCTAATTGGCAAGTGCCATTTTGTACTACCTTATTCTTTTAATAGAGAATATAATCTTGGGTTAATCACCCCGTGGTTTTTTCTCTTAACAATGTTTTCCATGTCAAAAATATTGTGTCATGTGTGTTGAGTTGATTTTTGCTTCCATGGTTATGTATGCTTATATGATTTGATATTGCACTAATTGTTAAAGAAGAAAAGAAATTCAATTAATTAAGATAACTGATTCACCCCCCCTCTCAGTTATCAACACAACTTGCATGCTATTTAACCTCCTTAGTCATTTGCCTAGTAGCCTAACTTTTTTTTATCATCAGACGGTTAAGATAAAAACATATTACCACATATTTTCCCATGTGCTTTATAATTCCTTTAAGTAGCTCACTATTTAAAACCCAGTACAACTCCTTCAAAATATTTGACAAAATATTTCATGTCTTCTAAAGTCTCTTCAAGAGTCGAGATGAAGACACGCGTCATCTCCCCACTATCCCTCTAAGAGATGAAAGCTTTTGGTGGGCTTCCTATGGGCTAGTGGGGAACAACCCAAATTGACTCTAAACTTTAGATCACCACCGTTTATTTTCAGTTCTTTGATGTTCAATGCCTATAGTGAACGATGGGTCCCACTTTGATAGGCAACAAGTGTCACTAGCACGCTATCCCTCTGGATTTCTTAAAATATTACTGTATTCAAGCAGGCTGGTGGGAAGCGGTCAAGATTCAATCTGCAAGATCTAGTAGCTCCCATTAATGTTCAAATATGCACATGTGAATTGTTAGTGACTTAAAAGAGGACATCCCTAGGTTGACGAGACAAAGGGACATAAAAACTTTGGGGGTCAAGACTTAAGATAAAAGATGAAATATTTAACCCCTTTAAACATTTTGACGCATAATGTTCCCAACCAAGTGGTGACCGATGAGACAAGGCAAAGGGGTTGGTAATATTGACGGGTTTGATGGCTTAAATGTGAACTTGGATGGCCGAGAACCGGCGGTAACAAGTCAACTTAAAATTATAACGTAAAAGGTTAAAAGGCTAGGTTAATGTATGAAATGAAGATAAGCCCTAAACCCTAAGCCTAAAACCCTAACCAGTGGATCAAATGGTCTATTTTAGGAGTATATTTCATTTTATGACCCAGTTACGGATAAGACATTGATCAAAATAATTCATAAACTGTGAAAAATGATGTAGAATCACATATCAATTCAAAAACCAAAATTCTACTTTACTACAAATTTTATGTTTTATGCACAAATCAACACTAGCAAAGAAATATTAAGTATTGAGTTGAATGATGAATCACTGAGTACATGTAAAATTTATCAATATGACACAATTAAAATATGAAATAATTAATAATATGTTAATGTATTCAATCTGATTCACAATTTCAAGGAATACAATATAAAATATCATCAACTACAGTTTTGGAATATGATTCATGAAATGCAGTATAAATACCTAAAAACTGTTAATTCACTTCCATTTGCCAAATCAAGTCAGGGTCCTCAAACTGACGTTCAGATAAAGTAAAAGAGTCATCTTGATTATGAGTCTGGTCTTCATTTTCTTTGTCTTGATTCTGAGTCTCAAATTCATCATTCATTGTATCAATGTCATTTGTCCCACCACCACCAGTGTTTGAAATGTTGCACAACCCTCTTCTTTCACATATGGACTTCCAAATTGTGAGTGCCCTTTCATAAGGAAAATTTTTGACATTATATGTGCTTCCTAACACCCTCAAGCAATTTTCCAAATTCTTGTCTAGTTTGTTTCTTGTCTTTGATTTCAAAAACCCCAATGCACTAAAAACTCTCTCATCTTCCACCGACCCCAATATCATTGTTTGACATAAATCAGTGAGTTTGAAATATTTTGATATCGAATCACGCAATATTTGACTCTAACCTAAGTTTTTCCAAGCCTTTCTTATTGATCCTACTTTGAAGGGATTCTCCATGGCTTTAAAATGGTCTATCATACTTTGTGCAAACCATCTACATTGTCCTCTAAGCTTATTTCCATCTATAATTCCTTCAATTGTCTATCCATTACATTCTGCACTTTTCGAAAAGCATGTGGACAAGGTAGTTACTTTTAAATGAAAAAAGGTTGGGTCATCTCGATGGCGTTGAACCCAAAATTGAGGATACACAATAGACATGGCTTCAAGTATTTATTCTTGAGGGAATTGATTATAAATCTCTGTTGAAATATTGTTTGCAATTTCCTTCAAATTATTACTAACAGATTCAACAATGCCGTCAAAATCTTCCTTTTTAACAGGTACTTCTCTGATAGAGTGCCTAGCCGTCTTACAATGGTGCATTGGTATCTCAAATCCACATACAAAGGCACATAACTCCCCACTTTCATTAAACTGTAAATGATTTCTTAGGACGATTCAAATTTGTAATTATCTACCACCTAAAAAAATTTGGGCTTTGAGAAGTTAGATCTAGATATAGATTATCGAGAGCCATGCATGTCATTCTACATAGTTTGGTATACTCATAGATATACATAGTTTTGTCTTGGGCTTTCTTCACAAGATTGTTCATTTCATCCAACATGGGGAGAAGACTAGCTAAAGTTAAGAGTGTCTCTAGATTGCTTAACCTATGTAAGAGGTCAGGAGCTTTGTCTATGGTGTTGCGATGCTCGTACATTATTCCAATCAAGGATGGATATTCTAAAAGAACTTGTTGCACTGGTCCATGCAAGAAAATCCATCTGGTATCAACATCCTTAATAAGATTGTTTCTTATTGTTATTCCCTCAGAAAATTTTTGAAATTCCGCAAAATATTTGGGACTTCAGCAGAAGTATGCATGGAGCTCACAGACTAGATTTTGAACTTTTGATACTGTAGGTAAATTGCTTACAATTTTAAATGCTAAATTCATTCTATGGGCCATGCAGTGAATGCCAAGCATGTATGGTACATAAGTAGTTTGTAATTTTGTGCAAAGACCGGTTCTATGACCTTGCATTACTGCAGCTCCATCAGCTCCTACACACACCAACTTTTTGGCAATTGTCAAGTCATCCATACCTACAATTTCATTCAAAGACTTCTTAACTAGTTCAAATAGATTTTACAATGTTGAATTGTCCTTCATTTTATGAATACAGAGTAGATGATCTTGGTGGGCATGTTCTTTTATAGTATACACATGCATACAGACCCAAGAAGTATTATCTACCATAGTAACTTCATCTAAAGATAATGCAATGAAGTTTAACTCTTTTACATTCTCCTTTAAATCTTGCTTTTCCATCGCAGTGAGACAGTTTGCCCATTCCCATCCAGCATTTATTGACCAATGTGTGTTAGGATAGTGAGGAACACTCAAAAAAGATAATAAATTACTATATTCTGGGTAGTCTGTCATAGGACACCTTCTGGACAAAATATGAAAAACAACACTCATCTAAACAGTTTTTGCCAGTTGTGCTCCTTCCATTGCTTTTCCAAATTGAGCCTTGATTGTACCTCCACTTGCAACAAGTTTTGTCATTCTTTTCTTATGCTCATCATATTCCATGGCATACTTAACATGAAGACATTCTTCCTTTGATTTCCATCTTACTACTGATGTTTCCTTTCTGTCTATGATTTATTTTTCATAAACTTTACCGATATGCTTTTCTATAGTGTCAAGCTTTAGCTGCAACTTCTTGTCTTTTTTACATTTCCAACTACAAATCATACACTTGCATTCTGTTGGTTGTTCATCTTTGTTTGCTTTCTCCACTAGTTCAATGAATGGGTACTTTGACACCCAATCAAGATGAAAATTCCTTGTCATTTCCCACTTGTGCCCCTTTTTTTATTTGCCTTTTCTTTTCTTCCTACCAACATCATCTACAATGCCAACATTTTCATCCAAGTCAATTATCTCATTTTGGCTAACCAAGGTATCCCTTGGAACATCTTCTGTGGTATTGCCATCCTCATTTGACTCATTTAACTCAATGACAATCCACCTTTTGGTGGTGGTGAGGTATTGTGAATGGCTTCTTTATTAATATTTGGTGCAAGAGTTGATGATGTAGCTCCATCTTGATTTGATGGATCATAAACATTGTCAATTCCAAAGTAAGACTGTATGGTACTAACTCCACATTTTCAGCGTTTTGATGGCCTCCCAGTCCCTTCACCACCTTGATGAGTCTTACCCTTGTCACACTTGCTGCTTGACATCTTGATCTCTCACTTCAAATTAAAGCTGGAAAAAATATCTTCTTCTTTAAGGACATACTCATAGAATATAGATCCCATTCCCTACTAAATATCTTCTTTAAGATTGAAGCAAGAATGGAAAAGAGATAAAGAAATCTTATAACACTAATACTATGAAGAAATGATTACTCACCTTTAAGCTTAGGTTTTCACTGACTTGCTATTCGTTAATGCAGGAATGCCTGTGTTGTAACTTTGTAACTTTGCTTATGATCAACTTCAAGGTTCCAACTCCAACTTCCAAAATCTGAATCAAGAGCTCACAAGTTCAAAATTGAACAAAATATGTAAGAATAAATCAGAGTTTTGATTGTATTTATATCAATCCATATTTGGCAAATTCTGCGGGACTTTTAAATGGTATATTAAAAAATTTGGTGATTCCCGCGTGATTATATAAGGAATATGTTTAAGAGTCAACGAAAAAAACCTTAATGAAGTACATACTTTGTAATTTCCAAGGCAAATATGGCCCTGCGATTAGCATGGAGGTGTCATGGTAATTGGTGAAATGTGTCCTCAAATGTAATTATTTTTTAATGTTATTGGTGAAATGTGCCCTCATAATCAACTAGTTGTAAATTTTAATTGGCAAAATGGGTCCTCACTCGTAGTGACTATTTAATGGCATTGGTGAAATGTGTCCTGATACACGATGTTGTTTTAATAGTATTGGCCAATATATAGGTGATTTAGTACTTGCTTCTAAGATTCAAAGCAAAAATATTAGTCATCCCATTTGAAACGCGTAGTTTGTTATGGCAAAAATATTACTTAATTGATTCTCATAAAATAAATCGATGGTGAATGGATATGCATTTGATCGATAATACATAAAATCCACGTGATTTGGCCACACTATTGGATGTGATTTATTCACCAATTCCACCTTGGCTGATCTATGATATTCGCCACTAAAAAAATCTCTAATATGGATGGGAGTAAGGGATAAGTGTATAGCAATGTGTAATTATCAATATGTTAATTTATAAAAGAACTATCCTCAAAATGGTCCCAAAACTAAATGGGAATGACATGGGTATGCAAATTTCACCATTACATTTTGTCCCCTCTTTGAGGTGTACGTGAATCCTAGAATAATCATGCATCTCAAAGTATGTAGCACACACAAACATGCATGAAAACTAAATATTTAGACATGGAAGGATGTCAAAGGGGGTACACATAAAGCAATGAACCCTATAAGTTGTCATCATGTAATATTTACATTTCATCATTGTAACATCAAAAATTGCATACCCTTGAAATTTCATACTATATTTTTTTGGGCTTGCTTTAGTGTCCATTTCCTTAGCATGTTTTAGCGATCATTTTATCCTACCCTTAGCCTTTTCCTTCACTAGATTACCAAATCTCTCTATCATATTTTAATTATTCTCACTATCCTAGGAACATGTGCTAAATTTTATGTGATTTCTCTAGGACACTAGCATCTTGTGAGTTCTAGAAATTTAAAGCATTAGTTTCCCACCCAGCTACCTATTGTCACCTAATGTAATGCTTGGTTGTTAGAAAAATGCCTATAGCATCTAAATATTACCCTTCAACTTCCACACAAGACCTATGCAAAATTAATTTTTGAAATCTATCTCATTCTATTATTCTCTTGAATATGTTTGGCTGCACATACCTCTATTGTTGAAGCTGCATGCTACTCAAATAACACCATTTTTAAAGCTCTCTCAAGGATTTACATTGTTGCATAATGGTTGACTCCCCCAAAGAGCTCATTTCTTATTCTTCTAGATCATATTGGTAATATTGTTATTGTTGGTTTTCCCTCTTCATTTCTCTCTTTCGTTTCTTGTTTCCATCACTTAAATTAGTTATTTCAATGCATTTTTTGATAGATTTCATTATCTGGAATGTTGTTGAGTCTCCTTTATGGTTTGGTGTGCAAATTGGTTAATTTACTAGATTAGAACTGGGACATCTTTTAAAATTTATTTATTCTCTTTTTGTATAGATGATAGTGCAATTCATAGACATCCATGTGATGCATTAACATCCTAGGCTGAGGCTTCCCCATTTTGGTGCCTATGTTGTTCAGAATGTGACCTAGATAATTTGTGAGTCACACTCCAAAGTGACACATGAATCATCTTCCTTGCTATGGGTGACCTCCTAGTCACTCTCACTCATGTGGCAAGAGCCTGTCGAGTGGAGGTAGGAATGAGTGTTGTTCTACTCTCATTCTTAAGGGAGTAGAATGTCATAGATGGTGTTTAGGTTGTGAGATGGATGTGTGTGTGTTGGTGATTGTTTCTAAGGAGAAATTAGATTTTTGATGTTGTAGTGATAATTGTATGGCCTAAAGGATCACTAGTCTTGAGTCTCCTAAGCCTAGCACAAATGTTATTTTGTTCATTGATGATTCAAAGATGCTCTTTTCTCCTTTATTCATTTTGGATTGCTTGTATCAAATGTTGTTGGTTTATGATGTGTTTTTGATGTTCTTATTGTTCTTTTGTTTGTTGAATATTTTGTTAATAAATTAGATTGGGGAAGTTCTCCCCAATCTCATCAAGGATGGATTGAATCCAATCTTCCCTAATGTCTGAGCACAATGAATGCTTGGAAATAGGGGGAAGTGTTGTGTTTCACATTGTTGTTTTTGAATGTGTTGAGTTGATTTTACCTTGTGATGGAACTAAGGGTTCCTATTTGTTTAAATGTTTGATTCTAACTATGTTTACTTCATAATGAGATTGATGGTTTGTTCTTGTTTCTCTCTAAGTTTTCCTAATGTTTTTTATGGTTTTTATGAATTTAATCTAGATGTATGTAGAATAATTTTGGTTCCTTTTTCCCAATTTGAATCGTTAGCTAATTATCTAGGAATTGAGATATGGATGCAATCTATATGAGTTTTTAAATGCAAGTTAATCTATGTTTTTGGAGTTTTTGTAGAATGATGTTTTAATCTAATCTAATGAATTGTACTTGTGAATAACTATGAAAGTAAATGTAATCTAGTGAAGGAAAATAAGGCTAATCTAATCAAATCAAATGCAATGTTAATCTATCAAAGAAAATAAACAACCTACCAAGAAAAAGTAAAGAAATGAATTACTTTTCCAAGAGTAAAATGTGAGCTAATTACTACTTGAAAGCATGGAGAAATTGGTATGAAGAAGGTATAAATGCTTGGATTGAGACCTTATAAGTCCTTGTAGAAACCCTCTCCTCCTTTGCAGTAGTGGTGTCCTCCTCTTGGAGACAAAAATGAATATGGAAGCAAAAGAAATAAAATGTAAGCTTTAAATCTTTAATGAAAATAATTGAGAATAAGAATGCTAATGAAGTGCGCTATATTAAAGCTATGATGAAAGAAATTGAGCATAAAAATACTAATGAAGCATTATGGCTTGAGCTTTTGAAGTATGATGAAAGAAATTGAACATAATAATGCTAATCAAGCACTATGGATTGAGCTATTAATGCTATTGCAACATCAAAAGGCACATGGGGTATTGCATGAGCATAAAAATGCTATGGAGACAATTAGCAAATAAAAGAAAGAGAAAGAGAAATAATACAAAATTTGTCTCCCCAAATGCATAGAGGAGGGGGTATTTATAGGTAGAAAATCAACACCAAAAGTGGTGGTGATTATGGAGTTAACAAAAATATATTGGGGACTGATCTGACTTTGATTGAGAGTGCACAGTAGTTGTAGAGGAGATCACAGGAGAATAAATAAAGTTAACACTTAAATGATTGGAAGATAACTAAGATTGATTAGTAGATGAGATTGGGCTAATTGGGAGTGTTGAATCATTTAAGGGGATTTAGAAATCAATTAGAGAAGACCCACACAATTAGGACTTAATTTAGAGAAAATTTAGGCTAGAACTAGAAGAAAACACACATGTTGAAAAATGACAGGGTCACCCCTTTCAGGAAGTAGGTCAACCCTTTCACCAGTGAAATTCATCCTTGGAGGTCTTTCTTTACATGTTGGGATACCTAGGGAGATCATGAAGTGACAGGGGGTGACCCATAGAGGAAGTTTTGCACAAGTGGTTTCTGAGATGAAGAATGGTCTAAAAGATCTAAAGATGGTTTCAAAACCCTAAAACTAGCCATAAGATCTCTACAAGGTGGGTCACCCATTTCACCAAGGAAAGTCACACTAGAGATTCTATTTTAGTTGTAGGCTCACCCAAGGAGATTCTATAGTGATAGGGGCAATCTAGAAAGAAAATGTGTGACAGAAAAATTGAGGTTACAGAAGGGATGGGGAGGTTAATAGATGATTCTAAGGGGATTAAATGATGCAAATGTTCCTAGGGAGATGAATTTCCTCTCTTGTGAATTGGATGAGTGAGGTTATCAAGGATATAAAATGATAGGAAAGATCCATCGAACATTGGTAAAAAAACAAGCTAGAAGGTGTGTTGGACCAGAGAAGATTACTTCTAGTGGTTAGAAAAGCACAATTAAGATGAAAAAAAACAAAGACATGTCACCAAGAGGAATACTACTGAGAGACATGCATATATTCATGCTTAAATGTGTGTGATTAGGAGTATATCTCATCCTTAGGCTGCCATGTAGACATATGCATCTTTTTCATACTTACATTCTGCCCCCTCAAGGATGGTAGTTTACATGAAAGGTAGGTATTGTTCCTAAACTCACCTTTTCCTATTGCCATTGTCCTGCATTTGTACCTAAAAAGACAATTGTTAATTTCACTTCATGATGTATTCAAAATAAATCATTTTCATAGAAACAAGAAGATGCACCATTGACACGTGAGTTTTGACTATACCCGAGTCATTTCAATTTGTCATGAGGACCTGTGAGAATGAAATGCACACAAAATGAGGACATGGCAAGCATTACAAAAGTTAAAGAAAACCACATACCTAAATGCGAACTAAGATAAGATAAGAAGAAAGACGTGAATCTTGAGGTTGAGTGACCAAATGGTGATAGAATTATGCAAGTGGATAGGTAACAGAGAGAATTCGACAAGGAGATCATTACCATGGCCACTAATATTCTCCCTACTAGTCATTCAATACAAGGAATGAGATGACCCCCTTTTGTAACCCTATATTTTATCTTGTCAATTTCTTGTTATGAATCCATTATTTTTCAAGTTTCTTCATTTTAATAGTCTAGATGCTATCATCTTTTCATCTAGTGAGTTTTCATTTGTTGAAATCTTGCCATTTTTTAGCATGCTAGGGCATGGGGTAGTGTCACCCCTTTCACTAGGGAAAGTCACCCCTAGAGATTCATCTTTCTACTCTAGGTGAGATTCATACTGCTACTCTGGGTCACCCTTGGAAATCAACTCTGGTAAAAGGGGTGACACAATTAGAAGTTCTCCAGATAAAATTTCAAATTGTTTGATACTTTCATCACTCAATTTTCTCTACTTTTCAATACTAACTTCTTCATTTATTAAAATTTTATAGTTATGTGATTTTTTTGGTGGAATTTTTGGATGTTTTATGATTTTCTAAATTGCCAACTATTTAACATGGCATTTCTTTTGTGCTTACTAGGGGATGCGCATTAGGAATAATGCAACTCATGAGCAATTTTGGTTTACAAATTCCCTTGAGTCTTCATCCACTAGATATCTTGCCATCCTGAAGAAGATAGGTTTGGACAAGATAGCTCGTGTTCCTATTGTACATCCCTCTTCTCACATATGTTGTGACATCTTGATGTATTGGGATGCTAATTGGAATATATTCCAATTTCCTTAGGTATCTAGAGAATGGACACTTACTATGTATGATGTTTATCATATTATGGGATTTCCTCTTAGAGATGACCAACTTGTGCTCCCTGAGAGTGAATTAGAGAGAAAGATTATCTTGCGCTACCCTCATGGGAGGTAACCATCTTAAAGATCATCTTGGTGTTCAACTTATCTCAATTCCTAGCCTCATGATTCCTCTACAGAAGTTCTTCATTGGATTGATCGCTTCTCATTTATCATGAGATAAGGGATCTGCCATACTCAGGTAGTGCTAGGCACCAATCATTTAGAGACTTGAGCAAGGTTTATTTGTTTCTTTGGGTGTTAACATTCTTACAATGGTGTATCGATACTTGTGCCATATTTCATGAAAATGTTCTCTTACTTTTAGTCATCCTTCACTTATCATTACCTAGATTCTTGAGCACATTGTTCCATTTCAAAGAGGTGTATCTCTTTTAGATCCAAAATTACTGAGAGCCATTCTATGGAGAAAACTTGGTCTTTATGATGCTACTACTCATCTTGTGGCTACACTTATAGATGTTGATTTCATTTTTGACCCTTATGTTGACATGGAGATGTTATGGCTAGGTGATAGAATGGTACATAATTATTGTTTAGAGGTGATCCATTTGACTGATAGGAATGGCTCAGTTGAGGCTTATCATGTCACTTGAGTTCTTGAATAGTTTGGAGAGGAATTTTTAGAGGATTTTCCCTCAATACCCACTTGCTATAAGTCTATGCAAGACATGGTCGATGATCAACATAGGACACTTCTTTGGGTCCCACTAGTCCTTGGGGTCCCCATCACTATACTGATTCATGAGACTAATAGGCAAGTGCGTGTGTCTCAATCTCATAGACTTTTTACTATTGAGGAAGAGATTGATGATTCCATAGATGAAGATTATAATCCTAATGAAGAGGAACATGATGGAGGAGACACAGAGATTCCCATGAATGAGGAGGAGGCAATGCCAAAGGTAACTCCACATAGACATGTGCACACTTAACTCTTAGAGTTTTTAGAGACGATATGAGACAAAATGACCCCTCCTAGAAGCCAGGTGATCCTTTTGAGTATTTTAGTAACTTCCTCTTTTTCTTTTTTCTCTTGATCACTTTGAAGTAATGGTGTGAAATTAACCCTTGGATTATTGTCTATTCATTTTCTTCTCATAGGTATGGCAGATGGATAGAGGGAACTCTTTTAAAATTCTTCCTTAGATGTGATCCTCCCTTCTACTAGTTGACTGAGAGAGAATCCCCTTGTTGACACTCACTTTCCCTCTTTAGCGAGTTGTCATACGGATATCCTAGCATCCACTTATCATACAGATCAAAAATTTGCTTCTCAAAGAGCTAGGATTAGAATGCTGGAGGTTAGGAATGCCTTACTTCAAGAGATGGCTAACCTTGGGGTTTATCAGTAGGCTTAGGTAGTGGGTAAATTTCATTTATGAGTTCCTAGTCATATGCCTTCTTATTCTAATAGGACTTACAAAGCTTTTGATGTGGCAGATAATTAGAGGAGACCTCGAAGCAGGAGCCTTGAGGGTTCTATTGGTGAGAATCATCCTTAAAGTCCTTAGCCTTGATTTTTGATTTTTCCCCCTTGCATGGGGAGATTTTCACTCTTGAGTGCACTTTTATTTTATCCCTTAGAACTCTAATAGTGAGGCTTCGTGAACTTAGACTTTTGGCACATGCACTATGATGACTTCACTCAAGTTCTATTTATGATTTTGGTTGATATCTCATGTCCCATTTTCTTTTTTTCTTTTGTGCATGTAAGATCCAATCTAAATAAAGCAATAAAATATATGATATATTTTAATAAATACAATATAAAAACAAGGATTTAAAATTTATTTGATTTCCCTTCAACATACCGTCCCACATTAAGTATATATTGAATGAAGAATAACATAATAAGTAATATAGTAAGGCTAGACAAACTAGCCCACATATTACTCTACCTGAGAAATTAATCTGGTGCTTTATCTCACAAAGGATCTTGAGAATTTACAAACTCAAAGATGGACCCATCCTAGGGGCCAGACCTATGCCTCGGGGGCTCATACGAAATGGCCTTGCTTACATATCAAGATCAAAGGCTTTGTAGTTTGCCAACACAACCCTTCACCAAGTTACAAAATTTTAGGCTTTTTACTAGCAAGACTCAAAGGGTATAGTCTAATCTATTTTCTCCAATCCTTATAAAACCCTTCATGCAACTAGTGATTTCATGATCCAAGCATATACCAATTTGAAAGAATCTAAACTTGCATACATTCTGACATGTTCTAATGAGTAATTAAGTTTATTACCCTCTATGGCTAACCATGTAATCAAGGCTAAAATAAATAAATTAGTACCATAACATGTGCTCAGAGGCTTGACTAAGCACCCACACTTGTCCTTTAATATAGTTTTCAACTATATACAATTCCATAGAAATAATGTCTTATTGAATGGTCCACAATAAAGGCTAATCCACAACATAATCGTAAACACAAAAAAGAATCTAGAGCATTCATGTCCTAATCATCTCATTGATGATGTTTTTACATATTAGTATGATATGATATGTTTAGATCAACTGATGAAATTCTTGAGGCCAAATTCCGCTTTGAAGGCCTATGAAAATGCGATTTACTGAGATGTAGAAAATACCAAAAAAAATGATTTTTGATATTTTCCAATTTCGACCTCATAGATGCCACCCAAGTGCTCCTAAATCTCTATGGGATTAGTCATTCCCCTTGAGAGGTGGTGGGCCCCCTTTTACCTATGCGTTACAATGACTGAGGAAACTATTTCTCAATCTTATTCTTACTTAACCATTTGCCTTGATGAGGGAATTGGCTTGCTTGTACCACCTAGTAAAGAGGAATCTATTGCTTCTTTAGTGTTTTGACCAAAACATTAGTAATATGATCACATGTGAGTGGAACCGTAGTGTTGGGATTCAATTCTATACTACTGATGTTTTATGCAACTTCTAAGGCGTCCAAAAATGGTGGAAAATATGGATGCAACAACTCAACATTGAAAACAAGGTGCAGTCCAAGAAAAGATGGAAGATTAAGCTCAAAATAATTCTCACCAATTTTTTGATAATGGTATATGGCCCATATCTAATGGGATGAAGCTTCCTATATGACCATTGAAGTCTTTCTTTTTGGAGGTGAATCTAAACCTTGTCCCAAACTTAAAATTGATGTGGTGTATGATGTTGATCATGTCTTTCTTTATACTTTTGATTTCTATGTTGCAGTATCTCATGAACTTGCTACTAGATATGGCATATTTTCTCAACAAACTTGGCAGATTTATCTACCCCCTTCTTGGCATGTGTTGATGGATTGCTTAGCATAGTTGGTAATGCCACATCAATGGGAGCTAGTGGTTGATACCCAAGACAAACCTCAAATGGACTATGCCTTGTGGAACCATGTAAAGCAGAGTTGTAACTATGCTATACATATGGTAAAATTTCATCCCAAGTGTGATGCAGAGCATCTAGGACAGCCTTCTCATGTTCATAACTTCACATGCAATAACCTTCAATTTCACTATTTTCTCTAGAGGTTCACTCTCTTACCCATGAAGGGCTCCAACACAATCACTACCTTGTTCTTGACATGCAATATGAGGGAGGACTCCAAGATACCTTCCAAGATGCCCAACTCTGTCTAACATCACTTCAACTCCTCTACACAAGACTGCAAGACAGCAAACTTCACTAAGCTCTTCATAGGCTTTCATAATCTCACTGCTCCATTAGGGAGATAGTCACAACATCCTTCTAGGATGATCTTTCTTGGGGCAAACCCAAACTCATTCAATCAGCCAACCCAACAACATGGCACTCACATCTAATGCCTTCATTCACAACTCAAAAACATGATGAATAAAAACTATTACCTTCTTGCTGCTGTCCTTCTCTAGTCTGCTAACACAAGACTTCTGCAGAGTCCTTCACATGGAGTCCTCAATACCAACTATCCTCTTGCCTCCAAGTTCAATGTCAAGATCCCAAATTCTCTTAAAATGGTAGACCATTCAATGTTCTAACCAATCAAAACATGAAAGAGTGAAAACTATGTTGTACCTTGCTGTTGTTCGGCCTGTAGTAGCACTCTTCTTTAAGAAAAACAAAAATTTCAGAAAACAGTCCCATATCAAATGACTACAATTTGCTTCTAATTCACTATCATAATCCCAAACAGATACCAAGTGGGAGTTACTTCATCAATCTCTATTTCCAAACATTCTTGGTTTTATGACAGTGTCGTACTATTGAATGGTACGGACTGTTTCAATGTGCAAATTCAGAAAATAGTCTCCACAAAGCAGTTTTGAGAAAACATGAATATCTCTACCATTATCTACTATCAAGACTTCAAACTAAGCTTAAATCAAAGGTAGTTCAAACCTCTTTCCTTCCATTACAAATTTGTGCCATGACAATGCCGTACATGTACGAAATTCACAGAAAAATAGCGAGTTTGGGAAGAAGACAGCAATAAAAAAAATAGTTTGGAACTTCTATTTGCATTGTATATTCTCCTCCTATCTCAAGGACACAAATTCACACCAATAGATAGCCAATCCAACAACCTTCACTTCCACTCAACCATCATCTCCCAACAATGTCGTACAGCACAGTAGTACGGCTCCAAATACACAGGAATGCAGAAAAATGCAGAAAAAGGTAGAAAAAACAATTCTTTTTGTTATATCTCTCAAATCTTTTGAATGAATTCTTACAATAATGCTTGGCAGGGATATATCCAACCTCCTTATTGCATGCATCGAGTCGGAGTCAAGAAAACTCTCCAAAAACCATCGAATTCTTTCTTGCTTTTTAACTGCTGTTTAAGAGATCAATAAGGAAACTATCTTTTTTGGACTCCTCCGACTGTTTTCATGCTTTTTTTGACACTTGGCTAACCTTTGGTAAGGTTCCTAACATTCTTCCTAACCCATGACATGCCTTAAAAGGCTTACAACATGGAAAACTTAAAATGACTACCTATATAAACAATAAAACTTAAATGCATCTTGCAAACTACCTATGACTATCCTAACTAGGACTTATAACATAGTAAAAGATTCTTTTAGATATTTGGACAAAGTCCTATTACAACATGGCTACAAGCCTTATTACGACATTTAGATGGTCTCCAAGACCCAATTGACTCAAACAAACAACATGGAGATCAAATAAAATCTAGACATCTAGGTGCTCCTGCACCAAAGTGTGAGGATGTTTTGAATGATACATCTACAAAATATGAATGAACATTCGATTCACCACTTTAGTTTGCCCACTAGTTTGTGGATGCAATGCAGTGGACTTTGTCAACTTGGTGTCCATCAAGACCCGGAGGTGATGACCAAAAATTACTAAGAAATCTACTATCCCTATTGAAAATGATACTCTATGGCAAACCAAAATGGACCCAAACATTCTCAAAGAAAAGTTTGGCAGTTTCCTCTGCAGAGACCCCCTTCTTGCAAGCCACCATGATAACTATTTTTGAAAACCTATCTACCACCACATATACACAATCTTGACCACATTTTTTAGAAGGAAGGCCAGACATGAAATCCATTGAAACTAAGTGCCAAGGTTTATCATGGATAGGAAGAGGTGTGTACAGTCCTTGCTTATAGTTGGCAGGTATCCAATATTTCTTTTCACCCAGCTTGACAATGACACTGCGAGGTCTAGATTCATAGATGCCATGATGCTTGTACATGTATGGTTGCCCCAACAATACATCACATACATCTAAAGGTGCCACATCACACATCACTTCATCTTTGAATGGTTTGACGGAATAAGGTAAATGACATTTTTTATTCACCTGAATGTTTCACCCTTGGCTTACCCATCCCATATGATATGGTTGTGGATGTGGTGTGGTCTACAGGTTCAATCTCTTGATAGTCTCGATAGAAATTAGATTCTTTTGACTTCTACTATCTATAAAGAAATGGAGGGCCTTTCCATTTACCCACATCTATGAATGAAATAAGTGTTCCTCATCTTCATGGGGCAATATTTTGGTAGTGGCAACTATGGCAAATGGGTCAGCCTCAATTATTTCATCACCATCCTTTTGTTCAAAAGGGTCTATAGGCAAAAAACTAGGTTCAGTCTCTATTTGATGTATACCTACCATCAAAGTCTTCATAGCTTGACAGCCCTTGGTGTTATGTCTAGGGCTTTTATGGAATTCACACATCTTTTTGCTACCCTTGTTTGTTGTTGATGATGTTTACGAGGAGAACTCCTTGGTTGTTTGCTTTCCACCAAATTTGCTACAACCTTTTCTCTTTGGTTTGTTATTTGGAAAATAATCCTTCTTCCCTTTTTGTTTGAATTTATCTTCAATCTTCATTGCATATTGGTAGACAATCCCCAATGTCTTAATATGTAGAAAATCCATCTCTATCTGGATATATCGATAAAGCCTATTGCGGTACTTCAAGACCTGATGTTTCTCTATATCAATGATGCCAATATTCACTGAAAGAGCATGGAAAGTTTTGGTGTAATATTGAATAGATTGGTCCTTTTTCTATTGAAGCAACTGCCACTGCATATATTTTTCTTCATATGAATCTTCAGGGTAATATTCTTCTTTGATGTGTTCCACAAACTCTCCCCAAGTGGAATTATCATCCACTACTGCATCAAATTCTGGGCAATTAGGGTTTTCTTTAGCTAACATTCTATTTTCCCATGATTGTTTCACATGACACTCAGATTTGAGAAGGGAGAATGTTATTTTCTCACCATCTGAGTAGTGATTTACAAAAAAATATTTTTCCAGTTTTGACAACCAACCATCAACAACATCTGCATTAATTTTTCCTTTGAAATTTGGAATATCAAAATTTACTTGCACCTTGAAAGGAGCATGACCACTGAATGGTGCCATGTTTTGTTTTTAGTTACCTTGATTTTGTTGGAGTAGTCAATAAAATTGACTCATCATCTCCTCACATTGTTTTGTCAAAGCCTCTTCAACCATCACCTTGAAAGGATCTGATGAATTACCTTGTTCATTTTCCATCCGTTCATGTGCATCTCAAAGAGAGATAATCTGATGGATCTCATACAATATGACATATAGGAGTGAACAATCTTTGATACCATTGATCTAAATTATTTGTGAACTCAAATGACAATACCTAGCGTTGGGCCTCTAGTATTGTAAAAACAAGCATGAAACAATGTGCAAAACTCATTGGGAGTTGTATGCAATCAAAGAGTACTTTATTTCATTCAAAATTGAGTTTATATACATATGTAGAGAACATGAAAGGTCACCTTGTCCTTGGAATTCAAAAAGTATATCTAGGAGGTGACAACATTAACTAACAAAACTGAAATTTTCAAAAAACTATGAATTTTAGATCCCCAACTTGGCAGGATCATAACTCCTAGCCATTTGGTTAAAATTTGGACCTTTTTGAATCATTGGAAAGATCTCCAAGAGAACTAGTTTGAGTTGCTTTGGACCTTGCCGATGGCTACTATCCTAAGAAACTGATGAAAGTCTTGAGGCCAAATTTCACTCCAGAGCCCTCCAAAGATGTGATTTACTGAGATGTAGAAAATACCAAAAAATTAAATTTTTGATATTTTCTGGTTTTGACCTTGTAGATGCCACCCAAGTGCTCCCGAATCTCTGTGAGATCATGTGATACCTTGGATCTTGTGATTTTTCACAAGCGAAGAAAGCCCATTGGTTGCAAGTGGGTGCATAAGAAGAAAATTAGAATATATGGATAGTTAAAGCACTACAAGGCCAAATTGGTGGCCAAGAGCTACTTCCAAAGAGGAGTCGATTTTAGTTAAAAAAATATCTCTTGTTGCTATGGTAACTTCCATTATATTCTTATATCTATTATTTCAAGTTGTGATTTTGAGATTGAGCAACTAGATGTTAAGACTACTTTCGTGCATGGGGATCTCGTGGTGGATATTTATATGTGACAACTTGATATTTTTGTTATGAAGAGGGATGAACATTTGGTTTACATATTGAAACTATTATTGTATGGTTTGAAACAGTCACCCAGGATGTGGTACTAGAAGTTTGATTCCATTACATTGATTTTGGGTTTTGTTAGGAGGGAGGAGAATCATTGTGTTTATGTTAAAATAATTCATGATTATATTTTAATCATTTTCTTGTATATGGATGATGTGTCATTTATTGGTAACAATAGGGTGATGATTAGGGAACTCAAAACTTAGCTTATTGGCACATTTGATATGAAAGATTTGGAGGTTGCAAAATACATTCTTGGTATGAAGATCATTAGGGATCAAGTACATGGAAAGCTTTGGTTAAGTAAGAGTAAGTATGTTGGTACCATTTTGTAGCAATTTAGTATGCATGTATTAAACCTGTGAGTAATCCATTTCCTATTGGCACTAAGCTTTATTTAGATATGTGTAAAAATTAGATGATAATTTTGAGGATATGTCTAGCATGCCTTATGCTAGTGTTATTTGTAGCTTCATGTATGAAGTGGTTTGTACTAGGCCAAATATTGCCCAAGTAGTGGGAGTTTAGAGCAAGTTTATGTCTAACCCTAGTAAGGAGCATTATAATTATGTTAAAAGGGGTTTCAAATATTTGCAAGGGACTTCTGATTACTATTCATTTTATCATGGTACAAATGATGTGGATAAGTCATTAGCCATATAGGGCTCTGTGGATGTAGATTGGTCAGGTGACTTGGAAAGTCAGAGGTCCACTAATGGCTACATGTTTTCTCTATTTAGCAATACATTGAGTTGGATGAGTAAGAGATGACCCATGGTTTATTTTTCCACCACCAAAGTATAGAGTATATGGTTGCTAGACATGCCTCGAAGGAGGCAATATGGTTATAGAGACTATGTGCAACTATTGGTTTTAATTGCAGGGTTGTTAGAATTAGTTGTGATAGTCAGAGTGCTATCTATTTGAATAGGAGTCCCATGTACCATGCTTGTACTAAGCATGTTGATGTTTAGTGTCACTTTGTGTGGGAGATGGTAGAGAATGATAAGGTCCTATTGTAGAATATTGACATTCAATAAAATGTTGCATATTCCCTCACGAAGCTAGTGAGTACAGAGAATTGCTCTTGGTGTAGGAAGGCCACGGGCCTTGGATCCTATACTTAATTAATTTATGCTTCCTATAGATGTATTTACAATGTATAATGTCAAGTTGGCGAATGTTATGATTAAGGTTTCATTAACCTTGTAAATCCTAAGTATATTTTATGTTTTTCTAACACTCTTGGAAGGTGTAAATGGATGCCTAAGGTGTATTGGAGATTATTTGTATTTAATATTCTCCTAGAATACTTAATATTTATTGTATATGCATTTATGAGGGAGATGGAGCACAATAGTGGTAGTTTCATTTGACTTTGGACTCAAAAATAGGCACTAGGATTGAGGAGTGGATAATTTTTTCATAATGGATGGGACCCACATGAGTTGTCTATTTCATAATAGATTGCTACACTTGAGAATGTGAGTTGTCAAGGAGTTATGATCCAAAGATGCCTTTGTAGTTACATATGCTATTTGAGGATACATTGATTATTCCCATGTGATGTCTATGTGAATTCATTGATTATCTTTACTAATCTTGGAAGACGCTCTCCAAGGTGGGTGTTGGGTTTTTGCAAGATACCATGGTTTTGGTAACCATTTATGGTCTTCCCTCTCTCCTTTCCTATATATTGGAGGTATGAGATAGTAGTTTTATGATATATTCATAAGTACATAGGTACTACTAGAATGCTATCAAGGTTTATGGAAGTGTGTTGATATTGTATCATGTTCATTTAAGATTAATGCATATGTGTCCTCTTTCTCTGGTGGATTGTTTTTTCTAAAAGGGTTTCTCTACGTAAATTCCTTGTTGTGTGTTTCAAGTTTTGGTTTTCTAATTTTTTTTCTATTTTCTAATCTATGCTTCCACTTATAATCCTTAATGGGTAACCAATGTTAAATTTCAATTTTACATACTCTTGGGAAATTTTTTATTGCAATAGCTTCACCTTATTTATCAACACATTAAAATAATGTTTTACACTAATGTTCTATGAATCACATAAAAACATAGTTTGAAGGGTAAAATGATTTTAAGTGATAGGTAAAGTAATGTAACCAAATGATTCCCACATGATGTTGTCTACTCCTTTAATTGATACCTCAAATTTTAGAAGATTAGAGTACTTAACTTGGAGCACATCTAGAAAATGCTTGTCACATATATTCAATCTTGATCCATTTTCTACTAGTGTATAATTAAGTCTAATATCTCCATACCTAACCATAATATATATTGGCTTATAATTGTGAATCACTTGTGGAAATGGTAACTTATGAAGTGCAAAGAAAGTTAAAGAATTACCTTGAAATATTGGTTACAGTATTGAGGCTAAGCCTTTAGGGGTAAGAGTAGATGAAGCAATCATGCATTCTAGAATGTCCTTTAAGATGTTTGTATGATTATTTGAGAAACATACCAAATCCTGAAGGTCTATATTAGTGGGGGTATTATGAGAATGATCATTTTTATCATACCCCATGGTTGCATGCCTAGGTGTAGAATGAGTCGATGTTATAACTAACGCATGAAAAGTAGGAAAAGAGTTATGCTAGCATGAGATGTAAATCATGGAGAAGCCTAGGTCATATGACATGTAGAAAGAGTATTGTAGGCCAAAAATAAAACTTCTTCACCTATCCAATGTTTTATCCAACCCAAAGTGACCTCCTAGTCCACCACAATATTTTTCCTTTATGATGTTCTCCCTCATGGAACACCTAGGAACACATAGTTGGCTGCTTTTGAATAACAATCCCTGCTGCAACAAAAACTCAGAAAAATCAAAATGATAAGAGTCTGAAAATTGTGAACAAACTTCATATACCTCCTTGAAATCTTCATCATCTTGATACATATGTTTGAGATCATCAACCCCTACACTTTGCAACTAAATTTCTTGAACCATACACACCCTTCTACTCAATGCATCTGCCATTTTGTTAGCCTGCCCCTTCTTGTGTTTAATTGAAAAAGTATAGGCTTGGAGTTGCTCAACCCATTTCATATGCCTATGATTGAGTTTCTCCTATGAATTTAGAAAACTAAGTGCATGGTTGTCAGTATAAACAATAAATTTTTTAGGCAAAAGATAGTGCCTCCATTTTTTCAAAGCTTGTACCATTACATACAATTCCAAGTCATAAGTAGAGTACTTTCTCTTAGCATCATTCAATTTTTCACTAAAGAAAGCAACAGGCCTGCCTTCTTGACTTAGGACAACCCCTATAGCAAGGTTACTAGCATCGTATTCCACCACAAATAACTTATTAAAGTCAAGCAAAAAAAGTATGGGCTATTGTGCTACCTTTTGTTTCAGAATTTCAAAAGAATCATTGGCTACCTTTGTCCATAAAAACTTACATTTATTTCCCCCTTTTATGGCATCCAAAATTGGTGCACAAATATGACTAAAACCCTTTATAAATTTCCTATAAAATGTTGCCAAACCATGAAAACTTTTCACATCACCTACTATTTTTGGAGTTGGCCATGACAAAATGGCTTCTACCTTTGTTGGATCCATCTTCAAACTACCTTGTGAAATCACAAAACCAAGATAGGTGAGTTCTTCCTTCATGAAGACATTCTTTTCCATGTTGATCATCAATTGTTGATCATGTAGCTTCCTTAAAACCTGATCCAAATGTTGCAAATGCTCTTCCTTAGTCCTGCTGAAAACAAGAATGTCATCCAAATATACCACAACAAATTTGCTAATGAAATCCTTCAACACTTCATTCATGAGATGCATAAAAGTACTTAGAGCATTAGATAGACCAAATGGCATCACCAGCCACTCATAAAGACCCTCATTTGTTTTGAATGTTGTCTTCCATTCATCCCCTTGCTTGATCCTAATTTGATGATACCCACTCTTAAGATCAATCTTAGAAAAGTATCTAGCCCCTCCCAAACAATCCATTAGGTCCTCAATTCTTGGCATAGGGAACCTATATCTTATGGTAATCTTGTTAATGGCTCTAGAATCCATGCACAACCTCCATTTACCATCCTTTTTAGGGGCTAGGACTATTGGGGTAGCACATGGGCTAAGACTCTTCTTCACCAATCCCTTATCCAACAATTCTTGCACTTGTTTGGCAATCTCTTCATTTTGTGAAGGTGTCATCTTTTAGGATACTTTGTTTGGCAAAGTAGATCCTGGTATGAAGTCAATTTGATGGCTTATGTCCCTAATAGGTGGAAACTCATTAGGCATTTCTTCTACCATAATCCCCTTATACTTCTCTAGCAATTGTTACACCTCATTAGGAACCTCTTCCTTACTAGGATCATGCAAACTAGGACCATTTTTAGTCTTCAAAATCAGAGCATACCCTTGGGTTCCTTCCTCCTTAAGTGCATCTAGAAAATATTTACCACTCACAATCATGACACTTGACCCAACATTCTTCTCTACATGCTCATCAGGTAATGGATCCATTCTATACTTTCTACCATTCTTAGTTATGATGAAAGAATTAGTTTTACCATCATGTTGTGATTAAACATCATATTGTCATGGATTTCCTAACATCAAATGACAAGCATCCATGGGAATTACATCACACAAAATCTTGTCCTTATATTCTCCTATTTCAAATTCAACCCATGATTGTTCATCTACCAAAACTTGTTGCCCTTTATTCAACCATGATACTTTATAAGGACTAACATGAGGAAGTCTTTTCAATTTCAATTTGTCTACCATTTCAATGGAAACCAAATTTTTAGTTGAGCCTGAATCAACAATTACCTTGCAAATCTTACCATAGGCCTTGCATATTGTCCTGAACAATGTCTTCCTTTGAGGGGGTTCTTGTGTTTGAGGCACCTTCAACATGGTTCTTCTCATCATCAAACTTTCTCCTTCATGGACCAAGGCTACACTTCCCATTGGAGAGTTGACACTTTGGTAATCTTCCTCTTGTATCAATTGGTTCCATCTCTCTCCTCCATGAGATCTTGAGGCTTGCTTTTCAAGACACTTGAAGGCTGGATGTCCCACTTGGTTGCAATTGTAGCACCTTCCTGTGAAGACATTAGGACCTCTCCCTGGTCCACCAAATCTACCTCTTCCATTAGGCCTTTTTCCTCTAAAGCCTCCTCTAGAACCTGATTCTCGACTTTGCTCTTGGGAACTAGATTCCCCTTGACTTCTTTGGGACTGATTTCTGCCCCCAAAACTGCCCCTACCTCTGAAATTTCTGCCACTTCTTCCTCTACTTTGTTGCTCACCTTTCCTCTTCAACTTCTCTTCAGCCCTTAATGTCACTTGAAAGCATTTCTCCATGGTTTCAGGGGTTAATAAACTAATTTCATCTTAAATATTAAACCTCAAACCATTTAGATACCTTACCACTTTAGCTTTTTCATCCTTCATGTACCTACAACGAAGAGTGTATTTGTGAAACTCCTCAGTGTAAGTAGCCACATCCAAATCTCTTTGCTTGAGATTTTGCATCTTCTTGTAGATCTATACCTCATAGTTTGATGGAAGGAATTGGGACTTGATCCTATCCAACATTCTGCTCCATGAAGAGATCACACTCTTCCCATTCTTTACCCTCTCACCTTGGGTGTAATTCCACCATGTAAGGGCAACACCTTTGAGTTTAGTTTTTACAAACTTAACCCTCTTATTTTCAGAAACTTCTTTGTATTCAAAGTAGTTGTTTAGAGCCTCAATCCACTCCATGACTTCATCAACATTTGTCTTCCCACTGAACATGGGAATCTCCATCTGAGCCTCTGAAGAATCCTTGCCAATTGCCTTGATGGCTTCAAGGAAATGCTTTTGATCAGGCGGTACCTCTACCTCTTCTTGCTCTTCTTCTTCCTCCTCTTTCTCTTCCTCTTCATCTTAACCTTCATCCATCCTCTTCCCTATCCTCAATGCCTTCAACTCTGCTTAGAGTGCTTCCTTGACTCCACTTTTGATCTTCTCTTCCATCTCCCTGAACTTCTTAACCACTGCAATGGTCATCCCCTTTGGAGGCATATTGCTAGCCTCTCCTTCACTCTCTTTTGCTAACATATACCAGGCCAACAATAGAACGTTTAATGGCTCTGATACCACTATGATGTAGAGGCAATGAGATAGTTGGAGGATAGCAAACTAGACAAGGTTCTACTACACCCAAAAGCCCAAAATCAAAGTTCTTTATACAAAAGTGGGAACAACAGAAAAAAACTCAGGGATCATCATGGAAAGGTTGATTTGGGATGTTGGGGAACCCATTTCATGCATTGGTTAAGGTAGACCGCACTCAGGACTAACACTTCCTTCATAAACCCAAGAAATGGCTTGTAGCTCTACAAAAGAAGAACAGTCCTAATAACTTTTGGTATAGGCCTTCAAATGCAAATCCTAGACAATTAAAAGATACCCATTAAGACCCCCTATCACATATTCCAAACTTGGCATGGGTTGTTTTGGATGGAATACCCCAACCTATAACTCCTCTCAATGGCCTAGAGCCCCAATTAGGCCTAATTTGTGAAGAAACTATCCTTGGATGGAGGCTTGTAACTTTAAGGACTACTTGGAAATGTCAGGGCCCCTCCAAAACCATAGAATCTAGTCTTCATTTGTTGTTAGGACTGACTATTATCAAACTTCACACTACTATTGCTCTTTGCAAACACTTAGCACATGGTTTTACTAAGTTTCATCAATGAAATCCTAACAATAACAAGTTCCTTCCAAAAATACTCTTACAAGACATTAAAATAGATAGCAAAACACCCAATCCACTAATCAGAGAGTTTGGAAGTCAGTGGAATGGTGAAAACATGTTATATTTCTGTTAGAACCCTAGTTAAGGGTTTCTCATACCACCCTACAAAAAAATGTGGATTACAATGCTCTAGAGAAATGTCAAGAACTCAAAATATATGCATTTGGAAGGTAACTCACCAAACTTTCATTCCAACATAACCAATTGCCACCACTTGTCCGTACACAAATAGGGTACATGCAGCAATAGCAAGGAACAATAAAACACTGACAGAAACTGATATGTCTTATTGATTTCTTCACCAAACAATGCTTCTCTCTCATACAATGGCATCTACGGAGTCTTATTAACCTTCCTCAAGGTCATTAAAGTAGTTACAAGGTAGTTTGGCTGATGGAATTGTGTAACATCCATTGGATACCCTATTTTTCTAACTGTAGCAACTACTTCCTGTTTTGTTAGCAGAGTTACATCAATTTTAGGAGTTTGAAACTGTCTTCAAACAAGATTACAATGCATTAGACTCCTTGATACCATCTTGGACTACTTGACACCATCTTAGACTCCTTCCATGCCTTAACAAGGCTTACAAACATGAAGATTGTCTCTATGCCTTAAGAAGGCTTTACACATGTGACTGCCCCAACAATATGAGGATAGATATTTGGACATAGTCCTTATTCCTTATCACAATCATGAATGGTCTTCTAGGACCTTATTGAACAAAACAAGATAAACATCAAAGCAAGAAAACTCAAGACCTTAGTCTTCTTGGTGCTCTTGCACCAATAAGTTTCAATTACATCATGTGATGTACCTTCTGATGAAAGTAGATTGTCATTGATGTCAAAAATGTGTTGGTATTTACAGGAGTTGTTCATATACTTCAGGTTGATATGTTGCTTCATGGCTATGTCAGGAAATGCTAACTTGTTTGATCAGTTTGTGTACATTCTTGATATTCACAAGACTGCAGGATCAGAATCATCTTGCCATGCTTGATCAAAGTGAGGCATTAATGTTTATTAATGGTTGAATCAATGGTTATCAAAATGCCTAAAATATTAAAATCCTAACTATAAGCTCTAAGTGTATACAAAGAGATTAAATGTCATAAAGTATGCACTTTATGTTATAAAGTAATGTTGACCTGCAAGAGCAGGTTATACTACTTAGAGCAACCTACTAGAGGGTTTTAGTTCATGACACCTACCGGCCCCTTCATATTCTATTTACCATTTGAATTTGGTTGAATATCCTTATTTAATTTATGAAGAGCTTGATTTTTTAAAAAAAAAAAAAACATGGAATATCATTTATATTAGAAAGTCTTATTTAAAGGGGAGCATGAAAAGGTTTCCAATGACTTTTTATAAAGCTTTTTATAAATCTTTAAATATAAAACATTTAAAAAAAAGAAAAAGCATTAAATATGCTTTAAGAGGGGAATGTGAATAAGCCATTTTATGGCTTTATTTAAAATATTTTTATGAGCTTTTAAAATGATTTTTTGTGCTATTTTCTAGGGGGCACATTTCAAGGAGAGCTTTAAGGAGATTTTGGAAGACTTTAAGGAGATATTTTTTTTGGAATGAAAGATTTATTTCTATTTTTTTTGTGGCATGGAAGCTAAGAAGGTGGAGGATACTAAAATGTTTTTTTGGGATTTATTTTGTGAGTTTTTAACTCATTTTTTTGGAGATGGATTTTTTAATGAAAAAGTTGATTTTGTGCAGAGAAGAAAATGATGAATGATTTTTTTGTGAAGAGAGGATTTTTATGAAAGAGATTTTATTCTTTTTCTAAGGGCAGACATTTTTGTGAGAAGATTATATTTTTGAGAAGATGATGAGATTGATTTTTTATTGAAGATTTTTTATGCAGAGAGGATTTTTTAATGAAGAATATGAAGTCCTTTGTTGTAGATTGAAGAATTTTTTTTAAGAAGACAAAGAGATTTTTACAGATTATGAAGGGTCAAGATAATAAAATGGCAAGAGAGATTAACAAAATATAGAGAAGATTTTCATATTGGAATGATGGACGGAAATTGTTTTGCAAAGATTGATTTTATTTTTGCACATGAATATGAAAATATTTTTGCAGATGGATTTTTGATAGAAGAAAATGAAAAGAAGCTTGAATGTTTTTGAAGATGATTTTATTTTACAGATTGAAGGTTTTTAATGCAGGGGAAGATGAAGTTTAAAAGAGCAGATTGAAATTTTTTTTTTTTTAATGAGAAAGGATTTTTGCAGAGACATTATTTGTGCCAAAATAAATGTCTTTTTATGATATTTATCTCCTAATTTTTGGAGATTGAGGAAGGTGAAAATAATGTGATTTTTGTTTTAGGTGCAAGGATAAATTATTTTCTTCAGGTGAATGAAATTTTGAAAATGATAAAAATGCAAACAAAATGGAAGATCAAGAGTCTTTTGAAATCTTATAAATATGCAGGTGGTGTGTGGAGGTTATGCAAATCAATGATGAAAATAATTTGATGATACAGATGAATGATTGAGTGAACCAATTTGCAGAGTAAAAGACATATTGTGAGATATTCTTCATTGTGAAATGTTCTTACAGGAATATCAGAATGTTTAAAGGTTTGAAATGTTTTTGATTGCAAGGAATCAAGCTTTGATTGATGACAGATTGATAGAGATAATTTGCAGAGAAAATTGTTTATAGAGATTTGTATATGGAGCTTGTTTGCAGAAGTATGTAAAAGAAAATGGTCTTGACTTGAAAATCAAACAGGAGGTATAAGGTTGTATACAATGGTGCAAATCTGATTGAAGGCAATCATGTCTTGCACACAAAGTTTGATGTTTTGATAATGGTGATTGTGTATGCCAGTGAGGCTTGTGGTCAGTGAGACCCTTCTATGCCAGTGAGGCTTGTAGGTCAGTGAGACCTTTCAGTTGTCAGTGAGACACATATATCAGCCAGTGAGGCCTTGTAAAGGAGTTTTTCAAAATTAAGCCAGTGAGGCAGTTCATGAGTGGTTTTTCTACCCCTAGAGGGTTTTCCACTCCTAATTATTTGTGTTCTTATTTTGTAAATTGTGTATTGTTGATTGTCTTCCAAGTTCAAACATTCAATGTTATTTCCTTGATGCAAAATATGACAATTGATTGTTTACATATTCTCCTAAATTTTGATAAGTATTAAATTGTCTGAATTTATACAACACTGATTCACCCCCCCTCTCAGTGTTGTCTTGGACTCTACAATTGGTATCAGAGCCAGTTTCCCTTCTGCAGCTTAATCAGCTTGGGTAGGTCCTGTGTGTGGAGTTCAATGGGTAAGTGTAGAAGAAATAAGAACATGAGAAATGTTAAGATTATTTCTGGTCAAAAGATACAAAAGAAATCATCCATATCAAATCCAGATTTTGATAAAAAGTCAGTTGATAAAGATGTTCTCCATGTTGAGTCTGATATTATCTTAAAAGAAAAGGTTTCAGATGTTCCTCAGTTTGATGGTTCAAATTTTTCAGTTTGGTATGTTAGAATGCAAGTATATTTATCCTCCTTAGGATATGATGTATTAATGTCAGTTGAGAATGGTAATTCTACAAATAACAAAGAAGTTCTTGAATATAATGATATTGCAAAGAAGGCTATATTATCTGCTCTGTCTAATGGTGTTATTTGTAAAATTATGGATTGTGCTACAGCTCAGGATATGTGGAGGAGATTGAAAAGAATTTACCAAGGTAATGATAAAGAAGAGGACACTCTGGTGTGTCAAGAAAGTGGCAATGAAAGGCAATCACATGAAGAAGTTGAGACCCAATCAAATTCAGAAGATGATGATGATCAGGATTATGATGAACAAGACTGTGAGATTGATTTGGAAGGAGAGCTCATATATGCTCTAACTGAACTCAAGAATTATAAGAAGGAAAACAAGAAATTAATGTTGAAATTGCAGCAAGAAAGAGTTTTAAAAGACAAAGCTCTTACAGATCTTGAAGAAGCTAAGAGGATAGCTGATGTCTCAATATCTAACCTTGAAGTTGCAAGGATTGAGAATCTAAAACTAGAGAGTGATATTATCAATCTAAGAAAAGAGTATGATGGTCTCAAAGCTTTATCTAAGAAGTATAAGGAGTTTGAAGAAAGCACAAGCAAGCTACATAAGATGCTTGGTAAACAAAAACTATATGGAGACACTGTTGGACTTGGTTTTGAAGAAGGAGAATGTTCAAAAGCTAGAGAGACTCCCAGAAAGAATTTTGATTTGAATGTTACCACTGAAAACAAAATACATAATCAAAGCAGAAGAAATTTTAGAAAAAGTGCTCCTGTTAAACAAGCATACATGTACAGGTATAACTATTCTTTTAATGGTTATTGTTATACTTGCAATCAATTTGGACACAAAGCAATTATTTGCAGAAGGAATACTGACATTATTTGTTACAAGTGCAATAATTTTGGACACATACAAAGTAATTGCAAAGTGCATAGAAGGTATGATTCTTCATGGAAGTTTAATATGAGTACTCAAAGGTACTATCATTCATTTGATTATGATTTTGACATAGTTTGTTATAATTGCAACTCTCTTGGTCATAAAGCACACAGTTGCAGGAGAGCTCCACCTAATTTGAAAGGTTGGGAAAAGAAAAAGATAGAAAAGGTTTGGAGGAAGAAAGAGCCTGTTAAGATTTGGAAGCAGAAACATAGTCAAGAGAAGTCAAATACTAAGCTTGTGCATCTTGCACAAGTCATTTCATCTGTTGCATAACATATAGCATAATGTGAGGGGGAGTTGTTCTTGTTCTATTTTTTATCCCCAAGAAGTTACAGGAGGAGATCAGTTGATCTTGTTTTGTTTGTCATGCTTGTCTGAAATGTTTGAAATGAAGTTTCTAATGTTTTTGAGTTTCAGTGTTCATGATCAGTAACATGTTTAGTGGATCATAAAGTGTTCAAAAGCTATCTGCACAAAGAGTATGATGATGTTGTGACATTGATCCTATTTGTATATTGTTTGATACTTACATGATTAAGTTGTCATGATGCTTCTGTTAAGATGATTGTCAAGGAACTCTCACCTGGATTTGGTTTTGCAAAGTGGTGTTACAGGAAGAGTTTGATGGTGAAGGTTGTGCAATCTTGATGGGCTGATTTGAATGATAGAATCAAGAGGAAGGAGTTTATTCTTGTTGATTGTAGATGTGGTTATACCAGGTTTGACAGTGTGTTGTAAAAGGTATCTTGTGCAGAAGGATGATCTCTATTCTTGGTTGCAAAATGAATGTTCATTGAGAAGTGATCATTAGTATATTAATTTGACATGTTCTTCCTCATTAATATGGTTCAGAAAAGTATGTGAAAATTGTGTGGTGGTTTCTGGTATGAGCTTCAAGTTATGATAATCTAGAGTTTCTTATGACATTGATGATGAATCTTGTATTAGAGGCAAGTAAAGGTCTTATAAAAATGGTCATCTTGGCATCTTTTGTTGAAAACTGTGTGATAAGGAGTCTTCATGTGTGATATGTTGCTTCAAGATTATTTCAGGAAGTGGTTCAATGTTGAGTTGAGTTATGTTGTTTATTCTTGTCAGTATTCACCAGTGGTATTTCTGAGCAGTGATTGTTTGTGAACTTTATCACATGGGAAATCTTGAAGATTTGTTATTTCAGATTAAAAAATGTTGTTTCAGGAGTTTGTTAAAGGAAGTAATCAGAGGATCTTATTGATGACAGTGTTTCATCTTCATCTACAAATTTGTGTTGTGATTAGAAGTGGTATAGTGCAGTCTATGGGTAGCTTGTAATAGTGGTTTGGTGCTTGGTTTGATATGCCTTACATGATTGTTTGATGTCTTGTTGCTCTTAGGTTTTTATGGTTGTTCAATATGCAGATGAACATGGAAAGAACTCAGAGTTCTCAAGAAAAGTTTTGGACAGCAAATTGCAAAAATAATCAGTGCCTTAAGTGGTATTTTGGTATGAAGGATGATAAGGTGAGTAATAGTGCTTCCTTGTGCAGATGGTGTAACTATGATGTTTGTCCTTGTAAATGATTGACAGTGGTATTGTGCTTCAGATGTAAGTTTCATGGCAATTTTTGCTCTCAAATTTGAAATGTTGATGTTCAGGATAAGTTTAGCAAATTTGCATTCAATTTTACCTTCAATACTTTGAAAGACAAGTGGTATCAAAGATTTTGGTAAATGGTTCTAATTTTTGAAGATAACAAGATAACAGGAGTTTATGTCTTCAAAGTGCTCATAATGCAATGTGTTTGTAAATGCTATAATCAAGATTTAATTAACTTCAGTGAAGTTATTTTCTCAGGGGGAGTTAATCAAAGGATTGAGTTGTTACTATCTTGGGAGATTTGAAAAGGACTTATCAATAGTGATCATTATGTCATTTTGAGTTGGAAACTACAATGGTTTGTGTTGATTATTCTTGCCAGTAATTGCCAGTGGTATTCAACACAGGGGGAGCAAATAGTTTTTGAGTCTTTGTCATCAGATGTCAAAAAGGGGGAGAAAGAAAAATTGCATTAGGTAGTTTTGCCATCAATGACAAAGGGGGAGATTGATGAAAGTAGATTGTCATTGATGTCAAAAATGTGTTGGTATTTACAGGAGTTGTTCATATACTTCAGGTTGATATGTTGCTTCATGGCTATGTCAGGAAATGCTAACTTGTTTGATCAGTTTGTGTACATTCTTGATATTCACAAGACTGCAGGATCAGAATCATCTTGCCATGCTTGATCAAAGTGAGGCATTAATGTTTATTAATGGTTGAATCAATGGTTATCAAAATGCCTAAAATATTAAAATCCTAACTATAAGCTCTAAGTGTATACAAAGAGATTAAATGTCATAAAGTATGCACTTTATGTTATAAAGTAATGTTGACCTGCAAGAGTAGGTTATACTACTTAGAGCAACCTACTAGAGGGTTTTAGTTCATGACACCTACCGGCCCCTTCATATTCTATTTACCATTTGAATTTGGTTGAATATCCTTATTTAATTTATGAAGAGCTTGATTTTAAAAAAAAAAAAAAAGCATGGAATATCATTTATATTAGAAAGTCTTATTTAAAGGGGCGCATGATAAGGTTTCCAATGACTTTTTATAAAGCTTTAAATATAAAACATTTAAAAAAAAGAAAAAGCATTAAATATGCTTTAAGAGGGGAATGTGAATAAGCCATTTTATGGCTTTATTTAAAATATTTTTATGAGCTTTTAAAATATTTTTTTGTGCTATTTTCTAGGGGGCACATTTCAAGGAGAGCTTTAAGGAGATTTTGGAAGATTTTAAGGAGATATTTTTTTTGGAATGAAAGATTTATTTCTATTTTTTTTGTGGCATGGAAGCTAAGAAGGTGGAGGATACTAAAATGTTTTTTTGGGATTTATTTTGTGAGTTTTTAACTCATTTTTTTGGAGATGGATTTTTTAATGAAAAAGTTGATTTTGTGCAGAGAAGAAAATGATGAATGATTTTTTTGTGAAGAGAGGATTTTTATGAAAGAGATTTTATTCTTTTTCTAAGGGCAGACATTTTTGTGAGAAGATTATATTTTTGAGAAGATGATGAGATTGATTTTTTATTGAAGATTTTTTATGCAGAGAGGATTTTTTAATGAAGAATATGAAGTCTTTTGTTGTAGATTGAAGAATTTTTTTTAAGAAGACAAAGAGATTTTTACAGATTATGAAGGGTCAAGATAATAAAATGGCAAGAGAGATTAACAAAATATAGAGAAGATTTTCATATTGGAATGATGGACGGAAATTGTTTTGCAAAGATTGATTTTATTTTTGCACATGAATATGAAAATATTTTTGCAGATGGATTTTTGATAGAAGAAAATGAAAAGAAGCTTGAATGTTTTTGAAGATGATTTTATTTTACAGATTGAAGGTTTTTAATGCAGGGGAAGATGAAGTTTAAAAGAGCAGATTGAAATTTTTTTTTTTTTAATGAGAAAGGATTTTTGTAGAGACATTATTTGTGCCAAAATAAATGTCTTTTTATGATATTTATCTCCTAATTTTTGGAGATTGAGGAAGGTGAAAATAATGTGATTTTTGTTTTAGGTGCAAGGATAAATTATTTTCTTCAGGTGAATGAAATTTTGAAAATGATAAAAATGCAAACAAAATGGAAGATCAAAAGTTTTTTGAAATCTTATAAATATGTAGGTGGTGTGTGGAGGTTACGCAAATCAATGATGAAAATAATTTGATGATACAGATGAATGATTGAGTGAACCAATTTGCAGAGTAAAAGACATATTGTGAGATATTCTTCATTGTGAAATGTTCTTACAGGAATATCAGAATGTTTAAAGGTTTGAAATGTTTTTGATTGCAAGGAATCAAGCTTTGATTGATGACAGATTGATAGAGATAATTTGCAGAGAAAATTGTTTATAGAGATTTGTATATGGAGCTTGTTTGCAGAAGTATGTAAAAGAAAATGGTCTTGACTTGAAAATCAAACAGGAGGTATAAGGTTGTATACAATGGTGCAAATCTGATTGAAGGCAATCATGTCTTGCACACAAAGTTTGATGTTTTGATAATGGTGATTGTGTATGCCAGTGAGGCTTGTGGTCAGTGAGACCCTTCTATGCCAGTGAGGCTTGTAGGTCAGTGAGACCTTTCAGTTGTCAGTGAGACACATATATCAGCCAGTGAGGCCTTGTAAAGGAGTTTTTCAAAATTAAGCCAGTGAGGCAGTTCATGAGTGGTTTTTCTACCCCTAGAGGGTTTTCCACTCCTAATTCTTTGTGTTCTTATTTCGTAAATTGTGTATTGTTGATTGTCTTCCAAGTTCAAACATTCAATGTTATTTCCTTGATGCAAAATATGACAATTGATTGTTTACATATTCTCCTAAATTTTGATAAGTATTAAATTGTCTGAATTTATACAACACTGATTCACCCCCCCTCTCAGTGTTGCCTTGGACTCTACACCTTCATCATATGATGTGTCATCTATTTAATGCAAGGTATAAGTATATCATGTGTATCCTTTACAAAAAATGTAACAATGAATCATACAAAAGAATGATGCTCAAAGGTAGTGTACAATTAGAATCAAGCATGCTAATATCGCTCTCCATAAAGGAAGTATGCAACATGTGATAATCATGGAAAAGTAAAGTAAGAGTATTAAATAAAGAAGGGAAAGTGATGATAAAATTCCTAAATGAATAAAATGAATATATGTGGTGATATAATGCTTACATAGACAAAGTGATCCCATTTGTGTGATAGAATGTCTTAAGGATTCAAGGACAAATGGATCACATTTCATAAAGCATGAAAAAAAAAATTAGTAAGGGCATCATGACATAGATGCCAAGGATAGATGACCATGAGAATCCATGGTGAAAGCAATTCATCAGTTTTACATATGTGGATCTATCCTCTAACACATGGATTTAATCCTACAATTTATGTATCTTTTCTCCTTGGCATCAAATTCACTAATATTTGCTCTACTATGAAGAATGGTGGTATTTAAGAATATATTTGGGAGGCTTCTAGATCACTAGAGGACAAGATATCCTAGGTTAACCCTAATTAAAACATTGACTTTATGGTCATGTTAAGGATTAAAATAACAAATAATCATGCAAATATCTTGGTTGATTTATGCAGATTTGGATTATTTTTAGATGCTCTAATTGAAGTATTATTAGCTTTATTACTCCTTTCATGCAAGTGATAATACATAACTCTTGTGGAAAACATGTTAATGTAATGTAATGCCTTTAAATACAAGTTCAACAACAAATTGTGCAAACATGTGTTTAGTTAAGTCACAATAACTAGTGAAATGGGTAGGAGTTAGCAAAATTTGAATTTAAGTTTTGAAATTTAGGGGCTAGATCTATGGTCGTGGGATTGATCCTAAACTCATGGGAATGACCTAAGATAATAAAATAGTGATGTATGTGTGGGGAATGAATTTATGATGATGGAGTGTGCAATAAATGTGGACTACATGGGAAAGTATGTATAAATGGATAAGGTGTAGGCAAAATGAGAAAATAAGTTTTGATGGGGATAGGTGTAAGCTAGGGAATGAGCCCAATTTTGCATAAGATTGCACCATTTGTAGCCCGCACAGGTAGTGTAGTTGGCTTGAGTCTTGGGTTTGCTCCCTAAGGTCTTGGGTTTGACTTCGAGGCCCGAGTTTAAGCGATGCATGTGGCTTGCGAGCGGATGCATGCATCCTCAAGGGATTAGTCTCACCCCAGTTCATCCCCTCCAACCCCAACTTGGCAATATGTAAGCCCAAGGCAAGGCTAGCTGGGTCACTGGGCTGGGTCGCGAGGATACCCTTGAGTTATCAAAAAAAAAAGATTGCACCATTTGTCAATATCTAATTGTATTAGGCCATTCTCTCAAAATAGACACAAAACTAAATGGGAATTGGCATGGGTATGTAATTTTCACCATTACAAAATTATCAAATCCTTAAAAATTTAACTTTTAGAATATTAATTGCCATAAAGACTATCCCATAAAGAAATTCTTGGAATGCTCTATTAACTCTTATAAATTTGTTTCTTGAGCTAAACCTTGAAAAACCACTCATTGTAAGATGATATGGGAGAATTCATGTGATGAAACACATAAGAAAAAATAAGAAGTGATTAAGAAGTCATGTTCTAATTTGATTTGTATGATTATTACCATGAAATATCTTTTAGCCCCCTCTAAAAATGTAAAAACATTATGGCTACCTATTACCTACCCTTTATTTGCTATTATAATTTATTTATTATATGTAAAGAAATTGTTTGTAAAATAATAATATTATTTGATATTATTCTATGATTTTATTAAGTATTGTAAACTATATTATATTAATGTTGTTTGTATAATTAAATTGAATAATACACACTGTAACGTCAAAAAATGTCCCCTTGGGGGCTTTTCCCTCATAAGGTTTAGCTCCTGGGTCTTTAGTGTGCATTTAGGACATATTACATCATATTTCAACATCCCGATGAGAAAACCCCTAAGTGTCTTGACAAATAGGACCTAGGGGGACCACTTAAGATAACCCCTACCCAAAATGGGGGGGAGGACTTGGGCGTACGCACCCTAGTCCTACCTTATTTTGGGTCAGTCCTAATTTTTGGGTGTTGGCTTGTGACCGTTATTTGGGTCCTATGCTGACACGGTAAGTTTGAATTACGAAATTCTTGGCGGGAGTGTTTGTAATTGCATATATAAGGATGTTTAGGCATTCATTTGTAAACTAGATGGACATTTTGATTCTTAAGCATTCTAAAGGTGATCAAATGCTTTCATTCTGTTGCAAGAGCAGATTTGTGTTGTTTATGTGTTTGTATTTGTAGATTTGAGCATTCATCTCCTCATGGCGTGAGGAGCTTCACTACAAGGTGACATCATTTGAGTTTGTAAGCATTTATCATTTGGTTTTAGCCTCTACCTCACAAGGGCACACACTCTCTATCTGACAATGGTATTCAGAAGACTTGAATGTCTCTCTAGGACTTGATTGAGGCAAGCCTCTAAACACCACAACCCCCTCCCAAAGTTTTCATGATTGCAAGTTACAAGTGTCGGATCTAGAGAAAGTGAAGTTGTAGGAGGGTACAATAGAGTGTCAAAATTGTAGATTAGAGAAGAAAATAGCTCCCTGGACTAGGGCACCTGCTTATTAGTCCTCAAAGTTTTGTAATGGGAAAGCCTTCGGTACAGCAGGAACAGGTTGTAGATCTTGTTTACAGATCCTGACAAAAAGTAGGGTACTGGACTTGGGCACCCGCTCTTTAGTCCTTGACTTTTCTAACTCTAAACCTTGAAAATAGGTGCACAGTTATTTGTCATTTTACTTCTTTCTGTAGCAACATTTTTTGATATTTGTCTGTTTACTGTCGTATTTGCTTAATTACGGTTGTAAGGTGTAACTGAGCATAAGAGAAGATAATTGGCAATCAAATCATAAAAATCCAAATTTCCCTACATCTCATAGTGACCTAGGGTAGGATAGTACATTGCAACTTGACCCTAGGTCCTTGAATGAAAGGGTGAAAGGAGGATCCATACAAAACTACCAAAAACTAAACTATCCAAATTTTACCCTTTACATTTTGGTGAACCCATGTTATTGGACTTATTTGCACCTTGCTAAGTGTTTTGCTTCATATTTACAGTAATTTCATTCATTCATATAGTCATTCATCTTATTGCATTGGAAAATTTACAAAAAAAAAATTGAAAAATTAGAAAAATTGGGAAAACATTGCATGTTAGGGTTTCTATTTTGCATCAATTAATTTGAATTTCATAAAATTTCTGATTTTTTCATTAGATATGATTTAAATTGCATAAAATTACAAAAATTCAATAGCTTACATTGCATTTTCATCTTAAAATTGCTAGGGTTTTGTTGAAAATTGTGAAATTTGCATATAACCTAGTAATTCCAAAATCTAGGGTTTGTAGGTAAAATCTTGTTTCATATTTTTCTATTGATTTTAGAAACTCATTTAAAATTTCATTTGGTTGTAGTCTTTCATTTTAGAATAAATTTGCATTTAAATTTCAAAAATTTGCATTTTTGCATAGAAAAATTCAACAAAAACTAGCATTTTCATTGATTTTTCATTAGATTTGCATGTTAGAATATGGAAATCATTTTCAAATCTAAGAGAATTTAATTTTCATCATACATCAGCTTGGTAAACATTCATATAGTATTTTACATCAACATCTCAAACCTAGGGCTTGAAAAACATTGATTTTCACTAGATTTGGCCTTATCAACTCTCTAAATTTGCACTATAGGCATATTGTAAAGAATATTTTTGCACTAATTGGATTATATTAGGGGTATTATCTGCTTCCACTCCTAAAAATCTTTACAACACCTTTCTATTGGCCTCTTGTATTGAAAATTTGATGAAAAATTGCACGTTTTTGCAATTTTTGCCCTACAGCTTGACCTAGTTTGCACCCTAAGTGTGTTGTAACAGATTTTATGCTTCCAGATGACTAATATCATTGCTATTATTTTCTATACCTCATAAAAATCTTTACAACACCCCTTTTTCTAGGTCTTGGAATTGAAAAATTGTGAAAAATTACCTATTTTTTGCTATATTTTCACTAGGGTTTGATCTTAAGTGGCACTATAAGCGTGTTGTGATGGATATTTTGGTATTAGGTGGCTATTATTACTGATATAATTTTCTATGCATCATCATTTTCCTCACAACACCCTTTGTCATGCTCTTTTACATTAAGATTTGGTGAAAAATCACATATTTTAGTGCATTTTCACTATATTCTAACTTGTCATCATCTTAGATTTGCATCAAGAGTATGTTGTGAAGGATCTTATTGCTGTATTGGATTGATATTAGACATATTATTTGATGCCCCTAATCAAAATCCTTATAACACCTTTTCTTTCATATATTTGCATTGAAAAAGTACAAAAAATCAAGCGTTTTAAGTCATTTTCATACATTCTTTTGCACTTGTCTTTTGCATCAAATTTGAAAAGATTTTAAAATCTGATTTTACATTGAAAACAATGAAATGCCACCTTCATGTCATTTTTCTATGGTATTCCTGCATGCATTTATCAAAGATCTTGATTTTGACAAATTCCTAATCCTCATGAGTGAACATCCTTTGATATTAGAAGATTTAACCAAATTCATCTCTAGGAAGACTTGTGAGAAAGATGAGAGTGAAAATCCTTTTCCCGCCATAGAATATGATGATGATGATGTACCTTCCTCTCATCCCAATGCTCTCCCTGGCCAAGATGTAGTATTAGTGGATGAGAAAAGGTCTCTCACATTAAATCCTTTAGGGATGGATGTTGGGCACAATCAAGAGGGAAACAATGTTAATTCAATATTTATTAATAGATTTTGTAGCACTATTCCTAAGATGATTATCCGAGGGGCACCTAGTGTGCCCTCTTGCTTAAAGCCGGTGATAACAGTTCAAGGTGTTCAAAATGTGTTCCAACAACCACACCACAATGTGATTTCTCACACATACAACACCCATAATAACAAGCAAAGTAAGCAAGCACCACATGTGCCTGTCTCTCTTCCATGTTCTCAACCTATGCTCCATCCACCACCTCATCTTACTCATAAAAGTGGTAAAGAGTATGATCTGGTCGAACAGCTTCGCGCTACTCCGGTGAAGATCTCTCTTTGGTATTTAATACAAACATTACCTACATACCATGGAATGCTCCAAGAACCTTTGCAAAAGGTGATTATCCCACTTGCTACTAAGCCTAATGATGTAGCAGTTGTAGGATAGTATGCATGCAACAAAAACATATATTCTCTTTCAACCACAGGAATTACCGTCAATTGAAGTTCAAAACCAATATGATCCACTTATGATCTCTGTCATAATAAATAAAACATTGGTAAAATGAGTTATGATTGCAATGGATCAGCTCTTAATGTTTGTAGCATTGACCTACTACACAAAATCAAGGTTAACACATCACAAATCAAACCTAATGGCATTAGCATTTGTGGCTTTGATAATGTTGGATGATAATCCATGGGCACTATAACTCTACCTATACAAGTATGATATGTGCTTGTGCCTACCCTGATTCATGTCATGCCTTGTTCTTTATCTTACAACATGATCCTTGGTAGACCTTGGATTCATGCATTGGGGGCAATTCCTTCCACCTTGCATCATTCAATCTAATTTATATTCAAAGGTAAACTTCATACTATTCATGCTGATCCTAAACCAAATAACTGCATACACATTGAAAAGTAAAACCCAGTTTACAATCATATGAGCTTAAACAGTTTACGAGCTGGTTCATCAATGCCTCTAGCCATGAATAGTGTTGTACAAGACTCTCAACCATCGAATGCACTTATTGGCGATGACTGGGGTTTATTAGATTTTAATCCTTGCAGTATAGGAGAATATAAAATTAATAGCCTTGACACATCAAAAGTAGCATCAATCTCACCTAAGCAATCTTCTGAAGTAGCTAAGAAACCTAAAGTCCCCTTGGTCGAAAATAAAAACAATACTCTCACTTATACCACAAATTACGAGACCTATGAGGCTTCACCATCTTCTAAGGAAATGACATCCCTTTATGGTTGAGGATTTAAAATCCTTTATAACAATTGTGAATATGTAGGTAAGGGATGTGGTGTAAATCAACAATGGATTCGAGTACCTATAGAATCCACTTCAACACATTACTCAAGCAGCATTGGATATAATCCTTTTAAAGAAAAGAAAGCCTCTCATAGTCCTAAACTTCATGTTAATACAATATTAGCAAGACTAGATCAACATGACAGATATCCTAGATATGTATGTTCTTAACGATGGTGCTACTGGTAAGTATTTCTAACCCTTTATCTCTTCATGATGTGCTTCACCCATAATGTGTTATTTATTGTTTAGGTCTCCTGGGATGACCCCTAATTCTCTTGTAAGGTCCAGGATACCAGGAGTCTGCCTATGTTGTGACCTTCTTCTATTTGTATCATCATTCTTCTATATTGCCTCTCTCTGATTTCATCATTGTGTGTTGTGTTTTATGGACATAGCATTGCAGTTGGTGACTTGGGGGCACCCTCCTATGTGACTATCCCTAAGACACTTGTTTCTCCTCTCTTTTATTTTTTCCCTTCCTCTAGTGTTTCTATCTAGTGGGTGGATGACGAAAAACATTTATACTGATGCGGACCTAGTGTCCCTTTCGTGAGAAATCAAAAATTGGACTTAGTTCCTAATATGATGATGGGGTTGTATATCTTATCCAATGCTTGGCTAGTGGAAGCACTTGTGCTTTCCATGCAATGATTTTGATGATGTTTTTATCTCATTTACAAATCATAACAATACTGATGCTCTGTGCACTTTGTTTGTCTTTGAATCTAGCCTTAGTGGTACTCAATTTAGAGATCTTCATGATATAGCCCCACGGTTATCCTCAAACTCCAAATTTGTAGTATAACCTTGGCTCTTTATGTGGTTAATCATATGCATTGATGTTGTTGTTTATCATGATTATGTAGACACTAACATGTTTCTTGCAGGGATGTGTTTGTGGGAATATTTGGAGATCGTAGAGTACAGATCACCTCTAGGGGGCATGGACTTTGCAAAATTCTGTGTTCCCTTTTGTGTTTTCTTCTTATCTTAACGTGCTTGATATTGATGCATGATATCAACCACCTTAAGGTGGGGGCATATATAAGGTAAGCTATCTATTATAGATGTTAGCAATGTGCTTGTCCTTAGGTGCAGTTTAAAGACTTGTGCGATGAGTACATCCTATACTCTAAGTTTGTTTGCAATCAATCAATGAATCATCTAAGCCCTCTACGGAGGTAGGATAACATGTATATCCTTTTTTATTTTAAGCCCTCTGCAGAGGTAGTGGTGGTGTATCTCTTGCGGAGAGTGCCCATCTTGTCATTTTCAAAAGTCCTCTACATAGGCGGGGAGCAATTCTATGACTAACTCAACCCTTAAGCGTGTCTTTGGTGATTGTTGTGGCAAATCTCAATCATCGGTGTGTGCTTGTAATGTGCCTAAGATGGTGTTGGACCTAGAAATAGGAACACTCCATCGCTTGGCTTCCATGTTTTCTCCGTGTCTTCAAAGTGTGTGTTTTTGGCGTGTTTGCTTTGTGTGGCATGTTTGTTGCCTCATATGCAGTTTAAAGACCTATGTGATGAGTACATCTTGCATTTTGGGAGGTTTGGCATGTCTTACATGTGTGTTGCCCCATATATGCAGTTTAAAGACCTATGCGATGAGTACATCCTGCATTATGGGAGGTTTGTTTACTTTCCTATACTTGCATCTGCATTTCATATATATGAGAAAAAGAAAATGAAAAAAAGTCACTCCTATCTTCTATGCATTTAGTGTATTCTCCATGTTTTGTGTGACTGTAATTGTCTTCTCTCTGTTTTGTGTGCCTATCATTGTCTTCAATGTGTTTGGTGTGTCTTCTCCGTGCTTGGCGTGTTTGTTGTGTTTGTTGACCGTACTTTAATGTATGTATTGGCCTCGTGTTTATACATACATTAAAGTGGGGGCTAAATGTAATGTCATAAAATGTCCCCTTGGGGGTTTTTCCCTCATAAGGTTTAGCTCCCATGTCTTTAGTGTGCATTTAGGACATATTACATCATATTTCAATATCTCAATGAGAAAACCCCTAAGTGTCTTGACAAATAGGACCTAGGGGGACCACTTGAGATAACCACTGCCCAAAATAGGGGGGAGGACTTGGGCACCCGCACCCTAGTCCTGCCCTATTTTAGGTCAGTCCCAATTTTTGGGTGTCATCTTGTGACCATTATTTGGGTCCTATGCCGACACGGTAAGTTTGAATTATGAAATTCTTGGCGGGAGTGTTTGTAGTTGCATATATAAGCATGTTTAGGCATTCATTTATAAACTAGATGGATATTTTGATTCTTAATCATTCTAAAGGTGATCAAAGGCTTTCATTGTGTTGCAAGAGTAGATTTGTGTTGTTTATGTGTTTGTATTTGTAGATTTGAGAATTCATCTCCTCATGGCATGAAGAGCTTCTTCCTCCCATGAGATCTTCACTACAAGGTGACATCATTTGAGTTTGTAAGCATTTATCATTTGGTTTTTGTCTCTACCTCACAAGGGCATGCACTCTCTATCTGACAATAGTGTTCGGAAGACTTGAATGTCTCTTTGGGGCTTGACTGAGGCAAGCCTCTAAACACCACAACCCCCTCCCAAAGTTTTCATGATTGCAAGTTACAGGTGTCGGATCTAGAGAAAGTGAAGTTGCAGGAGGGTACAACAGAGTGTCAAAATTGTAGATCAGAGAATAAAACAACTCCCTCGACTAGGGTGCCCGCTCATTAGTCCTCAAAGTTTCGTGATAGGAAAACCTTCGGTACATCAGGAATAGGTTGCAGATCTTGTTTGTAGATCCTGACAAAAAGTAGGGTACTGGACTTGGGTGCCCACTATTTAGTCCTCAACTTTTCTGCCTCTAAACCCTGAAAACAAGTGCATAGTTATTTGTCATTTTACATCTTTCTGTAGCAACATTTCTTGATATTCATCCATTTACTATCGTGTTTGCATAATTAGGGTTTTAAGGTGTAATTGAGCATAAGAGAAGATAATTGGCAATCAAATCATAAAAATCCAAATTTCCCTACATCTCACAGTGACCTAGGGTAGGATAGTACATTGCAACTTGATCGTAGGTCCTTGAATGAAAGGGTGAAAGGAGGATACATACAAAACTACCAAAAACTAAACTATCCAAATTTTACCCTTTACACACACAAAACAAGAATAAATCAGCCTAGATTAATCAATTATAATAATTGGGTATGTTGTCTCTTCCAACTAATTATCTGAATCCTCTAAATATTTAGCCAATTTCTCGTACTTAAGGATTCTAGGTCAGTGGCCAACAAACATGATTCAACAAGGAGTTGAAATTCTCTGCACTTTTGGTTCTGCAAGACCAAGGCGGGTGTACCCTTTACAACATCTAAAGATACTTCAAACTTGTTTAGGATGTTACTATAAAATAGAAGGTTCTCAATAAAAATATACCCAGTAAATGACTGATTCCTATCAGATTGGCTTAATCCTCTAGAAACTTAGTTCAGACCATGATTGAGAACAATTTATTAATCCAATTATACTCTTAGAATAGTAAGAGAAATAGAAATAATTTTGATTTGTTGGGATGGATCTAAATCAACATATCAATCCAGTGTGAGATCAATGCCTAATCCATTGGGTTACAGAGTCAAGTTGCACAAAACAAGTGTATCCTTCAAGAAATTTTACTTCATTACCAATAGGCTAATGGCAACAATACCTTGCATTAATGCCTCTATTTCTTAGAACTATAGAATTATCTTTTAAACAACTTACTTATGCAAGCCTATGGACCCAAAGACCTTTCTTTGAATTCTCAACTAAAGTAGAGGAGTTTGATCCAGAAATCAGTCATGTTCTGCAAAACTGGTGTGGAGATTTTGTCCTACCAGTTAAGTTCCTAAATCCTCATGTACTCAAACCAGACCGATGGTTAAATGAAGAAAAGGGAAAAGAATTAATTAGAAACATGTTTCAAGATCCTTATCCTCTAGCTGAAGGATTGTAGTTTAATGGTACTTCATCTTATACAGGTTGTATTTTCAAGTTAACATTTGATTGACCTAAGGAAAACCTAATCAACAGATATCTATGTCAAAATGTATGGTCCTACTGGAGCGGGATGTTTGTATCAACATTGGAGTGTACCAAATAAACTCAAAATCCTGCACTCCAAATAGACACCTATTTGGATACATACCAAGACATATCTCATGGAATTAACTGATCAAGGAGCCATGGCCCACAGTATATACGGGCCATACAAATTGAAGACACTAAGCATCATATGGAAGGAACCAGAACCACATGAAGCTGTTGGTTTCACACCTGGATGTATTCCTCATGCTTCGACAAAGTATTTTCCAAGCAATTATTTCTCTCCTTGAGAGAAAGCCAAAGATAATACACACAATACAAAGAACTACAAACATGAACCAAAATATCCTTGATATTAAGCATTCATATTAACTTCATTACTTATACAATATGGAGAGAGTTCTATTACCAGTATAACAATGTTTTCAACTTTGAAAATGATTCATTGCTCTATAGATTTGAACACAAATTGAACTGCAACTTTCTTCTATTTACCTTAGACCCAGACACAAAATACACTACTACCCAAAATAGAGATTCAAAACCCTTACAAAATGGCCTTGATTTCCCTTTTATAGAAACAAGGGAGCAAAACGAGCTTTAGGCCATGTACTAATGTCATGTCTTCATTTGACAATCCCCATACATATTGTTTGAACATAATATACCAAAAGATGTCTTTAAGGCACAACAAGACAAAAAGTATTTCCTTCCTTGTAGTATAGTTCCAAGACAATCTAGTTGTTATGCCAGAGAATCAAATCATTCCCCCAAAAGGAAATGACAACTATATTGTTCATTACCTATGCCACTCCTACTAGTGGAAAATAGGTCATTATGATTGCATCTCCACCATCGTGGCTAATCATATGCATGCCGAGCTCAGCCACCCTTTAGATGAGAATACCTGCAAGGAACAACATCCCCAGTAGCTCCCAAATGGCAGTGTCCTCCATCTTGCACCACACTCCAGGCATAGGAAAGTGGCTCCTCATCTTTCAAGGGGAGGTTTCCAACCACCTCAATCCCTAAGGAGATGAAGGAATCCACATACAACTGACCCTAGTAGTGCCTAAAACTTCCCAAGAGAGCAAGCAGTAGCAGTCGTTGGTCTAAGATAGACAAAGAACTAATTGTTCTTATTAGCTTAGGTCCTTCTTTCCATCACGAGTTGTTTCATCCAGGGGGACAACACTCCTTCAATTGTAGTTGTTGCTCTATCAAGTGCCATTTTCCTAAGGGAGGGGAAGAAGGATCATTAAGGCCCCCCTTCCTCCAAACCCAATCTAGAGACTCACAATAACATGGAGTTATTGGAATTGCCAGACAGGAAACCAAATCCCTCACCAGGATGAGACCGAAGGATAGCATGGAAATGAAGGAAATTTAATGCCTACTGTCTCATCTCATGAATTTTGGACCTGAACCACCCATACCTTAAGAACATGCTCCTCATTCCTTGACTCTGTATGCATAGAGTATTAACCAAGAAAAGAAAGAGATATTACCCAAGGCATAAGGTGGTAAGCACATTAAAACATAATTGGACATGAAATTCATTTTTGTTATCGACAAAGGAAAGATGCAGCCAATGAAGATAAGGGGCTCCTATTTATAGCAAGAGAGTAGATACCCTTAACCTTCAACAGTCTTTTCTACCACCACCTTGATCATCTTAGCCTAGCCAGCAATGTAGTACTTTTGGTCTTAAATGGTAATCTTTGGAAATCCTATCAAACCTATCTGAAGGGGAAATGGAGGCACTGCCATGATATCAACATCAATTATTCATAACCCCAAGCTTCTACATGTGTGAAATTTAAAGCCTTTGTTTCCACAATGAGAGAGCTGAAGTAGGTTCCTCGATCTTATCATTAGCCCATTTTAAACAATCTACTTTTTGTCTTGCTTTACCTTGACATTCGATGAAAAATCCTGACAATCCCTTCAAAGGTGAAATCTTGCTTAACTAAATGCATCACGTTGTACAATGGAGGCAAAAAGGGGTTGCCAAGAACTTATCTATACAGAAAATTTCCCTTTTAGATCACATCCATCATGAATCAGAAAAAGGACAACTGCTCAGATGAATAAGCCAACTTTCCAATCAATGGAAAAATAGGATTAGATACATGCTAGATCTCTGCCTTTCCTTACTTTGAGCTAACAACATTATCTCATTGTTTACCACGTTCATCCACTTTGTCGACTCATTTGATCCCAATCGTCAAATCCGTTCAAAGAACCAATATCAATGGTCATTGAATATAGTCAACAAGTCAAGGTGGAGTTGTTTATTCACTTTGAATCCAGCCATAGATTTACTTGGATCAACGGTCTTCATAGAAATTTGAATTTCTTCCAGTAGAGGCCAACTATCTTGAAAAGGTTTGGATCTTATCTGCCACGGTGGCACTTCACATCCTCGCACCGAGTTAATTGGGATTGTATCCAAATCCTTACCTCCAGAGAAATAGGTCATTTTATGGGAGCTACAGACAATGTGGATATCACAACCCACCTCATCACCTCTGTCTTCATGGAAAAATCCTTGAACATATCTATTAAGAGGGAAAATCCATGTGGCACCATTGGAATGAATGGAGCCGCTTACTAGCAATTGTCATCTTGTTGGGTGCATTCCAGACTCTCAGCAGAGAAGCAAGCTCCCGTGAAATAAAAGACACATCAAAATAGATAAGACATGTTAGATGACAAGGATGCTTTCGCGGTCCCATAGGAAGCAAAAATAAGGCTTGGTGAAGGTAAAAGCTTCTGCGAAATAAGAACACAATGCTGTGGCATGTCGACTAGGAACAACTTAAGGATCATTTATGAAACATGTAAAATTTGTTGTTTTAAAGAAGGCCCTGGACTAATGACCTAGCAAAGGGGGCCAGTAAAAGCATGACATAAGATACATGAAGGGTGACTTAAAATACCAGGAATGACCTATCAGTGGTCAACAAAAGATTATAATGAGGGATGCACAAAAGCATTTTCGACAAGGTTCTAGGCTTTGTAGGGTTTTACAAGGGTTTAGTAAGCCTAGACATATAAGATCAAAGGCTAATGTGTTCATCAAAATACAGGTCCAAATAGGATATGATAAAGCATGTAAATCAAAATATTAAATTAGGAAAGTAAATGTGAGGGATTTAATTACTTATCTTTGAGAATAATGGTGAAGAATAAATATGATGCTTTAAAATTTACTTGGCTCAAGATTGATAATGAATGCTCTATGTTTTTACTTCACCTCACAATCAAAACAATCTACAAATTTGTTGTGGGTTTAATCTATGCTATGTAGGATCAATCTCACCTATTGTAAAAAATTATGTGGTTTGAGCTGTTTGCCATTGTATACCCTTTTGGGAGCATGAGATGTCCCCAAATTTATCTCTTCTAAATCATTCTTGTTTATTGGAGATGACTTTGTGATGAGTTGGTCCCTATTGTCAAAAACTCTCTCTAAAGCAACTAGCCCTCTAGGGATTTTATTTGTCTTTAGCTAAATTACTTCCTTCCCTAGGAGAGTTTCTTTCCCATCTACTACCTCTACAAAATTCTAAAAATCCATTTCCTTGTTCTCATATTCATCAATACAATGTAGAAATCTTAGTAAATCTTTATCATCATCAAATACTTGCCAGTTGCATACATTATCTGGCACTATAGGCCTGAGTTTGATCTCAACATCGGTAACATCTAATAGAGTTATATCATCTGGCCTTATAGCTACATTAGCTAGAAAATCTGCCCTGACATTCTTTGATCTCTCTATCCAGTTTATTGAAAATGCATCAAACAATTCAATTGTATCCCAAACAGCATGCTTATATTGTTTTAATTTCTTATTTTTTGATGCATTGGGAAACAATAAGCTCTAAATCACCAAACACCTTGAGCATCTTAATTCCATGCCTCAAAGCGACATTCAATCCTAATAACAGAGCCTCATACTCTGCAATATTATTTGTATAGGCAAACTTCAACAAGAAAGAGAATTTTAGAAGTTTACCAAATGGAGACAGAAATATAATCCCAACACCAGAGCCCTCCTTCGAACAAGCTCCATCAAAATACATGGTCCATAGACCCTGTTGGTCAAATTCTTGAATGCACATGTCTCCCTCTTTACCTTCTTTAACATCTGAGACAACTCTAAAATTATCATAGTTGGTGTTCATAAAGCATATATGTTCCTTTGATTCTTGATTCTCCACTGTCTTTGATGATCTTTCCTCCCTGATCAGTTTGGAATTCCTACCATTCATAGGGATCATAGCGTATGACAGATCTAATTTCATACTTCCACCAATCAACGCTGCCCACCTTCTTGACAGCAACATGCCATACTATGGCTTGATATCAACAACTGTTATGTTCATTTTGTAGGTCTTTTCAGGATATGCTGCCAGTCTGAAATCAACATCTTTCATAATTCTGATGACAGGACCTCCCTAGCATCCATGGCATAGCACTTCCCACATGCCTTATCTATCTTTAATCTAGCTTGTTGCATGATGGCCAAAGGCATGATGTTTGTGGATGCTCCTGAGTCGAGCATACAGTTTCTAATTATTCTTCCATTTATGACAAGGGAGACATAAAATGGCTCCACTTGTGAAGGGCACTTTGTCATGGTCATCCCCAAATACACTTTAGGAACCTCATCTTCTTCAATGCACAGGGCCTATTTCTTGCCCTGAGGTTCATCATTCAACTTGGCTTGACAGGGTACACCTGAAATCATGGATACTGCTTTATTTTTAAATTCTTCTACTTTCATCAGTTCCATTAGTGGAACAGAGACTTTTATCTGCGATAATATTTGAGTGATATCAAATGGAGCATAATTTTGTATGATAGTTGTAGCTTGCTCCATGGTTTTACTTCCATCTTGAGTTGATCTAGTTTTAGCTTTTACGGCTCCTTGACTGTCATCTTTGATCTGAAGATGTTTATTTTGATCCTTAGCATGGGGAACTATATTCTCTACTTTTTGAGAATCATAGCCTATTTTTTTGCTTTAAACCTTGCTTATTATTGTTCCATTGTTTCTTATATGTTTCTGTCCCCTTATGACTGTGCACAGGTTGGCCCACAAAAGTGTTCTCTAGTTAAGGTGAGCTGCCTACCTGAGCTTTACCCCTGAGATTGTAATTACTTTTGACTTGAGCTACTGCTGCAGCTATGAGGGCTCTAATTTCTTCATCAGAAGGTCTCCTCAAACTATTCAGAAAATTGTGTGAATCCTGAGCACAAGCGTAGCTGTCTTCCTCATCTTTGTCATAAGGAAACTGCTGATAGACTTGCATCTCATCATTCGCGTTTGCATTAGCATCATGAGAAGAGTATCCTCTGTTTGTAGACAACATATTGACATTATCATCTTCCATGCAATGCGGCTCATTGCATTCATCACAGGCAATAGCATTATTATATAGAGACTGAGAAATCATACATTGTGATTGTGAATGAGGCATTTGGCAGATTATACACTATGGGGTGTTATTAACAATATTTATAGCTTTCTTCAAAGGATCAGGAGTTTCCTTTGTATTCTGAGCTCTTGGATTTGTATTGTTGTGCAGGAGGATGGGTTTACCATCACGCCAATTAGTATGATATGGCATATCATGTAATGATGGTCTTCTTTCTTGCCTTTGGTAAACTGGCCTGTCAGGACCTATCCCCTTTTCATTTTTAGCTATTCTATAACTCAGGTCCTTAACAACATTTGTTAATTTATCTATTTTATCTTCAGAAGTAGATGCACTACCTTGACTATTCTGAGATTTAGTATTTGGATTTTGTAGAATTTTCACATCATCTCTTTTGTTTGTCTTACCAGATGCTTTTCTATTATTTTCAATATTTGTTGCAATTTTGAAGGCATCTCTGAGGCTGTGAGGTCCCTTGTCTCTTAATCCATAAGCTATCTTGGCATCAAAAGCATTTATGTACAACACTATGCACATAGGTTCATTAGGCCTCAAGTCCTATTGCAATTTGTTCAATACCTTCATGAATCTAGCGTTGAAATCAACAACTTGTTCATTTGATCCTTTGGCAATGCCAGTAAATTCATTAATGAAGAAACTAGGATTAGTTTTGTCACCATATTGTTCCTTGAATATTCTCCTAAATTCATCCCATGATGAAATGCTTCTGTCAGGCAGACCTTTGTACCATTCCTTGGCTTCGTCAACTAAGGATTGCATAAATGATTTCATGAAAACATCCTCATGCTCAACCTCAAAGTTGTCCATGATATTCTGAAAAGCTTTTAAATGGTCTTCACTTGACATAGTATTATTTCTTGAAAATTTAGGCACTTGCAGCCTCACATGTTTGTCAATAGGAATTGGATAACCAGGAATGCCATCAAAAACCAGTTGTCTAAATTTGTCCAACTGCATTGGCTATCTACCAAATTGGTTAGCATTGGCATTTCTATTTGCATTCTGATTTCTTACATTATTTAATGGTATTCTAGCATTATTTGCATTCTGTCTTTGATCATTATGCTGATCCTGGACCTCATTCCTTTGCTGATTTCTCTACACATTTGTATGTTCAAGGGTAGGAATTGAATCATTCTAAGCAACTCTCAGGGCTTGCACTTTCTGTCTCATGTCATCTCTAATTTTCACTGCTTGCAAATATTCTAATTCTACCCTTAAGCTCTTAATTTCATTGGCTAGTTCCTCCTCTCTAGGCATAGAAGAGGACGATTTTATCACATTCTAATCATCATTATCATCATCCCTTAGGGATTCAGCTTCTTCAAATCTGTCAAGGGAGTCATGGAAAGGGCGTTCTTGAAACACTTCTGACCTTTTTCTCATTCCACCACCCTATTGTCTCTCATACACATTCTGAATTTCAACCTTAGTGTTTGAAAAAAAAGGTATTGTCTGCTCTAAAGATCCTGGATTGTCCTAAATAAATTCATTTTTCCTAGGGCTAGGAGAACCATCTTGACTGGCTTGAACAGTCCCCTTTTTCCTATACATCATTTTTGTGGGTAACTCTTCAAACAGAGTATTACGCTGGGATCTTCTCCCTTGCATACAAGTTTTTACTTTACTGGTTAGGAGATTGGTTCAGAGTTGCCACCTATTACTAGGAATTGTTTTCTTTTGGAATCAGGGTTCTTTTACAAGTCCCTAGTAGAGTCTCCAAAATCTGTTGGTGACTCGGATGGATAAAAATAAATTCTATTTTTATCAAATTGTCCCCAGCAGATTCACCAAAATCTCTTGGTTATTTTCCCAGACTGGATGCTTATTCCTAGTAATCCCTACAAAATAGCCATCATTGATCAACAGGATTCCTGGGCTAGGGGCCAACAGTATAGGAGATATACTCTATAAATATCTCCTCTTCTTCTTTAGGCTCTGCAGAACCAAGGGGGTATTCCCTATTCAACATCTATAAAATGAATCTATGTATTTACTGGGATGTTGACACAAAGTAGATAAATCCTCTATTAAGCATACCAAAACTGTGAGATAAGTGCAAAGGGGCTAGCTTTGGGCCTATGTTCAGTTGTAGACAGAGGATTTTGGTCCTAAAACTATTTCTAAAGTCCTAAAAGGCTTGTTTATGAAGTTTGAGTTTGATTTATATTTGGATGGAAAACTAGGACCTGGAGTGTAACCTCAATGCAAGGCTAGATTGGTGCCTATCCAGGGCTCGGAGTCAGTAGACATACACATGTGAATGGTCAGCATAAACATATACCAAAGACTGGGTATCAAGGGGATTTTATTATATCTGCCTTACAGATATCTCCCAAAACATAGTGTTTAGTCATTCATACTTAAAGGAATCCCTGCTGCAACATATTTTCTTAATGATTAATCTGAAACTTTTAATTTGTCCCTTGAACAAAGGTAGGAGATTAAACATTCAATATAGAAAACCCATATTCCTAAATCATAAATAACCCTTAGTTATTTAGACTCAAAAGAAAATACAGCCACAACTTGGAGACAAATGATTAAACACATGCAATCAGTGCATTTCTCATATAAAATAGCATGAAACCAGTTAAATTATGCATGAAACACACAACATGAGACTCATAAACTCACAGAACTTTCAGTACAGGGCCACCAACTAAGTTGTATTGTATCACAGAGCTAGAAGTTTGTCCAGTTTTCAACAACAACGAAAGGGTAACACAGTTTGCTTTTTATAGCAAAACCGTGAACTCAGAAAAATTAATTACAAGGCTAATAAAAAATCCACCAAATTTAATGCGTTAGGAATGGTGCATTAGGAATGGTGCTCAAAAACATTCAATGCTGTGGGGAGACAGAGAGGAATGAGCAGATGGAATTAGGATCCGCGCCGCCATTCAAGGACATTCATCTTCAAACGGGATGTTGACCCATCCATCAGCGACCCATACCATTGTAACTTTGTCATTAACTCTTTAGCTACCCACAGCCTCTTTGAAATGTAGCAACGACGTACCACTGAGAATTTCCCGCTCAAAAATGGCCGCACCCGCTCAAGAAAAATCCATCGCCGAAGGTTCAAAACCTGACCATCGATCTGAAAACCCATCGCCAAGATCTACGGTCCCAAAATGTGTATGAAGAGCCACCAGCCAATGAAATCGTGCCACGTGGGCACCCCATGATTCTATCACTGGCCTTTCGCAACTTTATTTTGCCCTTTTCACCTTGTATATGCATGCCCAAAAACATATACAAACACCTGATATACAAGTGCTTTATACAACCCATGGATGCCAAATTTCATTCACTGCACCTTATTCATCCATTGCGTCCGGATTGCATGTCTGTCCTTTTGTATATCTTCGAATGTATAACTGCATATACATTCGCCTCATACATACAAGGTGGATTTCAAATTTTAATGAGGCACTCGAAGTTGTTTTGAAATCTGGCTTTTATCTAGCCTTTGTACCTTCGCAATGTATATCGGCACATACAAGTGTCCAATATACATGCAGCGGACCCAAAATATTATTAACTTCATTTAATTTATCCCTCGGGTCCGGAATGTATGTCTCTCCTTTTGTATATTGGCCTATATATGCAAACATACAAATCCCCTAACATACAAGCAAGGAATCTTTTAGGATATGCGATATAGATTCCCTCTTGTATGTCGCCAATGTATGTCAAACATACATTCAACCTTGTATCTACCTCTCCTATATGCCGAATATACAAACCTGTTTGTATATGCCCGCAAGCCCTACCACATGTATCACCCGCTGCTTTGTATGTTGCTGAATATACAAGGCCCCATGTATCTTTTCATTGTATGTGCTAGCGATGAACCTTTACACTGTAGCAAATGTATATCGGGCCTCCTTGTATATTTTTCATTGCATAAGACCTAATGTATATTGACATACATTCATTCCTACACATACAAACACAGGATCTTCTACAGAATATTCCCTCAATGTATCTTCCACCTTGAACCCGATATGCAATTGAAAATGCATACAAGTGCAGAATATTCCCAGGAGTCTTGCGAAAGATTCCACTAATGTATATGCAACCCGATATACATTAAAACATGCATATAACTCAAATTTTCAACATTTTATGGAAGCCAATTAAGATTTCACAAGCTTGCCTACACGCAACTTGTATTTGCATATACAAGACTTAACATTTTTCATGAGTGCAATAGGAAAAGGCGGTAAAACACTACATGCGGGCTAGTCAACCAATGAAAACTAAAACATGAGGATGAGACTGTAACTAGGAACCCACCACAGAAGGCCACCAATAGAACAGACAAAACAATGCAAGACCCCAAGATCCAGAAAATTTAGGATCTGAAAGAGAAAATCAGCACACATCCAAGCTTAAAACCTTAAACATAAATGATTACCAACACACCGTAGGTGTTTTCCTATGATTTTGCAATCATTTTTGAGCAGGAAAATAGTAGAGCTATCTGTTGTTGCATTTCAAAGAGGCCTATGGGTAGGTGAGGCAATAATGGCAGATTTGCAGAGGATAGTCAATGGAGTTGACGGGTTAGCAATATGATTGAAGATGAAGGTCCTTGAGCAGCGGTGCGGATCCTGATTCCACCTGCTTATTCCTCTTTGTCTCTCTGTAGCATTGAATATTTCTGAGTGCCATTCCGCATGCATTGAATCTGATAATTTTTTTTATTTGCCTTGTAATTAATTTTGCTAGGTACACAGTCTTGGTATAAAGGCCAAACTATGTTACTCATTAGGTTGTTGAAAACTAGACAAATTTTGGTGCTATGACACAATACGACTTCATTGGTGGCCCTGTTTTGGATGTTCTTGTGAGTTTATGAGTCTCATGTTGTATGTTTTTCTGCATAAATCTACTGGTTTCATGCTATTTTATATGAGAAATGCTCTATGCATGTGTTTAATCATTTGTCTCCAAGATGTGGGCATATTTTCTTTTGAATCAAGATAACTAAGGGTTGTTAAGGTTCAGGAATATAGCTTTTCTATATTGAATGTTTAATCTCCTACTTTTGTTCAAGGAACAAATTAAATGTTCCAGGTTAATCATTGAGAAAATGTGTTGCAGCAAGGATACCATTAAGTATGAATGATTAAGCACCTAATTGGTGGGAAGTATCTGTAAGGCAGATACTAGAACTCCCCTTGATATCTAATCTTTGGTATATGTTTATGCTGGCCATTCACATGTGTATGTCTATTGACTTTGAGCCCTAGATAGGCACCGATCCAGTCTTGTGTTGAGGTTGCAACCCAAAGTCTCAGTTTTGCATCCAAACATAAAATCAAACTCAAACTTTAAATCAAACCATTAGGACTTTAGAAATAGTTTTAGGATCCAAAATCCTTTGTCTCACAACTAAAAATAGGCCCAAAGCTAGCCCCTTTGCACTTATCTCATAGTTTTGGTCTGCATAAAGGAGGATTTATCTACTTTGTATCAACATCCAAGTAAATCCACAGGCATATCTCATGGATGTTGAGAAGGGAATACCCCCCTTGGTTCTGTAGAGCCTAAAGAAGAAGAGATATTTATAGAGTCTATCTCCTATACTGTTGGCCCCTGGCCTAGGGATCATGTTGATCAATGATGGCTACCTTGTAGGGATAACTGGGAACAAGCATCCAATCTGGGAAAATAACCAACAGATTTTAGTGACTCTACTGGGGACGTGAAGTGAAAGTGTTATCTTTTCATCCCTAGTAAATTATTAGCAATTCCTAGTTATAGGTGGCGACTTTGAAGTAATCTCCCAACCGGTCAAAGTGAAATTTATATGCAGGGGAGAAGATCCCAACGTAACCCTTTGCTTGAGGAATTACCCATAAGAATGATGTATAGGAGAAAGGGGGCTGTTCAGGCTAGTCAAGAGGGTTTTCCTAGCCCCAGAAATCATGATAATAATTAAAACAATCTAGGATCTTCAGAGAGGACAGAGCCTTATTTTTCAAACACAAAAGCTGAAATCCAAAATGTATATGAGAAACAATAGGTTGGCACTTTGAGGATGAGGTCAAAAGTGTTTCAAGAATGGCCTTTGTTAGATCCCAGTGATAGATTTGAAGAGGTTGAATCTCCAAGGGATGATGATGATGATGACCACAATGGAATGAGACCATCCTCTTCTATGCCCAAAGAGGAATAGTTGGCTGAAGAAATCAAAAGCTTAAGAGCTGAATTAGAATATTTACAAGCTATGAAAATTAGAGATGACATGAGACAGAAAGTGCAAGCGCTAAGAACTGCCCAAAATGATTCAGTTCCCACCCTTGAAAATGCAAATATGCAGAGAAATCAGCATAGAAATGGGGTCCAGGATCAGCATAATGATCAGAGACAGAATACAAATAATGCTAGAATACCATTGAATAATGTAAGAAATCAGAATACAAATAGAAATGCCAATGTAAATCAGTTTGGCAGATAGCCGATGCAGCTGGACAGATTTAGACAATTGGTTTTTGACGGCATCCCTAGTTACCCCAATCCTATTGACAAACATGTGAGGTTGCAAGTGCCTAAGTTTTCAGGAAATAATACTGTGTTAGGAGAAGACCACTTAAAAGCTTTTCAGAATATCATGGACAACTTTGAGGTTGAGCATGAAGATGTTTTTATGAAATTATTTATGCAATCCTTAGTTGATGAGGCCAGAGAATGGTACAAGGGTCTGCCTAACAGAAGTGTTTCATCATGGGAGGACTTCAGGAGGATATCCAAAGAACAATATGGTGACAAAACTGATCCTAGTTTTTGCATTAATGAATTCACTGAAATCACCAAAGGATCAAATGAATAGGTTGCTGATTTCAATGCTAGATTCACTAAGGTGTTGAACAAACTGCCACATCACCTGAGGCCTAATGAACCTATGTGCATAGTGTTGTACATAAATGCTTTTGATGCCAAAACAGCTTATGGGTTAAGGGATAAGGGTACTCACAGCCTCAGAGATGCTTTCAAAATTGCAACAAATATTGAAAATAACAGAAAAGCATCTGGTAAGACAAATAGAAGAGATGATGTAAAAATTCTACAAAATCCAAATACTAAATCTCAGAGTGTTCAAGGCAATGCATCTGCTTCTGAGGATAAATTAGACAAATTGACAACTATTGTCAAGGACCTGAGCTATAGAATGGCTAAAAATGAAAAAGGGGTAGGTCCTGATAGACAAGTTTACCAAAGGCAAGAGAGAAGACTGTCATTGCATGATATGCCATATAATACTAATTGGCATAACGGTAAACCCATTCTCCCAAACAACAACTCAAATCTAAGGAATCAAAATGTTAAGGAAACACCTGACCCTTTGAAGAAGGCTATTAATATTGTTAATGACAACCCATGGTGCATCATATGTCAAATGCCTCACTCACAGTCACAATGTATGATTGCTCAGTCTTTATACAACAATTCTATTGCCTGTGATGAATGTAATGAACCGCATTGCAAGGAAGATGACGATGTCAATATGTTGTCTACAAATAGAGAGTATCCCTCTCGGGATGCTGATGCAAATGCAAATGATGAGATTTAGGTCTATCAGTAATTTCCCTATGATGAAGATGAGCAAAACAACTATGCCTATGCTCAGGATTCACACAATTTTCTGAATAACTTGAGGAGGCCTTCTGATGAAGAAATTAGAGCCTTCACAACTGCAGCAGTTGCTCAAGTCAAAATCAATTACAATCTTAGGGTAAAGCTTAGGTAAGTAACTCACATTAGCCTGAGAATACTTTTGCAAGCCAGCCAGTGCATAGTCATAAAGGTATTGATCCACAAAAGAAACAGTGGAGCAATAATAAGCAAAATTTTAAGCAAAAAATAGGTCATGATTCTCAAGGGTCAAAAAATAGAGAAACAGTTGAGGATCAAAACAAGAATTTTCAGATCAAAGATGATAGTCAGAGAGCCACAAAAATTCAAGCTGGATCATATCAAAATAAAAATAAAATTGTGGATCAAGCTACAACTATTATAAAAAATTATGCTCCGTTTGACATAACTCAAGTCTTGTCCCAAGTAAAGGTTTTTGTTCCATTAATGGAGTTGATGAAAGTTGAAGAATTTAGAAATAAAACATTGTCCCTAATTTCAAGAGTACCATGTCAAGCTAATCAAAATATTGAGACTCGGGGTAGGAAACAAGCTATGTGTATGGATGAAGATGAGATCCTTGAGATATATCTAGGGATGACCATGACAAAATGCCCTTCACAGGTTGAGCCATTTTATGTCTCCCTTGTCATAAACGAAAAACTGATTAAGAATTGTATGCTTGACTCAGGAGCATCAACGAATATCATGCCTTTGGCCATTATGCAGCAAGTTGGATTAAAGATAGATAAGGCATGTGGGAAATTCTATGCCATGGATGCTAGAGAAGTGCCTGTCATTGGAATTATGAAAGATGTGGATTTCAGACTGGCAGCATATCCTGAAAAAATTTACAAAATGAACATAACAGTTGTTGATATCAAGCTACAATATGGCATGTTGTTGTCAAGAAGATGGGCAGCATTGATTGGTGGAAGTATGCAATTAGATCTTTCATATGCTATGATCCCAATGAATGGTAAGGATGTCAAACTAATCAGAGAAGAAAGATCATCAGAAACAGTTGAGGATCAAGAATCAGAGGAGCATATATGTTTTGTGGACACTAACTGTGATAATTTCAGAGTTGTTTCAGATGTTAAAGAAAGTGAGGGGAGAGATGTGTGCATTCAAGAGCTTGACCAACACGATCTCTAGACCATGTACTTTGATGGAGCTTGTTCAAAGGAAGGCTTTGGTCCTAGAATTATTTTTCTGTCTCCAACTAGTAAGCTTCTAAAATTTTTATTCTTGCTGAAGTTTGCCTGTACAAATAATATTGCAGAGTATGAGGCTCTGTTGTTAGGATTGAATGTTGCTTTGAAGCATGGAATCAAGATGCTCAAAGTATTTGGGGATTCAGAGTTAGTTGTTTCCCAAGTCAAAGATAAGTATGCATCAAAAAATAAGAGGTTAAAACAGTATAAGCATGTTGTTTGGGATACAAATGAATTGTTTGATGCTTTTTCAATAAGCTGGATTGAGAGATCAAAAAATGTCAGGGCAGATATTCTAGCTAATGTAGCTATAAGGCCAGATGATGTTACTCTGACAAATGTTACAAATGTTGAGGTCAAACTTAGATCTGCAGTGCTAGATAATATATACAACTGGCAAGTATTTGATGATGATAAGGATTTGCTGAGATTTATACATTGCATTGATGAGTATGAGAACCAGGAAATGGATTTTCAGAACTTTGTAGAAGTTGTAGATGGGAGAGAAACTCTCTTAGGGAAGGAGGTAATTCAACTCAAGACAAATAAAATCCCTAGAGGGCTGGTTTCTTTAGAGAGAGCTTTTGACAATAGGGACCAATTTGTTACAAAGGCATCTCCAACAAACAAGAATGATTTAGAAGAGATAAACTTGGGGACATCTCATACCCCCAAGAAGGTATACATTGGCAAACAGCTCAAACCACACATCAGGACTATGTTGATTGCACTATTGAGAAAATATAAGCATGTCTTTGCCTAGTCATATGAGGACCTGAAAGCTTATAGAGAGGATTTATTCTAGCATGAAATCCCTTTGAAGCCTGAAGCTAAACCATTTAGACAAAAACAGAGACCTATCAACCCAACCTTAGCTCCAAAAATGCAATAAGAACTTATAAAGCTTAGGGATGCTGGAATAATTATGCCTATTAGGCACTCAACTTGGGTGTCTAACCTTGTCCCAGTCAGAAAAAAGAATGGTGACATAAGATTATGCGTGGACTTTAGAAATCTAAATGTATCTTCTTTGAAGGACAATTATCCATTGCCAAACATGGAAGCCATGTTGCAAAAGGTGATGGGCTGTGAACTTTTATCCATGATGGATGGATTTTCGGGATACAATCAAGTGAAAGTAAAAAAATTAGAACAGTTCAAAACTGCTTTCACCACTCCATGGGGAACCTATGTATATGTGAGAATGCCATTTAGATTGACAAATGCAGGTGCCACATTTCAGAGGGCTATGGATGTTGCTTTTGTAGGATTAATTGATTCAATCTTGGTTGTATATCAGGATGACTTGATAGCTTATTCAAAAAAGGAGGAGTAGCACTGTATGCACTTGGAGCAGATTTTTATTAGAGTATTGGAATATGGCATCTCACTCAACCTAAAGAAATGTGCTTTTGGGTTGGTAGAAGGAAAATTTCTTGGACACATTGTTTCCAAGGATGGAGTTAGGATTGATCTTGAAAGGGTGGCTACAATTGACAAGATCCAGATCCCTAGAACAGTGAAAGGTGTCCAGTCCTTCTTTGAAAAAATTAACTTTGTTAGAAGATTTGTGCCTAACTTTGTAGAGACCACCAAAGATATCTCTAAGATGTTGAAGAAAGGTGCAACTGTCAAATGGGAAGAGAAAGTGATTAAATCATTTCAGAATATAAAAGAGGCTATAATGATGGCTCCTGTGTTAAAATCTCTTAATTTTTCTAAGCCATTTCAGTTATTCTCATTTGCTTCTTTGCATACTATTGCTGCATAATTATTACAGAAAAATGCAAAAGGTTTTGAACAACCTATAGCTTTCTTTAGCAGGTCATTGCCAGCTATTGAATTGAAATATGACATCATGGAGAAACAAGCATATGCACTACTTAGAGTAGTCAAAAGTTTCAAGCCATATTTGGTAGGCTCTCAAATAGTTGCATATGTGCCTCATGTAGCAGTCAAAGATATATTTACTCAACAGGAGGTAACTGGAAGAAGATGCAGATGGATAAATAAATTGCAAGAATTTAACATTGAGATAGCTATCACAAAATTGGTAAGAGGACAAGGTTTGGCAAAATTAATGACACAGTCAAATCTAGAGGCATGCCAAGTGAATGTAGTACATAATGAAGTTGTAAATATGTCAGAATCTGAATGGTATAAGGACATAGTACATTATTTGCATAATCTGAACTGTCCTTCCCATCTCAGTGATAATCAGAAGAGGACCTTGAAACTGTAGGCTATTAAATACATCATTGTTCAAGGAGAGCTGTATTGGAAAAATCCTGATGGCGTATTACTCAGATGTGTGAATGAGGATCAGGCTAGGGATATTCTAAATGATATGCACAATGGAGTGTGTGGTGGACATTATACTGCCCATACAATAGCCCACAAAATTCTCAAAGCTGGCTACTAGTGGCCAACTCTCTTCTCAAATGCATAAAGAATGGTAAGAAAATGTGATCCTTGCCAGAGGTTTTCAGGAAAGCTAAAATATGAAGGTACATTGCCCCTTAGGACTATAACTATAGAAGCTCCATTTCAGCAATGGCAGATTAATTTTATAGGGGAAATTTTAGAAAAATCAAGTGGAGGGCACAGTTGGATTCTGGTTGCTACTGATTACTTCACTAAATGGATTGAAGTCGTTCCAACTAAAAAGGCTACAAGCAAAGTGGTGATGGATTTTATTCTAGAAAATATTATTATCAGATTTAGAGTTCCAGCCAAATTGGTCACAGATAATGCAATGTGCTTTAGGTCTGGTGAATTTGTTGATTTTTGCAACAACTATGGAATAAATTTGTTACATGCATCATCGTACCATCCACATGGAAATGGTCAAGCAGAGTCAAGTAACAAAAGCCTCATGAAGATTGTCAAAAGGATAGTAGGTAAAAACAAAAGGGCTTGGGATTCAAAGTTGAAAATAGCATTATGGGCTGACAAAGTGACGGTGAAGAAAGCAACTGAAAAATCACCTTTTGAATTGGTATATGGTGCAGCAGCTACATTGCCTATAAACAACCTCCTACCAGTCTATAAATTCAAACAAGAAAATGAGGAGGAGATTGAGGATTCAATGACTAGAAGAATAAATCAGCTGGTTGCACTAGATGAAGTGAGAAGGGAGGCACAGGAAACAAACATCAAGAGATAACAGAAGGTAAAATATTTGTTTGATAAAAGGGCTACAGAAAGAAAGTTTCAGATTGGTGATTTGGTCCTTGTATGGAATGCAAGGAGCTAGGATAAGGGCAAGCATGGTAAGTTTGAGCCCTTATGGATGGGCCCACACCAAATTTGCAACACTCATGGAGAGGATTCTTATTTTCTCCAGGCCCTAAGTGGTGAACTACTGGAATTGCCTGTGCACGGTCAGTTCCTTAAAGCTTTCTTCTCATAGATGAATGCATTTCATGCACACTGTAAACTAGGTGTAAATGTTTGTACATGTCTTGTATAGTTGGTTGTGTTTTGAGTTTTACGTTTTGTCTGGTCTACCCAAGAGTAGTTTGGTTCTCGCTGCAGTCTTGTGTCTGCACATCCCCAGTCGGAGCCATTGGTGGTATTCACCTAGGGTTAGGGTCCTAAAATTGAGTTTGGAAGTTCTTGTGTGTATTCCTTCAAACCCTTGGTGCCTTGGTTTAAATTGTTCCTCCACCTACATGCAGTGATTTTACCACTTTTTCCTGTTGCACCTAAGAAAAATGCTAAGTCTTCTAAGTGCAAGTGCAAGTTGTATGTTGGCAGGCTTATGACATCTCTATTGGCCTCCAAAAAATGATAAAGAATTGAGTTATATGCATTTTAGATGGATATCAGGCTCAAACGGAAAATGTACAAGGGTGGAATATACAAGCGGGAATCTTCCAGGAATATTCGCTGCTCCATATTGGGTTGCATGTATATTTGGTTTGTATGATTAGACATACAAAGGAAATGTACATTGAAAAATATACAAAGGTTGGCACACATACATTTGCTAAAGTGCAGCAAGGATACAATTGGTGGGGCCCACGGGTATGTACAAGTGAGTTTGTATATGGTTGATATACAAAGGAGATATGCATTCACCGATGTACAAGCCAGATTCCAAAATATTTCAGATGTGCTTTTTAATTATGGCAAAGTCTAGCTTGTACATTGCATTTGTATATGCGATGTGCAATCAAATGTGCAAAGGAGAGAGAAAATGGGTTGGGCCCACCAGTTGTATAAAATGGTGGTTGTATGTATGCCGACATACATTCAAAACATACAAGTACAAAGATGCATTATGGATCAGAGTAGAATTCCAAGATGCTTCATACAAGTTTGGGGTCCATAACATGTATATTAGGTTTGTATATGCAGCATACAACCCGATATACAAAACAAAGATATACAACCCGGACGCGAAGGAGGAGTCAAATACAATGAATAGTAATCTGAGGTCCGAGGGTTGTATAAGGTGATTGTATGCTTGTACAGTAGCCGATATGCAAAGAGATTATCGTCAGGACCGTATGTATCGGCCAACCTTTCTTGGGTCATTCCAATGGCCGATGGAGATCAAATGCACAGCGACGGAGGACGAATCACAAGCTGCCACATGCCTGGGAACTATTGCATGTATATGCATTTTGCATATACAAGGGATTTTAAGAGGTGAATAGTGGCAATTGTATATGCATCCTTCCTTGCATATACAAAGGTGAAGTGGAAAAATGAGGAAAGGGAAAAGTCAGCGATAGAAGTGTGGGTGCCTACGTGGCATGTAACCATTGGTTCTTAGCTTTTTGTGGTTTTTAGCGCCATGGATCTCATCGATGGAATCATGATCGACGATCTTGTTTTGAACCTGCAGCATAGGTGTTTTCCTGTGTATTTGCAATCATTTTTGAGCGGGAAAACATCAGAGGTGTCCGCTATTGCATTTCAAAGAGGCATGTGGGTAGGTGAGGCAATAATGGTGGATTTGTAGAGGATAGTCAATGGAGTTGATGGGTTAGCAACCTGATTGAAGATGAAGGTCCTTGAGCAGCGATGTGGATCCTGATTCCACCTACTTATTCCTCTTTGTCTCTCTGTAGCATTAAATATTTTTGAGCGCCATTCCGCATGCATTGAATCTGCAGATGTTTTTTTTTGCCTTGCAATTAATTTTGTTGGGTACACAGTCTTGGTATAAAGGCCAAACTGTGTTACTCATTAGGTTGTTGAAAACTAGACAAATTTTGGTGCTATGACACAATATGACTTCGTTGGTGGCCCTATTTTGGATGTTCTTGTGAGTTTATGAGTCTCATGTTGTATGTTTTTCTGCATAAATCTACTGGTTTCATGTTGTTTTATATGAGAAATGCTCTATGCATGTGTTTAATCATTTGTCTCCAAGCTGTGGGCATATTTTCTTTTGAATCAAGATAACTAAGGGCTGTTAAGGTTCAGGAATATAGCTTTTCTATATTGAATGTTTAATCTCCTACTTTTGTTCAAGGAACAAATTAAATGTTCTAGGTTAATCATTGAGAAAATGTGTTGCAGCAGGGATACCATTAAGTATGAATGATTAAGCACCTAATTGGTGGGAAGTATCTATAAGGCAGATACTAGAACTCCCCTTGATATCCAGTCTTTGGTATATGTTTATGCTGGCCATTCACATGTGTATGTCTATTGACTTCGAGCCCTGGATAGGCACCAATCCAATCTTGTGTTGAGGTTGCAACCCAAAGTCTCAGTTTTGCATCCAAACATAAAATCAAACTCAAACTTTAAATCAAACCTTTAGGACTTTAGAAATAGTTTTAGGATCCAAAATCTTTTGTCTCACAACTGAAAATAGGCCCAAAGCTAGCCCCTTTGCACTTATCTCATAGTTTTGGTCTGCATAAAGGAGGGTTTATCTACTTTGTATCAACATCCAAGTAAATCCACAGGCATATCTCATGGATGTTGAGTAGGGAATACCCCCCTTGGTTCTGCAGAGCCTAAAGAAGAAGAGGAGATATTTATAGAGTCTATCTCCTATACTGTTGGCCCCTAGCCCGGGGATCCTGTTGATCAATGATGGCTACCTTGTAGGGATAACTAGGAACAAGCATCCAGTCTGGGAGAATAACCAACAACTACTTTATTGGAAAAGAAGAGGGTTTCATTTTTAGTTGATGGTCATGAATTTTAGGTATCTAAGGGTGTTCTTTCTTATGAATCAAAATTACCTACAAAGAAGACTATGTTATTGCACCAGAGATTAGGCCACATTGGAGAAAAGGGTCTAAGGACCTTGAAAAATAAAAACCTTGCTGAAGGGTTGACTGATTGTAATCTTGATTTCAATTTCTATGAGCATTGCATTTATGGTAAACAAAATCGTGTTAAGTTTTCCTTGAGTTCTCATAAATCTCGTGGTTTATTGGATCTTATTCATTATGATGTGTTTGGTCATGTAAACATTCCTTCTATTGTAAAATCCACATATTATGTTTCATTTATTGATGATTATAGCAGAAGGACATGGGTATACTTTATAAAGAGTAAATATAAATTTTTTAGTTGATTTAAATAATTTAAAGCAATGGTTGAGTTGCAAACTAGAAATAAAATAAAATGTTTGAGGACTAACAATGGTGCTGAATTTTCTAATGATTTTGATAGATTCTATAAAGATTGTGGCATTCTGAGACAAAAGACAACTCTGTATTCTCCACAACAGAATGAAGTTGCAAAAAGAATGAATAGGACATTGATGGAGAAGGATAGAAGTATGCTTAATGGTGCAAGTCTAGAACAAGGGTTTTGGGTTGAAGTTGTTTCCACTACTTGCTATCTTTTATCAAGTCTCCTACATCAGCTTTTTTTGATAAAATGCCTATGGGGGAATGGTCGGTGCAAAATCATTCATTGATACATCTTAGATTTTTTGGTTGTGAGGAATATGCACATGCGCCAAAGGAGAAGCAAACAAAGTTGGAGAACAAGGATGTGAAATGTATCTTCATCGAGTATAGTTACAATGTGGAAGGATACAAGCTTTGGAATCCTATTGCACATAAGGTAATATATAGTAGAAGAGTGATTTTTAGATAAACTAAGCCTTCTTTTGTTAGATTGCAGCCATAACAAAGTGAATAGAAAGATATGATTCAACTCCCTTGTACACTTGAGAAAGTTGAATTAAGACCCCTAGATAGACAAGAAGTTGATGAGAGCTCATCTAGTTCTGACTCTTCAGAAGAGGAGGAAGAACCTCCAACTTAGCTTGTTTAAAGGTTTACAAGGCATAGACAACCACCTGAAAGGTATTCACCTGATGATTGCAAATGTATCTTTTCTTCGAATACTAACATAGATGAACTGAGATCTGTAGAAGGGGCATTGGGTATGAATTATGCAGTCCTAAAAGATTTCTATGGATGAATAAATGGTATCTTTGAAAAAGAATGATACATGGGACCTATTATCATTGCCTAAAGAATGAAAACCTATTGGTTGCAAATAGGTGTTCAAGAAAAAGTTTGGTTTAGATGGAAGTAATGAGAAGTACAAAGAACGGTTGGTTGCAAAAGGTTACTCTTAGGTTGAGGGTGTTGATTATGGTGAGATACTTTCTCTTTTTGAAAAAATGACATCCATTAGATTCTTTCTTTCTATTGTTGTTGCTTATGATCTAGAGGTTAAGAAAATGGATGTGAAAACAACGTTCCTTCATGGTGATTTGGAGAAGTATATTTATATGACACAGCTAGAGCACTACATGGTGAAAGGTAAAAGTAATTTGGTTTGTAAATTGAAAAAAATCTTTGTATGGCCTCAAACAAAGTCCTAGGATGTGGTACCAAAAATTTGATACATATGTGTTGAGTTTGGGATTTGAGCATTCTAAATCAAATCACTATTTTTATTATAAATATGATGGTGATCATTTCCTATTTATTGGTAAATGGAAATGAATGATTGTAGAACTAAAGTCTCAACTTGCAGCTAAATTTGAAATGAAATATCTTGGTGCAACTAAACACATTCTTGGGATAGAAATAAGAAGAGATAGAGTGAACAAAAAACCATGGTTTGGCCAAAGTAAGTATCAATTTTTTGCTTGATAGTCAATTGATGCACGATTTTGTTGGCCTCAATCTATGGGTTTAGGATGTTAGAAGTCAATGTTGATGGCATGGATAGTGGTATCAATGAAAGGATTTATTGCATTAGGGTTTTTGCAAGGGTTATGGATGGTCCCTATTTTAATGTTTGTATTGGATGAAGTGGCCCTAGTGATCACCAAAGTGTCATTAACATCGTTAGATGACATATTAGAAGACTTTTATCTAATGCCTTGATGATCATGATTTGTATAAATTGATATAAGTTTGAGGATTCCTTGCTTATGAAGGCCTAATAGTTTTCCTTTGTATCCCATGACTTGTCTTATTTTCTTTACAATAGGATACTTTTTCCTTAAGAAACATGATACTATCCCATTAGTGTACTACTAGGAGACATTATAACTTTTAATTTTCTCATCTACAAGGAGACAAAATTTGATAATTGCGGTTGGACCAACTTGATAGGATGTTTGTGCTTGCTCCTTGCTCATGATTGTTGGAACTTGATTATCTGTATGCTCAATGTAATCAATGGTTATTTTCTTATTCATATGCTCATCAATTACAAATTTCTTGTAAATATGTTCAATAATTAATTTGTTTATCTATGTGAACAATAATCTTGTCATGGGAAGGGGGAGTTGAGGGATGATGGACAACATCAATTTGGGGTTTATAATCTTGGGGGTTTGATATATTGGCTTGGAATCGTGGCTCTTGATTTGGTTATTGGAAAGGTTGAACATGCTTTGGAATGAGCTCTTGACATATATCCAATTACTTTTTTGATAGGATGGATGTGCTTCATTTCACTTCAAGATCTCTTTTACCGATTAGGTCTGGAATAGACTCCCTTAGTTGTATGCATTGATTAGTGGTATTTCTTTGAATCCCATGGATCTCATGGATCTTGGACCTTACAAATTTAATGGATCTCATGAAAGGTATTCATTTAGGCTCCCACATGAATTAGATTTGGAATATGGTAGTGCTAGGAGGGGTTTGAACAACCTGCATATGGTTTGTCCCCAATTGTGGATTATGTGATGTAGGAGTAACTTCTTCAAGGTCAAGAGTCCCACTATCGGCTAGATCTTGATTATAATTCTTGAACCTTTGGAAATGATTAATGGATTATCCTTTGATTTTATGGTATTCACAATACTTATACTCTCTATACCATTTGGGCTTTGTCTTGATTTCATCAAAAGGCTTGGTAAGTGGGAAGATGATTTTGTTAGCCTTGACTAGCTTGTGAAATATTACTTCCAAAGACTCTCCCAAAGGAGTATATTGTATTTATTTGGACTCTTGTTTGGATTGACTTGTAGAGGTGGTATTTATAGGAGAAGTTTGGACATCTTGAACATGGTTCAAATTGATAGCCCCACTATCAACAACATGGTTCCTCACTTGTAGTCCTTGGATAACATCCATTAGATTTCTAAAATTTATTGTATTGATCAGATTGATTGGGTTGATTAGATTAATTAGATGGTTGCTTAGACCATGAAGATTTGGGTGATGAAGGACTCACACATGAGAGGATAAGGATTTTTTTTTTTTAGAATTTAGAATTCTATCATAAATTGGCATTAATGATTTTGGTTGAGGATGGTGTTTCCCTTGTTGAGGTTGGCATGAGGATGTCTAATAGATGTTAATTTTTATTTATGGGATAAATAGTGCTAGCATTCTCTTGGTCTAAAGGATCATGGCTTAAATAAGATTGTTCATGGTTTTCTAATGATAGCATAGGTGCATTCATAGGAGCATGAAGGGATGTTGAAGTTTACACAATAGCATGTAAAACAACATGGGTGCTTGTGCAATGCATAAAAGGCTACTAAAGAAGCTTGTCGAAAATTTTTGTAGGTACTACAATGTTTATCTTAGAATTATATTAGCACACAAGGGGTTCAATCTGGCATTGTGCTAGAATGAAAGTATTTGAATACAGTTGCAAGATAATCCTAAGGTCCTCAATGTTGTTGGCTACCTTAGGCATGCCAATTGAGTAAAGCGATGGGTTGGGGATAGTCAACTATGAGGCCATAGGTATAGAGTGAGCTATTCAAATGGCATGAGTCACCTTGGGATAGCTCAGTGATATTAATGCTATGTGGCTAACACTGATGTGTTGCTCTTATCTACTCATCTAGGGGAATGCCTATCGAAATGCATAGAGGTGGCATGCAACAGTCTAATTACAACCAAGAACTATTGAGTTCCTCAATTAGGTGGAAGTATTTGAGGGATCTCCCTTGTTCTTGGATCTCCTAACCTCCTTACTATTTAAAATATTTTGTGCTTTTACTTTCCTTTCTAGGATTTATGTTTCCATGTTCCTAGTTAGCACACATGATTGACACAAATACACCTTTAATGGTGCATGTTGACACTGTAAGTGACTTTGAACATGTGTTGTGCTAGATTCATGTTACTTCTTCCTTGTGTTTGTATCATTTCTACTTTGGCTTTTTGCTTATGGCATTCCCATGGTGTGATCCTACTTGTTGATTTTTCCATTTAACTTGTGCAGACTTACACTTTGACCTTTGTCTATGCAATGTTTACTGTGCATAGTATATTCTCACATCAATAGTCACCTATATTAAATAATTTATGCTTTGTTTTCCTACTTGGGGGGTATAATTCTTATCCATTCTTTCATTTTTAACTCCTTTGCTTTCCTATGTTCCATGTGTGGCTCCTATGCTTTGTTTAACTCTTATGCTAGGTCCTATTCTCCATGTTTTCCATCTATTTTTTTACATTTTTTCTTGCTACTTTGTATGTTCCTATGTTCCTATGCTTCTTATGTCCTATATTTACCATGTTGGTTATCACATGCTCCTTGTTATGTTCCTATGTTACATGATTTATGATGTATCTATACTTTATATGTTCCATGATTATATGATGTTATCTTTATGCCATGCTCATTATTCTTATTATGTTTACTTTTATCACGATCCTAATGTTTTTTATGTTTACATCTTATACTATAATACTCACATGTTTCTACATGTTTATAACATTTATTCATTATTCTCACATGCCTTACATGTTTATGATCCTCATCACATTTTAATCAAGTATGATCCCATGTCCATGATCCTTATCATGTTTACAATTTACATATGATTCTGTATTTATTATACTTGGCACCATTACAGATTACATGTATATGATCCTTATCATGTTCACATCTTATGATCCTTGTCATACCCACATATTTTACATCCTATTTGTGCCTACATGATCTTATCTAGCCTTTAGGACCATCCTTATATTTCCTTTTTCCTTCATTGGAGACCACATTGGGGGCATCTTGTCTTTCCCTTCATACATATGCTTTCATGATTATCTCCTACTTGTGTTCTTACAATCTTATCATATGATGATATCAAGTTTACTATATTTACATGCCTTATCATACTTATATCTTATTCTCCTCTCCTCAAATTTATTGCATCCTTTACATATGGAACCAATTGGAGGGGGGTCATATATGTTACTAACGTTCCTTCTTATGAGTTATGTTTTATAGTGACAGACTCGTATTCATGACCATGTCTAGGGGAGATTTTATCAATCCATTTGTGTTGTGAGAATCTTCTAATTGTCGAAGCATTTATCACTTTCTATAATAGGTAGAATTACTTACCCTTATCCTCTTTACTTTTTTTATGTTCAAGGATAATTCCTTATCAAAAAAGTTTTATAACTTAATTTTCTTATTTTAATATGTGTGATGAACGCTACTCATTGCATGATGTTTTATGTTTTGTATATTTCTAATGGAGTGCTCATTGCAAGAAGAATTCAAAAATGATCTATTACTTTACACATATCTATGTTCTTTGAGTGTCTAAAAATACTTACTTTACATGTTGACTATTGGTTTTAATTTAACGTGCATCTACCTATTAGTTAACATGCACATCGAATTGGGAGTAAAATGTAATGGTGAAAGTTGTATACCCAACCCTTTTCCCTTATGTTTTGGGCCCACTTTGATTAGACTGTCTTTAATGCAATAGTAAGTGTACATATTCTTGCACGAGTTGAGCTCATGACATTGCACATCCCAATCCCTTTATCATTAATCCCTAGATATATGTACTTGATCCCTAGATTTATCATTTATCTCCTTGAATCGCATTTGTGGGTATAGTTTTGCCCAAGTCACTTTTTTAGTCATGGATTTGAACCTTACCTTTTTAAAATTCAAATTTTAAATTAACACCTCTCCTACCACTTCAATAATTGTTGTGAGCCAACTTAAAGCGCATGTTTGGTTAATTTGTATGCTTGGTTGTATTTAAAGACATTCATTCAATCATTTGAAATGATGTTGAAGATCATCTAGGACCATGCTAGGGTTATTAAAAGGAATTACTATGGAGCATTTATGAGAGCATTCTAGCAACATTATCATAGTATCACAACACCCGAAGTTCATTGCACACTTGCTTGTTGTCTTTGATCTTAGTTCATCATTGTTAAATCGATCCAACTATGATGTCTAATTGAGGAGAAAATGACCCTCATGATTTCGTAGTTTCCCTAAAGGTGTTTGTAAACACCACCAATTCCTTTCCAGACTTAGATTTCAAAATATCAAGGTGAACATATTCTAATAGTTAGGTTTTTGTCAATTCCTTCTCATGGCTATAGGTTCAATTGTGTGTGTAGAGCTCATTTCTACACTCACAACCTAATCTTATTCATTTCACAATCATGGATCTAATGTAGCAGATTCTAAGAATTACCCAATTCAAATGTCATTATTTGACTTCAAAAGCATCCAAGAAGTTGCAATTCTGAGTTATTAAATAATGTACATCTATCTATATCAACCATTGAAATCAGCTAAATGTTTTCATTTCTATTTATTTATAAATTTCTAAATTTGTTATATAATTTATCAAAACTATAAATTAAATCAATTGGATTACATTGCTTGCTTTACTTATAATTTTAAAAATTGAAAGAAATTACTTGGAAACTAAAAATTAAAGAACATTGCTTGAAAACTGAAGATCTTCATTCTCTTCATGGTTGGGAGCCTATTGATGATACTACCCCTGGGGACTTCTAGGGGAATCCTGATGATAAGGATCCTCCTCCATCTACGAGCAATCTAATGTTTTTTGTATCTTTTCTTGTTAGACATTATGCTTAGTCTTTGAGACTGTGACTTCTGTTTTATTCGCCTTTTGAGACTTATATTTTATTCGCCCTATGAGGTTGTGACTATGTGAGTGTGACTTTTGACCACCCATCTTGTTTTTTAAATATGTGCTATATAAGTTAAATAGAAGATTCACTCTTAAAAAAATGAAGATGAGAAGTAATCACTTCATAATAGTCTAACAGGAGTACACACCAAGGGACATTGTTTGGACGTAAGCTTGGGGAAATCTTTGATATGACATAGTGGGCGAAGTAGGTGTAGATTCTTTTGTCAGGATTCATCTTAGCTGGATATCATTTTAAAGAGAGGGTGACTGCAAGGACTTCCTTATCCTATGATCAACACACTTACGTACAATTAGTGCCAGTACCATTTGTTTCATATGCCTATTCCTTCTTTCACCACAAGGAAAATACAGAGTTCCAATTTTGACCCAGTCGTGGCGGCGGATAAAAGTTTCCCTATTCTTCTTCCTTCCATGGAAAAAGGACTAAATCTGTCAATGAGGACAAATCAGAAAAATCTGATATAACTGAAGTATAGATAGGCATGATGACCCCCTGCAGTGATGACTCATCCAAATGAAGCTGTTCACAGCTCAGCCTCAACACGTACTACTTTTTCACACCGACACCCCATTTTCCAACTACTCTACTTCTCTTCTTCTCTCCAACACTGTTCAAATCACCCTCCTATAAACCCCCCCTCCTGCTTTACAAAAAAGCTAAACTAAGATCACAAGTATTAAGAAGTTTCTGAGATATGGACAGCTTCTTCTACTGTGGGTTTATTGTGTTCTCATTGCTTATATTGCTCAAGGGAGCCACCAGTAGCTTGGACAAAGAATTCTATGTTTCCTGGGCTGCAGACCATGTTAGATTCTTTAATGGTGGGCAGGAACTGCAACTCACCCTTGATCAAAATTCTGGTAAGAAAAATGACAAAATCAAGCTATTTATGTAGAAGAGAATTCAACTCTCTTGAGTTTTGGTGTGTTTGTTGAACAGGGTCAGGCTTTGCTTCAAAAAATAAGTATCTGTTTGGGAACATTAACATGCAAATCAAGCTGGTTCCTGGAGACTCTGCTGGCACTGTGACTGCTTATTATGTGTGTATTTCAAATTCCAGTCTTGATTGGTTCATAGAGACTGGTTTATCATGAAAAAAAACTAACTTTTAATTAATTGTATTGCAGCTCTCTTCTGAGGGATCTAACCATGATGAACTGGACTTTGAGTTTCTGGGGAATAAATCAGGAGAGCCTTATGTCCTTCAGACAAATGTGTATGCAAGTGGTAAAGGTGACAGAGAGCAGAGGATTTACCTTTGGTTTGATCCAACCAAAGACTTCCACTCCTATGGAGTAGTGTGGACTGCTCAGCACATCTTGTATGTTCCATTCTTTTCTATAAAATTATCTGAAAGTACATATATACCATGATCAAAGCCAACCAGTTTTTTATGCTTTGCTATTTTCTGCCACCACCCACTTTTTTATCCTGATGACTGAATTTGAATCATATAAAAATGCAGATTTATGGTGGACAGTGTGCCAATCAGAGTGTTCAGCAACCACAAGGCATCTGGGGTGGCATATCCAGATAAACAAGCCATGGGAGTATATTCAAGTTTATGGAATGGTGACAGCTGGGCAACTCAAGGTGGGCTTGTTAAGATAGACTGGTCACAGGCTCCTTTTGTTGCTGCCTACCGCAATTTCAATGTCCAGCCAATGGCAGAATTGTTGGGACAAGATGTGAAAAGTGTGACTTCAGAGCAGTGGAAGAAACTGCAGTGGGTGCAGAAAAACTTCATGATATACAACTATTGCAATGACAAGCAAAGATATCCTATGCCTCCACCAGAATGTACCATGGATATGTAGATGTACAATTTTAAATGTGGTTTTATGGAATGTATCTTTGTAGTTGTGGCAGATTAGTCTAAGGAGATTTCTAATATTAGCGAATACTTACTCAACTTCTCTTAATCGGCTACTTAAGAACATCTCTATGTAAGTATATCCATAAAAATCATGTAAAAATTATTTTGAATAATCTAGACTTTTCATGAGTTTAGGTTTACAAAAAAATCCCTTGAAATAGTTCAAGGGGTTAAAAATTATGTAAAAACTATTTTGAACATGTAGATGTACAATTTTAAATATGGTTTTATGAAATGTATCTTTGTAGTTGTGGCAGTTTACTGTAAGGAGATTTCTAATATTGGTGAATACTTACTCAACCTGCCTTAATCAGCTACTTAAGAATAGAGATGTTAATGTGTAAGCATATCCACACAAAAGATATGTAGAAACTATTTTGAATAATGTGTTTATTAGTTTAGGTTTAAAAATTTATTTGAAATAGTTCAGGGGTTGAAATAAAGTGATTTGAGTATTGGGTTTTTAGAATTTTAAATTGTTGCTCTTAAGAAATTAAATATTATATCTTTCATCAAAAACTAAAAATCAATAATAATTTTGGAAGTAATAAAATATGATTTGAATTTAGAACTATTTATTCAGAAGAAAACTCTACCCATCTTCCTATTACCTCACCTAAAAGTAATAGATAGTCGTCTTACTTTTTAAAACAAAAAGTTTATTTTAACTTTAATTCAATTAATGTTTAAGAATAGTCATTATAATTACAAAAATTAAATCCAAATTATTTAAAATATCCAATTTTTGTCCTAATCTATGTGGACTATGTTGAATAGTGAGTGAGGAAATGGACAAATTTTGTGTAAATCTTTGGACAGCAATTTTAATGGTGGCACTGTTGAAATCTGAGTGTGTTCGGTTGTTGGGAAATAAATACCACAAAGTGAGGTACAAGTGGAACACGAATAAACACGATATAAATGGATTGATTCCTCTTCTATTGGCAGTTTAAAGTCAAAGTCAACCTTCACAACTTTATACAAACAAAGAAGAAGAATCTATCAAAACCAAGTCCAAACCCAAGTCAAGGGTGGGGCACGGTATGAACTCTTTTTATATTTTTATTATTATTTAGTGAAAGAGTTTTAAGATTGTGAAATCCAAAAATTTTAAAAAATTAAGAACGTAATTTCGTTTAAAAGAGTTTAGGCAATGGTTGAAAAGTAGATGTCCACACAATTTTAAGTTTCAAAATCTTATTTTTTAAATATCTGAAGTGAAATATTATGTTAAATGATAGATATATTATATAAAATAAATATATATATTTTTAAATTAAATTTAAATATTAATTAAGTAATTAATATAGCAACTAATTTAGATAAAAGAGTTAAGATATGATATTAAAATATGTAATGAAATTAATAAAGAAGGATAGGTGTATTTAATTCTATATGCAACAAGAGGATGATTTATTGTTGCACACATTTTGTTATCTAACTCAACTTCTTTTGCTATTAGATATGCGACTATTGGGCTTGATCCATGTCGCATTTACAACTTTGAGTTGGAAAACTATGGCCATAATCTTCTTTCTACAACCTTCAATCGTGCTTTGGATCTTAGATTCATGTTTGTTGAGCTATGCATCTAAAAATGGTGGTGCTTGAAAGCGTTGTTGGAACTTACTATGCTAGGGAAGGGAAGTCAACTAGCTTCACACTTTGCACCTTAGTCAAGCGCCTTAATCAATTTGACAATTTGGAATTTAAGATTTGTAGGCATGTAAAGTATGATGCAAATGCTTAAGTTTGTCCTTATAAATGCAAATGTTGGTGTTGTACTCCTAGATGTGAATGATAGGATAGATGAGTGGATGTCTAAAATGAACTATGGCTTTGTCCTTTTATACAACACCCTCGTGTAAATTTAAACATTTCACACTTGAGTTGGCAGGTAATGACTAATTATAAGTAAGTTGTCATGGGCCCACAATTAATTTTAAATTTGGAAATTGTGGGTCAAGGTCAAACATTCAATCCTGAACCAATTTTAGGGCCACACCTACAGTCTTGAATCATGACTAAAAATAATAACTTTAAGGGTTGGGTCTAGATCAATGGAGAATAAGGACATAGAATTAGATTATCTAGGAATATAAGAGATGGTGTCCCTATATTTTGAAGCTACTTTGAATGCAACAATCATCAAGGTTAAGAAGGAATTTTTTATATAATGGCTTCCAATACAGATCTTGTGGGCTTGGCTATAATGGGATTAAAATGGACTGCTAACAAAGAAGATATCAATGGGCTTTGATTTGCCATCTTCAAGGTCATATTTTCTAAGGGTTTTGTGAAGACGCCAAGGGTGGATTATCACAACAAGACTCAGGAAGCTAATGCTTTTTCAAAGGGAAATGAGGGTTCTTAGTCTTGCTTTAATTCAAATATAACTCAAGATTAGCACCCAACTTAAGGGAGAGAGGGTTTTGTCGATGATGGCATGGTTCGGTGGTTAAGTCGCTCAGGATGTAGTGGCGGCCACCAAAGTTCAAACCCCCACTGGGCCAATGAGCTCGCAAGGCTTTACGCCTTCGCTGGGCCAATGAGCTCGTGGGTTTGAAGTGTTCTTCCTAGGGGATGAGGTCCCCCAGTTGTGGCCTCACCAGTTCATTGCTCCGGGCAAAAGCATTCGCGTGGAGCTGGAGGGCGTGTCGCACCAGCGTCGCCGGTCACGTTAAAAAGTTTACCAAGCGCATTATCTTTAAAAAAAAAAAAGGCAGAGAGGGTTTCTTTAAGGTTGCAACCATATTATAAATTTACCTAAAGTAGCAAAAAATAGATAAAACTTGCTCTCACCCAAATATTATTATCCTTATGTGTGGCATACAAGCTAGAGTTACCTCCAACAACAAAAACATAAGCATTTTTATGTCCCTTCTTTAAAGAAAGTTATTGGGCAATGAATTCTCGAATAGATAGTGTTAGATGAGCTTGATGAAGAGGGAAGAATCATCTTAGATCTTGAAATAATTATCTAGACATGTACAAGAAAGCTAAGGAATAGGACAATCATAAAGTACCTCATCAAATAAATTATTTTCAAAAATACTAAATGGGAAGATGAAGATTTCATGTAAAAGCATGAATATTTGATCTGTCTTGAGGATAATGGTACACATTTAACTCATTGATTGTATTGGGATATGTGATAACCAAGTATGGATTGCATAATTCTTATTTTCTTCATTTATCAATCTCTAAGTATAGTTATTGTAAGCTAGGTCAACCTCATTGAGATTAAGGTATCAATATTGCCTAGTGATGCATATAAATAGGAGTTATTGAGTTGTTAAGCATCATATTATAAATTATGTTATTATTGTATGACTTTTGGAGGTTGCCCTCTCGAAGCGACTTATTAAAATAAAGTGTAAATTTACATCTTATTTCTTATTATATTTTTCACTTGTGCAAGTAATTTCATTACAAAATAACACTACATAGCAATCAATCATGACAAATTTGTATGAACTAGGCTCATGGTGGAAATGAAATGGGTAGGTGTCAACAAAATATGATTTTTAAAATTTGAAACCTCAAGGCTTAGTTTTGCATGCTATGGGATTGAACCCATGCCACTAGATTGACTCAGGATAACAAAAAGTTAATGTTGAACTGTGAAGAATGGATGTCTAGACATGAGGAACATAATACATGTCAAATGTGTGGGAATATCTATAGAAATGGGTGAGATAAGGTTGAATATGTGGGAATCTATAGAGATGGGGATATCTGAAGGATCAAGAAATGAGCCCAATTTCATATTGTTGGAATAAGGGTAGACAACTTAGAGGGGGGGTGAATCAGTTGTCACAAAATTTTAACACTTGCTGTAATTAATTCTTCTCTATCATTTATTAACAAATCATTATTATAACAAAAAAGGTATGAATCAATAACACATGAGAAGAAACAAAAATAACACACTTGACACCAAGATTTTTAACGTGGAAACCCAGTTAAGGGAAAACCACGGTGGAGGTTAATCCACAAAGATTAAGACTCTGTTAAAAGTATTACAAATGGGGAAGGCACATGCCTTCGGGCTCACTGCCCAAAGCTCACTGCTCAAAGAGGCTCATTGCCTATAGAAATGATTACAAGAAGATTATAGAGTGTTTGAACTGATGAATAGCATCTACCAATGCAAGAATTTAGTTCTGATTAAGTACAAAATACTGATCTTACACACTTCATCCTTGCTCTGCCCTATTTACTATTCTGCCATGGTCTGGTCCTTAGATCTCTTCTCTTTCACACTTCTTTCTACCTTTTTCGCATTTACTCCATCATCATATCGCAATCACACACCAAAAGACTCAAATCCATCGGCTATATATATCCGCTTCAAGAAATTCAATCAACTGCAGTTGGCTTCAAGGAAACTTAGAACTTTTATTAAGAACTCTAATATGTCGGCTGAATCCATGCACAAATAACAACATAGACCAAAAACTTGTGTTCCTAGATCATCAATCATGTCAACCAATACCACTGATTATCACTAATTGCTTATCCAACAACTTTTCTGCATCTGGACGAAGATCAAATACTAGGTCACCCTGTTCTTCTTCTAATTGAGCTGACTAACTGGAACCCGATACTCAAATCCTTATAACTTTTGACTCCTTCATCACCAGAGGCTAAGATTTTGGATTTAGATAGTCCTGACAATCCTTATCACTTCTTCAGATCCGCAGCACATTGTGAATTACCACCTGAGAGATCTAGACTAAGATACTAGACCCTATCACATGCTCTATTTCTGACATCTGGACTTAGACAAATCCTCATTCTGACTTCTGGTATTGGTGAAGTCATAGTAGGAGGGTTCATGGAATGAACTGTCTGGACTGTGCAACAAGAGTAAACACATTGGAAACAACTCAAAGAAATAGAATAGATGCAGATTTAGTCATTCAATATATCATAGAATTCAAAATAAAGATCTGCCAGCAACATGCGGGCTTACAACTAGGGCTCAAAGGCCTGATTACATACATGTGCAAAATAAATATTTGAAGTCCTTCACACAAAATCTAAACTATGGATTATAAATAAACTGCTAACTACTTTCCTAAGGATACATTACATCAATATATATCATTTCTAGACCAATAGATTCCTCCGTGTCAGCCACAAGAGGTTCAGAATCCTGATGAAGAGGTGTAATGTGTGTTCTTGGATAGGTCGAACCTATCAGCTTGAAAATCCTTCTCCAATGGATACAATGAAGTACGGACCTATGAGGAAGGTCAACCATGAACCAAGGAACATTGTGGAATGCATCATTAGGATCTGCAAGTCAGCCAATGCTCACAAATCTTCTCCTATAGTTGATTGTTCATGACGGCCAGAAGGCTCTGCACTGAGAAAATAGAGGATCTTCTGATAGAGATATCTTTCCGGTAACTAATCCAAATGCTCTGAACTCTTGATATGATGTAGATGAATGAAAGTAGATGCTAAGTCCAAATCCACGAGATGTGAAATGCCAATACCAGACCATAAGCTAAAATTGCTTTTGACTGAACTGCCTGAACTGAACTGGAAAATGAAAGAACTAAAATGTAAACAAACTGAAATGCAAATGTTTTTGGTTGATGCAAGATTTCTCTTGAACCAGGGATGCTCCTGCATCAGACATCTGGGGTTATTGTAAAAATGAGTCCCTCAATTTGCTGGGACTAGGGGAAAACCAAGACGGTCCACCTTAGCCTGAGAAATCCAAGATGAATCTTCTTCTGGTCTGCCTTTCCACTTCACAAGACATTCTTTGTATTATCTTCCTCTAGTGCTGCGTCCAACTCTACTGTACAAAATGTCTTCTATCTACTCCAGTACTTGTTGTGGTAGCTGCTTCTTCAAGTCTTCTTCCATGTTGTCACTGAACTTTGCTTCATGATACTGATATAGATCTGTAATGTTGAAAATAGGTGAAATACCCAATGTCTCTGGTAGCTCTACTTCATATGCATTTCCTGAATCAAATTTTTTGAGTATCTTACAAGGTCCAAACTTCTTCATCTTCAACTTATTATAAGTCCCAACTAGAAATCTTTCTTTTCTCAAGTGCACCATGACTTCATCTCCCACTTCAAATTCCTTATCTCTTCGCTTCTCCATCTGCCTTTTCCCTATACTTACTATTCATGTCCTCTAAATGCTTCTTCACCTGACTATGCACTATCTTTATATGATCTGCAAATTCTTCTGCTTCTGCACTTCTCTTTTCCTCTGTATTGATGTCTCTCAATTCTGGAACTCCTCTAGGATTCACTCCGGTAACACTCTCAAAAGGTGTTCTTTCGGTACTCTTGTTTACTAAATTATTATATGCAAACTCTACTTGTGAAAGAATCAAGTCCCAACTTCCTGCTTTCTCTCCAACCAAACATCTCAACACATTTCCCAAACTCCTATTCACTACCTCTATCTATCCATTTGTCTATGGATGAAAAGTTGAACTGAACTTCAAATCTGTCTTCATCTTCTTCCAAAGTGTCTTCCAAAAGTATCCAACAAACTTTATATCTCTGTTTGAAACTATACTCCTAGGTAATCCATGCAATCTCACAATCTCCTTGAAAAAAGGTCAACTACATGTACTGCATTAGTTGTCTTCTTACAAGGTATGAAATAAGCCATCTTAGAAAATCTGTCAACCACTACAAATATTGAATCATGTCCTCTCTATGTCTTAGGTAATCCCATTACAAAATGCATGCTTATGTCTTTCCAAGGTCTATCTGGTACTGTCAAAGGTTTATACAATCCAGTGTTCTGACTACTCCCTTTTGCAACTTGACAAACTCTACAACTCTGCACAAATCTCCAAACATCCTTATGTATCTGATGCCAAAAGTAATTTTCACTCACCAAAGCCACTGTCTTATCAATTCCAAAGTGTCCTGCTAATCCACCACTATGCTTCTCTTTGATCAAATTATCTCTCGTTGAACTTATAGGTATGCACAACTGACTTCCTTTGAACAACATATCTTCTTGAATAAAATAATCTAACCACTTACTCCTATCTGTCACAACAGGTTCCTTACATGCTTTCCAAGGTTCTACAAAATTAGTGTCTCCCTCATACATATTCTTCAATTCACCAAAACCCAACACTTCAACTCTCATTTATGTCAGTTTCTTCTTCTACTTAAGGCATCAACAACTTTGTTTGATTTTCCACTCCTATGCTTCAACACAAAAGTATAACTCTACATGAACTCTACCCATCTCATATGTCTCTGATTCAACTTACCTTGACTGTTCAAATGCTGCAAAGCTTGATGATCTGTATACAACACAAACTCCTTAGGCAACAAGTAATGTCTCCACTTCTTCAAGGCTTGAATTATGGCATAGAACCCTTGATCATAAACAAAATATCTTCTCTTTACATCATTCAAATTCTGACTGAAATATGCTACATGTCTACCTTCTTGACTTAACACTACTCCAATTGCACTTCCACTTGTGCTTCACAATCAACTTGAAATACCTTATTGAAATCTGGTAATGCCAAAACAGGTTGCTCTGTCACTTTCTACTTCAACAGCTCAAAACTTTTGTCTGCTCTTGATGTCCACTTGAAATCTTTTATGTCACCTCTCATTGTCTCTGTCATAGGTAAACTAAACTAAAATTTCTAATGAACTTCTAGTAGAAACTAGCCAATCCATGAAATGATCTAAACTCTCCAATGCTCTCCGGTGTAGGCCATTCAACAATTGTTTTCACTTTCTCAGGGTCCATCTTCAATCCTTCCACAGAAACCACAAATCCTAAATATACCAATTCTTCCTTCATGAAACTACACTTCTTGATGTTTATCAACAATTTCTCTTCTCTTAGTCTCTGCAAAACTTGTCTAATATGCCACAAATGTTCTTGTTTTGTCTTACTAAAAATTAGAATATCATCCAAGTATACAATAACAAACTTACCCAAGAATTTCTTCAGAACTTCATTTATCAATCTCATGAAAGTACTCGGTGCATTTGTCAATCCAAAAGGCATCACTAACCACTCATCTAATCCTTCACTTATCTTAAAAGCAGTCTTCCATTCATCACCTTCTATGATTCTGATCTGATGGTATCCACTCTTCAAGTCTATCTTTGTGAAATATTTTGCTCCATTCAAACAATCCATAATATCATCCATCCTAGGTAAAGGAAATTTGTACTTAACTGTAATCTTGTTTATTGCTCTAGAATCAATACACATTCTCCATTCTCCATCCTTCTTCGGTGCTAACACTGCAGGTACTGCACAAGGACTCAAACTTTCTCTGATCAAACCTTTCCTCAACAACTCTTGTATCTGCCTATTCAATTCTTCATTCTTGACTGGTGTCATCCTATGTGCTTCTTTGTTAGGCAAACTTGCTCCCAGTATAAGATCCATGTGATGACTGATAATCCTTTAGGTACATTATCTAATATGATGACTTCATACTCTGTCAGCAACTCCTTTATCTCCTCCGGTTGTGATTCTTCAATCTCCTTCTTGAATGCTTCAGGCTTCTTAGGAATCAAGGCATAACACATATTCTCATGTCTCAAACCATCCAAAAATTTTCTTCCATCTACCAAACAGATTCTAGCATTTCCACATATTTCACTCTTAGGATCATCCTCCAAAGGAATCAAGATAATTCTCTTTCCACTTGTCATTATAGTATATGTATTCTTTCTTCCATCATGTATAGCTTTTCTATCATACTGCCAAGGTCTACCCAACAAGATATGACAAACATCCATAGGCATGTAATATCACACAAGACTTCATCATGATAAGATCCAATATAAAATTTCACCAAACTTTGTTCACTTACTAGTACCTTATGATCATCCTGAATCCATGCTATCTGATAAGGCTTAGGGTGTTTCAATCTTTCCAACTTCAGCTTAGTCATCATCTCCTCTGAAACTAGGTTATCTGAACTACCACTATCAATTACAACTTTACAACACTTACCTTCTGATTTGCATCTAGTTCTGAATAGACTTTTCCTCTACAGTGGTTCCTCATTTGCCTCTATTTGAAATAGTGCTCTTCTCATCACCAATGATTCTCCTTTCTCTGGATTGCCAACTGAACAAGGTGATTCAATAGGTTCTTCTTCAACATAGGCTACTCTTCCACTGTTCTCTATCTTCTTTCTTGTACTACCTTGTTTACACTCAAATGCTCTATGTCCTTCACCTCCACACTTGAAACAAGTACCTCTAAATGTCCTTTTATCAAATCCTCTTCCTTCTCTTCTATATCCTTCATTCTGGTATGCACTAAGGTTTCCTCTCCGATAAAAATTTCTATCATCTCTTCGATAAGCATTGTTATCTTTGTCATCCTTCCAAAAGGGGTTGTCAAACTTGTTCTGCTCTACCAATGATCTATCATATCTGGAAAATGATCTTCCTCTCTAAAATTTACCCCCTTTGCCTCTCCGTCTCTGATCATGCTTCTTATTCATCTTTTCTTCAATTTTTAGGGCAAACTGGTATGCTTCTTCCAAAGATGTCATCCTTACCAAACTTAGTTCTTCTTGAATGTTCAATCTAAGTCCATTGATGTATCTACCCAATTTATCTTTGTTTGCTTCACCATGTCTTGTCCTTATGATCATCTTATGAAATTCTTCAGTGTACTCCTTCACAAATTTCTCCTTTTGTCTCAGATTTTGTAATCTCTTCAACAGTTCCAACTCATAGTCAGTAGGTATAAACTGATTCTTCAACATTGTCACCATCCGGTCCCACTTTGTAATCTTTTCTTTCCCTCTTCTATTTCTTTCCAACTAAACTTCTTTCCACCATATAGCAGCATGTCCTTTCAACTTTGTCTTTGCAAATTTCACCTTTTCCGGATCTTCAACCTCCTCATATTCAAAGTATTCTTCCATGTCATTTATCTAGTCAATCAACTCTTCAGGGTTCAAATTACCAGTGTAATTCAGTACATCAACTCTAGGTCTCTTTCCAATATTTGAAATAGCTCTCAACATCTTTACCTGAGCTGATTCTTCTTCTTCATTACCTTCTAGGGTTTTGCTCGTTTGTTCAGCAAATTGAAATTCTTCTTCATCATCACTTTCAACATTAGGTCTAGGTGTCAATCCTCTTTGCATATCTTCCTTGATAGCATTCAAATGAATTTGCATTGTTCTCATCAATTCCATCATCTCATCCATTCTATTAGCCATTGTACCAACATGAGGAACTCTTCGCTATGGCATCTTCCTAGGATCAAGTGTAAACTACCTCAAATTTAGCAATCGGGCTACAAGCAACAACTGCCTCTTAATCGGCAATCAGTTGCACACGAGTAGCCTGTCTTAGATCAGCGATCTTCTCACAACAAGATCTTATGGAATCCCTTTCGTGAATTCGCTCCAAAGAATCAAACTTTTGCTCTAATACCACTTGATGCAGTCATGGTAGGAGGGTTCATAGAATGAACTGTCCGGACCGTGCAGCAAGAGTAAACACAATGGAAACAACTCAAAGAAATAGAATAGATGCAGATTCAGTCATTCAGTATATCATAGAATTCAAAATAAAGATTTGTCGGCAACATGCGGGCTTACAACTAGGGCTCAAAGGCCGAATTACATACATGCACAAAATAAAGCTTTGAAGTCCTCACAAAATCTAAACTATGTATTATGAATCAATCACTAACTACTTTCCTAAGGATCCATTACATCAATATATATCATTTCTGGACCAATAGATTCCTCTGCGTTGGCCACAAGAGGTTCAGAATCCTAATGAAGAGGTGTAACGTGTGTTCTTGGATAGGTTGAACCTATCGACTTGAAAATCCTTCTCCAACAGATACAATCAAGTGCGGACCTATGAGGAAGGTCAACCACGAACCAAGGAACATTGTGGAATGCATCATTAGGATCCGCAAGTCAGCCAATGCTCACAAATCTTCTCCTATAGTTGATTGTTCATGATGGCTAGAAGGCTCTGCACTGAGAAAACAAAGGATCTTCTGATAGCGATATCTTTCCGGTAACTGATCCAAATGCTCTAAACTCTTGATATGATGTAGATGAATGAAAGTAGATGCTAAGTCCAGATCCATGAGATGTGAAATGCCAATACCAGACCATAAGCTAAAATTGCTTCTGACTAAATTGCTTGAACTGAACTGGAAAATGAAAGAACTAAAACGCAAACAAACTGAAATGCAAATGTTTTTGGTTGATGCAAGATTTCTCTTAAACCAGGGATGCTCCTGCATCAGGTATGAATAAATCATGTAATGCAAAAAGTGTAAGGTAGACTTAGTTGCCATCAATGACAACACCTATCATGCATAGCAGTGTCTCTTGCCAACAATCTCCCCCTTTGGCATTGCTGGCAACACTTAGTGAAAAATGACTAAGTGTCAGAATAACTCCCCTTACTAAGTACACTTATGCTTTTCACTATCTCCAATGCTCCTCCTTTGCTAGATTCCTCATTTTTCACTACTCTTCACTCCCCCTTTAACATCAATGGCAAAGGGTGGGATCCGCAAATCAAAATTTACACAAAAATTCTATATGCCAGGCCGCATATGTACAAACAATCCTTAAGTCCTATTTACATATACTTGAGTACATCTCCAAAAATGTTCTTCAATTGTGCCAACTCGCTATCCCAACTCTTCTTCGTAGTGTTCAAAATTGAGATATGGCCACTGAATAGGAAAGGTTGTGATTCTGCCATTCACAGATCAATGGGATCACTTGATTGAGCTACAGTTTTGGCTTCAGTTAAGGCATTGAAAATTGCTTCCATTTTGGGGGAAATTAGTCCCCAGAGTTCACACATCCTGACCTCTATGCTCTCCTTTTCTTTTGTCAATTTCTTTATATCTTCAATCAAGCTGATCACTTGACCTTCCTTGCTTGCCATAGATGTTGTCACAAGATCAAAAGAATTTGATATACTTGATAATTTTTGCTTAGACACCTTTATTTTATCTTCAAGATCTTCTAAGACTTTAGGACATGATAAGCAAAATTTATATACATTTCCTCCTTCTGTAAGAGCATTTTGAATACTCTTTATACTAGCATCCAACACTATTTTATCATTTATCACTGAATCCCTTTTGAACCTTGACCTTTGCAAACTTCTCTAGATATTCAAAATGAGAGCTTACAGAGTTTATTAGACCTTTTAATTGGTCAGATGGAGATGCTGAAGAATCCTTCTGGTATGTTGGCATGATTTTCTCCAAAATCCCTAATGCCAGACCAAGTAGTTCACTGTCCTCTATGTGGGAATTCAAAATATCTTGTCTGGCCTTAGCTTGAGCAATGGAAGCCAATTTTATCTTCTGCACTAGAGATAAGGTATCAAAATTTATTGGACCTTGTATTATGTCTTGATCTTCTTCAATTTGTTTATCTCTTTCCAAAATTTTCTTCATTGCTTTTGCAGTGTCTTGCCCAAAAAGATGATGTATCTATCTAATCCTTACCAGTACTGTCGATTGGATTATTCTGCTTGGGCTCTCCATCAACCTTTGTAATCTCTTCTTCATTTTCATTTTTCTCCTTGGCCTTTTCTACTTCTTGACCCTCACCTTTATCTAATTCATGCTCTTTATTTCTCAATGAATCATCTTCAATTTGATCATCTGCTTCAACATTCATCTCTGTATCTTCTCTGTAAGATTGATCTGGAGGAGTTTGAATACCTCTTTTATCATCAGTTTCTCTATCATCTTTACATATTCCTTGTTTATTGCTTCCTCTTCTGGAACAGAGGAGTCATCTAACTCAATTTGTTGGTCATTGATCTTCAATTCTTCAACATCCAGAATTGAGTATTCAATCCCATCATCAATCTCTTTTTCAATCATAGGAAGATTATGTCTTTTCAGTGCATTTAGAAGAATCTCTTGAGTATCTTTGACTATCTCATTTGTTTCACCAAGCATGAGTTTACTCATTCTCTTCTTACTCCTGAAGTCATCCTTCACTTCTTTGAATATCATGTTCATCTGATCTAGAGTAATCTGAGGACACAAATTCATCAACACATGCTCCCTAATATCCATGTCTTTACCTTTAGCATTATCTTTTCTTAACTCCAGAATATCTACAAGACGTTTTGGGATTTCAAAAGTTATTTCAATCAAAGCCTTATTGTAGATGTTTAAATATTTGACTGTTGCTTCTTCTAGAACCCTCTTATCAACATCACTGTAATGATCAAAGAATTCAATCATTGGCCTTAAGTTACCATCTACAATGATTGATTTGATGATTTCATCCATAGAGAGAGTAGGCTTTTCAACATATGTTTCAGTCTTTTGCCTCTTGCTTGCTCTTTTGCTTTCAGAGGGCTTCTCCTTAGACACCTTGGCTGCTTTTGTACTTGATGCCTTTAATTCTTTAACTTCAATATCAGAATCAGTTTCTTCTTCATCATTCTTCATGCTTTTATATGTCTGAGAGGCCTTAGTTTTCACCCTTTTACCTTCTTTTCTAGATGATTTGTCTTTCGGTTTCTCAGGTTTGGCAGGTTTTTGGGGGAACAAGGGTAGCAACAAAGCTTCTAGTTTTTCTAGGCTGGCTGGAGGAGACTTCTAGAGCACTTCCCTGCTTCTCCTTCTCAGCTTTTTCTATCATTTCTCTATTCTACTTCACAGCGTCCTTAGTTATGCCAATACTTTTAGCATACATCTCTACTTGCTTCTAAACTTTCCTTTTGATTTCTGGTTTTCTAAGCTCAACATGCAATTTCATACTTAGCTCCTTATACGTTCCAAATCTTTCACTTGTGGTATCCTTTGGCTTGCTTAAAAGGTGTTGAGCATACATGTCTAATACTTGCCCATCAACTTCATAACCCATAGGCATAATCCATATCGTTCTTGGTTCAACAGCTTCCATTAAGCACTGATCTATATCTACCATAAAACATATTGTATCCTTGTATTTTTCAACTATAGCGGAATGAATTCTCTCTCTTGAATGCATCATGCTCTGAAAATTCTTGAAAAATCCCCAAAGAGTTGTCCTTTGGGCATTGGCATCTCCAATACTGTTCAAGTGTTCTCTTATCTAAATAGCAACAGGTTTATCACTGGGCCAACACATGCTTTTCTTGCCAGGTAACTCGTTCATGAAATAGAAGAACAAACATAAGACCAGTGTACCATATTTGAAGGTGTTCTTCCTATCCTTCTTTATCTTATTCAAATTTTCCATCAGCTAGTTCTGCAACAATTCGCACAAGCCATAGTCAACATTCTCTCTCAACATATGATAAGATGCATAGATAGCCATACCAAATACATAATTTTCCCTGCTGGAGTGATAAATATTGTATCCAATCACCATTGAAGCAAACTTAACATCCAGATCAATAATATCATTGATAGTCATTGCCCTTTTGTCAAATCTTGAACTGGTAGCATCAATCACAGTTTGATTCTTTATAGCCTTCAACATTGTCAGTCCATTGGATGAGTTTAACCTTGTCACGGCCTTGATGGTGTCTTTAGTGATTTTGAAAGGTTTCATTATCCACAAAAACTCATCATGCATATGGCTTAAGACATACCAGACCCATTCATCTTCAACAAAGCATGGAAACCCTATAACCTGAATGAAATGTTTATCATACAGCGCCTTATACTCAGGTTTAAGATTGTGAATTTCATCCCTTAGATGGTTCTTAAAGAAATCTACAAACTTTGAGTCTCTAAATTCATCTATGCTAGCATGAATGTAGGCCCTAATATCCTCAACATGTAATACACCATACAAAACACTTGAAAATGCACCTAACGGGTCGACTTCTACTGATTTGTGTGGATGCTTCTTAAATTTGGGTCGGGAAATATCAACAACCAATGGTGTAGCCATTGCAAAATATCACAAGTTCAAATTTTTGCAGAAAATACCTTTTTCTTCATGGAGTTAGGATTAGTGGATGAATTCACTAGTTGCACTTTAAATCCTTGAAATCTTATCTCAAGTGCTCTTCTTCTTGCTTTCTTTGAATGCAAAGTGATCCAAATGCTTGAATGAATGACCTTTTATTCTCTGCAAAACCTAATTCTTCATTGTAATAAATGCTCTGCCCTAACACATCCAGTTACACTATTTTGCATACAATCAATCTTCAATTGCTCCGCAATCAGTCACATTAGCTTTTTTTGTTCCAGAATTAACTTTAATAGATCTACAATAGGCTTCTCTAACTTCATTCATTGTGCTAGATTCAGGAACCCACCTACTAGCTGGGGGAATTAGATTTTCAAAGCAGCTCCCCTTGAGCCAGAGCTCCTAATTCAATTCCTGAAGGAATTAACAACACCAGATTCCAGTGCAGATCCATTATCAACATTCATTTCACCTTTCTTTGTCCATGTTTTTTCTCATTTCATTCTGGACCTCATTCACATCAACTTTACCCTTGCCTTTGTCTTATCTCTGCATGTTTTGGTTTCTGTTTACTGGACCTTTTCTATTATTCCTACTTCTATAGAATCTTGCAATATGACCAGATCTATTGCAATTAAAGCACATAACATTTATTTGCTTATTTACTTGATTCCCTCTTGATCTGTACTGATTGGTCATGTGTCCAGATCCATTGCATGCAAAACAGTAGCCATTAAAGGAATTGCCATTTCCTCTAGTGTTAGAGTTATTCATTATCATACTTCTGCATTCATTAGATCTATGACCATACCTCTTGCAATCGAAGCATTGACCAGAGAAGGATGGACTACTTTGATTCACTCTACTTCTACATTGAGTAGCTCTATGACCAAATTTATTGCACTTGAAACAATTGTCATTGAAAGATGGATACCTTTGAGAATTGGGTTGTCTTACCGGAGGTCTTCTCAGATTCTTTCTTTGATATCTTGCATCAGGATTTCTTTGACCAGATCTAGAGCTTTCACCTTTCTCAAATCCCAAACCATGCTTATCATCTACCTTCTTCTAATTGTCAAGCAACACCTCAAGTTTAGCTAAGCTTATCTTGAATTTCTCTTTATATTCATTTGCAACTTCTAGGTCATGTTTGAGAATGACAATTTGCCTTCCAAGTTCTTTTTCATTTTCTCTGCTTTCATGTAGATCAGACTCTAGATGGCCAACAATTCTGTCCAATTTGCAGTATTCTTCTATTCTTTCTTTCAGAGTTTGTTTCAGGTCTTCTTCACTCTTCTTTCTTTCCTCAATTTCTTTGGTTAACCTCATCATCCCAGATTCCATTTCATGTTTTAGAATAGAAACTTCTTTTGCTAGATTCTCACATTCCTTTGTCTTCTTCTTTAAAGCCTCATCCATGTCATTGTCTTCATTCTAATTTCCTAGTTTGAGGAGTAGCTCCTTTCTCTTTTCATTAGTTTTGCTCAATTTTTCTTGTAAGGTCTCAATGAAGTCTTCAGCATCTTTAAGGTTTTCTTGTAGTTCTTTGACATCTACTTTGGACTGATCAAGATCTTCTAAAGCAAGTTTAAGTTGTTCCTGAAGGTTGTATGAATCCATTTTAATACCTTCCCAGATCTTCCTTAAGCTATTAAACTTCTTTGAAGGAACCTCGCTTTGATACCAATTGTTGGAATAAGGGTAGACAACTGAGGGGGGGTGAATCAGTTGTCACAAAATTTTAACACTTGCTATAATTAATTCTTCTCTATCATTTATTAACAGATCCTTATTATAACCAAAAAGGTATGAATCAATAACACATGAGCATAAACATAAATAACACACTTGACACCAAGATTTTTAACGTGGAAAACTAGTTAAGAGGAAACCATGGTGGAGGTTAATCCACAAAGATTAATACCCTATTAAAAGTATTACAAATGGGGAAGGCACATGCCTTTGGGCTCACTGCTCAAAGAGGTTCACTTCCTACAGAAATAATTACAAGAAGATTACAGAGTGTTTGAACTGATGAATAACATCTACCAATGCAAGAATTCAGTTCCGGTTAACTACAGAATACTAATCTTACACACTTCATCCTTGCTCTGCCCTGTTTACTGTTATGCCATGATCCAGTCCTTAGATCTCTTCTCTTTTGCACTTCTTTCTGCCTTTTTTGCACTTACTCCATCATCATATCACAATCACACACCAAAAGACTTGAATCCATCAGCTATATATATCCACTTCAAGAAATTCAATCAACTGCAGTCGACTTCAAGGAAACTTAGAACTTTTATTAAGAACTCTACTTTGTCAGCTAAATCCATGCACAAATAACAAAGAGGACCCAAAACTTGTGTTCCTAGATCATCAATCATGTCGGCCAATACCATTTATTATCACTAATTTCTTATCCAACAACTTTTCTGCATCCAAACCAAGATCAAATACTAGGTCGCCATGTTCTTCTTCTGACTGAGCTAACTAATTGGAACCCAATACTCAAATCCTTGTAACTTTTGACTCCTTCATCACCGGAGGCTAAGATTATGGATTTAGATAGTCTTGATAATCCTTATCACTTCTTTAGATCCACAACACACTGTGAATTACCACCTGAGAGATCCGGACTAAGATACCGGACCCTGTCACATGCTCTGTTTCTGACATCCGGACTTAGACAAATCCTCATTTTGACTTCTGGTATGAACAAATCATGTAATACGGATGTGTAAGGTAGACTTAGTTGCCATCAATGACAACACCTGTCATGCATAGCAATGTCTCTTGCCAACACATACAAGATTGTATCATTTGTTTATATGTAATTGTATTAAGTTATTCCATCAAAATGTACCTAAAAATAAAAGGTAGCTAGCATGGGTATGCAAATTTTACCATTACATTTTTCCTCCACTTTTAGATGCATGTGAATCCTATCATGAACATATATCTTAAATTAAATGAGCACTCACAAACATGCTTGTAAATTAAATGTTCAAAAATGTAAAAGGATACTAAGGTCCATATAAAGTAATGGGCCCCACTAGATCTCATTATGTGTGCATATTTCAACCTGTAAAACAAAGAAAAGATGTGCAATAAGTAGCTTTTGTCACACAAGTAAAGCTAAAAACAATTGCAAACTAATTTTTACTATCTATGATCATGAGGAGGAGAGAATGGGATTATAAATTTTTTACCTATATAGAAAGAGGTGATAGTAATGCTTCACATAATCAGGTAGTCATTGGATGACATTGCATATTAAACATTACTATGATATGTGATGATGATTCATCTAGACATGGTGATGCATCTTTATATCAATACTTGTAACTATATGAAATCTCAACAAAAGAGTGTTAGTGACATAATATACCCCCTTTAATTGGTTGCATCCATCAAATGTAAGAATTTGGAGGACAGGGAAAAATATATATGAAACATAATTTTAATATAACTCCGTGGGCATATAAATCATGCAAATAAATGGGTGTTGTAAATACATTGTGTGGTCCAATCAAATATAACATATCCAATGATAGACTTGGTAAGCACATGGGATGAAGATAAGTGCAAAGGAATAAAACTTCACCCATTATATGTTTTCTTTAGTTGTCTTTGGTATCCTTAGATTTTATAATGTGTTAACTCTGTGTTCATCAAGTGTCACAAGCTCTTGTAAATGATGTTCTTGATATGTATAATCATTAGTAATACCACAAAGGTAAACACATAGTGATGGGATCTCAAGCTCAAGTGGCATGATAGCCTCTATGACATATACCAAAGAATAAGGTGTAAATAATATAAGGTTACAAATACTAATGTCATATGCCCATAATGCAGGAGTATCATAATATTAGTTTAATTATTTTATTGGCAACCTCAACTCATCCATAGCCTTGTGGATAGTATAACATAGAGAATATTTGTTGTATATGGAATCTTTCTAAGAATTTCTTTATTTCTTTGTTCTTAAATTTACATTATTAGTTACGATGGTGGATGGAAAATTGAATCTAGAGATAAGATTATCCATTATGAATTTACATTTATTAGCCACTATGGTGGCTTTTAGGAGTATGGATGTGACCCATTTTGTAAAATAATTAGTTTCTATAATAAAAAAATATATCCTTCAAATGAATCTAGTGCAATTTTACCCACCAAATTGAGTCCCCAATCTCAAGTTAAAAGACCTTCAACTTATGATTAGATAGGGACAACAATGGACCAATTTGATAAGGTGGGTGATTCATTCTTCTACTTTAGGCTCTAGTATACCAAGGGGGGTATTCCCTAGGGTGTTATACTAAATATAATTGTAGATAATGACATGAAAAATAAACCCTAAAAAGACCATACCCAATGTATAGGAAACTCCAATTTTACTGTCACTAAGCACATATATGTTGGTTTGACAACACATGGTTTTACACCTCCATAAAGCAAAGAAACAACCATATAAAGAGTCTAAATATGTTGCTTTAATATCTCCTAGAGAAATTGCATACATTTAGACATGGAGGTAAATAAAACAAACAACACAATATAAAGATAAAGATTGATTTTTGTTATTTTTAGTTTGTTGGTGAGATGGGAGGTTAAACACAAAGCAAACAGTGCCTTTATCCACTGAGGGATACAGAATCTAAGTTATATGAACTAAAGGGGACATCAATACAACCCACTTGATGATACCTTAATGAAGATAGAAATAAGGACTATATCTGGAAATCCCACACATAATCTAAGCTCTATGCATGCAAACAAATAGGAAAATAAAGTTGTAGAACACATACTTGAACATACCTCACTAATCCATAAAAAAAGACCCACACATTTCTTATATTATCTTGATAAGGCACATTGCAAAATCTATACAAGGAGTTTTACAACCTTCCACTTGACAAACCAGTCAAAATAACACTCAAAACAACAAATGTGATTAAGAAGATCAATAAGACCATCAAAAATTCATACAATGTTCATGGAGACATTCAAAATATGCCAAATATTCACATTTAAATTGGTCCTTACATATTGCAATGTCTTTTCATAGCCTCTAGGAGAGAACCCAAAGAATTACAATGACAAATGCCCTAAACCCTTGTCTTGAAGAACACTTTGATGGTTTGTAAACTTGATTCTTTTGTTTATGTCTACAACCATTTTTGCATCCTCCCTCTCCAAATGAAAACTTATAATAAATATGTCTTCCAACACCATCAAGAAGTCTTGGGGGAAGAACAATGGTTGTCTACAACTGCACAGGCTACCCATATCAACTTGCATCATCTTCACATGGCTATACACTTGGAACCATGCCCTTTGTATTAGAAACCATGTGCCTTTGTACATAATTCATGTCTTTGAGGGGTCTATAGGTACTAAGAGGCATTTGAAAGTCATTCTCCATCTAATCACATCCATTTGAGACCATTAATGGCATCTTGGGTCGTGCAAGGAGGTAGGTAGGGTTTTTTGTTCGAAAGGTGGAGTTTTGAGACTTTGCATGCCAAAGGGGGAAGAAGGTAAAAAATCTCAAAATCTTAAAAAGGTATTTTGGGAAAGGAAAGTTTGAAATCCCAAAATTTGAAGGGAAAAGGGGGACTTAGAAGGAAAGGCATGCTGAGATGCTAAGATGAGAAAGTCTGAAATCCTAAAATTTGAAGGGAAAAAGGGGACTTGGAAGGAAATGAATGTTGGATGCCCCCAAAAAAATATGAAATCTCAAAATTTGAAGGGAAAAAGGGGACTTGGAAGGAAAGGCATGCCAAGATGCCAGGATGAGAAAGTTTGAAATCTCAAAATTAAAGGAAATGGAGAAAATGGAAGAAAATGGACTTAGAGGGAAATGGGAAATGTGGACTTAGAAGGAAAGGTATGCCAAGAAGGGAAACTCTAGAAGGTTATTTTGGGAAGGGAAAGTCTGAAATCTTTAAATTCCACCCAGGCCTTGGAAATTGAACTAAAAATCCTCATACTTAGTTTTTTTTTTAAATTTAGGCTCGTGACTATAAGCACTAAAAAGACACATGAGCCTACATGATGATTCGATGATGAGATGTAATCCTAAACACTTACATGTAAGTGTGTAAATACAACCTCTGAACAATATTCTTCTTGGCAACATGAGGATGGAGTTTCTTCACCTCATTCTTTCTTCCCCTTCCCCTACTTAACCCTTCAAGGTCATGTTCCTTCTTCACTACCCCTTTGTCGACATTTCATCTTTTTCACTCTTTGGCCCTATCTAAATGGCATACTAGAATCATAATGTGGGAAATCCACCTTCCCTAAACCAATTTAATCCATTTCAACACTCTAGAGGCCTCCAAATGACCTCCCAGACCTAACCCAACCCTCAAAATTAACTTGTCTTCTCTCCTTTCTGGGTCACCCCCTTTGATTTTAGAGTCTCTCAAGGGGGATGTTGAATCCCCTGAGGGGGGTCTTGAATCCCCCATGTGAAACCTTGCTGGTAAACTAGGAGATCCATTCATATTCATCAGTTTATTCAGTTTCAAAATCTAGATGGCATCTTTGGCCTCCTAGGATCATTCTCAACCTTTCAAATCACTCCTAGGACCTGTCCTTTCTAGATCACCCCCTTTGAGTTCTAGATCTCTTCTAGGTGACCCCTAGGTAACCCTGAATCCCCCATGGGAAACCCTATTAAATTGGGTGACCCTTGGGTGACCATGTCATGTTTTCATGTGTGTGTTTCTCTTCAGTTTGACCCCCAAAAAAGCTCTATTTTTGCTCCAGTTTGCATGCAAATTTGACCCTAACTAACGCTAGTCTATTCTTATCCCATTACGCACTCCCAATCATCAATAATTAGCTCCCATTTAGCTAGTCTTATCTCATCTTATTCTCATTCTAACTCTTCTTCCTCCATGAGTGATAAGCTATCAAGCTTAGTTCATTGTCTAATCAATTGAGTTCTCTTATCAATCAAGCATGTTAACTCTTCAATCAAAGGAGTTAACTTCTCAATAAATCCCATCTCTTGTGATTTCTTCAACACTATAAATGCCCCCTCCAATAAGAAATAAGAGAGGCAAATTCATTGTTGTAGCCACTTGAAAAATTTGTTGTTTCTCTCCACTAGCATCTTGATGCTCATTGCAGGACTTGTGTGCCTTTTCTTTCATGTTTAGGATAGTTTTACAAGCTTTCTAAAGCTTCTTTACCATTAATATGCTCTCAGTTTTCTCCCAAGACATAGCTATTGTGCTCACATAGTGCATACATAGCTCTCCAAGCTCTCTTGATTTTAGCTTTCAAAGCTCAAGTCATTTCAAATCAATTGCTCTCTTCATCCCTGTTGCCAAGAGAAAGACCCCGTTTCTACAGAGGAGAAAGAGGTTGCCACATACAAGGATTTATGAGGATAGTATGAAGATCATGTGTCAGATTCAAAACAGGTTCTTTAATGCTTTCGTAGTAATTAGCTAATCAAATTGCTCTCGATGAAAGTAATACTTTGTTGCTCTACTCTTGATAGGTTATGTATTGTTAGTGTAGTTTCCTTTCATTGCATTAGATTAATTGTTATTTTATTTCATAGATTAAATTTCCTTATTTCATTAGATTAGTTGGTTATTTGCTTTCCAAAATTGATCTCGAAAACCACAAAAACATAGTTAGATAAATGCATTAAGAAAATTCATACTAGGTTTACACTCATATTTCAATTCATAGTAATTAGATCATCTTATTAAATCCAAAGGAACCAAAAAACATTTTCTTTACATATATTTATCTTGCATGTACATCAAAAACCCAAAAATATTGGAAAAGAGAAAATAAAAACCTAAGTGCACAAAAACCTCGATTTCATCACGAGGTCAACTTGAAATTGAAAACTCCATGATATCATCACAAGGTAAAACAATCTAGTGAAGTCATAGAAAACCTTTGGTCACATCACAAAAGTTGAGGATAAACAAAAATTCAAATCTTGGTCATCTCTAGTCAAAACTCTCTCATCCAAGCATACAATTGTGCCCAAGAATTAGAGGTGAGTGGGTTAGGGCTATTCTTGAGTAAATAGAGTCAATACATCCAAGACTACAACACACTCAATGGACACTCAAAGAAAAAGAACACACCCTTAGGATCATACAAGAAAAAAATACAAGTCATTTAGGCTAACGAAGAAAGGTTATTGTAATGTAGAAAAGAGTGATCTAGCCTAAAGAGTTAAACTAGGTCAAAACCCTCTTATACAAAACATTGGGGAACAAACCATTGGATTCTACCCAAGAAGGAGAGCTAAACTATAGGGGTTCTTCCATTTTGTTGTGTATAGATGGATCAACCAAAGTCAAGCAAACAAGTTAAGACAAATGATCAAACCCTAGAAGATGAAGATCAAAATATAACTAACTACCAGAAGTGAATCTCAGGAAATAGAAAGTACAAAAGAGATCAGAGGAGGATTTAGAACCTAGATCTTGTAGTAGAAATGCATAGGAATGGGGGGTTTGGGTGCCCTAGGCCTTTTCTAGGGTTTAGCAAAATCTTAGATGTCAGCAGATGTGTACATGTCTGATCTACCTTCTTCCCAAAAATCAGCTCCAGAAACCTTTTTCTCTGACCTACACACAAAGAAAGAGGAAAGGTTGTGTTGTGTATAAGGGATTGCCTCATTCAAACCCTGTATTGGTTTTCCTACCTCCACTACAACAATAATTAGATCCAAGACTACATGCCCTAGGAGGGCAGGGGATAGATCTATAATAATATGATAGATAATGAATGATAATGATGATGAAAACCACAAGAGATATGACCTTAGTTGATGAAGATGACTCAAGATCCTACACCAACAAAGTAGAGTGATGAAGAGGGCTTCAAACTTCCTTCAAATCCAACAAATGAACTTCAATAGCATCCACAAGTAGATAACACTCTGAGCATGAACACTTTAGCATATAACACAATAAGAGTAAACTTCACATTAATCCTCTAGATGCCATCTAGTGTATAAAATGAATGAAAACATTCATTTAAATATGCATTCCATCTCACTTATGAAAAATAAAAATTAATTAGGCTGACAAATACAAACTAAAGAAATGTCCTAAGTTGACACTACAAAGTGGGGCTAAAGCTCCCAACTGAGACTAGGGTGCTTGGGTGCCCTAAACCTTTAGCCCACAAACTCTAGGGAGAGCCAAATATGGTGGGCTTAGTCTAGTCCTAAGTTTCTCCTGTCGGATTTATTTATCAGGATCGATATTTCATCATTTTAAGCTCAAAAAGGTGTTGAAATAGGTCCTAATTAACAAAGGCAACAAAATAGGTCCAACCAGGTGCTAAACTAAATGTAAAATGTTAGTGTGCACATTTTACAACACTACATTTAACCCTCACTTTAGTATGGGTATAAACTTACATTCAAACTCATACTAAAGGATGGACAAAACACACAAACATAGAATCCCAAAGAATTCCACCAAGTTGTGGACTACAAGTAGCCCCAAACTTAGGATCCTAAGGTTGCAAACACATAAGGAAAGAGATTTCAAACACACAAGACAACACAACTCACTTATACATGGAGTACTAAAAGCATATATATGAATACACATGGAAGACATGCAATACACAATGCATACACGCTTAACATGAACCATACACATAAGAAGACATGGAAAACATGATGAAGACACATGAAAACATAAGTTAAAATACAATGCATAAAATAAGAAAACAAAAGAACACATGTAAAACAAACACACAAGGCACATGACTTTGATGCTATCTCGCTTTGTCACTAGGGGTCATGTGGAAAGAAGTGCCACCGTGGATCACACACTAGTAAGGACTGCCAAATTACTAAGTGACCACGAGGGCTAGCCAACTATGTTCCCTAGGTGGCTTATGGACCAAAGAGCAAGTATCACATGATAGTGAGGACCATCAAATCACTAGGTAAGTTCCCCGCCAACAAGAAAATAAGAAGCCAAAAGAGATCATAGCACGATGTATGCCCCCACCTTAAAGTGATTGCTAACTCCTATCAGGGAGAAATTGCTTTAAGGTAGAACAAATCACAAGACAGGCATGAGAGCTTTCCAAAAGCACATGCCCATAACCTGTGTTCTAAAAAAATGACATCATACAAAGGGGTTGCCCCCGTAAAAGGCCAATCGAGGTGATGCTTCAGGCATGATATAGGATGTCTTGTGTAGTTGTGGTATGACATCTAGCATAGCAACAAGGTGCCACATAAATCAAAACATAAAAGAAGCAATAAGTTAAGTAATAACACAAAGGGATCTACCTAAATAGCATCAGTATATGAATAGTTGTATAATAGGAGATAACTCAAGACTGTATATATATATGGAACTATCATCATCTGCCAACTAGTAGAAATAAGGAGACAAAGGAAGAAGTAACACATGTAGTCAAAGACAAACATCTCTTCGGTCAACAAGGGAGAATGCCAAGCCCATTAGGGCATGGTTGGGTGGTCAAGTCACTCGGTTGTTGGTGGCCACCCAGGTTCAAACCCCCATTGGGCCAAAGAACTCGCAGGCCTTGTGCCTTCGCTAGGCTAATGAGATCACGGGTTTGAATCACCAGTTCATAGCTCTGATTAAAAGTGCTTACTGATAAAAAAAAAAAGCAAGGGAGAATGCCAAAACATCCTACACCTTGCATCATCCCCAAAGAACACAACAAAAATATAAATTATGACATATAGAAGAATGATTATACAAATAGAGAGAATGTCACAACAAATTTATGTCTCTTTGTATCCTTGCACCTAAAAGGATGTCAAGGGTCATCCAAAGAGAGCTTAACAACATAGTAATAACAACAAATAATATACAAATAAGGCATCAAGTAGCACATCATGATGGAAACAATCACATGCACTCATAACATAAAATAAAAGGTACCTCACTTGTGAGTCAGCCTAAAGTAAATCATCCTCCTCCCAATCTAGCTCATCATCCATTTGGATAGGTGGACAAGATGCAAGAGGAACTATAGCACAAGGGGTATAAGGAACAATAGCCATACCTGTAACATCTTTGGTTTCTCTATCGGAATGTAGTACAATAAGTTCCATAGTGGCTTGCGAAGCTTCTTCTTTCTTTGTAGGAGACACAATAGTAGTAGATGTCTCTTTGGTTTCCATCGGTGATAAACGCTTGCAAGCAGGAATATTCTCCTCTCCTATAGAAAGGCGAGCCATAGCACAATGATGCTTCTTTCCTTCTCTCACAATCTTATTTCACTTAGCTTTATTCATGATGTTTTTAAGGGGAACCATAGTATCTTGCAAAATGGGTTCCTTTTCTTCCTTTGCTTTAGGAACATTAAAATGAATAGGAGGAACCACCGAAGGCTGGGAGACTATGGGGGAAGGGTTCCTCAATTCAAGCTACTCTTCCTTCTCAACTTGTGAAACAAGTGGAAATACAAGAGCATCCTCAAGTGGTTGAGAAACCTAAGGAAATAAAACATGTGTAACCGATTGATTACCACTAGTCTCTGCAGAGGCAAGTGGGAAAAAAGTAATATTACGATTGCGGGGAGGTTTGTTTTGTGCACAAAGGTTGCCTCATTTTCTTTGAAGGGATAATGAAGGGGGAACCTTGGCATATCTACTAGAAACTTGGGACAAGGAAACACCTTTGATTTGGGCTTAGCTTCAGTCACTACTTGTGGTACAGGAGAAATTATAGTTGTAGCCTCAGAAGATTAAGGAGGCTCAAGAACAACACAAGGAGGAATATTACTAAGCGATAACTCTACTATTTTATTTGCTTTAAACTTCTAATATGATAAGAAAAATAAATCTTTTCTAGATCTAGTGACCCCAACTAGTTGTAGCCAGAAGCAATCAAGTGAAAAATGTCCATTGCGAGAAATGGGGCGATATTGACTATGGTGTACAACATGGAAACATCCCTCAAATGGAAACTTTAAGCATGTGAAACATAGAGGGGACTGCTTTCATGGAGCAGAGCCATGGGCAGCCCAACTTCACATGAAATAGGTTTGATGTAGGAATGATGACAAAATGAACATCCAAAGCTCTTTGCCCAACCTTAACTTCAAGAGTTAAAGCACCAAGAGTTGTAAGGATAGACCCATTGTGTGCTTTAATAGCCATCTCTGATACATCATATGTATCTCGATGTAAACAATGCATGTAGAAAAACTCTTCAGTTACTACATTCACCATGCATATAGGATCTATCATAGCACACCAAATAGGTTTATCATTGATTCAAATAGTAATGTAAAGAGCCCCATCAAGACCTTCATTAGTAGCATCGTGTGGAATAAAAGATATAGCAGGTTCCAAATCCACTCACTCTTTATGAGGGAGAGCATCCACCATGTAAATATCAACAAAATTAGACTCATGATGAGGTAGATGATTAGTATATATTTGAAGATTTTGATTAGGATCTGCTACCGATTTATTCCCTTTATCATTCACACCAGCAACTTGGATGACATTTGAGTCAATGAGGTCTTGAACTTCACGTTTAAGACACATACATCTTTTAGTATCATGGCCAACAAAGTGGTGAAATTAACAAAAGGCCTTCACATCAAAGGAAGATGATTGCATCTTACTTGGATCAATGGGTCTAACAAGTGGAAGCTTGATGAGATTACTTTGTAAAAGTTGTGTCATGATAGCATAAAGAGATTTTGATAACAGTGTGAAGTTTCTTATTTTTAGTTTTAACTTGTAAGAGGTGGAAGCAAGAGATGATGCCACCACCACATGTTTTCTTATGTTGTTTGCTGAAATTTTGTTTATCTTGATGAAGTTTTTGTTGTCTTTTGAAAGAATGATTAGGAGAGGCTTTATATTTACCAACCAAAGCTGATGAGAGATTATGCTCATACTAACTAACCAAAAGTTGATAATCACGAAGATCCAAGCAAAGATGAGTGAATGAATCATATCGCATCAACAATATCTTATCACGTTTGATGTGAGTTTGTAAGTTTCCTATAAGGATTCTTTGCACATCAGCATCTAGAATAGCATATTGGATTTGTGAGAAGAGGGCTTGATAACGGCCCATGAAATTTGTTATTTTCTCTTTCATTCCTTGTTTACAATGAACCAAGTCCATCAAAGATACTTGAGGTCCAATGTTTTCTTGAAAATTCTTGAGAAACTTGTTAACTAATTGTGTAAAAGAAGTTATAGAATTAGGAGGTAGTGAGCAAAACCAATCCAAGGTTGTGTCCTTGAGTGACCTAGGAAAGAGTTTTGCCAAGATCACATCCTCAAATAAGAAATCACTACACATAGTGGTAAAAGCAACCACATGGTTGTTAGAATCTTCCTTCCCATTATATTTCTCAAAGCGAGGAGTCTCAAATTTTTCAGGCATAGGAGTTCTTAGGATGGAATAGGAAAAAGGGCTACGGATATAATGTGTTGTGATACTAGGCTTACGTGGACTATTACTCATGCTAGCCAATTGTTGTTGGATGGAGGTCATATTCTTTAAAATTTGGTTTATGATAGGATCAAAAGTTGAATCAGGTAGGGATTGGAATGAAGGACTAGGTGATGGTGTATGAGTAGCCTTTTGGAATGTGACAAGAGGTCTAGATGTAGGTGGAGTGACATTTGGAGAGGTATTTATGTAGTTATATGGAATGGTACTATAATGGCAAAAAGGATTCCCAATGGATAACCCAACACATTGTTAGTCTTAGGGCAGACAACTGAGAAGGGGGGGTGAATCAGTTGTCTAAAACTTTCTTTCCAATTGCACACTTAAATCCTCTTAGCATATCAATAAATTAATCATGAAAACATAATGCATTAAATCAAGAGCAGAAACACATCAACACATAAGACACCAAGATTTTGACGTGGAAAACCTGATTAAGGGAAAAACCACAGGGTGATTAACCCAAGATTGTATTCTCTGTTAGAAGAATAGAAAGAACAAAATGGCACATGCCAATTAGGGCTCACTGCCCGAGCACACTACTCACAAAAGGCTCACTGCCTACAAGAGACACACTATCTACAAAGTAATAAGTATCACATACATGAATTGGAGAATAGCATTTTCACCATGCTTGATTTAGTTCCATTTAAGCCCAATACTTTTGCTCTACCTTTCGCACTCCTCCTCGCTACCACACTCACATCTCCACACAACACCCTTTGAAATGACTTTGCAACTCCTTATTTATACAAGGCATCGACTTAGGAATGATCATCTAAGTCAGCAAATATCTACAAGACCATCCGCAAGACGTGTAACTCATCTGGTCAGCCAGTCTCAGGAAGAACAACTTCACTTGGAGGTTATCCTTCAATTGCGAGCTCCAACTTCAATGCAGACCATCCACACGATCTGAACATGATCCAAAGACCTCCACAAGATTGCTTGAATCACCAAGAACATCCGCACTTCATCTGCTTACTGCAATCCTTCTCTTCTCTATCTGGAACCTCAAGAACACAGTCCGTCACCACTGTCACCAAGGAATGGATACTTCCAGACCTTCAAACCATGAACCACTTGAGTTAACACTTCAAAAAGACCTCAACATTCCCTCAAATCCGCAGAATAGGATAATGCATTTTCGGATCTCACCGGACCTATCTGTGTCACTCTGTCACCTCTGCACTCCTGCCGGAACTGGTTTTACTTGAACGGCCACAACTTCTTCAGATCTTCATGCGGACCTCTAAAATCTTTACTGGACCACCTTAAAACACATATCTACAAACCCTTTAAAACGCATCCTCTGATCTTCATCCTATATTGAACTTTTACCTTATTGTCATCGCTATTCTTCTCTGTTCCTGAATAGGACTAATTTTCTCAATATCCTCAACAACCGGATCATCCAATCCTTATCATTAATGCAAAATAAGTATGTTGACATTAATGACAACACCGGTTAGGCCCATACTTTCAACACACATGTGGTAGCATTATTACTCGACTGTGTAGTAGTGGTGAGAATAGTTGAAGTATAAGTAGGAATAGGGAGTGTTGGTATGGGTTCCAACACTTGAGTCCCTATTTGATTAGAAGAAGTGACATTGGTTATGATTTCAAAGCAACTAGATGCAAATAGAATGTTGTTATGCACTATATGTGCAACGCCACACAAGACTTCTAATCCTTCTTGACCTTTAAGCAAGAGACTTCATAGACTCTCAACAACAGGGATGGCCTCCTCAGCTATGTGTTATGCACTCACAAATTGGTGGAAATTAGCCAACTACATGTCTAATCTTTGAATTTGCACTTTAGGAACATGAGCCACAAGGTCAACAATATTGATGGATTCATGAAGTTTGCTACTTCAGAAAGGTATAAAGTAGGAATATCAGGAAGAATTGATGGACCTTCTTGTGTGATAAGACTAGTGTTATGTATGAAAAATGGGAATGATGAAAGGATGTAAGGTGTATGGTTAATTAGATTTAATCAAACCCTTCTTTCACACATACATTCAAGGACATAGATTGAGCTAAGTCACAACTATGATAGAGGGCTCAACTATAGATCTGATATCACTATGAGAGGATTGGAAGGATAGAATAGATTGATATTTTTTTAAAACCCTAATCTGATTAGGCCTAAAACCCTAATTATGCAAAATTGTAAACAAACATACAAAACCTAACAAATGCTTGCACAGGAATGCACTAAATGCAAATTTGAGACATACCAGATTTTAGATTCCAGAAGGCAGAAACTTCAGGGTCAAAAGAGAAAGTGCCCTTGTCTAATGTGGTTCTTTTCTAAGGGCTTTGGGATAAAATATGCTTCAAATTGTAACTTGCTTAGAGATTCCCAACACTACAAAACTGGAGGACAAAAGAGTGGGCGCCCTTGTCCAATTGGGGATATTTTCTGTCATTTTCTTCAGATTTGTAATCTTCCTTCTCTGCTATGATCTCTTACAACTCCTCTTCACAAGATTTGACACTTGTAACCTACAATCACAAGAGAGGGTTTAGGGGTTGTGGTGTTTAGGAGCTTGCCCCGGTAAAGCCCTAGAATGGCATTCAAGCCTTCCAACACCATTGTTATGGAGAGTGTGTGTCCTTGGTGGATAGAGACAAAAGTAAATTGATTGAAACACAAAATAGATGTCACCTCAGAGGTGAATCTCTCACAAGGAGATGAAGATATTTCATGCCATGAGGAGATGGATTGATGAAGACAAATTTGCAACAAACAAGTACAAACACAACACAATATTGCTCTGCAACACAATGAAAGCCTTGAATATCCTTAGCACAAGATCACAAGTTTGCATGATCCATCTAAGTGTAAAATGAAGTCTTAAACATGATTATATATGTATTCCCACTAAACATTCATAATTCAAATTGAATAGGCCAAAAAAGGGAAACCTTTTAACAATCACTTTGCGGACATTTAAAATTTGGGTCCTGACAAAATAGGTCTAGACTAGGGCGTGGGTGCCCTTGTCTAGGGTCCTATTTTGGGATTGGATTTTAAGCTCAAGACTGTCCCCTAAGACCCATTTGACATGGGTTTCGAGGGATTTTTCTCTAGGATTCATTTTTAACATGCATGATTAAATCTAAGGGACCTAGGAGCTAAACTTAAGAGGTAAAATTCCTAGGGGGACATTTTATGACATAACATTTAGCCCCCACTTTGATGTATGTATGATCTTATGACCCATACATGCATTAAAGTATGATCGAAAACACATCAAACATGCTAGGCACTTGAAGCTAAGGCATACACAAAGGTTGAGGAACTATTTCTAGCCCCCAATCTTAGGTAAGTACTAGAAGACACATTGCAGACACACAAAACACAATGAAGACAATAGGAAGCATGCAAGACACGAAGAAGATAGTATTGAAGACACGTAAAACACGATGAAGACATGAGAGCAGTCATGCAAAACATGATGAATACAATGATATATCATTTTCATAACATCTTCATATACATATGTATGGAAATAAAATTGCAACATAAAACCCCAAAATGTAGGAGGAGCTCATTGCTACACCCTTGATACTACACCAGGGGGGAAACATGCCATACAAAACTTGAGTGTGGGAGGAGCCCATCGCTACACCCTTGAAACCACACACGAGGGAAAACATGTCATACAAAACCCAAAGTGTAGGAGGATCTCATCGCTACACCCTTGATACTACACCTGGGGGAAAACATGTCATACAAAACCTAAGTGTGGGAGGAGATCATCACTACATCCTTGAAACCACACACAAGGGAAAACACACAGAAGACACATGGAATACACAAGCATTGTATAGCATGCCATATACATAATATATGTCTTAAACACGACAAACACGAGCAATGGAAGGAGCTTATTGCTAAGTCCCTCCATCTCAAACATGTTGCAGACACACTTGATGATTGGGCTTATACCACAACAACCACCAAAAACATGCTTAAGGGAGGATAGTCTCAAGATCCAACCCCACCTCCGTAGAGGAATTTTGAAATAAAATCATGTGCACTAGCTCAAGAGATACACCATCTCACCTTTCATAGAAGGGCTTTTGAATAAAAGGATACACACTAGCTCAAAAGATACGTTATCCCACCTCACACAGAGGGATTCTTTGATAAAAGATATGTTATCCTGCCTCATAGAGAGGGCTTTTTTATTGCAAAATAAATAAAGATGTGTACTCACATTGGAGATACAACATCTCACCTCACGGAGAGGGCTTACAAACACACTTTGTTAGTACCAAAATCATCAAACAGATATCATTATATATGCCCCCACCTTAAGGTGGTTGATGTTGTGTACCGATATCAAGCACATTAAGGTAGAGAGAAAGACACACAAGGAAACAAGAGCTTTCACAAAGCCCATGTGTAGACACCCAAATTTGTCCCAAAATTGTTCATGTCTAGCAACACCTTGTTAAAACATTATCCTAGACATCATAAGCTATTTTGTCTTAATCCCATTAAGCCAATTAATTAAATAAATTTTATTTATTTTATTAAAATCTCATTCAATCCCATCCTCATCCTACTTAGCCAATTAATTAAATAAATTTTATTTATTTAATTAATTTCACATGCATAATCCCATTTATCTTATCTACATCCCAATTAATTAAATAAATTTTATTTATTTAATTAATTTCCACATCATATCTTATCCCATCCTAATCATCTTTCCAATTAATTAAATAAATCTTATTTATTTAATTAATATCCAACTCATATCCCAACTAATTCAAATATTTTATTTGAATTAAGTCCTCATCTTTTATCACATTCCAACACTTGTCCAGTCAATCATGTGTTGTATTACAACTTTTATCTTTCACATGCACAACTAATGGGACCTAATTTTAGTATTTATCTACACAAGCACACCTAAATCTTATCTTCCCTTGCCACATGTCAATTGACTACAATTTCTTAATGTGCAAAGAAACCTAACTTAATCCTATCCATCCATTTCACCTAAAGCCCTAATTGATCCTAGCCATCCATTTGAACCAAGCCAATTCTATAAATCAAACCCTTCACAAGCCATTAGCATGCATTGAGCCTCAAGTACCCTTATTCTGCCAAATTTTCTATAATGCATTGATCCTCAAGTATCCACATGCTGTTGAAATATTATTAGAGCCTTTGCATCCTTATCAAAGTTATGCTGCAGAAGTGAGCACCCAATATTCTTCCAACAATAATCCTTCAAAATCTTGCATGCTCATGCGAGGTGGAGAAGAGCAATAGAGATAAATCGAGCATAGCGTGGAGATCGGTTTGTATTTACATTTGTTATTTTGATTTTCATGTTGTCTTGTGCTTCATTGTGCATTGCTAGGGTTTTTATCATTGTTGTTTATTCATTTGCCCTAATTTGCAATTTTACCCTAACATACATTTGGCACGCCCGGTGGGACTCACGTCCCTGATTAACCCTCTTATTTGAGTTGTTTTTGTGAAGATCAGATTTTTTAGAGCGTCAATCATTCATTTTTGCAGGTTTATGCACTTTGATTTGTAGGTTGAAAATATTTTATATTGCTGATTTTTTTTATTTAGGACCAGATCTGTTGCAGAGGGTTTTTTGTTTTACATAGGTCCTGCAAAAAGGAGATCTTAGATTCGTTGGAAAGAGGACTTCGAGAGCTTTCCGAAAAGTGGTTACATTAAAAATTTGGCTCAGTATTCAAAGAGTTATGACGATTTGAAGTTGACCCTACGATTCTAATTTTTTAGAAATTTTTGACGCGCAACTTTTTGCTGATTTTTTTTTATTTATGACCAGATCTGTTGCAGAGGGTTTTTTGTTTTACACAGATCCTGCAAAAAGGAGATCTTAGATTCGTTGGAAAGAGGACTTCGAGAGCTTTTCGAAAAGTGGTTACATTAAAGATTTGGCTCAGTATGCAAAGAGTTATGATGATTTGAAGTTGACCCTGCGCTTCTAATTTTTCAGAAATTTTCGACGTGCGACTTTTTGCTGATTTTTTTTTAATTTATGACCAGATCTGTTGCAGAGGATTTTTTGTTTTACACAAGTCTTGTAAAAAGGAGATCTTAGATTCGTTGGAAAGAGGACTTTGAGAGTTTTCCAAAAAGTGGTTACATTAAATATTTGGCTCAATATTTAAAGAGTTATGGCGATTTGAAGTTGACCCTGCGATTCTAATTTTTCAGAAATTTTTGACACGTGACTTTTAGAAAAAAAATCATATCTTCCAATCTAGCGAACGAAATCACATTTTATTTCTTGCAGTGCCCTGTAGGTGAATCAAAGGAGCTGGAGCAACATTTGGATCAATCATAATAGCAACATGGAAAGCAATTTTTATGAGGTACACTCATTTTAATCTCTCATCTCTAATCATTATTTGATCACACATTTAAATTTTGGGCATAAAACAAACAACTTGTTTGTCATCACACTTGGATTTGGGCTTTGAAATGAACATTTGTTTGCTATCACATATTGAAGTTGGGCTAAAATGAACAAGTGCCTTCCATCACATTTTGAACTTGAGATATAAAAAGAACAAGTGCTTGAACTGTTTGTTACACATTTCAATTTTTTAAAGGGAAATTAACAACTGCGAGTGTGAATCAAGTGACAACTCACTTGGTTTGCTTTTGTCATACCCTTCTTAGGAGGCCTGCTTGGAGACACACCACTCTAAGGGACGACCTCAATCGAGGCTGAATCGAAAGACACCCTCATTGGGAGTTGGAATCTTGTCACTCTTGGCTAAGCCCCAAAGAACTTTATACCTTTGAGAAGTGAAGGTGAAGGGTGGGTTACCCCTTTCTCCTGGCTGTGTGGCATGATTTCACTTTCAATTCCATAGTCAACCTTGTGCAATAGATAGCCTAAGACCTAATTGGCTATACCCACTTGACTACACATTAAGCTTGTTGATGTGTCTTCCATGTGTGCTTGCATAATCATCACATTTCATTTTCAAAGTCAACAACTTGCTTATGTGTCTTGCGTGAGTGATTCATGTGTGTATATGCATAATCATTTGTTTGAATATTGCCACATCAAGCTCTAAACACCCAAACACATAAAGACAAGTCATCCTACACATTCTTCTAATAACATTCAAACCCAATCACTTTCATCCCAAACATAGCCTAGTCATATCCAACTCAATTTCATCCACATCATTCAAACAATCCACATCATCATCCAAATCCCTAAACAAGCACTTGCTAAAAGGACCTAAGACAAACACTTGGTGACAACATGTTTACACTAGAAGACCCAGAAATTAAATTCCAAAGATTCCTCTAAAGTCTTTATCAAGGATCACAACCCCTAAACCAAGATGCCATTGAAATATTACAATTCTTCCTCCAAAGAGCTCAACCCCACGCAAGCCAATCACCTCAACTACAACACTTCATAACCCAAGACCAACACCTTTTAGCCACTAGTCAATCTCAACAAGTACATCAATCCTTAGCCACTCCATACCAACCTAATCCACCTCATATCCACATGTCATATCCATCCACTTCCTATCAACTTAACCCACCTTATAGCCACATGCCATATCCATCCACCTCCTATCAACTTAATCCACCTATCCACCAAATCAATGCCACATCAACCTATGAACATCCACCTCAAGCTTATCCAATCCCTCATGCCACCATTCCAATGCACTACCAAGCCCATCCACAAGGCAATCAAGTGATATCACAAGAACAACATGCAAGTCCAAATGACCTTTTGTATATAAATCAAGTGAGCACAAGTCAACCTTGCCAACAAGATCAAATGTCCGCATCTTTGGGTCCACCTCAAGATATTTTGTCTACATATCCTACCATTACACCTAGCTTCCAAGACTATCAATGGCCTCCACAACAAGCACAAATGAGCCCAAAGCCATCTTTGCAACAAGATGCACATGCAACTCCAAGTGGCCCTTTGTACATAAACCATGCGAGCCTAATGCAACAAGATTTAATTACCTTTGATAAGGGAGATACCAATCTAGAGTGGCCATCACCATCCAATCACATGCCAACACATGAGCCAACTTATCATATCCCAACACCACCATGTGATCCCAATCATAGTCCATTGATCTCTTTACCTTCCAAACCACCAAGCCCTTCATTACCTTCATCACCATGTCATTCTAATTGTTCACCAAAGGATGCGGCTGAGAGAGTTTTACAAAGAATGCTTGAAGCAAAACTCATTGAACTTCCTAAAGTCAAACCATGTGAAGAAAGTCCATATAATGAACATGATTATTGTGCATACCATAGGACCAAAGGCCATAATACAAATCAATGCCCAATATTTGTCTCAATTGTTTACAAGGTGTACCCACCTATAATGGGAAATCATGCCACATCATCCCCATCCTATATGTCACCCCCATCTAGTCCAAATCCTAATCCATCCAATCCAATTAGCTCTCAACCTAATCCTCGTCCTAATCCTAATCCAACACCATCTACCATTATCATCCATCCATTATATTTCCCATCAACCCATACACTTGCAAAGGATGTGATCCATTGGCTACTAGCTAGGAACAGAACACCCCCATGTCAAACACCCATTCATGAGCCCACCAAAGAACTTCCAAAGGTCATGTCCAATCTTATAATCCCATCATGTGGTCAACCTATCCTTGAGCCTATCCAAGAGCCCTCAATTAACATTCTTAACCCTTCAAGCCCGTCATGTGACCTACAAGTCATCAAGCCTATTCAAGAGTCTCCTATTATGAATCCAAGTCAAGAGTCATCATGTTCTCATATCAATAACCCTCAAGAGCCTATCAAGTCCACTCAAGAACCTTCCACTTTCATCCAAAGTCACGAGGTATGTCAAGAGCATAATCCTAAGCATGTGGAAACATTAAGCCCTAGTCCAACTCAAGATCAAAATACTTTCATGCAGCCCATTCATAACATTTACCTTCTTTATGATCAAGATGATACCTATGAAGAAGCTATCCATGAGCACCTTGATCCTATCCATAATCCTATGTCCATCCATGAGCAAGATGTCCAAATTGCTCCTAGTCATCCGCCATCTAGCCCTATCCATAATGCACAAACATCCACTTGTCATGATGAGACACTTGTCCCCCAAGTAAGCATAAAAGATCAAATCAATAACTTGGATCTACATGAACATAATGCTAATCAAGATCCTAATGATCCTCCTTCCACATCCACCATCAATTCCATTTCAAGTCCACCATCATGTCCACTTGGTCTTACCACTTTTGTCCATGAATATTCTTCCTTAGGACAACAACGACCTTTATCCACTTCATCTTCTCCATCCAATAAAGAACTCAAGTCTAGTTCCCAAAACACATCTAGTCCCATAGTCAATCACATCCTCCAAAACATGAACTACCAAGGTAAAGGTCTAGGCCTTTATGAACAAGGTATTTTGGAGCCAAACCATGTCAAAATCCCTCCATGCTCATATGGCCTTGGATACACACCCCAAGGTAAACAAGGCCAAGATGTTGGTAATCCTTTCATGCATCCTAAACCTACCACTTTCCATCACACCCCCCATCATATACCCAAAACATATGTAGCCATTCCATCTCCATCATCCTATAAATGTCAAAAGCATGTGACCATACACCTTCCACCATCCACCTTGCCTCCACTTTTACCAACTCCAAATATCCCTCCATCCACCTTGCCACCATTGCTTCCAACACCTAACATACATATCATTCATAAGTATCCTTACATCCCTAATCATGGCCAACAAAAGCACACATTGCCTAAGCATAAAGCTTCCAATCATTTCATCCACTCCACCCACGCCATGGGATTCAAAAGCAAAAATTTTGATGCCTCTACCTATAAAGCTAAAAGTCCTACCAAAAATCCAAAGAACTATCATGCCTTAGGGCACAAACATGAAAAATCAATGCAAAGAACCAAAGCAAAGCAATCCAAAAAAGCTATCCAAGCCCATACCTTCAAAAGTAAAGCCCAAAAGCAAAATAGTTTGGGTTCCTAAGCAAATAGCTAGCAAAGCGAATGAGGCATCCTCATCCACATCTAAGCAACCATCCAAACCCTTACCTCCAAAAGCAAAGCCCAAAAGCAAAATGGTTTGGGTTCCTAAGCAAATAGCTAGCAAGTCAAATGAGGCATCCTCCTCCACATCTCAAGAATCCCAATCACCTACCTCCATCCAAAAGCCTATTTCTATCCAAAACTTCCATTCCTTTCAAAAATTCTACAAGCAAAGCAAAAGCACTAAAAATACTAAATCTATGTGGGTTCCTAAATCACTTCATCAACCATCTCCTAAGCAAACATCTCCATTGCTTCCTACACCACTATCTCATCAAAAGCTTCAATGTTTATCACGGTGTGTGCAACCATTGGTCATGGTTCCCTTCCACTCCGCAGCACCTCCACACAACTACATCTCCCCATCTTCCATTCATTATCCTACATATCTTCCCCATCACCTTCCTATGGTCCATGCTTTTGCATAAGCCTTTCATCCATCTTCATTCCATAAGCCTATATAAATCCACATCATAAGCCACTAGCCTACCCTACCATGATCCACATCATAATCCATTATCTACCTAATCCATGTTCCATCCATGCAATCCCTTATCAACATCTATGAGCATAATGACATGGTCTATGCGATGACATCATTCTCTCTAGCGGGACTACCAACATTCATAGCACTAGACACTTGAGTCCCTCCTATCCATTACCATGGTGAAAACCTGGCAAACAGGTGCCATGTGTAATTGTTAACCCATCTAAAAGCGAAAAAAGAAAAAAAAAGCAAAAAAAAGTCAAAATAGTAAAGAGAAATCCCTTCGTCCAATGGTGAAAACCTGGTAAACAGGCGCCTTGGATAAGTACCATGATGAAAACCTGGCAAACAAGCATCATGTGTAGGTTGATCTTCTATGTCACTTACACTAGGGGGCACATTGTCTCATCCAACCTATCCATTTCCAAACTATCTATCCCATTATATCATTTACCATCCTACCATCCTTAGCCATTACATAAACAAGCCTATCCTATTGAACCTATTTATCCATTCATCCATCCTTCTGCCTTTTGATTTTGATGAAGACATAGGGGCAAAATCTTGAAACATGCTTTGGATATCTCTTGGTATACCTCATACCTTCCTCATCAATCCATATTATCATTATCCACCTATCATACACCTTGTCATGTAAAACCTATCATGTCATCCCATGGTCATGAACTTTGTCATGTAAAAATCCTAAGCATTACCACCTAGAATGGGGGCAAGTTCTTCCTATGCAACATAGCCTTTGAAGATCACATCCTAGCTCCCTTATGATCCATCCACTATGGCATATCCTTATCATAAGCTTTCCATCTTATAGCTTATCCCCATCCATTTATCATGAGCTTTCCACTATAGCCTACCTATTTGTTTATCATGAGGCATGCATCCATCCCTTTTATGGCCTATCTTTTTATCCATCCATATATCATGAGCCTTCCATCCCTTGTTGCCCATCCTTTTATCCATTCAATCCCATTCATCCATCTTTGCACCTAGACTTGGTTTTCCCTTGTCATTGGTATCTAGCACAATAGCTACCTAAATTGTAAATCCATTGACATCCCAAAACATTTCAAAAACTACAAAAAAAATCAAATATGTCAAAAAATCCAAAAAAATCAAATATCCAACAAAAAATCCAAGCAATAAGATCAATTCAATCATCATCCAAAACAATCCACTCCATCAACATCAATCAAAATCAAAATCATCATCATCAATTCTTCTTATCAATAACATTCATTCATCCATTTCAATCAATCACTTCTTCCAGTCATATCAATCAAATCAATCTAAGCAATGACCTTAAATCCAACTCACACTAATCCATATCAAGCAAGCTAATGAATCAAGGAACATTATCCAGTCAAATCAACAAGTTTTTGATCCTAATCTTGTCATGAACCAAATCAATTATCATCAATCATGACAGCTTTCAGCATTGCAATTGTTCATTGTTGAAGAAGCAGTCCACATCTCTCTCTCAAACAAAGAATCACACGGTCTAAGTGATGTTATGTTTGAATTACATTATCCTTTGATTTCATCTAGGTTAGATTCCTTGATGATGGTAGGGTTAGGGTTTCATGACTATGTCTAATCTGCTAAACCTGACTTTCACCTATCACATTTTGGCACGCTACATGTATGATCATGACCATTTTGGGACAATTTTTTTTTTTTTTTTTTTTTTGAGATATTTTGAATGTCAATGGATTTACAATTTAGGTAGCCTTTGTGCTAGATACCAATGACAAGGGAAAAAACCAAGTCTAGGTGCAAAGGGTGGATAAAAGGATGGGCTCATAGTAAATGTGATGGAAGGCTCATGATAGATGGGTGAATAAAAGGATAGGCCATCGAATGGAAAGCTCATGATAAATGGATAGATACAAGGATAGGCTATGGTGGATGGATGTATGCCTCATAATAAATGGATAGGTAGGCTATAGTGGAAATCTCATGATAAATAGATGGGGATAAGCTATAAGAAGAAAAGCTCATGATAAGGATACGCCATAGTGTATGGATCATAAGGGAGCTAGGATGTGATCTCGAAAGGCTATGTTGCATAAGAAGAATAACTTGCCCCATTCTAAGATTTTTACATGACAAGGCTCATCACAATGGGATGACATGATAGGTTTTACATGACAAGGTGTATGATAGGTGGATAATGATAAGATGGATTGATTAAGAAGGTATGAGGTATACCAAGAGATATCCAAACATGTTTCAACATTTTTCCCCTATGTCTTCATCAAGATCAAAAGGAGGAAGGATGCATAAATGGGTTCAATAGGATAGGCATGTTTATGTAATGGCTAAGAATGGTAGGATGGTATGGTAATGGTAGGATATGATGGAAAATGATATAATGGGATAGACAGTTTAGAAATGGATAGGTTGGATGAGATAATGTGCCCCCAAGTGTAAGTGACATAGAAGATCAACCTACACATGACGCCTGTTTGCCAGGTTTTCATCATGGTACTTATCCAAGGTGCCTGTTTACCAAGTTTTCACTGTTGGATGAAGGGATTTCTCTTTACTTTTTTTATTTTTTTTTGTTTTTTTGCTTTTTTGCTTTTTTTTTTAGATGGGATGACAATTACACATGGCGCCTGTTTGCCAGGTTTTCACCATGGTAATGGATAGGAGGGACTCAAGTGGCTAGTGCTATGAGAGGTGATATTGTCCCATTAGAGATGGATGATGTCTTCGCATGGACCATGTCATTATACTCATAGATGTTGATAAGGGATTGCATGGATGGGAGATGGAGTAGGTAGATAGTGGATGATGAAATGGATTATGGAAGGTTCATGCAAGGATAGATGGATAGGGATAGTGGACTATGATGTGGATTATGTAGGCTTATGCAAAAGCATGGACCATAGGAAGGTGATTGAGGAGATATGTAGGATAATGGATGAAGGATGGGGAGATATAGTTATGTGGAGGTGTTGCGGAGTGGAAGGGAACCATGACCAATGGTTGCACACACCGTGATAAACATTGAATCTTTTGGTGAGATGGTGGTGTAGGAAGCAATGTAGATGTTTGCTTAGGGGATGGTTGATGAAGTGATTTAGGAACCCACATAGATTTAGTATTTTTAGTGCTTTTGCTTTTCTTGTGGGATTTTTGAAGGGAATGGAAGTTTTGGGTGGAAATAGGCTCTTGGATGGATATAGGTGGTTGGGATTCTTGAGATGTGGATGAGGATGCCTCATTTGCTTTGCTAGTTGTTTGCTTAGGAACCCAAATCATTTTGCTTTTGGGCTTTGCTTTTGAAGGTATGGGCTTGGATAGCTTTTTGGATTGCTTTGCTTTGGTTCTTTGCATTGATTTTTCATGTTTGTGCCCTAAGGCATGAGAGTCCTTACGATTTTTGGTAGGACTTTTAGCTTTATAGGTAAAGGCATCAAAATTTTTGCTTTTGAATCCCATGGGGTGGGTGGAGTGGATGGAATGATTGGAAGCTTTATGCTTAAACGATGTGTGCTTTCATTGGTCATGATTAGGGATGTAAGGATACTTATGAATGATAGGTATGTTAGGTGTTGGAAGCAATGGTGGAAAAGTGGATGGAGGGATATTTGGAGTTGGTAAAAGTGGAGGTAAAGTGGATGGCGGAAGGTGTATGGTCACATGCCTTTGATATTTATAGGATGATAGAGGTGGAATGGAAACATATGTTTTGGGAACATGATGTGGTTTGTGATAGAAAGTGGCGAGCTTAGGAGAGATGGAGGAATTATGAACATCTTTAGATTGTTTACCTTGGGGTGTATATCCAAGGCCATATGAGCATGGAGGAACTTTGACATGGTTTGACTCCAAAATACCTTGTTCATAAAGGACTAGACTTTTGCCTTTGTAGTTCATGTTTTGGAGGATGCGATTGACTATGGGACTAGATATGTTTAGGGAACTAGACTTGAGTTCCTTATTGGATGGAGAAGGTGAAGTGGATAGAGGTTGTTGTTGTCCTAAGGAAGAACATGCATGTATAAGGGTGGATAGACCAATAGGACATGATGGATTTGAAATGAGATCAATGATGGATGTGGAAGGGGGATCATTAGGATCTTGATTAGCATTATGTTCACTAAGATCCAAGTTATTTGTTTGATCTTTTATGCTTACTTGGGGGACAAGTGTCTCATCATGACAAGTGGATGTTTGCTCATTATGGATAGGGTTGGATGGCAAATGACTAGGAGCAATTTGGATATCTTGCTCATGGATAGATATAGGATTATAGATAGGATCAAGGTGCTCATGGATAGCTTCTTCATAAGTATCATCTTGATCATGGAGAAGGTAAATGTTTTGGATAGCTTGCTCATGAATGGTTGTTGGGAGATGGATAGGATCAAGTGGCTCGTGGATAGATGCATCATTATGGCTATCATCTTGATCATGGAAAAAATACATGTTATGGATGGGTTGCATAAAAGTGTTTTGATCTTGAGTTGGACTAGGGCTTAATATTTCCACATGCTTAGGATTAAACCTTTGACATACCTCTCGAGTTGCTTGAATGGAAGTGGAAGACTCTTGGATAGGCTCTTGGTCAACAACATGAGAACATGATGACTCTTGAATAGGCTTGATGGCTTGTATCTCACATGATGGGCTTGAAGGGCTAGATATGTTAATGGAGGGCTCTTGGATAGGCTCAAGGATAGATGGACCATATGATGGGATTATATGATTGGACATGACCTTTGGAAGTTCTTTGGTAGGTTCATGAATGGGTGTTTGACATGGAGGTAGTTTATTCCTAGCTAGTAGCCAATGGATCACATCCTTTGCAAGGGTATGAGTAGATGGGCAATATAATGGATGAGCAATAATAGAGGATGATGTTGTAAGCGTAGGACTAGGATTTTGATTGGATGGAAGGATAATGGAGTTTGATGGATTAGGATGTGGACTAGATGGGTGCGACACATGGGATTGGGATGATGTGGCATGATTTCTTATTGTATGTTGATACACCTTGTAAACAATTGGGAAAAACATGGGGCATGTATTTGTATCATGGCCTTTGGTCCTATGGTATGCACAATAATCATGTTCATCATATGGACTTTCTTCACATGGGTTGATAGGGGGAAGTTCAATGAGTTTTGCTTCAAGCATTCTTTGTAAAACTATCTCAGCCGCATCCTTTGGTGAAGGATTAGAATGCAATGGTGATGAAGGCAATGGAGGACTTGGTGGTTTTGAAGATTGATGGACCAATGGACTAGGAGTAGGATCACATGGTGGTGTTGGGATAGGATTAGTTAGCTCATGTGTCGGCGTGTGATTGGATGATGGAGGCCATTCTAGATTGGTATCTCCCTTGTCAAAGGTAATTAAGTCTTGCATAGGATAACTTGGACTCATTTGATTTATGTACAAGGGGCCATTGGGATTTGGATATGATTCTTGTTGGAAAGGTGGATTTAGATCTATCAATGGTGCTTGGTGGTCTTGTTGAAAAGGTGTACTTGGACTTACTTGATTTATGTACAAAGAGCCATTGGGACTTGGATGTTGTTCTTGTAATATCACTTGATTGCTTTGTGGATGGGCTTGGTAGTGCATTGGAACGGTGGCATTAGGGATTGGATAAACTTGAGGTGGATGTTCATAGGTTTGAGGTGGAATTTGTTGTGGTTGGGATGGTGTTTGGGCTTCTTGTTGTGATATGATTTGTTGTTGATGTGATGATGATGGAGGGGTTACAGAGGATAATGATTGTTGTGATATGGATTGATATGGATAAGGGTTGTGATAGGTTGATAAAGGGATGATATGACATGTGGATGAATTTGGTTGAGATGAAGTGGGATAAGTTGATGCAGAATTGATTTGATGTGTGGATGGATTAGATTGGTATGAAGTGGGATAAGTTGATGTGGAATTGATTTGATGTGTGGATGGATTGGGTTTTGGACTTGTCTCATCCTCATCAATAAAGATATATCCTCCTTGAAGTATAAACTTGGTCTTAGGAGGAGAGGCTCCTTTAATTATGATCTTGGGCTTTGGTTTGCTTTCATGATTTGGATTAGGAGGATAGCCACCTTTAATTGTGATTGGTTTCTTCTCATGATTTGGGTTAGGAAGATAGCCACCTTTAATTGTGATTGGTTTCTTCTCATGATTTGGATTAGGAAGAGGGGCTCCTCTAATTGTGACCTTAGGTCTTGCATTGTCTTCATGATTTGGATTAGGAAGAGGGGCTCCTCTAATTGTGACCTTAGGTCTTGGTTTATCTTCATTATTTGAATTAGAGGGGTAGCCTCCTTGAATTGTGATTATAGGCTTAGGTGTTGTCTCATGATTATAAGGATAACCCCCTTGAATTGTCACCTTAGGCTTGGGATTTGTCTCATGACTAGAGGGATAGCCCCCTTGAATGATTATGACCATCTTGACAAGTGTTGACTAGGACTAGGTTGATGATGATGTAGAGATGATTTGGAATGAGTATGGATGTGACTAGGATATGTTCAGAATAAACTTGATTTGGGTATGATTAGGATATGATGTGGAATGACAAAATTGGGTGATGTGGATGAAATGTTGGATGAATTGTTTGTGTTTGGTGTTTAGAGCTTGATTTGACAATGTTCAAACAAATGATTATGCATATACACACATGAATCACTCACACAAGACACATATGCAATTGTTGACTTTGAAAATGAAATGTGATGATTAAGCAAGCACTTGTGGAAGACACATCAACAAGCCTAATGTCTAGTTTGAAATAGGGTATGGCCAATTAGGTTTTAGGCTATGTTTACACGAGGTTGACTAGGAATTGAAAGTGAAATCCTGCCACACAGCCAGGAGAAAGGGGTAACCCACCCTTCACCTTCACTTCCCAAAGGTATAAAGTTCTTTGGGGCTTAGCCAAGAGTGACAAGATTTACAACTCCCAATGAGGGTGTCTTTTGATTCAGCCTCGATTGAGGTCATCCCTTAGAGTGGTGTGTCTCCAAGCAGGCCTCCTAGATAGGGTTTACAAAAGCAAACCAAGTGAGCTGTCACTTGATTCACACTCGCAGTGGTTAATTCCCCTTTCAAAAATGAGATGTGTGATCAAACAGTTCAAGCACTTGTTCTTTTTAGATCCAAAGCCAACTGTGAAGGAAGATAGTGGTTTATTTTAGCCCAATTTTTTGATGATGTGATGGCAAACAAGTTGTTTAGAAAATGCAAAAGTTGTGTCGAGTGCACCTGGAAAGTTGTTGTCAAGTTTGATAATGATGCACACGCTACAAGCCACGATTAGGTTGACTAGATAAGGCAAGCGAAACGTTTCAAATGATATGTCTTTGACAAACGAATAACCTGCAACCCACTTGTGAGTAGTTTCAATGATTTTGATCTTTGGCAAGCGATATAGCTGCAAGCAAATGGTTAATGACAAGAAAAAGAAAAAGATGACTATAATGCAAAAAAATGACTATGTTAGAAAAAAAATGAACTAAGTTAAGCTGAAAATTTGACTAAAAAGTCAAAACTATATTAAAGTCTAACTATATTAAAATTAAACTAAAATGCTAATTAAAACAAATTTAATTAATTTAGAGTAAATTTTAAAGTAAAAAAAAAAAATTGAAAGCTAAATTACAATTTAATATTAAGGTAAAACCTAATACTAAATGAAAATTAAAATTAAAATCTAATTTACAATTTAAAACTAAATTAGAATTAAAATCTAAATAGTAAATTAAGTTAAAACTAAAATATAAATCTTAAAATTAATTCTAAATTAAAATTAAAATGTAAAGTTAATTAAAATTAAGATCTAAATTGAAATTAAAATGAAAATCTAAAATCCTTACGAAATTAGAGTTTAATATTCAGTAAAAGCTAAAATTAAAGCTAAAACTATATTAGAAATTAGTAAAAAAAAATACGTAAAAACTAGTTTCTAAAATTAAATTAGAGACTACCTTAAAAGTTAAAAGCTAAAGTTTAAAAAAAAACTATGTGAAACTACCGTTAGATTAAAGACTATCAACTAAAAAAAATCAATTGTGATCGGATGGGGAGGTCGACCAAGGTGGGCAGTAATGATGAAGGGTTTGTAACCTCCGCCCAAATTGCTATGACTGTTAAAACTGCCTTGTGTGAAAAATGTTGTTGCTGGAGTCCGAGGAATATGCCGATAGTCACATTTGACGATTTAGAAAATTTGCCAGCGTGAAGTTTTCAACATAGGCCGACTGCCGACTGTGATGCTTAAGTCGCCAACGGTTGCTGCTTGATTTGGCCGGATCTAATGTAAAATTGGTCGCTGTTTTACTGATATAACCGCCGGTAATAAAGATTATCTGCCAAATAAAACTTCACGGTCAAATGTATTGTAACTTCAAAGACCGTTGGAATTTTATAAGATCTGCATTGTAACTTCAAAGACCGTTGGAATTTTATAAAATGTGATAGGTGAAAGTCAGGTGTGGAAGATCAAACATAGTCATGAAACCCTAACCCTACCATCATCAAGGAATCTAACCTAGATGAAATCAAAGGATAATGCAATTCAAGCATAACATCACATAGACCGTGTGATTCTTTGTTTGAGAGAGAGATGTGGACTGCTTCTTCAACAATAAGCAATTACAAAGCTGAAAGCTGCCATGATGGATGATAAAAGCTCAGATGCTCAGATGCTCAAGATGATAATGTAGGTGCTATATGATTGCTGGATTGCTGGATTGCTGGATGTCTCATATGGAATGAGAGGGTGTTTATATAGAACTCAACCAAGATCAATCAACGGTGGAGATTCAGAGGCTATGTGAATGGCTAGGATAGGCGGGTTGGACAAACACGGGTATGCTCTCGAAAAGAAATGGTTTGGTCAAGAAAGATAAGGGAATAGATAGAAGAAATGAAGGATGTGTTATGCTGCAATGGAAGGTGAGCAACCATGATGTTTGATATAGCACTAGATGTTATGCACCAAGGTATAAGGACCAGGGTGACGATGTGTCTTGTGCCCCAGCATAATACAACCTTGTCTAACGTATGAGGAAGTAAACTTAGAGCATTAAAGTCCTAATGCACAAAAGGTATGATATGACCTTAGATGCAAAGGATAGTGCAAAAAGCTATTCCAACATACACAAGATATGAATATGAGTTGGAATGATACTGACTTGATACAAATGCAAGATAAAATGATAACACACACAAGCAAGCAAGCAAGCATGCACAAAGGATACAAAAACAAACAAGGTATTGCCCCTGTCAAGCTGTAAACCAATGATTGATTGTTTGATTGATGATGATAGTTGAGAGTGTTGTCATTGCAGGGAAAGCTATATCCCTAGATCAACACAAGGTTGTTTGCTAAGTTGGTTGGTTGGTTGGTTGATTCAGTTGGCTTACAACAAGGCTAGGATCAAGACCATTGATTGTGTTTGGATAACTTGGCTTGATTGATTAACTTGATTGGTATAGCTTAATGATGACTTGCATTTGGATCTTTGTTTGGAATGGTTGGAAGATGATGAAATGCTGAGTAGATTGATGTGATGAAGGATGGATGATTTGTGGTGGATTGAGCTGCTTTTGATTTGTTGGAGTAGTTGGATTTATTTTGATGGTTGGCTTGATGTGCTTGAGTTGATGCTGATGATTGATAGGATTTGTTTTGATAGTTGGCTTGATGTGCTTTGGTTGATGCTGATGATTGATAGGATTTGTTTTGATAGTTGGCTTGATGTGCTTTGGTTGTGATGTTTTCTATTGTTGGATTGATTGTTTTGATGATTGGATTGTTTTGAATGATGATAGTGATGGTGTGATGATTAGAGTGTCCACTCAATCTAAGCATAAGCAAGTGTTCTCAGTGTGCTCAAAGGATGTAAAACAAACAAGGTATTGCTCTTGTCAAGTCATAAACCAATGATTAATTATTTGTTTGTTTTGATAGATAGTGTTGTCATTGCGAGCAAAGCTATATCCCTAGATCAACACAAGGATGTGGGAATGCTATATCCCATTAATGATGATTGATGATGATTGATTGGGCTCATGACAAGATTAGGATCAAAACTTGTTGATTTGATTGGATAATGTTCCTTGATTGATTAGCTTGCTTGATATGGATTAATGTGACTTGGATTTAAGATCATTGCTTAGATTGATTTGATTGATATTATTGGAAGAAGTGATTGATTGAAATGGATGAATGAATGTTATTGATAGGAAGAATTGATGGTGATGAGGATTTGATTTTGATTGAATTTTGATGTGGATTGTTTTGGATGATGTGATTCGTTTTATTGCTTGGATTTTTCGTTGGATATTTGATTTTTTTGAAATTTTTGGGGAATATTTTGATTTGTTTTTAGAGTTTTTGAAATGTTTTGAATGTCGATGGATTTACAATTTGGGTAGCCTTTGTGCTAGATACCAATGACAAGGGAGAAAACCAAGTCTACGTGTAAAGATGGAGGTAGGATGGATGGATAAAAGGATGGGCTCATAGTAAATGGGATGAAAGGCTCATGATAGATGGATAGATCAGAGGATAGGCCGTATAAGGTATGTATGCATGCCTCATGAAAAATGGATAGGTAGGCTATAGTGGAAAGCTCATGATAGATGTAAAGCTCGTGATAAGGATACGCCATAGTGGATGGATCATAAGGGAGCTAGGATGTGATCTTCAAAGGCTATGTTGCATAGGAAGAACTTGCCCCATTCTAGGTGGTAATGCTTAGGATTTTTACATGACAAAGTTCATGACCAAGGGATGACATGATAGATTGGTTTGAATGGGATGGATGAATGGTCAATGGATAGGACTTGGTTTGGAAAGAAGGTATGTCAAGAAATATCCAAACATGTTTCAACATTTTTCCCCTATGTCTTCATCAAAATCAAAAGGAGGAAGGGTGGATGAATGGGTTCAATAAGATAGGTATATGGATGTAATGGCTAAGGATGGTAGGATAACAAGATAGGATAAGATAGGTTGGTATGATATAATGGGATAGATAGTTTAGAAATGGATAGGTTGGATGAGACAATGTGCCCCCAAGTGTAAGTGACATAGAAGATCAACCTACACATGACGCCTGTTTACCAGGTTTTCATCATGGTACTTATCCAAGGCGCCTGTTTACTAGGTTTTCACCGTTGGACGAAAGGATTTCTCTTTACTATTTTTATTTTTTCTTCTCTTTTTTTTTTCTTTTTTGCTTTTAGATTGGTTGACAATTACACATGGCGCCTGTTTGCCAGGTTTTCACCATAGTAATGAATAGGAGGGACTCAAGTGGCTAGTGCTATGAGAGGTGATATTGTCCCGTTAGAGATGAATGTCATCGCATAGACCATGTCATTATGCTCATAGATGTTGATAAGGGATTGTGTCGATTGGAGAGGGATTAGGTAGGATGTGGATTGTGGAAGGGTAGGCTAGTGGCTTATGATGTGGATTTATATAGGCTTATGGAATGAAGATGGATGGAAAACTTATGCAAAAGCATGGACCATAGGGTGAGCATGGGGGAGATATGTAGGATAATGGATGGAAGATGGGGAGATGTAGTTATGTGGGAATGTTTTGGAATGGAAGGGAACCATGACCAATGGTTGCACACACCGTGATAAACATTGAAGCTTTTGATTGGATGGTGGTGTAGGAAGCAATGGAGATGTTTGCTTAGGGGATGGTTGATGAAGTGATTTAGGAACCCACATAGATTTAGTATTTTTAGTACTTTTTCTTTGCTTGTGGGATTTTTGAAGGGAATGGAAGTTTTGGATGGAAGTAGGCTTTTGGATGGATATAGGTGATTGGGATTCTTGCGATGTGGATGAGGATGCCTCATTTGCTTTGCTAGCTATTTGCTTAGGAACCCAAACCATTTTGCTTTTGGGCTTTGCATTTGGAGGTAAGGGTTTGGATGGTTGCTTAGATGAACTTTGCTTTGAGTTTGATTCTTTATGTCCTAAGGTATGAAAACCTTTAGGATTTTTGGTAGGATTTTTAGCTTTATAGGTAGAGGCATCAAAATTTTTTCTTTTGAATCCCATGGGGTGGGTGGAGTGGATGGAATGATTGGAAGCTTTATGCTTAAAGGATGTGTGCTTTTGTTGCTCATGATTAGGGATGTAAGGATACTTATGAATGATATGTATGTTAGGTGTTGGAAGCAATGGTGGCAAGGTGGATGGAGGGATATTAGGAGTTGGTAAAAGTGGAGGCAAAGTGGATGGCAGAAGGTGTATGGTCACATGCTTTTGACATTTATAGGATGATGGAGTTGGAATGGCTACATATGTTTTGGGTAGATGATGTGGTTTGTGATGGAAAGTGGTAGGTTTAGGATGCATGAAGGGATTACCAACATCTTGGCCTTGTTTACCTTGGGGTGTGTATCCAAGGCCATATGAGCATGGGGGGATCTTGACATGGTTTGGCTCCAAAATACCTTGTTCATAAAGGCCTAGACCTTTGCCTTGGTAGTTCATGTTTTGGAGTATGTGATGGACAATGGGACTAGCTCTGGTTTGAACACTAGACTTGAGCTCTTTATTGGATGGAGAAGGTGAAGTGGATAGAGGTTGTTTTTGTCCTAAGGAAGAACATTCATGGACAAAGGTGGTAAGACCACTAGGACATGATAGTGGATTTGAAGTGAAATCGATGGTGGATGTGGAAGGAGGATCATTAGGATCTTGATTAGCATTGTGTTCACTAAGATCCAAGTTATTTGTTTGATCTTTTATGCTTACTTGGGGGACAAGTGTCTCATCATGACAAGTGGATGTTTTCTCATTATGGATAGGGCTAGATGGCGGATGACTAGGAGCAATTTGGATATCTTGCTCATGGATAGATATAGGATTATGGATAGGATCAAGGTGCTCATGGATAGCTTCTTCATAGGTATCATCTTGATCATAAAGAAGGTAAATGTTATGGATGGGTTGCATGAAAGTGCATTGATCTTGAGTTGGACTAGGGCTTAATGTTTCCACATGCTTAGGATTAAACCTTTGACATGCCTCTTGGGTTGCTTGAATGGAAGTGGAAGGCTCTTGGATAGGCTCTTGGTCAACAATACGAGAACATGATGACTCTTGACTTAGGCTTGTGGTTGGAGACTCTTGAATAGACCTGTTGGCTTGTAGGTCACATGATGGGCTCAAAGGGCTAGGCATGTTAATGGAAGGCTCTTGAATAGGCTCAAGGATATGCGAACCATATGATGAGATTATGACCTTTGGAAGTTCTTTGGTAGGCTCATGAATTGGTGTTTGACATGGGGGTAGTTTATTCCTAGCTAGTAGCCAATGAATCACATCCTTCACAAGTTTATGAGTGGATGGGCAATATAATGGATGAACAATAATAGCGGATGATGTTGCAGGCTTAGGACTAGGATTAGGTTGGGGCTAATTGGATTGGGTGGATTAGGATTTGAACTAGATGGGGATGATGTGGCACGATTTCCCATTATAGGTGGGTACACCTTGTAAACAATTGAGAGAAATATTGGGCATTGATTTGTATTATGGCCTTTGGTCCTATGGTATGCACAATAATCATGTTCATCATATGGACTTTCTTCACATGGTTTGACTTCAGGAAGTTCAATGAGTTTTGCTTCAAGCATCCTTTGTAAAACTCTCTCAGCCGCATCCTTTGGTGAACAATTAGAATGACATGGTGATGAAGGTAATGAAGGGCTTGGTGGTTTGGAAGGTAAAGGGATCAATGGACTATGATTGGGATCACATGGTGGTGTTGGGATAGGACTTGTTGGTTCATGTGATGGCATGTGATTGGATGGTGGTGGCCACTCTAGATTGGTATCTCCCTTGTCAAAGGTTATTAGATCTTGCATAGGATAACTTGGGCTTGTTTGATTTATGTACAAGGGGCCATTGGGATTTGGATATGATTCTTGTTGGGAAGGTGGATTTAGATCTATCAATGGTGCTTGGTGGTCTTGTTGAAAAGGTGTACTTGGACTTACTTGATTTATGTACAAAGAGCCATTGGGACTTGGATGTTGTTCTTGTAATATCACTTGATTGCTTTGTGGATGGGCTTGGTAGTGCATTGGAATGGTGGCATGAGGGATTGTATAAACTTGAGGTGGATGTTCATAGGTTTGAGGTGGAATTTGTTGAGGTTGGGATGGCATTTGGACTTCTTCTTGTGATATGATTTGTTGTTGATGTTGGTAAATGTGTTGATGTGATGATGATGGAGGGGTTGCATAGGATAATGATTGTTGTGATATGGATTGATATGGATAAGGGTTGTGATAGGTTGATAAAGGGCTGATATGACATGTGGATGAATTAGGTTGAGATGAAGTAGGATAAGTTGATGCAGAATTGATTTAATTTGTGGATGGATTAGATTGGTATGAAGTGGGATAAGTTGATGTGGAATTGATTTGATGTGTGGATGGATTGGGTTTTGGCCTTGTCTCATCCTCATCAATAAAGATATATCCTCCTCGAAGTATAAACTTGGTCTTAGGAGGAGAGGCTCCTTTAATTGTGATCTTGGGCTTTGGTTCACTCTCATGATTTGAATTAGGAAGATAGCCACCTTTAATTGTGACTGGTTTCTTCTCATGATTTGGATTAGGAAGATAACCACCTTTAATTGTGATTGGTTTCTTCTCATGATTTGGATTAGGAAGAGGGGCTGCTCTAATTGTGACCTTAGGCTTGGGATTTGTCTCATGATTAGAGGGATAGCCCCCTTGAATTGTCACCTTAGGCTTGGGATTAATCTCATTATTAGAGGGATAGCCACCTTGAATTGTCACCTTAGGCTTGGGATTGATCTCATGATTAGAGGGATAGCCCCCTTGAATTGTCACCTTAGGCTTGGAATTTGTCTCATGATTAGAGAGATAGCCCCCTTGAATGATTACGACCATCTTGACAAGTGTTGACTAGGACTAGGTTGATGATGATGTGGAGATGATTTGGAATGAGTATGGATGTGACTAGGATATGTTTAGAATGAAATTGATTTGGGTATGATTAGGATATGATGTGGAATGACAAAATTGAGTGATGTGGATCAAATGTAGGATGAATTGTTTATGTGTTTGGTGTTTATAGCTTGATTTGACAATGTTCAAACAAATGATTATGCATATACACACATGAATCACTAATGCAAGACACATAAGCAATTGTTGACTTTGAAAATAAAATGTGATGATCAAGCAAGCACACATGGAAGACACATCAACAAGTCTAATGTCTAGTCAAGTGGGATATGGCCAATTAAGTCTTAGGCTATCTATTGCACAAGGTTGACTATGGAATTGAAAGTGAAATCCTGCCACACAGCCGGGAGAAAGGGGTAACCCACCCTTCACCTTCACTTCCCAAAGGTATAAAGTTCTTTGGGGCTTAGCCAAGAGTGACAAGATTTACAACTCCCAATGAGGGTGTCTTTCGATTCAGCCTTGATTGAGGTCGTCCCTTGGAGTGGTGTGTCTCCAAGCAGGCCTCCTAGATAGGGTTTACAAAAGCAAACCAAGTGAGATATAACTTGATTCACACTCACAGTGGTTAATTCCCCTTAGAAAATTGAAATGTGAGGAAAACAGTTCAAGTACTTGTTCGTTTTAGATCCAAATCCAAATATGATGAAAAACACTTGTTCATTTTATGCCCACTTTCGATATGTGATAGAAAACAATGTTCGTTTTAGGAGCTCAAAAATCAAATGTGTTCGCAAACAAGTTGTTCAGAAAAGAAAAAGTTGTGTCGAGTGCACCTGGAAAGTTGTTGTCAAGTTTGTTGATGAGGTACACACCGCAAGCCACAATTTGGTCCACTAGATAAAGCAAGCAAAAGGTTTCAAACGATATGTCTTTGACAAGCAAAAACCTGCAACCCACTTGTGAGTAGTTTGATGAAAAGCGTCTTTGACAAACGATATAGCTGCGAGAAAATGGTTAGTGACATGCAAAATGACTATAATGCAAAAAAATGACTATATTAGGAAAAAAAAATGAACTAAGTTAAGCTAAAAATTTAACTATGTTAAAGTGGAACTATATTAGGATTATAAAATTAAACTAAAACAATATATTACAATTAAAATGAAACTAATAAATCTAGATTAAAAATTAAATTAATATTAAAACTAAATTAATATCTAAGTCTAAATTAAACTTTAGTCTAAATGAATATTTAAATCTAAATTAAAATGTGAAAATAATACTAAGTTAAAGTTATTCTAAATTCAAATTAAATATTAAGTTAAAATCAAAAATTAAAACCTAAATTAATTCTAAATTAAAATTAAATACTAAGTGAAAATCTAAAATTAAAACTTAAATTAATTCTAAATTAAAATGAAATACTAAATTAAAATCTAAAATGAAAACCTAAATTAATATTTAAAAAGTATATTAAAAACTAAACTAAAGTTAAAAAGTGAAAACTAACTTTAAATTATATAAAAGTCTAAATTGAAAACTATATTAGGATTAAAAAGACTATCGTAAGATTCAAGACTATCATAAAATTAAAGTCTATCGAAACTACAAGAGCGACCGTATCAAAAACAAAATAGAGGATGAAAGCGGTTGTGCTAATGTCGAACGGGGAGATAAAAATTTGGAATACAGGTGGCTACGATGTTGGCAAGGTTGGAAGTCGATGACAGTGGCGGGAGAGAGATGTCGGGAGGATGGCGATAGATAGAGAATTAAGGCAATGGCGACTACAACTGGATGTATTTCATGGTGGCGACGGTGCGACAGTAGTTTGAGCTAGTGTAAATTGATGGTATAACGGAGGCAAAGGATATTGCAATAAAGACAATCGACAATGACTGAGAAATTGGTGATGGAATCTGTATTACGAGTGGCAACCAAGACACATGCAGATGACTTGACGGTATATTTGATGCAGAGGTCGAACAATGGAGACTGTGGATTTGACGCCGGAATCAACCGACGAGCTTAGAATGGAAACCCCGTGATAAGACTGCCTATGACTAAAGGTGGATGACAAGGCAGTGGAAATCAATAAACAGTGATAGGATTTAAATGATGGTCGACAAGAACAATAATGTCAATGACAAGATTACATAGAAAGCTAGGGTTTTAATAGACCAGTGGTGACGATATGGTGGCAAAACAATCAGTCACAGAGGGTGGCAGATCAGATGGATTGGGGGTTTCAAGTATGACGACCACTTACAGACCGATGGCGATGAGTGTTAAATGTGGACGGAGGTTGGATGATCCCCAGATAGTGGATATTTGATAGTGGATGTGGGGATCTCGCTGCTAGGATTTGTTGCCAAATGTGATTTGAAGGTGCCAAGATCTGTCGGTGATTTGTGACCACTGCAATTGATGTGTGTCTGCCGGTGTTGAATTATTACCCGTTGCTATCGAAACTTGCCGGACTGTGAATGGTTTGATTTGCTTTATGATTCACTAAAGATTGCTGAAGGAAATAAAATGGATGCCGCCGATGTGTTTTATCTGTCAGAGATCTTGATTGTCACTAAGAATAGAAATATAATCGTATGATGTCTGAAAGATCTCTGCTACTGTTATAATGACTGCTAATGTTTGGCTGTTGCCGGCATTGAATTTTGCCGATCGCAGATCTGGGTTATCTAATTGAAATGCCAAAATTTAGCAGAGACTGTCGAGTTTGGTGAAGATCGGCCGAGATCTTGAAGCTATGGGATGCAAAGGCAATGCATGGGTGGCGATTTGGAATATGGAGGCAACCACAGGAGATATGACCGGGTCTGCAATTTTAATGGCAAAGATATGAAAAGGTAGCATGAATTAGGTTTTCAGCATTGACAGTGGGAACATTTAAATGAGACTGCAGGCCAAACAAGGCTTAGATTGTGACAGATTTAGATTGCAACTAAGATCTGCAAGAGCGCGGCGATAAATTAAGATTCGATAGCAATTCGCAGGCCAGGGATTCCAACAGATATAAAAACCTCAATGATGTCAAATCCAAGCATGAAACCAGAGATACAAAATATTAAGCCTGCAAATTCAGATATTAAGCCTACATACATAATATTAGCTTGCCAACATCAAAATCAAACCTGTACCATACAAACAAAGATAAAGAATCAATTTGCACAGAGAGATATTCATGCAGACTGTATAGATCATATATTAAAGCTTGCAAAACTAAAAAAAAATTCAAATTTTTACCAAAATTTCAGTCACGAAAGATAGGCAAATTTATAGTCAAAATTCATAGAAATGACCTTCTGATCGCAATGGTGTGGTCTATTTTCGCCCAGGATTGGCTTGGTTCAAATGGATGGCTAGGATCAATTAGGGATTTAGATGAAATGATCCTAATCTTGTCATAAACTGAATCAATCATCATCAATGGGATATAGCGTTCCCACATCCTTGTGTTGATCTAGGGATATAGCTTTCCCTGCAATGACAACACTATCATCATCAATCAAACTATCTATCATTGGTTTATGACTTGACAAGGACAATACCTTGTTTATTTTACATCCTTTGAGCACACTGAGAACACTTGCTTAAGCTTAGATTGAATCGCCACTCTAATCATCACACCATCACTATCATCATTCAAAACAATCAACCCAGCAACAACAAACATCACAACCAAAGCACATCAAGCCAACTATCAAAACAAATCCTATAATCATCAGCATCAACATCAAAGCACATCAAGCTAGCCATCAAAACAAATCCAATCACTTCAGCAAATCAAAAGTAGCTCAATCCACAACATATCATCACATCATTAACATTTCATCAAATCAATCTAAAAATTTAGATTTATAAATGGAAATGATCAAACAATTAAAATGCATAACCTAAACCCAAATAATTCAATACCTCGAAAATGCAAGATGAGCTTGATTGATTGATCACTTTGTTGTGTTGGTTGTTTGATTCCGCAGTATAACATTGATAAGGATGCAAGCTAGATGGATTGAAGATGATGGATAATGGCTTGAGATGAAAATTTAGTAGAGTGAGGTTGCATGAAGAAGAATCCTCAAATCTCTTCTCTAATGTCTTCTCTAATCTCCTCTCTAATGTCTTCTCTAATGTTCTTTCTAATGTCCCAAATGGCTCAAAAGAGGCTTGCTTTATAGGATTGGCTTGGTTCAAATGGATGGCTAGGATCAATTAGGGCTTTAGATGAAATCAAATGTAGTTAGGTGAAAGTCAGGTTTAGCAGATCAGACATAGTCATGAAACTCTAACCCTACCATCATCAAGGAATCAAATCTAAATAAAATCAAAGAACAATGCAATTCAAGCATAACATCACCTAGACCGTGCGATTCCTTGTTTGAGAGATGTGGACTGCTTCTTCAACAATGAACAATTGCAAAGCTGAAAGCTGCCATGATGGATGATGAAAACTCGATTGGATGATCAAATGCTCAGGATGCTAATGTAGGTGCTATCTGATTGCTAGATCCCCCCCTCTCATATGGAATGAGAGGGTGTTTATATAGGACTCAACCAAGATCAATCAACGGTGGAGATTCAGAGGCTATGTAAATGGCTAGGATTGAAAGATACTAAATTTAGGTTCCATTAGTTGTGCATGTGAAGGATATGAGTGAAAGTTGTCTTACAACACATGATTGACTGGACAAGTGTTGGAATGTGATAAAAGATGAGTGTTTAATTCAAATAAAATATTTGAATTAGTTGTGATATGAGTTGGATATTAATTAAATAAATTAGATTTATTTAATTAATAGGATAAATGAATAAAATGGGATAAGATATGATGTGGAAATTAATTAAATAAATAAAATTTATTTAATTAATTGGGATGAGGATAGGATATGATTGGGATATGATGTGGAATTAATTAAATAAATAAAATTTATTTAATTAATTGGCTAAGTAGGATGAGGATGGGATTAAATGGGATTTAATTAAATAAATAAAATTTATTTAATTAATTGGCTTAATGGATTAGGGAAATTAGGACAAAATGCTACAAGATGTCTAGGATAATATTTTAAGAAGGTGTTGCTAGTTATGGACAAATTTGGGTGTCTACATTTTGCCCCTCTTTGATACAATGTTCAATAGAGCATTGTGTCAAAGAAGATACGATATGCGTTCGATAAACAAGTTATGCCCCAGTGTAACTGGTAGGTGATGCCCCCTCAAGAGGTAAGCCAGGCTAACCAGGAAGGGCTGGGTTGGCTCTCGATAGAAGAAAAGGCTAAAAAGAAGGCAGACACGAAGAAAATGGAAATGAGTGATCTTGGCTGAGTATGATGGAATGAATAGATAAAATGAATAGATAGGATGATGATGGGCAGCTTTCAAATAATTGCTCAGAATGAAAAGAAATGCAGTCCTTATGTTTGATATAGCATATGGATGTTATGCACCAGGGTATAAGAGACCAAGGTGTCGAGGTATCCAATGCACAACTAGCGTGTTACAATCATGTCTGAAAGCATGAGGTCAAGATGTTGAGCCAACATGCACAAGATATGAATAACAGCTAGCGTTGGACTTTGACGCTACAAACAATGGTTTGAGCTTACCTCCACTACACATAATGATAGCTTGTTGGTTGTATGTATGGAGTTAGTCTTAACATAGAATAGTCTCAAATGCATAAGAGACTGTTTAGCTTCTCAGATGCTAGAGATATTGATATGTAAGATGCTAATCCCAACACGTACAAGATACCAATATGCATAGGAAGAGAATAAGATCATCCCACAAATGTAAAATAAAATGATAACACACACAAGCAAGCAAGCAAGCATGCACAAATGATTCAAAAACAAACAAGGTATTGCCCCCGTCAAGCTGTAAACCAATGATTAATTGTTGATTGTTTTGTTGATGATAGTTGAGAGTGTTGTCATTGTGGGGAAAGCTATATCCCTAGATCAACACAAGGTTGTTTGCTGAGTTGGTTCACTGATTGGCTGATTGATTTGGCTTACAACAAGGCTAGGATCAAGACCATGGATTGCGTTTGGATAACTTGGCTTGATTGATTAACTTGATTGGTATGACTTTAAGGATTAACTTTTATTTGGATCATTGCTTGGAATGGTTGGAAGATGATGAAATGCTGATTAGATTGATTTGATGAAGGATGGATGATTTGTGGTGGATGTAGCTGAAGTGATTGGATTTGTTTTGATGGTTGGCTTGATGTGCTTTGGTTTTGATGTTTTCTATTGCTGGGTTGATTGTTTTGATGATTGGATTGTTTTGAATGATGATAGTGATGCTGTGATGATTAGAGTGTCCACTCAATCTAAGCATAAGCAAGTGTTCTTAATGTGCTCAAAGGATGTAAAACAAACAAGGTATTGCCCTTGTCAAGTCATAAACCAATAATTGATTGTTTGTTTGATGATGATAAATAGTGTTGTCATTGCAGGGAAAGCTATATCCCTAGATCAACACAAGGATGTGGGAACGCTATATCCCATTGATGATGATTGATTGGGCTCATGACAAGATTAGGATCAAAAACTTGTTGATTTGATTGGATAATGTTCCTTGAATTAGCTTGCTTGATTGATTGACTTGATTGATTTTTTGTTGGATATTTAATTTTTTTTTTTTGAATGTCAATGGATTTACAATTTGGGTAGACTTTGTGCTAGATACCAATAACGGGTAAGTGCAAAAAGATGGGGGGCCAAAAAGTGGCCAAAAAATTTTTAAAAAAATGTAAGGCAAAATGCGAGCGTGTTATAACGCGCTCGCGTTTTAAACTGTTTCTTATAAAAAAAAACCCCCGCTGCCATTTCATTTCATTTCATTTCTATGAGCTTTTCCTCTGCCCGCAGCATAAAACCCTTGCAAAAACGCACTCGCGTTCTACAAAACACCATTCAACACAAAAGATTTGTCGATTCATCGCCGAAATACCGCCGCGACGTCGAGCACGCCAAAGGGGTGAGTTATCTTTATTTTTTTGTTTGAATTTCTTCCTAAATAGGTAGGTTTTTGTTGATTTTTGATGTATATTTTATTAATTGTAGGAAATGTTAATGCACCTCCTCCTCCTCCTCAAAATCCACAAAATTTTGAGGAAGAAATACATGTAGAACAATAATCTCCTCCATTCATTCCTCGACATGCCCCTGGAACACAAGATAATATAATGGGGGAAATTGAAAACAACAAAAAACAAATTGAAGATATAATTGCAAGGTTGAAAGATCCTTCCACTTCAACCTTGCATAGGTCCACGCTTGCCGAATCTCTTGAGTCTATGTTATCAAATGTAAATTCAATTAGCAAGCAAATAACTAGTTGGACCGATAAAAAGAGAGAGTTTAGAGATTACTATGCAGATAAATTATCATACCAAGATGTCAAAAAATTACAAATTACAAAAGTAGACTTGTGTTCAATTTTCACAAACCCACAAACAAATCAACCTCCACCCATTACATGCAAGAGGTTCCCTATCCATTGGTGCAACAACCAAGCGATAAGGGACAATTTCGGGCAGAGGTGGTGGATGGTTTTTGACCATCCTCCATGCAATAACAATGAGGTCCTGCAATACTTTTTGAGGAAACTCTACTCCGAGTTTGTTCTCAATAAAGTGCCAAACTATTTTGATATGCGGGACTTCCAAGGTAGAGGTGGGGGCTCAGCACAAGATAGACCAGGGGCACGTCTTGACCCACAGCGGGTAGTGAGACAAGTAATCAGCAGACCAGCCCATGAGCATGTTTCTATCCCTTCCATTGTGAAGGAGAGTGTTGAGGTCGATACACTGAGGTCGATTAGTGCCTTGACCCAGAGCATCATAGAGCATGCCGATCCTACAACACAGAGTGGGTTGGGAGATAGTGCGAGGAGTAGGGTCCCACTGCATACTTGCCAGGCTTGCGGGTCAGCCTGTGGTTATGACCCCATGGACAGTCAGGACGCAGGTGCACAGGCTACATCTACAGCTGAGCAGATGGTGATGACAAATACCCTCCTGAGTGAGACTTTCGGCCTTGATACTCAGGTAAATATTAGCAAGTTTATTGAATTTAATTTATTAAATTTTATTTTTGAAATACAAGATTAACTAATTTAAATTGATGATTTTAATGAAATTTCAGGGTCATAGCATCGATGCAGTTTTCAGTGGTTCTCCACCTACATTTTTCACTAGATCATCTACTGTCGAGGTATGTAACTAGTAAACAATTATAAATATTACATGTGAATAGCATCGTTATATGAATGGTATTCTAATTTCTGATTTTGGATGTTTAATAGGTTAACACTGTAGATTTCATGGCAACACCTGCCAGCTGTGGTGGACTTCAAAGCTTTACGGAGGTAATAAAATAAATAGTTTAATGAATGAATTGTACTTACTAAATTTTTGTATGTGATTTGTGTGTTTTAATGTGTGTACTTCCATGTTTAGATGAGCGTGTGTGTATGTTAGGAGCCATGATTTGCATCACTATTATAGTTTTCGTAATTGAATAATGTTGTTTTATTTCCAGATGATGCAGGCTGCGGATACACCTCCCCATGTTCATAGGGCAATGGAGCAGGGTGTGGCCTCTGCGATTCATAGCTCTATGGCATTGACAGGGGTATGAGGCAGATTAGTAAATTTCAATTTACATTCATTGTTATAGTTGTCTATTTTTGAAAAATCAAAAGATTATTGATTTGAAGTTTAATTTCTATCTGGATGGTTTCTATAGGACATGACATCACCAGGGCCTTTTCCTGCTACTGAGGCAAGCCAGCAGACAGATTATATGTTAGCGGTAAGTGATTATTTTGTTAAATGTTTCATTTTTTTATAACATGTAATTTCTATATATTAATATCTATACTTTTTTTTGTAACAGGTAAAGGTGCAGGAAGAACTAAATAGGAGGAGTAGCCCTCGGGTTCGTAGTAGACCACCCACATGCATGTCTCCATCCCCTAGAAGATCAAAGGCTGCTTGTGATTTATTCTCTTCACCAGCTAGAGGGGAATGACTTTTTATTGTGTTCCTCTGTTGTATACCTATATGGCATTTGTGGACATATATTTTGTATTGTACATAGTTGACATTGTATGCCTATATGCCATTCTTGTAAGCCTATATGGCTATTTTGTATATATGTTATACTTATATCGACAGATATTGATGTATGAGTATATGGATATTTGGTTAATACAAATCTTTTTTATTGATGGCATCCATACTTGCATTATAAATCCACTTTTGAATGGATATTTGTAGATGGCTACTTCAAATATTTAAAGTCTGATTGTATTACATAGGATGTTTGCATTTTCTTTGATAGGCTTGATAGGCCATGGATTACATGATGGTGTTTGATGGAAAAGTATGGTACTAGAAGACTCTAGTTCATTCTTAATAGGCTTGTGATTGATAATATCTTTGCATGATTACACTTGATCTTGGATCATGGGCATGTTGTTAGGATTTTGATTGCATTGTGATGTTTGATGGATAGGCATGGTGTAAGTGTAAGATACCCAACTAGTTCTATGAAAAATTTTCCTTACTTAAACACTTTTACTTGCTAACAATTCATCAACTACTTCAATAACATAAAGATATACATCAAGATAACTATTTGAATGAAACAACATTAGAGTTGGGTACTTGTCTTGTTACTTGATTCAATCAACTTGCAATGTCTTATTACATGGAAAATGCTTTCAATAGCATGAAGTACAACTCATTCAATGGAAATACAAGGACAGGCCTTAAAGCCTTGATGTTACAATGTCTTCCTTACTTGAGCAACATTTGAAGATTTGGAATGTTCAACTCATCACCTCACAAGGTAGGCGCATATTTGAAGGATTTACAGGTTTTTCTGACTTGGGCGCCAAGTTGAGGTGACCTCCTCCTGAAGTTGCGCCTTGTCAACATTAGGCGCCAATTAGAGTTATGGATGCTCTGGATTGTTTCCAAGAGTAGGCACCAAAACATCATCATTATGAAAGTGTTTTAAATGCTAGGTGCCCAAATGAGCCCTCTAGAGTCTAGGCGCTCCTTTCATGCATTCTGTGTTCTAGGCGCCAATTGAAAGGAGTGGAGAATAGGGCAAGCACCTTCCAAACTAGGTGTTTCCTTGAGGTGACAAGGACTTAGAAAGTGCGCCTAAGGTGAGTGCCTTGAGTGAAAAGGTCTAACAAACATCTTTGAACCCCCTTTCAAGGTTAGGCGCATTCTGGAGGTGGAAACAAGTAGAAGGTGCGCCTTAGCTTCCTTTGTCAATTCTTGCAAGTCTTTGTTGATTAGGAAGGTGGAATGCTTCATTGTAGAATGAGCGCCTATCTTCTAATGTCCAAACTACTTCTTCTGGCTCACTCTGTGGCTAGGCGCCAGAGCTAAATTGTTCACACAAGGGAGTGCGCCTACACTCACTTGATGTTTTCTTACTACTTCAACCCCTAGAAGATGTTCCAAGGTGTTCCCTTTTACAAGCACCTGACCTCCCAAGTTTCTTCATGTGCTATTCCTTGAAGGTGCCAAAACTGAGCTCTAGTGCCATGGGATTGTGCCTAACATCTTTGAAGAGTTTCTAAGCCTTTTGCAAGTTGATATCCCAAACTCATCTTCTAGGCGCAACAGGAGCTTTCCAAAGGAGTTTCCAAGTTTTAGACGCCAAGTGAGGTCATGGGTGAATGGAACTGCGCCTTAGGAGATGACTGGATCCTAAGCGTCAGTCTAGAGTTACAGTGGAATTGATATGCGCCTCAACTAGCTTAGGCGCCCATTTGAAGTGATTCCTTTAACACTTCTCTGTCAATCTCAACTGCAAGGATGATCTCCTAATCCAATTTTGATCCTCTGGAGATGCAAATAGCTTTACATTTCACTAGGCACCATCAATGATGATCATCAACCAAAGCGCATTTCAAAGGTGAGATAGGCAAGTGAGGCGCCAAACTAGTCCTTAAGACTTATCTCCTTCTATCAAGTCAATTTCAACTATGTGAGAGAGTTCTATTCTATTTGCACCTGGGCTAGGAATTCACCTAAGAGACATCACTTAGCTTTAAAACTTTCAATCTATAGCCATCTGGACTAGGCGCTCCAATGGAGGATCCTTGAACTCATGCATTGGCGCCTTCTAGTTCTAGGCACCCATTTTGGATGATTCATCCTGATACTAGCGCCTAAAATGACTAGACTCTCTTCATCATCCAATTCACTTAGAAGACTCAAGTTGGAGACTTAGTTGTCTATCCATGTTCTCCGGAAGATTCATTGTACCTCTATGCACTATCTCCTTCAAGGCGCTCCTTAAAAACTTTGGAAGTGCTCAGGACTTACCTTAGTCCAAAGCGCCACAATCCATTCCTTAAAGCACAAAGAATTCTCAAAGGCGCCCCTATTTACCTCTAAGCACTCAAATATCATTTAGATTCAAGGCGCACATTTAGCTCCAAAACACAAATTTCCATCATCAACCCATCAAGGTGCATCATCTTCCCTTTATATCCCCTTCAAGGCGCAGACATTCACTTCTTCACACTCAAACTCATTCTCTGGCACCAGAATAGGTGTATAACTTCAAATAAGGTACTAATCTTAGGTTTCTAAGTACTTAGTTTGATCTTAAGGCTATCCTTCCTCTAATCACTCTCTTCAACTCCCTCACTGAAGGCCCTCTGTAAGTTTGGGTGCATTTCATCCCAAGGCGCTTCAACATCATCCAAGGCGCAAATTCACTCTCCAAGACAAGGTGCAAAAAACCCTATCCTAAGGCGCTCAAATCTTGCTTCTAGACCTAGGCGCACAAACATGAGATTAAGGATCATTCTGGCCACCATCACTTCCCTAAAGGCACAAAATTGGTGTAGATACATTCCATTTATTAAGGATCATTCTGGCTCCCAAATCTTGTCAAAGCAAAGGATCAATAGGTTCTCTCTAAGGCGCACTCCAGGGTTTGATCTTGCAAGACTTCTCATGTCAAAATTTTGACCAAGACACTCAAGGCACTAGTCTTTATCATCTAACCCTACAGTGCACTTACTCATTATGATATACTCCTCAACTTTGTATTCAACCTTGCCCAAGGCGCATATTCACTATAAGGCATTCTCACTTTGTCAAGGCTCAGAGGGCTTCAACTTGCTAAAGGGTAGAGGTCTAGGCGCATATCTGACTTGAAGCTCAAGGCGCTCCAACCCTCTTGCTCTGGAATTCCTTCTAGGCACTAAGTGACTTCTCCAATTCCTTGAAAACATTTGAAGTGTTTTACCTTCTCAAGGTGCTCCTTCGAACTTGACTCCAAGGTGTTATAATCTCAAAGGTGCTGACATCATCTCAACCAAAGGCGCTCAATGATTCATCCCATCTCTAGGTGCTAAAACACTTAATCAACCAAGTCATTCAAGGCGCCATTCAGTAAACTCATCTTCCATGATATTCCTATCAAGGCGCATATCACTTCTCTCATGGGCTTTAGGCGCTCAGTTGAGTGTTTCAATACTACTTAGGTGCCAAATTCATTTTAATGCACCAAACACAAAGAGCTTTCAAACACTGGGTGCTCACAAAGAGTCTTCCAACCTTGGGCGCTAAATTAGGTCTTTGCAACTATCCAAGGCGCATATCTTCGTTTGAACAACTTATGGTGCCAAGACAACTTCTCATTAGGGTGCTCAAAACACTTGTGTTTACATTTGAAGTGCTTTACCTTCTTAAGGTGCTCCAGACTAACCTGACTCCAAGGCGCTCCATCATCATCCTTAAGGCGCTAAAAACATCATCTCCACTCTAGGCAAAAACATCATCCAACTCCTTAAGGCACTTCACTGTCAAAGTCTGAAGGTGCTCTACCTAGACCTTTCCCCTAGGCGCCAGAACTCCTAAGCGCTCACCAGATAACTCTCTTCTTCAAGGTGCAAATCTTCCTATACTATGATTGCCTCTGAAATGCCAATTAACGTGATGTGAGGGTGCAAAGGCTACTCCAATCCTCAGTGAGCGCCTAGTTTAAACAAGGAGAAATAAAGCATTCAAAACTATCCAAACGATCATCCCCTTCCTAATGTCTTCACTGCTCTGAAAAACCTTGGCCAAAATGACACATAACAACTCCTATAAGCGCCCTTATGCCCTAGGATCATCTAGTTTGTGCGTCTTGTAATGAGGAGTTCATGTAAGTTTGGAATGAACGCCTTGAATAAGTGTAAACTAGCCTAGAGAAGGGTATGTGCGCCTTGAGCGCCTTGAGCATTCCAGAGATAACTGTGCGCCTAGAACAATATGAGCGCTCATGATGATGATTAATGCCCTGATGAGACTATGAGCGCCTTGTTCAGGAGATACCTTGTTTGATCATAAAATGCGCCTTGAGTCTTGAAGGTTTTGAGTGCCTAGGTGATTTGGATGTTGGGATGTTGGTATGCGCCCAAGATTGAGGTAAGTGAGCGCTTGTAATGGAGGAGAGCAATGAGATGGAATGTCTTGTAGAGATTGGCGCCCAGAGACCCATTTTTGCACCTTTAATGATGACCATTTTTGCATAAGAGTTTAGCGCCTTAGAGTTGTAAACTTTCTCTTTGGGCGCCCCTGAGTGAATGTTGGCGACTTGGACAACTAAATACGCCTTTGATGGAGTGGAGCCCAGAAGGGGAGTAGGAGGAAACCCAATCTTCAAGATTCATCAAGCTTCAAAGTTTAGGTCAGAGGTTATCCACTTTATCCAAGGAAGGTGTTATCATCTACACTCCGAGAAGGTAATGTCAAAGGCCATCATGAAGAATCACTTCATCAACTTCAAGTCCTTCAAGTTCAAGTCCTTTCACCTAGCAAGTCCAAGAGAGATTTCTACTCCGATTCATGAAGTAAGCTTATATCATCCTTATCTACTTTCCAAGAAGAAGAAACATTACAAAGTCAATCAAATGAGTTACAAGTACCATACATCCAATTGCAAGGAGTGAACCACCTTAAGGAAAAATAGTTCTCTTGAAGTTACTTGAAATGTCAAAAGGTTTAGCGCCTCCAAGTAAGGTCAGAGGTGAGGTTAGAGGTGAAATGCGCCTTTGGACCATTCTGGCGCCTTGGATGAAGAACCTATATCTTGAGCCCAAGAGGTAAAATTTGCGCCTTAGTGGATTTAGAGAGTTACAGAGATTAGAGAAAAGTGCCTTGAAGACAGAGTTGTTCAAGGCGCATGTGTGATTTGGTCAAAAATAGGCGCCTAGAGTGAATAGGCTTTCATTCTAACTTAATACACTGCCTCCTTATGATGATTTTTGGGGCAGTAGAAAACCTTTCACCACGGGCAAATGCCTCAGAGCTATAAAAAATCGAGAGAGGTTATTGTAGAGGCACTCTACGTGATCCCGTTGCCTCAGACGGAATGTTTTTAAGTGACACAGTTTTCGAGTAACATCTCGTCAAAGATTGCTACCTTTTTGCACTTTAGACTCTTCAGGGATATCGTCGGTACAATGTAGCTCCGACTGTTTCGACATGTTTGGGTGAAAAATAGGACCATACCTAGCATAAATGTACCCATTCAGACGCGTTGGAACAGTCAATTTGGTCGCATCAGGAGCAGGACGAAAGTTACACCCCTTTGCAACTTTACACTGCCTCCTTTTAACGATTTTTGGGGCAACAGAAAACCTTTCACCACAGGCAAATGCCTCAGAGCTATAAAAAATCGAGAGAGGTTATTGTAGAGGCACTCTACGTGATCCCGTTGCCTTAGACGGAATGTTTCTAAGTGACACGATTTTTGAGTAACATCTCGTCAAAGATTGCTGCCTTTTTGCACTTTGGACTCTTCAGGAATATCGTCGGTACAATGTAGCTCCGACTGTTTCGACATGTTTGGGTGAGAAATAGGACCATGCCTAGCATAAATGTACCCATTCGGATGCATTGGAACAGTCAGTTTGGTCGCATCAGGAGCAGGACGAAAGTTACACCCCTTTGCAACTTTACACTGCCTCCTTCTAATGATTTTTGGGGCAACAGAAAACCTTTCACCACGGGCAAATGCCTAAGAGCTATAAAAAACTGAGAGAGGTTATTGTAGAGGCACTCTACGTGATCCCGTTGTCTCAGACGAAATGTTTCTAAGTGACACAGTTTTCGAGTAACATCTCGTCAAAGATTGCTGCCTTTTTGCACTTTGGACTCTTCAGGGATATCGTCGGTACAATGTAGCTCCGACTGTTTCGACATGTTTGGGTGAGAAATAGGACCATGCCTAGCATAAATGTACCCATTTGGACGCGTTGGAACAGTCAGTTTGGTCGCATCAGGAGCAGGATGAAAGTTACACCCCTTTGCAACTTTACACTGCCTCCTTCTGACGATTTTTGGGGCAACAGAAAACCTTTCACCACGGGCAAATGCCTCAGAGCTATAAAAAACTGAGAGAGGTTATTGTAGAAGCACTCTACGTGATCCCGTTGCCTTAGACGGAATGTTTCTAAGTGACACTATTTTTGAGTAACATCTCGTCAAAGATTGCTACCTTTTTGCACTTTGGACTCTTCAGGGATATCGTCGGTACAATGTAGCTCCGACTGTTTTGACATGTTTGGGTGAGAAATAGGACCATGCCTAGCATAAATGTACCCATTCGGATGCGTTGGAACAGTCAGTTTGGTCGCATCAGGAGCAGGACGAAAGTTACACCCCTTTGCAATTTTACACTGCCTCCTTTTGATGATTTTTGGGGCAACAGAAAACCTTTCACCATGGGCAAATGCCTAAGAGCTATAAAAAACTGAGAGAGGTTATTGTAGAGGCACTCTACGTGATCCCGTTGTCTCAGACGGAATGTTTCTAAGTGACACGGTTTTCGAGTAACATCTCATCAAAGATTGCTGCCTTTTTGCACTTTGGACTCTTCAGGGATATCGTCGGTACAATGTAGCTCCGACTATTTCGACATGTTTGGGTGAGAAATAGGACCATGCCTAGCATAAATGTACCCATTCAGACGCGTTGGAGCAGTCAGTTTGGTCGCATCAGGAGCAGGACGAAAGTTACACCCCTTTGTAACTTTACACTGCCTCCTTCTGACGATTTTTGGGGCAACAGAAAACCTTTCACCACGGGCAAATGCCTAAGAGCTATAAAAAATCGAGAGAGGTTATTGTAGAGGCACTCTACGTGATCTCGTTGTCTTAGACGGAATGTTTCTAAGTGACACGGTTTTCAAGTAACATCTCGTCAAAGATTGCTGCCTTTTTGCACTTTGGACTCTTCAGGGATATCGTCGGTACAATGTAGCTCTGACTGTTTCGACATGTTTGGGTGAGAAATAGGACCATGCCTAGCATAAATGTACCCATTTGGACGCGTTGGAACAGTCAGTTTGGTCGCATCAGGAGCAGGACGAAAGTTACACCCCTTTGCAACTTTACACTGCCTCCTTCTGACGATTTTTGGGGCAACAGAAAACCTTTCACCATGGGAAAATGCCTAAGAGCTATAAAAAACCGAGAGAGGTTATTGTAGAGGCACTCTACGTGATCCCGTTGCCTCAGACGGAATGTTTCTAAGTGACACGATTTTCAAGTAACATCTCATCAAAGATTGCTGCCTTTTTGCACTTTGGACTCTTCAGGGATATCGTCGGTACAATGTAGCTCCGACTGTTTCGACATGTTTGGGTGAGAAATAGGACCATGCCTAGCATAAATGTACCCATTCAGACGCGTTGGAACAGTCAGTTTGGTCACATCAGGAGCAGGACGAAAGTTACACCCCTTTGCAACTTTACACTGCCTCCTTCTGACGATTTTTGGGGCAACAGAAAACCTTTCACCACGGGCAAATGCCTCAGAGCTATAAAAAACCGAGAGAGGTTATTGTAGAGGCACTCTACATGATCCTGTTGCCTCAGACGGAATGTTTCTAAGTGACACGATTTTCGAGTAACATCTCGTCAAAGATTGCTGCCTTTTTGCACTTTGGACTCTTCAGGGATATCGTCGGTACAATGTAGCTCCGACTGTTTCGACATGTTTGGGTGAGAAATAGGACCATGCCTAGCATAAATGTACCCATTCGGACGCGTTGGAATAGTCAGTTTGGTCGCATCAGGAGCAGGACGAAAGTTACACCCCTTTGCAACTTTACACTGCCTCCTTCTGATGATTTTTGGGGCAACAGAAAACCTTTCACCACGGGCAAATGCCTCAGAACTATAAAAAATTGAGAGAGGTTATTGTAGAGGCACTCTACATGATCCCATTTCCTCAAACAGAATGTTTCTAAGTGACATGATTTTTGAGTAACATCTCGTCAAAGATTGCTGCCTTTTTGCACTTTGGACTCTTCAGGGATATCGTCGGTACAATGTAGCTCTGACTATTTCGACATGTTTGGGTGAGAAATAGGACCATGCCTAGCATAAATGTACCCATTCGGACGCGTTGGAATAGTCAGTTTTGTCGCATCAGGAGCAGGACGAAAGTTACACCCCTTTGCAACTTTACACTGCCTCCTTCTGACGATCTTTGGGGCAACAGAAAACCTTTCACCACGGGCAAATGCCTCAGAGCTATAAAAAACCGAGAGTGGTTATTGTAGAAGCACTCTATGTGATCCCGTTGCCTCAGACGGAATGTTTCTAAGTGACACGATTTTTGAGTAACATCTCGTCAAAGATTGCTGCCTTTTTGCACTTTGGACTCTTCAGGGATATCGTCGGTACAATGTAGCTCCGACTGTTTCAACATGTTTGGGTGAAAAATAGGACCATGCCTAGCATAAATGTACCCATTCGGATGTGTTGGAACAGTCAGTTTGGTCGCATCAGGAGCAGGACACCAAAAATATAAAAGTTGCTTTGTGCAACTTGACAACATTGACACTTTTTTGCAACATGACTCAAAGACTCAAACTGACCTCAAATGACTGAAAGTGACTTAAAATCACCTTGATTATAGAGGTTTTGGCACTCCTTATCATTCATTCATTATGAGCGCCTTGGGAGAATGGTATATAGGTCATCATCATGATTAAGCGCCCTGGATCCAGAGTGTTGGAGAGATCATCAAATGGTGTCTAGTAGGGTGAGTTATGAGTTTGGTCGCATCAGCACTTTGGACACCAAAAATGCATAACATGATGATTGTAAAATGTGTACATATGTGTAAAAATGCAGGAGGAAATAAAAAAAGACAAACCTTACAAATTAATGTGCATACTTACAACTCAATGTAACATAACTTTACAAAATCAATGTGAATACTTACAAATTAATCCAATGAACCATCTGGATCTGCTCTACTCTTTATTGTGTTAAGTATTGCTTCATGGTCAGACTCACACACCTTCCACAATATTTTGTTCAAAGGTCTACCCCGATACTTTATCAAATGAACATTGGATGCCACGACAAGGTTCGAGTAATGAAGAATCTTTCGATGCATGTCAAAGTCCTGAAATAGCCAAATATTAACACTCTTATGTGGGTACCTTCTAAGCCATGTTCCAGTAATAACCACTGATCCTGTAGGGTATTCGATGTTTTCTCCATCTGTAACAGGGGCCTCCAATTTCTTTTTGGCCTCAACACAACGACATAAGTAATAATCTGTTCCCTCTTCATTATCTTCATCTGCAATAACTGCATATACGTGTCCTACATTGATATGTGTAGCAAATTAGATGAAATTAGTCAACATTACAAAAACACTACAAAGTAAGATGACATTACCTGGTTGAACTAGATGAAATTAGATGCATATATGTGCCCTATATTACCTGGTTGAACTAAATCTAATATGTGGTCAAAGTCAACTGACGATTCCATCTGTGTTAGTTCCAGTGCCGTCGGGGGTTGATACGTGTCAAGTGGGCTAAGATAACTTAACTGCCATTCGTCAACCCACTCCTTTGACTCGCACTCATCCCAGACTTGAATTGTACAAGAAGAACAAAAGCATGACATCTTTCGTGAATGGATACTCCATGAACCTGCAATTGAGCTTCTGAAAGAGTGCATCTCATTTGATCCTGTCAGTGTACAACAATCCTCATATGGTGCAATGTTAGTATCATCTATCAACTAAAAAAATCTACGAACTAAAGACTTACCTTCATTACCTGGACCCATGGAAGCATTACACCACTCGACAATCGATTTTGCATCTGTCAACTTTGCATTGTCTTTATACTTTAACTCTTCTCGTGCTATGGCTCTTTTGATACATGCTCCTGCACCATCATGCTCCCCCTTTCCATGCCCAGCCTCACAAAAGTTCCACATATGTTGAATACCTGTAAAATTATGCCTCCTACTCAGCCAATAGAAATTCTGCGAGTTCTTGAATTGTGATGCACAATTATCCGACCATATGATATGTTGACTGAACGATATGCCCCTTCTAGCCAAATCATTGTAGAACACCTGGAAGCAACCTTGCACGAACTCCGTAGAATGCATGCGATCATCACTAATATAGAAATGATACTCCCTTATGATCTTTCTGTCATCCTCTGTACTATCATTCGCATGAATGAATGCGATGTGCACAAATATAGAAACCTGTGTGGAGTTGTAATATTGTGATTGCACCTCACGCTGTGGCTGTAGACTGTAGTTCTTTGCAAAGTCGACGACTGAAACAATGCTACCAACTGGAAATGTGTCCTTGCATAACTTGAATTACAAGTCCAACCATCGAGCTCTATGGGCATGTCTTGCATACTCATACACTATGCTGTCACGAAATATAGGCATAAACTGATACACTGGAATCTTTTCAATAACTAATTCACACCTCTTTGCTTCTTTACCATCTTTTGTATTGTATGCCACTATTTTATACTTGCCAAACTCTACTAGTTCATTTCCAACCGCATGTGTTATTTCCATATGTTCACATATTGGCAAATGTTGCAAGCCACCGCAACGATGACATGTGCCATCCAAGCATAATTTCTTGTAGAATATTTGACCTTCCTCTCTTTCACATAAAATTCTTGATATGAAGTCTCTTGAAGATGTTGGTGGGGCACATATGGCACAACCCTGCAAATCATTGTTAGTATGCATATCTAAACATATAGACCTATAAGCATCAAAATGGTTAGAAAATTCAATATGTAATCTACAACAACAAGTAGTGCGTGTGTGATTTATCTTAACATAGAAAGGTTTTAGCATTTCAAAATATCTTTGACAAATTTTAATTTGAGGATACTTCTCTAGAAATTTACCATAAAACTGTGTTTGAGTCTCATCCAAAAAATGCTTTGGATGTGGCTCGCGGTTCTGACTACCAATTCTCCTTCTTACCACATCCCTTTGATTCGGAGATACCCTTGTGTAATTCTTCCAAAAGTCTTCAATTAGTGATCTCAATGCTTCAACAATTGGTTTATCTTTTCGTGGTAGTCTCCCCGAGAATGCCCATAATTCATTGGCATTAGTGTCCTCAATTCTTTGGCGTCTTCCAACAGCTCTTGATAAAGTTTTCCTATTAATTCTCAATTTTTGACTTGTCTTTCTAATGAGACGAGCTTTCCTCGTTTGACTACTTACTATAGTCGATGTAATCACACGCCGTGTTGCATTACTATCTTTTGTGCGTGAGGTGTTACCCACACTCTCATACGCACTCATTAGATTCTTGACAATAGATTTTTCACTTGAAGCCTCTGATGTTCTCAACCCAAGAATCTTCATGATAGACCTATACTTTATACTTCGTATTATTTCAATGAATAGTTGACATCTTGCAGTCTCATTTAACTTTTCAAAGAACAATCTCCAAATCTTATTAGCATATCTTCTACAAGTGCATTTTGGAATCTTACCTTCCATTGGCTGCAAAATATTCTCATCAATATCAATCAAATACTTTGGCTTTCTATGCAAAATTCTAGGTGGTGTCAAGTTAGGTAAATTCATCTCAACATTAGGAATTTCATCAATATTTAAATGAGATGGGTTAGATGGCATACCTTCGATCGAAGATGGAATAGATGACATACCTTTAGGTTGAGGTGGGAACGATGGCGTACCTCCTTCATCACATGTGAGTGATGATGTTCTCTCAACTTGAGATGTGGTAGATGGTGTCCCTACATGTTGTCTTGCGGTAAAGGATGTGTCTCCAACTATGGTATTCAAATCTCTCGTACCACGAAGTTTTTGCATTCGTTCTCTTTGTGCCGCCAATACCATATCTCTTTGTGATGGTTGTGGTTCCTCTTCAATTGGTATGTCTTCATTTATCGTGTCTAATTTCCTCTTCTCACGAAGTTCCCTCATAGCCATTGCTTTCTTTGCATTCTTAGCTTCTATCTCTTCCTGTGTTGGTTTAATTCTTGATCGTTTCCTCGGCATGACGGAGAATTTGTCTGTAGCATGATAAAGAGACCAATATTAGTTCCTAAGAAATGAATACATGATAATAGTGGGATTGTATTTTTTTTATGTTGTAAGGATTTATTCTTGTATAGTTTGACATCATGGTATGAACTAAGGTTTGTTTATTACACATAATTATTAAAGAGCCCAAGTGTAGAAAATATACATGGCATCATGTGAGATTGTAGGTTGCTTTCTTGATTGGGAATGTGTCTATTTTAAACATGTATGATAAAGCATGATAAAGTAATTCAATCCGAAATAAGGAAAATGTAAAGAACATGCATGTAAAGACTTGACATACCTAAAAAATGAAGATTTGAATGGAGAGAGTACCCAATTATGTAGTGTTTTTATCTTCTTGCATCAAACTCCTCAACAATTTGAGTTTTTCACCACTTGCTTCCTTTTCAATGTTAAATTCTTAAAATTGAATCAAAATTAACATTGCAATACTACAAAAATTGAAACTTGTATAGATATATATCAAATTTGGTTTGAAAACTATGTTATTTCCTCCTTCTCAAGCTGGCAAAGCAGAAAAGGTGGTGGAAAGATCATGCAAAGGTGGTACAATGTGTCAAATGTGCATGTGAACTTCCCAATAGCATGAAAGCACTTCTTTTTTGTCAGAGCACGCGCAGAATCAGTAAGAAAATAGAGCATGTGGGCCTGGATCACGGGGGTAACCACTTTTTTACCGTTTCAGTAGAAATACAAAACACGAGCGCGTTATAACGCGCTCGCGTTTTGTCCTGCTATAGATCCCTAATCCCTAAACCCTCAACTCTGATCCCTTGACCCTCAACCCTCAATGTCAAATCCTAATCCCTCAACCCTATCCCTAAACCCTCAACCCTCAATGTCAAATCCTAATCCCTCAACCCTCAACGTCAAATCCTAATCCCTCAATGTCAAATCCTAATCCGTCAACCCTCCAACCCTATCCCTAATCCTTACAACCCTCAACCCTTAACTTTGATCCATCAACCCTCAACACTATACCTTAAACCCTAATCCCTTCAACCTCAACCCTATCCCTAAACCCTTGACCCTTGAACCTCAGCCCTCGACGTCAAACCCTAATCCCTCAACCCTTAACTCTGATCCCTCATCTCTCAACCCTAACCCTAAACCCTCAACCCTCAACATCAAACCCTAATCCCTCAACCCTCAACCCTAATCTATCATCCGTCATCCCTCCACACTCTACTTTAACCCTAATTCCTCGACCCTCAACCCTATCCCTAAACCCTTGACCCTCAAACCTCAACCCTCAACCCTCAACATCAAACCCTAATCCCTCAACCCTTAACTCTAATCCCTCGACCTTCAACCCTGATCCTAAACCCTAAACCCTCAACGCCAAATTCTAATCCCTCAACCCTTCACTCTAATCCCTCAACCCTAAACCCTATCCCTAAACCCTCAACACTATACCTTAAACCCTAATCCCTCAACCCTAACCCTAAACCTTGTCCCTAAACCCTAATCCCTTCAACCTCAACCCTATCCCTAAACCCTTGACCCTCGAACCTCAGCCCTCGACATCAAACCCTAATCCCTCAACCCTTAACTCTGATCCCTCATCTCTCAACCATAACCCTAAACCCTCAACCCTCAACATCAAACCCTAATCCCTCAACCCTCAACCCTAATCTATCATCCGTCATCCCTCCACACTCTACTTTAACCCTAATTCCTCGACCCTCAACCCTATCCCTAAACCCTTGACCCTCGAACCTCAACCCTCAACCCTCAACATCAAACCCTAATCCCTCAACCCTTAACTCTAATCCCTCGACCTTCAACCCTGATCCTAAACCCTAAACCCTCAACGCCAAATTCTAATCCCTCAACCCTTCACTCTAATCCCTCAACCCTAAACCCTATCCCTAAACCCTCAACACTATACCTTAAACCCTAATCCCTCAACCCTAACCCTAAACCTTGTCCCTAAACCCTAATCCCTTCAACCTCAACCCTATCCCTAAACCCTTGACCCTCGAACCTCAGCCCTCGACGTCAAACCCTAATCCCTCAACCCTTAACTCTGATCCCTCATCTCTCAACCCTAACCCTAAACCCTCAACCCTCAACATCAAACCCTAATCCCTCAACCCTCAACCCTAATCTATCATCCGTCATCCCTCCACACTCTACTTTAACCCTAATTCCTCGACCCTCAACCCTATCCCTAAACCCTTGACCCTCGAACCTCAACCCTCAACCCTCAACATCAAACCCTAATCCCTCAACCCTTAACTCTAATCCCTCGACCTTCAACCCTGATCCTAAACCCTAAACCCTCAACACCAAATTCTAATCCCTCAACCCTTCACTCTAATCCCTATCCCTAAACCCTCAACACTATACCTTAAACCCTAATCCCTCAACCCTAACCCTAAACCTTGTCCCTAAACCCTAATCCCTTCAACCTCAACCCTTTCCCTAAACCCTTGACCCTCAAACCTCAGCCCTCGACGTCAAACCCTAATCCCTCAACCCTTAACTTTGATCCCTCATCTCTCAACCCTAACCCTAAACCCTCAACCCTCAACATCAAACCCTAATCCCTCAACCCTCAACCCTAATCTATAATCCATCATCCCTCCACACTCTACTTTAACCCTAATTCCTCGACCCTCAAACCTATCCCTAAACCCTTGACCCTCGAACCTCAACCCTCAACCCTCAACATCAAACCCTAATCCCTCAACCCTTATCTCTAATCCCTCGACCTTCAACCCTGATCCTAAACCCTAAACCCTCAACGCCAAATTCTAATCCCTCAACCCTTCACTCTAATCCCTCAACCCTAAACCCTATCCCTAAACCCTCAACACTATACCTTAAACCCTAATCCCTCAACCCTAACCCTAAACCTTGTCCCTAAACCCTAATCCCTTCAACCTCAACCCTATCCCTAAACCCTTGACCCTCGAACCTCAGCCCTTGACATCAAACCCTAATCCCTCAACCCTTAACTCTAATCCCTCATCTCTCAACCCTAACCCTAAACCCTCAACCCTCAACATCAAACCCTAATCCCTCAACCCTCAACCCTAATCTATCATCCATCATCCCTCCACACTCTACTTTAACCCTAATTCCTCGACCCTCAACCCTATCCCTAAACCCTTGACCCTCGAACCTCAACCCTCAACCCTCAACATCAAACCCTAATCCCTCAACCCTTAACTCTAATCCCTCGACCTTCAACCCTGATCCTAAACCCTAAACCCTCAACGCCAAATTCTAATCCCTCAACCCTTCACTCTAATCCCTCAACCCTAAACCCTATCCCTAGACCCTCAACACTATACCTTAAACCCTAACCCTAAACCTTGTCCCTAAACCCTAATCCCTCAACCCTCAACCCTAATCTGTCATCCGTCATCCCTCAACTCTAATCCCTCATTCCTAAACCCTAAACGCTATCCCTATTCCTAGACCCTCAACAGGCTCGATACTATACCTTAAACCCTAATCCCTCTACCATCGACACTCTTATTTAACCCTAATCCCTTGACCATTAACCCTATCCCTCAACCTGAACCCTCAACCCTCAACCCTCAACTCTCAACATTAAACCCTAACTCATCAACCCTAAACCCTAATCCCTCAAACCTAAACCCTATCCCTAAACCATCAACCCTCAACACTATACCTTAAACCCTAATCCCTCAACCCTCAACCCTAAACCTTATCCCTAAACCCTAATCCCTCAACCCTCAACCCTCAACCCTAATCCCTCATCCCTCAACTCTAATCCCTCATCCCTAAACCCTAAATGCTATCCCTATTCCTAAACCCTCAACAGACTCGATACTATACCTTAAACTCTAATCCCTTATCCCTAAACCCTCCAACCCTATCCCTAATCCTTATACCCTCCACACTCTACTGTAACCCTAATTCCTCGACCCTCAACCCTATCCCTAAACCCTTGACCTCAAACCTCAACCCTCAACCCTCAACATCAAACCCTAATCCCTCAACCCTTAACTCTGATCCCTCGACCCTCAACACTATACCTTAAACCCTAATCCATATCCCTTAACCCTTAACCCTTAAAACTTAAACCCTATCCCTACACCCTCAACACTTGACACTATATCTTAAGCCTTAAACCCTCATCCCTAAAGCCTCAACCCTCAATCCTTAAACCTTAAACCCTAAACCCTATCCCTAATCCCTCTACCCTCAACACTCTAACCCTAACCTTGACATTAAATGCTAATCCGTCAACCCTAAACCCTAATCCTAAACCCTCAACCCTCAACACTATACCTTAAACCCTAATCCCTCAACCCTCAACCCTAAACCTTATCCCTAAACCCTAATCCCTTAACCCTCAACCCTAATCCATCATCCCTCAACTATAATCCCTCATCCCTAATCCCTAAATGCTATCCCTATTCCTAAACTCTCAACAGACTTGATACTATACCTTAAACCCTAATCCCTTATCCCTAAACCCTCCAACCCTATCCCTAATCCTTACACCCTCCACACTCTACTTTAACCCTAATCCCTCGACCCTAAACCCTATCCCTAAACCCTTGACCCTTGAACCTCAACCCTCAACCCTTAATGTCAAACCCTAATCCCTCAACCCTTAACTTTGATCCCTCGACCCTCGACCCTCAACCGTAATCTGTCATCCCTTATCCCTAAACCTTAAACGCTATCCCTATTCCTAGACCCTCAACGGGCTCGATACTATACCTTAAACGCTAATCCCTTATCCGTAAACCTTCCAACTCTATCCCTTATGCCTTAACCCTCATGATGAATAGCCTTGAATGTAAAAAAATTTGAGTGGGACATAACGCGAGCGCATTATAATGCGCTCGCGTTATGTCAAACATGGCAAAAGACAGACTTGCGGGAAAAAATGTAAGGCGAAACATAACGCGAGCGCGTTATAACGCGCTCGCGTTATTTCTTGCTTTGGGAATCCCAAGCCTTGGCTTGGGATTTGCTTTGGATTTCCAACCCAAAGGCTTGGAGTGCCTTATGAACAGTCACAGACGTGTTTTTCTATATTCTTCAAAATTTCACATAATTTCGTTCATGCTAACCCTCAGATTTGCACGTGTTTCAAGGTTGAACAAATCGAGCACATGGGTAATGTTAGGCTTTCTCTTAGCTATTTGACGATGTGATTTTTTTACATTTTAACAATGTTAAGCCTTTCATCTTTAATTTCTTTTGTTTGTGTGTCCGTTTTTATGCAAAAACCACTGTTTGGTCTTTTTTTCATTGTAAAATAACTATTCATTCAAATTTCAAAAAAATTACATATTTAGAAACTAGACTCCATTCTACAAATATTAAAAAAATAAAAAAATGATTTTCAATTAGTTTTCAAAATTTATAGGGGTAGCACGGCCAAAATTCTATTTTTTAGGATGTGTCCACTTTAAAAATTAGTAAAAAATCAAATATTCATCAAAAAATTATCAGAAAAATCGGGCATAAACTACATGCTATAAGCTAATTTCTCACAGAAGTGATTTTAAAAATACCAAAAAAAATTTGACCTTTTGAGGGAGCCACAAAACATGTTATGTTATGTTTTTTTGACAGAAACAACACCAATTTATGTGGCTCCCTCTTTTGAACCCCTTAATCTATGCCATTTTCAAAACAAAATAGTAGTTTAGAAAGTAGACTCGGAGCACTACGAACATTGTTTTGGTTGCATCTCCAAATTTTGAGTGTAACTATGCTCAATTTCTCATCCAAGGCTAGTATTTCCTGATTTTAGAAAAAAAGTGGCCACTTAAGACCCCTTTTTGGCCCCCCATCTTCTTGCACTTACCCTGACAAGGGAGAAAACCAAGTCTAGGTGCAAGGGATGGATAAAAGGATTGGATGGATAAAATGATGGGCTCATAGTAAATGGGATGGAAGGCTCATGAGAGTTGGATGGATGCATGCCTCATGATAAACAGATAGGTAGGCTATAGTGGAAAGCTCATGATAAATAGATGGGGATAAGCTATAAGATGGAAAGCTCATGATAAGGGTACACCATAGTGGATGGATCATAAGGGAGCTAGGATGTGATCTTCAAAGGCTATGTTGCATAGGAAGAACTTACCCCATTCTAGGTGGTAATGCTTAGGATTTTTACATGACAAAGTTCATGACCAAGGGATGACATGATGGATTGGTTTAAATGAGATGGATAAATGGTCAATGGATAGGACTTGGTTTGGAAAGAAGGTATGCCAAGAAAGATCCAAACATGTTTCAACATTTTGCCCCTATGTCTTCATCAAAATCAAAAGGAGGAAGGATGGGTAAATGGGTTCAGTAGGATAGGCATGTTTATATAATGGCTAAGGATGGCAGGATGGTATGGTAATGGTAGGATAGGATAGGATGGAAAATGATATAATGGGATGGATAGTTTAGAAATGGATAGGTTGGATGAGATAATGTGCCCCCAAGTGTAAGTGACATAGAAGATCAACCTACACATGACGCCTGTTTGCCAGGTTTTCATCATGGTACTTATCCAAGGCGCCTGTTTACCAGGTTTTCACCGTTGGACGAAGGGCTTTCTCTTTACTATTTTGATATTTCTTTTCTTTTTTGCTTTTTTAGATGGGTTGACAATTACACATGGCGCCTGTTTGCCAGGTTTTCACCATGGTAATGGATAGGAGGGACTCAAGTGTCTAGTTCGATGGATGTTGGTGGTCCCGTTGGATATGGATGTCATCGCATGGACCATGTTGTTATGCTCATAGATGTTGGTAAAGGGATTGTGTGGATGAGAGATGGATTAGGTAGATAGTGGATGATGAAATAGATTATGAAAGGTTCATGCAAGGATAGATGGATGGGGATAGTGGATTATGATGTGGAGTATATAGGCTTATGGAATGAAGATGGATGAAAAGTTTACACCAAAGCATGGACCATAGGGATAGCATGGGGGAGATGTGTAGGATAATGGATGGAGGATGGTGAGATGGAGGTATGTGGAGGTGCTGTAGAGTGGAAGGGAACCATGACCAATGGTTGCACACGCCGTGATAAACATTGAAGCTTTTGATGGGATGGTGGTGTAGGAAGCAATGGAGATGTTTTCTTAGGAGATGGTTGATGAAGTGATTTAGGTACCCACATATATTTAGCATTTTTAGTGCATTTACTTTGCTTGTGGGATTTTTGATGGGAATGGAAGTTTTGGATGGAAGTAGGCTTTTGGATGGATATAGGTGGTTGGGATTCTTGGGATGTGGATGAGGATGCCTCATTTGACTTGCTAGCTATTTGCTTAGGAACCCAAACCATTTTGCTTTTGGGCTTTGCTTTTGGAGGTATGGGCTTAGATAGCTGTTTAGATGAACTTTGCTTTGATTTTGATTCTTCATGTCCTAAGGTATGAAGACCTTTAGGATTTTTGGTAGGATTTTTAGCTTTGTAAGTAGAGGCATCAAAATTTTTGCTTTTGAATCCCATGGGGTGGGTGGAGTGGATGGAATTATTGGAAGCTTTATGTTTAAACGATGTGTGCTTTTGTTGGTCATGATTAGGGATGTAAGGATACTTATGAATGATATGTATGTTAGGTGTTGGAAGCAATGGAGGCAAGGTGGATGGAGGGATATTTGGAGTTGGTAAAAGTGGAGGCAAGGTGGATGGCAGAAGGTGTATGGTCACATGCTTTTGACATTTATAGGATGATGGAGATGGAATGGCTACATATGTTTTGGGTATATGATGGGGGGTGTGATGGAAAGTGGTAGGTTTAGGATGCATGAAAGGATTACCAACATCTTGGCCTTGTTTATCTTGGGGTGTGTATCCAAGGCCATATGAGCATGGAGGGATTTTGACATAGTTTGGCTCCAAAATACCTTGTTCATAAAGGCCTAGACCTTTACCTTGGTAGTTCATGTTTTGGAGGATGTGATTGACTATGGGACTAGATGTGTTTTGGGAACTAGACTTGAGTTCTTTATTGGATGGAGAAGATGAAGTGGATAAAGGTCGTTGTTGTCCTAAGGAAGAACATTCATGGACAAAAGTGGTAAGATCAAGTGGACATGATGGTGGACTTGAAATGGAATCGATGGTGGATGTGGAAGGAGGATCATTAGGATCTTGATTAGCATTATGTTCATGTAGATCCAAGTTATTGATTTGATCTTTTATGCTTACTTGGGGGACAAGTGTCTCATCATGACAAGTGGATGTTTGTGCATTATGGATAGGGCTATATGGCGGATGACTAGGAGCAATTTGGACATCTTGCTCATGGATGGACATAGGATTATGGATAGGATCAAGGTGCTCATGGATAGCTTCTTCATAGGTATCATCTTGATCATAAAGAAGGTAAATGTTATGAATGGGCTGCATGAAAGTGTTTTGATCTTGAGTTGGACTAGGGCTTAATGTTTCCACATGCTTAGGATTATGCTCTTGACATACCTCGTGACTTTGGATGAAAGTGGAAGGTTCTTGAGTGGACTTGATAGGCTCTTGAGGGTTATTTATATGAGAACATGATGACTCTTGACTTGGATTCATAATAGGAGACTCTTGAATAGGCTTGATGACTTGTAGGTCACATGACGGGCTTGAAGGGTTAAGAATGTTAATTGAGGGCTCTTGGATAGGCTCAAGGATAGGTTGACCACATGATGGGATTATAGGATTGGACATGACCTTTGGAAGTTCTTTGGTGGGCTCATGAATGGATGTTTGACATGGGGGTGTTCTGTTCCTAGCTAGTAGCCAATGGATCACATCCTTTGCAAGTGTATGGGTTGATGGGAAATATAATGGATGGATGATAATGGTAGATGGTGTTGGATTAGGATTAGGACGAGGATTAGGTTGAGAGCTAATTGGATTGGATGGATTAGGATTTGGACTAGATGGGGGTGACATATAGGATGGGGATGATGTGGCATGATTTCCCATTATAGGTGGGTACACCTTGTAAAAAATTGAGACAAATATTGGGCATTGATTTGTATTATGGCCTTTGGTCCTATGGTATGCATAATAATCATGTTTATTATATGGACTTTCTTCACATGGTTTGACTTTAGGAAGTTCAATGAGTTTTGCTTCAAGCATTCTTTGTAAAACTCTCTCAGCCGCATCCTTTGGTGAACGATTAGAATGACATGGTGATGAAGGTAATGAAGGGCTTGGTGGTTTGGAAGGTAAAGAGATCAATGGACTATGATTGGGATCACATGGTGGTGTTGGTATAGGATAAGTTGGCTCATGTGATGGCATGTGATTGGATGGTGGTGGCCACTCTAGATTGGTATCTCCCTTGTCAAAGGTTATTAGATCTTGCATAGGATAACTTGGGCTTGTTTGATTTATGTACAAGGGACCACTTGGACTTGGATGTGCTTCTTGTTGGAAAGGTGGATTTAGATCTATCAATGGTGCTTTGTGGTCTTGTTGAAAAGGTGTATTTGGACTTACTTGATTTATGTACAAAGAGCCATTGGGACTTGGATGTTGTTCTTGTAATATCACTTGATGACTTTGTGGATGGGCTTGGTAGTGCATTGGAATGGTGGTATGAGGGATTGGATAAGCTTGAGGTGGATGTTCATAGGTTGATGTGGTATTGACTTGGTGGATAGGTGGATTAAGTTGATATGAAGTGGATGGATATGACATGTGGCTATGAGGTGGATTAGGTTGGTATGGAGCGGCTAAGGATTGTTGTACTTGTCGAGCTTGACTAGTGGCTAAAAGGTGTTGGACTTGGGCTATGGAGTGTTGTAGTTGAGGTGATTGGCTTGCGTGGGGTTGAGCTCTTTGGAGGAAGAATTGTAATATTTCAATAGCATCTTGATTGAGGGGTTGTGATCCTTGATAAAGATTTTGGAGGAATCTTTAGAATTTGATTTCTAGGTCCTCTAGTGTAGACATGTTGTCACCAAGTGTTTGTCTTAAGTCCTTTTAGCAAGTGCTTGTTTAGGGATTTTGATGATGATGTGGATTGTTTGGATGATGTGGATATGAAGGGTTGGATGATAACTAGGCTATGTTTGGGATGAAAGTGATTGGGTTTGAATGTTATTGGAAGAATGTGTAGGATGACTTGTCTTTATGTGTTTGGGTGTTTAGAGCTTGATGTGGCAATATTCAAACAAATGATTATGCATATACACACATGAATCACTCACGCAAGACACATAAGCAATTGTTGACTTTGAAAATGAAATGTGATGATTATGCAAGCACACATGGAAGACACATCAACAAGCCTAATGTCTAGTCAAGTGTGTATGGCCAATTAGGTCTTAGGCTAGATTGCACAAGGTTGACTAAGGAATTGAAAGTGAAATCCTACCACACAGCTAGGAGAAAGGGGTAACCCACCCTTCACCTTCACTTCCCAAAGGTATAAAGTTCTTTGGGGCTTAGCCAAGAGTGACAAGATTTACAACTCCCAATGAGGGTGTCTTTCGATTCAGCCTCGATTGAGGTCGTCCCTTGGAGTGGTGTGTCTCCAAGCAGGCCTCCTAGATAGGGTTTACAAAAGCAAACCAAGTGAGTTGTCACTTGATTCACACTCGCAGTGGTTAATTTCCCCTTAGAAAATAAAATGTGTGGAAGACAATTCAAACACTTGTTCTTTTTAGATCCAAATCCAAATGTGTTGGAAGACACTTGTTTGTTTTAGCCCAACTTTTGATATGTGATAGCAAGCAAGCTGTTTGTTTTAAGAGCCCAAATCCAAGTATGATGGTAAACAAGTTATTTAGAAAAGATGAAAGTTGGGTCGAGTGCACCTGGAAATATGTTGTCTTCAAATTTGATGACGAGGCACGCGTTAGAAGCCACGATTAGGTCCACAAGTTAAAGCAAGCAAAATGTTTCAAATGATATGTCTTTGACAAGCGAAAACTTGCAACCCACTTGTGAGTAGTTTCAATGATTTTGATCTTTGGCAAGCGATATAGCTGCAAGGAAGGGGTTAGTAGCAAAACCTAACTATGTTATGAAAAAAAAAAGGACTAACTAAGCTAAGAAATGTAACAAAAAGTGTAAACTATGTTAAAATTAAATTATTACACTAAAATCCAATTATAATTAAAATTAGACTAAACTAGATTAAAGTTAAATTAATATTAAAACTAAATTAAAAAATGAAAATCTAAATTAATTAAAAGTTAATTCTAAAATTAAAATCTAATTTACAAATTAGATCTAAATGAAAATTTAAATCTAGATTAAAATCTGAATTAAAAGTTAAAATTAAAATATAAATTTTAAAGTTAATTCTAAATTAAAATTAAAATGTAAAGTTAATTAAAATTAAAATCTAAATTAAAATTAGAATGAAATCCTTACAAAATTAGAGTTCAATACTAAGGAAAAGCTAAAATTAAAGCTAAACTATATTAGTAATTAACTAAAAACTACCTTAAAAGTAAGTTAGAAACTACCATTTAAAAGTAAAAAAGCTAAGGTTTAGAAACTAACTAAAACTACGGTTAAAGTGAAGACTAAGAATTACATTAAGAACCACAGGATATATGCTCTACCAAAGAACACTTAAAATGTTTCATGTTTTTTACCGTACTTCACAAGCGATGTGGATATTGTGCCTTTAGAGAGACTCTCAAACCTACGCAGAAACTTGTAATGGATCTGGATAATTGATACAGTGTTATAAGCGATGTGGATACTGTGTTACAAGTTTTCAATATGGATCTGGATAATTGATGTTTGATATTGTATGCCAGCAATGTCTGTTTCTTCGTCGAAGCTCCAAATTCTCCAGTAAATTATACTTAGCACGATTTCAAGATGTATGCAAATATGATGGCGATCATTGAGATCATTGAGATCATGCAGCGAAATTTCCTTCAACTTGATGTTGTTTCCCGCAGGTATGTTGTTATAAAGCCAATGGTAAAGCGTTTCTGGCTAAAGATCTTGCAAATAAATGACAAGAGGAGAACTTTTTATGAAAGGATTATTTGCATTCGATAAGGGATTTTCACATGAAGATTGATGCGGAATTAACTGGGTAGTTCAGATCTGCAGATGCTTGTTGACAGAGATGATTGACGGTAGATATGAGATTATTGACTGAATTGTCAGATGGCAGACGACATTATAGGCGGAGGATTAGTGAGATCGCAAGTAGTGGTCGCAGGAGTAACGATGGTGAGTGATGGATGGTGAGATCTAGGTACTGAAAGTGGATCAGAGATCGGGGGTTAAAGACTAAGATGTTGACTAAGGATTGTGGCATGTCAATGAAGGGGAGGTGACTGTGTAATGGTCGGCGAGGGTGTTACAGAGAGCAATGAGGGTTTTCTAATGGCTTATATGAAGATTTCAACAAGAATATGTAAAGGCCTTGGCTTCAACAGGGACCCAAACTAAGACAGAGGTTCAAAGATTGCAAATGACCATGATTAAAAGCTAAAGACTGTGACAATAGATCTCACGGTGGTGGGAATGTGAAATCAGGTCGCTGTAATGATTATAGAAATGGCGGTGATGTATAAATCAGTGGCGACGGTATTAAGCATTGCAAGCGGCAAATGTAGTTGAAAGGTGGAAACAGTAGACAATGGAGGAGATCTAGTGGTGTGATGCTAGGGCTCCACACTGCAGGAGATAAAAATTCAGATCCTCCAACAAAAGGATTCGTAACAGCAAAACCTGCAACACAAAATGTAAACCATAATCCTGCAACACACAATAGCAAACCGGTAACCCAATAATATTATACCTGTAAACACAGAGATTTTTCCTGCAACCAAAGATGAATCAGCCAACACAGTTAAAGAAAAATTGATTTGCACAAAGATACTTCATGCAAGCTGTACAGATCCGTACGGACCGTATGGTACGACCTGCGAAACTAAAAAAAATTTCAATTTTTTTCAAAAATTTCAGTCACCTAAGATAGGCAAATTTATAGTCAAAATTCATGGAAATGACCTTCTGATTGCAATGGTGTGGTCAATTTTCACCCAGGATGAAACCTGCAATAGCTAACCCCCAAAAATTGCAAAATTTTGACAACCTAGGGTTAGAAAATGCAAAATTTTGAAAACAAAACCTGTAAAAAATAAATGATTGATGCTCCAACAAATCTGATCTTCACAAAAACAACTCAAACAAGAGGGTTAATCAAGGACGTGAGTCCCACCGGGCGTGCCAAATGTAGTTAGGTGAAAGTCAGGTTTAGCAGATCAGACATAGTCATGAAACCCTAACCCTACCATCATCAAGGAATCAAATCTAAATGAAATCAAAGAACAATGCAATTCAAGCATAACATCACCTAGACCGTGCGATTCCTTGTTTGAGAGATGTGGACTGCTTCTTCAACAATGAACAATTGCAAAGCTGAAAGCTGCCATGATGGATGATGAAAGCTTGATTGGATGATCAAATGCTTAGGATGCTAATGTAGGTGCTATCTGATTGCTAGATCCCCCCCTCATATGGAATGAGAGGGTGTTTATATAGGACTCAACCAAGATCAATCAACGGTGGAGATTTAGAGGCTATGTAAATGGCTAGGATTGAAAGATACTAAATTTAGGTTCCATTAGTTGTGCATGTGAAGGATATGAGTGAAAGTTGTCTTACAACACATGATTGACTGGACAAGTGTTGGAATGTGATAAAAGATGAGTGTTTAATTCAAATAAAATATTTGAATTAGTTGTGATATGAGTTGGATATTAATTAAATAAATTAGATTTATTTAATTAATAGGATAAATGAATAAAATGGGATAAGATATGATGTGGAAATTAATTAAATAAATAAAATTTATTTAATTAATTGGGATGAGGATAGGATATGATTGGGATATGATGTGGAATTAATTAAATAAATAAAATTTATTTAATTAATTGGCTTAATGGATTAGGGAAATTAGGACAAAATGCTACAAGATGTCTAGGATAATATTTTAAGAAGGTGTTGAAATATATGTTAGGGTAAAATTGCAAATCAGGGCAAATGAATAAACAACAATGATAAAAACCCTAGCAATGCACAATGAAGCACAAGACAACATGAAAATCAAAATAACAAATGTAAATACAAACCGATCTCCACGCTATGCTCGATTTATCTCCATTGCTCTTCTCCACCTCGCATGAGCATGCAAGATTTTGAAGGATTATTGTTGGAAGAATATTGGGTGCTCACTTCTGCAGCATAACTTTGATAAGGATGCAAAGGCTCTAATAATATTTCAACAGCATGTGGATACTTGAGGATCAATGCATTATAGAAAATTTGGTAGAATAAGGGTACTTGAGGCTCAATGCATGCTAATGGCTTGTGAGGGGTTTGATTTATAGAATTGGCTTGGTTCAAATGGATGGCTAGGATCAATTAGGGCTTTAGGTGAAATGGATGGATAGGATTAAGTTAGGTTTCTTTGCACATTAAGAAATTGTAGTCAATTGACATGTGGCAAGGGAAGATAAGACTTAGGTGTGCTTGTGTAGATAAATACTAAAATTAGGTCCCATTAGTTGTGCATGTGAAAGATAAAAGTTGTAATACAACACATGATTGACTGGACAAGTGTTGGAATGTGATAAAAGATGAGGACTTAATTCAAATAAAATATTTGAATTAGTTGGGATATGAGTTGGATATTAATTAAATAAATAAGATTTATTTAATTAATTGGAAAGATGATTAGGATGGGATAAGATATGATGTGGAAATTAATTAAATAAATAAAATTTATTTAATTAATTGGCTAAGTAGGATGAGGATGGGATTGAATGAGATTTTAATTAAATAAATAAAATTTATTTAATTAATTGGCTTAATGGGATTAAGAATGGGATTAAGACAAAATGGCTTATGATGTCTAGGATAATGTTTTAACAAGGTGTTGCTAGACATGAACAATTTTAGGACAAATTTGGGTGTCTACATTTTGCCCCTCTTTGAGATGATGTTCGAGATGATGAGCTTTGTGTCGAGTAACATCATTTCAAAGAAGTTAAGGTATGGATAATTGATAGGGATGCTGATGATGATGATGATGATGATAGAAAGGATAGGTTGGTGATGCCCCCTCGAGAGGATAGGTGGGTTGGACAAACACAGGTATGCTCTTGAAAAGAGAGGGCTTGGCTACAAAAGAAAGCTAAGGGAATGGATAGAAGAAATGATGATGCGTTATGCTGCAATAGAAAGTGAGCAACCATGATGTTTGATATAGCACTAGACGTTATGCACCAAGGTATAAGGACCAGGGTGACGATGTGTCTTGTGCCCCAGCGTAATACAACCTTGTCTAACATATGAGGAAGTAAACTTAGAGCATTAAAGTCCTAATGCACAAAAGGTATGATATAACCTTAGATGTAAAGGATAGTGCAAAAAGCTATTCCAACATACACAAGATATGAATATTAGCTGGAATGATACTGATTTGATGCAAATGCAAGATAAAAAGATAACACACACAAGCAAGCATGCACAAATGATTCAAAAATAAACAAGGTATTGCCCCTGTCAAGCTGTAAACCAATGATTAATTGATTGTTGTTGATGATAGTGTTATCATTGCGGGGAAAGCTATATCCCTAGATCAACACAAGGTTTAAGTTGGTTGGTTGATTGATTGATTGATTTGGCTTACAACAAGGCTAGGATCAAGACCATGGATTGTGGTTGGATAACTTGGCTTGATTGATTAACTTGTTTGGTATGGATTAAGAATGACTTGCATTTGGATCATTGCTTTGAATGATTGGAAGATGATGAAATGCTGATTAGATGGATTTGATGAAGGATGGATGATTTGTGGTGAATTGAGCTACTTTTGATTTGTTGAAGTGATTGGATTTGTTTTGATGGTTGGCTTGATGTGCTTTGAGTTGATTTGCTTTGGTGTTGATGGTGATGATTGATAGGATTTGTTTTGATGTTTGGCTTGATGTGCTTTGGTTTTGATGTTTGCTATTGCTAGGTTGATTTGTTTGATGATTGACTGGATTTGTTTTGAATGATGATAATGATGGTGTGATGATTGGAGTATCCACTCAATCTAAGCATAAGCAAGTGTTCTCAGTGTGCTCAAAGGATGTAAAACAAACAAGGTATTGCCCTTGTCAAGTCATAAACCAATAATTGATTGTTTGATTGATGATGATTGATGATTGTTTGATTTGGTTCATGACAAGATTAGGATCAAAACTTGTTGATTTGATTGGATAATGTTCCTTGATTGATTAGTTTGCTTGATATGGATTAGTGTGACTTGGATTTAAGATCATTGCTTAGATTGATTTGATTGATATGATTGGAAGAAGTGATTGATTGAAATGGATGAATGAATGTTATTGATAGGAAGAATTGATAATGATGATTTGATTTTGATGGATAGTTGAAGGAGTGGATTGTTTTGGATGATATGATTGATTTTATTGCTTGGATTTTTTTTGTTGGATATTTTATTTTTTTAGATTTTTTTTTTTTTTTGACATATTTGATTTTTTTAGATTTTTTAAAATGTTTTGGGATGTCAATGGATTTACAATTTGGGTAGCCTTTGTGCTAGATACCAATGACAAGGGAGAAAACCAAGTCTAGGTGCAAGGATGGATGTAGGATGGATGGATAAAAGGATGGGCGCATATTAAATGGGATGAAAGGCTCATGATAGATGGATAGATACAAGGATAGGCTATATAACGGATGGATGCATGCCTCATAATAAACGGATAGGTAGGCTATAGTGGAAAGCTCGTGATAAATAAATGGGGATAAGCTATAAGATGGAAAGCTCATGATAAGGATATGTCATAGGGGATGGATCATAAGGGAGCTAGGATGTGATCTCCGAAGGCTATGTCACATAGGAAGAACTTGCCCCATTATAGGTGGTAATGCTTAGGATTTGTTGCATGACACATGATGGATTTTACATGATAAGGCTCATGACAATGGGATGACATGATGGATTGGTTTGAATGGGATGGATGAATGGTTAATAGATAGGACTTGGTTTGGAAAGAAGGTATGTCAAGAAATATCCAAACATGTTTCAACATTTTGCCCCTATGTCTCTATTCAAGATCAAAAGGAGGAAGGGTGGATGAATGGGTTCAATAAGATAGGTATATGGATGTAATGGCTAAGGATGGTATGATGGTATGGTAATGGTAGGACATGATATAATGGGATAGATAGTTTAGAAATGGATAGGTTGGATGAGACAATGTGCCCCCAAGTGTAAGTGACATAGAAGATCAACCTACACATGACGCCTGTTTGCCAGGTTTTCATCATGGTACTTATCCAAGGTGCCGGTTTACCAAGTTTTCACCATTGGATGAAGGGATTTCTCTTTACTATTTTGACTTTTTTTTGCTTTTTTTTCTTTTTTCTTTAGATGGGTTAACAATTACACATGGCACCTGTTTGCCAGGTTTTCACCATGGTAATGGATAGGAGGGACTCAAGTGTCTAGTGCTATGAATGTTGGTAGTCCCGCTAGAGAGAATGATGTCATCACATAGACCATGTCATTATGCTCATAGATGTTGATAAGGGATTGCATGGATGGAACATGGATTAGGTAGATAATAGATTATGATGTGGATCATGGTAGGGTAGGCTAGTGGCTTATGATGTGGATCATGGTAGGGTAGGCTAGTGGCTTATGATGTGGATTTATATAGGCTTATGGAATGAAGATGGATGAAAGGCTTATGCAAAAGCATGGACCATAGGAAGGTGATGGGGAAGATATGTAGGATAATGAATGGAAGATGGGGAGATGTAGTTGTGTGGAGGTGCTGCGGAGTGGAAGGGAACCATGACTAATGGTTGCACACACCGTGATAAACATTGAAGCTTTTGATGAGATGGTGGTGTAGGAAGCAATGGAGATGTTTGCTTAGGAGATGGTTGATGAAGTGATTTAGGAACCCACATAGATTTAGTATTTTTAGTGCTTTTGTTTTACTTGTGGGCTTTTTGAAGGGAATGGAAGTTTTGGGTGGATATAGGCTCTTGGATGGATATAGGTGGTTGGGATTCTTGAGAGGTGGATGAGGATGCCTCATTTGACTTGCTAGCTTTTTGCTTAGGAACCCAAACCATTTTGCTTTTGGGCTTTGCTTTTGAAGGTATAGGCTTGGATAGCTTTTTGGATTGCTTTGCTTTGGTTATTTGCATTGATTTTTCATGTTTGTGCCCTAAGGCATGAGAGTCCTTAGGATTTTTGATAGGACTTTTAGCTTTATAGGTAGAGACATCAAAATTTTTGCGTTTGAATCCCATGGGGTGGGTGGAGTGGATGGAATTATTGGAAGCTTTATGTTTAAACGATGTGTGCTTTTGTTGGTCATGATTAGGGATGTAAGGATACTTATGAATGATATGTATGTTAGGTGTTGGAAGCAATGGTGGCAAGGTGGATGGAGGGATATTTGGAGTTGGTAAAAGTGGAGGCAAGGTGGATGGCGGAAGGTGTATGGTCACATGCTTTTGACATTTATAGGATGATGGAGATGGAATGGCTACATATGTTTTGGGTATATGATGGGGGGTGTGATGGAAAGTGGTAGGTTTAGGATGCATAAAAGGATTACCAACATCTTGGCCTTGTTTACCTTGGGGTGTGTATCCAAGGCCATATGAGCATGGAGGGATTTTGACATGGTTTGGCTCTAAAATACCTTGTTCATAAAGGCCTAGACCTTTACCTTGGTAGTTCATGTTTTGGAGGATGTGATTGACTATGGGACTAGATGTGTTTTGGGAACTAGACTTGAGTTCTTTATTAGATGGAGAAGATGAAATGGAGGACAATGGTTGTTGTTGTCCTAAGGAAGAACATTCATGGAGGAAGGTTGTAAGACCACTAGGACATGATGGTGGACTTGAAATGGGATCGATGGTAGATGTGGATGGAGGATCATTAGCATTGTGTTCACTAAGATCCAAGTTATTTGTTTGATCTTCTATGCTTATGTGTTCTTGAGAGGCACATGTCTCATTATGACAAGTGGATGTTTGCTCATTATGGATAGGGCTAGATGGAGGATGACTAGGAGCAATTTGGATATCTTGCTCATGGATGGTTATGGGATTATGGATAGGATCAAGGTATTTTTTAATAGGTTCTTGATCATAGATATCATCTTGATAATGAGATAGATAAAGTTTTGCCAAATGGATCATCATGGTTTTCATGATCTTAGCTAGAACCTTGATCATAACTATGAGCAAAAATAGGATTAAGTGGGCTATAAAAGGGATAAATTTGCTCATGAATGAGGTCATGGTGATGACTAATAGCTTGAGGGCAACCCATAAGTAGGTCATGGATAGGTGGAACTTAGAGGTGCTTTGATCTTGATTAAGATTAAGGTTCAATATTTCCACATGTTTAAGATTATGCTCTTGACATACCTCTTGACTTTGGATGGAAGTGGAAGGTTCTTGAGTGGACTTGATAGGCTCTTGATAGTTATCAACATGAAGGCATGATGGCTCTTGATAGTTATCAACATGAAGGCATGATGGCTCTTGACTTAGGCTTGTGGTTGGAGACTCTTGAATAGACTTGTTGGCTTGTATGTCACATGATGGGCTTAAAGGGCTAGGTATGTTAATGGAAGGCTCTTGAAGAGGCTCAAGGATATGTGAACCACATGATGAGATTATAGGATAGGACATGACCTTTGGAATTTCATTGGTAGGCTCATGAATTGGTGTTTGACATGGGGGTAGTTTAATCCTATTTAGTAGCCAATGGATCACATCCTTTGCAAGTGTATGGGTGGATGGGAAATATAATGGATGGATGATAATGGTAGATGGTGTTGGATTACGATTAGGATGAGGATTAGGTTGAGAGCTAATTGGATTGGATGGATTAGGATTTGAACTAGATGGGGATGATGTGGCACGATTTCCCATTATAGGTGGGTACACCTTGTAAACAATTGAGAGAAATATTGGGCATTGATTTGTATTATGGCCTTTGGTCCTATGGTATGCACAATAATCATGTTCATCATATGGACTTTCTTCACATGGTTTGACTTTAGGAAGTTCAATGAGTTTTGCTTCAAGCATCCTTTGTAAAACTCTCTTAGCCGCATCCTTTGGTGAACGATTAGAATGACATGGTGATGAAGGTAATGAAGGGCTTGGTGGTTTGGAAGGTAAAGAGATCAATGGACTATGATTGGGATCACATGGTGGTGTTGGGATAGGATAAGTTGGCTCATGTGTTGGCATGTGATTGGATGGTGATGGCCACTCTAGATTGGTATCTCCCTTATCAAAGGTAATTAAATCTTGTTGCATTAGGCTCGCATGGTTTATGTACAAAGGGCCACTTGGAGTTGCATGTGCATCTTTTTGCAAAGGTGGCTTTGGGCTCATTTGTGCTTGTTGTGGAGGCCATTGATAGTCTTGGAAGCTAGGTGTAATGGTAGGATATGTAAACAAAATATCTTGAGGTGGACCCAAAGATGCGGACATTTGATCTTGTTGGCAAGGTTGACTTGTGCTCACTTGATTTATATACAAAAGGCCATTTGGACTTGCATGTTGTTCTTGTGATATCACTTGATTGCCTTGTGGATGGGCTTGGTAGTGCATTAGAATGGTGGCATGAGGGATTGGATAAGCTTGAGGTGGATGTTCATAGGTTGATGTGGCATTGATTTGGTGGATAGGTGGATTAAGTTGATAGGAGGTGGATGGATACGGCATGTGGCTATAAGGTGGGTTAAGTTGATAGGAAGTGGATGGATATGACATGTGGATATGAGGTGGATTAGGTTGGTATGGAGTGGCTAAGGATTGATGTACTTGTTGAGATTGACTAGTGGCTAAAAGGTGTTGGGCTTGGGTTATGAAGTGTTGTAGTTGAGGTGATTGGCTTGTGTGGGGTTGAGCTCTTTGGAGGAAGAATTGTAATATTTCAATGGCATCTTGGTTTAGGGGTTGTGATCCTTGATAAAGACTTTGGAGGAATCTTTAGAATTTGATTTCTGGGTCTTCTAGTGTAAACATGTTGTCACCAAGTGTTTGTCTTAGGTCCTTTTAGCAAGTGCTTGTTTAGGGATTTGGATGATGATGTGGATTGTTTGAATGATGTGGATGAAATTGAGTTGGATATGACTAGGCTATGTTTGGGATGAAAGTGATTGGGTTTGAATGTTATTGGAAGAATGTGTAGGATGACTTGTCTTTATGTGTTTAGGTATTTAGAGCTTGATGTGGCAATATTCAAACAAATGATTATGCATATACACACATGAATCACTCACGTAAGACACATAAGCAAGTTGTTGACTTTGAAAATGAAATGTGATGATTATGCAAGCACACATGGAAGACACATCAACAAGCTTAATGTGTAGTCAAGTGGGTATAGCCAATTAGGTCTTAGGCTATCTATTGCACAAGGTTGACTATGGAATTGAAAGTGAAATCCTGCCACACAGCCAGGAGAAAGGGGTAACCCACCCTTCACGTTCACTTCCCAAAGGTATAAAGTTCTTTGGGGCTTAGCCAAGAGTGACAAGATTCCAACTCCTAATGAGGGTGTCTTTCGATTCAGCCTCGATTGAGGTCGTCCCTTGGAGTGGTGTGTCTCCAAGTAGGCCTCCTAAGAAGGGTATGACAAAAGCAAACCAAGTGAGCTGTCACTTGATTCACACTTGCAGTTGTTAATTTCCCTTTAAAAAATTGAAATGTGTAACAAACAGTTCAAGCACTTGTTCTTTTTATATCTCAAGTCCAAAATGTGATGGAAGGCACTTGTTCATTTTAGCCCAACTTCAATATGTGATAGCAAACAAATGTTCATTTCAAAGCCCAAATCCAAGTGTGATGACAAATAAGTTGTTTGTTTTATGCCCAAAATCTAAATGTGTGATCAAATAATGATTAGAGATGAGAGATTAAAATGAGTGTACCTCATAAAAATTGCTTTCCGTGTTGCTATTATGATTGATCCAAATGTTGCTCCAGCTCCTTTGATTCACCTACAGGGCACTGCAAAAAATAAAATGTGATTTGGTTTGCTAGATTGGAAGATATGATTTTTTTTTCTAAAAGTCACGTGTCAAAAATTTCTAAAAAATTAGAATCGCAGGGTCAACTTCAAATCGCCATAACCTTTTGAATATTGAGCCAAATATTTAATGTAACCACTTTTTGGAAAGCTCTCAAAGTCCTCTTTCCAACGAATCTAAGATCTCCTTTTTACAGGACCTGTGTAAAACAAAAAATCCTCTACAACAGATCTGGTCATAAATTAAAAAAAAATTAGCAAAAAGTCGCGCGTCAAAAATTTCTGAAAAATTAGAATCGCAGGGACTTCAAATCATCATAACTCTTTGCATACTGAGCCAAATCTTTAATGTAACCACTTTCAAAAATCTCTCGAAGTCCTCTTCCCAACGAATCTAAGATCTCCTTTTTGCAGGATCTGTGTAAAACAAAAAACCCTCTGCAACAGATCTGGTCATAAATAAAAAAAGTCAGCAATATAAAATATTTTCAACCTACTAATCAAAGTGCATAAACCTGCAAAAATGAATGATTGATGCTCTAAGAAATCTGATCTTCACAAAAACAACTCAAATAAGAGGGTTAATCAGGGACGTGAGTCCCACCGGGCATGCCAAATGTATGTTAGGGTAAAATTGTAAATCAGGGCAAATGAATAAACAACAATGATAAAAACCCTAGCAATGCACAATGAAGCACAAGACAACATGAAAATCAAAATAACAAATGTAAATACAAACCGATCTCCACGCTATGCTCGATTTATCTCCATTGCTCTTCTCCACCTCGCATGAGCATGCAAGATTTTGAAGGATTATTGTTGGAAGAATATTGGGTGCTCACTTCTGCAGCATAACTTTGATAAGGATGCAAAGGCTCTAATAATATTTCAACAGCATGTGGATACTTGAGGATCAATGCATTATAGAAAATTTGGCAGAATAAGGGTACTTGAGGCTCAATGCATGCTAATGGCTTGTGAGGGGTTTGATTTATAGAATTGACTTGGTTCAAATGGATGGCTAGGATCAATTAGGGTTTTAGGTGAAATGGATGGATAGGATTAAGTTAGGTTTCTTTGCACATTAAGAAATTGTAGTCAATTGACATGTGGCAAGGGAAGATAAGACTTAGGTGTGCTTGTGTAGATAAATACTAAAATTAGGTCCTATTAGTTGTGCATGTGAAAGATAAAAGTTGTAATACAACACATGATTGACTGGACAAGTGTTGGAATGTGATAAAAGATGAGAACTTAATTCAAATAAAATATTTGAATTAGTTGGGATATGAGTTGGATATTAATTAAATAAATAAGATTTATTTAATTAATTGGAAAGATGATTAGGATGGGATAAGATATGATGTGGAAATTAATTAAATAAATAAAATTTATTTAATTAATTAGGATGTAGATAAGATAAATGGGATTATGCATGTGAAATTAATTAAATAAATAAAATTTATTTAATTAATTGGCTAAGTAGAATGAGGATGGGATTGAATGAGATTTTAATTAAATAAATAAAATTTATTTAATTAATTGGCTTAATGGGATTAAGAATGGGATTAAGACAAAATGGCTTATGATGTCTAGGATAATGTTTTAACAAGGTGTTGCTAGACATGAACAATTTTGGGAGAAATTTGGGTGTCTACATAGAGCATACCCATGTGTGTCATCATCAATGGGATATAGCGTTCCCACATCCTTGTGTTGCTCTAGGGATATAGCTTTCCCCACAATGACAACACTATCTATCTTTATCAATGAAACAATCAATCATTGGTTTATGACTTGACAAGGGCAATACCTTGTTTGTTTTACATCCTTTGAGCACACTGAGAACACTTGCTTATGCTTAGATTGAGTGGATACTCCAATCATCACACCATCATTATCATCATTCAAAACAAATCCAATCAATCATCAAACAAATCAACCTAGCAATAGCAAACATCACAACCAAAGCACATCAAGCCAAACATCAAAACAAATCCTATCAATCATCACCATCAACACCAAAGCAAATCAACTCAAAGCACATCAAGCCAACCATCAAAACAAATCCAATCACTTCAGCAAATCAAAAGCAGCTCAATTCACCACAAATCATCCATCCTTCATCAAATCAATCTAATCAGCATTTCATCATCTTCCAATCATTCAAAGCAATGATCCAAATGCAAGTCATTCTTAATCCATACCAAACAAGTTAATCAATCAAGCCAAGTTATCCAACCACAATCCATGGTCTTGATCCTAGCCTTGTTGTAAGCCAAATCAATCAATGAATCAACCAACCAACTTAAACCTTGTGTTGATCTAGGGATATAGCTTTCCCCGCAATGATAACACTATCATCAACAACAATTAATTAATCATTGGTTTACAGCTTGACAGGGGCAATACCTTGTTTATTTTTGAATCATTTGTGCATGCTTGCTTGCTTGCTTGTGTGTGTTATCTTTTTATCTTGCATTTGCATCAAATCAGTATCATTCCAGCTAATATTCATATCTTGTGTATGTTGGAATAGCTTTTTGCACTATCCTTTGCATCTAAGGTTATATCATACCTTTTGTGCATTAGGACTTTAATTCTCTAAGTTTACTTCCTCATATGTTAGACAAGGTTGTATTACGCTGGGGCACAAGACACATCGTCACCCTGGTCCTTATACCTTGGTGCATAACGTCTAGTGCTATATCAAACATCATGGTTGCTCACTTTCTATTGCAGCATAACACATCATCATTTCTTCTATCCATTCCCTTAGCTTTCTTTTGTAGCCAAGCCCTCTCTTTTCAAGAGCATACCTGTGTTTGTCCAACCCACCTATCCTCTCGAGGGGGCATCACCAACCTATCCTTTCTATCATCATCATCATCATCATCAGCATCCCTATCAATTATCCATATCTTAACTTCTTTGAAATGATGTTACTCGACACAAAGCTCATCATCTCGAACATCATCTCAAAGAGGGGCAAAATGTAGACACCCAAATTTGTCCCAAAATTGTTCATGTCTAGCAACACCTTGTTAAAACATTATCCTAGACATCATAAGCCATTTTGTCTTAATCCCATTCTTAATCCCATTAAGCCAATTAATTAAATAAATTTTATTTATTTAATTAAAATCTCATTCAATCCCATCCTCATCCTACTTAGCCAATTAATTAAATAAATTTTATTTATTTAATTAATTTCACATGCATAATCATATTTATCTTATCTACATCCCAAGTAATTAAATAAATTTTATTTATTTAATTAATTTCTATATCATATCTTATCCCATCCTAATCATCTTTCCAATTAATTAAATAAATCTTATTTATTTAATTAATATCCAACTCATATCCCAACTAATTCAAATATTTTATTTGAATTAAGTCCTCATCTTTTATCACATTCCAACACTTGTCCAGTCAATCATGTGTTGTATTACAACTTTTATCTTTCACATGCACAACTAATAGGACCTAATTTTAGTATTTATCTACACAAGCACACCTAAGTCTTATCTTCCCTTGCCACATGTCAATTGACTACAATTTCTTAATGTGCAAAGAAACCTAACTTAATCCTATCCATCCATTTCACCTAAAGCCCTAATTGATCCTAGCCATCCATTTGAACCAAGCCAATTCTATAAATCAAACCCCTCACAAGCCATTAGCATGCATTGAGCCTCAAGTACCCTTATTCTGCCAAATTTTCTATAATGCATTGATCCTCAAGTATCCACATGCTGTTGAAATATTATTAGAGCCTTTGCATCCTTATCAAAGTTATGCTGCAGAAGTGAGCACCCAATATTCTTCCAACAATAATCCTTCAAAATCTTGCATGCTCATGCGAGGTGGAGAAGAGCAATGGAGATAAATCGAGCATAGCGTGGAGATCGGTTTGTATTTACATTTGTTATTTTGATTTTCATGTTGTCTTGTGCTTCATTGTGCATTGCTAGGGTTTTTATCATTGTTGTTTATTCATTTGCCCTGATTTGCAATTTTACCCTAACATACACCATGCCCCCAAGGTGACATGTGCTCATGATCACTGAATGTTCCCACAAACACATTGATAAGATATGATTTGCTAAGATAAGATGACAAGAGAGGTTAGAAATCTTACTCTAAGATAATAACCAAAGAAATTCATTAAAGCTATGCATGGAAATAGTCACATCAAGGACCAAGGCTATACTACAGGTTTAGAACCAAGTATAACCATTGGGCTATACTGTAGGTACCTCAGAATTGAGCGTAGCAACAAGGTGAGATACCAATCAAAGTGTACAAGAGCAGATTGAGTGGATTATAAAATGTTAGTTACAAGAAATGCCATAAGATGATACATCACATGGAGTGATTCTACTAGTCTTGCGTCGGATATATATGTATGTATCAACCCCATTGTCATGTATGGACTAGGTCCATTTTTGCTTACTTGCTGAAGGGACACACAGTTCATATTAGTATTTGTTTATTTTCATCATCCGCTGACTAGGTAGAATCACTAGAAGAAGGTAAACAATAAATGCGAGAGGAGATAAGTGCCTTAGGTACACCATGTAGGAGGATGCCCCCAAAACACCCTTCACAATTCTATGCCCCTAAGGCACAACACACAACCATTAAATAGAGGAGAGGCAATATAGAAGAATGATGATACAAATAGAAGAGTGGTCACAACAGAGGTGGTCTCCTGGTATCCTTGACCTTACAAGAGTATCAAGGGTCATCCAAGGAAACCTAAACAACACATAGCACATCATGGGGGAACACAACACACATATATATAGATATATATTTGCATTTTATCTAAGAAGAGTCCGAACTTGTGAGCATCTTAGAAAGGTGCTCCATCAAGTTTTGTACAAAGTTTGAGTGGTTCATACCTGATTGATTCTTATTTCCAGGACAGTCATGCGGTACTTGTTTCTCTAATCCTCATATATTTGAAATCTTTTGTTGTTTGTGAGGAGGGGAATCATTGTTATTTCCCACTGATGATAGCCATCTTATTCTTTTCTGATCTTTTGATTTCTTATTTTGATGAATAAACCTTTAGCAATGTAATGGAATACTTTCCACCATGGAAACCTTTTCTCATGTTATAATATCTTGTCGTGGTTGTTTAATTTGCATATCTAGTGCATTTTGGTTAACTCCCAATCCTTGAAGGGATAACAATAGAGGAACCTCAACATAAATACCTTTTCCCCATGGATGAGGATAATCTTCAATTTTCTCCTTATCCACTTCTATCATACCAATTATTTCATCATAGTCAAGATAATCATCTTCCTATTCTATTGTATTTTTCTCTACCATATTGTTGTCAAACTGACTTATTTCCATTGTCATTCACACTAGTTACATGTATTACATTCAAGTCGATGAGGTCTTGAATTTCATGTTTAAGACGCATACATCATTTAATGTCATGCTCTTGTTGTCGATGATAATGATAAAAAGCATTAGTATCAAAGTGAGGTCCTTGCATTCTATTACTATCCAATGGTTTGATGGGAGGAAGCTTCAAGAGATTATTTCTCACTGCTTGATTCATAATAGAATGTAGTGAATAAGATATTGGACTAAACTATCTTTACTATTGTTGAAACTGGAATGACGCCCTCTTTGGATTAGTGATAGCAGACACTTGTGAAAGTTGTTTGAATTCTGGCCATTTACTTTGATAAAATTATTTTGAGATGTTCCAGCTTGAGCTTGGTCACCTTGAGCCGATGAGTTTTGATTCTCATATTGACTAGATGAATGTTGATAATCACGAAGAGTTGTGCATAAATGTTGAAAGAGTTGTACTTCATTAAAAGGATCTTATCATAGATGTTAGGTTGTAAATTTATAATAAACACCTTCTGAACATCCTCAACATTCATCTAGTATTGAATCTATGCATAGAGAGCTTGATATTGACTAATAAACTCAATTAACTTCTCTTTCAAACCTTGCTTGCAATGAACTAAATCAATCAATGAGACTTGAGGTCCAATGTTTTCTTGAAAATGCTATAAGAATTAATCAACGACTTGTGATAAAGAATGTATTGAATGCAAAGGCAAAGAGAAGAACCGTTGCAAAGTTGTATCTTTGAGGGATCGTAGGAAGAATTTTGCTAATAAGTCCTCTTCAAAGAAGAAATCACTACACATAGCTGTGAATGTTGCCACATGAGTATTAGGATCACATTTACCACTATACTTTTCAAATTGAGGAGTCTCAAATTTTTTAGGCATAGGAGTTCTCAAAATTGCATAAGATAGAGGATTATGAGCATGATAAGTTGGCATATTAGGTTGAGAAGAATTTGTCAAGTTTGTCACCTTTTGTTCTAAGTCATGCTTTGTAAGAGTTAGTTTAGGAGGGCATCATTAGGAGATGTAGTTTGATAATTACAAGCTGTGATCATTTAATTTTGAGGTGATTGGTTGTGAGTGGTAGAAAAAGGAGGTTGAGAACAATTATAAGTGGAATGTGGTTGGGAATAGGTGGAATGGAGAGGTGGTTGAGAATGATTATTCATATAAGAAGTCATCCTAGGTGCTAGGTTTTGATAATCGAATCCCACAACCTTGTAATTCTATGAATTAATGTCATTAGATACTCCAACACTAGTGGTAGCATTACTACAAGAATGTGCATTAGTAGTGAGAATTGGTGATGTAAAAGTAGACATTCCACTAGTCGGTATAGGTGTCAATACTTGTGTATGAATTAGTGATGACATATTATTGATAACGTTCACACATTCAGTCATAGGCATAACATTATAATTCACTATATGCAATAAGCGATGGAGCATGTTAACACCATCTTGTCCTTTTAGCAACTCTCTTATATTATGAACAATAGACAAGGATTCTTCTGCTATCCTTTCTTTTTCAACAAATGCTTGAAAATCTGCTAGTTCTTTATCAAGTTTGCTTATTTGTTCATCAGGTACATGTGTTATTACATCAATAGGATCTTCAAAATCTTGAAATGTTTGCTCTTCCATTGTAGTTATAGGATGTATGATATCTTGCAAAGTTTGTGTTTCTCTTTTTGTAAAGTAAGTATTGAGCAAATTTTCCAATGTAGGAACGTCGTTGCTATCGGGAACACTAGAACCCATTAGTCTAAGACTTCTCCTTACAAGGATATTCTTATTAGGATGAGGAGTAAGACAACTCATGCAAGGTTTTACGATAGTTAAAACACCCTAGATGTGAGACTATTTCACACCTAAAACACTTGTTTGAGGAAAATGAGTAAAAATACACACAGAGTTCCCCAAAAAAAAGAAGATAGGAGGAAAGAGTGCAACACAACAAGGCTCAATTGATGATTTTAAAAGTTTTGGTCAAAATATGTGAAAAGGTGTGTAAACAAGTAGTGTTGAAATACACACTGTGTAATTACGAATATGGCAATTTTCACACAATGATATGAAATTATGCGAAATTTTCAAATGACTACAGAATATATTCTTGAATATGAGTGAAAGATCTAAAATTCAATATATGTAATATGAATGTAATGAAACAACACCAATCTATGCTTGTTTATGCACCTAAAATGCTCATTTTTTTCACTTTTTTTCAATGCAAATGTATAAAACATGTAATGAAATTATGAGAATGATGAGGGGTAGAAAATTAAAACCTCTTAATTAGTCCAATAATACAGCAACATTTGTCACAACACACCAATCTTGCAATGCTAGATGAAAGATTAACCAAAATGTAGTAAAAATGCAAGATTTTTTTAAACCCTAATAGTGAAATTAAGAAATGAAAGTGTGCAAAATGATGAATGAATCGAATATAATCAGATTTAATATGTAAAATAACTCAGATCAGATTTGAAAATGATGCAAAATCCTACAATGCTCAATGCAAGTCAAATTTTAAGGAAATATGAATGAATATGCCTCTTTTTGTTGAAATACACAATGTGTTGAAATGCAAAACTTGAAATCTAAATGCAATAACACATAATGATGAAACACTACTATCCAAAATAAGATTTAAATGAGTGTTAAAATAAGTAGTAAAATATGAAACAAGATTTTAGCTACAAACCCTAGCTTTTGGAAATACTAGGATATGAGAAAAAATGCAAATTTTCAAGCAAACCCTAGCAAATAAAGTAAGTAAATGCAAGGTAAATGATTATGTAATGATGTATTTCTATAATTTATCTCAGATCTAATGTAAATATTAGACATTTAAATGATTTCAATGAAAATAGTGCAAACTATGCCTTAATGCAAGCCAAAAATGCCTTTTTTTAAAAAAATTTTTTCAATTTTTATGCAAGATTTTTAAATGTATGAGGATGAAAATGAAATGTATGAATGCAAATCTTATTTACAACACTCAGAAAGATGCAATGCTTATCAAAACATAGGTTCACCAAAATGTTATGTATGAAAAATGGAAATGATGAAAGGATGTAAGGTGTATGGTTAATTAGATTCAATCAAACCCTTCTTTCACACATACATTCAAGGACATAGATTGAGCTAAGTCACAAATGTGATAGAGGACTCAGCTATACATTTGATGTCACTATGAGATGATTGGAAAAATAGAATAGATTGATATTTTGTTAAAACCCTAATTTGATTAGGCCTAAAACCCTAATTATGCAAAATCATAAACAAACAGACAAAAACTGACAAATGCTTGCACAAGAAGGCACTAAATGCTGATTAGAGACATACCAGATTTTGTATTCCGAAAGGTAGAAACTTCAGGGACAAAAGAGTGGATGCCCTTGTCCAATGTGGTGCTTTTTTCTAAGGGCTTCAGGATAAAATATGCTTCATACTATAACCTTCTTAGAGATTCCTGACACTGCAAAATTGGAGGACAAAAGAGTGAGCACCCTTGTCCAATTAGGGATATTTTCTATCATTTTCTTTAGATCTAGAATCTTCCTACTTTGCTCTGATCTCCTACAACTCCTCTCTGCAAGATCCAACACCTATAACCTACAATTACAAGAGAGGGATTGGGGGTTGTGGTGCTTAGGAGCTTGCCTCAGTCAAGCCTCAGAATGGCATTCAAGCCTTCCACCACTGTTGTTAGAGAGAGCGTGTGTCGTTGGTGGAAAGAGGCAAAAGCAAATGATATGATAAATTGATTAAAACATAATTAGAAGTCACCTCAGAGGTGAATCTCTCACAGGGAGATGAAGATCTTTCACGCCGTGAGGAGATGGATTGATGAAGACAAATATGCAACAAACAAGTACAAACACAACACAATACTGCTCTACAACACAATGAAATCCTTGAATATCCTTATCACAAGACCACAAGTTTATATTATCCATCTAGGTTTAAAATAAATTCTTAAACATGTTTATATATGAATTCCTACTAAACATTCATAATTCAAATTGAATAGCCAACAAAGGGAAACCTTTTAACAGTCACTTTGTGGACATTTAAAATTTAGGTCTTGACAAAATAGGTTTGGACTAGGGCATGGGCACCCTTGTCCAGGGTCCTACTTTGGGATTGGATTAAGCTCAAGAGTGTCCCCTAAGTCCCATTTGACATGGGTTTCAGGGGATTTTGCTCTGATATTCATTTTTAACATGCATGATTAAATCTAAGGGACCGAGGAGCTAAACTCAGGAGGTAAAAGTCCTAGGGGAACATTTTGTGACATAGCAACTAGGAATTTTGGGTTCTAATATATTGGTATCATCGTTATGCATAGCATTCAAACCCATAATTTGCCAACTTCTTCGCACAAGGATGTTAGAATCGAGGCATTGGGACACAAACCTCATAAAGCGTCTACAAGCTTTAGTAACACACAAGATGCACTAATAGACGAAATGAATGAAGCACGAGATGGATTTGAGTTTTTTTTAAGTAAAGCAATAATATACCCTCAATCAAATTTAATTCTACTCAAATCCACTTAAATATCAACAATGCTAATGCTTAAATCAAACTCAAGTTTCAATGCTTTAAATTCCAAATTGCAACCATTCAAAATTGTTCTTATCTTCAATTTTCAATGCAAGATGACAAATGAAATGTTGTAGAACAATGCAAGATCAGATTTGGAATGCAAATGACAACAACAAAATCTAAAATTAAACTATTTTTCATAATCCCTATGTTAGAAATGAAGGCGCAAACCGCACAACAAAAATCCAATTCAAACCTTATTAATGTCCTCTAAATAATGTATAATCAATGGAGATTGCAATAGAAATAAAACCCACTATACAGAAATAACATGCATTAAGAACTGAACACATAACATGGAGAAAACCCTTTTGAGTAAAAAACTCTACCAAAAAAAGAGGCTCCAAGTTGTATTATCTTCAAATATGAGATTACAATACATGCACTTCCTCTTCTTCTTTATTCTTCAATCCAGTGACACTTGTAATTGTCTACTCTGATAAAAATGTAGTACAAATATCCTTATAAAAGGGGGTTGCCTTCTAGGGAAAGAGAACTAACATAAGGGTATATGCACAAAGATGAAGGACCAAAAATTTTCCACATGACTTTTTGGTCCCATAAAAGTCATAACACGAGCGTGTTATAACATGCTCATGTTATAACGTTAGCACATTTTATAAATTTAAAATTCTCTCTCTAGGAGAGAGAGAGAGCAAGAGATAGAGAGAGGGAGAGGGAGAGGGGGGGAGATAGAGAGAGAGAGTGGGAGAGGGAGAGGGAGAGGGAGAGAGAGACTACTTTTGACATGCAACCCTAAACCCAAGCAACCCTAAATCTCTATCTCTCTATCTCTATCATCCCTATACCTCTCAATCTCTTTTCCTATGTCTTTGGCCATGTCCCTCACTCTCTATCTCCCTATCTGTCCCCTCGGTCTCCTCTATATCTCCCTATTGGTCCTCTATCTCTCTCTAAACCCTAAACCTCTAAACCTTAACCCCTAACCTGTAAACCGTAAACCCGAGCAACCCTAAACCCCTAAACCCTAAACCTCTATCTCCCTATCTCTCCCCTATCCCCCTATCTCTATCATTTCTCTACCTCTCAATCTCTCTCCCTATGTCTCTGGAGATGTCCCTCACTCTCTATCTCCCTATCTCTCCCTTTTGTCTCCTCTATCTGTCCCAATCTCTATCGGTCCCCTCTCTCTATCTCTCTCTAAACTGTAAACCCCTAAACCCTAAACCTGAGCAACCCTAAATCCTAAATAATTCTCCTAAACCCTAACCCCTAATCCCTAAACTTGAGCAACCCTAAATAATGCCCCTAAACCCTAACCCCTAACCCCTAAACCCTAAACACCTCTCTCTCTCTCTAAAAAAACCCTTAGCCCTAATCCCAAGCAACCCTAAACCTATATATCTCTATCTCTCCATTATCTCCCTATCTCTATCATCTCTCTAAACATCTTTCTCACTCTTTATCTCCCTATCTCTCTAAACATCTTGCTCACTCTTTATCTCCCTATCTCACCCTTTTATCTCTTCTATCTCTCCCTATTTGTCTGCTCTCTACCTATCTATCTCTCCCTATCTCTTGCCTCTCTCTCCCCTATCATTCCTCTATCTCCCTATTATTTCAAAAAATGTCTCCTCGGGGGCTTTTCCCTCTTAAGGTTTAGCTCCCAGGTCCTTAGAATGCATTTAGAGCATCTTGCATGATAATTATGAATGCAGATGAGAAAACCCTGAAGTCTTATGGAAAATAGGACCTAGGGGGTGCTATTTTGATGACCCCTGAACAAAAATGGGAGGGTGGACTAGGGCGCTAGTGCCCTAGTCCTGCCCTATTTTGGGTTAGCCCTAAATTTAAATGTCAGTTTTATGACTGTTACTTAGGTCCTATGCTGACGTCTCAAGTTTGAATTACAAAATTCTTAGTGGGAATGTTTTTAGTTGCACATACAAGCATGTTTAGGTTTTCATTTGTAAACTAGAAGATAATTGTGAACTTTAGGCATACTTGTCATTTTAGAGCATTAATGATATTCATTGTTGCAGAGTAGAGCATTGTTATTGTGTTTGTGATTGCAGATTTGACTTCATCTTCTCATGTGATTGAAGAGCCTTAATTTATGTGAGATCTACACTTCATGGTGATATCTATTTTGTTTTCTATCATTTATCATTTGGATTTTGCCTCTATCCCGCAGGGATACGCACTCTCATCTAACAACGGTGTTCAGAAGACTTGAATGTCTCTTCGGGGCTTCACCGAGGCAAGCCTCTAAACACTACATCCCCCAACCACACTCCTTTGTGATTGCAAGTTACAAGTACCAAGTTTCATAGAGTGGAGTTGCAGAAGGAGGTTGCAGAGGATAAGAATCCAGGATCTGAAAGGAAGAAGATAGAGTTAAACATTTTGGGACATGGGTGCTAGTGGTAGTGTCCTCCAGAGTTGCAGATATAGAAACAGTCTGGACGGTGATAATCAACATCTGAAAAGCTTCCGACACCCTGAAAAACATCTAGCATTGGAGGGTCATCCCATAATAATGGGTTACACTTTTTGGCCAAACTTGACATTGAAATCAATATTTTGAACTAAATCTTCACGTTCTGACACCTATAGCCACTAAACCATTAGGAATTTGAAGATGATACGAACTAGTGATTTGTGAGATTTTGTTCGTAGATTCTAAATATATTTTTTTTTAAAAAATTGGAGTTAAATTGTAAACTTTTTGCATCTCCTTTGATAACTAGTTTTTAATAGTAAACAACATTTTTTTAAAGTGATGTGTATTCTGTAGCACATAACTTTTTTTCTACAAAGTATAAAATTTTGATTCTTTTTAATTTAGATTGGTAACACTAATATATAGTGTATGCATTTGGTTTCATAATGTTTTGTTGAATATATATTTTTTAATTAATTTTTGAAGTCAAACCAATTATAATTTAGACATAGGCGTATTCCATAAAACATAATTTTTTTTGTATGTATCAAAATTCAAATTTTTTTCTTTTGTTGAAACAAGGACATCAATACCTAGTGCATAGATATTTTTTAAATTTTTTTTTCAGTAATTTACTAATTTTCCATGTGTGTAGAATAGAGAACTTGATGTTCGGTGAAAATATATATATATAAAATTATATTTTTTGGGAAGCTTATAATAAGGACTACATACTTACAAAACATAAATTTTAAATGAATTCATTTGATCCCTCAAAAGATAAATCAAAATTGGTTTTTTATCATTATTTTGATAGGTGTAGAAGAGACTCCATTATATGTATGGTTTAAAACTAGCGGGGTTCTATCCAATGGGGTTTGATCAAACCCTCTTCAATTAAAATCCTTTAAATGGAACCTTTCAAGGCTTAAATCATTATATTTTCTAAAAATATGTGATTTCAATAAAAATTAGGATGTCCCAGAAACTGTAAACCATTATTGTGGCAGCGCCCTAGACTATGGAGGTGTCCTTTGCATCTTTCGGGGTAGAAACAAAAGATATAATGAATATCAATGTCAGGAGAAGATCTAGATTTCGTATTGAAAATAGTACCTTGGACAAGGGTGCTAGTGGATGTGTCCTCGACGGTTCCATTTCCTGAACTTTGAAAAATAGTCAATTATTAATCTTTGTCCTTAATCTTAATCTGAAAGGGTTTGTTGTAATTCATAAATTTACTTACTGTTTTGCATACTTAGGATTTTAAGAGCATTTGAAAATTAGATTGAGATATTCATTGATAGCATCTGAGTTTCCGCATCATTCCAAGTGGCAACCCAACCTATTAGGTGAATGCTCTCACTTAGTAGAGATTCAACTCGGTTGATATGCCCTTGAATGTTTGTAGTGAAAGGAGGATTTACCCTTGAAACCAAAACCATGAAACCCTGCCCCTTTCTTCCCTATAAAAAATTTTGGTGAACTTGTGTTTTTGAATTTTTTGCACCTTGCTAAGTTTTGTGTGATATACTTGCATTCATTCATCTTATTGCATTTGAAAAATTACAAAAAAATTGAAAAATTTGAAAAAATTGGCATCTTAGGCTTGCATTTTGGCATAATTTGAATTAACTGGCATGTAATTTCATTTAATTTCTATTATTTTCATTAGATCTGATTTAAATTACATAAATTCATCATTTAGTATTCATTTGCATTGCATCTCCATGCTTAAATTGTTAAAAATTACTTAAAATTGTGTATTTTTCATAAAAACCTAGTTTTGCATTAGCTAGGGTTTGTAGTTAAAATCTTGTTTTAGATTTTACTACCATTTTAAAACACTCATTAGGACTGATTTCTAATTGTAGTGTTTCATCATAGCGTCATTCTTACAAAATTTCATGTCTAGGGTTTGAAAACCTTACATTTTCACTAGATTTGGCCTTATCGTCTCTCTAGAATTGCATTATAGGCATGTTGTAAAGGATATTTTCTGCATTATTTTAATGATATTAGGGTATTAATCTTCTTCTCCTCCTCAAATTCCTTACAACACCCTTTCTATTAGGCATTTACATTGAAAATTGGTGAAACATTGCATATTTTAGGTGTATTTTCACTAGGTTTTGACTTGTCATCACTCTAGATCCTCACTATAGGCATGTTGTGAAGGAAATTATTGTATCATTGGACTGCTATCAGGCATATTATTTGTTTCCCCTCTTGAAATTTTTCACAACACCTCTTCTTTCACTCATTTGCATTGAAAAAAATGAAAAATTAAGCATTTTTAGGTCATATTCATACATACTTTTGCACTTGTTTCTTGCATAAGTGTTGAAAATATTTAAAATCTAATTTTGCATTCATTTTAAAACATACACATGGCTTCTCAATACAAAAATAATTCTAGGCTTCTTCCTAGGCCTTATTTGAAAAGAAGGGCCCCTGAACTTGAAATAACATTTACACCTCATGACAAAGAAATGGTAGATATTGAAGGAACTCTTTACATTATAGTAAACATAATGGAAAGACTTGTGCATGGAACACTTATAGACCCTAATTGCATGACTAATGTGGTTATAGAATAGATCCTTCTTAAACATGATTTGGCACAAGATTATTACGAACCATTGGATTTGCAAATTAAAACACATAATGGAGCTTTAATGAATACATTTGGGAAGATAACCTTATTGGTCTAGGTATATGACAAAGCTGTGGATTAGTTATTTGATGTTATGCCCTTATCCAACCTCTTTCATATAAAACTAGGACATCCATGGCTTATGGCTATGAATGTCATCCCCTCAACTATGCACAAATGCCTAAAATTCCCTTTGCATGGAGAAATCTATATTATCCACCATAATTCATATCAGCCTCCAACTAAGAACAAGAACATCACTCTTCACTACTTTTGGCCGCAACTTGATAGAGACCCTGATCCATGAAGAGACCAATATTTCCTAGAATATAGATGATACAAAGCAAAACAACTAGCTAAATTGGCCAGGCCTCCTTTACAGACAATGAGGGAAGAACAACATGCATTCAAAGATCCACTTAGAGAAAAAGGAAAACAACAAAATGACATAAGAATAAAACAAGACTATTATGACTATGATGAAATAATTGGCATGATAGAAGTGGATACGGAAATGTTTCATAACTCGCCTCATCCACGAAGAGATGCTATTTATGCTGAGGTTCCTCCTCCATCATCCTTACAAGGATTGGGAGGTTTTCATTGACAACAAAACATTTCAACAAGACCAATGAAATTTGAACATGGAACTTGCTCCTCTAATATACAAATTCCTATGGAAAAACATAAATATGTCTTTAAATAAATAAACAACAAGACAAGAAGAAATAGACAAGCAAGAGAAAGGAGGAAGAGAAGACAAGTTTTTGCCCAATGAAATGCAACTTAACATTGAACCAAACCTAGATGAACCTAACACTGAAAAAATTCAAGACGAGAATAAAAGTTGGGCTATGGTACCTTACACACCTCTTTCCTCTAGCATTCGAGATTGGGAAGAGGATGATTTGATTGTTGATAACCTCTAGCATGAGACTATCTATAGGTAAGTATTTCTAACCCCTTACCTCCATGTTGTGTTTCCCCTGTGATGTGTTATGTGTTGTTTAGGCCTCCTGGGATGACCATTGATTCTCTTGTAAGGTCAAGGATACAGGGAGACCCCCTCTATTGTGACCCTTCTTCTATTTGTATCATCATTCTTCTATATTGCTTCTCCTCTATCTTCATTGTTGTGTGTTGTGTCTGACAGACATAGTGTAGACACCCAAAATTGACCTAGTTATCATTATTAAAATATTATTCATCATCTGCATTTGTCTAACACATTTGAATAATGTATCTATTTTTCTTCTATTTTTCCTCTATCTATAATTAAATAATTTTTAATTATTTAATTATCTTTCCATTCTCTCTAATTTTAATTAAATAAATTTTATTTATTTAATTAAAGTTTCATCTTAATCCCATTCTAATCCCACTTTCCAATTAATTAAATAAATCTTATTTATTTAATTAATTTCCACATCATCTCCCAACTAATTCAAATAAAATATTTGAATAAAGTCCTCACCTCTCACCACATTTAAACACTTGTCCATTTCTCATTTAGATCATGTGTGGTAGTACTTTTTATGTACATAATCACACATAAATTTATTAAATAAAATTATTTGTGTACACGGTCACACATGTGCTTTATCCTCTTCCTTACACTTGTCTTGTGCACATTCACCTATGATCATGAATTCATCTCACCATATAGCATCCAGAGTATCGTCTCAAGCATAACATCTCCATTAGCATCCATTGAGCATTTCATCCATTATCATGGCCACTTTAACACTTATGATCGTTCACACTTGAGAAGCAATCCACAAATCCAACCAAGGAATCAATAATCTAGGTGAGTTACTTTCATTTGTTTGCATTCTTGTGTCATTTAGATGGATTATTTGAAGGTGGTAGGATTGGGTTTGATTTCTATTGTTTGATCATCCTAACCTGATTTTTCCTATTCACACATTCTGGCACTCCTGGTGGGACTCACATCCTTGATTTAACATCTTTTTTATATAGTTGTTTTTGTGAAGTTAGATTTTGCAAGGTTCCGAGCGCAATTGTTCTACAGAAATTTACAATCGCACTGTAGAAACTCATAATTGGCCGAAAATAAAGCACAATTAATCCACATAATTTTGCATTTGGCCATATTTCAAGAACAATTGCACATCAGAGCGTTGCATCTGGTTTTTCCAACCGCATTTGGTTAGCTAGGGTTTCTATTTTGCAGGTCGTGCGCAACTGTTCAGATTCGACCACAATTGAATAGCAGAACATCGTATTTGGTCTAAATCCATATGCAATTGGTTGGTAAATTTTTGCATTTGGCTTTATTTCATATGCAATTGCAACCCAGATTGTCGTAGTTGGTTTTTCTGATACGCATTTGGTTGAATCTCATTTTTCCTTGATTTCTTTGGTAGCTCATCTTCTTGTGTAGCATCTTATCCATTTGTCAAAGAAAGGAGGTTTTGAAACTACTAATCCATTTGTTGCAGCATCAATCAGTCCAAGACATATCATTTTTTTATCACTAATCTAGGAACATTTGGATTTGGTGCTTAAAATAAACCATTGTTTGCTCTCTATTTGTTTTATCTTTCTTGATTGCTTGTTGTGTATGTGTTTAACCCAAATTTAATAACAAAAGTATCCTTTCCCCTTGCCTATAAAATGGATCTTGGGTGCATAAGAACTTGTTATTATCTTTAGAGGGCCTGCCTTCCTAGTGTGAGAAGGGGATGACCCAAGCGATAAGAAGCTAAATCCAAGCTCTTCCAAACCACTATACAAAAAATGTGTTTGTGGCGAAAGCCATAAGCAATGGGTGCAGTTGTGTTACACTGATGAATGTTCCCCCCAAAACCCCGTAGAGTGTAACCTCTTCAGGTTGGGAAGCCTCCATTAATAGAGCGAATTGCCACATGTGTAGCCACTCGAATGGATGCCCATTCTAGAAACCTTTGTGTAGTAGCCAAAAACCCTCTATCTGTTGATACAAGAGGATAGATGATTAGGCCTCTGATAGCCATCCCACATTTTTGCGGCTTATGGCAGAGATAGAAAATTATCTTAAGATCTGCGCATCTTAAGGACTTGGAACTTGGTGTGCTTAAGAATTCAGTGCACTGTAAGGGGGAGCCCATGCCCCAAATTCCTGGAGCTATACACCATAAGTAGGCACGGTTGGGTAAAACCAAGTGGGAACTCAACATATAATATCCTTGCCTAGCCTAGGTTGTACATGTTTATGACTGTTGGAGTGATTGTTTGCTTACAACCATCATTTTTCTGTCAAACACAGTTTGAAATCACAATTGAACAACAGAAAATCACAATTGAATAGTAAACCCTCGCATTTGTCAGAAAACCATACACAATTGAACCACAATTCATCGCATTTGGTCAAATCTGTACGCAATTGGTCTTTGTCAAATCCTGTTGCTAAATTCCTTGTCAGACACATTTGAGCATTTCCAGTTGTAATTGATTCACAGTCTGTCGCATCTATTAAAATCCCAGTCACAATTGAACTACAATTTGTTGCATTTGGCCTATTCTCGGTAGCAATTGAGCTATTGTCCATTGCAATTGAATTATCATGTCTCGTAATTGATCAGCTACAGACAGTTATCCAAAATCTCTACTAAAATCCTCTTTTTCATTGTTTCCTGAGCATCATTTCTAGTCTGCAAGCTTCCTTCTAAGCATCTATCATCTAGTTTACACAGCAATCATTGAGCCTAGAACCATCATCTAATTTGGACTTTTGAACATTTACATCCATTGAGACTCCCAAAACAACAAACCAAATCAATCATCAAATCAAATCATTGGCTTCTTGTAGCTAAAACCATCATTCAGGTCTAATTATCATCATCCTTTAGCATCTTATCCAACAACAGTATATCCCTTGAGTTCAAGAGTCTATCTCTAGGGGTATTCCTTATCCAAAAACCAAATCAAACAATTGAGCAACTATTTAATCAACCAAGCAACCAATCCAATTAGCAATCCAATCAACCTATCAACCAATCAGACCATATCAAAGCTATCAAAATAGCAACCAATCCAATCAATTAATCAAACAATCCAATCCAAACAAAGCATCCTATCAAACCATCCATCCAAGCAACATATCAATCAAACATCAAACTGTCATGCCCAAAAAAAAACATGGCCAATGCACACAAAAATGATTGATTTTTTTTTTCAATAGCTAACCCCAACCCCTAAAACAAGCATAAGTATGTATTTTTCACACCTCAACAACTGAAGAAAATGTACCACTACACCTGCAAAAAGGACATACAGGTGACACATATACACACATAGAGACTTTGCTAAATCCATCCAAGAGACAAGGGTAAAATGCACCCAAAGTGACACACTTCTCCCAATGGACTCAGGATATGACTGATTGTTACAAGGAGAACTATCATTCCAATTACTAGATAACCAATGTATGTATTGTGGTGAAACACCCATACTAGGGGATTATTTACTATAGGTAAATGGCAATAATTGAAAACACATTGCCTCAATAACAAGGGTAAGATAAGGAGTTAAAGTTTTCAATGGTACAAGAGGTACATTATAATTATGCTTCTATAACAATTTATACTTATTCTAAATCCAACCTTTTAATACCTTAACTCCTACTTAAACGATGGTGACAATATTGCATTAAGGACATAATATATCTATTCTAAAGCCAAATATTAATAGCCAATTACATGTAAGATTATTCTACTAACCCTATATGATTTACCAATTAGTTTATTTATTTTCATCTCCCATTCTTCCTAAAATTAATTAGTTTGAAACATTACATCAGGTATACAAAGAAGAGTAAGATGAGATCAGTTGACCAATTAAATATCTCGCTTATAAATAATTTCACTACACAAATTAAATTCTAACTAATGACACAGACTTCCCAAAAGTATGAAACGTACTAATTTGATACCTCTAAGATAAATATGATCAAGCTAAAAATGTGACCTCATATAAAAATAAACATCTTATGAAATATACATTTCTATCCACTGTTAAGAAATTGCCCAATTTACAATACTTTTATATTTCTGGGAGATCCATGCTAAAATTTAAATACTAAGACCTAACTATGAAATTATCATTTCCTTGATAACAACTATTAGCCTCACATACCCCTATGATTTATTTTTTTAAATGTTTCCTTTACAAACAATAGCTCTACAAATTTTAGAATAATAATAAAATTTATTTTTCTTAAATAATTTTAAAAGAAAGATAAAATAGATTTTAAGTAATAAAAAAATAATTCCTAATAAGAGGCTATCTTTTTATTTCAAAAGATTTATTTTAATATTTAGCCATACTAAGTTTCCCTTCTTTTTAATAAATTAGGTACTCACACATAAAATAGAATTTAGATTTATTAATATCTCTTTTAATAAGAGTGGATCTATTTCATTTCTTAATTTCAAAGTCTTTTCACTTGATTTAGTCTTATAACATCGAATGAATATGATTCCTCCACATTATAAAAAAAACCCTAAAGTGAATATCAAATATCGGTTGCCCTAAATGTGTTATTATGACTGTAGTGGCAAGTCAGAGAGAGGAAATGGTAGCGGTGGCCATGGAAGAAGTTGACCAAGAGAGGGAGGAGCTCAACATGGTGACCTCATGCAGGACTGTGGTAAACAACTGGCAACAGTTATAAGGTTTAATATCATTATTCTGATCTTTTCTTTTACTTCACACAATCCTCAGAGTATCTGTTACTGCAGCAATGGTGTGATTAGAGCCCCTCACATAGGCTGTGCACAAGGAGGGTCACGCAACAGTAGGAGACTGCGCTCCCACAAAGGATTCGAGCTTGCCATGAGAGTAGGCACCGACCAAGGGGGGTTCATCCCTCTCCTTAAATACACTAAAAAAAATAATTTATTTTATTTTTCTTCTTACAATCAAAATATTAATACAAAAATGTTATCTCTTTTTTTTTTGGTTTTTTTTTTCTTTCTTTTTATCTTTATTGACTCCAGTCTAAATATTATTGAAATGAATGAACAGTTGAGTCTTTTGTAGATGATCACCTTAGACCTACATAGTCAGAGATCTACCCAAGGAGTGGAAACACACAAGGCATGGAAACTAGTTGACAAAATGCTTCAGAGTAGTCATGGACAGTGTTGAAATGTAAACAGGGCAAGTGAATTTATTTGCAGAATGCCTCCAAAACTAGAACTAGAACCAGAACCACCTAGAATGTTACTGCAACAGATTCACCTAAAGAAAAGACTAGTTAAACCCTTAAATCTTTAAGCTGAATTTATAATAAATATGTGAATATGATTTTTAGTCTTCTAGTAATTATGCAAATCTAAGATTTACATACATAGTGGCGGTTTTATTTTACAAGTAAACTTCAATCCCTCAAATACCAACCTACACCATTCACAAGGCTCTATGCTTCTTCTGTTATGAGGAACAAGATTTACAAAGGGGAGTGCTCACCTCCCTTCCATAGGATTGCACTTGCAATCCACCCCCGAGCTAGGAGAATCAACTTGGTCCCCCAACAAGCAAGCATTCACACACACACACAACACTACCATCTCAAGACTCACATAAAACAAGGATGCAAAAAGAGATATGTTCTACTCACATTCATAAGGTAGGTATTTGTTTCCTTCTCAATAAACCAATTTCACAACATACAAGTCCCTAGAACTTCAAAACAAACACAATATGTAACATAGAAATTAAAAGGAAAGAGAGCTTACCTCTCAAGGTGAGCAAGAAGGAGATTAGAGACTCTTCTTCTCCTTGAATCTTCTCCTTCCCTCCCACTTGAAGTCTCTCTTCCAACCCTCCATACTCCACTCAACAGGAAATCCTTTCCCCCTGCAAAAAAAAATGAAAAAGGTGAAATAAGAATAATGCAACAACACCCATGATGCCAAAGGAATGAGCTTCTATATGGGAGTGCCATCTTTTTTCTTGAGCAGAGGACTTATGCCTTTTATGGGTGTTTTCTCTTTTCCAGAGCTCCTAAAATACACCACAAATATCTAAATACCGCCCACACCCTTCCCCAAGTACCCTACCCATAGGTACTTGGGTTAGGGACCCAAAAATGACTTGACAATACAAAAATTCAATTTTTACACTCATGAAAAGTTGGCTAGAAGTTTCCATCCGAGTATTACACTTATACACTCACTTAAACACATAAACACTAACCCTATTGAAATAAAGTTACAAACAAAATAAATTATAATAAGGACACTTAATACAATAACATTGTACATAAACACTACATACATTGAAAATAAAAAAATCAAGAGGAAATAAAATAAGTAGACACAAGTAACATGATAACATTATACATTAACACTAAACATTTTGAAATGAAGTCAGAAATAAAATAAAATAAAATACATAGGAGACAGTTTACACAATAATGCGGTCCACACTTAATTAAAATACACTTGGAGACCACAATGTTGGGATAAGGTGACATTAACCTTGTAAATCCCAATATTGTATTTATTCCATTTATTATTTGTAATTTGTAATTAGCCATAAGGGATGTACAAGTTTCACTGACAATGATAAAAATTATTTACTAGTCCACGATAATTATGAAGTTACTGCACAGTAAGTCCCGGAGTTACCGGCAGTAGTTACGGGATGTCATTTACTATGGTAAATGGTAATTAGTCAAAGTGGGGTGCACATGTGGAGGAATAATCTATTTTTAGTGTTATGACTCACGTCATTGATGCTGTAAGAGGGTGTAAGAGATTCTATAACACTAATAATAGCATATGAGGCATCATAAGATGCTGTAAGTGGCTATTTTTGGCCCCAAGTCATTCAAGCTTGCATGGGAATATTTTTCCAAGTGTAGGATGCATGTATGACAACATTTATGACCCCGTAAGAGCCTATTCTTGGCTATGGACGCCCAATGTTGTATTGTTGACTCTTGACAAGTGTTATGGGCTTGTAAGAAGTCATTTAATGTCTTGAGGTTATGTAAACTTTATATAAACCATAGCATAGTAGATGAGATGAATATAACATTTTACAGATACTCAGGTTCTGCCAGAGTGAAGGTTGGAAGACAGAGGAAGTGAATGTATTTGTAATGTCCTTTTGTGAAGATAATACAACTTGACCTCTTCTCTTGGTGGAGTTTTTTTCCTGAAAGGTTTTTCTCCACATTAAACACTTTTGTTATGTGCTTCATTCTACTTCTGGTATATTTCTGTATTGTGGGTTTATGTTTTGTTACAATCTCCATTGTTAATGCACACTTAAAAAGATTGCTGAAATTTATTCGAATCAGATTTCCATTGAAGTAGTGTTGCTTTCATTTCTAACATTTGGTATTAGAGCCTGGCCAGCTTTGACTCTTGGGTGGTAGTGTGGAAGCTGTAGCTACAATGGGAGATTTGGTTGCATTTGTTTTGCAGATCTTGTGTTGTTATTATGGCTACATTCACCATTGCATCAACCTCTCAAATGGACATTGAGAAGTTCAACGGAATGGGGTATGAGTTGTGGAAGCTGAAAATGGAAGATTTGTTGGAAGAAAGAAACCAATGGTTGGCTGTCCAAAAAGAGAAGAAACGTAACGATGTCTCTCAAGATGAGTGGGATAGACTGGATAAGAAGGCACAAGGAACCATCTATTTGTGTCTTTTAGATTCTGTGCTGCTGAATGTTGCAAAGGAAGAGACTACATATAAGTTGTGGAAATGGTTGGGTGAGATCTATCAAGCCAAGAGTATGGTAAATAAACTTTATTTAAAAAGGAAATTGTTTTCCATGAAAATGAAAGAGGGTGAGTTAGTTGCAGAGCATTTAAATTCTTTTAATTTATTGGTGAGTCAGCTTGATTTAGTAGATGTTGAGGTTAGTGAAGAAGATAAATGTATCTTACTTCTATGTTCTTTACTTGAGTCTTAGGAGAATGTTATCCTTACTATCACTGCTAACCTTGCAGATCTGAAGTTGGATGCTCTTGTTTCAGTGCTACTGTCACAAGAATTGAGGAAGAAGAGTTCAGATAGTTCAGGGGATGCTCTCAGTGTCAAGGGAAGGTCTAAGGAAAGAGGACCTAAGGGAGATCAGAAAGGGGCTAAGGTCAAGTCCAAGGGCCGGTCTAAGACTCTTGGTAAAAAGAACAGAGTAAGTGTTGGAACTGTGGTAAAAGGGGACATGTGAAGGAGTGCAAAAATCCCAAGAAACAGTGGGAGAGTGCTTCAGATAAGTCCTCGAATGTAGGTGAAGAAGTTTTACTTTCTACATGTAATCTTGTTTCTAATGATCACTAGTTGATTGACTCAGGATGCTCATTTCATATGACCCTGCATAAGGAATGGTTCTCCTCATATGAAGAATATGATGGAGGTAATATCTACCTTGGTGACAACTCTACATATCCAATTGTCAGGAAAGGAAAGGTATTGTTGTGTTTCAGTGATGGGAGGATTAAAACCCTCCTTGGTGTTTTACATGTTCTTGGATTAGCTAGAAATTTGATTTTAGTTTTGAAGTTGAATGATTTGGGAATGCATGTGACATTTGACAAGCATGGCTGCAGATTGGTGAGAGGGAACTTGGTGGTAGCGAAAGGGAAGAGATTTGGGAACTTGTTTAAGCTTGAAGCCACTACAGTTTGTAATGCCTCCTATGTATCTGAGACCACTACTGAAAATACATGTATGTTGTGGCATCGCAGATTGGGCCACACAAGCAATAATGTATTAAAAACTATTAAGAATAAAAATTTGTTGGATGGTTTCTCCTATTCTGATGAGCACTTTGATTTCTGTGAGCATTGTGTGTTTGGTAAACAAAATAGAAAATCATTTCCTTCAGGAAGCAATAGAGCAAAAGAGAAGTTATAAATCATTCATATGGATGTGTTTGGACCTGTGGATAATGAATCTATCAGAAAATCTTGTTATTTTGTAACCTTCATTGATGATGTATCCAGATTTACATGGATTTATTTTATGAAACATAAATCTGAACTTTTCACTAAGTTTAAGGAATTCAAAGTCTCAGTAGAGAACCAATCAGGTTTAAAGATAAAAATATTAAGATCTGACAATGGAGCGGAATATTGCTCTAAGGAATTTGATGAGTTTTGCAAGCATGCAGGTATGATCAGACAAAAGAGAACTCCGTATACACCATAACAGACTGGTGTTGCAGAAAGGATGAACCAAACAATTATGGAAAGGGCCAGAAGTATGCTTAGTGATGCACAGTTGGATAAATGCTTTTGGACAGAGGCTGTGTGTACTGCTTGCTACTTGATAAACAGATCTCATTGTAAGGCTCTTGATTCAACACCTTATGAAGTGTGGATAGGTAAGAAACCTTCTGTTTCACATTTAAGGGTTTTTGGTTGTGAGGCTTTTGTTTATGTGCCTAAGGAAAAGTGATCTAAGTTAGATCCAAAGGCTGAAAAGTGTACATTCATTGGATATGGTGATAATGTCAAAGGTTATAAGCTTTGGAATCCACTAACCCGCAAGATTATCTTTTCTAGAGATGTTATTTTCAGGGAACTTAGAGCTATTTCTAAACCTGAGTAGCCAAAAGAAAAAGATGAAAAGGTAAAGAAGGTGCACTTTGATTTAGAGCAACAAGATGCACCTCAGGAAGAACAAAATGATGGATTGGGGGGTGAAGAAGAAGAAGAAGATTCGAGTAGTTCTGATGAAGATGAATCTGTTGTTACAGAAGAAGTTGGTGCAGATGATCATGCAGAAGAACAAGTAGAGTCTCTTACTCCACCCTTGAGGAGATCCACAAGACAACAAAATCCAATTGACAGGTATAACCCACCAGATTTCTGTTGTGTATATGCTTTATTGAGTACTAACAATGAACCTAGATCCTATAGGGAAGCTATTTCTATAGATGATAGTGAGTCTTGGCAGCTAGCCATGCAGGAGGAGATGATGGCTTTAGACTCTTGTAATACCTGGGATCTTGTTCATTTGTCCAAAGGAAGAAAGGCCATAGGATGTAAGTGGGTCTTCAAGAAGAAGTTTGGAGCATATGGGCCATTGGAGAAGTACAAGGCTAGACTGGTAGCCAAGGGCTACTCCTAGAGAGAGGGAGTTGATTTTGGTGAGATATTCTCTCCTGTTGCTAAATTGACTTCTATTAGATTTCTCTTATCCATTGTTGTAGCTTATGATTGGGAGATTAAGCAAATGGATGTTAAGACTGCGTTCTTGCATAGAGATCTTGAAGAATAAATCTATATGCAACAACCTATAGGTTTTGAGGTAAAAGGAAAAGAACATTAGGTTTGTAGGTTAAAGAGGTCTCTTTATGGTCTAAAACAGTCCCCTAGAATGTGGTATCAAAAGTTTGATTCATTTGTTTTGAAATTGGGTTTTGTTAGAAGCAAGGAGGATCATTGTGTTTACATTCATTGAGTTGATGATTCTATACTGGTCATTGCTTTGTATGTTGATGACATGTTTTTTAGCAATACTAAGGGTATGGTTAGTGAGCTTAAATCCCAACTTTTAGGTGCATTTGAGATGAAGGATCTTGGTGCTGCAAGGTATATTTTGGGAATGGAGATCAGGAGGGACAGAGTTAACAGAAAGCTTTGGTTGTCACAAAGTAAGTATGTGAATACTATTTTGCAAAGGTTTAGTTTGCAGGACTGTAATCCAGTTAGAGTTCCTTTACCCATTGGTACTAAGCTTTCATTAGATATGTGTCCAAAGATTGAGGATGATCTTGAGGATATGTCTAATGTGCCATATGCTAGTGTTGTAGGGAGTTTGATGTATGCAATGGTTTGCACTAGACCAGATATTGCCCAAGCAGTGGGAGTTTTGAGTAGATTTATGTCTAACCCTGGTAGACAGCATTGGAACTATGCGAAGATGGTGTTTAAATATCTTGCAGGTACTCTTGATCATTGTTTAGTTTATTCTAGTACTAATAGTGCTGATAAATCTTTAGACATACAGGGTTTTGTTGATGTAGATTAGGAAGGTGACTTGGATAGTTGAAGGTCCACTAGTGTCTATGTGTTTACTCTGTTTGGAGGTGTAGTGAGTTGGATGAATAAGAGGCAGCTCATAGTTGCTTTGTCCACCATAGAAGCAGAGTATATGGCTGCAACTCATGTCTCTAAGGAGGCAGTTTGTTTGAGGAGACTGTGTACAAGTATTGGTTTTGATTGCAGGAATATTCAGATTGGTTGTGATAGCCAGAGTGCTATTTGTTTGGCTAAAAATCCCATGTATCATGCTCGAACTAAGCATGTTGATGTTCAGTATCACTTTGTTTGAGAGTTGGTTGCAAATGGAGAGATTGAGTTGAAGAAGATAGACACTCAAGTGAATGTTGTAGATTCATTGACCAATCCTATGAGCACAGAGAAGTTCGTGTGGTGTAGAGAGGCCATGGGCTTTGTTTCTAGTGTCTGATTATTTTTTCATTTGATTTCCTGTTGGTTGATTTACAATGTATAATGTCAAGTGGGAGAATGTTGGGATAAGGTGCCATTAACCTTGTAAATCCCAATATTGTATTTATTTGCATTTATTATTTGTAATTTGTAATTACCCATAAGGGATGTACAAGTTTCATCGGCAGTGGTAAAAATTATTTACTGTCCACGGTAATTACGGAGTTACTGCACGGTAAGTCCCAGAGTTATTGGCAGTAGTTATGGGATGTCATTTACTATGGTAAATAGTAATTGGTCAAAGTGGGGTGCACATGTGGAGGAATAATCCATTTTTAGTGTTATGATGCACGTCATAGATGTTGTAAGAGGGTGTAAGAGATTCTATGACAATTGTAAGTTGTCATAAGAATCTATGACACTAATAATAGCATATGAGGCGTCATAAGATGCTGTAATTGGCTATTTTTGGCCCCAAGTCATTCAAGCTTTCATGGGAACATTTTTCCAAGTGTAGGATGCATGTATGACAACATTTATGGCCCCGTAAGAGCCTATTCTTGGCTATGGACGCCCAAGGTTGTATTGTTGACTCTTGACAAGTGTTATGGGCTTGTAAGAAGTCATTTAATGTCTTGAGGTTGTGTAAATTTTATATAAACCATAGCATAGTAGATGAGATGAATATAATAGTTTATAGGTACCTAGGATCTGTAGGAGTGAAGGTTGGAAGACAGAGGAAGTGAATGTATTTGTAATCTCCTTTTGTGAAGATAATGCAACTTGACCTCTTTTCTTGGTGGAGTTCTTTACCTAAAAGGGTTTTCTCCATGTTAAACACTTATGTTATGTGCTTCATTCTACTTCTGGTATATTTATGTATTGTGGGTTTATGTTTTATTACAATCTCCATTGTTAATGCACATTTAAAAAGATTACTGAAATTTATTCGAATCAGATTTCCATTGAAGTAGTGTTGCTTTCATTTCTAACACACAAGGCTCCACAAAGTGGAGTGGAAATGACAATTTAGGGGACCTGATGATTCTCCCTTTCTCCCTTGGTGTTATAACCATCTATGCACTTAGTGAAACATTAGTATGCTTATATATATAGCCAAGTAGAAAATTATGCATGAAAGCTATTTATTTTCTAATTAATTCAATCAAATTCACATACCTTGGAAATGAAATTCATCCAACTCACACGTCAACAACGCAACATAAAACAACATCAAAGATTAGTAAGGTTCTAACCCTCTAGTTAACATTATAAACTCAATATCTACATTGACAATTTTTTTGTTAATTGTTATCTATACTAAATTTTCCATTTATTCAAAACAAAATAAACACTATCATGAAATAAATTAATGGCATACTAAATATCCATGATGACAACATTATTGATATGAAATCCATGAGTCAAAAGAGTATAAGTTGCATACAAGCCCCAAAACTACTTAGAGTTTTACTGTCACTACCCATGCATAGCATGACTAGGGTTACTTGAAGGTTGGGCCTCACACAAACAATCAACCATCATCATAACCATCTTTGGAGCCTCAAACTTTGCGAAACAAGTCCATCAATCTGGGCCAACATCATCCCATGCCTCAAACAAGGGGACAATACAAGGAAGCTATGGACAAAAACTTGCAACAATTCCTAAACACTCCTCCTAAGGATCCCTCACAATATACAACTGGAATGAATCCGCAACACTTTCTACCTGAAGGTTACACTTTAGGAGCTTCATCCTCTACTTTGGGGCCACAAGAACAAGCATATGTCTATGAAGATTCCTTAGAAGATGACCAAATGTCCCTCCAAGATCCAAAATCCATGCAACATGCTAGTAAGATCATAGAAGCCAATCGACAAAGAGTACTTGTGAATTTGCTCAAAGGAGGAACTTTGCTACAAAGTGACTTTGATTTGTCCACTATCCAAAAAGAAGCACCTTCAAATGTCACTCCCGCTGCTATCACTAGCATGTCCACTAAGCCCACGACCACACCATCTAATGTTGTGTCACCATCCTTAGCTCAATTCTCTCCATTTCATACTCCCGTTACGACAAACTCTCATACAACCAACCGTCATTTCTGAAATGCACGAGTCCTTAGCTTCTCAACATACAAATAAAAATGCAATGCCAATTTCACAAATGCTTGCAATCTCTACTCAAAATATGCCTATTGCTAATACACCCCAAGCCACGCAAAGCACTACAACCATAGTCCAAACACCTCAAGTGTCGCAAGTGTCAATTGCCAATGTGTCGCATGTTGAACCATCCCAACCATCCAATGCATCGTCCTCCATCAATACCATAACCATACACCAAACCAATTTGGATACTCCCCTCATTGACCTCAATCCTCCCAACACCAATCCTTCTCCATTTGACCAACTTTTCTTTGGATTGCAGCCTTCCAATACTCAAGCTCCTTATGTTAATCCACCCGTTGTCTCACAAACACAATTCCAAGCTAATCCATCTACCAATCCATCTTTCATATCTCAATCTCCATTAACAAATGTGTCTGCCTTATTGCAAGTTAACCCATCCACTGGTACACAGGTATCATATACCAACCCATCTGCTAATGTCTAACATACGCATACCATATCCCAAGCACCTATATCGTATCTTATGTAAACCTAAATCTTGCAATCCAAAATCCATTAACCATCTCTCAAGCCCCACACCATTCCACTCTGCAAGTAACCTATGTCAATCCATCTCATGGTTCACATGCGACAGTTGCATCCCAACCTCAATACCATCACACATTCATTTGTTCCTCCACCTAGTAGCCAAGGGCATACCACACATCCAATCATATAGCACATAACCAAATCCAAATCAGTAATATCATATACTACATCCAAGCTATCAAAGTCATATACAATAGCAATCACAAATGTTTACTCCTGAGGAACTTCAACAATTGTGACAAGATATGAATGATATATGATTGGGTCGCACCAAGAAAACATTTTCATTTAAGGAAGTATGTCCCTAGCCATTCGATAGATCATTGCAAATGACACCTTTTCCTCCACATGTTGAATTGCCTCAATTTGACAAATACAAAGGGAAAGGAGATCCTCATGACCATCTTAGAGCTTTCTATGTTTCTTATCTAGATGTTGCCTATGATGACACATATCTCTTGCATCTATTCCCTCGTAGTTTAGGGGGACAAGCTATCGAATGGTTTTCTCATCTTCCTCCAGGCATCAAAACTTTTAGCGAATTGGCTGAAAATTTCTTGTCACACTTTGCTTTCAACATTGAAAATGAGATCTCTATGAATGACCTTGTCACAAACAAACAATGCAATGGTGAGACATTTGCATCCTTTTTACAATGATGGCACAACATGGCTAGCAAATGTCCTTGGCAAATGCCTGAAAAATAACAAGTAGATATCTTTGTACAATATCTCAATTTGGAACTTTCATTCTAATTACAATTGCAAAGTGCTACTTCATTTGATGAAATCATTGCCAAGGGAACAACTATTAAGAAAGCCTTAATTACCAAAGGTGTGATCAAAATATTCAAAGACAACAAAGACAACCCACAATCTTCAAATGACAAATGTTGTTTTTGGAACAAGAACAAAAATGTTGTTAATGATGGCATTGTAGACACAAAACATGTCCAAACTCTGAAAGCTCCTGTGTCTATTCAAGCTGCGAACAGAAAAATTGCAAACAAAAATACACCATTCCTCCCACAAGATCAAATGCAAGAAAATCCACCAAGACGCAAGTTCACTCCTTTGGGAGAGCCTGTTGGGGTTGTTTTGAAGAAACTTTTTCAATCTGGAGCTATTGTTTTACCAGAATAGAAACCATATGATGAACCTCAATTCAAACCCAATTGATACAAGGATAATGAATATTGTGAATACCATAGGGTGAAAGGACACAACACTGCTAGATGCATGAAACTGAAACATCTCATTCAAAACCTAATTGATCAAGGTTTAGTCAATTTAGAACAACCTAAACAAACATCAAACTATGATCTTGACTTTCAAACATCTGCTTCCTGCTCATGATAAAGCAAGTGCCTCCTCTTCTGGGAGAAATGTCCAATGCACATATGAGTCATCCACCATTGGCCACATTGACCATGCTTGCATATCGACCATCTCCATACAAGTGAAAGAACCTATTTGTATCCAAGCTGTAAAAGAGCCCGATTGTGCTGTTACTACTCATCATGGTCATGTGACAATCCAAGCTGCACCATCCATTGCAAGACCAACTATGGGATATAATATCCTTGATCACCTAGGCAAAACTCCTGGACATATCTCCATTTTGGAATTGCTACGCATATCCCCTGCATATAAGGCTATCCTCGACCAAGCATTACAAGAATCATCAGTCCCCAATAACATAGACACTACACAGTTTCAAGCCATGGTAGAAAGCATTGCATCCCCATATCACTTAACCTTTTCTGACAAAGACCTATCACCACTTGGTTCATCCCATAATGAATCCCTCCACATAGAAGTCTTTGTTAATAAATGCCGCATTAAAGGAATCTTAATAGATGGTGGAGCGGGTCTAAACATTTGTTCATTAAGAATAGTAAAATTATTGGGATATTCTGAGGATAAAATTGATACATCAAAGAGCATAATAATCAAAGCATATGATGATGCTAAAAAAGAATCATAAGGGATTATAAATTTGCATGTCACAATTTGTCCAGTTACTACAGATACTTGTTTCCAAGTCCTTGACATTGAATTTACATATAACATCATCCTTGGTCATCCTAGGATTCATGCCATGAAAGCTGTGCCATCAACTTACCATCAATGCCTCAAATTTCCTCATAATGGAGCTGAGATCACCATTCATGCAGATCCCAATCCTTTTGAGTTTTGTCGAGCATATCAAGCTAAGTATCAAATTCCTAATCGTATACCTATCAATAGTGAAGCATATCCATCCACTTCCTATGTTGACCCTATCGATCTCAACAAAGCATCTTCAAGAAAAGCCATCCCTAACATAGAAATCAAGTACAAGGACCAAGGAATTGGTGAGTATAAATTGCAAGAATCCTATTGTGTTGGAACATTACCTCTATCCCCAAAAACATATGGAAAACCATTAGCATCTAAAGAATCATCATCTCAAGTAGTTATCAAAGCTCCTCCTACAGTATTTATAAAATTAGGGCTACTAGATGACGAAGACATTGAAGACATTCATTCATGGATTTTCTATGATGAATATGATAAAAAAACACTTGAAGTGGAGCGTTACAACAATGGTTTCCGCATCATCAAAAACATGGGATACAAAGGACAAGGTGGTCTAGGACTACATGAGAAAGGACCTACAAAACCAATCACTGTGACCAAGATGTTTAATAGGAAGGGTCTAGGGTATGGATAGGAGGACCTGCCTTCTAAAGACATCGAATGTGTTCTCGACACGGTAGTTGAAGATTTCCCCGCAGAAGAGACTTCTAATCTAGATACCATCGATGACTCTTCCCTTCACCTCACTAAACTATTTCATGACCTGTCCATTTTCATGATCTCATTCATAACCTCTATTTCCCAACCCTCATCATCCAACTTACCTCTCATATATCCTAACCTCATCGATTGGGACCAATAGGAGGCACCTATATTGGATACATTCCAAAACAATGAAGCTCTAGCAAAATTCTTTTGACTAAGAATAGGTCTGCCACTTAGAGATCATAAGGTGGGCTACAAAATGGATTTATCTCAATTAGCATACTTTGGGGGAAGTGTCAAGGCCTCTAGTCACAAAAGTGAAATAAACAAAAAAGAAAATAAAAGGTCTCTAGGTGAAAACCACAAGGCACCTCTTGACCAAGAAAAAGTAAAAATAAAGGATGTACCCAATGGTGAAAACCTCTCTGAGGCACTCGAGGATGGAGGACTTGACATTCCTTTGAGGGAATATCAAGAACAATCACCTTTGTTAATTGAGAAATCTTAGGAAGTAAATCTTGGTACAAAACAAAATCCTAAGATCATACACATAGCTGCATCTTTATCAAAGCAAGAAAAATCAAATTTCACGACATTCTTCATGAAGTGCACAATCAATTTTGCATGGACCTATGCAGATATGCCAGGATTAGATCCATCACTTGTGGTACATCACTTAGCAGTACTTCCAAATGCCAAGCCAGTGAAGAAAAAAATTTGAAAGATGCATCCTCAAGTAGCTTTGTTAGTCAAGGTAGTAATTCAAAAAAATTTAGATGCCAAATTCATAAGACCCATTGACTATCCTGAGTGGGTGTCAAATCTTGTGCCAGTATCAAAACTAGATGGAAGCATCCATCCTTGTACAGAATTTAGAGATCTAAACAAAGCATGTCCAAAAGATGACTTTCCATTGCCAAACATTGATATCATCATAGATCTCACAGCTGGCTATCATTAATGGATGGTTTTCAGGATATAATCAGATCTTAATTGCTCCCAAAGATCAGCACAAAATAGCTTTCATCTACCCATGGGATACCTATGTTGGATCTAGGGCATACAACTGAGAGGGGGGGGGGGTGAATCAGTTGTATAAAACTTCTTCTTCTTTCAAACACTTGATTCTTTGTTGTTAGTTAGCAGCATATCAAATAATCATCCATGGAAGCATAATACATAAACACAAGAGCAGATAAGCATCAACACATTGAACACCAAGATTTTGACGTGGAAAACCCGGTTAAGGGAAAAACCACGGGGTGATTAACCCAAGAATTATTCTCTGTTAGAAGAATAAAGAAAAATGAATGGCACATGCCAATAAGGGCTCACTGCCCGAGCACACTGCTCACAAAGAGGCCCACTGCCTACAAGGAGACACACTGTCTACAAAGTGATAAAAATCACAGTCTTGAACTGGAGAATGACATCTCTACCATGTCCGGATCAGTTCCAATTAAGCCCAAAAATCTCTGGTCTGCCTTTCGTACGTTTCTTCGCTATGCCACACTCATCCACACACCACGCTTTGAAATGAACTCACAAACCGTTATTTATACAAGACATCGACTTAGGAATAAACATCTAAGTCGGCAAACAACCATAGGAGTATCTGCAAGATGAATAACACATCCGGTCGGCCATCACAAGAACATTCGCAGGATGAACAACTCATCCGGTCGGCTAAACAGAGCAAGAACTTCATCCGGAAGAATAACTTCAATTCCGGGCTCTACCATCAATGCGGACCAACAACACAACCTAAACATGATCCAAGAACCTTCACAAGCCTGTCTGAATGTCCGGATACATCCGCACTTCCTCTACTTACTGGGATCTCTTGTCTTCCTCATCCGGAACTTCAAGAACACAGTCTGTCGCCACTGTCATAATGCAAGAGGTACTTCCGGACCTCCAAATCATACACAAATCAGGATGACACATCACAAGGACATCCCAAACACTCCGTCCAATCTGCAGATTAGGATAATACAATTCCAGACCTCACCGGACCTTTTTGTGATCCTCTGTCACCTCTGGATACTTGCCGGAATCGGTTCTATACCGACAGCCACAACTCCTTCAGATCTTCATGCGGACCTCTGAAATCTTAACTGAAGCATCTGAAGACACATATCTACTAACCCTTTAATCCGCATCCTCCGGTTCTCATCCTATACAGTACATTTGCCTTCTTCTCATCACTGTTCTTCACTGTTCCTGACTGAGGCTAATTTTCTCAATATCCTCAGCACACAGCTCATCAAATCCTTCTTGTCAATGCAATATGAGTATGTTGACATCAATGACAACACTGGCTTACCTCATACTTTCAACAATCTCCCCCTTTGTCATTGATGGCAACATATGATGTGAAAAACCATTAAGACAAGAACTTCAACTTTTCACATGTCTTCTCTTCCTTTACTGCTCCCCCTTTGATCATCAACCACTTGTTTTTCACATGTCTTCTCTCCCCCTTTGACATCAATGGCAAAGGGCTCATACTTGCAATTCTCATACATCAGAATCATACCAGCTGCTCCCCCTTAGTTGCGGCTCCCCATTAGTCCGGATCACAAGATATGACTGTGATAGCCACCGGACTGATGCACATCAGTGCATCTTAGTTCATCACCGGAGGGGCCATGACCCCTAACTTCTCCCGGAGATATTCGAAAGAGTCTTTGGGAAGAGGTTTTGTAAAGATATCTGCAATCTAATCCTTGGAGGGAACATACTCCAATCTGACTTCTTCCTTGTTTACTTGTTCTCTCAAAAAGTGAAATTTAATAGATATGTGCTTAGTCTTAGAATGCAATACCGGATTCTTGGAGATATTAATTGCACTTGAATTATCACAGAAAATTGTGATAGGCTTGTCATATTCAACTTTGATGTCTCTTAGCATCTGCTTCATCCATAAGATTTGAGTGCAACTACCTGCTGCTGCAATGTATTCTGCTTCAGTTGTAGACAGAGATATTGCATCTTGTTTCTTGCTTAGCCAAGAAACCAATCTCTTCCCCAAAAAGAATGCTCCACCACTAGTGCTCTTCCGGTCATCCACATCTCCTGCCCAATCTGCATCTGTGTAAGCATGAAGAGAGAAGTCTGGATCTCTAAGGTACCATAGACCATACTCAACTGTTCCTTTCAAGTACCTAAAAATTCTTTTGATTGCCATAACATGAGATTCTCTAGGATCAGCCTGGAATCTTGCCACAAGACCAATAGCCTGCATTATATCTGGTCTAGTTTGAGTGAGATACAACAATCCACCAATCATTGATCTATACTTTGTCTGATCTGCCTTTGGAGAATCATCATCTTTGCTTAACTTACATCCGGTTGCCATAGGAGTGTTCATAGGCTTTGAGTCTTCCATACCAAATTTATTTAACAATTCTTTCACATATTTGGTCTGAGAAATGAAGATCCCTTCTTTTGTTTGAGTAATTTGCAGACCCAAGAAGAAATTCATTTCACCAAGCATAGACATTTCAAACTCACTTTTCATCTGATTTGCAAAAGTTTTGCACATACTATCTCTTCCTCCAAAAATGATATCATCCACAAACACTTCAACAATCAAAATGTTTTCATGATCAATTTTGAAATATAAGTTACTGTCAGCAGTACCTTTGTTGAATCCAATCTGCACAAGATGCTTATCCAACCTTTCATACCATGCTCTTAGGGCTTGCTTCAATCCATACAAAGCTTTCTTCAACTTGCAGACCATATCATCATTATCAGACAATTGAAATCCATCTGGTTGTTCAATGTAGACTTCTTCTTCCAGATCACCATTTAGGAAGGCAGACTTGACATCCATCTGATATACCTTGAAGTCTTTGAAGGCAGCAAATGCAAGAAGTAATCTGACTGCTTCAATTCTTGCCACCGGAGCAAAAGTCTCTTCAAAGTCAATTCCTTCTATCTGAGAGTAGCCTTTGCAGACCAATCTAGCTTTGTTTCTGATTACTTCACCAGCTTCATTTAGTTTGTTCCGGAAGACCCACTTGGTTCCAATTACATTCCTGTCTCTAGGTCTGGGAACAAGATCCCAAGTATGATTTTTCTCAATTTGCATCAATTCATCTTCCATTGCTTTGGTCCAGTTTTCATCATTGCAGGCTTCATTTATTGTTTTAGGTTCAATTTTTGAAATCAGACAGCATTCATCCTGATTTTTGAGCAATATTCCTTCTAGTTTGTACACCTTTGCTTCTGTCACCTATGATCTGATCTTCAGAGTGGTTCAGTCTTACATACCTTGGAATTTTGGGAGTATCCAGCACTGCTGTTTCTTGATCAGGCTCATTCAAACCTATCTCTTCTTCCTGATTTACCGGATCAGGCTGACTCTGTCTCACTGGAGAGGATTGAGTTCCTTGAACACTGTCTTGGTCATCTTCATCAAGCTCATAAAATCTTGAAGGTTTCTCAATTCCTTCATCAACTTTCACATTGGTGCTTTCTATCATCTTCCTCAATCTCTTATTGTAACACCGGTATGCTTTGCTTTGAGTGGAGTAGCCCAAGAAAATTCCCTCATCACTTCTAGCATCAAACTTTCCTAGATCTTCATCTCTTTTAATATAACACTTGCTACCAAATACTCTAAAATATTTCACAGTAGGAGTGATGCCAAACCAAAGTTCATAGGGGGTCTTACCGATGTTGTTTCTGATTTGAACTCGATTTAGAGTGTAGACTGCGGTGCTGATAGCTTCTTTCCAAAACATTTGAGGAACATTTGCTTCCAACATCATTGTCCTAGCAGCTTCCTGGATGGTCCGGTTCTTTCTCTCAACTACTCCATTCTGCTGTGGAGTCTTAGGAGCAGACAACTGTCTCCTTATACCTTGTTTCTCACAAAATTCAATGAATTCACCAGATGTAAATTCACCACCTCTATCAGACCTTAGACACTTTAGTTTCAATCCGGTTTGATTCTCCACCATAGCTTTGAAGATTTTGAACTTCTCAAAAGCTTCTGATTTTTCTTTTAGAAAGGTAACCCACATCATCCGGGAATGATCATCAATTAACAACATGAAATATCTATCACCTTGCAGACTCTTGATTCTTGTCGGACCACATAGATCAGTATGTACTAATTCCAACAATCCGGTAGAAGACTGATCTTTGCTTTTGAAAGAGACTCTGCTTTGTTTACCTAACTGACATTCTTTACACACACTATTTGTAGGTTTCATCAATTTTGGAAGATCTCTCACAGCCTGAGTATTGCTTATCTTGATGATGTTATCAAAACTTACATGACACATTCTTCTATGCCATAACCAACTCTGATCAATTTGAACAAACAAACAACTTTTATTTGAACCAACCAGATGAAAGATATTACCTTTTGTCTGAGTACCGGATGCAATTTCAGTTCCGGAGCTTGTAAAGATTCTGCATTTTCCATTCTTGAACCGGAGATCATAGCCTTTGTCCACTAACTGACCAACACTGAGAAGATTGTGCTTCAATCCTTCAACATACAGTACATTACCTGTTTTGCTCTTACCATCAAAGGAAATAGTTCCCCTACCTCTGATTCTGCCAGCAGAATTGTCACCAAACTTTACCATTCCTCCTTCATATCTTTCCAAGTTTAAGAACTTATTCCTGTCACCAGTCATATGGTGAGAACATCCACTGTCAATAACCCAATCATCCTTTTCTTCCACTTGAGCAGCCAAGGCTTTTTCAACAACTTTGTGATTGACAGATTCAGAGAGTATTGAATCTTCTTCCTTGATGGCTATAAACACCCACTCATTTCCAGATTTGCTTCCTAGTTCTGATTCATCATCTGTTACTCCTTCATTGTCATCTTCTTCATGAACATAATAGCAATTCTTTTGAAACCTTTGTCTGTGAGTATTAGATCTTGCAGATCTCTCCAGACATCTTGAGGCAAAATGACCAATCTTATTGCAGTTGAAACACTTAAAGGGTAGTTTTCCTTCATACTTACCGGATCCTCTTGGCAGTCTCTTTGCAATGAGGGCTTCAAGTTGAGCTGTTTCTGCTTCTTCTTCTTCCATGTCTCTTCTTGCTTGATCATACCATGACATTTTCCTTGATGAGTTTTCACCCGGATCAAATCTCTGTTTGCCTTTCACATAGGCACTGGCTTTGAAAGCAGATTCAGTCTTGGGAGGATCATCTCCAAACTCGGTCATTTCAAATGCAGCTAGTTTGCCAGCCAGTTGTTCTCTTGTGACAGTTGTGTGGGCTCTGAATTCATCAATGGCAGCAACTTTGATTTTGTAGGCAGCAGGAAGGGATCTTAGGATTTTGCAGACAATCTCATTTTCATCTAAAGTTCCACCAGCATTTCTGATTCCACATACCAGCTCATTTACTCTTGGCATAAAGGTAGTGATGTTTTCATCATCTCTCATTTTCAATCTTTCAAATTTCCCTTTCAGACTTTGCAACCTTGCACTTTTGACAAACTCATCTCCTTCATACAGAAGTTCCAGTTTAGTTAGGATCTCATATGCAGTTGGTAGGCCAATGACATTCGAGAGATCTGAGTCATTCAATGCGCTTAGAAGAGCTTCCTTGGTCCGCAGATTGTTTTCAGCTTCTGTGATTTCATTCAGAGTTGTCGGACCACCTTGTGGAGGTACATATGGTTTTGAAATCATAGCCAAGTATGCTTTTCCCATACATTCCAAGTGACACTTCATGCGACCTTTCCAGAGAGTGAAGTTGGTTCCATCGAACTTCGGACTATCCTTCTTGTATGACGACATCCTGGATCTCCTCAAGCGGTTAAGCTCCTATCAGAGGAACTTAGCTCTGATACCAATTGTTGGATCTAGGGCATACAACTGAGAGGGGGGGGGGTGAATCAGTTGTATAAAACTTCTTCTTCTTTCAAACACTTGATTCTTTGTTGTTAGTTAGCAGCATATCAAATAATCATCCATGGAAGCATAATACATAAACACAAGAGCAGATAAGCATCAACACATTGAACACCAAGATTTTGACGTGGAAAACCCGGTTAAGGGAAAAACCACGGGGTGATTAACCCAAGAATTATTCTCTGTTAGAAGAATAAAGAAAAATGAATGGCACATGCCAATAAGGGCTCACTGCCCGAGCACACTGCTCACAAAGAGGTCCACTGCCTACAAGGAGACACACTGTCTACAAAGTGATAAAAATCACAGTCTTGAACTGGAGAATGACATCTCTACCATGTCCGGATTAGTTCCAATTAAGCCCAAAAATCTCTGGTCTGCCTTTCGCACGTTTCTTCGCTATGCCACACTCATCCACACACCACGCTTTGAAATGAACTCACAAACCGTTATTTATACAAGACATCGACTTAGGAATAAACATCTAAGTCGGCAAACAACCATAGGAGTATCCGCAAGATGAATAACACATCCGGTCGGCCATCACAAGAACATTCGCAGGATGAACAACTCATCCGGTCGGCTAAACAGAGCAAGAACTTCATCCGGAAGAATAACTTCAATTCCGGGCTCTACCATCAATGCGGACCAACAACACAACCTAAACATGATCCAAGAACCTTCACAAGCCTGTCTGAATGTCCGGATACATCCGCACTTCCTCTACTTACTGGGATCTCTTGTCTTCCTCATCTGGAACTTCAAGAACACAGTCTGTCGCCACTGTCATAATGCAAGAGGTACTTCTGGACCTCCAAATCATACACAAATCAGGATGACACATCACAAGGACATCCCAAACACTCCGTCCAATCCGCAGATTAGGATAATACAATTCCAGACCTAACCGGACCTTTTTGTGATCCTCTGTCACCTCTGGATACTTGCCGGAATCAGTTCTATACCGATAGCCACAACTCCTTCAGATCTTCATGCGGACCTCTGAAATCTTAACTGAAGCATCTGAAGACACATATCTACTAACCCTTTAATCCGCATCCTCCGGTTCTCATCCTATACAGTACATTTGCCTTCTTCTCATCACTGTTCTTCACTGTTCCTGACTGAGGCTAATTTTCTCAATATCCTCAGCACACAGCTCATCAAATCCTTCTTGTCAATGCAATATGAGTATGTTGACATCAATGACAACACTGGCTTACCTCATACTTGCAACAACCTATTGTTGGAGAGTGATGCCATTTGGTCTCAAAACTGCCGGAGTGACATATCAACGGGCAATGACTGTAATCTTCCACAACCTTTTCCATACCATAATGGAAGATTATGTGGAAGATATTCTGGGCAAATCTAAAAATCAAGAAGATCACTTGAAGGTATTGGAACAAATCTTTGAGAGATTGGAGAAATATCAAGTTCGATTAAATCCAAAGAAATGTGTGTTTGGTGTAACATCAGGAAAGCTATTGGGCTATATAGTATCAAGAAGAGATATCGAGGTAGATCCTACTAAAGTGAAATCCATAATGGATATGCCTCCTCCAACCAATCTAAAACAACTCCACAGTCTTCAAGGTAAGTTGCAATCCATCCGCAGATTCATAGCACAGTTAGCAGACAAATGTCATCCTTTTTAGCATCTACTCTGTAAACTTTTAAATGGGATGATGAGTGCCAGTAAGATTTTGATTAGATCAAGAAATACCTAGCAACTCCAACAATGTTGGTACCTCCTGTACCTGATAAACCATTGTTACTATACATCTCCACGACAACAGTAGCTCTAGGTGCTTTACTAGCTCAACATGATAATCTAGGAAAGGAACAAACCATCTACTACATCAGCAGAACCTTCGTAGGTTATGAGCTCAACTATTCATCAATGGAAAAAGTGTGTTTGGCAGTAGTGTTTTCTTCTCAAAAGTTATGGCATTATATGTTAAATCAGAGAACTAAGATCATATCCAACTTTGACCCACTTAAGTATCTATTGTCAAAAGCAGTACTCACAGGAAGACTAGCCAAATGGGTAATGATTCTCAGTGAATTCAACATAGAGTTTTTTGATCGAAAGGCAATAAAATGACAAGTAATAGCTGATCAACTAGTAGAAGCACCCATAACAGATATTCATCCAATTCATGCAGAATTCCCTAATGAGTTCAAACTATTCAACTTACATCCTTCAACAGTTTGGCAACTATACTTTGATGGTTCATTCACATAGCATGGATGTGAAGCAGGCATATTGTTCATCACCCCATAAGGAGATTGTATACCTAAAACATACAGGATAGTTTTTCCTTGTACAAATAACACTGCAGAATATGAAGCATTGATCACAGGATTGCGCATGGTAGTACAATGGAACATCAAACAACTACAAGTCTTTGGAGACTCACAACTTGTAATTAAACAGGTCCTGGTTGATTATCAAACAAAGGACTGAAAGCTTCTTACTTACAAGCTAATGGTCAATGATTTCAAAAAGTACTTTTCCAAGATCACATTGGAGCAGATTCCTAGGATCAATAACAAAGCAGTAGATGCCATGGCAACGATTGGTTCTCTTCTAGCTATGCCCAACAATGCACACACATATGAGTTTCTAGTAGAACAACTTTTGATCCTAGCATTTGAAGTACCATAATCCGAGCTTGTATGTGAAGTTGTTGGTCCCAATTCACATTGGTATGAGGATATATATGAATACCTCTGCAATCAAACCTTCCCTCTCCATTTCTCAAACTCCCAATGTAAAAAATTCATATGTCGAGCCTCCAGTTACACTATCATTGGAGATACCCTATATTGAAAGAGCCTTGATGGTATCTTACTTAGATGTCTTGACTTGGATGAAGCTAAAAATTCCTTACACGAGGTACATGAAGGTGTCTATGGACCGCATTCCACCAGCCCTAATCTTACTAAAAAACTTTTGAGAGAAGGTTACTATTGGCCAACAATGGAGAAAGATGCACAACAATTTACTAAGAGATGTCTACAATGTCAACAACATGGTGATCTTATACATGCTCTAGTGCATGAACTACAACCCCTCATAACTCCATGGCCATTCTCATAATGGGGACTTGACCTCATAAGGAAAATACATTCGTCATCTTTTAATGGTCACAAGTTTATCATTACAACCACTGAGTATTTCATGAAGTGGGTGGAAGCTATACCCATGACATACATCACTGGTAAGTAGATATCCAAATTTATCCTTCATTATATCATCTTTCGATACAGTGTTCCTCAAGCCATAATCACTCACAATGGTCGTCCATTCAAGAACGAAGACGTCCATGATTTATATCATAAGTTCCATATCCAACACAGATTTGCTACACCATACTACCCTCAAAGAAACGACCAAGCTGAAGCTTCAAACAAGACTATTATCAAGATCCTTAAGAAAACAGTCATTGAAGCTGGTCGTGACTAGCACTTACAGCTTCATCCAGCATTGTAGGCTTATCGAACTAGTGTCAGAACTCCAACTGGTGCTACACCTTACTCGTTGGTTTATGGAACTGAAGTTGTTTTGCCCATTGAGGTCAAGATCCCATCATTGATAGTTTCCTTGCAACATATTGTCTCTGATAAAGAATACAGAAGATCTAGATTGAGTGACCTAGAATTACTTGATGAAAGACATCTAGCAGCCCTAAATCATCTCTAAGTATATCAGAATCATCTTCATCGTAGCTATAACAAGAAAATCAGAGAGAGGAGGTTTCAAGTAGGTGACCTTGTCCTAAAGGAAAATCAAAAGAATCAATAGGATCGTGACAGAAAAGGCAAATTTGAACCAAATTGGCTTGGACCATTCATTATCACAGCAGTCTACGAATCTGGAGCATATAAATTATCAACACCAGAAGGCATTCCCTTAGATGAAGCCATCAACAATGTTTATCTCAAGAAATTTTATGCTTAATCTTTAGAATATCCACATTTTAAAAAAAATAAAAATAAAAAATCATTCATCCTATGGTGAAAACCTGGTAAACAGGTGCCCTGGATAAGTACCATAGTGAAAACCTGGCAAACAGGCGCTATGTGTAGAAGGCTAGCTCCCACCATCTATTTTGTATTCGTTTATCTCCATAATCCATTCTATAATTATCCTACATAATCCACTAGTCCCCTACATAATCCACATCATAATCCACTAGTCCCCTACATAATCCACTATCCTTTTCCATAATAACACTACCTATCCATCTTTGCATGCTACCATGGTTAGAAACCGTTGGAGTTGATATTTTATTCCACCTTATGCTAAATCATCTAGGTTACCACTTGATCCATGATCATTGCTTAATAAGTCCATCCCACACTGGGGGCACTTTCATGCACCTCACTTTGAAGTGGACCTTCAAAGTGTCATTATCAGATATTTTGTAAATACACTGTAAATATATTGTAAATACGTTGACACCTTAAAACATCTTAAAATCCAAAAAAAACAAATATTCCCAAAAATAAAAAAAATCAAATATTCCCAAAAATCCAAAAAAATCAAATATTCCCAAAAATCCAAAAAAATCAAATATTCCTAAAAATCCAAAAAAAATCAAATATTTCCAAAAATCCAAAAAAATCAAATATCCAACAAAAAAAATCCAAGCAATAAGATCATTCATCGCCAGTCAATCATCACATAAAAAACCAATCCATCACATCAAATCAACTCAAAACAAATCCAATCAAACATCCAATCAATCCATCGATCCATCTTTATCATCATTACCATTCCATAACAAACAAGAACTACATCTCATTTCTATCATTGAAAGCCTTGATCCCGTGGATACAGGGTATGTAGGCAATTTGGGATATGAAGGAAATTCCTAGATTCAGGTATAAGACAATACCCTTTCATTCATCCTCTATCTTTCTTTTGATCATCTTTTTCTTCTTTCATCACACTTTCTTCCATCATCATACCTCCCATATCATCAATAAAACCCAGAACTACATTATCATCATCGTGTGGTGCTTTGATCTTGTGGATACAAGGTATGTAGGTAGTATGGAATACGAAGGAAGTATCTAGTATGCAAGCACCAACAATCCATTCTTCCATCCCTCTATCGTCTTCTTTGTCTTTCACTTTCTTCCTTTTGACTAACTCAAGCAGGAAGCAAACTATGCATAACTCGATAGCTCAAGAGTGTACTAAAATCAAGAGCTAAGCTAAAAGTTATTTGTCCACCATGCCTTCAGCTAATCTCCACTGCATCTATTTCCAACAAATCATCTTTAGCCTTTAACATGATATATCTTTCCTCACAACAAGGTGCTATCCAATCCATCCAAGAGCATTTAAATTTGGCAAGAGAACATGATGGCTGTGTCTGTTGTTTATCTTTTGATTTATCTTTTGTCCTTTTCTATACCTAATCGAGACTGCCTTGATTTATCATATCTTGGTATGTTGTGATGAAGTATAGACTGGGGCATGGTCATTGGCTTTCATATGCTATGTTTGTGGGATGATCTTATTCTCCTACTATGCCTAATGGTATCTTGTACGTGTTGGGATTAGCATCTTGTATAGTAATATCTTTTGCATTTGAGAAGCTAAATAGTCTCCTATGCACTAAGACTATTTCTCATACATATAACCCACAAGGTTTCATTATGTCTAGTGGAGGTGAGTTCAAACCTTTTGCTTATAGAGTTAAAAGTCCATCTTGGAAAAAGAAACTAATATTCATATCTTGTGTATGTTGGATCAACATCTTAACCTCATATGTTAGACAAGATTGTATTATGTTGTATGCATTGGATACATGACACCCTAGTCTTCTATACCTTGGTGCATACTATCTATATGCTATATCAAACATAAGGATTGCAAATCTCATAACTTTGTGGCAATCGTTAAAGCTGTATCCATCCATCCATCCATCCTGCAATAACACAATAGCACTCATAAGAATTGATCATTAGTTTTCTTCTTTACCTCGTCATCATCTTCATTCTTCTCATCCTGCCAAAACAAATGTGTTACACACTATTATCATTATCCATAATATAGTATCACTTATTATTTCCATCACATTTGCATACCACATATCATGACATATTTCCATTGCACAAGTTACCACCTCTTTACCATTATATGCATTAATATAAACATCCACCATATGCACCACATAATCATTAAACATGTGCATCCATACATCTATTCGTGAGTCAACCCCAGCCTTTTCTGATAGCCTGGTGTTTCCTCTCGAGGGGGCATCATCCGCCAATTTCACTGGGGCAAAATCTATTTCCTGAAAGGAACATATCGTATCATATCTTCTTTGAAATAATGTTCTAATGAACATCATCTCAAACAGGGGCTAAATGTAAACACCCAAAATTGACCTAGTTATCATTATTAAAATACTATTCATCATCTGCATTTGTCTAACACATTTGGATAATTTATCTATTTTTTTCTATTTTTCTTCTATCTATAATTAAATAATTTTTAATTATTTAATTATCTTTCCATTCTCTCTAATTTTAATTAAATAAATTTTATTTATTTAATTAAAATTTCATCTTAATCCCATTCTAATCCCACTTTCCAATTAATTGAATAAATCTTATTTATTTAATTAATTTCCACATCATCTCCCAACTAATTCAAATAAAATATTTGAATTAAGTCCTCACCTCTCACCATATTTCAACACTTGTCCATTTCTCATTTGGATCATGTGTGGTAGTACTTTTATGTACACAATCACATATGTACTACTTTTTATGTACACAATCACACATAAATTTATTAAATAAAAGTATCTATGTACACGGTCACACATGTGCTTTATCCTCTTCCTTACACTTGTCCTATGCACATTCACCTATGATCATGAATTCATCTCAACTGTTCAAACCATCTTTTCTTCTCCACTATTGATCAACTTTTATTGAGTGCTATATACACCCACTCATTCTCATTATCATCATTTCACCATATAGCATCCAGAGTATCATCTCAAGCATAACATCTCCATTAGCATCCATTGAACATTTTGAGCATTTCATCCATTATCATGGCAACTTTAACACTTATGATTGTTCACACTTGATAAGCAATCCACAAATCCAACCAAGGAATCAATAATCTAGGTGATTTTCTTTCATTTGTTTGCATTCTTGTGTCATTTAGATGGATTCTTTGAAGGTGGTAGGATTAGGTTTGATATGTATTGTTTGATCATCCTAACCTAATTTTTCCTGCTCACACACATAGTGTTACAATTGGTGACTTGGGGGCACCCTCCTTCGTGATTACCCCTAAGACACTTGTTTCTCCTCGATTTATTATTTACCTTCATCTAGTGGTTCTATCTAGCTGGCATATGATGAAAAACATATAATACTGATACGGACCTAATGTCCCTTCAGCAAGAAATCAGAAAATGGACCTAGTCCATACATGACGAGGGGGTTGATATATATTATCTGATGCTTGGCTAGTAGAATCACTCCATGTGATACTTTGATGTTGTCTTATCGCACTTACAAAACATAACAATACTACTGCTCCGTGCACTTTGATTATCTTGGATCTTGCCTTGCTCATCTTTTTCATGTGAATGAGTACATGCATTGTTGTTTATCATGATTATATAGTTGCTAACACCTTTTCTTATAGGAAATTGTGTGTTTGTGGGAACATTTGGCGATCATAAAGTGCATGTCACCTTTGGGCACATGGGCTTTGTGAGAGCTCGTGTTCCCTTGTGTATTTTCTTCCTACCTTAACGTGATTGATATCAGTACACAAGATCAACCACCATAAGGTGGGGGCATATGCAAGGTAAGTTGTCTGATGATTTTGGTACTAACAAAGCGTGTTTGAATCCCTCTACAGAGGTGGGATGTTGTATCTCCGAATGAGTGCACATCTTTATTTTCTATATTGCAATAATTTAAGCCCTATGCAGAGGCAGGATATTATGCATATCCTTTTTATTTTAAGCCCTCTGTAGAGATAGGGATGGTGTATTTCTCAAGGAGATTGCACATCCTGTCATTTTCTAAAAAGTCCTCCGAGCAGGTGGGGCAGATCTAAGACTATCCTAACCCTTAAGTGTGTCTTCAAAAATTATTGTGGTGAAGCACAATCATCACTGTGTGCCTATAATGTGCTTGAGATGGTTGCAAACCTAGCAATAGGTTTCTTCCATCACTTGTTTGTTGTGTTTTCTCTGTGTCTTCCATGTGTGTGTGTATGGCGTGTTTGTTCCCAAGCATAGTTTCAAGACTGGTGGTGATGAGCTACTCCTATGCTTTGGGATTTGTATGGTGTGTTTGTTCTTAAGTGTAGTTTCAAGACTGGTGGTGATGAGCTGCTCCTACACTCTAAGATTTGTATTGCGTGTTTGTTGCACCTTATGTAGTTTCAAGACTAGTGGAGATGAGCTCCTCCAACATTTGGGTTGTGTGTTTACTTTCCTTGTAATTGCATTTGCATTTCATAAATGAGAAAATTAAAAAAAATCACTGCATTCACTGTGTTTTGTGTGTCTTCAATATTATCTTCTCCATGTTTTGCATGAATGTAACTATCTTCTTTGTGTTTTATGTGCATGTTACTGTCTTCAATGTGTTTGGTGTATTTTCACCGTGCTTGGTGTGTTTGCTATATTTTTTAACCTTACTTTAATGCATGTATTGACCTTGCATTTATACATAGATTAAAGTGAGGGCTATATGTTATGTCAGAAAATGACCCCTTGGGGGATTTTCCCTCTTAAGGTTTAGCTCCCGGGTCCTTAGAATGCAATTAGAGCACCTTGCATGATAATTATGAATCCTGATGAGAAAACCTTGAAGTCTTATGGAAAATAGGACATAGGGGGTGCTATTTTGATGACCCTTGAACAAAAATGGGAGGGTGGACTTAGGTGCTAGTGCCCTAGTCCTGTCTTATTTTGGATCAGCCCTAAATTTAAATGTTCATTTTATGATAGTTACTTAGGTCCTATGCTGACATCTCAAGTTTGAATTATGAAATTCTTAGCAGAAATGTTTGTAGTTACATATATAAGCATGTTTAGGTTTTCATTTGTAAACTAGAAGATGATTGTGAACTTTAGGCATACTTGTGATTTTAGAGAATTCAAGATATTCATTGTTGCAGAGTAGAGCATTGTTATTATGTTTGTGATTACAGATTTGACTTCATCTTCTCATGTGATTGAAGATCCTTCATTTATGCAAGATCTACACTTCAATGTGATATCTATTTTGTTTTCTATCATTTATCATTTGGATTTTGTCTCTATCCCGCATGGATATGCACTCTCATCTAACATCGGTGTTTGGAAGACTTGAATGTCTCTCTGGGGCTTGACCGAGGCAAGCCTCTAAACACCACAACTCCCAACCACACTCCTTTGTGATTGTAGGTTACAAGTACCAAGTTTAATGGAGTGGAGTTGCAGAAGGAGGTTGTAGAGGATAAGGATTCAGGATTTGAAAGGAAGAAGATAGAGTTGAACATCTCAGGATATGGGCGCTAGTGGCAGTGTCCTCCAGAGTTGTAGATACAAAAATGGTCTGGATGGTGATAATTAGCATTTTAAGAGATTCTGACACCCTAAAAAACATCTCGCATTGGACTAGGGCACTATGGAGGTGTCCTCTGCATCTTTCGGGGCAGAAATAGAAGATACATTGAATATCAGTGTCAAGAGAAGATCCAGATTCCATACAAAAAATAGTACCTTGGATAGGGGCGCTAGTGGGGGTGTCCCTAACTTTTTTGCTTCCCGAACATAAAAAAATGGTCAGTTATTAATCTTTGTCCTTCATCTTAATCTAAAAGGATTTGTCGTAATTCATCAATTTACTTACTATTTTGCATACTTAGGGTTTTAAGAGCATTTGAACATCAGATTGAGATATTGATTGATAACATTTGAGTTTCTATAGCATTCCAAGTGGTAGCCCAACCTATTAGGTGAATGCTCTCGCTTAGTAGAGATTCAAATCGGTTGATATGCCCTTGAATGTTTGTAGTGAAAGGAGGATTTACCCTTGAAACTAAAACCATCAAACCCCGCCCCTCTTTTCCCTATAAAACATTTTGGTGAACCAATGTTTTTGAATTTTTTGCACCTTTCTAAGTGTTGTGTGATAGATTTGCATTCATTCATCTTATTACATTTGAAAAATTATAAAAAAATTGATAATTTTGAAAAAATTGGCATCTTAGGCTTGCATTTTGGCATTATTTAAATTACCTAGCATCTAATTTCATTCAATTTCTGTTATTTTCATTAGATCTGATTATAATTATAGAAATTCATCATTTGGTATTCATTTTCATTACATCTCCATGCTTAAGTTGTTAAAAATTTCTTAAAATTGTGCATTTTTCATAAAAACATAGGTTTGCATTAGCTAGGGTTTGTAGTTAAAATCTTGTTTCATATTTTACTACCCTTTCAAAACACTCATTAGGACTGATTTCTAATTGTAGTGTTGTATCAACATGTCATTCTTACAAAATTTCATGTGTAGGGTTTGAAAACCTTGCATTTTCAATAGATTTGGCCTTATCGTCTCTCTAGAATTGCATGTAAGAGTCAATGTGACTCAGCAAGACAGGATCAGTGCAATCAAGACAAACTTCCACACAAAGATAACAGAGAAGATACTAAAACAATGGAGCAAGATTCTATACAACAAACTATATATGAAACTATATGAAGCTATCATGAAATACAATGAGAGATAGCCTTGCTTATAAAGGCAAGGATGACAACCAAGGAGTTGTAGTCATGTGACAAGTGTCACATTCCTATCACATGTGACAACTAGAGGATAGGATGCCAACTAGAGAACATGTGTAGGATAAGACAACTCGCTACAACTATCAACAGCTAGAAATAACTAGAGACTCACTAAGTCAACTTAACATGTGAATTATGTGTGATGTGTGAATATTATTTAACTAGTAAATAGTTAATTAATTTGAACTATCCACACAAGGGTAAACTAGTTAGGTGAAAACCCTGTTCACACCAACAACCCCCCTTAAGTACAACTTAGGGAGGAGCTGAGTAAAACAAGATGTAATGATGGGTCCCGACTACTAGGCCATGTTAGGTACCCATGTACAACAAATCTCAAGTGGAGAAAAGAAGAAAATCTCATGGGACAAAACTCCTCTCCAAAAGTGAGAATGCAAAAAACAAATGAAAGATGTGATGGAAGGAGGACTCAAGAGCCCCCAAGGACTACATCCAACACATATGTACAATCAATTACCCCCCCATAGGAGAGCAAGTGTGAGACTATAAGCCCCCCCCACAATGAAGTAGCTCCTGTGCCAAGGGAGAATGCCTGAAGAAGAATGATGAAGAGAATCCAATGCCTACAAACAACATTCTTCCCCTTGGGAAGAAACAGGTCCAAAGGCTGATGTAGAAGAAACTCCATCTCAAGGTATGAGGGAAAAAACCTCATCATGTATGGTGTCTCTAAAAACTGCTCAAGTGTCCACATGTCACAACCAAAAGATGTCACATAATCAGGTGTTGCATGCCCAATCAAAGAATGTGACAATCGAAGACAAAATGAAAACTCAAGATCATCAATCTCAAAAGACCAAGTATCCTCTGAATGATGCTCAAGATTCTCCAACTCAGTGCCAAACTATGACAAGTGAAGAGGAGAAGAAGGTGCCCACTCATCCAAAGTAGAAGAATCGACTCCTTAAAATAGGAGATGAATGTCATCAATTATGTCCTCCAAGTCATCAAGATAGGACTTACGAAATAAGTCTAAAATACTTGTCAAGTACTCATCCCACAAACTTGTATCTAGAAGACAAATAATATCTTGCTCAACTAAAGTGGATGAAGCTATATCAATGCCAATCTCTATAGAAGCAGGAGAAGGAGGAAGCTCAAAACTAGTCTCAGGAACCAAAGTAGATGCAAGAACACCAAGGTTCAAGTGACCAAACTTCTTCTTACAAACATAATTCACACTTGATGCATGAGTGTGAATAGCAAGCAATGGATCTACATCATCATCAAAAACAAAATGGGAGAAAGTATACAAGTGAGATGCATGATTAGCCATCCCAACAACAATGATATCTCTGCTCTCCAAGTCCCAAATGATCACAGAATCAAGAGTGAAATCAACTATCTTCTCTGCACCACAATGAGTAATCTGATAGATGGAAAGGGGATTGGTTGTCAAGGAAGGTACACACAACACATTGTTGAATGTATTCTCACCAACATCAATAGTTCTTTTGTCATTTGCATGCATGTATGTATTGTTACCCATCAAAATAGGTGGTGAAGTACATGATTGAAATGAAGAGAACATCCCCTGTGAAGATGCCATATGATGAGAAACTCCTGAATCAAGAAGCCATCTCTCTGACTGAAGACTTGTTGAAGCAAAGAGTGCCTGACATTTTCCTTTGTCTATCCCATTTGTAAATCTTGTTATCCCTGTAGATGTAGATGATGACGGTGGCAAAGAAGAGGACTTGGTTAAAACTGTTGTTGATGGAGAATACTCAATGTTATGTTTTTGAAGAAGTTGTGACATCTCATCAAATTTTTTCTCATAACATTTAGTCTCATCATGACCCAATTTCTTACAATAAGAACACTTTGGCTTCTTCTTCTTATTGGACTCCTCTTTGGAAGAAGAGTTGGGGGTTTTCTTTGATTCTTTCTCTTGCTCATTAAACTTTGAATCCTTTTGTTTCTTTCCCTCATTATGTGAAGCCTTAGGATCTTTCGTGCTTTGTGTTGCAACTAGAGCCTATTTTCTAGGAGACTTCAATGTGCCCATGTGTAGTAGCTTGGCTTGTTCTCTTGTGAGTTGTGCAGCAAACTCCTCAAGTGAAGGCATAGTAAACTGACTACCAAAAGCATCCATTGTAAAATAAAAGGTAAAAATGTAAACTGAATATGTAGGACCCAATTTTGCAAGAATGGATAGAATCAATTGTTCATCTTCTTTCTCAAGACCACATTGTTTAAGTTGCAACTTGAGAGACTTAAACTTGGTGAAGAAATCTCAATTTGATCAAAATCTTGAGGATTAAGTGCAATTAGCTCATTCTCCAATTTGAACCTTCTTATTTTATCTTGCTTGCCAAAGAGATTGTCTAGTGTTGTTCATATCTCATTTGGTGTAGTACAAGCCTCAACATGAAATCTAAGATTTGGAGAAATAGCAAGACAAAGTGTGCCATGAGCCTCATCTCTTCTATCTAACCATTTTCTTCTCTCAGTAGCACTTGTGGGTTCAGGATCTGTGCCTAAAGTTATTCTATGTAACTTTTGTTTCTACAATACATACTCCATGTTTTTCTTCCATTCAAGATAATTATATGGAGTTAAAAGTGGAAATTGAGGCACATCCATGATGAAAAATAAAGACAACAACACCCCTTTACTATGTAAGAGAGCCCCCCCAATTTGTTGTGGTACTTTATACTTAGTGTGATTTACAATTGTCCTCAAAGGACAAAAATTGGGAAAACAATAAAAATCTCTTAAAAAAAGAGATCCTAGTGAGATTACAATCACTCACAATGATGTAGTACAACACACAAATTCTCTTAAAACAAATTTCACCTCCTCAAGTTTCAAAATTCCCAAGTTATCACTCAAATGCCAAAAAACTAACAAATTGAATAAAATGAACCTAGAACAAAATCTAAGAAAAGTGCATGGATGGCTTTGTAGAGCTATTGAATACCTTTCCAATGTCGCTTGAATCGCAAAAATCAGAGATCGTGGCAAAAAGTTATGAGCTCGGGAGCCAAAAAGAGGGATCTATCTTCAACCTGCAATAAATTGTATCAAATAGAAAAATTTGTGAAAATGATTGATACCACTGCGAAGTGCTCTCTGTCAGCTTTCCAACAATATCTTGTTTACCCAATTTTGACATCGTGGACAAAAGTTGTACAAAAAAGAATAAAAGCCCTAGTTTAGGGCTTTGAGGGGCAAAACAGGCCCCCCTGTTGCATAGTCTGGTGGCCACTGGGTGGTGCCGCTGGCAGAGGTGGCGGATCTGGGTGGTAAAATTGACAGGTCTACAAATATTAGTAGTTTTTTTGTTTTGAAATAGAAAAAAAAAACTATTAAAAAATATATATTTAAAAATTTTATAGTTGTGGGGCCGAAGCCCACACAAGCTGGTGGAGCCTAAGCCAAAGGCTCCTGCCGTGCAAACAATTTACCACCAAAGATAAACTGATGAGATTAGAAACTTTCCCGGCTTGAGCTATGTTGCTGTCGGGTGGTCTGATCCTTTCGGTGATGTGATGTTACTAATCCAAAACCACTCTTTGTCTGTCTGATTTCAGATGGCCGCGGGTTTCAACAAAGACTTCCAGATTAAGATATGTCATGGGGGTTTAAAGAGCATGCCAATAAAAAATTGATGAGTCAAACTTAAACCACGCAGTTTGCAAATTTAAATGGCCTGCCAGTTGTGAAGTTTTCTAAGGACCGCTAGCTGTGTCATTTGAGATCCGCCCGATCTCAGACCAAAGTTCACGGGGGTTATGTGAAAGCTATCAGGATCTGAAGATGACACCTCTAGAGTAAAGATTGCTGACTACTAACAGTTTGGTGCCAAAAAATTTAAATCTACCATTGTAGAACTTGTACGTGGCCAGTGATGAGATTTATTAGTGCCGATATGAAGGCCGCTGTCGATCAATGAATCTGCTGGAGGATAACAATAAATGTTGACTGCAAATCTAAAGACTTTGCTAAACTGCCACTAGAAGAAGACAGTATTAAAGTTGTCAAAACTAGATTGACCACTGAATGTTATCAAACAAGCTGCCTGGATATTAGATCTGCTATGGTATTTGCAAGGAAACTACCAAATTTTTTTGTTTAAAACCTATGAAGAGTTGTTATGAGGGTCTCGTGCACCCAAAACATATGTCACATGCTTTTAAGCACTTGTACTAGTGCAAGTTATGGGTGACATCACACGTACCTCCAAAAAAATCAACTTTCCATAGCAACTAAAAAAACATAACCTAGAAAAAAATTTATTAAAAAACTAGAGATTTTTTTTAATTTACCCAACGGACGCTGCAAATGATGATGCAAACAACTACGCATGCTAATGCAATGATGATGCCAAAATAGTACAGTCAAATATTCCTTTTTCTAGGGAATATTCCCTGTCGTGGAGGGGCAGAGGCAAAAAAAATGCCTTTTTTCAGCTTCTACGATTCAGGTGTTTAGACGGCCAATCTATATAGATTTGGGCCTCCTAATCGCAACGGTGATGTTTGTTTCACTCCAAGATGCACCTAAAATGTAGCTTCCAGCAAAACCTCAACAATGAGGGAAGGAAATTGTAGATTGAGCTCTGATTCCATGTAAGAGTCAATGTGACTCAGCAAGCCAGGATCAGTGCAATCAAGACAACCTTCCACACATAGATAATAGAGAAGATGCTAAAACAATGGAGCAAGATTCTATACAACAAACTATATATGAAACTGTATGAAGCTGTCATGAAATACAATGAGAGATAGCCTTGCTTATAAAGGCAAGGATGACAACCAAGGATTTGTAGTCATGTGACAAGTGTCACATTCCTATCACATGTGACAACTAGAGGATAGCATGCCAACTAGAGAACATGTGTAGGATAAGACAACTCACTACAACTATCAACAACTAGAAATAACTAGAGACTCACTAAGTCAACATGTGAATTATGTGTGATGTGTGAATATTATTTAACTAGTAAATAGTTAAATAATATGAACTATCCACACAAGGGTAAATCAGTTAGGTGAAAACCCTGTTCACACCAACATTGCATTATAGGCATGTTATAAAAGATTTTATTGCATTATTTGACTAATATCAGGGTTATTATCTTCTTCCCCTCAAATTCCTTACAACACCCTTTCCATTAGGCATTTACATTGAAAATTGGTGAAAATTTGCATATTTTAGGTGTATTTTCACTAGGTTTTGACTTGTCATCACTCTAGATCTGAACTATAGGCATGTTGTGAAGGATATTATTGCATCACTGGACTTTTATTAGGCATATTATTTTCTTCCCCTCTTTAAATGCTTCACAACACCTCTTCTTTCACTCATTTATATTAAAAAAAATGATAAATCAAGCATTTTTAGGTCATATTCATACTTACTTTTACACTTGTTTCTTACATAAGTGTTGAAAATCTTTAAAATCTGATTTGGAATTCATTTGAAAACATACACATGGCTTCTCAATACAACAATAATGCTAGGCTTCCTCCTAGGCCTTATTTGAAAAGAAGAGCCCCTAAACTTGAAATAACATTTACACCTCATGAAAAAGAAATGGTAGATACTGAAGGACCTCTTTACATTACAGTAAACATAATGGAAAGACTTGTACATGGAACACTTATAGACCCTAATTGCATGACTAATGTGGTTACATAAGAGTTCCTTCTTAAACATGATTTGTCACAAGATTATTACGAACTGTTGGATTTGAGAATTAAAACACATAATGGAGCTTTAATGAATACATTTGGCAAGATAACCTTATTGGTCTCGGTATATTATAAAGCTATGGATTAGTTATTTGTGTTATCCCCTTATCCGACCTCTTTTGTGTAAAACTAGGACATCCATGGCTTAAGGCTATGAATGCCATCCCCTCAACTATGCACAAATGCCTAAAATTTCCTTTGCATGGGGAAATCCATACTATCCATCATAATTCATATCAACCTCCAGCTAAGAACAAGAACTTCACTCTTGATTACTTTTAGCCGCAACCTGATAGAAACCCTGATCCACGAAGAGACTAATCTTTCCTAGAATATAGAAGATACAAAGAAAAACAACTAGCTAAAGTGGCCAGGCCTCCTTTACAGATAATGAGGGAAGAACAACATGCATTCGAAGATCCACTTAGAGCAAAAGGAAAATGACAAAATGACATAAGAATAAAACAAGACTATTATGACTATGATGAAATAATTGGCATGATAGAAGTGGATAAGGAAAAGTTTCATAACTCACCTTGTCCATGGAGAGATAATATTTATGCCGAGGTTCCTCCCCTGTCATCCTTAAAAGGATTGGGAGGTTTTCATTGATAAAAAAACATTTCAACAAGACCAATGAAATTTGAACATGGCACTTCCTCCTCTAATGTGCAAATTCCTATGGAAAAACATAACAATGCCTTTGAAGAAATAAGTAGCAAGACAAGAAGAAATAGACAAGCAAGAGAAAGGAGGAAGAGAAGACAAGATTTTGCCTAACGAAATGCAATTCAATAAGAAAACATTCAACCTAACATTGACCCAGACCAAGAGAAACCTAAAATTGAAAAAATTTCAAGACAAGAACAAAATTTGGACTATGGTACCTTACACACCTCTTTCCTCTAGTATTCAAGATTGGGAAGAGGATGATTTGATCATTGATAACCTCTAGCATGAGCCTATCTACAGGTAAGTATTTCTAACCTATTACCTTCATGTTGTGTTTCCCCCATGATGTTTTATGTGTTGTTTAGGCCTCCTAAGATGACCCTTAATTCTCTTGTAAGGTCAAGGATACCGGTAGACTACCTCTATTGTGACCCTTCTTCTATTTGTATCATCATTCTTCTATATTGCTTCTCCTCTATTTTCATTGTTGTGTGTTGTGTCTAACGGACATAACGTTTCAGTTGGTGAGTTGGGGGCACCCTTCTACGTGATTGTCCCTAAGACACTTGTTTCTTCTCTCTTGATTTATTGTTTACCTTCCTCTAGTTGTTCTATCTAGCTTGTGGATGACAAAAAACATATAATACTAATATGGACCTAGTGTCCCTTCAGCGAGAAATAAAAAAAATGGACCTAGTCCATACATGATGAGGGGGTTGATATATATTATCCAACGCTTGGCTAGTAGAATCACTACATGTGATACTTTGATGTTGTCTTATCGCACTTACTAAACATAACAATATTTTTTCTCTGTACACTTTAATTATCTTGGATCTTGCATTGCTCAGATTTTTATGTGAATGATTACATGCATTGTTGTTTATCATGATTATATGGTTGCTAACACCTTTTCTTGTAGAAAATTGTGTGTTTGTGGGAACATTTGGTGATCGTAAAGTGCATGTCACCTTTGGGGGCATGGGCTTTTGTAAGAGCTCATGTTCCCTTGTGTGTTTCATTCCTACCTTAATGTGCTTGATATCGATACACGATATCAACCACCTTAAGGTGGGGGCATATATAAGGTAAGTTGTCTAATGATTTTGGTACTAACGAAGCATGTTTGAAGTCCTCTCCAGAGGCAGGATGTTGTATCTCCGAGCGAGTGCACATCTTTATTTTCTATATTGCAATCATTTAAGCCCTCTGCAAAGGTAGGATATCATGCATATCCTTTTTATTTTAATGCCTCTGTGGAGGTGGGGATGGTGTATTTTTAGAGGAGATAGCACATCCTGTCATTTTCTAAAAAGTCCTCTAAGCAGGTAGGGCAGATCTAGACTATCCTAACCCTTAAGTGTGCCTTCAGCGATTGTTGTGGTGAAGTAAAATCATTGGTGTGTTCTTGTAATGTGCCTGAGATGGCTGCAAACCTAGCAATAGGTTTCTTCCATCGCTTGTTTGTCATGTTTTCTCCATGTCTTCCATGTGTGTGTGTATGGCGTGTTTGTTCCCAAGCATAGTTTCAAGATCGGTGGCGATGAGCTCCTCCTATGCTTTGGGATTTGTATTGTGTGTTTGTTCTCAAGTGTAGTTTCAAGACAAGTGACGATGAGCTACTCCTACACTCTAAGATTTGTATTGCATGTCTATTGCCCCTTATGTAGTTTCAAGACTGGTGGCGATGAGCTCCTACATTTGGGTTGTGTGTTTAGTTTCCTTGTACTTGCATTTGCATTACATATATGAGAAAAAAAAGGAAATAATCACTTCATTCACTGTGTTTTGTGTGCCTATTATTGTCTTTAATGTGTTTGGCATGTTTTCACTGTGCTTGGTGTGTTTGCTATGTTTGTTGACCTTACTGTAATGCATGTATTGACCTTGCATTTATACATACATTAAAGTGGGGGCTATATCTTATGTCAGAAAATGAACCCTTGGGGGCTTTTCCTTCTTAAGGTTCAGCTCTCAGGTCCTTAGAATGCATTTAGGGCACCTTACATGATAATTGTGAATCATGATGATAAAACCCTGAAGTTTTATGGCAAATAGGACCTAGGGGGTGCTATTTTGATAAACCCTAAACAAAAAAGTGAGGGTGGACTTGGGCGCTAGTGCCCTAGTCCTGCCCTATTTTAGGTCAACCCTAAATTTAAATGTTCGTTTTATGACCATTACTTAGGTCCTACGCTGACATCTCAAGTTTGAATTATGAAATTCTTAGCGGGAATGCTTGTAGTTGCATACATAAGCATGTTTAGGTTTTCATTTGTAAACTAGAAGATGATTGCAAACTTTAGGCATACTTGTGATTTTAGAGAATTCATGATATTCATTGTTGCAGAGCAGAGCATTGTTATTATGTTTGTGATTACAGATTTGACTTCATCTTCTCATGTGATTGAAGAGCCTTCATTTATGTGAGATCTACACTTCAAGGTGATATCTATTTTATTTTCTATCATTTATCATTTGGATTTTGCCTCTATCCCGCATGGATACGCACTCTCATCTAACATCGGTGTTTGGAAGACTTGAATGTCTCTCTAGGGCTTGACTGATGCAAGCCTCTAAACACCACAACCCCCAACCACACTCATTTGTGATTGTAGGTTAGAGGTACAGAGGTTCACGGAGTGGAGTTGTAGAAAGAGGTTGCAGAGGATAAGGATTCAGGATCTGAAAGGAAGAAGACAGAGTTGAACATTTCAAGATAGAGGCACTAGTGGCAATGTCCTCCAAAGTTGCAAATACATAAATAGTCTAGATGGTGATAATCAACATTTGAAGAACTTCCAACACCTTGAAAAACATCTAGCATTGGACTAGGGCACTAGTGGAGGTGTCCTCTGCATCTTCTGGGGCAGAAACATAAGATACAGTGAATATCAGTGGTGAGAGAAGATCCAGATTCTATGCAAAAAATAGTACCTTGGATAGGGGTACTAGTGGAGGTGTCCCTGACTATTCTACTTCCTGAACTTCAAAAAATAGTTAGTTATTAATCTTTGTCCTTCATCATAATCTCAAAGGATTTGTCGTAATTCATCAACTTACTATTTTGCATACTTAAGGTTTTAAGAGCATTTGAACATTAGATTGAGGTATTGATTGATAACATCTAAGTTTCTGCATCATTCCAAGTGGCAACCCAACCTGTTAGGTGAATGCTCTCTTTTAGTAGAGATTCAACTCAGTTGATATGCCCTTGAATGTTTGTAGTTAAAGGAGGATTTATCCTTGAAACTAAAACCATCAAACTCCACCCCTCTTTTCCCTATAAAATTTTTTGGTGAACTAGTGTTTTTGAATTTTTTGCAATTTGTTGAGTGTTGTGTGATAGATTTGCATTCATTCATCTTATTGCATTTGAAAAATTATAAAAAATTGAAAAATTTGAAAAAATTGGCATCTTAGGTTTGCATTTTGGCATTATTTGAATCAAATGGCATCTAATTTAATTTAATTTCTATTATTTTCATTATATCTGATTCAAATTACAAAAATTCATCATTTGGTATTCATTTGCATTGCATCTCCATGCTTAAATTGATAAAAATTGCTTAAAATTGTGCATTTTTCATAAAAACCTAGTTTTGCATTAGCTAGGGTTTGTAGTTAAAATCTTGTTTCAGATTTTACTACCCTTTCAAAACACTCATTAGGAATGATTTCTAATTGTAGTGTTGCATCAACATGACGTTCTTACAAAATTTCATGTCTAGGGTTTGAAAACCTTGCATTTTCACTAGATTTGGCCTTATCGTCTCTCTAGAATTGCATTATAGGCATGTTCTAAAGGCTTTTGCTACATTATTTGACTGATATTAGGGTTATTATCTTCTTCCCCTTCTCAAATTCCTTACAACACCCTTTCCATTAGGCATTTACATTGAAAATTGGTGAAAAATTGCATATTTTAGGTGTATTTTCACTATGTTTTGACTTGTCATCACTCTAGATCCGCACTATAGGCATGTTGTGAAGGATATTATTGTATCATTGGACTATTATTAGGCATATTATTTTCTTCCTGTCTTTAAATTCTTCACAACACCTCTTCTTTCACTCACTTGCATTGAAAAAAGTAAAAAATCAAGCATTTTTAGGTCATATTTATACATACTTTTGCACTTGTTTCTTGCATAACTATTGAAAATCTTTAAAATATGATTTAGAATTCATTTTAAAACATACACATGGCTTCTCAATATAACAATAATGCTAGGCTTCCTCCTAGGCCTTATTTGAAAAGAAGAGCCCCTAAACTTGAAATAACATTTACACCTCATGACAAAGAAATGGTAGATACTAAAGAACCTCTTTACATTACAGTAAACATAATGGAAAGACCTTTGCATGGAACACTTATAGACCCTAACTGCATGATTAATGTGGTTACGGAAGAGTTCCTTCTTAAACATGATTTGACACAAGATTATTACGAACCGTTGGATTTGAAAATTAAAACACATAATGGAGCTTTAATGAATACATTTGGCAAGATAACCTTAATGGTGGTATATGATAAAGCTATGGATTAGTTATTTGATGTTATGCCCTTATCCAACCTCTTCCATATAAAACTAGGACATCCATGGCTGAAGGCTATGAATGTCATCCCCTCACCTATGCACAAATGCCTAAAATTCCCTTTGCATGGAGAAATCCATACTATCCACCATAATTCATATCAACCTCCAGCTAAGAACAAGAACTTCACTCTTGATTACTTTTGGCCTCAACCTAATAGATACCCTGAGCCACGAAGAGACCAATCTTTCCTACAATATATAAGATAAAAGGCAAAACAACTAGCTAAAGTGGCTAGGCCTCCTTTACAAACAATGAGGGAAGAACAACATGCATTCAAAGATCCACTTAGAGCAAAAGGAAAATGACAAAATGACATAAGAATAAAACAAGACTATTATGACTATGATGAAATAATTAGCATGATAGAAGTGGATAAGGAAAAGTTTCATAAGTCACCTCATCCATGGAGAGATGGTATTTATGTTAAGGTTCCTCCCTCGTCATCCTTACAAGGATTGAAAGGTTTTCATCGAAAACAAAACATTTCAACAAGACCAATGAAATTTGAACATGGCACTTCCTCCTCTAATGTGTAAATTCCAATGGAAAAACATAGCAATGCCTCTAAAGAAATAAATAGCAAAACAAGAAGAAATAGACAAGCAAGAGAAAGGAGGAGGAGAAGACAAGCTTTTGCCCAACGAAATGCAACACAATAAGAAAACATTCAACCCAACATTGAACCAAACCTAGATGAACCTAACACTAAAAAATTTCATGACAAGAACAAATGTTGGGCTATGGTACCTTACACACCTCTTTCCTCTAGCATTCAAGATTGGGAAGAGGATGATTTGATCATTGATAACCTCTAGCATGAGCCTGTCTACAAGTAAGTATTTCTAATCTATTACCACCGTGTTGTGTTTCCCCCGTGATGTGTTATACATTGTTTAGGCCTCCTAGGATGACCCTTGATTCTCTTGTAAGATCAAGGATACTAGGAGACTACCTCTGCTGTGACCCTTCTTCTATTTGTATAATCATTCTTCTATATTACTTTTCCTCTATTTTCATTGTTGTGTGTTGTGTCTGATAGTCATAGCATTGCGGTTGGTGACTTGGGGGTACCCTCCTAAGTGATTGTCCCGAAGACACTTGTTTCTCCTCTCTTGATTTATTGTTGACCTTCCTCTAGTGGTTCTATCTAGAGCTGGCAGATGATGAAAAACATATAATACTGATACGAACCTAGTGTCCCTTTAGTGAGAAATCAAAAAATGGACCTAGTCCATACATGACGAGGGGGTTGATATATATTATCTAACACTTGGCTAGTAGAATCACTCTATGTGATACTTTGATGTTTTCTTTTCGCACTTACAAAACATAACAATATTGTTGCTCTATGCACTTTGATTATCTTGGATCTTGCCTTGCTTAGCTTTTTATGTGAATCATTACATGCATTGTTGTTTATCATGATTATATAGTTGCTAACACCATTTTTTGTAGAAAATTGTGTTTGTGGGAACATTTGGTGATCGTAAAGTACATGTCACCTTTGGGGGCATGGGCTTTTGTGAGAGCTCATGTTCCCTTGTGTGTTTTATTCCTACCTTAACGTGCTTGATATCGGTACACAATATCAACCACCTTAAGGTGGGGGCATATATAAGGTAATTTGTTTGATGATTTTGCTACTAATGAAGCATGTTTGAAGTCCTCTGCAAAGGTGGGATGTTGTATCTCCGAGCGAGTGCACATCTTTATTTTCTATATTGCAATTATTTAATCCCTCTACGGAGGTGGGCTATCATGCATATCCTTTTTATTTGAAGCCCTCTACGGAGGTAGGGATGGTGTATTTCTCAAGGAGATTGTACATCCTGTCATTTTTTAAAAACTCCTTCGAGAAGCTGGGGCAGATCTGAGACTATCCTAACCCTTAAGTGTGTCTTCGACAATTGTTGTGGCGAAGTGCAATTATCAGTGTGTTCCTGTAATGTACTTGAGATGGTTGTGAACCTAGAAATAGGTTTCTTCCATCACTTGTTTGTCATGTTTTCTTTGTGTCTTCCATGTGTGTGTGTGTGGCGTGTTTGTTCCCAAGCATAGTTTCAAGACCAGTGGCGATAAGCTCCTCCTATGCTTTGGGATTTGTATGGCATGTTTGTTCTCAAGTGTAGTTTCAAGACTGGTGGCGATGAGCTCCTCCTACACTCTGAGATTTGTATTGTGTTTCTATTGCCTCTTATGTTGTTTCAAGACTAGTGGCAATGAGCTCCTCCTACCTTTGGGTTGTGTGTTTACTTTCCTTGTACTTGCATTTGCATTTCATAAATGAGAAAAAAAAAGAAATAATCACTGCATTCACTATATTCATTGTGTTTTGTTTGTCTTCAATGTTGTCTTCTTTATGTTTTGCATGACTATAATTATCTTCTCCATGTTTTGTGTGCCTGTTACTATCTTTATTGTGTTTGGCATGTGTTCACTGTGCTTAGCATGTTTGTTGTATTTGTTGACGTTACTTTAATGCATGTATTGACCATGCATTTATACATACATTAAAGTGGGGGCTAAATGTTATGTCAAAAAATGTCCCCTTGAGAGATTTTCCCTCTTAAGGTTTAGCTCCCAGGTCCTTAGAATGCATTTAGAGCATCTTGCATGATAATTGTGAATCTCGATGAGAAAACCCTGAAGTCTTATGGGAAATAGGACCTAGGGGTTGCTATTTTGATGATCCCTGAACAAAAATGGGAGGGTAGACTTAGGTGCTAGCACCCTAGTCTTGCCCTATTTTGGGTCAGCCCCAAATTTAAATGTCATTTTTATGGCCGTTACTTAGGTCCTATGCCGACATCTCAAGTTTGAATTATGAAATTCTTAGTGGGAATGTTTGTAGTTGCATATATAAGCATGTTTAGGTTTTCATTTGTAAACTAGAAGATAATTGTGATCTTTAGGCATACTTGTGATTTTACAGCATTCATGATATTCATTGTTGCAGAGCAGAGCATTGTTATTGTGTCTGTGATTGTAGATTTGACTTCATCTTCTCATGTGATTGAAGAGCCTTTATTTATGTGAGATCTTCACTTCAAGGTGATATCTATTGTGTTTTCTATCATTTATCATTTGGATTTTGCCTCTATCATGTAGGGATATGCACTCTCATCTAACAATGGTGTTTGAAAGAATTGAATGTCTCTCTGAGGCTTGATTGAGGCAAGCCTCTAAACATCACAACCCCCAACCACACTCCTTTGTGATTGTAGGTTACAAGTACCAAGTTTTATGGAGTGGAATTGCAGAAGGAGGTTGCAAAGGATAAGGATTCAGGATCTGAAAGGAAGAAGACAAAGTTGAACATTTCGGGACATAGGCACTAATGGCAGTGTCCTTTAGAGTTGCAGATACAAAAATAGTCTGGACGATGATAATCAGCATCTGAAGAGCTTTTGACGCCCTGAAAAACATCTGACATTGGACTAGGGTGCTAGTGGAGGTGTCCTCCGTATCTTCTAGGGTAGAAATAGAAGATACAGTGAATATCAATGTCAGGAGAAGATCCAGATTCCATATAGAAAATAGTACCTTAGACAGGGGTGCTATTGGAGGTGTCCCTGACTGTTTCACTTCCCAAACTTTGAAAAATGGTTAGTTATTAATCTCTTTCTTTCATCTTAATCTGAAAGGATTTTGGTTGATCAATCTTAGTTGAGAGCTATATATACACCCTCTCACCTCATTCCATTCATCCCACACAATCTTGATAGCCTCCAGATTATCATATCATGCATATTGAATCCATTGAGTATCCATCAAGCACTTTGAGCATATCATCCATCATCATGACAATTTTGACAACTATGGTTGTTCACTATTGAGAAGCAATCCACATTTCAACCAAGGAATCAATACAATCTAAGTGACATTGTTCTTTGATTTGCTTTTATTTGTGTCATTTAGATAGATTTCTTGAAGGTGGTAGGATTGGGTTTTAATTGTAATGTTTGATCTTATTAACCTGATTTTTCCTACACACACATTCTAGCATGCCCAGTGGGACCCACATTGTTGATTAATCTTTTCATTTGAAATTTGTTTTTGAAGTCTAGGTATGCAAAACACATTTGATCCATATAAAATCACATTTAAATGATATATCGTCATGTTTGCAAGGCTATGAATCACAGTTGGTCAGTAGAATATCACATTTGCATAGGTTTCTATCGCTTTTGATCAATAGATCGTCACCTTTGATCGATAGGAAATTGCCTCTGGTTAATTAGGGTTTTATTGATATATTTCTCTTTTGCAGGGTTTTCTAGGGTTTTCTATGATCCTTCTATGTTTGATTTGGGTTGCAAGTTGGTTTATTTGCTAACCCTAGTCGTCTTTTCTCATCCTCAAGTTGGTTTATTTGGGGTTTGATTTGTCTTTGACCTAATCATATCATATAGTGGATCTTTTGTGTTGTGTTGCATAATACAATATCTAGTTCAAGCAATCCATCCTCCTAGGTTATGAGAGCCTTCATATTTTCTTTTTGATCATTTATCGAATCCTAGATCTTGAGTTTTTTTTGCATATTTCACATATCCAGGTGCCTTTGGTTGACAACAAATCGCATTTGCATAGTTCTCAATCACCTTTGCGCCATACAAACTTGCATTTGCACAATAGGTGATCACATTTGGTAAAAATTAAATTGCATTTGATTTGTAGATAGACATATTTGATCATTACTCATTCGCATTTGGTTTATACTATTGCAAGTTGATTTCTTTGGCAACTAACACTTGTTGTTGCAGCATCTTATCATTTGTGGAAGAAAGGTGGATCTAAAACTACTAACAAATCTGTTACAGGACCGATCGATCAAAGATTCATTATATTTTTCACTAATCTAGTAACATTTGGTTTTGGTGCTTAAAAAAGAATCTTGTTTGCTTGTTGTGCATGATTGTAACCCTAAGCTAATAACAAAAGTATCCTCTCCTCTTTCCTATCAAATAGATCTTGGGTGCAAGAGAACTTGTTATTATCTTTAGAGAGGCTTGTCGTGGTGGGAAAAGAGATACTCACCCCAAGGGAACAACCTCAAGTGGTACTTTCATTCAGTCCATTATATAAAATAGGATAAGATGAAAGCCAAGTCCAAACTGGTATTAGCGTTTACTGTACAATGCTATTTTGAAAGGAGGCATACCTTGCGTATATGAGACTCCTAATAGATCTAGTTAGAGCTTTAAGTGGCTTGCTAGATGCATGTAATGTGCCGGTCTTCCAAATATTAATTAGAAACCATTTGTTTTAGAGGCCAAAATCCCTTTGCTTGTTGATGCATGAGGTCAAACCTCTGAAGCCGCCCTACATGTACTATTCATTATAGAGATAGAAATTCCCTCAGTTCACATGATTTGAAGGGTAAGAGAAGTTGGTGTGCCCATGCCATGTAAGGGGGAGCTAGTGTCACCAATAGCTCTAGCTGTCTAGTTTGTCTTAGTATTTGGAGAAATACAAGTAGGGATTCAACAGGTAGTATCCTTTCCATCCTAAGTTGTACATGTTTGTGAGTGTCTTGTGTGTGTGTCTTTTGCTATCTCTTTTCTCATCAAAAAAACTTAGAAACTACCAAAAAAAATTCACTATCATAGAAAATCACCTTTTAACAACAACTGATCGCCTTTGAACCATAGTCAGTCACCTCTGAATCACAAAAGATCACCTTTGGTTGGCTTCACTTTATCTTTGACCATAACATAGGTACCTTTGAATTATCAGGTGTCTCCTTTGAGCTATACCTAGTCGCATCTAAACAACAGAAAATTGCTTTTGATCTGTAGACAGTTGCCTTTGAATTATCCTCAGTCACATTTAAGCTATCGTGAATTACCTTTGGTCTAAACAACATCACCTTTGGTAAACTGTAGCTTGTTATCATTCATCCAGTCCAAAAATCACATTTCAGTCAATCTTGAGTCTGTTATCAAATTCTAGACAATCCACTGATTATCTACAACTAGCATCTATCTTATCCAGCCTAACCATATCATCCTTTTGGACCTTTTGAGCCCTCCATCCTCTTGAGACTCTAAATCAACCATCAATATCAATCAATCAATCAAATCAACATCATCCTTTGGCTTTGATCACTATCTATCTTTTGATCATATCATAGCCATCCTTTCCAGCTTGAGAGAGTGGTTCCTTTTGAGTTGGTCTATATCACCATCATCAATCAATCTTGTCTACCATTGAGTTCATGATTCTATCTCTTGGGGGATAATCAATTAATCAATCCAAATCTGAACAATCAATCAGTCCAAAATCAAAACAATCAATCAATCAATAATCCAATCCATCAATCAAGCTAACCAAATCATCAACTAAAATCAATCAAAACAAACAAACAACCCAAGAGTCTCAATTTTGTCACATAAGTCCAAAAATCACAGCTATCATCCAAACAATGCCTCAAACTAGGAGCCAATACAAAGTAGCCATGGAAGCCAACCTAGAGAAATTCCAATCCACTCCTCTTAAGGATGCTTCAAAATTTATGACTAGAATGCCTCAAGATATGTTCGTACCTGAAGATTACATTGTCAGACCCTCATCATCAACCCATCCTTCATATCATTTTGGACCTTCATCATCAACCCACACACCACAACATCATTTCAATCAACTAGCCTATGAGGAATCTTAAGATGACTTAACAGATCTACAAGACTTTGAAACTTTGCAAAATGTCAATAGGCTCTCAAGGTCCGATCACGATAGATTTCTCTTACAATTAGTTCAAGAAGGAGCCAAATTGCCAAGTGACTTTGACATATTCCCAATCCAAAAACAACATCCAACCAATATTGTTGTTGTTGCAAAGGAAACCCAAAAGGCTATCAATACCATGTCTACCAAACCTACAAAAACTACTCCCAACATCTAAACACCATCTTTCGTCAACCCATCTATCCCTCCATTCCATGTTCCTATATCCACCAAATCCTTGCTAACACCATCCTATATGGTTAACCTGCATGTGTCACAAGCACCCCAAGTTTCTAATCTTAGTGTGCTATATGTTAATACATCCCATGCATCGCAACCCACTCCACCTTCTTCCATCAATAGAACCCCTACACATGTGCCACAACATCTCAAGCCTCTAACCAAAATGTGCCATAGGTTGTTTCATCCCATATATCACATTCCATTCCATCTCCTTCCATAAATATAGCCACAAGCCATCCAAGTGACACAGGCCATCCAAGTTTCCAGTCCAAGTGTGTCACATGTTGAACCATCCCAAGCACCCAATGTGTCTTTCAATCCCAATACATCACCTATGAGTTTGCCACAAACATCGTACATACCATCTAATCCTAACGCATCAATTATCAACCAACCTTTCGGACCACAACCAAATACCAATTCCAACATCTTATGTTAATTAACTCCTTTCACTCGGACTAAAACCATCCAACCAATCCATCAATTGGCTCACATTCCCTACAAGCTCAAAATCCACCTGTCGTATCCCAAGTTCATCCAACCTACAACCAACATATGTCCTACACCAACCCATCATTTGGTTCACATGCAACATCTTATACTACTCCACCTCTTGTGTCCCAAGCTCCCAATCAACAAATGTTTTACGCCAATCCATCCTTTGGCTCACATGCGATACAAACCCAAAACATTGATCCATCATCAAATCCGTACAAATTCCCACCATTTGACAATCAAGGCCAAAACACCTACATCCCACCATATAATATATCACAACAATATCAATCACTAATGTATCAAATACCTCACCAAGCCATCAAAATCCTATGCAACAATAACAATTATTTGATATGGCGGAGGAATTCAAATAGTTACAAAAATGAGTTGAAGACACGAGTGTGGGTCAAACAAAGAAGACATTTGCTTTTGAGGATGTATGCCCATATCCTTTTGATAAGTTACTTCAAATGATACCTTTTCCTCCACATTTTGAGATACCACAATTTGACAAATATAAAGGAAAAGGTGATCCAAATGACCATCTTCGAACAGTCTATGTCGCTTGCCTTGATGTTGCGTACAATGATACATATCTTTTGCATCTATTTCCTTGTAGTCTTGTGGGACAAGACATGGAATGGTTTTCTCATTTACCTCTGGGCATCAAGTCTTTCAAAAAACTTGCAAGCAAATTTGTCTCACACTTTGCCTTCAACATAGAACATGAGGTAACTATGAACGATCTTGTCAACAATAAACAACACAATGGGGAAACTTTCTCATCATTCATCCAATGATGGTGAAATATGGCTAGTAAACTTTCATGGCAAATGCCTAAGAAACAACAAGTTGATATATTTGTTCAAAATCTTCATCCCGAGTTATCATTTCAATTGCAACTACAAAGTACCACTACCTTTGATGAGCTCATATCTAAAGGAACCAACATCGAAAAAGCTTTAATTGTTAAGGGTGTCATCAAGATTTTCAAGGAAACCAAGGAAAATGCACAATCCTCATATGATAAATCCCACTTTTGGAACAAGAGAAAAAATGTTGTCAATGATGGCATTGTTGATGCAAAGAATGTTCAAACCATGAAATCTCCCATCCATATCCAAGCGGAAAATAAAGGCACACCAATTCTTCCAAGAGACCAAGCTAAAATTAATCCATTCCCTAAACGTCAATTCACTCATTTGGGAGAGCCTATTGAATCAATCCTAAAGAAATGTTTACAAGTAGGCACAATAACATTACCTGAAGCTCGACCCAATGAAGAACCATAATATAAGCCCCAATTGGTACAAAGACAATGAATATTGTGACTTTCATAGAGTTAAAGGACATAGCACATCTGGTTGTATAAAACTAAAACATGTGATTCAAAATCTCATTGATCAAGGAGGCATTAGCATTGATCCACTGAAACAAACATCAAACTATGACCTTGATGCTTTCAAGAATCCACTTCCATCACATGACAAAGAAAGTACCTCTACTAAAGGGAAGAATGTCCAATATGCCTATGAGTCATCTACTATTGGCCGTATTGAACAAAATCATATATCCACCATTACCATAAGAGGAAAAGAACCAGATTGTCCCGAAACTACCCGTCGAGACCATGTTACTATCCAAGGAGCACCATCTACCATACGCCCAACCTCTAGCTATAATATTTTTGACCATCTTGGTAAGACTCCTGCTCATATTTCCATTTTGGAGTTATTGCGTATATCACCTACCCATAAATCCATCCTTGATAAAGCCTTACAAGAGTCATCGGTACCTAATGATATTGATACTGCATAATTCCAAAGTATGATAGAGAGTATTGCATCACCTTATTGCTTGACCTTTTCTAACAAAGATCTTTCATATTCTGATCCATCCCACAATGATGCCCTCCATATCAAAGTCTACATAAACCAATGTCAAGTCAAACGAATACTGATAGATGGTGGAGCTGGGATAAATATATGTTCTCTAAAGCTTATAAAATTATTGGAATATTCTGAGGATTGTATAGACACTACCAAGAGTATAACCATAAAAGCATATGATGATGCCGAGAGAGAATTTGAAGGAATTATTTATCTTCCTATCAAGGTTGGTCCTCTTACTACCGACACCCGTTGCCAAGTCCTAGACATTGAATTACCATACAACATTATCCTTGGTCATCCTTAGATACATGTCATCAAAGCCATTCCATCCACATACCATCAATGGTTGAAATTTCCCTACAATGGTGTTGAAATTGCAATCCCCACTGATCATAATCCATTAAAATTTTGCTGAACTTTCCAAGCCAAATATCAAGACCCCAATTGCATACCTATCAATGTTGAAGCTCATCCATCCAAATCCTATGTCGATCCATCTGAGTTAAATAAGCCTTCATCTAGTAAAAACATCCCCAACATTGAAGTCAACTACAAAGAGAAAGGACTTGGTGAATACACGTTACAAGAATCTTGTTGTGTAGGAACCTTGCCCTTATCACCTAAATCTCATGGTCAACCATCTGTATCCAAAGCTACCTCATTCAGAATTATTATCAAAGCATCTCCTACCATGTTCATCAAATCAGGAATCCTAGAAGATGAAGATATTGATGATATCAACTCTTGGCTCTTCTTTGATGAGAATGATCAACTTACTTTAGAAGTGGAGTGCTATAACAATGGATTTCGAATTATCAAGAACATGGGCTACAAAGGACAAGGAGGTCTAGGACCACATGGACAAGGACTTGTTGAACCTATTATTGTCACCAAGAGGTTTAATAAGTGTTATGTCAGAAAAAATATCCTTGAGGGCTTTTCCTCTTAAGGTTTAGCTCACAAGTCCTTTAGAATGCATTTAGAGCATCTTGCATGATTTTGATGAATTCAGTTAGAAAACCCTAAAGTTTGGTGGCAAATGGGACTAAGGGGGTGCATTTATGATTATCCCTACCTAAAATAGGGGGGATGACTTGGGTACCCGTGCCCTATTCCTGCCCTATTTTAGGCTAGGACCTATTTTTGGGTGTCAGTTTATGACCGTTGTTTAGGTCTTATGCCGACATCCTAAGTTTGAATTACGAAATTCTTAGCAGGAATGTTTGTAGTTGCATATATAAGCATGATTATGTCATCATTTGTGAACTAGATGGAAATTAGATAGCAATTCTGAACTTGTGGCTTATGTGAAAGTGATTAAAGGCATTCATTGTGTTGTAAAGCAAAATTTTGTGTTGTTATTGTGTTTGTATTTGCAAATTTGGCATCCATATCCTCATGGCATGAAGAGCATCTTCCTTCCATGAGATCTTCACTAAAAGGTGATATCAAGTGTGTTTTCTATCATTTATAATTTGGATTTTGCCTCTATCCCACAGGAATACACACTCTTTATCTGACAATGGTGTTTGGAAGACTTGAATGTCTCTCTGGGACTTGACTGAGGCAAGCCTCTAAACCACAACCCCCAACCCACTTTTCTATGATTACAGGTTACAGGCTATGAAAGAGAAAGAAGTGGAGTTGCAAGAGAGTAGTGCAGACTGTCAGAATTGCAGATCTAAAAAGAAAATACGGACCTGGACTTGGGTGCCTGCTCATTAGTCCTTTAGATCTGGCAACAGTAAAATCTTTGAAACAACAGGAACAGGTTACAAACTACATTTCCAGATGCCAATGAAAATTGAGGCACTAGACTAGGGTGCCCACTCATTAGTCCCTAACTTTTCTGCACTCCAAACTTCAAAATCTGGTATGCATTTGATTGTCATTTGATATCTCTGTGTGCAATCATTTTCCATAATTTGTCCATTTGTTTACAAATTTATGAAATTAGGGTTTTGGGCATAATTGAGCTTAATTGAACAATATATTCAAACAATTCCAATCTTCCCCTATGTTCCAAGTGATAGGAGATCTATAGTAGAGTTTTCTACTTGGTTGAATGTCCTTGAATGTTTAGTGGTGAAAGGAGGATTGACACAAACCATTAAAACCAAATCATCTTCACTTTCAACCCTAAACATTTTGGTGAACCCATGTTTTTAAGGATTATTGCACTTTTATGAGTGTTTTACTTTAGATTTACATTCATTTAATTCATTCATTTCATTGTTCATCTTATTGCATTTGAAAAATTACAAAAAAATTGAAAATTTTGAAAAAAATAGCATTTTTAGCTTGTATTTTCAAATAATTTGAAGTAGTTGGCATTTAATTTCAATAAATTTATGTCATTATCATAATATCTAATTTAATTTACAGAAATTCATCATTCATCATTCATTTAGATTGCATTTTCATGCTTAAATTGATAAAAATTGCTTGAAATTGTGCATTTTTGCATATAACCTAGTTTTGCATTAGCTAGGGTTTGTAGTCAAAATATTGCTTCAAATTTTACTACCATTTTAAAACACTCGTTAGGATTTATTTCTAACTTTAGTGTTTCATCATAGTGGTTTCCTTGCAAAATTTCATGTCTAGGGTTTGAAAACCTTGCATTTTCACTAGATTTGGCCTTATTGTCTCTCTAGATTTGCATCATAGGTGTGTTGTGAAGGATTTTTATGCACTAATTATATATTTTCAAGGTTATTATCTTCTATCCCTCCTCAAATTATTTTCAACACCCTTTTTATCTAGCCTTTACATTGAAATTGGGTGAAAAATTGCATATTTTGGCTATATTTTCACTAGGGTTTGGCTTAGATTGGCACTATAAGCATGTTGTGACAAATTTTATAGATTTTAGTGACTTATATTACTATTATAATCTTCTGTCCCTCCTAAAATTCTTTACAACACCCTTTTGTTTGGGTCTTTGCATTAAAAACTTGTGAAAATTTACATATTTTAGTGTATTTTCACTAGGTTTTGACTTGTCATCACTCTAGATTTGCATTAAAAGTGTGTTGTGAAGGATATTATTACTTTATTGGACTAATATAAAACATATTACTTGCTTCACTTCATCAATTTCCTTACAACACTTTTTCTTTCACTTAATTGCATTGAAAAAAATTGAAAAAATCAAGCATTTTTTCATACATAGTTTTGCACTTGTCTTTTGCATCACTTTTGAAAAACTTTTAAAATCTGATTTTACATTTATTTGAATACATTTCCACATGGATTCTAATTGCAACAATAACAATAGGTTCCCTTCTAGGCCTCACATGAAAAGAAAGGTCCCCGAACCCGAAATTGTGTTTACACATCATGATAGAACAATTGGATACACTGAAGGACCTCTTTATATCACTGTGAAGATAATGGGAAATCCTGTGGATGGAACCCTTATTGATCCTAATTGCATGACTAATGTGGCAACGAAAGAGTTCCTCTATTCACATGGGTTGGTACAAGGCTTTTATGGCCCTTCGGACATGATGATTAAGACACATAAGGGAACCTTTATAAACACTTCTGGGAAGATATCCTTATTGGTTACTATTTTTGAGAAATCTGTAGAACAATTGTTTGATGTTGTCCCTATTTCTGATCTTTTTCGTATAAAATTAGAACATCCATGGTTAAAGACTATGAAAGCTGTCCCTTCAACAATTCATAACTGTGTAAAATTTCCTTTGAATGGACAAGTGCATACTATCCTTTGCAATAGGTATAAACCTTTGGTTACAAGACAATACTTTACACTTGATTACTTTTGGGAGCAATCTGAAGTACAACTGGAGCCATGGACAAATTTAACTTCTTGAGCTATAGAAAATACAAAACACAATTATTACATCAAGTGGCCAGTCCTTCTATCCAAGAAATAACAAGAGATGAACAACCTACATTTGAAGAGAATCCTAGACCGAAAGGAAAAGGGCCCTATGCCAAGGTTCCTCCCCTGCCATCCTTACAAGGATCGAGAGGTAGTCGTTGAAAACAAAACATTCCACCTAGACAAATGAGATTTGATCCTGGTGCTTCCTCCTCTAAAACACAAAAACCTATGGAAGAACAAAACACTATCCTACAAGAGATAAGTGGTAAAACAAAAAGAAATAGATAAGCAAGAGAAAGGAGGAGGAGATGACAAGCTTTTGCCCAATGAATTGCAAGTCAACAAGAAAACATCTCACCTAACATTGAATCAAACAAAAGAAGACCTTAAGAATGGACAATTTGAAGACAAGAATAAGAGTTGGGCTATGGTACCTTATATCCCACTTTCCTCTAACATTCGGGAGTGGGAAGATGTTGATTTGCTCAATGACAACCCTTAGTTTGGTTGTCCCTACAGGTAAGTATTTCTAACCCTTTACCTCTCATGTTGTGCTTCCCCCGTGATGTGTTATGTGTTGTTTAGGCCTCTTGGGATGACCCTTGATACTCTTGTAAGGTCGAGGATACTGGGAGACCGCCTTTGTTGTGACCTTCTTCTATTTGTATCATCATTCTTCTATATTTCTTCTCCTCTATTTTCAATGTTGTGTGTTGTGTCCTATGGACATAGTGTTGCTGTTGGTGACTTGGGGGCACCCTCCTACATGACTGTCCCTAAGGCACTTGTTTCTCCTCTCTTGATTTATTGTTTCCCTTCCTCTAGTATTTCTATCTAGCAGGCAAATTATGAAAAACATATTATACTAATACAGATCTAGTGTCCCTTCTGTGAGAAATAAAAAAAATTGACCAAGTCCATACATCACGATGGGGTTGATATATATTAGCTGATGCTTGGCTAGTAGAATCACTCCATGTGATCTTTATGTTGTCTTATCATACTAACAAACCATAACAATACTCTTGCTCCGTGCACTTTGTTTATCTTTGAATCTCGCCTTGGTTACACTCAGTTTTGAGATTTTTGCGGTATAGCCCCACGGTTATATTCGGTCTCCAAATCCATAGTATAACCTCAACTCTCTATGCGAATGATCATATGCATTGTTTTTTATCATGATTATATGGATGCTAATACTTTTCTCGCAAGAATGTATTTGTGGGAACATTTGGTGATCGTAAAGTACATGTCACCTCTAGGGGCATGGGCTATGCAAGAGCCCGTGTTCCCTTGTGTGTTTTCTACCTACCTTAATGTGCTTGATATCGGTACATGATATCAACCACCTTAAGGTGGGGGCATATATAAGTTAAGCTGTCTGATTTATATGCTAGTAAAGTGTGTTTGAACAATCTTCAAATTTTGAACATCTTGAAATCTATTACATATACCTCATTTTCACCATAAGGCGTCTCCGTGATGTGGGTGGGGTTATATACTTTTGAGCTCATACCTCCTTTTCACTGTAAGGCATCTCTATGATGTGGGTGGGGTTGTATACCATGCTTCCTTTTCATTGTAAGGCATCTCCATGATGCGAGTGGGGTTGCAATTTCAAAAAGTCCTTTGCGAAGGCAGGGAGCAGATTTGAGACTATCCTAACCCTTAAGCGTGTCTTTGGTGATTGTTGTGGCAAAGCTGAATTGTTGGTGTGTGCCTATAATGTGCTTGAGATGGTGATGAACCTAGAAATAGGTACACTCCATCACTTGTCTATTGTGTTTTCTCTGTGTCTTCCATGTGTGTGTATGGCATACTTGATTTATATGGCGTGTTTGTTCTCAAGTGCAACCTTAAAGACTGGTGGCGATGAGTCCCTCTTACACTCTGAGATTTTTTTGGTGTGTTTGTTGCCCTATATGTAGTCTAAAGACCAATGGTGATGAGTCCCTCCTGTATTATGGGTGGTGCATTTATATTTCTTGTACTTGCACCTACATTTCATATATGAGAAAAAGAAAAAGAAAATAATCACTGCATTCACTATGTTTTGTGTATCTTCAATGTTGTCTTCTCCATGTTTTGCGTGACTATAACTATCTTCTCCATGTTTTGCATGTCTATTACTATCTTCATTATGATTAGCATGTCTTCTTTGTGCTTGGCATGTTTGTTGTGTTTGTTGATTGTACTTTAATGCATGTATTGGCCTTGCATTTATACATACATTAAAGTGGGGGCTAAATGTTATGTCAGAAAAAGTATCCTTGGGGGCTTTTTCCTCTTAAGGTTTAGCTCCTGGGTCCTTTAGAATGCATTTAGAGTTCATTTTGCATGATATTGATGACTCTCGATGAGAAAACCCTAAAGTTTCATGGCAAATGGGACTCAGGGGGTGCATTTATGATGATCCCTACCTAAAATAGGGGGGAGGACTTGGGCACCCATGCCCTAGTCCTGCCCTATTTTAGGTCAGGACCTATCTTTGGGTGTTGGTTTATGACTATTGTTTAGGTCCTATGCTGACATCCTAAGTTTGAATTACAAAATTCTTAGCGGGAATGTTTTTAGTTGCATATATAAGCATGATTAGGTTATCATTTGTGAACTAGATGGAAATTAGATGGCAATTGTGAACTTGTGGCTTATGTGAAAGTGATTCAAGGCATTCATTATGTTGCAAAGCAGAATTTTGTGTTGTTATTATGGTTGTATTTGCAGATTTGACATCCATATCCTCATGGCATGAAGATCATATTCCTTCCATGAGATCTTCACTATAAGGTGATATCAATTGTGTTTTCTATCATTTATCATTTGGATTTTGCCTCTATCATGTAGGGATACACACTTTTTATCTAACAACGGTGTTCAAAAGACTTGAATGTATCTCTAGGGCTTGATTGAGGCAAGCCTCTAAACACCACAACCCCCAACCCACTTTTTTGTGATTGCAGGTTATAGGTTGCAAAAGTAAAAGAAGTGGAGTTGCAGGAGAGTAGTGTAGATTGTCAGAATTGTAGATTTGAAAAGAAAATAGGGACCTAGACTCAAGTGCCTGATCATTAGTCCTCCAGATCCCGCAACAGTAAAATCTCTGGAATAGCATGAATAGGTTATAGACAACATTTCTAGATCCTGACAAAAATTGAGGCACTAGACTAGGGTGCCCACTCATTAGTCCCTAACTTTTCTGCACTCCGAACTTCAAAATCTGGTACGCATTTGATTGTCATTTGATATCTTTGTGTGCGATCATTTTCTGTAATTTGTCCATTTGTTTACAAATTTATAAAATTTGGGTTTTGGGCATAATTGAGCTTAATTGAACAATAAATTCACACAATTCTAATCTTCCCCTATGTTCCAAGTGATAGGAGATCTGTAGTAGAGTTTTCTACTTGATTGAATGTCCTTGAATGTTTAGTGGTGAAAGGAGAATTGACACAAACCATTAAAACCAAATCATCTTTACTTTTAACCCTATACAATAAGCAAGGTCTAGGGTATGGTAAGGAGGTTCTGCCTTCCAAAGACAATGAGTGTATTCTCGATACGGTAGCCAAAGCTTTTCCCATAGAAGAGACTTCTAATCAGGATGCCATTGATGACTCTTCCTTCCACATAACTGAATTATTTGAAGACACATCCATCTTTACCTTCTCATCTTCCTCATCTACCTCTCATATGTCATCATCCAACCTTTAACTCATATATCCCAACCTCATCGATTAGAACCAACAAGGGGCACCTACTCTAGATACATTTTAGAATGACGATGCTATAGCAGAATTCATGGGCTTAAGACAAGGCATACCATTAGGAGATCACAAAGTTAGCCTTATGATGGATCTATCTCTGTTAGCATATTTTGATGGAAGTGTCAATTCCTTCAGTCGCAAAAGTGAAATAAATAAAATCAAAAAATATAGGTCACTAGGTGAAAACTGAAAGGCACATCTTGACCATGAAAAAGTAAAAATAAAGGATGTATTTGAGGGTGAAAACCTCTCTGAGGCACCTGAGGATGGAGGATTTGACCTTTCTTTGACCAATGAATATCAAGAATGGTCACCATTGTTGGTAGAGAAATCTCAAGAGATGAATCTAGGCACAACACAAAACCCTAAGATCACATTCCTAACAGCATCACTATCAAAGCAAGAAAGAAAAGATTTTATCACTTTCTTCAAGAAAAGAGCAATCAACTTTGCATGGACCTATGTAGATATGTCGGGGTTAGATCTGTCACTTGTTGTACATCATCTAGAAGTATCTCCATAAGCAAAACCTGTTAGACAAAAGCTTTCAAAAAATGCATCCTAAAATAGCACTTTTAGTCAAAGCGGAAATTCAAAAATTATTGGATGCTAAGTTTATAAGACCTATTGATTATCCTTAATGGGTTTCGAACCTAGTACCAGTCTCAAAACCTGATGGCCACATCCATTTCTGCACTGACTTTAGAGACCTTAACAAAGCTTGTCCCGAGGATGATTTTCCATTACCAAGCATAGATACCATTGTGGATCTCACAACATGACATGAAATGCTATCCTTAATGGATAGATTTTCTAGCTATAATCAAAGTATAATTGTAGAAGAAGATCAGCACAAGATGTCCTTTATATGTCCATGGGGTAATTTTTGCTGGGTTGTAATGCCTTTTGGTCTTAAGAATGCAGGAGCTACATATCAATGAGCCATGACTATTATCTTCCACAATCTTTTTCACACCATAATGGAATATTATGTTTATGATATCTTGGGAAAATAAAAAACTAGAGAAGGCCATCTACAAGTACTAGAATAGATCTTTGACAATTTGGAAAAATATTGAGTGAGATTGAATCCTAAGAAATGTGTATTTAGTGTAACATCAAGAAAGCTGTTGGGTTATATTGTATCTTGATGAGGTATAGAAGTTGATACAGACAAAGTAAGAGCTATAGTTGAAATGCCTCTATCATCCAATTTGAAATAGCTTCGCAGTCTTCAGGGAAGATTACAATGTATCTGTAGATTTATTTCATAGCTAGCAGATAAATGTCATCCTTTTCAACACCTTCTTTAGAAGGGGGAACCTTTTAAATGGGATGATAAGTGCCAACAACCTTTTGAGAAAATAAAGGAATATCTAGAGACACCTCCTGTGTTGGTACCTCATGTACCTGATCGACCATTGTTACTATACATCTCTTCAACAACAACAGCTCTAGGTGCTCTATTAGCTCAACATGATGAATTAGGGAAAGAAAAAGCCATTTACTATATCAGAAAAACTATTGTTGACTATGAGCTTAATTATTCAACCATGGAAAAAGCATGTTTATCTGTAGTGTTTGCTTCCAAAAAGTTGTGACACTATATGTTGAACCAAAGTACAAAGATCATATCTAAGTTTGATTCACTCAAGTACCTTCTATCTAAAGCAGTACTCACATGCAGACTAGCAAAATAAGTAATGATTCTAAGTGAGTTTGACATAGAGTATGTTGATAAAAAAGCTATAAAAGAACAAGTGATCAAAGATCAGTTAGCAGAAGCACCAATGACAGCTATTCATCCTATCCTTCCTGAGTTTCCTGATGAAGAACTATTAAATTTATATCCTTTAGTAGTTTGGTAGCTGTACTTTGATGGATCATATACACAACATGGATCTAGAGCTAGAATCTATCTCATCACCTCTCAAGGAGATTGTATACCAAAATCATACAGGATAGCTTTCGCTTGCACTAACAACATTGCTGAGTTTGATCACTGGATTACACATGGCCGTACAATGGGCTATCACACAACTACAAGTCTTTGGAGATTCTCAGTTGGTTATCAAACAAGTCTTGGATGAATATCAAACAAAAGATGAAAAGCTTCCCTCATACAAGTTGATGGTAGATGATTTCAACGAATACTTTTCCAAGATCACATTTGAGCCAATTCCTAGGATAAACAATAAAGAAATAGATGCCATGGCTACAATTGGTTCTCTTTTAGACATACCTTCTAACACACACAAGTGTGAATTTTTGTTGAACAACTTTTGGTCCCAGCTTTTGAAGTTTTGCAATTTGAGCTTGTATGTGAAATTGTTGGTCCCAATTCTCCTTGGTGTGAGGATATATACAAGTACCTTCGCAAAGATATCTTTCCATTCCAACTATCTAACACCCAATGCAAAACCTTTATCCGCTAAGACTCTCGTTATACCATCCTTGGGGAAACCCTATACTGCAAGAGTCTCGATGGTATCCTTCTTAGGTGTCTTAACTCAGAAGAAGTTGACATTGCCTTACATGAGGTACATGAAGGTGTCTCTGGTTCACATTCTGCCGGCCCTAGCCTTACTAAGAAACTCTTGAGAGATGGATATTATTGGCCAACCATGGAATGAGATGCACAAAATTTTGCTAAGTGATGCCTACAATGTTAGAAACATGGGGATTTGATACATGCTCCAACACATGAGTTACAACCTATTACTACCCCTTAGCCTTTCTCATAGTGGGGACTCAACCTCAGAGGAAAGATTCATCCACCCTCCTCCAATGGCCACAAGTTTATCATTACTACCACAGAATATTTTACAAAGTGGATTGAAGCCATACCAATGACTTATATCAAAGGGCAAACAAATACCCAAATTTATCCTTCATTACATCATTTGTCAATATGGAGTTTCCCAAGCCATTGTTACTGATAATGGATGTCCTTTTAAGAACCAAGAAGTCCATGAGCTATGCAAAAAATTCCATATCCAAAATAGGTTTTTTACACCTTACTATCCCTAGGGTAACAGCCAAGCTGAGGCTTCTAACAAAACCATTATCAAAATCCTTAAGAAGACAGTCAATGAAGTTGGCCATGATTGGCATCTACAACTTCATCCAGCCTTGTGGGCCTATCAAACAAGTATCAGAACCCCCACTGGTGCTACACCCTATGCTCTTGTATATGGCACTGAAGCTATCCTACCTGTTGAGTTTGAGATCCCATCACTTAGAGTGTCACTACAACATATCATTTTTGATGAGGAATACAGAATATCCAGACTAAATGATCTAGAGCCCTACTGGATGAAAGATGCCGAGCAACCCTCAATCATCTTCAAGTCTATCAAAATAGTCTTTGTCGTAGCTACAACAAAAAGATTAGAGAAAGAAGGTTCCAGGTAGGTGACCTTGTCCTTAAAGAGAATCAGAAGAATCAACAGGATCGTGAAAAGAAAGGCAAATTTGAACCAAATTGTCTAGGACCTTTTGTGATCACATTAGTTTATAGATTAGGAGCTTATACTCTCTCAACACCTGAAGGCATTCCTTTGGATGAACCCATCAACAATGTTCATCTGAAGAAGTTTTATGCTTGATCCTTGGAATATCCCATAAAAAAATGATCAATAATGAAAAATTAAAAATCAAAATAATAAAGATAAATAATCCATCCTCTGGTGAAAACTTGGTAAACATATGCCTTGGATAATTACCATAGTGAAAATCTAGAAAATAGGCGCTATGTGTAGTACCAACGCTTACCATCTATTTAGTTTTTGTTTTTCATACCATCCATCCCATCATAAACTTTACCTACACCTTAATAAATCTACCCATCCATAATAAGATCATTCCCTTTTCTGTCCCCATGCTTATTTCTATCATGGTTTGGAAATCGTTGGAGTTGAGATATCATTTCGTCCATGATCCACTTAAATCTAGGTCATCTAATCCATCACCTTCCATAATAAATTAATCCCATACTGGGGGCACTTGCTTGCGCTTAGTCTTTGGAGTTGATACTTAAAGCATCATCGTCAAATATCCCATTAACATCATATGTCATCAAACATCCAATCAATCCCATCAATCCATATTCCAATCAATCTATCCACTTTCATCATCACCATTAATAAAACATTGTAAGAACTACATATCATCTCTATCGTTAAGTGCCTTGATCCTGTGGATATAGCATATGTAGGCAGTCTAGAATATGAAGGAAGTACATGTTGGTATGTGGCAACTGATCATGCAAATACTATACACTCATAATGTAGCAACAGATGTGGTCATTAGGTTTTTTCCCCTCTTTTTCACGTTTGGAGTCGGTTGTTAATTTTTTGTTAACCGACAAAAGAAAAATGACATTAAAAAACCCTAATTCTATAAGCTTCAAAAAGCTTGTTATAAGTGGTTGGGATGTATGTTGCAGGTGTGGAATTTGTGAGATTGTAATATGTTTTGTACTGGATAATAAAATCATTGGATAGCTGAGTTTCTGTGGATGTAGCCCTATTTGGGTGAACCACGTTAAATTTTTGTGTTGATCTCTTTTGTGTTGTTCTTCATTGTTATATTTGGGTTATTTAATCTACATATAATTGTTAATGTTTATTGCTCTGATCTGCCTAAACCCTAACAACTAGTATCAAAGCAGGTTGTGTTTGATTATCGTCTACATGAAAGTCTCATAGTTGAGTGGGAGTCTCACGAATAAGTGGGAGCAATGGTGGACGAGGCCAAATTGAAGGTAGATAAATTCAATGGGTAGAACTATCAATTATGGAAGATGCAAATGGAGGATTATCTCTATCAAAAGGATTTATGGAGGCCATTGGAAGGAAAAGCCAAGAAACTGACAGTAATGACTGATGAGGATTGGGAACTTCTAGATAAAAGGGCACTAGCAGCCATTAAGTTGTGTCTGGCACCATCTGTGGCATTCAATATAACAGAAGTGAAGACAATAGATGAATTGATGAAAGCTTTGGCTAAATTGTATGAAAAACTCTCAATGTCAAATTGTTGCAAATATGTGCCTAATCGGTGTTGTCATTTATGTCAACTTATCCTTGTTGTCATTGGTGTCAACTGCATCCTATTCTATTACTTGTTTAGAAGACTTGTATGTTGAGGATATTTAAAAGATTAGCCTCTGGAAGAAACAAGTGAGTTACATATCTCTTTGTCAGAATCAATGAAGACAGTGCAGTTTAGCAAAGTAGATTGCTCCGCATTTCTAGTGAGATGAATATTAGAGTCTGTGGACCAAAGGGTTTTGTAGAGAACTATTTGAAGTTGCTCTAGCTAAGATTTGAGAGGTCCACATGAAGTATTGGTGAAGTTATGGCCATCTGAGTAGAACCAAGTTTTGTAGTTGTTCATAGGTAATAGGGTGATAGGCATTTGGTCCAGATTGCTCCGCATTGGAATATTATGATCTATGGTTCTAGAGGTATGTTTGGGATGTTGGTGTGTATCCTCAACTCAAGTTATTAGTGGTTTGGAGGTCCACAAGCAATCTTTCTAGTGTGACAATCATGACAGTTAGTGTTCTTAAGTTCCCAGATGAAGATGCAAGTGTTTCTGGTGATTTGAGGTGGTGCAGTTGTGTCTTGTCGATTTCATTGTGCTTGTGGTGGTCTTTGGATCATGTGCCTATTGTGTTGGTGGTCTACATTGAGGATTGAGCTCTTTGTTGAAGATTTCTCCTTGAGTGTTGTTGTTCTTTCTAGTCTTGGCTGACCGGATGCTTGGTGTGTGTTGTGGATGATCTAAGAGAAGTTCTATGGAGCATGGCATGTTGTTCGAGGAAGATTTGAGTCCTAGCTATGCTTGGCTAACAGAGGAGTTGGTTTGCATGTAGAATTTTATATTAAGTCAAGTCTTGTGATTGTAATTGCTTGTAATGCCTATCTTGGAGAATGTTCCAGATAGATTATTGTTTGGATGACTTTGATGTTCATTCCAAAGTTGATGACATGTATAAATGAGTGTTGTGAAGTCATGGAAATGGGTGTGGTGAGTGAAGATGCAGATGTAGCGAGGAAGTGAGTGGGAGCAGAGTAGAGGTGTTGTGTGCTTCAATGTAACTGAACCTTGCATGAAAAAGATGATGTTTCTCAGTTCAACCTTTTAGTGTTAACATTGTGAATGTTCCTATAGGCAGTGAGCTCTGGGCAGTGTGCCCAAAGGCAAGTGCCTTCCCATTTTTCTATTCTTTTAACATAGAATAAATATTGTGGGTTAACCCCCACCATGGTTTTTCCCTTAACCAGGTTTCCACATAAAAATCCTGGTGTTATGCATGTTGATTATGTTTCTGCTCATGTGTTGTTGATTCATGCTTTCATGGTTATATTATTAAACTGTTAATAAGTGGTAAAGAAGATTAAATGCAACAAGAGATAAAAGTTTTGTGACAACTAATTCAACCCCCCCTCAGTTGTCTTCCCTAATTTCAACAATTGGTATTAGAGTCGGTTCCTCTAAAAGAAGCTTGATTGCTTGAGGAGATCTAGGATGTTGACATACAAGAAGGACAGTCTGAGATTTGATGGAACAAACTACTCTCTTTGGAAGAATCAAATGGAGTGTCATTTGCAATGCATGGGTGATCCTTATTGGTTGATAACTAAGGATGATTATAAGCCTCTAGAGAAAGGCCCTTCAACTCCAGATGAACTCAAAGAAGCTGACTACAACATTCGAGCTAAAGAAGCATTGCTGAGTGCCTTGACTAATACTGAAATGACAAATGTCCTGGAATTGAAAACTGCTCATGAAATTTGGAAGAAGTTGGAAACTCTGTATGAAGGTGATGCATATGTCAAATTTGCTAAGCTACAGAGCCTGAAGGGTAGATATGAATGTTTGAGGATGAGTGAAGATGAAAACATCACTTCCTATATGCAGAAGGTGAATGAACTTGTGAGTAGTATCAAGAGTGCTAGAGGAGTACTGAAATAATCAGAGATTGTTGCCAAGGTACTCAAATCCTTACCTACTTCATACAAGCATAAAGTTGCTGCTATTGAGGAGATTAGGACTATGACAACTATTATAAGGGATCAGTTGGTTGGCAAGCTTTCAACATTTGAAATGAGTGAGTTTGGTGATTATCTTCCTAAATTAGAATCTGTATTTAAGGCCAGTGTTTCTAGAAAGCAAAGATTTGATCCAGGTGAAAGCTCATCAAGAAGACTAACCAGATATGAAAAGACAAGGAAGGAACTTGAAGAAGATGAATCTGATCTTGAAGAACTTGAAGCCCTTATTGCTAAAAGATTACCAAGAGGATCCGGTAAGTATGAAGGAAAGTTACCTTTCAAATGTTTTGCTTGCAATAAGATTGGTCATTTTACTTCAAGATGTCCAGAGAGGGTTTCAAAGCCAAACCCTAACAGAACTAGGTTTTAGAAGAAATGCTACTATGTCCAAGAAGCTTCTAATGAAGGAGTTACAGATGACGAATCTGATAAGGGAAGTACCTCTGGAAATGAATGGGTGTTCATTGCTATCAAAGAAGAAGATCTGGTGCCTACTGAATCTACTAGCTGTGTGAATGTGGAAAGTGCCTTAGCTGCTCAAGTTGAAGAAAAGGATGAATGGGTGATTGATAGTGGATGTTCTCATCATATGACAGGTGATAAGAGTAAGTTTGTAAGTATGGAAAGGTATGAAGGTGGAATTGTGAAGTTTGGAGACAATTCAACTGGTAGAATCTGTGGCAGAGGATCCATCTCTCTTGATGATAAGAATAACACTAATGATGTTTTGTATGTAGAAGGGTTGATGCATAATCTTCTCAATGTTGGATAGTTGGTTGACAAAGGGTATGATCTTAGATTCAAGGATGGAAAATGTAGAATCTTGGAAAGCTCCAGAACTAAGATTGCATCTAGTACACAGACTAGAGGTAATATCTTTCATTTAAGTGGTACTAGTAGAAGTTGTTTGATTCCTCAGATTGATTAGACTTGGTTATGGCATAGGAGAATGTGTCATGTAAATTTTGATAATATTGTCAAGATAAGAACTATTTAGGCTTTTGAGAGATCTTCCAAAGCTTGTAAAACCTGCTAATAGCATGTGTAAGGAATGTCAATTGGGTGAATAGAGCATAACTACATTCAAAAGTAAAGAACAATTTTCAAGTGGATTGTTAGAACTCGTGCACACTAATTTGTGTGGTCTTTCCAGAGTTAGGAATTTACAAGGAGATAGATATTTTATGTTGTTGATTGATGATTATTCCTGGATGATGTGGGTCACCTTCTTGAGAGAGAAATCAGAGGCTCTTGATAGATTCAAGGTTTTCAAGGCTAGGGTAGAGAATGAGATTGGTGTGAAGATAAAGTGTCTGAAATCTAACAGAGGTGGAGAGTTTACCTCTGATGTGTTTAATGCATTCTGTGAGAAACATGGAATAAGAAGACAATTATCTACTCCTAGGACTCCCCAGCAGAATGGAGTTGTGGAAAGGAAGAACCGGACTATTCAAAAGGCTACTAGAACCATGATGATGGAAGAAAATGTTCCACATGTCTATTGGAGAGAGGCTGTGAGTACTACTGTCTACACTCTTAACTGGGTGCAAATCAAAGGTAATAATGGTAAAACTCCTTATGAACCATAGTTTGGTAATGCTCCTACTATGAAATACTTCAGAGTTTTTGGTAGTAAATGCTATATCAAAAGAGATCAAGATCTAGGCAAGTTTGATGCAAGGTGTGATGAAGGAATATTTTTGGGTTATTCTAACCAAAGCAAGGCATACCGGTGCTTTAACAAGAGATTGAAAAGGATTCTTGAAAGTGCTAATGTCAAGGTTGATGAAAGAAAGGAGAGACCTTCCAAGTCTTGTGGATATGAATCAAATGATCAAAATGAAAGTCCTCAAACTCATATTCAAATTGCTCCAGAGAATCTAGTGACACAAGAAGCCAGTACAAATGTTGAGGAACAAATTCAAGAATCAGAAGTTCAAGAAAATTCCAAAACTCCCAGGTATGTAAGGTTGAATCATTCTGAAGATCAGATCATAGGTGATAAAAATAAAAGTGTTCAAACTAGAAGAAAAATTGCTGAAGAACAAGAGGAGTATTGTTTAATTTCAAAGATTGAACCAAAATCAATAAATGAAGCTTGTAATAATGAAATTTGGGTAAAAGCAATGGAAGAAGAATTCATGCAAATTGAAAAGAATCACACTTGGGATCTTGTTCCTAGACCTGAAAACAAAAATGTAATTGTGACTAAATGGGTCTTTCGGAATAAATTGAATGAAAATGGTGAAGTTGTGAGAAATAAAGCAAGATTGGTGGGCAAAGGATATTCTCAGGTAGAGGGAACTGATTTTGAAGAAACTTTTGCTCCAGTGGCAAGAATTGAAGCAGTCAGATTATTTCTTGCCTTTACTACTTACAAATATTTTAAAGTTTACTAGATTGATGTCAAGTCAGCATTCCTGAATGGAGAATTGGAAGAAGAAGTCTACATTCAGAAACTGGAAGGATTCCAGTTGTCTGATCAAGGAGATATGATCTGCAAGTTGATGAAAGCATTGTATGGACTTAAACAAGCCCCAAGAGCCTGGTATGCAAGATTGGATAAGTATCTGCTAAAGTTAGGTTTTAGCAAAGGCATAGTTGACAGTAATCTTTATTTCAAAATTGATCATGAACACATCTTGATTGTTGAGGTATTTGTTGATGATATCATCTTTGGTGGAAATGAGAGCATGTGTAAAAAATTTGATGATCAGATGCAAAGTGAATTTATGATGTCTATTCTTGGTGAAATGAATTTCTTCTTGGGTCTACAAATCACTCTATCAGATAAGGGCATCTTCATATCTTAGTCTAAGTATGTGAAAGAGTTGTTGAAAAAGTTTGGAATGGAGGACTCCAAACCAGTGAGTACTCCCATGATAACTAGATGTAAGTTGAGTAAAGATGATGATTCCCCTAAGGTAGATCAGAAAAGGTATAGATCAATGATTGGAGGATTGCTTTATCTGACTCATACCAGACCTGATATTATGAATGCAGTTGGCCTTGTTGCTATATTTCAATCTAATCCTAGAGAATCTCTTATTGTAGTAGTCAAAAGAATTTTCAGATATCTTAAGGGAATATTTGATTATGGCTTATGGTATCCTAATGATGATAATTTCACTCTTCATGCATATACAGATGTTAATTGGGCAGGAGATGTGGATGACATGAAAAGTACTAGTGGTGGTGCATTTTTCTTGGGAAAGAGATTGGTTTCCTAGTTGAGTAAAAAGCAGGAGGCAATATCTCTATCTATTGCAAAGGCAGGGTATATAACAGTAGCAAGCAATTGTACTCAAGTTTTGTGGATGAGGCAAATGTTGAAAGATATCATAATTGTGTTTGAAGAGCCTGTTACAATCTTTTGTGATAATTTAAGTGCAATAAACATTTCAAAGAATCTGGTGTTGCATTCAAAGACAAAGTACATATCCATCAAGTTTCACTTTTTGAAAGAGAAAGTAAATGAGAATGAATTCAGATTAGAGTTTGTTCCTTCAAAAGATTAGATTGTGGATATCTTCACTAAGCCTCTACCTAAGGACACTTTTGAGTATCTCAGAGGGAAGCTAGGGGTGATTACCCCTCCTGTTCAGAACTAAGGTGCACTAGTGTGCATTAGTCCCATGGAACTCATAGTCATATCTTGTGATCCAGATTGGTGTTAAGGGGATGCTACTTAGGGGGAGTAGTCAGTATGTTATGAGTTCAGTTTGGTCTTGTCTAAGAAACAAAAAGGGTGAGATATGATTGCAAATATGTGCCCTTTGCCATTGATGTCAAAGAGGGAGAGAAGTCATGTGAAAAACCTAGAAGTAAGTAGTTGCTGGTGAAAGGGGAGCAGTGAAGAGAGTGGTTGCAGTTGTGATAAGAGAAAGGAGGAGAAGTTCTTGTCTTGATGGTTGAAACAATTTTTCACATGATATGTTGCCGTCAATGACAAAAGGGGAGATTGTTGCCAATATCTGCCTAATCGGTGTTGTCATTGATATCAAAATATCCTTATTGTCATTGGTGTCAACTGCATCCTATTCTATTACTTTTTTAGAAGACTTGTATGTTGAGGATATTGAGAAAATTAGCTTCTCTAGAAGAAACAAGTGAGTTACATATCTCTTTGTCAGAATTAGTGAAGACAGTGCAGTTCAACAAAGTAGATTGCTCCGCATTTCTAGTGATATGAAGATCAGAGTTTGTGAACTAAAGGGTTTTGTAGAGAACTGTCTGAAGTTGCTCCAGCTAAGATTTGAGAGGTCTACATGAAGTATTGGTGAAGTTATGGCCATCTGAGTAGAACTGAGTTTTACAGTTGTTCAAAGGTAATAGGGTGACAGGAATTTGGTCTGGATTGCTCCGCATTGGAATAATATGATTTGCAATTCTAGAGGTATGTTTGGGATGTTGGTGTGTATCCTCAACTCAAGTTATTAGTGGTTTGGAGGTCCGTAAGCAATCTTTCTAGTGTGACAATCATGACAGTTAGTGTTCTTAAGTTCCCAGATGAAGATGCAAGTGTTTCTGGTGATTTGAGGTGGTGCAGTTGTGTCTTGTCAATTTCATTGTGCTTGTGGTCGTCTTTGGATCACGTGCCTATTGTGTTGGTGGTCTGCATTGAGGATTGAGCTCTTTGTTGAAGATTTCTCCTTGAGTGTTGTTGTTCTTTCCAGTCTTGGCTGACCGGATGCTTGGTGTGTGTTGTGGATGATCTAAGAGAAGTTCTATGCAGCGTGGCGTGTTGTTCAAGGAAGATTTGAGTCCCATCTATGCTTGGTCAACAGAGGAGTGGTTCACATGTAGCATTTTGTATTAAGTCAAGTATTGTGATTGTAATTGCTTGTAATTCCTATCTTGGAGAATGTTCTAGATAGATGATTGTTTGGTTGATTTTGATGTTCATTCCAATGTCGATGACATGTATAAATGAGTGTTGTGAAGTCGTGGAAATAGGTGTGGTGAGAGAAGATGTGGATGTAGTGAGGAAGTGAGTGGGGGAAGAGCAGAGGTGTTGTGCACTTCAATGGAACTGAGCCTTGCATGAAGAAGATGTTTCTCAGTTCAACCTTTCAGTGTTAACATTGTGAATGTTCCTATAGGCAGTGAGCCTCATTTGAGCAGTGAGCTCTGGGCAGTGTGCCTGAAGGAAAGTGCCTTCCCATTTTTCTATTTTTTAACAGAGAATAAATCTTGTGGGTTAACCCCCACCATGGTTTTTCCCTTAACCAGGTTTCCACGTAAAAATCCTAGTGTTATGTGTGTTGATTATGTTTCTGCTCATGTGTTGTTGATTCATGCTTTCATGGTTATATTATTAATATGTTAATAAGTGGTAAAGAAGATTAAATGCAACAAGAGATAAAAGTTTTGTGACAAATTATCCACCCCCCCTCTCAGTTGTCTGCCCTAATTTCAACACAAATAAGGTATTTCTCATGAAGTGTTTGTTTAATCTAAAAATGATTGAAGGTGGATCTATGTCAGATCATTTAAATGAGTTTAATACAATTCTCAGTCAGCTAACTTCTATAAAAGTGAAATTTGATGAAGAGGTGAGGGCTCTCTTGGTTTTATGTTCTTTGCCAAAAAGCTGGAATAGCTTGGTAATGGCTCTAAGTAACTTTGTCTCTGGTTCAAATTCTTTGAAATTTGATGATGTTGTTGGTGTTATCCTTAGTGAGGAAATGCGACAGAAAAGCATAGGTGAGAGTTCAACATCGGGTAATGCTTTGACTGTAGAGAACAAGGGAAGAACAAAGGAGAGAGGAAAAAGCCCAACAAATCGTGGGAAGCCACAAGGGAAGTCGAAGAAAGGTAGATCTAAATCTAGAGGAAGAATAGATTGTTGGCACTGTGGAAAGCTAGGATACTTGAAGAAGGATTGTTGGTCTTGAAAGGGCAAACAAGGAGACATACAACATGATGACAGTAAGGAAGCTAATGTTGTAAGTAATAAATTACAGGTTGATTTAATTTTGTGTTTAGATAATGTTAATGAATCCTGGGTAATAGATTCAGGGGCTTCATTTCATGCCACACCCCATAGGAAATATTTTGTAGATTATGTTCAAGGTGATTTTGGATAGGTATATTTGGGTGATGATGAACCTTGTTAGATTGTTGGAAAAGGAAAGACAAAAATCAATTTGCAGAATGGAAATGAATGGTTACTACAGGAGGTAAGGCATGTTCCAAATTTGAGAAGGAATTTAATCTCTGCAAGACAACTGGGTAGTGAAGGCTGCATAGTTACCTTTTTAGACAAAGTTTGGAAGGTCACTAAAGGTGCATTAGTAGTAGCTAAAGGTGAAAAGGTAGGCATATTGTATTTGTGTACTAGTAATACTTATTCTACCTTAATGGATATAGAAATAGTTGCTACTGAGATAGTTATAGCACTTTCTACAAGGACAAAAACTCAATTGTGGCACCATAGACTTGGGCACATGAGTGAGAAAGAGATGAAGATCCTTCACTCTAGAAAGTTTCTACAAGGTTTGAAGAAGATTGATTTGGAATTCTGCAAAAATTTTGTTTATGGAAAATAGAAAAGAGTTTGATTTCACAAAGTTGGGAAAGAGAAGAGTGAGAAATTAGAGCTTGTGCATTTAGATGTATGGGGACCAACTCAGGTATCTTCTCTTCATGGCTTTTTCTATTATGTTACTTTTATTGATGATGCAACTAGGAAAACATGGGTATATTTCCTAAAACAAAAATCAAAAGTATTTGAAACTTTTAAAAAGTGGAAAGCTTTGGTTGAGAATGAGACATGAAAAAAGTTGAAGTGTCTTAGATTTGATAATGGAGGTGAGTATTGCAGTAGAGAATTTTTAGAATTACTATTCATATAATGGAATCCATAGGCAGAAAATGGTTGCTAGAACCCCACAAGAAAATGGTGTGTTTGAGAGGATGAATAGGACCATTATGGAGCATGTGATGCAGAGGCATCCACACTAAAACCTTGACATACAGCATGTATGTCTACAACCCATCATCATCATCATCATATTTCCCTTAACACTGTCAGCATCATCATATTTTCTCTGCCGACCGATATCCTCCTGCAGACAAACCTTCGACCTTTCGCCTATCAGCAGCATCATCATATTCGGCTATCGGCAGCATCATCATATTCGGCAAGCACAAACATCCTCCTGATGTTCACTGTTCATCTTACCGCCAACCTCTATCTGCAGCATCATGATGTTCAACATCATGTTCATCAGCAGGATATAAAATATCCGGCTCCCTCCATATATCCTAATGACGACACTTCACGCACCTTTCCTTTGATGCTTACGTCACCCCGATATCCTGATGACGATTATCCTGATGACGATGACATCACATGCAGCTCCTCCAATATCCTGCTGTCGGCCAAACATAACATTATCGGCCCACGATGGTTTTATCAACCCGATCTTCTACCTTATGCCGATACGCTCCTCCTCGGCAACACCTTGCGATGATCACCCCAATGCACATTCGCCTTATGCAAACTACTGCATCATGTTCACCTCCATCTACTCGGATGATGCCCGAAGTAACCGCAGGATATACACAGAAATATCCTGATGATGCCGTTGCGATGGATTTTCCAACCTTAGCGAATTTTCAATCCAATGAACCTCCTGGGGTGACCCGATCCTCTTCCTGGACAACTTTCCAGACTCTAACAACCAGCACGACCTAGCACATACCCATGCTAGGGTTCTCAACACCTCTCGACTGTGATCCTGCAAACATGCACATGAACAAATAGAAAATGCAAACTAAATCCTAAACTATTGTACATAGCCATTCCACTGATTCGACGAATCAACCGGTGGAATGGATCAGCAAATCCATGAAACCACCAGAACAGCCACACGATTAAACAATGGAATTCAACAGAGAATGAAAACAAACAAGATCTCTTTATTGATTTCAAAAGATGCAATTACAATACTCTGTCTCTCCTCTCTCTGTCTCACTCCCTGCAAAGTCTGATCGATGATCTAAAACCAACCAATCCTCATGCATAAATAGGATTTCCTGCGAGTACTACCACTCGATTCCTAGCAGCTGGGAGCTTCCAAGCGGCTGGGAGGATCCAACTGAACTAACAAACTATACAGCTTGCATCAGCTGTCATAACAAACTACCTAAAAATAGTAAAGTATGGTCAACATGACCTTATTACACACATTGGTCTTATAAGACCTTCTTGGAAACATTAACCAGACCTATAACAAACTAACTACCTCATGGAGGCCAGCTGTCAGGTAGGTGCTCCTGCACCATACTCCCCAACAGAAAAGAACTCATGTCCCATGAGTTAGGTTGTGGAAGTCCTCCACCTTTACACTTTGCCTTTGCAGTGTCTTGACCTATTCTAGCTTTGTCCTTTGCTGTCTCTTGGCTGCTCCAAGACTTCTGAACTGTAACTTGCTGTCTTGCAAGTAAATCCTCATGCCTGTCAATGTAGGCCTTTCTCTCACATACCTTGTGTTTGTCAGGTTGTCTGACTAGAACCTCTGTCTGAACTGCCTCTTGAACTTCTGCAATGTTCAATTCTGTCTTTCTTTCAACCTTTATAGGACAAACAATAGTCCCAACTATGACAACATCCTTGTCATTCCTCTCAACTGGTTGCTGTTTGCAAACCTGTTTCTGAACCTACTGCTGACCTCTGTCAGTCAAAACTGAAACTATCTTCAAACTGTTGTCCTTAACAACTTCTTTCCCTGCAATGTCCTCAACTGCCTTTATGCCTGCTCCTATAGGCTTCTGCACAAATTCCTTCTTTCCCACTAAAATGATTTTTGCTGCCTTTTGTACTACAGTTGCTTCCTGTAATGGCATCAACATAATAGTTTTCCCATCTTTCTTGATGGTGTAGGTATTAGCATACCCATCATACAGTACCCTCCTATCAAATTGCCATGGTCTACCCAACAGTAGGTGACAACATTCCATGGGCAAAATGTCACACAAAACTCTATCATGATATGCTCCAATCTAAAAATCAACATATGCCTGTTCATAGACAAAAAGTGATTGACTATCACTCACCCAAGATGCCTTGTAAGGGTGTTGGTGTGGAATCCTTTCCAAATTTAGTTTATTCACCATTTCCTGAGATACCATGTTATCTGTTGAACCAGTATCAATGACAACCTTACATACTTTACCTTGCTCTTGCATGTGGTCTTGAAAAGAGCTCTTCTTTGCATCATATCCTTTGATGCCTGCAAACTAGTTCTCCTTAGCATTAATGCTTCTCCCTCCTCAGGATATCCATAATTGTCAGGAACTCTATCTTGATAAGTGTTTAAACTTTGCACACTTTGCTCTACTTTCTCTTCTTGCACAAGTTGTACTCTCTTGTCATTCGTTCTATCATTTCTGGATGATGAACCTTTGCTTTCTGGACATTTGAAAAATGGATGACCAAACTCACCACAGGTGTAACACTTTCTTAAAAATGTAGTAGAACCTCTACCACCTCCAAATCTGCCTCTATTACCTTTCCATCCACCTCTGAAATCAGATTGTCCCTGTCCTTTACCAGTGTCTTCTTGACCCTCATTGGTTTGCCTTGTTGTAGGGGCTAATCCTCTTCCCCTCATATTGCTGCCTCTTCCTCTCATGGACTTATCTTGTCTCCTATTCATCTTTTCTTCAATCCTGATTGCCATTTGGTAACAATCCTCCACACTCTTAGGGTTAGCTAAAACTAACTCATCCTGTATGTTCAATCTCAAACTAGCCAAGTACCTAGCCACCTTTTCTACCTCATTCTCATGATGACCAGATCTCATACTCAACTTATAAAACTCCTCAGTCTATGCCTTCACATCCATTTCCTTCTGCCTTAAAAATTGCAGCTTCTTAAACATCTGAATCTCATAATCCTTGGGCAAGAATTTACCTTTGATCCTTGCTACCATTTTATCCCATGAAGTGATCTTTGACTTTCCTTGTTTCCTTCTCTCAGATTGTACATAATCCCACCATACCAAAGCATGACCTCCTAACTTGGTCTTTGCAATCTTTACCTTCTGATCCTCAGCAACATCTTCACATTCAAAGTGATTATCAAGTGCAGCAATCCAATCCAGTAACTCATCTTCATTCAAACTTCCATTATACTTGGAAACATCAACCTTTACCTTAGGTTTATCACTCTGCACTGCCTTTAATAGTTTTGCAAATCTTTGGTCTTCAGCATCCAGATCTTCAGCTACCTCTTCATACTCTTCAACAGCATCTTCATCTTCTTCTGACTCACTGTCGTCCACTTCCCTCTTTTTGTTCTTTTCCAGGGCTACAAGCCTGGCTTGAAGTGCTTCAGCAAGCTCCTTCATCTTCCTCATCTCTCTGGCATGTTTTTCCTTCATCTCCTGCAATTCCCTTGCAGTACCATTACCTTTCAGAGGCATTTTGTCAACCTCTCACTCCTCTACCTCTGTCTTTTCAGTGACAGAATCAACACACAACAGCCCAGACCTTTTGCTGAGCTCTGATACCACTATGATGCAGAGGCATCCACACTAAATCCTTGACATACAGCATGTATGTCTACAACCCATCATCATCATCATCATATTTCCCTTAACACTGTCAGCATCATCATATTTTCTCTGCCGACCGATATCCTCCTGCAGACAAACCTTCGACCTTTTGCCTGTCAGCAGCATCATCATATTCGGCTATCGGCAGCATCATCATATTCGGCAAGCGCAAACATCCTCCTGATGTTCACTGTTCATCTTACCGCCAACCTCTATCTGCAACATCATGATGTTCAACATCATGTTCATCAGCAGGATATAAAATATCCGGCTCCCTCCATATATCCTGATGACGACACTTCACGCACCTTTCCTTCGATGCTTACGTCACCCCGATATCCTGATGACGATTATCCTAATGATGATGACGTCACATGCAGCTCCTCCAATATCCTGCTGTCGGCCAAACATAACATTATCAGCCCGCGATGGTTTTATCAACCCGATCTTCTACCTTATGCCGATACGCTCCTCCTCGGCAACACCTTGCGATGATCACCCCAATGCACATTCGCCTTATGCAAACTACTGCATCATGTTCACCTCCATCTACTCGGATGATGCCCGAAGTAACCGCAGGATATACACAGAAATATCCTGATGATGCTGTTGCGATGGATTTTCCAACCTTAGCAAATTTTCAATCCGCCGAACCTCTTGGGGTGACCCGATCTGCTTCCTGGACAACTTTCCAGACTCTAACAACCAGCACGACCTAGCACATACCCATGCTAGGGTTCTCAACACCTCTCGACTACGATCCTGCAAACATGCACATGAACAAATAGAAAATGCAAACTAAATCCTAAACTACTGTACATAGCCATTCCACCGATTCAACGAATCAACCGGTGGAATGGATCAGCGAATCCATGAAACCACCAGAACAGCCACATGATTAAACAATGGAATTCAACAGAGAATGAACACAAACAGGATCTCTTTATTGATTTCAAAAGATGCAATTACAATACTCTGTCTCTCCTCTCTCTGTCTCACTCCCTACAAAGTCTGATCGATGATCTAAAACCAACCGATCCTCATGCATAAATAGGATTTCCTGCGAGTACTACCACTCGATTCCCAGCGGCTGGGAGCTTCCAAGCGGCTGGGAGGATCCAACTGAACTAACAAACTATACAGTTGTCATCAGCTGTCATAACAAACTACCTAAAAATAGTAAAGTATGGTCAACATGACCTTATTACACGCATTGGTCTTATAAGACCTTCTTGGAAACATTAACCAGACCTATAACAAACTAACTGCCTCATGGAGGCCAGCTGTCAGGTAGGTGCTCCTGCACCAACATGCAAGGAGCGTAAGATTACATGCTAGACTACCCTTACACTTTTGGGAAAATGTTGTACATACCGCTATTTATTTAATAAACAGTGGACCTTCAAATCCTTTGGATGGTGGCATTCCATAGGAGGCATGGATGGGTAAAAAGGTAAACTATTCATTTTTGAAAACCTTTGGTTGTGAAGCTTTTGTCCATGTTGATATTGAAAATCTAACTAAGTTTGAGGCTAAGTCTTAAAAATGTACCTTCATTGGATATGGAGTAGATGAATTTGGTTATCGATTATGGGATTATGAAAATCATAAAATCATTAGGAGAAGAGATGTTATATTCAATGAGAAGGTCATGTATAAGGATCAGCTGCAAGAAAAGAAGCATGAATAGGCTAAAAAGGAATATGTGGTGTTCATTGAGATTCCAAAAAATAAAATGCCAGTGGTACTTGATGCTCAGCAACAAGTTATCCCACATACTCCTGCAAGTGTTAGACATTCTACAAGGATATCTAGACCTCCAAAAAGATTTTCTCCATCATTATATTCTATATTATTAACTGATTCTAGTGAACTTGAAGGTTATGAAGAAGCAATGCAGGTAGTTAACAAAAGGTAGTGGGAGCTAGGCATGAAAGAGGAAATGGATTCGTTGCTACAAAATTAGACTTGGGACTTAGTCAAATTGCCTACAGGTAAAAGATCATTGCCAAATAAATGAGTTTATAGGTTGAAGGAAGAAGATGGAGGCAATAAAAGATATAAGGCCAAACTCGTGGTAAAAGGTTTTGCACAGAAAAAGGTATAGATTTTGATGAAATATTTTCTCCAGTTGTAAAGATGACTTCTATTAGAACTATTCTAAGTCTTGTAGCTGTGGAAGACTTGCATCTTGAACAACTAGATGTGAAAACAACTTTTCTCCATGGGGATTTGGAAGAAGAAATATACATGCAACAACCACAGGGATATGAGGTCAAGGGTAAGGAGGATTTTGTGTGCAAGTTAAAGAAGAGTTTGTATGGCCTGAAGCAAGCACCTTGGCAATGGTATTTGAAATTTGATAGTTTTATGGCTAAACAAGGTTACAAAAGATGTCATTCTGATTATTGTGTTTATTTCAAGAAATTGGGTAATGGCAACTATATTATCCTATTGCTTTATGTTGATGACATGCTTGTTGCTGGGTCTAACATGCAGCATATTAATGAACTTAAGAAGAAATTAGCAAATTCATTTGGTATGAAGGATTTTGGTGTAGCAAAACAAATCCTTGGTATGAGGATCACATGGGACAAGACCAAAAAAAATATATTTTTGTCTCAAAGTGAGTATGTAGAGAAGGTGTTGAAAAGGTTTAACATGCAGAATGCAAAAGTAGTTAGTACACCTTTGCCTAGTCATTTTAAGTTGACTAAGGAGATATGTCCAAAGACACAAGAGGAGGAAGACAAAATGTCTAAGATACCATATGCATCAATAGTTGGCAGCTTGATGTATGCAATGGTATGTACAAGGCCAGATATTGTACATGCAGTGGGAGTTGTGAGCAGGTATATGAGCAATCTAGGAATGGAACATTGGAATGTGGTAAAATGGATTCTCTAATATTTGAGAGGTACTACTTCAAAGAAACTATGTTTTGGAGGAAGAAATTCTATTCTAAAAGGATATGTTGACTCTGATTTGGTGGGTGATATTGATAGTAGGAGGAGTACTACAGGGTACATTTTTACTATAGGAGGTACTGCAGTCAGTTGGATTTCAAGGCTGTAAAAGGTTGTTGTGCTTTCAACCACTAAAGCTGAGTATGTTGTTGCTACAGAAGCTAGCAAGGAGATGATTTGGTTACAACATTTTTTGGAGGAATTGGAGCAATGACAAGAAGATAGCCCTTTGTACACTGATAGCCAAAGTACCATTCATCTTTCCAAGAACTCAACTCTACATTCAAAACCTAAGCATATACAGCTCAAATACCACTTCATCCAACCAGTTTTGGAGGATGGACAGTTGAAATTGGAGAAAATTCACACAAGTGAGAATCTTGTTGATATGTTCACAAAGGTAGTTACACAGGAGAAACTAATTTTCTCATCAGTTTTTGTTGGCCTTCATGACTGATAATGGTGGACATAAGAAACCAGCCAGGCCTATAATCCAGTGGGAGCTGCAAGTGCAGTGGTGTCATCCATGTTCAGTCTCCAAGTGGGAGATTGTTTGGGGTGGAGCCTGATTAGTCTCCAAGTGGGATATTGTTGGTATGTGGTGACTGATCATGCAAATACTATACACTCATAACATATCCTCGCCAAGGTTCAGGGGTGTAGCCCCCGAGATTTTTTTCCCTCTTTTTCACGTTTGGAATCAGTTGTTAATTTTTTGTTAACTGACAAAAGAAAAATGACATTAAAAAACCCTAATTCTAGAAGCTTCCAAAAGGCTTGTTATAAGCAGTTGGGATGTATGTTGCAGGTGTAAAATTCATGAGATTGTAATCTATTTTGCACTAGATAATAAAATCATTGGATGGCTGAGTTTCTGTGGATGTAGTCCTATTTGGGTGAACCACGTTAAATTTCTATGTTGATCTTTTTTGTGTTGTTCATTGTTATATTTGGTTTATTTAATCTGCATATAATTGTTAATGTTTATTGCTCTGATCTGCCTGAACCCTAACAATACCCAGACTTAGGCATAGGCGATATACTATTTCCATCTTTCACCCTTCATCCAATCTTCATCAATCATCATCTTCATCCATCTCACATTCTTCTATCATCTATCTCCCACATCATCAATAAGCACCCAGAACTACATATCATCATGTCTTATTATCATCGTATTGTGCTTTGATCCCATGGATATAGGATATGTAGGCAGTCTAGAATATGAAGAAAGTATCCAGTACACAAGAACAAATGATTCATTCTTCCATTCCTGTTTCATTTCTTCTATCTTCCATCTTATTCCCTTTGACTAACTCAAGAAGAAAACAAACTATGCATGTCTTGACAGCTCAAGCACTCATCAAATCATGGGTAAACAAAGACAATTGTCCACATGCCTTTAGCCAACATTTGTTATATCAATCCAATATCTCAGTCTTCAATAGGATATATCTTTCCTCACAACAAGGCGCTATCCAATCTATTCAAGAGCACCATATTTTGGCAAGAAAACATGATGGTTGTGTATTTTGTTTTCTTTTGATTTATCTTTTGTCCCTTTCTAATACCTAGTCAGACTGCCTTCATTTATCATATCTTGGTATGTCATGACGAAGTATGGACTGGGGCATGGTCATTTTCTTTTGTATGCTATGTTTGTGGAATGATCTTATTCTCCTAGTATGCCTAATGGTATCTTGTACATGTTGGGACTAGCATCTTGCATATCAATATATTTTACATCTGAGGAGCTAAACAGTCTCTTATGCACTAAGATTATTCTATGCTAAGACTATTTCCCATATATATAACCAACAAGGTTTCATTATGTTTAGTGGAAATAAGCTCAAACCATTGATTGCAAAGTCAAAGTCCATCTCGAATCAGCTAATATTCATATCTTGTGTATGTTGGATCAACATCTTGACCTCATACAATAGATAAGATTGTATTATGATGAATGCATTGGATACATCGTCACCTTGGTCTTTATACCTTGGTGCATAATATCCATATGCTATATCAAACATAAGGATTGCAATCTCTAAATTTGTGTGCAACCATTATCAAAATTTTCATCTATCATCCACTATCCGTTCATTCATCACAATAAAATGTATAGCTCTCACAAGGATTGGTCAATTGAATTTCACCTACTTTCTTCTGTTCATCATCATCTTTGTCTTCATTATCTTCATTCTGCAAAACAAGTGTGTTAGACCATCATCTTCATTTACATAAAGCCATCATTATATTTATTGAACCAAACCCTAATTTTTCTTCTAAACCAAAACCTAGTTCCTCTTTTCGCGAGTCAACCCAGTCTTTTCACAGTAGCCTAGTTTTCCTCTCGAGGGGGCATCATCCGCTAGTTTCACTAGGACATTTATTGTTTATCTTAACATATCAATCATATCTTCTTTGAAATAACGTCCTAACAGACATTGTCTCAAAGAGGGGCAAAATGTAGACACCCAAAATTGACCCTTCATTTCATTTGTCAATTTCTTGCATTATTCACCATTGCATATGTCAATTTTGTCTAGCACACTTGTATCAATCATTCGTTTTCTTCTAAATCAACCCCTTCTATTTTCATCTATTTTCATTATCTATTTTCTATCTATAATTAAATAATTTTTAATTATTTAATTATCCCATTATTCTTCTAAAATAAATAGATTTTCTAATTTATTTAATTTCCCATCTCTAAATAAATAAAATCAATATTTTATTTATTTATCTTCTCATTATGCATATAAATTAAATCAATTTATTTATTTAATTTATATTGATTCTTCTAATTTTCTAAATTTAGCTTTTCCTCTATCATTTAAAAATAAATTAAATAAATTTATTTGTTTAATTTATTTTTATCTTATCATTTCCCTCTCTTATCACATTCTTCTATGTGTACAAGATAGGTTCTATCCTAAATAAAATACAAAAATGATTTAATTGGTTCTAAAAATCAATCCTCCATATCATCCAACCCTTAAAATAGAAAAACATCCTATTTTAAGAAAATTTGTCTTATCATTATCAACAAACCAACTACAATCATTTAATAAAATCTATCTCTATGGACACATGTCTTGTACACATTCATCCAAACCACTTGATTAATCTAAACCATTCGCATAGCCACCTAATCTCCACCATTGATCAATCTTAGTTGAGAGCTATATGTACACCCTCTAATCTCATTCCATTCATCCCACACAATCTTGCTAGCATCCAAGTTATCATCTCATGCATATTGAATCCATTGAGCATCCATCAACCACTTTGAGCATATCATCCATCATCATGGCAGCTTTGACAACTATGGTTGTTCATTATTGAGAAGTAATCCACATTTCAACCAAGGAATAAATACAATCTAAGTGACATTATTCTTTGATTTACTTTCATTTGTGTCATTTAAATAGATTTCTTGAAGGTGGTAGGATTGGGTTTTGATTGTAATGCTTGATTTTATTAACCTAATTTTTTTTTAACACATAATGAGATGAGAGGTAGAGAATAGTAAAATAGGGAAAATTTGGTGGGATCTAAAGGAAAATTGAAAAGGCAAAGGAAAAATAGGAGGTAGATAGGTCAAAGAAGAGAGGGTAGTGTGTAGAGAGAGAGAGAGGGAGAGAGAGAGAGAGAGAGAGAGAGAGAGAGATGATTTAGTTCACCATAATGTGCTAGCGTTATGTGAATGCACATAACGTGACTAAGTTATAACATGCTCGCATTATGCTTTGGATTGGAAATTACCAAGCCTAAGGCTTGGATTTGCCTTGGGCTTCCAACCCAAAGGCTTGGACTGAGTTTAGGTCGTCCAAGGACATGTTTTTTTAGACTCTAACAAAAACCACATAATCTGGAGCGTGCTCCCCATTAGGATTGCACTTTTTTCAATGAAAAGTCAAAAAAATACCACCATAATCTTAAGCTCTCTGTTAGATATCCAACCATATAATTTTTTTCATGTTTTGAGTGTGTTAAGAGTTTGATCTTTAATTTCTTTTGTTAGTGTATCCATTTTTTGTCAAAAACCAGTGTCTAGTATTTTTAACATTTTTTTAACCGTTCATTGAAATTTCAAATAAGTTACATTTTTAGAAACTAGACTCCATTATACACATATTAAAAAAAAATTGATCAGTTTTCAAAAAATTTAGGGGGAGCACACTCAATTTTCTATTTTTTAGGATGTTTCTGCTTTGAAAATTAGTAAATAATGAATTTTCCATGAAAAAATTATCAGAAAAATCAGGGATAAACTACATGGTGTTAGCTAATTTCTCACTGAAGCAATTTTTGAAATAATAAAAAAAGTTAAAATTTTAGGGGAGCACACCAGACGCTATGTTATGTTTTTTTGAGAAAAATAGGACCAATTTATGTGGTCCCTCTTTTTGAACCCCTTAATCTCAACCATTTAAAAAAAAATTAGTAGTTTAGAAACTAGATTCGGAGCACTACGACTCTTGATTTTGTTGTATCTTCAAAATTTGAGTGTAACTATCTTCAATTTCTCATCCAACATCAATCTTTCCTAATTTCAAAAAAAAAAGTGCCATCTTAAGACCCCCTTTTGGTCCCTCATCTTTGTGCACTTACCCATAATATTGACTGTTAGATCTGGGACCTAATGACTAACGGTCTAGATTTACAATGATAAAATTTGGCTCCAGGGGTGTTTCCCCTGAGCCCTCGCTGAGGCGCACAACCCTTAGACCCTCCATCAGGGGGATGATCCCCCCAGACCCCTCGTACAGGGGAAACCCCCTAGACCCCCCTGTCGTAGATGAATTAGAGTCGGGGACTGGATATAAGCATGCAGTTAAAACAAGATCATTGCTGGTGAAACCTTTCATCCCTTATGGGTGATTTAAAAACATTTATAGGAATAATAAATTACATAGAATTTACAAGGTTGATGGCAACTTAATCATAACACCCTATAATGCAACATTAACTAGATTTCACAAAAATGCACTTTTTTTTGACAATTTTTAGAAATAAAAAGGATTCCAATGCACCATGGAACAACATGAAATGATAAACTACTATAATTCCAATCACATCTAATGTAAAAATCAGAAAATAAGATTATTCTATGATAATCTATCATTTTCAAATGCAAACAAAGTGACAACTATGCAATTTTCAAATCTAGAATGAAGCTTTTTTTTTTCAATTTTCAAATGCAAAGATGCAAAAAATGTTTTGAACAAAAATGATGATGAGGTACAACAAGTGTTGTATACACCTAAAAATGACATGACTCTACTTAAATAAATATTTTAAATATTTATTTCATCTTCACATTCCTCTATCAATAAATAAATAAATAAATTTATTTATTTATTTGATTCATCTCCTCTCATATTATTAAATAAATTACATTTATTTAATTAATTAAATTCATCTACATCAACTTCATTCTTCTAAATAATTAAATAATTTTATCTATTTAATTAAAATCTTTTATTCTTCTAAATTTAAATCAAATGCAGTCTTAAATCTCCACAAAATAAAATATATTTAATATTTTATTTTCCTCCAAATCATCTACAAATAATTAAATAAATCTATTTATTTAATTATGCTTTCTTATCTTCAAAAATCTTTCTTATCTTCTAAAAATATATTCTTCTTGTCATAGAAAAAGGAAAAGTTGAGTTACAAAAGCAAAAGTAGTTTTAAAGCATCTTTAAAGCAAACTTGCTCTTAAATTAGAAAAAAAAATTCTAATTTAAGAAAAACAAATCTCATCCTCATCAACAAAGAAGTTAACTCAACATAACTTCTTTTTGAATGACACATGTCTTTCTTCCATTTGTTGCACGTTCCTCAACAATCCTCATCCATTGATCTTCACTTTTCTTCTCAACCATTGATCTTCCCTCACCCTTCTCTATAAATACAACCCTCTTCTTCTTCATTTCATATCATCCATAGCTTGAGCAAGCTTATGCTGCAGAAACACAAGCGCACCTTTGGCACCACTACTATCACCACTTCATATCATATCATCCATCAATAGTGTTGTTTGAAGTTCATCTCCAATCACACTAAGTATCTTAGCCAACTTCATCTTGTCATTTTGAGGACTTTGAAGCAAGGAAGCATGCTTCCTGAGGGCCAACATTCATCTCCATTAAGATCAAGACAGAAAAGGCAAGCAATGGAAGGCGAAAGGTAAAGGGTTGTAAGTATCATCATCTTTGTTATTGTTTTAAATCCTTTTATCTTTAGATTTCATTGATGTTTTGGGTTATATTATTCATTTTGATTAATCCCATATTTCCCCATTCACAAGTGCAAATGCTCTAATCCAACTAATCAAATGCAACAAGACCTAAACAACCTTCAAATCTATAAACCCTAAGGTCAAAACTAGCAAGATTTTCTATCAATGCAAGGTTTTCACAAACCCTAGGTTTGAAACTATGCAAAATTTAACTATATATGATTGCAAAATGTTTAATGAACTCACTCCCAATCAGATCTAAAAGAAGAAAGGTGCAAAGGTTCCAGAAATGAAGGGTTCACCAAAATGTAGTGTAGAAAAGAGTGATCTAGCATAAGGAGTTAAACTAGGTCAAAACCCTATTCTACAAAACATTGGGGCACAAACCGAGCTTGGCTTCTACTCAAGGAGAGCCAAAATACAGGGGTTCTTCCCTTTTGTTGTATATAGATGGATCAACCAAGTTCAACCGAAGTCAAGAAAATAAGCTAAGACAAATGATCAAATCCTAGAAGATGAAAATCAGACTATAACTAACTGTTGGAAGAAAATCTTAGGAAACAAAAGTACAACAAAGATCAAAGGATGATTTAGAACTTGGATCTTGTAGCAGAAATGCCTAGGACTAGTGTGCTTGGGTGCCCTAGGCCTTTTCTAGGGTTTAGCTAAATCTCAGATCTCACTGACTTGTAGCTATCTACTCTACCTTTTTCCCAAAAAATTAGCTCCTAAAACTTGTTTCTCTGACTTGCACACAAAGAAAGAGGAAAGGTTGTGTTGTGTATAAGGGATTGCCTCAGTCAAACCCTGTGTTGGTGTTTCCACCTCCACTATAGTGATGATTAGATCCAAGAGTGCATGTCCTAGGAGGGCAAAGCCCAGATCTATTATAATATGATAGATAATGAATGATAATGATGATGAAAACCACAAGAGATATGACCTTAGTTGATGAAGATGACTCAAGAACCTACACCAACAAAGGAGAGTGATGAAGAGGGCATAAGACTTCCTTCAAAGCCTGCAAACAAACTTCAATAGCATCCACAAGTAGATAACACTTTGAGCATGAAGAACACTTTAGCATAGAACACAATAAGAACAAACTTCACATTAATCCTCTAGGTGCCATCTAGTGTATAAAATGAACTACAATGCTCATTTAAATATGCATTCCTACTCACTTACAACAAATAAACTTAATTAGGCTGACAAATACAAACTAAAGAAGAGTCCTAAGCCAACACTACAAAGTGGGGCTAAAGTTCCCAACTAGGACCAAGGTGCTTGGGCATTTTGGACCTTTAGCCCACAAACTTTAGGGAGTGCCAAATATAGTGGGCTTAGTCCAGCCCTAAGTTGATTTTGTTGGGTTTATTAATCAAGATCAAGATTTCATTGTTTTAAGCTCAAAAATGTGTTGAAATAGGTCTTGATTAAAAAAGGCAACAAAATAGGTCCAACCAAGTGCTAAACTAAGTGTAAAATGTCAGTGTGCACATTTTATGACACTACAGTTACAATTTTGTAGACTCATCAATGAGTAGAATAGTCTACCCACTAGATACTGGAACCTTAGGAATCCAAATAGGAGATTGACAGCTAGTGACCCTTTAGGTCATAGGGTTATCTCCACCATCATGGTCTTAGAAGAACAAGCATCAACACATATTAGGCCCCAAGATAGGACAACCACTCTCCACAACTTTCTGCTTCCACGTGAACATAACCACACCTAGGTTATGCCTCCACTCGATTGGCTTTTTCCAAAAGAGAAAGAGTGACTTGGAGATCGCTAATAGCAAGGAGAGGGTTCATGTGTTGTATTGAGTCTAACTTGTCTACATTTGTGCCTGAGTCACATTTTGAGGAGTACATATTTTGGTGAACCTGATGTGAAGAGAAAAAGCCTTTTTGGTTGAGCTTTCTCACTTTTCCATGTTTTCTACCTTCCACTATTTTCATCTCTATCCTCACTCTCACCATCTCCATCATTCATTCCATTAATTATGTGGTGTCTATGTCACCCCTGAATATGATGGAATCAAGATAAAATCAAGGAGTTGTTCTTTTAAAGGAACTAGAAATGCCTTTTGATAGATATATGTCATCTGAGTATTTGGTGCCTATAACAAAATGCTTCAACTATGAAGACTCTGACTATGAAATGTTAGGAGAGAACCTCGTCATTCTCTCACATTCAATAATCTCACTTGGGAACAAGGGACAATCATCCAACCAACTTAGTCTAGAGCACCTAGAATGCTTGTGTGATCAGAAATCTACCTGGTGGATCAACCCTCAACAAGTGACACATCAATACACTAGAAAATCACTTGAAAGAGGCTAGGGAGGCTCAAGAATCCTTACATATTGCTTTCCAAGAAGAACAAAGAGAAAACAATTCAAGAGAACAAGCGGTTGGAACAAATCTCAAAAACCCACAAAGTGGTGAGGCACAAAGAATAGGGATAGCTAGTCCCACATATCTCATAGTGACATTGGTCTAATAGATCAAGACCTTAGAGGTAGAGCAACCTCCATAGGATAAGAGAATCAAGTTGAATGAAAATTTTCACAACACAAGAACTGAACAAAATGAAGGGAATCTCAAAACCCCTTATCTAAACTTCTATTCATGCAATGGAAGCAATGATATGTTTCCAAGTGGAGCCCACCCAACGTAGAACTATCAGGTCTCTTAACCCTCTATACCAAGATATCAAGCACAAATCCAACAAACTCTACCAATAGGGTTGATACTCTAAACCCCACAATTTTAGAATGCATTCTAGGGACTTACTTAGAATACATAAAATAACCCTTAGACCACACAATCCATAATGTGATACTACCAAGACCTCTCCCAAACCTACCAAAGTTCAAAGGCAAAGGACATCCCAATTCACACATCAAGGCGTATACTAGAGCTATAAGATAACTCCTCCCTTGGGATGGAGTTTTGATGAGAATATTCCCAAAGACACTTGAAGGGATTGCATTAGATTGGCACTATCACTTTCTTGAAGCTTCAATCCACTCCTTCTAACAAATCATAAAGCACATTTTTCATGGGTTTTGACATGAACAAACTCATTAAGACTGGAATATGTGAATTCCTAAAAATGAAACAAGACATGAACAAATCAATAACACATTTTGTAACACGATGGATACAGGTTCTCTATTCATCAAAAAGTGCCCCAAACACGGACCACAAAGAAATATGTAACCTCTTCTTGCATGCCCTTAATATGGAAACCCAAGAGGAAGTCCAAAAACTACCTTACAAGTCTTATGAGGAAGCACTAGAGAGTGTGTTGCAAATTGACCAAGCTACCATTAATAGTGGGCAAAAAACTTATGGTTCATCAGAGAGATTAACAAATTCAACAAATGATAACAATGGAAACAACCCCTCTACCATTAAAATACTAAATAATAATAGAAGTACAACTACAGATGGGGTGACAAATCAATTACCCATAAATAAGAAGATAAGGGGTGACTATAATGGAAGGGATCATTTCCCTCCTAACGTCAATACAATAAAACAACCCCACAACAACAATTATTATCAAAGTGAAAACTAAAAGCATTGGAATCAAAACTGGAATGACAACTGAAATGGCTCATACTAACCTCCCTATGAATATAATTAATTTTGTTCTTTTCATAGAACAAGGGGGCATAATACCAAGTCATGTTAGTGTATAACAAGTTCATAAACAAACTCCTAGAAGATCAACAAAGGTTGTTTATTGAAATGTTCCTCAATCCACAAAAAGTCATGGAAAAAAAATAACAACACTAAACAAACACCCATTGCACCACAAAATGCAGACATGAAGATATTCCAAGATCCCTTTCTGACCCATAAAAATAATGATGCAAATGGTCACGGTGTAATAGCTAGTGGATCTACCAGCATAAGAAAATCCTTGAAGAAAACATACCTATCCAATTAGGACCCAAGGCAGAAACTAGAATGTTAGGGCTAGTAGAAAAATTACATGACAAGGAAGGTATTGACTCACCAGTTGAACGAGAAGAAGAATCTCATGGAAAGACAGTCTCAGCTATGGAACCTACACCACCTCCAATTGAACCTTATGATTTGGCTGAAGATCTTAATAAAACCTATGTGCATATCCCTTTTATAGATCTCCTTAGAAATTCATCTTCATATCAATAGGCCCTCCTACAAGTAATTGGGTTGAAATACCTTGATAGAATCACTCCACTGCTGGACGAACAAATCAACCAGGTGGATCTCGATATGAACCCACCAAATGTAGAAATTCAAGACATAGATTCTTCTTTAACTTAAAGAAAATGCCCTTAGAAGGAGAGTTAACAAAGAAAGGAGACCCATCTCTATACCTACAAGTGTGGATTTATGACACTTGCATAAAGAGAACTCTAATTGATGATGGGGCAATGATAAATATAGTCCCATTTTCCCTCCTAGAAAAGATGGGGTATGGGCACATGAATATCACAGCATGCTGCAACACATTGAGAGGATATGATATAATCTAAAACTAGTCACGATAGGAAAAATCACCCTACCAGTCTCTTTGGGATCAAAGACGGTCCCTACTATGTTCTATGTCATTGAAAAGGACACCAAATATAACTTATTATTAGGAAAACCATGGATTCATATAATGAAGGTGGTGCCTTCCACCCTATTCTAATAAGTATGGTTCTTACATTTGGGAAAAGTCTATTTTGCAAAAGGTGATCTAAAACCATTTAGCATGGTCAAGGCAAATGCAACTAAAAATAAAATAGGCATCCTCATCAACTATGAGTTACCTACGAATAAAATTTCCATATTGGTCCCACTCCATAAGCTTTAAAACTAAAAATGACCAAACCTCATGAAACTATAAACAACACGAAATTTAAAATCATTGAAAAAGAAGAACCAACGAAACAAAGAGAAATAGTTTCAAAAGATACTACAACAAAAATCATGGAGTGGTTAGAAAAGGAGGGTCCTAATCAATTCCCTTTGGATGTCTTTACAATTAACATATCTTCTAAACATGAACTCAGGAAGATTGATCAGATCATCCCTTGTATAGGTGAAATACCTCTAAAGACAAAATAGTGTGAATTCAAAGTTACAATGCTAGACTTAAGGGAGGTAGATCTGCATGCTTTCTCAAATCCTGAGGAAGAAACATTAGAGAGTTATACACCTCTCATGCCACGAAAAGAAATGATGTCAAGTGAGTCTTATGTGCCTAAAATGTAGAAGGAGAGCGATTCTCATGTACCACTTTCACTCTCAGAAGATACTTATACGCCATGTACACCTCCAACACAAGAAGAATCTAATAATCAAGAAGAAGTTATTTCAGTAGATAACAAATCAACAAATATTCTAAAAATTCATCAAGAGATTCATAGCTCCCAAACCCCTAGAACAACCTTCTACTTCAACCTCTATACAATCCAATGACCTTGATACATGGGAAACCCCTTTAGTACAAATGGAAATGGTTGAAAGGCTCCTTAACGAAGATGAGGTAAGCGAAGGAGAGTTTTGTAAAGAACTTAAGTTACAAATAACCATAGGAATAGAAGATCCCATCATCCTTCAATTTCCTAAAAAGTATGTAGTGTGTTCAATGGACTTATGATTAGAACCAAATGAGAAGACAAGTAAAATATTTGTTCCTCCAGATGAGCAAAGAGAGCCATAAATCTTATTGAATTGTTTCAATTTCTACAGTTTCTAAGAACATGGTGAAGTAAAGTTCTACATGCAAGATGAATTTGACTTACTCACAAAACTTTTGAATTGTGATGGAGTCTTGTATTGGACTCCTCACCAACATGCCTTTGAAGCCTTGGCTCACCTCACATTACAACAAGAAGTCATAGAACCAAGTCCGCAAGAGCAAAATAATCCTTTAGGGCCATATAGAGTAGAAGAAATTATCCTTAAGAAGGGCAGTACCGAAAACAAGAAACATAGGAAAAAGAGAAAGTTTCACAAAGATTGGAAAGGCCCCTACATTATCAAAGAAGTCAAAAACATCACCTTTCTTTTGTGCACTATGGAAGGTGAAGAATTTGGTGAGATGCTTAACATCTTCCACCTCAAGAAGTATTATGTCTAAAAAGTCATAAAAATCATAAAACCAAAAAAAATCAAATAATCCAGAAAAAATAATAAAATCATAAAAATTCAAAATTTTTGCATTCTTCATTCTTTTCCACCATGCATTGTGTGAGTGACGTGCTCTTGTTTGAATTTTTCCTAGTGAGGAGTCTAAGGTTGCTTAGGTATAAATTGACCCTTTGAGCCTTTGAGATCCCTTATCATCATGTTTATTGCTTATATCAATACTCCCCTATTTACATTTCTGAATGATTCTAATCAAAGCCTTGCTCTTAGCTTCACACTGATCCTGGTGTTAATTCTAATAAAATTTAGTATTCAAACCTACTATAATCAATAGAATCTTACAAGTAGACCTTCCCCGTTCCTCCTTATTAGAAGGGAAGTCCGACTAGATGGTAAAAACCCTTGCTAGTGCTCAACCCCTTATCTTTCCTAGCCAAAAATGCCAAGGGGATCATAACTCTGTAGGAAGCCATAAAAAATATGAGTGAATAAAAAAATGAGAGATCAAAAAATAAGAGTGTGAGAAAGAGAGAGAATACTAGAAAGTATCAAAGCAACAAAATATCAAAAAATAAGAGATTCAAGTGAGACATCGCAAAATACAAAAAAAAAAATACAAAAAAAGAGATACAAAAAAGAGTGAAAAAGAGAAGATTTTTTATGTTTGTACTCTTGAGTGGAGATAAATCTAAGGTAGAAGCTATGAGAGTGACATTTATCAGAGAAAAGAAATGAAAAAAGCACACACATGCACTAGCTAAGCAAAGTCAATGGTCTAACTATCTTTAGGGCCATCTTCTGCTTTGGAGCATTTCCTTTACCCCAGGTCTATCTTGTTGGCCATCTCTGATCTAAGTCTAGAAGGTACTAATAAATTTTTTTGCTTGTCTAAGTTGAAATCTTGTCAAAAATGTTTATTTCTAGATAAAGATAAGTGTCTAGCCTTTTACAAAGCCAAAATCAGAAGCATTCCATCTCCTCCTCATTCCCACTTTAGTCCCTAATCCCATCCCAAAGATCAATATGTCTCCTTATACCAAGTTAATTCGCAATCCACTAGGTAAAAAGTCTTATTTAAGAGAAGTCACATTGTTTGTTCCACATGCATACATTCCAAAAATTGAAACTCAAAAACAATAATAGCTCATAGCATCATATAAGAAATAGAAGTTGTGTTGCATCTTTCATCCATTCACGCCTACATATTCATTCTACCCAAAAACATAGCATAATAATTTCTTTTTGCATTCTTGTCAAGGTTTTATTGATCAAGTAATAAAAGTTCTAAGCTACCCATGTGCACAAGAGATGAGTGAATTAACAGTTGTGATCGTAAGAACAAATCCATTGATAGTACCAAAGGTTTGAGTACAAGTGATTACATAAAGAAGGACTCATGAGCCAAGGACAAAATGCTCTCAAGATATACACATCTCCCCATACAAGGGGGAAAAAGAGAAAGAAATGTAGATCCTCTATAACTTCAAGGATGACTTTGACCAATGGAGCCCTTGGGGCTCCTACTCCTAGGCCTCCTCTGGGTACTTGAACCTTCATGAGTTCTGTGAGAGTAAGGAATCCTACTAACAACCCACAAATGGGAGGGACTAGCTATATTGGTCCGTGAGCTAGGCCTATGAATTCCTAGATGAGCCATATCTTTGAGAACAACATTTTTACCCTTAAGTGTATTAATCCTAGCTCTTGAAGTGATAACCTCTTGACAACTATGATACATCAGAGCAAAGATATCAGTATGATGGTTGGCCATAGATGGCAAGTGGGCATCAATGAGTAGTTTCTCCTATGGGTAACCTATAGTAGAGGCCTCTAAGTCTAGTGAATAATTATAGACAAAATCCCTCCACTCCTCAACATTACCTAAAGAAAAAGAAAAGAAAGAGTGTTAATCAAAGACTAAAAGAAAGAGAATTTATGAAAGAAAGTAGAGAATGAGATCCTTATGAGGATCACTAGGCCACCATGTAGGATCATAAATTCTCATGTGCTCATCAAACAAATATTGAAGTGGATTGTGTTGAAGATGAGTCACCTCTAGTGTTGCCTCCTCATCTAAAGATACCTCATGGCTCCTGCCAACATGCTCCTCATCATTTCCCTCTCTCTCAGGATCATAGTCCTCATTAGTAGAGTCTACAATCTCCTCCATGACTATCAATGTTTGAGATTAAGATCCTCTTGTTTGTCTCTATCTCTATCTCACATCACAAGCCACCTAGTAATCTAAAATCTAGGAGTCAATGGAGTCCAAGCAACCACTCTCTGCTTAATGTCACCCATCTCATGAATAGACCTATAGAAAATAGAAACTAGGGGCAAGTCCTCTAGAAAATCGTCTCCCAACTACTTAAAAACTCAATTGATATGGTGTGCCTTAATTGAATCAAGCCTATCTAACAAGTGAACTACACTTCTGCAAAAGTCTTGGATCTGGCTATCCCTTGGCTATAAACCCTCCATGTCAACATAGGGGTTGGGAGTAATATCTACATCAGTAAGGGTAACCACTGAGTGTGTACTAGCACCAAAGTAACCAAGATGACCCCATCATGTAGCCCTCAGTAATCTAAGATTTGGAAGGGGCACGTCCCTCTGGAATGGTCTAATATGCTCAAAGATCCATGACATATCAAGAGAGGGGTGGTTGAATGCAAGTGTCCTTCACCTTACAATACAATAGAAATCTTGGTAAACCATGGAAAGAATATCAATTCTCCATGCAAACATTATGAAATGCTCTACATGCTGAATGGTGGGTGCCTAGTACCACCTAAGTCTTGCACTTCCCTTGTCCCCCAATAATCTAGAAGTAATCAAACAAATGAAGAACTTCTACAGAGGCAAGATCATTAGATTAGGCACTAAGATAAGTTGTACCCTTGTATGATCTCCTAGGTGACTCACTCCCATGATAGCTTCCTAGGTTTATCTCTCTCTCTCTCTCTAACTCACTCTTAGGCAAGATAAGTCATTACCCTCTCATAGGGACTCCCATGATATGATAAATATCATACAGAGTAATAGTCCATTCCCTAGAGACTTGGGGAAACTTGAAATTGTTCTTGTCAGCATCCCAATAAGTTAGAATGTGATAGAAAGTATGAGATGAAGGATGTGTTGATGGCTTGTCATTGATGTCAAAAAGAGATGATGATGATTTAGTGGATGATGAGTAAGGGTTATAATGATGTCATGTTGGACATCTCCCATGCAATGTGTTCATGCTTGATGTTGGATGTTGACATTGGTGTTCTCTTCTCTATGCCAGTTGGGTAATCATGGGTTCTTCATGATAGCTTGAATCTAGGCATCAGTTTGATATGCATGCAAAAGTTACTTTGTTCTTCATAGAGGTGTTGATGTCAAAAATTGATACATTATTGATCTCCTTCATGTTGCTTCAGGACCATGGGATCATCAAAGGATCAAAGGTATCAAAGGTGTTCTTCTTCATATGTTTCATATAAGGTGTTTGGTGCTTTTAGGAGTTGGATCTTCATTCATCATATTTCATGCTTCAGAGTTTTTATCATGCTTTATGGTTCATTTTGGTTGGTCAATGGTTCAAACTTGAAGTGTGACCCTAATTTGTACAAGGTGGCTAATCATAGAGTTCATTCATTCTATGGACAGTGTCATTCATGCAGAGAGAGTCAAATTGTTGACCACATCATTGCATTCATAGTTTGGTGTTGGTTCATCATATATGTTTAAGTATACGTCACATTCAAAGAATTATTTCATAAAGGTGAAGTTGAATGTTAAGGTTCAAGATTAGTTTATCTCAAATGGTAAAAGTTTCATATGCTCTCTGCTTTAAAACTAGGGTTTGAATTTTGTCAAAACTATAAAACCCTAGGTGAATTCCTAAACCCTAAGTCTTATTCTAAAAGGTCCTTAAACTCAATTTTTCCCATCATATGTCACTGTTACTTTTTATTATGTTTTGAGGTTGACCTTTGATTGTAGGTGGAAGTCACTTAAGGTGACCTTTTGGAGGGTTTTAAAATGTAAGTTCAACTGACCCCATATATCTAAAGCACCCGGAGCTTACATGTAAAACTCTTCATCGGGTGCCAATGTATACATCGATGACTATGATTAAAAGTTTTCAAGAGCACAAAGAGGAAGATCTAGAGTCATAATTTAAAAGTGTTTCAAATTCCAAACTGTTATTTGCCTTATCAAAAAATTGATGGGCAGTTGCAGTATAAAAAGTTCTTATCTATTTTTTGGCATCTTTTTAATAGCTAGATGGGCCAGAAGTTTTGGTAATTCATTCAGTGTGGCAGTTATGATGATGCAAGTTGGTGATTCAAACTCTAGGGAGAAATACCTACATGGTTATGTGCATAATATTAAGGTTCTAATGAAAACCATTTTATATAAAAGGGTTTAAACTTGATGTATGAGAATTGAGGAGTTAGTTTGTGATGCAGAGTGCCAGCAGAAGTGGATGAAGATTTGACTATATCTTCCCTATCGGCAAGAGATCCTCCAGTGTTTCGCCGAAGTCAAGGATGTCTTCGCTATCGGAAAGACATGAACTATCGGCCGCTCCTTATTCTTTTATCCCGATGGCCAAGTTCTCACCGATACTGTCGGGTACATCGGCCAGACCGATACTATCGGTATAACTTTCTTTTAGTTATCCGATATACAAACTCTTACCGATGTGCATTGCGTTGAACTTAATCGTTGGTAAGACCTCTTGCTTCGGCCAGACTTCTACTTAAACTCCCGATAATGACTCTCACACCGATATGTCTTCTACTATCGGCATGACCTTCGCTCATCGGTGGGACTTCCAAGTCTTCTCCCGACGGTGCTTCCTCACACCGATACTCTTTATCGGCGACACTCCGAAGATGTCTCACCGATCGGTGAAACCTTGTACCGTCGGCTAAGTGTATTTTCCTTAGCCCGATTTCATTTCTCTCGCTGATGCGAACAACGATGGTATGTGTCTCCGACACTATACCAATCTTCGGTAAGACGGAGAGTATTTCACACCGATATCAGTTTCATCAGTTAGACACAGCCTATCGGTGGTCCTTCAAAAAGCTATTCCGACACTTGATCTCACGGCGATAGACTCCCAACTGTTCTGTGACGCCGAACTTGGATTCCTTTCGACAGAACAATGGAATTTGGCCGATTCATATGTCAAACCCTCGATCACTTGTAGCAATCTAATCCCACAGCAAAACTATCTAATTTCACTCCGATTTCCTGACTAGCCACATGACGATGTCTAGTCGAACTTGACTGAGTTCGCTGGCTTCCTGGGTAAGAATTCAAAAACAACAAACGTGAAAAGTCTTTCCCCCATCACACTGATACTATACAGGGCTTCAGTGGACAGAGGAAAGGGCCTCCATGTATGAATCAAAACCCTACTCCTAGGTTACGAACTAGCCGCTGTGGAACCATGGGTTTTACACCGTCTGCACACTACAGAGTCACTATGGATTGACAGATAGCATCCGGTTAGGGTTCCATTTATAAAATCAGGATAAAGATATCAAATCACTAAGAACAACCAAGAAAATCAACACAGATCATACCCAGAACTCTCTTTATTCAGTTATCAAAAAGAACTTGTTGTAATACACACTTCTCTCTCTCTCTCTCTTCTGCTCCGTGTGACATACAACCTGCCTCTAAAGAAGATGTAGAGATAGCAGTTATCCCCTCCAACCGTGCAAACTGATTTTCAAATCAGTTAGCCGTTGGTTTACCCTTCATACAAGCAAATCACTTGTTTGCCTTGCACAATTACATTCATGGGACCAAATTGACCCTTATTACAAAATGAAATGGCTTAAGAGCCTTATGAGAAAACAAAAGAAAAGATGACCCTGCACTACAGAGAATGTGCTCCTGCACCATACTCCCCCTGCAGGAAAAACTCAAGTCCCTTGAGTTGCTAACTGCTGAAGTGTCTTCCCATGCTTTAAAATATCTGCTTCACTCATCCAGGTTGCCTCTGAATCAGGAAGATCCTGCCACTTGACCAAGTAGTCTTTGTATACCCCTTTTCTTGTCTTCTTGACAATTTTGGAATCCAAAATGCATTCCAATTGCAAAGGCTTACTTGGAGGTAAACCTCTGATCCAGTCTTCATCTTCAATCACAGCATCTGAGCCATCTTCAGCATGTAATGGAGGTCTAAAAGGGAACAGGTCTGCAACATTGAAAATGGGAGAGATACCAAGGCCGGATGGTAATTCTATCTCATATGCATTTGGACCAAATTTAGGCACTACCTTACAAGGTCCTATCTTCTTCATCAACAATTTGGTTGGTTGCCCCTTAGGTAATCTTTCCTTTCTGAGGTAGGCCATCACCAAATCTCCTACCTTGAAGTGTACCTCCCTTCGCTTCAGATCTGCCCTATCCTCGTACCTAGAGACAGTTTTCTCCAACTGAAGCTTGACCTGATCATGTACTGTTTTCATAGTAGCAGCAAAGTCTTCTCCTAGAGCACTCCTTTTATCCCATCCTTGGAGGTCTTTGAGTTCAAGTGGTCCTCTTGGGTGGAAACCATAAACTATTTCAAAAGGGCTTTTCCCAGTACTTCTATTTCTTGAATCATTATAAGCATATTCAGCTTGACTGATCACTAAATCCCATGCCAATCCATGCTATTTGGTAAGGCATCTCAAAAGGTTTCCCAAGGACCTATTAACAACCTCAGTCTGACCATCAGTCTGGGGATGGTAGGCTGATGAAAAAGACAACTGAGTGCCCAATTTTCTCCATAGGGTCCTCCAAAAATGACCAACAAATTTGGAGTCTCTATCAGTAACAATTGATAGGGGTAAACCATGAATTCTGACCACCTCTCTGAAAAAGAGACCAGCAATATGAGATGCATCATTTGTGCATTTGCATGGCACAAAATGAGCCATCTTACTGAATCTATCCACAATGACAAAAACACTGTCTACACCCCTTGCTGTCCTAGGAAGACCAAGCACAAAGTCCACACTAATGCTTTCCCAAGGTCTGGTGGGAATAGGTAGTGGTTGGTACAAACCAGCATTAGAAGACATACCTTTGGCCTTTTGACATATGGTACAGCTTGCAACATATCTCCTTACATCTGTCTGTACCTTGGGCCAATAATAGAACCTGGTGACTTGTTCCAAAGTCTTGTCCAACCCAAAATGTCCTCCTAAGGCTCCATTGTGCTTCTCCTTGATGATATTGTCCCTCATTGAACATTTAGGAACACACAACAAACTACCTTTAAATAGGAGTCCTTGCAGCACAAAATCAGAATACTCACCATGAAAAGTGTTAGCCAAACTTGCACACACTTCATAGGCAGCCTTGAAATCTGCATCATCCTTGTACAACTCCTTCAGACATTCTAGACCCATATGTTCCATTTGTACTTCCTGTATGACCAGTATCCTTCTACTCAAAGCATCTGCCACTTTGTTGGCAACACCTTTCTTATGCTTAATAGTGAAGGTATAGGCCTGTAATTGTTCCATCCACTTGATGTGCCTATGATTCAACTTTTCTTGACTATTTAGGAAGCTAAGAGCATGGTTGTCAGTAAAAACAATGAACTCTTTTGGAAGTAAATAATGTCTCTATTTTTTCAGAGCTTGCACCATTGCATACAACTCTAGGTCATAGGTAGAATACCTCTGTTTGGCCTCATTCAACTTCTCTGAAAAGAATGCTACTGGATGTCCTTCCTGATTAAGAATAGCACCTATAGCCTGTTGGCTTGCATCACATTCCACAATAAATACTTTGTCAAAATCAGGGAGTACCAACGTAGGTAACTCGGCCACTTTCTGTTTCAACAGTTCAAAACTATCATCTGCTTGTTTTGTCCATTGAAATTTACAATTCACTCCACCCTTGATGGTATTGAGAATAGGAGCACTTATGTGACTAAACCCTTTAATGAACTTCCTGTAAGAAGTTGCCAAACCATGAAAACTTCTTACATCTCCTACTGTCTTAGGAGTAGGCCAATTGAGAATAGCCTCAACTTTTGTAGGATCCATTTTCAAACAGCCATTGGAAATCACAAATCCAAGATACACTAGTTCAGTTTTCATAAAATCACATTTATCCAAGTTGATCATCAACTTACTCTCATGCAATTTCTTTAACACCTGTCCAAGATGCTTCACATGCTCTTCTTTGGTCCTGCTGAAAATCAATATGTCATCAAGATAAACAATAACAAATTTTCCAATAAATTCTACAAGTACCTCATTCATCAACCGCATGAATGTGCTTGGAGCATTACTGAGTCCAAATGGCATGACAAGCCACTCATAGAGACCTTCATTTGTTTTGAAAGCAGTCTTCCATTCATCTCCCTGCCTTATTCTGATCTGGTGATACCCAGATTTCAAATCAATCTTGGAATAGTAACATGAACCACCAAGATAGTCCAACAGATCCTCAATTCTTGGCATAGGAAATCTATACCTTATGGTGATCTTATTGATAGCCCTTGAATCTGTGCATAATCTCCATTTTCCATCTTTCTTAGGAGCAAGTACACTAGGGACTGCACATGGACTAAGACTTTTCCTAATCAAACCTTTCTCCAAAAGTTCTTGAATCTGTCTACCTACTTCTTCATTCTGCTATGGTGTCAACTTGTAGGCAGCTTTGTTGGGTAATGTGGCTCCAGGAATCAAGTCAATCTGATGACTTATGTCCCTCATAGGTGGTAAGGAGTTAGGAGTATCCTCTACCACAAGATCTTGTTACTTATCCAGTAATTGTTGCACTTCCAATGGAATCTCCTTCTGCTGTTTGCTTTGCTGATTGGATACAGGCTTCATCATCAGTGCATACCCTTGGGTATCCTCCTCCTTCATGAGTTGTAGGAACTCTTTGCCACTCACTAACATGACACTGTTGTCATTGCTCTTCTCTCCAACCTGCTCTGGTAAGGGATCCATCTGAAACTTCTTACCATTCTTGGTGATCATATATGTATTCTTTTCATCATCATGCTGTGCCTTCACATCATACTGCCAAGGTCATCCAAGAAGAAGGTGACAAGCATCCATAGGAATAATTTCACATAGCACCTTATCCCTATAATCACCTAGTTCAAACTCTACCCAAGTTTGTTCTTCCACCAAATAGTTCTGATTCTTATTCAAACAAGATATTTTGTGAGGATTAAGATGGGGTAATCTTTTCAGTCTACACTTTTCTACCATTTCAGTAGACACTACATTTTCAGTAGAACCTTTATCAACAATGATTTTACAGAGCTTACCATATGCTATTCCTTGGGTTCTGAAGAGATTCTTCCTTTGTGGGGGCTCCTGCTTCAATGGCATCTTCACGAGGGTCCTCTTAATCATCATATTCTCTCCTTCAAGCACTGGTGCAGCACTACCAATTGGTGAGTTTACACTTTGACAATCATCCTCCTGCAATAGTTGGTTCCTTCTCCCACCATCATGAGAGCTAGATGCCTTCTCAGGGCACTTACTTGCAATGTGGCCTACTTGATTGCAGTTGTAACATCTTCCAGTGAAGACTCCACGTCCTCTGCCTGCACCACCACCTCTACCTCTTCCATTAGGTCTTCTCCAACCTCCGAAACCACCACCTTTTTGTTCTGTATCAGAACGTGATTCTTGTTGACTTGAACTTTCACCTTTGTTTGGTTGTCCTCTGCCAAAATTACCTCTTCCTCTATTGTTCCTGCCACCTCTTCCTCTGTTATTTTGATCACCTCTCCTTTTCAGTTTATCCTCTGCCCTAGAGGCTAATTGAAAACATTCATCCACAGTCTTGGGAACCACCATACTGAACTCATCCTGTATATTGTACCTCAGACCATCCAGGTATCTGGCCACCATCTCTTTCTCTTCTTCTCTGTGATTGGCTCTCATGCTCAATCTGTGGAATTCTTCAGTGTATGTAGCCACGTCCATATCTTTCTACCTAAGATGATTAAACTTTCTGATAGTCTGCAGATCATAATCACATGGTAGAAATTTGGCTCTCAGCATGGCCACCATTCTGCTCCACTTGGTGATTGGACTCTTTCCAACCTTCTCCCTTTCACATTGAGTGTAGTTCCACCAAACCAATGCAGAACCTCTCAGTCTAGTCTTTGCAAACTTTACTTTCTTACTATCACTATACTCTTTGAAGTCAAAGTAATTACTTAGGGCTTCAATCCAGTCCATAAGAGTATCTCCATCCAGTTTCCCATTGAACGTGGGAACATCCATTTTCGGATCACCACTATCTCCATGACCCTTGAGTGCGTTCAGAAATGCCTTTTGATCAGCAGTCATACCTTCTCCTTGAGGATTCTCTCCAGTTTCTCCTTCTTCGTCCTCTTCTGACTCAGAAGTGCTTCCATCCTTCTCTTTGGATCTTTCTTCCTTCAGTCTCTCTTCGAGCATTTCTTCCACCATCTTCTGGATGGCTGCTTTGCTCATCGTCTTGGGAGGCATTGTGCTAGCCTCTATTTCTATCTCCAATTCTTCGTCTGACATACACGGCTGTGATTCAGAATATTGGCTCTGATACCAATTTGATGCAGAGTGCTAGCAGAAGCGGATGAAGATTTGACTATATCTTCCCTATCGGCAAGAGATCCTCCAGTGTTTCACCGAAGTCAAGGATGTCTTCGCTATCAGAAAGACATGAACTATCGGTCGCTCCTTATTCTTTTATCTCGATGGCCAAGTTCTCATCGATACTGTCGGGTACATCGGCCAGACCGATACTATCGGTATAACTTTCTTTTAGTTATCCGATATACAAACTCTTACCGATGTGCATTGCGTTGAACTTAATCGTCGGTAAGACCTCTTGCTTCGGCCAGACTTCTACTTAAACTCCCGATAATGACTCTCACACCGATATGTCTTCTACTATCGGCATGACCTTCGCTCATCAGTGGGACTTCCAAGTCTTCTCCCGACGGTGCTTCCTCACACCGATACTCTTTATCGGCGACACTCCGAAGATGTCTCACCGATCGGTGAAACCTTGTACCGTCGGCTAAGTGTATTTTCCTTAGCCCGATTTCGTTTCTCTCGCCGATGCGAACAACGATGGTATGTGTCTCCGACACTATACCAATCTTCGGTAAGACGGAGAGTATTTCACACCGATATCAGTTTCATCGGTTAGACATAGCCTATCGGTGGTCCTTCAAAAAGCTATTCTGACACTTGATCTCACGGCGATAGACTCCCAACTGTTATGTGACGCCGAACTCGGATTCCTTTCGACAAAACAATGGAATTTGGCCGATTCATATGTCAAACCCTCGATCACTTGTAGCAATCTGATCCCACAGCAAAACTATCCAATTTCACTCCGATTTCCCGACTAGCCACATGACGATGTCTAGTCGAACTTGACTGAGTTCGCTGGCTTCCTGGGTAAGAATTCAAAAACAACAAACGTGAAAAGTCTTTCCCCCATCACACTGATACTATACAGGGCTTCAGTGGACAGAGGAAAGGGCCTCCATGTATGAATCAAAACCCTACTCCTAGGTTACGAACCAGCCGCTGTGGAACCGTGGGTTTTACACCGTCTGCACACTACAGAGTCACTATGGATTGACAGATAGCATCCGGTTAGGGTTCCATTTACAAAATCAGGATAAAGATATCAAATCACTAAGAACAACCAAGAAAATCAACACAGATCATACCCAGAACTCTCTTTATTCAGTTATCAAAAAGAACTTGTTGTAATACACACTTCTCTCTCTCTCTCTTCTGCTCCGTGTGACATACAACCTGCCTCTAAAGAAGATGTAGAGACAGCAGTTATCCCCTCCAACCGTGCAAACTGATTTTCAAATCAGTTAGCCGTTGGTTTACCCTTCATACAAGCAAATCACTTGTTTGCCTTGCACAATTACATTCATGGGACCAAATTGACCCTTATTACAAAATGAAATGGCTTAAGAGCCTTATGAGAAAACAAAAGAAAAGATGACCCTGCACTACAGAGAATGTGCTCCTGCACCAGTTTGATACATAGCATCAGTATAATAAGATTGTTTTATGTTATGAGTTATGAGATTTGATGCTATGATTGCAGTTTGTATTGTGAACACGATCTATGTTGATTTATGCATGCAGATCTAAAACTTGTGTAAAAGGTTTTGTGAAAGGGTTTTTGAAGTTTTGGGAGTCTAGTGTTTCTATCAAAAGAAGAAGAACTTGATGTGTTGGTCTTGTAATGCATTGTGTTTCTCATGTGTAAATTGTAGTGTCATTAATTGCTTACTTGAGGAAAGGGTGATTATATGTTTTGATCTGCAGAAGAGATCAGGAGACTAAGGTTGATATGTTGTCATTGAAAAGGTGTGTTGAATGTATATTGAAGAAGGTATATCATTTAGTGAATAGTGCATTGTAGAGAATTAGGTTAACCCTCTGAGTTAATTTCTTCTTTCTTGTATTCATGGTTTGTCAATAAGACAACATGTTTGTCAGTGCGACACTATTGATTTTTCAGTGAGGCAGTTGTATTTTCTAGTGAGGCATGTTGTATAGCCAATGAGGCTCTATCATCAGTGGGATTTTATTAAGCCAGTGAGGCAATTTTTCCCGAGTGGTTTTTTATACTTATGAGAGTTTTCTACTCATAAATCATTGTGTTATGGTTTCTCATTATTTGTGGTCTACTTGGTTTGCATGTTCAAACATTCAATCTTGTGTATCTTTATGCATTTGAGTTTCTATGGTGTCTTCAACTTTTATGATTTGCTTATGTTCTTTATGTTCAATAAAGCTTGATAGATTTACATGTATGATGCAACACATGATAGTTGAACTGTTTGAAACTTGCATTTTATATGTTCAAAGTTGTGAAAGATTTATTCAAGGTCATTTTAAATTGGTATACCACTGATTCACCCCCCCACCCCTCTCAGTGGTATTGTACTCCAACAAGTGGTATCAGAGCCTTAGGTTCCTTGTTCAAAGTTTAATCAACTTAGGAGATCCTGATAGTGGAGTACTATGGGAAAGTGTAGAAGAAATAGAGGAAGGAGAGATGTCAAGAAAAAGGATGTAAAACAAGTCCCAGTCAAGTCAAGTAATGAGTTGTTGCATGAGTCACCCCTGAATGTTGATACAAAGTGTGATAAAGAGAATGTTCTTGTAGTTTAGAGATTTGATAAAAATGAAGACTTCATTGAGTGTAGGTGGACAAGAACTTGATAAAAGAGAAGATGATTTTGTTGTTGAGATTGATGATGAAGAAGGAGACATCTTTGTGGGTGAAGATGATTATGAACAAGAGTATGATGAACAAGAGTGTGAGATTGATATAGAAGGTAAACTTTTGTGTACTATAGATACAATCAAACAAATCAGAAAAAAGAATAAGAGACTAGAAGACCTACTTCAACAAGAAAAAGACTCCAAGGACAAGGTACTTTTAGATCTTGAAGAGTCTAACAAAATTATTATCAGTCTAAAGATAGAGATAGAAGAAGCAAAAAGGATAGTTGATTTTAGAAAATCTAGTTGATTTTACAAAATCTGATCTTGAAGTCAAAACTAATGAATGTCTAAAACTAGAGTTAGAAATAGTCTCTTTGAGAAGGAATTGGAAAATGCATCTTCTAAGTTGCACAAGAATCTACAATTTGAAAAGATTATTGAATTCTTAAATGACATGTTAAGCAAAAAAAAGCATCATAAGGACACTACAGGCCTAGGATATGAAGAAGGACAGGCTTCTAAAATCAGAAATGCACCAAGGAAGAAGATAGATTTGGGTCATCATGTTGTTTCTCCTAAAGAGAAGACATAAAATAAATGTGTTGATGAAGGTAGAAGGAGAAATAGGTTCTCAAGACCTCAACCTATTAGGCAATACCATTCAATAAGGTACAACTACTCTCAGTTTCATGGTTATTGCTACTCATGTCATGTTTATGGTCATAGAGCTAGAGACTGTAGAACTCATTCAAGAAATGGTTTTGGATGGAATAAGGATAAGAATTCTTATAGTTTATCAAATAAGGACTATAACAATGTTTGTTATAACTATAATAAAATTGGGCATATAGCAAGACATTGTTGGGTGCATGGAAGATATAATTATGGAAGTACTCTTATAATATCAAACAATTATCATCTCTTTGGTCTAGATAGCAATTCCATATGCTATATGTGTAAAAATATTGGACATACAACACATTATTGCAGAAGAAACCTTGTGAAGCCACCTAATCACATTAAGAAGTCAAACATGACAAACAAGAAAAAGAAGAAACCTATGAAAGTTTGGAGAAGGAAGCAAGTTTAAGAGCAAAAGAAGAAAGAACCATTGCATGTTGCACAAGACACATTATCAAATGCATGAGATGAATCATGAGGTTAGGGGGAGTCATCCAATGTTTTATCCCTTATCCCCAAGGAGTTTTGGGAGGTGATGGAACAAGATCCTAGAAGGATGATCAAAGTAAATGTGATCTCAAGTCATCTTCATGGTGATGTTGATTGCTTTCGTTGCTTCATGATGGTAAGATGTTGGTTTTCATGATATCCTTCAGGATATGAACATGATCATGATACATGGGATGCATGATGACATGATGTTCTCACATGATTTTATTTGATATTATGTTCATTCTGTTCATGGTCACAACAAAAGATGATCTTGGTTGATTTGAGTGGGTGTACCTATAGTATCCTATTGACACTATGATTCAAGTGAGTTGGTGCAAAAGAGTTCATGTTGTTGAAAGATGCTGTGAAAATCAAGTGATTCTTATCCTTGTTGTGAAGGTCTTTATTATTTTCATTTGAGGAGATTGTTTCTTTTTGGCAAAATTCAATATAATACTTTCAACTTTTTGAAGTGACAATTTCATAACCAGTAGACAAGTTGTATGGTTAGTTGCATCTTGGCTACTCCATTAGTTGATTTTTTTTCTTTCACATTGTTGATGAAACATAATATTATCATTTTTGTGGTTAAAGTGTCATTTGATAGGGGGAGCTTCTCTTGATAATAGATTGAAAATTCACAGGCTTATGTTGACGAGATAGAATTTGTTTTCAAGAACAAGTGATGTTGGTAAAGGACAAGATAGGACAATCTTTGTAGCCCCTGTCAACTCTACTTCAATTTTTTTTAGAACTTTTGAATAGGGTATGGTATCCATCATAGCATAAAGAAAAGAGAAACATATATATAACAATGATCTCTTGTTCAAAACAAGTGTCCAATTTTTTTGGCACAGTGCTTCTTTAAGGGACAGTAGACAGTGATCAATATTAGCATTTTCATAGTGACAATTTTGAATGATCTCATATAGCTTTGAATTGTGGACTGTTGTAGTAACAGTGGCCATTTATTTCAAATTGCTTTCACAAGTGCAGTAATGATAAACATTGTTACAGTTATGTGTGGCAGAGTAATAGGTGTTTTTGGTACAATGTTGAAAGGAGTGTATCAAGGTTTAAATGTGTATTCCAATAAAGCTCACACAAAAATGACTATAAAATCAAAATATATTTGTCAATGATCTAATTCCTCATTAAGGTGGAAGTCCCACCTGAAGGTAACTTTTTAGTAAGGATTTTAATTGAAACCATGTTAAGCATTGATGCATTAAGTCTGTAGTATATGATGTCCTAAGGTAGGTAACTGACATAGAGAGTACAGTGATAATGCTTAGTTGCTTTATGTTTTATCTTAATATGCAAGAGATAGTGTGGTTGTGACATTATAACAATGGTGTTCATGGTGCATGTTCTTGATAGTAATGCTTTGGTTTCTAACAATCTCTATGCAGACTTTGCAAGTTTAATATGCAGGGGGAATACTTGATTGTTTGTTTCAGATGTTGGTGATTGTAAAACAAGGTTTTTGGTGAGATGAAATGAGGATTTGTTTGTACTTTTGAATGGTGTGAAAACACAAAGATACATTCTGGTTTCTAAAACAAAGATGACAAAGAACATATATGTATAGTCTTAACAGAATGATTGAAGATGCAAGGGAAATAGGTTTTACTGTGTTCACCAGTTTGTATAGAGATGTGGAGTGATTTAGACAGAGAGAATAATTGCAGAAGGCTATGATTACTATAGAGGTAAAGAAATTTTGAAAACCATAATTTCTTCTTTCTTCTCATGATCTTGAAATTTATGCACAGAGAGGGACTATATTGAGGTTGATGTCACTGTCATATTAGTATGGTTCTTTGTAGAGATTACTGTAATCTATGTAAGATTACTAGTAGTTGAAGTTTGATTTATAAGGTCTGTGATATGTAAAGAAATAGATAACCCTCTGTCTTGATGACACTTTGGTATTGATGACAATCAGTGACTTAATCATGATTTCATACAAGTTTTTCTTTTGATTTCTTTTGTAAATCAATTAGTTCTCATAGGGGGAGTATCATCTTTGCCTTGCATAGTGATAATTACATTGCAGTGACTAAAAGAATAGGTTTGATATGGTTGTTTGTGTTGAGAGCTGAAATGCAATGTCCAGAAACCTATGAAGAATTAATTTTAACAGTTTGGTAAAGCTACAATAATGATAGCATGAAGTATCCTTTGCACAGTCTCCTTCATGATTAATGCACATCAGTGAATTATTTTGTTAGTATATAGATAATGTTGGTCATCAACTTGTAAATGTTGCAGTTCTCTAGTGACAGTACTCTACCTCTTGTCATTTACCTTGTTAATACTTTGGTGTCACTACTACTTTGGATCAACCATGTGTGATGGATTTCATTTGTAGGGGGAGTGATCCTTTGAGAATCCTTTGTCATTTGATGTCAAATGGGGAGAGAGAGCAAATTGGTTTTTTCCATCAATGACAAAGGGGAGGATTGTTGATGGCTTGTCATTAATGTCAAAAAGGGATGATGATGATGATTCAGTGGATGATGAGTAAGGGTTATGATGATGTCATGTTGGTCATCTCCCATGCAATGTGTTCATGCTTGATGTTGGATGTTGAAATTGGTGTTCTCTTCTTTATGTCAGTTGGGTAATCATGGGTTCTGGTGGTGCCTGCATGAGTATTCAAGTTTTGAACATTTTAATATGCAGGCACCTTCCCAAAAGTCCAAAAATTTCTAACACTTTCGGCCTCTGCAGTAGAAAAAATGCAAAAATCAGTTAAGGTGCAAGTGTCTTTGTATATACAAGGGTGTTTGTATATACATGCAGGTCGAATGTACATTGGCAAGCTTGCAAAAATCTCTATCGCCCTTTGAAAAATTGAGTTAGGTGCATTTATGATTGTATATCAGGCTCTAAAAGGTGCATATACAAAGGGGGAATCTTTCGCATATTTTGGGGAATATTCCTACTTTGTATATCGGGTCATATACAAAGCAATGTATACAAGGGCATGCTAATATACAATTGCTACAGTGGCGAGCGGAAGATACATTCCCGAAATATTCTATTGAAGATACCACAGTTGTATATTAGAGGTTTGTATATTTGCGGATGCAAGTGAAACATACAAAGGTGCAAAGATGCATTTGCTACAGTGCAGCAGGGAAGATACATGTGGTAGGGCCCGCGGGTATATACAAACTCATTTGTATATTCGGCATACAAAGAGAAGGTGCAAAGATGTTTGCATATACAAGGATTGACATACAAGTAGGATATGCAAGGTGGACGCGGCCGAAATGTTAACAGTATTTTGAAGTATTTTGAGTTCCGCCTTTGTATGTTTGGGATTGTATATTCCAAATATACATTCGAATGTACAAGGTAAAACATGCATGCAGGTCAGCGACGGTCAACATGAGATATGAGGCCCACCAGTTGTTTGTGCATTCGCTTGTATGTTTGCATACAAGCTAATATACAAAAAAGGGCATATGCATTTCGGACCCGACGGAGATTTCAAGCTACTATAAAAAACATTTGGAGTCCGTTGAATGTATATCATGTCTGTATATGCACATATACAAGAAAGTATGCAAGGAAAGAGGATACAAGGTGGACCTGATTGAAATTTCCAATTTGCTCTATAACAGTTTGGGGTCCGCCTTGCAAGTTAAACTATTGCATGTATATGCATCCTGCATATACAAGGATTTAAAAAGGGAATTTGTATATGCATATGCTTTTGCATGTACAGGGAGAAAAGGCAAAATGGTGAAGGTAGAAAGTCAGTGATGGAGGATCAAGGTGCCTACGTGGCATGTTTTCACTGGTTGGCCACTTTTCAAGGTATTTTGGAGCCGTTTATCTCAGCGATGGATTTTGGATCGACGGCTGTGTTTTAATTTTGCTGGAGCGATGGTTTTCTTTGTTTGCAGCCCATTTTTGAGCGGGAAAATCTCCAAATGCATATGTTGTTGCATCCTGCGGGTAGATGAAGCATTGATGGCAGATTGTGTAAGGAAGTATGGGTCGATGATGGACAAGTCAACCACCTGATTGATGATGAATGTCTCTGAGCGGCGGCTCAAATCCTAATTCCACCTGCTCTCTTCTTTTGCTTCCCGGCTGCATTCAATTTTGAGCACCATTTCTGATAATGCATTGTATCTAGCAAATTTTTGATTTGCCTTGTAACTAATGTGTTGAGTACACTTCCTTGTTGTATAAGGAGGACTGTGTTACTCATTTTTAGTTGTTGAAGACTTGGGCATTTTTGTGTAAATAACGAAATACAGAGCATTTCCTGTTTGTTGTATCTCTATGGAGTTTATGTGTTGCATCTGAGTTATATCTTGCACATATATTCAATTTCTTGTCATTGTATATGAAAAATGCGTTATTGCATGTGTTTATCTGTCTGTCTCCACTTGTTGTATGCATTTTCTTCTTTTGAATTTGGTTGCTAAGGGTTTCTCAAATTCTAGAATACAGATTTGTGTATTGCATACTTGATCTCTAACTTCCATTCAAGGAGTGGATTAAACTGTTTTAGGTTAAGGTATGGAGAAGAGTGTATGTCAGCTGGGATATCTGTAAGTATGGACAGTCAAATACTTATCCTTGGGTGATGTTTGTAAGGCAAGCATCAATCCTAACCCCTTAAAACTCGAATGCTAGTTGCAAGCCATTCTTATGTATATGTCTATTTGACTCCTTGCCCTAAGATAGGCACTGGTCTAATCTTGTAAAGTAGTTATGATCCAAAACCCTTGTCTTGCATCCAAACCATAATTTCAAACCCTTCCATGATTTCAACCTATTAGTTGTAGGAGTAGGAATAGGAGCCCATGCATACTCTCATCCATAACCAGACACATATGTCCAAGAATGTTGTCAACCTTGTGATTTTTCACACAAATCTTGGTCCCAAAATGAGAGTATTATGCCTGTTGCTGTCAAGCTAAATCTTCCTGTCATTGAGCTAGTCAATGTTACACCTTTAGTTATAGGGATACCCCCCTTGGTGCGGCAGAACCATAAGTGAAGGGGAGATAGCTCACGCAACCTCATGTAATCTATTGGCCAAATCCACCCATGCATTGGAACTGGCAAACCCTCTGCCGATTCAGAAAAAATAACCAACAGGTTCTTCATGACAACTTGAATCTAGCATGCAAAAGTTACTTTATTCTTCATAGAGGTGTTGATGTTAGAAATTGATACATTTTTATCTCCTTCATGTTGCTTCAAATAGTCATGTTTTGGTTAATACATTGTTGATCTCCTTCATGTTGCTTCAGGACCATAGGATCATCAAAGGATCAAAGGCATCAAAGGTGTTATTCTTTGTATGTTTCATATAAGGTTCTTGGTGCTTTCAGGAGTTGGATCTTTGATGCAGGAGCATCCAGTGGTGCAAGGGCAATCTTGCATCACCCAAAAAGAAGATAATTCAAAATAATTGTAGTTGTTTTCATTTCTTTCTATAATTAGTGTTTTTGGTTCCATAATATCCAGAATAATGATGTAGGACTTTTAGTTTTTCCAAAACTGCTAAAAATAGCAACCTGCCTATTTTGGAAAGTGTACCTGCTATTTTTGGAAAGTTTGCATTTGGGTACGAATTGAAGCAAAAACTTATAGAAAGTTACATAACAAAAATATAAGACCTTTGGCAAAGGAATTAGGCAAAGATCATTTGTGAGCTGAAAGATATTAAAGTTTTTGTTTTTCGAAAAGCCCCTGAAATTTTTTGAAACGAGATATGAGGCACTAAAACATCCCATAACATCCCAAAAAGTTGATGAAAATCTATTTACAAATTTTTGGCATGATATTTTACATCACGAGATTTTTGATGCTTAAAACGGTTCGTCAATCAGACACCCGGATCAAAAGTTATGCTTCCCGGAAGTTGACCTACTTTTGGAGGGAGTTGCAAATTTCAAAATATAGCTAGAGACTGCCAAAAAGTGCTATTTATGACTATTTTTGGATCCCTGGGTGGTAGTAGAGTTAAGGGGGCAAGTGTGGAGTCAAGAATAGGGGGAAAATAGAAACCCTAGATGATTTGGGGTTACAGAAGGCTGAAGGTTCTAGAGCCTTGAGGTTGGGAAAGCTGTAATGTGTTGCAACCAGTAGGGGATTCATCTCTGATTGGAATTGAGCTTCTGTAATGTAATGAGTTGCCCAGATCAATAAAAGAAAGTTCTATTTTCTGTGTTCAATTTCTGTTGTTGTGGGTTTTATGATTTACCCCCTTCATCAATCTTCATTCATCATATTTCATGCTTCAGAGTTTTTTTCATGCTTTATGGTTCATTCTGGTTGGTCAATGGTTCAGACTTAAAGTGTGACCCTAATCTGTACAAGGTGGTTGATCATAGAGTTCATTCATTCTATGGGCAGTGTCATTCATGCAGAGAGATTCAAATTGTTGACCACATCATTGCATTCATAGTTTGGTGTTGGTTCTTCATATATGCTTAAGTATATGTCACGTTCAAAGAATTATTTCATAAAGGTGAAGTTGAATGTTAAGGTTCAAGAATAGTTTATCTCAAATGGTTAAGGTTTCATATGCTCTCCACTTTAAAACTAGGGTTTAAATTTTGTTGAAACTCTAAAACCCTGGGTGAATTCCTAAACCCTTAGTCTTATTCTAAAAGGTCCTTAAACTCAGTTTTTCCCGTCATATGCCACAGTTAATTTTTATTATGTTTTGAGGTTGACCTCCAATCGTAGGTGGAAGTCACTTAAGGTGACCTTTTGGAGGGTTTTAAAATGTAAGTTCAACCAACCCCATATATCTAAAGCTATCAGAGCTTACAGGTAAAACTCTTCATCGGGCGCCAATGTATACATCAATGACTATGATTAAAAGTTTTCAAGAACACAAAGAGGAAGATCTATAGTTAGAATTTAAAAGCATTTCAAATTCCAAACAGTTATTTACCTTATCAAAAACTTGACGAGTAGTTGCAATATAAAAATCTCTTATCTATTTTTTGGCAGCTTTTTAACAACTAGATGGGCCAGAAAATTTGGTAATTCATTCTGTATGACAGTTATGATGATGCAAGTTGGTGATTCAAACTCTAGGGAGAAATAACTACATGGTTATGTGCATAATATTAAGGTTCTAATGCAAACCAATTTATATAAAAGGGCTTAAACTTAATGTATGATTTAAGTATGTGCATGTGGTATGAGGATTGAGGAGTCAGTTTGATACATAACATCAGTATAATAAGATTATTGTATGTTATGAGTTATGATATTTGATGCTATGATTGCAATTTGTATTGTGAACACAATCTATGTTGATTTATGCATGCAAAATCTAAAACTTGTGCATAAGGTTTTGTGAAATGGTTTTTGAAGTTTTGGGAGTCTAGTGTTTCTATTAGAAGAAGAAGAACTTGATGTGTTGGGCTTGTAATGCATTGTGCTTCTCATGTGTAAATTGCAGTGACATTAATTGCTTACTTGAGGAAAGGGTGATTATATGTTTTGATCTGTAGAAGAGATCAGGAGACTATGGTTGATATGTTGTCATTGAAAAGGTGTGTTGAATTTATATTGAAGAAGGTACATCATTTAGTGAATAGTGCATTGTAGAGAATCAGGGTAATCCTCTGAGTTAATTTCTTCTTTTTTGTATTCATGGTTTGTTAGTAAGATAACATGTTTGTCAATGAGACACTATTGATTTTCCAGTGAGGCAATTGTATTTTCCAGTGAGGCATGTTGTATAGCTGGTGAGGCTTTACCAGTGAGGCTCTGTGATTAGTGGGATTTTATCAAGCCAGTGAGGCAATTTTGCCTGAGTGGTTTTTTATCCCTATGAGGGTTTTCCACTCATAAATCACTGTGTTATGGTTGTTCATTATATGTGGTCTACTTGGTCTGTATGTTCAAACATTCAGTCTTGCGTATCTTTCAGCATTTGAGTTTCTATGGTGTCTTCATCTTTTATGATTTGCTTATGTTCTTTATGTTCAATCAAGCTTGATAGCTTTACATGTATGATGCAACACATCATAGTCAAACTATTTTGAAACTTGCATTTTATATGTTCAAAGTTGTGAAAGATTTATTCAAGGCCATTTTAAATTGGTATACCATTGATTCACCCCCGCTCTCATTGGTATTATACTCCAATAGGATGAACCACTAGAACTTTGGATACCCTGTCTAATCTTTCTTTCTTAAGGATTGCATGATCTCCTAAAGATAGGGCCTCATAAGTGTTAGCAAACAATGACTACCCATGAGTCGCATTCCATCAAATGTGTGTATCCTACTACACACAAAGACACGTGTGTCAGTTTTCTTTAAACTCAAAAAATCTCAAAAAATCATAAAACTTGAAAAAATCCACAAAAAGCACATATTCCTTTAAATGTAATAAAATGATGAGGTTACTGTCAAAATTAGAGAAAAATAGAGTGTCAGTTGCATCACCAAACAAAGGATTATAGTCAGAATCAAACTGACTGGGTCACCCAGTTCACCAAGGAAAATCTTCCCCGAGTGACTCTACAACATGATCTCCTGTGGGTGACCCTGCTTTACAATAGGATCTCCCCTGGGAGATTAGCCCTGGAAAACTAGGAGACCCAAACCTATGCCCTAGCATGATAAACACACTCTAAAAAACCCAAATTTTACCTAAATTTGACAAATAAAAAGGCATATGTACACTGAAATATAAAAGCTAATATATTGCAATAGAAAAAATTGGAAAAAATGAATTCCTTTGGGAGAAATCATCAAAACAAAAACTAGGGTTTTGGGGGGAGTTTTTCATGCTTTTCATACCTAATTTTTAGAAGGGGAATAGTTGGTTTCCATCATTACAATCCCCTCATTGGTAGCTACCCGTCAACTATTCACTAGAGCAATTCCATCATCATTTGACCTCTTTTTCTCAAATTTATCTTCTCCTCTTTTTTTAGTGTAGCTTTATTTGATACATTTTAGAGTATTTTGTATCTAAATTGTAGTTTCTTGCACCCTCATTGTGCATGCTTTCATCCTTGTAGATCCCCATGGAAAAATGAAACAACTTAGATATACTTATGATGCAATCAATAATGCATTCACTCGATTCGATTTCTATCCTCATTTTAAAAATTTTAAATGTCAAACTAATACTTATTATTGTAGGTACAATTGTAGGAAATCCATAATAGGTAAGGCCTAGTTAGGGAATAGTACCTACCTTTCATGTAAACTAATGTATCTAAGGGGGCAATTATGTAAGCACTAAAAAGATGCATGAGCCTACACGATGATCCAATGATGAACTATAATCCTAAACACATACATGTAAGTGTGTAAATGTGACCTCTCAGCATTATTCTTCTCAAAAACACATGGATGGATTTTATTTGCCTCATTCTTTCTTCCCCTATCCCCTAGCTAACTCTTCAAGGTCATGTTCCTTCTTCACTATCCCTTTGTCAAAATTTCATCTTTTTCACTTTTTGGCCCTGTTGACATGGCCTACTAGCATCGTAATGTGGGAAATCTAGCTTCCCTAAACCCATTTCATGTGTTTCAACCCTCTAGAGATCTCTAATTGACCTACCAGACCTATCCCAGCCCTCAACATTAACTTGTCTTCTCTCCTTTCTACATCATCCCCTTTGATTTATGGATCTCCTAGGGGAGATCCTGAATCCCCCATGGGTGACCTTTCTGGTAAACTCTGGGATCTACTCATATGCATCAATTTGGTTAGTTTCAAAATCTGGATGGCATTTGTGTCCTCCCAGGATCATTCTCAACCCTTTAAATCACTCCCAGGACCTCTGCTTTCTAGGTTTCCCCCTTTGAGTTCTAGATCTCCCATGGGTGACCCTGAATCCCCCATGGGTGACCCTACTAGTAAACTGGGTTACCCCTGGGTGACCCTATCATGTTTTCATGCACATGTTTCTCTTCAATTTGACCCCCAAAAAGCTTCATTTTTGCTCTGGTTTGCATACAAATTTGACCCTAACAAGCCTAGTCTATTCTTAGCCCATTCTTCACTCCCAATCATCCATAACTATCTCTGATTTATCTATTCTTACCTCACCTTCTTCTCATGCTAACTCTTCTTCCTCCATTAGTGATAAGCTATCAAGCTTAGTTCACTTTCTAATCAATTGATTTCTCTGATCAATCAAGCATGTTAACTGTTCAATCAAATAAGATAACTTCTCAATCAATCCCACCTCTTGTGAGCTTTTTAACAATATAAATACGCCCCTCCCATAACCAATAAGAGAGGCAAATTCATTGTTGTGGCCACTTGAAAAGCTTTGCTTTTTCTCTCCACTAGCATCTTGATGCTCATTGCAAGACTTGTGTGCCTTTTCTTTCATGTTTAGGATAGTTTTCCAAGCTTTCTAAAGCTTATATAGCATTGATATGCTCTCAATTTTCTCCCAAGCCATAGCCATTGTTCTCACATAGTGCATACATAACACTCATAGCTCTCCAAACTCTCTCTATTTTAGCTTTCAAAGCTCAAGTCATTTCAAATCAAGTGCTCCCTTCATCCATGTCGTTGTGAGGCCTAGTTAGTAATATTCTAGATATTTGACTTGATATTATATTTTGATGTGTGTATGTGTAATGGACTTGGTTGATGTTGAGATTATGAACTATGGATATTATTATTATTTTAACTATGGAAAATAAATGCTTTATATTTCTGTTAGATATTTATTTATTTGTTTGTTTGTTTAAAATGAAATAATTTGTTTATTTAGTAAAATAATGGATTATGAAATATTAATGATCATATGTTTTCACAAAAATAAATATTATTGTTTTGATATGTTAGATTATGTGATTAATGTATGTTAGAAATGATAGTTAAATTTCTTCAACTATAAGTTTTATTTAAAACAAAAAATACTGATGTTTCTATGAGATTTTTACAGGTAGAGTGGCTCAATTTCCTTAAGAAATTGGAGACAAAATCCATATACTCAAACCTTGACTATTGTTTAATTATTTATTTATTATTTCTAATTATTTTGTAAAGGGGTTTTGTGTAAAAAGTATATGTCATTTTAATATGTTGATTTGAATCAAAAGAAGTATTTTTTTTATTTTATGAGAAGGGAATGTAAAGAGTTGGGAAAAAGGTCTTATTTTAAAAAGAGGGAAATGTGAATCATTTCTTCATTCTTGAAAATGAGAAATACTGTAGTTTCTTCAAAACAAGGATCTTTCTTGATTTCTTGTGGTTGTTCAATGTTTTCTTGTATGGGAAAAGAAGAGGATTTGAGGGTGAGAATTATGGCTTGAGCATGGATTGTTGGATAGAAATAGGTTGTCCTGCGTCTTGGTGAAATTAAAGGGCTGATCCTAACTTGGACAGCCAAGGTATGAATGTTTTCATGAGAAATTTCAATGTTTTGTTAATTTGTGGTTGTTGTATGTAAGTGATGAGTTGGGTATTGTGAAAAATCTATGTTGTTATGTTTGTGTATTTGTGGATTGGGTGGGCAAAAGGGAATTGCTTCCAAGCTAGTAGAAAGATTCCCTCATGTGGGGTTAAGGAGGGTGGGGAGCCTCTCTTGGGGTTTTGTGGAGTTGGTGATGGTGTTGTGGGCTGGTTGTGTTGGGAGACCAGGAGAATGGGAGAATGGGAGATTGGGAGAATGAATGGGAGTTGGGAGAATGAATGGTTGCTTATGATAATGAGAGTAAAAGGGAGTTATATTTGTGCCCCAAAGAGGAATCCCCCTTCTTCCCCTTACCAGAAAATTGTGTGCGGGTTTCCTTGTGTGTGAGTCTAATGTCATTGGTTTATTTCCTGATTTCTTGTTTATTTTCTTTATGTTTGAGCATTGGGTTTTTTTTCCCACTCAGGAGTGGACTAGAAACATCAGTCCTATGGATGGGTGGAGAGAAGGACTAGGCTACTCCACTTTGGTTATGTAGTTTTCAGTATGGACAAATTACTACAGGATTTGGATAAAAGAATTATATTACCTTTTTGGTTCGCTGATCAAATCTGGTTTCTTGTAAAGTTTTTAGAGTTGTAGGTTGAAGGATGTATTTCTGTATTGGAATTAAAGGAGAATTTGAAATCAACTCTCTCTGCTCAAGTAATCTAATTCTTCATTGTTTTTATCTTACAAAATGAATATTTATATTAAAGCGAATTGTCTCTATTTCATCTCTATGGGAAATCTGATGAGTAAGCAAATGATTCCATATTGTAGTTATCTCAAATCAAAACATATGTTATTGTGCAAATATGCAGATATAAATTTTGTTTGTTATGTGATTTCTAGTTATGCAATAATTGATGGTGTTATAGTACTGTGCAGAATTATTAATAATATAAATCAAATTTATGTGTTAAGTTTCAAAGGAAGAAATTTGAGGTGGTCGACGGTCTCCCACAACTGAGCCACCCAATCTTTGATTTAAAGAATATGTAATTGTTAGTAATTTTTCTCTGGCCTTGTGTAATAACGATTTGCCCTCTATCAAGCTTAGATTGTAGTGTGATCCTTTTTTATACCTTATCACTATTTTATATATGAGTTTGCTTGCATCAATATGTAGTTTCAAGTTTGAATCTCATTGAGAGTAAAAAGGTCTGAGAAATTCCATATTTCTATTCACATCAGTCACCTGTGCTATTAATGCACTTAGAAACCTGTGAAGCTTGCCTTAAGCTATCGATCAAGTTTGTTAACGTATCAATATTAGGATTGTATTCCTAGAATAAGAAATGACATCTTTGTTTCACTAGAAATTGTAATGTTTTGGCCAAATAAGAATGTGTTTCCAATGGCTTCCTCATGGAATTGAGTGTGGCTGGCTAAAACCACTATAGACCACACCACTATTATTTAATCATAACAGTCTTTTAATCATTCTTTTACATGTGTTCTCTTGTAACCTTTGTAACGTATTCATTATTAAATGATATGTTTAGAATACAGTTTTCATCATTATCAATGATTAATAATAATAAAACACACACACACACACACACATATATATATATATATCATTGTAATGAGAATGTTGTGACATCATATAAGTTTAATCAATTATCTCCTAACATAAATGACTATTATGAATATAGATATATATCTATTTTACTTGCATTATCACTGTGATAATATGACTGTAATCATCATGTATTCAGAGAAGAAGTTATACTCTTGACTAGTTAAAGAAATTATATATTTAAACATGGAAATTCTTGAGGTTTATAACTTTGTAGCTCGATTAGTTAAGACAGCTATATAATATTATTTCATTAGTTTTCAATTCTTGGTAATATGAATGAGTTTTATAACGTAATTCTTTTGGCATGCTTGTTATATTTTCTTGTAAGTTTATTGAGTGAATATTGTTGTTAACTAATTTTGCAACCTTTTGTTTAGATTAAACAGAATTATCTTCTACAGCATTACATATATAAATATATATAAGAATATTTTATAGAGTAAGTTGAAAATCTTTAATTCCTTAATTGATTATATCTTAAATTAGATTTGTTTGCATTACTTTTTCCATAATTTAGGTAAGGTATTGTATTTTTCTAGTAAATCCTGAGTGAGGCATTATAGTCACCAAGAGGAAGACCTCGCTTCTATAGAAGAGAAAAAGGTTGCCACATACAAGGATTTTTTAGGATAGTATGAAGCTCATGTGCCAGATTTGAAATAGGTTCTTTAATGCTTTCATAGTAATTATCTAATCAAATTGCTCTTGAGGAAAGTAATAATTTGTTGCTCTACTCTTGATAGGTTATGCATTGTTAGTGTAGTTTCCTTTCATTGCATTAGATTATTTGTTATTTTCTTTCATAGATTAAATTTCCTTATTGCAATAGATTAGTTTGTTATTTTCTTTCCAAAATTGATCTTGAAAACCACAAAAACATAGTTAGCTTTGCATTAAGAAAAGTCATCCTAGGTTTGCACTCATATTTCAATTCATAGTAATTAGATCATCTTATTCAATCAAAAGGAACCAAAATTTTTTTTCTTTGCATACATTTAGCTTACATACATCAAAAACCTGAAAACATTAGGAAAGTAAAAATCAAAAGTTGAGTACACAAAACCCTCAATTTCATCACGAGGTCAACTTGAAATTGAAAACTCCTTGATATCATAACAAAGTCAAACAATCTAGTGAAGTCATAGAAAACCTTTGGTCACATCACATTTATTCAAGGATAAACCAAAAGTTAGCTCTTGGTCAACTCTAGTCAACTCTCTCTCTCATCCAAGCATGTGAATGTGTCTAGGAATTAGAATTGAATGGGTTAGGGCTATCCTTGTGGAAATAGAGTCAATACATCCATGACCACAACACACTCAATAGACACTAGAAGAATAAGAACATGCCATTAGGATCATACAACAAGAAAATGAAATACATCAAATCATTCAAGCTAAGAAGAAAGGTTACAACATTCTAGAATTGTCAATGAGCAGAACAATCTACCCACTAGACGTTGGAACCTTAGGAATCCAAACAGAAGATCAATAGCTAGTGAACCTTCAGGTCATAGGGTTATCTCCACCATCATAGTCTTATAAGAAAAATAATCAACACATAGTAGGCCCCAGGAGAGGCAAATTGCTCTCTGCAATGTTCTTCTTTGGTGTGAATAGAACCACCCCCGGGTTATGCCTCCACTTGACTAGCTTTTACCATGAGAGTGAGAGTGACTTGGTGGTCACCATCAACAACAAGAGGGTTCATGTGTTGTATCGAGCCTAACTCATCCAAATTTGTGCCTGGGTCACATTTCGAGGAGTATAGTGATAAACCAATGAAGGGAGCAAAGTGAAAAATGACCAGTGGGCCGATTGAAAAAATCTCTAATGGGTTAATAGTTATGGGTAGAGTATATCTAAGGAAACAAAGGGGCACTAGAATTAGAAATTTTACACTTGTTAAATTGGGTTCCAACAGGTGGATTAGCCAAGTATCGATCAATTTAGTCGAAGGCCTACTGGCATGACTTATCCAATTAGAAATCTACATTTCTATTTAAGAGGTGTGACTATGGTTGACATTTATCAATGAGTTGAGAAATAAATCATCTTATGTCCTAAGGTTTTCCTTGTAGACTATGGAGTTGCTAAATATTTCGAAGTGGAGGCATCTCTATTAAAGCTTTAGCCTTTATAGGATCTTCTTTTATACCCCATCTAGAGATAATATAGCCCAACAATTTTCCTAAATTTACCCCAAATAGATATTTTTTAGATTCAAGTGGGCTTTGTATTCCCTGAACATTTCTAGGATTTGACACAAAATATCAAGTTGTTTAGCTCTTCTTTTGGCCTTACCCAATATATCATCCACATCCTCGACATCTCAGTGGAGCATGCCATTAAATATTATGATTATTACTCTTTGATAAGTTGCCCTAGAATTTTTCAACCCAAAGGGCATAACTTCATAACAAAATGTTCCCCAAGGAGTTATAAAAGTTATCTTGTGTTGATCCTTAGGTGCTATCTGAGTTTGATTCTAACCCATCCATAATGGATAACATCTTGTGTCCATCAGTGAGATCAACTATTATGTCAATATTGTGTAAGGGGAAGTCATCCTAAGGATAAGCCTTATTGATATCCTAGAAATCTATGTATAAACAAATCCCCTTGGTCTTCTTTCTCATAGGTATGATATTGGAGATCCACTTAGAGTAATCAATAGGTCGAATAAATCATGCCTTCAATAGTTTCAATAACTCTTCTTTGACAAGGAGAGTGATATTGAGGAGCATTTTCTACATCTTTTACTTCATTAGCTTAGAATTAGGTTAGACAACAACATGGTGAATGATAAAAGAATGATCTAATCCTAGCATGTCAACATAGGACTAAGTGAATACATATGAAACATCATTGAGTATGACAGTGTGAACTTCCTTCTCCTCAAGGTCCATAGTAGGTACGATTTCCTTGATTTTCTAACTATCGTTTGTCCACAAATTTATGTCTATGGATTCTTTGACAAACAAGGTTGATCTTTCTTGTAATTGTGCAGGTGCTAGGGGAAGGTTAAGTTCTCCATCAATGAATGCCCCTTCTTAGTTTTTATCGAGTGGTATTGATGAGCTCTATTTTTGTATCTTTTAGATCTCTTTAATTTTTTTTAATACAAGAACTCTACCTATTCCCCAAAATATGTATATGTTTCAAGGTCAATCTTGAAGCCCTTCTTATGGTCTCCCTATGAAATGTGATCTTGAAGTCCCAAAAATTCAAAAAGTTCTTCATTTTGAAATGTATCTAATGTTGCATTTTCTTGTTGGACCCAATCAATGAGTTTAGGCTATTTTAGGTTGAGGTCAATGGTGAGGATGGTGGTTTCATGGAAAAGATTAGTGGTAGTTAAGTCTTCATAGGGATCATGTGCAACCATTGTCTTAATGTTTTCAATGTCAAAAGAAGCATTCATAGTGATCTGTGAGGAGTCACTAGTACTGCCAGATTACTCATCCCATGGCCCATATTCTAGTCCCCAAGTTGTAGTATTTTCATATATCTAGATGGGCTCAAGGATCCCATACTCATGAAGCCTAAGACCCTTACCTTTGCATTTCATGTTTCTACACATCTTGGCAGCTATGGGGTACTTATTATTTTGAAAACAAGATGTGTATTCTTCTTAAGTGTGAAGTTAGGGACCATTAAAATTCTCAATCCATTCATCATCCAAGAAGCCATGCTTTACATAAGTTGCCAAACCATATTATAGTATGATCTATTCCCTATTATGTTTCATACCAAGTTAGCCATAGAAATGTGGGGAGAGGGGGAGTTTTCCTATATGGAAGGAATATTGAATCTTGTATTCCCCACTACCCTTATCAATGATCTTGGCATTATTTTTAGAGGTGGATGTGTGGATTAAAATGGAAGAGCACTAGGATTGATGTAGGATGATGATTTCTTATCTATCATAATCGATGTCCACTTTGGTGATAAGACAATGATTAGCCTTGTGTTAGCACCCTTCCAACATTTTGTGATATTGGAAGAGGTGGGGAATTGCCAAGGATGGTGATTTCTATGCCCTCATGAAATAATTTCAAGCATTTTTAGAAAGTGGAGTCTAAATGTCTTGAGTCACATGGATCCAAGGTTGTCCTAAGAGAATAATATAGGGTAAGTCAAGATCATTTACATGGCACAAGGATTGATCCACTATCGAACCAAATTCAATTGGTAAGCTTATAGTCGCTTCTATTTCTCATTTCACATTTTCATATACTTTAATTGTAACCACCTATAGACTCAAAGATTTCTCTATGTCCCTAAGGAGTTGCACAAGTTTTCATGTACAAATATTTAACCTAGATCTATTATCTATAAGTACCCTCTTGATCTTATGTTTGGATATAATGGCATTAATATGCAAGGGGTGATTATGAGATGGGTCTAATGAGGGCATGCCATGTTGTCTAAAAGTGAGGCGGTGGTCGGATGAAAGGCATTTGATAAGCACCTAGAATAGTGAAGGGTAGATGTCATTTGGGACCCTTGACTCTTGTACGAATTTGTTCAATACCTCCCTATGAACATTAGATGTTTTGAGAAGAAACATAATTGATATTTGAGTAGGGGTCTACTCAAGATATTTAATTAGCTTATATTGGTCTTTAAGAGTAGGTACAGGAGTCCCTTGGATGATGACCCTAGCACACCTCATGGTAATGACACAATTGGGCGATTTGAGTTTGATGTTATTCACTTGTTTATTGGTGTGCTCAACATGGCCAACAACATAATCATAGTTATGCAGGGTTTTATTGTATTGGATGTTACGGGTATGTGGTCTTTTTTATGAGGGGAATTCTTGAACATGCTTCATAAATGGATCTTGGTAAATTCCCATTTGTGTATTTGGAGAGGATGACGTTTCCCCTTATATTTCAATATATCCTTAGTCAATCAAATCTTGGACATAGTTTTTGAGATTCATGCACTTATTAGTCGCATGGGCCTTGATTTTATGGTAGTATTCATGTTCCTTGTACCATTATGGTTTGGGCTTACTCTTGTCAAAGGGCTTAGTGAGAGGGAAATTTATCATGTTTTCTTTGACTAAATGAAACACCGCCTCTAGAAGTTCTACCAGGGGTGTGTATTGTCATTTCTTAGCTTTTTTTTTGGTTGTCCCATTGGGATTGTGACCCTAGGATGGATTTTCATGGCAGGGATATTATTTGAATCTCTAACCATATCACCAACCATAGTTTTGTTTTTGTTGAAGAACTTGGACTTATCATTATGATTTTGATCTTTGGTAAATATTTTTGACAATTCCTTTAGCTACTAGGACCCTCTTGATTTTCACTGCCTTCTAAATGATTTCATTGAAGGTGGTGACAAAATTGACTTGTATATGGAAGGCCATTTCAGGGTTTAGGTTAGTGGAAAAGATGTGGACCAATTGCTTTTAAGGTATAGCCCATGGGAGCCCACTTGCTAGGATTCTCCAATGTTGCAAGAAAGAGGGAAGCTTTGTCCATTATTTTTCTTTGTGTTGCAAAAATCCATAATAGTAAGATCATGCTCCACATTATACGAAATGTGTTTCACAATTTTTTCTACTAAATTAACAAATGACATGATAGATTCCCTAGGCAAATGAAGGAACTAAACAAGGGATTGCCATCATAGGCTTCTTGGGAAGAGGAAAATTAGGAATTCCTCACTATAAGTGATCTCCTAGCATGCCATATGAAATTCCTTGATATGGTCATGAGGGTCTCCCTTTTCTTTATATTTATCCAACTTGGGGATTTTAGAATGTGATCAGAAAGATCTTTGAGACAAGGACCGATAAAAAGGATAAGGGCATAGTTCATCAAACCTATATCCTTTACTTTGTCTTTGGGTCTATAGACACTTTATGGCATACTTCATTGCTTTCCATTCTTGAATGAATGTAGTACTAGGAGGTGGCAAAAGTGTAGCATTATGATTGGTTCTGGATAGGTAGTGTTTATATGTTTGGACTTTATTTTGGGATTTTTAGTGTGTGGATTTTATTTTGATGATGGCATCATTGATTTATTTATTATTTCCAATTTCATTATGGTCCACATTGTATGGTTATTGGCTTCAATATGGTTTTGATGTGGTGATTATTAATCTACGATGTTGTTGAGGTCAAAATCTTAGGGTAATCTAGCACCTGATTCTACAATATGTCTAAGGATATTATCTTTATTTTGGAGAAAAATTTGATCTAGCATGGAACGCCCTTGTATGGAGTAGAAAAATCCATCCAGATCAGAGCATTTTCACTTTGATTGTGAGGATTTCATTATCACTACCATGATCATCTTGGTTCTTGTTAGGATTATGAGAGGCATCTCTAATGAAGAGTCTTTAACTAGAAAAGGGGTTTTACTCATCAAAGTTCATGTTGGTGTTGGTCTTATTATGCTTTTCTTGGTTTTGGGCTATAATGGGTGATATACAAAAATTAACCTGGTTAGATTTTTGAAGGTTTTTGATTTACACAATTTATGGAGTTTTAGGGTTTAAATATGGGTTTCACACAAAAGGGGAAGACAAAGTAAACACAACAACATACTCTAGTGAAGTAGGATTGTTTAGCTTGTGAGCTCACAAACATACTTGACTTGGTCATAACAGTATTGGCCTACTATCTTAGATCACTAGGTATGGATAATTAGGAATGTACCTATAGCCTACAATTATTTTTGACCATTTTATGGTCACCATAAAAAGAGTTCAACACCAAGTTCAATCTCTGCTCAATGGTTTAATATTAATATAAAATGAGATGTGGCAACCAACAAAAAAAGAAGAAAATCAAGAAATTTAGTGTAGCAACATATTTTCTTCAATCATCAAAGGTCAATAAAAATAAAAGAAATCTAATCAACATGGAGTGGTGTGCAACATTCTCTAGCATGACACAAACAAAGAGAAGATTTTGGGGCTTACTCTTGAAGTGTGTGGCTACCGTCAGATTTGAAGACAATCAATGGCTCACAAGATTTGCAAAGTCTTTCAAAGAAAAGCACAATGAAATGTCATGCCATTGGTTGGGCGCTCCAACTCAGTAAAGAGAAAAAGAAATATTTAATTGAAAAGAATGGTGAGTTACAGGAAGTAAAAGAAATTAAATCAATGGCACTATTTTTAATATATCAAATGAAATTTTGGGACCCACAAGCAATTTCCCAATATTTTATAATGCTTTGGCATTATTTAATATCCCCATAAACTGATGAAGAGATCAACATCTTGCAGGAGTTTCAAAGGCCAAGCAAGGAAAAGTAAATTCACACTATTGGTTGAAGTCTCCAACATGTCAAAGAAAAATAATAATTAAAAGTGTGGGAATTCTGGCTATGGGAATGTAATTAAATGAAAGTTATGTCATTTTTTTAATATGACAAGACAAGTTTTGGGCCCACCAATATCTTTCAGCATTTAAATAAGTCTTATGTATTATTTAAATATTTCTACAAAAGTAATGAAGTTTTGCTAGTAGATAAATTAAAGGTAGTTGATATTACTTTAATCAATTTGATTAAAATAATCATCCACAGAAGTCCACTGAAGCATAAAGGGAAAATGTCAGAGCTAAGTTTCGTCATTTGCTAGAAGGTTGTGACACAACATATTTAATATTATTTTAATCATTTGATTAAAATAATTGTTCAAGAACCAGTCTACACACCAAGGCTGCTCCGCCAAAGTCTATGACTAGTCAAGCCAACCATACAAATCAAACTCCAGTGCTCTTTGAAAGTTTACTTGGGTATTAAAGTTTATTATTTTAATATTTAAGTTTACTTTAATAATAAAATATTTAATGAGTGGGTTTCATGTATTTAATTATTAAAACTTAATAGTTTTAATGATAAAGTGGTGGAAATGATTTAAAAGTAAATCAAATGTAAAGGCATGGGAAAACAAAGAGGATGAATATTAATTATTTTTAATATTCTAAATGTCACAAGTAAAAATAACACAAGTAGAATTAGGCTAGGTAAAGCTGCACGTAAAAAGTTTCATGTAGAAGTGAAAGGAAGAAAGGAAATTAACTACGTAGAAAATTCAAAAGAGGGAAAATGATTAACAAAAGTAGTTGCACTTATTTTCAGCATGGAAATGATAGATAAAGTGTGCAACAAAAGAAATGTGTAGCAATTAAAAATATATTTTACAGGAGATGAAGTGTGCAACAAATAATTCAAGTGCTAGCAAAGATATTTTTACAGGGAAGTAAATGTGGAAATCAAAGGAGTTAATTATTTTGTTAGAGATATTTAAGATTTGATTTTTAAAATATTTTGAGAAGAGTGCTCACACAAATAATGTTAGAAGAATTGATGAGCTACCAACATCTGCAGTAAAGCAATTAAATCTACAATCACATCTCACCTACTATAGAATTCTCTCTTCTTTTCCCCCTACTTCCTCTCCAATTTTATACATTGAATTTATTGTTATTGTTGGAAAGAGATCAATTATTCACAACATCCCTCTATTGTTGTGGTTTTCTAATCACTCTAGGAAGGATTGGGTGAATATTTTCTAGGTAGAACTCTCTCTCTCTCTCTCTCTCTCTCTCTCTCTCTCTCTCTCTCTCTCTCTCTCTCTCTCTCTCTCTCTCTCTCTCTCTCTCTCTCTCTCTCTCTCTCTCTCTCTCACTCTCTCATACCATGTAATCTTAAAATCATTCCATGACATTGATTTATGAGGCTATTACTCTAGAAGTTCTGACTCATTGTTGGTGTGCATGAAGTATTGTGATTGTTGTGTACTCTTAGTTTCATTATTGTTGATTATGATACCATGAGTTGCCAATCTCTAGTCAGATGGTGGTGGGATGCCTACTCTTGGCTTATGGCCTTATTGTCACATAGAATTGCACCCTACTTGGAGAGAGTCCAAGCATTCTAATGACACAATGGGAATGATCTCGAAGTGTGGGACCTTGCGAACTGAGATCAGACCTCCAGAGAAGGCTGGTTCATCATTCTAAGCCTAAGGCTTAGAGGAATATATCTAAACCTAGTGCTAATGCTGCAGGAAAAAAGGGGTAGAAGGAAACATAAATAGAAATTAGGTGATACACCAGGTTGAATAAAAGAACCCTCACAAAACTGAGAAAATGCACAAAATGACTAGATACAACCAATAAACATACACAGATCAAGCTGATTTTAACAGAAGCAAGGAGCAAGAGATGATTAGAAGGAATTAAACATTCACAAACACATCATTCTTAGATCACATAGAGTCAAAATAGCATGAAGAGGTAAAATAACCAACATGTATTTAATCAGAAGGCAAGGTTATAGTAGAGGAATGCTCTATTTGGAATCAGAAACATATATTACTAAATCTTCCAACCCCTTTTTACATCTCATGTTTATGCATATATAGCATTTTGCATTTGACCTAAGTCAGTTACAATGAATTCTCCCCATGGGCTCTATCAGAAAATATCATCACCAGAAGGGACGTCCACCTGCAAGAAGTTATGGAATAAAATATCTGGAATAGGGTAGGTGGAAGATATTTTGGGCCTTGAATGTGAGCAACTCAATCATCTATCTTCAACAATGAATTCATAAAATATATGAAGCATGGTAGTTGAGAGATCAGATTTGTATTTATGGCGGATGGGACAGATCGCCCCTTGACAAAGCTTTTACAACACTTTAAATCCCTGTTCATTTGAATTTCTGCATCCTCACTCACTGAGATCATCTGCACAATCGGGCTCTATATCTGTATAATCAGCCTTTGAATTTTCCCTATTTGACCGAACTTGTATTTTTGACTTCTGTGTTAGCGGCCGTCAATTTTATCCTTGCTGCCAAGAGAACCATTGTTTGTATGCATACAGACATACAAAAATGGATACACTATAAAAATCCATGATGACATCAGCATCATATAGAACTTGGGCAAAGAATAGGCTTGGATGACATCATCATGCTATCGGGTCCTTCAAATCCTTCAATTTTGCACTTATGCAATTTCTTCATTTTTTGTATTTTGCATATCAAATCGCTTTGCATGTCTTTGAATCTCCCTTTGTATATGCTTTTGTATGTGCAATTGTATATACAATACAATGGCCAACATACAAAAGTGGACCTTAACTTTTGCATCACCTTTTGTATATCTTCCCTTGCCATGTGTCATCACTCCATTGGTTGTTGAGCTGAACCTGGGACCCACCGCTGCATCCTCCTTATCGGCCATCGGAGAGACCTCGAACTAATCCGCCAATACACATTGTCTCACTAAAAATCCATTATATGTGTCTTTGTACATTGCAATTGTATATAGGAGATACAATCCCATGTACATACAATTGTGGAACTCAATGGATTATCAACTAGAATGGAACTTTAGAATAGGTCTGGCCTTGTATCTTTGCTTTTTTACATATTGGCATATACATGCACTTCAACATACAACTACGAAGCCCACCACTGAGTTTGCCAAATTTAATTTCCCGATCGGGTCCGCATTTTATATCCATGTTGTATCTAGCTTTTGTATATGTAATTGTATATAGGATTCTATATGGGATGATACAATCGCATATACATACAATAGGTGGACCCCAACTCAAAATCTGCCACATTTGATTCTTCATTCACATCTAGATTGTATGTATTCCCTTCTGCATCACCGTTTGTATATCACATATACAATGTGAATATACAAACAAAACTGCATACAATCGCTTGTACATCCAAACATTGCATCTGACCTTTGCTTGTACATGCAATGATGCATACAACTGCATCTGCCTTTGTATCCCACCTTTTGTATCTGACTTTGCATCTTCCTTTGTATATACAATTGTATATATGATTGTATATGCGATACAATAGATATACATACAACGATACATACAAAGGTACATACAAAAAAGATTAAGTATAAAACTAAGAATTATCTGCAATGGAAAGCACTTGAAGACAAAAGATTTCTGGGTTTTTCTAGGTTTTTTGCAAGGATTCTCAAGGTGAGATTTTGGGAAATTTGTAAGGTAGAGAATGGGTTTTTAAAGAATTTAAGTTTTTTCTCCTTCTATTCAAGCTTTCTCTTATCGAATTTCTCTAATAGAAGGAGGGAAATAGATTATTTTGTGGTCAAGAAAAATATGACAACATTTTTGGTGACCTCTCAGGGATGTTTACCTGCTAAACATCAAACCAGTTGCCTAGACCTTATCCATTGGGCATAGAGTCAAAAGAACCTAGAACAAACTGATATCAGACCTGAGACATAGCTACTACTACCCTCTAAACAACAAGACAACAAGATAAACATAAAACTACCTAAAGACAACTAATTACTTGTGCATCAGCACTTGGAGGAAATAGAAAGACATACACAACCTATACTAACCTAAACTAATCAAATGAAAAGGCTATACTAAACAAAGCCATTAACTGGTTCATGAAAGTAGCTGCCCTTTCTTTGCAACTTGCAACACTCCATATGTTTGTGGGCAGCCAAGAAGAGGTGAAGAAATAACAAATGTTCAGCCAACTGTTGCAATGCCTCTTGACTAGGGAAAACAAATCCACTTACCCACTCGTGTTGATCATTCACACTGTTGTTTTGGAGTGGATAGGACAGCCGAGTATGCTTGCCTTCAAAAGAATCCTCATGCTCGGGTGCAAGAATGACTTGTGATGCATTGCTGGTTTCCATCCTATTTAGATGCCTAATAGGACATCCCCTTGAAGTTTTTGGATTGGTTGCTTCTTGTTCTTCATTTGGTATGATGGTGTCTTCCATTTGACTCTCATGTTGCTCTTATGTGTGAAACAGCTGACTTGGGACTTCATGGTTTTCTCCTTCTTCCTTCAAAGAACCCAAGAAAGTTGATATAATGTCATCATGGTTGCATTCTTCAAACCTTTCTACCTTTTGTTCATGGTTGTCCTGTTTCATGGCTAAATTTGGACAAGAGAGAAGACAATTTGAATGCTTAGAAATAACATCATTACCTTCATCTTGCATGATAGTTTGCCATGTTGACTTCTCCTCTATGGTTGATGGACCATCCTCTTTCACTAGGACAACCAGTAGCTCATCAAAGCTATCAGCTCTTAGAAGACTTTTACAAACAACTGGCCCAAGCTCAAAATTCCCATTATTACTCAAAGAAGTGCCCTCCAAATCAAGTTTTTCTTCTTCAATAAAGGAAGGCAAAAGTTCAAACAATGAGGTAGCCTCTTCCAACAAACTTGTATTTGTTATATCAGCCTCAAACTCTTCTGTACAACAAAAAGGAAGTTCCTCCAACTAGCTGAGATCTTGCAAACCAGCTTCATGAAAGGTTTCGTGACTTGAGAGAATGGACTCCTCTTCATCAAGACCATATTTTTCCTCTTGCAACAAGTCTAATTTTTTCTCTTCTAACTCACATGATGGTTCTTGAATAGCATTTAGATCCTTTTTTTTTTCAAAAGACTCTTTCTCTTGCCTATCAAACTGTTGTCCCAGCTGAACATGTTCATCATTCTCTTGCAACAAGTCTGATTTTTCTGATTCAATGTCACGAAATGGGCTGCAAATAGTTATTCCTTCATCATATTCACTAGGAATATTCTCCTCTTCACCTACATAGCCTTCATTTGCTCTCCAAATAACAAGTCCTCCTTTGAAAAGGGAGATGATGGGAGGGCAAAATCTTTCAGCTAATGAAGTAGTGTAAACATGCTCATTGCTAAATTGATTATGTGGCATTATGGGCTGCCCTTGGTTATGAATTGGTTGTTGGGTCGAAAAAAACACTCCTAAAACTTGGAATTATGATAGGCTTGGATTCTACAACTTTTTCCTCTTCCTAATTTTGAATTGGTATGAGAGGATTGGCCTTTACAAGGTTTGGTATTTGTAACCAGGATGCTTGGTCCTAGAAGGCTACCATGGTAGAGAAGTTTGAGGCTCTTTCATAGATTCAATTTGGTTTGAAGGATGGATTTGTTTGAAGCTAGGAATAGGGGAGAAATGTTTTACTTTGAGCTCTTGCACTTGAGCAAGCAACTATTTTATTTGTTTCTCCTTGGCTGCAAGTTGCATGTTCAAGCATTCTTCCTCATACACCCTTCTATTTTCTGCCTCCTACTGATAACAAGAAATCTGATAGGACAACTCCTCTTGTTGCATGTTGTATTGTGCTTCTCTATCTATTTCTAAAATTTGCCTTTGGAAATCCAGTAACAAACTCTTAATGCTACCCAAATCAACATCATTTTGGGACTGACTAGGGAGGTTGCACATTTGATTTAGAGTAGAATGGGTTTCACAAGGCTGACTATAGGAATGAACAGGTTGCAAATAAGGATAAGCAAGAGTGGTTTGAAAATGCTCCTACTGGTAATGTTGATTATAATGAGGCAAAGAGCTGTTTGGATGCCAAAAGTTTGAATTTTCACGAAATGGAGGAGAATAACCATTGTGGTGTTGATAACTAGACATTGCAAGGGTAAAGCATGAAGCATAGGCAAGTCTAGATAACAAATTAGGAATGAATATGGACAAAGGGTCTTGAAACGCTAGGATGTGAGTTAGAACACCAAATAGAATCACCAGGTGCTAAAAAAAATACCTTCAAATGATAGAAAACTAACAAGTAGCACCAACCTCATTAGCTGCATGTAATCTAGACTGCTGAAACCATCTGATATGTGATTAGAGTCGCCATGGTGTTGTTTGTATTGCTTCCAAAGGCTAGTAATACTAGGAAAAACACCAAATCTCTTAGTACTTTGATGAGAAGTTCATCGAACTTATCCCACCAAGTGTGCCAGAAACTGTTGTCACATAGAATTGCACCCTACTTGGAGAGAGTCCAAGCATTCTAATGACACAATGGGAATGATCTCGAAGTGTGGGACCTTGTGAACTAAGATCAGACCTCCAAAGAAGGTTGGTTCCTCATTCTAAGCCTAATGCTTAGAGGAATATATCTAAACCTAGTGCTAATGCTGCAGGGAAAAATGGGTAGAAGGAAACATAAATAGAAATTAGGTGATACACCAGGTTGAATAAAAGAACCCTCACATAACTGAGCAAATACACAAAATGACTAGATACAACCAATAAACATACACAGATCAAGCTGATTCTAACAGAGGCAAGGAGCAAGAGATGATTAGAAGGAATTAAACATTCATAAACACATCATTCTTAGATCACACAGAGTCAAAATAGCATGAAGAGGTAAAATAACCAGCATGTATTTAATCAGAAGGCAAGGTTACAGTAGAGGAATGCTCTATTTGGAATCAGAAACATATATTACTAAATCTTCCAACCCCTTTTTACATCTCATGTTTATGCATATATAGCATTTTGCATTTGACCTAAATCGATTATAATGAATTCTCCCCATAGGCTCTGTCAGAAAATATCATCGCCAGAAGGGACATCCACCTGTAAGAAGTTATGGAATAAAATATCTGGAACAGGGCAGGTGGAAGATATTTTGGGCCTTGAATGTGAGCAGCTCAATCATCTATCTTCAACAATGAAATATCTGAAGCATGGCAGTTGAGAGATCGGATTTGTATTTATGCCGGATGGGACACATCGCCCCTTGACAAAGCTTTTACAACACTTTAAATCCCTATTCATTTGAATTTTTGCATCCTCACTTGCTGAGATCATCTGTATAATCGGGCTCTGTATCCGTATAATCGGCCTTTGAATTTTCCTTGTTCGACCGAACTTGCATTTTTGGCTTCTATGTTAACGATCGTCAATTTTATCCTTGCTGCCAAGAGAACTGTCATTTGTATGCATACAGACATACAAAAATGGATACACTATAAAAAACCATGATGATGTCAGCATCATATAGAACTTGGCCAAAGAACAGGCCTGGATGATGTCATCATGCTATCGGGTCCTTCAAATCCTTCAATTTTGCACTTATGCGATTTCTTCATTTTTTGCATTTTGCATTTCAAATCACTTTGCATGTCTTTGAATCTCCCTTTGTATATGCTTTTGTATGTGCAATTGTATATACAATACAATGGCCAACATACAAAAGTAGACCTTAACTTTTGCATCACCTTTTGTATATATTCCCTTGCCATGTGTCATCACTCCATTGGTCGCTGAGCTAAACTTGGGACCCACCGCTACATCCTCCTTATCGGCCATCGGAGAGACCTCGAATTGAGCCACCGGTACACATTGTCTCACCAAAAATCTATTGTATGTGTCTTTGTACATCGCAATTGTATATAGGAGATACAATCGCATGTACATACAATTGTGGAACTCAATGGATTATCAACCAGAATGGAACTTTAGAATAGGTCTGGCCTTGTATCTTTGTTTTTTTGCATATTGGCATATACATGCACTTCAACATACAACTGCGGAGCCCACCACTGAGTTTGCCAAATTTAATTTCTCAGTCGAGTCCACATTGTATATCCATGTTGTATCTAACTTTTGTATATGCAATTGTATATAGGATTCTATATGGGATGATACAATCGCATATACATACAATAGGTGGACCCCAACTTGAAATCCACCACATTTGATTCTTCATTTGCATCCAGATTGTATGTATTCCCTTATGTATCACCCTTTGTATATCGCATATACAATACGAATATACAAACAAAACTACATACAATCGCTTGTACATACAAACATTGCATCTGACCTTTGCTTGTACATACAAAGATGCATACAACCACATCTGCCTTTGTATCTCGCCTTTTGTATCTAACTTTGCATCTTCCTTTGTATATACTATTGCATACGTGATTGTATATGCGATACAACAGATATACATACAACGATACATACAAAGGTACATCCAAAAAAGATTAAGCTTAAAACTAAGAATTATCTGCAATGGAAGGCACTTGAAGACAAAAGATTTCTGGGTTTTTCTGGGTTTTCTGCAAGGATTCTCAAGGTGAGATTTTGGGAATTTTGTAAGGTAGAGCATGGGTTTTTGAAGAATTTAAGCTTTCTCTCCTTCTATTCAAGCTTTCTCTGATCAGATTTCTCTAATAGAAGGAGGGAAATAGAATATTTTGTGGTCAAGCAAAATATGACAACAGGCCTTCCATGCTTTTTGTATTTTACTTTCAACATGTTTTCCTCTTCCCTTTTCCCCTTTAGTTATAGTTAGCCAAGAGTAAGCGGGTGCTGTCCCTAGCTCCAAAGATCAGTCCAAGTACCTCAGTCATATGAAAAGACCATCAACAATTATATTTTCAAAAGTACAATGTAAGTTCTTGGGCCTAACTACCTATTAGTGCATCACAAGTGGCAAATGATTAAAAGGTTTGCTACTCTAAGTTTACACATAGCTCAACTAAGATAGTCTTGTATATACCCAAAGGTGCATGAGGCCCAAGTCTATGTGGCAAGGATGTTGTCTAATGGATTGGCTCAAGAGTGTAATCCCCTTCCTCCTTCACTTGGAAAAATATAATTTTGATGCCAACTTAGCCTGAAATGAAAGTTCCTCCTTGCAATTTATATAGCCTACCAAAACACAAGCTTTGGATAGTGCTTGGTGATGAAATCCAAGTTACTAAATCCCTAAGAAAATAAAAAATAAAAATTAACACATACTTTTTGTTGCATATGTTGTCATTGATGTCAAAGGAGTGTTGATCAGAGGTGTTGTGATGTGGAAGGCATATTTTTGCATATGTTGATGATCAGAGGAGCAGTGATGACAAAGAGAAATAGGGAATCATATTATAGAAGCTCAGGAGATTGTACCGCATCCCTCCATAGATGAAGATATGACCATGCATTTTTGGGGATAGCTAGAGGAAGCTATGGAGAATGTGTGATTCAGATTTGAGAGCATAAGAACTACTGCAAAGATTTCCAAGAGTTAGCAGAGTGAAGACAATGGTGATATAGTGTTGTTGCAGTCTCAAAGGTACAAAAGAATGCTCTACATTTCTCCACACTTGAAGATATGACCTTTCATCTTGGAGGATAGCTAGAGATAGATAAGAGGTATGCATGATCTAAGTTTCAGAGCATAAAAGTTACCGCAGAGTTTTCCAGAGCTAGCAGAATGAAAACAAGTCTTGTTGTTGTATAAGGTTATCAAAAGTAGAATAGAAATCCACCGCATTTCACCACACCTTAATTTTTGGCTTTGTTGATTGAAATATAAGTACAGATGGTCAGTATACATGCTTAATTCAGGTTTCAAGTGTTTTTGATCACTGCAAGTATGTTTTTCAATATTTTATGTCAAGACAGGGTGACTAGACTGTGTAAGGGTTTTGACATCAAAGTTTGATTGCTTGTGCCAGCAAGATGAAGCATGAAATAGAAATAGGAGTGCATGAGAAGATTTTTTAGGTCTTATAGTGTTGGTGGTTTGATCCGCATGGTGATATCTCACTTCTCCAGCACCGCATAGGGTATAGAGCTAAGGCATGAAAGGATAAGAGTTTGCAGTGTCGACATGGTCTATTTGAATGAGTGTGTTGTGTGTTTGGAAGTATGTGTCAGCTTAGAGATGTATGTAAATTGGTAAATTAGGTCGAGTAGACCTCCTGGTGTGAACCACATTATGAGTCTTTACTCATACATTACCACAGACAATTTGGGAGCTGACAAGCAAGGTTGTTACATGTTTCATGTTACACATTTCATTTAGGCCAACGAAGATGATGTTTTAAATTATTGTAGAGCATATAAATGTAAGTCCAATATTGTTGCAAGATGTGAAGTGTGTGTGTGTGTAGAAAATGTTAACTATGTTAATGTGCAGATAAGATCATTTCAAATGTAGTATGATGATGAATTGTGAAAAGATCAATTCGGGTAAAGTCAATGCAGAAGTGATGTTGTTGTGGAGGTATTGGAAGAAGTTGTGATGTTCTTGTGATAGAAAAGAGGTACTTGAAGGAATTTCGATATTGCAGAGATTGATATAGTGATTGTGCGGAGGTAAATGGCCAAAAAGATAGTAGTATAGAGCTTGTAGAGATCAGCAGAAGCTTGAGGTTGAAGTAGTTGTCTGAATCAATCAATTTTTTGGTACAGATGTTGATGCCTCTTCTTGTAAGTGTTGTAGCACTTTAGGGATTTGGTGCTTCCTTTAGGTTGGAGCCCATAAAACTTTGTTTTAGGGAGTTGGTGCTTCCTTTGGGTTGGAGCCCATAAAACTTTGTATCAGGGAGTTGGTGCTTCCTTTGGGTTGGTTCCCATAAAATCCATTGTAAATCTCTTTTTATTTGTGAGGCTATATTAGGACAGTAGATCCAAGTAGCTTACTCACTATGGTTTTTGCCATCCTGGGTTTCCATGTAAATCTAGTGTTATGTGCTTATGTGTGTTTTTGTTTCTCATGGTTTAAATGTTTACATTTGACTGAATGCAATAGAAGATTAAAAATATTAATATATATTCATTTAGCCCCCCTCTCAGTATATCTATGTGTTCAACAATTGGTATCAGAGCAAGGTTTCTTGGTACAACCTAACAGCTAAAGGTAGATCTTGGATTACAACACATGGCTCAGGAAGGACCCACTTCTAGCAAAGCACCTCTATTTGATGGAACTAGCTACACCTTATGGAGTGTAAGGATGGAATCCTATCTTACCTCTCTAGGGTATGATGTTTCGAGAGATGCAATCGATACTTATATTGATCCTGCTCATCCTCTTATAGACACAATTTGTCAAAGTAATGTAGTGCAAGACAGCTAAGGAGTTATGGGATAAGCTTAAAAAAATCTATGAAGGAAATGATAAGGTAAAGCAAGCAAAATTGTAGATCTTCAAGGGTAAATTTTAAAATCTAAAAATGAAAGAAGAGAACATAGCTAACTATCTACTCCAAATAGATGAAGTTGTGAATGCAATCAGAGTCTTGCGTCACATCTCATTTTTATGAACAATAGGATTACTCTAGATTAATGAACATTTACCATTGTTGATTTACTTTAAGTAATTTCAAATGTGTGAAAGTAATTATTATGAGCTATATTGATGAAAAATTAGAAATTGTTTTAAATATTGAATATTGATGCAATGGTTTGCTTCGGCTATGTTTTGGAGACACTAACCTATTGACGTTGAATTGAGTGCAAATGGACGTAGCTACTCATCGAAGACGAGAGCAAGGCTGAGGTAGAGATGTTCTAGCCACTTGGCAAGAATTGATGGGCAGATTACCCTGATGCAATCACACACATCACATAGTTGCATATGCATTATTAAATGGATTTGATTGCTTTAATGCATAATTTTAATCATTTTCAAATGTATGATTTGATTACTTTAACTTAATATCTTTTCGTAATGTATTCAAATGATGTATTGTGTGTTAGTTAAATAAATAATAAAATGTTGTTTATAAGATGTTTGGAAGACAATATGTGAAATAAATTTAAATAATTATATTATATTAAAATTATGTGTGTACTTTTGTATTAATTTATTTTATTACTTCTTGAATTATCAAAATAATAATATTTTAGTAAAATAGTTTAAATAATATTAAAAATAGTGTTATTTGATTTAGAAGAGTAAACAAAAGAATTAAATTTATTACTGTCACCCATGCGATAGTAAGTTGAAAAAGAATAGATTTCTTTTATTGAATTAAATAACTTTCTTCTCAAATTCTATTGGTGGAAATATCATGCAAACTGAAATATAACTTCAGTTTTAAAAAGAAAAAAACTAAATTCTGATCGCTAAAAATAAGTGGAAGGGAAATTTAATAAAATAGAGCATATCACTCAGTTAAGGGACACCACAATTGTAGAGGAGATGAATTGATTTCCTAAGCGACAGGAAGGGGGACAGGTAGGGGGACAGGAAGGCAGCGACTGCAAACTACAAGAATCCTTCATTAAATCAATGACTTTATCCAGGTTTTTATTTTGTTTTCATGGCAGCAAATAGATAGTTTTCATTGTTTATATCAAGGACTTCTTGCATAGTTGAAGGATGGCGTGTATCTTGGTCTGAGCTGACCTCCTTTTATCTTTCCTAGGTGATTTCTTTTTCTACTATTTCTGACCCAAAAATGACAAAAGCAACCTGCAATAGAATAACTATTTTTCTTGAATATGGCTGCTCCATTTATCTTGGCCACCCATGTTTTGTTGGCGGTCAACTTTTGTTGTGGCTGACTTGCTAAGTAATTAGGTGATCTAAACAGATTGACCCTTGAATCCTTGTTGTCGCCATTTAACGAGTAGCACCTTGGATTAATTCCTTCTTTGCTTATTCGATCTATGTTTCTTCCCTGGCTACTTTCCTTGGACAACCATCGTTCTTTCCTATCTTGGTTGTCTAAAATTGTCTAAGATAGAGATTGATAACCTTCATTTGCATTTCAATTAAACCAACTGAAAGCTATTACAACTTATAGATCGTTGTTAGGATTCTCATGGAGAAACATTGTATGATTGATTTTCTTAAATTGGATGAAAGCAGTTTAGAGTAGAAACTAAACTCTTCTTGATGAACAAAACCTCTTGAAAATAAACAAAACTATTATTTCCTGTAGCTTCTTTCACAGTAATATTTGACTGTAGTTGATTCTTTGATGTCTCTGTAGGTTGAGAAGTCAGATCCTGTAGCAATATTAGGAAAACTTATTGGAACATTATATTGAATGGGATTAGAGATATTAGGCAAACTATTATATTTTTATTCCTTTGAATGCAGAAACCAAGTGTTGGTATTTATGACAGAAAATTAAATTAAATAGTATCTTTGTTCTTTTCTTTGTTTTTAAAATGCAACAGTTCCTGTCGCAAATGCAATAGGAAGACTGTTTGACTATTTATAGGCTTCCTGTCATAGTTTTGGAAAGCAAGTTCCTTTGGGTTGAATTGTGAACCTTTTATTTAAAATTAGTTAAATGAATTGAAATAGTCCCTATCTCTGATTGCTGAAAGCAATTTGCTTTATTTATTAGGTAATATGATTGAAATATGGATTTGAGATTTATGTAAATTAAACAAACTTATAGACTATTTTTTTGGAACCTCCTGTCACAGAAATGACAGTAAGGTAATTAATTCTTTAGAATGACTATTATTGATAACATGGTGACTAAATTTCAAGATTAGAAACTATATTAAATTGATGACATTATGATTTTGTTTGTATGAACAAAAGATGGTTTATTGCTTGAAAGTGTATTTTTCCTTGATGATTTGGGAAAAGGGATTGATTTGACTTATTGTAAATCTTGAATTTGTGATTCTTATTTTATTTCCTTTCTTGCTTCTTGGGGAAAGAAGTAGTTTTCATAGGAATGTATTAGGTTACTTTTGGGATGGCGATGCCGAATGTGGTTATATCAGAGATGGCTTTTCCTCTTTTCGGGAATTGATCAATTTACTGGAAATGATTAGATCTAATCGGATAACATTGAAATAGATGTTTATTGTCTAGCAAACTTATTTATTATTATCTCTGCCACATCTTGTTGTGAGACAATTTGCTTTTCATTATTTAGAATTGCACATTCAGACATCAGGGTTGCATCTAGTGTTCCCTCCTACAGTTGTCACCAGGTGGCTAGACATTTCATTCAGGGTTGGGTTTCCTTCATTTCAAGAAGGGATCCGGGGAAGTGTAAATACTTCATGGTTGGGTGGAAAAACACCTGGGCCATGTTCCCATCTCTCAGTTTGTAGGTGGTGGACCACTTGGTTCGTCCAGCTGGAGAGTGTATTTGATTTATTTATTGTTGATGTACTTGTTTATTGTACTTAATGGATGTATTATGGCATGATTGCCGAAGGATTTATGTATATTATTTTATATTGCTTGTTACCTGGGTGAAGCACATGAATATGTAAGATTTATTGACATGAAGATTCATATTTTTGAGATTATCTTTTTGAGATATTATGATTAAGCGGATTAATTGCATCTTTTATCTTTGAAAGTTGTATCTAAGTGGATTACTTACTTCTATTCTATTTTGGTTATTGCGATGTTGTATTTAAGCATATTTCTTACTTCATTTATTTTTGAGTTGGTTTAAATGCTTTTACATGATTTGTGAGGCTTCATAATTGGTATCAAAGCACTAGGTTTAACACTAGGGCCTTTATTTTTTAGGACTATTGTGCTAAGGTTGCAAATGTGATACAAATTATCCATCATGAATACTAGAAACTTGGATCAAGACAGAAAATTGGACCATATTCTTGCTCTCATGATCCAATAGGACGCAAGGATGAATGTTCTTGAATAGGAGATCAAAGGAATTCCTATAGGGCAGAATGCTAATGAAAACCCAAGGGTTGAGACACAAAATGAGAACCCAAGGATAGAAGTTCCAATTCCTGAAGTTGGGACTATTGCTGATAATCCAACAAAGATAACAGAAGAAGTGGGTTTTTCATTTACTTTTATTTTGAGATTAAAGCCATAGATTGGAGCTGAGGTAGATATTCATAACCCACTCACTATGGATGTTGCTTTTGAGACAGCAAATTACCGTAAGCAAAGAAATGCTAAGTTTTCAAACAAAAAATCACAGAATAATCAATGGAACTATCAAAGGGATAACAACCAAGGCAATAATAAACATATCAGGAATCTAAAGAGAGGCAATAATTCTCAGGATGGGAATGATGGAAACAAAAGAGGTGGCAATAACAATAGAAACAACAATCAGAGGGAAAGAGCTGAAGGACTGAGAGTACCTAAGGGTGGCTGTTACATCTGTGGAGGAGAGAATTATGTAAATGCATGTCCACATAAAAGAGGAAACAAGAAGCAACAAGGAGCACTGCAGCATCAGATTCATGCTACAATCGATAATCAGAAAGCATATTTTCAATCAACACCTATCCAGTTCCAAGGTAAGCTCTATGGACTACCTGTTTCTATTTTAATTGATACTAGTGCAACAAAATGTTTTGTAGATCCTAGAGTAGCATCTAAGTTATTTATTAGACCTGGACATATGGAAAACTCTTGGATGGTACAATATGGCAATAGTGCAGAAAAGAGAGTAGACTCATGTTTAGCATGCAGTGAGTTAGAGCTTCCTAGTTTTTAGATGCAAGAAAATCTATAGGTAGCACCTTTAGACTCTTAGGATGTAATTCTAGGAATCAACTGATTAACTGAACATAGGTCTCTAGTAAACTATGAAGACAAGGTTGCTAAATGTTTGGATGACCTAGGAAATCAAGTGGAAATTAATGGAACAAAGAGACCTTTTGAGATTAGACAAATCTCAGCTATGCAATTGAAGAAAGCCAAGAGGAAAGAATGTGCCAATTATGTTGTCCAAGTAAAGGATCTTAATAAAGAAGAACTAGTGTTCAATGACTATCCAACCCTTAGAGATTTCAGAAATGTATTTCCTGTAGAGTTGACAGAGTTGTCGCCTAAGAGAGAATTTGACTTCTCGATTGACTTACTACCAGGGACTGAGCCATAATCTAAGGCACCCTACAGAATGACTACTACAGAGTTATATAAGCTTAAGGCTTAATTGCAAGAGTTGCTAAATCAAGGTTTCATTAGACTTAGTGTGTCACCATGGGGTGCACTGGTCATCTCTGTAAAGAAGAAGGATGGTACTTTGAGATTATGCATTGATTATAGAATGCTTAACAAGGCTACTATGAAGAACAAGTATCCACACCCAAGAATAGATGAGCCTTTTGATCAGATGAGAGGAGCAACGATTTTCTCAAAGATAGACCTTAGACCTGGTTATCACCAATTGCGGATTAAGGATGAGGACATCTCTAAAATAGCTTTTAGGACTCGATATGGTCACTACAAGTTCACAGTAGTACCATTTGGGTTGACTAATGCTCCAAAAACTTTCATGAATTTGATGAATAGCATTTTCAGAGATTACTTAGATGATTTTGTGTTAATCTTCCTTGATGACATATTGATATACTCTAAATCAATGGAAGAGCATGAAAGGCATTTGAGAATTGTTTTGCAGCACTTAAGAGAAAGAAATATTTATGCTAAATTATCTAAGTGTACATTCTTTCAAGATAAAGTGCACTACCTTGGTCACGTGATCTCAGCTAAAAGGATTGCAGTTGATCCTGAGAAGATAAAAGCAATAATGGAATGGCTTGCACCACAAAGTGTGACATAAGTCAGAAGTTTTTTGGGACTTATAGGTTACTATAGAAAGTTTGTGGAAGGTTTTTCAACTATAGCAGCACCAATTACCTCACTTCAAAAGAAGAGTAAGAAATTTGATTGGACAAAAAGGTGTGAGAAAGCTTTCCAAGTGCTAAAGGAAAAGCTCACAACTGCTCCAATCCTGACCATACCAGATCCTAATAGGCACTTTACAGTTATAATAGATGCTTCAGGGGAAGGATTAGGAGGAGTGTTGATGTAGAATGAGCAAGTGGTTGCTTATGAGTCAAGAAAGTTAAAGTTACATGAGTTCAACTATACGCCGCATGATCTTGAATTAGCTGCCATAGTTCATGCACTTTAGATGTGGAGTCATTATCTTCTAGGTAAGCCCTTTGAGTTGAAGACAGATCATCTTGGGCTCAAGTATATATTTACTTAACCTAACCTCAATGCACAACAGAGAAGATGGTTAGAATTCCTTAGTGAGTATGACTTTAGAATTGAGTATATTAAAGGAAAAGAGAATAGAGTAGTAGATGCTCTTAGTAGGAGAAGACATCTGGTTGCCATTATTACTATGAGATCCAATTTGAAATAGAAAGTGATTCAGAATCTTCAAGGGAATGAGCATTATGAAAGAGTTAAGAAAGCTTTAGAAGTAAACCCCTTAGATCACAGATTTGATGGTTATGTCATAGAATCAGATGGATTTTTGAGATATCCAGGAAGAATGTATATTCCTAACTCAGGAGAGTTGATGAAGTTAGTGCTTGAAGAGATTCATAATGCACCTTATTCAGGTCACCCTGGAGTGACAAACATGGTCGAAGGTTTGAAACCTTTATATTTTTGGCCTAGACTTAGGAAGGATGTGACAAAGTTTGTAGCTTGATGTTTGGAATGCCAGTGAGTCAAGGCTGAGCATGTGCACCCAGTAGGATTGTTGTATACGCACAATATTCCTAAGCACAAGTGGCAAGTAATAGCATGGATTCTATTCAAGGGTTACCTATGTCTAAGAATAAGCATGATGCCATCTTAGTGGTTGTGGACAAATTGACAAAGGTAGCACATTTCATTCTGAGAAATCTTTCAGACGGTTCTATCATCTTAGCTAAGAAGTTTGTATAGGAGATTTTTAGATTGCATGGAGTGCCTGAGATGATCATTTTAGATCAAGACACTCACATGACATCTAGATTTTGGACAACTCTTGATGCAACTTTGGGTACAAAGTTAAATTCCAGTTCAGCTTATCATCCTCAAACGGATGGTTAGACAGAAAGAGTTAATTAGGTGGTAGAAGACCTTCTCATAATGTATTGTATGGATTAGTAGTATAAATGGGAGGAGTACCTTCCATTGGTTGAGTTTTCATATAACAATTCATACCATGCATCTTTGGAAATGGCACCTTTTGAATCTCTTTATGGGCATAGGTGTCAAACACCTATCAATTGCGATAGAGTGGAGGACATAATTGTGATTGGTCCTGAAATGTTAAGAGAGATGGATGATCAGATGAAGTTGATGAAGGAGAAGTTGAAGCAAGCTTCAGATCATCAAAAGAGTTATACAGATAAGAATAGAACTCCTAGACAGTTTTCAATTGGTAACAAAGTCTTTTTGAGGGTCAAACCTCATAAGAGTTCAATGTCATTTGGCAAAGCGTCCAAACTTGCTCCTCGTTTTGTAGGACCATTCAAAGTTCTGGAAGTGATTAATCCTGTAGCTTACAGATTTGCTCTCCCATATGCACTTGCCATAATCCATAATGTTTTTCATGTGTCTTTACTTAAGCTTTATCATCCTAACGCGTCACATATTCTTGATTGGCATGCTTTATAGGTTCAGGATCCAGAAGTGGTGCTGGTGGAGCTCACTCACATTCTAGGGAAGTGCAACATTAAGTTACATAACAGAGACATGGTGCAATATAAGGTCCAATGGGATCAGTATTCTGAGGATAGTGCCAGATCGGAGGATGTAGAGGAGATTCATAGATATTTTCCTTATTTCAGGATATAGCATAGATTTCTTATTCATGCATGGATTATGATACTTGAGTTTGATTATTGTTTGGGATACTTTGAGTTTAGTTATGCTTTGATACTTTGAGTTGATGTTATTGTTTTATGACACCTTGATACTTTATTGGTGGTTGATAGACACTTTATTGTTTTGATGTTTAATAAGACATCGGGACAATGTCTCTTCCAACTAGGGAAGGATGTCACGTCTCATTTTTATGAACAATAGGATTACTCTAGATTAATGGACATTTACCATCATTGATTTACTTTAAGTAATTTCAAATGAGTGAAAGTAATTATTATGAGCTATATTGATGAAAAATTGGAAATTGTTTTAAATATTGAATATTGATGCAATGGTTTGCTTTGGTGGTTTGCTTCGGTTATGTTTTGGAGACACTAACCTATTGACATCGAGTTGAGTGCAAATGGATGCAAGTACTTGTCGAAGACGAGAGCATGGCTGAGGTAGAGATGTTCTAGCCACTTGGCAAGAACTGATGGACAGATTACCCTGATGCAATCACACACATCACATAGTTACAAATGCATTATTAAATGGCTTTGATTTCTTTAATGCGTAATTTTAATCATTTTTGAATGCATGATTTGATTACTTTAACTTAATAGCTTTTCGTAATGTATTCAAATGATGTATTGTGTGTTAGTTAAATAAATAATAAAATGTTTTTTATAAGATGTTTAGAATACAATATGTGAAATAAATTTAAATAATTATATTATATTAAAATATGTGTGTACTTTTGTATTAATTTATTTTATTGCTTCTTGAATTATCAAAATAATAGTATTTTAGTAAAATAGTTTAAATAATATTAAAAATAGTGTTATTTTATTTAGAAGAGTAAACAAAAGAATTAAATTTATTCCTGACACCCATGCGACAGTAAGTTGAAAAAGAAGAGATTTTTTTTATTGAATTAAATAACTTTCTTCTCAAATTCTATTGGTGGAAATATCATGCAAACTGACATATAACTTCAGTTTTTTAAAAAAACCTAAATTCTGATTGCTAAAAATAAGTGGAAGGGAAATTTAATAAAACAAAGCAGATCGCTCAGTTAAGGAACACCACGATTGCAAAGGAGACAACTTGATTTCTTGAGTGACAGGAAGGAGAACAGGAAGGCAGTGACTGCAAACTGCAAGAATCCTTCATCAAATCAATGACTTTATCCAGGTGTTTATTTTGTTTTCATGGGAGCAAATAGATAGTTTTTTGTTGTTTATATGAAGGACTTCTTGTGTAGTTTAAGGATGGCTTGTATCTTGGTCTGAGTCGACCTCCTTTTATCTTGCCTAGGTGATTTCTTTTTCTACTATTTCTGCCCTAAAAATGACAGAAGCAACTTGCGATAGAATAACTATTTTTCTTGAATCTGGTCGCTCCATTTATCTTGGCCGCCCATGTTTTGCTGGCCGTCGACTTTTCTTGTGGCTAACTTGCTAAGTAATTAGGCTATCTAAACAAATTGACCCTTGAATCCTTGTTGCCATTTAATGGTAGCACCTTGGATTAATTCCTTCTTTGCTGAGTCGATCTATGTTTCTTCCCTGTCCACTTGCCTTGGACAGCCGTCATTCTTTCCTATCTTGCTTGTCTAAAATTGTCTAAGACATAGATTGATAACCTTCATTTGCATTTCAATTAAATTGACTGAAAGCTATTACAACCTGTAGATCACTGTTAGGATTCTCATAGACAAATAGTGTATGATTGATTTTCTTAAATTGGCTGAAAGTAGTTTAGAGTAGAAACTGAACTCTTCTTGATGAACAAAACCTCTTGAAAATAAACAAACTATTATTTCTTGTAGCTTCTTTCACAGTAATATTTGACTGTAGTTGATTCTTTGATGTCTATGTAGGTTGAGAAGTCAGATCCTATAGAAACATTATATTGAATGGGATCAGAGATATTAGGCAAACTATTATATTTTTATTCCTTCGAATGCAAAAACCAAGTGTTGGTATTTATGATAGAAAACTAAATTAAACAATATCTCTATTCTTTTCTTTGTTTTTAAACTGCAATAGTTCCTGTTGCAAATGCAACAGGAAGACTGTTTGACTATTTTTAGGCTTCCTATCATACTTTTGGATAGCAAGTTCCTTTAGGTTGAATCGTGAACCTTTTATTTAAAATTAGTTAAATAAATTGAAATAGTCCATGTCTCTGATTAATAAAAGCAATTTGCTTGAATATTTATTAGGTAATATGCTTGAAATATGGATTTGAGGTTTATGTAAATTAAACAAACTTATAGACTATTTTTTTGGAACCTCCTATCATAGAAATGACAGTAAGGTAATTAATGCTTTAGAATGACTATTATTGATAACATGGTGACTAAATTTCATGATTGAAACTATATTAAATTGATGACATTATGATTTCATTTGTATGAACAAAAGATGATTTATTGCTTGAAAGTATATTTTTCCTTACTTGATGATTTGGGAAAAGGGATTGATTTAACTTATTGTAAATCTTGAATTTGTGATTCTTATTTTATTTCCTTTCTTGCTTCTTGGGGAAAGAAGTAGTTTTCATAGGAATGTATTTGGTTACTTTTGGGATGGCGATGTTGAATGTGGGTATATCAGAGATGGCTTTTCCTCTTTTTGGGAATTGACCAATTTATTTGAAATGATTAGATCTAATTGAAATAACATTGAAATAGATGTTTATTGTCTAGCAAACTTATTTATTATTATCTTTGCCACATCCTGTTGTGAGACAATTTGCTTTTCATTATTTAGAATTGCACATTCAGACATCAAGGTTGCATCAGGTGTTCCCACCTGCAGTTGTTACCAGGTAGCTAGACATTTCATGTAGGGTTGGGTTTCCTTCATTTTAGGAAGGGATCCAGGGAAGTGTAAATACTTCATGGTTGGGTGGAAAAGCACCTGGGCTATGTTCCCATCTCTCGGTTTGCACATGGTTGACCACTTGGTTTGTGCAGTTGGAGAGTGTATTTGATTTATTTATTGTTGATGTACTTGTTTATTATACTTATTGGATGTATTATGGAATGATTGCCGAAGGATTTATGTATATTATTTTATAGTTCTTGTTACTTGGGTGAAGCACATGAATATGTAAGATTTATTAACATTAAGATTCATATTTTTGATATTATCTTTTTGAGATATTGTGATTAAGTGGATTAATTGCATCTTTTATTTTGAAAGTTGTATCTAAGTGGATTACTTACTTCTTTTCTATTTTGGTTATTGTGATGTTGTGTTTAAGTAGATTTCTTACTTCATTTATTTTTGAGTTGGTTTAAATGCTTTTACATGATTTATGAGGCTTTACATCTTGGTGAAGAGGTAGTTGATTCAGTGGCTGTTAAGAAAGTACTAATATCACTCCCTCAAAGGTATGATTCAAAAGTTTCTACTATTGAAGAAGCCAGAGATTTGAATAAACTCACAATGGATGAACTATTTGGTTCCCTCACTGCATATGAGATGAGAATTTTGAATGACAATTTTTCAAGAAAGGAGGTAACTTTCAAGGCATCAGTGAAGAATCTGGATTCGGATCTTAGTGAAGATTTTGATTCGGAAGAAGCAAACTTTGTGAGGAGATTAAAAAGAGGTTCTAGCAAGTATAAAGGTAAGTTACCTTTTAAATGTTTCAATTGTGGTAAAATTGGGCATTTTGCTTCAAAATGCAAACTAAGAACTGGCAGCAAGAATAAGAATAGCTTGTATACTGTGGAAGAAGGCTACTCATTTGAGGAATAGGATGAAAACACTTTTGAAAGTGAAAGAGAAGAAGCCCTATTTATGGAAAATGATGTTTTGCTTAATGATAAAAGCCATCTGGTTGAAGATGAAGACATGACAGTCATTGATGAAGAAGAATGTGAAGTTGATCTTGAAGGAGTACTCATTTCTTCTCTATATGATCTAAGAGTAGCAAGGAAGGAGAATGGAGAATATAAGGCTAAGCTTGAAGAATAAAAAGGAGAAATTGACAACATGAAAGTTCAAGTTGAAGAAGGTAAAAGAGTTGCAGGTTGTCTAAATGCTAAGCTCAATGCCAAATCAGATGAATGCTCCAGACTTGAAGAAGAAATTGTCTCCCTCAAGAAGGAACTGGAGAAAGCAAAGGATCAGATAGATAGGAGTCTAAAACTTAAGAAAGGCACAAACATCCTCAATGTGATAATCAACAATCAAAGACCACTTAAGAATAGGGACAATCTTGGATTTGATAAAGGTCAGAATTCAAAAATAGATATGCCTAAAGGCATGTATGAGATGAAGAAAAAAGAACCCTTTACTAAAGTCTCTGAGAAGACTAAAGTTGAGAAGTAGAAGTTAGATGATGGCTTCATAAAGGTCAAAGACTGGAAGAAGAGATTAAGGGGTCCTCCTCCTACAACACAATCCCCTATAACTAGGTACTCTCAATTCTTTTATGGTTATTGTTATTCATGCAATGGGTTTGGTCGTGTTGGTACCCATTTGTGTTTAGGGTTTTAAGCTTGAGCATTTGCAAGTTTTCTTTTTAAAACCCTAAAATTTCTGAGGCATGATGTTGTGTTAAGCTAGGGTTTCTGCCTATGCAACATCTTTCAGTGTGTATGTGCATCATGTCAGGTATATTTGTGATCTTGAGGCCTGAAACCAAAGAAAATCAAAGTTAGAATTTTGCCTTAGGAAGCCTACCATGTGGAAGAGTGTAAAATGCTAAGCAGGTTTGCCTCTTGTATCACCCTGAAATTCAGCCAAGTAAGGAAGTTATGGCCTGTCAAAGTTCTAGTATGACCCAATTTTCTTGCGGGGGGTCATCATATTTCAAATATCGGGTGATCTTAGTGTGGATCACCCCCGTGTTGTTTTATCACCCCAAAGTGTGGACATCAATTTTATGTGGGGGTGATATCTACCTATCTGGCGACTTCATATTCCGAAGGAGGGGGTGATATTCTAAGCATCAATCATATTTAAAGACCACCCCGGTGTTACAACGAAGCTACAGTGTGACCTGATATTTGTGCGGGGGGTGATATTCCAAATATCACCATTGCCGCCGAGGATCACCCTGATATTGCAACATGACGGTGACATCATTAGGATAGGCAGGATGCATCATGCAGTTTTCGCCATGATATTATCAACAGATATGATGAGGAGGTTCACCAGCTACCAATGAGGGCATGAACATGATTTGGTGCTTGGTCATCAGGTTGGTTTTCAAATATTAGGTGATATTTCACATCAGGGTGATTTTCTGATATGGGTGATATTTCACATCAGGGTGATGTGAAATATTAGGGTGATATTTCAAGGGAGGATTATCTTGCAGGTGGTTCACTGACGTCAGGGTGATATTGAACATCAGAGCGTCATGCAGAGGGATCATGATGAGGTCTAAACTGACATCATCGGGAGCAAAATCACTGACATCATATATGCTCATGGCCTAGTTTATAAGGTGTTCAGGAGGTCACCGCGGGGTGCATGTGGGATAATTTGTTCCCACATGATTTGAAATAATCAGGGTCATATTTCTTGGTGGGAAAGTTTTAAAAGGCGCAGTCCACTGCATTCCCAAGGCCACAGGTTGGTACGCCATTAATGGCGGATGTTACAGGGTATGGGCGAAGGCATGGACGGATCAACTACCCGATTGAAGATGTGAATCCCCAGGTGGTGACGCAAGGCTCGAGACCTCCCTGTCTCTTCCTCTACCTGCTGCATTCAATGTGTTGAGTGCCATTTTTCATGATGAACTATATCTGGCAGATTTTTGAATTTTTCCATGTAATTAATGCTTAGTGCACTCTCCTGCTGTATATAGTGGACTGTGTTGCTCATTTGTAGGTTGTTGAAAGTTGGACAAGTTTTGGTGTTGTAATAAGATACAACTTCATTGGTGGCCTTATTCTGGATGTCTTGTGAGTTTATGAGTCTCATGTTGTATGTTTCATGCATAAATTCACTAGTTTCATGCTATTTTATATGAGTAATGCTATATTGCATGTGTTATGTTATCTGTCTCTAAATTGAGTGTGCTCCTCTTCTGATTCTAAGCATCTAAGGGGTGTTTATGATTCTAGAATATAGGTTTACTATGTTGAATGCTTGATCTCTTACTTCTGCTCAAGAAGTATATTAAATGTTTTAGGTCAAGTATTGAGAGGAATGTACTGCAGTGAGGATGTTGTAAGCGGAGATAACCGAATACTAAATTTTGGGAGGTGTCTGTAAGGTAGATACTAAAACCCCCTTGATATCCAGTCTTTGGTGTATGTTTATGTTGATCATTCACATGTGTATGTCTACTGACTCCAGGCCCTGGATAGGCACCAGTCCAATCTTGTATTTAGGTTACACCCAAGGTCCTAGTTTTGCATCCAAACACCAAAAATCAAACTCTAAACTCCAAAACCAAATCATTAGGACTTTAGAAGTAGTTTAAGACCAAAATCCTTTGTCTCACAACTGAACATAGGCCCAAAGCTAGCCCCTTTGCACTTGTCTCATAGTTTTGGTCTACATAAAAGAGGATTTATCTGCTTTGTATCAACATCCCAGTCAGTCCAAAAGCATATCCCTTGGATGTTGAATAGGGAATACCCCCTTGGTTTTGCAGAGCCTAAAGAAGAAGAGGAGATATTTATAGAGTCTATCTCCTGTACTGTTGGCCCCTGGCCCATGAGTCTTGTTGATCAATGATGGCTACCTTGTAGGGATAACTAGGAAGAAGCATCCAGTCTGGGAAAAACACCAACAGATTTGGTGACTCCACTGGGGAGGTGATTTGAAAATGTTATCTTACAGTCCCTGGTGAATTTGTGCCCATCGGAGTCACCAATAGATTTGGCGACTCCACTGGGGATTTGTGTATGAACCCTAATTTAAAAGAAAAATATTTCCTAATTGTAGGTGGCGACTCTGAACCAATCTCCCAACCAGTAAAGTAAAAATTTGTATGCAAGGGAGAAGATCCCTGCGTAATCCTCTGTTTGAAGAGTTACCCATAAAAATGATGTATAGGAGAAAAGGGACTGCCCTAGCTAGTCATGAAGGTTCTCCCAGAAAACATGATAGTATCCAAGATTATCCTAGGTCTTCAAAGCAACAAGCACCTTATTTTTCAAATACAGAAGCTAAAATTCAAGATGCATATGAGAGACGACATAGTGGTAGTCTGAGAATGAGGTCAGAAGTGTTCCAAGAACACCCTTTCTTGGATCCCAATGACAGATTTGAAGAGGCTGAATCTCCAAGGGATGATGATGATGATGACCAGAATGGAATGAGACCATCCACTTCTATGCCCAAAGAGGAACAATTAGCTGAAGAAATCAGCAGCTTGAAGGCAGAATTAGAATATCTACAGGTAGTAAAAATTAGAGATGATATGAGACAAAAAGTGCAAGCTCTGAGAATTGCTCAAAATGATTCAGTTCCCACCCTTGACAATGCAAATGTGCTAAGAAACCAACATCGAAATGAGGTGCAAGATTAGCATAATGAGCAAAGACAGAATGCAAATAATGCTAGGGTACCACTGACTAATGTGAGAAATTAAAATGCAAATAGAAATGCCAATGTTAATCAATTTGATAGGCAGTCTATGTAGCTAGATAGATTCAGGCAGTTGGTTGTTTATGGCATTCCTAGATACCCTAATCCTATTGACAAACATGTGAGGCCACAAGTGCCAAATTTTTCAGGAAACAGTACTGTGTCAATTGAAGATCACCTAAAGGCTTTTCAGAATATCATGGACAACTTTGAGGTTGAGCATGAGGATGTTTTCATGAAACTGTTTATGCAATCCTTAGTTGATGAGGCCAAAGAATGGTATAAGGGTCTACCTGACAGAAGTATTTCACCATGGGATGACTTCAGAAGAATATTCAAAGAACAATATGGTGACAAAACTAATCCAATTTTCTTCATTAATGAATTCACTGGCATTACCAAAGGATCAAATGAATAGCTTGTTGATTTCAATGCTAGATTCACTAAGGTGTTGAACAAATTGCCACATCACCTGAGGCCTAATGAACCTATGTGCGTAGTGTTATACATAAATGCTTTTGATGCCAAAACAACTTATGGGTTAAGGGATAAAGGTCCTCACAACCTCAGGGATGCTTTCAAAATTGCAACTAATATTGAAAATAACATAAAAGCATCTGGTAAAACAAACAGAAGAGATGATGTAAAAATTCTGCAAAATCTAAATACTAAATCTCAAAGTGTTCAGGGCAATGCATCTACTTCTGAGGATAAGTTAGATAAATTGACAACTATTGTCAGGGACCTCAGTTATAGAATGGCTAAAAATGAAAAGGGTATAGGTCATGACAGATAGGTTTACCAAAGGCAAGAAAGAAGACCATCATTACATGACATGCCATATAACACCAATTGGCATAATGGTAAACCCATTCTCCCAAACAACAACCCAAGTCAAAGGACTCAAAATGTTAAGGAAACACCCAATCCTTTGAAGAAGGCTGTAAATATTGTCGATGACACCCCATGGTGCATCATATGTCAAATGCCTCATTCATAGTCACAATGTATGATTGCTCAGCCTCTGTATAACAATGCTGTGACCTGTGATGAGTGCAATGAGCAGCATTGCATGGAGGATGAGAATGTCAATATGTTGTCCACGGGCAGGGAATATCCTTCTCATGATGCTGATGCAGGTGCAAGTGATGAGATTTAGGTCTGCCAGTAGCCTTCCTATGATGAGGATGATGAAGATAACTATGCTTATGCTCAGGGGAATAACCTGAGGAGACCTTCTGATGAAGAAATTAGAGCCCTCACAGCTGTAGTAGTTGCTCAAGTCAAAAGCAATTACAATCTCAGGGGTAAGGCTCAGGTAAGTAACTCACACCAACCAGAGAATACTTTTGCGAGCTAGCCAGTGCATAGTCATAAGGGGATTGAACCACAAAAGGAACAATGGAGCAATAACAAGAAAAATTTTAAGCAAAAAATAGGTCATGATTATCAAGGACCAGATAGCAGAATTCCCCAAGTTGAGAATCAAAGCAAAGATTTTCAGATCAAAGGCGACAGTCAGGGAGCCATAAAAATTAAAGTTGGATCATCTCAAGATAAAAATAAAACTATGGATCAGGCTACAACTGTCATACAAAATTATGCTCCATTTGACATAACTCAGGTCTTGTCCCAGGTAAAGGTCTCTGTTCCATTGATGGAGCTGATGAAAGTTGAGGAGTTCAGAAATAAAACATTGTCCCTGATTTCAGGAGTACCCTATCAAGCTAATACAAATATTGAGACTCAGAGTAGGAAACAAGCTATGTGTATGGATGAGGATGAGACCCCTGAAGTATATTTAGGGGTGACCATGACAAAGTGTCCTTCACAGGTTGAGCCATTTTATGTTTCCCTTGTTATTAATGGAAAAACAATCAGGAATTGTATGCTTGATTCTGGAGCATCAACAAATATCATGCCTCTAGCTATTATGCAACAAGCTAGATTAAAAATAGACAAGGCATGTGGGCAATGCTATGCCATGGATGCTAGGGAAGTACCAGTCATTGGAATCATGAAAGATGTGGATTTTAGACTGGTAGCATATCCTGAAAAGACCTACAAAATGAATATAACAGTTGTTGATATCAAGCCACAGTATGGCATGTTGTTGTCAAGAAGATGGGCAGCATTGATTGGTGGAAGTATGCAATTAGACCTATCATATGCTATGATCCCTATGAATGGTAGGGATGTCAAAATAATCAGAGAGGAAAGGTCACAAGACACAGTTGAGGATCAGGATTTAGGGGAGCACATCTGTTTTGTAGACATTGATTGTGAAAATTTCAGGATTGTCTCTGGTGATCAAGGAGGTGAAGGGAGAGGTATTGGCATTTAGGAGCTTGACCAATAGGGTCTCTAGACCATGTATTTTGATGGAGCTTGTGCAAATGAAGGGTCTGGTGCTAGGGTTGTGTTTTTATCTCCAGCTGGTAAGCTTCTGAAATTCTCTTTCCTATTGAAGTTTGCTTGTACAAATAATATTGCAGAGTATGAAGCTCTGTTATTGAGATTGAATGTGGCTTTGAAGCATGGGATCAAGATGCTCAAAGTATTTGGGGATTCAGAGTTAATTGTTTCCCAAGTTAGAGATAAGTATGCTTCAAAGAATAAAAGGTTGAAACAATATAAGCATGCTATTTGGGATACAATTGAATTATTTGATGCATTTTCAATAAACTGGATAGAGATCAAAAAATGTCAGGGCAGATTTTCTAGCTAATGTAGCCATAAGGCCAGATGATATGACTCTGTCAGATGTTACAAATGTTGAAGTCAAACTTAGACCTGTAGTATTAGATAATGTATGCAGCTGGCAGGTGTTTGATGATGACAAAGATTTGCTAAGATTTCTACATTGTACTGATGAATATGAGAACCAAGAAATAGATTTTCAGAACTTTATAGAAGTTGTAGATGGAAAAGAGACTCTCTTAGGGAAAGAGGTAATTCAACTCAAGACAAATAAAATCCCTAGAGGGCTGGTCGCTTTAGAGAGAACTTTTGACAATAGGGACCAATTTGTTACAAAGGCATCTCCAACCAACAAGAATGATTTGGAGGAGATAAACTTGGGGACATCTCATGCCCCCAAAAAGGTATATATTGGCAGACAGCTCAAGCCACATATCAGAACTATGTTGATTGCATTACTAAAGAGGTATAAGCATGTCTTTGCCTAGTCATATGAGGACCTGAAATCTTATAGAGAGGATTTATTCCAACATGAAATCCCTTGAAGCCCGAAGCTAAACCATTTAGACAAAAATAAAGACTTATCAACCCTACTTTAGCTCCTAAAATGTAAGAAGCTAGGATAAGGACAAGCATGGTAAATTTGAGACCCTATGGATTGGCCCATATCAAATTAGTAACATCCATGAGGATGATTCCTACTTCCTCCAGGCCCTTAATGGTGAACTACTAGAATTGCCTATGCATGGTAAATTCCTTAAAGCTTATTTCTCATAAATGAATATCTTCTGTGCACACTGTAAACTAGATGTAAATGTTTTGTACATGCCCTGTATAGTCAGTCATCTTTTTTGAGTTTTGTGTTTTGTCTGGTTTGCCCCAGAGTAGTCTAGTCCTTGCTGCAGCCTTGCGCCTACACGTCCCCAATCAAAGCCTGTGTTGGTACCCATTTGTGTTTAGGGTTTTAAGCTTGAGCATTTTGCAAGTTTTCTTGTTAAAACCCTAAAATTTTTGAGGCATGAGGTTGTGTTAAGCTAGGGTTTCTGCCTATGCAGCATCTTTCAGTGTGTATGTGCATCATGTCAGGTATATTTGTGATCTTGAGGCCTGAAACCTAAAAACCTCAAAGTCAAAATTTTGCCTCAGGAAGCCTGCCATGTGGAAGAGTGTAAAATGCTAAGCAAGTTTGCCTCTTGTATCACCCTAAAATTCAGCCAAGTAAGGAAGTTTTGGCCTGTCAAAGTTCTAGTATGACTCGATTTTCTTTCGGGGGGTCATCATATTTCAAATATCGGGTGATCTTAGTGTGGGTCACCCCCGTGTTGTTTCATCACCCCAAAGTGCGGACGTCAATTTTATGTTGGGGTGATATCTGCCTGTCTGGCGACTTCATATTCCAAAGGAGGGGGTGATATTATGAGCATCAGTCATATTCAAAGATCACCCCAACATTACAACAAAGCTACAGTGTGACTTGATATTTGTGTGGAGGGTGATATTCCAAATATCACCCTTGCCACTGAGGATCACCCTGATATTGCAACATGACAGTGACATCATCAGGATAGGCGGGATGCATCATGCAATTTTTGCCATGATATTGCTACCGATGAGGGTATGAACATGATCTGGTGGTTGGTCATCAGGTTGGTTTTCAAATATTAGGTGATATTTTCTTATCGGGGTGATTTTTTGATAAGCGTGATATTTCACATCAGGGTGATATTTCAAGGGAGGATTATCTTGCAGGTGGTTTGCTGATGTCAGGGTGATATTGAACATCAAAGCGTCATGCAGAGGGATCATGATGAGGTCTAAACTAACATCGTCAGGAGAAAAATCACTGACATCATATATGCTCGTGGCCTAGTTTATAAGGTGTTCAGGAGGTCACCGCGAGGTGCATGTGGGATAATTTGTTCTCACATGATTTGAAATAATCAGGGTCATATTTCTTGGCGGGAAAGTTTTAAAAGGCGTAGTCCACTGCATTCCCAAGGCCGCGGGTTGGTACGCCATTAATGGTGGATGTTACAGTGTATGGGCGAAGGAATGGACGGATCAACTATCCCATTGAAGATGTGAATCTCCAGGTGGCGGCGCAGGGCTCGAGACCTCCCTGTCTCTTCCTCTACCTGCTACATTCAATGTATTGAGCACCATTTTTCATGAACTATATCTGGCAGATTTTTGAATGTTGCCATGTAATTAATGCTGAATGCACTCTCCTACTATATATAGCGGACTGTGTTGCTCATTTGTAGGTTGTTGAAAGTTGGACAAGTTTTGGTGCTATAATAAGATACAACTTCATTGGTGGCCTTATTCTGGATGTCTTGTGAGTTTATGAGTCTCATGTTCTATGTTTCATGCATAAATTCACTGGTTTCATGTTGTTTTATATAAGTAATGCTATATTGCATGTGTTCTTTTATCTGTCTCCGAATTGAGTGTGCTCCTCTTCTAATTATAAGCATCTAAGGGGTGTTTATGATTCTAGAATATATGTTTACTATTTTAAATGCTTAATCTCTTACTTCTGCTCAAGGAGTATATTAAATGTTTTAGGTCAAGTATTGGGAGGAATGTACTGCAGTGAGGATGTTGTAAGCAGACATAACTGAATACTAAATTTTGGGAGGTGTCTGTAAGGCAGATACTAAAACCCCCTTGATATCCAGTCTTTGGTGTATGTTAATGTTGATCATTCACATGTGTATGTCTACTGACTCCGAGCCCTGGATAGGCACCAGTCCAATCTTGTATTCAGGTTACACCCAAGGTCCTAGTTTGCATCCAAACACCAAAAATCAAACTCTAAACTTCAAAACCAAATCATTAGGACTTTAGAAGTAGTTTAAGACCAAAATTCTCCATCTCACAACTAAACATAGGCCCAAAGCTAGCCCCTTTGCACTTATCTCATAGTTTTGGTCTACATAAAAGAGGATTTATCTGCTTTGTATCAACATCCCAGTCAGTCCAAAAGCATATCCCATGGATGTTGAATAGGGAATACCCCCCTTGGTTTTGCAGAGCCTAAAGAAGAAGAGGTGATATTTATAGAGTCTATCTCCTATACTGTTGGCCCCTGGCCCGAGAGTCCTGTTGATCAATGATGGCTACCTTGTAGGGATAACTGGGAAGAAGCATCTAGTCTGGGAAAAACACCAATAGGTCATAAGGTCGTGGATTGCAGAAATAAGACAAGAAGAAATGGTCATATGGGACATACTCATTTTTGCCCCTGGAGTATAATGTTATGTGCTACAAATGCAATACTTTTCGACATATTGCAAGACATTGTAGAATTAATTTTGTGGAGATTTTTAAACCAGATAGAAAGGAAAACAACTCTATTGATGTAAGGGATAATTTTGAGAAAGTGTGGAAAAGGAAGAAAGAGGAACGGAAATTTGAAAGGTCAATAATCCTGTATATTGCATTTCATGATCAGTCTTAGATTTGTGACAAATCCAGAGAGAAAGACTACAATATTGCATTCAGTGTGAAAGAATGTAAAACCATAGAAGGAAGTTCTAGAGAGCCTATTGTAGACTGTTGTAGAATAGAAGGTGATGATCTCATTAAATTCTTCAGACAGAAGATGAGAGAGAGAACTCTCTCTTATTTGATGTTCTAAAGTTAGCACAGATGATGCATCTGTCTAGGGGAGTAGTTCAAGGTACATTTATTATCCCTGGATTGATGGTGGCTACCTCTCAGGGGGAGTAGGTAGATAAGAGACTATGGAGGATGACAAGGATTGTATAGACATGGGGAGCTTGTATGTTTTTCCAGTATAGAGGAAGACCCCTGAGCCTTTGCCCTTGATGTCAAAGGGGGAGAAATTTGCATATCAGGATTAGTGTTGCCATCAATGACAAAGGGGGAGATTGTTGCATATGTTGTCATTGATTTCAAAGGAGTGATGATCAGAGGTGTTGTGATGTGGAAGGCATATTGTTGCATATATTGATGATCATAGGAGCAGTGATGGAAGAGATATATGGAATTGTATTACAAAAGCTTAAGAGATTGTACCACATCCCTCCGCAAATGATGATATGACCATGTGTTTTTGGGGATAGCTAGAGGTAGCTATGGAGAATGTGTGATCCAGATTTGAGAGCATAAGAACTACCGCAAAGCTTTCCAAGAGTTAGCAGAGTGAAGACAATGGTGATATAGTGTTGTTGTAGTCTCAAAGGTATAGAAGAATGCTTCAAATTTCTCTACACTTTAAGATATGACCTTGCATCTTGGAGGATAGCTAGAGATAGATAAGATGTATGCATGATCTAAATTTTAGAGCATAAAAGTTACTGCATAGTTTTCTAGAGCTAGCATAATGAAAGCAAGTCTTGTTGTAGAAGGTTATCAGAGGTAGAACAAAAAGACACCACATTTCATCGCACCTTAATGTTTGGCTTTACTAATTGAAAGATACGTTTAGAGGGTCAGTATGCATGCTTAGTTTAGGTTCCAAATATTTTTGATCACCACAAGTATGTTTTTCAATGTTCTATGTCAAGATAGGGTGACTAGACTGTGTAAGGGTTCTGGCATCAAAGTTTGATTGCTTGCGTCAGTAAGCTAAAGCATGAAATAGAAAGAGGAACACATGAGAAGTTTTTCAGGTCATATAGCATTAGTGGCTTGATCCACATGGTGATATCTCACTTCTTTGGTATTGTATGGGGTCTGGAGCTAAGGCATGAAAGGATAAGTGTTTACAGTGCCAACATGGTGTGTTTAAATGAGTGTGCTGTGTGTTTAGAAGTATGCACCAACATATAGATGTGTACAAAGGTAAATTGGGTCCAGTAGACCTCCTGGTGTGAACTGCATTATGAATTTTCACTCCTACATTACCATAGATAATTTGGGAGCCGACAAGCAAGGTCGTTACACGTTTCATGTTACATGTTTCATTTAGGCCGACGAAGATAATTTTTTGAATGCTTGCAAAACATATAACTGTAAGTCCAAGATTGTTGCAAGATGTGAAGTGTGTGTGTGTGTGTAGAAAATGTTAACTATGTTAATGTGTGGATAAGATCATTTCAAATGTAGTATGATGATGAAGTGTGAAAAGATCAATTCAGGTAAAGTCAATGTAGAAGTGATGTTGCTGCAAAGGTATTTGAAGAAGTTGTGATGTTGTTGTGATAGAGTAGAGCTACTTGAAGGAATTCTAATATTGTAGAGATTGATATGGTGATTATGCGAAGGTAAATGGCTAAGAAGATAGTAGTATAGAGCTTGTAGAGATCAATAGAAGCTTGAGGTTGAAGCAGTTGTATTTGAATCAGTCAAGTGTGTTGGTACAGAGATTGGTGCCTCATCTTGTAAGTGTTGTAGAACTTTAGGGAGTTGGTGCCTCCTTTGGGTTAGAGCCCATAAAACTTTGTTTTAGGGAGTTGGTGCTTCCTTTGGGTTAGAGCCCATAAAACTTTGTATCAAGGAGTTGGTGCTTCCTTTAGGTTGGTGCCCATAAAATTCATTGTAAATCTTTTTTTATTTGTGAGGTTGTTTTGGACAGTAGATCCAAGTAGCTTTCTCACCATGCTTTTTCCCATCCTATATTTCCACATAAATCTAGTGTTATGTACTTGTGTGTTTTTTTTTCTCATGGCTTAAATGTTTACATTTGACTGAATGCAACATAAGAGTAAAAATATTAGTATATATTGATTCACCCCCCCTCAATATATCTATGTGTTTAACACTTTTGGTTTACAAGATCACTTGAAAGTGTGAGAAAAGAGCATACGTGTGATCCTAAGGTGATGCAAGTGAAGACATTTTTTTTTCTCAAGATCACCTTGTGGCATGAGAGGAGAGCATGTACACAACCAAGTGATGAACACAAAGACAAGTACGAGGGTTGTTTTTTATCCTCAAGATCATCCTAAGATACGAGAGCATAACATATACAAGCACCTTGCACACAAACACAACACACAAAGCTAATTCCCCTTATTCATAAAAATATGAGTGAAATTGGTTTGAAATTTTGGTCTTTGACAAATGAACCTACAACACCACAAGTTAGTATTTTTTCAAAAAAAATTACCTTGGATTTATGATTTCTACACAAAAAAGGTTAGACCAACAAGAAAAAATACAAATCAAAACTACTAGATTAGGGATTAGTAGACCAAAATCAAGAAAAATATAAAAATGATAGAAACAAGGTGAACATGCCAAAACTAAGATAAATATGTCAAAATAGAGAAAAAAAAATTTACCGTTGAAAATACCATGGGATTATGTGAATGTGCTGAGAATTGGATGGGTATATTGAAGATTGTGTAGATATGCCACCTTGTAGAAAATGGGTCATGAAATTGATATGTCAAAAGATGCAACAAATACATTGATTATTAGATGCATACAGTCTAGATTATATGTATACTTTTATTTACCTCTAGACCATAGATTAACAGGAAAACCCTACAAAACTCAGAACTAGAAAATAACTTGCAAACCCTAGTTAGGCACCAATTAGCAATAAGACTTTTGTAATTAGCTCCAGTTAGTGAAACAATTATCCCAAAACCTTAGTTAGAGGACAAGAAGTCACACAAACCTAGCTAACCATGTACCCACAAAGAACCCAAGCTAATACATAACCCCTATAGAGTCAAAATGAACTCAAAAACCCCTACAAGATCAAAACCAATAAAAAACCTTAAGAAACTCAAGGGGAAAAGACCCCCAGACACATAGAGAATGAATACACCACATATTAAACAAATTCATCAATAATTTAATAGGTGCATCAAAACATAGGATGACTACACTGATCTAGAGAAAATATGACCTATAAGCATAAAACCTTATAAAAACATTTCAAAATGACATGCAATCAAAAATCAAATAGGTACAAGAATCTCATTGAGCATACGAAAATGTAACAGCAAGCGTTTAAAGGAAAAGAAGGAGAAATACAAAGAAATACAACTCATACTCTAAATCTAGCTACTACCTTGATAAAACAAAGAAGGGAATGCAAACACAATGGTAAAGTAATATATTCTTACCAAATGTAGACATTTGATAACTTGGATATGCTCTTAGATGCTTTATGAAGATGTTGGTTACTCTTAGAGTCCTTAAAGTAGCAACATATACCTACATAAGGAGATTCATTTCTCCCTAACTTTGTGATGGATTTATAGAACCATGGTTGAGAGAATGGAGAGCTAAAATTTTACCTCAAGATAGAGGGCTAAGATTAATTGAGACGATCTTGATTTTTTTATTGGTGAAAAATGGAGGAAAGGTGGTGGCAAGATGGAGGCTAGGATTGATTGTGATGCAAGAGAATCCAGATTCACTAGCAATCATGTGTCACTAAAAAATATATTTTAATTTCCTAAGTTGGTTTTGGCTTTGTTTTCTTGCAGTTTCGTTTCTGGAGTAATGCAGATTTATTTTGGCTAAGTAAAAGCATCATCTTGTAGAAGAACCTAATGGGTATCCCTTGTTCCAATTTGGGGAAATTTGGATGAAAAATGGCTAAGTTATAGCCAGTCAAAAAATTGGCGGTTCCCAAACCAGCAAGTTTGTCAGTTCAGTAGTTTACCGATTTCCTAGTTCAACAATAGTCCTATGTACATTTGTAGTGTTGAACAACTCATTATTAGCAAAGCGTCGAGTTTAAGAACTTCATGATCAGTAAAGTATTAAATTAAAGGAACTTGATTGGTAAAGTTTCAAATTGTAAAACCATGTCGGCTATATTGTGAGTTAGAGAACTCAATAGTTTGTTGATTGTCTATTCCACTGATAAGTCTTAAATTCTTTGAAGTCATAAAGTTATGAATCATTTGGTTTATAGCGGCATAAGATTACTGATAGAAGACTATGTATGGTTTTCCATTTTGGCAAAAGGTCGATAGGCCGATAAAGGCTTAAATGGAGTTTGAAATTTCTTCCAAGTTCTAATTCACCAACTAGGTTGAGAAAAACTCAACTTTGCCGACAAAAGGGATGCTAGGGATGGTATGGACTAAAGATGGTTTGGAAAGTTATCTTTTCACTGATAACAAAGGAGGGCTCACAAGTTCATGGAACTTGCATTTTGTCGATAAGCACATGAACGAGAGAAGTTCATAACTTTTCAAATTTGCTAATACATCGATTAGGTTCGAAAGGGTTCACTTTCGCCAACAACAAGCTTTGGTTACTCAGTTTGTAAATTATACTTTTTGTCAACGGCTTGTGGAAGAAAAGTCAAAGTTGTAAAACTTGAAGTGGCACTAATATGGGACCTTAAGGTTCGTAAAAGCCTTATTTTACCAATAATGTGGTCCAAGGCTCGAGTTCGCAAAATCTTTATTTTGTCGATACGAAAGGGGATGTTTCCCATGTTTGTGGAACATGTACTTTACCGACAAGTTCGAGAAAGTGTATTTCGCCGATGGGCATCTATATCAAAGGTTTGGGAAACCAATTATTTACTAATGAGCATCTATGACTAAAAGTTTGGAAAACCAAACAGTTGTCGATAGCTAAGGGATCTCATCAACAGGTAACTGGTTTGTGAATCCACTATTTTACCGATCATTGCCTAGAGTCCAAATATTCATAATCTGATGACTTTAATACTCAAAGGTGATTGTAATGCACTTATGGAGAAGTTTGATAATGGTGGTTTGGTCTGGTATGACAATTCATTTTGTTGTATAACTACTCATGATAGTTGAACTATTTGGGATGAATGTCTTAAATACATTTTCAAGACCCAGTTTAGAGGGGGGTTGACTAAGGGGATTGGTTCAAGTATTGAATGTAGATTGAGGGGAGGGGCAAATCTATGTATTTAGTTGAAAATGTTTTGGTGTTGTAAGCACATAACTAATTGAGTATTGCATCATAATGCTTAGTGTTGAAGGTTGGAAAGCCAATAAATCTGTAATACTAATGTTTTTGCAATCAATAACATTATTTTTAGGTTTGTGAATGAATTTGTGCTTCTGTTGTGTATTACTGGCTGCATAACTAAGTAGTTTGATAAAACCCCTTGGTCCTAACTGCATTGAGTGGTATCAGAGCAAGGTTTTCTTGCTAGGAGGAGATACGTTGTAGAAAGTTTGAAGGATTGTCTTAGAGGGCTCAAGAGAGTATTTGCCGGTGTGAAGAGGAGTCCTTGTAATTACTGAGGGCTGAAGGAGATGTTGGAGTTGTGAGTAGAAGAGGATTTTGTTTCCACAGTGACTGTGGAGAGTCTGCAGTAGCAATTGTAATCTAAAAAGATGCCCCCGAGAAGAAGAATTCCCAAAATGGAAGAAATGTTTGAACAGTTCTGTGTTGAAATGAGGAACAAGTTGAGAAATTTAGTTGTTGGATTGAGAAGAGACCTAGACTATGTGGAAGATCATGCTAATGATGAGGACAAAGTTGTGGAGGATGAATGAGAAGGAGAAAACAAACAGCTAGTAGATGCTGAAGAAGAATAGTTCTTGAGAGCACTTGCCAGAGTTAGAGAAGGTAACAAAATAGAAATTTCTAATTTTTATGGAACATTGAATCCTGATGAATTGATAGATTTGATAGGAAAATTAGAAGAATATTTTGAATATTGAAATGTTTGTGATCCTCAGAGGGTGAGATTGTCATAAATAAAAATCAAAGGACATGTTGCCTTATGGTGGAGGGAGTTGCAAAGAGAGAGAGTGGCTAATGGAGATGCAAGAATAACTCGGTGGAATCAAATGGTTACTCAATTGAAGGCCAAATTTATTCCTGGAGATTATGAGTTGGAGGTGTTCAGGAAACTTCAGAACTTGAAGTAAAAAGATATGAGTGTGAAGGACTACATTGAAGACTTTTATAAAATGGTCATTAGATCTGGGCATCGTGAAATGGATAAAGAGAAAGTGGCCAGATATATCAATGGGTTGAGGTTTAATATACAATGTGAGATGAGTATGCTGAAGATTTCTACACTAGAGGAGACATATCAATATGCTTTGAAAGTAGAAGAAAAGATAGAAAGATGACAATAGAGTAATGCCAGGAGAAGAGGGAAATTCTCGGCCAGAAAAGGAAAAGGAAATAATGGCAAAGGCAAACAAGTTCAGGAAGAGGAAATAAGCTCAAAATGGAACAAGGAGTCAAGTCAAGAAGTGAGAGGAAGATAATACTCTATAGGAGGATGTGGTAGCAACAACAAGGGATTCCTTGGAAAATGTTTTCAATGTGGCGAGGCAGGACATAGAGCTTATGAATGTCCACAATTACATCAAGAGAAGAATAAGAAAAGTATGGCTGGAAATAACCTAGTACAAGAAGATGAAAAGAGTGTAGCATCACCAAAGGTGGAAGAACCTAAAGAACGAGAGTCTCTTATGTTCAAGAGAGTATTGATAACACCAGAAGTGAAGAAGGATGAAGTATCTCAGAGAAGTCTTTTCAAAACTGTATGCAAGTCTAGAGGTAAGTGTTTCAAAGTCATTGTAGATAGTGGTAGTATTGATAACCTAGTTTCAGAGAAAATGGTAGAAAAGATAGGTTTGAAAAAGATGAAACATCCTAGTCCTTATAAAGTTACTTGGTTGCAAAAGAAACATGAATTAGTGGTAAAGGAGCAATACTTAGTTTTCAAATTGGATCATATAAGAACAAAGTCTTGTGTGATGTTATGTCAATAAGTGCATGTCATGTGCTATTGGGTAGACCTTGGTAGTTTGATAGGGAAGCAATCTATGATGGTAAAAGAAATTTATATACTATTGTGAAATATGGGAAGAAGTATGTGTTGAGTTTAGTAAAAGAAAAGACACCGCAGGTGAAAGAGAGTAGTTTGATAGTTTGTTGCAACTCTAACAAATAGTTGCTTTAGGTGACAAGAGAGAATGGGAATGACTCAATGAAAATTCTCATAAAGGAGACCATGGTTGAAGACAAATGGGGTGGTACTGGTTTTGTACAACAATAGCCTAAAGAAGTGGGCAACAAGATAAAGATCTTGAATGTTAAACAAAGGAGTGATGGTTTGGAGAGAAAACAACACAATTCATAGTTTTAAAACTTGGAATTGTCTCAAGAGAAGTGTAGCCTACAAAGTGCAAGTGAAGGTGAATCATTTCAGCAAGTGATGAAGAGGAGAGGTCGAGTAGACAAAGAGGAGGTTTGGATAAAGAACAAGCATGGGATCACCATCCTAAGCATTTTTAAATGTTCATGATTTTTTCAACTCATGGAACATTTTAATACTTACATGACATGTCTAATGCAGGAGCATCTAGGTTCACTGGTAATTCTGTGTCACCAAAAATATATTTTAATTTCCTAACTTGGTTTTGGCTTTGTTTTCTTACAGTTTTGTTTCTAGAGTAATGTAGATTTATTTTGGTGAAGTAAAAGAATCGTCTTGTAGAAGAGCCTAATGGGTATCCCCAGTTCCAATTTGGGGAAATCTAGATGAAAAATGGCTAAGTTATACCCAATCAACAAATTTGGCAGTTCCTGAACCAGCAAGTTCACCGGTTCGGTAGTTTATCAATTTCTAAGTTCACCGACAGACCTATGTACATTCACAGTGTTAAACAACTCATTATCAGCAAAGCATTGAGTTTAATAACTTCATTGAAAAAGCATTAAATTAAAGGAACTTCATTGGTAAAGTTTCAATTTGTAAAACCTTGTCAGCAATAGTGTGAGTTAGCAAACTCAATAGTTCGCTAGTTGTCTATTCCACCAACAAGTCTTAATTCTTTGAAGTCATGAAGTTATGAATCATTTGGTTCATGGCAGCATAAGATTGCCGATAGAAGACTATGTATGGTTTGCCATTTCAACAAAAGGCCGATAAGCCGATAAAGGATTAAATGGAGTTCAAAATTTCTTCCAAGTTCTGATTCATTGACTAGGTTCTAAAAAACTTAACTTTGCCAACAAAAGGGATGCTAGGGATGGTATGGACTAAAGATGGTTCAGAAAGTTATATTTTTGTCGATAACAAAGAAGGATTCCCAAGTTCATGGAACTTGCATTTTTCTGATAAACACATGAACGAGAGAAGTTTGGAACTTTTCAAATTTGTCAATATGTTGATTAGGTTTGGAAGGGTTCATTTTGCTGACAACAAGCTTTGGTTACTCAGTTTGTAAATTATACTTTTTGTCAACAGCTTGTGGAAGAAAAGTCAAAGTTGTAAAACTTGAAGTGGCACCGATATGGGACCTCGAGGTTCATAAAAGCCTTATTTTACCAATAATGTGGGCCAAGGCTTAAGTTTGCAAAATCTTTATTTTGTCGATACCAAAGGGGATGTTTCCCAAGTTCGTGGAACATGTACTTTACCGACAAGTTGGGAAAGTGTATTTTCATTGATGGGCATCTATATCAAAGGTTTGGAAAACCAATTATTTACCAATGAGCATCTATGACTAAAAGTTTGAAAAAACAAACAATAGCCAATAACTAAAGGCTCTCGTCAGTAGGTAACTAGTTTGTGAAACCACTATTTTACTGATCATTGCTTAAAGTCTGAATATTCATAAACTGACAACTTTACACAAAGGCGATTGTAATGCACTTATGGAGAAGTTTGATAATGGTGGTTTGGTTTGGTACGATAGTTAAACTATTTGGGGTGAATGTCTTAAATACATTTTCTTGACACAGTTTGGAGGGGGGTCGATGAAGGGGATTGGTTCGAGTATTGAATGTAGATTGAAGGGGGGGGGCAAATCTCTATATTTAGTTGAAAATGTTTTGGTGTTGTAAGCACATAACTAATTGGGTATTGTATCGTAATGTTTAGTGCTGAAGGTTGGAAATTCGATAAATCTATAATACTGATGTTTTTGCAAGCAATAACATTATTTTTAGGTTTGTGAATGAATTTGTGCTTCCGCTATGTATTACTGGCTGCATGATTGGGTAGTAAAGCACCCTAATCGTGACTACATCAGATTGACATGGATGAATGGATGAGATGTAAAGTTGATTTGACTATTCTCTTGTTGGATTGGTGAGAAAGATGTAGTTATTTAGATGTTCATGATTTAGTTGACTTTGATTAATGGCAAGGATGCAAAGTTAAATTGACTTTGCTTGGGGATTTTTAAAATATTTAAATTGGTGATATGGATTTTTGAAATATGAAGGAGAAAAAAAATTATTCTCATTTTTTTAAATGACAAGGTGCATGTGTGTGACATTAATCTAATTAATTGAACAACATAATCTAATGAATGATGAGGAATGAGTGGTTGCAATGCAAAAGTGGATTTTTAGTGTCTACATTCCCTAGAAAGAGCTCTTTTTGCACAAGCTTCAACTTCATTATGCTCTTCTTTACCATGTGCAACTTCAAAGAAACTCTATTTGTAGATATTGTTTTCTTTATGGATACTCCATAGATAATAAAACATTTGAGTATTTTTGAGTTGGCCTATACAACTATCTAACCATATGAGATGTGTCATCTCAATTTCTCTGTCCTTTAGACTATCATAAAATACACCAAAATAATAGTGCACAAACTTTGACAAATGTGACTAGTTGTCAGTAATATAGAAATGATACACCCTCAAAAATTATGTTTTATCTTCTCTAATGTCAAATGCATTTCTATATATAATACTTTGTACTAAATTAAATAATATTGAGATTGAAGTTCCTCTTATGATGAAAGAGTGTAGTTCTCTACAAAGTCAACCATTGACAGTATAGTTCCCATTGGAAATGTATCTTTAGATGTGTGAAATTGTTCATCAAGCCATCGAGTATATTGAGAGTGTTTCACATATTTGTAGACAATCTTGTTCTTGAATTCTATGATGATTGTATACACACTACTATGCTATATCACTAACTCACAATACTTTACATTTTTTCCATCCTTTAATGGATTTTGAACATTCTTGAGTGTCATTACATCAACAAATTTTTATCCAAACTCATGTGAACTGCCTTCATGCATTCATTCTCCAAAGAATGAAAAGTTCCCACATCTATTGCATTCTCTAAAAATGCAATCTTTTGAGTAAAACATTTATCCATCAAGTTTATAGTGCTTAATAGACTTGCTATAAACTCTCTAGCTATTGTAGGTAACAAATTAATACCACATTCCTAGACAATTTTTTATTATGCAAAGTACAACATATATATTGAAACACCCCATAATAATAGTCGAATTGTAAATAATTTTGAGCTAACAAGTGATTCATTATTTGTTAATTTTTACATACCAAGGTGTTGGTGTTTCAATTCGCACCTCTGGAATGTGAGTTGGAAACAGGTAGCTATGCATAGATAAACTACTCTTCTATTAGGAGGGGAAGTTCCCTTTTTGTTGATGATTGCTTAAAAGATAAATAAACTAAATTGCCTATCTTTTTGATTCTTAGCTACGAGCACAAGGTTATAAAACTCTATCGTTGTAGCAGAAGTTTTTTTTATTTTAACTTCTAACTATAGCTAGGCCTAAACTAAATGATGCTTTTGACAACCTAAGTAAATTCAGAGCTTAGGAATTAAAAGTAAACAAGGAATGATTTGTTAACACAAAAGATCAAATAAACTTATTCCAGATCGCATCAAGAGACTCATTGTACTTTAAGATGTAAACTGAAAGTAAGGATATGCAGGCAACACATGACATTAACTGAATGAACATGAGATAGAGAATCAAAGTAATAGAAGGCATGAGATTTCCTTTCTCAATATCAAAATGCTATTACAACTCCAGGACATCAATATTGTAGCAAAGACGGGCATACAATATGTGATCAAACATTGGATTAGGGTAAGTGCACAAAGATGAGGGACCAAAATGGGGTCTTAAGTTGTCACTTTTTTTCTAAAATCAGGAAACATTGATGTTGGATGAGAAATTGAAGATAGCTACACTCAAAATTTGAAGATGGAACAAAAACAAGAGTTGTAGTGCTCTGAATCTAGTTTCTAAACTACTAATTTTTTTCCAAAAATGGTTGAGATTAAGGGGTTAAAAAAGGGGGAGCACACAAATTGGTCCTATTTTTCTCAAAAAAACATAACATAGCATCTGGTGTGCTCCCCATAAAATGTTAACTTTATTTTAGTATTTCAATAATTGCTCTGGTGAGAAATTAGGTAACACCATGTAGTCTATCCTTGATTTTTCTGATAATTTTTAATGAATTATTGATTTTTTAGTAATTTTTAAAGTGGACACATCCTGAAAAACATAAATTTGAGCATGCTCACCCCTCAAATGTTTGAAAACTAATTGAAAATCAATTTTTTTTGAATTCATGTAGAATGAAGTCTAGTTTCTAAAAATATAACTTATTTCAATTTTCAATGAATAGTTAAAAAAACAAGTTAAAAATACTGGACACTGGTTTTTGACAAAAGCTGGGCACACTTACAAAAGAAATTCAAGATGAAACACTAAACATACTCAAAATGTGAAAAAAATATATGGTTAGATAGATAACATAGAGCTTAAGATTATGGTGGTATTTTTTTTTAGTTTTCATTCAAAAAAGTGCCATCCTGATGGGAAACATGCTCTAGATTATCTCCAGATTTTGCTAAAAACTGATAAAAACACATCAAACAAAGCACATCATAATGTGAGCATGTTATAACATGCTCGTGTTATGTGAAATCCATAACGTGAGCGCGTTATAATGCACTCGCATTATGATGAGCATAACTGGCAATTTACACATGCCAATTACATTTGCTTGAAAGTTTCTAAAGCCTTTTCAACAAATCCATTTTTTTCATATCTTGCAATCATTGCATTCCATTATAGAACATCTCTTTGAGGTGTTACGTCTTAAAATTGGCATGCCTTGTCTATGCTTCCACACTTTACATACATGTCTACAAGGGCAGCTGCACTTCATATCGTCTCTCTCTCTATTTCTCTGCCCTCTCTATGTCCTACCCTTTCTCTGAGTCTCTACTTCCCTCCCCTCTCTACCTCCCACATTCTCTCTCACTTTCTTCTTCCCTCCCCTATCTATCTTCTATTGTCTCTCACTCTCTACTTCCCTCTCCTATCTACCTCCTACCCTCTTTCTAAGTCTTTGCTTCCCTTGCCTCTCTACATCCTACCTTCTCTCTCAATCTGTTCTCCCCCTCCCTCTCTACCTCTTACCCTCTCTCTCACTTTCTACTTCCCTACCCTGTCTACCTCCTAACCTCTCTCTTTGTCTCTACTTCCCTCCCCTGTCTACCTCCTACCCTCTCTCTCTTCTTCCTTGCCCTGTCTACCTCCTATGGTCCTCTCCCTCTCTCTACTTCCATCCTATCTCTACCTCTTATCCTCTCTCTCACTCTCTACTTCCCTTCCCTCTCTACCTCTCCTCCTCATTCTTCCCATCCAAAGAAATTTCATAAATTATCTTGTTTCCATTTCAATGAGTCCCAATTTATATCATCATCCATCTTTACATGTCCTATTTTTCTTGCATTTTCGTGTTCTTTGTCAACAAGGGAGAGTGAGAGGGAGTCCAAAAGGGAAAGAGGATGGAGATGGAGGGGAGAGATACCTGGTGATAGGGGGAGAGAGAGAGAGAGAGAGTCCTAGTTTTCTTGCTTTGGAGAGAGAGAGAGGGTGGGTCAGGTTTATGAGTTTAGGATTGCTTAAGTTTAAGGTTTAGGGGAATCACTTAGGGTTTAGCGGTTTAGGGCTTCTCAGGTTTATGGTTTATCATTTAAGGGTTAGGATTTAGGGGCATTATTTAGGGTTTTGGGGTTTTGGGAGAGAGAGAGAGGTTTAGAGTTGCTCAAGTTTAGGGTCATTATTTAGGGTTTATGAGCTTAGGGTTGCTTAGACCTTTAGGGGAATTATTTATGGTTTATGATTTTAGGGTTGCTCAAATTTAGGGTTTAGGGGAATTATAAATAGGGTTTAGGGATTTACGGTTGCTTATGTTTAGGGTTTAGGTGTTAGGGATTTAGGGTTGCTCAGGTTTAGGGTAAATAGGGGTTAGGGTTTAGAGAGAGAGAGAGGGGATCGATAGATATTGGGAGAGATCTAGGGAGATAGAGGTTTAGAGTTGCTTCTAGGGTTTATGGTTTAGAGGTTTGGGGTTTAGGGTTGCTCAGTTTTAGGGTTTAGCAGTTAGGGGTTAGGGTTTAGGGGCATTATTTAGGGTAACTTAAGGTTTATGTTTTAGGAGTTAGGGGTTAAGGTTTAGAGGTTTAGGCTAGGGTTTAGAGAGAGAGGACCGATAGGGAGATATAGAGGAGACCGAGGGGAGAAATAGGGAGATAGAGGGTGAGGGACATCGCTAGAGACATAGGCAGAGAGATTGAGAGGTAGACCTGGATGATAGAGACAAGGAGATAGGGTTTAGGGTTTAGGGGTTAGGAGTTTAGAGAGGGAGAGATATGGAGATAGAGGGTGAGGGACATGGCCAGAGACATAGCTAGAGAGATTGAGAGGTAGAGAGATGATAGAGACAAGGAGATATGTGTTTAGGGTTGATCAAGTTTAGAGTTTAGGGGTTAGGAGTTTAGAGAGTGAGAGATAGGGAGATAAAGGGTGATGGACATAGCCAAAGACATAGGTAGAGAGATTGAGAGGTAGAGGGATGATAAAGACAAGGAGATAAGGGTTTAGGGTTGATCGGGTTTAGGGTTGATCGGGTTTAGGGTTTATGGTTGGTATATATGATGTATAGAATGGTGTAAATGACTAACATATTGGTGCTTATGATGTTTTGATGGCTCATGTGTCTAGCAGAGGGTAGAATGACACCTGTGACTGGCTAGGTGTAGAATGATGTTTGTGATTGATAGGTAGGTGCTACTAAGGAGCATATTGGCACATACGATATACAAAATGGTGCAAATGACTAACAGATTAGCACTATGATCTTCTAATGGCTATTGGTGAGGTATTTGTTTGATTTTGTTTTTTTGGGGATCATTTGAGATGGATCTTAGATTGATTTGGAATGGAGTTGGGATGAAATGGATTGGTTTAGGGATGATGAGAGGTGAAAAGGACTAGATTAGGAATGATTTGGGAATGATTATAATGGTTTTAGGGATGGTCTGAAGTGGTTTAGTGCTGGTTAGGGAATGATTAGAATGATTTAGGAATAGTTTAGCAATGGTATTTGAGATGAAATCCAGGTTGATTGGAAAATGATTAAGGATGAAGTTAAATTGATTTGGATGTGATTTGGGATGGTGTAAAGTGGTTTAGGGATTATTAGAGATGAAATTCAATGGATTAGGGATGTTTTGGGATTGATTAGGAATGAATTTGGTTGGAATGAAATCTTAATGTTTTCATGTTTTCACATTATAGAGATTGGGAGAGATAGGGAGCTAGAGGTTTAGGGTTGCTTCCAGGTTTTATGGTTTAGTGACCTTAGGGGTTTTGGGGTTTAGGGTTGCTCATTTTTAGGGTTTAGGGGTTAAGGGTTAGGGTTTATGGTTTAGGGGTTAGGGGTTAAGGTTTAGAGGTTTAGGTTTATGGTTTAGGTAGAAATGTGAATAGGAAGATAAAGAGGAGACCGAGCTTGGGAGAGATATCTATGTCTCCTCTATCCCTCTCTCTAACTATACCTACCTTTGTTTCTAGGTTTTATGGTTTAGGGACCTTAGGGGTTTAGGGGTTTAAGGTTTCTTGATTTTAGGGTTTAGGGTTAGGGGTTAGGGGCATTATTAAGGGTTTAGTGTTTATGGTTTAGAGGTTTAGGTTTATGGTTTACGTAGAGGGGAGAATATGGATCCCTATCTCTTAATCTATCCCTTGCCACCTCTCTCTCCTCCTCTTTATCTCTCTCCCCATCCTTCTACCTCTTGAAATCTCTCTCCCTGTGTCTCTAGACATCTCTTGATCTCTTTCCCTATCAAGCTATCTATCCTCATAACCCCATCTCTTAATATACTCCTCTCTACCTCTCTGTCTATCCCTATCTATCTCTCCCTTACTAGATCTATCTCCCTATATCTCCCCTCTCTCTATATATGTATCTCTATCTTTCTCCCTCTATAGATCCCTTTCTCTATCTCGATCCCCATCTCTGCCTTTCCCTATCTCTATATCCACCTATCCTCTCTATCTCCATGTCCCTCTCTATCTCTCCATGTCTCCTGATCCCTCTTTATATATGATAGAGAAATGAAGAGAGGGAGAGAGAGAGACTCATGTAGATACAAGGTTACCTTTATGTTATCATGCTTCCCATAATGCACTCGCATTATAACGCGATCACATTATTGGAAGCATGGAAAACGGTAAAAAAGCATGTGGGATCCATGTTTCAGACCCCACATGCCTATTATTCCTGCTTTTCACAAGTATATCAGACAAAAAAATGCTTTTCATGTTGGTTGACTAATTGAGAATCATTTTTATATGAATCCACCACTTTTTTATTTTTTCAACGTAGAAGAAGTGATTTTTCATGTTTTTGGAGAAAATTTGATTAATTAAACTAAAAGTTTCATGTTTCGTGTGTGATTTTGTTTCAAAGCTAATTACCATTGATATATAGATTGAATTTGATGATATATGTTTATTTTTTACATAAATTTTACTAATCCTATTCTAGAATTTTATAGAATTCATAATCAATCTTGAGAAAAACAAGAATTTGAGGATTTTGAAGCCATCTTTTGGAGAATTGGTCAACTGCAATATTGAATTCTAAGGTATGTTCAATTTTAATTCACATATATATGTTCTTATGCTCTTTATGTCTTTAAATGCCTTTATGTCTTTACGTTTTTTATGTTCTTTATGTTCTTTTTGACATATATGTGTCTAGGTATATCAGTTAGTTCAATCAAAGAGACTCCAAATTCTTTATGTTTCCACCCGTCATGCCTTTATTTCAGCTATACAAGAGAAAAACATTATCAAATACTTAATAAAATAATTTTAGTGAACAACTATTTGTCATACTCATATTTGAGTGTATACATGGAGCCAAAATTGATTTTGGAAGACTCTTAATTTTTGCCTTAGGATGACATAAGATTATACAAAGGGAGTTACAAGGAGATAAAACACTAAAAAGGAGGTTTTCATGAGTGTAGGACAGTCATGTAAGTCTATATAACAATCCACTATCATAGTCTATATATAACCCTTCAGCCATGTATGATCCTCCTTGCATTTGAAGGTCATTTTACAATGCTATGAAAGTTATAATTTATTACAAAGTGGTCCTTCTTATTGCATCTATGTACAATGAAATTCATACATTTATACACTGTTTACAATGAATGTGTAAAGAGTTATCTTCCTACAACTATGCACATGCTACTACTGAGATAAGAGTTTGTGCACATTACAATAATGAAAACCATCACTGTTATGCTACAACATGCTATAAGTCATCTATGTTACATGCTACAACATTTATGTTACTATGGAACACAAATGTGCATGCTTGCAACACCCAAAACATGTCATCACTAGCTCTTACATTTTCTATTTTCCTTGTCCTTTCTTGACCTCCAAGTGGCCATACTTCTCATACTCACCCATAGTGTGTGAAACGTACTACTTTCTTGCCCTACAAGTGAAAAACTTGAACACAACTCAATCCATAGGAAAAACTTGGAGTGCTAATCAAATGCCCCTACAAATGAAAGTAACTCACACTTATCTCCTTTGCAAATCAAGTAAATACTCTATCCAAGTAGATCATTACATACTAACATCATTGAATGTTGATGTAGACTCATGTGAGAGCTGTTCTCTCTTTGAATTTGATGTTTAGTGTGTGTTTTTTTTCCTTTTTGGTTGCTTACTCTTGCGTATGTCATTTGGGTGAATCTCTAGATGAAGATTCCAACACTTGTCATAACAATCTCCTCCAACCTTGAAATAAGACCAATAGTTGTTAGCTTTGTACATACTCAAATCAACTTGTTTGTTATCTTCTTTGAGTTTGTTTTGGCCTTTCTCTTCCCTTAGTTTTGGAGAGTTACTTCTTTTTCCATCCTTGGTATGGAAAATATGCTCCTTAGTGGTGTTTTCTTTGTGCATCATTCTACAATTTACTACTTCAGCTTTCTACTTCTTCAAACTTTCCACAGATCGCTAAACTCAGTAAATAGTCCTTATTCAAGTTGCCAAACTCCCAAATCCACACTCACATTCAATTGGCATGATCATTTATGATGTAGACACAAGAAGGAATTCAAAGCATTGATACCATATTTCACAAATCAACTCAACCATAAACCAAAATCTTGAAATGGCCCAACTAGGTGCTTAAGGGTATCATAAGGCATAAGGGCTCCAACCTATTGCCCAACCCTAACACAAGTATACACCATGTCAATATAATGTATTCAAACTAATTTTCTCACTTTTAGTGCCTAGAAACATCAACCAATGTCTGATCCACAAATCACTCCTTAAGGCCTAGTAGCCTTCCAAACTTGAAAAATGTGCATAACTTTGTGTAAACTCAGCCAACCCACAAAACAAAAAGCATTTAGACACCCATTATGGAGTAGAACAACATATCAAAAGATTTCATGCCCTTGTCTAAGGAAAAATGTGAGTTCTATGACTGACCCTCTCTAGAAATAGGCCTAATTTAGTCCAATTAACAAAGCAACTACCCTAGGATCATTCAATAACCACTCCAAACCACAAAAAACCAGATCTATATGTCACAAAACTTCAAATTCCACCATTGGTTAGTATAGCCATGCTCATCTAGGGTGCAAGCTACAAAACCCTTCATATCTTCACAAATAAGGGGGTTTTAATGAAAATCTTATATCCACTCCAACCCAGAACAAAATAACACTTGATTCACCTTTAAATAGGCATGCATATGCTATAGGAACACTTACTTGGCCAGGTTGCATTCAAATTCACAAAGAACCACTATTTAGCCACCCTTTCCACTTGGAAAATGCATGAAAACAGGGTATAACGAGTTACAACAGAAAAATAGGGTATAAATTCTTATTTCTTCCTCCAAGTTCGTCCTCCTCTCTTATATTCAAACTAGATTCAAGTGTATATGTGTGTTCAAATGTATACTTCATGACTTATGTATATTCAAGGAGTCTTGATATGAGGTGTCTTATTTAGAAGTTTGTAAAACCTTGTTATTCATTCTGACTGTGCTATTCATTGTCATTATAAAATTTCTAATGATCATTGTCTTTTTCTTCATGCTTGTATAAATCATCATCATGCCAAGGAAATAAGCAAAGAGTCAAACACCAGAAGAGCATGAAGCTGGGAATGAGAGGAAAAGAGAAAGAATGAGGCAAATTTAGGAAATTAGGAAATTGTCAACCATATAAGAAGATATTCCACCATTGCCAATTGAAAAGGAACGTGACATGTCTAACGAAGCTAAGAAAGAGAAGGAATTGGTGGCACAAAGGGAATGAATGCAAAACCTTCGTGCAATGAGGAAAGTAAATCTCCAAGTTGGAGGCACTCCATCATCCATAGGTCAAGTTGAAGGAACACCATCATTATCTTCTCGAATTGGAGACACTCCATCTTTAACAGGTGAAGTAGAAGGCACATCTACATTTTCTTCTCAAGTTGGTCACACACCATCATTCACACCTCAAGTTGAAGGTACATCATTTTCAACCTTTTCACCTCTAATCGAAGGTACTTCATCTATCCCATCTCAAGTAAATATTGAAGAGATTCCTAATGTTCAGTCTACTTTACCAAATAAAACGCCTCCTAGAATTTTGCATAGGAGGCCTAAGTTTCTAATTGATATTGATGAGAATGTATTGGAGCCCATGCAAGATAAGATTCCCATGCACACTTGCCAAAGATATGGAAATTATTCTTTGAGAATTTAAATGAAATCAGAAGATGTCAACTCTTTGTTGAACTGATGAGAAATCTAAAATTTAGGCCCACTATGAAGATTCTTGGCCTAAGAACATCAAATGCATCAAGTGAAAAATCAATTGTCAAGAATCTAATGAGTGCATATGAGAGTGTGGGTTCCACCTCACACACCAAGGATAGTAATGTCACATGACATGTCATTACATTGACAATTGTAAGCCAACAAACAAAAAAAGCTCGCCTCATTAGAAAGATAAGTCAACAAATGAAAATAAATAGAAAAACTCTAATGAGAGCCGTTGGAAAATGTCAAAGAGTTGAGGATCCAAGCACTAATGAATTGTGGGCATTCTCTAGGAGATTCCCACGAAAAGACAAAGTTGTTGTCGAAGCTTTGAGATCACTAATTGAAGACTTTTGGAAGAATTACACAAGGATGTCTATGAATCAAAGGGATGTGGTACGAAGGAGAATCAGTAGTCAAAACTGTGAGCCACATCTAAAGCATTTTTTGGATATGACTCAAACAGAGTTTTTTGGTAAATTTCTAGAGAAGTATCCTCAAATTAAAATTTCTCAAAGATATTTTTAAATGCTAAAACCTTTCTTTGTCAAAATAAATCACACATGCACTACTTGTTGTTATAGATTACATATTGAATTTTCTAACCATTTGGATGTTTATCGGTCTATATGTTTAGATTTACATACTAATGATGTTTTGCAGGATTGTGGCATATGTGCCCCACCAACTACTTCAAGAGACTTCATATCAATAATTTTATGTGAAAGAGAGGAAGGTCAATTATTCTACAGGAAATTATGCTTGGATGGCACATGTCAGCATTGCAGTGGCTTGCAACGTATGCCAATATGTGAACATATGGAAATAACACATGCGGTTGGAAACAAACTAGTAGAGTTTGGCAAGTATAAAACAATGGCATACAATACAAGAGATGGTAAATAAGCAAAGAGGTGTGAATATGTTATTTAGAAGATTCCAATGTATCAGTTTATGCCTATATTTTGTGACAACATAGTGTATGAGTATGTAAGACATGCCCATAGAGCTTGATGGTTGGACTTGCAATTCAAGTTATGCAAGGACACATTTCCAATTGGTAGCATTGTTTCAGTCGTCGACTTTGTAGAGAACTACAGTCTACAACCATAGTATGAGGTGCAATCCCAATATTATAACTCGACACTGGTTTCTATATTTGTGCACATCGTATTCATTCATGCGAATAATAGTACAAAGGATGAAAGAAAGATCATAAGGGAGTATCATTTTTATATAAGCGATGATCTCACGCATTCTACGGAGTTCGTGCAGGTTGTTTTTAAGTGTTCTACAATGATCTAGCTAGAAGAGGCATATATTCAGTCATCATATCATATGGTCAGATAACTATGCATCACAATTCAAGAACTCGTAGGATTTCTATTGGCTGAACAGGAGGAATAATATTATAGGTGTTCAACATATGTGGAACTTTTGTGAGGTCAGGCATGGAAAGGGGGAGCATGATGGTGCAGGAGCATGTACCAAAAGAGCCATAGCATGAGAATAGTTAAAGTATAAAGACAATGCAAAGCTGACAGATGCAAAATCAATCATCGAGTGGTGTAATGCTTTGATTGGTCTAGGTAATCAAGGTAAGTCTTCAGTTCATAGATTTTTTGGTTGATAGATGATACTAACATTGTACCATATGAGGACTGTTGTACACTGATAGGATCAAGTGAGCTACACTCTATCAGAAGCTCAATTGCAAGTTCATGGAGTATACATACACGAAAGATGGTGTACTTTTATTCTACATGTACAATTCAAGTCTGGAATGAGTGCGAGTCAATGGAGTGGGTTGATGAATGGAAGTTTAGTTATCTTTGCCCACTTGACACATATCAAACCTCGACGACACTAGGATTGACAGAGATGGAATCGTCAGTTGACTTTGACCACATATCAGATCTAGTTCAACCAGGTAATATATCTACTTGCATAGTTAAATTTGAAATTCCTAATGTTATCTTAAACTTTGTAGTATTTTTGTAATGTTGTGGAAATTTCATCTAATTTGCTGCACATATCATTGTAGGGCATGTTTATGTAGTTATTGCAGATGAAGATAACAAAGAGGGAATAGATTATTACTTGTGTCATTGTGTTGAGGCCAAAAAGAAATTGGAGGCCCCAGTTACAGATGGAGAAAACATCGAATACCCTACAGGCTCAGTGGTCGTTACTGGAACATGGCTTAGAAGGTACCCACATAAGATTCTTAATGTTTGGCTATTTGAGGACTTTCACACGCATCAAAAGATTCTTCATTACTCTAACCTTGTCATGGCAACTAATGTTCATTTGATACAATATCGAGGTAGACCTTTGAACAAGACCTTGTGAAAGGTGCATGACTCTGACCATGAGGCCATACTTGACACAATAAAGAGTGGAGAAGACCCAGATGGTTTGTTGGATTAATTTGTAAGTATGCATAAAACTTTCCTAGATGGTTACATGTACTTTGTTTTGTATATAAATAGTAGTATGAATTGCTTCCCTCCAGTATATTTAAGTTTAGTCAATTTTGCTTTTTGATGCTTCTCATAGGAGGTCACAACTCTAATCTATCCAACTACGGATAAAGAAGCTCAAGAAAAGATGATGGAGAGTGATCATTAGATCGCGGTAAGTGATCGATTACATAAGTGATGTTATATATTTCATGTACATTTCGTTTGATTTGTTTCATGAGGTTAGATCTAAGTAATGGATGAAGTTGATCCTAATTGGTCTTAATCCTATTCACTCATGTCATATCAAGATTCATGTCAAAGGGTTTGGATGTTAGTTCATAACATTCATGTTTATCATGTTACAATAGTAGGACATAGTTGTTTATGTCATTGGTTCATGCCATTGGATCATTGGATTTTGGTTGTGCTTCTTCATCATAACATGTCATGCTTTCAGGAGTTAGATTGTGTTGTGGTTCATCCTCATGATAGGATTTAGAAATTGTCTTCATGCTTCTTTGTCCTCCATGTCTTCAGTGTTCTCAGTGTCTTCATGCTTTTAGGAGTTAGATTGGGTTGTGGTTCTTCCTCATGTTTGGAAAGGTGCTAGGAGTGACATTTTGCATTCCATAGCTGGTGGGACCAAACAAACTTTATCAATGCATCAGGGTGGGTGGGTAAATGCTAGGGTAGGTCTCATTTCATGTGCCAAGGTCGCATTTGTTCAGGGCAGCAGGCTACTAGCAAAGTCCCTTAATCGCCCTAAGAGGAAAAAACTGCCAAACTTTGACGAGACAGTTCTTGGAATTCATGGCAGTTGGGAATGTTCCATTTGGACCTACAAGTGCACGTGGGGTCCATCCACAATAACCTCTCTCAGTTTCGTTCAACTCCAGTCCATTTGACCGTGCCGAAATCAAACACATTCTTGCAAAATGCTCTAGTTTCATGCAGTGGAAAGGTGGTAGGAGTGACATTTTGCATTCCATAGCTCGTGGGTTCAAATGAACTTCACAGACGCATCAGCGTGGGTGGTTAAATGCTAAGAGAGGTCTCGTTTCATGTGCCAAGCATCGCATTCGTTCGAGGCAGCAGGCTACTGACAAAGTCCCTTAAGCGCCCTAAGAGGGAAAAACTACCAAACTTTGACGGGATAGTTCTCAGAATTCATGGTAGATGGGAACCTTTTGTTTGAACCTATAGGTGAATGTGGGGTCCATCCACAATAACCTCTCTCAGTTTTGTTCAAGTCCAGTCCCTTTGATCGTGCCAAAATCAAACACATTCTTGGAAAATGCTTCAGTTTCATGCTGTGGAAAGGTGCTAGGAGTGACATTTTGCATTCCATAGCTCGTGGGTCTGAATGGACTTCACCAATGCATCGGGGTGGGTGGGTAAATGTCAGGGAGGTCTCGTTTCATGTGCCAAGCATTGTATTCATTCGGGGCAGCAAGCTACCAGCAAAGTCCCTTAAGCGCCCTAAGAGGAAAAAACTGCCAAACTTTGACGGGACAGTTCTCAGAATTCATGGTAGCTGGGAATGTTCTGTTTAGACCTACATGTGCACATGGGTTCCACCCAAAATAACCTCTCTCGGTTTCATTCAACTCCAGTCCATTTGATCGTGCCGAAATCAAACGCATTCTTGCAAAATGCTTCAGTTTCATGCTGTGGAAAGGTGCTAGGAGTGACATTTTACATTCCATAGCTCGTGGGTCTGAACGAACTTTGCCAATGCATCGGGATGGGTGGTTAAATGTCAAGGGAGGTTTCATTTCTTGTGCCAAGCGTCGCATTCATTCAGGGCAATAGGCTACCAACAAAGTCCCTTAAGCGCCCTAAGAGGAAAAAACTACCAAACTTTGACGGAACAGTTCTCAGAATTTATGGCAGCTGGGAATGTTCTATTTGGACCTACAAGTGCACATGGGGTCCTTCCACAATAACCTCTCTCAGTTTCGTTCAACTCCGGTCCGTTTGATCATGCTGAAATCAAACGAATTCTTGCAAAATGTTTCAGTTTCATGCAATGGAAAGGTGATAGGAGTGACATTTTGCATTCCATAGCTCATGGGTCTGAACAGACTTCACCAACGCGTCGGGGTGGACAGGTAAATACTAGGGGAGGTCTCATTTTGTGTGCCAAGGGTCGCATTCGTTCAGGGCAGCAGGCTACCAGTAAAGTCCCTTAAGCGCCCTAAGAGGAAAAAACTGCCAAACTTTGACGAGATAGTTCTCATAATTCATAGCAACTTAGAACCTTATGTTTAGACCTACAGGTGCATGTGGGGTCCATACACAATAACCTCTCTCAGTTTCATTCAACTCCAGTTTGTTTGACCGTGTTGAAATCAAACGCATTTTTGCAAAACACTTCAGTTTCATGCTGTGGAAAGGTGCTAGGAGTGAAATTTTGCATTCCACAGCTCGTGGGTCTGAACAGACTTCACTGACGCATTGGGGTGGGCGGGTAAATGCCACAGGAGGTCTTGTTTCATGTGCCAAGCATCGGATTCGTTCGGGGCAACAAGCTACCAACAAAGTCCCTTAAGCGCCCTAAGAGGAAAAATTCCCAAACTTTGACGAGATAGTTCTTAGAATTCGTGGCAGCTGGGAACATTTTGTTTGGACCTATAGGTGCATGTGGGGTCTGTCCACAATAACCTCTCTTGGTTTCGTTCAACTCTAGTCCATTTGATCGTACCGAAATCAAATGCATTCTTACAAAATGCTTCAGTTTCATGTAGTGGAAAGGTTGCCAGGTGCCATATTTTTTGTTCTGCTCATCGTGGGGCCAAATGGACTACGCCAACACATCGGGGTGGGTGCGTAAATGCTAGGGGAGGTCTCATTTCATGCGCCAAGCATCCCAGTCGTTCTGGCCTGCAAGCTACCAACAACAAGCACCTTTTGAGTTTGCCGATAGCTTGTAGCCCGGAATGACTGAGACACTTGGACCTACAAATGAGACCTCCCCTAGCATTTACCCACCCACCCTGATGCATTGCCAAACTTTGTTCAGCCCCAAGACCTATGGAATGCAAAATTTCAATGTTAGCAACTTTCTACTTTGTCGATAGCTTAAAGCCTCGAAGGACTGGTGTTGTGACCAAATCACACATCGCCCCATTGCAAATGGGGACCCCCTTTTTTTTTGTCTTTTGATGCTTTGCAAGAAGTTTTGATGATGTCTTAGAGTTATTTCATGATGAAGTCAGTGGTGTTTGAGTCCTATAGTCCCTTGATGACCTGATCCTGATGTTTGAGATCTTGAAAATGACTAAGTCTGGTATCCTGATCCTGAAGATCCTAAAAATTGGCTAAGTCTGAAATCTAGTGGATCCTCAAAAATCTAGAATCTGCATGTTAAATCTGGGGGATCTGAGACCTATCTCATACATCCTAAAAGGTCTATTGAAAAATCTCTAAACTTATACTTAAATATATTTTTCAATGTACCTTACCTCTGGGACTCCCACTTCTAGGTGCAAATTCACTCCAAGTAGCTAGGCACCTTTTCCCACCTCTGCAGATTCAAGTTAGCGCCTAAGGTAGAAACTTGAAAGTGTGCCTTGGTATAGAAGGAATGTTTTGAAGTGTGATGGAAGGCGCCTTGAAGAACAAGTGTTGGAGATCATTATCCAAAGTAGCGCCTTAGTAGATATCACTCAAAACTTGACGTATGCACTACTTTAAGGTTAGATGCAAGTTTGTTCTTGTGCCATCAACTTTGAGCGCTTAAGTGTATGAGTCATCTTGAGTTTCCTAGATTGAATTTACATCCAAGGACATCTAAGAGTGGGCGCCTAGGTGAGGGAAGTCCTTCCAAGACATTCGCAACTGTTTAAAACATGAAAAATGACAAAGTTTAAGACCAAAGTAGCCTAGGCGCCAATTCTATTGGAACAGCCTCAATTTATGCCTTGGATAAGATGCATCAATCCATACTAGATAGTGGGCACTTGAAGTCTAAATCATTCCAAGACATGATCGATCATTTGGAATTACAACATATTACAAGTATAAAGACATTGGAGTTGGGCACTCCTTTCTCCAAAATCACATCATTTTGGCGCCTAAGGAATAATTTGCATTAAAAGAAACCTTTGAATGAATCTCATAAGGGAAATTGACTCCTTTAAACTATTACAATTGTTTGAAATCATTTAAAGTTATGAATGTGGGACTAATTTGTGTTAGGCGCTCTTGCTCCTTTTTTTACCTATATGTGCGCCTAGACTTGATGACAAGTTGTTTACATGTTTAGAGTGTTTCCTTTATTATGAAGTGATTGATATATTGTTTATCTTGTTTTGTAGGAACATCAATCAAGTTAAGGGGTTGTTCAAGGAGTCACCTTCAAGCGAGGAGCAAGGAGTCATCTTCAAAGGAGAGTCATCATGTAGCCACTCTTTAAAGATCCTCAGGTTCCACAAGCTTCATCTCTTACATCATGTCGAGGATACTTTACTCATTAAGCTTCAAGACTCATCAAGCTTCAAAGTCTCCTTGAAAGGTCATCTATTCTACATCTAAAGAAGGTACTATCATCAATATCTACACTCCAAAGGGCCACTTCAAAAATCATCATGAAGAACTACTTCATCTTCATCATATCATCAAGCAAAGGCAAGACATCCATTAAATTTCAAGTTCCATTCAACCTTCAAGTCCAAGAGAGATCTCCTACTTCAAGTCATGAAGGAAGCCACATCATTATCACCATCATCTATTCTTCATGAAGATGCATTGAAAAAGATCAACGTCAACCTACTTACAAGAAGAAAGAACATCACAGTGTTAGTCAAATGAAGCAACATGTATCATACTTATCCAGCCAACAATACAAGATCAATAAGATACCTATCAAGTGTTCCTCATCAAAAGCATATTGAATTAACAGTTGAAATCCACAAGATATGCTGAGGTGGCACTTATGTGGCGAGTACCTATTATTATTTCATAATTAGCCACATCAATTCAATAGCACTAAATGTATCATTTAATAAAAGGAGCCGAAGGGACGCCTATGTGGAAGATGTTTTAAATGATTCCATCTTATCTTATCACATTGGAAAGTGTGCCTTCATTGCCTCTCTCTTTTGTACTAAAAATAGCAGTTTGTTGTAACTACCTGCTGAGGTGGCATGATCTAAGCCCTTGGCTACATGAAATGATCCTAGCCTTTCATTGTATTCTGGACACTATATAAAGGCCTTGTTGCCTCATTTGTAAGATATAGTTTTGTAGGAGTAGAATAGGAGAGACTCTCAAAATTTCCTAAGAAGACTTGAAGTTGTTGTAAATATTTCTCAAGATTAATGCAAAAGACATTGGAGTTGGCTTGGTGTTTAAGTGTTGTCTTGTGGAATAACATGGTTTCTTGTACTTTGATGAAATGGAGAGGTGTTTCAAATTAGATTAGAAGTAGATTAGAGCTCATTGATGTAATGTATGTTGTATTGAATATTTGATCAACTCCTAGCTCATGCTTTAAACATTCATCACCGGTGAAGTGTTGTGTAAAGCTAGTCTGAGCCTTATAATTTGCATAAGTTCGATTGTGGGTGCTTGTTTGAGCTGTGCCGTTCAAAGGGTGCTTATATGAGCCTTCATGATTTGAAAACCATTCACGTACCTTAGGAGATCGCACCAACTCCATGTAGTTGTAGGCATCCTTGGCGAAGTGGAGTTAGGTTTATCAAGGAGTTTGTCTGTTCATGCATCATCATTACTTCATTGACCTTAGATTAGCCTTTCTAAACCTTTATTTTTTTACTTTCTTTATCATAGAAGTCTTGTACATATGTCGTCCACACTGAAGGAGAGATAAGCTAAATGAAGTATGAAGAAGAATCTAATGTAAGTCCCTTTGTGATTATCAGCAAGATCACATGTAATCACTGAGTTAACCCATCATGAATCATAAATAAGGAACCTTGGAGTTACTTTACTAGATCACATAGTTCAGCCTTTGAAGAGCTTTATTCAAGAGAGAGTGGGATACTCTAGTGTTTTACTCTATTGTTGACTTGTCTAAAAATAATCATCAACAACTGGGAAGCTTGATGCATGAAATGAGAGCTTCCCTACCAATTACCCACCCACCCCGATGTGTTGGCATAGTTCGTTCAGCCACATGATGAGTAGAACAAAAAATATGGCACCTAGTAACCTTTCTGCTGCATGAAACTAAAGCATTTTGTAAGAATTTGTTTGATTCTGGCATGGTCAAACAGACTGGAGTTGAACAAAACTAAGAGAGGTTATTGTGGATAGACTCCACATGCACTTATAGGTCCAAACAGAAGGTTCCCAACTACCACGAATTCTGAGAACTACCCCGTCAAAGTTTGACAATTTTCTCATCTTAGGGATCTTCAGGGACTTTGTCGGTAGCCTGCTGTCTCGAACAACTGCGGCATTTGGCGTATGAAACAAGACCTCCCCTAGCATTTAGCCACCCACCCCAATGCCTTAGCAAAGTCTATTCGGCCCCAAGACCTGTGAAATGCAAACTTTTAGTGTTAGCAACTTTCTACTTTGTCGGTAGCTTAAAGCCCCGAACGACTGGGATGCTTGGTGCATGAAACAAGAGCTTCCCTACTAATTACCCATCCACCCTAACATGTTGACATAGTTCATTTGGCCCCATGATGAGCAGAACAAAAAATATGGCACCTGGCAACCTTTCCACTGCATGAAACTGAAGCATTTTGCAAGAATGTGTTTGATTCTGGCACGGTCAAATGGACTAGAGTTAAACAAAACCAAGAGACATTATTGTGGATGGACTCCACATGCACTTGTAGGTCCAAACAGAAGGTTCCTAGCTACCACAAACTCCAAGAACTGCCTCATCAAAGTTTGACAATTTTCTCGTCTTAGGGATCTTCAGGGACTTTGTTGGTAGCCTACTGTCTTGAACAACTATGGTGCTTGGCACACAAAACAAGACCTCCCCTAGCATTTACCCACCCACCCCCATGCGTTGGCGAAGTCCATTCGGCCCCAAGACCTGTGGAATGCAAAATTTTAGTGTTAGCAACTTTCTACTTTGTCGGTAGCTTAAAGCCCCGAACGATTGGGACGCTCGGCACACAAAATGAGAACTTCCCTACCAATTACCCACCCACTCCGATGTGTTGGTGTAGTCAGTTTAGCCCCATGATGAGCAAAACAAAAAAAAATGGCACCTGGCAACCTTTCCACTGCATGAAACTGAAGTATTTTGTAAGAATGCATTTGATTCCGGCACGGTCAAATGGACTAGAGTTGAACAAAACTAAGAGAGGTTATTGTGGACAGACTCTACATGCACTTGTAGGTCCAAACAGAAGGTTCCCAGCTACCATGAATTCTGAGAACTACCTCATCAAAGTTTGATAATTTTCTCATCTTAGGGATCTTCAAGGACTTTGTCGGTAGCCTATTGTCTCGAACGACTGCGGTGCTTGGCGCATGAAACAAGACCTCCCCTAGCATTTACTCACCCACCCAGATGTGTTGGTGCAGTTTGTTTACCCCCAAGACCTGTGGAATGCCAAATTTTAGTGTTAGTAACTTTCTACTTTGTCGGTAGCTTACAACCCCGAACGACTGGGAAGCTTGGCACATGAAATGAGACCTTCCCTACCAATTATCCACCCACCCTGACATGTTGGCATAGTCTGTTCAACCCCACAATGAGCAGAATAAAAATTATGGCACCTAGCACCTTTCCACTGCATGAAACTGAAGCATTTTGCAAGAATCTGTTTGATTCTGGCATGGTCAAACAGACAGGAGTTGAACAAAACCAAGAGAGGATATTGTGGATAGGCCCCACATGCACCTATAGGTCCCAATAGAAGGTTCCCAGCTGCTATGAATTCTAAGAACTATCCCATCAAAGTTTGGCAGTTTTTTCCTCTTAGGGTGCTTAAGGAACTTTGCCAGTAGCTTGCTACCCTGAATGAATGCGATGCTTGGCACAGGAAACGAGACCTCCCCTGGCATTTACCTACCCACCCCAACACGTCAACAAAGTTCATTCAGACCCACGAGCTATGGAATGGAAAATTTCACTCCTAGCACCTTTCCACTGCATGAAACTAAAGCATTTTGCAATAATGTGTTTGATTTTGGCACGATCAAACAAACTGGAGTTGAAGAAAACTAAGAGAGGTTATTGTGGATAGACTCCATGTACACCTATAGGTCTAAACAGAAGGTTCCCAGCTACCACAAATTCTAAGAAGTGTCCCCTCAAAGTTTGACATTTTTTTCCTCTTAGGGCGCTTAAGGGACTTTGTAGGTAGCCTGTTGCCCCGAACGAATGCAACACTTGGCACATGAAATGAGACCTCCCCTAGCATTTACCCACCCACCCTGATGCATCAACGAAGTCCATTTAGACCCACGAGCTGTCGAATGCAAAATGTTACTCCTGCCACCTTTCCTAATTGTCCTTTGTTACTACATAATTGTCTAGACTTTGGGACAACGGTTATAACTTTTTCCATGGGTCAAGAAAATGAACTACAGATTGATTTTTTAGAAGTTATGAACCTTATGCATGTCTAGGACAACCTGGGCATCATAAAAATGAGTTTTATCAAACCTACAACAACCATGAACCTTCGACATGGTGCTTCATTATTTCATCATGGTTTCATGAAGTTTTCAGTATGATGAGAGAATGTTTGATGCAGGAGCATCCAGTGGTGTAAGGGCAATCTTGCATCACCCAAAAAGAAGTTAATTCAAAATCATTGTATTTGTTTTCATTTCTTTCCATAATTAGTGTTTTTAGTTCCATAATATCTAGAATAATGATGTCGAACTTTTAGTTTTTCCAAAACTGCTAAAAATAGCAACCTACCTGTTTTAGAAAGTGTACCTACCATTTTAGGAAAGTTTGCATTTGGGCATGGATTAAAATAAAAACTTACCGAAAGCTACATAACGAAAATATAAGAACTTTCACGAAAGAATCGGGCAAAGGTCATTTGTGAGCTGAAAGATATTAAAGTTTTTGTTTTCCGAAAAGCCCTTGAAAATTTTTGAAATGAGATATGAGGCACTAAAACATCCCATAATGTCCCAAAAAGTTGATATAAATCCATTTACAGATTTCTAACATGATAGTTCACATCAGGAGCTTTCCGGCGCTTAAAACGGTTCACCAATCAGACACCCGGATCAAAAGTTATGCTTCCCAAAAGTTGACCTACTTTTGGAGGGAGTTGCAAATTTTGAAATTTAGCTGGAGACCGCCAAAAAGTGTTATTTATGACTATTTTGGGAACCCTAGGTGGTAGTAGAGTTAACGGTACAAGTGTAGAGTCAAGAATAGGCAGGAAAATAAAAACTCTAGCTGATTTGGGGTTACAGAAGGTAGGAGATTCTAGAGCCTGGTGAGGTGTAGCTGAAGTGTGTTGCAGCCTGTGGAGGATTGATTCCTCATATTGTAATTGAGCTTCTGTAATGTAATGAGTTGCCCAAATCAATAAAGAAATATTCTATTTTCTATATTCTATTTCTCTTGTTGTGTGTTTTATGATTCACCCCCTTCATCAATGTTCTTTCCTAGATTATGAAGTGTCCATGACAAAATTTCACACCTAGACCACTATATGGCATAAATACACCCAATATGGAGTTAATTAGACCTTATAGCACCAAAAAAATATGACTTGGACATACAAAACTCACTAAAGACTCGTATTTACAACATTTGACCAATATTGTGAAGGTGCTCCTGCACCAATGAGGATGGAGGAAGACTTTTATGACACATTTGACATGATTTTGACTATACCTCATGATGATTTTGAGTAAGGCAGGGGAGTTCTAAATTGTTGTTCCAACTATTATAACAATCTTATTATAACTGATAGGAAGGATATTCATTGTGAAGTTCATAATATGAACTTGATCTATCAAACCTTGCAATAGAATTTACCACTTTATAATGGGAATTGATAATGAAGTTTGTGGTACAAACCCATTTATGTAGCTACCCTGTGAGACATGTATGCAAATTTATGAAACCCATTGATAATGTTGTAGTTGCAACTACCCTGTGAGACATGTATGCAAAATGTGGAAGCATGGACAAGGAACATGAACTGTTTGACATAACACCTTAAAAGAAATGTGGTATGATGGAATGCCATGATTGTAGGATATGAACAAAATGGATTTGTTGAAAAAGGCTTTAGATATTTGAAAGATATGGGAATTTTGTTAGATGTTGTAGTTGCAATTGCCCTATGAGACATGTATGCAAAATGTGCAAGCATAGATAAGGAATATGAACTGTTTGACATAACACCTCAAATAAATGTCGTCTCATGGAATGCCATGATTGTAGGATATGTATACAATGGATTTTTTGAAAAGGTTTTAGACACTTTCAAGAAAATGCAATTGGCAGGTGTAAATCTAAATTCCACAACCTTTGCCAACATCCTCCTTGCATGTGCCAAAATCAGGTCATTGGAACAGGGTATGGACATCCATCAAAGCATGAAGGATATGGGAATTCTATCAGATGTTGTAGTTACAACTACATTGAGAGACATGTATGAAAAATGCAGAATCATAGACAAGGCACATGAACTATTCGACAGAACACCTCACAGAGGTGCCATCTAATGGAATGCCTTGATTGTAGGATACATGCACAAAATGGATTTGTTGAAAAGGATTTAGACACTTTAAATAAAATATAGTTGGTAGGTGTAAATCCATATTCCACAACCTTTGCCAGCATCCTCCCTGCCTGTGCCAAAATGGGATCTTTGGAACATGGTATGGACATCCATCAAAGCATGAAGGATATGGGAATTCTATCAGATGTTGTAGTTGCAACTGCATTGAGAGACATGTATGCAAAATGTGGAATCATGGACAAGGCACATTAACTATTCAATAGAACACCTCATAGAGGTGCCATCTAATGGAATGCCTTGATTGTAGGATATGCACAAAATGGATTTGTTGAAAAGGATTTAGACACTTTAAAGAAAATACAGTTGGTAGGTGTAAAGCCATATTCAACTACCTTTGCCAATATCCTCCCTACCTATGCCAAAATGGGATCTTTGGAACATGGTGTGGACATCCATTAAAGCATGATAGATATGGGAATTCTATCAGATGTTGTAGTTGCAACTACATTAAGAGACATGTATGCAAAATGTGGAATCATAGACAAGGCACATGAACTATTCGACAGAACACCTCACAGAGGTGCCATCTAATGGAATGCCTTGATTGTAGGATATGCACAAAATGGATTTGTTGAAAAGGATTTAGACACTTAAAAGCAAATACAGTTGGTAGGTGTAAAGCCATAGTCCACAACCATTGCCAGCATCCTCCCTGCATGTGCCAAAATGGGATCTTTGGAACATGGTATGGACATCCATCAAAGCATGAAGGATATGTGAATTATATCAGATGTTGTAGTTACAACTGCCCTCAAAAACATGTATAGCAAAATTAGAAACTTTCAAGCAAATGCGATTGGCAAGTGTAAAACAAAATTCCACAACCTTAGCTAGTATCCTCCTTGCCTATGCCAAAATGGACATCCATCAAAAGGATAAAACATATGGGAATTTTGTTAGATGTTGTAGTTGTAACTGCCCTCAGAGACATGTATGCAAAGTGTGGAAGCATAGACAAGGCACGTGAACTGTTTGGCATGACACCCCAAAGAAATCTCACCTCATTGAATGCAATGATTGCAAGATATGAACAAAATGGATTTTTTGATAAGGCATTAGAAACTTTCAAGCAAATGTGATTGGCGAGTGTAAAGAAAAATTCCACAACCTTAGAAATGGTATGTTTGGAGCACAGTATAGACATCCATCAAAGCATAAAGGATATAGGAATTTTGTCAAATATCATAGTTGTAAGTACCCTGCAAGACATGTATGCAAAGTCTAGAAGCATATACAATGAACGTGAATTGTTTGACATGATGCCTCAAAGAAATGTTGTCTCATGGAATACAATGATTGCAAGCTGTGCACGAAATAGATTTTTCATAAGGCTTTAAAAACTCTCAAGCAAATGCACAAAAATAAATTTCAACCATTTACATAAATTTTGGCACATCTAAAACCAAATTGCACAATCTTAACTATCTTCCTCCTTGCCTATGCTATAATGGGACCTAGAGAACATGGTATGGACAACCATCAAAGCATAAATGATATAGGAATTTTGTCACATGTATTGTATTTGCAAAGTTGCCCTTGTAGACATGTATGGAAAGTATGGAAGCATAGACAAGGCACATGAACTATTTGAAATGATGCCTCAAAGAAATGCACAGTCCCAAATAATTCAATGATTGCAAGATATGCAAAAAATGGATTATTTGAAAATGATTTATAAACTTTCAAGAAAATGCAATTGGCATGTGTAAAACCAAATTCCTGTAACAATAATTGATTATCATATTAAATATTTAATATAAACTGTCATATACATAATGTCATGAACATAACATCTAGTTTATATAGAAAGCCATATAGGCATGTCCAAAAAAAGCCATCTAGGCATACAAAAAATGTGCCAAAAACTAGTTTCCTATAGACTAATATGAAATAATCGGTAGCCCTTCTTTGACTGTGAAGATGGAGAGCCAGTTCGTGACTCATCCTCTCTATGTCGTCGAGTAGACCTCTTCGAATAAAGTTCATCTAGGTGCACCTGTTAATACAAACAAACAATATGCACATTAGTATAGAAAATGTTTCAAATATATAACATTGAACATATGTAATTGATCACTTACCGCCAACCAATGATCACTCTCCATCATCTTTTCTCTAGCTTCTTCATCCATAGTTGGATAGACTGGAGTTGTGACCTGCTGTAAGAAGCATCCAGAAGAAAAATTGACTAAACATAAATATCATTTATGTACATCAAATGACATGAGATAAAAAAAGGAAATACAAAATTACGACATTTTCATGTTATTGGCTCATACCTCAGTCAAAGCATTTGCAGACATTATGGCTGCATCAATGCCTCTCTACATTGAATCACGAACATCAGGAGGAGTCTCCAGATTCAGCATCTGAAAATCAAGTTCAAGATTAATCGACAAAATAAATACATAACATAAGTTTAAAAATGCATAATGATTAGAAATGGTTAAATTTATCTCTGTATAACTGGTGGGTTGGTGTTCAGGGGACCAAGAATAGAGTGCAGTTGCCGGTGACTGTCGAAATCATCAAATTGTCACAAAATAATATTACCATTGAAATATCTACAATAATTATGATCATGTGATAAATTACATATATGTTGTCTTGACCTCCTCTCATAACCTGGTAGTGGATGGCTAATGGAAGTAGGATGAAGACTCTGACCCTGGAAAGTTATTGCGCAAACAATTACATACATTTGACTTATAATATAGATAATCATATAAAAATAATTACAAATTTCAAATAACAATATATTAAATCATAATGAAACTTGTAACAAATTACCTAAGAGTCAATGCCAAATGTATGTTGTAAGAGATCATCACTAAGAACAAGATCATCCAATACGGATGCCCCCATCAATGGATGTTGCCACTGTGTTGCATCACCCTGCCCCTGCATCGCATCATCCTACCCCTATGTTGCAGCATCCTGCAGAGAGTCCTGTTATGCATCCTGCATCCCATAATTGCATAGGTTCCCACATGAACTGCACAAATGTGGGGAGACATGACGCCTACTACTCACACCCTCATCGGCCTGGGTAAGATCATCAGCATGTTGTGATAGAGTTTGGGTGAGAGTAGTTAGTGAGTGTAATGTCTCCACCTCAACACTCTCCTTCAAAGCCAAAGAGAGTGACCTATGATCTGGCCTCCCTCAGGGTACAGGCACACGGTTTTGATCTCGCTGAGCCTCGGGTCTATCTTGGGCAGAGCCACCACCTCTACCCTGGAAATCATGAATGTCAAAATAATTTGGAATCTTGTTGAGGATGAACTTGCAATAGAGTTTCCTCAGGAAATATTGTGTACCTCATCATTATTGCATGGGCACTCATCGAAGACCATGTACCATCTATCCCAAAAGTGTTGGGATATTTCTTCATTCCTACACCAATGTATAGGAAACCATTTGCAACGTTCTTCTAATCTTTGACCGGTTTTGGGATTGGTAAAGTGTTCACATAATTTAGATTTTGTAATTTTTTCATTCTTGACTTGTTCATATGATAAGCCATCGGCATAAAATTGCCAACACCTCTCCCTATAGTCTTGGAATTCAGTGATTTGTTTTTGTCATCGAATCCATGTGAGCAACAATCTCCTCTAGTGATTTTGCAAGTGTCCTCCTATGATCAGTGGTTCCACTTGGATTGTTTAGGGTTTCAATAATAGTTTGAAGATGTTTCTTTTTTTCTTCTATTATCCCCAGGTAATGTTCTTGATTATCCCTTACATTAAAAGGAGGTGAAGGTGGGTTTGAAGGGTTTGGAGGGTTTTGGGGGTTGTTTTCACCCTCCTCAAATGGATTTAGATTTTCTGCTTCTCCAATAACTGTAAATGCAATATAAACATAAATCAAACATTGCAAAACTAAAAAATTGATCTAAAACTAATAAATTCAGACAAACCCTACCTTCTTCCTGTGCTAGAGCCTCCAAATTTGTACGACGATGTCTTTGGCGGTGAGGTGGCATTGTGAATTGCTTGTTTTCTCACTTGCACTTGATCGAATCTCCTTTTTATCAACACGAGCGCATTTTGCTTGCTTTCTTTGCTGCTCTCACTAACCTAGGCATGGGTGAATGTGCAGAAAATGTTGTTTTTTTTGCTTTTTTTAAAACCAAAATGCGAGCGCGTTATAACATGCTCACATTTTCCTTCAATTTTAGAGATGGTGGCAACTTTTTGGTCCCCCATCTTCTTGCATTTACCCATTACAAATAACACAAAGTGAACAAGCACTTGAATAACAATTTTGTAGGCTAGAATAGGCACAACAAATTATGCTATCTCAATTACAGTTACTCAACAATGGGCAAGGCTGCCCTTATTTATACATAAACCAAAGGAGTAGGGAACCCTAAAATCTCCTTGATCCTAGCTAACTAACTTGCCAACTCGCAAGATTTATTTCTATTCTAGACAAAAGATTTAACTAACACATGCTTTAAAATGATTTGTTTTAAAGCAAAGAAATCACCAACTATTACAAAGTGATTTTTCTATTTAAAGGATCGATAAGCTTGAATGAAAGTGATAGATTTAAATCAAAATGCATTGATTTAAACTTGTTTTTTGAGTCCCATCCTTATCTACATCACTGCCCTATTGGTGAGATCATCCACTGATATTTTGGGAAACAATTGTTAGACTTAGGGCACACAACTGAGAGGGGGGGTGAATCAGTTGTCAAAAACTTTCTTCAATTTCACACTTAAATCTTCTTAGTGATTAGTATTATAACAATCATGAAACATAATGCAATTAAACAGCAAGCAGAAACTCATCAACACATAAGACACCAAGATTTTGACGTGGAAAACTTGGTTAAGGGGAAAACCACAGCGTGATTAACCTAAGATTGTATTCTCTGTTAGAAGAATAGAAAGAACAAAATGGCACATGCCAATTAGGGCTCACTGCCCAAGCACACTACTCACAAGAGGCTCACTGCCTACAAGAGACCCACTGTCTACAAAGTAACAAGTATTACAAACTTGAACTGGAGAATAGCATCTTTACCATACTTGGATCAGTTCCATTTAGGCCCAAAACTTCTGCTCTGCCTTTCACTCCCTTCTTTGCTACCACACTCTCATCTCCACAAGACACACACTAGAAAGACTTCACAATCCCTTATTTATACAAGGCATCAACTTAGGAACAATCATCTAAGTCAGCAAACACCTACAAGAACATCCGCAAGATGTGTAATACATCCGGTCGACCAGTCTCAGGAAGAACACCAACATCCGGTGGTTATTCTTCAAATATGAACTTTAACTTCAATGCGGGCCACCAACATGAACTGGACATGATCCTCAGATCACCACAAGCTTTTCTGAATCACCAAGAACATCTGCACTTCATTTGCTTACTGGAATCCTTCTCTCCTTCATCTAAAACCTTAAGAACACAGTCTATCATCACTGTCACAAAGGAATATGTTCTTCCGGACCTTCAAACCATGAACCAATCTTCTTGACACTTCACAAGGATGTCCTCAACACTTCCTCAAATCCACAGAATGGGATAATGCATTTTCGGATCTCACCAGACTTATCTGTGTCACTCTGTCACCTCTAAACACCTGCCAGAACTGGTTCTACTTGAGCGACCATAACTTCTTCAGATCTTCATGCGGACCTCTAAAAACTTGACTAGAGCATCTCAAGACTTATATCTACAAACCCTTTAAACTGCATCCTCTGATCCTCTACCTATCTTGGACTTTTACCTTGTTGTCATCACTGTTCTTCACTGTTCCTGATTGAGACTAATTTTCTCAATATCCTCAACACATAGCTCATCCAATCCTTCTCATTAATGCAACATGAGTATGTTGACATCAATGACAACACCGGTTAGACCCATACTTGCAACAATCTCCCCCTTTGTCATTGATGGCAAAATATGATGTGAAAAACCATCAAGACAAGAACTTCTCCTTACTGTCACAACTCCCCCTATCAACAACAACTATTCATATGTCTTCTCTTCTTTTACTGCTCCCCCTTTGATCATCAACCACTTGTTTTTCACATGTCTTCTCTCCCCCTTTGACATCAATGGCAAAGGGCGCATACTTGCAACTCCAATACTTTAGAATCATACCTGCTACTCCCCCTAAGTAGCAACTCCCATCAATCTGGATCACAAGATATGAGTGTGATGTCCACCAGACTAATGCACCTCAGTGCACCTTAGTTCATCACCGGAGGGGAAATAACCCCTAGCTTCTCCCTGAGATACTCAAAAGAGTCCTTAGGCAAAGGTATAGTAAAGATATCTGCAATCTGATCCTTGGATGACACAAACTCCAATCTAACCTCATTCTTGTTCACTTTCTCTCTCAGAAAGTGAAACTTGATAGATATATGCTTAGTCTTTGAATGCAACACCAGATTCTTGGATATACTAATTGCACTTGAATTATCACAAAAGATTGTGATAGGCTCCTCATACTCCACTCTTATGTCTCTTAGCATCTGCTTCATCCACAAAACTTGAGTGCAACTGCCTACTGCTGCAATATATTCTGCTTCAGTTGTGGACAGAGATATTGCCTCTTGTTTCTTGCTTAGCCAAGAAACCAATCTCTTCCCCAAAAAGAATGCTCCACCACTAGTACTCTTCCGGTCATCCACATCTCCTGCCCAATCTGCATCTGTATATGCATGAAGAGAGAAATCATGGTCTCTAGGATACCACAAACCATACTCTACTGTCCCTTTTAGATATCTAAAAATCCTCTTGATTGCCATGACATGAGATTCTCTGGGATCAGCCTGGAATCTAGCAACAAGACCAACAGCCTGCATTATATCTGGTCTAGTTTGAGTGAGATACAACCTCCAATCATTGATCTATACTTTGTCTGGTCTGCCTTAGGAGAGTCATCATCTTTGCTCAATTTACATCCAGTTGCCATGGGAGTATTCATTGGCTTAGAATCTTCCATCCCAAATTTCCTCAACAATTCTTTCACATATTTGGTCTGAGAAATGAAGATTCCTTTCTTTGTTTGAGTAATTTGCAGGCCCAAGAAGAAATTCATTTCACCAAGCATAGACATCTCAAACTCACTTTTCATTTGATTTGCAAAAGTTTTACACATACTATCTCTTCCTCCAAAGATGATATCATCAACAAATACTTCAACAATCAAGATGTTTTCATGATCAATTTTGAAATATAAGTTACTGTCAGCAGTGCCTTTGTTGAAACTAATTTTCAAAAGATGCTTATCCAATCTTTCATACCAAGCTCTTGGGGCTTGCTTCAATCCATACAGTGCCTTCTTCAACTTGCAGACCATATCACCATGATCAGACAATTGAAAACCATCCGGTTGCTCTATATATACTTCTTCTTCCAAGTCACCATTTAGAAAGGTAGACTTGACATCCATCTGATATACCTTGAAATCCTTGAAGGCAGCAAAGGCAAGAAATAATCTGACTACTTCAATTCTTGCCACTGGAGTAAAAGTTTCTTCAAAATCAATTCCTTCTATTTGAGAGTAGCCTTTGCAGACCAATCTAGCTTTATTTCTGATCACATCACCAACTTCATTCAGTTTGTTCCAGAAGACCCATTTGGTTCCAATCACATTCTTGTCTTTAGGTCTGGGAACAAGATCCCAAGTGTGATTTTTCTCTATTTGCATCAGCTCTTCCTCCATTGCTTTAGTCTAATTTTTATCATTGCAAGCTTCATTCACTGTCTTAGGTTCAATCTTTGAAATCAAACAATACTCTTCTGAATCTTGAGCAATTATCCTTCTTGTTAGAACTCCTTTGCTTTTATCACCTATGATCTGATCTTTAGAGTGGTTCAGTCTTACATACCTAGGAACTTTGGAAGTTTCCTATACTTCTAATTCTTGCTCAGGCTCATTATGACTCATCTCTTCTTCCTGAATTACCGAATTTGTTTGATCTTGAGTACCGGAAGGAGTTTGGGCTCCTTGAATCATAACACCATTTTGATCATCTTCATCATATTCATAAAACCTTGAAGGTTTCTCAATTCCTTCATCAACCTTCACATTTGTACTTTCTATCATCTTTCTCAGTCTCTTATTGTAACACCGGTATGCTTTGCTTTGAGTGGAGTAACCCAAGAAAATTCCTTCATCACTTCTAGCATCAAACTTGCCTAGATCTTCATCTCTTTTAATGTAACATTTGCTACCAAACACTCTGAAATACCTCACAGTAGGAGTGATGTCAAACCAAAGTTCATAGGGAGTCTTACCGGTACTGTTTCTGATTTGAACTCGATTGAGAGTATAAATTGCAGTGCTGACAGCTTCTTTCCAAAACATCTGAGGAATATTTGCTTCCATCATGATTGTCCTAGATGCTTCCTGGATGGTCCGGTTCTTTCTCTCCACTACCCCATTCTGTTGTGGAGTCCTAAGAGCAGACAACTATCTCTTTATACCATGCTTCTCACAAAAATCTATGAACTCACCGAATGTGAATTCACCACCTCTATCAGACCTCAGACATTTTAATTTTAATCTAGTTTCATTTTATACCATAGCCTTGAAGATTTTGAACTTCTCAAAAGCTTATGATTTCTCTTTCAAAAAGGTAACCCACATCATCTAGGAATGGTCATCAATTAATAGCATGAAATATCTATCACCTTGTACACTCTTGATTCTTGTCAGACCACATAGATCAGTATGAACTAAGTCCAATAATCCGGTAGAAGATTGATCCTTACTCTTGAAAGTGATTCTTCTCAGCTTACCCAATTGACATTCCTTGCACAAGCTATTAGTAGGTTTCACCAATTTTGGAAGATCTCTTATAGCCTGAGTATTGCTTATCTTGATGATATTATCAAAATTCACATGACACATTGTCCTATGCCATAACCAACTCTGATCAACTTGAACAAATAAGCAACTTTTACCAATGCCAACCAAGTGGAAGATATTACCTTTAGTTTGGGTACCGGATGCAATCTCTGTTCCTGAGCTTTCAAAGATCTTGCATTTTCCATTCTTGAACCGAAGATCATAGCCTTTGTCCACCAACTATCCAACACTGAGAAGATTGTGTTTCAAGCCTTCAACACATAGAACATTATCGGTTTTGTTCCTTCCATCAAAAGAAATAGTTCCTCTTCCTCTGATTCTACGAGCAGAATTATCACCAAACTTCACCACTCCTCCATATCTTTCCAAATCTATGAACTTACTTTTGTCACCTGTCATATGGTGAGAGCAACCACTGTCAATGACCCAATCATCCTTTTCTTCAACTTGGGCAGCCAGAGCTCTTTCTACAACTTTATGATTGATAGATACAAAGGATATTGGTTCTTCTTCCTTGATGGCAATAAACACCCATTCACTTCTAGATTTGTTTCTTGTCTCTGATTCATCATCTATTACTCCTTCATTATCATCTTCTTCATGAACATAGTAACAATTCTTTTGGAACCTTGATCTGTTAGGATTTTGCCTTAAAAATTTTTCTGAACATTTTGAGGCAAAATGACCAATCTTATTGCAATTAAAACACTTAAAAGGCCATTTCCCTTCATACTTACTAGATCCTCTTGGCAATCTCTTTGCAATGAGGGCTTCAAGTTGAGCAGTTTCTACTTCTTCTTCTTCCAAGTCTTTTCTTGCTTTTTCATACCATGACAGTTTCCTTGATGAGTTCTCTCCCGATCAAACCTTTGTTTACCTTTTACAGAGGCACTAGCTTTGAATGCAGATTCAGTCTTGGGGGGATCATCTCCAAATTTAGTCATTTCAAATGCAGCCAATTTGCTAGCCAATTGATCTCTTGTGACAGTTGTATGGGCTCTGAATTCATCAATGGAAGCAACCTTGATTTTGTAAGAAGTAGGAAGGGATCTGACAATTTTGCCAACAATCTCATTTTCATCCCAGACTCCACTAGCATTTCTAATTCCACAAACAAGCTCATTTACTCTTGGCATAAAAGTAGTAATATTATCATCATCTCTCATCTTCAGGTTTTCAAATTTCCCTTTCAGACTCTGTAACCTTGCACATTTAACATACTGGTCTCCTTCATGGAAAAGTTCCAATTTTTTCCAAATCTCAAAAGCAGTTGGTAGGTCAATAACATTTGAGAGCTCTGTATCAGATAATGCACTTAGAAGAGCTTCTATAGTCCACAGATTGTTTTTAGCATCTGTGATTTCATTTGTAGCTTTTGGACCACCCTGTGGAGGTACATACTGTGTTGTAACCATGGTCCAGTATGCTGAACCCATGCATTGCAAGTGACACTTCATGCGACCTTTCCATAGATTGAAATTTGTTCCATCAAACTTCGGGCTGTCCTTCTTGTAAGATGACATCCTAGATCTCCTCAAGCGGTTAAGCTTCTTTTAGAGGAACTTGGCTCTGATACCAATTGTTAGACTTAGGGCACACAACTGAGAGGGGGGGTGAATCAGTTGTCAAAAACTTTCTTCAATTTCACACTTAAATCTTCTTAGTGATTAGTATTATAACAAGCATGAAACATAATGCAATTAAACAGCAGGCAGAAACTCGTCAACACATAAGACACCAAGATTTTGACATGGAAAACACGTTAAGGGAAAAACCACATGGTGATTAACCCAAGATTGTATTCTCTATTAGAAGAATAGAAAGAATAAATTGGCACATGCCAATTAGGGCTCACTGCCCGAGCACACTGCTCATACGAGGCTCACTACCTACAAGAGACCCACTATCTACAAAGTAACAAGTATTACAAACTTGAACTAGAGAATAGCATCTTTACCATGCTTGGATCAGTTCCATTTAGGCCCAAAACTTTTTCTTTGCCTTTCACTCCCTTCTTCGCTACCATACTCTCATCTCCACAAGACACACACTAGAAAGACTTCACAATCCCTTATTTATACAAGGCATCAACTTAGGAACAATCATCTAAGTCGGCAAACACCTACAAGAACATCCACAAGACGTGTAATACATCCGGTCGGCCAGTCTCATGAAGAACACCAACATCCGGTGGTTATTCTTCAAATACAAACTTTAACTTCAATGCGGACCACCAACATGAAATGGACACGATCCTCAAATCACCACAAGCTTTCCTGAATCACCAAGAACATCCGTACTTCATCTACTTACTGGAATCCTTCTCTCCTTCATCTAGAACCTCAAGAACACAGTCTGTCATCACTATCACAAAGGAATAGGTTCTTCCGGACCTTCAAACCATGAACCAATCTTCTTGACACTTCACAAGGACGTCCTCAACACTTCCTCAAATCCGCAGAATGGGATAATGCATTTCTAGATCTCACCAAACCTATCTATGTCACTTTGTCACCTCTAAACACCTGTCGGAACCGGTTCTACTTGAGTGATCATAACTTCTTTAGATCTTCATGCGGACCTCTAAAAACTTGACTGGAGCATCTCAAGACTTATATCTACAAACCCATTAAACCGTATCCTCTGATCCTCTACCTATCTTGGACTTTTACTTTGTTGTCATCACTGTTCTTGACTGTTCCTGATTGAGACTAATTTTCTCAATATCCTCAGCATACAGCTCATCCAATCCTTCTCATTAATGTAACATGAGTATGTTGACATCAATGACAACACCAGTTAGACCCATACTTGCAACAACAATATCCTCTAAAAAGCTAGTAACTGCATCCCTGCCAAGAACATTGATACTTTCCAAGATGATATACTGATTCTCTAACATCTCTTCACCATCTACAACTATCTAGGAGATGATGTAAAACATTCAAGGCTGAAATTTATTGGCCTCTGCTTGACCTATGACCAAGTTTAGCAAAGTAATCATTATTGTGTATTCTTCCTTGAACTCTCCATGTCCAATGCTCTTTGGCAAAACATTCTTCTTCTCTTTCAGTCACTTTCGAGCAATTCTTTTCTAATATTTTTCCTTGTCATTGTGCCACACCTTCTTGCATTCTTCAATAGAAATGACAAAATTCTCCTTCCATGATGGTATTGAAAAACATTTCTCAATGTCATTAGGCCTAAGGCTGCAGAGTACACGCCCATCTGCTAATTGGATTTCCCTTATAATTGAATTGTAATGCTTAGCATAAGCGATTATGAATTCAATGCTTTGCATTGACAAGGAATGAAGTTGCTGCAAGCAATCCGGAGTGACTCAGATTCCTGATGGTGATGTTTCTTGCATCTTCTAAAGCATGCAAATTGAATATTGGAAGCACCTTTTGCAAATCTGTCTCAACGGTTCTCAAGTAATCATGAACCAACATTGTTTTAGGCTTGATTTCTATTGGAGAGTACTGCATACTAAAAAACTTGAAGAATGTCTATGAACATGCCTATGTTTAGAAATATTTTGCACAAAAGGTTGAAAATTCTTTGCTGATTTCTTTTTAAAAGCAAATTTTGAGAGAAAAAGTTGGCACGTGGGTTTTGTAGACAATCTTGTTCTGAAGCAACCCAAATCGTCAAATTCTAAAAAGCAGAGGGTTTGCCTAAAAAAACTGGCAAAAAAGCAAATTTTAGAAAAACTAAAATTTTCCAATCTTCAAGAGGACATAATTCCAAATGAACCCATTTCGATGAAAACTAAAAAAGCTCCAGCTCTGTTTCTAGAAAAATGATGCCCTAGAAAAATGGACCTTGAAAAAGCATGCCTCTGTGCTTCCCAATCCTGAAACTACGAAGAACACTGAAAAAGCACTCTATTTAGGTTCTCAAATCTTCATGGAAAGAAAATGATGCTCTTCTTCCTCTTGACGCAACCTGCAAAAATAATGAATAAAGGAGGCCAAATGCTTGTTTTTATAGAACTTTAGGGCGAAAAAGCAGCTTTCTTTGCGAAAGCATAAATCTTGAAGCTTATCCGTGATTATAGCAACTCTTTGAGAAAAAATCTAAGTTGATATTCTCACATAGGATGAATTCCCATTTTATAGCTGCCTATGGCTCACATGTGAGGATGATGAAAAAGCGGCTTTTTTGATGATGTCATCAAACATGAGAAGTTGCAAAAGTGTTAGCCAATTTTCCATCGTTTTGAAATTTTTGCACTCGTTCTAACTCCAGAGTGGCCTTCCTCTAATTTCAACAAGACACCAAACTATCACCATTGACTAAAAAAGCTGACTGACCATGGAATTTCAAAGTTTTACCAATTTTGATTTGATCAGCCTCAAACTGACGATCTGATGACGTTTGACTGCAATTTTAACTCTTGGAAACCGTCGCCGGATGAAGATTGGGAAATGGTTGGAAGATGACATCAGTGGAACATGAAAAATTCTATCTTTGGAGAACCCAGGTGCCCTCACTGGATAGGGGCGCCTGACATCCCTTGCCTTAGTCAATTTTTGACAAATTTTCAATTTTTATTTCATTTCTCCATTTTGCGTGCCATAGGTCCCATTTGATCTTCGTTTCTAGCCGTCTGACTAACTGTTGATGTTGAATAAGAGGTGATCTGAATAGCTTGAGTATATTTGAGATGAATCTCCATTTTTTATGAGCCTTTTGATTGAGTTTAACTAATTTTGACCACCCGGAAGTGGGTTGACGAGGCATTTTTGACGTTTTCTGAGAAAACGCAAAAAAATAACACTGGGAAGGTTGGGCACCCCTAGCCTCCAGGGGCACCTAGGTTTTCCAGACTTAGTCAAATTTTGATATTTTTCAACTTTTCTTCATTTCCAGATTCATCATGCTTAGTTCTTCGTTCTTCGTCAGTCGATGACTGCTCGACAGCTTTTCACCTTCTAAACAACACTAAAAACTTGAAACTGACCCCTGACAGATGAGCTTCCTCAACTTAATGGCCTCAAATTTTGTGCTTCTCCATTTGAAAAAGAAGAATTGACCCAGTAGAGAAAACTCAACCTTTTGCAGATTTCGTCTAAACCACCTTGATCATGAAGCAATATCAGCTAATCAAAATCAGGTAGGACTCCTAAATCAAAGATTCTATTTTTAGAAAACTTTGCCAATATCTGTATCTCAAGAAATCCAGAAAACCTAAATTGACGTCTATTTTTAGAAACTTTCTAAAAATAGAATTTTGACTTTTTGACAAATTTTCTAGACTTTCACAAAATGCCATAATGAAGAAAAAATTTTGATTTAGCACAGCGCAAGGTTTACATTTCTCAAAGAATCATTAAATTATGTTAATTATCATAATTTGATCTAATATTTTGTATAATTGTATTTGAGTCATATCTAATAAATGTTTCAAATGAGGATCATGATTTTTTATCTATTTTAATTTGAAATCATCTCTATATTAAAGGATACCCTTGTATTACCATGCCAAAATTGTTCAATCAAACATCTTGTTTCATTATTTTATTCATGTAAGATAAATCTTGAATATATAAAAATGTACTGAAAACATACAAAGATTCGGAAAATGAACCAACTTTACATCAAATTACATCATTTTTCATTATATAATTATATTACATCTCTCCATCAAAAATGGGCCCAAAAGTAATAAAAGTTGGCATGGGTATGCAAATTATCTAATATGACATGTATCGCAAAGTTGGTGCAAATTCTATTGTCCTACATTCATCTTAGTTGGATATCACATAAAGTTTGTCTATGTGTTTTCTTCCATTAAAATAACTAAATCTATCAAAGTGGACAAATTTGAAATCTCTCCTATGGATTGTACAAATAGGCATGGATGGCACCCTATTGTGATGACTCATGCAAATGCATCTATTTGCAGCTCATCCTTAACATGTACTTCTCCTTTTTCACACTGACACCTATTTTCCAACTACTCTATTTCTCTTCCTCTTTCAATCACCCTCCTATAAATCACCCCTCCTACTTTACAAACAAATAGATTAATAGATGGTGTCCCTATTATTTTGAAGCTAATTTCAATGTATTAATCATCAAGGTCAAGAAGGATTTTTTTTATATAATGGCTTCCAATATAGATCTTGTGGGCTTGGCTCCAATAGAGTTAAAATGGACTGCTAAGAAAGAATATATCAATGGGCTTTGATATGCCATCTTCAACCATATTTTCTTAATTGTTTTGTGAAGACCCTAAGGGTGGATTCACACAACAAGACTCAAGAATCTAATGCATATTCAAAGGGAAATTAGGGTTCTTGGTCTTGCTTTAATTCAAATATAACTCAAGATTAGCACCCAACTTAAGGGAGAGAGGGTTTCTTCGAGGTTGCAACCATATTATAAAATTTACCTAAAGTAGCAAAATATTTATAACACTTGCTCTCACCCAAATATTATTATCCTTGTGTGGAATACAAGCTAGAGTTACCTCCAACAACAAAAACATGATGAGGGTGTACTCCACCCAACACACTCACAACAACAAAAGAGAACAACACTGATTTATGTAGGGAAACCCTTCTGGGAGAAAAACCCCACACCAAAAAATAATAGAATATATTATTTAGAAATCTCAACAAGATTACAATATACTTGTAAAGAAAGTTTTCACAATAGTACCACTATCTAGAGTTCTAGAGACAACTCAACATCTATCATACTTCCCCACACAAACTCCATCTCAAGCACCTAATATATATGAGCTACAATACATGAAACCGTCATATAGTATTACAAAACCATGAGCTAAAACCACCCAAAAGTGGCACCCAAATAATCTCGAATCAGATATACTTTATGATGTGTCAAATCACACACCAACATATGTAACTTCCCCCTTTACAACTCTTTTAAGTGTCCAACACATTTTCACATTTCCTAAAATGGGAGGCCCAACTTTTGAAGGCCATAAATTTTGATCCAACTATCTGATTGATAAACCTTTTAATGCATTGGAAAGCTCGTGAAGAGATCTACAGCACTGAAAACTTGTAAATGGGTTTTCGCCAACTTTTGGTGCATTTAGGGACCTCTGAGTAGTTCAAATTTGATTTCAAAACTTTTCCAGGAACCTCAAACAATTGAAACATTAATATCTTGAGATCCATACATGATCTTGGGCTAAAATTTACCAAGATGGGGAAAAATTCAGGCCCAACCACTTCTCAAATGTAGGCTTACTAAAAGTCCTAGTATTCTTAGCCTTTTGGAAACTTTGAAGGTTTTGAATTAAAACCAAAATAGAAAACAAAATCATTTTTTGGTGATGCAAGATTGCTCTACACCTCTAGATGCTCCTACATCAAACACCTAGCATAAGTTGAGAAGTGACTTTACCACATCTCTAGTGTTTGAGGAAAACCAATGTGGTCAACCTCTGCTTTGGATAACCATGATGATTCTTCACTAGGCCTTCCTCTTCATTTGACCAAATATTCTTCATATTGCTTGTTTATTGTGCTCCTTCCCACATGACTATCTAAGATTTCTTCAATTTCTTTCCTCTTTGAAATAAGTATTGGGATATGCTATTGTCCTTCTTCTTTCTCATCTTCCATACTTCCTTCATGATATTCTATCAAATCAGCAATATTGAACACAGGTGAAATATTGATCTTACAAGACAACTCAACTTCATAGGCATTCCCTAATTCATGATTCTTCAAAATCTTAAAAGGTCCAAATTTCTTCATCTTCAGTTTAGTATATCTTCCTATGTGAAATCTCTCTTTTCTAAGATGGACCATAACCTCTTCTTCAACATTGAATTCTTTGAATCTTCTTTTATGATCTTCCTTCTCTTTATACTTATTATTCATTTATGGATATGTTTCCTTACCTCCTCATATAAATTCTTCATGTGTTCTACAAAATCTTTTGCATATGTACTTCTCTTCTCCTCCTACTCCATCTTCCTCAACTCTAAAATATTTCTAGGACTACTTCCATATACAATATGGAATGGTGATTTTTTGGTACTCCTATTAATTGAGTTGTCATATGCAAAATCAACCTCTGGAAAAATCAAGTCCCATCCTTTTGGCTTTTCTCCTACCAAACATCTCAAAAGCTTTCTCAAACTTCTATTTATCACTTATGTCTAACCATCATTTTGTGTATGATGTGCAGAACTGAACTTCAAATCTATCTTTAGCTTCTTCCACAATGTCCTCCAAAAATATCCAATGAATTTTGTATCTCTATTTGAAACTATACTCTTTGGTAGACCATGCAGTCTAACCCCTTCCTTGAAAAAATATTTCTACAATATGGATTGCATCATTTGTCTTTTGGCAAGGAATGAAATGTGCCATCTTGGAAAATCAATCAACCACCACAAAAATGGAATCATGACCTCTCTAAGTCCTTGGCAAACCAAGTACAAAATACATGCTAATGTCTTCCCATGGCCTTTGAGTTACAGGTAAAGGCTGATACAAACCAGTATTTTGACTCACTCCCTTAGCCATTTAACATACCCTACAACTCTATACAAACTTTTTCACATCCTGATACAACTGTGGCCAATAATAGTTCTCACTTACTAATGCAATTGTCTTGTCTCTCCCAAAATGTCCTGCTAATCCTCCATTGTGCTTTTCTTTTATCAAGTTCTCCCTCATGGAACATCTTGGAATGCATAACTAACTTCCTTTGAATAATATGCCATCTTGGATTATGTAAACCAACCACTATGTTATGTCCATGGTGATAGGTTCTAGGCAAGCTTTCCATGCTTCTGAAAAATCTGGATCTTATGGATATAAATGTTTGAGTTCTTCAAACCCAACAACTTCAATTATCATCTCTACCAACAAATTTTGCCTCGTACTCAAGGCATATGCAACTCTATTAAACTTCCCACTTCTATGCTTCAACACAAATGTGTAACTTTTCAAAAATTCAACCCATTTCAAATGTCTTTGATTCAATTTCACTTGGCTATTCAAATACTTTAAGGTTTGATGATCAGTGTACAAAACAAATTCCTTAAGCAAAAGATAATGTATCCATTTCTTTAATTCTTGAACAATAGAATAAAATTCTTGATCATAAACATAATACTTCTTACTAGCATCATTAATTTTTTCACTAAAATATGCAATGGTTCTTCCTTCTTGACTTAATACAGCTCCTATGGCACTGCCACTAGCATCACAATCTACTTGAAATACCTTGTTAAACTATGGAAGTGCTAAAACAGGTTGCTCTATAAATTTTTTCTTTAACAAATCAAAACTATTGGTTGCCTCTACAGTCCACTTAAATTCTTTTCTATCTCTTCTCATTGTTTCAGTTAAGGGTCCACATATGCTGCTAAAACTTCTAATGAACTTTTTGTAAAAACTAACCAATCCATGGAATGATCTTACCTCAATGACACTTCTCAGTGTAGGCCATTCTATGATAGCCCTTACTTTCTCTGGATCCATCTTAAGATCCTCAATTGAGGTCACGAAGCTCAAGTACACTAATTCCTTCTTCACACAGCTGCATTTCTTCACATTTATCAACAATTCCTCTTCCCTAAACCTCTGAAAAACTCTATGAACATGCACCAAATGTTCCTCCAAGGTTTTGCTAAAAATTAGAATGTCATCCAAATAGACAATAACAAACTTACCCAAAAATTCTTTGAGTACCTCGTTCATGACCCTCATGAAAGTACTTGGTGCATTGGTTAGTCTAAATGACATCACTAACCACTCATATAGTCCTTTTATTTTGAATGTTGTCTTCCATTCATCTCCTTCATGTATCCTAATCTAGTGATACCTATTCTTCAAATCTATCTTTGTGAAGTACTTCGCTCCACTTAGACAATCCATGATATCATCCATCCTTGGCACAGGAAATTTGTACTTGATTGTGATTTTATCGATGGCCCTGGAATTGGTACACATCCTCCATTCTTCATCCTTCTTAGGTGCTAGTATTGTAGGTACTACACATGGACTCAAACTCTCTCTGATTAGCCCTTTTTTCAATAATTCCTGAACTTGTCTATTCAACTCCTCATTTTCTATAGGAGTCATTCTATGGGCTTCCTTGTTAGGCAAACTAGCTCCTAGTATCAAATCTATTTGATGACTTATGCTTCTCATTGGTGGCAAACCTTTAGGTACATTACCTGAAACAATATCTTTGAATTCATCCAACATATCTACAATTTTTGTAGGTACATCTTCTCCTTCCTCTTTATTTATTTTAGGAACCAAGGAAAAACCATTTGTTCATGCTTCATCCCATCCAAAATAATTCTACCATCTACCAAACAAATTCTATAATTACTACATACCTTTTCCTTTGCTTCTCTCATAGGTTTCATATTTTGTCTTACTCCTTATTTTAACATAGAATAGGTGTTAGCATGACCATCATGGATAACACACCTATCATACTACCATGGCCTTCCCAATAAAAAGTGTCATACATCCATTGGCATAATATCACATAACACCTCATCATGATAATCTCCAATCTTAAACTTTACCAAACACTGTTCATTAACCAAAGAGTTATTATCTTTCTGCAACCAAGCAATCCTATAGGGATGTGGATGCTTTATTCTCCTAAAATTCAACTTTCTAACCATCTCTTCAAAGACTAGATTGTTTGTACTTCCACTATCAATAATTATATCACAACACTTACCTCATGATTTATACCTTATTTAGAATAGGCTCTTTCTTTGTGTTGGTTCTTTTCCCTCTTCTTTAACAAGGTTCTTCTAATAACAAGAGTTTCTCCTCTTTTTGCATCTTCTGAATGTTCACATCTAGCTTCCTCATCATCATGGGCAACTCTAGCATCACCCTCTGGTCTTTTATTTGTTCCTCACTGATTTTGTTGACAGTCATATGCTTTATACCTTTCTTCACCACATTTAAAACAAGTTCTTCTAAATCCTCCTCTTCTGGGTCCTCTTCCAAATCTACCTCTTCCCCTTTAATACCCATAATTTTGTCCTCGAGGATGGTATATATTTTTACCTTTGTTATTTTGACTGTGCTTGCATCTTTATTTTTCTTTTTCTCATCTTGTTGTCCATGACCCCCATATGATCTTCCACTAGTTCTTCCACCACGACCTCATCCTCTTTGTTTGTTCTCAAATTTTCTATTCAAATTTTCGTCTACCTTCATTGCAAACTGATATGCATCTTCAATAGTTGTCAATCTAACTAAGCTTAATTCTTCTTGGATACTAGGTTTAAACCCATTGATAAACGTCAGTGTGAAGCTGTCTCAAATCGATGGTTTTACTTCCACCTTCAAACACACAATCTTAAGGTCCTGACACATATTGTCTCACTATTTAGCAATCTATTTGCACACTCAAGATATACTCACTCTGATACCACTTGATGAGGGTGTACTCCACCCAACACACTCACACAAACAAAAGAGAACAACAACAATTTACGTGGGGAAATCCTTCTAGGAGAAAAATCCCACATTGAAAAAATAACTCAATATATTATTCAGAAATCTCAACAAGATTACAATATACTTGCAAAGAGAGTTTTCACAATAGTACCACTATCTATAATTCTAGAGACAACTCAACATCTATCATACTTCCCCACACAAACTCCATCTCAAGCACCCGATATATAGGAGCTACAATACATGAAATTGTCATACGGCATTACAAAACCATGAGCTAAAACCACCCAAAAGTGGCACTTAAATAACCTCCAATCAAAGATACATTATGATGTATCAAATCACACACCAACATATGTAACTTCCCCCTTTACAGCTCTTTTAAGTGTCCAACATGTTTTCACATTCCCCAAAACGAGAGACCCAACTTTTGGAGGCCATAACTTTTAATTCGAGTGTCCGATTGACAAACCATTTGATGCGTCAAAAAGCTCGTGAAGAGATATATGACACTAAAAATTTGTAAAAATATTTTCACCAACTTTTGGGGTGTTTAGGGACTTCTGAGTACTTCAAATCTGATTTTAAAACTCTTTTGGGAACCTCAAAAAATTGAAACTTTAATATCTTGAAATCCAGACATGACCTTGGGCTGAAATTTACCAAGAATGTTGATTTGGCACTTTCGAAGCTTTGGGGAAAATTTCAAGCCCAACCACTCAAATGTAGGCTTACTAAAAATAGTAAGCCATGTTATTCTTAGCCTTTTTGGAAACTTTAAAGGTTCCAAATCATTATTCAAGCAAATAGGTATTCGCAAAAACCAAAATAGAAAATAAAATCATTTTTTGGGTGATGCAAGATTGATCTACACCTCTGGATGCTCCTACATGAAAACATAACCATTTTTATGCCTCTTCTTTAAAGAAAGTTATTGGGCAATAATAGTGTTACTTGAGCTTGATGAAGAGGGAAGAACCATCTTAGATCTTGAAATAATTATCTAGACATGTACATGAAAGCTAAGGAATAGGAAAATCATAAAGTACCTCATCAAATAAATTATTTGTCAAAGATACTAAATGGGAAGATGAAGATTTCATGTAAAAGTATCAATATTTGATCTACCTTGATGACAATGGTTGTCTAAGGGGGGAGCATGGCGCACCCTTAACTCATTGATTGTATTGGGATATGTGATAACCAAGTATGGCTTTCATAATTCTTATTTTCTTCATTTATCAATCTCTAAGTGTAATTATTGTAAGCTAGGTCAACCTAATTGAGATTAAGGTATCAATATTGCCTAATGATGCTTATAAATAGGAGGTGTTGAGTTGTTAAGCATCATATTGTAAATTATGTTCTTATTGTATGACTTTTGGAGGTTGCCCCCGCGAAGTGACTTACTAAAATAAAGCGTAAATACATCTTATTTCTTATTATATTCTTCACTTGTGCAAGTAATTTCATTAGAAAATAACACTACATAGCAATCAATCATGACAAATGTGTATGAACTAGGCTCATGGTGGGAATGAAATGGGTAGGTTTTAGCTAAATATGAATTTTAAAATTTTAAATCTCAAAGGTTAGTTTTGCATGCTATGGGATTGAACCCATGCCACTAGATTGACCTGGGATAACAAAAAGCTAATGTTGACCTATGAAGAATGGATGTCTAGACATCGAAACATAATAAATGTCAAATGTATGGGAATATGTGTATAAATGGGTGAGATAAGGTTGAATATGTGAGAAACTATAGAGATGGGGATATGTGAAGAATCAAGAAATGAGCCCAAGTTCATACAAGATTGTTCCATTTGTCATAATGTAATTGTATTAAGTTATTCCATTAGAATGTGCCTAAAACTAAAAGGTAGCTAGCATGGGTATGCAAATTTTACCCTTACATTTTCCCCCACTTTTATATGCATGTGAATCCTATCATGAACATGTATCTTAAAAAATGAGCACTCATAAACATGCTTGTAAAGTAAATATTCAAACATGTAAAAGGATACTGAGGTCTATATAAAGTAATGGGCCCCACTAGATCTCATTATGTGTGTTCATTTTTCAACATGCATAGTTCATTAGAACCTACAAAACAAAGAAAAGATGTACAATAAGTAGCTTTAGTTGCACAAGTAAAGCTAAAAACAATTGCAAACTAATTTTAATTATCTATGATCATGAGGAGGAGAGAACAAGATTAGAAAAATTCTACCTATATAGAAAAAGGTGATGGTAATGCTTCACATAATTTGGTAGTCATTGGATGACATCATATATTAAGTATTACCATGTTATGTGATGATGATTCATCTAGACATAGTGATGAATCTTTATATAAATACTTGTAACTATATGCAAGCTCAACAAAGAAGTGTTAGTGACATAATATGCCCCCTTCAATTGGTTGCACCCATCAAATGTAAGAATTTGGAGGAGAGGGAAAAATATATATGAAACATAAGATTAATATAACTATGTGGGCATATAAATCATGCAAAGTAATTAGTGTTGTGTTGATCATGATGTTAGTCATAAACAAACATAGAATAAAAGTTACACAACAACCTTTACTCATCTTGAAAGATACGATGAATTCAAAGAATTCATGATCCCAAGTCTCCGTGGATTAGTTCTTAATCAGCTGACATTACTTAGCAGTTGGTGTGTGTTGTTGTTTCCATTTTGGGGCCTTACGTTTGCTCACTCAGTAGGATTTTGTTCCTGTGATGATGCTATAGAGAAAGGTTATTTTACACAGTATATTCCTTCAAATGATGTATTTATACTCAAATCTTTGCATAATATTTATCAACTGTACATGCTTTAACTTCAAATATGCTATGAATTTTCAATTTTCTATGAGATGTCTGCATATTTCATATAATGTGCTTCTGATTGTCTATTATTTACAATTACGATGGTGAATTGTTCTAAAATTAAAAGAAATTAAAAAAGAATACTTCAAATTATGATGAATCTTTAGCTATTGAGCCACATACACACCTGATACTATCATGAGAAAGAAGAAATCAAACCATATGTTCACTAGGACGTTCCACAACTAGATACAGTTGATGCTAACTTCAAAGGAAAATGAATGAAGACAATATATGCAGACTGATGAGCACTCCAAAGGACGCAGAAAATCAAAGCATATATCAAGAATTCATACACAGACTACTCAGGATTTACGATGATTTGTAATCAAAATGGTCTTCTCTTTCATTAAGTATGCAAAAATATGGATGCTTACAATAACTTTGAAATAGGCCCTGAATATTTTAGCAAACAAATTTCAATTAAGCTTCTGAATGTTTAAAATGAGGCATCTCTGCACCTTTTATAGAATAAGGTGAGGGAGTGGTTACAAATGATCTACGATCAAGATTTATCAATTAAGATCAACAGTGCATATTCTTCTTGACTTAGTCAACTATGTCTCATGGCACAGGTTGCCAGCTGACAAGCATCTAAGTAACTTGTTTTCCTTTAAGTACTTGATGCAGATGTTTCCCTTGTAGTGCATCTTCATCTACTCCTCAAGTTCCTCTTCATCATCATGATCATCATGATCATCACTTTCTGTGTCTTCATCATCCCAATGGATGTCATCTTGTATATGGACCTGCATGGATGTTTGGATATTTTCATATGCCTCTACTATCTTTTCAACTTCTCCGCCATCCTGAGTTTTGGCTTTACTAATGGCATGCTTATGCATTTGGAATTTATCCCTGAGGGCTTCCAATTTATTTTTCCTGCTTCTCAATGTTTCATTATAGTTCTCCACCTTGACTTTGATCCTCATGATCCTGTTCATTGCTTCTTCTATTAGGTGAGTAAGAGGGTCGTCAGCCATCAGCTGGAAGTTATCATGTAGAGATTTTATAGAAAAGTTCACGTCTTGGTTTTCAATTTTTCCTTCTACTTTTCCCTCTAATGCCTCCAGGACTTCTACTTCAAATGACATCATGTTGTGCAGTTTCAAACTGATATCTCTTAGTTTATTGTTGCACTTCTTCAATACATCACATTCAAATCTGATGTCCTTATACCAAATATCTGATGGTGACTGGTTGTCATTGATGTCAAAAAGGTTGGTTGATGAGTGGTCTTGCAAAGAATGTTTCAGGGATGCAGAATGGTTGATAGATTTGTGTTTGATCTTGTGCAAATACTTCATGGATAAATCCTCAAAGATGGTGCAGTTTTTAATTCAGGATGTCTTCAAGTGGCAGTGATTTAATGCAGAGACAATATGTGTCTTGTAGATGCAGAGAATGGACTTATACTCTTGGTCTTCACAGGTTTAGGCTTCTTGGTGCCTTAGAAGTTGATATGTTGATCATGATGCAAGGTTGGTTGAAAGTAAGTTCACAAGGTCTCATCAGAACTGCAGGTCATGGAGTGATCATTATCATTATCTTGATAACGTGTGTTGTTGTTTTGGATATCATAGTTCAAAGTTTTCATGAGTTGTTATTCAAGACACTTGTCAGTTGTTCTTGGGTTGATATTAGGTCACCTTTCAGGAGCTTGGTCAGTGTGAATGCTTGTCAAGACAGTGCAATAAAGTAATCTTTGTTTGAAGTGGGTCATTATCATCAGAGGTCTTATTTGATCAAGTTGATACAGATGACATGGTATGCATTCTTGTGGTGTGACATGAACTTCATTTGATATCAGTTGCAATTGATCCTCATTTGTTAGTTATGACATATGCAGAGACATATTCTCATGTCTCCATGTTTTTTTTGTGTCATTAATAGTGTCTTCTTGTCTTGGTCTTAAAGTCATGATTTCATGTTCTTGACTCTTGATACAAATGACAAATTCCACTAAGTCTATGTCTTTCTCATTACACACAGTGTCTAAGGTCTCTACAATTATTAATGTGGACTGAGTCTATTTTATGATCTAATGTTGTGCATTGTCTAAAACCTAAATATTAAGATTTATCTCTTAAAAGACCTAAACTTAATCCTATGTCATCCCTTCATAGCCTTTGTCTACCCGTCATCTCTTTATGTTCTATTTGGCTGTTGACTAGGAGAAGCGGTAGTCGGTTCTTAAGTTATAACTTGCAAAGGGTCAAACAACGTTGAGTGACCGGCCCCTCCATCGAACCTAACATGCTGTTATGGTTTTCGTTCTATGTCATTGGGCGGCAAAAACAAATCAAGGGTAGAGTCTAAATATGCAAAGGCCGATCAGCGGCTCAAGTTCAAATTTAGACCCCTCACTGCCATCCATATATTGACGGGTGCTAGGACGTCATTCTAACTGTAGTCAAAAGCATTTTTTTGTGACCGAATGGAAAGTTTTTCAAAAAGGAAGTTTTTGTGAAGATTTATTTCCATTTTCAAGGCAATTGTTTTTGTAATCTTTTATAAAAGCAAGGAAACAAAACTTTTGTTAAGGAAAGAAACTTTTTTTTGGCACAAAAAGGATGATTTTTATTTGTGAGAAGATCAAATGATTTTGGAGAGATTTTTTATATTTTCTTATAGATAAATGAAAGATATGTTGCAGATAAAGGAAAAGGGTTGAAGATCTCAAAAAGACATTCAATGCAAAAGAAAAATGATTTTTGCAGCTTGTTGAAATGAAAAATGAAGGTTTTAAAGATGATGAAAAAGATCTTTTGAGAGAAGAAAAAGAAATTGATTGAAGAATTTTTTTAAAAAGAAATTTTCTGAAGGCAGATTGGTTCATTTTTTTTAAGAAGGGTTCTTGAAGAGATTGTAGATATGAGCAAAGAATATGAAGAGTTTTCAATAGGATTTGATATTATATGATCCTATTTTTTTTAGATGGTTTTTGCAGGAATTGAAAAGTTTTGAAGGTGAAAGGACATTTCAGGTGCATTGATGCAAATATATAAATAGACATTGATAAAACATAGATGATTATGCAGTATTGTTGAGTGTATCCGGATGTAGGATTGATTTTGAACAGAATGGACATTTGACAGACACATGAGAGAAGAAATGTTTTGTATTGAAACAAAGAAACCCTCTGAATTCTTGTTTTCAGTTTGTTCTGTATTAGAGGTTGGTGCTCCTTGAAGCTGGTGCTTCTAAACAGTATGCCAGTGAGGCTTACAGGTCAGTGAGACCTTAACATTTGTCAGTGAGACACGTATTGTAGCCAGTGAGGCATGTTTTATCAGTTAAACCAGTGAGGCAGTTCTGGAGTGGTTTTTCTACCCCTGGAGGGTTTTCCACTCATGCAATTCTTGTGTCTTGATTCATATTGATCATCTCTCTATGATTGTATGTTTTACTCATGAGTTTTGTTTATGTGTTTGACAAAGTTATGTGCATATGTGTTTGACAATTCAATGATAACTTTCAAACCTTTATGCTCTGCAAGTTAAAGTTTGAAAAAGATTTGAAAATTCACACAATACTGATTCACCCCCCCTCTTAGTGTTGTCCTTGACTCCTACAATATCTACTAGCATGGTAGTATTATTGTTCAGCACCTGATGGTTTATTAGGATTTGAGGATTAATCCTCTTTATTTCACTTAAAGTACTCAAGGCTTTCTCTAACTAAAATGCCCTCCTTCCGGCTTTAATCTGCAATTTATCCACTTTCCTTCTTGAGATACTCAAAGAATCCCACCTCTACAAAGAGGCTCTCATTACTTCCTCAGCTCCCATGAGTGCGGATGACATCCACTTCCTCATCATTACTAAATCATGCCTCATAAGGTCCAATTTATTGACCTCTTCTTGAGAAATTGCAGTTAATGGGACTGCCTGAGCTGATATTGTACTGTCAGGGTTAATCAACCCTTTTATGTATGAATGCAGCTGAGCAATGTGCTCTTTATGTTGCTTATTCTTCTCCTTTTCTTTCTTCACCCTTTGGGTTAAAGAATTAATAATGTCTTTCCCCTCTCGGCCCTCTTGATCTTCATTGGCAAATCCCAAATCCACTGTAGTTATCTGGAATTCTTCCAAAGTGATCTTGCCCTTTTCTTTCTCAATGGTGGGGAGTGCTACCTGGGCGGTCCTTCTGCCAGTAGCAGGATCTCTTCTTATGGAAGATGTTATCTGGCCTTCCTCTTAGGCTTCATAATGGTTTTTGAGAATAATGTAGAAGCATCAAATTCCTAAATTTTGAAACCTGATTCCGTACCTATTTCTTTTTCTAGCCATTGAGGTATTGCTCTCCAGATCCTTGTCGTCCATCATCATTATCATGATCACCCTGATCTCGAACATCTATCTCAATTCTTGGTGGAGAGGGTGATGTCCTACTTTCTTCCTCATGATGCTCTTCATGAGTGTGATATTGTTCTATTTTCTTCTCCTGAGGAGCCTCTTCTTGTGGTGAAGGATCATGTTGTATATCTACATGTTGGTCCTGGACCTAATCCTACACTTCATCTTCTTTTGTTTCATCCACCTTAGAAATTTCCTCTTCTTGAGGTATATTTGTATCCGTGGATATCATTGTGTCTAAACTAGGTGCATCTACCTGATCTTGAATCACATTCATCTCCGCACCTGATGTATCTACCTCTTTAGTTTTTAGGTCATCATGACCTGATGTTTCTTTATCACCGGAGGTTTCCTAAGTCCGGAGGACATCATCACCTGATGTATCTTTGTCATTCATGTCCTTTTATTGGACTTCAACTATTTTGGACTCATCAGATATATCTTGTTGTTGTTGGCCCATATCTGGAGCATGACTCTCTACTTCTGTCAATTCGACTCCTTCAAAATTTTATGTTTTCTCAGGTGCACCTGCTTGATGTTAAGGACTTACATCCTCCCTGTGTGTTAGGTCTATCACTGCAGGACTAGTTACCTGATCAACTAATTTATCAAGCCCGATTTGTTGGGTTGCCCTCTCTGGGCTATCTTCTTTTCCTTGCTCTGCTTGCTTCAACTCTTCTAATATCACCCTTTGTGCTGATGGGGTTCCATGTGGGGTTACAAGAGTATTTGAAGCCAGGGTCTCCATTCACTGAGAGGCTACATTTTCCACCACCTCATCATCTAATAAGTCCACAGTCTCTTCTAGTGAGAAAGGACCTTGACCTGCTCCTGTGGTTTCCTTTATCTGCTCTTCAGCCTTCTCAGTTTTGAACTGAATGATGGTAGGAAGTGGCACATCATGCTGCAATTCTTTTCTAAATACTTCACTACCAGCTCCCCTTAATATTACAGGGTCATGTCTTATCTCACCCCTCATTGATGTTCTCTGGCTTTTAGGTGGTGATGCCACCAGGGGTGTCTGCCTCTTCCTTGTGACCATCATGGGGTAATCTTCTGTAGGCTCTTTATTTATTGGTTCCTTCTCAATAAAGACATCCTCTTCCACATTCTGCTGTGAGGTTTGGCCCTTATCTGGTACTCTTGTAGTCACAGTTGGCCTTTGGATTCCTTTTGCTCTTGGTTCATCTACCAAAGGCTATACAGATGAGGTTGATGCCTGTCTTGATGCAGATGCACCTTCAACTTGTATATCAATTCTCTCAATAATTACCCCCTTAGGTTCACTATCTGTTTTCCTTTTCTTTCTGGGGGTTCATGTGCTTTGTTTCTGAGGTGACAACCTTTCTCCATTTGATTTTCCCTTTTCAACTAGAAAGTCATCATATTCCTCATCAGGAATTTCCTGCTTTTTCCTCTTGTTGTCTACTATGATAGCCACGCCTTTCTTCTTTAGTGTATTGATTTGTTCATTTACCCATGCTTGGGTCAACTGTAGCACCCCTCCTGTAAACTGATCTAATGAAATATCTTCAAGTTGCGTCAGGTCAGGGGCTGAAATGGTGTCATTATACACCTTCTTTTCTTCATACTCATTGGTTATGGTCTTGCCACTATCCCTCTTCAATTGTGTAGGCACTGGAATACAATCAAATGTTCTAATTTGATTAAGGGTGAGTCTTTGATATTTTATTCTTCTGACCTCAGCCTCATCCTCGCAGTCAGTCCAGAAATCCTCTAAATGTCTCTGATGTATGGGCTTCCCCATGATCTTCTGCATTCTCCCATAGGGGTCATATGATCTAGTCAATGAGAATGGCTACAGGTTCATCATGTTCAGACCAGCTATGGCTTTCTTTATGTTTTCAAAATCGGGGCATATGTACCACCCTATAGTTACTGGAAATAAAACTAGAGGAATCTTATTGTTTTCTTTATATGCATCCAGTATTGTTGATACATGTCTTAAAAACTCCATCAGGATTACCCCATCAGTAGAGTACCTGGGTAGCATGAGTGGCTATCCTTCAAAACCCTCTATTCTCATGTAAGAAAATGTGGCAAACTGTATGAACCAGGCACCATGCCTGTATATTATTTCTTGAGCTTCCATGCTCAGTCTTTTAGTTCTATCCTCCTCTATCATTCTAACCAGATGCATTGAGAATGCATCATTTACTAATTTGTAATCATGGAGATAGTGTATTCTTTGCAACTGACGATAATGATCTCATATATGGGCATCATTCAAACTGCCACCAATCTTTCCAACTGTAGTAAGTGCACCAAATGTACCCTTATAAGCACATGAATTTACAATATACGAAGTCATGTAAAAGGAACACTCCAGGCCTCCTAGATTTATTAGATGTTCATCTAGGGCATCACTGATGATTTTAGCCCAATTTGGCTTGTTATCTGTATAAAGACACATTATGATAACCCCGTACATCCAATCTTTGGAACTTCCAGCAGTAGGCTCGCCTGTCATCCTGCTGAGCAGGGTAATCATATATTGATATTCATCATCAAAATCAAATTTATACAAGTGCACTGGTAATTTGGCAGAGGCAGTATAAGGGCTATTCTTTTCTCTCCATTGATACATCCTCTTTCTTGCAGTCTTCTTGTTATTTATATATTCCATCTCCAGCTTCTTCAGATCCATACTGATGACTTTCTATCCCACTGGGAGGTTGAAAGTAGATGCAATCCCTTTGATGGATAGATCTGCGTAAACCCTACAATGCTTTTCCACTTTTATGGTTTGTGGGTTGTAATCCTGGCACATTCTATTATCAACTCTGGAGCTTCCATGGAATAAGGAAATCCAGCTGCATACCACATTCCTGATACAAAAATAGCATCCAGTAGGGTACTCTCTTTATCATTATGCATTCTGGATGACCATGCTACTAGATATGTGCTTCCCTAGTGTGTATCTCCAATGACACCATACTTGAACTACACCCCTTCAAGATGAGCAAACATGGGCTTAAGAAATTTTGAATCGGATTTGTTCTTCCTGATGTCTGCCATAGATTCCTGTAATGAACATGACTGGTCTTACCATAATATCCACATGCATGCATACTACATTGTACGTCCACGGCATCATGCATACTATACTTATTAAACTTTATTTCATCATGATATGCATAATCCACAGTTTCAAACCACAGGAAAAGACATACTCCTAGATATGTTGAAAACGACAACAGGAGTTTTTTAAATTACTTACTTGATAACGCTTATCTCCTGAATTAAGCTGGTGTTTACAGAAAAGGGATGCAAATACCAGTGATGATCACGTGTTCTATGTTGCTGCAAGTTGTTAGCGTCCGCAGGTAGGTCATACGAGGGTTTGAATGTCTGCTCTCTGTAAATCTCATTTCTTCGCAAGGTAAATGCAAAATAACCCTGTAAATTCACTTTTAATCCATTCTTAGGGCAAAATTAGGGCAAATCCAGGTTAAATTGATCATAACCATTGATCTTCTACAAGGAACTCACGGATGTTCCCAGGTGTGTGTATCCCATTCGCAATCGGTAGGAACCACCTACTACATTTATGGCCATTAAATGTTACGTGGCAAGAGGAAGGGGGTGATCTTCGGAAGATTGGGTGATATTCAAAATATGACCCCCTTGGTGTAATATTGGGTGATGTTGAGAATATCAGGTGATATTTAGAACATCAGGTCATGTCATATTCGGAACATGACCCCTCAAAATAAAGTGACCCCCTTTCGAAAGATTGGGATGACGTCACCATCATATTGTGTAAAAAGGGTGATCGTTGGAAATATACCTCCGCGAGGTAAAAAGGATGATGATGTCATCGTCATGGTGATTTTCTTTGTTTATCAGAATTGGATGACGTCATCAACATATTGGCTCTAGGGTGATATTTGAAAGATCGGGTGATATTTGGAATATCGGGTGATATTCAAAATATGACCCCCGCAAAATATATGAAGTTGTTTGACGGGTAAATACCACTATCACTTAAAATTGACGTCTGGAGCTCCGGACCTGATGATTATCGAGTGATAAAATTGGATCGCGGTGATCTTTCATAAGATGACTGATGTTAAGAAATATGACCCCCCCGGAATATCAAGTTTGACTAGAAATTTGACTCACCATAACTTTCATTTTTTGAAGAATATCAGTGTGATCCAAAAGGCAAACTTACATGAAATTTTGTGCTCTTTCCAACCATGAGGTTATTGATATGAAATATTAAATTTGACAAACTGACCTCATCATGATGACTTACCTAGCCTCCTTATGTAGGATCACCTGCATGACTTACTTTTTACCAGACCGCTGAAAAGCAAGAAAAACACAAGCCAAGCCAAGCAAAAAGTTGGGTCCCTGTTTTGTCAAGCCAAAATGGGGCATGTTGTGTAACCACACAACTTGCCACCAAAGAAAACAACAAAATTCCAATGATTCAAGTGAGGTGATCACATTTATATATAGTATTCTAAGTCTTTCTAAGTATAAGCATCATAATCTTTCTGTATGATAAAGTTTTCATCATGGCAACAATGCTAACAAAGGATCAGGTGGGTGCAAATGATTAATTATCCTCATCTTGAAAGAAAGTTGAAAACATGAGTAACTGATGTTAAGCTACATAGTTTGGGAGCATCCCTCATAGCCAACCTGGTTAGAGCCTTGCTGCCAGCAGGCGTCTATAGCCCCAGCAAGGTTATCTATACAATCCCCTTAAGTAGAGTCCTACTACCAGCAGGCGTCTATAGCCCCAGTAGAGTTACTTAGATGGCCTAATTTTATTTCTTTTCTGATTTTTCAATATTTTATATTCTATATATCTGATATCATCATGTAAGCTCAGTGTGCAAGGTATGGTCACTTGCTGATTTAGGTTGGAGATTGTATTGGTAGCAAGAGAGTCCATTTAGATTTTTCACTTAACACCTATACTTGTGTGTTCAACAAACCCAAGGCTGTTAGGTGAGTCATTGTGTAAGAATCACTTTGATCAAGAAAAGGCACCCTGATGAAAAGATATCACAAACCTAATCATAAATACTTCTCAGAATGAATCATAACCTATATATAAATTTGTTCTCATCACTTGAATCCTAACAATTTAGTTATTTTCTAAGGTGATGAGCTGCATCATCTTGACTAACCAAAACAAAAACTCAACCAACAAACAAAACTAAAACTAAAACAAAACAACTATACAAATATACACTATGATACACATGACTGTCATGAAGCTACTTAGGCTTGGAAATAATGTTTGAGGAATTGTCCATTAACTGGTAATGGAACATCCTCACCTGTCAAGTTTTTAAGCCTGTAAGTGTTGTCTCCTAATATTTCAGAAATTTGGAAGGGACCTATCCAGAGTTTGTCAAACTTTCCATGGTCTCCCTTCCTTTCATGTGCTTTATCCCATATCAGGACCAGATCTGAGATCTTGAAGGCTTTAACCTTGGCTCTTTTGTCAAACCAGTGTTTGACAATAGCCTAATGTTTGGCAAATTGATCAATTGCCTGACTTCTTTTCTCTTCCAGGTGCATCAACTAAAGCAACCTGACTTCCTTCTTATTGTCTATGCCTAGGTACTCCTATGCAAACTGTAGTGTAGGAATCTTTAAGTTAACAGGGAGGATGGGATCCACCCCATATACTAAGTGAAAAGGTGAGTTTCCTAATGCAACCTTGTTCCTGGTTCTGTCTACCCATAAGGCATATTTCAGAAGGGTATTCCATTCCCTAGGGTTCTTTTCTATTAACTTTTTTATGATATTCAGCAAATTTTTATTGGTGGATTCTGCCAATCCATTCCCTTGGGGATAATAGTTAGAGGAGAACTTCAGTATAATCCCATAATCAAAAGCCCAGCTTGACATTTTTGTTAAAGCAAAAGCAGAGCCATTGTCACATACCAGAGCATAGGGAACTCCATACCTGGTGACTATGTTACTTTCCAGAAATTTGATGACATCTTCAGTTTTGCAGGTCTTGCTGCTGACAGCTTCAGTCCACCTAGTACAGTAGTCAGTAATCGTTAAAATGTACCTATGGCCTAATGATGATGGAGGGTTAATTGGTCCTATGAAGTCCATGCCCCATTGTGCAAATGGGTGCATCTCCATCACTAGCTGCAAAGGTTGGGCAGCATATTTATCTTTGTTAGCAGCAACTTGACATACATGACAGCATTTACTATGTTCAGCAGTATCCTTGAAAATGGTGGGCCAGTAGTATCCTGCTCTGAGGATAGCCTGAGTAGTGGCCAAGGATGACCCATGTGTTGTTCCAAACTTGTCATGTAACTCTAATAACACTTTGTCTGCTTCTGGCCTTTCTAGGCATCTCAGGTATATCCCCTCATAATTTTTCTTGAAAAGGACTCCTCCTTTCATCATGTACTTCTATGACCTTATTTTTAGGGCTCTCCTTTGTGAAGCTTGCAGTCTTGGAGGACAACTTCCAGTAATCAGGATCTGCCTAATGTCTGAGTACCACTCTCCATTGTCCTTTGCATTAATAACATACTGCTGACTCATGATATTGGGGTCAATCTCTGATATCATTTGGCTTAAAGTCTATCCTCTTACTAGCTTCATGGGTGTAATATCCATGTCATATTCTTGTAGGACAGTGATCCACTCAGCCCTTTTCTCTCCTGTCTTGCTTTGCATTAATAGCATCTTGACTATTGCATCAGGTACCACAGCAATCACTTTACTTCTTAGTATATAGTGCCTGAACTTCTTTATTGCTCTGACCAAAGCACGTGCCTGCCTTTCAACATCCATATATCTCAATTCAGCATCTTTGAAAGGGCATCTCATGAAGGCTATAGGCTTTTCTTCCTTTTCTTCATTTCTCTATGTCAGCACAGCTATAGATGTATGCTCTAAAGCAAATGAATAAATGTAGAAGTCCCTGGTGTAGTCTGGACTGATCAAGACTGGAGCATCAGATATAGCTTTTTTAATGTCTTCAAAAGATGCTCTAGCCTCTGGTTTCCACTCAATCTTTGTGTCCTTCTTGAGCATGGCATTCAGGGGTCTAACTATTTATGCAAAACCAGTGATGAATTTTCCTACAAAATTTATCTTACCAAAGTAAGATTTGAGCTCTTTTTTACTTCCCAGGAGCTGTATTTTCATGATGGATTCCACCCTGTCAGGATCAATGATAATTCTATTTTCAGTTATCAGGTGGCCTAGTAATTTTCCTGTTGTCACCCCAAATATGCACTTCTTGGGGTTCAGGGATATCCCATATTCTTCACATTTTTTAAGCACATTTCTGAGATCTTCTACATGGTTTCCTCTATCTTTAGAGAACACTGTTAAGTCATCCATGTATATGACTATGCATTTTCCTATTAAGCCTCTGAAGGCTATGTCTATTGCTCGCTGGAATGTTGCTCTAGCATTTATCAGCCCAAACAGCATGCACGTGTAGGTGAATATCCCCCACTTTGTGGTGAAGGCAATTTTCAGTCTGTCAATTTTGTCCACCATTACCTCGTTATAGCCTGAGAAACCATCCAGGAATGACATCATTTTGGCACCATTCACAATTTGCAAGACTTCATCCAAAGAAGGCAAAGAATAATTATCCTTCTCAGATGCTCTATTCAGGTTCCTGAAATCCACACATAGTCTGATGTCTCCATTTTTCTTCCTCACTGGGACCAGATTTGCTACCCAAGTGGAGTGTCTAACAGGAAATATGATCCTGGCATTTAGCAGTTTCTTAACCTCCTCAAAAATAATGGGTTCCAGCAAAGCATTGATAGGCCTTTGCTTCTGTCTGAAAGGCTTGGCATCTGGTTTCAAAGGTATGGTGTGAGTGATAACTGATGTGTCACACATTTTTAACTCATCATAAGTCCAAGCAATGACATGGATGTAATCCTTAAGAGCTTGGGTGATTCCTTCCAACTCTTCTTCTGTGCAAACTTTTCCTATCAGGACATTTTTCTTTTCATCATCTGGTCCAATGTTGACCTATGAATATTGTCCTCCATCAGCTTTTGGAAGATCCTTTTGTTTTAGCATGTTGTCCAGATCAAATGCTCTCTCCAGCTCAATCATTCCCTTGGGAATCTTATTGCTGGGCAACTCTAAGATTTCTTCTTCTTCCCAGACATGATCTTCTACATTGTTCTCATCTATGATCTGAGCATCAAATATATCCCTATTAGAGATGAAATCTAGGATATGCTAATCATCGTCAAATACTTGGAGGTTGGTTACATTGTCAGGCACAGAAGGTACTGATATCAGCTCTACTGAAAATCTTTTTAGACTAGAAATAGATAGTGGCTCCAATGTACTGGCAGCCAGGGCTAAAGCATCTGCCCTATGATTTTGTTCTCTAAGTACGTGGGTGATATTAAATGCATCAAAGTCTTCAATCAGGTCCCACACTCTGTGTCTGTAATTAGACAGTTTTTTATAATTGCAGGAGTAGATTCCTCTTACCTATCTCACTACTAATTCTGAGTCTCCATAGACATGCAGAATTTTCACTTTCTTCTTAAGGGTAAATAGTATCCCATGAATAGAGCTTCATACTCTGTGACATTGTTGGTGCAGGGGAACTGTAGTCTGTATGCTGCCAAGTAGGATTTTCCTAATGGATCAACTAGATATACCCCTACTCTGGCACCTTATTTTGACTTGGATCCATCAAATTTAAGGATCCATGGCTTTTCTTCAGCCAAAGGCTTATCTAAGCTTCTCTCTTCTTTGCAGCTCTAGCAGCTGCACCACTTGATATCCACTTTAGCTTTGGTATCTCAGCCTCTTCAAACTTCATCTTTCCTTTCTTATATGAAGCTGATGTCTTTTCTCATTTCTTTTCACTATCATCAGAAGGAGAATCTTCTAAACTAAGCGATGTCTGTCTTTTCAAAATATGCAGGCACAACGAGCAAGTAGCTCCTGAATGGGGTGCTTCATGTAGCCTGCACCAGTTTTCAGTTAAGACCTCGTGTGGAGACCTTTGCTGTTGTGTCATCTTTTGGATCTCTTCTGACAGAAATTCTTCAAATTTAGTTAGATTGTTGCCTCTATCTTCATCAAATAGCTCATAATCTGATTCCACTAAACAATCACTCCCTGGGGTGATTTTCTTTTTCTTCTTAACATTACTCTGGTTGCATACTAGCATCTCTTCTGTCATCTGAACATGACCTTCACTTTGGCATGCAGATCCTCCTATTCCTATAGAAGATAAACAATAATCAATGTCCCTATCATTATCACTATCTGACAAGCTCACCTCTGATGATGATGATGATGCTGAGGCATCATTGCATGCTTGTTCTAGCTCCATCATGTCTATGCAAGCATCACAGGTTTTCTCAGAATGTGACTCATTATGCAACCTGCACCATCCATCAATTAGAATATCATTAACATGCATTTTTAATAATTTACATCGTTTCACCTATCTAGATAGGTGCATCTCAAAATTTCTGAAGTGATCCACCTCATTTTTATTTTTAGCATTACTATCAGATTCTACAATTATTTCCCCATCCTGAGGATCATCATCATGATGATGAACATCATACATCAGGATTTCTTCTATCCTAATAGTCTATGGCCTGATAGAGTAAACTCTGGGTTCTACGTCCACGTACATGATCGCATTAGTTTTGTTGTATTCAATGATCATGTGCTTCATACGAGGCTCGGCATCGATTCTTATCTGGTTGGGTATCCCCTTCCAGGGTAACCACATATGACTGAAATCAGTGGCCATATATCCGTTAAGCATTTTAGACCAGTCTCGGCTAAGCAACATCCCGTAGGTATCAGGTATGTCAACTACCTGAATGTCAATATAGTACTGGATCCTAGGATCAGATGCTAGCTGCATGTGGATATGAGTTAACTCTCCTACCACACTTACTTTTATTTTCTCTAGTTGTGTCACTTTCTTTAAGGATTTAGCAGGATGCAACCCTAAAGCATTGCATATGGACAGGGGCATTACATTGGTAGATGCTCCTGAATCCACTAAACAGTTGTGTAGGTTCTTTCTAAACATCCTGATGGTGAGGAGGAATGGAGGTGACTCACTCTTGTCCCTATATAAGGTCATGTGGGAGGTCTCTGCAGCTTGAACAGTAGCTGGCACCTTGTGTTTAACATTAGTATCTCTAGCAGCATGATCTTTACTACCAGACTGACCTGTGGGATGATTATCCTCTTTAGGAGCAGGATCATCTAGTGATTGCATAAATGCTTTCTTGATGGCATGAGTTTTAAGTAATTCAAACAAGGATAGGCTGATTTTAATCTTCTTCATCTCATCAGCCAGATAAGTGACTAACTTGTTAGATTCATGGGGCAGACTCACAGCCTTTTATGCTGTATTCGGTGATAAATATTGAGCATTAACCTTGGGGAATCCAGGGTTATTACTTGCCTTGGGATCAGGAGGTGTATTGAAATTGTTAGGAGGCAAGGAAGTGGTCAAAAGACCAACAGGCCTGTTTGAATTACCTCTCAGGTTGTAGTTATGCTTACCCTGATATTGCTGTTGGTAGGCATGTACCTCCTCATGTTCGTTTGAAGGCTCATTTTCATCCTCAAAGGGGAAAACATAATTTGACTCAAAAGCCATGGCTGATTCCTCACAAGCCAGGGTGTAATTTTGGTGAACAGGCATTGTTTGCTGATAAGGATTATGAGTGTAACTCTCTAGCATTAAGGCAGAATCATATCCACAAGGAACAATTTCATTTCCTTCTACCTGAGGTTGATTTCCTGAAGTATTGGATACTTCAGTCTGAAAAATGCTAGCAGCAATCCTGAATTGAGGATAGTCTAACTCTGCATGTGCATTGGTGTTATGGATTCTGCACCAGTTAGTGAGGACTGCTTCTGCAAGGTTGACCCTAGTAGTCTGTTTTGGCTCACCAGGAGGCTAATTGTCTAGGGGTGATGGCAAGGAACCATTGTTTGGCTAGTGTTCCACACTCTAGGTTGTCTGGGAGGGTTATTATTGCCATTACTGTTGTAATTATTGTTATTGTACCCCCTATTAGGATAATTTGGTCTGTCATTGGTATAGCCTCTATTCTAATTAGGCTGGGAGTAGAAGTTTTGACTCCTTAAGTGAGTAATCTTGGTAGTAAGTTTCCTTAGCTGAGCTGATATTTCCTTGATCTCTTCCTTCTCTTCCTGAGCTTTAGCCACTACATTCTCAGTCAAAGGCTTAAACAAAGAAGATCCATGGTTATTGGATTGATCTGCAACCTGAGGTGCTTGTACTTGTCCAGGATACTGTATCATCTGGCCACTTCCATTAGGAGGTGGCATGATACTCAATGGAGGTATTTGCAATGGTGCTGGCATCATAGCTGGAGGTATCATGGCTCCATTTGGCTATTGCTGGGCAAGATAACTTGGATAACTAGACAGTGTGGGAAATGCAATGTTTGGTGTAGGAGCAGGAACTAGCTGCTGATTGACTTTGATAGCTTCTTGGAAAGCTCTTGTCAAAGTTGTGATTTTAGGATGTGCTCTCCTAATGAACATGGAAGTTAAAGGATCCAGGACTAAATAATAAATACTCCTAGCAGCTGCATCTACTACAACATAAGGGGCGACTAACTTAGATAGCATTTTCTAGAATCTAGCATTGAAGTTGGCAATAGGTTCTCCTTCAAACCATTTGATTGTGGCAAATAGGTGATATTTCATTGAAGGATCGATAGGTACCTTGAACCTATCAGTGAAAGCTTTCTCCAGGATAGCCCATGATCCGACTGAACCCTGACCAAGGCTAATGTACTAGTTATAGGCTTCTTCCCCTAAGGAATAAGGAAATAACCTGCATACAACGTCCTGATGCTCTATTCTAGCCCTACAGCAGGCTTCTTTGAAAGTTCTGATGTGATCATCAGCATCCTGATATGGATGATATTTTGGACAGATTTTATCTAGATTCTTTGGTAAAGCATGATATGCATTGAAAGTCAAAGGTGATTCAGCTGTGAAGAAAGACATTGCAACCGGTGGAGGTTGAGCTTGAGGTTGAACTTGGGGTATAACTGGCTGAGGTTGAACCTGAGGTGATCCTGTAGGTATTTGTAAACCAATAGGAGTCATAGGAGGACGTTCTGGTGATGCTCCTGTTGTACTGGGATCAAGAGTGTGATGAATATCAATAGTTCTTGGTCTAAACCCCCTGACAGGTAGTTCTTCAAAGATTCCACCAGATCAGGATCTGGTATTTGGCCTAAGAGCCAAGATGTCTAAAATTTAAGGCAAATCAATTGGATAACTATAAAGATCAGTTAGGATTTACCAGAAAAGGCTGTATTTACAGTTAGAAAGCGAGACTGACTGGATATTTAAGGAATATTTGTACAAACCATGCAAATATGAAGTGATATTGAAGTCTAGTGACACTTGCAACTAGAAATCAGATTTCTAAGGCGTATTACCTCAAAGCTTTGACAGATTTACCTAAAATAGCACTGATCTTTGAAAATTCACAATGATCTACCACAAAGCTCACAATATTTATGATCAATTTTGAAAACTTTACGACGGATTAGCATGTACAAGCTCAAAACAGCAAACCTTTGCATATTACTTGAAATTTGAAAGTGTTTTAGGGTTACCTTACTATCTGCATCATCAAATGTGACAACTTACTGAAGCAATGGTGTCTTTTCCTGTTCAGGCCCTCCTTCTAGCGCCAATTTATGTTGATCATGATGTTAGTCATAAACAAACATAGAATAAAAGTTACACAACAACCTTTACTCATCTTGAAAGATACAATGAATTCAAAGAATTCATGATCCCAAGTCTCCGTGGATTAGTTCTTAATCAGTTGACGTTACTCAGCGGTTGGTGTGTGTTGATGTTTCCATTTTGGGGCCTTACATTTGCTCACTCAGTAGGATTCTGTTCCTATGATGATGCTACAGAGAAAGGTTATTTTACACAGTATATTCCTTCAAATGATGTATTTATACTAAAATCTTCGCATGATACTTATCAACTGTACATGCTTTAACTTCAAATATGCTTTGAATTTTCAATTATCTACAAGATGTCTGCATATTTCATATAATGTGCTTCTGATTGTCTATTATTTGCAATTACGATGGTGAATTGTTCTACAATTAAAAGAAATTGAAAAATAATACTTCAAATTATGATGAATCTTTAGCTATTGAGCCACATACACACTTGATACTGTCATGAGAAAGAAGAAATCAAACCATATGTTCACCAGGACGTTCCACAGCTAGATACAGTTGATGCTAACTTCAAAGGAAAATGAATGAAGATAATATATGCAGACTGACGAGCACTCCAAGGGATGCAGCAAATCAAAGCATATATCAAGAATTCATACATAGACTACTCAGGATTTACGATGATTTGTAATCAAAATGGTCTTCTCTTTCATTAAGTATGCAAAAATATGGATGCTTACAATAACTTTGAAATAGGCCCTGAATATTTTAGCAAACAAATTTTAATTAAGCTTCTGAATGTTTAAAATGAGGCATCTTTGCACCTTTTATAGAATAAGGTGAGGGAGCGGTTACAAATGATATACGATCAAGATTTATCAATTAAGATCAATGGTGCATATTCTTCTTGACTTAGTCAACTATGTCTCGTGGCACAGGTTGCCAGCTGGCAACCATCTAGGTAACTTATTTTCCTTTAAGTACCTGATGCAAATGTTTCCCTTGTAGCACATCTTCATCTACTCCTCAGGTTCTTCTTTATCATCATCATTATCATCATGATCATCACTTTTTGTGTCTTCATCATCCTGATGGATGTCACCTTGTATATGGACCTGGATGGATGTTCGAATATTTTCATATGCTTCTACTATCTTTTCAACTTCTCCGCCATCCTAAGTTTTGGCTTTACTGATGGCATGCTTATGCATTTGGAATTTATCCCTGAGGGCTTCCAATTTATTTTTCCTATTGCTCAATGTTTCATTATAGTTCTCCACCTTGACTTTGATCCGCATGATCCTGTTCATTGCTTCTTCTATCAGGTGAGTAAGAGGGTCGTCAGCCATCGGCTGGAAGTTATCATGCAGAGCTTTTATAGCAAAGTCTACGTCTTGGTTTTCAATTTTTCCTTCTACTTTTCCCTCTAATGCCTCCAGGACTTCTGCTTCAAATGACATCATGTTGTGCAGTTTCAAACTGATATCTCTTAGTTTATTGTTGCACTTCTTCAATACATCACATTCAAATCTGATGTCCTTATACCAAATAGCTACCAGCATGGATGTATTATTGTTTAGCACCTGATGGTTTATTAGGATCTGAGGATTAATCCTCTTTATTTCACTTAAAGTACTCAAGGCTTTCTCTAACTAAAATGACCTCCTTCCGGCCTCAGTCTGCAATTTATCTACTTTCCTTCTTGAGATACTCAAAGAATTCCACCTCTGCAAAGAGGATCTCACTACTTCCTCAGCTCCCGTGAGTGCGGATGACATCCACTTCCTCATGATTACTGACTCATGCTTCATAAGGTCCAATTTATTGACCTCTTCTTGAGAAATTCCAGTCAATGGGACTGCCTGATCTGATACTATACTGTCAGGGTTAATCAACCCTTTTATGTATGAATGTAGCTAAGCAATGTGCTCTTTATGCTGCTCATTCTTCTCCTTTTCTTTCTTCACCCTTTGGGTTAAAGAATCAATAATGTCTTTCCCCTCTTGGCCCTCTTGATCTTCATTGGCAAATCCCAAATCCACTGTAGTTATCTGGAATTCTTCCAAAGTGATCTTGAACTTTTCTTTCTCAATGGTGGGGAGTGCTACCTGGGCGGTCCTTCTACCGGTAGTAGGATCTCTTCTTATGGTAGATGTTAATCTGGCCTTCCTCTTAGGCTTCATAATGGTTTCTGAGAATAATGTAGAAACATCAAATTCCTGAATTTTGAAACCTGATTCCGTAACCTGATTCTGTACCTATTTCTTTTTCTAGCCATTAAGGTACTTGCTCTCCATATCCTTGTCATCCATCATCATTATCATGATCACCCTGAACTCCAGTATCTATCTCAATTCTTGGTGGAGAGGGTGATGTCCTACTTTCTTCCTCATGATGCTCTTCATGAGGGTGATCTTGTTCTATTTTCTTCTCCTGAGGAGCCTCTTCTTCCGGTGGAGGATCATGCTGTGTATCTACATGTTGTTCCTGGACCTGATCCTACACTTCATCTTCTTTTGTTTCATCCACCTTAGAAATTTCCTCTTCTTGAGGTATATTTGTATCCGTGGATATCATTGTGTCTGAACTAGGTGCATCTACCTGATCTTGAATCACATTCATCTCTGCACCTGATGTATCTACCTCTTTAGTTTTTAGGTCATCATGACCTGATGTTTCTTTATCATCGGAGGTTTCCTGAGTCTGAAGGACATCATCACCTGATGTATCTTTGTCATTCCTATCCTTTTGTTGGACTTCAACTATTTTGGTCTCATCAGATATATCTTGTTGTTGTTGGCCCATATCTGGAGCATGCCTCTCTACTTCTGTCAATTCGACTCCTTCAACATTTTCTATTTTCTCAAGTGCACCTGCTTGATGTTTAGGACTTACATCCTCCCTGTGTGTTAGGTCTATCACTGCAGGACTAGTTACCTGATCAACTAAATTATCAAGCCCGATTTGTTGGGTTGCCCTCTCTGGGCTATCTTCTTTTCCTTGCTCTGCTTGCTTCAACTCTTCTACTATCACCCTTTGTGCTGATGGGGTTCCATGTGGTGTTACGAGAGTATTTGAAGCAAGGGTCTCCATTCGCTAAGAGGCTACATTTTCCACCACCTCATCATCTGATAAGTCCATAGTCTCCTCTAGTGAGAAAGGACCTCCTTGACCTGCTCCTGTGGTTTCCTTTATCTGCTCTTTAGCCTTCTCAATTTTGAACTGAATGATGGTAGGAAGTGGCACATCATGCTACAATTCTTTTCTGAATACTTCACTACCAGCTCCCCTTAATATTACAGGGTCATGTCTTATCTCACCCCTCATTGATGTTCTCTCTCCTTTAGGTGGTGATGCCACCAATGGTGCCTTCCTCTTCCTTGTGACCATCATGGGGTCATCTTCTGCAGGCTCTTTATTTTTTGGTTCCTCCTCAATAAAGACATCCTCTTCCACATTCTATTGTGAGGCTTGGCCCTTATCTGGTACTCCTGTAGTCACAGCTGGCTTTTGGATTCCTTTTGCTCTTGGTTCATCTACCAAAGGCTGTGCAGATGAGGTTGATGCCTATCCTAATGCAGATGCACCTTCAACTTGTATACCAATTCTCTCAATAATTACCCCCTTAGGTTCACTATTCATTTTCCTTTTCTTTCTAGGGGTTCATGTGCTTTGTTTCTGAGGTGGCAACCTTTCTCCATTAGATCTTCTCTTTTCAACTAGAAAGTCATCATATTCCTCATCAGGAATTTCCTGTCTTTTCCTCTTGCTGTCTACTGTGATAGCCACACCTTTCTTCTTTAGTGTATTGATTTGTTCATTTACCCATGCTTGGGTCAACTGCAGCACCCCTCCTGTAAACTAATCTAATGAAATATCTTCAAGTTGCGTCAGGTCAGGGGCTAAAATGGTGTCATTATACACCTTCTTTTCTTCATACTCATTGGATATGGTCTTGCCACTATCCCTCTTCAATTGTGCAGGCACTGGAATACAATCAAATGTTCTAATTTGATTAAGGGTGAGTCTTTGATATTTTCTTCTTCTGACCTCAGTCTCATCCTCTTAGTCAGTCCAGAAATCCTCAAAATGTCTCTGATGTATGGGCTTTCCCATGATCTCCTGCATTCTCCCATAGGGGTCATATGATCTGGCCAATGGGAATGGCTGAAGGCTCATCATGTTCAGACCAGCTATGGCTTTCTTTATGTTTTCAGAATCAGGGCATATGTACCACCCTATAGTTACTCGAAACAAAACTGGAGGAATCTTATTGTTTTCTTTATATGCATCCAGTATTGTTGATACATGTCTTAAAAACTCCATCAGGATTACCCCATCAGTAGGGTACCTGGGTAGCATGAGTGGCTGTCCTTCAAAACCCTCTATTCTCATGTAAGAAAATGTGGCAAACTGTATGAACCAGGCACCATGCCTGTATATTATTTCTTGAGCTTCCATGCGTAGTCTTTTAGTTCTATCCCCCTCCATCGTTCTAACCAGATGCATTGAGAATGCATCATTTACTAATATGTAATCATGGAGATAGTGTATTCTTTGCAACTAAGGTTAATGATCTCATATATGGGCATCATTCAAACTGCCACCAATCTTTCCAACTGTAGTAAGTGCACCAAATGTACCCTTCTAAGCACATGAATATACAATATAGGAAGTCATGTAAAAGGAACACTCCAGGCCTCCTAGATTTATCAGTTGTTCATCTAGGGCATCACTGATGATTTTAGCCCAATTTGGCTTGTTATCTATATAAAGGCACATTATGATAACCCCATACATCCAATCTTTGAAACTTCCAGCAGTAGGCTGGCCTGTCATCCTGCTGAGCAGGGTAATCATATACTGATATTCATCATCAAAATCAAATTTATACAAGTGCACTGGTAATTTGGCAGAGGCAGTATAAGGGCTATTCTTTGCTCTCCATTGGTACATCCTCTTTCATGCAATCTTCTTGTTATTTATATATTCCATCTCTAGCTTCTTCAGATCCATACTAATGACTTTCTTTCCCACTGGGAGGTTGAAAGTAGATGCAATCCCTTTGATGGACAGATCTGCGTAAACCCTACCATGCTTTTCCACTTTTCTAGTATGTGGGTTGTAATTCCTGGCACATTCTATTATCAACTCTGGAACTTCCATGGAATAAGGAAATCCAGCTGCATACCACATTCCTGATACAATAATAGCATCCAGTAGGGTACTCTCTTTATCATTATGCATTCTGGACGACCATGCTACTAGATATGTGCTTCCCTAGTGTGTATCTCCAATGACACCATACTTGAACTGCACCCCTTCAGGTTGAGCAAACATGGGCTTAAGAAATTCTGAATCAGATTTGTTCTTCCTGACGTCTGCCATAGATTCCTGCAATGAACATGACTGGTCTTACCATAATATCCACATGCATGCATACTACATTGTACGTCCACGGCATCATGCATACTATACTTATTAAACTTTATTTCATCATGATATGCATAATCCACAGTTTCAAACCACATGAAAAGACATACTACCTGGATATGTTGAAAATGATAACAGGAGGGTTTTTAATTACTTACCTAATAACGCTTATCTCCTGAATTAAGCTGGTGTTTAAAGAAAAGGGATCCATATACCGGTGATGATCACATGTTCTATGCTGCTGCAAGCTGTTAGCGTCTGCAGGTAGGTCGTACAAGGGTTTGAATGTCTGCTCTTTGTAAATCTCATTTCCTTGCAAGGTAAATGCAAAGTAACCCTATAAATTCACTTTTAATCTCATTCTTAGGGCAAAATTAGGGCAAATCCAGGTTAAATTGATCATAACCATTGATCTTCTGCAAGGAACTCACAGATGTTGTCAGGTGTGCGTATCGCATTTGCAATCGATGGGAACCACCTACTACATTTATGGCCATTAAATGTTACACGGCAAGAGGAAGGGGGGTGATCTTCGGAAGATCGGGTGATATTTGGAATATCGGGTGATATTCAAAATATGACCCCCTCGGTGTAATATTGGGTGATGTTGAGAATATCGGATGATATTCAGAACATCAGGTCATGTCTTTTTTTAAGATCAGGTGATATTCAGAACATGACCCCTCAAAATAAAGTGACCCCCCTTTCGAAAGATCGGGATGACGTCACCGTCATATTGTGTAAAAAGGGTGATCATTGGAAATATACCTCCGTGAGGTAAAAAGGATGATGATGTCATCATCATGGTGATTTTCTTTATTTATCGGGATTGGATGATGTCATCAGCATATTGGCTCTAGGGTGATATTTTGCGACAGGGTGATATTTGAAAGATCGGGTGATATTCAAAATATGACCCCCGCAAAATATATGAAGTTGTTTGACTGGTAAATACCACTATCACTTAAAATTGATGTCCGGAGCTCCAGACCTGATGATTATCAGGTGATAAATTTGGATCGGGGTGATCTTTCATAAGATGACTGATGTTAAGAAATATGACCCCCCCCAGAATATCAGGTTTGACCAAAACTTTGACTCACCATAACTTTCATTTTCTTAAGAATATCAGGGTGATCCAAAAGGCAAACCTGCATGAAATTTTGTGCTCTTTCCAACCATGAGGTTATTGATATGAAATATTAACTTTGACAAACTGACCTCATCATGATGACTTACCCAGCCTCCTTATGTAGGATCACCTGCATGACTTACTTTTTACCAGACTGCCGAAAAGCAGGAAAAACACAAGCCAAGCCAAGCAAAAAGTTGGGTCCCTATTTTGTCAAGCCAAAATGGGGCATGTTGTGTAACCACACAACATGTTGTAATACATTATGTGACAATCAAATATAGCATATCCAATGATATACATAGTAAGAACATGGGATGAAGATAAGTGCAAAGTAATATAACTTCTCCCCCAATATAGACAAATAAAAATGGTGATACAACCCTTAATGGCCAATGACACCCATGTAAGTACATAATACACTAGTCTAATCATATGCCTCATTGTGGCATCCAAGAGCATAAGCACACAATGGTCAAGGAAAAGAAATAGTTCCCTAGTGGTAACATGGACTGAGATAGTGTTGGAAGGTTATTGTGTCCTGAGTGTGACCCTTAGTACATAATAGGCATGTGAGAACATAATGAGATAGGGAGGGTGTAATACATGATTACCCCCAATGTGATGATATGGTTCAAGCATGATTAGGCATGAGAGATGCACACTAAATTAGTTTTCCCCACATGTGTGGGATAATGCAATGAGGTATAACTATTTTAATGGGCATAAGAAAGATCATAAGTGATGTATAGCTACCCAAGTGATAAGATAGGATGTCCCTTCCTGATCAGATAATGTTGCGATAGTCATAACTAGGTGATTGCATCCATAGATAAGTGTGTTTAAGTGCAAAATGAGTAAGATGTAATCATGAAAGTGCATGTAAATTTGTTTTCCCCCAATATGAGAAACACAACACAATGAAGCATGTAAATGAGATGAGGAAAATAAAGGCAGAGATCAATGAATAACCACCCTCATGTGTAGCATCAACAATAGTAGCATCATAAATGCATAATTTTAATCTAGTCTTTCACCATTTTTCCCTCATGAGTGAATAGGCCAAAGGCACTTGTGCCAAATCAAGGAGTAACAATAAATGGTCCTATCCATTTAGTTCAAAATTTTCCATGTTCTTTATTTCTTATCATTTGGATTATTAGGGTTCACTTGAAGTACCAAATCACCTAATTGGAAATCTCTTTGGATTATTCCTTTGTTATATGTTTTCTTTAGTTGTCTTTGGTATCCTTAGATTTTCTAATGTGTTTACTCTATGTTCATCAAGTGTCAAAAGCTCTTGTAAATGATATTCTTGATATGTATAAACATCAATGATACCACAAAGAGCTCAAGTGGCATGATACCCTCTATGTCATATACCAAAGAATAAGGTGTAAATAATATAAGGGTGCAAATGCTAGTGTCATATTCCCATAATGAAAGAATATCATAATGTTAGTTTAATTATTTTATTAGCAACCTCAATTCATCCATTTCCTTGTGGATAGTATGACATAGGGAATCTTTGTTGTATATGGAATATATCTAAGAATTTATTTATTTCTTTGTTCTTAAATTTACATTGTTATTTACAATGGTGGATGGAAAACTAAATCTAGAGATAAGATTATCCATTATGAATTTACATTTCTTAGCCACTATGGTGGATTTTGGGAGTATGGATGTGACCCATTTTATAAAATAATTAGCTGCTATAATAACAAAGATATTTCCTTCAAATGAACCTAGTGAAATTTTACCCACCAAATTGAGTCCCCAAATAAAGAAAGGCCAAGCGGGAGCAATGCAATTTTACCTGGTAAATTGAGTCCCCAATCTCAAGTTAAAAGACCTTCAAATTAGATTAGATATGGACAACAATGGACCAATTTGATAAGGTGGGTGATTCCTTCTACTTTAGGCTCTTCTAGACCAAGGGAGGTATTCCCTAAGGTGTTATACTAAATACAATTGTAGATAATGACATGAAAAACAAACCCTAAAACAAACCATACCCAATGAATAGGAAACTCTAATTTTACTGTCACTAAGCACGTATATGCTAATTTGACAACACATGAGTTTTACACCTCCATAAAGAAAACAAAAAACCATGTAAAGAATCTAAACATGTTTAGATTTTTTAGCCCCTAGAGAAATTGCATACATTTAGACATGGAAATAAAGAAAACAAATAACATAGTATAAAGTTAAATATTGATTTTTATCATTTTCAGTGTGTTGGTGAGATGGGAGGTTAAACACAAAGAAGATGGTGCCTTTATTCAATGAGGGCTACAAAGTCTAAGTTTTATGAACCAAAGGGGAAATCAATGCAGCCCACTTGATGATACCTTAATGAAAATAGAAATAACGACTATACCTGGAAATCCCACACATCATCTAGGCTTTATGCAAGAAAACAAATAGGTAAATAAAGTTGCAGAACACATACTTGAACATACCTTAGTAATCCATAAAAAAGCCCACAAATTTCTTTTATTATCTTGATAATACACATTGCAAAATCTATACAAGGAGTGTTACAACCTTCCAGTTGACAAACTAGTAAAAATAAAACTCAAACCAACAAATATGATTAAGAAGATCAATAAGACCATAAAAAATTCATACAATGTTCATGGAGACATTCAAAAGATGCCAAATATTCACATTTAAAATTTTCCTAACATTTAACTATGTCATGTCATAGCCTTTGGGAGAGAACCCAAAACATTATACTAAAAAATGCCCTAAGCCCTTGTATGGAAGAACATTTTGATGGTATGTAACCTTGCTTCTTTTGTGTCTATCTACAACCCTTTTTCCATCCTCCCTCTCTAAATGAAAACTTATAATATATATGTCTTCCAACATCATCAAGAAGAGTTAGGGGAAGAACAATGGTTGTCTACAACTACACAAGACACCCATATCCGCTTGCATCATCTTCACACGACCATACACTTGGAACCATGCCCTTTGCATTAGCAACAATGTGCCTTTGTACACAAGTCACATCTTTGAGGAGTCCATAGGTACCAAGAGGCATTTGAAAATCATTCTCCATCTAATCACATCCATTTGAGACCATTAATGGCATCTTGGGGCATGCAAGAAGGTAGGTAGGGTTTTTTTTTCGAAAGGTGGAGTTTTGAGACTTTGCATGCCAAAGGGGGAAGAAGGCAAAAAATCTCAAAATCCTAAAAAGGTATTTTGGGAAAGGAAAGTCTTAATTCCCAAAATTTGAAGGGAAAAGGGGGACTTAGAAGGAAAGGCATGCTGAGATGCTAGGATGAGAAAGTTTGAAATCCTAAAATTTGAATGGAAAAAGGGAACTTGGAAGGAAATGAATGTTGGATGCCAAAAAAATATATGAAATCCCAAAATTTGAAGGGAAAAAGGGGACTTGGAAGAAAAGGCATGACAAGATGCTAGGAAGAGAATGTTTGAAATCTCAAAATTGAAGGAAATGGGGAAAATGGACTTAGAGGGAAATGGGAAATTGGGACTTATAAGGAAAGGCATGCCAGGAAGGGAAACTCTAAAAAGGTATTTTGGGAAGGGAAAGTCCAAAATCTTTAAATTCCACGAGTCCTTGGAAATTGAACTAAAAACCCTCATACTTCAATTTTTTAAAATTTAGGCTCATGACAAAGCAATGGGGGCAAAGTCAAAATGACCAGTGGGCCCATTGATTAATTCTCTAATGGGTTAATAGTGATACAGTATGTCTAAGGCAACAAAGGGTGCACCAAACATAAATTTTACACTTGTTAAATTGGGTGCCAATAGGTGGATTTGCCAAGTATCAATTGATTTGGTCGAAGGCCTACTAAGATGACTTATCCCATTGGAAATCTACATTTTTCTTTAAGAGGTGTGAGTATGGTTGACATTTATCAACGAGTTGAGCAATAAATTATCTTATGCCCTAAATTTTCCCTTGTAGACTATGGAGTTGCTAAATATTTCAAGGTGGAGGCATCTCTATTATATCTTTGACCTTTGCAGGATCTACTTCTATACCCCATCTAGAGATAATGTAGCCCAACATTTTTCCTAAATTTACCCCAAATACATAGTTTTTTAGATTCAAGTGGAATTTTTATTCCTTGAACATTTCTAGGATCCAACACAAAACCTCAAGTTGTTTATCTCTTATTTTGGTCTTACCCAATATATCATCCATGTCCTCAACATCTTAGTGGAGCATGTCATGAAATATTATGGTCATTACTCTTTGATAAGTTGCCCTAGAATTTTTCAACCCAAAAGGCATGACTTGATAACAAAATGTTCCCCAAGGAGTTATAAATGTTGTCTTGTGTTGATCCTTAGGTGCTATCTGAATTTGATTCTAACCCATCTATAAGGGATAACATCTCGTGTCCAGCAGTGAGATCAACTATTATGTCAATCTTGGGTAAGGGGAAGTAATCCTTAGGATAAGCCTTATTGATATCTTAGAAATCTATGTATACACAAATCCCCTTGGTCTTCTTTCTCATAGGTACGATATTGGAGATCCACTTAGAGTAATCAATAGGTCAAATAAAGTTACCTCTACAGTTTCAATAGCTCTTCTTTGACAAGGAGAGCGATCTTGGGGTGCATTTTCTACAACTTTTACATCATTAGCTTAGCATCAGGTTAGACAACTATTAGGATTAAGGTGCCATCAACCTTGTAAATCCTATGTAATTAATTAGTCTTAATGTTGTTTGTAAATTTCTATAAGGGAAGATGTATTCACCAAGCAGTGTACTTGTTTCGACCGCATTTGGATCCCAGTACCTAATGAAGGTCCATGGGGGGCGATGTCACCCCCCATGGAGGGGGTTCGAGGGCAACGTCCCCGAAGGAATTTTTTTATAAAATTTCCTTGTAAAAAATTGTAATTTCATAGTCAATCTAGATCGGGTTCATCATTAGGTCGCAAATCTGATGATAGAAGTTATGTTAGGGTTTTTTGCCCTAGATGGAAATGCTCTTTTAATGAGGGTGTATTACAGCTATGGTGTTGTAGAGAGTTGAGACTAGAAAAATAGGTGATGCTGGATTGAAAGATCAAGAAGAGGTTGTTAGTGATGTATTGTAAACTCTATTGAAGTTAATACAAACTAGTGCATCTCTTCTTGTGTGGAGTTTTTCCTGAAAGGGTTTCTCCATGTAAACACTATGTTATGTGTTTAGATTTTCTATTCCTTTATTTCCTTGTATCGTTGATTTGATTTCCATTAATATCCATTTGGTTATGCACTAGATTTATAATAGTTTAAATCATATTTACATTCTATAGTTGTTCACCTTCATTTCTAACAACAACAAGATGGTGAATGATAAAAGAAGGATCTAATCCTAGCATATCATTATAGGACCAAGTGAATACATTTGAAAAGTCATTGAGTATGGTAGTATGAACTTCCTTCTCCTCAAGGTCCATAGTAGTTATGATTTCAATTATTTTCTATCTTTTGTCCCCAAATTTATGTCTATGGCTTCTTTGACAAAAAAGGTTGATCTATCTTGTAATTATGTAGGTGCTAGGGGAAGGTTAAGTTCTCCATCAATGAATGCCCCTTCTTGGTTTTTATCGAGTGGTATCGATGAACTCTATTTTTTTGTATATTTTAGATCTCTTTGATTTTTTTGAATTAGAGAAATCTTCCTATTCCCCAAAATATCTAGATATGTCAAGGTCAATCTTGAAGCCCTTCTTATGGTCTCCCTATGAAATGTGATCTCAAAATCCCAAAAATTCAAAAAGTGCTTCTTCATTTTGAAAGGTATGTAATGGTGCATTTATTGTTGGACCCAATCAATGAGCTTAGGGTATTTTAGGTTGAGGTCAATGGTGAGTGAGGATGGTGGTTTTATGGAAAAGATTAGTGGTAGCTAAGTCTTCATAGGGATCACGAACAACCATTATCTTAATGTTTTTAATGTCAAAAGAATCATTCCTAGTGATCTCTAAGGAGTCACTAGTACTGCTAGATTACTCACCCCATGGCACATATCCTAGTCCACAAGTTGTAGTATTTTCATATATCTAGATGGGCTTGAGGATCCCCTACTCATGAAGCTTGAGACCCTTACCTTTACGTTTCATGTGTCTAAACATCTTGATAGCTATGGGATACTCATTATTTTGAAAACAAGATGTGTATTCTTCTTCAGTTTGAAGCTAGGGACCATAAAAATTCTGAATCCATTCATCATCCAAGAAGCCATGCTTTACAGAAGTTGTCAAGACATACTAGAGTGTGATCTATTCCCTATTCTGTTTCATACCAAGTCATCCATAGAAACATGGGGAGAGGGGAAGTTTTCCTATATGGAAGGAACCTTGTATCTCATATTCCCCACTACACTTATCAATGATCTTATTATTTTTAGAGGTGTATCTGTGGATGAAGATGGAAGAGCACTAGGATCAATGTAGGATGATGATTTCTTATCTCTAGAATTGATGACTACTTTTGTGATAAGATAATGATTAGCCTTTTGATACCACCCTTCCAACATTGTGTAGTATTGGAAGAGGTGGGGGGTGGAAGGGATGGTGATTTCTATGCCCTCATGAAATAATTTCAAACATTGTTGGAAAGTGGAGGGGATGAGTGTGGGATCATGATGGGCCAAATAGTGGTAATGATAGAAAAACTTGTTAGATGAAAAAGTGCTAACATTTAGACCTATATTTAGATTTGGATGGATAGTGTTAATATTTATTTCTCAAATATTGATTCCCTCCAAAAATGTATTGGGATTACCTTAGATTTGGGCAAGTGGGAGTCCTAAAACTTGTTAAAGAAATTCGCAAAACCACCCATTTAGTGTTATCCTAAAATTTTTAAGACTTCATCCTTGAAGATAACATACTTTTTGTAACTAAATTTATAAAAAAAAAAAAGGTTTATAGAGGAAACTATCAAGATTCTAAAAATATAATATATGTTTTGAATCATAATTTTAATAGGTAATATTAATTTTCTACATACATTATGTCTGATTTGCTAATAGATATACATATTGAAAAACATTCATAACTTTCAAATTATTTATATTTTTTAAAATACAAAAGATGTCACATTCTAGGCTTTATTAGCTATAGGTTGCAAAAAAGTTCTAAATTTCAAATTTTTTGACCAAGTTAGGTTGGCCAGAAAATTGTTTTTTATATTTTTAATAAATCACAATAAAAAAATTCATAAATAATTATTTATTTGTTAAAGCAATTCAAAAAATATGCATCACATCCACTCATGTGTCCTTTACTAATATCTAAAGCTTGGAGGAAAAATATTTTCTACTTTTTATGTTTTTCTAAAAAATTTAGTAGTGCACCCTCATTGAAATATCCAATTTTCACCAAACTAATTTTAATTTTTTTTTAAAAAGAGTAGTAGCTCATAAACTACATTCAGTCTCCTACAACTTTTATTACTACCTTATTTTTAGATTGTGTAGATAACTCATTCAATTTTTGACTTGAAGTTACTTAAGTTTGTTTTTAGCATTTTCATTGCCACTTAGGCGTATTGTTTGGCCCATCATGATCCTGCACTCACCTAGGGATGGCTTGCATCACATGGATCCAAGGTTTTCCTAGGAGGATATTATAGGGTAAGTCAAGATCAATGACGTGGCAAAAGGTTTTGCTCCACTATCGGCCCAGATTCAATTGGCAAGCTTATAGTCCCTTATATTTCTCATTTCACATTTTCATATACTTTAATTGTAACCACCTATAGACTGGAAGCTTTCTCTATGTCCCTGAGGAGTTGTACAAGTTTTAATGTACAAATATTTAACCTAGATCTTTTATCTATAAGTACCCTCTTGATCTTATGTTTGGATGTAATGGCCTCAATATGCAAGGGGTGATTATGAGATGGATCTAAGGATGGCATGTCATGTTGGCTAAAAGTGAGGTGGTGGTTGGATGAAAGGTGTTTTACAAACACCTAGAATTGTGAAGGGTAAATTTCATTTGGGACCCTTGACTCTTGTACGACTTTGTTCAATACCTCCCTATGAACATTAGATGTTCTGAGAAGATCTGTAATCGATATTTATGTAGGGGTCTAATCAAGATATTTGATTATGTTATATTAGAGTTTAAGAGTGGGTATAGGAGTCCCTTGGATGATGACCCTACCACACCTAATGGTAATAACACAATTGGGGGATTTGAGTTTGATGTTATTCACTTGTTTATTATTGTGCTAACCATGGCCAACAATAGAATCATAGTTATGTGGGGATTTATTGTGATGGATGTTATGGGTAGGTGTGTATTGATTTTGGTTTTTTTAGATGAGGGGCATTCTTGAACATGCTTCAAGAATGGATCTTGGTAAATTCCTATTTGTATATTTGGAGAGGATGACATTTCTCCGTACATTTTAATATCTCCTCAGTCAATCAAATCTTGGACATAGTTTTTGAGATTCATGCACATGTTAGTGGCATGGCCCCTGATTTTATGGAAATATTCATGTTTATTGTACCATGATGGTTTGGGCTTACTCTCATCAAATGGCTTGGTGAGAGCTCCTAGAAATTTATTATGTTTTATTTGACTAAATGAAACACCGCCTCTAGAGGTTCTCCCAGGGGTGTGTATTGTCATTTCTTAGTTTCTTTCTTTGGTTGTCCCATTGGGATAGTGACCCTAGGATGGATTTGCATGGCTTGGACATTATTTAAATATGTGACCCTACCGGCAACCAAATTTTTATTTTTGTTGAAGAACTTGGTCTTATCATTATTATTTTGATCTTTGGCTACTAGGGCCCTCTTCATTTTCAACCCCTTCTCAATTATTTCATCAAAGGTGGTGACACAATGGACTTGTATATGGAAGGCCATTTCAAGGTTTAGGTTGGTGACAAAGATGTGGACCAATTATTTTCCAGGTAAAGGCCATGGGAGCCTACTTCCTAGGCTCCTCCAATGTTGTAAGGAAAAAGAGAAGCTCTCTCCATTCTTTGTTTTGTGTTGTACAAATCCATCATAGTAAGATCATGCTTCACATTATAGGAAAAGTGTTTCACGATTTTTCTACTAAATCAACAAATGACATTATAAATCCCTTAGACAAATGAGGGAACTAATCAAGGGATTGCCATCCTAGGCTTCTTGGGAAGAGGAAAATTAGGAATTCCTCACTATAAGTGACATCTTAGCAAGCCATATAAAATTCCTTGACATGGTCATGAGGGTCTCCCTTTACTTTATATTTTTCGAGCTTGGGGTTTTAAAAATGTGATGAGAAAGGTTTTTGAGACAAGGACTAATAAAAAGGATAAGGACATAGTTCATCAAACCTATATCCTTTACTTTGGCTTTGGGTTTGTACACCCTTTATGGCATCTTTCATGGCTTTCCATTCTTGAACCAATGGATTACTAGGAGGTGGTAAAAGTGAAGCATTATGATTGGTTTCAAATAGGTATTGTTGATATGTTTGGCCTTTATTTTGTGGTTTTCAATGTGTGGCTTTTATTTTGATGATGGCATCATGGGTTTCTTTATTTTTTACAAATTCATTATGGTTCACATTGTATGGTCATTGGCTTCAATATGGTTTTGGTGTGGGGGTTCTTAATCTATGATGTTGTTGAGGTCAAAATATTAGGGTAATCTAGCAATTGATTCTACAAGATGTTTAAGGATATTATCTTTATTTTGGAGCAAAAATTGATCTAGCATGGCACGTCCTTGTATGGAGTAGAAAAATTCATCAAGATCATGAGCATATTCACTTTGACTGTGGAGGATTTCATTATCACTATCATGATCATCTTGGTTCTTGTTAGGGTTATGAGAGGCATCTCTAATAAGGAGTCTTTGACTAGAAAAGGGGTTTTACTCATCAAAGTTCATGTTGGTATTGGTCTAAGATTATGCTTTGCTTGGTTTCAGGTTTATAATGGGTGACTTACAAAAAATAGCCTTGTTAGATTTTTGAAGTTTTTGGATTTACAAGATTTTTAGGGCTTAAGGGTTTAAATATGGGTTTCACACAAAAGGGGAAGACAAAGTAGACACAACAACAACCTACTCTAGTCAAGTGGGATTGTTTGGCTTGTGAGCTCACAAACATACTTAACTTGGTCATAAATAGTATTGGCCCAATACCTTAGAGCACTAACTATGGAGAATTAGGATTGTACATGTAGCCTACTATTATATTTCCAAAAATATGGCATGAGAAAGTTCCTGGGGCTAACTACTTACTAGTTCATCACAAGTGACAAATGACTAAAAGGCTTCCTAGTCTAAGTTTACACAAGGCTCAACTAAGATAGTAATGTATATACCCAAAGGTACATGAGGCCCAAGTCTATGTGGCAAGGGTGTTGTCTAATGGCTTGGCTCAAGAGTGTAACCCCACTCTTCCTTCACTTGGAAAACTATAATGTGGATGTCAACTTAGCCTAAAATGAAAATTCCTCCTTGGAATTTATATAGCCTGCCAAAACACAAGCTTTGGCTAGTGCTTGGTGATGAAATCCAAGTCACTAAACCCCTAAGAAAATAAAAAATAAAAATGAATACATGCTTTTGATTTCCAATATCACTTGAAAGTGAGAGCAAAGAGCATACGTGAGGTCCTTGGGTGATGCAAGTGAAGAGGTTACTTTTGATTCTCAAGATCACCTTGTGGCATGAGAGGAGAGCATACACAGCCAAGTGATGAACACAAAGACAAGTAAGAGGGTTGTTTTTTATCCTCAAGATCATCCTAGGATGTGATCAAAATGTATACAACCACCTTGCACACAAACACAACAAATTAATAAAAAAAATTGAGTGAAATTGGTTTGAAATTTTGGTCTCTGACAAATGAACCTAAAACACCACAAGTTAGTAGTTTTTAAAAAAAATTGTCTTGGATTTACGATTTATACACAAACAAGGTTAGATCAACAAGAAAAAATACAAATCAGAACTACTGGATTAGGGATTAATAGGCAAAACCAAGAAAAATCTAAAAATGATGGAAATGAGGTGAATATGCCAAAACAAGGATAAATACGTCAAAAATTGAATAGATGTGTTGAAATAGAGAAAAATCATTTACCAATTAAAACACCATGGTATAATGACTTGCCGAAAATGACAAAATTGGAGAAATTAGCGAATTTGCAGTCTGCAGCCTGCCCTAGGGTTTCTCAGTGCGTTACGAATGGCGTAGCCTCCATTGGTGCGATGGTGGTGGGGGATTTTGTTGCTTTGAAGGGTATCGCCTTGGGCTCGTATGGCATTTTGGGGGGTCTGTCGGGTATTTTGGCTACTTCTATGCCGAAATCTACTTCTTCCCAGGGCTTCATGGATGCGATTCCTGGTACTCCATTGTTGCCTGCTGGGTGAGGAAACAATGCGAGACTTTCTCACAATGGGACGGATTTGCCTCCCACGGGGACTCAAGTGCAGAATGATCAGGCTTTCAGTAATTCGTGTCCTAGGTGAGGGATGAATGGGTTTAAAAGCTTGTTCTTGGAGGCAGTTAAATCTGCCTCTCACTCTCTGTTGGACACAATACAAAAACCCAAGAATTTTATTAGCAACAGGAGAATCGTTCAATGCTCTGGCAAACCCTTATCCCTGAATTTCAATGACACTTTGATGAAGTAACTACGTGAAAATGAAATTTTCTTTGTTGAGAATGGCTTAATTGGGCAGTTCAACCATCACTGGCGCAGTCTTCCAGATCTCCATGACTTGATTACAAAATCATGGCTTCCACTTATGGAGGGAAATCTTGAAATTTACCCTAGTGCAAGGGGTTTTTTCATTGTGGTTTTTGACTACAAGAGAGACAAGAACACCATTCTTAATTATGTTTGGATGTGGGAAGAAATATTCTACATCTGAAATCTTGGCATCCAGATTTTGATCCATCTATTGAATCATTTTCAGTTGTGTCGATCTGGGTTCACCTGCCAAATCTCCCCCTTCACTACTAGTTTGAATCATGTTTTGCAGTGATTGGGAACTCTTTGGGCAATTTTGTTTATGCGGATGACAATTCTAGAAACTTTATCCACACAACTTATGCCAGGATTTTGGTGGAATTGGACATCTCCAAGGATCTTCCGATAGAAATTATCTTGAGGGCCAATGGACAATGTTGGAAATAGTCACTGGATTATGAAGGTTTAATTTTTAGGTGTAGGAGGTGTTACCAAACTGGGTACATTACAACGGAATGCCCAACAATTAAATCATAGCCAAACAGGGAGGCTTCTTGGTGGAAGGATTCTTCCCCCAAACACTATTCTGTTATGCACCCTCCCAAACAGAGTATCTCACCTTCAAAGATGGATTCCAAGAAGCAAAATGTGGAAAAGGACAAGGAAAGGAACTTGTCTCAAGCTGGTGCTACTAAAGGCTTAGACCCTTCAAATGTCAATGGTGTTTCCTTCCTAGTTCCTTTCCAAAATGTTGTCAGCGCTTCAGAAATTAAAGTTTCAGAAGATTCTTTAGGTTCCCTCATCCCGAGGGATGAAAGTATAGCTAGACAGCCTGTTTCTCCCCTTCCAGATGAAAAAATTAATGGGCAGGACAATGAGTGGCACATAGTGCAAAGAAGAAAAATTTGCATCCGTAAACTCGAGGAATTCAAGAGGAAAATGTAGCAGCAATCTCACACTAATTTAGGCACCAAAATTACAACTAAAATTCAATGATCTCAAGAGGCATGAGGTGTTTTCTTTTCCTTGGAAGTAGACATGGTGGGGGATGGGTTCTTTGATGTTTTTTGGCCTGATGCAGAGAGTCTCTGCAATTTTGGTTAGTGGCACATAGTGCAGAGAAGAAAAAATTACATCCGCAAACTCGAGGAAATCAAGAGGAAAATGCAGCAGCAATCTCACACTAATTTAGGCACCAAAATTACAACTAAAATTCAATGATCTCAAGAGGCATGAGGTGTTTTCTTTTCCTTGGAAGTAGACATGGTGGGGAATGGGTTCTTTGATGTTTTTTGGACTGATGCAGAGAGTTTGTAAGTTTGGTTATCTACATAGTAGAAGATTATAATTCCTTTTTTTGAAAATTAATATAATCTTATCCTTACGTATCAAAAAAAACACCATGGGATTATGTGAATGTGCTAAGAATTGGATGGGTATATTGAAGATTGTGTAGATATGTCACCTTGCAGAAAATGGGTCTTGAAATTGATATGTCAAAAGATGCAACAATTACATTGATTATTAAATACATACATTATAGATTAGATGTATACTTTGATTTACCTCTAGACCATAGATTAATAGAAAAAACCCTACAAAACTTGAAACTAGAAAATAACTTGCAAACCCTAGTTAGGCACTAGTTAGCAATAAGACTCATGTAATCTTCTCTAGTTAGTGAAAAAATTATGCCAAAAACCTAGTTAGAGGACAAGAAGTCACCCAAACCTAGCTAACCATGTACCCATAAAGAACCTAAGCTAATAGATAACCCCTACAGAGTCAAAATGAACTCAGAAACCCCTACAAGATCAAAAAAAATAAAAACCCTTAAGAAATTTGTTGAAATGTGAAGCCAGTTTGACTTATTCTAGCAGTGATGAGCAATCGACTAAGATCTCATCTAGTAGAGAGAAGTTCATATAGTGCAGAACTTCTCTTGGCTTGCATGTCACTTGTTGATAGGTAGCAGCGGCATTGGTCTCTCAATATGAGGAATTATTCACAAGGTAGAAACATGACTTCAAGTGGGAGATTGTTGAAATGTGAAATCAGTTTGACTTATTCCAGTAGTGACGAGCAGACGACTAAGATCTTATATAAATTTTTTTGGCCATGTTCCACATGTTCACCATGCAAAATTGCATGTGGAAGTGCCACTCATGCTTTTATACATGGAAATCTATCTTTAGATTTGATCAGTTTTTGCATGTGCTTTTTCGTGAATATTTAGGGTTGTCGAGCTTGAACCCCAAGGCATGAGAAAAAGTTTTGTAATTAGGAATTTTCTTTTGAAAATAAAATTGAGAGATCTTTGTCCGTGGTTTTTTCTTTATGTATTACTAGGTTTTCCACGTAAATTTGTGTTGTCTATTTTGTGTTTTTATTGCTAATTCACTGTTATTTTAATTCTGCACTGCTTATATTTCTAACAGTTGGTATTAGAGCACACGGTTTTTGTGCAGAAATTATTTTGTGGGTTTTTCTCATCTTTGTGAAAAGCAATGACAGGAGGCACGGTTACCAGATTTGAGGTTCAAAAATTTGATGGTTCTAATTTTGCTTTGTGGAAGCTAAAGGTTCAAGCCTTTTTGGTGAAGGATGGATGTGCCTTGGCTCTCAAGGGGACAGCATCAAAACCTACAGCCATGAAGCAAGAGGATTGGGATGACCAAGATAACATGGCTAGAGCTACAATTTAGTTATCTCTAGTTGATTCAGTTTTATTCAATGTTGCAAAGGAGAAAACGGCACATGACTTGTAGACTAAGTTGGAAAATCTATATGAGACCAAGTCATTCGTAAATAAAATTTTGTTACAACGACAGTTGTACAATCTAAGGATGCATGACAGTTCTTCAGTCACAGATCATCTCAATAATTTCAACACACTGATTAGCAAGTTGGCTTCAGTGGAGGTAAAAATTGGAGAAGAGGATAAAGCGGCTATACTACTGTGCTCTTTGCCCGAAACTTGGGATCAACTAGTTATGGCGCTCAATAACTCAACACCGAAGGGAAAACTTGTTTTTGAAGATGTGGTAGCTGCAGTAATTTCTAAAAATTCAAGGCGGGAGACATCTCAAGGGACTTCTTCTTCCTCTAATGCCTTTTTTGCAAAGGACAGAGCTTCGGAACAAGAGAAAGTTGAGCGTGGACAGGCTAGGTCAAAATCCAAGGGATGAAAAAGAGTTAAGTGTTGGAACTGTGGAAAAACAAGGCATGTCAAAAAGGATTGCAGGCTACCAAAAGCAAACAAAGAAAATCCTAGCTCGCAGCCATCGGAGGCAAATATAGTAGAAGTTGAAGCACCATTGGAAGATGGAGAGGTTTTGTTTTCTAATCTAAGAGGGTCATTTCATCAAGATTGGATCATTGATTCTGTTGCCTCTTTTCACATGACTCCTCACTGGGACTGGTTTTCTTCTTACCGGTCATGTGAAGGAGGTATGGTTTACATGGGAAATGACAACCCGTGTGAAGCTATTGGTGAAGGAGAGGTCAAAATCAAAATGTTTGATGGGATTGCAAGGACTCTTCAACATGTAAGACATGTACTAGGCTTTGAAGAAAATTTTTTTGTCACTTGGAGTTTTTGATGAGCAAGGTTACCGATTCAGTGGAGAAAATAGTTGTCTAAAGGTAACAAAAGGAGCATTGGTGGTGCTAAAAGGGGAAAAGGTTGGCAATCTCTACAGGTTGGTTGGAGAAACTTGCAGTGGAGAGGCTTCGATGGTATTAGATACAGAAATAGATTCATTATCTACTTGGCATCAAAGGCTAGGCCACATGAGCGAACGCGGTCTAAAGGTACTACTAGATAGAAATCTTCTCCCAGGTGCTAAATCTAGAGATTTGAATTTTTGTGAGCATTGTTTGTTTGGAGAACAGAATAGGTTGAGTTTTTCTAGTTGCACTACTAGAAGTAAAGAAATTCTAGATTTAATTCATTCATATACTTGGCAAGCACCTATTACATCAATTGGGAATTTCTCATATTTTGTTTCATTTATAGATGATTGTTCCCATAAGGTGTGGATTTATCTATTGAAGAAGAAATCTGATGTATTTTCCTATTTTAAGAAGTTTAAAGCTTTGGTAGAGAATCAGAAAGGTAAGACAATTAAGTGTCTTAGAACAGATAATGGAGGGGAATTTTGTTCAGGGGAGTTTAATTAGTTTTGCAATGAGCATGGTATTGCAAGGCAGTTGACAGTTCCTAGAACACCACAACAAAATGGTGTTGCTGAAAGGATGAACCATACAATTATGGAAAGAACTAGATGTATGCTGAGCACGACTGGATTGGAGTAGAAATTTTGGGCTGAGGTTGTTAATACAGCTTGTTTTTTGATTAATAGATCACCCACTACAGCTCTAGATCATCAAATTCCTGAAGAAGTTTGGATAGGTAAACCTGTTGATTATTCCTTTCTTCGTATTTTTGGTTCTAATGCTTATGCTCATATTCCCAAAGAGGATAGGAATAAGTTGGATGTGAAGTCCATGATATGTATTTTTCTTGGCTATGCAGAAAGTATAAAGGGGTACAGGTTGTGGGATACTGCTACCCGCAAGATTATTATTAGCCGAGATGTTTATTTTAGTGAAAAATCAATGCAAGGAAGTAAAGAACAACAAAGTACAAAAATTGTTCCAGTAGAGGTGGAAAAGTATGATGCTTATTCAAAGGTGCTAGATGAAAATCAACCACCTGTTCATGAAAATCAGCAAGATAATAATCAAAATTAGTTTTTTGATGAGGTTGAACAGCAACCAAATGAGCCATAGGGTAACACATTACCCATTCTGAGGAGATCCACTAGAGTAATCAAACCACCAGCAAGGTATTCTCCTAATTGTAATTTAGCTTATGCTTTACTTACTGATGTTGGTGAGCCTAGCTCATATCAAGAGGCTTGCAAAGATGAAGATGCAAATAAATGGAGAGAAGCCATGGATGAGGAGATGAGAGCTCTACATAAAAATAAACGTGGGAGCTTGTGTAATTGCCTAAGGGGTGAAAATATATTGGCAACAAGTGGGTCTTCAAATTGAAAAGGGATATAAATGATAGTGTGGAGTGATATAAAGCTCGGTTGGTGGCCAAGGGGTATGCACATAAATCTGGTATTGATTTTGATGAAATTTTTTCACCCGTGGTGTGGTTAAGTACAGTTAGAGTTGTTTTGGCTTTTGTTGCTAATCTTGATTTGGAGTTACAACAGTTAGATGTTAAAACAACTTTCTTGCATGGTGATCTTTCTGAGGAAATTTATATGCTACAGCTGAAAGGGTTTGAGGAAAAAGACAAGGAGAATCTAGTATGTAGGTTAAAAAAATCGTTGTATGGTTTGAAATAGGCGCAAAGGTGTTGGTACAAGCAATTTGATTCCTTCATGATGAGTTTGGGTTTTAGTAGATGTGAGGCTAATCATTGTGCCTATTTTAAAAGGTATGAAGATGATAGTTTCATTATTTTTCTTTTGTATGCAGATGATATGTTGGTAGCAAGTCCCAGCATGCAGAGAATCATCGGGTTAAAAACTCAACTTGCTAGGGAGTTTGAAATGAAGGACTTAGGAAATGCAAATCAGATTCTTGGAATGAGGATACATAGAGACAGAAAGAACAGGAAAATTTGGTTGACACAGAAGACTAATGTGGAGAAGATTTTGCAGTGCTTCAATATGCAAAATGCTCAACCAGTCAGTACTCCATTTCCTGCTCATATTAAATTGTCTTCAGAATAGTGCCCTAGCACAGAAGTGGACAAGACACAGATGTCTTGTGTACCATACTCATCAGCAGTTCTAGGGGCACTTCTGATGTTGCTATTTGTTATAGTGGGAGTAGTCTTCAGGTTAATGGATATGTGGATGCAGATTTTGGTGGAGATAGAGATAAGAGAAAATCTACTACAGGTTATGTTTTCTCCTTAGCAGGAGGTGTTGTTAGCTGGGTTTCAAAGTTGTAGACAGTGGTGGCTTTGTTTACTACTGAAGCAGAATATATGGCAGTGACACAGGCTAGCAAGGAGGTAATCTGGCTTCATAGACTCTTGGGTGAATTACAAGTAAAGCAGGATAACATGGTGTTGCATTGTGATAGCCAAAGTGTTATACACTTAGCACGGAACTCACCTCATCATACCAAAACAAAACATATTGATGTACAATATCACTTTGTACGTGAAGTGGTGGAAGGAGGACAAGTCTCTTTGGCTAAGATACACACTGATATAAATCCAACAAATATTTTGATGAAGCCTACTAGTAGAGAGAAGTTCATATGGTGTAGAACTTCTTTTGGCTTGCATATCACTTGTTGATAGGCAATAGCGACATTGGTCTCTCAATATGAGGAATTATTCGCAAGGTAGAAACATGACTTCAAGTGGGAGATTGTTGAAATGTGAAGTCAGTTTGACTTATTCTAGCAGTGACGAGCAATTGACTGAGATCTCATCTAATTTTTTTGGCCATGTTCCACATGTTCACCATGCAAAATTGTATGCAAAAGTGCCACTCGTGCTTTAATGTATGGAAATCTATCTTTAGATTTGATCAGTTTTTGCATGTGCTTTTTCGTGAATACTTAGGGTTGTCGAGCTTGAATCCCAAGGCATGAGAAAAAAAATTGTAACTATGAATTTTCTTCTGAGAATAAAATTGAGAGATCTTTGCCCGTGGTTTTTTCTTGGTATATTACCAGGTTTTCCACGTAAACCTATGTTGTCTATTTTGTGCTTTTATTGCTAATTCACTGTTATTTCAATTCTACACTGCTTATATTTCTAACAAAAATCAAGCAGAAAAGACCCCTAGAAACATAGAGAATGACTACACTATGTATTAAACAAATTCATCGATAATTTAATAGGTGCATCAAAACGTAGGATGACCACACCGATCTAGAGAAAACACAACCTATAAGCATAAAACCTTATAAAAACATATCAAAATGACCTCCAATCACAAAATCAAATAGGTACAAGCATCCCATTGAGCATACCAGAATGTAATGTAACAAACATCTAAAGGAAAAGAAGGAGAAATACAAAGAAATACAACTCATACTCTAAATCTAGCTACTACCTTCGATAAAGCAAAGAAGGGAATGCAAACACAATGGCAAAGTAACAAATTCTTACCAAATGTAGAACTTTGATAGCTTGGGTGTGCTCTTAGATGCTTGATGAAGATGTTGGTTACTCTTGGAGTCCTCAAAGTAGCAACATATACCTACACAAGGAGATTCATTTCTCTCCTCTAACTTTGTGATGGATTTATAGAACCATGGTTGAGAGAATGGAGGGCTAAAATTTTACCTCAAGACAAAGGGCTAAGATTGATTAAGATGGAGGGTTGGGATTGATTGACTTGGATGAATGGATGAGATGCAAAGTCGATTTGACTATGCTCTTGTCATTGGATTGGTGAGAAAGATGTAGTTATTTAGATGGTCATGATTTAGTTGGGTTTGATGAATGGCAAGGATGCAAAGCTAAATTGACTTTGCTTTGGGATTTTTAAAATATTTAAATGGGTGATATGGACTTTTGAAATATGAAGTGGGAGAAAAATGTTTTATTATTATTATTTTAAATGACAAGGTGCATGGGTATGACATTAATCTAATTAATTAATTAGTGGTGAGTGATGAGGAATGAGTGGTTGCAATGCACAAGTGGACTTTTAGTGTCTACACTCTCTAGAAAGAGCTCTTTGTGCACATGCTCCAACACCATTATGCTCTTATTTACCATGCCCAACTTCAAAGAAACCCTATGTGTTGGACATTGTTTTCTTTATATATACTCCATAGATAATAAAACATTTGAGTATTTTTTAGTTTCCCTATACAATTGTCTAACCATATGAGATTTTGTGTTATCTCAAATTTTATTTCCTTTAAACTATCATAAAATACACCAAAACAATAGTGCACAAACTTTGACAAATGTGACTAGTCGGCACTAATATAGAAATGATACACCCTCAGAAATTATGTTTTATCTTCTCTAATGTCAAATGCAAATCTATATACAATATGAAAAAAATTGGCTACATGTACTAAATTATAATATTGAGACTGAACTTCCTCTTATGGTGCAAGAGTGTAGTTCCCTACAAAGTCAACCATTGATAGTATAGTTCCCATTGGAAATGTATCTCTATATGTGTGAAATTGTTTATCAAGCCATCGAGCATATTGAGAGTGTTTCACATATTTGTAAACAACCTTGTTCTTGAATTCTATGATGATTGTATACACACTACTATGCTCTATCACTAATTCACAATGCTTTCCAGTTTTTCCATCCTTTAATGGATATTGAACACTCTTGAGTCTCTTTACATCCACAAATTGTTGTCCAAACTCATGTGGATTGTCTTCATGAATTCATTCTCCCAAGAATGAAAGGTTACCACATCTATTGCATCTCTAGAAATGCATTCTTTTGAGTAAAACATTTATCCATCAAGTTGATAGTGCATAATAGACTTTTTATAAACGCCCTAACTATTGTAGGTGACAAATTAATATCATATTCCTACACAATTTGGTTATTATGCAAAATACAACATAGAAACACCCCATAATAATAATGGAATTGCACGAGTTTTGAGTTAACAAGTGATTCATTGTTTGTTAATTTTTACATACCAAGATTTACATTTCTCAAAGGACGGTTGAATTATGTTTAAATTGTTGTGATTTGATCTAATCTTTTGTATAATTGTATCTGAACCATATCTAATAAATGTTTCATGTGAGGATCATGATTTTTTTTATCCCTTTTAATTTGAAAGCATCTCTATATTGAAAGATACCCTTATATTACCATGCCAAAATTGTTCAATCAAACATCTCATTTCATTATTTAATTTCAGGTAAGATAAGATTGAATAAAAAAAAAATCAGAAAACGAACCAACTTTACATGAAATTACATCATTTGTCATTATATAAATATATTACATCACTCCATCAAAATGGGCCCAAAACTAATAAAAAGATTGTCGTGGGTATGCAAATTGCCTGATATGACATGTACGGCAAAGCTGTTGCAGATTTTATTGTCCTGCATTCATCTTAGTTGGATATCACTTAAAGTTTGTCTCCATGTTTTTCTTCTATTAAAATAACTAGATCTATCAAAGTGGACAAATTTGAAATCTCTCCTATGGAATGAAGTATAGATAGGCATGGATGGCACCCTACTGTGATGACTCATGCAAATGCATCTGTTTACAGCTCAGCCTTATCCTTTTTCACACTGACACCTATTTTCCAACTACTCTGTTTCTCTTCCTCTTTCAATCACCCTCCTATAAATCCCCCCCTCCTGCTTTACAAACAATTAGATTAATCGCTAGATTTAAGAAGTTTCTGAGATATGGGTAGCTTCATCTACCGTGGGTTTATTGTATTCTCATTGTTTATGTTGCTCAAGGGAGTCTCTAGTAGCTTGGACAAAGAATTCTATGTTTCCTGGGCTGCAGACCATGTTAGATTCTTTAATGGCGGGCAGAAACTACAACTCACCCTTGATCAAAATTCTGGTAAGAAATGACAAAATCAAGCTATTTACTTAAAAGAAAATTCAGCTCTACTGAGCTTTGGTGTGTTTGTTTAACAGGATCAGGCTTTGCTTCGAAAAACAAGTATCTGTTTGGGAACATTAACATGCAAATCAAACTGGTTCCTGGAGACTCTGCTGGCACTGTGACTGCTTATTATGTGTGTATTTGAAATTATAATCTTAATTCGGTTCATAGAGACTGACTTATCATGAAAAACAACGAATTTTTAATGAATTGTATTGCAGCTTTCTTCTGAGGGATCGAACCATGATGAACTGGACTTTGAGTTTCTGGGGAATAAATCAGGAGAGCCTTATGTCCTTCAGACAAATGTGTATGCAAGTGGTAAAGGTGACAGAGAGCAGAGGATTTACCTTTGGTTTGATCCCACCAAACACTTCCACTCCTATGGAGTAGTGTGGACTGCTCAGCAAATCTTGTATGTTCCATTCTTTTCTATAAAATTTTCTAAAAGTCATTATTTAAATGTATACCATGATCAAAGCGAGCCATTCATTTATGCTCTGCCTTTTTCAGCAAGCACCCACTTTTTTATCTGTATGACTGAATTTGAATCACATAAAATGCAGATTCATGGTGGACAGTGTGCCAATCAGAGTGTTCAGTAACCACAAGGCATCTGGGGTGGCATATCCAGATAAACAAGCCATGGGAGTATATTCAAGTCTATGGAATGGGGACAGCTGGGCAACTCAAGGTGGGCTTGTTAAGATAGACTGGTCAAATGCTCCATTTGTTGCAACCTACCGCAATTTCAGTGTTCAGTCAATGTCAGCAATGCTGGGAGAAGATGTGAAAAGGATGAGTTCAGAGCAGTGGAAGAAACTGCAGTGGGTGAAGAAAAACTTCATGATATACAACTATTGCAATGACAAGCAAAGATATCCTCTGCCTCCACCAGAATGTACCATGGACATGTAGATGTATCTTTGTAGTTGTGGTAGTTTAGTTGAAGGAGATTTTAATATGTTTTTTAATTTTTGTAGTCAGGGCAGTTTAGTTCCAGGAGTTTTTTTTAAGGATAGAGGATTTTATATCAAACCTACAGAATAGGCTTAGGGGTATTCTTAGGGGTATTCTTTCTGCCAAATATATGGTGAATGTTTATCAACATGTCTTAACTAGTTACTTAAAAACAGAGATCTTAATATGTAAGTATATTCATGAAAATTATGTAAAAAAAACTATTTTGAATAATCTAGATTTGTTAGTAGTCTAAGTTTCAAAAAATTATTTGAAATAGTTTAAAGAGATAAGTGATTAAAGTATTGGGTTTTCACTCTAAGTTTCAAAAAATTATTTGAAATAGTTTAAGGAGATAAGTGATTAAAGTATTGGGTTTTCACTCTAAAAATTGAAATTCAAATATTCTAAGTGGCATATAAGGTGGAATTCTAAATTGTTGTTCTTAAGGAGTTAAGTATTATATTACTCCTAAGGAGTTAATATCACTTAGTTCATATGCTCATTTAAACTATATTTATAGATTATTAGAAACGTTTTTTTTTTTAATATTTGAAATAAAACTTAAATTGTTTAAAATAGTCATAGTATTAATTCAAATTATTTTAATTGGTTTAATGGATAGTAATTTTGAAAGTGGTAAAATGTAAACATGTCAATCACTTGCTTAAGAATAAAAATGTCAATATTTAAATATATTTAGAATATGTAAAAAAATATTTCAAATAATGTCAATTATTACTAACTTAAGTTTCAAAAAACTATTTAAAATAATCACACTATCAATTTAAATTATTTATTTAAGAGTCATCAATGGTAAAGTGTGGTAAAGTATGATTTGAATTTAGAATTACTTGTTTCTAAAAGGACAACACTACTAATTTTCCTATTACCTTAGACAAAAATAGCAAATAGTGCCCTTACTTTTAAATAACAAAAAGTTCAATTTTAACATTAAACCAATTTAAAAATAATCATTATAATTATTAAAAATAAATCCTATATTTTTAGTCTAATTTATTTGAACTATATTAAATAATGACAAAAATGGACTTATGATAATTAATCAATTCAACCCCAACAAACTTTTCATATTTGGAAGCATTTTGATGGTGACAATTTTGAAATTTGAGTGTGTTGAAGTGAACGCTGTGAAATAAATATTAGAAACCAAAGCACAAGTGGAAAACAAATAAACACAATATAAATGGGGGCACAATTAATTCCTTTTCTATTGGTAGTTAAAGTGATTAATTATTAAAAGAGTTTTAAGTTTGTCAAATCCAAAAAATTTAAAAATTTACCAAGGTAATTTACTTTAAAAGAGTTTAAGTAATGATGGAAAAGTAGATGTCTAGTTTTAATTTTTTTATTTTTTAAATTTATCGTATTACTTTTTATTATTTGAAATGAAATATTATATTAAATAATATTTATATTATAGAAAAAACAAATAAAATTGTTTTTCCAAAATTATTTCTAATAAAGTTATTTAATTAATTTAAAAGACATGTTAGGATGAAAGGTGTTGTTAGGACTATGTCGAAAATAATAGTGAAGATATGATCATTTTTAGGTGTCTACAGTTGCATTATTGAACTTAACTCTTTGGGAGTGATATTAGATGGGGCAATTGTGCATGTTAAGACCTCTTTCAAGACATTTCTATGTATTTCTAAGAAACACATCAAATCCTGAAGACATTTGTTCAGGGTATTGTTAAAGTGATCATGCACATGTTATACCCCACATTTATATGTCTAGTCATACAAATTTGGTGGTATAACTAAGGTATGAAACTAGACTTAACATATTAGATGTAAGACATGAAAAATTAAAGCCATATGAATAGTGGGATCATCATGACATGTAGAAAGGACACCATCATAAGTTTCAACAATGTCATAAGTACCTTCATATCATAATGTATCATTCATAGCAGTGGAAGGTGTAGGTATATGAGTATCCTCCATAATAGATGTATCATGAATCAAATCATGCGAAGAGAAGGTGCTTATAGATAGAGTGTGATTCATATCAAGCACATGATTATCACTATCCATAGAAGAAGTATGCAACATGTGAGAATCATGAATTTGAGTGAAGTAAGTGTGCCTAATAAAGAAGGGAAAGTAATGACTAAATCAGTGAATGAAGAAGGTACATATGTGATAATACAATGCTTGCATGGACAATGCGATCTCATTCATATGATAAATGGCATAAGTGAATCAAGAACAAATGGATCACATGTCACGAGTTATCAAAATATGTAAAATCAAGGATAGAATCATGAATAGAAGTCAAGGATAGAGGACCATGGGGATCCATGATTTCAAAATATAGAAATAGGGGTCTCTTCAAGGATAGCGTATAGGTTTCACAAAACTACACAAGAAAAGTCCAAACCCCTAAAGAAGATGAATGATATATAAATGATGTGTAATTTGTTATAAATCAGAATATTAGTTAAAATTATATCTAAGATAAAACCCTAGAAAAGGTAGCCAAGGATGGGTAGGGTATATGTAAAAGTGATATCACATAAAAGAGCACACACCCTAAGAAAAAAGATATAGCAATGAAATAGTAACAAATATGAAAATACCCTAGCAAGAATTTAAAAATGAGGATGTAATTAAGAAGTACATATCTAAAACCCTAAAATAATAAATATATAAACCCTAAAGAAAAACCCTAGGGTGGTGTAAGTTTGAACAAGCACACCAAAATTTAGAGGAAAATAACCTCTCCTTAAGATTAATATAGGCCAATTAAATAAATGTATACAATCAAGCATAGATTAACTTAGATTAAGTCAAGACTTGGCATTAGAGTCAAAATAGTTTGTCGACTTTGCTATGGGTCGATCATATAGCTTTGGGTCACTTATGTAGGTGCATATTTGTCACGTGACCCTTGGATTTGATGTGGGACAATACACTCTTCTTCTTCGTTCTAATTTGTTGAATTCCCGGCTTTGTGTTGACTATTAAGGACTAGTGGTATTTAAAAACACCTTTGGGGATCATTGGATCACACGGGTCATGTTCTCCTAGGTCAACCCCCTAAATTAGACTAGCTTTACAGTTGTGGAAATGATTGAAGACAACACTCTTTAGTCATAACAATGTTCTAGGATGCTGATGTATAATTAGATTCCTTTTAGTGCTTTAAAGAGAAAGATTTCTATAATGGTGTTTCTTGTAATGTGTGGGATTTTCAATGAATAATTGATGACGAAGAAATACACATTGAATGTCTTTAAATACCACTACATATCAATAGATCATGTGAAACATGTACTAAGTAGGCTCATGGCAAAAATGAAATTGGTCGGAGTCAGTAAAATTTGAATTTTAAAATCTCAAGGGTTAGTTTCATGAGATGTGAGATTAATACCGTGTTGTGGGACTAAACAAGGACAATAAAAAAACTAATGTCAAGGTGAAGAATGAAGTCTAGACATGGGGAATGCAATAAATGTCAAATGCGTGAGAATGAACATGTGTAGAAACATATAACTTAAGGTCAAATATATGGAAATGTACAGACATGAGAATATATGAAAAATCAGGGAATAAACCCAACTTCACACATAGATACATTATTTGTCAGTGTATAATTAGATTAAACCACTTCATCCAAATAGGCCCAAATGTGTCAGAACATGTGTAGAAACATATAAGGTCAAATATATGAAAATGTACAGACATGAGAATATATGAAATATCAGGGAGTAAACCCAACTTTACACAAAAATACATTATTTGTCAGTATATAATTATATTAAACCACTCCATCCAAATGGGCCCAAATGTGTGAGAACACGTGTAGAAACATATAGCATAAGGTCAAATATATGAAAATATACAAACATAAAAATATCTGAAAATATCTGGGAGTAAACCCAACTTCACACATTCAATTACATTATTTGTCAGTATATAATTATATTAAAACACTCCATCCAAATAGACCCCAAGCTAAATAAAAATTAATATAACTATACAAATTTCACCCTATATATATATGATTGTGGAAGCAATTCCCAAATCTTTGATATGACATGGAGGACAAAGTTGGTGCAGATTTTATTGTCAGCATTCGTCTTAGCTGGATTATCACTTAAAAGAAAAGGTTGATATGTAAGAACGCCCTTAGTCCTATGATCAACATGCTCACGTACAATTATTGCCAATATTTGTTTGGCATGCCTATTCATTAGGATTCACCATAAGAAAACATAGACCTTCCACTTTGTCCCAGTTGTAGCAGGGCGAACAAAAGATTTATTTTATTCCTTCCATTAAATCTAAAGTTTGTCTATGTACTTCCTATTAAAAAAACTAAATCTATCAAAGAGGACAAATTAGAAATATCTACCATGGAAGTACAGATAGGCATGGATGCCTCCTGCAGTGATGAGTCATGCAAATGCATCTGTTCACAGCTCACCTTCAACACCTACTACTACTTTTTCACCCTGACACCTATCTTCCAACTACTCAACATGTCTTAAGCATCTACTTAAGAACAGAGATGTCAATATGTAACTACATCTTAAAAATTAAAAAGAAAAAGAAAGTAGGTAAGAGATTATTTTGAATAATTATAAATTTAGGTTTGAAAAATAATTTGAAATAGTTTAAGGGGTCATATTGTCCATACAAGTATTGTATTATCACATATGTGTCTTCTTCATTTCTAATTCTCTTATGTGGCTCTCTTCTCCCTGATGATGGATCACATCCTTGAAGAAAAACTTTCACACAGTTAAATCCTGAAACACACATATATAATATGATGGACTGGAAATCTGATGTCTATTATAGTTTAAGGGGTTGAGTTCCAGCGATTAAAGTATTGGATTTTTACTTTAAAGACTCAAATTTAAATCTTTGAAGTGACATATAAAATAGAATTTTAAATTGTTGCTCTTATAGAGTTAAGTATCATATGACTGATAAAGAACTAAATCTTTGTAATAGTTGATTCAAATACTCATTTAAATTATATTTGTTGATTATTAAAAAGTATTATAAAAAATTATTTAAAATAAAACTGAAATTATTTAAAATTTTCACAAGATCCATTCAAATTATTTATTTAACAGCCAAACATCACTAACAATTTTGAAAGTGGTAAAATACGATTTAAATTTACAACTCTAGAGATCTTGTATTGCCTCATGCAAAAGTAACAAATAATCACTTTACTTTAAAAACAAAAAAAATCAACGTTCAATCAAATACTATTTAAAGAATAGTCATTAAGTTTAAAGTATTTAAAATATCTGTATTTTTACTAACTTATTTGGACTATGTTAATTAATGAGGAAATGGACTTATGGTAATTAGTTAATTCATCTCCAATAAAATTTTCTGTCATGTTTGGACAGCATTTTGATGGTAACATTTTTGAAATTTGAGTGTGTAAGTGAAGGTAGTTGTGAAATAAATAATTGATTCCTCTTCTATTGGCAGTCCTTAACTTTCAATCAGCTTTATCGGTATATACGAAGAAGAAGAATCTTTGAAAACAAGTCCAAGACCAAGTCAAGGGTAGGGTACGGTATGAATTCCTCTTCTTTTAATATTATTATTTAGTGAAAGAGTTTTTAGATTTTGAAATCCAAAAAGTTTAAAAATTTTAAAAAGCTAATTTAGTTTCAAAGAGTTTAATCAGATTGTAAAGTAGGTGTACACAAAATAATACTATTTCAATATCTTACTTTTTAAATATATCATACTATTTATTACTTGAAATGAAATATTATTTTAAACAATAGTTACTATGGAAAATATACAAAACTTTTTTATTCAAATTATTTATGTTAAAGTGTTAATTGAGAAATTAATATAGTGATTAATTTAAATAAAAGAGAAGAGTTTAGATATAATATTAAATTATGTAATGAAATTAATAAAGAAGGATAGGTGTATTTAGTTTTATGTGTGACAAGTGGATGATCTATTGTGGATGCACTTTGTAATCCAACTCATCTATTTTTGTTATCTTAAACCAAGTTCACAGCCACACCTATGGTCTTGAATTAGGACTAAAAACAATATATTTAAGGGTTAGTTCTAGATCAATGAGGAATAAAGAGTCAAAATTAGATTATCTAAGAATAGAAGAGATGATGTCCCTATATTTTGAAGCTACTCTAAATGCAACAACTACCAAGGTCAATGAGGATTTTTTTTAAGAATTGTCTTCCATGTCAAATCTTCTTGGCTTGGCTACAAAGGAGTTGAAAGGGATGGCTAGGAAAGAAGATATCAACGGGCTTTGATTTGATATCTCAACCATCTTCTCTCAAGGATTTTTTGGAGACCTTAAGGGCAAATTCACATATCAAGACTCATTAAGCTAATGTGTCTTCAAAGGGAAATGAGGATTCTTGGTCTTGCTTTAATTCAAATCTAACTCAATATCGAAACCCAACTCAAGGGAGATTAGGTTTTTCTAACATGAGAAGATTCCCTGAAAGTGTGGCCTTTGGTCCTCAGAAGTTTTTGAAAAAGATGACACAAGAGATCTATTTGAGGGGCTACTGATTGAAGTATAAGTAAAGAGGTCCTTTGTGTGCATAAAGTGTAAGTTATTTGGAGCTAGTCTTTGTTGTGGAGCAAAGATGTGCAAGAAAAAATTTCATTATCCTTGTTTACACTGGTTTCCTACCAAGCTTTGTTGTTAGATGTGGGAAGGGTTAAAATATACAATTTCATACTATTACCACACACATGTTGATGATTACCATCTTACTGCTAAGGATAGGAAGATATATCTAGTAATAAATTACTCCCAAAAATGGAGCCACATACAATTTACGTGTGTAACAATACTCTTTGAATGAATATGTTATGTCATTGACTTATTAAGCAAAGAGTAGGTATGGTCTTAATCTATATCTATGTATGTGTGTGTGTATGTGTGTGTGTATGTGTGTGTGTATGTGCATGTATTTGTGTGTGTATGTATGTATGTATGTATATGTGTGTATGTATAGATCTAGGGTTTGGTTTGGAGAACATGAATAACGAGAAGCCTTAATTGGAGAACACATGACAAGTGAAGAAGCCATGAGATCCCATGTGTACCAATGTCATGCCCACATTTTCCTTGTGGTCACAACACACTTCGCACGTGTCATAGCCACATCTGTCATGTGGTTATGACACGAGATATGAAAAACTTTTCTCACACCGTCCTAAAAACCCCTTTCGCATGCGTACGCATGCTCAACGGTGTTCTCTCATGGCGAAACACTATACTCATCGACGGAATACAAGTACAATGGCGTGCAAACGGAAACATATAGATCAACAAGAGGGTCGATACAACGCTGCTAACGTCATTGCAAGAGTGAGATTACCCAAGTTCTTAAATCGAACCCTCGGCAATGTTCGGTAGCAAAATGCCTTACGGCGTTAGTGGGAATTACGCTGCACTCATTTACGCACGTGGTTCGCTGATAGAGGAACCACTCCCCTCGACGCCTTGTTCCAACTAAACCGGCTAGTGATCTCCCTATTTAGTCATTTTTCAGCCAGGCACGGTTGTCTGTCTCCTCTCTTGTTTCCTGAAACATACTACTCCTATGACTTAGCATTTTCAACAAGGCGGCTTGGTTGCCCTCTCTTCCCTTTCCACAAGTTCTTAAGTTGGATTATAACTTTATCGCCCTTACCTTAACTATCTCTTAGTTCATTTAGTGTGTTTATATTTCGGTCTCTCTCTCTCTTTCATTTTCTATACTTTCTTTATGTGCATCCTGTCCTTTCTTCGTGATTTACGTCAATCAGGGTTATTACTGCAGTTATTGTTGATATTAAACCTAATTTCAGGATGATCTAGGCCACAAAGGCTGGTTTACTATTTCGCTGGACTCAGTCTCCTAATCTTCCCCGATCTAGGTTCCTCCTCTTCGTAAAAACTTAGTCAACTTGTACCTAAGCACAATTGACAGAAGGGTCCGTCAACTTAGTTCTCTTATCCCGTGAGAGATATGTCGCGCATTTTCTCCTCTGTGTTTTCCAATGTTGGTTTTTCCTTCTTCGGAACCTCTTACAGGTTTACATATGAGATTGTTTGCTACAGTTGAGATTAATATGGCCACATGGATTGTTAGTGGTGGCATCATAAGTTTATTTCCAGTGTTCTTTTGCACAAGGAGTTGAGTAATTTTCCTCTTCATTTTCCGGGTGTTTATAAGTACGTTAACAGATGAAACTTCCGAAAAACTCTTTCCAGAGTATCACTGAATATTCCTAAACTCACTTTACATCTAATTTTATTTTCTCTTGTTTAGAATTACTGTTGTTACTGTTACTCTTAATTACGATTCATACACTGTTTGTAACTCGTATGACGTTGTCAATAGATGTAGGTGGTTCACCACTTTATAAAACTCTGTTCATGGTAATATAGCTTCTTTGGTTGTTGTGTTCAACACTTAATAACATCTCCTGTGAGATTATAATTGTTATATATATATATATATATATTTTTTTTCTCTATATCCATGAAACATAGTTATTAACGATTTTAAACGAGGGCCCAATAAATATATATATATATATATATATATATATATATATATATATATACATATAATATATTTATTTTAATATCTCAATAATGAACAAATTGGTTTCCCACAACTTATAAACCTATATATATATATATATATATATATATATATATATATATATATATATATATATATATATATATATATATATATATATATATATATATATATATATATATATATATATATATATATATATATATATATATATATATATGTATATATATAATCATTCTTATATTATATATATAGCTATATACATAGACATATATAATATATATATATATATGCCTTTATATAGAGCTATATAAAAATAAACTGAATTTATTTACCAAATAACCCATTCATATGTTAGGGCCCAAGCCCTACATTTTTTATTGCTTTCAACCCACAGCAGATGGCGGCCATGGGCGGCAGTGGCCGCAGAGCGGCGGACGGGGATCTGTGGTGGCCGCAGAGCGGCGGACGGGGATTTGTGGTGGCTGCAGAGCGGCGGGCAAGATTTCGCGATGGCCGCAGAGCGGCGGAAAGGTTTCGCGGGAGGCATAAGGGTTTGGAGGGGGGGGGAGATGTGGAGTGGGGCGGAGCCCCACCCACATTCCCACGACGTGGGGTGTGGGTGGGGCTCCGCCCCACTCCACACCTCCATATGTAATAACAGCTCGCGGTGGGGTTTACTCCCCACCGCCCAAATAAAATTTCGACTGTGTTTCTTTTATCTGCGGCTAACATGTTGACAGTCTTTCACCATTCGTTGGTTCTTATAATAATAATATATTATATATATATATATATTTATATATATTCATATATAAATATATATATATATATATATATTTCAACAATAATATATTTATATATATCTATATATATATAGTTCATATATATATATATATATATCCCCCTTTTTTTTTTTTATATTGATATATAACAGTTATAATTACTTTCAATTACTCTTTTATTTTCTTAAAATGATAATTACTCAAAATGAGAAATATATATATAGCTCTATATATATATTTATAAATTTATTGAGAGAAAAAGAAATACTCTTTATAGATTTTTATAATTCCAATTTCCACAATTTTCTCAAAATTCACTACTCTAAGCATTTTCTCCAAATCAACCTATTATAAGAAATTGTCATAACAATTAGATATATATATCTGCCAATTTCACCAAAAAGTAATTTAGCTATTCCCTCATTTAAAGTATAAATTTCCATTTTTATAAACATACAAGACTTGTAAATTTACAACCAGATTATATTTACATGCTAGATTTCCTCTAATCCTTCTAATTTAACAGAATCCATTAAATAGGGAGGATAACACAAATATTTAAAACTGTCTTTTCCATTTTAATATTGAATAGAAAATCAGCATTTCAACTAGTGAAGCAATTCCAAACTTTCAATGTAAACAACTCAGATTAAGTTGCAAAAACGAACTTATTCCTTTCAGTAATACTTGAAACACAAAAATTGCTATTGAACAAAGGTTGCAAACATCAACTTAAAAATTTAAGCACAGTCATATTACAACTTCTCAAACATGAATACCAACTTCCCAGATATGAACTTTCTCCTCCCAAACAGTATACGACTGAAAACTTATGACAACCAATAAAAGTCCAATAATAACAAGACCAGGGAGGTGATTTTCTTCACTCCCAGAATATCAGTAATTTACAACAATAACAAGAGAGGTGTTCTCTCTTCATTTCTATGAAATAATCCAGGCCTAATTCTCATGACAAGAAGATGATCTGTTTCTTCATAAATAGCCAACCAGAAAGCTCCAAGAGAAAAACCTGCATATCAAAGACAAACAAAGAAGAAAATACCACTTGTCTAGCTCTCCTCCCTACCGTAGACCCGCAAGAGGGTCACCCCCGAGCTAGGGAGACCATACTCACACCTGGGTGTTCAAACACTCCACTTCACAACAGAAACAACAACAATCCCAAAGCACACATACACCCGTGGCTATTTTACACAATACGGAAACTCAACTACAGTGAGTTTCATAAGGGGCAGGAGAGTGGATACACTCGACTCCAGAGTGTCACCCTGACAGATAAATGAACTCATATAAATATCTCTTGGTCTCAACCAAGTGTGATCACATTTTGCAAGAAATCTGTATATGACTCTCAAGTCAAAAATACAGTCACAGATACATGCCCTCAAGGCTTTCAACATCCCAAAAGATGGAACAGGTATGCACCCGAGGAGGATCTCTCCTCCCCTACCCCAAACTTGATGAGCATTTCTCCCAAGTGGGAGACGCTCTGTCAAACACCCGACAAGAACCCCACAGAAAACAAATTTAAACACATATTCCAAACACATTTCATACACATTTCAGTTCTACCAAAACAAAGGTATTATTCAGACCAACCTTGCAAAGCCCTCCTGGAATGAAGTTGTTGCAGAGTCCACAGAGTTTACTCCCAAGCTTAGCCACCAACTCCCTCTCCCTTCTCTATCTTCCAAACTAACTTCTCTATTTTGGGTAAGGCCAAAGATGAAAGATTTTCCCCAAAATTCAACTAACTCCCTCTCATCCCAAAATTTGAAAATAAATAACCCAAAATTCTCTTTCTTTCTAATTTTGAGAAATGGGGAAGTGACACTTGTCACCTCCTCACCCTTCCCAAAAATCACTATTCTGTCCAGGTGGCTTATGTCACTCTCCATTCCCAAGGGTACTCCTTATTCCTTTCATGTGACTCCACTTTCTCATAGGAGAAATAAAAAAAAAGAGTTAAATGGGAACAAGACAGGTGACCCATGCCTCTTTCTCCTTTCTTCACATGGGTGTCCCCATAGTACATGGGGGAATCTTACTAAAGAAGAGGTAACTTTTACTAATGGATGGCATCTCTTATCTAGGGAAAAGTAGAGGGGATGGGTTGAGTGTTGGTACAACCCATCATGTCCCCTCCTACCTCCAATTTTCGCCACTTAACTTCAGGGAAAGGTTAAGTTGACTAGATGGAGGTTACTCAAGGGTTACCCATGCCAAATGGGCCCCTGGACCCATGGGGTAGAACCCAGGGTCAATTTTAACCCATACAAGACACCCCAGGTCAAGGTAAAGCACAAGAAAAAGGGCCTCATAATTTAAATAAAAATAGAAATTTCAAATTCAATCTCTTTACAACACTTACTTATAAAAATAATATTACATGAGGGTAACCTAACCCACTCGACCATACGAAAGACCACATTACATCATGACATCAAACACAAAGAGATCTTGGTTCTTCGTGGAACCAGATCGGCTTAACAGGGAATAACAATTAACAAGGTGTGGAATGATCTCCGAAATCTGTGGTTTGATTAGTAGTCCCTGCACACTCAATTACAAGATCAGTAACCACATAAATTCATCATAGCCGAAGCAACTTAAATAACACATGCATTCTCATGCCTTAGTACAATTTAACATAATTAAAAATCATATTACAATTTTCCATCATCTCTAACATCTCTAATTCATTTTTCTGAAAAGTAACTTATCCAAACATCACCCAATTAGTTTTTTCGAAAACATAATAAAGTTAAATAGTTTGACAAATTTCGGGAACTGCTATCCCACAAATATGAAAGTAACAATAACAGCACTGTATAGAGTCATGACAACAGTAGTAAAAAGGGCGGTCCTCACATCCTCTCCCCCTAAGACGGTACTTCCTCCTGGAAGTCGTCAAAAAGGTGAGGATACAGGGTCTTCAATCTCTCTGCATCTTCCCATGTTGCAGTGACTTCGTCGTATAAGTCCCATTGGACTCTAACCTGGTCCAGCTCTCGACCTCGAAGGGCCAGCTTCCGTCGAGCCAATATGCGAATTGGCTCCAACGCCAGTTGTCCGTCTGCCTCTACCTGAAGAGCACTCCAATCCAACACATGAGATAAGTCAGAAACATATTGACGTAAAACTGATACATGAAATACATCGTGGATACGTGACAGGCTAGGTGGCAAGGCTAGACGATAGGCTACTGGTCCTATCCGCTCCAAGATTTCGAAAGGTCCTACAAATCGAGGTGCGAGTTTAGAGCCTTTTCCGTAACGGATTGGACTTTTGTGCGGCCGCACTCTCAAAAATACTCTTTCCCCCACAGTGAAGCTTCGGTCTGTCCTCTTAGCATCAGCATACTTTTTCTGCCTGTCCTGTGCTTCCAGAAGCCTCTGTCTTATCTGTTTAACTTGCAGTTCCATATTCTGAACTATCTCTGGGCCGATGACTGTTCTGTCCTCTATACGATCCCAACTCAAAGGTGTTCTGCATGGTCTGCCATATAATGCCTGGAAAGGAGGCATACCCAACGAGCTATGATGCCCATTATTGTAGGCGAATTCAACTAGATACAGGTACTCCTCCCATCTAGACTGGTGGTCCATCACATACATGCGAAGCATGTCTTCTAACACCTGGTTAACTCTTTCTGTTTGTCCATCGGTTTCCAGATGATATGCAGAACTGAAGTTGAGCTGTGTGCCCAACGCCTGATGTAAGGCTTTCCAGAACGATGAAGTGAATACGGAGTCTCTGTCAGATATAATGCGGTGAGGTATCCCATGAAGTCTAACAATCTGATCAAGAAACACCTTTGCCACTGATGGTGCATTGTATGTTGTACATATTGGTGAAAAATGCGCCACTTTGGTCAGCTTGTCAACTGTCACCATAATAGCATCATGGCGACGTGATGACATAGGTAGACCAACGATAAAATCCATAGAAATGGTATCCCATTTCCATTCAGGTATCTCGTGAGGGTACAACAGTCCCGCTGGATGCTGATGTTCAGCCTTGACCCTCTGACATTCCAGGCAACGAGCAACAAATTCGGCAATGTCACGCCTCATCCCAGCCCAATGATAAAGCTGTCGTAAATCAGCATGCATCTTCTTCACTCCTGGGTGTGCTGCGTAGGGTGCTCTATGAGCCTCTGATAGGATTACTGTACGAAGATTACCCGCATGGGGTACATATATGCGTTGCCGATGTCGAAGCATTCCATCAGAATCAAGGGTATATCCTGTAAATTTGCCCTCAAGGGCCTTCTGATTTAGTACTGCCTGCTGCACTTCAAGAAACCATTCGTCCTCCGGCAGATGCTGTAAGATGCGATCCTTCAAGTCCATCTTCAAGGTCAGGGTCTGGATCTCGTGGCGTCTTCGACTCAGAGCATCAGCGACCACGTTCTCCTTCCCTTTTATATAATGGACATCGAAGTCATATTCGCATAGGAATTCCATCCAACGTCGTTGGCGGGCGTTCAAATTAGGCTGTGTGAAAATATACTGCAAACTATGATGGTCTGAATGGTGTTCAAAGCGTCACCCTAAAAGAAAGTGTCTCCAACGAACCAAGGCATGAACAACAGCTGCAAGCTCTAAGTCGTGCGTAGGATAGTTTAACTCATGTGTCTTTAGTTTCCGCGATTCGTATGCGATCGCTCGTCCATCCTGCATAAGCACGGCTCCCAAACCTTCTAATGATGCATCCGTGCAAACTACAAACTCTTCCGACGGATCTGGAACTGCTAAAATAGGAGCGCTCGTAAGACGTTCTTTGAGGACTCCAAAAGCCTTTTCACACTGCTCGGTCCAAGTGAAACCCTTCCCTTTTCGCTGAAGGGAAGTAATGGGATGTGCTATCCTGGAGAAACCTTCGACAAACCGACGATAATACCCAGCTAACCCCATAAAGCTTCTGACCTCTGTCACGTTCGTGGGTGCCGGCCACTCCTGGATTGCTCTAATTTTAGATGGATCTACAGAGATGCCATCGCCTGATAAAATGTGTCCCAAATACTGCACCTCTGTCCTGAAGAAGGCACACTTCGTCAAGTTGCCAAAAAGTTGTTGCTCTCGTAATTTCTGCAAAACTTGACGCAAGTGCTCTACATGCTCCTCTTCAGTCCGTGAATAAATCAGAATGTCATCTAGGAATATGATCACGAACCGGTCTAGGTATGTACGGAACACCCCGTTCATGAGACTCATGAATACTGCAGGAGCGTTCGTCAACCCGAAAGGTACCACTGTGAATTCATAATGGCCATATCTGGTTCGAAAAGCAGTTTTATGAATATCTGACTCCGTGATGCGCAATTGATGATACCCAGATTTTAGATCGATTTTCGAGAACACTCTGGCTCCCTGCATCTGATCAAAAAGGTCGTCAATCCTAGGTAGAGGATAACGATTCTTCACCGTCACCTTGTTCAACTGCCTGTAGTCCATGCATAGCCGAAGAGACCCATCCTTCTTCTTCACGAAGATCACTGGTGCGCCCCATGGTGAAACGCTAGGTCGGATGTGTCCCTTCTCAAGTAATTCTTCCAACTGCAGCTTAAGTTCTGTGAGTTCATGGGTCGTCATTCTATAGGGTGCACGGGATATCGGCTCTGCACCTGGCACTAAGTCAATGTGGAAGTCCACTTCTCTACGTGGAGGCATACCAGGTAATTCTGGCGGAAACACATCGGCAAACTCTCTAAGGATAGGGTGATCATCTAAAGTAGCCTCAGGTTCATCCTCTGCTCTATCACTGACTGTGATGGCAAACATCTGACATCCCCTCCGCATACAGCGCTTAAGCTGTTGTGCGGATATCATACGAACCGCCGTGGGCTTTTGAATGCCCACTATCTCAACCGACGAACCATGATCATCTAAACAGCTAATCGTTCTCTGGCGACAATCAAGCTTGGCTCTATGTGCCGCAAGCCAATCCATACCCAGAACTACTCCTTAAGACCCTAATGGTATAATCCTAAGGTCGCATATTGTGGTGAAGGGTCCCAATGTGATCTCACAGTCTTTAACCAAGGTATCTACTGACATCCTGGCCCCTGAGGCCAACTCAACTTCCCACCTAATGTCTTGCCTAGAAGCCACCAGCCTGCAACGCTCCACTAACGATGTAGACAAAAAAGAGTCAGTAGCTCCTGAATCAAAAAGGATCGAGATGGAAAAGTCTCTAATCGTACCTGCTGCCTCGATGACAGAAGCCTGAAAATCGGCCTGGCGGTTATCAACCGCTGCAAACATGTGGTGAGATCTGCCCACGTCACCTACGGTCTGCTCAGACCCTCCTGATCGGGGCTGACCCCCTGCAGTAAATCCCTGCGGACACTCTCTAGCCAGATGCCCTGCCCCACCACATACATAACATGGTCCTCTAACCTGTAACTGCCCTGACTGTGTTCTGCCTGATTGTTGTTGCCCGGTCCGTCCGGTGGATCCCTGTGAGCCTCTGTAAGACTGCTGGGACCTTGCGGGTCCTACCGATGAACCCTGCTGTCTCTGATCCCTGCGTGGTCCCTGCTGTTGCCATCCACGGTTCTGTCCTCCCTGTCCCCTCTGTTGAAATTTGGATTTTTGCTGATGTTGCTGTTGCTGTGGAGGCCTAGGAGGTAATGATGAAGCATTATACCCTCCTCTCTGTGTTGTGTTTTGAGGCCTTCGGAAATTTTGCTGTTGTTGGGGATTTCGTTCCTGGTTCTGTGGGCGTGAATTCTGTCCTCGTCCCTGAATTTTCTCTGATATAAGGGCCTTTTCAACAGCCTCGCTCATGGTTTGGGGATTTGCCATACGAACTGGTCCTGATATCCCGTGATTTAGCCCCCTGATGAATTTGTGTATTAAGATTTTCTCGTCATGGAGGTATTCCGCATAACGAGAAAGTTCTATAAATCGGCTCTCATACTGAGTAATGGTGAGTCCCCTCTGCTGTAGATCATGAAACTCATCGACTCTGCGCTGTCTATAATGTTCGGACAAATACCGCGCATTGAAGCGCTCAATGAAGATGTCCCATGTGAGTGTATCCACGGAGAGTCGGCGCTTGCACTCCTCTGTACGCCACCAGGTGGCTGCTGCATCCCTAAGAAGATGAACTGCCACTCGTGCTTTCGTGTTGCTCTCATATGGTCGCAATGCGAAACACCTGTCTAAGCTAATTAGCCAAGCCTCGGCCACAGCTCCCTCTGTAGCTCCTGCGAAGGTGGGTGGGTTGAGCCTCAGTAGATCTCTGATAGGGTCCCCTCTGTCTCTAAGTCTCCCAAGTGGCTCTTCCACACCATCCTCATATACTCCCTGCTGAACCTGTTCTTGTCTCAAAAGCCTCGGAGGACTCCTGCTCCGTGCTCGGGAGGCCGACCCTACCTCCTCTACTGTTGTGTCAGGAATCTCAACGAAGGGCTCCACACGTCTCACCGCTAGTGGATCAACGCGGGGCTCCATACGTGGCTCAATACGTGACTCGGCACGTGGCTCCTCTCGCGGAGCAACACGAGGCTCTATACGTGGCTCAGGAATCACTGGTGGTAACCTGTCTAGCATAGTCTGTAGTGCCTGTAAGATCTGTGGACCTATATCCGCTACTGGTGTCGCCTGTGGTACTAGTAGTGCTTGTGGCACAGGTGGTGCAGGTGGTGCTGCTGAATCTGCAGGTGCCAGTCCCTCGGCTGAGGAATCGCTGTGCACCTCGACTGACGCTGTGTGGCGTGATCGCGCTCGTCGAACACGTCGGGGAGGCATCCTACAAAACAAGGTAGAAACTAATTAGCCAAAGTTGCGGAATAATAACGTGCCCAAATACGCCCAGTGTTTACAAACCTGGCTCTGATACCAAATGTCATGCCCACATTTTCCTTGTGGTCACAACACACTTCGCACGTGTCATAGCCACATCTGTCATGTGGTTATGACACGAGATATGAAAAACTTTTCTCACACCGTCCTAAAAACCCCTTTCGCATGCGTACGCATGCTCAACGGTGTTCTCTCATGGCGAAACACTATACTCATCGACGGAATACAAGTACAATGGCGTGCAAACAGAAACATATAGATCAACAAGAGGGTCGATACAACGCTGCTAACGTCATTGCAAGAGTGAGATTACCCAAGTTCTTAAATCGAACCCTCGGCAATGTTCGGTAGCAAAATGCCTTACGGCGTTAGTGGGAATTACGCTGCACTCATTTACGCACGTGGTTCGCTGATAGAGGAACCACTCCCCTCGACGCCTTGTTCCAACTAAACCGGCTAGTGATCTCCCTATTTAGTCATTTTTCAGCCAGGCACGGTTGTCTGTCTCCTCTCTTGTTTCCTGAAACATACTACTCCTATGACTTAGCATTTTCAACAAGGCGGCTTGGTTGCCCTCTCTTCCCTTTCCACAAGTTCTTAAGTTGGATTATAACTTTATCGCCCTTACCTTAACTATCTCTTAGTTCATTTAGTGTGTTTATATTTCGGTCTCTCTCTCTCTTTCATTTTCTATACTTTCTTTATGTGCATCCTGTCCTTTCTTCGTGATTTACGTCAATCAGGGTTATTACTGCAGTTATTGTTGATATTAAACCTAATTTCAGGATGATCTAGGCCACAAAGGCTGGTTTACTATTTCGCTGGACTCAGTCTCCTAATCTTCCCCGATCTAGGTTCCTCCTCTTCGTAAAAACTTAGTCAACTTGTACCTAAGCACAATTGACAGAAGGGTCCGTCAACTTAGTTCTCTTATCCCGTGAGAGATATGTCGCGCATTTTCTCCTCTGTGTTTTCCAATGTTGGTTTTTCCTTCTTCGGAACCTCTTACAGGTTTACATATGAGATTGTTTGCTACAGTTGAGATTAATATGGCCACATGGATTGTTAGTGGTGGCATCATAAGTTTATTTCCAGTGTTCTTTTGCACAAGGAGTTGAGTAATTTTCCTCTTCATTTTCCGGGTGTTTATAAGTACGTTAACAGATGAAACTTCCGAGAAACTCTTTCCAGAGTATCACTGAATATTCCTAAACTCACTTTACATCTAATTTTATTTTCTCTTGTTTAGAATTACTGTTGTTACTGTTACTCTTAATTACGATTCATACACTGTTTGTAACTCGTATGACGTTGTCAATAGATGTAGGTGGTTCACCACTTTATAAAACTCTGTTCATGGTAATATAGCTTCTTTGGTTGTTGTGTTCAACACTTAATAACATCTCCTGTGAGATTATAATTGTTATATATATATATATATTTTTTTTTTTTTTTCTCTATATCCATGAAACATAGTTATTAACGATTTTAAACGAGGGCCCAATAAATATATATATATATATATATATATATATATATATATATATATATATATATATATATATATATATATATACATATAATATATTTATTTTAATATCTCAATAATGAACAAATTGGTTTCCCACAACTTATAAACCTATATATATATATATATATATATATATGTATATATATAATCATTCTTATATTATATATATAGCTATATACATAGACATATATAATATATATATATATGCCTTTATATAGAGCTATATAAAAATAAACTGAATTTATTTACCAAATAACCCATTCATATGTTAGGGCCCAAGCCCTACATTTTTTATTGCTTTCAACCCACAGCAGATGGCGGCCATGGGCGGCAGTGGCCGCAGAGCGGCGGACGGGGATCTGTGGTGGCCGCAGAGCGGCGGACGGGGATTTGTGGTGGCTGCAGAGCGGCGGGCAAGATTTCGCGATGGCCGCAGAGCGGCGGAAAGGTTTCGCGGGAGGCATAAGGGTTTGGAGGGGGGGGGAGATGTGGAGTGGGGCGGAGCCCCACCCACATTCCGACGACGTGGGGTGTGGGTGGGGCTCCGCCCCACTCCACACCTCCATATGTAATAACAGCTCGCGGTGGGGTTTACTCCCCACCGCCCAAATAAAATTTCGACTGTGTTTCTTTTATCTGCGGCTAACATGTTGACAGTCTTTCACCATTCGTTGGTTCTTATAATAATAATATATTATATATATATATATTTATATATATTCATATATAAATATATATATATATATATATATTTCAACAATAATATATTTATATATATCTATATATATATAGTTCATATATATATATATATATATATCCCCCTTTTTTTTTTTTATATTGATATATAACAGTTATAATTACTTTCAATTACTCTTTTATTTTCTTAAAATGATAATTACTCAAAATGAGAAATATATATATAGCTCTATATATATATTTATAAATTTATTGAGAGAAAAAGAAATACTCTTTATAGATTTTTATAATTCCAATTTCCACAATTTTCTCAAAATTCACTACTCTAAGCATTTTCTCCAAATCAACCTATTATAAGAAATTGTCATAACAATTAGATATATATATCTGCCAATTTCACCAAAAAGTAATTTAGCTATTCCCTCATTTAAAGTATAAATTTCCATTTTTATAAACATACAAGACTTGTAAATTTACAACCAGATTATATTTACATGCTAGATTTCCTCTAATCCTTCTAATTTAACAGAATCCATTAAATAGGGAGGATAACACAAATATTTAAAACTGTCTTTTCCATTTTAATATTGAATAGAAAATCAGCATTTCAACTAGTGAAGCAATTCCAAACTTTCAATGTAAACAACTCAGATTAAGTTGCAAAAACGAACTTATTCCTTTCAGTAATACTTGAAACACAAAAATTGCTATTGAACAAAGGTTGCAAACATCAACTTAAAAATTTAAGCACAGTCATATTACAACTTCTCAAACATGAATACCAACTTCCCAGATATGAACTTTCTCCTCCCAAACAGTATACGACTGAAAACTTATGACAACCAATAAAAGTCCAATAATAACAAGACCAGGGAGGTGATTTTCTTCACTCCCAGAATATCAGTAATTTACAACAATAACAAGAGAGGTGTTCTCTCTTCATTTCTATGAAATAATCCAGGCCTAATTCTCATGACAAGAAGATGATCTGTTTCTTCATAAATAGCCAACCAGAAAGCTCCAAGAGAAAAACCTGCATATCAAAGACAAACAAAGAAGAAAATACCACTTGTCTAGCTCTCCTCCCTACCGTAGACCCGCAAGAGGGTCACCCCCGAGCTAGGGAGACCATACTCACACCTGGGTGTTCAAACACTCCACTTCACAACAGAAACAACAACAATCCCAAAGCACACATACACCCGTGGCTATTTTACACAATACGGAAACTCAACTACAGTGAGTTTCATAAGGGGCAGGAGAGTGGATACACTCGACTCCAGAGTGTCACCCTGACAGATAAATGAACTCATATAAATATCTCTTGGTCTCAACCAAGTGTGATCACATTTTGCAAGAAATCTGTATATGACTCTCAAGTCAAAAATACAGTCACAGATACATGCCCTCAAGGCTTTCAACATCCCAAAAGATGGAACAGGTATGCACCCGAGGAGGATCTCTCCTCCCCTACCCCAAACTTGATGAGCATTTCTCCCAAGTGGGAGACGCTCTGTCAAACACCCGACAAGAACCCCACAGAAAACAAATTTAAACACATATTCCAAACACATTTCATACACATTTCAGTTCTACCAAAACAAAGGTATTATTCAGACCAACCTTGCAAAGCCCTCCTGGAATGAAGTTGTTGCAGAGTCCACAGAGTTTACTCCCAAGCTTAGCCACCAACTCCCTCTCCCTTCTCTATCTTCCAAACTAACTTCTCTATTTTGGGTAAGGCCAAAGATGAAAGATTTTCCCCAAAATTCAACTAACTCCCTCTCATCCCAAAATTTGAAAATAAATAACCCAAAATTCTCTTTCTTTCTAATTTTGAGAAATGGGGAAGTGACACTTGTCACCTCCTCACCCTTCCCAAAAATCACTATTCTGTCCAGGTGGCTTATGTCACTCTCCATTCCCAAGGGTACTCCTTATTCCTTTCATGTGACTCCACTTTCTCATAGGAGAAATAAAAAAAAAGAGTTAAATGGGAACAAGACAGGTGACCCATGCCTCTTTCTCCTTTCTTCACATGGGTGTCCCCATAGTACATGGGGGAATCTTACTAAAGAAGAGGTAACTTTTACTAATGGATGGCATCTCTTATCTAGGGAAAAGTAGAGGGGATGGGTTGAGTGTTGGTACAACCCATCATGTCCCCTCCTACCTCCAATTTTCGCCACTTAACTTCAGGGAAAGGTTAAGTTGACTAGATGGAGGTTACTCAAGGGTTACCCATGCCAAATGGGCCCCTGGACCCATGGGGTAGAACCCAGGGTCAATTTTAACCCATACAAGACACCCCAGGTCAAGGTAAAGCACAAGAAAAAGGGCCTCATAATTTAAATAAAAATAGAAATTTCAAATTCAATCTCTTTACAACACTTACTTATAAAAATAATATTACATGAGGGTAACCTAACCCACTCGACCATACGAAAGACCACATTACATCATGACATCAAACACAAAGAGATCTTGGTTCTTCGTGGAACCAGATCGGCTTAACAGGGAATAACAATTAACAAGGTGTGGAATGATCTCCGAAATCTGTGGTTTGATTAGTAGTCCCTGCACACTCAATTACAAGATCAGTAACCACATAAATTCATCATAGCCGAAGCAACTTAAATAACACATGCATTCTCATGCCTTAGTACAATTTAACATAATTAAAAATCATATTACAATTTTCCATCATCTCTAACATCTCTAATTCATTTTTCTGAAAAGTAACTTATCCAAACATCACCCAATTAGTTTTTCCGAAAACATAATAAAGTTAAATAGTTTGACAAATTTCGGGAACTGCTATCCCACAAATATGAAAGTAACAATAACAGCACTGTATAGAGTCATGACAACAGTAGTAAAAAGGGCGGTCCTCACAACCAACTACGGAGGACTCATTGTTATTATAGAAGTAAGTCTTCAAGAGAAGCAATTGCACATACGTTGAAGTAAAAATGGAAGAGTGAAGGACTTGTTGTTATTGAAAGATTGAATATTCAAGACCAACAACTATGGAGGACTCGCTATTATTGTGGAAGTGAGTCTTCAAGAGTAGCATCTATGCATTGAGAATATTCAATTAAAAGATGAGAACATGGATAATGAAAAGATTTAGTTGGAGAACATGTCAATTAAAGAAGCCATGAGAGATCCCATATGTACCAACTACGGGGGACTTGTTATTGCAAATTTGAGTCTTCAAGAGTATAAACTATGCATTGAGATTACTCAATTGAAAGATGAGAAATGTGGATAATGAGAAGCTTCAATTGGAGAACATGGCAATTAAAGAAGTCATAAGAAATCCCTTATGTACCAATTATGAAGGACTCACTATTATTACAAAAGTGGGTCTTTAAGAGTAGGAATTATGCATTGAGAATATTTAATTGAAAGTTGAGAACATGGATAATGAGAAGCTTAAGTTTGAGAACATGGCAATTAAAAAAGCCATGAGAAATCCCATATGTACCAAATGTGGAGCACTTGATGTTATTAACAAAGTGAGTCTTCAATCCATTTTGAGTTAATTACTCCCTCTCTACTCTGCAACTTTCTCGCTCGCAACAGTGTTTGAACTTGCTTCGCTTATGGAGGTCGTCAGCCTAGGGAGGGCCTGCCCCCCCTCTGGGCCCGCAGGAGATCCCTGTTGATGTCGGTATTGCCTTAGTCAGTACTATAGAGCCCATTTCCCCAACCTCGAGCCTAGACCCCAAGGCTTGGAAACAAGTCCTGCTAGGGAAGTCTAGTAGGCCTGTAGAAGATTCTGAAGTCCCAGTGCAGCCAGAACCTGAGAATAGAACGGATTTTCAAATTGTTGGTGTAATTAAATATTTAATTACACTTTATTAAGTTTACTTAGGGCTAATTTTAGTCTTAGGTTATTCTTAAGTCATATTAGGGTTTTTCTCTAACTTGCAAATATAAAAGCAAGTTCTCACATGTAATTCTTGAATCCATTTCATTAATTCATCCTTATTGTGCAAATTATTCCTCTTTGCTTTTTTCTCTTATGGAAGGTAAATCTTAGGTTTTGCAGGTGATCTTTGTGGCTTGAATTAATTATCAAATTCAACATGGTATCAGAGCAGATCTGTAAGCCCTTTCTTAAATTTGGAGAAATTTTTTAGCAAGAGCCATTTGCTGGGTGTGTTTTTTGTGTAAAACGGAGTATTCCATTGGATTCAGAACAGCTGGAAAAGGCAGATCTGTCTTTTGTTTGGCTGAATTTGGTTTGGGGAAGCCAGATCTGTGAAGGTTTCAAGAGTTTTTTTTAATGAAGAAAAACAGAGGTTTTAGAGCATTTTTGGCCAAAACTGACCTCACCAATGCGCTCAGAAGGCCCAAAAACCCTTATTTTCATATAAGGCACTCTATATTTTGCTGAAAAAAAGTTTCTGGGTGTTTTTTCTAGGGTTTCAAAAATTTGGTTCTGTGAAATCTGTATGACTGTACGGCGCCTCGATTTCTGTGCCAACCTCGATTTTTGTGCCATTCTCATCTGAGCTAATTTTGATTTTAGAGTTGCCTCGGTTTACGTGCCATCTTGATTTTTGAGCTGCCTCGATTTGTGTGCCATCTCGATTTTCATGCTGCCTCGATTTCTGTGCACAGGTACAGTAGAATTTTTTATTAATTTTTTAATAAAAAATAATTTTTTATTTTGGAGGGCTAGCCCCTTGGGTTTAACCCTTGGTCGCATGGGGGACTAGCCCCTAGCTTCCAAGCAGCAGCCCCCAGAGACTCAGCTCTTGGTCATATGAGGGACCACTGCCCTAGCCGCCAGCCCCCAAAGACTTAGCACCTGGTCACATGGGCGCCCAGGGGCTTCAATAGTGTTTTTTTTGGGCCTCTTTGCACTAAAGGAGCAGTTTTGGTAAATCAAGCATATCTTGAGCATACGGAGTCAGATTTTTGAAAAAAAATAGGCGTTGAAAAGCTGGTTTCGAGCACAATCCAGTGGTGCAGGTATTTTTTCCAGGTTTTGTTGATTGGTATAATTTATTTCTGTTTGAAGTTAAGGCATCTTTTTTAGCCTTCGAGCTCCGTTCTTGCGCCTAGAATCTCTGTTTTTCAAAAGTGAATAGGCATTGGAAAGGTATCAGAGAGCTCTACACAGCCAACTATATAATGTTTTCAGATTCAGCCCCAGGTATATTTTAAATTAGTTTGTCAATTTTATGGCTTCTGTTGGATATCCTGGACATGCTGCCTCCTGGAAAGTTTCTGTTTGCTTTGAAAGACTTCTATTATCAGCATAAATCTATTTGCATATTTTGATCTATAATCATCTTATAGATTTGGAGGACCACATTGAGGACATTTGTCTTCTTTTTGATGACAGCTTCGATGGAGTTGCATCACCATCATATGCTTCAAAGATTGTTCTTCATCCTCCTCTTCTTCAGTCACAGTTTGACAGTGGATTGGAGACATTTGAGCAGTTTTCAGGAGCATCATTATTGTCTTTGGATCATGTGCAGAGTTCAGAGACATTTGTCCTTCTTCCTGTATATTCCTATCAGGAATGGGAAGACATTATGCACACATCTGCAGTTCTATTTCTTCCTAAGGGGAGGAATGTTGTTCGACGTTCATGGGTCTTCATCTTTATTCTGTGTCGAGCATCTTCCAGCACTGCAGGAGTCTTCTTGAGGAGCAACTGCATGGTCTCTCTTCTCATCTCTATTTTGGGAGGGAGCATTTCCTCGCATGGGGTTTCATCCTTCTCACTTCTGGGGGGGTCATCAGACCTTCTCTCTTCTTCCTCTCTTATGGGGGGCGGAATTCTTGATTGTACTTTTGTGATGGATTCACTTCTTGGGGGGTCTTAGTTTTAGTCCTTCTTCCATCACATGTTTATGTACTTGTATTTTTCTCTCTTTTGGAGAGGAGTTTTCTCCCACTGAGTTTTTCTCCTTTCTCTCCACTTTATGAGAGATTTTTGTTGTTCATGGGTACCTAAAATGGCCTTGTAGCCGGGACCCATTCTTGCATTAGTTGCATGCTTTTCATTTCTCCCTAAGTTGCACTTATGGGGGGGGTGTTGGTGTAATTAAATATTTAATTACACTTTATTAAGTTTACTTAGGGCTAATTTTAGTCTTAGGTTATTTTTAAGTCATATTAGGGTTTTTCTCTAACTTGCAAATATAAAAGCAAGTTCTCACATGTAATTCTTTAATCCATTTCATTAATTCATCTTTATTGTGCAAATTATTCCTCTTTGCTTTTTTCTCTTGTGGAAGGTAAATCTTAGGTTTTGCAGGTGATCTTTGTGGCTTGAATTAATTATCAAATTCAACACAAATCCCAGACCGAATGATGGACAAAATAACATCCTCCTTGGAACTCTCCCTAGTCGCCAAGTTCTAAGCCTTTAGGCCCGACATTGATATGGTGCGACACTGGGTAACCACTAGATGGCACCTAAAAGGTAGCGTGGTGACTAGCATGATGTCAGGTTGTCTATTCCTCTTCAAGTTCACAGCCATAGAAGACTTAGTTGCAACCTTGGCGGGAGGGCCATGGATGTATGGCAAACATAATCTCTGCCTAGGATGCTAGAAGCCAGGTTTTGACGCGACTATGGAACTCAGTAGGTCAGCTCATGTCTAGTCTGACTCCCTGGACTCCCTCTGGAATACTAGGACAAGGAGATTTTCACTTGGATTGGCAACTCTTTTGGCTGATTCATTGCCCTGGATAGCACCACCAAAAACAAAACTAGGTTTTTGCTAGATTTTATGTTAGCATAGATATTCATAAGACCCTACCTAATACTATTAATCTAAAATCAAAATATGGTTGCTGGGAGTAACAACTCATGTATGAAAACTCTACTACCTTTTGCCAAAACTGCTCTAAAAAGGGACACCTTATCAACGAATGCAAGAAGCCAAGGCCTCTAGGTAAACAGGGCTCAGAAGAGGAAAACATTGTAGAAGAATATCCATTCAAAGAGGACTTGCTAGAAATTATCAAATCCCCCATCAAGACTTCGGTCTTGACTAGAAACTAGGCTATGGAAGTCCCAGTTGAGGCCCCTCCTGCTCCCCCCTGTGAACCAGCACTTCTCCAGCACGAGTTACAATTGGATCTCGATGCAGTCCATCAAGACCAACCGAATGATCTCCCCCTAGACTCGAATGAAACTGAAGAAGGAGAAATACCAAACCCAAATGAAATGACCCCTAGGACTTTGGTGACTGGGGACGAAAGATTGACTTGGAACTAGTCAATGGATATTGGGGCACTGAAGTTGGTAGGTGCACAGTCAGTTGTTCAAGGAAGTTCAGAGAAAGCTATGCTATCTTCCATAAGGGTTCTTCCCTGGGGGCTAATACTAGTAACCAGGGAGGGCGGATCACTCCCAAGAGGAAAGGGAAAGGAATTAATAAGAAATTAGCAGATGTGGGGACCGAAGGTAGAGCAGGATGGCCTTCCCAGAGAGAAACCAGATCTAGGGAAGCAACCAAGGAGATTGCCTATGGAAGACAAAGCACAGTAGAGGCTCTCTCCAGAAAAACACATAAATGAAGATCATCACTTAGAACATGAGGGGTCTCAATAGTCCCCAAAAATAGCTCATGATAAGGAATTGTATTTATGATAATTAGGTGGACTTTATACTGCTTCAGGAAGTTCAAATGTCTGAGGAAAATTTTAGAAAAATAGCTAGCAATATCTGGCCAATGGTTGACAATATAATTAGTCCCTCTACGGGAGCATCTGGGGGACTTGTTACCATGTGGGATAAGTACAATGTTGTGGGGAACTACTACTCGCATAGTAAGAATAGCCTGGAAGTTAAATGCACAATGAATAAAATAACTTGGAAGTTGATCAATGTCTATGCCCCCAACACCAAAAATGCCAAAATGGAGCTTTGGGAAGTTCTAAGCTCCAAAATCAACAATGAGAGAAGGACTTGGTGGATGGTAGGGGGGATTTCAACACCCCTCTTTACCCCTCAGAAAAAATAGGGGGTAATATGGATTACTCTGATAGCATGGTGGACCTGGTGGACTTCTTGAGTTGGACTGGGCTAATGGACCTGGAAGTCAAAAACCAACTTTTCTCCTGGACTAACAGAAGACGGGGCGATCAATTGATCCAAGTTAAGTTGGTTAGATTCTTGGTTTCCTCTAACTAGGATGTGATTCAAAATTCTAGCCTATTGGTTCTTCCTCGTATTGTTTCTGATCATAACGCCCTCATCCTTGACTGGGCTAAGGGTGGCCCTAAGGGTCCCTTCTCGTTTAGATATGAAATAATGTGGGTCACTCACCTGAACTTTAAAAATTGCATAGCTGAATGGTGGAAAATGTTGGTTCATGGATCTCCTATGTTTAGACTCACCCAAAAACTTATATATGTCAAAAATAAGGTCAAAGGATGGAACAGATTCAGCTTTGGCAATGTGATAAATCAGAAAAAAAACACATCATGGAAAGTATCCTAGAGGTTCAAGATAAGATGGCTAAGGGGGACAAAACTGAGGACACCTGCAATACTGAAGAAAATCTAGTCTGAAAACACCTGAAGGACATAATCAGAAAGGAAGAAATCTTCTGGAAATAGAAGTCTAGGGTTCAATGGTTGAAGGAGGGAGATAGGAACTTGGTTTTCTTCCATTAGTCAGCGATGAAACATAGATAGAGAAACAAAATCATCAGATTGCTAGATGAGCAGAACAAAGAAGTTGACAATGATAGGGAATTGGGAAGACTTGTCACTAATTACTTTAGTAACTTCCTAGCGGAGCAAAACAACAAAGCTGATAGTGTCAAGGAAAACATTCTCCTAGATAGTATTCCTTCTATCCTATCGAAGGAGGACAATGATGGGCTTCTGAAGCCTATAACTGATGAGAAAGTCATGGCGGTTGTGTTCTCTATGGGGGCCTTCAAAGCGCCAGGGCCAGATGGATTCCCGCTGGCGTTCTTCCAAGAATTCTACGAAATTGTGGGATTTGATGTTACAACTAATGTCAAAGACTTCTTCAAGACGGGTAAGTTCCTTAAATAGATTAATGCAATGTTCATTGCACTGATTCCCAAGAAAAACAATACTGAAAGCATGGAGGATTTCTGACCCATTAGCCTGTGCAATACCATTTATAAAATTATTACAAAAACTCTGGTCCTAAGACTCCAACCACTATTGGACAGCCTCATCTCAGATTTCCAGAAAGGCTTTGTCCTTGGAAGATAGATTTTGGATGCTTCTATCTCGACCCATGAGATCATACATTCGATGAAATGGAGCAATAGATCGAGTATGGCCCTCAAATTAGATATTTCTAAAGTCTATGACAGAATCTCTTAGGACTTCCTGTTTAAAGTCCTTAGGAAGTTTGGATTCAATGACAAGATGATTAAGCTAATAAAGGAATGTGTCACCATGGTCAAGTATTCAATCTTGGTTAATGGTACCCCTAGGGGTTTCTTCGAAGCTGGCAGAGGAATCCGACAGGGTGACCCCCTCTCTCCCTACTTATTCATAATGATGGCTAAGGTCCTAGGAAGGAACATACTTACCCACCCAGATAGTCATTCCCTCATAGGAGTCAAAGCGGCATCTACCCTGAGACCATCGACAATCCAATAGTTTGTTGACGATACTATGCTTTTAGGGGTGGCTTTTATGGTAGAAGCCACTAGGTGGAAGAACCTGCTCAACAATTATGTGGAGTTGTCAGGACAATGCATTAATTATGAAAAGAGTAATGTGTTTTTCTTTAATACAAAGGTGGATCTTCAAGTTAAGGTTAGAGATATTCTTCAATGCAACCAGGCTGCTCTCCTGGCCACTTATCTTGGGCTGCCCCTTACGGTCAAAGATGTGAACCTAACTTTCTGGAATATGATCTTGGAACGTATACAAAAGAAGATGGAGGGTTGGAAAGGTAAACTTCTCAGCCAAGCAGGCAAGCATCAGCTTCTTAAAGCTTCTCTACAAGGTATCCCAACCTACTACCTCTCCCTGTTTAAAATTCCTAAATACATGGCAGATAAGTTAGAAAGGATTCAAAGGACCTTTCTATGGACTGGTGTGGAGGAAAAGAAGAGGATATCTTTGATTGGTTGGGATAGGGTGTGTCTTCCCAAACTGCAAGGGGACTGGGTATCAAAAGAGTTTAGGGAATGAACAAAGCCTTACTTGCCAAAATTGGCTGGACATTCCTTAAAGAGGAGAAGGACTAGATTCAAATTATGAAAGCTAAATACCTATAGAATGACCCCACAAGTGATATCCTTAATAGAGAAACCCTTCCTAAAGTCTCTATCATTTGGAATAAAATGACCAAAATCAGGAACACACTTTCAAAAGGCATCAATTGGAGGCTGGAAAAAGGAGACAAAATCAGGTTCTGGGAGGACAACTGGTTAATGGATGGTCCCCTGTCAGACGGAAGGAACAGTATCATCAAAGAAAGAATAGTTAGTCATTTTGGTAACTTGGTCTGCAACTACATATCTAGTCACTCCCATAGTTAGAGGATGTGGAAGAACCTATCTGATTGCGGTTATAACCAATCTGAGAAACTGGAGTGCCAGATTTTGCAAAAGGAACTTGACAAGCACAGAATCTTAGTCCTTCAAAGGGAAGATGAAATGTTATGGGCATAGAATCAGAAAGGAAACTTCTCAGTTAAATCGGCTTACCATCTACTGGCAAACAATGGGCAGGCTAACCAATTCTGGAAGAAAGTCTAGAATAACAAATTACTACCCAAAGTCAACTTTTTTTGGTGGACAGTGGCACACAATAAGGTTCTGACCATAGATAATCTCAACAAAAGGGGCTTCCAAATGGTTAATAGATGTATCATGTGCCTTAAGGAACAAGAGACTATGCAACATCTTCTTTTCCATTGCAAGTTTTCCAAGAAAATTTGGAAGAAAACTCTTCAAAAACTTAAGTTGGATTGGGTTTTCCTGGAAAACATTATGGACTTTTCCCAAAGCTGGGTCACCCCCTTTTCTCACCCCAGGATAAAGGAACTTTGGAGATAGATACCTCCACACTTTGGGTGGATTGTATGGAAGGAAAGAAATAATCATATTTTTTAAGAAAAAGCCCGATCTGCTAATGAAGTTTTTTTCTCCTTTTGCACAGCTGTTGCTGAGAATGCGTCCTCCTATACTTTATAGGTGGCTGAGAATTCCCCTACCCTGGTGGAAACTGAGATTGCCAAGAACTAGTGTCTGAAAGCTGACTTGAACAAGGTTGACAATTCTAAAAAGATGACTAGACTTCAAACTCGCTAGAAACCCCCCCAGAGGTTGGATCAAACTCAACTTTGATGGAGCGGAAAAAAAGAATACTAGCCTAGCTAGTGGTGGAGGGATCTTTTGAGATAGCTATGGAGCTTGCATTGTTGCCTATGCAGGAGTTATCGGTATCCACTCTAATAATGTTGTTGAGGGTTTAGCATTGTTAAAGGGCCTAAAAATCACCCACGCTATGGGAGTTGATAAGTTGCAAGTTGAAGGAGACTCCAAAATTATTATCGACACGGTTCTGGGTAGGTCTACCAATGGGTGGAAAATGAAGAGCATAACGGAAGATATCATCTACATTCTATCTGGGTTCAATCACAAGGAAGTTGGACATGTGTACTGGGAAGGCAATAAAGCAGTTGATGCGTTGGCCAACTTGGGTCAAAGTCTGGACACTTGGTGATGCTGGAGAAGAGTGAAGGACCTTCCGCATCAAATTCAAAACCTTATTGAGAAAGAGCTAAGCCCAACCCCTAGTTACTCATGGCCTTAAACTTCTACCGAACTAAGGAAAATTTGGGTGTTTAGCAGAGATCTAGTATCCCCTGCCAGCTAGACATTAGCTTCAGTACTACGAAGGCTTTGAATCTGACGTGTCAACTATATAGTGCTTGTTCCCATCTTTAGAATGAAGAGTGCACTAAAGTCATGCTGAGATGGAGACCCAGGGAGATGTTTCACTTGTATAGGCACATGAGGTCTCAAGACATCCCGATGCCGCTCAACATGAACTATAATGATGATCATTTATTGATCTTTTATTATGAGAAGAAAGAAATTGATTATTCACTTATGGTGAATAAAAGTATGTATGCCACCTCAGGTGTTGGAAAGGATGAGAAAATTGTTACTTTTAGTTTAAACAACAATTTGCTAAGTTGGAAATGTAATGGGTTAATTGCTAAGTTCTATCTCGTGACCTACACTACTAAATCTGTTGCATACATTCATATTCCGCCTGTGATTACTTGTTGCGTGATGGGGGGGATAGGTCTCGTACAGAGCCAGAGTCTTACGAGGAGTTTAAGTGGAACGAGACCCTATGGTATATTTGCCAAGAGGGAGGAGTTGCTTCTTACTTGGAGTGCCTTCAAGGGCATGATGATAACCTCTCTATTCAATTTTTGCGGTCCTATGAAGACAGAAAGGCTAAGGTGGGCAATGTGAGTTTTGAAATTTTAAAGGAGGTGATTAGTATGGTGACTAGAATGTCCACTGAAGGAATGAAGCACCCATGGAAAAGCAAAGTTTCTAATACTGACGGTATGAAGGTTTTTCTCAAAAAAGATGAGGTCCCGCATAGCCTCCAAGGGGGATTCGACAGGCAACTCCTACCTCAACCCTGGGATGAGGTATGTTATATGATAATGAAGTATTTTATGTTGGAAGGAAGGTTTAGAAGGTTTTTCCATTACCACTTTGCACTGTTAAATCATTTTAGACGCAGCAAGATTATCATTTTTCCTTTTTATCTTCTCTCCTCATTGGAATCTTCCATTACCACTGTCAAAGGACAGCACACCCTTGACCCTACCAAGCCTGAGATCCCACTCCACCAGGGGCTTATTATGAGGCTCTACAAATTTCACCTCGCCCTCTGCCCTCCCAAAGCTATCACTCCTGCTAGGCCAAAACCGTCCCCATCGCCCAAGCCCGCCAAGGGGAAGAATAAACTGGTTGTCATTACCGAAATTACCCCTAAGTCCTATGCCAATTCCATTAAAAGTGGCAAGAAGAAACCCTCAGTAACCAAAAGTCCCGAACCCACTATAGAAGACCTTACCCCTAGGTCACCTATGGCAACCCCTGCCAAAAGAAAAACTCTGCAAGGCACCCCTTCCCAGATTACCCCCCATAAGAAGATTCAAAGTGGCATTGAGGATGAAAGTGGCACTGACAATGGGGTTAAGGTTTCTAAGCCTACAATTATGGTGGAAGAGGTTAGTTCTAAAGAGGGAAGTGAAAAAATGGACAGTGGGGATGATGAGGACTATACAGTCACTAACAACAAACATCAGATTCCGTTGACTAGGAGATCCTCGAGGCTTGTGACCAAGTCGGCCTCCACACCCCAGAAGAGGATGGTCGTGAAGGAGGAAGTCACTACCAAGGAGCCGCAGAGGGAGGAACTATTTGAGGACAAGTAGAAGATGGACTCTGGGGAGCTGCAGGTGGAAGAACAGTCAAAGGATAAGAACAAAGTGGAATTGGAGGAGATGCAGGGAGAGGAAGAGTCGAAAGACAAAAATCAAAGGGTTTTAGATGAGCAACATGGTACTAGTTCTAAGGGTAAAAACAAAGTGGACTCTGAGGTGGATGAAACTAAACTCTTGGGTGGTGAGTTTTCTATGAACAAAGATAATAAAAATGATAAGATAGAGGCTGAAGATGAGGGCCCTAGCAACTTCCTTGAATTCAACATTCAAGGATCAGACTCTGTCAGTTCTAAGAAGGGTAAAAAAGGTAAAGGTAAAAATAAAAAAAGGTGCCAAGAGGAGTAAGGACAAAGATATAGAAGACTTGACGGTGAGGCAAAGTAATCTGGGGTAGAAGTTTAGCACTCTGGCCAAGTTCTCTGCTAAGGTGATGCATAGGTCTACCACTACATTGGTAGTTCTTCAAGAGGTGGAACTCACTGGCAAAATGAAGAAGGACAAAAAGATGAAGAAATACCAGGATGTCTTCCAATTCCTGGTGGATGACTAGGATAAAATGTTTGGTTAGTTGTTGGAGGCTTGTTCCTGTGCTGCTGTCAGTCTGTTATCAAATTGTTGTTTATGTAGTTTCAGTTTGTTTGGGTCTTTTAGTTTTATGCTTAAACTCTAATGGTTTTTATTAAATTGTTATAGTTTTTGGTGCGCCTTTTTGTCTTTACTGTTATGGGATCGTCACCCTTCTTTTCTGCTTATCTAATAAAAAACAAAGTGAGTTTTCAAGAGAAGCAATTGTGTATTGAGAATATTTGATTGAAAGATTGAATATCAAGAGCAAAAATTGTGCATGCCTTGAAGTAAAAATGGAAAAGTGGACTCAGTATTATTGAAAGATTAAATATTCAAGAGTAGCAAATGTGCACAACTCACTATTATTGCAAAAGTGAGTCTTCAAGAGAAGCAACTGCAGATTGAGATTATTCAATTGAAAGATAAGAACATGGATAATGAGAAGCTTCAATTCGTGAACATGGTAACTAAAGAAGCCATGAGCATTCCCATATGTACCAACTATGGAGGACTCCTTGTTATTGTGAAAGTGAGTTTTCAAGATCTCAACAACTATGTATTGAGAATAATCAATTAAAAAATGAGAAAAATAGATAATGAGAAGCTTCAGTTGGAGAACATGGCAATTAAAGAATCCATGAGAATTACTATGCATACCAATTATGGAGGACTCACTATTATTGTGGAAGTGATTCTTTAAGAGAAAAATCTATGCATTGAGAATATTCAATTGAAAGATGAGAAACATGGATAATAAGAAGCTTCAATTGGAGAATATAGCAATTAAATATGCCATGAGATATCTCATATGTACCAACCATGGAGGAATCACTATCATTATGGAAGTGAGTCTTCAAGAGCATTAATTGTGCATTGAGAATATTCAATTGAAGGAAGAGGTTAGTTTGCACCACCTAACAAAATTTGATGCATATTCTATTTTGTATTTTGAAATGTAAATTTTATGGATTAAGGGTATGGAATAAGAGGAGTGATTAAGTGGGCTTAAGGGGATGGATTGCCTAAATTGGTGCAAATTTCCTATTAGAAATACTAAAAATCATTAATAATTTCTATGTGATTTGATAGAATGGAATTTAGTACAATGTTTTGATGTAACATCTCATCAAAGCTAACTGGTGTGCCTCAAATCTCAACCAATTCACTTAATCCAAAACATTGGTTTATTCATTATCTTGAGGTTGTCATTTATTTCTTCTCACATAAATTATGAAGTCAATATCAAATGGAGTTGTTTTTTCCTTTGTTCACATTGAAGAGCAAGTGTCTCATATCAAAAATTTAATAGAGTGACCTATTAGAAAGTAAAGCTATTCAAAAGAAGATAGAGTAATCACATCATTAATTAGTTTGAAATATTATTTTTCTTCACTATGGTGTTACCTAAAGTTCAAAATTGAATTTTCCATGACTCTCTAAAGTTGTTTTAAAATATTTTCCAACTTATTCTTTATTTTGAAAATATTTATTATGGTGTTGACAATGAAGTTATGTCAATCATTTATCATCAATGGAAACATAAATTCACCTTTGCAACTGTGCCCAAGGACATTTAATGAGTTAAATATTCTACACGTATTGCAAGTACTAATGATAGCATGTCACGTCATAAAATGTGTATTTCTAAAATCATTTGATGTGTGCCACTGTCAGCATCAATTCATACTAGGTTTATTGTTTTTTAGATTCTTTAATAAGCCCATTTTTCACATACCTTGATTTATAAGCACGCATACACACATACATTTTAATATTGTAGATAAGTATGCCTCCACAAACCTACCCAATGCCCACCAAAGTGGGCATTAATTACTTCACTTCCTACATTCTTGAGCCACTTTTACATACACCCCCAATGACCATAACATACTATATGAGAGCATTTATCTATGGTTTTAACCCTAATCAACATTATAATGAGTCTTCAAAATTTGAGTTATCTCTTTTAAGGTTTGTCCAAACTAGCATTTATGAAGAATAGTAAATTCTACAGTGAAAATGAGTTGGCCAAATGGGATTGACCACCAAATTTTTAACTCTTGTAATCTTTATTCATTAAATCCTTCTTAAAATAAACCACTATGTATACCTATTTCTAAGGGTCCAAGTCCTCACTAAGCATCCAATTGTGTGATGAGTCTTCTTAAGACTAGTAGACATGTTTTCTAACAAGCTTGCAAAAATGCCTTGATTTTGTAAGCTGCTTTGGTTTAAAATGAAATTCTAATTTTGGTGCAAGTGCAAATGAGGCAACACTTGTGCTTTTATAGAAAACAAGAAGAACAAATAGAATAATTACTCATGTATCCATGTACATTTAATCTTTCATAGTCATCCCAACTACCAAACATTCATAGAGCATGTCCCAATATTTTTCACTGGTTGGTGTAGGCCATGTGGAACACCCTATTTCTACAAATTTAACTTTCATAATTAGGGTTTACATGCGATTCTCAACATTCTTTTATCTCCCTATCTTCAACTTCCTTGAAACAAACTTACCATCACTCAAAGAGAGGGTATCAAATCTCAATGCTAGACCTCTATTTTTTCACAATAGTGAGTAAAATAGTTATCAATGGCAATGTGTGGTAGCAACAAAGCCATGACACCTTAGCCAGTTTTAGCATTAGAGGTTAGTGGTACTATAAATTAGAAGGGAAATTTAAACCCATGGGCTCAAGAGTTCATTCCTCCTCTTCTATACCCATAAATATACACTTTCCTATCACTCTATCCACTTCATCCATCCTCTTTTTTCCCCCCACCAACAATGAATGTGGCCATTCCCATTTCTTATAGTATCTACTCTCCAACACATTTATAGATGAATTATATTTCATTAATAACTCCACCTTCTTTCCATATGATGGGTTGCCCCATTCCTATTTTTGTTGTAAATACTCACTTTCCAAGTGAAAGAAAAATTAGTCTAGCTTCCTTTGCTATGTTGAATGATTCTAACTAAGATTTGGGCTTTTTGTGAAGCATGATCTTATTTATGACATTGTTATTTCTAGGCCATCAATTGAAGTTTATGGAAAAACATTAGATGGCTTAGAAATATAGTGTTGTAAATCAAATCATGATTCATAGTGTCACATCATTTTTTTTCCATTGAAATAATTTAAAACATGGGGGTCGGGGCCTACCCTATTATGTGGGGCACTTGTGCTTTTATAGAACTATACTAGGGGTTCAATCTAAATCCCCTCTATCTAAGGGGCTTTGATTGAAGTAGGTTCGATCAAACCCCCTTATGTGGTGCCCTTGTGGAGGCATTTTGTTCTCCTATCCACATGTTGCATTTTCTTTGTCAAAACAATCAACTTTGTGTTGTATGTGCAAGGGTCAAATGAAATTAGTTGAAGATAAAATTTTACATGTACATAGTCCTCAAAATAGGCTTTCTAAAAAGTATAATATATAACATGTTATTTTAATATTATATTTCTATTTATTTTATAAGCAAGATAGGCCCATTACTTGTGAAAAAAAAATACCACTATTTGATACATTGGGAAAATAGCAAACTATGTCATTTTTTTAAAAATGCACTACACTCTGCATCGATGTCCTTCAACAAAAAAAAAATCCATGTTGATAAATAGGCAAAGAGAAATGCACTATGATAAAATGTAGGTCTAAATTTGTGTTAGTACCAATTAAAAAATTGACAATAAATAAAATATTCAATAAAATTATTAAAAAAATTGCACACTAGATATTGGAGTTAATGATCCAATTCCAAGAAATTCTGGAAAGACTTTATTCATATTAAAAGTTAAGTGTTATAGTAAAATGTCACTCATCATAAAATATTAGAAAAGTAATAAAATATTGAAAACTAACCAAAATTACAGAAATAATTTTTAAAATTTCATAAAACTATAAGTTGAATGTATAGAAATAATGACATAAATCACTAGTTTACATTGTCCTTTAATCCTTGACAATTTGTTTAGTATAATTGACAGAATGTGTCGACTATTGAAAAATGTCAATTTTTATGGCCTAATAATGCTAAAAAGTGGGACACTCTATTGTGCCTTCACCCACATTTCAATTTGAGGTGCCACAAATCCGCTAGGTAAAGGATAAGTGACAATCTCAAATGCAAGTGTATTTTGTGCTTCATATTCATCTTTATCTTAGCACCATCAACTTTATGCTCCACTTTATCTAGCTTTTGAATAAGTGCATCCAAGGTAGAGGTAGAAATGTTGGTTTGTAAGAATGGGCAAGATAAAAGGATTGACATAAATAGGCTATTGAGAGAAAGAGGGCATAAACATGATCATGGTAGTAGGAGTGGAATGGGTATGGAATAAGGTACAAAGAAAGGTCTAGAATGAGAGACGAAAGAGGGTATAGAATGAGATAATAAACTAGGAATGCATCAAGAAATGGAATGAGGTATGATAATAGTAGAGGTAGGAGTAATGCTAGAAGTAACACATTGACCATGTGTAATCATAGCACTAACTTAGGGATAACATGGAAGGTAGGTGAAATGGTAGTAGGCTGGGAGGAAAGAGGGATGGACGTAGAAGGCTCAATATGGGAGGTAGGCACAATGAGGGGCTTTGTTATAGCGAGGGGAGGGATGAAATTGTGAGACCTATACCATATTTAGGAACAAAACCAACGGAAAATTGTGAGGAGGATGCACCATTCAAAAAAGTAGGAGTGACCTTAATGCCAATGTCTTGAAGTATTTACAAACTAAATGGCTTATAAAATAATAAATCATGAAAAGCTTGAGCCAAAATTTTAGGACAATCTCCATCAATTGAACTAGTAAGCTCATGCACAATTGTTGTTGTACCAAATGTGCTTCATGATCATAATCTTCAACCTCATATTCAACAATAAGAGTAACAATAGTAGTGCTTATGAGAACATAATTAGGAACACCATTATCAGTAGATTGGGCCATTTGAGTATTCAAACTGATCTTCTTCTTACGAGAAATTGAGTATGTGAATGAGACCTTGGCATATAATGAACTCTTAACACCCTAAAGGTTGAGTGATGTAAAGAGGGTTAAGGTCTGATATAAAATCAAAAAAATTAGCAAACGATGTCTAAAAATAAATTGGCAAATTAAACCCTAGAGGAAATAACAAGGGTTGGTAGGGTGGATATAAACAAGATCATACAATGAATCACAAGACCCTAAAGGAAAATACAACAAATAAAGCACAAATCATAATGAGAAATGAAAATGGGATATTTAATTAAAAATATAGATCTAAAAATCTCAAATAAAAGGACAAACCTTAAGGCCAAAACCCTAAGTGGTGTAAGAAAGTTAGATTCACCAAATAATGTAAGGATAAATTACCACTTAATTAAATATTTAGGATAAATAAATTAGGGATGAGGGATGATGAAATTAAGATAAGTTAATGTTATGAGTTAAATTGAAGCAACAATAAATTAATAAACTTGTTATTACCTTAAAACACTCTAATCAAAACAAATCCAAACATAAAAATTAAAATTAAATAATTATTATTATATATTTGAAATGTATTAATGACTATTATAATATATAAATATTTTATTTTAAATAAACTATATAAATATTATGGTGTACAAAATAAATTTAGTTTCCTAGAATTTTTTTTAAAGCAATACTATACTTTCACAATCTTTAAACTCCTCCACTAAAAAATAATAATGATGTTGTTCATACGGCCCCGTGCTCTCACATTAGAATCTCCTAAACTGTGGTCAACCACTCCACACTTGACTTTGACTTCGGTTTTAAAACGTTTTCACTCTTTTTATAAAAAAGATATAATATATATTGGTTTATAATAAAATATACGTAAAATGGTATTGTATTCTAAAGTTTAAGTGTGAAATTTTAAGAGATATATAAAAGTAGTCAATTGTTAAATAGTCATGCAATTTTAATTGGAGGAGGTGGGTCTCTATAAACATTATTCTTAAAAGATTTTTTGGGTTATTATATAGTTGAAAATTTATAAATGAGATGTAATTTTTTTTTTTTGAAAACGAAAAGTGACACAGCACCAGACCATTGTATTATAGAGAAGATCGTAAATACAAAAGAGTAAAATGATACCAGGAATGTAACCTCTGGGATATCAAACCAAAAATAAATATAAATGAGATGTAAATTTGTTATTGATTTTTGTTAGGATAGAATAAAAAGTTGAAAACAAATATTTAAAATTGGATTGTTAATGAGGAGTTTGTGATGAATGAAACTTGAACATTGATGAGATCACACCATGATATGAACTTTGGACATTTGTGCACCATGTGATTCCATTCACTCTAGAACTTTGGGAGTAGTTCTTTAGAACTACGTCTAAAAAGGGTGGTGTTAAAAATCGTCTTTGGGACCTGCTAGATATAGAGGGAACTGTGATTTTTATTTAATCTCAGTGAAGCCTTTAGGTTGATATGACAAGATTAAAATAGAGAAAACAAATAATATTGGATCATGGTGTCTTAAGTAAACTATGTCTCACGCAAACTGAGAATGATGCTAATTGATTCTTAAATGTGTGTGATTTATAGATTATTCTCTTTCTCTAATTAATAATGAAGATATCTTAAGATGATGTCCTTAAATGCATAACCCTAGACACATAACTAATAATTATCCTAGAATTGATTCTTAAATGTGTGTGATTTATAGATTATTCTCTTTCTCTAATTAATAATGAAGATATCTTAAGATGATGTCCTTAAATGCATAATCCTAAACACATAATTTGAAATTTTGGGAAGCAAACCAAGAACTAATAATTATATCCTAGGATTGTCAACCTTGTAAACAACAACTTTAATTTACTTTTCCCCTCTTTTAATTTATAATGTTCATAATTTTTTATTTTTTATTTTATTTTATCAAACCCACAAAATTGTTTAGCAACAAACCTCTTTGTCTAAGAGCCAAAGATTGGGGGTATCCACTCTACCAAAGTCATTGGGGTGCAATCCCTACCTCATCCCTTATGATGTGGAGGCCTTACACTCAACAAGATTGATCTCTATTTGGATTCATTAGAACCATTCAACTTCCCCACTAAACCAAGGATCCATTGACAATGTTCATAAATTTAATTTTAAACAATTAATTACAATATATTTGAATAAACATTCACCCATATTAAATCTCTTTCAATTAAATTCCCACAACTATAAAAATTTATTTTATAAAAATATTTTAAAATTGTACATTTAAATATACCATGTTACAAACTAAGTATTCACCAGCATTAAGATCTCCTTAAACTAAAGATCTCCTTAAACTAAACTGCCAGGACTACAAAAGTTTATTCCATAAAAACATATTAAAGCTGAACATTTACATGTCCGTAATACATTCTGGTGGAGGCAGAGGATATCTTTGTTTGTCATTGCAGTAGTTGTATATCATGAAGTTTTTCTTCACCCACTGCAGTTTCTTCCACTGCTCTGAACTCATCCTTTTCACATCTTCTCCCTGCATTGCTGACATTGACTGAACACTGAAATTGCGGTAGGCTGCAACAAATGGAGCATGTGACCAGTCTATCTTAACAAGCCCACCTTGAGTTGCCCAGCTGTCCCCATTCCATAGACTTGAATATACTCCCATGGCTTGTTTATCTGGATATGCCACCCCAGATGCCTTGTGGTTGCTGAACACTCTGATTGGCACACTGTCCACCATGAATCTGCATTTCATGTGTTTCAAATTCAGTCATACAGATAAAAAAGTGGTTGCTTGCTGAAAAAGGCAGAGCATAAATAAATGGTTGGCTTTGATCATGGTATATATTCAAGTAATGACTTTTATAGAAGAGAGTGGAACATACAAGATGTGCTGAGCATTCCACACTACTCCATAGGAATGAAAGTGTTTGGTGGGATCAAACCAGAGGTAAATCCTCTGTTCTCTGTCTCCTTTACCACCTGCAAACACATTTGTTTGAAGGACATAAGGCTCTCCTGATTTATTCCCCAGAAACTCAAAGTCCAGTTCATCACGGTTCGGTCCCTCAGAAGAAAGCTGCAATACAATTCATTAAAAATAAGTTGTTTTCATGATAAGTCAGTCAGTCTCTATGAACAGATTTAAGACTATAATTTCAAATACACACATAATAAGCAGTCACAGTGCCAGCAGAATCTCCAGGAACCAGCTTGATTTGCATGTTAATGTTCCCAAACAGATACTTATTTTTGGAAGCAAACCCTGACCCTGTTGAAAAAACACACCAAATCTCAGAAGAGCTGAATTTTCTTTCACATAAATAGCTTGATTTTGTCATTTCTTACCAGAATTTTGATCGAGGGTGAGTTGCAGTTTCTGCCCACCATGAAAGAATCTAACATGGTCTGCAGCCCAGGAGACATAGAATTCTTTGTCCAAGCTACTGGTGGCTCCATTGAGAACCATAAACAATGAGAATACAATAATCCCATGGTAGAGGAAGCCGCCCATATCTCAGAAATTTGATCAGTACTGGTGATTAATTTAATGTGCTTTTAAATGAGGAGGAGGTGGAGGAATTTATAGGAGGGGGATTTGCAAAGAATCTAAAGAAGAAGACAAAGCAGATTAGTTAGAAAGTAGCTCGTCGGTGACACGTCTCACCTTTTGCAGTGGTGTGATAAAAGAGGCTGAGCTGTGAACAGCTGCATTTGCATGACTCATCACTCTGGACCCATTTAGGTACTAAGAGTTTAAAGAGCTGGTACATTGTGATTAATATATTCATTAATTATGTGGACATTCGAAAGATTTATCCTTAGAAGTATCATTTATACTGAAAAAGTTTCTACTTAAACTACTAGTATCTTGATCACGATGACAGGCTGTTTACAACCACCTACAAAATATGCCAACTTGAGATGATCCACAAGTAAACAAGGGGTGCATTGACTCCAATACGCCAACTGTTTAAACACTTTCATCATAACACTCCTCTATTATATGAAGTGATACATTTGAAAGATTTACCAGTAGAAATATCATTTATAGTGAAAGAGTTTCTACTTAAACTACTAGTATCTTGATCACAATGACAGGCTGTTAAGAGCCACTTACAAAATACACCAACTGTAAGATGATCCACAAGTTAACAACTAATACATTGACTCCAATATACCAACTCTTTAAACTCTTTCATCATAACACTTCTCTATTATATGAAGTGATATGATTCACTTCTGCATTGTATAAACAAATTAGAAGTATCTCATATAATGGAGGGGTGAAAAGCAGGAATCAGGGCAGAATATTAAGTGAAGTGTACGCTCACTATGACTAGGTTGAAAATGAAAGGTCTGTATTTTGTGATGAATAGGCATATGAAACAAACAATGAGTAATTGTACCCGACCATTTTGGCCAGGAAATGGGGCATACTTGAGATTGCATAAATTATATGACGAAGGACGTTATTGCATATCACTTTCAACAGTGATATATAGCTTTAGATGAGCTAAGCAATAATATTCAGATACTTTGCACTCCATGTCCTGTCAAACTTTTCCCCAAGCATTATACACTCTATACTGTTCTGTTTTTTTCTTTAAATAAGAGTTCTTTTAAGATATTTTGTAGATGTAGCATACTTCATATTTTTAGTTCATGTGGGCATACAGATTACTTAGGTATTAAGCAATTTTAATTTTTTGATGCTGTGGATGATCAAAATTAAAAATTAAATAATTTTGATTAAGATGTTTAAGGTTCTAAATTGTAATTTAGTTTTGAAATTATGAATAATTAATTTAAATGTTTTTTAATTGGTTGTTATAGTTTTTTTAATAGTTTTTAATGTTTAATTTTTCTTTTTAATAATCTATTTTTCATGTAAAATGAATACTTGAACTTTTAAAGTATGAAATTGAATAATTTATTATTATTTTTATTTTCATGTTTAATGTCCCACTTCAATAATTAAATATAATTATAAGCATTTAAAATTGTCTTATCACATCTAAATCTATAAGAATATCTTTTATATGTATTAAGTTACCCATCACTTTAATAAGGTGATGCTACACAAATATCAAAAGATTTCCTCTTGTAATATTGTTTATGGTGGCACATCTTCCAAGATGTATAGATTAAAATTATGAAAATATACTTTACCCCCATTAAATTCCTTAGAACTCATTTAGAAAATGGTAAACTTATAAATATTTTAGTATGAACAAAGATGTAATAGGCATGGCAAATGAATATTTTCGGATAGCACTTTTCACGTGTGCAAATGATAGAGTTCGGGGGGGTGATGTGACCAATGATATATCAAAAAAATCAATTTACTTGTTGAGGGATGAGGAATGTTGTGCTAGGGTTTTGAGCTTGGCTTGGCTTGCATGTGTCTAGTTTTGCCAATAATCAACCTATGTCATACTACTTTTTATTTAAGCAGGTGTTCAAAATGGCTTCAAACCTTAGCAATCTAGCAATTGATATTGGTTTTGCTAGCAAAAAATTCAAGAGAATGGCTTGTGCTCCAAAGAGATCCCAAAAATTCGTACCAAAGGTGTTTCACAAGGTAAGTCTTTAGAAACCCTGGGTAAGTGCAAGAAGATGAGTACACTTTTTAGCTAAAAAGTGGAAGTGTTTTTTCTATTTTTCAAATTTTGTCGTACTTGGAGTGACAATTTGAAGCACTTGCACGTAAAATATTAAGATGATATAAAAATAAGAAATGTAAGATTTTGTTCTAATTTTTAAATATGTAATTTTTTTCTAATACCCAGATGATGCAAGTTGGTTTTTTATTGGATGTACAAAAAGTGGCTTTTTAAAAGTCTCTTATTTTTTGCAAAAACATGCATGTGTATGGCCAACATAATTTGACCTAAATTAATGTATTTTTTTAATTCCTTTTGTGGAAAGATTCTCAGGATGTTGAAATTTGGTCAGTATATTTTTTGTAATTTTTTTATAAATATTTTTTAATTAATTTTTTAATGGCCCTAATTAGTGTTTTTTAAAGCTCCTCCTGTACGACCAACATAATTTGAGCTAAACTAATCAATTCAGTAAAATAAAAAAATCATCATGTAGAGAATGATGTCTAATTTGGTCAGACATAATTTTTTTTTCAAGAAACTTTCAAAATCAAAAGTTATTAAAAAAATAGTAACCTATGTTATGTGAAATGAATGCTTCTGGATTTGACTGTGATCGATTATTTCCCTCAAATCCAGAAGCATTCATTTCACAACACTATGGACTGTGGAAAATTAATGAATTCAACCTATGTTATTTCAATTTTATGAGTTAGTTTGTTTAGAAAATAATTAATAAATAGAAAATTATGTTCAATAGTAAAAAAAAATTACATAATTGAAAACTAGACTTTCAAATCTACAATGGGTTTTAATTTTGTTAAAATATTTTGAAAAAAAAATCGTCAGCTACAGTGGTGAAACTAGTTTTTTCTCCCATTGTTTTCATGGCTTCTTAGTTGCAGGTTGGTTGCAGGTCCAAGGCTTAGGCTTGGGTTTCCAAGCCTAAAACCAATGCAAATTGGCAGGTGGAAATTTTGAAAAAACAAGAAATGGGTACCCGTTTATAAACGGGTACCCACTCGTAACAGGTGCCCATTACAAATGGGCACCTGTTTATATTTTTTTTGTAGAACGGGTACCCATTTCTTATTTTTTAGAACGGGTGCCCGTTGTTTCTAATTTAGCCGTTATTTTTTTTCATAAATTGGTAGTACAACTGAAACCCTGCAACATTCCCTTTTACTAGTATGACCGATAGCGACAGATTCTACAAAAAATTTTATGTGCAAAGTGTCGACTCGAGCTCTCAACGGGGCATATCTTATGCAATTTTAACAGGGATTCAATCACAAGGAGAATTTTCAGATGGAATGAAGTAGAAAATCTATTTTTTAAAGGCATTACATTTCTTAGAGAGACATTCATTTTTACCAATACACCGACAGCGACGAATTCAACGATTTTTAATATGCAAAGTGTTAATTCGAGCTCTTAAGAGGACATATTTTATGCAATTTTTACAAGGATTCAATCATAAGGAGAATTTTCAAATGGAATGAAGTAGGAAATCCATTTTTTAGAAGGATTCAATTTCTTGAAGAGATCAAACAAATATCAAGCAACTATCATATTAAACAAAGGATCTATTTCTACTTGTATTTCATACATTTTTTAAGAAGGGATCCAACATATTTTGGTAATCATGGGATCAAATAAACGTCAACAAAAAAAAGAGGAAGGTTATGATAGTTGAAGAAATTGAAGCACATCGAGAGAAAGAGGCAAAACGACAGAGATAGAAGAGGGAGGATTAAAAAAATGAAGAATGATGTAGCATCCAGTTCAATGACTATTGAAGATGAGAACATTGAGGAGGAGAACATTGAAGAGGAGAATATTGGAGAGGAGAATATTAGAGAGACCAATTTGGATAAAGTGAACATAGAGTATGCAAATGTGGAAGAGGTCAAGAACATGGAAAATACAAATATAAGAATGAATCCAGATATATCTTTGAATCCTTTGAATGATAATGAGATTAATGATTTAAAGCAAGCTGGATATAATATTGATGAGATAAATGCTTCTACTACAAACAAGACTATAAAAATAAAAATGAAAACCCTTGTATGCATGAATTTTTTTTTAATTGAAAGTAATGTTTTGAAGGATCTTCATGGTAAGATATCTTGGAGACAAATTCGAACACATGCAAATAGATTGTACAAACAATTTTGTTTATAGAAAAATTCTTGGATTTCAATGCCAACTTGTATTACAATTGATGAAATGTCAAAAATGAGAAAAGTAATGAAAAAATTAGGCATTTTTGTAAAACCCAAAAAGGTGGATGAATTAATGGAACAAGTTATGTCTAGTGTTGCTAATGCTATTGGTTCTATAGGAAAAATAGTTGATCTAAGGATAAGAATGCAGCATGTCGAGCAATAACAACTGCTTTAGTTAATAAATCAGTTGTGAGCAAAAGAATGATAAGTAAGACAAGTGGATGTTTAAACGTGCATGCTGTAACTTTAAGAAGAGTAGCAAAGAGAAGAGTAAGTATTGAAGAAAATCCAATCAACCAATGTTGGACTTTTAGTGGTAGACTCCCAAGGTCTGACATGAAATTAAACAATGAAATTTGGTCTTTGATTGAAAAATATTGGCATGATAATACAAGGGTTTCATCAAATGCTAGAGATGTTTTGAAATTAAGGGTAGGATCAAAAAATCGTGATCCTCATCTAAAACATATTTTAGACATGACTCAAACATAATTATATAGAAAATTTGTAGATGATTTAGTTATAGAAAATTTTAGTATAAGTCAAAGATCATTTGAGAAATGCAAACCTTAGTATGTCAAGATTAATAAACAACGAATCTCTTGTTGTTGTAAAACTCATGTGCAATTTCATTATGTTTATGATGTTTTTCGATATATACGCTGTACTTTGTATACTAACCAAATTATGTAGGAATGTGGTATTAATATGCCACCTACAATAGTTAAGGATTTTATAACAAGTATACTTTGTGAAATAATTGAAGGGCAATTCTATTTTTCAAAACCTTGAATTTCTAGACATTGCAATAGATGTGGTAACCTTTCGTTGTTAGGAGAATGCATGCATGAAAGTAGTTCACATGAGTTTCGACAACAATTAGTGGATGTGAAGAAGTTCACCAATGTTCAATATCCATTAAAGGATGGAAAAACTGGTAAGTGTTGTGAGTTAGTCACAGAACAAAGTAGTGTACATACATTCATCACAGAGTTCAAGAATAAGATTGTGTTTAAATATGTGAAACATTCTCAATATGCTCGGTAGCTTGATCAACAATTCCGCAGATGTAAGAACACATTTCCAATTGGAACTATACTTTCAGTGGTTAAGTTTATAGAAAACTATAAAATTGCTCCACAAGAGGAGATTCAATCACAATATTATATCTCAGTATGGGTGGCCATATTTGTTCATATTGTATACAGACATACAGTTGACAGTACAGAAGATGACAGAAATTTTTTGAGAGAGTACCATTTCTATGTGAGTGACAACCGGTTACATTCATCAGAGTTTGTGAAGTATTGTTTCAAAGTATTTAATGGCAACTTAAAAGAAACACAAATCCAGATGACACAACATTTCATATGGTTAGACAATTGTATAGGACAATTCAAAAATTCTTGAATATTTTACTAGTTAAGTAGGGCCCATAAAAAAAACAATATCTAACATATTTGGAGTTTCTTTGAAGCTGGACATGGTAAAGGAGAACATGATGGAGCTCGACCATGTGTGAAAAAGGGCTCTTGCTAGGGAGCAACTAGAATTTCATGATGCAGCAAAGTTTCAAGATGCACGTGCAATTATGGATTGGTGTAATGCAAAATTGACTACAGGATCAAGTGAGAACTCTAAAGTTCAACGGTTTTTTGGTTGGTTGAAGAAGAAAATATTTCTCCCTAATTTGATTGTGATACAATTAGTGGATCAGCAAAATGGCATTCATTTAAAGTTCAAATGCAAGCACATGGACTCTATAGACTAGGAAGCTCACATGTTTTTGTCAGTTTTGTATTGTAGGTGAGTGGGAAGCATATGAAAATACAGATTAGGTTGAAGAATGGCAACAAATGTCCTTAACACCTCTACAAACACATCATCAAAATGAGATAACATTTGAGGAGGATAATCATTTGCAAGCATCGAATGACTATAAGCATATTTCAGACCTCGTACAAGAAGGTACATTCATTCAATATTTCTTTTCGATACATTTTTTTAGAAATATATATTTAATTGTACATATGTATGTATGTATATTTTTGTGACTTATTGAATTTGAATTTTTTTTACAGGACATGTGTATGTTGTTGTACCCGAGGGTAATGAAGAGGAAACAAAGTATTGGTTGGCTCGGTGTGTTGAGGCAAAATAGAAGTTGTTACAACCTAAAGTAGATGATGATAACTTTGAGTATCCAACAGGTTCTGTGATTGTTACTGGCATTTGGCTACGTAAATATTTGATGAGGAATGGTATACTTGCATTTAAAGATTATGAAAGACATAAGAAAATTTTGCACTACTCGCATCTGATTGTGGCAACAAATATACAATTAGTGAGATATAAAGGGAGACCTGTCACAAAAGAATTATGGACACTTTCTATGGAAGAGCATGAGGCAATCATAGATGCATTACAAAAAAGAGAGGATACAGATGGTACAATAGAGTAAATGTTTTAAATGATTAACAGGTATGTAAAATTTTTTAAACTTTAAATCTTTGTCTGGGATATGAGTTTAGAATTAATATGATTGATAACTTAACTAATTGATTGCATCTCCCCTTAAGCATCCTCTTAAGTCCCCTTAAGTCATCCCTTAGCTATGTTCCATAAGTTAGGTAAGTCATCTCCCCTAATTGATTGTATCTCCCCTTAACCCATCCTCTTAACTCCCCTTAAGCCATCCCTTAGCTATGTTCCATAAGTTAAGTAAACTTAGGATTTAGTTTAATAACTTCAATATAGTTAATTGATATAACTTAGCACACCCTTACCAAAATACTAGAGTTGATTCCATCTCCCCTTAAGACATTCTCTTTTTACTCCCCTTAAGCCATCCCCTAGCTAAATGATATAAGTTAGTGCATGTACCCTTACCAAAAATACTATAGTTGAATGGACCATCTCCCCTTAAGACATTCTCTTAACTCCCCTTAAGTCATCCCCTAGCTAAATGATATAAATTAGTGCATGTGTACCCTTACTAAAAATACTATAGTTGATTGGACCATCTCCCCTTAAGACATCCTCTTAACTCCCCTTAAGCCATCCCCTAGATAAATGATATAAGTTAGTGCATGTACCCTTACCATTTAAATACTACAATTGATTCCATCTCCCCTTAATCCATCCTCTTAACTCCCCTTTTAAGCCATCCTCTTAACTCCCCTTAAGCCATCCCCTAGCTTTAGATGATGTTGCCACTTGTCTTGGATGACTAGGTTGGTTTGACACAAAAGTGTCAGGACCTCCCATCTGCCTTAAATTAAAATGTCACATTTCTGTATTAAATTATATATTATTAAATTAGATATATCCAATTAAATAATCTCTAGAGGTCCTAATTTTTATAGCTCGACTGTATAAGGTCTACCCAACTCTACTGTCATTGACACTAAATGGTCCAGCCGTGATGAAGTGGCAGTGGCTAATGGTGTCATATGTACCAATCAACATGAACATATATTTATTAATATATTTTAAAAAAATTTAAAATATTGATAATTGATAATTGTCCAAATCTATATTAATTTGTATTAATTTTAATTTTATTAAATGTGGCATACATACCAAGTCCATAGGAGTGAATAATGTAGCCAAAAAGGACTCCTTCGAAGCAGATGTAGAACCAAAACATGGATGATGACAATTCTGACAATAATGTGGTGTGGACTGCAATGGTGTCAATCTAGGTGATGCATCAGGACTAGCATCAGATGCTCCTCTAGGTTGTGTAGTCTCTCTAGGATTGACTTCATCTGCCAAGTGGGTAGCTTGGTCAGTTAAGTTTCCTGAGAGCAACGATAACACTCCAAGTGATGAGACAACTATCCGCTGGTGAAAGGGCACAAGAATAGAGGGTGGCGAAGGGACAAAAGGTGTAGGGGGAAAACTTCGATTTGGATCGACACGTGCCCCTGGTCTATACTATGGCATTCCACCACCCATGACCTGAAATGATCTCATATCAAAATAATTGGGCTTTTTGCCCATCTCAAACTCCACCCATAATTTTTTCAAAAAATAAAAGGGAACCTCAAAATTAGCATGAGGTGGATGGTCAAAGATCATCCACCATCACTCCCAAAAATTATCAGCTATCTGTTGATGTGTGCACGATTTGATTGAAATTCTCTTTTTAGTTGGTGGTATTTGTTCACCTGTGGAGAGATCAATGAAATATGGGGCAATTATATTTTTAGTAATATGTAAATCATTGATCTCTTTATATGAGAGACCATCTACATAAAATTGTCTCCTCTCTTCCCGCCATGAGCGGAATGTGTCTAGATCCGTGTGGATAGCTCTCACTGAATCAATAATAGTTTGCATCATAGATGCAAACCATGAAATGTGTGGAGGGGTTTGGATTTGGCTTTGCAAGAAATTGATTTTTTCTTGCAATGTTTGTATATTTTCATCAATTTTTTCTCGCAAATGAGCCTCATCATGCAGTGCTGGTGGGGGGGGGGGGGGGGGTGGGGTGGTTTAGGGTGGGGGGTCATGGGCTAGATCGGCCATGTGTACAAATAAGGTCTACAAGTAGAGCTGCAATTACAAAAAAATAATTAAAATCAAATTAGGAATTGAAAATATATGTTAAATTGCATGGACAACATATGTTTAAATATACAAATACATATAAATTGAAAACTTGGAAATATATAATTTTGTGTGGTTTAAACAATACATTTAAAAATTTAATTTAACATATACATGCATTCAAAATTTATACATTTAAGAGTCATGACATGAATCAAAAGTTATGTCCTAGTATCTAGCCAACATTATTTTTTCTTGAGTCATATAATCTTATTTTACTATACATGTATGTATGTATGTATGTATGTATGTATGTCTAGACAATTTCAAATGATCTTAGTTAATATATCATTCCTAAAAGTTTAATGTATAGCCTAAATGTCAATCCATCTTGGGCCATGTTACCATTTCCTAGATTTTGGTAAAATTTAAGTTGATTTTGTTTCCTATAAATTTGTGCAATGTTTGTAGAAATCAAAATCCTAAAAATAATTAACTAGCCAGGCTATTGTTACTTAATATATTGCATGTCCACAAACCTTGAATATCAATAGAAGTCCTAATCCTAGAGGTTATGGTTAATGAGTGGACAATTTAGTTAGAAATGTTTCCTTGAGGTTTTCAAAAGAAGACAATTAAAGAGAAAAATTCAATAACAACTAGGTTGTTTACAACCACACTCATGTATTATATTCAAACTCCTAAACATGTCACTAAGTTCAAGTCGACCTATTGGCTACAACTACACCTACAAGACCTAAATTGAGAAGATAATAAATATTTACATATATGCACCAAAAGATGAACACAATAAATTACATTCTTATGTATGGGATTCCATTTATACATTATATACAAAAGTACAAGATTTGAGCATACTAAAAGGATTTTCTAAACAATATAAAAATTTCAACTTGATATCTAGAGATGTTTGGAAAGTTAAATATATAATTGAATCAGGAGAGTTTTTCAAACCTAAACTATTAATTTTTACACTATAAAGGATATCCAAGAAATAAGTTCATATGTATGTATGTATGTATGTACAACATGCAAGTATGTACATGTATGTAAGTTCTTAAGCTAACTTGAATTTGACCGATTCACTCTTGGATTTGACTCCCTATTTGCTACGTATGCTGAATTTTCATTGAACCCATAGTTGGATCTGACTCAGAGGTGAAGAACATAATGGAAGCATGGCTTGAGGAATTGGTCTTAATTTTCTTGGCTTTACTAAACAAATTTTGAAGCAATTTAAAACTAGTTGGTATACTATAGACCTTGGTTATGACTATAATTTAGGATTAAGTGACTTAGAAGGACTTAGAAAATATAGGACTTAGAAAATCATTCATGCATAGAAGGTGGGGATCTAGTCTAGAGATAGGTCTTTATGAATACAATGGTCTTTATATATGCATGTTTAATATGGTAATGATTTCCTTTCTTCTATTCACTTGCAAAATGGATACATAAAATGTAATGTTTCCATAAAATCTTGCATAAGGTATATGTCATTTATGTTAAGGTGAAAGTAGTAATGGTATATACATCGTTAATGTTCTATTTGTACAAAATAAGATCCCATGTGATAAAGTTTATTGCATATAGCCTAAATGTCATTCCATCTAGCCATGTTACCATAAATCCTATTTTGTTCCTAATCCATGTTTATCCTTCCTAAGTGTGTCATTTTATTCAATCTTTGAACCCATCCTATGTACACTCAACATTATTTTAATTTTTTTTCATTGTTGTTGTCCCCTTTACCCCTTTGTTAAGCATCAAGTTGTCATAGATATATGGATATGTTTAAATTAAAGATTTAAACATAATAAAATGACTTCTAGGTTTTAGGTTTAGGTTTAATAAGTCATTTAGGTTAGGTCTACAAAAAGATATTAAAGGGTCCTATCCTGTCTAATTTGTAGATTTTTAGCTTCATGAAAAGAGTTTTACAAATGGTTAAATTAGGATTATGAGACTCATCAGTAACATTAAAAGCCATGAAGACTGAAGAATAAGCCTATAGCATGTATAACTAGTTCAAGGTCTAGATATAGGGGAAAAGACCTAATAGGTGAGATAATATGTGTGCATTTAAGGCCCAATATTTTCAAAAGTTTAGTAGAGTAGTTCTAACTTTAAGCTTGTTAGTGTTGTACTATAACTACTAAAAATTTAATGACTAAATAACCAATCATACATGATTTTGTATCAGCCCACCAACAAAACATGACTTAATGTACACCTATTGGTCCACCCTTTTTTGGGGGGAACTATTTGACACCTCAACAAAAAGCACTTAGTTTTATCTTTACCGACTATAAGCTATAAATTCTTAAAGGTCTTAATAGATGATTATTCAAAGTTCCTTTCCTTCCACAACATCAAAAAGACATGAAGTATTATTCATATTGAAAGACTAGATAATGCTCTTGAGGAGAATAGTCTTGATATAAAGATCAAATTTCTTTAGCATAATAAAGGAGGTGAGCATATCTTCATAGAGTTTTAACAATTTTCTATTGATTATGGCATCACATTTCATCACACAATTCACTACACACCATGGAAGAATGGGGTCATAAATTGAAAGAATCATGCCATTACATGTGTTGATGTGGCATCATATTTCATGATTTGGCCCTAAAACCTTATAAGCAGGGGCCTTGTCAAGTAAGCTACTGTAAATTTTTTCGAGTAATTCAAAAATGCCACATATGATTTTGAGAGGCGTGAAGTTAGGGTGCTCAACTATTGGGTCCTCTCCCCTAAACAATTTCAAATGATTTTGAAATATCATTCTTAAAGGTTTATTGTTAAGCCTATATGACAGAAACCCTATCTAAGTTCTAGCAAACCAGGTAGTTCATGGAGGGATTGTCATGTGGCCATAACTGTTTGTACAAATATTATATATGTCCATATGTTTAAATTAAATATTTAAACATAATAAAGTGAAGTTTCTAGGTTTTAGGTTTAGGTTTAATAAGTCATTTAGGTTTTAAATAATAGGTCAGTTTAGTTTATGAAACCCTAGTTTATGAATTAGGGTTTAGTGTTTATGAATTACAGTTTTACGTTTTACGATTTTATGAAATCCTAGTTTATGAATTAGGGTTTTATGTTTTACTGTTTATGAAACCCTAGTTTATGAATTAGGGTTTTACTTTTATGAATTAGGGTTTTACATTTTAGAGTTTATGAATTAGGGTTTACCATTTTTGAATTAAAGGTTTACAGTTTATGCATTAGGGTTTACCACCTGTTTTCGATTTGAGGTTGAATATATACAATTTAACAATGCAAAAACAACAAAATACAATGCAAAAAATAATGAAAATTGGTAGAAATGGACGGGCAACCAACCTGGGGCACTCGTTAATCAATCTGAGAGGCAAGGACATTTTGGAGGTGGAAGATGGGGTCAGCCAATGCGAGTACCTATTCTTGGTGTCATTCTCCCTTGTCTTTTGCATCCTGTAGCTATTAAAATGAAGCTACAGGCCTGTTTTCTAAAAAAAATTATACTTTTCAAAAATGGGTACTCGTTGCATAATGGGTGCCCATTTAGCTTCAGGTGCCCGATCATAAACGGGAACCCATTTTGGCTCGGGACCTGTTCCAAGTGGAATTTTTCATCCACGAGAGACTTTTGTGAAATCTATACTCAACTTTGTACTTCAACCCCCCTACCTAATGTGGTTTTGCCTATTCCTAAATTTTATTATGCTTGCAAATGGCAAGTGAAAATTATATTTTGATTGGTTATTTTGTTGGATGTATCCCCTCTAAAAGAATGCTCCATGAGTGGGCCAACAAAGCCTAGGTCCCTCATGCGGTCTGACTAGATGTCGTCCAAAACTTCATAAAAGGGTTTTTATTTTATACTTTATGGAAGCATAACATGTGGATGCCATTATCAAGAATGGTCCTTGGTATGTTTATAGATCTTTCTTGCTTCTCACTCCCTAGACCTAAGACTTTGTTTTCTCTAAGGAACAAGTTCTCTAGGTCTCAGTTTAGATTGAGTTTCTTGGTTTACCCTTGTCATGTTGGTCTTTCTTAAACTGTATTACTATTTCTTTGGTCAATGTTATTAGTGTTGAGCTAGATAAGATTTTTTTTTCTTGTCGTAAAAATGTGATTGTGTTGAGGCCAATCTTTCTAAAGACCTCAAAGATTATATTGACGTTCAAACTAGCTAGTTGTATCATACCCAAAGAGCCATTTATATTAATCTATCGAATACTAGTTATAGGTGTCAATCCTTTGAATACAAAATCAAATATTGTCCCTTAGTAACATCAAGAGCCAAGCCTGCCCCTATAAATCCACTAGTGACACACCTCAAAAAAAGAGGAAGGATGGACTAGAGTGGCAAACCACATGAATAATTGAACCAATGGGATGAAAGGCACATCTTCTAATGGTGGATCACAACAAAAGAATATTGGTCTTTCGATTTCAAATCCTCTTGACAAAGTAAAGGAGATTATTACCTCACAACACCCTACCTAGAGTCCTCTAAATAAATGAGTAAACCTTGGTTACCAAAACACCACTTGCTACCAATGTTCTATCTTCTTAAACAAAGATATTGACTTATTCTCCTTCCTTCTCTCTTTGAACAACTTCAAGGTTCTCTCACAACCCAATTCAAGACTTGGAGGATGGGGAGTACATTCTAGACAAGTAGAAGAATTTCATAGGTTAGCTTTCTAGATAGGAAGTTATAAACTCATTTAAAAAAAGAGTTTTTATAGAATAGCTATGAATCTCTTCAAAAGATTGATAGTGATTATATGCCTTTAAATTAGATCATATTCCATGAATTGTATCTCATGAAATTTTTGAGGTCTAATAGACCTCACAAGAAAGTATATTGTGCAAGATACTCAATAAAGATTTGCAAACCTAAACATTCTTTGTTTGTGAGAGGTCAAAATTTTAGCCTTTTTTTTAATTTTTGTAGTTTACTATGTCATATAGCCAACTAGTCACTTTTTATACAGTAACTATGAAGTAGGATGTGATGGAGTCACTAATTTTATTTCTTCAAAATGACCACACTTAGTGGACTAGGAATGTGATCCCACCAACAAGGATTTATGGGCCCTCTTTTATATTGATAACTAATCCTTTGGTTTTGTTAGAATTTATGCTTCCAATGATGCTATTGAAATATCTAATCCTTGGTGTTGGATAATTGACTCAATTCATACCACAAATGGGGTTGTGTGTGGAGACTTTAATGTGGTGGAAGTAGCATTACATAAATTTAGTAATCTCCATATACAATGGATAGTTGGCGAGAGGGAAGCTTGGTACTACATGCATAATAAATTGGGGCTTTTGATCCTAATATTAGCTTCCATCATAATCAATATTCCTAGTACATGTGGAATAATCTTCACTCCAAATCTAAAAGGGCTCTCAAATGGCTTGACAGAGCCATGTTGTCAACTTAATCTTTCTTTTCTTTTGCCAGTTTTTTTACCTTGTAGATTGAGCCTCTTTCAAAAATCATCCTTTCTAATCATTTCTCAATAAAGTTTTACATGGAATGGTAGTTTGCCAAGCCCAAGGAAAAAAAATCAATTCTTCCACAAAACACATTTGCTAACCCATTAGCCAACCCTTAGCCATGTTCAATGTGTTTGGAACTTGGATCCATGCCCTCAACATCAAATTGGTTGGATTGAATCATGGTATAATACTATCAAGTATACCTAGATCACTTTTTATTTGTTTATGGGCACTAGCTAGCACTTTTTTACAATCACTCATACGAGAAGAGCTCTACTATTCCACCACTAAGTTGTAATAGAAACCATTTGCACCTTCTCCACAACTGTGAGTGGCCAAACTTTGAAAACAAAAATAAATTATTGATAATCATTATACTAGGGGAGCTCAAATCTAAGCCCATCTTCACTAGATTAAAATTAGGGATAGGGTTTCTAAGGAATTATTTCATTCCTTGAGAGATCAATACTTTTTTCAATTGATTTAGTGCATTAAAGAAGGTAAAAATCTTAGTTGAGCTACTTACCATTCTTCAAGCTTTTATCCACCATTATCAATAGGTTTTCAATGTCTAAGATTCCTCTCTTAAGTGAGATAATGCTCTTCATCATTGTATAAATGTGGTTCCAATTCATCCCTTGCTTCCTAATGGACTCTATGTAAATAATTTCTCCCCCAAGATGACCTTTGTGAGGTAGTGTTGACCATGGCCAATGTCAAAGCTCCAGGATGTGATTTATTTCCCTATGAATTCTATAAAGCCTTATGGGATATGGTTAATAATGTTATCTTTAAAGTCTACCTAGAAGCTTATTGTTCAAACTCTTTAGGTAATATTATCAATCAATATAATATCAAATTCATACCTAAATCTATAAATTCAAAGGATAACTACAACTAGAGGCCAATCACTTTACTCAGTGTCTTCCTATAAAATCATTGTGAATTCCCTTGCTCTCAAGCTACATCATTTTCTTCCTCCCATTGACCATCTTGAGAAAATTGGATTCATAAAATCCAAGTATATTCTTTACTATATCATTGTTGTGTGGAAAGGAATGGAATGGGTTAGGTATTCTCAACAATAATCCATTTTTTTCAAAATTGATTATACAAAATCATAAGAACACATTGAATAGTCATTTATAATTACCATGTTATAGGTGTTAGGTTTGGTCCCAATTTTTATGCTCTATTCAAATGCTCTTTGTCAATTCTTTTACTTTCATTACTATAAATGGTCACAATCTCCCTCATTTGGGCTATTTCATTTCATACAACAAGGATGCCCTCTTTTCCTTATGCTCTATGTGTTGGTCGCTAAAGGGTTTGGATATTTTTGTCTCCTATTATTTCTCAAAACTTGGTTAAAAATATTAGTCTTCCCAATCCCCCAATAGCTTTAATCACCTCACTTTTTAGATGACTCATTTCTCACTCTCTCAGAAGAAGAGGATAATGTCAAACAAGCTCTTCAATACATGGATACCTTTTGTTTGAGTTTGATTATTCAATGGTAGAAAACCCAAATGTTAGATAATCCTGTCTACCATAGCCTAATTAGATAAATTATTTTGGTTGGAAATGGAATGATCATGGAGAAGTTTTCAAATTTCTTTCTTTTCAAGATTCTCCCCCTTCCATGTGGCAAGTTGTCATTGCCCATGTTGAGAATAAATTTCCTTATGGGATCACCAAACATATTTTTCTTGTAGGAAAATTTTAGGTTTGTTCTAAACTTTTAGCAGTTACCCATGTTTATTATTCTTCTTGTTAGGTGCCCTTGAAAACCTTTTATCAAAATATTGAGAATATTTAAAGAGATTTTTATGGGCCTCCTATGATTGGGGAAAAGGTTTTGATAGAGTTAATTGGGAGTCATGGTGTCTCCCTTATGATTCAAGTGGTCCTGGCCTTATTGGTATGAAATGTAAAGGATTATCTTTATGTACTAAGTGCATTATTAGATCCCTTAAGGGGAATGGAGCCTAGAAAGTCCTACTTCATCATTATATTTATTTTGGTGTTCCTTATGGTTGTAAATCCTTGAGAAATTTGGGCATTTAATCTATTCTCATTAGGAAGGGAGCTTGTTTAGGTCTAGAGCACATTTCTAATCAAAAGCATATGGAAGGATTGGGAAGATATCAAGCCATGGATTTTATGGAAAAGGAATGATTTTTACAATGGATTCTATATTAATAAATATCCCATTTGGTGGTCTCCTATGATCACTTTCTAGGATAGATCTCTTCCTAAAGTTCCTTGGGTTTGTGCCCTAATTTTTTCACAAGGGAATTAAGATTCCCCCATATATTTTTTAAAACTACTAGAAATTTGTTATCTTGGCCTAAGGCTAAATTGCAATTTTGACTCTCTAATCAAAGTTTTAAATCCTTCTAGATAGTTGGTGATTCTATTCCTACATAAATTCTTTAGAAATTAGGGTTAGGTGCATTAAACCCTAGTGAAAAGATTAAAAATAGTATCTTGATACCCCATTTCATAACTACAAACCTCATAAAGGATATTCATGGATCTCCCTACATCTACATATGGTTCAAAAAATCAATGATAGATGGGCTTTACAATTCTTAGTTAGATCATTGTAACATTGATTCCAAACTATTTGGACAACCATGTTTTCACTGAAGCTTTCTGACTTTGCTTGGTGTATTCTTTACTACAGTCTTCCCACTGGATCTAGATTATCCATCTAGGAGTTGTCAATCCTTTTTGTCTTTTTTGTGGACACTAAGAAATACCCAAGCATCTTTTCTAGTTTGCACTAGAAGCCAATATGCTTGAAATTAGATCTGTGACTTCTTTAATCCTTTCATACTAGAGAATTTTATTGACATATGATATTTTAGGGATATTGACCAAGGATTCTAGCTAAAATCACCTAGACATGCTATGTTTATAGAGTGGAAAATTTGATCAACATTTGGAGAGATAAGAATTCAATGCTTTTTCTAGAGATTTTTGTTGATATTCAATTCTCTATGTATATTAAGTCAATGATTTGTTCCAATGTGTTTGTGAAAATCTATGTGCAATCCAATGTGGTTGTATTAGAGGTTAATCATTTCATTTACAGGTGTTTCTTGATCACTAGGGCATTACTCTATGTATCATTTATTAGGTCTCATCAAGCTTCCCTTCTTACTAGGGTCAATCTCATTATCAAGGGCATCAATGTAGATGTAGTTGTAGTTATCAAACTTCTCATGGATCTCATGGTTCCCCACTAGAAAAAAGATCTTAGGGATGGTCTAAGTACTCTTTTCATTCCTGTAATGTCAAAAATTGCATACCCTTGCAACTTCATGCTACGTTTTGCAACCACCTTAGTGTTTGCACCTTCTCTCTGCATTATAGGCTAAGGTTTGTTTAATTTAGGCTTCTTTGTTTCAATTTCCTCAAATTTCATTCTAACGCAAGTAGATGCTCATATGATCCTAAGGTATCCTGTGTGACCAGGAGCTTGTTTTACATGGACTCGAGTGCTCCACATGGATATTGGTGTGACGTGCTTGCGTCTTGCGTGTGTTTGCCTCCAAGTAACTATACCTAAGTTTTACCACATGCCTTTGGTGATCATGAGACTTCTTAATAATGCATCTCTAAGGCACAAAATGTCTCTCAATGTGCTATTTCAAGATTTTCACCCCTTTCGTTGGGAATTAAGGTGTCACAACCTTGGTAATTCTCTGCATTTGTAATGTTTGTATTTATTATTTAATTGCCTATGTTGTAAATATTTGGAAAATCCATATTGTCATATTGTGGGATGTAGCATGGTGATGTGTCAATCCTACATGGATTATGACAACTTGTATTTTTGTCGTCACATGAGGAGATAGGCATCCTACTTAGTGGTAGGAATATTCTGCCATGTGTCGGCATCTTCTATGTTGTGTAAGGAATGTTTGACCGAAACGGTTATGACAGATTCCTATGACGAATCTATGACATGTAAGAGTCAGAAATAGAAGGTTGTAAGATAGGTGATGACATGTGTCATGAAGCATCTTTGAATAAGGCATATTTGGATGCCCCAAGGTGGAATATGACATGTAAGAGAATATGCTATTTATAGCATGTGTATGATAGATTCTCTTACAACGGTAAGTTGTAACTGCTATGACAAATTCTATGACAGTCATGTCGTAAGAGCATCTGTCATAGCCCATTTTGAAAATAAGCCTCTTTGGGATGGGAGCTATGGACAAGTGTCAAACACATTCTACAATGTTGACCAAGTGTCCCTAGGCATGGATTTTGGTCCAAGATGCCATGTCGGACGCCCATTCCAAGAAAGGTCCAATATTGCCTTGTATTTCCTATTTATACAGGTGCTTGGAGATGGAGTTTGTATCACAGGTTTGCAGGTACTATTATGCTGCTGGATTGACTCCAGATACGAGTGTTGAAGACCATTGAAGCTTGCATTGCAAGTGGATTGTAAACATTCTTTCAGATTTGTTAATACATTGTGCAGGTTTCTGAGTGTGGGGTTTTTCACCCGATAAGGGTTTTCCCCACCGTAAATCTTTGTCTCTCTTCTTCTGTCTTCTTTCTGGCTCTTGTGTTTTTTTTCTATATCTCATGTTAATGGTTTAACATCTCTGTAATAGTTAGGATAAATTTGAATTTGCATAGCTCTCTCCTCAATAGATTAGTGTAGGAAGCGTTTACGCACACCTAGCTTCCTTTCAGTTGGTATCAGAGCTTGATCACCTTTGGTCCTAGTTGTTGGGTAGGGGTTTTTTGAGCTAATCTTAGGTTGAGTGGGAGTCTGTGCAGAGCATTTTGTATCTTATTGCAGCAAGGAGATGGCAAGCACATCAGGAAGGTTTGAAGTAGATAAGTTCAATGGCAGTAATTTTGAGTTGTGGAAGCTCAAAATGGAAGACATGTTAGTTGACCGAGACCTTTGGGAAAGTGTGAATAGAACTAAACAAGCTATAATGTCACAAGATGAGTGGGATCTCAAGGATCAGAAGGCTAAGGGTCTCATAAGACTTAGTCTTGCCGATTCTATGTTGTTAAATGTCCATTAGGAGACTACTATAAAACTCCTTTGGAAGAAGTTGGGGGATGTGTATCAAGCCAAAACCCTAGTCAATAAACTTTTCCTGAGAAATAAGTTGTATTCTCTTTGAATGGAGGAAGGAGGATCCATTGCTAAGCATATGAATGCCTTTAACATGTTGGTTGCACAATTGACATCTATTGGTGTAAAGATGGAGGAGGAGGATCGGTGTATGACCCTGATTTGTTCTCTGCCAGACTCATGGGATCATCTTGTCATGGCAATTGGAAGCACCACATCCATATTCAAAATGGAAGAAGTGGTTTCTTCTCTATTGTCTAAAGAGATGTAGAGAAAGTCTTCTGAGGCAGCCAAAGAGGCCCTTGCAGTTCATGGAAGACCTAAGGAGAAAGGGAAGAAGAAGGATAAGAAAGCTGAGAAGGGTAGATCCAAATCCTGTGGGAGATCCAAATCTTCTGGAAAGTCCAAGGCTCTTTGTTGGAACTGTGCCAAGACTGGGCATTTCCAAAAGGAATGCAAAGAGGAGAAGAAGATAAAGAAGAAATCTCATGATTCAGATTCTAACAAATCACAAGATGATAGTGATGCTTTCATCACAGCCTTGGCAATCCATGCATCTGATGATGTGTGGCTAATCGACTCTGGTGCATCATTCCACATGACCTCGCATCAAGACTAGTTCACTAAGTATGAGGAGTTCGATGGTGGAAAGGTGTATCTGGGTGACGACTCCCATCTAAAGATCGTTGGTTGTGGAAGAGTCTTTATCTAATTCCTTGATGGTCGAGTGAAGGGGATCTTTGGGGTTCTGCACATCCCAGGCTTAGCACAGAACCTGCTTTCTGTAAGTATGTTGAATGATGTAGGTGTGTAGGTTGTCTTTTTGAAAGAAGGATGCAAGATGACTAGAGGAGCTATGGTGCTTGCTAAGGGTACTAGGAAAGGTACTCTGTTTCAGCTGGAGGCATGCATTTCACAATACAATAGTTTTTCTGACTCAAGGAAGAGGGCAATAGTCGCTTCATCCCCACCATCTGAACGAGCAGTGAAGAAATCTGTTGTTTCTAGTCTTGATGGTTGTAATCGTGCATTGGAAGTTAAACTTCCTGCAGAAAAGACAATGTTATGGTATAAGAGATTTGGCCACATTGGTGAAAAGGGTCTACGTACCCTAAAAAATAAGAACTTCGTTGAGGGGTTAGATGATTGTAATCTTGAGTTTGACTTTTGCGAACATTACATTTATGGAAAACAAAACCGTGTTCAGTTTTACTCAATTTCTCATAAGTCTTCTGGTGTGTTGGACCTTATTAATTCTGATGTGTTTGGTCCTGTTAATGTTCCTTCGTTATCAAAACCTATATACTTTGTATCTTTTATAGATGATTACAGTAGAAGGACATGGATTTATTTTCTCAGAAGCAAATCTGAAGTCTATAGCAAGTTTAAGGATTTTAAAGCCTTTGCTAAAAATTAGACTGGTAAAAAGATTAAATGTTTGAGAACTGAGAACAGTGGTGAGGTCTGTTCTATAGAATTTGATAAGTATTGCAAGGAACATGGGATTGAAAGGCACAAGACAACTCCATACACCCCGCAACACAATGGAGTTGCAGAGAGGATGAATAGGACACTGATGGAGAAGGCTACGAGTATGCTTAGTGGAGTTGATCTAGAACAAAATTTTTCAGATGAACATGTTGCCACTGCTTGCTATCTGGTAAACAGATCTCCTACATCAGCTCTTGTTGGAAAGACACCCATGGAGGTGTGGTCTGGTAGAAAGCCTTCAATAAGGCATCTTCATGTTTTTGGTTGTGAGGCATATGCACATGTGCCTAGGGAGAAGTGGTCAAAGTTCGAGAACAAAGCTATCAAGTGTATCTTCATCGGCTATGGTGTTGGTGTGAAAGGATACAAGCTTTGGGACCCCGTGGCTGAAAAAGTGTTGTATAGCAGAAGTGTCATCTTCAGAGAGCTTACACCTTCTTCCACTATTTTGTAGCCAGAAGAAAGAGAAAAGAAAGAGGATGTTGTTCAGTTTCCCCTCACCCCTGAGAAGACTGAACAAAAAGACAATGTTGGACCTAATGATGAGGAGAGCTCTAGCAACTCTGAAAGCTTAGATGAAGAAGTTGAACCTCAACCTTAGATCTTGAGGAGGTCTACATGGATAAGAAAGCAACCTGAAAGGTTTGGTTTTACATTGCTTGATTCTAGTTGTGCTTATGCTTTGCTTACTAACAGTGATGAACCTAGAACTGTATTAGAGGCTTTGGATATGAAGGATGCAGGTTCCTGGAAGGAGGCCATGGAGGAAGAAATGGCTTCTTTGGAAAATAATCAAACTTGGGACTTGGTGCCTTTGCCTCCTGGATGAAAACTCGTTGGATACAAATGGGTGTTCAAGAAGAAAATTGGTGCAGATGGCAGTATTGAGAAGTATAAGGCCAAATTGGTTGCGAAGGGGTATTCACAAGTGGAGGGTATAGATTATGGTGAGATCTTCTCTCTCGTTGCAAAGATGACATCCATTCAATTCCTATTGTCTCTCACAGCAGCTTATGACTTGGAGGTAGAACAGATGGATGTGAATATAGCTTTCCTTCACGGTGACTTGGAGGAAGAAATCTACATTGCACAGCCAGAGCATTACATGGTGAAAGGTAAAGAAATTTTGGTTTGCAAACTTAAGAAGTCTTTGTATGGTTTGAAGCAATCCCCTGGGAGATGGTACTTGAAGTTTGATGCCTTTGTGTTGTCAATTGGATTTGTGAGATTGAAATCAGATCACTATGTTTATTAAAAATTTGATGGTGATCATATTCTCATTGTTGTACTGTATGTTGATGATATGTTGCTCATTGGGAAGGGTAAGAATATGATTTCTGATTTTAAATCTCAGTTGTCAGCTCAGTTTGAAATGAAAGATTTAGGGGCAGCCAAGTACATTCTAGGAATGGAAATCAGAAGAGACAGAACCAACATAAAACTTTGGTTAAGCTAGAGTAAGTATGTGAAGACCATGTTGGACATATTCAGCATGGGAGATTGTAGACCATTGTGTGTTCCCATTTCTTTGGGAACAAAGTTGTCTATTGAGGATTGTCCAAAATCTCCTAGTGAGGTGGAGGACATGAGTAGAGTACCTTATACTAGTGTTGTTAGCAGTTTGATGTATGCTATGGTCTGGACAAGACCAGACATTGCCCAAGCAGTGGGAGTCCTTAGTCGATTTATGGCTAATCCTGGACGGGTTCATTAGGATGCAGTTAAGCAAGTGTTCAGATATTTGAGGGTTACTTCTAAGTATTCCATTTTCTATCATGGTAATGTTTCAAGACCTCCACATTCTGTTGATATTTGTGGATTTGTGGATTCAGATTGGGCAGGTGACATTGACAGCAGGAGATCCACCAGTGCTTATATGTTTACACTGTTTGGTGGTGCTATTAGTTGGATGAGTAAGCAACAACCTGTTGTTGCTTTGTCCACGACAGAAGCTAAGTAAATGGTAGCAACTCATGCTTGTAAGGAAGCCATTTGGCTTAAGAGATTGTGTTCCGATATTAGTGTTAATGCAGGTCAGATCACGATCAGTTGTGACAGTCAGAGTGCAATTTATCTTGCAAAGAATCCAACTTTCCATGCTAGAACCAAGCACATTGATGTTCAGTTCACTTCGTGTGAGACATGGTTGAGAATGGAAAGGTAAATTTGGAGAAGGTAGATACTTTGAAGAATGTTGCAGATGCATTGACGAAACCAGTGGACACAGAGAAGTTCAGATGGTGTTTGGAGTCTATGGGCCTCTCAGCCTATAGCAGTTAAATCTTGTTTTTCTATTGGCTCTTCCAAGGTGTTCAACAAGTGGGAGAATGTTGGGAATTAAGGTGTCTCAACCTTGGTAATTCTCTACATTTGTAATGTTTGTATTTATTATTTAATTGCCTATGTTGTAAATATTTGGAAAATCCATATTGTCATATTGTGGGATGTGGCACGGTGATGTGTCAATCCTACATGGATTATGACAACTTGTATTTTTGTCCTCACATAAGGAGATAGGCATCCCACTTAGTGGTAGGAATATTCTGCCATGTGTCAGAATCTTCTATGTTGTGTAAGGAATGTTTGACCAAAATGATTATGATGGATTCCTATGACGAATCTCTGACATGTAAGAGTCAGAAGTAGAAGGTTGTAAGACAGGTGATGACATGTGTCATGAAGCATCTTTGAATAAGGCATATTTGGGTGCCCCAAGGTGGAATATGACATGTTGTAAGAGAATATGTTATTTATAGCATGTGTATGACAGATTCTCTTACAGCTGTAAGTTGTGACCGCTATGACAAATTCTATGATGGTCGTAAGTGTCATAAGAGCATCTGTCATAGCCCATTTTGGAAATAGGCAACCTCTTTGGGATGGGAGCTATGGACTAGTGTCAAACACATTCTATAATGTTGACCAAGTGTCCCTAGGCATGGGTTTTGGTCCAAGATGCCATGTTGGACGCCCATTCCAAGAAAGGTCCAATATTGCCTTGTATTTCCTATTTATGCAGGTTCTTGGAGATGAAGTTTGTATCACAAGTTTATAGGTACTGTTATGCTACCGGATTGACTCCAGATATGAGGGTCGAAGACCATTGAAGCTTGCATTGCAAGTGTATTGTAAACATTCTTTCAGATTTGTTAATACATTGTGCAGGTTTTTGAGTGTGGGGTTTTTCACCCGATAAGGGTTTTTCCCCACCGTAAATCTTTGTCTCTCTTCTTCTGTCTTCTTTCTGGCTCTTGTGTTTTGCTTCTATATCTCATGTTAATGGTTTAACATAGTTGTAATAGTTAGGATAAATTTGAATTTGCATAGCTCTCTCCTCAATAGATTAGTGTAGGAAGTGTTTCCGCACACCTAGCTTCCTTTCACCTTTGGTCGAATTGGGAACAAAAATCTTAGATTTTCCCTCATTCTCATTCACTCTCTTACACTCTTTCATATTCTCAAGCTCACAATCCTCTTGACTCTACTCTACTAAAATTCTTGGTGAAGTCTTCCTTCATAGAAGCTATACATATTTGAACACTTCTCATGGTGTGATATTATCTCCATTAGCTCTTGGAGATTCTTGAGTTTTCTTGGTACTCATATTGAAGGCTATCTTTTGTTGGATTTGGAACTGTATAATAGATTTGGACTCTTGAGAGATTACAACCTTCTTGCTTCTATTCAAATGGGTAATATTATTCCATTGTTTTGTTTCAATGCTTAGTATTTGAATTTGTTTTGTATTGCATAGTTGTGTTATGGTGTAGACCACCATTGTGTTATCTTGCACTGGTTGCATGCTTGTGGGTTTCTTCCTTGTAGACTAGGGAAGAAAATATATTTAGTTTACTTTTTTTGTCACTACTCTTACCTTCCTAGAGACACTTAGGATAGGAGCACACATTTTCATTTCCTTGCTATTTTATTCTCTTCATCAATAGCTACTAGTGGAGGTAGAAATACCAAAACTAGGACTTGATTGAGGCAAGTCCCTAAGTAGCACGACCTTTTTTTCTCTGTCCTTTTGTAGGTATCCTTGTAGTGAAGGCTTGTTAAACACACATAGGATTGACTTGTCTTTTCTATTTCTTTTCTTGTTTCATTTTCATAGCATTGTTGATTTTATTTTTAGTTTTGTGTAAACTAGAAGCTACTAGGTATGTTTCTATTGACCTCTGTTCTATGCAGATATTTTGAGGTTGTACAGATTGAAATATTTTTATTTTTGGTGTTTTTCAGACTCCAGCACCCAGTGCAAACATCCTTCTAGCACATTGTCATCTGAGGAAGTGAGTGTCCCCTTTCAGCTACAAGTTCTACTTTTCTATCTCTTTTCATTCATTTTATCAATTTCTCTTAGTTCTATTACAGTCATTTAAATTCTGCATTCTTTTGTTTTCCCTTCATTTTCAACCACTTAGTCAGGTTGCATTGCTTTGATTACTTACATCTAGGTCTATTATTTAGATGACCACAGAGCTCCACTCTCTGTAAGGGTAGCTTATACAATTCACTAAGGTCTCAAATCATAGTCATTCTTGTCTTCAACTCACACACATTCAAGAAAAACTAGACCACACTTGCACACAAGAATCACAACTCAAACTCACTTCATGAGACTCACAAAATTCATGGTTAACACAAAAAATTATCTCGTGGTATGCACACACATAGTACTAATGCAACTGACACACTCATTGCACATTCACAACAAATTGAATTGTAGGCTAATAACATCAAGCTCCTTCCTTGGCATACTCATCATAATTCATCAATACCGGTATCTGGCTAGAGCTTATACCTTTTTTATATCTTTCCTTGACTCCTTTCTCTTTAACTTAACTCATATTATTGCTCACAAATTCAACAACCTTCAACAAGGCTCTTTCTACTATTTATGAACTCTTTTGAGCTCCTCCTACTAGGACCCTAGTGGTGAATTAGGGTAGTTCAATAAATTCTTAAAATGAACATTTAGAATGTTTCTAATGTTAAGGGATTATTTCATTTTTGAGACTCCCATGCCATACAATTTTTTGGTTTTCCTGATTGGTTGTTCACTTAGTAGTGTAGTCCAGTAGGTGATGTCACTTCTACCTATGCACATGATCTTCTATAGGCTCATATACTCATGTATTATCATCGGGTTTGATTCCATTCTTGTTTCTTTCAATCATTTTATTCATGTTGTTTGAGGATTTTGACACCTAGTCCTTCAACTAATGTCTAGCTAAACTATCACTCACACACACTTGCAAGATTTCCCAGTGAAAACACAAACCCCCTTAGTTTGGTCAATCCCTTTGCTTCATTGATTGCTTGAACACTTGGTAGATTTATTAGGACATCATTAGGAAATGTTGTTAGTCTAATCCATTTGAATATCATTGAAGAAATAAAAATATTTTGCCAACAAAACATGCCATCCATCCTAATTATCTGTAGACACCTAAAATTAACCTCACTTCCCAAATTAGTTATTCATCTGCTATACCTTCACATTAATTAAATAATTCTTAATTATTTGATGAATTTCATCTATTGTTATGAAAATCACTCTACCTCACTCTTTTGCATTAATTAAATAATTATTAATAATTTAATTAAGTTAAGTTTTCCATTTCCTAACATTAATTAAATAATTTTATAATTATTTAATTAATCCTTTCTTTCTTCTAATATTAATTAAATAAACAAATAAATTTCTATTTTTTCCACCACAAATAAATAAAATTAATATTTTATTTATTTTCCAACATTATCCATGTGCACCAAAAATTCAATAATTTAATAATTTAATTTTCCTCCATAATTTCCTCTCACCATAATTCACTCTTGTCTCACCATGATTCACTCCATCAATCACTCTAAATCAGATCTGTTAATAATTCAATCAAACCAGTTGACTAATCAATCAATTTAGATAACAAATCAATCAATTCAGTCAACTCACCAATCAAGCTTATTAACTCCCCTGATTCATGAGAGGACAAGGACACTTGTCACTCTCTCATATGTTTAATTCTCTAATTCAATTTCAACCATTGATCTCTCCAATCATTATCCACCATTGATCTTCATTTTTGGAAATCTATAAATAAAACTTCTTCCAGACCAAAGGGTCATCTTTCATTTTCCCAAACTTATGCTGCTGCATTTAACTCATCCATTTTCAGTTATCAATGTTATACTATTGAGCTAAGCAATCCACATATCCATGTAAATCGAAAGAGCATATCCATTGGAGTTCGGGTGCACTTCAATACGCTCGATCGGTGAGGTCAAATCTGCTTGTGAAGAAAGGTATAACTATTGTTTAGTTATTTTTTAAAAAATTTGTCTTAGTATGCAAATTTATGCTTCACATTATGTAGCAATTTTTATATTAATTGTTTAATCCAAATCTTAAGACTAAAATTCTCAATTAAATGCTCATCAGTCATCTTTAGAAAATTGAAAATATGAAAATCACTATCCATTTTTAGGACTAATCCTTAAGGAAATTTATGACATTAGTTATATGGTCTTCAAAATTCCCATCTAATTACTAGCCCTTTACAAGTTTAGTAACAAAAGGGGTATTACATTCACCCCCTAGGGGGCTTTGTCCTTGAAATCCAAATTTAAAAATAGGTTTGGATATAGTTACCACATTCCTTCAGTTGAGCTTCCTAGGTGGCTAAATTAGGATGATAATGATCCTATTCTACTTTAACCTATTCGATGCTATGTTGACAGTGTCAATGTGCGATGATATGGGATCTTGATTGGCTCTACTTAGAAATGATTGTTATTGTGCACCTACATTGAGACTAGTCAATCATATGAGTGGGGTTAGACATATTTTCGTAACATAGATATATGGAAAATATTATATTTTCCAAGTGTGGGGTAAAGCTAGCCTATAGGCAATTGGTCCAATTTGGTCTTAGAATATCAAAGGGTCGTATGAATGTGAGAGATAATTTAAATGATTTTCTCATGATTTCCTTTCTTGGTTGCAATTGTGTACACTACAAATTCATTTTCCAGAACTAGCACTGCAAGTATAGGTGCAATTGTTAACTTGTGATTTAATTTCTCAAAGGACCTATCACCCTTTTCTATCCAATTAAATTACTTTTGTTTGCAAGGAAGTATTTTTTTAAAGATAATGTGCCTGGTAAACTTTTTAACATGATTGGTGATGCTGGCGCGACACGCCCTCTGGCTCCACACTAACGCTTTTGCCCAAAGTGATGAACCGATGAGGCCACAATACGGGGGACCTCATCCCCAAGAAGGAACACTTCAAACCCGCGAGCTCGTTGGCCTAGCGATGGAGTAAAGCCTGCGAGCTCATTGGCCCAGCGATGGAGTAAAGCTTACGAGCACGTTGGCCCAGCAGGGGTTTGAACTCTGCTGGCTATCACTACAACTGAGCGACTTAACCACCGAACCACACCCTTAACAACAATTTTTGCAAGGAAGTAATAGGTGCTATTATCTAGGAATTTTTCTTGGCAAACCTTAGACTCCATATGGTGATACGTATTTAAATTTATCTTTTTGTAATTGCAATTACAATCATGTATTTATTTGCAAAATGTATTTATTTAAAGGAAAATGTATTTATGGAATTAAACACAAATTTTGATTTACATTTTCTAACTTTTAATTTTTTTTTGGAAAATGTCACTTGGTTAAACATATATATGTACACTGTTATGTAATTAAATTATTTAATTTATTGTTTAAACCATGCAAATTTATATATTTGCAAGTTTTCAATATATGTATTTAAACACATGTTGTACATGGAATTTAATATATATATATATATATATATATATATATATATATATATATATATATATATATATTTTCAATTCCTAATTCAATCTTAATTATTTCTTTGTAATTGCAGCTCTACTTCTACCTAATTTATACTTGGTTGACTAACCGCCTCCCAAGACCCACCCCCCAAAATCCCCCCACCCCCACCCCCACCCCCTGATGAGGCTTGCTTAGGAGCAAGCATCAATGAAAACATTAATACATTGCAAGAAAAAAATTAGTTTTTAAAAAAATCATATGCATGCTCCACCACATATAACACGGTTTGCATCTATAATGAAAACTATTATTGATTTGGTAAGAGCTATTCTGATGAAGGGGGTAAATCATAAAACATACAATAATAGAAATTGAACACAAAGAATAGAACTTTCTTTTATTGATTTGGGTCAACTCATTACATTACAGAAGCTTAATTACAATAAGATGAATCAGTCCTCTACAAGCAGTAACACACTACAGCTACTGTCACCAGGCTCTGGAATCTTCCACCTTCTGTAACCCCCAAATCAGCTAGGATTTCTATTTTCCTGCCTATTCTTGACTCTACACTTGCCCCCTTAACTCTCCTACCGCCCAAGATTCTCAAAAATGGTTATTAATAGCCTTTTTGGTGGCCAACAACCTAATTTTGAATTTTGCATCTCCCTCCAAAAATAGGTCAACTTCCGGGAGCCATAACTTTTGATCCAGGACTCTGATTGACGAACCGTTTTATGTGTCAGAAAGCTCGCAGAGTACTCTACGTGCTAAGAACCAGCTTTGCTGGTTCTAGCCATTTTCGGGCCCATACGGGGCTGTTTAGTGCCTCAAACCTGAGTTTGAATAATTTTCAGGCATTTTTCGGGAAACGAAAACTTTAATATCTTTCAGCTCGCAAATGATCTTTGTGTGATTCCTTCGCCAAAGGTCTTATATTTCCGTTATGTAACTTCTTATAAATTTTGACTTCATTCCGTGCCCAAATGCAAACTTTCTAAAAATAGCAGTTTACTATTTTTAGCAGTTTGGGAAAACTGAAAGTTCTACATTATTATTCAGGCGATTATGGGACCAGAACCACAGATTTTGAGAAGAAATGGGTAGAACATCAACAATTTTGAAACACTTTTTTTTTTGGGTGATGCAAGATTGCCCTTACACCACTGGATGCTCCTACATCAGACACCCAGGGTAATTTGAGAAGTGACCCTGTCACATCTCAGGTGTTTGTGTGAGGAAAACCCAAACGGTCAACCTCTGCCTTAGACAACTAAGAAGAATCTTGAACAGGCCTTCCTTTCCATTTCACTAGATATTCTTCATATTGCCTATTTCGAGTACTCTTTCCCACAAGGCTATCTAAGATCTCTTCTATCTCCTCTATTGAAGTAGATGCCGGAATACTCCACTGCACTTCTGTTGGTCCATCCTCTGTTCCACCTTCATGATATTCTGTTAAATCAGCGATGTTGAAAACAGGGGAAATGTTGATCCCACTCGACAGCTCTACCTCATATGCATTTCTGGAATCATGCTTCTTCAAGATTATGCATGGTCCAAATTTCTTCATTTTCAATTTATGGTATGTTCCAACTGGGAACCTTTCTTTTCTCAAGTGAACCATGACTTCATCTCCCACCTGGAACTCCTTATACCTCCTCTTCTGATCTGCCTTAGCCTTGTACTGAGTAGTCATCTTATTAATGTGCTTTCTCACCTCTTCATGCAAATTCTTCATATGTTCTGTAAAGTCTTCAGCCTCGGCACTTGTCTTTTCTCCCTTATCCAGATTCCTTAACTCTGAAGCATTTCTTGGACTATTTCCATATGCAATTTGGAATGGTGATTTACCAGTACTCCTATTGATAGAATTGTTGTAAGCAAATTCTACCTATGGTAAAATCAAATCCCATCCCTTGGGTTTATCTCCTACTAAGCATCATAGCAGGTTACCCAAACTTCTATTCACCACTTCAGTTTGTCCATCAGTCTGTGGATGGTGTGCAGAACTAAACTTCAAGTCTATCTTTAACTTCTTCCACAATGTCCTCCAGAAATAACCAACAAACTTGGTATCTCGGTCTGAAACTATGCTTTTTGGTAGACCATGTAGTCTCACCACTTCCCTGAAAAATAACTCTGCAATATGAACAGCATCATTAGTCTTCTTACAAGGAATAAAATGTGTCATTTTTTAGAATCTGTCCACCACCACAAAAATAGAATCATGTCCTCTCTGTGTCCTCGGTAAACCAAGAACAAAATCGATACTGATATCATCCCATGGCTTCTCCGGTATAGGTAATGGTTGATACAACCCTGTATTCTGACTTGTTCCTTTTGCCATCTGACATACTCTGCAACTTTGCACAAACTTCCTCACATCCTGCTGCAACTGTGGCTAATAATAATTTTCACCAACAATTGAAATGGTCTTATCTCAACCAAAGTGTCCACCCAATCCTCCACTATGCTTCTCCTTAATCAGGTTCTCTTGCATGGAACTCCTTGGAATGCACAATTGGCTTCCTCTAAACAACATGCCATCTTGGATTATGAAATCCAACCATCTTGTCCTGTCTAAAGTAACAGGCTCCAGACAAGCTTTCCAAGCCTCTGCAAAATTTGGATCTTTAGGATACAAACTTTTGAGCTCATTGAACCCAACAACCTCTATCTTCATTTCTGTCAACAAATTTTGCCTTCTGCTCAAAGCATCTACAACTCTATTGGACTTCCCACTCCTGTGCTTCAAAACAAAGGTATAACTCTACAAAAACTCAACCTATTTTAAGTGCCTTTGGTTCAACTTTCCTTGACTATTAAGATACTGCAAAGCCTGATGATCGGTATATAAAACAAACTCTTTTGGCAACAAATAATGTCTCAATTTCTTCAAAGCTTGAACTATTGCATAAAATTCATAATCATAAATAGAATACTTTTTCTTGGCATCATTAAGCTTCTCACTAAAATAGGCAATGGGCTTACCTTCTTGGCTCAAAACAACTCCTATACCACTACCACTGGCATCACAATCTACCTAAAATACCTTATTGAAATCTGGAAGTGCCAAAACAGGTTGTTCTACAACTTTCTGCTTCAATGTATTAAAACTCTTGTCTACCCCTTTAGTCCATCTAAACTCTTTTCTATCCCCTCTCATTGTCTCAGTTAGGGGTGCACAAATGTTACTAAAATTTCTGATAAACTTTCTGTAAAAACTTGTCAAACCATGAAAAGATCTTACCTCCGTTGCACTCCTTGGTGTAGGTCATTCAATGATAGCCCTTACCTTTTCTGGGTCCATCTTAAGACCTTCCTCTGAGACAACAAATCCCAAGTATACCAACTCTTTTTTTGCAAAACTACTTTTCTTTAGATTAATCAGCAACTTCTCCTCCCTCAGTTTCTCTAGAACTCTTCTGATATGCATCAGATGCTCATCCCAAGTCTTACTAAAAATAAAAATATCATCCAAATAAACAATAACAAAACTTCCCAAAAATTCTTTCAGTACCTCATTCATGAGCCGCATGAATGTGCTCGGTGCATTGGTTAGCCCAAATGGCATGACTAACCACTCATACAAACCTTCCTTTGTCTTGACGGCTGTCTTCCATTCATCTCCTTCTCTGATTCAGATCTGGTGATACCCACTCTTCAGATCAATCTTCGTGAAGTACTTGGCTCCACTCAAACAATCCATTATGTCATCCATTCTGGGCAATGGAAACCTGTACTTGATTGTGATCTTATTGATGGCTCGGGAATCTGTACACATCCTCCACTCTCCATCTTTCTTCGGTGCTAGTACTGTAGGTACCGCACATGGACTTAAGCTTTCTCTTATCAATCCCTTCCTCAACAACTCCTGAACTTGTCTGTTCAACTCTTCACTCTCTGCAGGAGTCATTCTGTGGGCTGCCTTGTTTGGTGAACTAGCTCCTGGTATCAAATCCATTTGATGGCTTATCTTCCTTACTGGTGGTAAACCTTCTGGTACATTATCAGAGATATTGTCCTAAAACTCTTCCAACATATCTAAAACTTCTGTTGGTACATCTTCACAGTTCTCTTGACTAATCTTAGGAATCAATGCAAAGCAATGACACTCATGCTTCATACCCTCCAAAAATTTTCTACCATCTACGAAGCAAATTCTGGCAGTACTACATACCTTTTCTTCCACCTCCTTCAAGGGTTTCAACTTATGACGAACTCCATCCTTTGTCAGGGAATATGTGTTTGCACGGCCATCATGGACAGCGCTCCTATCATACTGCCACAGCCTCCCTAATAGCATATGACATGCATCCATCGATATGATATCACACAACACCTCATCATGGTAATCACCAATTTTGAACTTCACTAAACATTGCTCATTGACCAAAGCTCTATGGTCCTTCTGCAACCATGCAATCCGATATGGATGCAGATGTTTTCTTCTTATCAACTTCAACTTGTCAACCATCTCCTCTAAAACAAGATTATCAGTACTTCCACTGTCAATAATACTATCACAACACTTACCTTCACATTTGCACCTTGTGTGGAATAAACTCTTCCTCTAATTGGGTTCTTTCTCTTCATTCAGCAAGGTTCTTCTAACAACTAGGGTTTCTCCCCTTTCAGCATCTTCAGAATGCTCAGAATGTGCATCTTCATCTACATGTGCAACTCATGCATTGCCTTCAGGTCTTCTATTTGTCTTTCCTTGATGTTGCGGACACTCGTATGCTCGATGCCCTTCTTCCCCACATTGGAAACAGGTTCCTCTAAAACCTCCTCTTCCAGGTCCTTGCCCAGGTCTACCTCTTCCTCTTCCTCTTTGCTCACCATTGTTCTGGTCACGAGGGCGGTAGGCGTTATCCCCTCTCTGATTTCGACTGGTGCCAGCTTCTTCACTTTTCTTTTGATCTTCATTACGGCCTCCATAGGGCCTTCCACCAGTCCTTCTGCCTTGACCTCTTCCCCTTTGCTTGCTGTCAAATCTTTTATTTAGCTTCTCTTCCACCTTCAAGGAAAATTGGTATGCATCTTCTATGGTGGTCATTCTAACTAGGCTCAACTCCTCTTGAATACTCGGCCTCAACCCATTAATGTAACGGGCTACCTTCTCCTTATTGGGCTCTACATGATCGGTTCTGATAATAATTTTATAAAATTCTTCTATATACTCTTTAACAGACTTGTTACCTTGCTTTAGTCCTTACAGCTTCTTCAGCAACTCCATCTCATAATCCACAGGAATGAACTACTTCTTCAGCTTCTCCACCATCCGATCCCATCTAGTGATCTTTCATTTTCCTATTCCTTTCTAATTGGACCTCCATCCACCAAATACTGGCATGGCCCTTCAACTTTGTTTTTACAAACTTGACCCGATCTGGGTCCTCCACATCTTCATACTCGAAATACTCCTCCATGTCATTGATCCAATCAATGAGCTGTTCCGGATTCAAATCTCCAAAATATGTAGAAACTTCAATTATGGGCCTCTTTCCAATCTTTGAAATGGCCCTCAACAACCTAACCTCTGCAAGATCTCCTGCAGCTTCTTGTTCTTCCTCAGATAGCTCCTCTTCGGCTTCATCTTCGCTTTCTTCTCTTGTTCTTTGATCAAACCCTCTTCGTAGCTCCTCTTGCAATGCATTGATTTGCCTTTGTAGGGCTCTAAAACCCTCTTCCGTCAAAGCATTCCTCCCAACACGATTTCTTTGTGGAGGCATCTTGGTCTCTGCAGCAAACCCACAACCTTAGGTCTTGGTGCAAACTGCCTCACGGTCGGCGATCTGTCTACACACTCAGGAACCTGGCTCTGATACCACTTGATGAAGGGGGTAAATCATAAAACATACAATAATAGAAATTAAACACAAAGAATAGAACTTTATTTTATTGATCTGGGTCAACTCATTACATTATAGAAGCTTAATTACAATCAGAGGAATCAGTCCTCTACAGGCTGTAACACACTACAGCTACCGTCACCAGGCTCTGGAATCTTTCGCCTTCTATAACCCCCAAATCAGCTAGGGTTTTTGTTTTCCTGCCTATTCTTGACTCTACACTTGCCCCCTTAACTCTCCTACCGCCCAGGGTTCCCAAAAATGGTTATTAATAGCCTTTTTGGCGGACAACAACCTAATTTCAAATTTTGCATCTCCCTCCAAAAATAGGTCAACTTTCGGGAGCCATAACTTTTGATCCGAGACTCTGATTGATGAACCGTTTTATGCATCGAAAAGCTCGCAGAGTACTCTACGTGCTAAGAACCAACTCTGTCGGTTCTGGCCATTTTCGGGCCTGTACGGGGCTATTTAGTGCCTCAAACCTGAGTTTGAATAATTTTCAGGCATTTTTCAGGAAACAGAAACTTTAATATTTTTCAGCTCACAAATGATCTTTGTGTGATTCCTTCACCAAAGGTCTTATATTTCCGTTATGTAACTTCCTGTAAATTTTGACTTCATTTCGTGCCCAAATGCAAACTTTTTAAAAATAGCAGTTTACTATTTTTAGTAGTTTGGGAAAACTGAAAGTTCTACATTATTATTCAGGCGATTATGGGACCAGAACCACAGATTTTGAGAAGAAATGGGTAGAACATCAACAATTTTGAAACACATTTTTTTTGGGGTGATGCAAGATGGCCCTTACACCACTGGATGCTCCTGCATCATATTCATATTGATTTAGACACATTTCTCTCATGGCGGGAGGAGAGGAGGCAGTTTTATGAGGATGGTCTCTTTTATAAAGAGATCAATGATTTGCATATTACAAAAAATAATATTGCCCCATATTTCATTGATCCCTTGACAGGCCAGCCAATAACACCAAATAAAAAAAGAATTTGAATAAAATGATGCACACGTGAGCCGATAGCTCAAAATTTTTGAGAGCGGTGGTGGAGGATCTTTGACCATCCACCACATGCCAATTTTGAGGTTCCTTTATATTTTTTGAGAAAATTATGGGTCGAGTTTGTGATGGGCTTAAAGCCCAATTATTTTGATATGAGATCATTTCATGGTGTGGGTTGCAACATGCCACAACATACACTGAGGGCGCATGTTGATCCAAATCAACGTTTGCCCCTTGTACCTATTGTCCGTTCTTCGCCCTCTGTTCATATGCCCTTTCACCAACGCATGGTGGTCTCAGAACTGGGAGCTTTGTTGTTTCTCTTAGGAAACTTAACTAACCAAGCTACCCACTTGGCAGATAAAGTCAATCTTGGAGAGCCTAGAGGAGATGGTGTTGGTTATGACACCTCACAGCCATCGACACTATTGTGGTCTACACTGCATTTTTGTTAGAATTGTAATCATCCATGTTTTGGTCCAGTTCTTACATCTACTTCAGAGGAGGAGTCATTTTTAGCTACATTATTCGCTCCAATGGAGGTATGTATGCCACATTTAATAAAATTAAATTTAATATAAAAATATAGATATATTTTAAAATATCAATTATCAATCTATTTTAATAAATTTTATATATATTGTGTTGATTGGTACAGATGACTCCATCAGCCACTACATCTCAGTTGGACCAATTAGTCTCGATGGTTGTAGAGATGGGCAAACCTTATATGGTAGAGGTATAAATTTCCTTTAACTATCTAGCTCGTTCATTAAATACAATGAACATTTAAAAATTAGTCTAAATTAAAACTGGATAGATTTTAATAATTATAGAATAATATGAAAATGTGATGAACCTTTTAATTTAGCAGATGGGAGATCCTGACACTTTTGTGTCAAACCAACCAGTCCATCTGGGCCCACCATCATCATCTATGTCTGCTTCATATTACCTGGTGTGTAGCTTAAAATTGCACATTTTTAGTTTAAATTCACTTCAAGTATAATTTCATGATTTTAAATTCTTCTTGAGTTGAATTTATACATACATGTACATATATATGCAGGATGAGAGCAGTATTGGTGCAAGCTCAATAAATCCTACCATTGACGAGCTTGCATAGATGCATGAGTCATCTACTGTATTCTAGGTCCTATAGTTAAATCCTATGCACTTTTTAAGTCTTTTATCATGACTTTGCATTTTACATTTATACTCTGGCCTAATTCATGTTTTATTTAAATATAAGATTTGGCAACAGAGACTTTTAGTGTGCCAGAATTAATATCTATTGCAAGCCAGCAGGACACGAGAGATGATGAGCACATTGTGGTATGCTTACACATTTTCAAGTCTAGATTCAAAAATTTAATTTCATGGTTTGGTTTTAAATATTTGATTTAAATAATATGCATGCAATTTTGACATTAAAATTGATTTGAAGCTTCTTTTTTCTTATACACAACATGAGCCACCCTTTGAGTCGTGTGGAACCAAAAGGCATCTTGAAATGGATGATGATAAAACTTAGGGTGTAATTTGTTATATTTATTTCATGTTCAAAGTTCACGTGTATTAGAGTGTTTATTTGGTGTGGATCTTGTGACTATTTCAGTATTGATTGAACATAGACTGTGACTATTTCACTATTTTTTACATGGATTGTCATTATTTGAGTATTTATCTCATAGACTATTTTATCTATTTCATAGACTATTTTAGTATTTATTGAATGTCCACTATGCATCTATATTCAAACTTTTGTTTCATATCTCATATTTACTTAAAATCATGTGTTTAATTGTAATATTGCAAGTACTAATTCTAATTAGATAAGAGGAAATTTTATACAATTACATGTCTTAATTGCAAGTCTTGATTCTAATTGTTAGTCAAAATTCTAATTGTGAGAGGAAAATACAATTACATACATTAAAGTATAAGGTCATATATATATAAGAATGGTTAAATTTTGGTCAAACAACAATTGTAAGAGGGAGATAAAACATGTAATATGAATGGAAACAACACATTGTACTAAGGAGAGTAAGAGTTCAATATAGATAAAAAGATATAGACCTAGAAAATGAGATAATGTGAGTAAATAGGCATATAAATCACTATATGTGACAATAATTTGGAAAATAGATGATATGCCAAATTTAAATCAATGAACAAACTAATATAGAATGAAGAAACTTGAAAGGATTAAAGAGATATGATTATGGCAATATTGTCAAAGTTTTGTGAGATTTAAGTTGAAAATAGAAAAATCATACAAATAGGTTAATACATTCATTTCACTTAAGCTTAATTTCCTAACAACTTATAATGCATGGCTATTGTTCATTTCACTTAAGCTTCATTTCCTAACAAAAGAACTTTTATGTAGTGTGTTTACTTGTAAATAAGTATTTTATTCTTCTCAAGACTTATAGTAGCTAAAAGAAAATTAATGTTGTACAACATGCTGAGATGTATTATTATTGTTTTATTTCCAATAGGATTCTAATTATGATTAGAGTTGATTAATGGACGAGATGATTAGGGAAGGGGAATAATTGGATTAAGATGAGGCAATATGAGCTACAATGTTTCTGCCATATCTCCTATTCTTTCCAACTAGTGATCCTCTCCCTCTCCATTCATAACAGGAATTTAATTAGCAGTACTATTGTTTGCAATCAAATAGATAACAAAGATTATTGTCTTAGGCATGGATGAATTAGTTTACAAAATGAAAATTTTCACATAAAAGCATTGCCAATATTTAGAGGCATGTAATTTAAAATTGAAGCCTGGTAAGATAATAAATATATGATGGGAGACTTGACTAAGCTCAAATGATGGGATTATGATTAGGGTTGATTAATGGATGGTATGATTAGGAATGGGGAATAATTGGATTAAGATGAGCATCTAGGTCAGGAGATAATGAATATAATGGATTGGATTAGGATGGATGAAAGGGGATTAACTGGATAAGGGATTAGGTGATTAGGATTAGAAGATGAGATGACTAGGATGAGGGAACTAGTGGATTATGATGTGGATTATGGGAGAATTGACTAATGGATGGGATGATTAGGGATGTTGAATAATTGGATTAAGATGAGCATCTAGGTTGAGATAACTTGAAGATAATGGATTGGATGAGGACAGATGAAAGGAGATTAAGTGGATAAGGGAATTGGATTAATATGATGATGAGGTGATAATGGATGAAGGATTAGGCATGATTAGGATTAGATGATGAGATTATTAGGATGAGGGATAGTGGATTATGATGTGAATTATGGTCTAGACTTGATTAAGCTCAAATGATGGGATTAGGTTAAGCTCAAGTGATGGGATTATGATTAGGGTTGATTAATGGATGGGATGATTAATGGATCATGTGGACTATGGGAGACTTGATTAAGACATGAAATTAGGACTTTAAGCAATATTAAGTAATTGCAAGTCTTAATTAAAGTCCTAATTTCATCTCTTAATAAATGTCCTATTTTCATGATATCCTAAACCATAAACCCTATAAATGCAAGTCCTAATTTCATGTCTTAATTAAAGTCCTAATTTCATCTCTTAATTAATGTATTATTTCCATCTCCTGATTGCAAGTCCTAATTTCATATCTTAATTAATGTCACATTTTCATCTCCTAATTGCAAACTTCCTATAAATGCAAGTCCTAATTTCATGTCTTAATTCAAGTCCTAATTTCATCTCATTATTGAAAATCTTAATTAAAGGCCTGATTTCATCTCCTAATTGCAAATTATCTTAAATAAAGTCATAATTGAACATCTCTTAACTAGTGTCATAATTTCATGTCCTTGAACAAGTTAATTAAGAAGGAAATATTGCAATTACTAATTCTAAATTTTAGATAAGAGGAAAATTTATATCAAATGATGGGATTAGAAATCAAGATCAAGTGATGGGGTTATGACTAGGATTGATTAACATTTGGATGGGATGATTAATGGATCAAGTGGATTTTGATTAATGGATCTCTTAATTATTGTCTTATTTTCATGGTCTCCTAAGCCCTAATTTACCCTAAAAATGGAATTCCTAATTTCATGTCTTAATTAAAGTCCTATTTTCATCTCATAATTGTAAATATTAATTAAATTCCTAATTTCATTTCCTAATTACAAACTTCTTGAATAAAGTCGCAATTGAACATCTCTTAAATAGTGTCCTTGAACAAGTTAGTTTTAAGAAAGAAATATGAGTAGGCAAAAAATATATATGTTATCAAAGAACCAACAATTTACTATTATAACATTCTAGATACAAGTACAAGAAAATTACATGTATAATCTAGTCATAATTCTAAGTCAAAATATATAGTCAAAATTACAATTACATGAGTCCTAATTCAAGGTTTTGGACTCCTAGATTATAGTAAATTGTAAAATATTAAATTTCTTTGATTTCAAGGGTTGTCAGATCTCACGTGCATAGAATTTACAAGTGATGACAATTATGACATCTAGTTGTAGGACCTATCTAAAACAAAGATGTTAAAAGTACAATGAACAAGTAAGTATGCATACAATTATTGCAAGTAAATAAATTAAAATTATAAATACCAGTCATACAACTATAAGTCATGTGAGAAAATTATATAGAATAAAGTTGCAAAATTATGGTAGAAATTCCTTACATTGAAGTGATGTGTAGCATAGGAAATTCCAATATGAATGTCAAATGTTTAATGCACCAACTTAGTGACAATCATGCCAACTAGTTGTAGGAGACCTGAAATACATCAAACTAAACCAAATCCAACAGTTATTATTAAAGTAAATTAAACTTACCTAATTTTTGAAACTTGGGTAGGGGATGGCTTAAGGGGAATTAAGAAGATGGCTTAAGGGGAGATGCAATCAATTAGTATTTTGGTAAGGGTGCATGCTAGTAAATCAATTACCTATAAATATACTTAATCCTAAACTCGTATTCCAAGTTACCCAATTAAACTAAATCGTAGTTACCTAACTTGTGGAACATAGCTAGGGGATGGCTTAAGGGGATTTAAGAGGATGGATTAAGGGGAGATACAATCAATCAGTATTTTAGTAAGGGTGCATGCTAGTAAATCAAATACCTAAAAATGTACTTAATCCTAAACTCACATTTTAAGTTACCTAATTAAACTAAACCGTAGCTATCTAACTTATGGAATATAGCTAGGGGATGGCTTAAGGGGAGTTAAGAGGATGGCTTAAGGGGAGATGTAATCAATTAGTATTTTGTTAAGGGTGTGCTAACTTAAATCAATTAACTATATTAAATATACTTTATCCTAAACTCTCATTCTAAACCCAATTCGTTGAAGTTATTAAACTAAATCATACTTACCTAACTTATGGAACATAGCTAGGGGATGGATTAAGGGGAGTTAAGAGGATTCTTAAGTGGAGATGCAATCGATTAACTATCAATCATATTAATCCTAAACTCACATCCTAGACCAAATTCTAAAGCTATTAAACTAAATTGTAATTACTTAATTTATGAAACATAGCTAAGGGATAGCATAAGGGGAGTTAAGAGGATGTCTTAAGGGGACATGAAATCACTTAATTATAATTTTGTTAGAGCATGAAAGTAAATCAATTATTGCTATCAAGTATATATGTATACAACTATACATTAGTAAAAAAATAAAGATTAAAAGTTTAAAAATTTCTACATACCTAAAAACCATTTAAAAACATTACTCCATTGTACCACCTACATCCTCTCTTTTTTGTAATGCATCTATGATTGTATCATGCTCTTCCATAGAAATTATTCACAACTCTTTTGTGACACGTCTCCCTTGATATCTCACTAATTATATATTTGTTTCCACAACTAGATGTGAGTAGTGCAAAATTTTCTTATGTCTTTCATAATCTTTAAATGCGGGTATACCATCCGTCCTTATAAGATATTTATGTAGCCAAGTGCCAACAACAACCACAGAACCTGTTGGATACTCAAAGTTATCATCATCTACTCTAGGTTGTAACAACTTATGTTTTGCCTCAACACATCGAGCCAACCAATACTTTGTTTCCTCTTCATTATCGTTAGGTGCAACAATAGCATACACATGTCTAGCAAAAAACTTTCAAATTCAATAAAGTCAGACACGTGATATATAAGTCACAAAAATATACATGCATGTATAAAATTTTATAGATTACAAAATAATGTAATGAAACTGAATATTGAATTAATGTACCTTCTTGTACAAGGTCTAAAATACGATCATAGTCATCTGATGATTGCAATTGATTATCCTCTTCAAATGTTATCTCATGTGTTTGTAGAGGTGCTAGGGATCTTTGTTGTCATCCTTCAACTCCATCTATATTTTCACATGCTTCCCACTCACCTCCAATAAAAAACTAAAAAAAACATGCAAGCTCCCTAGTCCATATAGTCCATGTGCTTGCATTTGAGCTCTTAAATGAATGTTATTTTCTTGATTCACTAATTGTATCACAATCATATCAAGGAAGAATGTTTTCTTCTTCAACCAACAAAAAAAACCGTTGAACTTTAGAGTTTTCACTTGATCATGTCTAGTCAATTTTGCATTACACCAATCCACAATTGCATGTGCATCTTTAAACTTTGTTGCATCCACAAATTTTAGTTGCTCCCTAGCAAGAGATCTTTTCACACATGCTCCATCTCTATCATGTTCTCCTTCCATCTTCAAAGAAACTCCACATATGTTGGATATTGTTTTCTTTATAGGCCCTACATAACCAATAAAATATTCGAGCATTTTTTAATTGTCTTGTATAATTGTTTAACCATATGAGATGTGTCATCTGGATTTCTCTTTCTTTTAAATTTTCATTAAATACTTTGAAACAATATTGCACAAACTCTGATGAATGTAATTGGTTATCACTCACATAGAAATGGTACTCCCTCAAAAAAATGTCATCTTCTGTACTGTCAACTACATGTCTGTATACAATATGAACAAAGACGGCATGTTGGAGTAGGTGTGTTGTACACCTTGTATAATATCGGTATTATTTTATTATGCAAAATAAATATTTAATTGTGGTGCATCATGTGATGTGTTTAGCCACATTGGATATTTATTTGGACACCACTTGTAATTGTTGTATGTAACATTGGGTTAATTACTTTATTTGTAATTATTTGATTAATTGGGAAAACTTAGTACCAATAATCAAATGTGGGATCAATGGTTTTGTAGACACATGGTTTTGGGGAAAATGGTATTGCAATACCACATGTATTTGTGTGAGCTTATGTCTATAAAAGTAAACACATGGGTAGTTGTTGTATAGGAGGTTATCCATTTGGCTTGTTGGTTGGGTTGTAGCTTCTCTTGCAGGTTGACTATGTGAGGGTTTGAAGCATGGCATCGGATGTATAGTTACATACTTATTCACATGGATTGCAGGTAGAGAGAGCTTGATGTTTCAGAGGTGATCTCTACATATGTATTTGTTGATTATTGTTGAATAATACATGAGAGATGCATGTTTTTGGAGGATGAGTTTTTCCCTCTGTGAGGGTTTTCCCAGGGTATATCTTGTGTCACCATTGATGGTATGATTGTCTATTTCTTTTGCATGTGGATTTCTAGTTTATTGCACATTAAATCTCTTATTGGGTTATGAGGAATTTGTCTCTATGGCTATATATTTCTAACATTTGGTATTAGAGATTGGTTGCCATGATTTAGGAGGAAATCCCTGTTTGATAACCCTAGCCATGAGTGGATTTTTTGTGTATAGTGGAATCCATGGTTTTGCAAGAAAGAATGAAGACATTGCAAGATAAGAGGGTTTGTGCAGGTTTTTTGTTTGTAGATCTAGGGTTTGGAGGTTGCAGATTTGTGGTGATTTTTTTGTAGATATGGGTGTTGAAAAATCATGGAGAAAAGGGCTTGATTTGGGTTTTCATGAAGAGGGTTTTGAGGAGGAAATTTCACAGATGACCTCTTGGGACAAAACGGACCTCACCATTGAGTCCAGGAGGCCCAAGACATGAAGATTGACATAAAATTCAGCCTATTTTGACCACTATGAAAAAAGGCAAAATTTTTTGCCTCCAACCCTAGCCGTACGGCCGGGTGGCGTCGTCTACAGGTATGAAAAAAAATTATTTCTTAATTTTCTCTTGCATTGTAAAAATCTTATTTTAAAATTATTAAAAAAAATAATAATGATTTTTTGGGGGGGTTCGTAACCCACCTTGATGCAACCAGCGCCAGGCATGCGCAAGCGCAGGGCCTGTCAGGTCTGCACTGCTAGCCTGCGCCGGTAGGGCCTGGTCAGCTAGCCCCAGCCGTCGATCTGAGGATCCCAGTCAGTTTGGCAAGCGGACATCACCAGGTTCAGGTAAGGGTGGGGCCCAGCAGCGCCCCCCCTAAGCTTTATTTAATTTTTTTAAAATTTTCAAACCAAAACAAAATTTAATCATGTTTGAAACTTTTTTCACTTCCGCCACCTATGCGCCACTCAGGTGCTGCCACCACTGGCCAACCACCCACCTACCACCGGAGAGCCACCTGAGTTTGGCCTATAAGCATAACTGGGCAGATTTTTTCCAAGAGGCATAACTTTCACCCAACATGTCAGATTTTTGACTTCTTATAGTTGACAGAAAGCTCTTTCCATGTACTATGTAGTGGTTTAGAGATTTTTCTAGATTTTTCCATTTTGACCAGTTTTTACTAGTTGGAAGCCAGATGTTCATTTTAAGCTTTGACCGGGCATAACAGGTGCATACGGAGTCCAATTTTAGACTTCTTATAGGCGTTGGGAAGATATTTTTGAGAACTATGCAGTGGAGCAGGTTTGGAGATGATATTATGAGGTTTGTTTAGAGTATATCAGTTTGAGCTCATTTTGGTTCCTTTGACTTTTGGTGATTTTGTGAGTCGATAGCAAATCAAATATGGGATGATTTGGTGTTTGAGTCATTGCAGACTTACATGTTTATCTCTAATTATCCTTTGTTGATAGAACTATCCATGTATTGTTGAGTTTGCATGGAGCATTGTGAGATCTACAAGTTGTGCAGTGTTGTAGATTGTCTATGCTTACAGGTTGCATTTATGACTTGGATGTGGGTTGTCTATGCCCATAGATGTTTCAATGTTGATGTAGATTATGATTTGTGGCTTGGGTAAGTCACATGTTACATTGGTTTGCTTGTCATTATGAGATACAAAGAGAGATGGTATTACTTGATACAGTCATGATATGGGACGTATGTTTGTTGACTATATGGTACAGCTGTATGAGACTTGATGGGAGTTTGGTGCAGGTACATTGGGTGGTGATCATGATGTCATGGATGTTCCTTGTTTGGTTGAGACTTTGGCATGACATGATTGTTATAAAGGTGCAGTTTTGGTGGTGTTGGATTGATGTTTGGTTTACAGGTTTTGTTCATCTTCTTGGTTTTCAAGATTATGGTTTACTTGACCATTTGGGAGTTGTGTCATTACAATGGGATTCTTTGATTGTATTGAGGCCATGGATGATCTTCATGTAGGAGATGGTTATCACGATGTCATGGATAGCTTGGATACATGTTTCAGTGGGATCTTTTGACAGTGATGATTTGATGAGTTTGATGTTTATGGTGTTACCATGTATATCTCGGTATCACACTTCAGTGGGAGCTTTGGTAGGATATGGTTATCTTCATGTGATTTGGATATGTCGACATCTTGGTACCATGGAGGACTCTTGGAGTCTTTGGTGAGGTGCTGGTTATGGTTTGTCAGTTTTGATAGGTTATCCTTGCTTACAAGATGGTTGGTATTGTGTCTTGGTTTACTCTTGATTCTAGATTAGAGTGTTGGCATGATACAGGTTCACTTGAGACAGGATGTGTGCATTAGTGCATGTGATCTTCCTTTGAGGAGATGATTAGATCATGATGTCATGATATATTCCATGGTTATGCAGACATGCAGTGGGAACTTTGACTATGATCTTGATGGTTCTCTTGGTATTGAGTACATTGGTCATGTGCTTGGGAACTTCATGATGATGTTGTTTTGTATTTGGAGTTTAGCATGGATTGATCATGGTGGTACTCATAGATACTTGGAGACTTAGGTGAGGCTTGAGTTCTCTTGGATTAAAGACATGTGTTGAGATGGTTACTCTTTGATGAGGATTTCAGCAGCAAGACCGAGGAGCCTACACCTTGGTTGGACATGAGTCCAACATGGACATGTTGAGGAGATTGTTCTTGGAGAGAGACTTCAAGGCTTGGTGCATCCTGAAGGAGCAATCTCATCCCCACTCTTGGTCCACTCGGTGGTGAATGATTTGATAGGTATGCCCACCTGATTTTCAAATGCATTCTTCATTTGTGTCTTACCTTCTCACGCATGAGTCTTGAGCAATGGATTACGATTGTGAGGACTTGTTTGAGGAGTAAATGCATGGATATGATTAGTTATCTCATTATGTTTGATCCTGAGTTGTTATGAGATCATTATGTGTAATGGAGATGGTTAGCAGCTTTGGGCTTATTCATGTTCTTTGGGATGGTTATGAGTTTGATCTACCTTTTGGTTTGAGAGGCTTGCATCTTGTTGTTGGATGTTGTGGAGGCTTCTTGTTTTGAGGTTGTAGAGGAGATCATACTTTTCACATCTATAGCACATTAGTGTGGATAGAAGGACATGATTATAATTTGCATGTTCTCTCTTAATTGGTCTTATTCTTCTTCCTAGATATTTATGTTCACATGACATTGGAGTTGAGATGTATGTGGAGCTTTTGAGTCTCTTTGGCTTCTTTTATTATGATGTGGAGGATTTGGGAGAGATATGGACTTGAGGAGAGTTATGTTGCAGCTATTTAGTTTGTAGATTTTGCATATCTATGTGTGTGTTCTTTGACACTATGTGATAGAGGATTCAGCCACATCTTTTATGTGTGCGCTATTAGTGGATCTTTGGATGCCTTGATCTATTTTCATATTTGACATTTACTCATGCAGTGGGAGTCCTATGATGTATATATGATTCCTTTGTTGGATGTTCTCATTATGCTACGGTATGGAGGGTCTTGAGGTTTTTTATCACATGCTTTGTGTTGTTACCTTGGAGGACTTCTTTATGCGGGATTGAGTATTTACAGGGACTTGTTATCATTGTGATTTGAGTTGGATATGTTGTTGGCATAAGATCTACTTGTTATCTTTTGTATAGCTTGGTTTGGAGGTATGGTTAGTTGATGCATTAGCAACTAGTTGTGGTTGTTATTTCAACTATGGTGATTGATTCTTGACAGTTGTTGATGTATAAAAGTGCGCAGGTTCTAACACCAACATGGGAAGTTTCAGGAATGTGGGACTTGCTACCTGAAACAACCTCCAGATTTTAAAGAAGCTGGCTCTTCTCTATCTTAAAAGTGTTTTGGAAAAAGGGTAGAAACTAATAGGATTACAGATACAATAAAGCAAATCTATCTATGGCGATGCGCCTGAATAAAATTGTTTCTCTCCAACTAAGCACAATGAAGCTATCCTCAAGATTCAGTCACAGTAAAGAGAAGATACTGCATGATTAATATAAACAGATGAAATGGATAAAACTAAAGGCTCACAATCAGACACTTTGCAATGACACAGAAAATATCAACCAAGGCACAAAACTCAATCTTTCTCATTAATTTTCTAGCGACATAAGAGGCACAAATGCATGCACAATTACATTCACTTTTTAACTCAAGAATAACAAAATAAAGGCAAATGATATTCACTGGTCACAGCAAAAGTCTCAAACTTCTCTCTCAAATCTCTAACAAACTGTATGAATTTCTCTATATCAAAACTAAGGACTTTAACTTCAACTACTTTCAATTCATTACAAATGTTACATATTTATAGCCCAAAAATCAATTCTAGATTGCCTGCAACAATCGAATCCCAACGGTCCAACTGAACTGGAGGTAACTGGAAGTGTCTGTCAGAAAAGATCTTTTGAATCTACAACAATTATCCTTCCTGCGAGCCCATTAGTTGTAACAAAACATATGTGACATACCTCCTCTTATAAGGAAAAGACACTTGGCAGCTTCCACACTCTTCAAAAACAATAAACTCTGTGACAGATGGTAGCGTCCACGCGCATAACTTGAAACTCTTTCATCTCTCAGGAAGAAATAGGAAAATGACACTTGGCGGCTTCCACAGCAACTAGAAACATATACGTGTCTTGTTTCGCACAGTTTACTTAATTGTGTCTTTTATGCTTAGGAGAACTCTGCAAGTGACAACTGTCATGATCCGCGGCTCTAAAACTTTAAGATACGTTAGAAATGGGACCCACTACTTCCCACTCGGTAACCTTCAAAAGGAGGAAAATAGGGACAGGTGGTGAACTCCACGCGCACAACAGCTGAAACATGGCGCTTTCTGCAATACTTAGAACTTTATTTGAACCTCTTTGAAACTTACGCAGAGGTTGACACATGTCAGTTTCTGCATCCTTTAAGAAACATTTAAGTATCACAAGAGAAAGGGACAAAAACTTTTATCTTCGGTACCGCATTCACCATGTGGCATTCTCTACATCATTGATATTACATACTGTGGCCCACCATACATCATTTACTTAGCATCAAAACATATAGAAACCAACTTGCAGAAGCTGACACTTGGCAAGTTCCGCAGCTATCATAAAAGACACATGGCGCCTTCCGTGCTCACACTGAAACATTTAGGGATTGCCTCTGGTGATGACACGTGGTGCCTTCCACAGGGTTGTAACTTAGAAACAATATTGAAACATTTCCGCTACATGGCACGCTCCACTCCAAAGTTGTAACTTAGAAACTAAATGCAGTTTAAACTAGGGCTCGACACTTGGTGGATTCTGTGACTCTCACAATTAGAAACCCTCGCAACCATACTTAGAAACATTCATAGATACAAAACTGTAACCCGCAGATGCACTTCCACTGAAACAAAATGTCGAGTCTTTTACTCTACAGTTCTTGGCGACCCCTAGGACTTTTGAGCCTACTCAAAAAGAACCCAAAACTTCGCAAAAATATATGTATTTGAAAAAATACAACACAGGGTCACAAATTTTGCAAAGCTGTCCAGTAAACAGACCATTCTGAATAAGAGAGTCACTGTTTACCCTGTAAATCTTGAAAGGCAAAATCAAGATTTATTATGTCTTTGTGAGAAAATGTCTACAAAATTTGAACCACAGCCTTCAATTAAAACTCCAACTGGGCCATTGGTATCAAGATAGCTTCCACCTCTTGTACTGATGAAGAATCACTTAAACCTTGAAAAATAGTTTGATCATTTTGCCTTGTTAAAAGCAAGGTCTTGATATCATCAATCATCAGTATAGTATTATCATCTGGAAATGGTGATGGAAGACCCAGTTGCACCAAATATTCTATGTGCTTCTTCATATGTTTGACTCCTTCCTTGATAGTATCTAAGAGCTCCTAGCAGTTTGTGGCAGCTGATTTGCAACTTAGAACTTCATTTACCTTCTTTGTAGCTATCATTCTGTCATTGATCCCTGCTGCTGACAAAATTTCATCTGTTGTGTCATATAATTTCTTTAGCAACAGTTGAGAGTCAGAAACTCTCAAAGAAATAGTAGATAGAGTGGCCTAAACTGAAGCTTCCACTTTCTCAGACAACTACTGTGCATTTAACAAGAATGTTAATGATGGCCTTAGCTGGACAATCTCCTCAGAGATTCGTTTCCAAATTGAAACATATAGCTCTTTGACTAGATTCAGAACTCCAGAATTCTATGGCCTGTTAGCTAACTCAAGTGTTAGTTGTTTTGTTGTTTGTTGCTTAGCTAGGAGTTGTGCCTATATTGCAGTAGTAGCATTCTACTCACTCAGCAACTTTTGCTGAAATTGTGTGGCTTGTTGCAGCTTGTCTTGATACTTCTTTTCCAATGTGGCCTTCTCTTGCCTCATAACATTTACTGCAGCCTTCTCCTATGCTAGTTCCATTTTTAGAGAAGCATTTTGGGCCTGAGTTGCCTGATGAATCTGACAAGAAACAGTATTTTGCAACTATTTATTCAGAGTCTCTATTTCATCCTTCTTAGATTGCAACTCTCTAGCAAGGTTGCTACCATTTGTCTTTTTTGTTATATGGAGCCTAATCAGACTCGAAGGTTAAATTTTCTCCACTTTTATCGGCGTGGTTTCCCCCCAAATTCCTTAGGGGTCAAGGGGCAGCGCCCCTTGCGGGGGTTTGGGGGTAGCACCCCCAAGACAGGGTCAAGGGGCCAAGGCACCAGGAGTTATTTTCCATTGACTGACATAAGAAAACCTTATTTTTGTAACCGATAAAAAGCTTGATAAAAAGTGGCTAAGGGTTACGGTTTTGATATTGTATTGTAGCATTTTGCAACGGTATTGAGTTGCAGGGATTGCTAATTGTAATCAGTTTGATTTACTGGATAATAATATTAGACTCTCTGTTTGGTGGATGTAGCCTGAGTTTGGGTGAACCACGTTAAAACTTGTCTCTCGCTGTTATTATTTCTGTGTATTTCCATTTCTCTGTTTAATCTTTATTTACATTTGATTGATATCTTCTGTCGGCTAACCCTAACAATCTTCTCTTGAGCTAAGTCACTTTCGACTTTTTGGAACTTCCTAGACACTTTCAAGTAATCAGTTGCAACAGCAGATGTGGTTTCATTGAGTGGATCGACCCTATCTTGTGGTCTAAAAAGTGACATGTCCATGGCTACAGCATTCATTGAAAAGTCCTGAGGATGCATCTGCTCATTGGGCTTCACCACATTTGGGGACAAATGTGTAACTATCAACTACTGTTGAATAGGGTCAAAAAGTGACCTCACGTGTGGCACAGCCAAGCTTTTATTTTCTTTCTTTCTTTTCTTGTCCATCCTGGCTTCTCTAGCCCTTTTTGCTATATCTGCCTGAGCTTGGAAAGTGGGAGGAGAAGCAATGTATCCCCCAACAAAGGGATGACGTTGAGGTAAACCATAAGGAATAGCCAAATGTTGGCTAGGGGAAACTTGGGGAGGGACTCTTTTTGGAACAGAAGGGGAGAAAAGTGGCAATGAGGTGGCTTGTGAAGACATGGTCGGAGGACTGGAAATTGGGGCAAGTAGTGATGTAGGCACAACAGAAGTGGTAGGGGATGCAACTATTTGGCCAGTTGGGATTGCCACCCCTAATGAAGAAGAAAGAGATAAAGGGGAAAAGGGAGGAGGGACACTTACTTGAGGAGTAGTGGATGTGGCTGGTAGTTGTTGTAGCAGTGGCTCTGTTTCTTCCTCTAACTCAGGTTCCAGGTGCAATCTTCTATGCTTCCTCGGTCTTTCTCCTGTCTCCTCTTCTGATTCCTTCTCCTCTACATTTACCACTACTAAGGGTGGCGAAGATACAAAACTGGAAGCCCCAGTAGCTGAAACTGATGAAGTCCCTCTGGTTGGTGATGATACCACACCCTTTTTTTTCTCTAAAGTACTAAGAGATTGGGGCCAGGAAGACACAGGGGCAGTAGATGAGGTATGAGTTGACTCTACTTCCCCTTCTGACTCTTCACCCTTCTTGTGAATTCTGCTTGTATCAGGGCTAGAGACTGGGGATGGATGCCACTCATCCCATATTGACTCCCATTTTTCATCGGTGTCAACATTTCCAAATGAATGGGTGATCTCTGAGATTTCCTGCCTATACTTCCAATAGGTCTCAATCTTCTCTGGCTTCCACTCTTTGTTTTTTAATGCCCTCTTTAAACCAGGACCCATTCTAATCTTAGGGTCATGGGTCTTTTGTTTAACATAAAAGGTCTCCCATGGCCTAGGCCCCTCAAAGGGCAAGTCTCCTAGCTCTACCTACAGGTCTGGGTTGTCCTCTTTAGGGTTTCTCCTATCTTCCCAAAAGGGTCGTCCCTCATGTACTATTTTAGCCCAGACCTGGTTGTTTTTAACCCGAGAGGCCATAAAATTGTCTGGGTCATACCTCCATTTGTCTTCAATGATGAAAAATACTAGGACAGCAAGCTTCCTTAGCAACAAGTGTTCAGCATCTCTGACTTCTAGGGCCATGTTTCTTTTGACCCAAGGGATGTCATACATCTTCCTCTTCTTCTTCTTAGTTCCAAACTCATTGTCAACTATAGACACTTGCCGGGTTACTTCTAGAAATGCTACCCTAGGGGTCAAAATTTTAGGTAGCAGCATAGGCTCCTCATTGAAGCCATGGACTCTAATAATAGTATTTTGTGCCCCAAAGAAATAATCACATGGGATTGGGCAATTGGTCATGAAACCCTTAATGCTTTGTGTCAACCTATGTTCTACAGGTTCAGGGCTCAAATGGCAAAAGGTAGGGGCAACAAAAAGTTTCCAAAATTCATAAAGGTCTGATGCCTCAAATAGCACATGTGTCCATGCAGACATAGGAATAATTCTATTATGACTAAAATCTGGGTCAGACATGTTCAATTGCATATTTTGTGCAAAAATATTGTGGTTCTGATATAACATTAAATGGAACAGATAAGAAGAATACCTAAAAACTCCTTTGGATTTGAAATTTATGAGTTGATCGGCCATGGAGTAAGCAATTTGTTCTGAGAAATCTAGCTGATATTCATGTGACTTGTCCACAGTCTTTAATCTAAACAGGATAGCAATCTGCCAGTCGTAGACTGTATTGTCTTCTTTCATCCCAAAAATGAAAGATATCATTGACAGTGCCTCTTGACTAGCCTAGCTAAATTGTGCCCTTCCTGTAGGTAGTGTGGGCATCTGGGTGTTCTCATCTCCTAACTACAATTCTGAGTTGAGGAACCTAATTTGGTTGTTGACATTCGCCCATGTCTTTTGCATTTTAGCAATAGTGGGAAATGTGGTCGTTCGATTGTGTTGCAGAGCTAGCATGTCTCTTATGGCTTTGGGTGTGATTTGCACCATAAAGGGACCCTATTGTATGGTATTTGAGGGTGCATGAAACAGCTCCGTGCATATATCAATTAGGTTAGGACATAGGTGCACACTCGGGACCATGAACTGTGCCAACTGTGAGGTCCAAATCCTCATTCCAAAAGTTTCAGATTGTCCACTCTTTACCTTTTGAATGCATCTCTGGTGTGCCCCTTCTCAGAGAGCCTTGGTAGATTTTTGAAGGGCTAGGTCAAAGACGCCATCTGCAAAATCCTTTACCTTTGTTGGGTCTACAGAATACCCTACCTCAAGTACCCTTGTTCTTGGATAGGTCCTCTTAGGTTGCACGGGCGCTGAGGCGTATGATTTACTGCTCAACAGCTTGTCAATTGACTCAGATTCTGAGTCCCTCCTGAGAAGACTGTGCTTCGGCCATATTTGTATCTGCAGGGAGAATGTGGGAAGCTTTGACAGAAACTGCGTAACAAGAGTAACACTCAGCTAGGAAGTGCTTGCTAGGGATGGGAATTGCAGGGGATTGCTAGGGATTCAAAGCAAAGAGACAGAGCAAATGAGAGCCACTCTTAGGATTTAACTCTTATTAATGGGGCTTTAATGACACATCATGTCTTATAAATGGCATTAACGCCAAGAAACCATTAGTGTATCTTTCTGAATCCGCGTGGAAAGGAGTGTCAAAAACATTACAGGAGTGGCTGCAAAAGTGCGTACTTCCAGGGATTTTGGGGATTGGAGACAACCTTAATAAAAATGAGATTTTCAAAAAGAGAAGGGGCTTGCACTACTAACACATGTTCACAGAACACTTATTGAAAAGGAAAGCAGGAAAAGAAAGCAGGAAAACAGGAAAATAATAAAAGGAAAGGAAACTAGCTAACTATGATACAGAAGAGACACTGCTTAATTAAAATGCTTCAGATAGATCTCATTCACAGGAATCTCTTTAGGTTCACCTTCCATTGTCTCAAGCTCAAAATAATTTTTTTGCTTACAAGAACAAATTTTGTAGGGACCAGTCCACAATGATTCAAATTTGCTATGTCGCCCCAACTTGGTAGCTCTCTCATCCCATTTCAACACTATGGAGCCAACTTCAAAAAAAGGATTTGAAGTCTTCTTGTCAAAAGAGTCTTTAATTATTTTCTGATGTTTCATTAGTGACTCATGTGCCTTTTCTCTTTTCTCCTACACTTTTAGCAGTTTAACAAGCCTGACTTGCATGGGACCATTCTCTTCAATCTCAATCTGTTTCAATAATTGCAAAGCAAGGATCTCTAAGCTTAGTGGCATTATAGCTAGCTTACCATAGACTAATTCATATGGAGACATCTTTGTCACTTGCTTCGGTGTGATTCTGTCAACCCACAGTGATGTATTAAGTAGTTTGTGCCACTCTCTATGATAGTTGGTCCCTATTCTCTTAATGAGTCTGATTAAGTTTTTGTTAGTGGATTCTGTCAGGCCATTACCTTGAGGGTAATAATTTGAAGAAGTCTTCAAGTAAATCCCATTCCTTAATGCAAACTCACATATTTTTGTTCCCAAAAATGCTTTAGCATTATCTAATATAATGGTATGAGGAGGACCAAACTGAGCAGTGATGCCTTCTAGAAAGTCTAATATTACCTTTTCTGTTGCTTCCTTGAGTGGCACTACTTCACTCCATCTGGTGAAGTAATTTGTGGTAGTTAGGATCTATTTGTGTCCCATACTTGATACTGGATTGATCATACCAATAAAATCTAGACCCCATTGGGCAAAGTGTTCATCCACAATTATAGAGCTTAGAGGCATTGTTGCATTTCTTCTTTTCCCTGTATAAAATTGACAAGACTAGCACTCTTTAACCAGTTGATAACAGTCTATAAATAGAGTGGGCCAGAAGTATCCTGCTTGAGTCATCTTGATTGCTGTGGTCCTTCTTGAAAAGTGTCCACCTGAGGCTCCATGGTGCAACTCATGTAGTATTCTTTGAGCTTCATCTTTCTCTATACATCTTAAAAGTATACCATCAGCATTTCTTCTAAAAAGACTATGGTCAATTAATACAAAATGGGCCCCTTGTTGCCTATAGTATCTTCTCTTGTCATGGGAGAGCTCATTTGGGAAAACCCCATGTTTCATAAATTGTATTCTGTTTGTGACCCAAGAATCTTGATCAACCTCTTGTATTGTTAATACATTTTCATTTTTTGTTTCTTTAGTCATCATTTTCTCCATGTCTTGAGCCATTTATTGGCACAATCCTCTGCCCCTGACCAACTTAGTGGGTCTGACCTCCCTATCATATTCAAGAATCTTTGTTATCCAATTAGCTCTTTTCTCAGTGATCTCACCTTCCATAATATATTCCCTTACACTAGGATGAGCCACTAATATCAGGATCTTATTTCATGTTACCATATGCCTAAATTTTTTAAGAGCTTTAACCATAGCATATGCCTACTTCTCTACAAAATTGTATCTAGCCTCATATTCCCTGAGAGTCCTAGAGAAAAAGGCTATTGGGTGCTCTCCTTCTTGTTGATCATCTTTCTGAGTTAAAACAGCAACACTAAATTCTCCTCCATACACATACATTATGAAAGACTTAGAAAAGTCTAGGTGTCTAAGCACTGGGGCTATTGAAATGGCTCTTTTGATCTCTTCAAAAGCCTGTCTCCCCTCTGCAGTCCATCTGAAAACCAGGCCCTTCTTTAGCAACAGTGTCATGGGTCTAATTAGACCTACAAAGTCAGATATGAACCTACTGACAAAGTTGATCTTCCCCAGGAAAGACTAAACTGCTTTCTTATTGACTGGGAGAGATAGATTCATTATGGTAGTGACTCTTTCTGGATCGATAGAGACTCCTTTTGACACTATATGCCCTAATAGTTTACCCTGAGGTACTGCAAAGATACACTTCTTGGGATTCAAGGATATTCCAAACTCTTGGCATTTCTTAAAAATAGCCTCTAAATGGTCAAAATGATCTACAGCATTTTTAGAGAAAATAGTGAGGTCATCTAGATAAATCAGGATGATTTTGTTTATTAGCTCCCCAAATGCTACATCCATTGCTCGCTAAAAAGTAGCTCCAGCATTTGAAAGGCCAAAAGGCATCTTAGCATATGCAAATGTTCCCCATTTTGTAGTAAATGCAGTCTTGTGTTGGTCCTCATCAACCAACCAAATCTGATTGTATCCAAAGAAACCATCCAGCAAGGAAAATCTCTCTGATCCAGCCACAGTCTATAAAATTTGTTCCATAGAGGGCAGGGGGTAATGATCTTTCAAAGATGCTCTGTTCAGATCTCTAAAGTCTACACAGAGCCTTATGTCACCATTCTTTTTCCTGACTGGCACTAGGTTTGATACCTAGGTTGAGTGCTTAATGAGAAAAATAATCTTTGATTCTAAGAGGTTTTGTAACTCATCCACTATTAAAGGTTCAATTCTAGGATTAACTGGCCTTTGCTTCTGTCTGACTGGTTTAGATCCTTCAGTAAGCTCTATGGTGTTTTGGATGATATCTCTATTATAGCCATGGAGGTCTTCATAGGTCTAGGCAATCACCCGAGCATATCTTTCACATAAATCAATCAATCTTTCCCTTTCTTGTTGGGTTGCAGAATTTCCAACTTTCAATTTTCTTCCTTCACTAACTTGGATTTCATAATAATCCACTTTATTTGCTTGAAACCTCTTCTTCTCCAGGATTACATCTTTTGCGTCAAATAAGTTTTCTAAGGTAATCAATCATTTAGGGAGCTTATTTGACTTTAGTTGAATAATTTGGTCACCATATGCTTCTTCAATTTTAGGTTGCAACTGATCAGCAAATTCTCCTGACTATTGCAAAAATGAGAGAACTTGGAAATCATTTTCAAAAACTTGCCAATTTTGGTCATTGTCTGGGATAGTTGGCCTCACTATAACTTTGACTGACTCATTGTTGACTAGTAGATCAGTTACTGGATCAAACTGTGAACCAATCTGTGTCATTCTATCTGCCTTAGAATTTTGGGCTCTAGGGACTACTTTAATATTGCAAGCTTCGAAACCATCTATTAGGTCCCAAATTCTGTGCCTATAGGATCTCATTCTTACATTTTTGGCTACTGCCTTTTCTCTTATTTGATTCACCACTAGTTCTGAATCTCCTCTTACTATCAGATTCTTTACTCCTTTTTTCTTTGCTAACATGAGTCCATGCACCAAGGATTCATACTCAGCATCATTATTGGTACAGGCAAACTGAAAGCAAATGGTCCTTAAAATTTTCTCACCATTTGGGGCAGTAAGGCAAACTCCTGCTCCAGCTCCATTTTTACTTCTAGCCCCATCAAAATTTAGAGTCCAGATTTTTGAGTCTTTTTCAGATTCTTGAGTTTGTGATGTTTCTTTCCTTAAAACATTAGGAATCTCTTGGTCTTCTTCAAATATGACATAAGTGCCTAAACCAGTAGAGTCATAATTTCCATAGGGATCACTTTGCATCATAGTCAACAATTGATTATTCTCTTTTTCCTGTTGATCATATTCATCTAGTCACCTAACTCTTCAACAAAGATTCTCTCTTCTTTGTTCAGCATAGCATGGGCTGCTTCTAATTTTGGAGTTGGTTCATTTGTGATATGATCTTTTGATAATGGTTTGGATAGTATTTTCATTTTTGTCCCTTATTTGGTTCTCAGAATGACGTGTGACCAATCTAGTGACATGTAACCTCCTATCTTGGCTGTGAAATCTCTGGATAAGCATAGACCAAAAACAGGGGGAATATCTATGACTACCACATCCTAATTTACAATTATATTGGGGCAAGTATATAGTTGTAATGGGAGTTGTTTAATTTTTCCTATTGTTTGCACAAATTTCCCATCCAACTACATAACTCCCCTTGTAAGTGGCTCATATTTTATCTTCAAAGCATCTGCTATTTGCTTTGGCATCACCGTAGTACTGGCCCCAGAGTCTATCATTGCATTATGCAACAGTTTCTTCCCAACTATCAAAGTCAAATAAAAGGGATTTGGTGTAGATTTACCTACCTCAGGTGCATTATTCAACAGGGCTGTTGTCTGCAAAGGTATAGTATCTTTGAGCTGTGGCTTTTCTTTATCAGCAGATCCTCCTTTAGCACCAGTATGTTTAGGGACATCTTGGCCTTGCAGAGCCTCCTGCAATAGTGTCTTCTGCTCGAGAATAGCTAACGTGTCCCAAATTGATACATGTGATGGAGTTCTTTTTAGTTGATCTACCACATTCACAGGTCCTAATGCTTGGGTTTTTGGATAATAAGGGTACCTTGACTTTTCTAGCACTTGTCCTGAGGCTACTTGATTCTGGACAGGCTAAGGCATTTCTTGTCTAGAGACTGTGTGCTGATGACTCTGAAATGGAGGAGCTCCCATGATCTCATTATTAGTGACTTCAGGCTGCTCCATCATTCTCCTCTTTGCTCTGGTATAGTAATTAGATTGCGCCAATAGCTTCTTGGAAGTAGATGCTTCATTCAAAAACACTGAATCTTCTTCTTCAATCCATGAAAATAAAGCATGCTCAGGGGCTATTTCCTCTTCTTGTTGTAATGCAATCCCTTGCATCTGGGTCACCAGGACTACATTTTGTACACCAGGAGACTGATATGGTGGAGTGTTAGAAGTTGCAAATGGTTGTTCTAATCCTCTCTATTTTTCTATCTTTTGCTATAAATTTCCTCTAGGGCAGTCTCTAGCATATGGGCATTGTTGCAAGGAAAGAACCAAGCATTTGTGCTATCTACAAAATTATTTTGCCCTGAAACAATTTCCCTGTTGGGATTAGGAGGAATAGTTTGTGAGGGTGTAGGGACTATAACCAACTAGTTTGATGGTTGAGGATTAGTTTGCCTTTGAAGGCCTTGATATTGATTTGGCTGAAAGGGAGGTCTATTTCCTTGGTAACCTTGATAAGGGGGCTTTGGATAAGGATTCTGTTGTCTTTTTAGGTTAATTATCTCATTTGAGAATGTCCTTAAAATGTTCTTAACATCATCCATTTTAGATGATTGAACAGGGGTGGTTGCCTTAGCAGGTTGTTGAGGAAATGCATACATAGACACAGGTGGGGTTGTAGGATTAGGAACTTCTTGAGGCAAAGGTAAGGTAATTTCTGGGCATAGGGGGCCTTGGGGGTAACTTTCCAGCATCTATTAAGTTATTTTCATCCTTGACTGCCAACTCATAAGCTTCTAGTAGTGTCTAACCTCTAAGAGACTGAATCATCACTGATATATCTGAGTTTAAAGCTTTAAGGTAAAACACAATATAGCCATACCTAGTAATGCTCTTGTAGCAGGAATTCTCTCCCAAGTCTTTTGAAATCTTGAATTGAAATCAGTCATGGCTTCTTGTGGTGCCCTTTTGATAGTGATCAGTTTTTGTAGAAAAGAGGATTTATCACCCTTTTATTTAAATCTTTCAAAGAAAGCATCACCAAGCTGATCCCATGTAGATATTGTGTTTGGAGTAAGAGATCTATACCAGTCCAAGGCCTTTCCTTTGAAAGAGGTTGCTAACAGTCTTATGGCCACATTTTGCTCAGTGATAGCATGCACTACACATACATCAGATACATCTTGCAGATGCTCTTTAGGTGTTGTTGGTTTTTTCCCAGACTGGATGCTTATTCCCAGATTTCCCTACAAGGTAGCCATCAGTGATCAACAGGATCTCTGGGCCAGGGGCCAACAGTGTAGGAGATAGACTCTATATTTTATCTCCTCTTCTTCTTCAGGCTCTGCAAGACCTAGGGGGGTATTCCCTACTCAGCATCCATGAGATACGCATACAAGGATTGGGATGCTGTCAGAAAGCAGATAAGTACTCCTGTAAGTAGACCAAAACTGAAAGATAAGAGCAAAGGGGCTAGCTTTGGGCCTATTTGCAGTTGTAGACAAAGGACTGAGGATCCTAAAACTAATTCTAATGTCCTAATGGTTGTTTTAGAGTTTGAGTATGATTTTGAGTTTGGATTCTGTTTCTCATCCTGATGAAAGAGGAAACAACATGCATCAGGTAAGTGACTATGAAAATGTGCCTAATTTGAAAGAGATACCAGAGCCTGATCTTTTCCAGTTTAGTGCTGCTATTGGTTGTGTACATGATGTGCACAATTATGAATTTGAAAGCTTTTCTTTTGAGAGGCCAGCATATGAGATGAGCTCTGATCTTCCTAGCTGCATGGTGGACTTTGAGTGTTTTCAGTTTTCAATCCAGCTAGGAGATCATTTTGCAATGCATAATGCTGATACAAATGATAACATGTGTTATATTCCATTTGAATATGCATTGCCTGATACATTCTGCATCCACTTGTTGCCGGATGCTAAGGGTTATCTGCACAGGGATGACAGTGACAAGCTAAATCAGAAGGTTGAATGTGCAGATGACCAGGTTTGTTTATGGTCAGATCATGGTAGCACTCTCAGGCTTAACCCAATGTATGCAGATGAGAACAAGGTGTTTGACAAGGGGAAGTATTGGTTTTCCCTTTCTTGGTGGCCTTAGGCCATCAAGAGTGTTTGGTGATGCAGATCATTGTAACTTCATGACTCTGTGCCCAATGGATAGGGGACTGGTCTGCATCCCACAGTTTTGTGGTTCTTGCCATGCCTGCAAGAGGCATGCATCCTCAGACAGAGCCACTGTTGGTGCCTGAATTGACTGTCAGTTGATTTAGCAATTTTTCATGCAGGCACCTTCCCTAAAATCCAAAAAATTTTAAGTGGTGGACCTCCTCAGCATTTTTCAGCTGCAGCATCATATTTTCTTAAGGAGAGAAGATCATCATCATCATGATATTCTAAGGGAGGGGGTCATCATCATTATCATTTTCTATTGACCGGATGTTTCATCAGGGTCATCATGTTTCAATATCGGGTGATGTTTGGATATTATCTCGATCCTACAGTGAAGCTACAGTGCAGCATGATATTTGCGCGTCAGGATGATATTCCCAAATATCTGGTTAATTTTCTGAATATCATCCTGATGCCGATATGGGAGTGACGTTGATGCAGAGGCATCCACACTATATCATTCGCATATAGCATGAATGTCTGCAGACCAACCTCATCATCATCATCTTCGCCATCATCATCATATTTCCTAAAGCCACCAACATCATCATATTTCGGCTTTACTCTGTCAGCATCATGTTTCCGAAAACCAACAGCATCATCATATTGCACCTGCCGACCGATATCCTCCTGCAGACAAGCCTTCGCACTTTCGCCTGTCAACAGCATCACCTTACTCGATTATCGGCAGCATCATCATGTTCGACCAGCGCGAACATCCTCCGGTTGCACTGTTCATCGGGCGCCAAGCACTAGCGGCCTCATCATGATATTTAACATCACCTTCGTCAGCAGGATATTCAACATCCGGTTGCTCCAAATATCCTGATGACGACCTTCAACACCTTCCCTTCGATGCTCCACTGCCCGACGATACAAGCAACAGCATCATGATATAAATTATCCGGTTCTCTCGAAACCTCCTGATGATGATGTTTACACAACTTCCTGCCACGGACTCCCGCCGATACCTTTACACTTGACGACAGCAGGATAAACTCGCACAGGGGGATATCTCAATATCCTGATGACGATGACGTCATATCCTGATGACGATGACGTCACCCAATATCCTGATGACCTTCTCAACACTTAGTCGAAAAATCCGAACTTTCTCTTCCGCATCTACTCGCGATATGCGGATGTTTGGCACTCCCAATATGATGATCCTGATGCCGATACACTCCTCGGCTCCTCCTGCTGATGATCACCCCGACGAACCCGCACTTCATGCGCTCAACTGCATCATGTTCATCTTCATTTATCCGGATGATGATGCCTAACCCGACTGCAGGATATTTGCAGAAATATCCTGATGATGCCGTCTTCACGAACTTCTGCACTTAGCGAAATCTCCCTTCGCCGATCCACCAGGGATGACCCGATCCAACCTCAGGGTGATCTTCCAACTCCAGTTTATCAACTTGACCTAGCACATGAGGATGCTAGGCTTCTCAGCATCTGTCGACCGCGATCCTGCGCACCTGCATGCAAACAGAAAACAACCTACAATCTAACCTACTGTACATTGCCATTCCACCGATCAGATGAGTCAACCGGTGGAATGGATCAGTATATCCATGAAAACCTCTCAAACCAGCAATCGATCAAGCAATGGAATGCAACAGAGGATGAACACAAACAGGAATACTTTATTCGATTTCAAAAGATGCAACTACAATATGATGTTCCTCTCGCTCTGTCTCACTCTCGCAAAGTCTGATCGATGATTTACAATCAACCGATCCCATGCTTATAAAGATTTCCCTATGAGTACTACTGACCCGACTCCAAGCGGCTGGGAACTCTCCAAGCGGCTGGGAGATCCCACCGAACATACATCATGCCAGCTGTTACAACTAACTAGCTAAAAATAGCAAAAGCCTGGTCAGCATGATCTTATCCTGATCAGCATGACCTTATTACATGCATCTGGTCTTAACAGACCTTCTTGGAAACACAAACAAGACCTAAACTACTAACTGCCTTATCATGACCAGCTGTCAGGTAGGTGCTCCTGCACCATACTCCCCAACAGAAAAGAACTCATGTCCCATGAGTTTAGTCTGTGGAAGTCTTCCACCTTTACACGTGGCGTTGTCAATCTTCTGACCTGCTCCAGCTTTAGCTGCTGCTGTCTCTTGGCTGCTCCAAGTCTTCAAGTCATCATGCCTGTTGATGTAGGCCTTTTGCTCACATACCCTGTGTTTGTCAGATTGTCTGACCAGAACCTCTGGCTGAAGTGCCTCTGTGGTGTTCAACTGTACCTTTCTTTCAATCTTCATAGGACAAACAATAGTCCCAACTATGACAACATCCTTGTCATTCCTCTGAACTGGTGGCTGTTTGCACCCCTGTTGCTGAATCTGCTGCTGACCTCTGTCAGTCACAACTGAAACTGTCTTCAGCTTGTTGTCTGTAACAACTCCTTTCCCTGCAGTGTCCTGAACTGCCTTCATGCCTGCTCCTCTAGGCATCTGCATATACTCCTTCTTTCCCATCAAAATGATTTGGGCTGCCTTATGAGCTGCAGCTTTTGCCTGCAATGGCATCAACTTAATAGTCTTCCCATCCTTCTGGATGGTGTAGGTATTAGCATACCCATCATACAGTACCCTTCTGTCAAATTGCCATGGTCTACCCAACAGTAGGTGACAACATTCCATAGGCAAAATGTCACACAAAATCCTATCCTGATATGGCCCAATCTGGAAATCCACATATGCCTGTTCAGAGACAAAAAGTGATTGCCTATCACTCACCCAAGATGCCTTGTAAGGGTGTGGATGTGGAATCCTTTCCAGCTTCAGTTTATCAACCATCTCCTGAGATACCATGTTGTCTGTTGAACCAGTGTCAATGACAACTTTACATACCTTACCTTTGCTCTTACATGTGGTTTTGAAAAGAGCTCTTCTTTGCATCATATCCTTTGATGCCTGCCAACTTGTTTTCCTTAACATCAATGATTCTCCACTCTCTGGATATCCATAATTCTCAGGACCTTTGTTTGAACTCTGTGCACTTTCTTCTTCTTTCTCTTCCTGTACAAGTTGTACTCTCTTGTCACTAGTTCTATCATTTCTAGATGATGAACCTTTGTTTTCTGGACATTTGAAAGATGGATGACCAAACTCTCCACAGGTGTAACACTTTCCTGAAAATGTAGTAGAACCCCTACCACCTCCAAATCTTCCTCTATTACCTTTCCATCCACCTCTGAAATCATACTGTCCTTGTCCTTTACCAGTGTCTTCTTGAACCTCATTGGGTTGCTTTTGTGCAGGGGCTGCTCCTCTTCCCCTGTTGTTTCCTCTTCCTCTCATGGACTTATCATGTCCTCTGTTCAGCTTTTCTTCAATCCTGATTGCCATTTGATAACAATCCTCCACATTCTTAGGGTTAGCTAACACTAACTCATCCTGTATGTTAAACCTCAAACCTGCCAAGTACCTAGCCACCTTTTCTACCTCATTCTCATGATGACCAGATCTCATACTCAACAGATAAAATTCCTCAGTATATGATTTCACATCCCTGTCTTTCTGCTTTAAAAATTGCAGCTTCTTAAACATCTGGATTTCATAATCCCTTGGCAAGAATTTACCCTTTATCCTTGCTACCATCTTATCCCAAGAAGTGATCTTAGACTTCCCTTGCTTCCTTCTCTCAGATTGTATATAATCCCACCATACCAAAGCATGACCTCCTAACTTGGTCTTTGCAATCTTTACCTTCTGATCCTCAGCAACATCTTCACATTCAAAGTGATTATCCAGTGCAGCAATCCAATCCAACAACTCATCTTCATTCAAGCTTCCAGTATACTTGGAAACATCAACCTTTACCTTAGGTTTTTCACTCTGCACTGCCTTTAACAGTTTTGCCAACCTCTGGTCTTCAGCATCCAGATCTTCAGCTACCTCTTCATACTCTTCAACAGTATCTGCATCTTCTTCAGACTCACTGTCTTCCACTTCCCTCTTTTTGTTCTTTTCCAGGGCTGTCAGCCTGGCTTGAAGTGCTTCAGCAAGCTCCTTCATCTTCCTCATCTCTCTAGCATGTTTCTCCTTCATCTCCTGCAATTCCCTTGCAGTACCACTACCTTTAGGAGGCATTTTGTCAACCTCTCAATCAACACACAACACAATCAACTCTATCTCTACCTCTGCCCTTTCGGTGACAGAATCAACACACAACAGCCCAGACCTTTTGCTGAGCTCTGATACCACTATGATGCAGAGGCATCCACACTATATCATTCGCATATAGCATGAATGTCTGCAGACCAACCTCATCATCATCATCTTCGCCATCATCATCATATTTCCTAAAGCCACCAACATCATCATATTTCGGCTTTACTCTGTCAGCATCATGTTTCCGAAAACCAACAGCATCATCATATTGCACCTGCCGACCGATATCCTCCTGCAGACAAGCCTTCGCACTTTCGCCTGTCAACAGCATCACCTTACTCGATTATCGGCAGCATCATCATGTTCGACCAGCGCGAACATCCTCCGGTTGCACTGTTCATCGGGCGCCAAGCACTAGCGGCCTCATCATGATATTTAACATCACCTTCGTCAGCAGGATATTCAACATCCGGTTGCTCCAAATATCCTGATGACGACCTTCAACACCTTCCCTTCGATGCTCCACTGCCCGACGATACAAGCAACAGCATCATGATATAAATTATCCGGTTCTCTCGAAACCTCCTGATGATGATGTTTACACAACTTCCTGCCACGGACTCCCGCCGATACCTTTACACTTGACGACAGCAGGATAAACTCGCACAGGGGGATATCTCAATATCCTGATGACGATGACGTCATATCCTGATGACGATGACGTCACCCAATATCCTGATGACCTTCTCAACACTTAGTCGAAAAATCCGAACTTTCTCTTCCGCATCTACTCGCGATATGCGGATGTTTGGCACTCCCAATATGATGATCCTGATGCCGATACACTCCTCGGCTCCTCCTGCTGATGATCACCCCGACGAACCCGCACTTCATGCGCTCAACTGCATCATGTTCATCTTCATTTATCCGGATGATGATGCCTAACCCGACTGCAGGATATTTGCAGAAATATCCTGATGATGCCGTCTTCACGAACTTCTGCACTTAGCGAAATCTCCCTTCGCCGATCCACCAGGGATGACCCGATCCAACCTCAGGGTGATCTTCCAACTCCAGTTTATCAACTTGACCTAGCACATGAGGATGCTAGGCTTCTCAGCATCTGTCGACCGCGATCCTGCGCACCTGCATGCAAACAGAAAACAACCTACAATCTAACCTACTGTACATTGCCATTCCACCGATCAGATGAGTCAACCGGTGGAATGGATCAGTATATCCATGAAAACCTCTCAAACCAGCAATCGATCAAGCAATGGAATGCAACAGAGGATGAACACAAACAGGAATACTTTATTCGATTTCAAAAGATGCAACTACAATATGATGTTCCTCTCGCTCTGTCTCACTCTCGCAAAGTCTGATCGATGATTTACAATCAACCGATCCCATGCTTATAAAGATTTCCCTATGAGTACTACTGACCCGACTCCAAGCGGCTGGGAACTCTCCAAGCGGCTGGGAGATCCCACCGAACATACATCATGCCAGCTGTTACAACTAACTAGCTAAAAATAGCAAAAGCCTGGTCAGCATGATCTTATCCTGATCAGCATGACCTTATTACATGCATCTGGTCTTAACAGACCTTCTTGGAAACACAAACAAGACCTAAACTACTAACTGCCTTATCATGACCAGCTGTCAGGTAGGTGCTCCTGCACCAGACGTCATCAAGGTCTGGAGGGTCACATTGCTAACACTAAGTCATTTTATGGAGATCCCCCGATGTTGCGAATATGACAATGACGTCATCCTGAAACGTATAAGGGCGGCGAACATGCTTCTGCTACAGTGCGATGTACAAGTGGTCTTGTATATCGAGCTACATACAAAGCCGCCAACATGCATTTCAAACATACAAAGAAAAGATACATTGCGGGTATATTCCCGGGAATATTCCCGCTTTGTATATCGGGTCATGCACAAGCGAAATGTACAAAGGAGGTGCGCATATACAATTGCTACAGTGGCGAGCGGAAGATACATTCATCGAATATTCTGTTGAAGATGCTGCAGTTGTATATTGGAGGTTTGTATATTTGCGGATGCAAGGAAAACATACAAAGGTGCAAATATACATTCACTACAGTGCCGCGGAGGAGATGCATGTGCTGGGGCCCACGGATATGCAAGGGAACAAAATATACAATGGCTGATATACAAGTGATGGGGCCCTCCAGTTGTATATACATGCAAAGGTATATAGGTCAAGATACAAGCCGGACCCGAATATGCTTCCAATCTGCTTCATAAAGGTTTGGGGTCCGCCTTGTATATCAAACAGTTGTATATGCATAGGTGTGGGATTTCTCAGTTGGGCTGACAGAGGTGTTTGGCTGATGGAACTGTATCAGCGTAACATGTGATGTCGGCGAATGAGATTGTTGTTCTACCGATGGTGTTGGTCTTGCCGACGGGGTTAAGTCATGTATTCATCGGCAGGAGTGGGAGCTATCGAGTGAGCGGTCAGATGTTGGGCCGACAATGTAGTGTTTGGCCGATGAAGATTCATCGGCGTGTGTCTTACCAAAGAAAGTGGGGTTGACGTTTGGCATCGATAAGACTACTGTGATCGGCCAATGTGTTTTGTGGTCCGCCGATAGAAGGAAGTCACCCCGATGGGGAATGCCATCGGGATGACTTTGTGTTCAGTTTGGCCAACGGTGGAGTATGTAGGATTTGGCGATCGGCGAGACTTTTGAGATCGGGCTAGCAGTTGGAGGGCCCGCCGATGGGTAATGTTTGGCCGATGAGGTTTCATCGGCATGTGTTTGGCCGACGGAGGGATGAGGCCATAGTTCATCGACATGAGTTGTTATATCGGCAAGGGAGTTTTGAGCTAGGCCGATGGTATATGTCACGGCGATGGGTTCTTGGCGAAGGGTTGTGTGTCAAGCGTGGCAAAACGCTCGACACCTATCATGTGTGCGACCATGTTTATAAACTACTGATGTGAACTCCTCACCGTGCATGTGGGATTATTCCCCTGTGTATTTTTGAACCTGCGAAGAAGCATGTTTTGGCGGGAAATCCTTTTTGAATGCAGCGACGGTCTCCAAGTGAAATGCGGGTGGTTGAGCCATAAATGACGGTCGTGCAGGGGTATGGGCGATGAATACAAATGGTAAAGTTGCCTGATCGTGGATAAAGATTTTCAGATAATGGCGAATGGCTCGAGGCTCCTCTTTGTCTGCTGCATTTATATTTTCTGAGTGCCATTCCTTCTGAGGGCTGTATCTGGCAGATTTTTGTCAAAGCCATGTAATTAATTGCTTATGGTACACTACCTGGCTGTTATAAGCAGGAAGTGTTACTCATTTTTAGGTTGTTGAAAGTTGAACATTTTGGTTCTGTAACACAATACAGTTCATTTTGGTTGCTCTGTACAGCTAAACTTGTGAGTTTATGTATCTCCTGTTGTACGATTTGGCATGAATCCACTGATTTCATGGTTAATCTTATATGAATAATGCTATGTTTGCATGTGTTATGCTGATTCTGTCTCCAGTTTTGCATGTATCTTTCTTACTGCAATAGGGATGCCATAAGTATAGACAGCTTAACACTCTGTATTGGGAGATATCTGTAAGGCAGATATCATGTGTATCCCCCTGAAATCCAGTTTTACTATTCATGCTGATCATTCACAGGTGTATGTCTACCGAATCCAAGCCCTGGATAGGCACCAATCTGGCTCTGTGTTGAGGTTATACACCATGTCCAGCTTTGCATCCAAAATTCAAATCAAACCATCTCATCCTTCCATCTGTTAGTTGTAGGATTAGGATTAGGAACCTCTGCATGCTCTCATACCTAACCAGACATCATGTCCAAGAATGTTGCCAACCTTGTGATTTGTTACACAAATCTTGGTCCATACATGAGAGTATTCTGCCTGTTGATGTCAAGTTAAATCCTTCTGTCATTTGAGCTAGTCAAGGTTATACTTTTATCAAATAGGGAAACCCCCCTTGGTGCGGCAGAACCAGAAGTGAAGGGGAGGAGCTCACACAACCTCCTGTATTCAGTTGGCTGAATCTGCCTGTGCATTAGAACTGGCAAACCCTAATGCTGATTCAGAAGAAAAACCAACAGAAATTGGCGACTCCGCTGGGGAAGGAAATTTGAGAAAGGGTTATATCTTGTGACCCATCCGAGTCACCAACAAAATGGCGACTCTACTGGGGAGTCTTTCATGTGAATGATGATGCTCTGCTGGTGATATGAACTCAGAAACATGTGTGTTGAGCTTTCAGCTGCTGTAAATTTTGTCCTCTCTGGAGAGGTGGCGACTCTGCAAAAGACCTGAATGCACATGAAAGTTGATGTGTGTTGTGACAGAAAATGTGCTTTTCAGACTTCAGCATTTGTATGAGAAAAGGTACCCTGTTTCCTCCCACTTATATTTATTGTTCTACTGCATAAGTTAGATGCCAAGGGAGGCTATAGGTCTTAGGAATGCAAAGGATGTCTGAAAATAGAAATTTCATGAATCCAAGTATGTATTATCCCATACTCAGTCATAAGGGGGATGATTTGAATGATAAAAGAATAGAAGAGATAAGAAATAGGTTGATATTCTTAGAGGCTAGGCAGGCCCAGTTGAATCATGATAACCTTGTTGTGTCTGCCAGTCAGAAAGCTAAACCTCCTGTCAGCCCTTTTGATCCTTTGTATGACCAATTAGATTTGTCATGGGTTGATTATAAAGTAGAAACTATGTCTGCCAAGATATACTGTCAGATGCCCAGATTTAGTGGTCACAGTGTATGTGATGGGAATGCACATATCCAAAATTTTCATGAGTTTATGGGAAAACATTCATTTAGAGATGAGGATATGTGGATGAGGTTTTTTGTTAGGTCCTTTGATGCAAAAGCAAAAGATTGGTATTTGAGCTTTTCAAAAAGATCCTTTGCCTGTTGGGATGAGCTTGCTGATTGTTTCAAGGAAGAATTTGTAAAAGAACCGGCTGATCTTGTTGCAGAATTGATGAGAATCAGAAAACAAGATGAAGAGCCATGTGTTGATTTCAGTCATAGGTTTGCAGTAGCCCTTTCACAAATCCCAGAAGTCTTCAGACCTGATATTTTAGCCTGTGTTGGCATATTCTTTGAAGCTTTTGAGGAGGGCTCTAGTGCAATACTGAGGGATTTCAAGGTGACAGGTATGCAGATGGCATACAAGTTCGCCGAAAATATAGAAAAATTCAGAAATGGGCACCTGTTGATATCCCTATCCCCAGGCCTTGGTGTGAGAAATGGTTGTGAAGCTGCAAATGACCAAATGATTATGGCATCATGTGCAGATAAAAATGAAAATGAAAGCATAGAGGTTGAGACTGCTGTATTTGAACATAATGCTAACAATATTGCTCAACTGGATTGTTCACCAGTTGAGGATGCCAGTGAAAGGACTAGTGAAGATTCCCATTGCAATGATGAGGCGTATGACCATGAAAACAGTAACGAGGTTGTGGACAGCAATGAGCAATTTTTGGAATGGACCTGTGGAGACAATTGTGAGTATTGTACTCAAGACAGAGAAGGTATAAGCAAACAGAGAAACAGTTCCATGTGTGACCCACTGCCTTCCTTTCAAACACATGGAGATCATGAAGAGCAGTCGGGGATTGAAACAAGTGCTAGTTCAGAGCATGATTGTTTTTCATTTGATGGCTGTTTTGCTTATGACACACAAGCTGATACTCCTCCACAAAGGGAATCCATTGGTGATGAAGATGCATGTTCTGCTGCCCATGAACAAATGGCATACTATGATCAAGCTGATGTACCTGGATCACCCATCTTTGACACATACGGTGATGAGGATCTATTTGAGTATGGTGAGGATCTAGACATTGTTTTTGGTTTGGATTCTGTTTCTCATCCTGATGAAAGAGGAAACAACATGCATCAGGTAAGTGACTATGAAAATGTGCCTAATTTGAAAGAGATGCCAGAGCCTGATCTTTTCCAGTTTAGTGCTGCTATTGGTTGTGTACATGATGTGCACAATTGTGAATTTGAAAGCTTTTCTTTTGAGAGGCCAGCATATGAGATGAGCTCTGATCTTCCTAGCTGCATGGTGGACTTTGAGTGTTTTCAGTTTTCAATCCAGCTAGGAGATCATTTTGCAATGCATAATGCTGATACAAATGATAACATGTGTTATATTCCATTTGAATATGCATTGCCTGATACATTTTGCATCCACTTGTTGCTGGATGCTAAGGGTTATCTGCACAGGGATGACAGTGACAAGCTAAATCAGAAGGTTGAATGTGCAGATGACCAGGTTTGTTTATGGTCAGATCATGGTAGCACTCTCAGGCTTAACCCAGTGTATGCAGATGAGAACAAGGTGTTTGACAAGGGGAAGTATTGGTTTTCCCTTTCTTGGTGGCCTTAGGCCATCAAGAGTGTTTGGTGATGCAGATCATTGTAACTTCATGACTCTGTGCCCAATGGATAGGGGGCTGGTCTGCATCCCAGAGTTCTGTGGTTCTTGACATGCCTGCAAGAGGCATGCATCCTCAGACAGAGCCACTGTTGGTGCCTGAATTGACTGTCAGTTGATTTAGCACTTTTTCATGCAGGCACCTTCCCTAAAATCCAAAAAATTTTAAGTGGTGGACCTCCTCAGCATTTTTCAGCTGCAGCATCATATTTTCTTAAGGAGAGAAGATCATCATCATCATGATATTCTAAGGGAGGGGGTCATCATCATTATCATTTTCTATTGACCGGATGTTTCATCAGGGTCATCATGTTTCAATATCGGGTGATGTTTGGATATTATCCTGATCCTACAGTGAAGCTACAGTGCAGCATGATATTTGCGCGTAAGGATGATATTCCCAAATATCTGGTTAATTTTCTGAATATCATCCTGATGCCGATATGGGAGTGACGTCATCAAGGTCTGGAGGGTCACATTGCTAACACTAAGTCATTTTATGGAGATCCCCCGATGTTGCGAATATGACAATGACGTCATCCTGAAACGTATAAGGGCAGCAAACATGCTTCTGCTACAGTGCGATGTACAAGTGGTCTTGTATATCGAGCTACATACAAAGCCGCCAACATGCATTTCAAACATACAAAGAAAAGATACATTGCAGGTATATTCCCGGGAATATTCCCGCTTTGTATATTGGGTCATGCACAAGCGAAATGTACAAAGGAGGTGCGCATATACAATTGCTACAGTGGTGAGCGGAAGATACATTCATCGAATATTCTGTTGAAGATGCTGCAGTTGTATATTGGAGGTTTGTATATTTGCGGATGCAAGGAAAACATACAAAGGTGCAAATATACATTCACTACAGTGCCGCGGAGGAGATGCATGTGCTGGGGCCCACGGATATGCAAAGGAACAAAATATACAATGGCTGATATACAAGTGATGGGGCCCTCCAGTTGTATATACATGCAAAGGTATATAGGTCAAGATACAAGCCGGACCCGAATATGCTTCCAATCTGCTTCATAAAGGTTTGGGGTCCGCCTTGTATATCAAACAGTTGTATATGCATAGGTGTGGGATTTCTCAGTTGGGCCGACAGAGGTGTTTGGCTGATGGAACTGTATCGGCGTAACATGTGATGTCGGCGAATGAGATTGTTGTTCTACCGATGGTGTTGGTCTTGCCGACGGGGTTAAGTCATGTATTCATCGGCAGGAGTGGGAGCTATCGAGTGAGCGGTCAGATGTTGGGCCTGATGGTGTCAGATTGTCATTGATGTCAAAAAGGTCTTGCAGGAGATGTGGTCTCAATCAGTATATCTCCAAGCATGTTAAGGTTGACACCATTGACAGGATGTCTTCAAGTGGGAGAGATTTAATGCAAAGACAATGTATTGGTTGTTTGAAATCCGATGTGTCCTGTAGATGCCAAAATGGTAGTTTCATCAGTGAATGTTTTTTTCATCAGTGAATGGTCTTCATAGTAATGATTTCAGTGATATGGTTCTCAGATCAGGGACATCAGATTTTACAGTAAAATGGTGTGAGTGAATATGTGACATGTTCTATGTTATGTCATATACTTATCAATTGTATATGTGGTCTCATCAATACTTATCTGTAGTCAGCATATGTGGTCAGGTACATATCATGTTTGGTTATGCAATCAGTGTTGATCTTGATGGTAATGACTTCAGTGATATGGTCTACATCAGTGATAATGGTTTTCAGTGACATGTTTTTCTCTCAGTTTTGATTACTTCAGTGGATTAAATTGCTCAGTGGTCTGGCATATTGATCAGTGGCACTCATTGCATATTATCAATATTTGAATCAGGGCAAGGGCTTGTATCATTTGACAAAAGTTAATATGGTTTACAAAAGTTAATAGTGGCATTCATTGCATATGCATTATATTAATTTCATTTAGATTGATATCATGACAGTGGCATCATAATTTTATAAATCTGATACAATATGGTTCATTTTGCTAAGTTAAAGGTATTATGATGATTAGATTTCTTGGAGTGGCAAGTGTGGTTAGTGATCAATACCTAACAAGCTTTGAACAAATGTTATTACCACTCATTTCAAAGTAATCATAATCTGCCCGTCACCTTTGTTTGCACTTTATGTTATAATTTTGAATTGACCGTTGTTAGCAGGTTTCATTTAATTGGTGACCGGTCGAAGGTGGCTTTAGTCGTGATGGGGTAAGTCACATGGACCCCGATCTCCTAGCGCAAACGGTGGATGTAAGTTGTGTTTTAAGCCTTTGCATCCAACGATCACAATTTAATGTGAGATTGGCGCGGACCACACATCGGAGGGATGTGTTTTAAATTAGAAAGTTTTTCAAACGGTCAGTTTACTTTGTTAAACTTGACGTTCACTGTTCATTAAAAGGCAATAAAACATGATATTTTTTGACTTTTCCCACTGAAGTTTAAGGAGCAATGAAGTTGATTTTTTTGTGAAGGAAAGAGTAAGATTAAGAAGGTTTCTAATTAAGAAGAATATGAAAAGGCAGAGCTCTTCGAAGGGGATTTTATTTTTTCTATTTTGTTGTTTGATTTTCATAAGAGAATGTGATAAGTTTGAGAAAATAAAACAACATGATGTTGAAGTTGAACAGTTTTTTTGAAGAGAATATATGATGAAATCTTATCTTGTATAAGATTTGATTTTTGGTATGGCAGGGATGTGAGATTGCAGAGAAGAGATGAGATTGAAGGTTGCAAGAAATTTTTGAGTATGATTTTTTTGTTTTGAAATATATTTTTGCAGGTATGAAGAAACAATTTTTTCAGGGAATAATGTTGAAGTTTTGAAAGAAAATTGGTTCAATAAATAGATAGAGTCATTCAATGATCAAGATGGATTAATGTTTGTTCAGATAAAGTGAAATTGATAAAAGACAATAATTTCTCAGAGAAGGTGAAATGATTTTGTTTACAAAGAGAAGATGAAATGATTTTGTTTGCAGAAAGAAGATGAAATGATTTTGTTTGCAGAGAGAAGATGAAATGATTTTTGTTTGCAGAGAGAAGGTGAAATGATTATCTTGTATATAATGGCTTTGCAGGTAGATTGATGTGTGATATTGTGCAGATCAATGATGAACTGACAGGGATCAAATACAGGTACAGAGACTGACAAGGTGATCAAAAAGACAATATGCAATTGCAATGATAATCAGGTGAAATTGATTGAATGGCTAGTAAGGTAGAGATGAAACATACAGAGAAAAGTAGTGTTGTTAAGCATATTAGAATACATGATTGATATGCAGTGTTGTTGTATGGAGGATTGATATGCAGTGTTGTTGTATGGAGGATTGATATGCAGTGTTGTTGTATGGAGGATTAGAATACAGGATTGATATGCAGTGTTGTTGAATGAATCAGAATACAGGATTAATTTGCAGAGAAAATTGTTTATAGAGATTTGTATATGGAGCTTGTTTGCAAAAGAAAATGGTCCTGATTTGAACATCAAACAGAAGGTATAAGGTTGTAATCAATGGTGCAAATCCGATTGAACAGCAATCATGTCTTGCACACAAAGATTGATGTTTTGTTAATAGGCATTGTATTAGCCAGTGAGGCTTATAGGTCAGTGTGACCTTAATATTTGTCAGTGAGACAATTTGTATTGCCAGTGAGGCATGTTTTCCAATTAAGCCAGTGAGGCACTTTATGAGTGGTTTTTCTACCCCTGAGGGTTTTCCACTCGGTAAAAAGGTTGTGTCTTGATTTCTTCTATGTGTGTGCATATTATTGGTTTGATCATGTTTTGTTTACATCTGTTATTGTAAGTCTTGTGCATATAAACTCAACAAATCATTAATGTATTCCTTTCCATCTGTTCTGTAAGAGATAGCTTGCAAAAAGTTGTGAAATGTTTGAAAATTAATACAACACTGATTCACCCCCCCTCTCAGTGTTGTCCGGACTCCTACAGGGCCGACAATGTAGTGTTTGGCCGATGAAGATTCATCGGCGTGTGTCTTACCAAAGAAAGTGGGGTTGACGTTTGGCATCGATAAGACTACTGTGATCGGCCAATGTGTTTTGTGGTCCGCCGATAGAAGGAAGTCACCCCGATGGGGAATGCCATCGGGATGACTTTGTGTTCAGTTTGGCCAACGGTGGAGTATGTAGGATTTGGCGATCGGCGAGACTTTTGAGATCGGGCTAGCAGTTGGAGGGCCCGCCGATGGGTAATGTTTGGCCGATGAGGTTTCATCGGCATGTGTTTGGCCGACGGAGGGATGAGGCCATAGTTCATCGACATGAGTTGTTATATCGGCAAGGGAGTTTTGAGCTGGGCCGATGGTATATGTCACGGCGATGGGTTCTTGGCGAAGGGTTGTGTGTCAAGCGTGGCAAAACGCTCGACACCTATCATGTGTGCGACCATGTTTATAAACTACTGATGTGAACTCCTCACCGTGCATGTGGGATTATTCCCCTGTGTATTTTTGAACCTGCGAAGAAGCATGTTTTGGCGGGAAATCCTTTTTGAATGCAGCGACGGTCTCCAAGTGAAATGCGGGTGGTTGAGCCATAAATGACGGTCGTGCAGGGGTATGGGCGATGAATACAAATGGTAAAGTTGCCTGATCGTGGATAAAGATTTTCAGATAATGGCGAATGGCTCGAGGCTCCTCTTTGTCTGCTGCATTTATATTTTCTGAGTGCCATTCCTTCTGAGGGCTGTATCTGGCAGATTTTTGTCAAAGCCATGTAATTAATTGCTTATGGTACACTACCTGGCTGTTATAAGCAGGAAGTGTTACTCATTTTTAGGTTGTTGAAAGTTGAACATTTTGGCTCTGTAACACAATACAGTTCATTTTGGTTGCTCTGTACAGCTAAACTTGTGAGTTTATGTATCTCCTGTTGTACGATTTGGCATGAATCCACTGATTTCATGGTTAATCTTATATGAATAATGCTATGTTTGCATGTGTTATGCTGATTCTGTCTCCAGTTTTGCATGTATCTTTCTTACTGCAATAGGGATGCCATAAGTATAGACAGCTTAACACTCTGTATTGGGAGATATCTGTAAGGCAGATATCATGTGTATCCCCCTGAAATCCAGTTTTACTATTCATGCTGATCATTCACAGGTGTATGTCTACCGAATCCAAGCCCTGGATAGGCACCAATCTGGCTCTGTGTTGAGGTTATACACCATGTCCAGCTTTGCATCCAAAATTCAAATCAAACCATCTCATCCTTCCATCTGTTAGTTGTAGGATTAGGATTAGGAACCTCTGCATGCTCTCATACCTAACCAGACATCATGTCCAAGAATGTTGCCAACCTTGTGATTTGTTACACAAATCTTGGTCCATACATGAGAGTATTCTGCCTGTTGATGTCAAGTTAAATCCTTCTGTCATTTGAGCTAGTCAAGGTTATACTTTTATCAAATAGGGAAACCCCCCTTGGTGCGGCAGAACCAGAAGTGAAGGGGAGGAGCTCACACAACCTCCTGTATTCAGTTGGCTGAATCTGCCTGTGCATTAGAACTGGCAAACCCTAATGCTGATTCAGAAGAAAAACCAACAGAAATTGGCGACTCCGCTGGGGAAGGAAATTTGAGAAAGGGTTATATCTTGTGACCCATCCGAGTCACCAACAAAATGGCGACTCTACTGGGGAGTCTTTCATGTGAATGATGATGCTCTGCTGGTGATATGAACTCAGAAACATGTGTGTTGAGCTTTCAGCTGCTGTAAATTTTGTCCTCTCTGGAGAGGTGGCGACTCTGCAAAAGACCTGAATGCACATGAAAGTTGATGTGTGTTGTGACAGAAAATGTGCTTTTCAGACTTCAGCATTTGTATGAGAAAAGGTACCCTGTTTCCTCCCACTTATATTTATTGTTCTACTGCATAAGTTAGATGCCAAGGGAGGCTATAGGTCTTAGGAATGCAAAGGATGTCTGAAAATAGAAATTTCATGAATCCAAGTATGTATTATCCCATACTCAGTCATAAGGGGGATGATTTGAATGATAAAAGAATAGAAGAGATAAGAAATAGGTTGATATTCTTAGAGGCTAGGCAGGCCCAGTTGAATCATGATAACCTTGTTGTGTCTGCCAGTCAGAAAGCTAAACCTCCTGTCAGCCCTTTTGATCCTTTGTATGACCAATTAGATTTGTCATGGGTTGATTATAAAGTAGAAACTATGTCTGCCAAGATATACTGTCAGATGCCCAGATTTAGTGGTCACAGTGTATGTGATGGGAATGCACATATCCAAAATTTTCATGAGTTTATGGGAAAACATTCATTTAGAGATGAGGATATGTGGATGAGGTTTTTTGTTAGGTCCTTTGATGCAAAAGCAAAAGATTGGTATTTGAGCTTTTCAAAAAGATCCTTTGCCTGTTGGGATGAGCTTGCTGATTGTTTCAAGGAAGAATTTGTAAAAGAACCGGCTGATCTTGTTGCAGAATTGATGAGAATCAGAAAACAAGATGAAGAGCCATGTGTTGATTTCAGTCATAGGTTTGCAGTAGCCCTTTCACAGATCCCAGAAGTCTTCAGACCTGATATTTTAGCCTGTGTTGGCATATTCTTTGAAGCTTTTGAGGAGGGCTCTAGTGCAATACTGAGGGATTTCAAGGTGACAGGTATGCAGATGGCATACAAGTTCGCCGAAAATATAGAAAAATTCAGAAATGGGCACCTGTTGATATCCCTATCCCCAGGCCTTGGTGTGAGAAATGGTTGTGAAGCTGCAAATGACCAAATGATTATGTCATCATGTGCAGATAAAAATGAAAATGAAAGCATAGAGGTTGAGACTGCTGTATTTGAACATAATGCTAACAATACTGCTCAACTGGATTGTTCACCAGTTGAGGATGCCAGTGAAAGGACTAGTGAAGATTCCCATTGCAATGATGAGGCGTATGACCATGAAAACAGTAACGAGGTTGTGGACAGCAATGAGCAATTTTTGGAATGGACCTGTGGAGACAATTGTGAGTATTGTACTCAAGACAGAGAAGGTATAAGCAAACAGAGAAACAGTTCCATGTGTGACCCACTGCCTTCCTTTCAAACACATGGAGATCATGAAGAGCAGTCGGGGATTGAAACAAGTGCTAGTTCAGAGCATGATTGTTTTTCATTTGATGGCTGTTTTGCTTATGACACACAAGCTGATACTCCACAAAGGGAATCCATTGGTGATGAAGATGCATGTTCTGCTGCCCATGAACAAATGGCATACTATGATCAAGCTGATGTACCTGGATCACCCATCTTTGACACATACGGTGATGAGGATCTATTTGAGTATGGTGAGGATCTAGACATTGTTTTTGGTTTGGATTCTGTTTCTCATCCTGATGAAAGAGGAAACAACATGCATCAGGTAAGTGACTATGAAAATGTGCCTAATTTGAAAGAGATGCCAGAGCCTGATCTTTTCCAGTTTAGTGCTGCTATTGGTTGTGTACATGATGTGCACAATTGTGAATTTGAAAGCTTTTCTTTTGAGAGGCCAGCATATGAGATGAGCTCTGATCTTCCTAGCTGCATGGTGGACTTTGAGTGTTTTCAGTTTTCAATCCAGCTAGGAGATCATTTTGCAATGCATAATGCTGATACAAATGATAACATGTGTTATATTCCATTTGAATATGCATTGCCTGATACATTTTGCATCCACTTGTTGCTGGATGCTAAGGGTTATCTGCACAGGGATGACAGTGACAAGCTAAATCAGAAGGTTGAATGTGCAGATGACCAGGTTTGTTTATGGTCAGATCATGGTAGCACTCTCAGGCTTAACCCAGTGTATGCAGATGAGAACAAGGTGTTTGACAAGGGGAAGTATTGGTTTTCCCTTTCTTGGTGGCCTTAGGCCATCAAGAGTGTTTGGTGATGCAGATCATTGTAACTTCATGACTCTGTGCCCAATGGATAGGGGGCTGGTCTGCATCCCAGAGTTCTGTGGTTCTTGCCATGCCTGCAAGAGGCATGCATCCTCAGACAGAGCCACTGTTGGTGCCTGAATTGACTGTCAGTTGATTTAGCACTTTTTCATGCAGGCACCTTCCCTAAAATCCAAAAAATTTTAAGTGGTGGACCTCCTCAGCATTTTTCAGCTGCAGCATCATATTTTCTTAAGGAGAGAAGATCATCATCATCATGATATTCTAAGGGAGGGGGTCATCATCATTATCATTTTCTATTGACCGGATGTTTCATCAGGGTCATCATGTTTCAATATCGGGTGATGTTTGGATATTATCCCGATCCTACAGTGAAGCTACAGTGCAGCATGATATTTGCGCGTCAGGATGATATTCCCAAATATCTGGTTAATTTTCTGAATATCATCCTGATGCCGATATGGGAGTGACGTCATCAAGGTCTGGAGGGTCACATTGCTAACACTAAGTCATTTTATGGAGATCCCCCGATGTTGCGAATATGACAATGACGTCATCCTGAAACGTATAAGGGCGGTGAACATGCTTCTGCTATAGTGCGATGTACAAGTGGTCTTGTATATCGAGCTACATACAAAGCCGCCAACATGCATTTCAAACATACAAAGAAAAGATACATTGCGGGTATATTCCTGGGAATATACCCGCTTTGTATATCGGGTCATGCACAAGCGAAATGTACAAAGGAGGTGCACATATACAATTGCTACAGTGGCGAGCGGAAGATACATTCATCGAATATTCTGTTGAAGATGCTGCAGTTGTATATTGGAGGTTTGTATATTTGCGGATGCAAGGAAAACATACAAAGGTGCAAATATACATTCACTACAGTGCCGCAGAGGAGATGCATGTGCTGGGGCCCGCGGATATGCAAAGGAACAAAATATACAATGGCCGATATACAAGTGATGGGGCCCTCCAGTTGTATATACATGCAAAGGTATATAGGTCAAGATACAAGCCGGACCCGAATATGCTTCCAATCTGCTTCATAAAGGTTTGGGGTCCGCCTTGTATATCAAACAGTTGTATATGCATAGGTGTGGGATTTCTCAGTTGGGCCGACAGAGGTGTTTGGCTGATGGAACTGTATCGGCGTAACATGTGATGTCGGCAAATGAGATTGTTGTTCTACCAATGGTGTTGGTCTTGCCGACGGGGTTAAGTCATGTATTCATCGGCAGGAGTCGGAGCTATCGGGTGAGCGGTCAAATGTTGGGCCGACAATGTAGTGTTTTGCCAATGAAGATTCATCGGCGTGTGTCTTACCGAAGAAAGTGGGGTTGACGTTTGGCATCGGTAAGACTACTGTGATCGGCCAATGTGTTTTGTGGTCCGCCGATAGAAGGAAGTCACCCCAATGGGGAATGCCATCGGGATGACTTTGTGTTCAGTTTGGCCAACGGTGGAGTATGTAGGATTTGGCGATCGGCGAGACTTTTGAGATCGGGCTAGCAGTTGGAGGGCCCGCCGATGGGTAATGTTTGGCCGATGAGGTTTCATCGGCATGTGTTTTGCCGATGGAGGGATGAGGCCATAGTTCATCGGCATGAGTTGTTATATCGGCAAGGGAGTTTTGAGCTGGGCCGATGGTATATGTCACGACGATGGGTTCTTGGTGAAGGGTTGTGTGTCAAGCGTGGCAAAACGCTCGACACCTATCATGTGTGCGACCATGTTTATAAACTACTGATGTGAACTCCTCACCGTGCATGTGGGATTATTCCCCTGTGTATTTTTGAACCTGCGAAGAAGCATGTTTTGGCGGGAAATCCTTTTTGAATGCAGCGACGGTCTCCAAGTGAAATGCGGGTGGTTGAGCCATCAATGACGGTCGTGCAGGGGTATGGGCGATGAATACAAATGGTAAAGTTGCCTGATCGTGGATAAATATTTTCAGATAATGGCGCATGGCTCGAGGCTCCTCTTTGTCTGCTGCATTTATATTTTCTGAGCGCCATTCCTTCTGAGGGCTGTATCTGGCAGATTTTTGTCAAAGCCATGTAATTAATTGCTTATGGTACACTACCTGGCTGTTATAAGCAGGAAGTGTTACTCATTTTTAGGTTGTTGAAAGTTGAACATTTTGGCTCTGTAACACAATACAGTTCGTTTTGGTTGCTCTGTATAGCTAAACTTGTGAGTTTATGTATCTCTTGTTGTACGATTTGGCATGAATCCACTGATTTCATGGTTAATCTTATATGAATAATGCTATGTTTGCATGTGTTATGCTGATTCTGTCTCCAGTTTTGCATGTATCTTTCTTACTGCAATAGGGATGCCATAAGTATAGACAGCTTAACACTCTGTATTGGGAGATATCTGTAAGGCAGATATCATGTGTATCCCCCTGAAATCCAGTTTTACTATTCATGCTGATCATTCACAGGTGTATGTCTACCGACTCCAAGCCCTGGATAGGCACCAATCTGGCTCTGTGTTGAGGTTATACACCATGTCCAGCTTTGCATCCAAAATTCAAATCAAACCATCTCATCCTTCCATCTGTTAGTTGTAGGATTAGGATTAGGAACCTCTGCATGCTCTCATACCTAACCAGACATCATGTCCAAGAATGTTGCCAACCTTGTGATTTGTTACACAAATCTTGGTCCATACATGAGAGTATTCTGCCTGTTGATGTCAAGTTAAATCCTTCTGTCATTTGAGCTAGTCAAGGTTATACTTTTATCAAATAGGGAAACCCCCCTTGGTGCGGCAGAACCAGAAGTGAAGGGGAGGAGCTCACGCAACCTCCTGTATTCAGTTGGCTGAATCTGCCTGTGCATTAGAACTGGCAAACCCTAATGCTGATTCAGAAGAAAAACCAACAGGTGTCTTGAAATCTTCCCCACTGAACTTGGGCAGAGCATTGGCTAGAATAGCATTGGCTAGAATAGCATCCCATGTGGCTGGTGGTATTGGGAGAATTAAAGGACTGCTAGTGTTCCAATTTGCATAATTCCTTGGGGCTACAGGTGCTCCCATAGTTACTCTTGGTGCTGCTGCAAACTGATTCACTCTTCTCCTTAGATTAGCTATTAGTGGTGGCAAAAGAATGCCTGGATTAGCAGCAGATTGAGCTCTTGTTACAGGTCCACAGCTTTGACTCCCTCTGGCTTTCTGGCTCATACAATCTTGACAGAAACTTCAAGAATAGTCCCACTGGGCATGCCAAAAACTGTTGATGTATAAAATTGCGCAAGTTCTAACACCAACATGGGAAGTTTCAGGAATGTGGGACTTGCTACTTGAAACAACCTCCAGATTTTAAAGAAGTTGGCTCTTCTCTATCTTAAAAGTGTTTTGAAAAAATGGTAGAAACTAACAGGATTATAGATATAATAAAGCAAATCTATCTATGGTGATGCGCCTAAATAAAATTGTTTCTCTCCAACTAAGCACAATGAAGCTATCCTCAAGATTCAATCACATTAAAGAGTAGATACTGCATGATTAATATAAACAGATGAAATGGATGAAACCAAAGGCTCACAATCAGACACTTTGCAATGACACAGAAAATATCAACCAAGGCACAGAACTCAGTCTTTCTCATTAATTTTCCAACGACATAAGAGGCACAAATGCATGCACAGTTACATTCACTTTCTAACTCAAGAATAACAAAATAAAGGCAAATGATATTCACTGGTCACAGCAAAAGTCTCAAACTTCTCTCTCAAATCTCTAACAAACTGTATGAATTTCTCTGTATCAAAACTAAGGACTCTAACTTTAACTATTCGCAATTCATTACAAATGTTACATATTTATAGCCCAAAAATTGATTCTAGATTGCCTGCAATAATCGAATCCCAATGGTCCAACCGAACTGGAGGTAACTAGAAGTGTCTGTTAGAAAAGATCTTTCGAATCTACAACAGTTACTCCTTCCTGTGAGCCCATTAGCTATAACAAAACATATGTGACATACCTCCTCTTATAAGGAAAAGACACTTGGCGCCTTCCACACTCTTCAGAAACAATAAACTCTGTGACAAATGGCAGCATCCACGCACATAACTTGAAACTCTTTCATCTCTCGGGAAGAAACAGGAAAATGACACTTGGCAGCTTCCACAGCAACTAGAAACATATACGTGTCTTGTTATGCACAGTTTACTTAACTGTGTCTTTTATGCTCGGGAGAACTCTGCAGGTGACAACTGTCGCGATCCGTAGCTCTAAAACTTTAAGATACATTAGAAATGGGACCCACTACTTCCGCTCGGTAACCTTCAAAAGGAGGAAAATAGGGACAGGTGGCAAACTCTGCACGCACAACAATTGAAACATGGTGCTTTCCACAATACTTATAACTTTATTTGAACCTATTTGAAACTTACGCGGAGGTTGACACATGTTGGGTTCCGCATCCTTTAAGAAACATTTAAGTATCACCAGAGAAAGGGACAAAAACTTTTATCTTCGGCACCACATTCACCACGTGGCATTCTCCACATCACTGATATTACATACTGTGGCCCACCATACATCCTTTACTTAGCATCAAAACATATAGAAACCAACTTGCGGAAGCTGATAGTTGGCAAGTTCCGCAGCTACCATAAAAGACACATGGCACCTTCCACGCTCACACTAAAACATTTAGGGAGTGCCTCTATTGATGACACATGGTGTCTTCTACAGGGTTGTAACTTAGAAACAATATTGAAACATTTCCGCTACATGGCACGCTCCGCTCCAAAGTTGTAACTTAGAAACTAAATGCGGTTTAAACTGGGCTCAACACTTGGCAGATTCCACGACTCTGGCAATTAGAAACCCTCACAGCCATACTTAGAAACATTCATAGATATAAAACTGTAACCCATAGATGTGCTGCCACTGAAACAAAATGTAGAGTCTTTTACTCTACAACAGCTACTTGAGCCTATTTGTTACCATTGGATTTGGTGCTTGTGTTTGGATATTAGCTGATGTGGGTTTCTTGCTTCTATGTGACAGTTTAGTGTGGCATCTCTTTGCAGGATCTTCATGAGGCTAAATGGAGGATGGGGAGGTTCTTGTTTGAGATGGTAGACACCTTGATTATTGTTGCAGGTATCTTGGAGCACATGGATGGTTATATGGTTCATGTTGGGCACACATGATAGTTTCCCTTAATATTTTGAGTTTACATGTTAATCCCTTATGCAATATATACAACAAGTGGGAGAATGTTGGAGTAGGTGTGTTGTACACCTTGCATAATATTGGTATTATTTTATTATGTAACATAAATATTTAATTGTGGTACATCATGTGATGTGTTTAGCCACATTGGATATTTATTTAGACGCCACTTGTAATTTCGTTGTATGTAACATTGGGTTAATTACTTTATTTGTAATTATTTGATTAATTGGGAAAACTTAGTACCAATAATCAAATGTGGGGTCAATGGGTTTGTAGATACAGTTTTGGGGAAAATGGTATTACAATATCACATGTTGTATTTGTGTGAGCTTATGTCTATAAAAGTAAACACATGGGTAGTTGTTGTATATGAGGTTAGCCATTTGGCTTGTTGGTTGGGTTGTAGCTTCTCTTGTAGGTTGACTGTGTGAGGGTTTGAAGCATGGCATGGGATGTATGGTTACATGCTTGTTCACATGGATTGTAGGTAGAGAGAGCTTGATGTTTCAGAGGTGATCTTTACATATGTATGTGTTGATTATTGTTGAATAATACATGAGAGATGCATGCTTTTGGAGGTTGGGTTTTTCCCTCTATGAGGGTTTTCCCATGGTATATCTTGTGTCACCATTGATGGTATGATTATTTATTTCTTTTGCATGTGGATTTTTGGTTTATTGCACATTAAATCTCTTATTTGGTTATGAGAAATTTGTCTCTATGGCTGTATATTTCCAACATGGCCACCCGTACCAAATTATAATATTGAGACTAAATCTCCTCTTGTGGAGCAAATGTATAGTTTTATGCAAAGTCAACCTCCGAAAGTATAGTTCTAATTGGAAATGTATTTTTACATCTACGAAATTATTCATCAAGTCGCCAAGCATATTGAGAGTGTTTCACATATTTATATACAATCTTATTCTTGAACTCTGTGATAAATGTATGTACACTACTTTGTTTTGTGACTAACTCACAATGTTTTCTACTTTTTCCATCCTTTAATGAATATTGAACATTGTTGAACCTCTTCACATCCACTAATTGTTGTCCAAAATCATGTGAATTACTTTCATGCATGCATTCTCCTAACAATGAAATGTTACCACATCTATTGTATTGTCCAGAAACACGGTTTTAAAAAAATAATTGTCCATTAGGTGTTTCACGAAGTAAACTTGTTATAAACTCCTTAATTGTTGTAGGTGGCATATTAATACCACATTCTTGTATAATTTGGTTAGTATGCAAAGTATAACATATATATCAAAAAATGCCATAATAATAATGAAATTACACATGATTTTTGCAACAACAAGAGATTCATTGCTTATTAATCTTGACATACCAAGGTTTACATTTCTTAAATGATTTTTGACTTATGCTAAAAATTTCTACAACTGAATCATCTAGAAATTTTCTATATAATTGTGTTTAAGTCATGTCTAAAAGATATTTTGGATGAGAATCATGATTTTTTGACCCCACCCTTAATTTCAAAACATCTTTAGCATTTGGTGAAACCCTTGTATTATCATTCCAAAAAAAATCAATCAAAGACCTAATTTCATTATTTGATTTCATGTCAGACCTTGGGAGTCTACCACTAAAAGTTCAACATTGGTTAATTGAATCGTCTTCAATACATACTCTTCTTTTTTCCACTCTTCTCAAAGTTTTAACATATACATTTAAATATCCACTTGTCTTACTTATCATTCTTTTTCTCACAACTGATTTATTAACTAAAGCAGTTGTTATTGCTCGACGTGTTGCATTCATATCCTTAGATCGATTCATTTTTCTAATAGAACCAATAGCATTAGCAACACTAGACATAACTTGTTCCATTAATTTATCGACCTTTTTGGGGTTTACAAATATGCCTAATTTTTTCATTACTTTCGTATTTTTGACATTCTCATCAATTGCAATACAAATTGACATTGAAATCCAAGAGTTTTTCTATAAAAAAATATTTTATACAATCTATTTGCATGGGTTTGAATTTGTCTCCAAAATATCTTACCACAAAGATTATTCAAAACGTTATTTTCAATTAAAAAAAATATTTTTATTTTCACTCATACAAGGTTTTTATTTTCATTTTTTCTTTTGTTTGTAATAGAAGCATTTATATCAACAATGTTATATCTATCTTCTTTTAAATCATTAATCTCATTATCATTCAAGAGATTTGAAGATGTACTTGGATTTGTTTCTATATTTGCATTTTTCATATTCTTAAACTCTTCCACATTTGCATATTCTACATTCACCTCATCCATATTGGTCTCTTCAATGTTCTCCTCTTCAATAGTCATCGAATTGGATGCTACATCATTCTTCATTTTTCAAATCCTCTCTCTCCTATATCTTTGTCGTTTTGCATCTTTCTCTTGATGTGCTTCAATTTCTTTAAGTGTCATGGCCTTCCTTTTATTTTTTTGTTCATGTTTATTTGATCCCATGATTACCAAAATGTGTTTGATAAAATTAACAAATGTTATTGTACTATACTTAGAGTTAGATCCCTTCTTAAAATTTATGAAGTACAAGTAGATGTAAATCGTTTGTTAAATATGATATTTTCTTGATTTCTCTAAAAAACAATTTATTTGTTATATCTCTCTAAAATATAGTTCTTCTACTTCATTCCATCTAAAAATGCTCCTTATGATTGAATTTCTGTAAAAATCGTATAAAATATACCTTGTTAAGAGCTTGAATTGACACCTACATATAAAAAAATTGAAGAATTCATCATTGTCGGTCGTACATGTAAAAAAGAATGTTGCAGAAAATAGGGTGTACTAAATGGAAAAAAATAAAAATGGTTAAAATAAAAACATGTGCCCGTTTATAATGGGCTCCTATTATGAATGGACACCCGTTTATAAGCGGGTACCTATTTCTTAAAATTTGAATTGTAAGCCCACGTGTTTGCATTGGTTTTAGGCTTGGAAAAAGCTTGGAAACTCATGTCTTAGCCTTGGACCTGCAAATAGGAGACCATGTAAACAATAAGAGAAAAAATTGATTTCATCACTATGACTAACGATTTTTTCAGAATCTTTTAATGAGATTAAAACCTATTATAGATCTCAAAGTCTATTTTTCAAATATATAATTTTTTGTACTATTGGACATAATTTTCTATTTATTAATTATTTTTAAACAAAGAGACTCGTAAACTTGAAATAACATACGTGACTAATTTTTAATAACTTTTGATTTTGAAAGTTTATTGAAAAAAAATTATGCATAACCAATCTAGACATCATTCTCTACATGATGAAAAAAATTTATGAATTGGTTAGTTTAGCTCAAATTATTTTGGTCGTACACGAGGGGTTTTTAAAAAACACTAATTAAGGCTATAAAAATATTAATAAAAAATATTTATTAAAATATTACAAAAAAAATTCTTGACTAAAATTCAACATCATGTGTGTCTTTTCACAGAAGGAATTAAAAAAATACCTTCATTTGAGTCAAATTATGATGGTCGTACACATGCATGCTTTGGCTAAAACCAAGAGACTTTTAAAAAGCCATTTTTTATACATCCTATAAAAAACCAACTTTTATCAACTGGGTATTAGAAAAATTACATATGTGAAAACTATAAACAAAATCCTACATTTCATATTTTTACATCATATTAATATTCAATGTGTAAGTGCTTCAAATTTTCACTCCAAGTATGACAAAATATGAAAAATAGGAAAAACACTTCCACTTTTTGACAAAAAAGTGAACTCATCTTCTTGCACTTACCCAGATAATTATTTGTAATTGGAGCCTTTACATAGACAATATCTTATATGCATGATATCTTTTATTTTTAGACGTGATGATGAATTAGATTGAGGAGATCTCTTATTTCTTGGCTTTGGAGAATGTAAGGTTTTATGTTACCTTCTAGAAGGTTAGGCACTAAATTCTACCTTCAATGGACAAAGGGAGCCCATTAAGTCAAAACTCCAATTGTTTCATCAAGTTGCCTCTAACCATCATATTGTCTATGATCATAGCAAGAATTATAATGTATATTAAAAAGAGAAATATAGAAACTTGTTTTAGGTTTCTTTCCTTCAGAGAAGAGATTACAACATTTTCATTTTTGTATAATATGTTATACATATAAATGGTTTGATAAACAAATTCTTGAAAGTGAGTCAATAAAAAGTATTTGATTTCAACTTTGAACTATATAAGCATGTGAAATGATTGTGGGGTATAATGATAAACACTCATAAGAGTATTTTCTGGATTTAACTCCCCCTTAATGCCATAAGGCATGAATATAAAGTGAGAGTGATTAAATGATAAGATGAAAAAACTTTTAGAACTTGAGAATGATGAAGATAAACCTATGCCATATGAATTATTGACCAACAATTTTAAACATATATATAGTATAATAGAATATGATTGTTAATCTTTCACAAATTATGTCATAGTATGAACAATCCTAATACTTTGGAAACTTAATAGAGATTGATATCTTGTGAAGACAAACTTTCATTACCTTATTAATAGGCTGACAAACTTGTGTGAAGGCACATATTACTATCCGTTATCCTTCTCTCACCCTCACCTCAAGGATGGTTGGTGTAAAATCGTAGTATAATGGATAGCTCTTAATTTTTACAACTTATACCACAACCCTTAGAATTATAATTTGATTTTGAAGTTGAAGAGTATAAATAATTATTCTATGTTTATGACCTAGAAATGTTGGCTCTTACTTATTAAGCTCATTAAAATAAAGTATTGTGGTAAAATGTTATACAACAACTTGAAATTTCTTGTTGAGAAGGATTTGAATAAGATGGAGAATAATGGGTAAACAAGTTACAACAATAATCTTGAAATTAAGTTAAGATAATACTCTTCATTTTTTAACAAAATAGAACAATTTTAAAAGTTACAAATTTTGCAAAAATAAAAAGTTACTTACCAAATCTATGTACTTTCATGTAACAAACATTCTTCCTCCTATACTTATTTTCCCATAGTTCATGAACAAAAGATCATGATAGAAAATAAATGATAGAAAATAAAAAACTTTTTTTAAAAAAAAAATCTTATTATTTCTTACTCTTTATTAGACCCTTTTTATTATAAAATAATCTTACTCTTATAAATGATAATATCTACTTATACGAAGGATGAAAAAAGATTACTTTTATAAATGATGTAAATCTTACTTTATAAAGATCACTTTCTTCTTCTTTTTATTATCCATCTCTCCTTTTAAAAGATACGAATCTCATTCATTTTTTTAAAAAAATATGAAAAAAAAAGCTTTTGAACATTTATAACTTTCTTACTCCTTTTCTAAAGACATGACTTTTCGTTAAGATATAACTCTACTTAAGAAAGTGTATTTCATGATGGAGAAAGCGAATTTCAGGATAGAGGAAGTGATTTTTTTTTAAATTACGGTTTTAATGATATTTATATTATGGTTTTTATTTGTGGTAGGAAAAGGAAGGATGTAATTTGCTTTTATAAATGTTATGTCATTTTAAAAAGATAATTAATCTTTTCAAAAATAACAAATCTTTCTTATGATTTTATTTAAGGATGTATTGCGACTTCACTAAAGATGCATCTTTTTGAATTGAAGTTTTGTTGAAATTTTAACCATGTTTGAAGGGTCACAACTTCCCTTAACATGTTAATGGTCTTGCATTTTAAAGGAGATGACTTTTCTCTAAAAGTTAATGACCTCTAAAAACATAATGACCATCTTCAAAAGGATAGCATAACTTAAAGGAATAGACTCTTAACTAAAAAAAAATCTTTTAGATAAAAAAAAAATTGAATTAAAGGATGCAAGACTTTTAGGAAGATGACTTACATTATGAAGCATGTGACTTTATTTTAAAGTTAATGCTCTTTACTAATTACCCATTTTATTTAAGGATTATGGGCTCAAACTTATCCTAAAAGTCACGACCCTAATTTTTTTAAGGACTTTGATATATTAAATATAGTACAATTCAAAGTATTTATGATTGAATCATAAATACTTTGAAATTGTACTATATTTAATATGATTGAATCATAATTTATAGGGCTAATCAGAAAGACAATGATAGACATAGTCAAGGATAAAGGGCAAAATGAATGACAACTTTACCTTGCAACTTAATACAACACAAAGAGAAGAAGCCATTAAGGAAAATTGCCATGAGTATGTTAGAAAAATTATTATTATGAAAATTCTCTTCAATATCGCCTATAAAAAAAATTAACATTTCTTACCATGTTTTTTAATGAATGATTTTGAAACAATAGAAAAGGCAAATCAATTGTCTTGCCCAAATGGTCTTTGCATAAGTGTTGATTGAACATAAAAAGATTTCTCATTAAGTTCTACACGTCTTCTAATATAACCTGTAAAAATGAATACTATGACCTAACCATATTAGAAATTAAGATCTTAAGATACTAATCATTATATACACAATATAAAATAAATATAAAAGATAATTATACAACCATAGATTTAACACATTACACAAGATATACATAGGAAAACCCTTTTAGATAAAAAAATCTCATAAAATATCATTTTATTAAAACAATTCCAAATATAGTCTATTAAAAAATAAACTAAACCTAAGAATATACTCCTTTTCATAATTCACTATAAAATTCCAAATGCACACATCTCTCAAAATAAGAGAGAACCTCCTAAATAACCCATTCAAAACAACCATTTATAAATAATTAATAATTTAATAGTTATTAGATTATTAATTATTAAATGGTATATGATTTATAACATAAAGTTTTATAACCTTATATTAGAACATTAAAGGGTATGATCCCTAATAACATTATGTTCTAATAGTAGAGCTACGGACCTAACAATAGCTATTACACTTTCCTCCACTATAATTATTGCATTGACATTAAAATCCATAATTAAGTGAAAGGTTGACGCACAAACTAACCTGTGCATAATCATGTTACAAAGAATTATATAATTATGATTAGTCATCATAGAATTGTATAATTATGATTAGTCTTCAAATTTGACTTTTAACTTAATTTTCACCAATAACTTTTCTAGGACCCTCACCCAAAATTGGAAAGTGCTGCATCAATAACTTTCCTCTTATAATTATTAAATTGACATTAGATTACATTCAAAACAATAATTAAGCACATTTCAATTAGTCTTCACAATTAATTTGAATTAATTTCCACCAATCAGTTTTCTAGGACCCACAAAAACGAAATTGGGATGTGATGCATCAATTACAACCCTAAAAAAATATAGCCACCCAAAACTGGCACGCCCATCAGTTTCCCTCTACTTATTTATGTCAGTCAGAAACCCAAACTATAATTATATGATCCCATCTACTTACAAGTGTTTACAAACAAAATCAAACAAATTCATAATATAATAAGAGTCCCCTCTAAAAGCTGTAACTGCATATTCAGCACGACAAATGCATAATGGGCTTTTCTACATGGACATATGCATGCCTTGAACTACTGTTGCTTGCTCTCCTGATTATCAGAATCGGACTCGCTTCGACTGTAACCTGCAAAAGCCCTTGCAATTAAACTATGTGCGTATAGTATCAAAAACAATCAAATTTTCAAAAGGCTCAAAAGAAACTGCAGTCCCACCTGGTGGCTTGGCACATAAATTCAATATTTTTGATCTAGACTTCGAAGCTTTCTGAAACCATGATTTTCCCTGTTTGTACAGACATGGAAGAGAAAAATTTAATCCAACAGCACAACCAAACAAAGCACTCCAAATGTTACGATTATCCATACATATCTAGTAATGAATAGCCCTAATACCTTTTTTACATCTGGGGGAATACCATAGCCACTACAATACATCTGCCCAACAAGAAGTTGCATTCCTATGTCACCTGATTTTGCTTCCTTCAGACTCTCTTGAAACCAGCGCTTTGTGCAATCTGTGACCACTTCCTTTAAAGGGGACCTTTTTTGTTCCTCTCCACTTTCCATCTTTATGTTTATGCTCTTTGATTTAGAAATTCTATCCTTGTGCTCACAAAGCTTAGTAGTTGGTTTTACTTTTACAATAGCTTCGGACACATTGCCTGTTATGGCAATACCTTGAAGTTTGATTGATGCTGTGACTCTTCTGGCCATAAATTAAACTGTCAACCAGAATATAATCAACATTAGACAAGAAAATATTCGAAATCCACTTTGATTGCTCTCTCTTATAAATTTTCTAGTCAGGCATATATATTACTACTTATCCATTAAAGGCATCACAAATTCCACAAAACTTGCTTACCTTGTTACCATCGAAATAATTATCAAAGCCTGGAATCACGTTTTTGGTTTCATTTCAGATTAACATGTTTATAAAAAAAATACTTAAAATATCCATGATGCTAAATACTCCATAAAGCAAGAAAAGCAGGGTGAAGCACAAGATATAACCACAAGTCAGATGACAAAATGCAAACAGCTTTGCTTCAGCATTGAATTCTCATTATGTTGCAGAGTATCCAAATCCAAGAACAAGTGTAACTATGCTGATTCAACTGAACAAATGAAACCTCAATCCACGAAAGATGTGAACCCATAAATGCCAAGGAGGAAATGTACTCCCGCCCACCAGTTACAGGAAATACAAATTAGTATAAGTCTATACAGAATGAAGATGTACACAGTGCAAAAAAGGCCTTGTAAACATATCCCCCTTTATCTTCCACTTTAAGAGTTTTCTATTGCTATAATTTAAGAGAGAAAGCAAATAATCAATGGGGATGCCACCCTGCTATACAAATAGAAATAGACCTCTGCACACCAAGCAAGTGGTTAGGAAGTTCCGCTCAGCATGAACCACATAAGTGCCCCTCAATATGCATAGTTCTAGCCACTAGGTATAGGTATTTGTCACATCTGTATCTCTCTGAAATGGTATTTACATTGCACCTGACTCTAACGAGGTAGAAGAATGTCAAAAAATAATCCCCAAGTATAGCAAACAAGTTCTAGATTGATGAATGAACAGTGAAACTGTATGCTTGCAGAAAATGACATGGGAAAGCAAAAGGTTTGATCTCTCTCAATAACTGTCCTCGGTGCTCAACAATGGAGTTTATGCTGATATTGGAGATATGCTTATGTGTAAATTATATGTTGGTTGAATATCTACGAAATTATCTCTTGATATGTTGGCCCTATAAGTAGTTAACTAATCTGGATTCTGCGTCATCAAAAAAGAGAACAAAGACCTGGTGAGAATTAGAACTAAATTAATGAAGAATATTTATAAAACACGATTCATGTTTTTCCTTGTGTGCATTAATTCTGTTACCTCTATACATTCATTTCTTTTATTGTGCAATGTTTAATTTAAATGTTTGTTATAATATCAACATGGTGTTTCAATGCCCATGGAGGCCCTACTAAAGGCTATCTGCATATAGACAAAATGGCAGTTTTTTTTCTGTGGCTTATGGATTCAGGTTCCTTGTGTTGCATAAGGGTGAGGTTCCCCTCCTTGAGCTTTGCATTCATGACCGATCAGGAGTAGAGGCTCCAGTTTTTCTTATTCAGTATTAACATTTGGGCAAGTCTTGTCAGTACGAGCGTTCTATTGATATTTGAGACTTTTAGTCTTGTGGACATAAATGTTTATAGATAGGAAGAGCCAAGAATGTTAAGACAAAATTGTAGACATCAAAGATGGAAAATCATAACAGCAGAAATGCAACTCTAGTTACATAATGAGTGCTATTCAGTGCCCTAGAAATAAACACAAATAAGAAAGCTAACATTAAAAGTTAAAAGACCAAGCATAATAATCACATACAGCTGGTAAATGTTTCAGATTGGTTTGCAGTAAGCTTAAATCAGCCAAAAGAAAGCTAAAATACAGTGCAATAAAGAATTCAGGTCAACAAGTTCACTAATTAGAGGAAGAATGCATTTAGAGAGGAGGTGTATTTAGACAGATGATTTACATTTTTTTATGGTAATGAGCATGCATATGCAGGTTTTCGAAAAAATCAGTGTAACACAACGCAAGTTGCAAATGTTTCGGCAGTAATATTTTAACCAGTCACTTTATTATTCAGCTGTCATGGACAATGCAGTGAAGACCAATGCAGCAAGAGCTTCAAATCATCATATCCAATTATATCTTCTTTTGCCCCTCTAAATCAATTGCAAAGTATCTATTTTTAAAGAAAGACAGAAACCTTTTGACACAAGCACAGTTATAGGCTGCTGGAAAATAGAAAAAAGAAAAACCAGATGCACACATTAGAACTGAACTTTTTAAACTCCTGATGATTGAGAAAATCTAATTAAAATTTGAGACAGATTCAGATATGGTCCGCCATCTATGTGGAGTGAATCCATCCTTAATTATTTATGAAGACAATATAGCATGAGAGACTGGAATGTGAAGCATTGGCGCTGACCACAGAGGGATCAACCATCATTGACATGGCAATGCAGTCACCAAGAAGAATCGTGGTTGAATCAGAAAACTCTTTTAAGAAATTTAAATGGACGTATTACTGTTTGAGGTCTAACCAATCAGCTTATATGATCTCTCTAATAAAAACAGTTGGTAGATGGTCTAATCTTTGAATTGTGTTCTTTTTATTCTACCATGTAAAGAATTACACGTTTTGGATAAGTTATATTCCAAAGTTGAGTTGATATGATGGCCAGTTAGTTCATACTTCATAGTGCTTGCAAAACGTTCCTCATAAATTCAATTCCACCTCGGGAAATTGGTCCCTCTACAAGTAGCTTATATGTTTTCATGAGTCACCACCAATCAAGATTCAAAAAAAGCTGGAACAAAGAGAATTACAAATATAGGGTTAATGGATTTTGCATTGCATTGTTACGTACGGAGTCACTTTTTAGGTTTTCTGATCTGTGAATTTGTGCTAAGCTAGCAAATCATCACATACAGAAAATAACAACATATTGAACGTTGTGCTAGAAATATGAGTAAATTAGCAGCAGTGAAGAACTAGAAATATGCACAAACAAGAGCCACACACCATGACACAGTTGTTTAACCCAGAGAAACCCAATGTGAGAAAACTCCAGCATGGAATGGTGGTGGTCACAGCTTCTTCTTGGTAAGATGATCTGTTACAAGTAGGGGTTCCATGAGCACTTGCAGTTGTGTACATACATTTAAAACACCAAAACTATCTCCCGTTGCTCCTGTACAAATTCCTTGCTCTCAAGAACTACAGCTCACTTCCTACAGTTCTCCATATGCTACAGGAATCCAACTAATTGCTAAGTGATTGTACCTGTGTTATTACACCCCTTTTCAACTTGGATGCTTCATCATGGTTCTCCTTTGAAAACTGACTGGTCTGTGTCTGGGAAAATGTTGCAGTTCTCTCATCATTCCGAGGGTGCCTGTTCCTTGAACTGATGCGCAGCTGTCTTCTTGGAACTGTTGCTGGAGATGCAGGGCTCTTGACTGTTACTTCTCCTTTTTGACATCTCAACAGATTGCCTTGTAGGAAAAAAGTGAAGCATCTTGGTGATTTTTCATGTTCACTCGTGTGATGCTGAAGTAGATGCTCCTCAGTCATACCTCCATAGTGGGAAGGTTCTTGGTCCCACAAGAACTCGATTTGAAGAAACAAGGTGAAGGTATACTCTCTCCACCTCATCAGTCAATCATTTTGCATTGATAGGGAGCTGGACCTTTGAACAAACTAGCAACTGCCCACTTCTTCCTCCTCTGGTCTGCCTGCCCTCTTGCAGCCTCAAAACAGTTTCTTCTTCCACTTCTTTGAGTGGATTGGGTAATAGATCCTTGACTTTTTTCCATTCTTCCTCATTGAGAAAGGATGGTTTAAATAAATTAAAATTCTGCACATTAACAACTGAATATATCCTCATGAAAGCTGGAAGATGAGTCTGCAAGTATATATACCAATCCTGTCAAGGATCAAGGATTCCAAATGGCTCATACCTTACAGGCTTGAGCTTTTTACCTTCACCTTTGAAACCTTTCTTGGAAAGGTAAAGCCAAACCATATCCCCAACCTGCAAATCATGTTGTTTCTGGTGTTGATCATGCCTAGCCTTGAACCTTTCTTGTGACTTTATAAGTTGCTCTTGCACCAAATGATAAGGCTTGAATTTTTCCACAAACTTGGCTTCTTTGTGAGCTTCTTTGCCTACTTCTTTTGGATAATTCAGGATTGCTTAACACCGAGTCAAAAAGTGTTTGATACAAATAGCCATTACACACTTCAAATGGATTTTTTTGTAACACTCCAAATACGGTACCAGAAAACAGATCCAATCTTTTTTTTTTTTGTTTTGATGATTAATACTTCTTAGCCTTTTTCACTCATATTCTCTGTTATAAAAGAGATGGTCTTACAACAGCAAAAAAATTCCTTTGGTAGTCAACCTGAGCTCTTCTTTGCTTTAATGTTGTTTGGGTCCTCAAGTCAGGCATTGGCTTCAATCTTGGCTATTCATGGCTGAGATGAATGTATCTTCATCTTATTTCTGATGCTGGGTTACAACTATGAAACGTCTATCAAATTTTCCCAGGCTCAAACATTACAGGTTACCTTCGGGAGGGGATAGTATGGTGCCATACGGTGGATAGCATTGTGACCATTGATATCATTTTAAATCCAGCGGCCCTCACACCCCCAACATGATCCGAGCTCACTGTCACTTGGGAGTTGCGTCAACCATCTGATCTAATTTTAATCTAAGGGCTCTCACAATTCCCCAATGTTACCAAATCCATTGAGCTCCTAGGATTGTGGCAACTGTCCACTCCATTCTGATCATAGGGCCCTCACAATCCCAAGACAGCAACACCAATAAATCAGAGTAGGAGTTACATGATTGGTCATGGATTTACAAGTCAACAAGATGGCGAACCCCTCTCCTTTTGTTTGATGGTGTGAGCTCACTTTATTAATGATATCATTGTTGCTAAGGTTAAACCCCACAGGTTTATAAGGATAAAGTACTTACTAAGTTACTACCACATGATATCAACAAGGCACTACATGGCAAGCTCTCACACTTCCAAGGAGTTGTCAAAGCCCTCAGCTCATGAGATTGCACTAGTTGTCTATTTAGAAATCAATCTATGGCTCACACATCTCCTAAAGGTTTCCTTGGGGTAGCAATCTATTGTTTCGCTATTGATCAAGGGGCATCCACATCATCGTTGGTGGGCCACTACTCTTGATCTATTGAATTATGGGCTCTAAATATATTATAAACAGGGTGTATTGTCAAACCAACACACTCCTAGCATGGTGTCAAGGCTTATAAGCCCTTGGGATCACACTCACCATTGGATTTCATGTGCATTGTGTGATTCCAGCAATCCCTAAGACTGTCAAAGACTTTCAAGCTCTTGGGCTTGGGCGGACCGTCCAATCCTTTCTCACCCAACGAACCACATGCTCTCAAGGAGACATTCCTAAGGGTGTCAATGGGTGATCGCCAATTGGTCTGGATAAAAGCTAACTCATCTTGGCATCAATGGGAAGGAAAATTGATGGCCTTTGGCCTAAACAACCACCATTTGATGGACCCACATGCAACAATTCCTGGCCAGCAAGCCCTCCACCAATCTTGTGACATCCTCCAAGGGTTCAACCAAGGATACAGATCTTAGGCCCTTGATCTAGAGCTTACCACTACCGTGGATCAGGAGTTCACCATGGTTTGTTATCAAGAGATTGTGTTACCAAGTTTATGGCTCAACCTCAAAAACCATTCAATAGTACCTTATGAAAACATCAAGAACTTAGAATTACCATGGCTTCCTCATTTATAATTGCTTATGTCTAGAGACTCGGAGCTAAGCTATAGATTCAGGACACCATTAAGTTTGAAGCACAAAATCTAATTCTTAGCCAAAGCATCATTAGGACACTTAAGCAGAGTAACTTTATTACTGATCATGAAGATTAAATATATCACCATTCATTGTTAGAAAGAAGATAAGTTTGCTTGGAGGCCAAACCAAGCATTCGGTCTACTTTTCCACCCAACCACCCTCACAGCGAGGTACTCAACTTAACGGGGGTCACAGGGGTGATGGTGAGGTGCACAATATGTGGAGAACTTATGGCCTACCTGGCAATGAGGATTCTTTGTTTACCAATTATTATCATTGTAGCATCCACTATACATTTGCTTGAGACTAAGATTTGCAACTTGCTATCAATACATACTTGTTCACTCACTTCAGACACAAGGATACAACCTTTAAACCACCACTGGACACACATATTACATGTACACACATACACAGAACTCATCTCTATCTTCCTTCTCAGCTTCTCCCATCTTCAATAGTCTTTGATTGACTCAGCCTTTCCCTGTAATATGCTTGTGGTTCATTCAATAATTCTGCATTAGTATGCCACTTTGTAAGTTCTTTTGTAAGGGCAGTTTTCACCTTTCTGAACATATTTTTATCTCATCTTATAATTGGTCAAATAATTTGATGGCATATTCTTTTGATGTTCTCAGAAAGTGCACCAAGCAGGTTTTACCTATGTTAATTTTGTTTGCTTTCTAGTGGTACTCCAAGTTCAGACATTGTGTTGTTGGATCCTTATTTGGTTCATCATCAGACCTTGCTGGTTTGGAAATGATGGCTTTGACTCCATTGTGTCTTTTAAAATGTCTTGTACTGTACTCTCTTGTGTCCCACTTTTGTGGGCAATGTGTTGTCCAAGCATTCTTTGCTTGTTCTTTCAATGGTTGTAGATTATTAGTTCCAAATCCTTGTTGGCAATTGATGTCACTTCTACCTCACCTTCAGATTTTGCTTGTGACACTTAAAGATGTCCTATCTATGAAGATAGCATATCAGTGTCAGATAATACACTGCATATCTTGAGGGTCCCCAAGGTACTAATTCATTTACACATTCAGTCATACAAAACACAACAACTAGGCTCATACAAGACTCACATAGTACATACACACATACACTCACATTGAGCCATGTCCACAAGATTAAACATTATTAGGCCAGTCATTAGCATATACCTTATCAGAGCCTCTTTGTTTCCCTTTTTCTGACAATCCGCTTTTCTCTGATTCCGTAGCTTCCACATTCAATAAGCCTTCTTCCTGTGATCATTTTAGTATTTATGCAGTCCCTTAATCTCTCCTTTTTCAAACCTCATTGGTTGACCATGGTAGTGCATTGATCCCTTAGAATGATTACTTGAAATCTAGTGCCAGGGAATTATTTCATTTTTGGGATTCCTTGTGCCATGCAGGTTCCTCTCTTGGTTTGATTGGTCATTCGCTCGATGCTGCTATCAAGTGGGTAGTTTTTTCCTCTTCCTAAGCACACAAAATTACCTGAGCTTGTTTACTCCCACTCATTATCCCCAAGCTTAATCTGGCTGTTGCTTCCTACAATCAGTTTGCTCATGTTGTCCTTAACTCTTGACACCTAGCTTCTTGGCCAACATTTGGCTGCTCTACTTTCTCTTTGTTGGCCTATTCATGCACCGTCACTAGTCACCAATAGCTGCCCGTGAAACAGAGTTACCTTCACTCCTCCCCACCACCCCACCTCAACCAGGTTTGGGCTTGCCCATGTCAGCGCCACCTGCACACTCAGACAATTTTGTCAAAGCACCATGTCTTACAAGAAATCTAAGAATCATATCCTAATTTAACCTTAATCGAAAGTCACAAATCTATTTCAAGAATTGTTCTAAACACATTTACCCAATGTCATGATTTTAAACACCTTTCAATCCAAGTATATGTATGTATGTATGTAATCTGAAAATGGAATAAGCCTTCTATCTATTAATTAAACCACTTTCCTGAATTTTTTTTATTAGATTAGCAGGAAAAAAGGGTCCTAAACCCTATACAAAGCAGCCCCCAGGGCAAAAAGGCCTCAAACGTGCCAGAAACAGTACAATAACAGCATAGAACAAAACGACAGCATAGGCCCAACAGCCCAGCTGGAAAAACCAACAACAAGGAATTACACCACACCAGATCCCGATCTAGAAAATCTAACTCCCTTGACTCTAGGGTGCAAAGCAGCCACAAAACGAGGAAGACCTTTCTTCTTATGTTGAACCACCGTCCAGGAGGGCTCAGAGTCAAAATCAATAGAACGAGGAGAGAGGGGAACCTCCCCCGAAGCCACAAACAATGAGAACTCCCGGTGGACCTCAGCAAACACCAAAGCCAAAGAATCCGCAAGCAGGGAAGCCGAGCCTGATGAAGGCAAAACCGAAGAAGAAGCCGGAACAGAAGAAGTAGTAGTCATGCCCAGAGCTGGAGGAGCCGACAAGTGAGCAGATAATGATCAGAAGATTCCAAAGAATGAGAGGGATTCGTAGCAGCCACCGTCACCACCCCCTCAGGAACAGCCCCAACAGGGAGCTCAACCTCCTCAGAGGACTCGTCCTCCTGAGATGAATAGTCCTCCTAGGAAGCATTGATAGTCAAGTGATCTAGGAGAGCATCTTTCCACCAAGTTGTAACTCCCTTGCAGCGCGAGAGGGGACAACCAAAGGCCAAATGACCGGTAGCAAAACATCTTCTGCATCTAAATAGGATACCCTCATAGTCTAATAGTTGTTTCCAGGGCCTTTCCCCTACCAATAAAACCACATCTCCATGAAGAGGTTTGGATATGTCAATATCCACTAGGATGCGAGTTACCGAGGAATGTCCCATGAAAGAGGTAGTAGAATCAACCTTAAGGAAGCGGCCGATAGCATTGCCGATGCCCTCGTAGCAAGAATCCTCCCAAAATTGTAGAGGGAGATTTGGGAGACGGACCCAAATAGGTTTGATGTTAAGTGACTCAGTGAGGGGATTAAAGGAAAGAGTCTAGGGCTTAATGGAAAGGGAATGCTCACCCCACAACCAAAACCTGCCATCGAGCACTAAGTCTCGCTGCTCCGAAGAAGCAAAAGTCACAATAAAGAGTCCTCTTGCACAGGAAAATAACTCAATCTTACCTTCAACAAGCGGCTTCCATGACTCCATGACCCAATTGTGGAGATTGGGCAGAGAAGGCCAAAACCCATTGAATCTGCAAATCACTCCTCTATTGCGATAGAATTCCTCATTTTCTGTGACCTCCAAGCCACACACCACAACAAGAGACTCTCGGGCACAAGGGATAGGCCGAGAACCATGCTGGGGTGAGCGGAACCAAGCACCTGTACCAGTCACAGCAGCAGAGGACTTCCGAGGGTCCACAGGGGCCTGAAGCCCCGCAACAGACCTACCATTAGCATCATCCCCAACTAAAGGACCACAGTCACATAAGCCAGAGCCATTTTCTAGATCCACGTGAGAAGGATCCCTACAACCAGAGAGGGGAAAGGGAACCCCTTGCGCATCAGGGACCCTAGCGTGAGCATCCCCAATAGAGGGAATCCCACGCTCAGACCCCGCCACTCCCTTGCTCATAGCACATAGACCAGCGTCGACATTCACAGACTTTTTTACCATTGCATCTGTAGACTCGTTCACCGATGCATTCGCAGCCACATTCCTGCTCGCTGCCATTTGAATCTAACCACTTTCCTGATTACCCAAATGATTTCTAAAACCTTTAGTTGGTGTGAATATTATTCTGCTCAAATGATATCCTGAATACCTTAATCAAGTAATATTCATGCCACTTGGAATAATCTGACCAAGATATTATTAATCTTAACATAATTAATTAATAATCTGAAAATCTTTATGTAGGATCATTGCTCTGATGCACATTATTTTAATTATTTTATTAATTCAGGCCACCATCTCCCTCCATCATTAATATAAAAACATGAATCTGGGTTAATTATTACTTTGGGGTATCCTACTGTTAGACCATAGATTAAAATACATTGTCTTCGTCATAATCTAGATAATGAATAACATATTACCTTGTAGTATAATCCACATTGATATTTATCTAGTAAACAAATTAGTTATTGCTAAAGTAGTTGTCATTAAGAAAATATAGTTTAGTCAAACCGAAACTTATAATCTTCCAATTGATGCCTATCATAATCATAGCATCCAAATGGTTATTCGAGCCCTTATTCTGGAACCCCTTAGAGCCTTGCCTTAATTGCTAATATCAGTCATAATGAGGGACTGCGGGGTATTACACTTTTGAGTGCTGTTATGGACACAACTATTCTATGTATGTTGAAAGGCTTTCATCCCATGTTTTTGGATGATTATGATTCTAACCCCTTAGTAAATGAACAAGTGTACAGCTGACAACTTTGATTTGGCCATTAGCTTGAAGGTGGAATGTGCTGTATCTAGATATAAAAAATTTGAATGGCTGGTTTTTTAGCTGAGGCACATTATTTGTACATCTCTTGGACACCTTGTGATGTCCATTCACTCAACCTTATGCGACAAAAGATGAGCAGAAAAATTGATTGCATCAAATAGGTAGATGTTAAGGCCAAAGAGATCCAAATATACATCACCAACCACCACATGTTGCAAGCCACAATTAGATCATTTTTGAAGTTGGAGTTGTTGAAGACAAGTGAAATGATACAATTTTATGTTTCAATTTAATTAAAAAAATTAAATTTAAGTATGTTTTCTTCTTCGTTTTTTTTTTTTTAATTGAATAGGTTGTTGAGGCCCAATTTGCTTCCAACACAATCATTTTGAGACAACTTGTGAAGGTGTGGGAGGCACTTTCTAGCATAGCCATCAACTAACTTTGGTCTATATGGAGGCAATCCAACACTAAGAGGGCAACAAATGTCAAGAAAATGATCTTAGATGACACTTGGTGGGATTGTGTAGAATATCTTCTTAGTTTTACCACTAAGTTACCGGTTCTGGTATTGGTTCGGGTTCGGGTTCGGGTTCGCCAGTTCGGTCAAAAAAAAATTTGGGTGTGGGTTCGTTTTGGGTTCGTCCATACAAAAACATATAAAAATCATATATATATATATATATATATATATATATAGACACACAAAACTTTCATTCAATCCAAATTCCCATTATAAATTTATATTCTCAAAAATTTTATATTTAAAATTTTACACCATAAAAATTCTTTCCTAATTAAATAAATAATTAAAAACATATCTATATTCAATATTTTTATAATTTATATTTAAACTTACATTCCTTGATAAATTAAAAAAATATTTAATACTTTCATAATTTACATTTAAACTTATATTGCTTAATAAATTTTTTTTAAAATAACTTTAATAGTTTAAAATTTTAGAAAAATATAATACTTTTATATAGAAGCCACTTAGCTCCAAAAAAATATGCTTATAAGCTTTTATATAAAAATATTGGATTATTAAATATAATTATATATACTACTTTTAAGTTTTATACCCATAATCTTTATTAATTAAACATAATTATATATATTACTTTTAAATTTTATATTCATAATCTTTAGATATTAATTAAATGGACGTTGTATGAAGTAATAAATAGCCGATAGGCTTTTATATGACTGTGACGCCGTAAGAAAACATCGGCTTTTATATAACTTAAAAGTAATTGTCTCACGCCGTGAAAAACTACGGGCTTTTATAAGATTGTCTCACGCCGTAAAAAAATTCACGCCAGAAATTTTTCTACACTCCTCGGTTCTTCCTATCGACATATTCGTTGAGCCTAAAATATTTCTGACAGAGGATTCGCGCACAAACTAAAGCAGGTTCATCTGGAAATATTTAAAATTTTGTTGAAATCGTGGTGGGTTCGCCCGGGTTCGTTAGGGACGAACCCACAGGCGTTTTGGTGACCCCTAGACGAATCCCCACCCAAACCGAACCCAGATCTAGATCCAGTACAAATCGGACCGAGACCCTGCAAAAACCCTAGGTGAACCGGTAACCTAGTTTTACCAAAACCATCATGAGTATGATTCGTTTTACTAACATTGATAAGTCGTGCTTAAGAGAGGTGTATGATGGCATCAACTTGATTGAGAGATGAAGACCATCATAAATGAAAAAAAGCGAGATCCTAAAGAAACTTTCTTCAAACATGTGCAAGCAATTCTCATTGAGCAGTGGAACAAAATGACTCCAAAATATTACACAAACAAGGTCTTTTCTTTATCATGGAGGATTGCACTATACAGAGATGTGGAAGTCAACAAAGAGTTCAAGCTAGCATTTGCTACACTCTTCCCTAATCCTGATGTGGAGGATGTTGTTATCAATGAGTTTGCTGATTTTGTATACTCCAATGGTCAAAGTATGTCATGCCCCCCGCCTAAATATTAAATCATATATCTTCAAGAATGAAGCCAACCTCATCTAATAGAAATGACATTACATCTATGCAAGCTGACGCCCTCATATGTTAGCGCCACCTTTGAGGAAAACAAATTAAACTTAATGTTTTTATAGAGGCCAACCCTTCCTAGTCACCTCCCTTGAGGAAAGCAAAACAAATTTAAAAGATGGCAAACCAAACTTTGTTGCCAAGTCTAAGGTATATATAAAGGATTAAAAGGCAATGATTATCATTCAATAAAAGGCAGCGATTAAAAGAAGACAAACAGCAGTGATAAGTAATGTGTTAAGGCAGCGCTCAAAAGGTTTTTGTTAACAAAGGGACGTCACCCTTGATGAGAAGTCATCCTGTTGATGATTGTTTTTAGACAGGTCAACAATAGAGTAAAATACTAGAGTATCCCACTCTCTCTTGAATAAAGCCTTTCGAATGCTAAACAAAGTGATCAATCGAGACAACTCCAAGGTTCTTTTTCTTATGATTTGCAATGGGTTAACTCAATGATTACATGTGATCTTGCTGATAATCACAAAGGGACTTACATTAGACTTCATCATTCACTTAGCTTATTTCTCCTTTCAGTGTGGATGATATATATACAATGTATCAATGATAAAAAAAGAAAAAAAAAATAGGGTTTAGGGAGCTAATCTAAGGTCAATGAAGTAATGATGATGTAAGAATAGGCAAACTCCTTAATTAACCTAACTCCTCTTTGCCAAGGATGCCTACAACTACATGAAATTGGTGCGATCTCCTAAGGATAGCAAAAGGTTTTCAAATCATAAAGGCTCATACAAGCACCCATTAAACGGCGCAGCTCAAACAAGCATCCACAATTTAACTTAAGCAAATAATAAGGCTCAGACTAGCGTTACACAACACTTCACCAACGGTGAATATTAAAAGCATGAGCTAGGAGTTGATCAAATATTCAATACATACATGCATTACATCAATGAACTTCTAATCTACTTGAAACATCTCTCCATTCAATCAAGATACAAGAAACCATGTGATTTCACAAGACAACACTTAAACACCAAATAATGAACTCCAATGTCTTTGCATTAATCTTGGGAAATATGTACAACAACTTCAAGTCCTCTCAGAAAATTTCATGAGTCTCTTCCTACTCTACTCTAATTTCTCCTATCACTAACTACTGATTTTACAAATGAGGCAACAAGGCCTTTATATAAAGGTCCAGGATTACAATGAAAGGCTAAGATCAATTCATGTAGCCAAGGGTCCAGATCATGCCACCTCAACAGGTAGTTAACACAATTTGCTATTTTTAGTACATGAGAGAGGCAATGAAGACACGTTTTCCAAGAAGATAAGGATAAGATGGGATCTTTGGAGCATCTTCCACATGGACATCCTCTCTGGCTTCTTATTTATTGTAGATACTAAATACGATTGAATGATGTGGCGAATTATAATTGGATGATGATGTGTACTTGCAACGTAGATGCCACCTTAGCATATTCTCATGGATTTCAACTATTTATTCATTTTTCTCTGTGGGCATATTCCCAAATTGTATCATCTTATGATGTCTTCAATGTGATTGCGGAAATGAACTTGTATGTTTGAACATTTGGGAATGTATCTTGTTGATCTTGCCTTGTTCATGTTTTGTAGACTGGATGTGTATGATGCTTTTAGCTCATTTGTTTAACACTGTGATGTTCCTGCTTTTGTAGGATGTAGATTGATCTTCTCGGATGATACTTCTTAGAGAATAGATGAGGATAATGATGCTCCTTCATGTAGAGTAGATGACTTCTCAAGGACTTAAATATTGTAGAGTCTTGAAGCTTGATGAGTAGATATCCTTACTAAAAGATGAAGTAGTATTCTTGCCATGTAGATCTTGAAGCGATGATTGATGAAGAAGCTAGTTGATACTTGAAGATGAATGTCTTTGTTGATAACATAAAGTAGAAGACTCTTCTCAAAGACCTTACTCCTCGCTTGTTGGTGGTTCTATGTGCTTCATTTCTAGCTCCATTGCTTCTCCTGGATCAATATTCCTGCAACACAGAGAAACATCATATCAAACAATTGATAACATTGCATATCATAGCATATAAAAAACATGTTTAAGCACTCAACACCCTTCTGGGTCTAGGCGCAAATTCAAATATAATTAGGAGCAAAGTGCGCCTAGCACAAGATAACTTCATAATTGTCACTTTAGATGATTTCAAACAATTAAAATAGCTTAAAATGATTTCTCTTCTCAAGGCACCTATTTTAAACATGAATTTGAGTGATTTTCCTTAGGGCACCAATTTAGTTGGTATGAAGGCGAAAGGGCGCCTTGATCAATTTGGACTCTATTTGTTATTTTTAAGACTTTGAATGATTAAACATGTCTTTAAGTGATCCTTTCTCTCTTGGAACTTATTCAATGATGTAGATTTGTGATGTTTTCTCTAATGTGCCAATCTAGGTTGCAAAGGTAGAAATAGGCGCCTTACCCTTTTGGCCTTAATTTTGTCATTTTTGTGACTCCAAACAATTGTGAATGACTTGGAATGGTTTATTATTTCAAAGCGCTCACTGAATGATATCATTGGATGCAATTTCAATCTTGGCGCTCACTGAGGTTGCTCAACTGCAAATTGGCGCCTTGATTCATGATGTTAAATGTTACAAAGAATCTATGTTGTTCATTATACAGAGAAGACGGAGGCTCCTTAAATAGAATTACAAAGACGATGTTTCTAAAAGAAACAATTGTTAACAAGAGACGAAGTTAGAAACTACTGGATGACCATTAAAAACATAAATAGAAAGATATTATTCTAATACCCTCCCTTAATGGTCATCATTCTAACTACCCAGAGAGATAACAGAGAACACTGCCCCCTTCTTCTCAAAAGGCTTCTGCAACAAAAGACAAGACCCTGCCATTAACTCTGCCACTTGAGATGAGTCTGCCACCAACCCTCCCAGCAACTACAGAACTTCTGGAAATAACCAAAAACAACAACAACCGTCCAACCTGATGTTGGAGAACTGTCCCTCCCTGTAACCAGAGACACACTGAGAACAGCTGCCACGATTTTGAAGAAAAAATGGGCAAACCCTCTAAACTATTGCAGATGAGCAAGATGCCCGAAAACAGACTGCAAAAACCACTAGTGCAGATGTTCGCACAACTCTAGGTGCGACTTAAGACGAATTGCAACAAAGTACAATTTTTGAGGAAAAAATCGCCAAACCCAAGATGCTTACACATGGTAAAAACCAAACACGATTTTTGAGGATAAAAAATCGATCAAAATTGGACACGATTTTTAAGGTGAAAAATCGATCAAAACCAAACACGGATCAGAATACAAATCATCGTTTTTAAGGAAAAAAGGGTAAAACCTTCCCAGAACCCAGAGAGCCCTCCCGAACTACAAAAACCCTGACTAGGGCATATAGGAGCAAACCCTTAATTTTTGAGGAAAAAATTATAAACCCTATTACAAAATGATTTTTAAGGCAAAAAACGCACAAAACCCACAACCAAAATTTTTAAGGAAAAAAATAATGAAAACCCATAAAATCCTTCAACAAAATGCCCATCAACCGCGACCAACCTTCACACAGAGTCTGCTACAAATGGTAACAGATCACCAACAAAAGACACAGATCTGAAATGCAATCTCCAGGAGGGCAAAAAAAAAAAAAGGAAAAAAACACGACGTTGATGAAACAGAAACCTTTAACCAGAAACCTCTGACGAAAAGACAAACCCACAACAACACACGACTAGGAAGTTGGTGATGACCATAACAGATGTGATAGCCGCTAACAAAAACCCTTGCAAAATCAAAAATCGCGACCTCAAAAATGCGAGTACAAAGGATTTAAAGCAAACGCGAGTGGAGAAACACTGTGAACAAAGAAAAAACACCAAATGGATACCACGGTCGCCAGGGAAAAGGATGCGACCCAAAAGCTTGAGGACTCTGCGGATGAGGGTTTTTTTTAAACCCTTCACATTGAACAGACACCCTTAAATGACGAAGAAGAAACCCAGTCATGATTGTCGAGCCATGAACAACAACAAACGAAGCCTTAAAAACAAACGACAACCCAGAACTGCACAAATGCAGAAGCTGTAAAAGGCAAAAGAAAAACGCGAATCATAGGAAGGTGACTTCAAAAAACACCACAAGTACGGCTGTTCGTACAAACGCCATACAATCCGTACATCGTACGAAATACGAAGAGCCCAAGAAAAAATTCCCACTCTGATACCATGTTACAAAGAATCGATGTTGTTCATTATACAGAGGAGACGGAGGCTCCTTAAATAGAATTACAAAGACGATGTTTCTAAAAGAAACAATCATTAACAAGAGACGAAGTCAGAAACTACTGGATGACCATTAAAAACATAAATAGAATGATATTATTCTAATATTAAATAGAAGCAAAAATGCGCCTAACTTGACTCCTTGGTGTGATTGAATGGTTTTTTTAACGTTGGAGGATGCTTAAGTGACCTTTCATCTCTAGGCGCCAAAATAGGATGATAAGGACAAAAAAATGCGCCTTATGTTTGAAAGATGCTTACTTCATTCTTCATGGATCTAAACACTTGTGAAGTTTCAACAAAGGTATCTTGAGACTTAAACTACTTCGAATAGCTTGATGAATGCCCCTTTGAATATTAGGCGCTCAAACACGTCTCTACAGCCACCTCACAGACAAGGTGCATTCTAAGTCCCTTTCAGTGATGAAGGGCACCCAACCTTGCTTGATGTTATCTTGACTCTATGCTTCACATATACTTACCTAGGCGCCAAAAGGTGACTATTTGGATGCAAATGTGCGCCTAACCTCATTGAGCTTTATACTTGTCATTTTTTTATGCCTTAAACAATTGTGAATGTCTTAGAATGACTTCCCTCATCTAGGCGCCCAACCTAAGACGTCATTTCATGTATCTTCTTCCAAGGCGCCAGAATGAGGTGATATGGACTAGAAAGTGCGCCTTGACTTCTTTGAGACTAATTCTTGATGTTTAAGGGTTTCACTTTATATCCAAACTCTTAGGAGACATCCTTGCCTTTAGGCGCCTAAGCTTGATGATTTCAAACCTCCTTGATTACTAGGCGCACTCTATGGTCGTTTTGAGTTAAAAGAGCACCTAGACCTTCCTTCACTTTCCTCAAGCTCCAATCATTGCAAATCCTACTTAGGCGCATGCATGAAGTTGTTTTGAGTTGAATTGGCGCCTAAACTCATTCACTTCAACCTAAAGCGCAATTCTTATTATCATTTGAACATGGAAAGGCGCCTAGACTCTTGAATCATTCCTTTGTCAAATTTTTTTATGTTTAAGGCCTTTTATATCACTTCCAATCAAGGTGCCATCTTTTGGAGTGGTTGAAAGTTGATTTTCCTCTAGGCGCACATATAAGTCTCCACCTAAGGCACACTTTTAGGTCTCTGCAAGTGGGAAAATGCGCCTAAGATCCTAGAGCAAATTCGCGCCCAAAACTAAAAGTCCCCAGGGTCAGGTATATTGACTTATACTTTAAATATTTTTCAATATACCTTTCAAGATGTTTGAGATAGGTCTCAAATCCACCGGATTTAACATGTAGATTATAGAATTTGGAGGATCCACTAGATTTCAGACTTAGCCAATTTTCAGGATTTTCAAGATATCAGGCTACCAGACTTGGTCATTTTTTGGGATCTCAGAACATTAGGATTAGAATATCAGGACATCAGGAGACTATAGGACTCAACACCATTGACTTCATCATGAAATAAATCTAAGACATCATCCAAGACTTAATGCAAAGCATTAGAGCTTAAAAAAAAGGGGGGTCCCCATTTGCAATGGGCCGATGTGTGATTAGGTCACAACACATCCCACTTTTGAATCAACATCTCCTTTCTAAGCAATCGCCTCCCTTCATGTAGAGGCATAAAGATATAAAGTGGATAGAAGTGGAAGGCATCAATCAGCAAGAAAATATATCAGACAGAAATAAAATAAAATAAGATATATAATAAAGATCTACAGTAGATAACAAATATATACAGTAGACAATCATTTATTACAGCCATCGAAGAATAAACTTGTCAATCCATCAAGAGGTACTCAATCAGCAATCATCCAGCAATCAGCTTTAAATTTAAGGAAGTGTTTTGCAAATAGGAAGGATGGCCCCCCTATCATGCTCTTATCAAGTCTGGACCAGAGTTGGAAGGACAGACAACCTTTCATGCTCTGGGCCTGCCAAGAATTGGAAGGATGCCCAGCCTTCCATGCTCTTGGGCTTGATCAAGGAGGACCGCCAGCCTCCAAGGTAGACTGAGAGTGGGAAGGATGGCCCACCTTCCCTACTCTTGGCAAGTCAAGGACGACCAACCTTGATATTGCCATTTGCAAGTAATTCCAAGAAATTCACAATGTGATTGGCTGTGAGAATTATGCTATGATGTATTGATCTGAGTATTAATGATACCATGACGTATTGATCTAAATACTGATGGTGCTATGATGTATTAATTTAAATATTAATGATGCTAAGATGTATTGATCTGAATATTAATAATGCTAGGATGTATTGAACTAAATATTATCAAAATTTCTTGATCTTTAATATATCTAATATCATTTCTAATGATTATTATTGTTTGCAGGCCAAGAAATCAGGAACATCCCCAAAAGGGACATTACAAAGTATTTTTGCTCTTTGTGACAAGTATAAAAAGAATGCTCACAATGGTGGTACCTCCATGGCCAAACATTCCAACACCTACAGCCTATCACAATAAAAGTTTTATTGCAAGTTTTTTTTAATTTATCTAAAACTCTTTACAATTGAATTCCAAGTTTTCATTTTTAGAATATTTTTATAAGTTTAAAGTTTGATTTATAATTTTATAACTATAACTCTCTTAATTTTGTCTCAATAGGTTGTCAGTTCGTCTTCATTTGAGTGGGTTTGGAGTACATACTCCATCCATTTAGTAAATCACAACCAATCGGCATCAAAAAAAGGCTAAGGAATTAGTGTACATGCATTCCAACTCGTGCCTTTTTTTTTCACAAACAAATGACTACAAGAAAGAGGCAACGAAGTTGTGGGATTTAGAACCAGAGCAAGCTGACTTGGATGCTACCGCTACCCAACAATATGCATTTTTTTGAGTAAGATAGTCAGCATACTTTTAGTGCTAGTGCCAGTGACACTCCTTGTGGTTCTTCTAGTCTACCTACATCATCTAATGTCAATGATGATGATGATGATGATGATGATGATCTTTATGAAGACTCATATGATGCTGATTGCTGATTTTATTATTTTAATATTGAAAAATGAATATCTATGATCACATTTGAGTTTGACAAATTGACATCGAAGTAATATTTTTAATTTTTACGATAGTTTTGTTTATTATATGCATGGTATGTGGCATTATGAACTTAATTTCTGTTTTTGTGCTGCAAATAGTATATATTTATGATTTTTATATGTTTTTTGTTTGAAGGCACCCAAAATGAACCGAACCCCACAAAATGTTTTTCCATACCACCATACCAAAACCTGAATGAGTAACATGGGGATCAATGGGAGTTCAAGTAGAAGCTTCAAACGTTTTTTAAAGAATAACTAAATGGTAGATTTGGATTATTTATTAAGTAGACTTACAACATTAAAAGATGTCAAAGAGACACGGACATTTGTAGAACAACCATCCCCATATTTCTAAATGATGCAAGAGTATGATGAAAATAAATTTGAGAGAGTGATTAGTGATAAATGATAGGCTTTGAGAGAGTGATTAGTTATAAATGATAGGCCCGGGTTATGGTCTAACAAAGTTGACAAACATATATATCCTGCTAAAGCACATAAGCCAACCATAGTTACTGAGCTAGTCATTGTCATTACCCCAAATTCACATTAAAGGGCCTGCTGTTTTAACATATGTCTGCTATTATATGTCAACTAATTACCTTACAGCTTATGTCATCATGCATTGTCCTTGTGAGTTCTAAATAGATTTCATTTGGCATTGACGGTAATCTACAAATTAATATCAAACATCCCATGTCTTTCTCTAAGTGCATTTGTTGTGTGTAAATTTATTTCCTTTATTATTTGTAGTTTAATTTAAATGTTTGATTCATATGAGGGCCAGAAGTACCCAACAATCCCAAAGCATGGACTGCAAAAGAGTAACAGAAAGGTGACACTATCCAATTTTCAGTAGGCATGTCCTAGAAAAGCAATTCAAATCACTACTGGTGCAGCAATAAAACATGGCTTCTGCAAATTGTATGCTCCATCGTTAGAGCTAGGTTGAACCTAGATTATAAAATCTTCTTAGCATTTGTTGATTTATTTCCTTTATTATTTGTTGTTTAATTTAAATGTTTGATTCATATGAGGGCTGGAAGTAAGCAACAATCCCAAAGCATGGCCTGCAAAAGAGTTAACAGGAAAGGTGACACTATTCCTAGAAAAGCAATTGAAATCACTACTGATGCAGCAATAAAAACATGGCTTCTGCAAATTCTTTGCTCCATTGTTAAAGCTAGGTTGATCCTAGACTGTAAAATATTCTTATTGTGTTAGATGCGTAGTACCCCTGGGATGCGTCCCTTGCAAAAACAGACCCATCCCCTATAGGGGACATTTCGGGGACATGGGGATGCATAGGAAACATCCGCCCCCCCTGTCCCCAAACTTTTACAGAGACTGGAAACATTTCCAGTACGTGGTTCCAGCAAGAAGGAAACAGCCAGGGAGGAGCTGTCCTATAGGGCCTAGCACATCAAAACTCAATTTAAAAAATAAACCACAAAATTATTAAAAAATAAAGGGATGTGGGGGCCCCCACATCCCTTTAGACAAAACCTAAAACTAAAATACAGATATTAACATCCAAATCAGAAAAGGAACTCATTTTTACCATCTTACAAATTGTGAAGAGGTAAAAAAAAAGGAGTACAGTTGTGAGAAAACAACTCAAAGAAGGGAACAGCAGTGAGAAGAGGGTAAAAGAGGACCAAAATGTACATTTGAGGCAAGTTCGCCATCTCTTGTTCATTTTAACAACTTCTTTCACATTTTTTTTAATTGTTGTCAAAGTTTCAAATACTTAAGAGGGTTTTTTTGTTTGTTTTTGTTCTATGTTTGCACTTGCAGCTGTCATTTCCATTTTCAACCAAAAAAAAAACAATAAGCAGCAGTGAGGGTGAAGAAATTGATATTGAAATTGAACAAAGAGCCCATGGTAGTAGAATTAGAAGTTCAAGTAATGTTGGAAACTTGGAGGTTCTTCTGGGAGTGGGAGTGTTGCGGGCGCAATTAGTTCAACTAACCCATTTGAATGCCCTTTTGAACTCTTGAAAACTTATGCAAAAGGCCATTTAATCCCAAAAAACCTCTTTTACAATTTGCAACAGCCATAGGCAAAGACGAAAAAAATTCAGGGGGGAGTAGACTATGGTTGTGTCATGTATGCAAAAAGAACTATAGGGGCCCGGGCAGCTATACAAAGAGTTTACTTTCATCTTTTGGACATAACTGGATAAGGGGTAAAAGTATGTGAAAAAATAACCCTAGTTGAGAAGGCCAAGGTAACTAGGTTGCACATGAAGTGTGAAGCAAGAAATAAAGGAATGCCAATAGAGTCTATGCAACCTAGTGTGTTATTGTCTGTCGAATCTATAGATGTTGAGAGTCAAAGAGGAAAGAAAAGGTCCACTGGTGTTGCAAGCATGTTTAACACGCAATCATGAGAAGTGGACGAATCTTCTATTGCCAAATTTTTCTATGCCAATACCATACTATTTCATGTGGCACACTCTCCATATTTTAAACAAATGTTCAAAGATTCACTTGTTGTTGGTCCTTCATTTGTCCCCCTTGGAGAACATAAGCTATGCACCTCCCTCCTTGATAAGGAATACTCCAAGGTGAGCATAGTGATGGAGGAGATGAGACAAGTTTGGATAAGGGATGGCTGCTCTGTCATCATGTATTGGTGGACCGATATTAGACATTGGCCACTCATTAATTCATTGTCACATGTCCAATTGGCTCGTATTTTCTTAGAGTTGTTGATTGTTCGAGGAAGAGGAAGGATGCAAACTTCCAATTTCAGATTTTTAAGGATACCATAGAATAGGTTGGGCCCTCTAATGTTGTACAAATAGTGACTAATTCGGCCCATTATGTAAGTTAGCTGGCTTAATGGTAGAGGGTGCTTACAAGCACATTTTTTGGACCCCATGTTGTGTTTATGCATTGAACAACGCATTGAAAGACATTGGGAAGATAGATTGGATGAAGGCAGTGGTGTCAGAAGCTAGAGCCATTCAAATGTTCATTTGCGACTATCAAACATCACTTGCTTTGTTTAGGACTTTTTTGAGGAAGGAATTCCTCGAGCACATGGACACTAGATATTCTGGATACTTTATTTTGTTGGAGAGGATGATTGAAGTGTAGGGACCTCTACAATTAATGGTGGTTAATTCAAAGTGGGGTGGATGGGCAGAGGCAAGCACAACTAAAGGAAAAAGTGTTAAACAAAAAGTCCTCGACGATGATTGGTGGTCCATAGTGAGGTATGAAATTGTTGTTTTTAATGAATTGCTGATTTTATTATTAAATTTCTCATTTTATTGTTTCTAAGTTTCTAACTTGTAAATTATTTTAATTCTTTGCAAATATGTTTGCTCCATCATCTCACCTATTGTGCGGGTCATAAGATATATTGATACAAACTCTCCTAGCTTTGGAGAGATTTATGAGACGTTTGACAACATGCTTGGGCAAATGAAGCAAGCCATTCATAGCAAGGACCCTATTTTGGGATTTTATGAGAAGCATATTAGGCGCATTGTGACCCGACAGTGGAACACTTTGAACACTCTGCTTCATATGGCAACCTACACTCTAAATCTCAAATGGTATGCAGCAAGACCTGGGAGAGTGCCTCCATCTGATCATGAAGAGGTGAAAGAAGGGCGGCCCATGAAGGCCCTTTGAAAAATGTATAGTGAGGAGTCGTGTACCTTACTTTGAACACAATGGCTAGCCTTTGTGAATCTTCGTGGTCCAAAATTTAGCAAACCAAAGGCAAGGACAGATAGAGCTACATTAGCTCAAACTGATCCTATTGGATAGTGGACATGGCATGGCAAGGATGCACTAGAGTTGAGGATGCTTGCCACTCATCTCTTTTCACATGTTAGTTCCTTTGGTGAAAAGAGGAATTGGTCTACATAGAGCTTCATCCAATCAGTCAAGAGGAATAGACTTACCTCTAATCAATCGGAGAAGTTGGTGGTTGTGTATAGTGCCTTCCGACTTCAAGATCAATAGACTCCCAAGTATCGTCAAACTCCAATTGTACATTGGGATGTTGATCCTGAAGATACCACATAGGTTGATGACAAGGAGACACAAGATGGATTGGTTGGGGTTCCATTGGATGAGGCAGCATCTCATAGTGGTAGTGACTCAAACTCAAGCTCAGACTCTGATTTTAATGCAGTGTTATAAGATGCTGATTAGGAACAGCTGCATATTTATATTTTCTATATTTTTGTCATTTTGTAGTTGAAACTTGCAGCATTTGGGCATTTTGTTGTAATTTTTATATAATATATATGCACATTGACAAAGAAAGCAACTAAATTTTGTTAATTTGCTTATCGCTCTCATATGAAATCTCAATTCAACTCTAATATTATGTGTTAAGGTTCTATGATGTATATGATGAATGCTTTATCAATGCTATCATATGAATATTTTAAATTTTCTATATTTTTAAAATTTTCTCTATTTTTTAATAGTTGTCTCCTATTGTCCCTAAAAAATGGCCTCCCAAGAAATCTGTGCCAAATATGCATCCCCCATCCCCTTTCGTCCCCATCCCGGAAACTTGATGTAACATAGGATAGATGTAAGTTGTCTCCAGTTGTTGGTCCTCAAAGTTATAGAGCAATCATCTTGTCAATGCATCATTGCTGGTGCTTAAGAGTAAAGAATCAAGATCCTAAACTTAGTTTTGACAAGGTCAATTCCAATGCTTGGACTCACAAGTTCTTTGCAATAACCTTGTCATCCCATAGAGATGAGGGTGTGGAGAAGGGGGCTACCCTTCCAGTCTTTATATCTTCGTGTAATGCCATTGCAAGTACTATATAAATTTAATTTCAAATTGACAGTAATCTACAAATTATCATCAGGCTTATTTAATTCATAAGAGGGCTGGAGGTAGCTGAAGTTCCCAAAGCATGGAGTGCAAAAGAGTTGTTGGAAAGGTGAGAGTAGCTTATTTCAGTAGGAACATTCTAGAAAAGCAATTGAGATCACTACCAAAGCAGCAATAAAACATGGCTTCTGTAAATTCTGCACTTCATTGTTAAAGTTGGGTTGATACTAGGTCATAAAATTTTCTTATTGACATAGACATGAGTTGTCTCCAGTTGTTGGTCGTCAAAGTTGTGGAGCAGTCATTTTGCCAGTGCATCATTGCTGGTGTTAATGATCATAAACTTGGTTTTTTAATTTTTGACAAAAGTAATTCCAACACTCGGACTCACAACTTCTTTGCAGTAACCTCATTGTCCCACAGAGATTCAAATGGGGGCATAGGGAAGGGGCTACACTCCAGTATTTATGCCCCGGGCAACCCATGAGCTGAGATTACTTCAGAAACGGACAAAAACAGAAGCTTTTCAAGAAAAATCTGAGCATTTACTGTTCAGAAAGGAGGTTTAGAGCCGCGGCTGAAAGTTGACAGTAAAAGAGATTTATTGCCAAAAGGTAGACTGTGTTTGGCACAAATTCTTATGAAATTTTTCACGAGTATATATTTACTGATATGATTTCAGATAGTATATCCTAAAAAGCTGTAGTGGAGCAGAAAATTCCAGTGCTTGTTGAACCATTTTCTGCCAAAAAAACTCCTAAATTTTAAGAAGCCCCCTTTTTATAGGAGCACTAGGCTATGAACCTTTCGGAGGGGAATAGTGCCATAAATTATTAGCTTTTCAGTAACAGTTGGGTTTGAAAATATTGAGGAGCTTTAAACAGGAAATTCTCATTCAATATTTGAGAGGGAGCTTTTTAAAAATGTTCACAGGCAGGCTCCCACTCAGCAGTACAGTAAAATATCTTTAAAAGGTCTTCCAAACTTACAGCCTCTCCTCTCAAGCACCCTGACAGACTGGTTTGTTATTAACGATTCGGATTTTGCAATTTAGGGTTTTCATCCAATGAACCTCCCTAGAACACGAGAACCTGATTAATAAGTTTCAGCATTTGTCTAAACCCTAAAACTAATCGACACAAAATTAAAACCCTCACCATTTAAAAAACAAGCACTGGACTATTCCTGACTTAAAATCTAACCCAATTAAATTCATAAAACGAAAACTGGGTCATCACCCTAAAATTCCACAATCGGACTAATACTAAGCCGTGTTGGGATTCCAGAAACACTGGATCTGCTTTCCAGACATTGAACCACAGCCTTATAATTTCATATTCTAACAAAATAGTAAGCCATTTTAGAGTTCGTTGAGCCCTAAGTTTGTATTTTTTATTTATTCGTCTGCAAAATAACTTGCAAAAACTAATTAAGTGAAGTGACTAATAAAGTATATGTCAGTTTTGTATGGTCTCAGTTTTGAACTTCAATGGCTGATTCAGAGCAGACGAGGAAGAATGAAAAAACAGAAAAATAAAACGCTGCAAATAAGGGCTTACCTGAGAATTAATCAGGGCACGCACGAGAGCTCCATTGCAAACAAGCTATTTCCCCGACATATCGGAGCTCTTTTGGCTGCCCGCTCACACCAACGTGGCGGGCCAAGAAGCGACAAGAAGTAAAAAAATCTAATATAAAAACTTACAAAATCTGCGATGGGGTGAGAGAGGCTCGAACTCTCGACCTCAGGATTACTCAATAAGCTATGAGACCTACGCGCTAGCCAACTGCGCCACCACCCCGATTTGTTTGGTATTTTGTTAATATCACATACTTTAGCAATGAACATTGAAAAACCATCTAGAAATTTAGATGGTGCTCACTTTAAATGAGAATAAGGCCACTTACAAGATAAATGAGTATAATGTATTTCGTTTGGTTAATGAGATCAACTCAAGCATATTTTAGTATTGAAATGGAAATACCTAATTTTGGATTTGCAAGTGGCTTATAACATATGAGACTACCTCATATTCCTAATATGCAAGAGGCAGGGTTTGAACTTGTGACATCTTTTTTAAAAGGGCAATTTTTTCACGAACAGGCCAACTCAGGCTGTATAAATTTGTGATCTCTCTTTGAAGATTTCTATTAGTTGGGCACGCTGAAGAGGTATGTATAAGGTTGTTGAAGGTTGAGGTGATCTAAAGTATCCATGGATGATGATGATTTTTATATACAATTTTTAAAAATAAAGTTTTGGCTCACATTGATAGGCTCATCTTTGTTCGCAATTTGGTTGCTTAGTGAATGATATTAATACTAGAGGCGAATAGAGATAGTTTGAACGTGGCAATGGAACTAAAAAAAATTGTTAATTTGTTTCAACTTCCAGGGGTCAAAACTCTTGATTTGCATTAATTAGGAGCATCTACTTAGGGAGTTTGGTGATCTGTTTTGGAGGTTGGCACTCTTGTTTACCTTCATTGAAAGGATATTATGTAGGTTCAACCATTATTGGATCAAGGCTTAAAACAATGGAGCTTGGATATATGGAATCACTCTTGTCAGGTCTTGTTGTGAGAGCCATAAAGGTTAGATTTAGTTTGGCATCCATTCATATTGATTGTACTTTACTAGTTATAGTGAATTTTGGAGAGTATTTACTCATCCAATTGGAGTTTTTCCCCTTTTTGGGTTTCTTCAGACCAAATCTTGTGTCACTGTCATTATCAACTATTTTGCTTCTACTTCTATGATTTCTATTGTTTTGGTTTTGATACTATATTTCTTGTTTTGCGTTGACTTAAAGGATGTTTGAGTAGTTAGGATTTGAAATTTATAATTGGTGAGTCATTTGGAATATCTAGAGCAATTTATGGATTAGGTTGGGATCAAAGCAAGTTTGGAAATCTTGCAAATGGTTTTAAAACACATTTTTAGTGGGATTGTAGTGGTATGCCCACTACATGGTCTAGCGGCATTGGGGATTTGAGAGAATTTGAGCCTACAACTAGAACTTGTAGGTGGTGAAGAAGGTGAAATCTAACCACTAGTGCAAATTACAAGTACTAACCTTCTACCTTGGATTAGAGCATAAAAGGAAGAAAAGAAAAGCAAAGCAAAACTAAACAAAGCTTTATACCTTCCTTGATAGCTTTGATTGCTCCAAAATGATGTGTGTTTGTTTTGTAGTGTGGTTGCTCTTCAAACTTGCAGTTTGCTTTTCACTTGATTGATTGAAATGTGCTTGTGAGAGGGTTGATTTATAGATTTGGAGTATGGAGGATCAAGGGATGAGATTCATTCTTGAGATCAATGACCAGGATTGAATGAGAGTTAAGGATGAGTGAGAGGCCTCCAAGTCTCACCTTGTAGTTGGTGCACATGATAATGGTTTGGATTGAAGAGGTTAGAGGGCTAAGATTTGCTAGGAAAAGATGGAGGGTGAGGATTAAAATGTACTTTTTGGAACCTTGTGTAAGATCTCACATGTGTGAGAAAAAAATATGGGGATATGTGATTATGACAAGCGATAAATCTCACACAAGTGTGAGAATCACATGGGGAAGTGTGATTGTGACAAGCGAGAGATCTCACACGTGTGAGAATCACATGTGTGAAATTGAGGGTGTAGATTTCCTTGGGGTAATAGATAGTGGAGATGTAATGTTGATTTCATTTTGAATTGAGAAATAGATGGCTAGGATTAGGTTAAGCAAATTAATGGCTAGAATTTGAAATTGATTTGACTTAGGATTTGATGAAGTGGAATTTAAAATTGATTTTTAAGGATTGGTGGTTGGAGATAAAATTTTAATTGGAATAAAAAGTGATGTGGATTTTGGATAAGATATTTTTTATTTTTTAAATTATGAAAGGGAAATGTCAAGTGATATGTCATTTCTGATGGCATACTTAGGATTACTCAGTAAGCTATGAGACCTACGCGCTAGCCAATTGTGCCACCACCCTAATGTGTAGATTAGTTTATTAATATCATATCCATTAGAAATGAATATTACGACCTCAAACATTGAAAAACCATCTAGAAATTTAGGTGGTGCTCACTTTAAATGAGAAAAAGGCCACTTACAAGAGAAATGAGTATGATGTATCTCGTTTAGTTAATGAGATCAACTCAAGCATATTTTAGTATAGAAGATTTCTATTAGTTGGGCACATTGAAGAGGTATGTATGGGGTTGTTGAAGGTTGAGGTGATCTAAAGTATTAAGGAATGAAGATGATTTTGTATACAATTTTTAAAAATAGAGTTTTGGCTCACATTGGTAGGCTCATCCTTGTTCACAATTTGGTTGCTTAGTGAATGATATTAATACTAGAGGCAAATAGAGATAGTTTGAACGTGGCAATAGAACTAAAAAAATTGTTGATTTATTTTAACTTTCAAAGGTCAAAACTTTTGATTTGCATTAATTGGGAAGTTCAAACATCTACTTAGGAGTTTGGTAATCCATTTTGGAGGTTGGCACTCCTTTTTACCTTCGTTGAAAGAGATATTATGTAGTTCAACCATTATTGGATCAAGGATTAAAACAATGGAGCTTGGATATATGGAATCACTCTTGTCAGGGCTTGTTGTGAGAGTCATAAAGGTTAGATTTAGTTTGGCATTCATTCATATTGATTGTACTTTACTAGTTATAGTCAATTTTGGAGAGTATTTACTCGTCCAATTGGAGTTTTCCCCCTTTTTGGATTTCTTCAAACCAAATCTTGTGTCACTGTCATTATCAACTATTTTGCTCATATTTCTATGATTTCTATTGTTTTGGTTTTGATACTATATTTCTTGATTTGTGTTGACTTAAAGGATGTTTGAGTACCTGAATTTGAAATTTATAATTGGTGATTCGTTTGGAATATCTAGAGCAATTTACGGATTAGGTTGGTATCAAAGCAAGTTTAGAAATCTTGAAAATGGTTTTAAAACACACTTTTAGTGGGATTGTAGTGGTATGCCCACTACATGGTCTAGTGGCACTAGAGATTTGAGAGAATTTGAGCCTACAACTAGAACTTGTAAGTGGTGAAGAAGGTGAAATCTAACTACTAGTGCAAATTACAAGTAAGTACTAACCTTCTACCTTGGATTAGAGCATAAAATGAAGAAAAGAAAAGCAAAGCAAAACTAAACAAAGATTTATACCTTCCTTGATAGCTTTGATTGCTCCAAAATGATGTGTGTTTGTGTTGTAGTTGTTTAATAGAAAAAGGGGGACAGTGGCCAAATGGTGTTTTTAAAGGGTTTGTGATGATCCTCCTTTCACCACTAAACATTCAAGGACATTGAAACTGAGTAGAGAACTCTACTACAGATCTCCTATCACTTGGAACATAGGGGAAGATTGGAATTGTGTGATTTTGTTGTTTAATTAAGTCCAATTATGCTCAAAACCCTAATTTCGTGAAATCATAAACAAACGGACAAATTACAAGAAATGATCGCACAAAGAGCTATCAAATAACAACCAAATACATACCATATTTCAAAGTTTGGTGTGCAGAAAAGTCAAGGACTAATGAGCGGGCACCCTAGTCTAGTGTACCAATTTTTGTCGGGATCTCTGAATAATGTCTACAACTTATTCCTGTTGTCACAAAGATTTCACTGCTTCAGAATTTGGAGGACTAATGAGCGGGTGCCCAAGTCTAAGCCCTAGTTTTCTTCTTAGATCTATAATTCTAACAGTTTGCACTACTCTCCTGCAACTCCACTTCTTTCACTTCTGAAACATGTAACCTAAAATCACAAAAAAGTGGGTTGGGGGTTGTGGTGTTTAGAGGCTTGCCTTGGTCAATCCCCAAAGAGACATTCAAGTCTTCTGAACACCATTGTCAGATAAAGAGTGTGTATCCCTGCAAGATAGAGGCAAAATTCAAATGATAAATGATAGAAAACATAATTGATATCACCTTGTAGTGTAGATCTCATGGAGGGAAGATGCTCTTCAAGCCATGAGGAGATGGATGTCAAATCTGCAAATACAAACACAATAACAACACAAAATACTACTCTACAACACAATGAATGCCTTGAATCACTTTCACAAAAGCTTGTCGATCAAAAATGCCATCTAGTTTACAAATGAATCACTAATCATGCTTATATATGCAACTACAAACATTTCTGGTAAGAATTTTGTAATTCAAACTTGAGATGTCGGCATAGGACCTAATAACGGTCATAAAATCGACACCTAAAAATAGGTCTTGACCTAAAATAGGGTAGGACTAGGGTGTGGGCGCCCAAGTCCTCCCCCCTATTTTAGGTAGGATTTATGTCAAGCACACCCCCTAGGTCCCATTTGCCATGAAACTTTAGGGTTTTCTCATCGGGAGTCACCATTAACATGCAAGATGACCTAAATGCATTCTAAAGGACCTAGGAGCTAAACCTTAAGAGGGAAAAGCCCCCAAGGGGATATTTTCTGATATAACATTTAGCCCCCACTTTAATGTATGTATAAACGCAAGGCCAATACATGCATTAAAGTATGGTCAACAAACACAATAAACACGCCAAGCATGGAGAAGACACGCCAATCACAATGAAGATAGTAATAGGCATGCAAAACACGAAGAAGACAATTATAGTCATGCAAAACATAGAGAATACAACATTGAAGACACACAAAACAGAGTGAATGCAGTGAACAGAGTGATTATTTTCTTTTTTTCTTTTTCTCATATATAAAATACAAATGCAAGTGCAAGGAAAGTAAATGCACCACCCATAATGTAGGAGGGACTCATCGCCACCAATCTTTAAATTGCATATGGGGCAACAGACACGTAATAGAAATCTCATCTAGTGCAGGAGGGACTCATCACCACCAGTCTTTAAGACTACACTTGAGAATAAGCATGCCATACAAATCCCAAAGCATAGGAGGGACACATCACCACCAGTCTTTAGACTATGCTTGGGAACAAACACACCATACACACACATGGAAGACATGGAGAAAACGCGGCAGACAAGCGATGGAAGAAACCTATTGCTAGGTTCGTAGCCATCTTAGGCACATTATAGGCACACACCAACGATTGGGCTTTACCACAACAATCATCGAAGACATGCTTAAGGGTTAGGATAGTCTTAGATTCGCTCCCCGCCTACTCGGAGGACCTTTTGAAAATGACAGGATTGTGCAATCTCCTTGAGAAATACACCATCCTCACCTCACACAGAGGGCTTAAAATAAAAAGGATATGCATGAATATCCCACCTCTGAAGAAGGCTTAAGTGATTGCATTAGATTCAAGCTTTTCAAACATACTTTGCTAGCATCTAAATCAGACAGCTTACCTTATATATGCCCCCACCTTAAGGTGGTTGATATCATGTAACGATATCAAGCACGTTAACAATAAAATACACAAGGGAACATGAGCTCTTGCAAAGCCCATGCCCCCTAGAGGTGACATGTACTTTACAATCCCCAAATGTTCCCACAAACACACAATTTCCTATAAGAAAAGGTGTTAGTATTCATATAATCATGATAAATAACAATGCATATTATCATTCACATAGAGAGCTAAGGTTATACTACGGATTCAGAGACCGAGTATGACTGTGGGGCTATACCACATAAATCTCAAAACTGAGTGTAACCAAGGTGAGATTCAAAGATAAGCAAAGTGTACAAAGCAGAAGTATTGTTATGGTTTGTAAGTGTGATAAGACAACATCAAGATCACACAGAGTGATTCTACTAGCCAAGTGTTGGGTAATATATATTCCAACCCTGTCATCATGTATGGACTTGGTCCATTTTTTAAATTCTCGCTGAAGGGGCACTAGGTCTGGATCAGTATAATATGTTTTTCATCATCCACCCACTAGATAGAACCATTAGAGGAAGGTAAACAATAAATCAAGAGAGGAGAAACAAGTGCCTTAGGGACAGTCACATAGGAGGGTTCCCCAAGTCACCAACTACAATGCTATGTCCTTAAGACACAACACACAATAATGAAAATAGAGGAGAATCAATATAGAAGAATGATGATACAAATAGAAGAAGGGTCACAACAGAGGCAGTCTTCCAATATCCTTGACCTTAAAAGAGTATCAAGGGTCATCCCAGGAGGTCTAAACAACACATAACACATCACGGGGGAAACACAACACGGAGGGAAGGTCACATACACAAGCCGATCATGCTACCACATAGGTGACCACTAGGGTTAGAGATACTTACCTTTGGGGACAACCAAACTAATGGTTGTCATCGAGCAAATCATTATCTTCCCACTCCTGAATGTTAGAGGAAAGTGGGACATAAGGTACCATAGCCCAACTTTTATTCTTGTCTTTAAGGTGTCCATTCTTAAGGTCTTCTTAGTTGATTTAATGTTAGGTGAGATGTTTTCTTGTTGAGGTGTGTTTCATTGGGCAAAAGCTTGTCGTCTCCTCCTCCTTTCTCTTGCTTGTCTATTTCTTCTTGTCTTACTACTTATCTAGATTTTAAATAGTGTCTTGTTCTTCCATAGGTTTTTGTGTTTTAGAGGAGGAAGCACCATGATCAAATCTCATTTGTCTAGGTGGAATGTTTTGCTCTCGACGACTACCTCCTGATCGTTGTAAGGATGGTGGGGGAGGAACCTCAGCATAGGGTCATTTTCCTTTTGGTCTAGGATGCTCTTCAAATGCGGGTTGTTCGTCTCTTGTTGTTTCTTGAATAGAAGGATGGGCCACTTGATGTAATAATTATGTTTTGTAGTTTCTATAGCTCAAGAAGTTAAAATCTGTCTGTGGCTCCAGTTCCACTTCAAATTGTTCCCAAAAGTAATCAAGGGTAAAGTGTTGTCTTGTAACCAAAGGTTTATAACTATTGCGAGGGATAGTATGCACTTGCCCATTCAAATGGAATTTTACACAATTATGAATTGTTGAAGGGACAACTTTCATAGCCTTTAACCATGGGTGTCCTAATTTTATGTGAAAGAAGTTGGAAACAAGGACAACATCAAAGAATTGTTCTACAGATTTCTCAAATATAGTAACCAATAAAGATATCTTCCTAGAAGTGTTTATAAAGGTTCCCTTATGTGTCTTAATCATCATGTCTGAAGGGTCATAAAAGCCTTGTATCAATCCATGTGAATAAAGGAATTCTTCCATTGCCACATTAGTCATGCAATTAGGATCAATAAGGGTTCCATCCACAGGATTTCCCATTATCTTTACAATGATATAAAGAGGTCATTTAGTATCTCCAATTGTTCTATCATGAGGTGTAAACACAATTTTGGGTTCAGGGACCTTTCTTTTCATGTAAGGCCTAGGAGGGAACCTATTGTTATTGTTGCAATTAGAATCCATGTGTATATGTTTTCAAATAACTGTGAAATCATATTTTTAAAAGTTTTTCAAAAGTGATGCAAAAGACAAGTGCAAAACTATATGTGAAAATGACCTAAAATGCTTGATTTTTCAACTTTTTTCAATACAAATGAATGAAAAAAGAGGTGTTGTAAGGAAATTGACCAGGGGAAGCAAAAAATATGTCTAACATCAGTCCAATAAAGCAATAATATCCTTCACAACACACCTTTTATGCAATCGTATAATGATGACAAGTCAAAACCTAGTGAAAATACACTAAAATATGCAATTTTCACCAATTTTCAATGCAAAGGCCCAATAGAAAGGGTGTTGTAAAACATTTTAGGAGGGGAAGCAAATTATAACCCTGATAATAGCCAATGAATGTAGAAAATTCTTCACAACACACCTATGATGCAATTCTAGAGAGACGATAAGGCCAAATCTAGTGAAAAAACAAGGTTTTCAAACCCTAGACATGAAATTTTGCAAGAAAACCACTATGATGCAACACTACAATTAGAAATTAGTCCTAATGAGTGTTTTGATAGGGTAGTAAAATCTGAAACAAGATTTTTAATGTAAACCCTAGCTAATACAAAACTAGGTTATATGGAAAAATGCACAATTTCAAGCAATTTTTAACAATTTAAGCATGAAAATGCAATGTAAATGAATGCTGAATGAAATTTTTTTGTATTTTAAATTAGATCTAATGATAATGACATAAATTTATTGAAATTAAATGCCAACTAATTTGAATTATTTGAAAATGTAAGTTAAAAATGCCAATTTTAAAAAAAAATTAAAAGTTTTCAATTTTTTTTGTAATTTTTCAAAAGCAATAAGATGAATAATGAAATGAATGAATGGAATGAATGTAAATCTGAAGTACAACACTCAGCAAGGTGCAAAATCAAAAGAACACAGGTTCACCAAAATGTTTAGTAGCAAAAGGGGTATAATGGCCAATGGTGTTTTTAAAGGGTTTGTGTTGACCCTCCTTTCACCACTAAACATTCAAGGACATTCAACTAAGTAGAGAACTCTACTATAGATCTCTTCTCAATTGGAACATAGGGGAATATTGGAATTGTGTGATTTTGTTGTTTAATTAAGTCTAATTATGCTCAAAACCCTAAGTTCATGAAATCGTAAACAAACAGACAAATTATGGAAAATGATCGCACATAAAGATATCAAATGACAACCAAATACTTAATAGATTTTGAAGTTCAGTGTGCAAAAAAGTCAGGGACTAATGAGCAGGTGCCCTAGTCCAGTGTACCAGTTTTTGTCAAGATCTCTGAATAATGTCTGCAACCTATTCCTGTTGTCACAGAGATTTCGTTGCGTCAAAATCCAGAGGACTAATGAGCGAGTGCCCAAGTCCAAGCCCTAGTTTTCTTCTCAAATCTACAATTTTGATAGTCTACACTGCTCTCTTGCAACTCCACTTCTTTTGCTTTCGAAACTTGTAACTTTCAATCACAAAAAAGTGGGTTGGAGGTTGTGTTTAGAGGCTTGCCTCGGTCAAGCCTTGGAGAGACATTCAAGTCTTCTGAACACCGTTGTCAGATAAAGAGTGCATATCCCTGTGGGATAGAGGCAAAATCCAAATGATAAATGATAGAAAACACAATTGATATCACCTTGTAGTGTAGTTATCATGGAAGGAAGATGCTCTTCATGCCATGAGGATATGGATGTCAAATCTGCAAATACAAACACAATAATAACACAAAATATTGCTCTACAACACAATGAATGCCTTGAATCACTTTCACATAAGCTTGTAGATCAAAAATGCCATCTAGTTTACAAATGACTCACTAATCATGCTTACATATGCAACTACAAAGATTCCTGCTAAGAATTTCATAATTCAAACTTGAGATGTCGACATAGGACCTAATAACGGTCATAAAAATGACACCCAAAAATAGGTCCTGACCTAAAATAGGGCAAGACTTGGGCATAGACGCCCAAGTCCTCCCCCCTATTTCAGGTAGGATTTATGTCAAGCACACCCCCTAGGTCCCATTTGCCATGAAACTTTAGGGCTTTCTCATCGGGAATCACCATTAACATGCAAGATGACCTAAATACATTCTAAAGGACTTGGGAGCTAAACCTTAAGAGGGAAAAGCCGCCAAGGGGATATTTTCTAACATAACAGTAGTGTGGTTGCTCTTCAAACTTGCAACATGCCTTTCCTTTTCACTTGATTTATTGAGATGTGCTTGTGAGAGGGTTGATTTAGAGATTTGGAGGATGGAGGATCAAGGGATGAGATTTATTCTTGAGATCAATGGCTGGGATTGAATGAGAGGTAAGGATGATTGAGAGGCCTCCAAGTGTTGCCTTGTAGTTGGTGCACATGATAATGGTTTGGATTGAACAGGCTAGAGGGCTAAGATTTGCTAGGAAAAGATGGAGGGTGAGGATTACAAGGCACTTTTTGGAACCTTGTGTAAGCTCTCACACATGTGTGAGAAAAAACATGGGGATATGTGATTATGACAAGTGATAAATTTCACACAAGTGTGAGAATCACATGGGGAAATGTGTTTGTGACAAGCAAGAGATCTCACACGTGTGAGAAGCACATGTGTGAAATTGAGGGTGTAGATTTCCTTGGGGTAATAGATCTAGTGGAGATGCAAAGTTGATTTCATTTTGGATTGAGAAATAGATGGCTAGGATTAGGTTGAGCAAATTAATGGCTAGAATTTGAAATTGATTTGACTTAGGATTTGATGAAGTGGAATTTAAAATTGATTTTTAAGGATTGATGGTTGGAGATAAAATTTTAATTGGAATAAAAAGTGATGTGGATTTTGGATAAGATATTTTTTATTTTTTAAATTATGAAAGGGAAATGTCAAGTGATATGTCATTTCTGATGGCATTATCATTTTTTAGATCTTTTGAGGGATTGTATTCTTACTTATCATTATTCCATTATTATATCTTTTCTTTTAGAGTTTTGTGCTTTGTTGAAATTTTCCTTTTTGGAGGATCATGCATTTAATATCTTCTAAAGATGGAATTCCCAATGTAAAATTTTCATATCAACATTCAATAATCTAAAGCCAAAAATTCTTTCATAAATAATTTTTATAATTTGGGAAATTACACAAATTTACCATTAAACACCATGGATGTTGCTTTTGGTACAACTATTTATCCTCTTATTTGTTTTTGATTAAGATAAGCTGCTAACCTAGGAGCAGAACCTGATAACAAAGCCAAAAGGCGACAAAAAACAGCAACAGCCGACAAACGGCCAACTAATAGTTCCACAAAAAACTATTAACAATACATATAATGAGAGATTTTAAAAAGGTCTGAGGAAAACATAAAGCATAAACAAGAAGCCCACTAACTAAACAAGGCCCTCCTGTCATCAGTAAGAAGATTGACCTAATTTTTTTGGTCCTTCAACAGCACCTCCTTACTTCTAGTACTATCCCCTTGCAGAGCATTAAAGACATCAACAATATTCATGGAGTTTTTCAGCATCAGTAGGGTCATTTTCTTTACCCTATTTTCCATGACAGACAATCTAGACTTAACATCCACCACCTTCGCTTCCAGCTTCTTGCAATCCATCTCGCTTCTGGCACTCATTACCTCTTTGTCCGGAGTCTCTTGTACTTCAGTGTTCCCATCACTAGTGTCATAAACAGAATTGTTCATAGAAGCAAAATGACTCACTCCCTCTTGCTCTTTCTCAAGAGTGGCCTTCTTCTCTTTCAAATTCCCTTCCTACCTAGAGTCTTCTCTTTTAGAAGCTGTAGAGTAATCCACTAACTTGACACCTTGATGATGACCAATAGCCAAATGGGAAGACCTCTGCAATGAGGGTCTTTTAGGCCTACCATCTTTGCCCAAGACCGCCTCTTCGACAAATATATCATCTTTAATTCCTAGGGTTTCCTAAATTTTGCCCAGCCCTTCAACCTCTTTTCTGTCCGTTTCCATACTGCGTTTCTTCTTATGGGTAGGGGTTTTAGTAGGGTTGCCACCTTTACGCTTTCCCCCTTCCTACACCTGAGACTTATCTTTCAAACTACAGAGGCCTTCAACAGCACCAACATGGTACTTGTCCTGAGGGCTTTTAAGGGCTTGGGTCTGACTGTGACCCCCCGACATTGCAACGGAAGTGGTTTTAGAGATAGGCGGGCTAGATAGAGGACCCGAGGGGCCACTTAGGGGTTGGTTGGATAGGGATGCGGGCTGGGCAACCTTCGGGGAAGCCTTTCTAGTTAGCCTAGTGCTCAACGGGACATTATTAGTAGAATCATCATTCGACTTTTCTTCAAGAAGTTTGGAAGCAGGGGACTTAGGGGAATTCAAGGCTAGGTGATATTGGTATAGGTGAAAAATGAGACCTTGACGAAGGGGAAGGGCCGTGGGGTCTTCAACACGAGCTTTCTTGTAATGCAGAACAGAGTTTTCTAGGCTCGACAGCAGGAAAGAAGGGAAATTCACCAGGGTTTTGTGACGAAAGTGGTTTAAAAAAGTAAAGTGGTAGTAATAAAACACCCTATACCTCCCTTCAAGGGTGAAATACTTCATAATTAGATAACATACCTGATTCCAAGGTGCCACCAAGCTCTCTCTCTCAAATCTGCCTTGTATCTTGATTTGTTTCTCCCCCTCCTTGTAAAACAGCTTCAACCCTTCCAAATCCGAGACGTGGGTTTGCTTTTTGAGCCTATTCCCCAAGCAAGGCAAGCTGGTAGCAGTTGCAATAGAGGCCTCTGACATAGCAAAACTAACACCCCCAATTTCCACCTTATGCTTTCCATCCCAAGACTTGGCAAATTGAGTAGACAAATTTTCATCGTAACCATTTAGCGACTCCATGAACGCCATGATACCTCCTTTGTAGGCTATACTCCACACTTGTTGGTCTTCCCTAAACTCATTGTAGTTCATGGGTTTTGTCCTAACCTTGTCACCCTCCATAATATTCACTCTCCTAGTCACCACGCAAGCTCCACCAACAACCCCAAAACACTTACTGTGCAGAGAGTTGCAGAGGATATGGCAGAAACTCAAGGATAATTCAGAGGTATTAAAAACAAGAAACTTTAGTTTTTTTAACCACCAGAGCACGTCTTTCCAAGTCTCGATGGCATTTGGTTCATAAATGCATCCAACACTTTGTTCGTGCAAGCTGCTCCCTTTCTATCCTTTACAGGTAGGGTGACAAGACATAATCATCCGCCACCCTTCATTTCCATTGATAGTTTCACAGAACATCATATAATCATTATTCCAACTCATATTTGTAACATCCACGTTCTAAAAACATAGTAAGAACCAGATATTTACCATAAAGTAATTTAACAAGGTAAATATGAGATAGAGAATTTTTTATTTATTTTTTATAAATAATCAAGTAACAACAATTACAAGATTTCTCATTACAAAATACAATAGACCATATTATCTTTCTCAAGTACAACGTTTACAAAATAAATCAGTTATAAATACCTGAATCAGATAATGTTTTACTTAGTCTCAATAAACACAAGTCTCAGAAATATACTGCATCCAGAATTCTAACATCTTTATCGCAAGCCTTGGCATGTCTTTTGCTAGAGAGAGAGAGAGAGTATCTTTCTAGTGATTTACCTCCAACCACAAACCGTTGGTCTCCAGCACTCCTTCCTAACCAGAAGTGGCCCTACCCTTCACGAGAAGTATAGACCAAGGTGACCAGTGGTAATTTGCCTTTTCCGAGTACATAGTGTTGTATCTTACACAACTCTATCTATCATACAACCCTAGATACCCTCTAGCTAAGTATGATTCCTGATAGGATGTGCAATCCAGATACAATGAACTGATAATGCATGCAGAGACATATGCATTACTATGGCCATAGTTTTCAATATAAATTGACGTTCGCAATGAACGATGTCGTAATGTTCACCTACCCCAACTCAACTTGGTTACTATCATATTCCTACAGCTCGACTTGGTCATCTATGTTTAACTTAAGAAGTTATGATGTTTTGAACAATTTAGTCTTCCTAACCCATACATGTTTTCTTTCACTGTCTATAATCCATAGACTTGTTCAACTTTCTTTCTTTATGAGGACTCTCATTGCATCATTGCATTTCCTGAGGTCCACGACTTATTGTCTCATAAGAATTATAGATAGATTAACTACGACTAAGATGATAACCTTACCCAGGTTAAGCAATATAGTCTAGGAATCTAATTCCCTTCTTGCAAATAAGAATAATTACACATAGTCAGGGCACTTGACCCTTCAGTCACAATCTAAATAATGATCTCAATGTCTTAATATAATATTTACCATATCTCAGTTAAATTTAGATTCAATTGATGAGTTTTGCCTAAATCAAACCTAGTCTTTCTAACTTAGGTGGATTTCATAAGAACTATCGTTAGTCCATAGATCTCATGGATTTACTTTTATACAAGGGTATCTCTTTGTATCCTTGCATAACCTAGGTTCCATGACTTATCGACACTTAATTAAACTTAAGTCAATTCATAACCAATCTAATAGGTTATCAAACCAAGGATAAAAATTATCGATAGGGACACGTCTTCCTTTGCACAAGTATTTAAAATGAACATTATTATTTAGGGTACTCGACCTTCTTTGTCGACCCATATATAATCAACTAAAACAAGTTGTAATCCCAAACTTGGTATAATTTATAACCTTACCCTACTGGGTCACTCTAGGGTTTTGTATTTCCTTTTCCATGATAATGGAATATCAAGAATAGAGTTTAAGTAAACAACTATCCTTTAGTCTTCTTTTGACCTAAAGGTCATTTCCAAATAATCCTAACAATAATGCCAAATGGTTCAACTCCAAGTCTAAGCTTCTCCTAAGTTTAGTTGGACTGTAACTGGTTGGTAGTCTAATCCCATTTGTTATCCATTGAAATCATGTTTAAAGTTCTTCTCCTATTTCATATTGAACTATATAGAGTCCAAAAATAAACGAGTGTTTTTATTCTAAGTTGATGTAGGGAAAATCCATTCTCTTTGAACATCCCTAGAGCAAAGTATTCTCCTAATGACATTAAAAGTATAAGAGAATTACTATTTGCAAGACTTCTCAAGACTTGCAAATTCTTCTCTGACAAGTAAGAATAAACATTTATAGTTAGAGTACTTGCCCCTTTATTGACGATCTATTTAGTGATCATAAAGGTTTAGAATATAAAATTACCCTCTTGGGTCAAGTTTAGGTTTTGTCCTCCCTATTCCACCATAATGGAATAACAAACCTATAAATACATAAAGTAGTAATTTAATAAGAAAAAGGGTCAACCTCTTGGTCTACGAGGTCATTCTAAGTTTCTCAACCCTTGACTAGTTTCAAATATATGTAATCCTCAATTATAGATAAACTAAAGGTTCTCAACAAGTTTAAACTTTGACTAAGTTTGAATTGATAACAAATAATGTAATAAGACTAAGTTATGATATTTTGATAGTTTTTCTAAAAATACTCACAGCATGATATCTCAAAATAACATGTTAACTTTAGTTCACATAACGTGAGTATAATGGTCTCGTGGTTTAAAAAGAACATAAGATTGCAATAACAAGGAATCCTAGGACTTGCAAAATCTACATCATTTGCTTACATTGTTCCAAACTGAGATCTACGACATGAAAGACTATAAAGGCATAAATTAATCTAAACAGATAGTGTCATATGTAACTTAATCTATATGAGAATATGTCTATGTAACAACACAAGCACTTGTCGACATAAACATCCCCTAAATCATTGACTACATTTATCGTTCAGCCACGCATACATACATACATACATATATATATATATATATTTAAGTTCTCTACCATAGATATAGAGTTTTCGACTCAGAAGTCTTTCAAAGATATGAATAAGACTACGTATATTTCCTATATCAAATAAGACTTTGTATTCTCCTAATGATATCTTACGTCCTCGAAGAGGATATACTTCTTATAAAGAAGAATTTCACTGCACTTGATATGTAAATGATGTCATAATAAAGACTAAGAAAGAAACTCGGCTCGTACCTGAGCAATCTTCACAAATACAAATATGGTGATGTTAGACTATGAACTATCGATTCAGTCGGTATACTTTTGTCGACCTGCGCTTAATCTCTTTACTATTGTCTTCCTTTGCAGTGATGATCATGCTCTTAACCTTCTAGGCACATCATCTTTCAGTCTCGTTCTCTCTTAGCATACTACGCTATTTCCTTCCTATCTGATAACAAAGCTCTCTCTTTTCTTTAATAACAATGATGTCGCTCACCCTAAAGACTTCCACGATATCTCTATTTTTATTTTTGTCATGATAGCTATGCTATCCTTTTTTTTTTGACCAAACCACTCTCTCCTCAGAAATACCCCTCCAGCTCTCTGCACGGCGAGGGAAAATGCCTTATCCACGGTTGACCATGCCTAAACAAATGGAGATCCATTTCTGCATGCCCCCAATTTCCTAACCTTCAGCGACCACTATACAAAGTGGAGGTTCCCTTTTTTGGCGACGTGGCAGTTGGTGGGCTTAACAACCCCGTCCACTTACTCTTTCTAAACTCAATCCCCAAACTCCTCTCCTTAAGCCTACCCTTGGCGAAGGAAAAGTAAACGCTTGCCAAAACTGTCGACCATGTCTATAAGGATGGAGATTCTTATGGCATGCAAGGTCAGTTCCTTAAACTTTGCAACCACTCCTCATTATGGAGTTTCCTACGACAGGGTGGCGGTTGGATAGGGTATCGACCCATTCTTAAATCAAAAGCTAAAGCCACAAAACCTTATGTTTTGCCACTACTCATAACGTGGCTCAAATTCTTACGAGGTGGTAGACTTAATGGGTTAAAATATCCCTCAACTCACAACCGATCATGAGAATAAGCAATTGCCACCCTAGCAAAACCAGTTTAGTCGATAACTAAATGGTGGTCTAAAACTAGAACACAAAAAGAGTCATTCAAAAGAAAAGACATCATAAAAAGATCTATTATGTGTCCCTCTACAATTCTGGATTGATACCAACGACCAACTAGAATAAGAAAATACCTCTCGTTTACCAAAATGTGATTTTGGCATATTCCTCCAAATAACTACTAAAGCAGGTTATAGCTCACCTTGGCTTCAAATTCGACATCTGTTGATTTCCAAAAAGGAAAGAGTTCACAACATATGTCCAAGGCATTTTTACGACAATCACGACGGATTGGGTGTAACGCAAAACAAGATTTTAGATTTCGTTTAGTTATCACATAGCTGTGAAAAACCTCTACCCAAAGTTGTTAAAAACTCCTCTATTTGTCCCATTTTGATCACTAAGGATTTCAGATGATGTGAATGGGTCAAGTTTACCTCCCCATCACAATTCTTCATTAAAATCATGTCGACTTGACGAGATCATCTGTTGACGTCAAACGTCGACAATATTCGCATCATCTAACTTGATGGGAACGTCTTGACGTTTAAGAGGCGACAATAAAACCTCAAGTGACTCAAGAAGAATAACACAACCGTTCTACGTTAATGATATTGTTTACTTCGCAAATGACTATGTCAACTCACCATCAACTTGACTAAATGATAATCAGGATATTGACTACCTGTCGATTAGATTTTCAAAAGAAAACTAGCAAGACAAGACTTACCTCATACAACTCATTGGTTCACATTATCGTTTAACACTAGACTCGTTTGGCAAATAGACCACTCGTAATCCAAGGTCTATCTCTCTCTTCTCGAAAGATACTCTCTCTCTTCTCTGAGAGTTGATAACTTGTAATCCTGTTTCACTTGTCATCAAACAATAAGTAATCAGTGCATCATTATTCAATAAATTCAACTAGTAAATCAAATCTCATAATACAATTATTAAATCAACCATAACATAACCATTTCCATGAATTCATAAATGATATTCAATATAATTCCATGTCATATCCTATCATAAGTCTATAACATCACAACAAATTTACTTATGCCCAAGTAAAAAGTAAAAGTATAGCAAGTCAGAAATTGGGATGTAACAATATTAAAAGGGTGAGTTGTCATGCTACCTCTATCCTTCATGCCACGTCTTCCCCAAATGAAGTAGGGGTTCATCACCACACTGTCTTTGTCACTTGGGATCATCATTTTGTCCATCATGAGAGGTGGGGGTCTCTTTTTGTATACATTCAATGATGCTGCTAGGCAAATTACTTAATCTCCTCCAGCATCTTAGGGGAAGTAGATTGACCCCTAAATTAGCCATAAGGTCCGCTGCTTTATTTCCTTCCCTATAGGTGTGTTTTAGGGCTATGTTTTCAAACTTTAGAAGAAGGCACTTAATGTCCTTAATGACATCATCTAACTGCCATCCAAATTTTCCTTTCCCTTTAACAACTTCTATCACCACCATAGAATCACCCTCCATAGCTATATTTTTTATGCCTATGGCTAGGGCAATCTTTAGACCCTAGAGGAGAGCCATTGCTTCAACAATATTATTGGTGTTTACTCCTATACTCCTAGCATAAGCAGTAATTAGCAAGCCTCTCTCCGATCTTATTATCCCTCCACTACTAGCCAACCTTGGGTTGCCTTTGATAGCACCATCAAAGTTGAGCTTTAACCAGTCTGTAGGTGGCGGAATCCAGTTGGTGTTGGCTCTAACCTTCCTTTTTTTGTCATCCACTCTGCAAATTCTAATGGGAATATTCCATCTTTTGATAATGATAAATTCCTTAGCATTGGGGGGGGGCTTTTAGCGGCTTTTAGAGTGTTTTTACTTACATTGTCTTGCAACAGTCTAGCAATTGATTCGAACACCTCTTTAGGACTTCTAGATTTTTCTCTAAACAGTCTATTATTTCTTTCCTTCCATAGGCACCGAGATAGGATTGGGGGGGTCTGCTTCCAAACTTCACAGCACACTGGATTAGTGAATAGGGAGGTCCATCCTCTAACCAGGTCTTCAAGGTTAGCATTACTACACCAAGGGATGTCAAGGACATTCAGGGCTATACTCCAAACGTCCCAAGTAAATTCACAATGTAAGAAGAGGTGAGAAGCCAACTCCTCCTCCTTCATGCAGAGAATACATCTACTTGGTATTTGGAATCCTCTAACTTTAAGGTTATCAATGGTAAGGGTTCTGTTTTGGACAGCCACCCACCAAAAATTATTCGTTTTAGGCACCAGGTTATGGTTCCAGATATTATTTCATAATTTGTCACTGACCTGGGGTGTGGTCAAATTATAAGCAGATTTCACCAAGAACCTTCCTGTCTTGTCTTCTTGCCAAACCAGCCTATCTTCATGCAAAATGCAGGGAATTCTATGGTTTTTTAGAAGCAGTTGGATCTCTTCGGCAGCATCATATAGCTCCTCGTTGTTTTGACAGCGCTCTGACAGCCTACCCTAAACATGGCCCTGTTGGACATAATCTTTCACTTTGGAGCCAAAGTGATTAACAACAAGATTCATCAATTCCTTAATGTTTTATCTTTTGTTTAGGGGTCCAACCTCCATCCAATTATCCTCCCAAAATCTTATTAGTTCCCCATATCCTAACTTCCATCAGCAGCCTTTCAGAAGCAAGTTCTTGCATTCATAACATTATTCTAGATAATAGAGCCTCTTGGGAAATAGGAAGAAAGGAGGAAGTCTTCCAAGTTGGAATTTCCCATGTACTTAGCTTTCATTATTCTGCCCCAGTCCTTTCCCCCAGCAATCAGATTCTAGCCCACCTTAGTTATGAGCGCTTTATTGAGAAGATTCAATTTTCTTAGGCCTAAACCACCCTGCTCTTTGGGCTTACACACCTTATCCCAAGCAACCAAGGCAAGTCTCTTTTTGTCTTCCATTCCAGACCAAAGAAAAGTTCTTTGTATCTTTTCCAGTCTCTCAGTTATGTATTTAGGTGTTTTGAATAGGGTTAGAAAATACACAGGGATACCTTGTAAAGAGGCTTTGAGAAGTTGATACTTACCTGCTTGACTAAGTAGCTCACCCTTCCATCCAGCAAGTTTTCTCTAAGTTCTTTCCATAATGGAGTTCCAGAACTCCTGGGAGGCATCTTTGACGGTGAAAGGTAGACCAAGGTAACTTCCAGGGAAGGAGCCCGCCTTACAACCTGAGATATTCATTATTTTTTGCTGTAGATCCAACGGGGTGTTGAAGAAGTAGATCTAGATTTTGTTGAAGTTGATGCATTGGCCAGCTAAAATGGCATACTCTTGCAACACTTTTTTCCAATTCCTGGCTTCCACCACTGAAGCCACTCCGAAGAGGATGGTGTCATCAACAAATTGATGTATGACCTCTGGGTTAGCTATTGAAGCAGGTTTGACCCATTTGATGATTTTGGAGTGAAGCAAAGAGGTAAACCCCCTACACAAAGACTCTACCACTAGAATGAAGAGGTATGGGGAGAGGGGATATCCTTGCCTTAGACCTCTACCCACATTGAAGAAGCCTCTCAGAACACCATTAATCAAAACAGAGTACCTAACAAAAGTGACACAAGTTCTGATAATTTGTAGCACTTTGTCATGGAACCCCATTTTCCTTAATATAGTGAATAAGAACTCCCAGCTTACTCTATCATAGGCTTTAGAAATATCCAGTTTAAAGGCCATGCCCGGGCTTTTACACTTTTCCATGGAATGAATGATCTCATGGGTAGAGATAGCAGCATTAGTGATCTGCCTGCTAGGAATAAAACCTTTCTGACATCTACTAATCAGCTTTTCGAGAATAGGTTGGACTCTCAAAACCATGATTTTGGAGAAGATCTTATAAACCGTATTAGAGAGACTTATAGGTCTAAAGTCTCCCATACACATTACTTCTTGTTTTTTGGGAATAAGAGCTATGAAGGTGTGGTTTAATTGTTTGAGTAGCTTACCTGATTTAAAGAAGTCTCTAGCAGCCTCGGTAACATCTTTTCCAACCACGTCCCAGAATTCCTGGAAGAAAGCAGGAGGGAAACCATCTGGCCCTGGAGCTTTGTAAGCCCCCATAGAAAAGAGACTGGCCCGAACCTCATCCATAGTTATGCCTTTTTCCTAGCTGAGCATTGTCATCTTCATTTATGAGAGTAGGAATGATATCAACAAGTTGCTAATTAATACTCCCTTTTTGAGCTTCTAGGAAAATTTGAAAATAGGCCACAACCACTTCCCCAATTTGCAGGTCATTTTCAATCATCTCTCCTCTATTATCTAGCAGCTTAGTTATATTGTTCCTTTTCCTGTGTCTCATTGTGGACTGGTGGAAAAATGAAGTATTCATGTCTCCCTCCTTCAGCCATTATATTCTCAACTTTTGCTTCCAAAATATTTTCTATTTTTCTAAAAGATTTTTCCATTCTCTTCTCGCCATCTCTTCTTCCCTGGCCGTGACTTTAGTAGTATCACCTTCCTCTAACCTATTTTGTAGCTCTTTAAGTCTCAGGTTTATCCTTCTCTTTTCCTCAAATATGTTACCAAAGTTGAATTTATTCCATCCTTTGACTTTCTTCTTAACCATGATTAGCTTCTGAGCCAGGAAGAACATAGGTGTACCTTAAATGTCACAATTCCACCATTTTGTTAGCAAATCTTTCAACTCCACGTGTTTAGTCCACATTATTTCAAACCAGAAAGGGAAGGGGCCCTTGTTATTTCCATCATTCCATGAAAGAAGAAGTGGGTTATGATCATAAGTAGTTCTGGGCAGAACATCAAGGGAGTATGAGATTAAAAATCTCTAACTAGTAGAAATCCCAACCCTATCTAATCTGACTTGTATCAGGTTGTTTCCTTTTCTCTAATTTGACCAAGTAAACCTACTGCCCTGTGGTTCCAAATCCATAAGGCCTTCTTTGTTTAAACATTTGTTCAAGTCCAGCATACTGTCAATAAAATCTATAGTCCCTCCCCTTTTTTCTGAAGGGAAGAGGGGAGTATTAAAATTTCCCATTAGCATCCAGCAAATATCCAACTCTCTAGAGATGAGAATAGCCAAAGTATCCCATAGCTCCTTTCTCTGGCTTCTCTGGTTCAGAGCATAGATGTTGATCAGATTCTAGGAAAAGCTGTCGGTCTCCATTCTGGTAGCCAAAAAAAATTTGTTTTTCTCAATAATGCTTCCTTTGACTATGCTACTGTTCCACATGGTGATAATGCCTCCTGACGCCCCACAAGCATCACTCCCAACATGTTTAGCATTCCTCCAAAGGCTACTGGCAATCATCTGAAATCCTTCATTTTTCATTTTGACTTCCTAGAGTAGCAAAATGTTAGTTCTATCTTTAAAAATATAGTTTTTAACCAAAAACTGCTTATGAGGGTTGTTAAGCCCTCTGACATTCCATGACAACATTTTCATTTTATCAAATTTTTCTTGGAGCCTAACTCCAATGTCTTCTGTCTGCCCATAGTGATGTCCTTGTTTACCGCCTTTTGTCTTGTTTCTTTGAAGGATGGGCGGCCTTGTTTAGTATCCTCCCCCACATCCAACCCTTTGTTTCCTGGGCCTCTATCCTTCTTAATCGTGCTCCACCCCTTTGAACCAGCAACACTAGACTTCGCACCAGGGGTGAGTGTTATAGTTTTATTGGGAGAGGGACCCTTCCCAGTCTCCACCACCAAATGTGTGTCTGCCTTAGATGATTTAGAGGGATGGACCTCTGAGGGGGTCACGACCTCGAGGCTGCTTATTTTTTAGGGGGGTCATCCACAGGGATTTCCCCATCTTCAAGATTTAGCGGTAAGAAGGCCTCACCACTGACAATACTTGAAGTAGCTAGAGTATCCTCAGAGAACTGCCCAGTATGCTCCATATTATGAGACTGAGTTGTCTTCAGCAGCTATAGCAACTTTATCTTTGGCAGGGGATTTGATCATATTCAGAAGGTCTTCCTTGAAGGGATAGTCCTCTACCTCCTCAACCGCCTAATCAATCTTTGAATGAGAAGGTTTGACTTTACATTGAGGGGCCAAGTGGCATTTTTTTGTTGTAGTTTTGACAAAAGGTCATGGAGTTTTCATATAGGATGGGTTGGGACCATTGTCTGTATTTAGATTTAAGCATGATGTTATTAGGAAGAATCTTGTTCACATCAATGCTAACACAAATTCTGGCAAAAACTAACCTTGATTTGTTTCTAGTTGTGCTATCTAGGGTGATGAAATTAGCAAGGGAGTTCATGATCCACTTGAAGATTTCCTCGTCCCAAAACTCTAGAGGAAGGCCTGGGAGGCGAATCTAGACTGGAGCAGCTTTATTTAGATCAACAACGCTATCAAAATTGGGTTTCCACTTACATAGTGACAGGCTATGTTTTCCAAGAATCCAAGGTCCTCCTGCTAGCAGAATTGTAAGATCTTCTTTGGCCGTGAATTTAAAAAGAAACATTCCACTGTTCATAGCATAAACAATTACGCATCCTTTAACTCTCCACTTGGTGTTCACCCATTTTCTAACAGCATCAATGTTAGGTCTGAATGAGAAAAACTTTCCAACTAGAGCATTATCCATTGAGGAAACAACCCTATCCATCACCCCACCTGGGAGTTCAAGCTCAGGATCGCTGTCAACCTCACTCAAGATTGGAGAAACCCCACCATCCATCACTTTATCCCCCACCAGGGCCTTTTTCCAGGCATTGGGGCCCAACACCCCATTCCGAAGTGTGTGAGCAAAGGAATCTTCCTCCCCATCACAGAACACATGACCTGAAGGGTCCTCCGAACCGTCCAAAATGCACGGGACAGAACCACTCCCCGAAGCACCCCCTAAGGGAGCCCGCACCCTTAGGTTCGGAGGCTTTCCCGGGTCATTGTCTGCCATCAAAATTCAAAATCAAAATCAAGCAGGAAGACATAGCAGGTGGGAAGTTGCAAAGCTCAAATGTTTGTTATCCTCTTATTTGCTATTGCAAACTATCATAGAAGATAATAATTAGTGAAAACTTCCCTTATTCAAAACTTAAGGATTAAACCCTTTAAACAAACTAAATGCCTTAACACTAAAACATTTTATAAAACCTAATTCAAAATAGAGAGAAGAAGATCAAGCTTTGAACAATCTTTGAACAATGAGAGACTACATGCTTCCCAAGCTTCTAGGGAAGATAGACCCTTATAGCTATCTGAATCTCTTGTATATTGATGTTCTTTTTGTTGTGGCAAGCAAAGTTGGCTACCTCGTTGGCAATTTTCTCAAACATGCCATTGATAAACTTGTTCTTAATTCCCATAGCCTTGCTAGAAATATTGATATCAAGGTGCACTTGCTTGAGAATTTTAAACAAGTAGATTTTGAAGATCTGCTTGTTCTTTTTTTTTTGTGTGTGTCTTTCTCATCTCCAGCTTTTCTAGGATCCTTCTCTGTCCTTTTTTCCATTGACGAGCACTACAAAAAGTATTTCACTCCTTACATCGGCATACAATTTGCAAGATTTAAATGATTATCTTGTAAGAATAGTTAGTCTAAGCCCCCAGCTATAACAAAAGAAATAACTACTCATTAGGGATGGGATGATTCATTGACTATATATTAAGAAATATATCTACTATATTTCCTTCATCATTTTAAAATTTTTTGGATAATTAAAAATGGCTTTGGAGGCCATACCCATAAAAAAGATAGAAATATAATATTTTATTGTTAGTCGCTTCAATGGAGGACTCTTTTCTACATAGTCCAGTGCTTTACATCAGTATCTATATATTATATGCTATGTTTGGCTTATTTAAAATGCCTAGCTATTACATTCACTAATCTATCATCTTCCTTCTAAAACCCCACCCTAATATCTACTAAATATTCTATATTGCTTAGCTAGTAGAAGCACCACCGATATCCCCCACCTCCATACCTTTGTCATCCTCTGCATCGGAGCTTGGAGTGTCCACTACGAATGACTAGTCTAAATTGTCCCCTGGCACAATCCTCGTGACCTCCTTCAAAAAATAAATCCCTCACCTGGCCTCCCTTCATCTATTTGATTCATTTCCACCCACTACCAAGATAATGAATGGAAACCACAGACTCATGTTTGCAGGTGTTATGTGTGGTAGTTGCCATCCCCCAGAGTAAAACTGAGTCCCAAAATTACTTCTGCCACCACCTTCTACAACCCAATTCACCACCTCACTCTTATCAGTACATTAGCCATTGTTTTGATTATAGTCTTCTCCTCCCTAGCATCTAACAACACTGCAATGAAAATCAAGGCGATGTCTGCATTCACTCGATACTTATGGCTAACCTTTATGAACACCTCTCCCAGAACCATTTTGATGGCATATATTACTATGGAAGACCTAGTCCTAAAGACTTTCTTCATCCTAAGCTTTGTAATTTTGTGAAGGAAGGCTACTTGTCTTCATCTCAGTTTCAAATAGATAGTGGTATCCAATATGTTTGGTATGACAAAATCCTTACTTCTCTGCAGCTTTAAGCTTCCCAAACAATCCCCACAATATGTGTAATCATCAAAGCATTTTGTCCTCTTCCAATACTTTATGTACTTTACCATCTTGTCACCTTGCATTGTAATCATTCTTAATTTATTGTTGAACGTGTTCGGCTCTTTGTAGTTTATCCCATAATTCCATATCATCTGACTCTGCACCCTACATGAGGTCATCTTCATCCATCTCAATCACTTTATTCACCAAATGTTCGTTGATCTATTCCCTTCTCTAAAGGCATGGCCAATTTAAAAATCCTCAAATTCCTTAACCACTTCCCATATTGGACCAATATATCTATTCAATTTCCAATTTGGGGTTTCCTTCTTTCTTAGTGCGTTGATGATGTTCAATGAATCTCCCTCCAACTACACCTTTCTCAAATTAAATTTCCTACATGTTTGAATGCCTAGTAGGGTTGCCTACATCTCTACCTCATTGTTTGTTCCAATCGGAAGAATTTTTGCCACAATTCCCACAATCATTTTCTTGTGATCCCTTATTACACATCCCACCCTAGATTTTCCTGGGTTCCCTCGGGATGCCCCATCAAAATTTATCTTATACCATACTTCCCCTAGGGGCACCCACCTAGTGTCATCCCTGAGATTTTTGGTTAGATTATATTGAGAAACCCTTTGAATGGGGGGATCTTCAAACCTAACCAATTTTTCCTCATCTCCTCATCCCTGGCTATGAATGAACTTGTCTTCAAAATTTGTTTCCTAGCTGCACTATTCATAATTTTTGCTATAGAGTCTTCAATTTTCCTTATGAGTGCCTCCTTAGTCATCTCCTTGTCCTGGTATATTCTTCTACTCCTCTCCTTCCATAGCTCCCAAACTATCATTGTCGGGCTCACTAACCATAAGCTTGAAAACATTGCCATTTTATGAATTCTTGGCCATGCATTGAACATTTATATCAGCTCCTCTGGGAGTGGATTGTACCATCTTAGTTTGTTCAACATCTTTTTCCAACATACTTCAACATAGTCACAATTTAGCAATATATGGTTGCTAGATTCTTCTACATTTTTGCATAATACACATCTTAATGGACCCATAAACCCAAGCTTTCTAAGCCTATCACTTGTGAGAGTTCTCCGTTGCAATGTGTCCCATGCAAACACTCCCACCTTTGGTAGACTATGCTTTCTCCAACATAACTTCGTATGCCATTCTTCCTTCCTAATCGCTGCTTCTTCCATTATGTAGCCCAACTTAACATTGTATTTTCTTGATTTTCCTCCACTCCATTTTATTGTGTCTTCCCCTTCTATGATTAATATTCTTCTTTCTGCCAACAGTCTTTTGAGATTTTATTTTTGTTCCTCTAGGATCTCCAATGCCCTCCATGATTTCCACTTCCACTCCATGATTCCATTTATTTCTACTTTTTCCAAATAATCTCTTACATGTGTTCCCCACCTATTACTTAGAATTTCTCTAATTTCTTCCATTTTGTTGGTCTCCTTGAGTGCCAGTAGCCCATTCCATGAGTCGTCCCAGAACAAGGCCTTCCTTCCATCCTTGATCTCCCAAGTTAGATGTTTTGTTATAATTTCTCTTATTGTTAATAGAAAGTTCACATAGGAGAATTGGGTGGGGGTTTTGTTGTTGTATGAATCCTGTCAGGGCTATTGGAGTCTAGGTATTTATGTTGTAGTATTTTACCACATTCCTATTGTGGGTTGCTATATATGTTCCATACCAACTTTTTACCCAATGCCTTATTCAATACTGTCCACTTCCTCAACCCCACACCACCTGCTTCCTTAGGCCTACATATTTTCTCCCATGCAATGAGTGGGAACTTCTTTTGTTCTGAGGTACCTTTCCAAAAGACAAATCTCATTTTTTGATCTAATGTGTCACACATTTTTCTTGGTTTCATACATGACATTGTGTATGTTAGAATTGCAGAGATCACCGATTTTAACATAGTTATTCTACTTGTTGTTGAGAGCCACTTACCTTTCCATGATTCAACCTCTAAATTGTAGCTAGTAAAAGTGAGTTCCATAATTTTGTTCTATTGGCACCAAAAAATAGGGGAATACTAAGATATTTCCTTGGTAATTGACTTGTCTTCAAGCCCAAAATTGATGTCACTATCGTTTGTTTCCTCAGCTCTATGTTGAAGAAAAGAATTTCAAACTTCTTCTAGTTCACACTTTTTCCTGAGGCTCCACATTATTTGTCTAATGTTTCTTTTATTGTCTTAGTCTCTTTCCTACTGGCCACTCCAAAAAGGATTGTTTCATCTACAAACTGCTAGTGGGTGGTGGCTTCCAAATCTTGAGCAATTTTGATACCTTTCCAATCTCCTCTCCTTCTTGCATCCTGGATACTTCTCCCTAGTGCTTCTGCCATGATGATAAACAAGAAGGGGGAAAGGGGGTGGGTCCCCTTGTCTAATTTCATTTGAGCTTGAGAAGAACCCCTATGGCCTGCCATTTATAAGGATTGAGAATCTTGGATAGCAGATACAAATCTTAACCCAATTTATACATTCCTTACAGAACCCAAACTTCTCCATCACCTCCAAAAGGAATTTCTTGTTTACTTGATCATAGGCTTTCCAAATATCTAGTTTCACAATCATCCTTTCCACCTTGGTTTGCCTAACCGTATGTATCACTTCATGTGTTGTAATGATGCCTTCCATAATTGTTCTCTATGGAGTAAACCCACTCTATTCCTCTGATATAATATCTGGTAAGATGGTTTTTAGTCTATTTTCCATTTTCTTTGTGATGATCTTATATATTGTGTTGCATAATGATATGGGTCTATAATCATCCATTGTTTCTACTTTCTTCTTCTTTGGAATCAGTGATATCATGGTATTGTTCATAGCTTTCAACACTATTGCATTTTTCCTTGATTCTTCCACTACTCCTACTACTTCCTTCCCAATTATATTCTAAAAAGTTTGAAAAAAAACTTGTCAGAAGCCCATCTGGACCTAGGGCTTTGTCAGCTCCAAGTTGGAAGGTGGCTATTTTAACTTCTTCTATGACATCTCTCCTCAAAAGTTCTCTACTCTTGTGTGATAGTTGGTTGGATGTAAGTCAATATCCTCATCCTTCTCTACACTTTCCCCCGAATCCTCTTGATTAAGTATGTTCTTAAAATACTCAACCACCAGATCACCTATTTCCTTGGGATCTTCTACAATGTTTCCATCCCTTATTTTAATGCAGTTTATCTTATTCAAGCTTCTTTTTATCTTTGTGGTGTTGTGGAAGAATTTTGTGTTCATGCCCTCCTCATTCAACCAACATTCTCTAGAGACTTCTGGCACTAGAAGATCTTCTCTCTTTTCAAAAAATTTTGTATACTTATCTTTCAACTCCCTCTCTTTCTGAAAAGAAATTTGATCTATCCCTTTTTGGATGGTCATTTCATCATGCTCTACCAGTTCTCTTTCAATCCTTTCTTTTTCTTCAAAAATGTTCCCAAAATGTCTTTTATTCCATTCCTTGAGCTACCCCTTGATAAATCCTAGCTTCTTATATTATCTAAACATCTTGGTGTCTCTAAATTTTGGGGCCCTTGCCCACCAATCCTCCATTTTTCCCGACAACTCTGGGTCCCTTAACCACATATTTTCAAATTTGAAGGGACAAAATAGTGGATTTGAGTCATTGGCAAACTATAGTAATATCGAGAAATGATCAGACCCGATTCAAGGGATGATAGAGGCCTCATAAGTGAGTGATTTGTTTGTCCATCCTCCTATTATAAGAAACCTGTCCAATCTTTCTACTATACTAGTGAAGCCTTGCCTCCTATTCATCTATGTATAACATTCATTTTTTGGTATAACATCTACTAACTGGTTATTTTTTATAAAATCTTGAAAGTGCACTTGAGTTTGCATGATTATTGGCATTCCCCCTTTTTCTCTGAGTTATCTATTGTTACATTGAAATCACCCCTAATTATACACAATCCCTCCCTTATAGATTGAATTATTCTTGTTATCTGATTCCAAACTTCTTTCGTCCTTATGGTGCTAGTTGGTCCATAGATATTTATTAAGAAAAACTTGCAATTCAAAGGTAGGAATTTAATTTTTAGCACATGCCAATACTGACCAGTTTGTATTTCTTCTACATCCATCTTCCTCTAGTCCCATAGAATTCCCAACCTACCAGAAGCACCAACCACTGAAATAAAACTACCTTGCCACTAACACCATTTGGTTAAAACACTTCATTCTCTTCCTTCTCTATCTTGGTTTCCTGAACTAGAACTATATCTGGTTTGGACATGTCAATTTGGTGCTTAATAAAACATCTTTTGTTAGGGGCACTCCAACCCCTAACATTCCATGTTATTATCCTCATGGATCCTTGGGAAGGGGCCTCCCTTCCCTGATCTCAGTTTCATTTGTCCTTTGGCCTGACCAACCATCTCTAGCTTTGTTCTCCTTCCCTTGTCCTTCTTCTTTCCAACCTTTGGCTTCTTTATCTTGGATTTAAATAGTCTAACTTATTATTCTTTCTTCTAGTTCCTCAAACTCCCCACTTAAGAAGTTACTATCCTTCGTGTCCACTTCTCCCTCCATTAGTTACATTTCTTGGGGGGCATGTTCTCCTTGTTATCAAATTCGTCATCACAACCAAACAATTCAAGTGCCAACTCAATGGTAGAAGTCTTCTCTAGGTCGTATATGCCCCTGTTTTATAATGTGTTTCTTTCTCCATTATTCTAGGTCCCAGGAATCCTATCCTCCTCTTTCTCAGTTCTTACTTGGTCCCCTTCAAGCTTATACTTCTAGATTCTCCATTGTCATTTCTTATCTCTACTAGAATCTCTTCTTTCTTCTCCCTGTTATATTCATTGCTTGGTTACCTAACTCCAACCCCATCCTCTTCTAGGGTTGCTTGATTTTTCTTTTGTGTCATTATGCAATCTGCTTCGATTTTCCTGTTCTTGTGGCATTTCTTAAATTTTTCCAAGTCTCTCTCTTTCTCAATCTTTTGCCTCCAAATTCCTAAGGTTGACCTAATTTCTATTTCCTTAGGGAGTGGGTCTATAAGATTTGCAATTAGACAAATTCTTGCATACATTCCATAATCCTGATCCTTTAGATTTTCATTCTCTTTTATGAAAATTCCAATCTTCTCCACTATTTTTTTAGAATCCCTTGGTCCCAATACTTTGTTGATAAATTATACAAACAAATCCACATTAGGGCTTTTGTTACCTCATGTTTCAAGGGATTGAAGTTGGGTTCCCAATCTCTCAGGTATAAGCCATTTCCCCCCATTAGATATGGGCCCTTATTTAAAATTTATACCTTTCTCTCTCTTGATGGACACTCTACCAGATAGAAACCTCTAGGTAGGGTTTTCAGTTTAACATCTTCCCCCCAGTGACTTCCACACCAATTTATAACTCAACTTTTTGTCAGCCATTCCCTAGTCCATTTCATGAAGAAAGGAATTTTTCTATTGAAAATTTCAACACCTCACATTCTATATCTATTGACATACATTTTGTAGGAGGTTTAGGGTTGAGGGTGGTTTTATTTGTACCTGTTAAAAAATCTGGGTTTGTTTTTCTGCCAAATCTTCTGATTACTAGTCTTCATTCCTACATGGTTTTCCTCTCTTGTCTTCCACCCCTCTCTATTGGTGAAGCTTCAATAGTTTCTCCCTCTTGATTGCCAGTTTTTGTAGGTTCGATTCCTCTCTTCTCTATTCCATGGAAGTTGAATTTTCCTCCATCTATGCTAGAATGTTTGTCTTTTCCCATAATAAGGGCTTTAATTCCAATCCTAAAACCCTTTGCTCCTTCTTCCCTCACTATGCGCCTCTCACTTCCTTCTTTCTTTGAACTCTACCCTGCTTTGCTTGTTTCTGCCAAGATCCCATTCGTCCATCGGTATTTGGTTGCGATCCATTCCACTAGTTTACATTATTTTTCAATTCTTGATAGTTTCTTCTATATCATTTTAATATTTTACTGAATATTAAAAATAAATTTTAAATGTAATATTAAAAATAAATTTAATAAACAATGTTAACATTGGACAAATGCCCTCATTGTTTATTAAATGAAAATATATTCAATGTCCATAAACAATGTTTCCTTGCAAATCAAAGCTTCAAAGAAATGTGTGCATACAATATATGAACACATTAATGAATAATTTGGCATCTCGAAAGTCTTTCTAACATTTAGCTTATGAATAAGGTTTCAAGTACTGTTGGATAAATCTTAAATTTATTAATATAACCATTATTTGAATTTCACAAGAATAACAATAAGCATAAAGATAAGAGACATACTATAAGGAAAAAAAGAAATCAAATGCTATAGAAGATGATAGGATTCAACTTATGAATCATTAAATGTTTATGTAGTTAAAGATATGTAATTTTTCTTGTCTTATTAAAAATATTGATTATTTTGTATTTTTCTTCCTTTTTAAAGATTTTTTAGGATATTCTTTTTTAATTCTTTATTTAAAAAAACAAATTTTTATTTCTTGCCTTTGATTTTTAACATATCTACACTATATAATCCCATGGTTAAAACTAAGCAATTAATTTCAATATAATCTAAATGATATACAATTTAATAATAATATTATAATTTAGATCAAAGATCAAATATACATTTTAGATTCACAAGCTATTAAGGGATTTTATTTAACCTTAATATCTCTAAATTAAAAGTTTGAAATACAATAATTAATTAAAACATTTTAGAACATTTAAATAAGTAAAATAAATAAAGGCCTATAAAATAAATAAATAAATTATGACAGTGTAGATCTTCTGGCACAACTGTGTATTGCTTCATTCTCTTCTTCTCATCCTAATGAGGGATCACGATGTGTGATTTGAAATGTTGATGCAAAATAAAGCAATACACAGTTGTGCCAGAATCTCTACATTGAAAGCACTAATAGTGTGGAATAACAAAATTAAAAACATTATACAAATTAAATGAGCCACCTAAATTATAGGAATGGTTGAACACTATATTTAGAATGCCAACAAATTTCTATTATGACTTAAAGACAAGTCTCTATTTCTCTTCTACTCAACTCTTTTTTGTTTTGTTTTATTATTGCCCTTTTATTTTATTTTATTTTCCTTTCTTTTTGCATGATTTGTTTTATAATTCTCCTTATTTGCTTCAAGGATTTTTGCAATAAGAATATGAACATGGATTGTCTATTGCTACAAGAAATCAAAGTTGTAGGGTTTCAATTGGAAAACACATTAAGATTTATTTGGAAGGATCCAATGTGTTTTTCTTCTAAACATGAGAGAGATAAAGGAGAAAATGCAATTTTAATAAATAAAAAATGGGTTTAGTTTATCACTCTTAATGGGTGTTCCCTATATCATAATAGATGTTTATGGGTGCTTTTGGAAAAAGGAGAATAGACAAATTGGGATTTGCTTTGTTTATAATGAATATAGGGACAAAATTGAGCTCTGAAATTGGATGGTGAAAAAGCTTCCTAAAATCCCCTGGATAGTGGCAGGAGACTTCAATATGGTGGAGCATAGAGAGGACAAAATCAGTGGTAACCAAGTAGAGTGGAAAGGCAATGAACAATACTTTTGGACTAGAATGAAGAAAATGCTTAGTCTCTTTGATCCCCTTGAGGGAAATAAGGTTAATAGCCAGAGTATATGGTACTCTTGGTGTAATTCTCAAAAAGATAATAAAAGGATATATTGCAAGCTGGATAGATTTTATGTGAATAAGAACTTCTTCCAATTCCAAAGTTTTGAAGGAGCCAATGTAGTTAGTATCATTCCGAATACATTGTCAGATCATCTTCCTATTTATGCTCTTATTAATATTAATCTTCAAGAAAGGGGGAATAATATTAGAAAAGACAATATATTCAAATTTTAAATTCATAGTTGTTACTAGATATGGACTATCTGGATGGGATTTGTAATCTTAGAAATATCCTGAAGGCGATGTCTGATAAGAAAGAGGCTATTGAGTAATGGAATGATCATGTTAGTGCTAGTAAAAGGCTTTTTCAAGTATGTGGGAAGAAATTTGATTTTGATAGGAGGAGAAGTGAGAGACTACTTCAACTAGACTACCTAGAAATAGAAGATCTATTGCAAAAAAATCTAGATGATAGGGAAAGAATAAGACGCATTGGAGAAGTTGCCGATAAGGGTGTGGTTCGATGGTTGAGTCACTTGGTTGTAGTGGTGGCCACCAGAGTTCAAATTCTTGCTGGGCCAATGAGCTTGCAGGTTTGAAGTGTTCTTGCTAGGGGATAAGGTCCCCCGTGTTGTGGCCTCACTGGTTCATAGCTCCGGACAAAAAAGTTACCGTGGAGACGAAGGGTGTGTCGAACCAGCGTCACTAGTCACATTAAGAAGTTTACTAAGTGCATTATCTTTAAAAAAAAAGACACATTAGAGAAGTTAAGAACAAATTGGGTAGACTGCAAACCTACATAGCTCAAGGGGCTAAGATAAGGGCAAGGATTAACTGGCTAAAAGATGGAGACAGGGGCACTAATTTTTTTTTTAATTTGCTTAGAGCTAAATACAATAAGGAAAATGTGGGCCCTATAATGAGAATGAGACTACCTATCATGATGTGGAAGACATAAAGAGGTTGTTTAGAGATTTTTACTAAAATTTGATCAAAGTTGAAGATAGCAGTGAAGATTGTAAGAGGGCTCAAGAATTATGTTAAAAAATCTATCCTAGGAGGGTTGATGGTGATATGGTGAAGAAATTAGAACAAAACATTTCTAAAGCTAAAATTAGAGATGACATTTTGGCAATAGAAGAGGGCAAGTCCCTTGGATATGATGGGTTACCTGTGGAATTCTACAAAGTAAACATATCTTGGGTGGTTGATGATCTTTATGATGTATATTAGGAAGCTTGCAAAAGGAACCTTGGGAAAGAATATCAATAGAGGCATTATCAAAATGTTGCCCAAAGATGGGGACAAGACCTATATTAGGAACTGGAGGATAATAAATCTGTTAAATGTGTCCTACAAGATTATTGCTAAAGTATTAGCAAGGAGATTAATAGAAATACTACCTAATAATATTAATTATACTAAAAAAAGGTTCATAAAAGGAAGATATATATTGGAAAATTTGATAACCAGTTGGGAAGCTATGCATTGGGCCAAAATAATAGGATAGAATACAAGAATTCCTTTGTTAGACTTTGAAAATGCTTATGATAGAGTTGAATGGTCATTTGTGTTATTTGTTTTAAAAGCCTTTGGATTTCCACAGGAGTTCGGTAATATGGTTAACATGTTGTTTAGAGATGCATCTGCCCAAATTGACATAAATGGTTCCTTAACTGAACCATTTAATATGGAGAGATCTATAAGACAAGGGTGCTTATTAGCACTTGCCCTCTTTGTGATTGCTTTAGAAGCATTGTTCCATATCTTGAGAACATAATTGATTTCAGGCAGAATGAGGGGGATTAGACTTCTAGATGAAAGCATGTTATTGAACATGTAGTTTGTTGATGATACAACATTGTTTCTAGTACTAGAAAATGATAATTTGAAGAACATGGAAGATAGATTGAGTATGTTTTGTAAAGCATCTGGGACAAATATATCTTTTAATAAATCAATTTTGCTACGCTGGTTAGAAAAGCCTCCTGACTGGTTTGATATGGGTAAATGGCAGTGGAGAGGACCTCACAAACAAGTTAGGTTCCTTGGTATCCCCTTTGTTGTTGACCCATCTCTTAACAAAATGTGGAATTGGATGTACTCTAAAATTGAGTTGAAATTTAAAAACTGGAACAAACAAGTCCTTTCTTTGGTAGGGAGAACACAAGTTTGTCAATTTTTTTTGCTTACTCCATTTATTATGCCTCTAAGTGGCTTTTCTCAAATTATCAAATTGAGAGCATTTAGAAACTCATAAGGGGGTTCCTATAGTCTGATAGTAAAGTGAAGAAGAAAAAAATAAGGGTGGTTTGGGGTTAAAAGATTTGAAGATCCAAGGTGTAACTTTAGTTACAAAGTGGATAATCATATCCTTGGATGGTGATGAACCTTGGAAGGTCCTCATCGAGAATAATATTAAGAACTTTCATCCCAAGAAGGCACCATTATGGAAAAATTTACATATGCATGATTTTCTTTTTGGGAATTTTTAGTCTAAACCCTTTGGGTTTGCTGTCTTTGGCTCTATATGGAAAGCTTGGGAAGTTGTTAGAAGTTTTATTTTAAATAAGGAAGCAGTCAATTTGAAGAAAAAATGGTTAGGGGGATATAGATCCTTATGGTGGAACCTAAGGCACAAAAACAAACCTTTAGCCTTGTTACAAGGTTGTTCTGAACTAAAATAGACCAAGAGAGGTATTTCCACCATTAATGATTGTCTTGAATGATGAAGGCTTGAAAAGTTGGGATACTATCAAATTGGAATTTGGTCTCTCAGAGTCTTAGAAAAGGACTTATTCCATCATTTGTAAATCTTTCTCAAACAATCTAAGTCAAGCAAAAAGGTTGAGTGATCTGGATTGTTTAGGAAAGCTGGCTTGGGAAGATGGCACAAATTTTCTGAGGGGAGATTCCAAGAATCTTTATTTGCTGTTATCTAATTCTCTTGAGGTGTTTGAGAATAGTAATAGGGTATGGGGGCTAATTGTAAACCATAAAACCTTGTCTTCCTCCTTTAGTTTGTTCTGGTCCAAATTTATAGAACCTAAAAAGGAAGCTTTAGATGGCTTCTGATGCTTAAGAAACTTCCTATTGGGGTTAATAGATATGTTTGTCCTATGTGCAAAATATTTTAGTCTTGTGAACATTTATTCTTTGAATGTCTATTTGTTGTTAAAGTTTGGTCATGTTTATGGGTAATATTAAAAATTTGTCTTCCATGAACAAACTAAATTGGAAAGAAATTATTTGTGGGCACATTTATGGCTTGAGTGTTAAGTCTAACATATTTTGGTTGTGTTTATCTACTGGGATTTTATGGTGGTTGTGGAAAAAATGAAATGAGGATCATTTCCAAGGCAAGAGGAGGATTCTTATTGGGTCTAGCTATAGACTCACGATGTTTGATATCTGTGTATGTGTAGTCATGACTATGGAGCTTCTAATAGAGAGGTTCATGAAGATAATTGATGAAGTATTGAAAGTGATCTATAGGGCAACCATACAATATGCAGAGTTTTGGCCACATGATTTGAGGAAGGTAAATCAAAAGTTTAATAATGAGTATATAGATTTCCAAAACATGTATTGCAAACAACACAAGATGGAAAAAATGAGAGATGAGGCATTACGAGATTTTGAGTTACCTTCCAAAACTTTAGTGTAGATAGTAGTCAGCTTAGGGTCTCTCCACCTATTGGCACCTTCAAAGGGGTGGACTCATATGATGCCAGTGATAATAGAGAGCACTTGGAGAATTAGGTTAGAGGCAAAGATCAAGGTGCAGATGAAAATAGTCAAGGGATTAAAGACATACCATTCTCTTAGAACAGTGATACTAATAGGACATACATGATCCCATAGGTAGAGCAAGAATGAGCAATTGAGGGTATGAATAGAGGAACATGTTCAATGATACAAAATGAAGACTTTCAAGGGTGTTAACTCATAATGAGCTGATGGTGATAGTTTTGCAGAATCTTTCATCAATGATAAATAATATTTTGATATATTTCATATAGAACAATGTTCCGTATAGTATCCTTGTTGTTAACACTATTAAAACTGTTGGTTTTTTGAATTGAAAACACTGTAAATCAACTTCTATGGTTCTCTAGGCCACAATATTGAATGAAAAGTTATCTTTTTTTGATCTAATGGTATACAATTTTCAATTAAAAAAAAAGAACATCATTAAATTTATTTTTTCTAATATTAAAAAATATTAATATCTTAACAAATATAATGGAGAATGTAACTCCCACCAAATTTAGTATTCATAATAAGGAGAGTCATGTTTGTAGAGTATAAAGAGCACCAGAAGATTAAACTAAGTAAATAGAACATCAAACAATGAACAAACAAACAATCACATGGAGACAACCAAAATTACGTGGTTCACCATTAAAGGCTACATCCATGGGAAAAGCAAGGGAAACTCTATTTTATTAATTGTTCATAGTAGCGTGTACAATGGTGTTTCATCAATGATACAATCATCAGAAATAAAGTCTCATTATATAGATATAAGGGACAATGAATAACAAAAGAACAAAATGTGAAGAGTCATAGGTCAATGTGACCGTTGGAATTCACATACTCAAAAATCTCCCACTTGAAGTCCAATCCATTGCTACAAGTAGTCACTCCTACAGATATATATAGGTCTGGGTATATGGTCTGTGTATACCTATATATATGTATGCTAGAGATATATACACAGATACATACCCACACACACACATGCATACATGGTCTGTGTATACCTATATATATGTATGTGGGTGTGTGGGTATGTATCTGTATACACACACGTATACCTATATATGGTCTGTGTATACACAGACACGTATACCTATATATATGTATGCTAGAGATATATACATAGATACATACCTAAACACACACACACGCATACATATATATATAGGTATGATTATAACCCCCCCCCCTTTTTGCTTAGTCCTTGACCTATTTGCCTCTTATTTCTTTTTTCATCTGACTTCATTTCTTTGCCTTTCTTTCTGTGTCCTCCATTCCCATCTTTTTGTGTGTTCATTGGTTTTTCCTTTTGGCATTGGCATTTTTATATTTTTTTCATTATTTTTATTCTCTTGCTTTCTGTGTTATGTTTCTTACTTGTTTTTAATATATATATATATATATACACTCTAGGCCTTTTGTATCTTTTATTCTTTTTTTTGTGTGTTTTAATCTTTTTTCTCTTATCTTATAAATCTATTGAGGCCTTTTTAATTTTCTTGATACACTTTTTAAGTTCTCCTTCCCCACCTCTCTCAAACTTCTTGCTCTCCATGCAACCTTCTCTTGTCTATTTAGTCTAACTTGGTTTGCAATTCCACCATTTTCTCTTACAGCTCTCTACATCCTGATGATGGATCATAGAGTGTGATTCAAAATGTTGATGACAAAAATTGTTACACAGTTTAAACCAGAAGCTCAATTGCACAATATTATGGACTGTGGAAATTTAATGTGTTTAATTAAAAATAGTATATTCCTCTTAGAACATGTCATAACCCACCTTGGGTGCCCAAAGATGCCTTCCTCAAAGATGCTCTTTGACACATGTCTTCACCTATCATATAACCTTCTATTTACGACTCTTACGTGTCATAGAATCTGTCATAACACTTACGTGTCATAACTCCTTACACACTGCTCAAGATGCTAACACATGGTAGAAAACCTCTACCAAAATATGGGACGCCTATATCCACATGGGATGAGTTGATTATCCTAGTCACATTCCAAGTGGAGTGACAACACACCATGCCACTTCACACTAGATGACAAAATAGGATGTGCAACACAAATTACATCACAGATAATTAAATAAATACATAATCAAATAATTAATGCTAGGAATTACCAAGGTTTAGACACCTTAATTCCCAATATTCTCCCACTTGTTGAACACCTTGTAAAAGGCAATATAAATAATAGGATTTAACTACTATAGGCCAAGAGGCCCATAGACTCCAAACACCATCTAAACTTATCAGTGCCCACTGGTTTCATCAATGCATCCGCAACATTCTTCAAAGTGTCTATCTTCTCCAATAGCACCTTTCCATCCTCTACCATGTCTCACACAAAATGAAACTGTACATCAATATGCTTTGTTCTGGCATGGAAAGTCAGATTCTTTGCTAAGCAAATCTCACTCTGACTATAACAACAGATAGTAATCTATCCTACATCAACACCAATATCTGAACACAACCTCTTAAGCCAAGTGGCTTCCTTACAAGCATGAGTAGCTACCATATACTCAGCTTCTATTGTGGACAAAACGACCATAGGTTGCCGCTTACTCATCCAATTGATTACACCACCGAACATAGTAAACACATAAGCACTAGTGGATCTCCTACTGTCAATGTCACCTGCCTAACTAGAATCTACAAATCCATGAATACTTATAGAATGCAGAGGTCCTGTAGGATGACCATGATAACATAGGGAATACTCGAAAGTACCCCGTAAATATCTAAACACTCTCTTCACTGCATCCCAATGTACCCTTCTAGGATTAGCCATAAGCCGACTAAGGACTCCCACTACTTGGGCAATGTCTGGTCTAGTATAGACCATAGCATACATCAAGTTGCCAACAACACTAGCATAAGGTACTTTTCTCATATCCTCCATCTCAGAAGGAGACTTTGGACAATCATTAGTAGATAACTTGGTCCCCAAAGAAATAGGAACACTCAATGGTCTACAATTTGCCATGCTGAATCTCTCCAACACAATCTTCACATACTTACTCTGGCTTAACCAAAGTTTTCTGTTTGCTCTGTCTCTTCTAATTTCCATTCCTAGAATGTACCTGGCTGTCCCTAAATTTTTCATCTCAAACTGTGCTAACAATTGAGACTTCAAATTAGAAATCATATTCTTACCATTCCCAATTAACAACATATCATCAACATACAATGCAATAATGAGAATGCGATCATTGTCAAATTTGTAATACACACAATGATATGATTTCGACCTTAGAAATCTAATGGACAACACAAAGGCATTAAATTTCATGTACCACATCCTAGGAGATTGCTTCAAACCATACAAAGACTTCTTCAACTTGCAAACCAAATTTTCTTTACCTTTTTCTATGTAATGCTCTGGCTGTGACATATAAATCTCTTCCTCCAAATCACCATGAAGGAATGTTGTCTTCACATCCATCTGCTCCACCTCTAAGTCAAGAGATAGCAAGAACTGAATAGATGTTAGCTTTGTAACGGGAGAGAAAATTTCACCATAATCAATTCCCTCCACTTGTGAATACCCCTTCACAACCAATTTGGCCTTGTACTTCTCAACACTACCATTTGCACTGAATTTCTTCTTGAACACCCATTTACAACCAATAGGTTTTTGTCCTTCAAGAAAAGGCACCAAGTCCCAAGTTTTATTCTTCTCCAAAGAAGCCATCTCATCTTCCATGGCCTCCTTCCAGGAACTTGCATCTTTCATGCCCATAGCCTCTATCATAATTCTAGGCTCATCAGTGTTAGTAATCAAGGTAAAAGCACAACTAGAATCTAATAATGAGTATCCAAACCTATTAGGTTCCTTCCTTATTCATGTATACCTCCTCAAAGACCGAGGTTGAGGTTCTGCTTCTTCTGATCTTTTAGAGCTGCTAGAGCTCTCCTCATCATCAAGTCTCACAGGGTCTTTTGGTTCAGTCTTCTTAGAGGTAGAAGGAAACTAAACCACATCTTCTTTATTTTATTTCTCTTCCGGTTGTAGAACAACAAGAGAAGGTGTTAGCTCTCTGAAAATAACACTTCTGCTATACAACACTTTTTCAGCCACAGGATCCCAAAGCTTGTATCCTTTCACACCGACACCATAGCCAATGAAGATACACTTAATAGGCTTGTTTTCTAATTTTAACCTCTTCTCCCTAGGCACATGAGCATATGCCTCACAACCAAAAACACAAAGATATCTTATTGAAGGCTTCTTACTAGACCACACCTCCATGGGTGTCTTACCAACAAGAGATGACGTAGGAGACCTATTTACCAGGTAGCAAGTAGTGGCTACAACTTTAGCCCAAAACTTTTGTTCAAGGCTAGCTCCACTAAGCATACTCCTAGCCTTCTTCATCAGCATCCTATTCATCCTCTCTGCAACTCCATTTTGCTATAGGGTGTATGGAGTTGTCTTATGTCTTTCAATCCCATGTTCTTTACAAAACTTATCGAACTCTACCAATCAAAACTCACCACCGTTGTCAATTCTCAAACACTTAATCTTTTTACTAGTCTGATTCTCAACAAAATCTTTAAACTCTTTGAACTGACTAAATACTTCAGATTTGCTTCTAAGAAAATAAATCCATGTCCTTCTACTGTAATCATCTATGAATGATACAAAATATACAGATTTAGAGATCAAAGGAACATTAACTGGACCAAACACATCAAAATGAATAAGATCCAACACACCAGAAGACTTATGAGAACTTGAGTTAAATTAAACACGGTTTTGCTTTCCATATATACAATGTTCACAAAAGTTGAAATCGAGATTACAATCATCTAACCCCTCAATGAGGTTTTTATTTTTCAGGGCTCTAAGACCCTTCTCCCCAATGCGGCCAAGTCTCTTATGCCATAACATTGTCTTCTCAGCAGGAAGTTTAACTTCCAAAGCATAAGCACCCTTAGGTACCCAAAATGCACTACCATCAGAAGTTGATACAACATATCTTTTCATTGCTGGTTCCAATGGTGGAGATGAAGTGACTGCAACTTTTTTTCTTTGAGTTAGAAGAACTATTGCACTATGAAGTGCATGCCTCCAGCTGAAATAGAGTACCTCTCTAAGTACCCTTCGCAAGCACCATAGCTCCTCTAGTCATCTTGCATCCTTCTTTTGAAAAGACAACCTACACACTTGCATCATTCAACTTACTTATAGAGAGTAGATTTCATGCCAATCCTAGGATGTGTATAACCCTAAAGATCCCCTTCACTCATCCATCAGGGAATCAGATTGTGACTCTTCTATGGCCAACTATCTTCAGATGAGAGTTGTCACCTAGGTACACTCTTCCACCATCAAACTCTTCATACTTTGTAAACCAGTCTCAATGCGAGGTCAAGTGAAAAGAGGCACTAGAATCAATTAGCCACACATCATCAGATGCATGGGTGGCCAAGGCTACAATGAAAGCATCACCATCATTTTGTGACTTTTTAGAATCTGAATCTATTATAGTCTTCTTCTTTTTCTTTTTCTCCTCTTTGCATTCTTTTTAGAAATGCCCAATTTTTCCATAGTTCCAACATAGGGTCTTGGACTTTCCAAGAGATTTGGAACTCCCACGGGATTTGGATCTACCCTTCTCAGCTTTCTCGTCCTTCTTTTTCCCTTTTTCCTTGGGTCTTCCACGAACCGCAAGAGCCTCTTTGACTGACTTAGATGATTTTTTTCGCATCTCTTCAGATAACAACGAAGACACCACTTCATCCATCTTAAAAGTGGATGTGGTACTCTTGATGGCCATTACAAGATGGTCCCACAAGTCCAACAAAGAACAAAGTAAGGTCATACATCGATCCTCCTCCTCCATCTTCACACCAACAAATGTCAACTATGCAACTAGCATGTTGAAGGCATTCAGATGGTCTGCAACGGATCCTCCATCCTCCATCCTTAGAGAATACAACTTCCTCTGGAATAACTTGTTCACTAGGGATTTGGATTGATAAACATCTCCCAATTTCTTCCATAGTTCTTTCGTGGTCTTCTCTTCATGGACACTCAAGAGGACATAATTGGCTAGATAGAGTCTCACAAGACCCTTAGCTTTCTGATCCTTGAGATCCTAATCATCTTGCGACATTGCCACTAGTTTTACACTGGAAATGGTTTCCCATAGGTCTCTATCAACAAGCATGTCTTTCATTTTAAGCTTCCACAACTTGAAATTGCTGCCAATAAACTTCTCCACCTCTACTCTTCTGAATGTGTGTAAAGTACTAGAGATTCACATAACAAGAAACTCCAGAGTAACACAAAGATTTACTGAAAGTAAAATCATGTACAGTAAATTAATATAACTTATGCTCGTCATTCCAAAGGATATGCAATAAGATAACATTCTAGAGTCCATGCAAGACTTCAAATTTAGAAGTAATAGTACAACCATAAATTCAAAACATACATAAATACATCTGAAGTCCTTTATAGAGTATGCCAAGAATAAATATTACAAGTGTCGAATAATGGCATCAAGCCTTACAATCATTGAATACAAGAAGTACAAATTGATATAAATGGCAAATAATCTAACAAGGAGTCCTCGACCGCCATCGACCGACCGGCCATCTGCTGCGTCGAAGGACAAGAACATGGTTTAGGCACTTTTTCCGCCCAACCACGAAGCTTGCGCTTCCCCAGTATCCTTCAAACTGAAGGATGCCCGACCCTGCTCGAAGAGCCTAGCAACCTGGAAACATATGCAGGGTGGAATCTAGTATGTGCCTATCAATCTACATACATCACTAATATGAATGCAGCATCTCATCAATAGGATGTGGTAGGAAAAAAAAATACAATGTATAGCTAGGAAAAGTCCATCTATTTCAATGGTGCATGTCTATTTCAACATTCTGTTAGCTTTGGCCAAAGCATCTATCCGTTGTAACGGCATGCAAGTTTGAAAAAGAAAACTCACTTCCCTATTATCCCACATTCAATACCTGTCCCGGAAGGCAGTCTTTCTTATAATTTTTAATACAAATGACGAAGATAAGCAAATTCAAGGTAAACAACTCACTCTATGTATAGTAATCATCATTTTGTCAGAAACTTCCAAGAAGAGAATGAAGCAATTTCATTCATTTTATAAACATGACACATAACAATGTGAAAGAAATAAACTCTATTTGAATGATCTTCAATGTAAGGAAAAAAAAATAGATTGATTCTTTTAAGTATAACTCCATACTCTTAATCATTTCTGGAAGTGATTTACTTAGAACAATAATGAATTAAATCTCTTGAATAAAGATTCCTGCATGGTTAAAAAAATAAAGTAAAAGGTTTCCCAACAAGTCTATCTTCGAGTAAGAGTTGGCATCAGTTAAGAATGTTCATAAATCAACAAGTTTCAGTAAAACATTTGCATGAGTTTATGAGATCCTTCTGAATAATAACAATTCGGTTTAATTATCTGGTTGTATCATTTTCCTTATAAAAACAGCTGGTGCGATTCAACATATTTGATTATCTGGTTTTAGATTATTCGATGTTTCCTTAAATATCATCCACTTCAATGGTTAAACAATTTCTTGAATTGTAGATATAATTAGATCTGACCTGTTTACTTTTCTGGATAATCCTCTTCAGACGACAATTTGTTTTACATGAGAAATAAAAAAGAAAATTCAATGAGGGCGCAATACTCAGAGATCTTTTTTTTAAAACCTAATTATTCAACTCAGAATGGAACGATTTCATACCGAAACCAGACCAACTAAGCTAGATGGCTAATATATAAAGCAAAGTACTTATAGGATGGGTATTCGGCATTTCAGAACTGAAAGGGACTTCATGAAACCGCGAAGGCATTTAGTGTTATCAAACGGCCATTGAAATGGACTTCATGAACAGCGGAGGCATTCAGTGTTATCAAACGGCCACTGAAATGGACTTCAAGAACAGCGGAGGCATTTAGTGGTATCAAACGGCCACTGAATAAATAAAGGATCTCAAACAAAGCAATGGATTGTTTCCAGCATTCAGGGTTTGGTATATAAAAAAAATATATAGTAAATCGGCATATAGGATACGGCAATTTGGTTTATACAAAGGCATTTAAATCATGCAGAAATTGTTTTCAACATTTTAAGGTGGATTTAACTTAACTAAGGACGGCTTTTATTGAATAGGATTCAACACTCATCACAGCGTAAATTAAGCTCACGACAGGAAATCCCACCACTGCCAAACCCACAAGGGTTAAAACCTCATCGTAGTATTTGGAACACAAAAGTCGATGTGGTCGGCTTAAAAAAAAATAGCGATCGACATATATACACACAGCGAACAGTCAAAACATAATCACAGATCGGCAACCGAGAGGTTTATTTTTCAAGGAGAGAGACAGGAAATGACCTTCAAAAATTGGTTCGGACTAAATTTCATGATTCTAGAGAGTAACATCTACTACTTTTTTTTTACATCAGATAATGCCGACAGATGTGGCTCGTTGTCACAGATATAATAGGGTAGGCTTTTCTAGTTCAGCAAAGGTTGTTCTGAAAGATTCTAAGTTAACCATCGGTATACAACAGACTAAGAAGCTATCAAATGGAAAATTGAATCCGTATCATAATCGTGGAAGCATATCATGAGGTAAAATAATTCGTTTTACAAGATAGATCACTCAGAGCCTACCTGGTTCTGCCAGTCAAAGGTTTCCTCTTCACATTCATTGTAATTCTGTCTTCTTTCTTGCGTTCTCCACCGCTATATTTCCTTCTTTTCTCCTCTGCCTCTTTTCTAAACTCTGTGGTTCTATATATCGCTCCATGCAAAACCTAATTTCTTCTAGTTTTCTCACACCACATGCCGTTCTCCAAACATGCAGATCACGTAGTTAAAATTCTTCTCCCCCCCCCCAATCCACGCATGTCCAAAAGCCTTAATATAGTCTTTCCTAAATAAAAGATAAGAAGGATAATATATATATATATATATATATATATATATATATATATATATATATATATATATATATATATATATATATATATATATATATATATATATATATATATAATTTTTCTCTTTTCCCTTATGCGTTTCTTTTAAGGAAAGAAGACTTTTAACAACTTAATTTAAACTAAAAGCTTTTAATATTATTCAATTTATTTTATTTTAATTTATTTTTTTTTTTTTAACAAGCATTTTTATTTTAAACCGTTTAATTTAATTCTATCTTTTTATATATTTTTACATATAAAAATCAAAGAAATACACTCCCAATATAGTTATGATAATACATTTAAATTTTTTTTTGCATAATATTCTTTTTTTTTATAATTGATTTACTTCTCTAAATACATATTAATTTGTAAATTCATCCAAAAAAATAAACAACTAATTTCCTTGAAAAAATGAAATATATATTTATTTCTAAAGTTATCATTTTTGATTTTTAATATATCAGTTTAGGTCCATCAAGATATTCTAACTTGTTTTCTTTGACATACAGGTATCAAATTTCGTTTTGAGACAAGCAAGAAGAAGACATATCCAAACAAGAAATTGTATTCATCCGTAATTAAATGTTTAACAAACAAGAATGCAATTGCAACATACATCATAACTGAAATCACTCATCGAAATATACGTTTTAAAATACGCATGCAATGCAATCTAAGTGAGTGTGTGGAATTTCCGGATAAAACCCGTCATCTGTTGCCATGAAGCTAGGACTCCCCTACCTGAACCATGCTCTTGTCGTCGACAAGACTACAAAAATCAAACTCATAACACAATTAATAAGTTAGTCGCAATATAGCCGAAGCAAACGAAATAGCCGAAGCGATCAATTAACTAATCAATGTAAATTATTGCATTTTTTTAACCTTTCAATCAAGTATGCAAGTATGAGACGTGACATCCTTCCCCAGTTGGAAGAGACATCGTCTCGATGTCTTATTACATCATGTAAACAATAAAATAAAAAACAATAGTGTATCATCATTTGAGTTTCATAATATCTGAATATGCATGTAATTAACATCTAATCTAATTTTCCAAATGCGGAAAGGATCTATCAATATCAGAAGCATCCTCCCAAGTGGCACTGTCCATTGAATACTGGTCCCATTGGACCTTATACTGCACTATGTCTCGATTACGCAACTTAACGTTGCGCTTCTCCAAGACTTGAATGGGCTCCACTAGCACCACTCCTAGATCCTGTACCTGCAGAGCATGCCAATCAAGAATATGCAAAACATCAGGATGATAAGGTTTCAGCAATGACACATGAAAAACATTATGGATTTTGGCGAGGGCTGGCGGTAATGCAAGTCTGTATGCAACTGGATTGATCACTTCAAGAATGTCGAAAGGTTCAACGAATCGTGGGGCTAGTTTGGATGCCTTGCCAAACGTTATTGAACTCTTGTGTGGCTTGACCTTTAAAAACACTTTGTCACCCACAGAGAATTGCCTAAAAGTCCTATTCTTATCTTCACTGCATAGATAGAACAACCCTTTCTCTTAGCCTTTTTCAATTGCATGGCTGACATATGTCTTAGCTTAAGGGGTGTTCGTGATCCCTGAATTTCTACCGGGTTTCCAAAATCATCAAGGCATTTCACTATTTTCTCCTCACAATCTACTATAGACTTATGTTCTGACAACCAATTGATTCCTAGAATCACATCATACAATCCTAGAGGTGCAACATAAAGATTGACTTGAGTTTGGAAAGTGGGAAGATCTATTTTGCTACAAACAAGACATGAATCTAGGTCCTTCTCTCTGCATTGTTACCATACTGCACCATCCATGAGTTTTCCATGTATCCAGGTTTAACAATTAACTTAGCTACAACTTTTGGATCAACAAAACATTCTGTAGCTCCTGTATCAATTAAAATAGAAATTGGAATGCCAAAGAGCTTACCGGACATCTGAATAGGTGTAGCTTGGAAATCTGCTTGATGATGATCCACTACTGCATGAATCTGGTGTTGTGGAGCTCTTTGTCGATTTCCATCTCTTTGATTCTCTGCTCGACGAGGACATGCACTAGCATAGTGCTCTCCTCCACAAGTATAACATCCATCTCGAGGTCCCCTGTGCCTAGCTGGATTGTCTCTCCGATTACCATTACTATTGTTACCATTGCTACCTCTTCTGTTGTTATTTCCACCTTGGTTTCCATTATTCTTCTCCTGGTAGTTATTGCCCTTCTTGAGATTCCTTATCTGGCATTTGCTATTTCCTTGGTTGCCACTATCATTCTGATACCTTTTGTTTCCATTCTTCATATCCTGATTCTTGCAGTAATTTGAGATCTGTTGTAGTTTCTGTTCCTGCTTGGTAGCCTTTTCGAACACTTCATCCATGGTTAATGGATTATGTATGTCAACATCTGAACCAATCTGCGGCCTTAAGCCCAAAATGAATTTGCGAATCCTGAACCTTTCGTCAAGCTAATATTGCGGTACATAGTTCAACAAGTGAGAGAATTTCTCCCAATACTGAGTCACAGTCATACCTCCCTGAGTGAGGTTTTGAAATTCTGTCATTTTCTTGTTGAAGTAAAGTTGTGGTAACCACCTCTTTCAGAAGAGCTCAAGAAAACGATCCCATGTGACTTCTCCTAGAAGAAATTTCTTTTCAGCTTTCTCATTGTCCCACCAAGTAGCTGCTTCCCCAGTAAGCTGATAAGATCCCCAAATAGCTTTAGTTTTGATAGACAAATCATGGAGGTCAAAGTATTTTTCCATGTCTATGATCCAAGCTTCAGCACCGTCACCAATAGTCTTACCATCAAACTTAGGAGGTGTAACCTTTTTAAGGTCTTTCCCCAGTTCTTCAGCAATCTTATTCCTATTATTTCCATTCACTTCTCCTTCAGGACCTCGAGCTTCCTCTCTTCTTTCCTCATTTCTATTCCCCCTTATGCCTCTGATTTCTTCTTCCATGGTATTCATTCTAGTTCCTTGTTGAGTCAGAAGAGCTAAAATTTGGTCCAACTGATTATTCTGTCCTTCACCATTCTATCCAGCATTATTATTCCCCTCATTGTTTCCAGCATTAGACCCTTCTGCAGCAGTGCCAGCATTGTTTCCAACATTGCCTTCTTCATTATTACCAGTATCGGGGTTACTGCCAGATCCTAGGGTTGCTCCACTACGCCCAGAGTTCCTAGTATTCATGACGAACTATCTGCAAGAGTTTTCAACCTTTAGCGTAATGGTTCCATAAAGTTCCAGAGTAGAACCATTGCTTTGATACCAAATGTAAAGTACTAGAGATTCACATAACAAGAAACTGGAGTAACACAAAGATTTACTGAAAGTAAAATCATGTATAGTAAATTAATATAACTTATGCTCGTCATTCCAAAGGATATGCAATAAGATAACATTCTAGAGTCCATGCAAGACTTCAAATTTAGAAGTAAAAGTACAACCGTAAATTCAAAACATACATAAACACATCTGAAGTCCTTTACAGAGTATGTCAAGAATAAATATTACAAGTGTCGAATAATGGCATCAAGCCTTACAATCATTGAATACAAGAAGTACAAATTGATATAAATGGCAAATAATCTAACAAGGAGTCCTCGACTGCCATCGACCGACCGGCCATCTGCTGCGTCGAAGGACAAGAACATGGTTCAGGCGCTTTTTCCGCCCAACCACGAAGCTTGCGCTTCCCCGGTATCCTTCAAACTGAAGGATGCCCGACCCTGCTCGAAGAGCCTAGCAACCTGGAAACATATGCATGGTGGAATTTGGTATGTGCCTATCAATCTACATGCATCACTAATATGAATGCAGCATCTCATCAATAGGATGTGGTAGGAAAAAAAAATACAATGTATAGCTAGGAAAAGTCCATCTATTTCAATGGTGCATGTCTATTTCAACATTTTGTTAGCTTTGGCCAAAGCATCTATCTGTTGTAACGACATGCAAGTTTGAAAAAGAAAACTCACTTCCCTATTATCCCACATTCAATACCCATCCCGGAAGGCAGTCTTTCTTATAATTTTTAATACAAATGACGAAGATAAGCAAACTCAAGGTAAACAACTCACTCTATGTATAGTAATCATCATTTTGTCAGAAACTTCCAAGAAGAGAACGAAGCAATTTCATTCATTTTATAAACATGACACATAACAATGTGAAAGAAATTAACTCTATTTGAATGATCTTCAATGTAAGGAAAAAAAAATAGATTGATTCTTTTAAGTATAACTCCATACTCTTAATCATTTCCGGAAGTGATTTGCTTAGAACAATAATGAATTAAATCTCTTGAATAAAGATTCCTGCATGGTTAAAAAAATAAAGTAAAAGGTTTCCCAACAAGTCTATCTTCGAGTAAGAGTTGGCATTAGTTAAGAATGTTCATAAATCAACAAGTTTCAGTAAAACGTTTGCATGAGTTTATGAGATCCTTCTGAATAATAACAATTCGGTTTAATTGTCTGGTTGTATCATTTTCCTTATAAAAATAGCTGGTGTGATTCAACATATTTGATTATCTAGTTTTATATTATTCGATGTTTCCTTAAATATCATCCACTTCAATGGTTAAACAATTTCTTGAATTGTAGATATAATTAGATCTGACCTGTTTACTTTTCTGGATAATCCTCTTCAGACGACAATTTGTTTTACATGAGAAATAAAAAAGAAAATTCAATGAGGGCGCAATACTCGGAGATCTTTTTTTTAAAAACCTAATTATTCAACTCAGAATGGAATGATTTCATACCGAAACCAGACCAACTGAGCTAGACAGCTAATATACAAAGCAAAGTACTTATAGGATGGGTATTCGACATTTCAGAACTGAAAGGGACTTCATGAAACCGCGAAGGCATTTAGTGTTATCAAACGGCCACTGAAATGGACTTCACGAATAGCGGAGGCATTCAGTGTTATCAAACGGCCACTGAAATGGACTTCAAGAACAGCGGAGGCATTTAGTGGTATCAAACGGCCACTGAATAAATAAAGGATCTCAAACAAAGCAATGGATCATTTCCAGCATTCAGGGTTTGGTATATATAAAAAAATATAGTAAATCGGCATATAGGATACGACAATTTGGTTTATACAAAGGTGTTTAAATCATGCAGAAATTGTTTTCAACATTTTAAGGTGGCTTTAACTTAACTAAGGACGGCTTTTATTGAACAGGATTCAACACTCATCATAGCGTAAATTAAGCTCACGACAGGAAATCCCACCACTGCCAAACCCATAAGGGTTAAAACCTCATCGTAGTATTTGGAACTCAAAAGACGATGTGGTCGGCTTAAAAAAAAATAGCGATCGACATATATACACACAGCGAACAGTCAAAACATAATCACAGATCGGCAGCCGAGAGGTTTATTTTTCAAGGAGAGAGACAGGAAACGACCTTCAAAAATTGGTTCGGACTAAATTTCAGCGATAAATGATTCCAGAGAGTAACGTCTACTACTTTTTTTTTACACCAGATAATGTCGACGGATGTGGCTCGTTGTCACAGATATAACAGGGTAGGCTTTTCTAGTTCAGCAGAGGTTGTTCTGAAAGATTCTAAGTTAACGATCGGTATACAATAGACTAAGAAGCTATCAAATGGAAAACTGAATCCGTATCATAATCGTGCAAGCATATCATGAGGTAAAATAATGCGTTTTACAAGATAGATCACTCAGAGCCTACTTGGTTCTGCCAGTCAAAGGTTTCCTCTTCGCATTCACTGTAATTCCGTCTTCTTTCCTACGTTCTCCACCGCTATATTTCCTTCTTTTCTCCTCTGCCTCTTTTCTAAACTCTGTGGTTCTATATATCGCTCCATGCAAAACCTAATTTCTTCTAGTTTTCTCACACCACATGCCGTTCTCCAAACATGCAGATCACGTAGTTAAAATTCTTCTCCCCCCCCCATCCACGCATGTCCAAAAGCCTTAATATAGTCTTTCCTAAATAAAAGATAAGAAGGATTATATATATATATATATATATATATATATATATATATATATATATATATATATATATATATATATATATATAATTTTTCTCTTTTCCCTTATGCGTTTCTTTTAAGGAAAGAAGACTTTTAACAACTTAATTTAAACTAAAAGCATTTAATATTATTCAATTTATTTTATTTTAATTTATTTTATTTTTTTTAACAAGCATTTTTATTTTAAACCGTTTAATTTAATTCTATCTTTTTATATATTTTTACATATAAAAATCAAAGAAATACACTCCCAATATAGTTATGATAATACATTTAAATTTTTTTTTGCATAATATTCTTTTTTTTATAATTGATTTACTTCTCTAAATACATATTAATTTGTAAATTCATCCAAAAAAATAAATAACTAATTTCCTTGAAAAAATGAAATATATATTTATTTCTAAAGTTATCATTTTTTATTTTTAATATATCGGTTTAGGTCCATCAAGATATTCTAACTTGTTTTCTTTGACATACAGGTATCAAATTTTGTTTTGAGACAAGCAAGAAGAAGACATATCCAAACAAGAAATTGAATTCATCCGTAATTAAACGTTTAACAAACAAGAATGCAATTGCAACATATATCATAACTGAAATCACTCATCGAAATATACGTTTCAAAATACGCATGCAATGCAATCTAAGTGAGTGTGTGGAATTTCCAGATAAAACCCGTCATCTGTTGCCATGAAGCTAGGACTCCCCTACCTGAACCATGCTCTTGTTGTCGACAAGACTGCAAAAATCAAACTCATAACACCATTAATAAGTTAGTCCCAATATAGCCGAAGCAAACGAAATAGCCGAAGCGATCAATTAACTAATCAATGTAAATTATTACATTTTTTTAACCTTTCAATCAAGTATGCAAGTATGAGACGTGACAATGTGCCTGCCATCTCCTTCCTACAACAAGATTATAGAATACTCTACACAAACTCCCACTCAATCTAAGATGAGTACAAAAAACCCCTACCTAGCAGCTAGGACCAAAACTGGCTAGGCTCTGATACTAACTAAAAGGAAGTAAGGTGTGTGGAAAATGCTTCCTACACTAATCTAATGAGGGGAGAGGTATGCAAATTATGTTCAATTTTTACAGTTATAGTGATGTTAACACAACAATAGAGATATTGTAGCAATACACAACACAAAAAGAGAGTGAGACAAGATATACCGTGGGGAAAACCCTTTCAGGAGAAAAACCCCACACTCCAAAACATAGCTCAAATGTATTATAGTAAACAATGCAGATTACAATACAGTTTCAGAGCTAATGCTCTTGTAGGAGTCTTCAACACTCATATCTAGAGATATTCCTACAACATAACAGTACCTGTCAAAAACTATATGCATCTCCTATCCACACACCTATTTAAATAGAGTTTATAAGGTAAAATAGGAACCTTCTAGAGATGAGCATCCATCTTGGCCTCATGGCCCAAAACCCACACCCGTGGACACTTGTCCAACATTACAACATGGATTTGACACTTGTCACAACAACCCATCCCAATGTGGGCACCTAGTCCCAAGATAGGCTATGACAGATGCTCTTATGCACCTTACAACTATCATAGAATTTGTCATAACTGACAGCACTTACAACTATAAGAGAATTTGTCATACACTAACTAAAAAGAGCATATTCCTCTTACAACATGTCATGACCCACCTTGGGTGCCCAAAGATGCCTTCCTCAAAGATGCTCTTCGACACATGTCTTCACCTGTCATAGAACCTTCTATTTACAACTCTTACGCATCATAGAATCTATCATAGGAATCCGTCATAACACTTATGCATCATTACTCCTTACACTGCTCAAGATGCTGACACATGGTAGAAAACCTCTACCACAATATGGGACGCCTAAATCCACATGGGATGAGTTGACCATCCTAGTCACATTCCAAGTGGAGTGACAACACATCATGCCACTTCACACTAGATGACAAAATAGGATGTGCAACACAAATTACATCATAGGCAATTAAATGAATACATAATCAAATAATTAATGCTAGGAATTACCAAGGTTGAGACACCTTAATTCCCAACAATATCCCCTGCTTTTCTAGGCCTATTGTCACATTTGCACCAAGCCAAGATAAGCTCTGCTGAACTCAAGCTTCTCCTTCGAGACTACCTTCGTGAGTGCATCAGCTGGATTCACACTAGTATGTACTTTTTTCAATTTTAGCTTGCCTTCTTCAAGAACACTTCGAATGAAGTGATATCTGAGCTCAATATGCTTTGCTTGATTGTGAAAAGATGTATTTTTGGGTAGATGAATGGCACTATTGTTGTCACTAAACAAAGTGAAAACATGTCATTTGTAGCCCAATTCACCCAACAAATGCTACAATAATAACATTTCCTTAGCACCTTTTGGTGAGGGCAATGTATTTTGCTTTGGTAGTTGAGAGTGCAACCACTTGTTGCAATCTAGAAACCCAACTGATTGCTACCCCAACAAAAGTGAAAACATTTAACCAAAAGTTGACCTCCTTTTGTCCAAATCACCAACCATATCAAAATCAACGTAACCATGCAGCTGTGCAACTTTCCCTCCAAATCTCAAAACATAATCAAAAGTGCCCCTGAGATATCTCATAATCCACTGCATTGCATCCCAATGAGCCTTATCGGGATTGCTTATGTATCGGATGACTACTCCCATTGCATGAACAATGTTTGATCACGTGCATACCATCTCATCCCAACAACAGATGAGTAAGGCATTTGTTTCATATACTCTTTTTCTTCTTGTATCTTGGGACACATTGTAGAGGATAGGCAGAAATGATCAACAAGAGGCATACATACAACCTTAGCACCCTTCATATTAAACCTGTCCAAGACCTTATCAATGTATTTTTCTTGTGATAATTTTTGATTTCTCTTTTCTGCCTATCCCTAATTATTGTCATGCCAAGAATCCTCTTCCTTGCCCCCAAATCCTTCATCACAAACTTGTTAGCCAAATTCTATTTCAGCTTGCTAACAATATTCATACTAGTGTGAGTTACTAGCATATCATCAATGTACAACAATAACAAAAAAAACTCATCATTCTCCAAAACTTTGTAATACACACATGGATCAGATTCGTACCTTGTAAATTGTTGTTCAACCATGAAGGAATCAAACTTGCAGTACCATTGTCGTGGGGCTTGTTTCAGCCCATACAAGCTTCTCTTCAATCTGCATACTAAGTTTTCATGTCCTTTTTTCTTGAAACCTTCTAGTTACTGCATATAAAATTCTTCATCTAAGTCACCATGAAGAAATGCTATCTTCACATCAAGCTACTCCAACTCAAGGTCATGGATAGCTTCTAGGCCCAAAACTGCCCGAATGGTTGTCATTTTCACAATGGGTGAGAAAATTTCATTGAAAACCACATCCTTCTCTTGGTTATATCCTTTGACCACTAATATTGCCCTGTATCATTTCCTGCCACCATCTTCTTCCTTCAATTTATAAACCCACCTATTTTTCAAAGCTCTCTGATTTGGCAGAAGATGTACCAAGTCCCATGTGTGGTTTGAATCAACAAACCTATTTCTTCCCTCATAGATTCCATCCATTTCTCACTATTCATATCATTGCAGGCATCTTTGAAAGTTATTGACTCTGCTTGATTAGAGATCAATAAATGATGTAGAAAATCATCAAATTTTGACAGAGGTTTTCACTCCTTGGTAGACCTCTTGAATTGAGGAACTTGTTCCTGTAAATTTCTTTGTTCATGATGTGCTTGATGTTCACAATTTTCAAGTCCTTCACTATGAGAAACTCCATGACTTATTCTATGCATAGACAAAGAATTCCCTGGTGCCAAACTTGTCAAATTTTTTGGTGAGTGTTGTGCCAAATTTGGTGCATTCAAATCTGCAGCGCCTAGTTTTTCAAAGGAATGCTCTGTGGAAGTATTTAAAGGTAGCATGAGATAATAAGAGGGTTGCGTAGAATTTAAAAGGGGTTGCATGGGATTTAAAAGAGGTTGTGTGGCAAAAGGAGGCTACATTGAAAGATAAGAAGGGGGCATTAATATTAATTATTTTTGCAGCACCAAACTTGGTGCTTTCAAACCTACAACACCTTGGGCTAGGCTATGAGGCCATACATGAGCATGGGACAAGACAGAGGAACCTAGCTGCTCAGAATTATGAGGCACAATTGGAATTAAAACTAAACTCTCAACATTTAGAGGTGACTCCATTGCAATTTGATTTCTCTGTATACATGTGATTGAAGGCAGATTTAAACCATTTTGCTGAGTTGAAGATGAATTCTGAGGTAGATAATGTTAATTTTTAAACATATCACTCCCACTTGATATGTCATCTATAGACACATATTTTGTTGCATGCATCCTCTGTTTAGACAAGCAAAGCATTATTTTCTCATTGAAGATTACATCCCTACTGCGAGTGACCTATTTCGCAGTAGGATCCCATATCCAACTATAAAATGCATCTTTTGGACTTGACATCCAACTTCATTCTTTTCTCTTGTGGAATGTGAACAAATGCTTCACACCCAAACACCAGCAAGTAATTGTAAGAAATTCTTCTTCCCAACCACTTCTCCTTTGGAATGTCAAAGTTCAATTGAGATGATGGGCCACAGTTGATCAAATACACTATTGTATTGACTTCGTTTGCCCAAAATTATTTACCCAAGCCTACATTAGAGAGCATGCTGTGAGCTCTCTCCAAGATTGTTCGATTCAACCTCTTAGCTACACCATTCTCTTGAGGGGTGAAAGGAACAATCTTTATCCATTGTATACCATTATTTGCACAAAAGTTATCAATCTCCAAGGAACAAAATTCCCCACCATTATCTATTTTAAAGCATTTAATTTTGTGCCTAGATTGATTTTCAGCTAATGCTTTACAACTCTTGAACATGCCAAATACTTCTGATTTACATTTCGGCATATACACCCAAACCTTTCTAGTGCAATCATTAAGAAAAGTAACAAAATAATTAGAGCTGCCAATAGAGGTTACCTCTGTAGGACCGAAGACATTTGAATGCAATAGCTCCAACGGTGTAGACTTCTTCTCATGTGCTATAGTGGAGAAGTTGACCCTATTTTGTTTGCCAAATATACAATGTTCACACAAGTCTTAATCAATAGATCTCAAACTTGGAAGTTGATCCCTCTTGAGCAAAATTTCAAGGCCCTTCTTGCTCATATGCCCAAGCCTCTTGTCCCAAAGCTTCGTTCCACTGTCCACAACCACCATCGTAGCTCCCACTTTAGTGTGACTCTCTAGCACATACAAAGTGCCCAATTTGATGCCTCTTGCAATCACCAAGGCTCCTTTAGTCACCTTCTAAATGTTTGACTCAAAGGTGATGCTACATCCTTGAGCTTCTAGCTGTCTCATAGAAGTCAGATTCCTCTTGAGTTGAGGAACATGTCTCACATCTTGCAACAACCAATTATGTCCATTTCTTAACTTAAAGATCACATCTCCTTTACCCACAATATCACATGGTTCATTGTCACCAAGGTATACCTTACCAAGTTTTCCTTCTTGATATTTTTTGAAACTTTCCTAGCATGGAGTGGCATGAAAGGAAGCATCAAAATACAACACCCACACATCAGCTGTAGCTTCTCCAATGGATAAAACTAATGCACTTGCATCATCTTCATACACTGCATTAACTACATTTTCTTCTTCTTTTCCTTGACTCTTCACCTTCTTGTATGACCAACAATTCTTTTTGATGTGACCTTCCTTGCCACAAAACCAACACCTTGAATTTCTACCCCTTGATTTAGATCTTTTGAAAGATTTAGATCTCCTTCTATTATGGTTTCTTCCCCATTCTTGGGATCTCCATCTATTGCCAAAAATTAAAGCCTCTTCGGATGAAGTATTATGGTGTTTTCTTCTCATGTCTTCACTGAGAAGAATTGCAACCACATCATCAAGTTTCAAACCACTTCCCTTCTCATCAGATTCTTTATTTCCAAATACCAAATTGCTGATTGCCATTACAGCACCTTCCCAACTATTGGGAAGAGAAAACAACAATAGGATGGCTTTGATTTCTTCTTGAAAATCAATGTCAAGAGAAGTCATTTGACTAAATATGGTATTGAATTCATTCAGATGATTGGAAACATAGTTGCCTTCCTTCATCTTCAAATTAAACAATTTCTCCATTAAGAAAACTCTATTAGTAGCAGAAGCTGTCTCATACATACTAGATAAATGATCCATAAACCCTTTGTGGTCTTCTCCATTGTAACATTGAATAAAATATTGCTGTTAAGAGAGAGGATTATGGTTGCCTTTACTTTCTTGTCTAATCTGTCCCAATCCCCATCTGACATATCAACAGTTTTCTTGGACTTTCCCTCTAACATAATTGAGAGGTCTTTTTGAATCAGCAAGGCTTCCACCTACAGCTTCCACATGCCAAAGTTCTGGCCCGAGAACTTCTCAATTATGAACCTATCTTCATCCTCCATCTCTTCACAATCTCCTCTGACACCAATTATAGAGTATAAAGAATAACAGAAGATAAACTAAGTAAACAGAACATGAAACAATGAACAAACAAACAATTTCACATGGAGACAACCAAAATTATGTGGTTCACCATTAAAGGCTACATCCATGGGAAAAGTAGGGGAAACTTTGTTTTATTAATTGTTCACAACAACGTGTACAATGGTGTTTCATCAATGATACGATCATGAGAAACAAAGTCTCATTACATAGATACAAGGGACAACGAATAGCAAAAGAACATAATGTGAAGAGTCATAGGTCAATGTGACCGTTGGACTTCACATACTCAACAATCTCCCAATTAGTAGAGGATCTACCCATTAGGGTTAGAAAAGGACACCAAATTGTCATAGACATGATAGTCCAAGGAAGACATATGCATGTATCCATAAATGCTGAGATTTGAAATATCACCCACATTAATACTATAATCTCAACCACTACTAGCACCACCATTCGACCCTCAACCAAATCCAAGACCACCACCAAACATGAAACCATCACCCACATGCCACCAACTAGGATGCTTCCACTTCATAGCTCAAGGGTAATGCCACCATCAAAGACTCCTTTGACACCACCACCAAGATCACCTTCAACTCCTCGATCAACATCTCTACCTCAAACACCACCACCTTGCCTCCAATTCTAGAAACATCAGTAAAACTTCCATCTGCACCACCTCCCCTCCAAACCTGAAACCTACGACCACCCTACCTCTAGAAACAAAGCTAGAGGCTACATCTTATTCTACCGCTGAACACCACTGATGCATCCATAATACTTGGGGAATAAATGGATGTGCATACCTCAAGTTGCATGGCAACCACAAGATGTAATCCCAAAAAAGGAGGATAAGCCATCAATGGTGCAATGCCAACATGATTTCGGAGCCTCACTCTCCTCTAGAGCTCAAGAGCCTTCATACTATCCAAAGCCACCACCAACTCAACTAGCCACTCTACCACCTCCTCCTGGTTCAATACCTCTATCCTCTCTAGCACTTCCATCAATGCCTCCTTCCAAACACAACTAGGACCGCCAATAGGTGCAAATCCTCCTACAGATCCCCTGACATCTCCAACACCAACTCCTAATCTGAAACCATTGCCTAACCCACCTCTATCACTAGCACTTGAACCAACAAAAGATAAATCCTTCTCTGATGCCTATATCACTTTCACCAAAGAGAGGCCTGCGCCTCAAGTGGCCAATAAAACTCCTACGTATTTGGGACATGGCTCCACACTCATTCCATACACCACTACAGGTGTTTGAAACATCAACAAGGATCAATTCCTAGATCCACCATAGCCTATGCGCTCCTAGCAAACCCTCATCCCCCTGCCACCATTATGCTCTCGTTCATCACCAATGCCCCCAAAAGGGTTATGAGCTTACCATTCCCCCAGATCTTACCATTCCACCTCCTCCTCCAAGCCTGACACCTCCACCTCCTCTAGCACTAGCACTGGTGTCATCTTTCAAATACTTCTAGGACCTCTGCTAGGTCCAAATCCTTCTATAAATACACATAATGGCCAATGCTTCAAGCAACCCAAAAAAACTTCAATGACTTAGACTCAAGCCTCCACAGTCTTTCCACACACTGCAAAGATGGCTGAAACAACAAAAAGGACTAGGTCTCAAATCCACCAGTGCCGCCATCTCCATTGTAGACTCCACCTTGTTGTTTACCACCCCGTTGCTAATCTATAATTGCAACTTAAACTTAAAATTAAACTTAAACTTTTAATTACGCCTAGAGGCATTCTATAGTTGTAGGGAAGAGTTAAAAGATTCAGATTCCTTTACACAAAAAATCTAGTAAACAAAAAAAACAACTAAAAATTGAAAAATTAAAAAAAAATCAAATCAAATGCATGGTAGATGGATGGAAGGTGGATGGTCAGTTTGATTTAAATCAAAAACTAAATTGAATCAAAATAGTAAAAATGCATGGTGGATGGAGTGGAAGGCTATGGTTTATAGAGTTAGTTACATTGAAGAAGAGGTAGCTGAATGTGAAAATTTATAAATACATACATATCAAACCACTTAGGTGACCATATCAGATTGCAAGATTTGAGGTTAGCTAAAGGGGAGTGTGATTAGAAAACAAAAGAATCACCTATTTTTTCATCAGTTCTTTGTTAGTTGGTATGTTATTCAATGTATCTATTTTAAATATGGCTGTAGACACCTAAAATTAGCCTCACTTCCCAACTTAGTTATTCATCTGCCATACCTTCACATTAATTAAACAATTCTTAATTATTTGACTAATTTCATCTAGTATCACTACCTTATTATTCTGCATTAATTAAATAATTATATTAATTATTTAATTAATTTAAGTTTTCCATTTCCTAACATTAATTAAATAATTTTACAATTATTTAATTAATCCTTCATTTCTTCTAATATTAAATAAATAAATAAATTAATTTCTATTTTCTCCACCACAAATAAATAAAATTAATATTTTATTTATTTTCCAATATTATCCATGTGCACCAAAAATTAAATACTTAAATTATTTAATTTCTTCCATAATTTCCTCTCACCATAATTCACTCTTGTCTCACCATAATTCACTCTTGTCTCACCATGATTCTCTTTCATCACTCCCTCAAATCACTCTCAATCATATCAGTTAACTAATCAATCAATCTAGTTAACAAGTCAATCAATTCAGTTGAATAATCAATCATTTCAGTTAACAAATCATCATTTCAGTTAACAAATCAATCAATTCAATCAACTCACCTATTAACTCCTCTGATTCATGAGATGACAAGGATACTTGTCACTCTCTCGTTCGTTCAAATCCTCTCATCCAATTCTAGCCATTGATCTCTCTGATCATTCTCCACCACTGATCTTCATTTTTGAAAATCTATAAATAAAACATCTTCTCAACCTCTCATCCATCTCTCATTTTCGTAAACTTATGCTGCTACACTTAATTCATTTTCATACCATGCTTCATAAGGATTCATCCTATCAAGTGCACTAGTGGGACTTTGATTGAGAATATACATTGTTGTAGCAACTACATCAACCCAAAAGGAGTTGTTCAATCCTTTTGTAACATACACATTGCCATTTTAACCACTATAGATTCTTCCTTTCATCTACACCATTTTGTTGAGGGGTGTAAGAAATTGAAAGCTATCTTTTGGTGCCATTCATGTCATAATAATCCATAAAATCTCTCAAACAAAATTCTCCTTCAACATTAGTCCTTAAGCACTTTATTTTGCAACCATTTTCATTCTCCACGAGGGATTTAAACATATTGAATGTATTAAATGTTTCATTTTTGTTCTTTAAAAAATACACTCCACTTTCATGAGTAATAATCAATAAATGTAATGAAATATGATGACTTACCCTAACATTTTATTTGCATAGGACCACAAATATTATAATAAACTACCTGAAGTAGATAATGGACCCTCCATGTAATACCTTTTGGCAATTTTTCTCTTGCATGTTTTCCTTTAACACATCCATTACAAACCTCCTTTTGCTCTTCAACCTTAGGCAAACCATAAACTAATTCTTCTTATATTAGTAGCTTCAAATGATTAAAATTCAAGTGCCCATACCTGAGATGCCACAACCAAGTTGTCTTCACATGCCATATTGGTAAAACTATTGCTACATTCTCCAAATTTTAATGGGAACATCCTATTCTTAAACATAGGCACAACTATAATAACCGCATTTCATTGATTTTCATCATAGATTATACATTGCTTATTATCAAACACCACTTTATAATTATTTTCACATAATTGTCCAACACTCAATAATTATGTTTTAACTTTGGAGTGTAATAAATATAATTGACACTTTTCTCACCTTCTCTAGTATTCACCTTTATATATCCTTTTATTGCAACCTCCAAGGGTTTGTCATCACCAAGTTTGATCTTGGTCTTGAAGATTTCGTCCATTGAAAAAAATAACTCATCATTCCTTGACATGTGATTAGAACATCCTAAATCTAAATACTAAACCTCTTTAGGAGTGTTTTCAACTTTGTCATATGATAAGAACAAATTACTTGGAGAACCTTCCTCACCCTCATGAGCATAATTGAGCACTTATGCTTTCATTGCATACTTTTAATTTGCATTCCCTTTCAAAATAACTATACTTGTTGCAATAATAACAATGAATAATTCTCTTATCAAATCTACCTCTTCCTCTTCCTCTTCCTCTCATAGTTGAACCCCCTCTTCTTCTTCTATTTACTCTTGAATAATTTTGATTCATATCTTCACCTTAATCTTTTTTTTTTTATAAAAGGCGCAAAAAGCACCTATACTATATATGCTGATAGGCATTTACTCTGGAACGAAGCGACTTCGTACATTGGCAAGGCACTCATTGATGCTCTGCGTGCTTGTGTGGGTACATGGATGACCATCAAATATATCTTCACGATTGATGTCAATACCAGGAATAGTGTACTTGAAATATAGTTCTCTTGCAGCGCAAGTTAGAGGAGTTTTCCTGTAGATCATTTATGTGGCTGAAATGAGGAGTGGTCGATAGTTGTTAGTACAGGATCAACGGTCGCCATCCTCCTGCAGGTACAGGACGATTATTAGAATGATCCTAGCCAGCCAAGGAGACTTGTTGCTCAAGACTGCAAGTCAATTATAGTGGTGGATTTCTTTCGTAATTTTAAGTGGTTTTAATGTTATTTTACCCTGTTGTGTGGGCTTTGACGGTGGATTGACATGGGAAGTTTAAGCAGCTCACGCATTGAAGATTTTGGTGCTTTCTATGCAATCTCAATAACTTAGGCAAGTTTCAAATCCTTTTGTTTATTCAGATGGAAAATGAGAGGCATTGAGTATTAATGGTTGTCCCCTACCGTTGACCCACCGTGCCTAAAATTTTGCATTTTTCGAATTTCTTTGGGGTATGAAGAAAATTTCAATTTTGTATTTTGTTTTTTAAACTAAGTTATGAAACATAAAGTTGGTTGTCTGATTAATTTCGCATTGCATTCTTGGATAGGTAGGAAGCAACTTGATTTGAATATATGTAAAGATATCTGTGTGTTGTTCAAAATTTATTTCAAAAATTTTGTTGGAAGGTTTTGCTTTTGAGAAAATGGCATTTCTTTCAATGATTAGGGTTTTCTGTAAATAATATTAATAGTAGTGTTATAATTGAGATTTCCAGAATCTTTCAGCAGAAGACTTTTTGTTTTGAATTTGGGTCAAGGGTTTACAATCTGCCAGATATTTTTGCTCCAAAAAACGTCTTTTCAACAACTTAGGGTTTAATCGGCTTTATTTTTGCTCTGAATTTGGAGACTCGTATGAATACCTGGTGATGTTGGTTGTTCATTAAATATCTCGCGCGCATATGAAAATGTTGAAATAGTCTAAATTAGCATTTCTGTTATTTTACCCTGTTTATTGCTGTGAGTTTTGTAGTGGGTTAAATCAGTTGCCTACTTAAATGTAAATAGGAAACAGAAAACAAAGTAATTTCTAATGGCTTTTAGTTTTTTGACATGGATAATATTAATTTTATATTTGCTATGTTTAGGCCTGATGGATTGAAGAAGGTATATGTAAGGTTGACCCCCGACATTATGATGCATTGGACGTAGCTAACAAGAATGGAATAATCTAGATCTCTATAGGCTTCTCCTTAGTTTAGGTTAACTTTGAATTTCCTAGTAATCCATGTTTTGTGCTTTGTTGCTAGTATGGTAGAGACCAACGCTTGTACATTTCTAGTTAGTATCACTATCACCTTGTGCAGGTGGAGCAATATACAGTTTTGAATTTTACAGCTACATTTTCTTTTGAATGTTATTATGGTCTTTAAATTCTTATTTTATTATCATTTTTAATGAGAAGCACACTAATTGAGTAAAAAAGTACTTTTATTTTCAACCATATGAATTTTGCAGGTATATTGTTTTTTAAATTTATTATGGTCCTTAATTCTTATTTTTCTCATAAAGAAATAAGCTGTAGCTGCAATGATTGGGTCATTTATCCAAGCTATGTAACCTTGTGCTTTATCTATAATTCTTAAAAATTTTCTATGTTAGAGAATGTGATTCCAATGTTTTGGAATTTTATAGGTCTCCTTGAGAATCTCGGGGCATCATCTTTTGTTAAGATTTGATTAGGTTTTATAAGTTTATACAACATAGTAAAATCTACATTCAAAAGTTAAGCCTATGAAACATTCTGTCTAAAGGTTTGTGGAATGTCTTTGCATATGTTTTTTAATTGGGAACACTTGATTTCCAACAGTTTTGTAATAAAATTGTCATCTTTTGTGATATTTGCTTTGTTATTTATGTCCACAAATGCAAAATTGCTATTCCTAAAGTCATTGCTACAAAAGAGGTTAAACCTTATGCCACAACAAGCGCTGTCTATCAAAGGCATCATAAATAATCAGACCAGGGGAGGGAGCTCAATAGTTGAAATACTTGTAAAGATACTTAGAAAGAGAAGGATCTTTTTTAATAATAAGAGCTACCAAAAGTGACTTAAAATTATTGTTCAAATAAAAAAATAATATTATGACATTGGCAAAAAAATGACCTGAGGAATAGATTATAGCGTCCAAGTTTTTCTTTAAAATCTTCTTGCTAATTTCCCTCTTCTGCTTTCTTTTTGGACATGCAAATTGTGTGAAGAATGTAGTAGATGGGTTAATTCTTAATTATATTAAATTTTGCATCTTGAATCTTTTTGTTCTAAAGTTTAGTTGCTTGTGAGTTATGCAATTGGTAACTAGAAAATGCACCAGCTTTATTCCATGGGTATAACTCTATAGCAGCCATAACTAAAACTACCTATAGTTGCCTTTTGACATCGAATAGTGGAATGATTCAGATAGTCACTGCATGTGAATTATTGGCATGGCTTGTGAAGGGCTTAATACCTTAACTATTAAAGGTTAATATTTTTGAGCTATGATTAAGTACGATATTTGGCCTTCATTTGCATGTTGCTCTTTGCAATAGGAATGTTTGTCATTTGTTGTGCATGTTTAGTTTTTGAATTTAAATGTGAGCCAACACTCAATGTGAGGTATTTTTATTTAACAATCTTTTTTGAGGGCATTAGAGATCAATCTAATTAACAATCTTTTTTGAGGGCATTAGAGATCAATCTAATGAAAATTCATTTAAAATGAGTACATTGTTTGTAACATAAGTAATTGTGCAGGTGTGAATGGAATTAGCCATTATTTGAAACTTTGTTTTGTATGATTTGTAATTATAACTCTATTTGTAGCTTAAATTGTTATTTTTTTGTTTAAAGGAGCATCGGTAAGTATGTTTAGTGATAGAAAAATAAGCAGTGTGAAATTGAAATAATAGTGAATTAGCAATAAAAGCACAAAATAGATAACACAGATTTACGTGGAAAACCTGGTAATATACCAAGAAAAAAACCATGGGCAAAGATCTCTCAATTTTTATTCTAAGAAGAAAATTCATAGTTATAAAGCTTTTTCTCATGCCTTGGCATTCAATCTCAACTAACTTAAATAATCACCAAAAAAGCACATGCAAACACTAGTTAAATCTAAAGAATTCTCCTCTTTCTTGGACAAAGCTGGAACAATTACTTGGTAGGTTAGTAATGAAACATTAATTAGCCTCATTTCATATGGAGGCTTAAGACAGATCTGTTGTTGGTAGCTTATGTTAGTTGTCGCTCTGTTCCACTACAATGTTTTTTCTCTCTAACAAGTAAACACAGTGACTAGTCTTGGTTGTTTTCCTATTTAGAAGTTTTATGTATATTCTGAAGCATTCAACTAAAGAGATTTCCATTGTGGCATGTGATATTTCATTATGCTTATGAAGTCCTTTAGCCTACTGTCAAATCTTTAGAAGGATTGTTCTGTTTAATAAATTGTGAATCTATATTTTCAAAATAGATGCAAAGAAATTCAAGGGTTTGTTTGAAGAAATAGTTGAATCCCAATCCAAGATATCCAAACTCAAAGGGAAGTCTGTAGATTTAGCAGTTGAACTGCTTGGATGTCTGAAGGTTGAAGATAAAATAGAGTCAAGACCTCAAACTCAAGAGAAGGATAACCAAGTTGATGAAAAGGAAAATCCAGATTACAGATTAGTGAAGAATGGAAGGTGCCTGCAAAACAATTGAATTAGAATGGAAGGCACCTACAAAACAAAATGTAAGGCAAGTAAGTACTGAATTTAAAAATGGATTTTACAAAATGTAAGGCACCTACAAAATGGTTTGACAGCTATGCAGACTTCCTTGGGATTCACATGATCCATGCCTTGACCTTGTTGCTCTAGTGACATGTGCTCCTTGGTGACAATTACATTTCAAAATGATGTGGGCTTTGACCATACATAAAGTCCATGGGCTTACACTTGACAAGGTCATGATAGGCATTGGTCCTATAGAACATCAGGGTCTACTCTTCGTTATTGTCTCTTGTGTTCGGTGGGCTTTGACCATAAATAAAGTCCATGGGCTTACACTTGACAAGGTCATGATAGGCATTGGTCCTATAGAATGTTAGGGTCTACTCTTCGTTATTGTCTCTCGTGTTTGGTGTTTGCAAAAGACATACACATCTCAACACTCTTGAAGCCTTGGTTCCATAATAGTCCTGTCTATTCATGTGCTCATTAGGTCTCCACTACAGAATGTATGTTTTGTATTGTTTTTCTCACCCCAAAAATTTGACCCTCATAAATTTGCACATGACTACTTTCCTAGCAATCATTTGTTTTTGTTCCTCTATATTTATAATTCAGTTAATTATTTAATAATTTAAGGTTTATATTTGTGCCCATCAATTACTCAACTAAATTAAAAAGATATCTCAAGAATACACTTTGCATATTGAAAAGGGATGAGACATGTCTCAAGGCTCTTGAAGCCTTCATTTTAGTACTCTTGTCTATTTATGTGCTTGATAGTCCTCACTTCAAATCGTGTACATCGTGTTATTTTCTCACCCCTAAAATTGCACCCTCATATAAATTTTGGTGTGCATATTTTCCCAACAATTGTTTTAGAAATTGTAGTATAGGCAAAATCACTTTTCTATAATTAGTCTTCTCCTTTGAAGAAGCAACACTGCTTGAAAATATCTATCGGCGTGCCCATTGCACATTTTTGTGCAATTGCTAGTATTAATATAATCACATAAGATTACAAGTATGAAGTATATTACAAAAGATGGAGCACATGGCCAAAAACAAACGTGCGAAGCAGACCAGAAAGAAAAAGACAAAAATCTAACGCCCTGAACATTCAATATGCGCTTCACCATTAGGAACAGAAATGGGAGCAATAGTGTTAGAAGCACACGCCCATGGAGCAGGGACATTGAACCCAATTACCCGTGGAAGTTGAGGCACCATATCTAGGGCATGCAGATGTAAGAATCTAATGGTCTTGAAGACCTCCCATGAGTTGTAAATCATGTCTGGAGAGAGCTGAAAACAATGGCTTTTCAACACATTCTCAACCATGTTGGTTCAACCACATTTGAGTCCCTTTTGCATACTGTTATAAAAATATTCCACTACCAGTGAGGTGCACAGAAGATCATGGGGAAGATTTCCCCTACCAAGAGGTCATACCTTTGAAGCATCACCTTCCATCAATCTACAGTAGAAAAAAAACAAATGAAAAAAAAATGTATTTGTCTAAGAAAAAAAACAAATGAAGAAAACCTCATTAAAATACCTATCTAAAGACAGAAAACAAATATTGCACAACAAAATTAAATGATTTCATACCAGTTTTCTTACCATGCTTATTAGTCCCATGTTAGACAATCCAATGTATTTTGAATATTTTATCTTTGTTTTCCAAAGAAACAAATAGATCTTTGACAATTCAATGTACAAGAGGGAAGCCAATGATAACTCGCATCATGAAGGGCTACTATTTTCATTATGTTGGTGAATGGTTAGATCAAATGAGGGAGATACTGAGCCTACACTTGACTGATGTAAATCCTTCTACTAAGTTACATATCATCTATATCAAAAACACTCAAAAATATCCGAAAACAAAAGAAGATGAATAAATTAATGTAAACTAAAAGCAAAGGGAAATTTATAAGCAATGACCTTTATCTTCAGAGACAATCTCTCGATGTTCTAAACCGTACATTGTTAAGTTACCATCAGAATCAGCTTGCAAGAGATTAGGTTGTGTGTTTCCCTTTCCTGGTCTCCATTTGACATCAAAAACTCTAGAAGTTAACCTGACAATAACACAAACATCTCTCACATTTCTAAAAAAATAGAGGTCCTACAATATTCCATGTAACTACTACATGTTCACAAAGTTATCCCTAATAACTATTGGCTCCTCTCCCTAATGCTAGTGAGCCTTGTTTTTGTTTTGTTCAAATTACTTTTATTTGATTTTTGTTTTCTTTTCTTTAGTTGTGTTTCATGTTTAAACATGTCCTAGGGTTTTCATTAATAGGTTACAAACCCTAAACCCTAAATTTTGGGTTTACAAATTAAAATTTAAAGGTCCTATGGTTTATACTATGTTTTAGGGTTTGTAATATGTCCTAGGGTTTTGGTTTTTACTAAATAAAATCTATCTTATGATTTTAGGTTTCAAACTAAATATAAATTAAAAATAGTAAAAAACATTAAAAAACACATGAAAATGGAAAACCACTTACTTGGAAACACTTGAAGGCCTATCTCATGAAGGTAGGAGGTCATGAAGGCATGTTGGGGAGTTAAGTGGATGTGGGTACCCATTTTGCTTTCCTATTACTATTTGGTTTTTCCATTGAAACAATGAAAAATGAACTCATAGGTGAGGACAAAAATACTTTTCATGAAGGGGTGCTTGTTTATAAAATGAGTACCTATTCTATAAATGGGTATTCATTCCTAGAGAGAACTCATTTAGGTTTGGAAGCCCAATCCTAAACATGCACCCATTTCATACAGGTTTTCGTCTAGGCTCAGGCTTCCATTCCTAAATGGGTGCCCATTATTTTCAAAATGGGCACTCATTTTTGTTAGGGCTTTTTTTGCCCACATGACTTCCACAATAAATGGACTCATCTACTATCCTCCATTCTACATCTTTCATTCTTTATTACAACCTTTGTAAGTAGTTGGATCAAAATTTTTAGTCAGGCTAATCCATCCTTTTCATTAGTGGAGAGTTCCAAAAATTGAAGAAAGAGATAGGAAAGATTCAATTAGGTTATTGAGGATGACTATCAATCATTTTATTTGTTTCATAACTTGGATAAATCCAATCCTAGGTGTGGATGTTTTAGTTTAGATTTATTTATTTATTTTAGAGTAGATTTATTTGGTTGATTAGATTGCTTGCTATTTGTGAAAGAGACGTGAAAGGTTAGAGTACAATTTAGACTTTAGAAAAACTAGTTGTAGGGTTTTTAGAATGATTTTGCTTTTTTTTTAAAGTAGGAAAGGATTTCCATTGTTCTTGCTTCAAAGTTCATATTAAAATACAAGTTAAAATCTTTTGTTTTCACTTCAAAGATCTTTGAAAACATTGAAATAAAAGCTCCAATTCTGTTAAAAAAGAGGATATTATTTTAGAGCTATGCATACAAATTCTCAAGATTCAATATATAAATAAACACAATTAAATTTAGAGAAAGGTAGTAATCTACACTTTCTTGGATTGCTGATTTTTGGAAAAAGGAAAATAAAATTTGTTAAAGTAAACATTACTTTTATATCTATGCATGTAGATTTGGCAAAGTTCAACATATAAATCAAACACATAAATAATTCAAAGAATAGTAGATGGTAATCCACACTTTCTTTTATTAATAATTTTAGAAAAAGGGAAATTAAATTTGAACTATTCGTGATCCTCTTGCCTCTTCCTTGTTGAATGTTTGAAAAGGGATTTTAGCATTGCATGTTTGTTCTTTCTTTGCAAATAGAAACTCTTCACCGTTGATATTGCATCTTCACTTTAGGGAAATTGATCATTGCTATCATAGTTAGATTTAATTTTCCAAAATATTTTAGATTCATACTTAGATTGAAATCAATTAATAGGTATTTGCATTCAAAAAATAACATACATAAAGTCTTCTTTTACATAGATTAAATTATAATTACATTCATTAATTAATATTAATTGATTCATTGATCCATTAAAGTCAAAAGAGGAATTTTTGTCTTAGTTTATTGACTATTCAATAATTATTGGTTGATTAGGTTAATTAGTGTAGTTTAGTAAAAAGATAAAATGACTAAAAATAAAATCATTTAGATTCATTTATTACATTTGGAAACTACCCAAAACACTCAAAATATGCAAAATCACAACATTGACATTAAAACACATTAACATTTGCAAGTGATCAATGCTTTATCCTTCAAATAATCAAACAATTGAAACACTCACAAGTGATAAACACGTTGTAAATCAATAATAAAGAATTTTCAACTTTTAAAAGGAATTTAATCAAGAATCAAACAAAACAAGTGATCGACATATCAATTTCAATTCAAACCAATCCTATCCAAATCAACTAATGGAAAAATTTGAACATTAAAACATCTTAACTTATTGAGTCAAACATCCAAACAATGAATAAAGAAAAAAATATAATCACCTCTTTCCACACCTACAACAATAATTTTCTACCTCATCAATACAATGAGAATTATCATGTGTGAGTTGATTTTGGATAATACAATACATAAGATTCACATTGGGGACACCTTACCTTCTTTGTCTATCATACACTTATATAATCCTTATCTCACTTCTAAAGCCATGTTAGGTTTTCATTTTCTTATAATAGGGGAAAGTCCATGTACTTGATGATTATCTTTAGTATAGAGACTTTTCATGCTTATCAATCAATATGCTTCATTTGCTTGTTACACAATGCTATCTATCACACCTACTACATTATTTATGTGCATATATGTTTAAGTTACATTTTGCTTTCATATATTGTTGTCCCTTTCCTCCAATTCCTTGCATATAATGAAGGTAAATAGTTATATAATGTCCTAACCTAGAGTTTGCCATCAAATTTATCATAGGGAACTCCCTCTTGTGTGCTTTACCGAATGTGCTAAAATGCTCAAACATGGCATCTATATTTCCTTAAAATATTGTAGTGCCCCTCCATTCTCACCTTGGATGTGCAGGTGGACTAACCAAGGAGCATGAAGATGAAGGTAAAATAACAAAAATATTTAAGGTAAACAATTAATGTTATACATCATAGGAAAGATGCCTCATCCATGTGTGGTTTCATATGATAGTGTGTTTTATTGATAATCTCTGTTGCGACACTAGTAATGCATATGCTCTAACATTGTTTTGCATTCAAATGATTAAGATGTCAATCTTACTACAATTGTTATATGTTAGAATGGATCTCAGGGACTGATTCGGTTAGATTTATTTGTTATGATGGTACTTCTGACACTTATGATTTCATGCACCTATATGATCAGTGTATGGTTCTGTTTAGATAATGAGGTAGATTTGATTTGGTTATGATTATGTGTTGATCTAATCTAGATTGATATGATGTGGAAAGGATGATGTTGCATCACTCGCTTGCGAGTGCCCTACGATGTTGCAATTCCTTTTTCACCTAGTGCCAGCTTATATGCATCTATACATGCTTGACTGTGTCATTTGTTGCAGGATGCAGGTATCAGGCATCGACTCCACCTAAATTAATAGGTCTAAGTGTGCCTTGAACCCAATGGATAAGTTGTTCCAGAGATAACTTAAGGTCCCACACCCCAAGTCATCATCTTCGATCAGGATGCATGACATGTCCAATTCAACTTGTCAGTTTTGTCAGTATGTCAGTTTGGTTAGTTAGCATTGCTTGAGGTCTTGCAATTGATTGATATTTGATGGATTTTGTTGGTTAAGTACGTTTTTGGCCCTGGCTTGTGAACATGTTTGATTTGGCTTTCAAGGGTTGTCTTGCTCAGTGGGTTATGTTGTATGCAACTGTATATGTTTTATGCGTATTGCATATGACATTTTAATGGAATTAGATTATTTGTGTTTTCCTCCATTGATGGGATTTATTCAGGATTTGGTATTAGATTCTTTAAAAGCAGACTTGAAATTACTCTTGACCTCCAATCTATCTATAGTTTTGAGACATGTCACAAATCTTCCATTTTCTTTAGATTCAATTGAATATCTCAAATTTGACATGCTCTTATACTCCTTTTGTATTCTTGAATGCTGAGTTAAATTCTTCTGTGAAATTGAATCTGCACCCCTTCTATGGGAATTTGCATGTTGTGTTTTGTGATTCTTTATCTAGCATTAATCGAACAAAGCAAATTGCACCCTTTGGATTTGTCTTGTGCATCTATTAGTGCACATGGACTAGTACAGATATAGATCTTTCCTTTACCTTTGTTGATTTCTATTTTAGAACCCTAGTGTTGTGCTCCTGTCACCCTTAATCCAACCACGTTTGATATATAATATATGTATGTAGATATATACACTCCTGCGAACTGCAATTGCTTTAAAATTCCTAAAGCCCTAACAATAAATCCACTCTGCATATTTTACATACATGTTACAAGCCGTTGCACTATCACATCTGATAGAATTCGTTTGTTCTACATGCTTTGATAGAAGCCATTTCTAAGTCTCTAACTTTCACAGATGAACAACCAGCTATGAGAAATTCAAGAATTGCATTTTCTATTTATAGCTTTTCTGCACGTTAGTGTATCACTCAAATGATCTACAATACCATCAACCAAAATAATTACACATGAGCTAGCTGTTAATTTTACTGTAAAGTAATGACATGTGATTTTACAAATTATTTAGTAAATTTATAGGTGCAATGAAGTTTCAAACTCTTGACTTTGAAAGATTTTTGGTATGGGCATTAGTGGACCTTCTCTCCACAACTTTGTGCCCATCTGATCTACGCCAATTGAAGGATCCACTAAAGTAGCCAGTCCAACCCCTGCAGCCCTCTGAACACCATAACCAGATTTTGAATCACCTTGCACATCATGACTCCTACCACGAAATGCACACATAATGATCAACTTTAGGTGTATTGCAATTAGGGATACAATGTGATTAAAATATGTTCAACTCTCGTTTACTTAATTGCCAGACGCGTTTGCTGGAAAGTTTCTAAGCCTCTTGAACAAATCTATTTTGTACCTATCTTGCAACCGTAGTAACCCCTTAATGGCGATCTCCAGTAGTGAGTCGATCCCTCTAAATACCTGGCAATATTGTCATTCAATGGCTGGCGTGGAGAATGTGGCAAAAGTTGTGTAGTCTGGCTCTATGCTTGTTGATTGCTTTTGCTTAAAAATTTTCTAATTCTTTCAATAAATCATTTTGTGTAAATCTTGCAACCATTGTATTCATGACAAGACATCTCTTTGCTGCATTATGTCAAACAGTATATGTGCTTTGCCAATGCTTCTACATTTTGCATAAATGTTATTCTGAGCATTTCCAACTATAATATCTGGAAAAGTTTTCTTTTCCTTTATGCATCGATGGATGCCATTCCCTATTCTAAAACGACCTCCGGCGCTGGTAGAAGTTGTGGAACTTGGCGTTCAATCTGCCAGATGCACTTGCCTAAAACAAATCCACTTTGTGTATATTTTGCAACCACTGTATTCCGTGTCTAAAATTTACAGACCATATCATGAAGTTTGGAGGCGTCTGTCTTTAGATCATGGATTTGTGGCAGGTTAAACTCACCCATACAGCCACCACAGGATTAACTGGCATCTTAATGACAAGTCTAGCGTGTCTCCTAGATCACCAGAAGGATATAAATGTGATCGAAGCATACACAACTCTCTCCCATTATTCTTGCTTGGATGCACACTCAAGCTGGTTGAATGCTGGCAAAGTTGGCAGAGTTCGATTTTAACTGCCAATCACATTTGACTGAAAATTTTCTAGCACTTTTCTTCTACAAATTCATCTTGTATATATATCCTGCAATCAATGCATGCCATGGGATGGCACCTCCTTGAGAATTCTATTAAACAGATCACGAGCCTAGTTATTCTCTCACAATCGCATATACCTGAAAGTTTCTAAGTTTTTTTTAATAAAACTGACTAGGGTGCAGGTAACGTAGCTTTTTAGTGTCTAAACAAATTCATCCACTGCCGTTCATTATTCATGCCATGCGTCTGTTATTCTCAACACATCTCATGTTATGAGGATTGTATTCCAAATAAGTGTTGTATTTTAGAATAGGTTAAAATATATTTAAGCCAGATTAAATTATAATTTCTTGGACTCGTGACACAAAGCTTATTGTTTGGCTTTATTGGCCTTGAATGGCCTTTAGTATGTTTGAAATCAAGCATAATTTCTATACTTTTATTGGTGCAAATTCCTAGGCAAAGAATCAGGATAGATGTTTCTGCAGGTTGGCATTTCAGTCAACAAGATTAATCACCGTATTCCATGATTCGACTTCTTTTTTGTTTGCTCATCCTTTTCAGTGATATTTTCATACAGTGACCTCCTCTAACCGCTTGCAAGATCTTTTGTCACTTCTGAGAATCATTCTTCAAGTGTCCTTACTCATTACAAAAGTAACACTTTTATTTGGATCATTGTGATGAATTGTTGCCTTCTAAAGATGCATCTAATGAGCTAATTGTTTTATTTGCAACCAAATCTTGATCCTCTTTTAACACCAATTCATTCCATCTTTCTCCTCACAACTCAATCTTTCTGAGTAGAAAGACTGAAAAACTTATGTAGTTAAGTAACAAATATTGAAAACTAAATTTAAGAAGCCACCGCCAATTTTAGGGTGTGGCATATCATTCTATTTAAATATCATCCATTTTAATGGTCAAACAATCAATAGCAATTTTACACCTCATATTCAACAAAAGTGGTAAATAAATGTTCAATTATTTTTATTGACCAAAGTTTACCTAGAGAGTAAGAATAACTTACACATCTATGCATAAACACACATATAAATACATCTGTATATATATATATATATATATATATATATATATATATGATTAGATTATTGAATTACAAAATAAAAGAAATGTAGTTGTTATAGATTAATACAAATGTTTTGATATGATTACGTATTTACTATAATTTGGCATTAATTTTATTATAATGGTTTTTAGAAATTGGATAAATGGGTTTGGATTTGTAAATGTTGTAATTAGTATTTGATCTATAAGCATTTGTAATTGATATTACCTATGCATTTGTTTATCTTGACGGTTATATTTATATGTAATTGATGATATAACTTGAATCTAGTTGCTAATACGATTAAATGTAATTGGATATGACAAAATAATTAGTGTAGATGAAATTTAATCTAGTTTGATTGATTTTGTAAAGATCTTTTCATAATGATTTTGTTAAGTTGAAATTGGATTGAAAGGTTGGAATTAGGTTAAATAACAATGTATTTGAAAATTTGGACTTATAAGTAAAACTTATAGGTAATTGGATAACTAAGGGATTGAATTGCTCTAGTAAAAAGAATTTATGTGGTCAATGAGTTGATTAGTTGAAATCACATATTGCAAGTAAAATTTTCATGTGAGTTGGTCTATGTGAAAATTGTCAGGTTTAGGTTCCAGAGGAATAAGATAATATGATTTGATTGCATGTATTCTGTTGAATTGTGTCTTGAAATGAAGATGTTGTAAGAACATGATGTCTCTTGTCTATGTATGTGGGTCTTGGTAAACAATAATGTGAGATGATGTACATACTGTGTTGTGAATATATTATGATGGGTTTAAATCTCTTTCAAGGATGTGTTGATATTGAGATTGTGTGTAGTATTGTAATGGGGAGATCTTGGTAATCGTAATGAGAAACTATTTTGTTCATGATTGAGATTTGAGAGCAAGATGACCCATACCTTGCTCTGGATATGTGTTGTTATGGTTATTGCAATTGATTAACTGAAAGTTTTGGGACAGTGACGTAAAGGTTGGTCGTTGCGATTATGTTTTGTATGCAAGAAGGTAAATGCCTTGCATTGTTTATGCTTACTTATCATTAAGATAGTAATTGTCTTGCTTGATGGTTAGGGTTTCTAGATGGTTAGGGTTCCTGTAGCAGATTCAGATCTTGTACTAGTCTATAGAGACAGTTATTTATGCTCATGTACTATCCTATGTAACAGATTATTCGTAATGTATGTAATTCAATGTAATCAAAAGGTGATGATGTAAACATTGTAATGTTGTATCCTCACGTGTATGGAAAAACTGTAGTTGTACTTGATCTAGATGATTATTTATCTGATGTCATGGATATGTATATGGTTATCCATTTAATGCAATAGATACAAAATGAATTATTGTTGTCAGTTAATACATGATGTATGGGAGAACATGATAGTAGTTTTGTCAGTGATGCAACCATGGAACCCCGGGAGAACATTACTTAGTATAGATATGTTAAATGTTACTTTGTTATCTCTTTCATAAAAAAAAAAAATTGTCATATTTGTATAGTGTAATTGTGTTGTTCTCTGGAGTTCCTTGGTGGGGTGTTACAAATATTCTCGACCTGGTATAGGACCAAGAGTATGTGGTCTCCATAGACTTCTCTTTGCTTCGTGGTCACATTTTTGATGTCGATTAGTGGAAAGTAGCCCTTGATAACTACAGCCTCTCTTCTAGGAATGCACCACTAAGCGGTCTTTTTGCCTTGGACCAAATTCATTCCTCTCCAACAATGGCTTATGTTTATAACACCTTCAAAAAAGGCATTCGGTCTAGGTGTATTAATACTCTCAAGTTTTCACTAGAGGAACATGGTTTTGAATTGCCCCCTAGGCTAGCTGACAAAGCTATTAAGGTGTTTGCAGTGATCTGTTTCATTCACCTCCATTGCCTAGATAGAGCACTGTGAACCCCCTCTATGGAAGTACCTATGTTGTTCCCTCGTATTAAGGTGAACCCCCGTGAGATTTAAATATCTATGTATGCTAACCTCTATGTTTTTTTCTACTATGTGATGCCCAACCATGTCGATTGTATATTTCACTAATTTATTTTGGCCCACTTCAACCTAGGTGTTGTGTGCCTTGCATGGCTAACTACCCTCATTTATTTTTTAATTATGTAATACTTTTTATCAATGGTATGGGTGGCTTTGTTATCTTTCACTAGAAAAAATTATGCAATGAAAAATACTGTCACTAACTCTCTTATGTTGAGATTGGAGACAACCGCATGTGCCTATACAAAGACTCATCATTGTATGTAGATAAATCTTGATCACATTACATTGTTATATTTGAAGTGTCATATTATATTATTGTTATATTATTTTTATATTTGAAGTGTCATTCTAAAATTAGATTTGGGGCTACTTGGTGGAATTATAGTATTTGGAATAGAAATACTAGCCAATTCCCCATTAAGAATGATGTAGGAGCATCCGAGTGAATGAGTTATCTCATGTAGAACAAAAAGTTTTTCAATTGTTTCTTTAAGTTTTGGTTTTGTTGGGTATGTATTGGCATCTCTCATCCTTGGAGTATAGGTGGAATAATCAGATTTGATCAAATTGAGTTTTCGCTAGTTGTCAGTTTTAGCGCATAACAGGTTGGTTTCACAAAAACAAATTTTTAGATGGATTGATGAGGTTTGATGATGAATCCTATTATGAGAAATTTATTGACTCAATTCTAGAATTTATGCCCAAGGTTTCATGATTATATCCTTCCTAGTTTTGAAGATTTAGTCATTTCACAACTTACACTAGCGATTAGGTGAAACTTTAAAATTTTGAAATTTGTAAAGGTTGAGACAAAATGGCTTGGTGGGGAGGTTGGGATTGTTGACATCTTTGTTTATCCAAGTTTTCAAATGATTCCAAGCTTCTGGTAAAAAGTTATAAGGAAATTTAGGTTTTTGCTCTTTGTGCATCACGACGAAATCACATAAAGGCCTTGCATATCAAGAGAGAGGTAGGAATTGGAGAGTTAGAGATATCAGTCTAAAAAATGAAACTTGAAAGTGGATACCTAATGGCTTCATGAGTGTTAATATTAATCTAGCAGCTAGTAAGGCTTTCCTGAGATCATTGTACCAATAATATGCAGAATGGGGAGTTGATTTTGTGAAGCATGGTTGTGTATTTGGAGGTGATTTGAATGCAAATGAGATATTTACTGTTTCAGAGATGTTAATAGACATTAAATGTCCTATAGTATATTCTCTTTCACTAGGGACCCACGTTACACCTATTATGGCAAAGAAAATAAGTACATTGGTCAATATGTATTGATTAACAGGGGATGATTGGGATACATGGAATGATGTCAAAGGACACTTTAATGTGTCAAAGAAATTTTCTAGGATGGTCTGATTTGAATAGGCCAACCATAAACATAAAGAAGGAAGGCTTCAGGTATTTGGAACACCTCTTCTAGAGGTATCCAAAAAGAGACTTAAGCCTTTTTTATTTAAACGTCTCTTTAAAAGGAGAAGTGATGAGGAATTTGGGGATGCCAGGATATGTATAAAAAATAAATTAATATAGGCAAAATTACCAGGCACCAATGTTGAAAAGTCTAAAAGGAAACTTCAAATGTTGTTTGAGTATTCAAAAGATAGATTTAACAAAGGAAATTGAATCGCCAACATTAGAGGAGAAGATCTAGGCATGAGAATGAGGCACCAAAAGTGAGAAGACAAAGTGCTTCATGTTAAGCGCTACCAAATGTAGATTAAAAGAGGAAGTTCAGGCCACTTTTAGGTAGAATCCACAAAGGAATTCTCTACCACTCTCATGGGATGAGGAGCAGGTTTATATAAAAAGGAGAGAAAGGAGTGTAGAGGGTGTGGTATTGATAAAAGAGGAGAAAATACATAGGTTGTTCGCTGCCATAGAAAAAAGGAAAAAAGAAAACAAAAAATAGAATATACTCAGCATAAAAGAAGTTAAAGGATTTTAAGTGGGGGTGGCTATCCAGGAAGAAATAAAATCACAGTGATTAGGAAATTGATGTGTGGTGGTTGCATAACAAGAAGGAAGGGAGTAGTCCAAGGAGTAGAAGCCACATATAGGGAAGAGAGAGTGTGACCAGAGGAAGTGGAAGGAAGGATAGTTTGTTGCTTGAGGAAATAATATGAAGAAGTTACTGTCCAGTAATAGTCTATGAGTGGGCGGATTGATGTGAGGGTGAAGAGAGGCCAGTGAAAGCCAAAGTTCATGCATTTTGTAATTTGCATATGATATTTATTTCTTGAATTGAATAAAGGTTGTAGTTCATTTCTTTTTCAATTTCATATTGTGTTGAGGTAGAGTGTTGCCTATGAAATTGTTTTTGTGTTTTTGAGTTGTGTGTTGGTAGAGGGAAGTTTGTTCTTGCATCAAACAATATCATTATTAATACCACAATTACAAATATATAAAATTGACTTATCAACATGGTGTTTTTTGACGACCATACACTCCCTCTTCATAAAAAATAACATATCTTGACACAACAATGTTGTTAGTAAGAGGATTATTATTAGTGTACATAGTACATTTGGTTTCATTTTTCTTTCATTTGGCCACATTTGGATGCCACATATTATGCACATGGCATAAGACACCTCAACTGGGTGTGTGTTAGTTGGTAGAGTCCTCCAAACTCTTTCACTCCACTTGTCATTTGTAGTTTGCTACGTGTACTTGAGATCTCCTTGAGTTATGGGATTGACTCCTTCTTCATCCCATTAACTCAAGGTTATATTACTCTTCATTTGCTATTGATTTATGCATCATGTGACTTCATTAATTCTTTGTGTTGTTTTTTGTGCTTGTTCTTTATCTCTGTGATTTTAGGTTCCTTTATGGTATCAGAGCTGACTGAGATAAGTGCAAGACATTTCTATTTAGCAAGAGAGAAGGTCACCCAACGAGTTACACCAAGATTAAATGCTGCCCAACAACTACAAAATGTCACCTAGGAAGGAAAAAGACGCTGGCAACGTGCTAGTAACTATGTATTTTTTAATTTTTTTTTGAGGGTTTTGTAAACTATTGCTATGGAATCCATAGTGATCAATAGAGAGGCATTTTGTTTAATCGTGGCATTCACTAGTGATCAACAAAGAGGCATTTTTGAGTGTTTCATTTGACTACAAAATTTAATGCATCAAAAGAAGGTGCTCATTTCAATCGTGGAAAGGGCATTTCAGCTTTGGATGACATTCACTGTGTAAAAAAAGTGATCTCAACTATGGAAGGGGCGTATGAGGTCTAGCTATAGCAGAGAGGACTAGAGAGACATTTTCATCAACTTGAGTTCATCATCATCTAGGCTGCTCTTCAAGGTAGTCTGATCTTTAAATATTGTGGATTGGAGGAGTTGCGCGGCCACATCATTCAAGGTATCTCTTTTGGTGTATGGTTTAAACTCTTCTTTGCAATTTGAAGAACCATTTATGATCACCATTTCGTTGTTGCAGCTCCTAGTTTGTCTTCCATAGAGTGCTGCAACTTTGATGAAGCCAACAACCTCCTCTATCCAAACATTGTCATTTGCATCTTCCTCCAAGCCAAAGTCCTTCTAGATTTGATAATTGTTTTTCAAGGATATTCGGTGTTTGTATGAGGCCTAGTTAGCAATATTCAAGATATTTGATATTATATTTTGAGAATGTGTGAGAATGTAATAGGTTTGGTTATGATGATTTTTCAAACTATGAGTATCATTATTATTTTACTATTATTAATAATGTTAATATTTTGATTATGGGAATTAAATATTTATGTATTTAATGGGTGTTTAATTATTCATATGGAAGAAAACAATAAGTTTAGTTATCAAATGATTAGACAATTACTTGTTTTACTATTTCTTTATGGAAAAGGGGTTATGAGGAGATATATAGTTTTCTTGATCAAATTATTTATTTTATTTTTATAGTATGAGAGGAAATATGAAGAGTTGAGAAAGTTCTATTAAAAGGAGAGGAAAGTGAGTTATTTTGCACGCTCTTTGGAAAAATAAAAGTGCTGTAGACTTTTGTAACAGAATCTTTCAAGGATTTTAGGGAATAGAGGAAAAAGTGGCTAAAAATTACAGGGGTTGATCCTAACTTGGACAACGAAGGTATGGAATTGTCTGTAATTCTATTTCCTTGCATAAATTATTGTTTTGATTGATTTAATGAAAATGTTAAAATATTGTTTATTGAGATTTGATATCTATTATTGTGGAATTTGGAAAGAAAAATGAATGATCTTGTTTGAATAAAGAGTGATGGAAACCTCTTTGGGGGTGATTTTATGGAGAATGGTGTTCATAATATGTCTATTTGGGATTGGTTGTAATGGAGAATGGTATTGGTGTATTGGGGATTTGGAGGTTTGGTGTTGGGAGTTGTTTGATTCTAGGAGTTATTATTGCTCTATGAGAGCTATTATTGTTAATATTAATGGGAGTTCTAGGAGTTATTATTTCATGGGAGTTGTTGTTGATGGGAGATTTGGGAGGAGTTGTTGATGGGAGTTCTGGGAGTTGTTGTTAATGGGAGATCTGTTGTGGGAGATTGTTGTTTAAGGGAGCCACTATGTGTTTGAGGGAGATACTATTATTTTATTGAGAAAGAAAGTAAAATGGATCTATGAAATTAAATTATTGAATGTTGATTTATTTCTATTTATGTTTTATTGAAAAGCTCGGGGGTGGATTTGACTTGGTTGAATCCTATGGTTGGGTGGTGAGCTGTTCTAGGTTACTCTAGTTTGTTTGTTATAGGTCAAGAAGAAAAATGTATAGACATGAAAGCACAATATATTAATTTGTGTTTTACATTTATGGAGGAAGGAATTCAGAGCTATCTTTGATCCATGGGTTTGGGTTAATATTTCCAATCCATTTGATTTTAAGATCTCATTAATACAATTTGGTTATTGAAGCTCTTAGAACTCATATTCAAAGGATTTTTCATCAAATTTTTTTTGAGGTTGTTTCTTCAACAAATGTTATTCTTCCTTTGAAAAAATTTTGAACTTTTCTTTCAAGAAAACCGCCATAGTCTTTTATTAACATCTTTTTACATACTTAAAATGTTACAAAATAGTTTTTGGATTTTTAAAGTCTCAATGTTAGATTTCCAGAACATTTTACAGTTTCAAATTGTATTTAGTTTTGAGAAAGTTATCATGTTTTTAGTATTGCTATTGCAGCTGATGAATACAAAGGGAAATAGTTAGTTTTATTGGTTGCTTTTTAATCCAAAAATGTGGTTTTCTTCTTTTGGCATGGTTTTGCTTTAAAAAAAAGAATTTATTTTATAAAAATTTTCTAAAGTTTGTCTGTGAGATTATTTAGAATGTTTCATTTATGATTACCACCACTATCATAATAAAGACAATCTTATTATATTAATGATTAATTGATTATAATTAATGTAAGTATTATTAAATTTTAGTGAAGTTGATTATCTTACTTTCTATGTTATAAATAGATAATTCATCTCAATTTGCTTTATTTTAATATTGATTTTATTTATTTTAATTGAATTAATAGTTTATTTGTTGGGGGGGCATAACATAAGTATCAGAGCTAGGTTGCAACACTTGGGAGCTTTGGGGGAATTTTTGTTCTTGGTTTTGGAAAAATTGGATTCTTGTGTAGGACTAAAGGAATCACATATTAGGATTACCCAGAATTAATTATGTCAATGCAAATTTATTTGCAGGTATGTTTTTACCTCAAAATCATTTCTTAGATCATCTTTTGCTCAAGGAATAAAAAATGTTGTGAAAACTGTGCAAATAGGGAATGATGTGTGATCAATATTGTATGTCTCTAAAATTGGTTTTAATCGCTCTCTGGAATTTCATTATATTCCATGAAATGATTTAATTTGCATTTAAATTAGATGACAATGCATTTCTTTTGTATATTGCTTAAATGAAAATCTATTAATTGTTCCTTCTCTATAAGTTAATGATCTCTGTGATATTCCTGTTGAAAATAAGGCTAGACAACTGAGAGGGGGGGGGGAGTGAATCAGTTGTCTCAAAACTTTATCTTTTGCTACTTTTAATCTTCTATATCACTTATTAACAGATTAATGATTTAACCATGAAAGCATGAATCAACACACATAACACCAAGATTTTTATGTGGAAACCTGATTAAGAGAAAACCATGGTGGGGGTTAACCCACAAGATTTATTCTCTGTTAAAAGAATAGAAGAATGGGAAGGCACCTACCTTTAGGTGCATTACTGAGAGCTCACTGCTCCAAGAGACTCACTGTCTAGAAAACATTCACAAGATTAACACAAAAAGGTTGAACTGAGAAACAACATCTTCTCCATGACAAGGTTCATGTTACATCCCTCTTTTTGAAAACAATTATGCCATTTATTTTCTTGTAAATTTCAGTAATTTAATATGTTGTGGACGACATGGAAACTGACGATTCATTTTACAAAGTTGTTATATGAAATTGTGGAATCTAATGATTACGATCAACATGATATTGTAGACTAAATGTCCTTTATGATTAAGTGAAATGATGTTTTGGATATATTATGATGTGATTTGGAATGTAGGTGCTTTGACCACAAAATTGTATGTGAGACTGTCGTTGCAGGAACAGGTGGACCGTGTTCGACGGGAAGAGAAAGTATCTTCGAGAGAGAGTATAGACTCTGGAAATTAACCATGGGTGTTTGTTAATGAGAATGCCAAACAGGTAGATAACCTTGAAGCCATTATTATAGTCTTGTTATTCGACTTGGGTAGTTTAAGACTAGATGTTGACGTCTAGTGATAAGGTGTAAACATCCTTTTTCGCAAGTCGTAATATAAGAATCTTGGAGTTGTCAATGTCGTCGTAAGTCCACCAAAGCAAGTCAACTTATATAGACATTTATTGTCTCATTTATAAGTAATTAAATAAACCCTCTTGTGGTGAACTGCGGGTCACATCTCGTAGTCGAAAGATGCGAGAAGTCAACTTTGTGCGTCTAACGATGTAAGAAACTCGTTTGCGTTACGATCAATCTGTCGTGATTGTTGTAAAACGCGTCGAACTTGTATTGTGAATTTATTCTTTTCTTGTAGATTGACGAATGTCGATTTGAAGCCATAGCGTGAAATAATTTATTATGGTCGTCGTTTAGCGTGAGTCTTTTCTTCTAGCTTTGACCACTATTTGTTGTCAATCTAACCTTGAGTTTTCTTAATTAGATAGTCTTTGTCTCTCTTTCCTTTTCGACCCCAACGATGCTCAAACCATTTCCTAACCACCGCCATGTCGAGCATTAACTCCTCAATTCAATATTAAGTTGGTTTTGGAAGGTTGATGCCTTTTTGTTCTAGTAAGGACGGAGTTGTTATGTCCTTTGGTAAGCCACATCACCGAAGGAACTTTAATCTTTCTTGTGGTTGTAGTAAGTATTGAAGTCGGTTTAACTTCTTGTGGTCGTAGTAAGTGTTGAAGTCAGTTTTACTCAGTTAAACAACTTCTCAGAGTTTAGGCTTGTTTCGGTAGTCTTTTAATGTTTTAACCGCTCTCACCATAGTGCGAGAGGGAGGAGGATGGGTGGTTGAGTTTCGAGAAACCGCAGATTAATGATTGATGCCCCATCACTAAGGTGAGTGCAAAGGCATCGGGGGTGATTGGGTTGAATCATTATCTAAACCGCAATATGTTAGGGAGTTACAAATGAGAGAGAAACTAAAATAGAAGATTCCTTCACGAGGTGGGTGAGAAAGGAGTAGTCTGTTATTGTTTAGGAGGAGAAAACTGCGGAGAAATGAGTGGTGATGGTTCGTAGTGATCGGCAGAGAGAGGAGTTTTAGTTACAGGCCGTCGTGGGATTATGGAGAGGGAGATATCCCCAGAGAGGGAGAAGCTATGAAGTAAGAAGAAACAAATGGCAGTTGAAGATGGTCGAGGGCTTTCATGGTAGAGGGAGGTAGTTAGTAGTGGCCATGGGCGAGTAAGTGGAGACTTTGACATGGAGAAAATCGGGAGGATAGTTTGAGTAGTGGGTCGCTGTGTTTTAGGAGAGTGCTTGTTTCTTTTTGAGTGGTGATCAATTTTCTGGGGGAGATGGGTTTCTGGGTAGGAAGCGACAGAGAGAGATATCTGTGGGAACATCGAAGTATGGATCAACTTCTAAGTAGTGATCAGTTTTCTGAGGAGGATCGACTTCTGAGGAGCTAAGAGTTAGTTTGTAGGGACTATTGGGGGTTTTAGAAAGAGAGATATGGCAGAGAAGATAAAGAAAAGCATTTGAATCCTTCATCGTTGAAGGAGGTGGGGTTTGGAGAGGTTAGAAAATAGAGAGATAGGGAGTATAGTCAGGAGGAGACTGTGGTGGTTTTGAAAGGAAGAAATAAACGGCAGAGAGAGGAGTGAATTCGGGAGAAGTCTATTGGGTTTTTGTCATAGGAATCGACAGAGAGATAACGGAAGGATCCTGTCTGTGGTGGTCAGCAATGAGGATTGAGGGGAGGCTTTGGCATTCGCTGTGCTCTTCATTGCTGAATAAGGTAATGTGCTTACAACAAATATAATATGATGATAATATCTTTTTCTGCGTTTCTGTGAGAAGTTAATCATCATGAATGTATCATTGCTGTATTATGGCAATAGAAACCTCTGAAATAGTATTGCTGTTGTCTGTTAGCACTTGATAACTTAGAAAATGGATCATTACCTCTCATGGTTGACGACATATGATGTTAGAACATAACTCTCAATGTGCATTCATCTAAGAATGATCACTGCATGATGCAAATGTGAGCTGCAAACTTCAAACCGTCAGTAAAGACGTAAAATATTAAGAGTTTCCTTTAAGACTGAGATATCAACGTAAAACTGCCCTAGAGTACTTAAAACAATAGCTGCATTGCGAGAAATCACGTTGCTCCACGTGCGTGATGTGTGGGAGATTAAAACCATAGATTTAAAGCATGTTTGACGTAAACTTTAATGTGTTTGATAGCCGAAGTTGTAGTTGCAACTAGCTTGAGTCATTTTCGTCTTTTATCTTTTGTTAGAGGTCGACCATGTGTTTGGTCATCTCTAAGGTCATATGAAAGAGTTCAAATCTTTTATTATTTTATTTTGCGATTCTTACCTCAATAACTTATGCGAAATTAATTGACTTGAAAAGGGAAGTAGGGAGTTAATGTACTTGTGTCGAAAACTGTCATGTTTTTGTAACGAGCAAGTAGAGTGGGAAAACCCGCATATTGAATCCAGATTACGTAGCATGCGACGATTCTAGTATCATTTTGTAGGCATTAAGAGTCTAAGAACCCTTGAATTCCAGAATAACGGGAAATTGTTTTAGATACTCGAGAGTGTTGTGCAAACATGGAAACCGAGTAAACAAATGTGAAACCACTTAGGAGTGGGCGTCAGTAAACAATGTTTTTACATGAATATGAGTTTATGAAACTATGAACTCAAGATTAGAATAAATGTTGCGCCATGCGCTATTACAGGAGAAAATCCTAAACCCTTGAGGTCATTAAGGTCGTCAATTAGTTCAAATTATACAAATAGGAAATTGTAGGATTTCGATCAGTTCAAGTCGAGTAGGGTGGGTGAACCAAGTTCATGCGTTCTTAGAATGCTAATTAAAAACAAATCCTTTGGCCAAGGTGGTGTACTATCCTCAAGTGCATCGAACGTTCACTGTAACTGGATGGCGTTTCTTGTGGAGAGTCATGCATGACTAGAGGGTATCTAGGGATCTGCACGATAACAAGACACGTAGGTTACAACACCAGAGCTCAGATGGCAAACACCAATGGTTATCCTAAGTCTATCCTCTTGAGTAGGTTAGGGCCACTTCCGGTTAGGAAGGAGTGCGGGAGACCGACGGTCTGTGGTTGGAGGTTAAGCTCCTTGAAGATACTTTCTCTTCCAAATACTAAGGATTGCCGAGTCTTGAATGTGATGGGTCGACAATCGAGATGCATGTTAATGGTATGTTTCCAATATTTGTTGTTTCAAGAAAATTGCAATTTGTTAAAGAACAAAAGGTTTATTATTTATTACTTCTTTCAGTTTTATAAAATGAGATCATGTTTATGATAAAATGAAAAATGTTGTATTGGATTATAGATGAGTTTCTTTTGTATTTGATTACCTAGTAAAAAAAAAAATTACCTTTGTGAAAACCTAGTTTTTCTTGTCTTTTCGGATGTGGATGTTACATATGGTATCAGAGCTAACTAGGTTCAGCACTAGGGCTGATGAGTCCACTAACCTAATTAGGAAATCATCATTATGCGGGTAGCTAATGATTTGGTTTATTGTGCCAGGATGGTATACACCAAGAAAACCGCAAGAAAATCCTTCGTGCGTAAGAAGCGTTATCTGCAAGCTAAGTAGAAACGGCTTGCGATGATCAAGACCATAGAGAAAACTAATGACGAAAATGACATTTGGCTTGATGATGTGGAAACCTTAGCCAATGCAGTGTCACCACTTAAGCGAGTGAGGAGAGAACTCCTAGAGGGAGTAGCAACGACAGCTCGAATCATGATCAACCGCTGCTCCTGGATTGTAACTGATAGTGTACCTGTTAGTGTACCTGAGAGTGTACCTATTACTATACCCTTGATCACTAGGGATCCTCATGTAGTACCTAGAGCTGAGATTATTGAGCTATCTTCTGATAGTGAGTCTGAGGGGTATACACCTCATGATTATGTGTTAGATAATGAATCCGAAGGTTACACACCACTAGATAACACTGAGTAGAAACATGAGATTTGTCTATCTCTAATGATGTTGAAACAATCTTGCAAAATGAATAAAGACAAAATTTTGGTTTGAGAACAATTATGATTATGATCAATTGTTGTGTTATTTTATGATATTTAATATAATAAGCGTGAAATTGATTAGTATATGTTTAAATAGGTGTGAAACTAAAGTAGCATGGACCAATCAGGGTTTAACGAGGGGGAGGATTGGGAAGGTCATAACTCTCGGGATAACTCCACTGACAAGTTGGATAGGATTCTTAACATGCTCACTGAAACCAACTAAAGGTTGAACAAACTAGAGAAGAAAATGGATGAAACTGGCAACACAGAGGGTGGAAACGAGAACTCACATTATACAAGCAAGAGTAAACATTGGGAAAATGGCACGTCAAGTGAAAATCCTGACGACAGTGAAATTCAAAGAAAAACCAAGGATAAACTTGCATTAGAGTTATCTAAGGATATGAAGAAGGTTAACCCTCCAAAGTTCGATGGAACGAAGACCGGAGATGCAGCAGAAGCATGGTTAACGGAGATGGAGAAATATTTTGAGATCAGAAATTACTCTGAAATTACTAAAGCTGTGTGGGGAGCCTATCAGCTATCTGGGGAAGCGTCCACTTGGTGGATGAATAAGAAAATGGAGCTGGAATTAAGTCCCTTGAAGGTGACATGGGATGAGTTCGTGGAACTATTCCGAAAACGGTGGTTACCTCAGTTATACTTTGATCAGAAGTTAATAGATTTCCAAAACCTCAGGCAAGGTGAACTATCTGTGGTCGAGTACGTAGAAAAATTCACTAGACTACTGAAGTATGTTCCTCAATACCAAAAGGATGAAAGGTTCCGAATTAGAAAGTTCATCATGGAACTCAATCCTTAGATCGGCGGTGAGGTGGAGGTGCATGGTCCAAGCACAATGGATCAAGTTTATGAAAAGGCAATTAAACAGGAGCAGAAGATTAAATCTATCTCTGCTTATCGTGATAAGAAACACAAGAAGTTTGATAAGAACTACAACGATCAGTCCTACAAAAGGAAAAATGATAAGGGATATGGAAACAGGAGGTTTGATAAGGGAAATCGAAAGAATCAAGGAGGATTTGGTAATGAGCGAAGAGGCGAAGATTTTAAGAGAAATGTAAATTTTAAGAAGAATGGTGATTTTGCAAGTAGGCCATCTGAGAAGCGAGGACCTATAGGAGGATGCTTTTCTTGTGGAGGAGATCATTATGCCAATCATTGCCCCAACAAGAAGCCAAATGGGAGGCCTAGGAACACGGAGCTTCCTTCACAACAGGAAGCCTTTCAGCCAAGGATTCATGCCGCTCTTGACAATCGGCAAGCAGAGTATCAGATCACTCCTATTGAGATGACAGATACTTTATTCGGAGCTCCTGTTTCTATTCTATTTGATACTGGTGCAACAGAAAATTTTGTGTCACCTAGAGTCTTAGGTAAATTTTCTAGAAAAGCTGGCTTTATGTCAAAACCATGGACAGTAGAGTATGCAAATAACTCAAAGGCTCAGGTAGAGCAATGTTTGTTCGAAGCTAGGATTGATGTTTCTAACTTCACCACTGAGGTAAATTTGTACGTAGCGCCTTTAGGGTCCTACGATGTCATCCTAGGAATGAACTGGTTGTGGAAACATCGAGCCAAAGTAGATTGTTTTCATAAAACCATTGAGTGTCTGGATGAGACGGGCAAAATAGTGAATCTCCAAGGAATTCAAAGGGAAATAAGGGTTAGATCCATTTCTTCAAAACAACTAAAGCGGGCTAGGCGAAAGGGATGTCAACTTTTTGCAGTCAAGATGGACCTAGTAGAGGAAACCTCGGAGAAACAATCATTTGAGGAAAGATATCCATATCTATGCAACTTCAGGGATGTATTTCCCGAGGAGTTACCAGGCTTGCCTCCAAAGAGAACATTTGACTTTGGCATAGATATTAAACCAGGATCGGAGCCAATCTCTAAAGCTCCGTATCGTATGACTACCACAGAACTTATGGAATTAAAAGCTCAATTGCAGGAGCTATTGTCTAAGAATCTAATTAGACCAAGTGTATCACCATGGGGAGCCCCGGTTATCTTTGTCAAAAAGAAAGATGGAACTCTAAGGCTGTGTATAGACTATAGGATGCTTAACAAGGTAACTATAAAGAACAAGTATCCCTTGCCACGAATTGATGATCTATTTGACCAAATGCGTGGCGCATTAGTCTTTTCCAAGATAGATCTGAGATCTGGATACCATCAGTTAAGGTTGAAAGATGAAGATATTCCCAAGACATCATTTAGAACGAGGTATGGTCATTATGAGTTCACGGTGTTGCCGTTTGGATTGACCAATGCACCTGCTGCTTTCATGAATCTCATGAATAGTATATTCAAAGATTGTCTTGATAAGTTTGTACTAGTCTTCATTGATGATATTCTGATCTATTCCAAAGATGAAGAGGAGCATGCATAACATCTTCAAATAGTTTTGCAACGATTAAGAGAACATAAATTGTATGCGAAACTCTCTAAGTGCACCTTCTTTCAGAAAGAAGTACAGCATTTGGGGCACATAATATCAGCTGATGGGATATCAGTTGATCCGGCCAAAATAAAATCTATTATGGAATGGCCTAAACCGACCAATGTGTCAGAGGTATGAAGTTTCATGGGATTGGTAGGGTATTACAGGAAATTTGTGTTGAATTTCTCAAGCATTGCTAGCCCTATTACCTCTTTGCAGAGAAAAGGAAAAAGGTTTGTTTGGAAGGATGAATGTCAAAAGGCTTTTGACTTGTTAAAAGAAAAATTAACAACCACTCCAATTCTGAAAGTTCCTGATCCTGAGGGAGAGTTTGAGGTAATCACTGATGCCTCGGGGGAAGGATTGGGAGGTGTGCTTATGCAAGATGGTAGGGTAGTAGCCTATGAGTCAAGGAAGCTAAAAAATTATGAGCAGAAGTACGCTCCTCATGACCTAGAGATGGCAGCAGTGGTCCACGCCCTTCAGATGTGGTGACATTATTTGTTGGGGAGGACTTTTATTCTAAAATCTGATCATCAAAGCCTTCGCTACATATTTACACAACCTAATCTCAATGCAAGGCAAAGGAGATGGTTGCAATTAATATCAGATTATGACTTTGAAATTTCATATATCAAAGGCAAGGAAAACCAAGTAGCAGATGCCTTAAGCAGAAGAAGGCACATAGCCTCTATAATCTCCATTCATGCTAACTTTAAAGACTTAGTATTGCAAAACTTATCTGGGGATGAGTATTATGAACAAGTGAAACAGGCTCTGCACTCAAACCCTAAGGACCCAAGATATGACGAATTCAGTTTCGAATCCAATGGATTGCTGAGATTCAAGGGAAGAATTTATGTTCCTGATTGAGTAGAACTTAGAAACCTCGTGTGGAAGGAAGTTCACTATGCTCCTTACTCTGGACACCCTGGTGTAACAAAACTGTTAGCGGATGTCAAGCCATTATATTTCTGGAAGGGAATGAAAAGCGATGCTGCAAAGTTTGTAGCTAGTTGTTTGGAGTGTCAGAGAGTTAAGGCAGAACACCAACATCCTGCTGGGTTGTTGTACCCACATGATATTCCATAATGGAAATGGCAAGTTATTAGTATGGATTTTGTCTAGGGGTTACCAATGTCTAAGAATAGGCATGATGCAATATTGGTTGTTGTGGATAAACTAACCAAGGTTGCACATTTCATACTGGGAAATTTGATAGATGGAGCACATCTTTTGGCTCAAAAATTTGTGCAAGAAATTTTCAGATTGCATGGGGTACCTGAAAAGATAATATCTGATAGAGATGCTCGGATAACTTCACGGTTTTGGCAAACCTTATTTTCTGCATTAGGGACTAAACTGAATGTAAGTACTGCTTATCATCCCGAAACTGATGGACAGACAGAAAGAGTGAATTAGGTATTAGAAGACATTTTGAGAATGTATTGCATGGATCAGCAATACAGATGGGAGGAATATCTACCTCTTGTCGAATTTGCCTATAACAACTCCTATCATTCTGCCATTAAGATGGCACCATTTGAAGCATTATATGGAAGGAAATGCAGAACTCCTATAAGCTGGGATAAGCTGGAAGATAGGATAAGCATTGGACCTGAAATGCTTGCTGATATGGAAGAAAAAGTTAAAGTGATTAGGAAGAGGTTGGCAGAAGCCAATGACAGGCAAAAGAGTTATGCAGATCACAAACGAGTGCCTAGACACTTCTCTGTTGGCGAGAAAGTGCTTTTGCGAGTGAAACCCCAAAAGAGTTCTATAAAATTTGGTAAATCTTTGAAATTGGCTCCTCGTTATGTCGGACCTTTCAAAGTTCTTGAGACTATCAATCTGGTTGCCTACAAAGTTGCTCTACCTCCAACCTTGTCCAAGATGCATAATGTTTTTCATGTTTCGTATTTAAAGAAATATTTTGTAGGTAATAACCACATCCTTAACTGGAATTCCTTACAGATGCAAGAACCCGGGGTGGTTGTGATCGAGCCACTCAAGGTGCTCGAAATGCGTAAACTTCGTTTACGTAATCAAGAAGTTTTGCAATGCAAAATTTAGTGGGACCAATATGGCGAGAATAGTGCCACTTGGGAAGACTACAAAGACATTTACCAAAGATTTCCAATACTTTTTAAAGACATTAATGTTGCATTATAAGAAAGTTTGTTTTAAGTTTAAATTTTGCTTGATAAACTTAATCATCGGGGACGATGATTTTTAAAGGGGAAGGATATGTTACATCCCTCTTTTTGAAAACAATTATGCCATTTATTTTCTTGCAAATTTCAGTAATTTAATATGTTGTGGACGACATGGAAACTGACGATTCATTTTACAAAGTTGTTATATGAAATTGTGGAATCTAATGATTACAATCAACATGATATTGTAGACTAAATGTCCTTTATGATTAAGTGAAATGATGTTTTGGATATATTATGATGTGATTTGGAATGTAGATGCTTTGACCACAAAATTGTATGTGAGACTGTCGTTGCAGGAACAGGTGGACCGTGTTCGACGGGAAGAGAAAGTATCTTCGAGAGAGAGTATAGACTCTGGAAATTAACCATGGGTGTTTGTTAATGAGAACGCCAAACAGGTAGATAACCTTAAAGCCATTATTATAGTCTTGTTGTTCGACTTGGGTAGTTTAAGACTAGATGTCGATGTCTAGTGATAAGGTGTAAACATCCTTTTTCACAAGTCGTTATATAAGAATCTTGGAGTCGTCGATGTCGTCGTAAGTCCACCAAAGCAAGTCGACTTATATAGACGTTTATTGTCTCGTTTATAAGTAATTAAATAAACCCTCTTGTGGCGAATTGTGGGTCACATCTCGTAGTCGAAAGATGCGAGAAGTCGGCTTTGTGCGTCTAACGATGTAAGAAACTCATTTGCGTTACGATCAATCCGTCGTGATTGTTGTAAAACACGTCGAACTTGTATTGTGAATTTATTCTTTTCTTGTAGATTGACGAATGTCGATTTGAAGCCATAGCGTGAAATAATTTATTATGGTCGTCGTTTAGCGTGAGTCTTTTCTTCTAGCTTTGACCGCTATTTGTTGTCAATCTAACCTTGAGTTTTCTTAATTAGATAGTCTTTGTCTCTCTTTCCTTTTCAATCCCAACGTTGCTCAAACCATTTCCTAATGACCGCCGTGTCAAGCATTAACTCCTCAATTCAATATTAAGTTGGTTTTGGAAGGTTGATGCCTTTTTGTTCTAGTAAGGACAGAGTTGTTATGTCCTTTGGTAAGCCACATCACTGAAGGAACTTTAATCTTTCTTGTGGTCGTAGTAAGTATTGAAGTCGGTTTAACTTCTTGTGGTCGTAGTAAGTGTTGAAGTCAGTTTTACTCAGTTAAACAACTTCCCGGAGTTTAGGCTTGTTTCGGTAGTCTTTTAATGTTTTAACCGCTCTCACCATAGTGCAAGAGGGAGGAGGATGGGCGGTTGAGTTTCGAGAAACCGCAGATTAATGATTGATGCCCCATCACTAAGGTGAGTGTAAAGGCATCGGGGGTGATTGGGTTGAATCATTATCTAAACCGCAGTATGTTAGGGAGTTACAAATGAGAGAGAAACTGAAATGGAAGATTCCTTCACGAGGTGGGTGAGAAAGGAGTAGTCTGTTATTGTTTAGGAGGAGAAAACTACAGAGAAAGGAGTGGTGATGGTTCATAGTGATCGGCAGAGAGAGGAGTTTTAGTTAGAGGCCGTCGTGGGATTATGGAGAGGGAGATATCGACGGAGAGGGAGAAGCTGCGAAGTAAGAAGAAACAAATGACAGTTGAAGATGGTCGAGGGCTTTCATGGTAGAGGGAGGTAGGTAGTAGTGGCCATGGGCGAGTAAGTGGAGACTCCAACGTGGAGAAAATCAGGAGGATAGTTCGAGGAGTGGGTCGCTGTGTTTTAGGAGAGTGCTTGTTTCTTTTTGAGTGGTGATCAGTTTTCTGGGGGAGATGGGCTTTTGGGTAGGAAGCGACAAAGAGAGATATCTGTGGGAACATCAGAGTATGGAACAACTTCTAAGTAGTGATCAATTTTCTGAGGAGGATCGACTTCTGAGGAGTTAAGAGTTAGTTTGTAGGGACTGTCGGGGGTTTTAGAAAGAGAGATACGGCAGAGAAGATAGAGAAAGGCATTTGAATCCTTCATCATGGAAGGAGGTGGGGTTTGGAGAGGTTAGAAAATAGAGAGATAGGGAGTATAGTCGGGAGGAGACTGTGGTGGTTTTGAAAGGAAGAAATAAATGGCAGAGAGAGGAGTGAATTCGGGAGAAGTCTGTCAGGTTTTTGTCATAGGAATCGACAGAGAGATAACGGAAGGATCCTGTCTGTGGTGGTCGGCAGTGAGGATTGAGGGGAGGCTTCAGCATTCACTGTGCTCTTCATTGCTGAATAAGGTAATGTGCTTACAACAAATATAATATGATGATAATGTCTTTTTCTGTGTTTCTGTGAGAAGTTAATCATCATGAATGTATCATTGCTATATTATGGCAATAGAAACCTCTGAAATAGTATTGCTGTTGTCTGTTAGCACTCGATAACTTAGAAAATGGATCATTACCTCTCATGGTTGACGACGTATGATGTTAGAACATAACTCTCAATGTGCATTCATCTAAGAATGATCACTGCATGATGCAAATGTGAGCTGCAAACTTCAAACCGTCGATAAAGACGTAAAATATTAAGAGTTTCCTTTAAGATTGAGATATCAACGTAAAACTGCCCTAGAGTACTTAAAACAATAGCTGCATTGCGAGAAATCACGTTGCTCCACGTGCGTGATGTGTGGGAGATTAAAACCACAGATTTAAAGCATGTTTGACGTAAACTTTAATGTGTTTGATAGCCGAAGTTGTAGTTGCAACTAGCTTGAGTCGTTTTCGTCTTTTATCTTTTGTTAGGGGTCGACCATGTGTTTGGTCATCTCTAAGGTCATATGAAAGAGTTCAAATCTTTTATTATTTTATTTTGCGATTCTTACCTCAATAACTTATGCGAAATTAATTGACTTGAAAAGGGAAGTAAGGAGTTAATGTACTTGTGTCGAAAACTGTCATGTTTTTGTAACGAGCAAGTAGAGTGGGAAAACCCGCATTTTGAATCCAGATTAGGTGGCATGCGACGATTCTAGTATCATTTTGTAGGCCTTAAGAGTCTAAGAACCCTTGAATTCTGGAATAACGGGAAATTGTTTTAGATACTCGAGAGTGTTGTGCAAACATGGAAACTGAGTAAACAAATGTGAAACCACTTAGGAGTGGGCATCAGTAAACAATGTTTTTACATGAATATGAGTTTATGAAACTATGAACTTGGGATTAGAATAAATGTTGCACCATGCGCTATTACAGGAGAAAATCCTAAACCCTTGAGGTCATCAAGGTCGTCAATTAGTTCAAATTATACAAATAGGAAACTGTAGGATTTCGATCAGTTCAAGTCGAGTAGGGTGGGTGAACCAAGTTCATGCGTTCTTAGAATGCTAATTAAAAACAAATCCTTTTGCCAAGGTGGTGTACTATCCTCAAGTGCATTGAACGTTCACTGTAACTGGATGGCGTTTCTTGTGGAGAGTCGTGCATGACTAGAGGGTATCTAGGGATCTGCACGATAACAAGACACGTAGGTTACAACACCAGAGCTTAGATGGCAAACACCGATGGTTATCCTAAGTCTATCCTCTTGAGTAGGGTAGGGCCACTTCTGGTTAGGAAGGAGTGCGGGAGACTGACGGTCTGTGGTTGGAGGTTAAGCTCCTTGAAGATACTTTCTCTTCCAAATACTGAGGATTGCCGAGTCTTGAATGTGATGGGTCGACAATTGAGATGCATGTTAATGGTATGTTTCCAATATTTGTTGTTTCAAGAAAATTGCAATTTGTTAAAGAACAAAAGGTTTATTATTTATTACTTCTTTCAGTTTTATAAAATGAGATCATGTTTATGATAAAATGAAAAATGTTGTATTGGATTATAGATGAGTTTCTTTTGTATTTGATTACCTAGTAAAAAAAAAAATTACCTCTGTGAAAACCTAGTTTTTCTTGTCTTTTCGGATGTGGATGTTACAGTTCAATTCCATTGAATCTCACAATACCTCTGCTCTGCTCTCAAAACATTTCTTCACTATCTCTGCATCATCTCTACTTTTCTTCTTCTGGTCTTCTTCTTCTCTACTCTGCCTTATTACCTTCCTTAGAATTTAATCATTTTCGCTCAAGGACAAGTTTTCCATGAGTCAACTACAAGTACTTATATGCTACATCAACCTTGGAAGGAATCATCAAGGTTGGCATTACAATCATCAACCATTGAAACAATCTCCAACATTGGCATTACAAACATTTACAAAAAGACTTGAATCAATACAAAATACTACATGTGGATCACTACACTATTGGCCAAACATAACTGAAACTCAAATCTTCCTCGAACAACACACCATGCTTCATAGAACTTCTCTTAGATCATCCGCAACACACATGAAACTTCCACTCAGCCAAGACTAGAAAGAACAACACCCAAGGAGAAATCTTCAACTACGAGCTCAATCTTCAATGTGGACCACCAACACAATAGGCACATGATCCAGAGACCCCCACAAGCACATTGAAATTAACAAGAATAACCGCACCACCTCAAATCACCAGAATCACTTGCATCTTCACATAGGTACTTAAAAGCACTAATTGTCATGACTATCACGCTAGAAAGATTGCTTGCGGACCTCCAAACCATGAACCACTTGAGTTGAGGATACACACCAACATCCCAAACATACCTCTAGAACCGCAGACCATAATATTTGAATGCAAAGCAATCCAGACCAAATTCCTGTCACTCTATTACCTCTGAACAACAGCAAAAACCTAGTTCTATTCAGATGGACATAAATTCACCAATACTTCATGCAGACCTCTCAAATCTTGACTGGAGAAACTTTAGACAATCCTCTACAAACCCTTTAGTCTACAGACTCTGATCTTCATTTCACTAGAAATGTGGAGCAATCTACTTTACTGATCTGCATTGTCTTCACTGTCTCTAATGAGGAGATATGTTGACATCAATGACAACACATTATAGGCACACATTTGCAACAAATCCTATCACCCTCTGTGATTAAATTATGTTTATAAATTGATGGGTTAAGGTAGGCCATACAAAATGATCTACTCATATGATGAGCTTTATCTATTTTTCCATGATCTTTCCTTAAATATATTTTATTAAACCTCTATATAATTCTTTGCATTCTACTGTGAGAAATCTATGATTTAGTCATCTATTTTGATATGAAATACATTTCATTAAATCCCATTTCATAGGCATTAAGACAGGTTGAACTTGTTTTGTGTTATTTGGAGCTTCTCTGTAGACCAACTATAGTGATGTTCATCTACTTGCGGAAGTTATAAGTTGACTGCCTCTACATATGTAGTAGTGTTAGCTCATATTTAGAAATTTAAAATGAATGCATCTAACTCTTGTTTAGATGAATTACTTTAGTGATGTGAGTTGCCACATAATATTGTTTCACATATAACTGGAGTATTTAATATATGTTGGTTGGGAATGTGAATTACCACCATGTAAATATTTAGTGTTACGTAGACTTGTAGGTTGGTATTAGGTATGTTGCAACTTAGTTCCATTTGAAAATATCTACTCTAGATCACTCTTATAGATAAGTCTATGAAGGGAAATACTGTTTGTATATATATATATATATATATATATATATATATATATATATATATATATATATATATATATATATATATATATATTCCCAATTTCTTGGTTGTAGTTCTTATTTGGTATTTGCTTGAGCTATTTTTTAAAATCTTTTGTAATTCCTATGTGTTTCAAAATCTCCCATTTCTTTTCTTGTAATATTAACACTACTTTATTTCTTGTTCTGATAATGTTTAGGGTAATGAGTGTATGATTCAAAAGATATGTTATGAAATTTATACCTTCATCCAGGATACGCGGTCTCTGTTTGTAATCTTTCTACTTTTGGTGGTAATATAGTGGGTTGACATGTTCCAATCTAGGATAGGCCATTAGGCTAAACTTATTATATTGTCAAATTACCCATGTGTCTGTCTTTTCTATGCTTCCACATTTAGCATGTATCTGACTAAAAACTACCTTTTGTGATGCTTGCATTTTGACCAGTGCTTTTTTAACTATAATATCATCCAAAAATATGCCTTCCTTGATAATTTGATAGATGTCTTATTTATCCTAAGCCCTATTTTGTCATAGGCAGAGAGTACGCTGGCAAGATTGTGGAGTGGGCTTTACACCTATAATTGCTTTTGCTTGGAACTTTCTAAACCCTTTTACAATCCATTTTGTGCTTGTCTTGTAGTCATTGCAATGCTTGAAAATTTGTAAAGCATTTCTACAAATCCTTTAGATATTAATGCAAGCTATGAAAGTGTTGTCAAAGTTGGGAAACTTGGTTTTACACCTATAGTTGTAATTTTATTGAAAACTTTTGAAGTGTTTGTACTCTTAATTTTCATCTTATAAGTCCCTAAGATACTAAATAAAACTATAACCTTCCACCCATAATGACCTTTACATCATGCTTGACAAAGCACAAGCCCTATGTCTAGTATGACTTAATTGTTAATTTTATATGATTGCTACTTATGTGATGTAGTGAACACATAATTGTGTATGTGCAAAAGGGATAAAAAGTCCACTTGTCATGTGGCTGTTCTATTTAGATTCTAGATTAAAGCTATGTTATATTTCTATTGTACCAAATCGGTTGTATAATATGTTGTTGGTCACCACCAAGTGTCTAATGAATTCTTTAAAATCTGAATAATTTTCTCTATAGCTTATTGTGTGGGTCAAATTTTCCTATTGTATTTTTCCATATGCTTTCAGGTAGGCATGGCTCTATTAACTAACTAAGATCTAATGAGTTGATTAGTGAATAGAAATGACATTATGTATGTTTCTATATTATTTTACCTTAGTTGTGGAAAAATGCTAGCAGTATCTTGGGTTTAAGGGTTTTTCATATTAGTTATTTCTCAAAAACGAGTACTAAGATAATTGAATTAATGAAGGGAAAGGAGTACTTAATTCTTGTTGTTTTATATTGTATTATAAATCTAAACATGAGTATTATATATGGAAATAATTCATTAAATATATTATCTTCTTGTACTTTTACTAAGAAAGTGAAGGAATGTTTATAGATTTAAATATGTTCTAATAGTATTCTAATGTTGAGGAAAGTAAAATTAACACTTTTGTATCATGTGTAGGAATTGAATCTCTATTATTTTGGAGTAATGAAAAGTAGATTAAAGGAACTCTACTTCTTACAAGTTATCTTGTTTGTGTTAAAATAGATTTATGAAAAATGTGATGACTTTAGATTTATATCAACTTGTTGATAGGAGTGCTTGTGATGTCATTTAAGTGTTTTAGATTATTATATTGATTGTTTTATGTAATGTATGCGAAAGTAATATAAACATTAATTAAGGTATCTTGTAAGCTTGTTGAACTTGATTCCTCCTGTTTATGTTCATTTAATTCTTGCGATTATTGAGGTAGTTAGATCATTAATTTTTGAATCCTCATAGTAAGAAGTAAAATTGTTAACTTGAATTTCTACAAATAAGGAGTCCAAATTATTGGGATAGCATCTTAGATGAAGCCTCATTAATTTATCATTGTGTATTTGCTTTAGCTTCCAGGAGGAAGTCTGATTCTTGAGGGGGAGAATGTGAGGCCTAGTTAGCAATATTTAAGATATTTGATATTTTCATATTATATTTTAAGATTGTGTGAGAATGTAATAGGTTTGGTTATGATGAGTTTTCAAACTATGAGTATCATTATTATTTTACTATTATTAATAATATTAATATTTTGATTATGGGAATTAAATGTTTATGTATTTAATGGGTGTTTAATTATTCATATGGAATAAAACAATAAGTTTAGTTATCAAATGATTAGACAATTACTTATTTTACTATTTATTTATGCAAAAAGGGTTATGAGGAGAGACAGAGTTTTCTTGATCAAATTATTTAATTTATTTTTATTTTATGAGAGGAAATACAAAGAATTGAGAAAGTTCTAGTAAAAGGAGAGGAAAAAGGAGAGGAAAAAGGAGAGGAAAGTGAGTTATTTTACATGCTCTTTGGAAAAAGAAAAGTGTTGTAGATTTTTGTAATAGATTCTTCCAAGGATTTTGGGGAATAGAGGAAAAAGTGGCTGAAAATTGCAGGGGCTAATCCTAACTTAGACAACGAAGGTATGGAATTGTCTGTAATTCTATTTTCTTGCATAAATTATTATTTGTATTGATTTAATGAAAATGTTAAAATATTATTTGTTGATATTTGATATCTGTTATTGTGGAATTTGGAAAGAAAAATGAATGATCATGATTGAATAAAGAGTGGTGGAAACCTCTTGGGGGGTGATTTTATGGAGAATGGTGTTGATAATATGGCTGTTTGGGATTGGTTACAATGAAGAATGGTATTGGTGTATTGGGGATTTGGAGGTTTGGTGTTGGGAGTTGTTTCATTCTGGGAGTTATTATTGCTCTACGAGAGCTATTATTGTTAATGTTAATGGGAGTTCTAGGAATTATTATTTCATGGGAGTTTTGGGATTTGTTATTGATAGGAGATTTGGGAGGAGTTGTTGATGGGAGTTCTGGGAGTTGTTGTTAATGGGAGTTAATGTTTAATGGGAGATCTATTGTGGGAGATTGTTGTTTATGGGATCCACTATGTGTTTGAGGGAGATATTGTTGTTTTATTGAGAAAGAAAGTAAAATGGATCTATGAAATTAAATTATTGAATGTTGATTTATTTTTGTTTATGTTTTATTAAAAAGCTCAAGAGTGGATTCGACTTGATTGAATCGTATGGTTGGGTGGTGAGCTATTCTGGGTTACTCTAGTTTGTTTGTTACAGGTCAAGAAGGAAAATCTGTAGACACGAAAGTGCAGAAATGATATGGGAATTCTTTTAAAAAGATTTCATTTAGGTTTTTGCTATAGATATTAATTTATGTTTTACATTTACGGAGGAAGGAATTTAGAGCTATCTTTGATCCATGGGCTTGAGTTAATATTTCAAATCCATTTGATTTTAATCTCTCATTACAATCAGTTGGTTATTGAAGCTTTTAGAACTCATATTCAAAGGATTCTTTATCAAAAATATTTTTGAGGTTGTTTCTTCAACAAATGTTAGTTTTTCTTTGAAAAAATTTTAAACTTTTCTTTCAAGGAAAACATCATATTCTTTCATTAACAAATTTTTACATACTCAAAATATTATAAAATGGTTTCTGGGTTTTGAAGGTCTCTGTGTTAGCTTTCCATAATATTTTATGATTTCAAAATTTATTTAGTTTTGACAAAGTTATCACATTATTAGTATTGCTATTGCAGCTAATGAATAAAAAAGGAAATAGGTAGTTTTGTTGGTTGCCTTTTTAATCCAAAAATGTGGTTTTCTTCTTTTGGCATGGTTTTTCTTAAAGAAAAAAAAATTATTTTATAAAACATTTCTCAAGTTTATCTGTGAGATTATTTAGAATGTTTCATTTATCATTACAATCACTATGATAATAAAGACAATCTTGTTATATTAATGATTAATTGATTATAATTAATGTAGGTACTAGTAAATTTTAGTGAAGTTGATTATCTTACTTTGTATGTTCTAAATGGATAATTCATCTCAATTTGCTTTATTTTAATATTAATTTTATTGATTTTAATTAAATTAATAGTTTTTTTTATTGGGAGGGCATTACAATTTATTTGTAGATCGTTGTTTTGCCTTGGTCATCATTTATTTACCTCCCAAGAGGCTCTCACGAGAAGCCCTATTTGAAGATTTTGTCTACAAATCGTTGTTTCTTTGTGTAGAATGTGTAGATCTCTGGTTGAACCTATGTTTTCAGCTTGCTAGCCATTATTTTTTTATGTGATCCATAAGCGAGGTCTAGCTAATTCCAAGGTTTTTGGTTTGTAGTTCAGCTCCCGGTCATAACCAGCCCTTGGGGGCTTAAATTATGAAGTGAAAACTGATTTTTTTGCAATCTTTCCAAGTGTGTGATTTTTCTTTCAACTAATTATGAATTATGATATTTTCTTTCAACTAATTGGTGACCTTTTTGTATCTTGCTTGTGTGGACCAACCATGTTATTCTATCTTGTCTAAAAGTAGCTTAGCCATAGATCTTTGATTTTTCCATTTTCATGTAACTCTTGTGGTTAAGTTTGATTTATTGTTGGAATTGCACACATTTATTTATTTTATTGTTGGATTTGGAAACTCCTTTCTTTTAGTATTTTTATTATTTGTGGTGGCTAAGATAGGTTATTTTTGTTTGCAAGTGTTGGTCATGTGTTGTAATGTTCTTCTCGCCATGTCAATGGAGCAACCTCTGGTTGAGTGTATATAGGGAATTAGACGTGGGAAAATTTTGAGGATGGGGGTAAGTGTGGGCTAGTATGGGCTAGTCATTATCCATTGACCTTCCTAGTGATTTATGTTCTTATGTTGACTACCTCTTGGAGGCTAACCCCCTTATACAAACAAGAGGTAGGTCATTTGTGGAAATGTATGGAGGGGATCCCAGGCACACAACCTCGAGAGCATCATTCCACTTGATTCTTTAAGCTTTGGTTACTTGGCACTGGTTATTGATTACGTAGCACTATGTTGAGATCGTTGCGTCCCCGTGGACCTATATGAGAACCTTGTGTTGTTATTCCTGTGATGTGTATGAATGATAATAGTTGATTAGTTGTTAGATCTACATTTAATGTATTTGCATACAAGTTGATGGTTTCTTTAATAAACATGTGCAATGTGTGAATTCCTCTCTGCATGTGTGAAAAATGATTAATGATCATGAGATTCGTTGTGCTGAGTTTTGATCTATAGAATGTGTTTGGTGGAAAGAATTATGCCTTTAAGGCATTTAGTTACCATGCTTATTTTCCTATGAGGAGTTCTTTATTGCATATGTTATCTTATTTACTTAACTTGTTTGGTGCAAAGAAGTTGAGGATAATGCTTCTATCCTCCTCTTGATGACTTCCCAGAGTAAGTCATTTCCCAGGGGGTAGTATGTAAGGCTTGCCCTTGTCTCACTGGTATGTACCGATTCATCTTATAGTTTTAGATTAAATGATAAAATGAGTTAATTATTATGTGAAGTAATTGTATGATGGATATGAACCTAGCTAGATTATGCATCGTCATTTGGTCATTATATGTTGCTTCAGCTATGATCTCCATTGTTGGATTTGATGTGTCATCTTGAGTGTGTAGGATGTTTTTATATAGGTATTGACCAATGGGTGGATGTCAAGGAGGAGACATGGAATCAATGAACTACTAGGTCGTTCACCTTACTTAGCCCTTTGGTAGAGTATTTGACCCCATGTTCTTGTGGTATGTCAGTCGCTTATCTCGTCTGATTATAGTCGCAAATAGAAGACTAGTGCTTATGTTCATCCTTTTGCCTTTATCCAAAATCATTATGGGTTTTGAAACCATGTGTTGTGCATGACCTCGTTGAGTATTGTGTCTTGTGCTTGTGCCTAGTTATTTTGAGTCGCTTTCACTTCTTGGTTTTGACGTTACGCTATGTGGGAGTGTTTGCCCTTATTCTCATGCTTTCATGTGAGGTCAAATTAGCTTAACGACCATTGTGTGACGTCCCTTGCATTCGTGATGATGATATGTCTTGTTGAAGTTGCTTGGTGTGTTAAAAGATGATTTAGGTTTTGAATTATAGTTAGACTCACTGTTTTAGATATTAAAATAATTAGAGAGAAAGTTTGTTTTTGTTTTCTTTTGAAGGTTATTTTTGGTCAATAGTTCATTACGTAGAAACATAATTATCCTTTTAATGTAGCCCTTCTACTTGCTAGATTTTGAATAGTATGGTAGGGGATAGAAATAAAGTTGTGTTAGTTATTTACGTGTTGGATAACCTTGTTGTAGCATATGAATAAAAAAATGTGACAGTCAACCTTTCTTGTCAAACAATTCGTTTCAAGACTATTATTTATTCAATGGCGCCTTTAAAATACTATGGCATGTTTTTATGTGAGTAAATTTATTTGAAAACCATATATATATATATATACTCAACATCATAATATGATGTTAAAAATTTTGTCAGTGGTCCAAAATCTCTCCTTCATTATGATACAGTCCCTTTAAAATTTCAAGGGGAATTTGTTTCAAAAAAAAAAAGAGAGGGAAAGCATTTAGGGTTTGGGAAAAAGATGAAAAGGAAAGGAAAACGGGGGAGCACGAGGGAGGGGGTGCCACTGGTTTTTCTAGGAAAGAGAGGAGGAAAGAAAAAAAAAGAAAACACTATTGGTTGGTTTTTAATGACAAAAAAAGAATAACATAGGAGCAACTGAAGGGGGAGAATACATGAAGGATGGGTATTGTTTAACAACAAAATATCGTACTCATTAGCCTTTCCTCTATGCTTCAATATCTGGCCTGAAAGATCTTTGACCAACATAGGTAATGAGGAAAGGGAGGTGGGTTTGGATGCTGAGTTGAGCATCATGTCGAGCCTCACTCTAATAGATTCATCTCTTTATTCCACTGGTGGTTGTTGTCAGCCCCACAATACCCTCTTACACCTTAATGAGAAAGAGCCCCAGCGAATCATTTGACCAAGCATAAAGCAAGATTGCATGAAAGAGGATTTTTGAATGTAGACGTCTCTGATGTATTGCAAGTGAAAGTGAGTCTTTAGGAGGACAATAAGAAAGTATCTAGTTGTTAATGTTAGTATTTGAATAGTGTTTTAGTCCTCTGCTCTTGAGATAGCCGACCGAGGACCAGGTTCTGCTGACCTAGCCGTGACCCGGCCGGGAGGCTCCAAACTCTTGATGGAGTTAAGAGATCCATTGGCATCTTGGAAGAAGATGACTTCCAACAATAGAAAATTGTGAAGATCATCAGGAGCAGAGCTGGGAACCCAAGTGTGAGTTATAAAGAAGTAATGGAGCCACACTACAACTACTGAGGGAGTACGACGTCTGTTGGGAGTATTGGGTGGAAATCTTGATGAATAGGCCTTGATATTGTCTTTCACACTGATGCAGTTTGGGAGGGAGCTTCATATGATTGTGCGTACCTTGGTAATGGGTAACAAGGAGGTGTTTCCCTTTTTCTTATCTCATGAGTTTTTTTTTTAGAGTATACGAAAATCTCTACCTTGGTTAAATGTTTTTTTATAACTTGTTTTAACCTATGAGTGAAAACTATTGCCCTGTGCCTTGAATATGGATTCAATGGCAGAACGAGATTTACGCTTTCAGTCTTCTGTGTTGGGCATAAGGAAAAAAAAAAAAAGAGAACATTAGTAAATATGAGTTTAGCTGAGAATGCATTATCCTAATCAATCACGCCTCCCTTGAAGTCTCCTTGGCTATAAGATACCCCAGTGTTTGTCCAAACAATTTTGGACTTGCCTAGAGAGAAAGGAAGCAACTGATCTTCAAGAGAATTCTATTCCAAACCGTTGTTCTTTTTATTTATCTTTTTAACTCGTAAATAATTAAATAAATAAATAAATAATTTTTGCATAGGACCAATTTTATTGCAATCCGAAACCTTGTTAGGATATGCTCTTATATACTCCCAAGTCTTGTGAAGACAATTCTCTAGTTTGGGAGACCTTATTGTTCATAAATGATGTAATATTATTTTTGTAATATGTTTATTGGTGTTATAAAAGTTTTGTCTTCAAATATGCTAATTTCGTACTAGGGGTGTACATGATTTTAGTAGATAAATAGAAGGGTCCTTGAATGGTTGGGTGTAGGAAAGTTTCAATCATTTGGATATTGGGTATTGTAGCACATGTTAGGATCTTAATATCTCCTCTTGTTCTTTGGTTTGTGGTTGAGGGTTGCACCCCCAATGTATTATTTTATTGTTATGATTGTTCTATGCATGTACTACCTCCTTGTATGGAGAAAAATATTGTGGCTTGTGTAAATGGGTGAATTGTGTTTGACTTGGGTGTTTATTTCTCTTCTCATCTTCATCGGCACAAGATGGTTGGTGTATTTTAAAAGAATACAATATGTATGAAAATCATATTTTATTAATGCTCCTTTTGTTACCTTTGTTACTTCTCTTGTTTGAATGGGGTCATGAGCGACCCTATGATGACTTATGCTTGGAGTATGTTAGGTGTAGGTTGTCAAGTAGGTGTGTTCTGTTAGTTGTATTGATCCCCTTGGTGATGTGTTGGGTGTGAGAGTGATTAGTGCTACCCCTTATGTGGTTAAATTGGGTATTTTGTTTGAGACCTTTGTCTTGTGTGAGTTTGGCCTTGTTAGAAGTGGTTCTATGATCTCCTCTCTCCATTTCTCAGGAGTTTCCTAGGGCACAATAGACATCTATTGCACTTGATGATGACAATAGGGTTGGGAGGTGGGAAGCATCCTCTATTGGTCCTCATCTTGATGATCTCTTGGAGACCTGGTGTGATTCTTGGTGCAATTCTTTGTGTTGGGATCTTATTGTTCCTCATGCCACTAGAGTCTCTTAGTGGGGTAGTTCATTGTTGTATTATTTTTGATGTAAACTTATATTGGGGTGCGATGCTTCCATGATTGGAAGATAGCCTCTGCCTTGTGAATGTAATATATTATCACTTGATGTAAGATTAACTCCTGCTTTATTACAGAAATAAATTTTTGGTTATGTTTTTAATTATGTTTAAATTTGATCATTTTGGATGTTGGAATCCTCATACTTTCATTATTGATGTTATGCCATGTTTTAGGGATAGAATCTAAATGTCTAGAATTTTTCACAATACTTGTATGTTAGAATGATTAAAATTGTATCTCTTCTACTCATGTATGTATTATCCTTACTAGAGATGAAATGATGTTTCTTTTACTTCTTTCTGTATTGTCGTATGTTTCTCGATGCTTTATGCTTGTGTTCCTTGGATGGGTTCACCCAACAAGGTGTCGTGGGTGTCTTATCCCACACCTTGTTTACCTTCCTCGCCTTTGTGCCATGGGCTTTTAGGGTCAGGTAGAAATTTTTTTGGTACTTCATGTCATAACCACATGGCTAATGTGGGCATGACATGGTGTTTTGCGTGCCATGACCACATGGAAAATGTGGGCATGACATTTGGTATTAGAGCCCATGTTTCAACATTGGAAGTTCTGGGGTATTGCGTGTTTGTTGGGCCGAAATGGAGTGGATTAAGGGTAGTTTTGACCCTTGTCCTACTCTGTGTGGTTGCAAGGGAGTGAGGTTGTGGACTACTAATCAATCTTCACCTTGGAGGAATACCCATCCTCTCATTTTGTCATTGTGGTGGCCTTGTCGCACGATTTTTGAAGTCTTCCGCTTGTGTTATGTGTTGGTTGTGTTCCTCCTTGTTGATACTCCTCTTGAGTAGGTTGGTCTAGATCATAAAGGTTGTGTTGGGCCCTTTCTCGCCCTTGTGTGTTTTGAGGAGTGTGGTGTTGTTCCCTAGTATGCACTCTATGTGGTTGGGATTAGAGGTTAGCATCATGGGAACAGTTAGCCTTGTGTTGTACCTTGATATATGTTATACTTTTGGTTGTAAGGGTGATGATGTTTTGTTCTTTGGAAGAATAATGTAGTCTTAATGCTTGTTTGGTTAATTCCTGCCTTGTGAACTTTGCATGTGTTTATCATGTCGTAAGATTGGCATGCCTTCTTGATTCTTAACCTTTTTTATCATTTAGAAATTGTATTTTCTTCTTTGGTTGTGGACTAGGAATACTTGCTCAAAATGAATCTTACCTTGACTTTTATGAGTGCAAGTCATTATGTGTGTGATTGCATTTTATTCCTTGTAAAATATTAAGAAAGAAAGAGGTGAAAATGAGTTTTATGCACGGCAAATTGTTAAGAAATAATGTATGTTGTAGAGATGTTCCAATGGTGCATTGTGCGCTTGGTGACTATTTTTGTAAAGTACTTCCATAGTGTGAATTTTGTATTTTATGATTTTGACCCGGTGTGAATTTGCTATTATGTTGTGCATACCTTGTGTGGAGAAAATGTTTGGTATCTTTTGGTAAAATACTAAATTAGGGACTTAAGCTTTTAATTGAACTATTCTAATGGTAAGACTCTATCTTATGAACTTTGTTGTTAGATAGATATATGTAATGTTTGTAGAACATATGTAGTATGATATGGTTTATCGATAGCTCCATGATGTGTGAGATGTTGTGAGTCACCATCTTGCGAGTTGAAATAATGTTGTTTGGATTCAATTATGACTTAGTATGCAATTGCTAGTATGTTGGTATACTTGTTGGGTGTATTGCAAATGTCTCTAAATGTGAAGTTATGGTTATATTTCATTTATGCCTTAGAAAGGTTAATTCAAATTAGTGTTAGCTAGACATCTTAGTAATATTTATGGTAAATAGTATGTGATTTTGTGTATGAAAGTTGTTCTTTTTCACTAAGTAATGAACGATAAAGGAAAACTGTGTTATGTGTTACCTTGTGGATGTGAATACCTATTATGAGAGTAATTGCTATGTGTTGTGAATATCCCATACATGATTTGTGTACTCATGAGCTTGAGATACTAGGTATCCATCCATGGGTTGAGTGTATAGTTACAAGTATAGTGGAGTCATGCTTGTGTGGTTGCTTGTTTGTACACCTTGTAAGGTCCAACCTTGGAGTTGGAGACCTTCCATGTGTGGAGTTAAGTAGTGGAGTGGAAGAACTTAGGAAGCTATGGTGACTTGTTGTGACATTAGTTTGGGGTAACCCAACTAACCATACCTTCCTATGCCAGAGTACCCCCTACTTCTCCTTAGTGAATGGACCTTTGAGAGGTTCATAGTGCTATCCTATCATGCTTTGGTTCCTTGATGGTACTATTGACATCTGACTTAGAAATGGATTAGTATGACATATGAATCGTTCGAGGCCATGTTCGTTGGCGCAGGTTTGCTCTTACCTTTGGTATCTTATTTTGAGTCAAATGTGTAGTGAATTGGAAACATAGGCAATATGATAGAGTAGCATTTACACAAGAAATACATGTTTAATTTTAATCATATTAGACTATTGATTGTGATGCATTTGACTTATGTTGTGGTATGGTATTTATGTGTGTCGACACCTGCTTGACATGACGCGAATAGATGTGATGCCACACCACACTGATGTTCCAACATAGTGTTGGTGATGATGGCGTGTTACCCTTGAGAGGACATGATTCCACATAGTCGTACGTGAAGGCGCATTGGTAATACTTACCTACTTGATGTTATTGCATTGGTTGTGTTTGCATAGCACATGTAGTGACCGTGATTTCCCTCCTTCCTTATTGGTTACTTAATGTTAGTGGAATAGTGATGTAATGTGCACTTTCATGAATTGTGATCTTTTCTTTCAGTTAATTGGTGACCTTTTTGTATCTTGCTTGTGTGGACTAACCATGTTATTCTATCTTGTCTGAAAGTAGCTTCGCCACAAATATTTGATTTTTCCATTTTCACTTAACTCTTGTGGTTACGTTTGATTTATTGTTGGAATTGTGCACATTTGTTTATTTTATTGTTGGATTTGGAAACTCCTTTCTTTTAGTATTTTTTTAATTTGTGGTGGCTAAGCTAGGTTATTTTTGTTTGCAAGTGTTGGTCATGTGTTGTGATGTTTTTCTTGCCATGTCTATGGAGTGACCTGTGGTTGAGTGTATATAAGGAAGTAGATGTGGGAAACTTTTGAGGATGGGGGTAAGTGTGGGTAGTATGGGCTAGTCACTATCCACTGACCTTCCTAGTGATTTATGTTCTTATGTTGACTACCTCTTGGAGGCTAACCCCCTTATACAAACAAGAGGTAGGTCATTTATGGAAATGTATGGAGGGGCTCTTAGGCGCGTGGCCTCAAAACCATCATTCCACTTGATTATTTGAGATTTGGTTATTGGTTATTGATTACGTAGCACTATGTTGAGATCATTGCATCCCCGTGGACCTATATGAGAACCTTATGTTGTTATTCCTATGATGTGTATGAATGATAATAGTTGATTAGTTGTTAGATCAACATTTAATGCATTTACATACAAGTTGATGGTTTCTTTAATAAACATGTGTGATGTGTGAATTCCTCTCTGCATGTGTGAAAAATGATTAATGATCATGAGATTCATTGTGCTGAGTTTTGATCTATAGAATGTGTTTGGTGGAAAGAATTGTGCCTTTAAGGCATTTAGTTACCATGCTTATTTTCCTGTGAGAAGTTCTTTATTGCATATGTTACCTTCTGTACTTACCTTGTTTGGTGCAAAGAAGTTCAGGATAACACTTCTATCCTCCTCTTGATGACTTATTGGAGTAAGTCATTTGCTAGAGGGGTAGTGTGTAAGGCCTTCCCTTGTCTCATTGGTACGTATCGATTCATCTTATAGTTCTAGATTAAATGATAAAATGAGTTGATTATTATGTGAAGTAATTGTATGATAGATACGAACCTTGCTAGATTATGCATCCTCATTTGGTCATTATATGTTGCTTCAGTTATGATCTCCATTGTTGGATTTGATGTGTCGTCTTGAGTGTGCAAGATGTTTTTATACAGGTATTGACCAATGGGTAGATGTGGAGGAGGAGACATGGAATCACTAAACTACTAGGCTGTTCATCTTACCTAGCCCTTCAGTCGAGTATTTGACCCCATGTTCTTGTGGTATGTTAGCCACTTATCTCATTTGATTCTAGCCGCGAATAGAAGACTAGTGCCTATGTTCATCCTTTTGCCTTTATTCAGAATCATTGTGGGTTTTGAAACCATGTGTTGTACGTGACCCCATTGAGTATTATGTCTTGTTCTTGCGTATAGTTATTTTGAGTCACTTTCACTTCTTGGTTTTGACATTAGGCCATGTGGGAGTGTTTGCACTTATTCTCATGCTTTCATGTGAGGTTGAGTTAGCTTAACAACCATTGTGTGATGTCCCTTGCATTTGTGATGATGATATGTCTTGTTGAAGTTGCTTGGTGTGTTTAAAGATGATTTAGGTTTTGAATTATAGTCATACTCACTGTTTTAGATATTAAAATAATTAGAGAGAAAGTTTGTTATTGTTTTCTTTTTTGAAGGTCATTTTTGGTTAATAGTTCATTATGTAGAAACATAATTATCCTTTTTATGTAGCCCTTCCACTTGCTAGATTTTGAATAGTATGGTAGGGGATAGAAATAAAGTTGTGTTAGTTATTTATGTCTTGGATAAACTTGTTGTGGCATATGAATAAAAAATAGAGGGAAAGCGTTTAGGGTTTGGGAAAAAGAGGAAGAGGAAAGGAAAATGGTGGAGCACGAGGGAGGGGGCACCGCTGGTTTTTCCAGGAAAGAGAGGAGGAATGAAATAAAAAAGAAAATGTCGCTGGTTGGTTTTGAATGACAAAAAAAAAAGAACAAAGGAGGAACAGAAGGGGGGAAATGCATGAAGGATGGGTATTGTTTAACAACAAAATATCATACTCATTAGCCATTCCTCTACGCTTCAATATCTGGCCTGAAAGATCACTGACCAATAGAGGTAACGAGGAAAGGGAGGTGGGTTTGGATGCTGAGTTAAGCATCATGTTGAGTCTCACTCTAATAGATTCATCTCTGTATTCCACTAGTGGTTGCCATTAGCCCCACAATATCCTCTTACACCTTAATGAGAAAGAGCCCCAGCAAATTGTTTGACCAAGCATAAAGCAAGATTGCATGATAGAGGATATCTAAATGTAGACGTCTTTGATATATTGCAAGTGAAAGAGAGTCTTTAGGAGGACAATAAGAAAGTATCTAGTTCTTAATGCTAGTATTTGAATAATATTTCAGTCCTCTGATCTTGAGATAACTGACTGAGGACCAGGTTCTACTGACCTAGCCATGACCCAGCCGAGAGGCTCGAAACTCTCGATGGAGTCAAGAGATCCATTGCCATCTTGGAAGAAGATGACTTCCAGCAAGAGCAAATTGCAAAGATCATGAGGAGCAAAGCTAGGAACCTGAGTGTGAGTTATAAAGAATTAATGGAGCCACACTGCAACTACTAAGGGAGTATGACGTTTGTGGGGAGCATTGGGTGGAAATCTTGATGAATAGGTCTTGATATTGTCTTTCAACCTGATGCAGTTTAGGAGGGAGCTTCATATGACAGTGCATACCTTGGTAATGGGTAGTGGGGAGGCATTCCCTTGTTTCTTATCTAATGAGTTTTTTTAGAGTATAGGAAAAGCTCTACCCTAGTTAAACATTTTTTTATAACTAGTTTTAACCTATGAGTGAAAACTATTGCTTCGTGCCTTCAATATGGATTCAATGGTAGAACGAGATTTCTACTTTTAGTCTTTTGAGTTGGTCATAAGGAAAACAAGAAAAAGAGAACATCAGTAAATATAAGTTTGGCTGAGAATGCAATATCCTAATCAATCATGCCTCCCCTAAAGTCTCCTTGGCTGTAAGATACCCCAATGTTTGTCCAAACAATTTTGGACTTGCCTAGAGAGAAAGGAAGCAACCGATCTTCAAGAGAATTCTATTCCAAACCATTGTTCTTTTTATTTATCTTTTTGACTCATAAATAATTAAATAAATAAATAAATAATTTTTGCATAGGACCAATTTTTATTGCAATTCAAAACCTTGTTAGGATATGCTCTTATATACTCCCAAGTCTTGTAAAGATAATTCTCTAGTTTGGGAGACATTATTGTTCATAAATGATGTAATATTATTTTTGTAATATATTTATTAGTGTTATAAAAGTTTTGTCTTCAAAGCTAAGCTAATTTTGTACTAGGGGTTTACATGATTTTAGTAGATAAATAGAAGGGTCCTTGAATGGTTGGGAGTATGAAAGTTTCAATGATTTGGTTATTGGGTATTGTAGCTCATGTTAGGATCTTAATATCTCCTCTTGTTCTTTGGTTTGTGGTTGAGGGTTGCACCCCCAATGTATTATTTTATTGTTATGATTGCTCTATGCATGTACTACCTCCTTGTATGGAGAATCATATTGTGGCTTGTGTAAATGGGTGAATTGTGTTTGACTTGGGTGTTTATTTCTCTTCTCATCTTCATCGACACAAGATGGTTGGTGTCTTTTAAAAGAATACAATATGTATGAAAATCATATTTTATTGATGCTCCTTTTGTTTCCTTTGATACTTCTCTTGTTTGAATGGGTTAAAGAGTGACCCTATGATTACTTATGGTTGGAGTATGCTAGGTGTAGGTTGTCAAGTGGGTGTGTTCTGTTAGTTGTATTGATCCCCTTGGTGATGTGTTAGGTGTGCGAGTGATTACTGTTACCCCTTATGTGGTTAAACCTGGTATTCTGTTTGAGACCTTTGTCTTGCGCGAGTTTGGCCTTGTTAGAAGTGGTTCCATGATCTGCTCTCTCCATAGCTCAGGATTTGCCTAGGGCACAATAGACATCTATTGCACTCGATGATGGCAATATGGTTGGGAGGTGGGCAACATCCTCCATTGGTCCTCATTGTTGGTTTTTCTTCTGAATCAGCATTAGGGTTTGCCAGTTCTAATGCACAGGCAGATTCAGCCAACTAATACAGGAGGTTGCGTGAGCTCCTCCCCTTCACTTCTGGTTCTGCCGCACCAAGGGGGGTATCCCTATAACTCAAGATGTAGCCTTGACTAGCTCAAAGATAGAAAGATCTAACTTGACAACAACAGGCAGAATACTCTCATGTATGGACCAAGATCTGTATGATAGATCACAAGGTGGGCAACGTTCTTGGACATATATGTCTAGTTAGGGATGAGAGCATGCAAGGGTTTCCTGTATTAGTTGGCTGAATCTGCCTGTGCATTAGAACTGGCAAACCCTAATGCTGATTCAGAAGAAAAACCAACAAAATGGCGACTCTACTGGGGAGGAAATTGATGAAAAAGTGTTATATCTTGTGGCCCATCTGAGTCACCAACAAAATGATGCTCTGCTGGTGGAATGAACCTGGAAAAGTAGCTTTCAGCTATTGAAAATTTTGTCCTCTCTGGAGAGGTGGCGACTCTGCAAAAAAGATCTGAATGCACATGAAAGATGGATGTATGTGATGTGACAAAAATGTGTTGTTCATTTTTCTACATCTGTATGAGAAAAGGTACCTTGTTCCTTCCCCTTTATATTTGTTGTTTTGCTGCATAAGTTAGATGCCAGGGGAAGCCTTAGGTCTTAGACAGACAAAGGATGTCTAAGAGTAAGATTTTTATGAATCCAAGTATGAATTATCCCATACTCAGTGGTGAAATGTCGAATAAAAGAATAGAAGAGATAAGAAATAGGTTGATATTCTTAGAGGCTGAGCAGGCCCAGTTAAAAAGCAGTAACCCTGTTGTGTCTGCCAGTCAGAAGGCTAAACCTCTTCTCAGCCCTTTTGATCCTTTGTATGACCAACTGGATTTGTCATGGGTGGATTATAAAGTAGAAACTATGCCTGCTAGGATATACTGTCAGATGCCTAGATTTAGTGGTCACAATGTACGTGATGGGAATGCACATATCCAAAATTTTCACAGTTTTATGGGAAAATATTCATTCAGAGATGAGGATATGTGGATGAGGTTTTTTGTTAGGCCCTTTGATGCAAAAGCAAAAGACTGGTATTTGAGCTTTCCAAAGAAATCCTTTGCCTGTTGGGATGAGCTTGCTGACTGTTTCAAGGAAGAATTTGCAAAAGAACCAGCTGATCTTGTTGTAGAATTGATGAGAATCAGAAAACAAGATGAAGAGCCATGTGTTGATTTCAGTCATAGGTTTGCAATAGCCCTTTCACAGATCCCAGAAGTCTTCAGACCTGATATTTCAGCCTGTGTTGGCATATTCTTTGAGGCTTTTGAGGAGGGCTCTAGTGCAATACTGAGGGATTTCAAGGTGACAAGTATGCAGATGGCATACAGGTTCATAGAAAAGATAGAAAAAATCAGAAATGTGCACCTGCTGAAACCCCTGTCCCCAGGCCTTGGTGTGAATAATCGTTGTGAAGCTGCAAATGACCAAATAATTAAGGCATCATGTGAAGATGAAAAGATGAATATTGAAGGTGCTAGTGAAAGGACTAATGAGGATTCCCATTGCAATGATGAGGCATCTGACCATGAAAACAATAACGAGGTTGTGGACAGCAATGAACAACTTTTGGAATGGACCTGTGGAGATAATTGTGAGTATTGTACTCAAGACAGAGAAGATATAAGCAAACAGAGAAGCAGTCCTATGTGTGACCCACTAACTTCTTTTCAAACACATGGGGATCGTGAAGAGCAGTCAGAGATTGAAACAAGTGCTGGTTCAGAGCATGATTGTTTTTCATTTGATGGCTGTTTTGCTTATGACACACAAGCTGATACTCCTCCACAAAGGGAATCCATTGGTGATGAAGATGCATGTTCTGCTGCCCATGAACAAATGGCATACTATGATCAAACTGATGCACCTGGGTCACCCATTTATGACACATATGGTGATGAGGATCTGTCTGAGTATGGTGAAGATCTAGACACTATTTTTGGCTTGGATTCTGTTTCTCATCTTGATGAAAGAGGAAACAACATACATCAGGTAAGTGACTGTGAAAATGTGCCTGATTTGAAAGAGATGCCAGAGCCTGATCTTTTCCAGCCTGGTGCTGCTGATTGTTGTGTACATGATGTGCACAATTGTGATTTTGAAATCTTTTCTTTTGATGTGCCAGCATATAATACAATGAGCCCTGATCTTCCTAGTTGTGTGGTGGACTCTGAGTGTTTCCTATTTGCAGTCCAGCTAGGAGATCATGTTGCAATGCATGATGATGATACAGATGATAACCTGTGTTCTATATCATTTGAGTATGCATTGCCTGATACATTCTGCACCCACATGTCACATGATGTTGAAGGATGTCTGCATAGGGGTGATAATGACAAACTAAATCAGAGGGTTGAATATGCAGATGACAAGATTTGTTTGTGGGTGGATCTCTGTAGTATCTCCAAGCTTGACCCAGTGTATGCAGATGAAAACAAAGTGTTTGACAAAGGGAGATACATGTTTTTCTTTTCTTGGTGGCCTTAGGCCATCAAGTGTGTTTGGTGATGCAGGTCGGTGCAGTATTTGACTCTGTGCCCAATGGATAAGGGACTGGTCTGCATCCCAGAGATCTGGGGTTCTCGCTGCAGTCTTGCACCTGCACGTCCCCAGACAGAGCCAGTGTTAGTGCCTGAATTGACTGACAGTTTTTAAGCAATTTTCATGCAGGCACCTTCCTTAAAAGTGTTCTAAGTGTTGGACCTCCTCAGCATTTTTCAGCTGCATCATCATATTTTCCTGAGGAGGAGGTCATCAGCATCATATTTTCTTCGATGGTGGTCAGCATCATCATGTTTTCTGTCAACCGGTTTCTCATCAGGATCATCATGTTTCAATATCGGGTGATGTTTGGATATCATCCTGATCCTGCTGATGAGCTACAGTGTGCCCTGATTTTCTTGTGGGGGTTGATTTTTCAAATATCTGGTGATCTCCCAATTATCACCCTGCCCTTTTATGATGATGATGTTACCCCGATCTTCTGATGAGGTTATTTTCTGAGTTGTTCGACCTGACCTATTTTTTTCTAAGGGTCGTCTTCATCATCATGATCATATTTCTGGTTATCACCGTGTTGCTTGCGAGGGTCATCATATTCTCTGCCTGCATGATCTTTCGCCGGGGTGATATTTTAACATCGGGTGATCTTTGTTAAGATCATCCTGATGATGTTGTTGTAAAGTTCTAAGTGTGACCCGATATTCACCGGGGTCATCATATTTGAACGTCAGGATGATCTTAGTCAATATCATCCTGATGTTGTTGTATCACTTCATGTTCGTTGTTTTATCACCCTGATGATGCTGACGTCAGGGTGATTTTTCAAGTAACAGGATATCATGCTGTTGGAGGATGATGATGAAGTCTTATACTAGTGTCATCAGGAGCAAAAGCACCGACATCATATATGCTCGCGACCTAGTATATAAGGTGATGAAAAGGTCACCGCGGGGTGCATGTGGGATAATTGACATCCTGCATATTTGAAATATCATGACGATGTATCTTGGCGGGAAATGGTTGCGATCGACTGTCTGATGTTTTTCCCAAGGCCGCGGGTTGGTGCGCCATTAATGGCGATTGTTGCAGAGGTGTGGGCGATGGCGTGGACAGACCTGGTACCCGATTGAAGATCTGGATCCCTAGGCGGCGGCGCAGGGCTCAAGATTTCTTCCTGTCTCCTCTCCCACCTGCTGCATTGAATGTTTGAGCGCCATTTTTCTGATACTGTGTATCTGGCGGGTTTTTTTGGTCAACCATGTAATTAATTGCTGAGCACCTACCTGGCTGTTATAGCAGGTTGTGTTGCTCATTTTTGGTTGTTGAAAACTGGACATTTTGGCTCTGTAATAAGATACAACTGGTTTTGGTTGCTCTGTGCAGCAAAACTTGTGAGTTTATGTATCTCCTGTTGTACGATTTGGCATGAATCCACTGATTTCATGGTTAATCTTATATGAATAATGCTGTATTTGCATGTGTTATGCTGATTCTGTCTCCAGTTTTGCATGTATCTTTCTTACTGCAATAGGGATGCCATAAGTATAGACAGTTTAACACTCTGTATTGGGAGATATCTGTAAGGCAGATATCATGTGTATCCCCCTGAAATCCAGTTTTAGCTATTCATGCTGATCATTCACAGGTGTATGTCTACCGACTCCAAGCCCTGGATAGGCACCAATCTAGCTCTGTGTTGAGGTTATACACCATGTCCAGCTTTGCATCTAAAATTCAAACTAAACCATCTCTTCCTTCCATCTGTTAGTTGTAGGATTAGGAGTAGGAAACCCTTGCATGCTCTCATCCCTAACCAGACATATATGTCCAAGAACGTTGCCCACCTTGTGATCTATCATACAGATCTTGGTCCATACATGAGAGTATTCTGCCTGTTGTTGTCAAGTTAGATCTTTCTATCTTTGAGCTAGTCAAGGCTACATCTTGAGTTATAGGGATACCCCCCTTGGTGCGGCAGAACCAGAAGTGAAGGGGAGGAGCTCACGCAACCTCCTGTATTAGTTGGCTGAATCTGCCTGTGCATTAGAACTAGCAAACCCTAATGCTGATTCAGAAGAAAAACCAACAAAATGATCTTGGTCCATACATGAGAGTATTCTGCCTGTTGTTGTCAAGTTAGATCTTTCTATCTTTGAGCTAGTCAAGGCTACATCTTGAGTTATAGGGATACCCCCCTTGGTGCGGTAGAACCAGAAGTGAAGGGGAGGAGCTCACGCAACCTCCTGTATTAGTTGGCTGAATCTGCCTGTGCATTAGAACTGGCAAACCCTAATGCTGATTCAGAAGAAAAACCAACACTCATCTTGATAATCTCTTGGAGACTTGGTGTGATTCTTGGTACAGTTCTTCATGTTGAGATCTTGTTGTCCCTCATGCCACTGGAGCCCCTTAGTGGGGTAGTTCATTGTTGTATTATTTTCTATGTAAACTTATATTGGGGTGCGATGCTTCCATGATTGGAAGATAGCCTCCACCTTGTAAATGTACTATATTATCACTTGATGTAAGATTAACTCCTGCTTTATTAAGGAAATCAATTTTTGGTTATGTTTTTAATTATGTTTAACTTTGATCATTCTGGATGTTGGAATCCTCGTACTTTCATTATTGATGTTATGCCATGTTATAGGGATAGAATCTAATCTTTATGTCTAGAATTTTTCACAATACTTGTATGTTAGAATGATTAAAATTGTTTCTCTTCTACTCATGTATGTATTATCCTTACTAGAGATGAAATGATGTTTCTTTTACTTCTTTCTGTATTGTCGTATGTTTCTCGATGCTTTATGCTTGTGTTCCTTGGTTGGGTTCACCCAACAAGGTGTCGTGGGTGTCTTATCCCGCACCTTGTTTACCTTCCCCACCTTTGTGCAACGGGGTTTTAGGGTCAGGTAGAAACTTTTTTGGTACTTCATGTCATGACCACATGGCTAATGTGGGAATGACATGGTGTTTTGCATGTCATGACCACATGGCAAATGTGGGCATGGCATTTTTGTAGGTTCAATTCCTCTCTTCTCTATTCCATGGAAGTTGAATTATCCTCCATCTATGTCAGAATGTTTGTCTTTTCCCATAATAAGGGATTTAATTCCAATCTTGAAATCCTCTGCTCCTTCTTCCCTCACTCTATGCCTCTCACTTCCTTCTTTCTTTGAACTCTAACCTCCTTTGCTTGTTTTTGCCAAGATCCCATTCTTTCGTCAGTATTTGGTTGCGAGCCATTCCACTAGTTTAGATTGTTTTTCAATTCTTGATAGTTTCTTCTATATCATTTTAATATTTTACTAAATATTAAAAATAAATTTTAAATTTAATATTAAAATTAAATTTAATAAACAATGTTAACATTGGACAAATGCCCTCATTATTTATTAAATGAAAATGTATTCAATGTCCATAAATAATGTTTCCTTGCAAATCAAAGCTTCAAAGAAATGTGTGCATACAATATATGAACACATTAATGAATAATTTGGCATCTTGAAAGTCTTTCTAACATTTAGCTTATGAATAAGGTTTTAGTATTGTTGGATAAATGTTAAAGTTATTAATATAACCATTATTTGAATTTCACAAGAATAACAATAAGCATAAAGATAAGAGACATACTATAAGGAAAAAAAGAAATCAAATGCTATAGAAGATGATAGGATTCAACTTATGAATCATTAAATGTTTATGTAGTTAAAGATATGCAATTTTTCTTGTCTTATTAAAATATTGATTATTTTGTATTTTTCTTCCTTTTTAAAGATTTTTTAGGATATTATTTTTTATTTTATTTATAAAAACAAATTTTTATTTCTCGTCTTTGATTTTTAATATATCTACACTATATAATCCCATGGTTAAAACCAAGCAATTAATTTCAATATAATCTTTTTTTTCTTAAAAATGCACCTAGTAAACTTTTTAATGTGACTGGTGATGCTGGTGCGACACGCCCTCCGGCTCCACGTGAATGCTTTTGCCTAGAGCAATGAACCGGTGAGGCCACAATACGGGGGACCTCATCCCCTAGGAAGAACACTTCAAACTTGCGAGCTCATTGGCCCAGCGGGGGTTTGAACTTTGGTGGCCGCCACTACAACTGAGTGACTTAACCACCAAACCACACCCTTATCAGCAAATTTCAATATAATCTAAATGCTATACAATTTAATAATTATATTCTAATCTAGATCAAATATCAAATTTACATTTTTAGATTCACAAGCTCTTAAGGGATTTTATTTAACCTTAATATCTCTAAATTAAAAATTGAAATGCAATAATTAATTAAAACATTTTAGAACATTTAAATAAGTAAAATAAATAAAGGCCTATAAAATAAATAAATAAATTATGACTCAATAACTTTAAATAAAATAAAAACGTTAAAGCACTAATAGAGTGGAATAACAAAATTAAAAACTTTATACAAATTAAATGAGCCACCTAAATTATAGGAATGGTTGAACATTATATTTAGAATGCCAACAAATTGCTATTATGACTTAAAGACAAGTCTCTATTTCTCTTCTACTCAACTCTTTTTTGTTTTGTTTTATTATTACCCTTTTATTTTATTTTATTTTCCTTTTTTTTTTTTGCATGATTTGTTTTCTAATTCTCCTTATTTGCTTTAGGGATTTTTGCAATAAGAATAGGAAGATGGACTGTCTATTGCTACAAGAAATCAAAGTTGTAGGGTTTCAATTGTAAAACACATTAAGATTTATTTGGAAGGATGCAATGTGTTTTTCTTCCAAACATGAGAGAGGTAAAGGAGGAAATGCAATTTTAATAAATAAAAAATGGGGCCAATTTATCACTCTTAATGGGTGTTCCCCATATAGTAATAGATGTTTATGGGTGCTTTTGGAAAAGGAGAATAGACAAATTGGGATTTGCTTTGTTTATGCACCTAATGTATATAAGGACAAAATTGAGCTTTGGAATTGGATGGTGAAAAAGCTTCCTAAAATCCCCTGGATAGTGGTAGGAGACTTCAATATGGTGGAGCATAGAGAGGACAAAATTGGTGGTAACCAAGTAGAGTGGAAAGGCAATGAACAATACTTTTGGACTAGAATGAAGAAAATGCTTAGTCTCTTTGATCCCCTTGAGGGAAATAAGGTTAATAGCTAGAGAATATGGTACTCTTGGTGTAATTCTCAAAAAGATAATAAAAGGATATACTGCAGGCTGGATAGATTTTATGTGAATAAGAACTTCTTCCACTTCCAAAGTTTTGAAGGAGCCAATGTAGTTAGTATCATTCCAAATATATTGTCAGATCATCATCCTATTTATGCTCTCATTAATATTAATCTTCAAGAAAGGGGGAATAATATTAGAAAAGATAACCTATTCAAATTTAAATTCATAGTTGTTACTAGATATGGACTATCTGGATGACATTTGTAATCTTAGAAATATCTTGAAGGCTATGTCTGATAAGAAAGAGGCTATATTGAGTAATGGAATGATCTTGATAGTGCTAGTAAAAGGCTTTTTCAAGTATGTGGGAAGAAATTTGATTTTGATAGGAGGAGAAGTGAGAGACTACTTCAATTAGACTACCTAGAAATAGAAGATCTATTGCAAAAATTTTAGATGATAGTGAAAGAATAAGACACATTGGAGAAGTTAAGAATAAATTGGGTAGACTGCAAACCTATAGACCCCAAGGGGATAAGGTAAGGGCAAGGATTAACTAGCTAAAAGATGGAGACAGGGGCACTAAATATTTTTTTATTTGCTTAGAGCTAAATACAATAAGGAAAATGTGGTCCCTATAATGAGAATGAGACTACCTATCATGATGTGGAAGACATAAAGAGGTCATTTAGAGATTTTTACTAAAAACTATTCAAAGATGAAGAAAGTAGTGAAGATTGCAAGAGGGCTCAAGACTTATCTTCAAAAATATGTCCTAGGAGGGTTGATGGTGATATGGTGAAGAAATTAGAACAAAAAATTTCTAAAGCTAAAATTAGAGATGACATTTTAGCAATGGAAGAGGGCAAGTCCCTTGGATATGATGGGTTACCTATGGAATTCTACAAAGTCAACATATCTCAAGTGGTTGATGATCTTTATGATGTATATCAGGAAGCTTGCAAAAGGATCCTTGGGAAAGAATATCAATAGAGGCATTATCAAAATGCTGCCCAAAGATGGGGACAAGACCAATATTAGGAACTGGAGGACAATAACTCTGTTAAATGTGTCCTACAACATTATTGCTAAAGTATTAGCAAGGAGAATAATAGAAATACTACCTAATATTATTAATTATACTAAAAAAGGGTTCATAAAAGGAAGATATATATCATTGGAAAATTTGATAACCAGTTGGGAAGCTATGCATTGGGCCAAAATAACAAGATAGAATACAAGAATTCTTTTGTTAGACTTTGAAAAGGCTTATGATAGAGTTGAATCGTCATTTGTGTTATTTGTTTTAAAAGACTTTGGATTTCCACATTGAGTTCTGTAATATGGTTAACATGTTGTTTAGAGATGCATTTGCCCAAATTGACATAAATGGTTCCTTAACTGAACCATTTAATATGGGGGGATCTATAAGACAAGGGTGCCTGTTAGCACCTGCCCTCTTTGTGATTGCTTTAGAAGCATTGTTCCATATCTTGAGAACATAATTGATTTTAGGAAGAATGAGGGGGATTAGACTTCCAGATGAAAACATGTTATTGAACATGCAGTTTGTTGATGATACAACATTGTTTCTAGTACTAGAAAATGATAATTTGAAGAACATGGAAGATAGATTGAGTATGTTTTATAAAGCATTTGGGGCAAAGATATCTTTTAATAAATCAATTTTGTTAAGTTGGTTAGAAAAACCTCCTGACTGGTTTGAGATGGGTAAATGGCAGTGGGGAGGACCTCACAAAGAAGTCAGGTTCCTTGGTATCCCTTTTGTTGATGACCCATGTCTTAACAAAATGTGGAATTGGATGTACTCTAAAATTGAGTTGAAACTTAAAAACTGGAACAAACAAGTCCTTTCTTTGGTAGGGAGAACACAAGTTTGTCAATTTTTTTTTGCTTACTCCATTTATTATGCCTCTAAGTGGCTTTTCTCAAATTATCAAATTGAGAGCATTCAGAAACTCATAAGGGGGTTCCTATGGTTTGATGGTAAAGGGAAGAAGAAAAAACATGTTAAATGGGAATGGTGCTGTACGAGCAAAGATAAGGGTGGTTTGGGGTTAAATGATTTGAACATCCAAGGTGTAACTTTAGTTAGAAAGTGGATAATCATATGCTTGGATGGTGATGAACCTTGGAAGGTCCTCATCAGGAATAATATTAAGAACTTTCATCCCAAGAAGGCACCATTGTGGAAAAATTTACATATGCATGATTTTCTTAAATTTGGGAATTTTTAGTGTAAACCCTTTGGGTTTGCTATCTTTGGCTCTATATGGAAATCTTGGGAAGTTGTTAGAAGTTTTATTTTAAATAAGGAAGCAATCAATTTGAAGAAAAAATGGTTAGAGGGATATAGATCCTTATGGTGGAACCTAAGGCACAAAAACAAGCCTTTGGCCTTGTTACAAGGTTGTTCTACACTAAATGGACCAAGAGAGGTATTTCCACCATTAATGATTATCTTGAATGATGAAGGCTTGAAAAGTTGGGATAATATCAAATTGGAATTTGGTCTCTTAAAGTCTCAGAAAAGGACTTATTCCATCATTTGTAAATCCTTCTCAAACAATCTAAGTCAACCAAAAATGTTGAGTGATCTGGATTGTTTAGGAAAGTTGGCTTGGGAAGATGGCACAATTTTTTTGATGGGAGATTCTAAGAATCTTTATTTTCTATTATCTAATTCCCCTGAGGTGTTTGAGAATAGTAATAGGGCATGGGGGCTGATTGTAAACCATAAAACCTTGTCTTCCTCCTTTAGTATATTCTAGTCCAAATTTATAGAACCTATAAAGGAAGCTTTAGATGGCTCCTGATGCTTAAGAAACTTCCTATTGGGGTTAATAGATATGTTTGTCGTATGTGCAAAATAGTTTAGTCTTGTGAACATATATTCTTTGAATGTCTGTTTGCTGTTAAAGTTTGGTCAATGTTTATGGGTAACATTAAAAATTGGTCTTCCACGAACAAACTGAATTGGAAAGAAATTCTTGGTGGGTACATTTATGGTTTGAGTGTTAAGTCTAACATATTTTGGCTATGTATATCTACTAAGATTTTATGGTAGTTGTGGAAAAAATGAAATGAGGATCATTTCCAAGGCAAGAGTAGGATTCTTATTGGGTCTAGCTATAGACTCATGATGTCTGATATCTATGTACAGGGAGTCATGACTATGGAGCTTCTAATAGAGAGGTTCATGAAGATAATTGATGAAGGATTGGAAGTGATCTATAGGAAAACCATACAATATGTAGAGTTTTGGCCACATGATTTGAGGAAGGTAAATCAAAAGTTTAATAATGAGTATATAGATTTTCCAAAACATGTATTTCAAACAACACAAGATGGAAAAATGAGAGATGAGGCATTAAGAGATTTTGAGGTTACCTTCCAAAACTTCAGTGTAGATAGCAGTTAGCTCAAGGTCTCTCCACCTATTGGTACCTTCAAAGGGGTGGACTCATATGATGCTAGTGATAACAGAGAGCACTTGGAGAATCAGGTCAGAGGCAAAGATCAAGGTGTAGGTGAAAACAATCAAGGGATTAAAGAAATACCATTCTCTTAGAACAGTGATACTAACATGCCATACAAGATCCCATAGGTAGAATAGGAACAAGCAATTGAGGCTATGAATAGAGGAATAGAACATTTTCAATGATACAAAATGAAGACTTTCAAGGGTGTTAACTGATAATGCGCTGATGGTGATAGTTTTGCAGTATCGTTTAGTAATTATATATAATATTTTGATATATTTCATATAGAACAATGTTCCGTATAATATCCTTGTTGTTAACACTATTAAAACTATTGGTTTTTTGAATTGAAAACACTGTAAATCAACTTCTATGGCTCTCTAGGCCACAATATTGTACGAAAAGTTATCTTTTTTTGATCTAATGGTATATAATTTTCAATTAAAAAAAAGAACATCAATAAATTTATTTTTTCCAATATTAAAAAATATTAATATCTTAACAAATATAATAGAGAATGTAACTCCCACCAAATTTAGTATTCACAATAAGGAGAGTCACGTTTGTAGAGTATAAAGAGCAACAAAAGATTAAACTAAGTAAATAGAACATCAAACAATGAACAAACAAACAATCATATGGAGAGAACCAGAATTATGTGGTTCACCATTATAGGCTACATCCATGGGAAAAGCAAGGGAAACTCTATTTTATTAATTGTTCACATTAGTCTATACAATGGTGTTTCATCAATGATACAATCATGAGAAACAAAGTCTCATTATATAGATACAAGGGACAATGAATAGCAAAAGAACAAAATGTGAAGAGTCATAGGTCAATGTGACTGTTGGACTTCACATACTTAACAATCTCCCACTTGAAGTCCAATCCACTGTTGCAAGTAGTCACTCCTAGAGATATCTCCCACTTTTCTAGGCCTATTGTCACATTTGCACTAAGCCAAGAGAAGCTCCGCTGAACTCAAGCTTCTCTTTCGAGACTACCTTTGTGAGTGCATCAGCTGGATCCACACTAGTATGTACTTTTTCCAATTTTAGTTTGTCTTCTTCAAGAACACTTCGAATGAAATGATATCTCAGCTCAATAAGCTTTGCTTGATTGTGAAAAGATGCATTTTTGGCTAGATGAATGGCACTATTGCTGTCACTAAATAAAGTGAAAACATGTCATTTGTAGCCCAATTCACCCAACAAATACTGCAATAATAACATTTTCTTAGCACTTTCGGTTAGGGCAATGTATTTTGCTTTGGTAGTTGAGAGTGCAACCACTTTTTGCAATCTAGAAACCCAACTAAACACTACCCCAACAAAAGTGAAAACATTTAACTAATAGTTGACCTCCTTTTGTCCAAATCACTAGCCATATTAGAATCAACATAACCATGCAGCTGTGCAACTTTCCCTCTAAATCTCAAAACATAATCAAAGGTGCCCTTGAGATATCTCATAATCCACTACACTGCATCCCAATGAGCCTTACTGGGATTGCTCATGTATCGAATGACTACTCCCACTGCATGAGCAATGTCTAGTCGTGTGCATACCATCACATCCCAACAACAGATGAGTAAGGTATTTGTTTAATATACTCTTTTTCTTCTTATGTCTTGGGATACATCTTAGAGGATAGGCATAAATGATCAGCAAGAGGTGTTCTTACAATCTTAGCACCCTTCATATTAAACCTGTCCAAGACCTTATCAATGTATTTTTCTTGTGACAATTTTTGATTTCTCTTTTTTGCCTATCCCTAATTATTGTCATGCCAAGAATCCTCTTTATTGCCCCCAAATCCTTCATCACAAACTTGTTAGCCAAATTCTATTTCAGCTTGCTAATAGTATTCATACTAGTGCCAGTTACTAGCATATCATCAATGTACAACAATAACAAAACAAACTCATCATTCTCCAAAATTTTGTAATACACACATGGATCAGATTCACACCTTGTAAATTGTTGTTCAACCATGAAAGAATCAAACTTGTGATACTATTGTTGTGGGGCTTGTTTCAACCCATACAAGCTTCTCTTCAATTTGCATACTAAGTTTTTATGTCCTTCTTTCTTGAAACCTTCCGACTACTACATATACAATTCTTCATCTAAGTCACCATGAAGAAATGTTGTCTTCACATCAAGCTACTCCAACTCAAGGTCATGGATAGCTTCTAGGCCCAAAACTGCCCAGATGGTTGTCATTTTCACAATGGGTGAGAAAATTTCAATGAAATCCACATCCTTCTCTTGGTCATATCCTTTGACCACTAATCTTGCCTTGTATCATTTCCTGCCACCATTTTCTTCCTTCAATTTATAAACCCACCTACTTTTCAAAGCTCTCCGATTTGGCAGAAGATGTACCAAGTCCCATGTGTGGTTTGCAATCAATGAACCCATTTCTTCCCTCATAGACTCCATCCATTTCTCACTATTCATATCATTGCAGGCATCTCTAAAAGTTACCAGTTTTGCTTGATTAGAGATCAATAAATGATGCAGAAAATCATCAAATTTTGATGGAGGCTTTCGCTCCTTGGTAGACCTCCTCAACTAAGGAACTTGTTCCTACAAATTTATTGTTCATGATGTGCTTGTTCACAATTTTCAAGTCCTTCACTATGAGAAACTCCATGAATTATTCCATGCATAGATAATGAATTCACTAGTACCAAACTTGTCAAAATATTTGGTGAGTGTTGTGCCAAATTTGATGCATTCAAATCTGTAGCACCTAGTTTTTCAAAGGAATGCTCTGTGGAAGTATTTAAAGGTATCGTGGGATAATAAGAGAGTTGTGTTGGATTTAAAAGGGGTTGCATGGGATTTAAAAGTGGTTGTGTGGCAAAAGTGAAAGGAAGCTAGGTGCGCGGAAATCGCTTCCTACACTAATCTAATGAGGGGAGGAGAGTGCAAATTCAATTTTATCCTTACTATTACAACAATGTTAAACCCACTAAAAAAGATAACAGAGATATTGCAGCAAACACATAAACAAGAAAGTGAGATAGAAGAAGAGAGACATAAGATATACGTGGGGAAAACCCTTATCGAGTGAAAAACCCCACACTCCAAAACCTGCACAATGTATTAACAAAACTGAAATGGTTTACAATACACTTGCAATGCAAGCTCTTAGGAGTCTTTGACCCTCATATCTAGAGACAAACTAGCAGCATAACAGTACTTGTCAAACCTGTAATACATCTCCTCCTCCAAGCACTTGTTTATATAGAAAATACAAGGCAAAATTGCCTCTATCTTGGAATGGGTGTCCAACTTGGCCCCATGGCCCAAAACCCACACCTATGGACACTTGGTCAACATTGTAAGATATTTTTGACACTTGTCCACACACCCCATCCCAAAGAGGTTGCCTATTTCCAAAATGGGCTATGACAGATGCTCTTACGACTCTTACGATCATCATAGAAACTATCATAGTAGTTACAACTTACAGTTGTAAGAGAATCTGTCATACACATGCTATAAATAGCATATTCTCTTACAACATGTCATAGTCCACCTTGGGGCACCTAAAGATGCCTTTTTCAAAGATGCTCTTCGACACGTCTTCACCTGTCATAGAATCTCTTATTTTTGACTCTTACATGTCATAACTTCGTCATAGGAATCTATCATGACCATTACAGTCAATATTCCCTTACACAACATCCAAGATTTTGACACATGGCAAAATATTCCTACCACAAAGTGGGATGTCTATCTCCTCATGTGAGAACAAAATTACAAGTTGTCATCTTTCGTGTAGGATGACACATCACCGTGCCACATCCCACAAGATGACAATATGAATTTATAATTTAATTTACAACATAGGAAATAAATAAACAAATACAATGAAAATGATACAATGAATTACCAAGTTTGAGACACCTTAATTCCCAACATTCTCCCACTTGTCGAATACCTTGTAAGAGCCAATAGAATTAATAGGATTTAATTGCTATAGGCCGAGAGGCCCATAGACTCTAAACACCATCTGAACTTCTCTGTGCCCACTAGCTTTGTCAATGCATCTGTAACATTCTTCAAAGTATCTACCTTCTCCAAATTTACCTTTCCATCCTCTACCATGTCTTGCATGAAGTGAAACTGTACATCAATATGCTTTGTTCTAGCATGGAAAGTTGGATTCTTTGCAAGGCAAATCGTACTCTGACTGTCACAACAAATCATAATCTATCCTACATCAACACCAATATCTAAACACAATCTCTTAAGCCAAATGGCTTCCTTACAAGCATGAGTTGCAGCCATATACTTAGCTTCTATAGTGGACAAAGCAACCACAGGTTGTCTCTTACTCATCCAACTAATTGAACCACCAAACATTGTGAACACATATGCACTGGTGGATCTCCTACCCTCAATGTCACCTACCCAATCATAATCCACAAATCCATGAATACAAACTGAATGCAGAGGTCCTGTAGCATTTCCATGATAGAAAATGGAATACTCAGAAGTACCCCTCAAATATTTGAAGACTCGCTTAACTACATCCCAATGTACCCGTCCAAGATTAGCCATAAATCGACTAAGGACTCCCACTGCTTGGACAATGTTTGGTCTTGTGCAGACCATAGCATACATCAAACTGCCAACAACACTAGCATAAGGTACTCTACTCATGTCCACCTCACTAGGAGATTTTGGACAATCACTAATAGATAAATTTGTCCCCAATGAAATAGGAACACATAATGGTCTACAATCTGCCATGCTGAACCTATCCAACACGATCTTCACATACTTACTCTGGCTTAACCAAAGTTTTCTGTTAGTTTTGTCTCTTCTGATTTCCATTCCTAGAATGTACCTGGCTGCCCCTAAATCTTTCATTTCAAATTGTGCTACCAACTAAGACTTAAATCATAAATCATATTCTTACCCTTCCTAATCAGCAACATATAATGCAACAATGAGAATACGATCACCATCAAACTTATAATACACACAGTGATCCGATTTTGATCTCACAAATCCAATTGACAACACAAAGACATCAAACTTCAAGTACCACATCCTAAGAGACTGTTTTAAACCATACAAAGACTTCTTTAACTTGCAAACCAAATTTTCTTTACCTTTCACTATGTAATGCTCTAGCTGTGACATGTAGATTTCTTCCTCCAAATCACCATGAAGGAAAGCTGTCTTCACATCCATGTGTTCTACCTCTAAGTCATAAGCAGTTGCAAGAAATAACATAAATCTAATGGATGTCAGCTTTGCAACGGGAGAGAAAATTTCACCATAATCAATTCCCTCCACTTGTGAATACCCCTTCACAACCAATCTGGCCTTGTACTTTTCAACACTACCATCTGCACCAAATTTCTTCTTGAACACCCATTTGCATCCAATGGGTTTCCATCCATCAAGAAAAGGCACCAAGTCCCATGTTTTATTCTTTTCCAAAGAAGCCATCTCATCTTCCATGGCCTCCTTCCAGGAACCTACATCTTTCATACCCATAGCCTCTGACATAGTTCTAGAGTGTTAGCAAGTAAATAAAAAAACACAACTAGAATCAAGTAATGAATAACCAAACCTATCAGGTTGCTTTCTTGCTTGTGTAGACCTCCTCAATGGCTAAGGTTGAGGTTCCGCTTCTTCTTTTAAGATTTTAGAGCCGCTATAGCTCTCCTCATCATTTGGTCTCACAGGGTTTGTCTGTTCAGTCTTCTCAGGGGTAGAAGGAAACTGAACCGCATCCTCTTTCTTTTCTGTCTATTCTGGCTGTAGAACAATGAAAGAAGGTGTTAGCTCTCTGAAGATAACACTTCTTCTATACAACACTTTTTTAGCCACCGGATCCCAAATCTTGTATCCTTTCACACTGACACTATAGACAATGAAAATACATTTAACAACCTTGTTCTCTAGTTTAGACCGTTTCTCCCTAGGCATATGTGCATATGCCTCACAACCAAAAATATGAAGATGTCTTATTGAAGGCTTCTTACCAGACCACACCTCCATAGGTGTCTTACCAACAAGAGCTGATGTAGGAGATCTATTTACCAGATAACAAGATGTGGCAACAGCTTCAGCCCAAAACTTTTGTTTGAGGCTTGCTCCACTAAGCATACTCCCAGCCTTCTCCATCAGTGTCCTATTCATCCTCTCTGCAACTCCATTTTGCTATGGGGTATATGGAGTTGTCTTATGCCTTTCAATCCCTTGCTCTTTGCAGAACTTATAGAACTCTGCCAAACAAAACTCACCGCTATTGTCAGTTCTCAAACACTTAATGTTTTTACTAGTTTAATTTTTAGCAAAGGCTTTAAACTCCTTAAACCAACTAAAGACTTCAGTCTTGCTTCTGATAAAATAAACCCATGTCCTTCTACTGTAACCATCTATGAAAGATATAAAATATACAAATTTTGAAATTGAAGGAACATTAATAGGACCAAACACATCAGAATGAATAAGATCCAATACACCAGAAGACTTGTGAGAACTAGAGTAAAATTGAACATGGTTTTTCTTTCCATAAATGCAATATTCACAAAAGTCTAACTCGAGATTACAATCATTTAACCCCTCAACGAGGTTTTTATTTTTTAGGGTACGCAAACCCTTCTCACCAATGTGGCCATATCTCAAATGCCATAGCATAGTCTTTTCAGCAGGAAGCTTAGCTTTCATAGCATGTGCACTACCATCAGAACTAGTTACAACAAATTTCTTCACTGCTCATTTAGATGGTGGGGATGAAGTGACTGCAGCTCGTTTCTTTGAGTCAGAAGAACTATTGCACTGTGTAGTGCATGCCTCTAGCTGAAACAAAGTACCTCTTCGATTACCCTTTGCAACCACCATAGATCCTCTAGTCATCTTGCATCCATCCTTCGAAAAGACAACCTGCACACTTGCATCATTCAACATACTTATAGAAAGTAGGTTCCATGCAAGGCCTGTAATGTGCATAACTTCAGTGATCCCCTTCACTCATCCATCAGGGAATCATATTGGGACTCTTCCACAACCAACAATCTTTAGATGAGAGTCATCACCTAGGTACACTCTTCTACCATCGAACTCTTCATATTTCATAAACCAGTCTCGATGCAAGGTCATGTGGAATGATGCACCAGAATCAATCAACCACACATCATCAGATGCATAGGTGGCCAGGGATGTGATGAAGGCATCATCATCATCTTGTGACTTGTCAGAATATGAATCAGGAGCTTTCTTCTTCTTTTTCTTCTCCTCTTTGCATTCCTTTCGAAAATGCCTGGTTTTACCACAGTTCCAACAAAGACCTTGGACTTTCTAGGAGATTTGGATCTCCCATGGGATTTGGATCTACCTTTTTCACCTTCTTGTCCTTCTTCTTCCCTTTCTCTTTGGGTCTTCCATGAACCGCAAGAGCCTCTTTAGCTATCTCAGAAGACTTTCTTTGCATCTCTTCAGATAATAGTGAAGATACCACATCTTCCATCTTGAAGGTGGTAGTGGTGCTTCCGATAGCCATGACAAGATGATCCCATGAATCTGGTAAAGAACAAAGTAGGGTCATGCATCGATCCTCCTCCTCCATTTTCACACCCACATATGTCAACTATGCAACGATCATGTTGAAAGCATTCATGTGATCTGCAACAGATCCTCCATCTTCCATCTTCAGAGAAAAAAACTTCTTTTTCAGAAAAAGTTTGTTTACCAAGGACTTGGCTTGATAAACATCACCCAACTTCTTCTAGAGATCTTTCGTTGTCTTCTCCTCAAGGACATTCAATAGGATAGATTCAGCTAAACAGAGTCTTATGAGACCCTTAGCCTTCCGATCTTTGAGATCCCAATTAGATTGTTGCATTGCTATGGGTTTTACACCAGATACCATTTCCCATAGGTCACAATCAATAAGTAGGTCCTCCATCTTCAATTTCCACAACTCAAAATTAGTGCCATTGAATTTTTTAACCTCTAACCTTCTGGGTGTGGTTGCCATCTCCTTGCTGCAATAAGATACATAATACTTTGTACAACACTCCCACTCAACCTAAGATCAGCTCAAAAAACCCCTACCCAACAATTAGGACCAAAGGTGATCAAACTCTGATACCAACTGAAAGGAAGCTAGGTGTGCAGAAATCGCTTACTACACTAATCTAATGAGGCGAGGAGAGTGCAAATTCAATTTTATCCTTACTATTACAACAATGTTAAACCCACTAACATAGATAACAAAGACATTGCAGAAAACACATAATCAAGAAAGTGAGACAGAAGAAGAGAGACACAAGATATACGTGGGGAAAACCCTTATCAGGTGAAAAACCCCACACTCCAAAACCTACACAATGTATTAACAAAACTAAAATGGTTTACAATACACTTGCAATGCAAGCTCTCAGGAGTCTTCAACACTCGTATCTGGAGACAAACTGGCAGCATAACAGTACCTGCCAAACTTGTAATACATCTCCTCTTCCAAGCACCTGTTTATATAGAAAATACAAGGTAAAATTGCCTCTATCTTGGAATGGGTGTCCAGCTTGGCCTCATGGCCCAAAACCCATGCCCATGGACACTTGGTCAACATTGTAAGATGATTTTGACACTTGTCCACACACCCCATCCCAAAGAGGTCGCCTATTTCCAAAATGGGCTATGACAGATGCTCTCACAACTCTTACAACCATCATAGAATCTGTCATAACAGTTACAACTTACAGTTGTAAGAGAATCTGTCATACACAGGCTATAAATAGCTTATTCTCTTACAACATGTCATAGTCCACCTTGGGGCACCCAAAGATGCCTTTTTCAAAGATGCTCTTTGACACATGTCTTCACCTGTCATAGAATCTCCTATTTCTGACTCTTACATGTCATAACTTCATCATAGGAATCTGTCATGACCGTTATGGTCAATATTCCCTTACACAAAATCCAAGATGCTGACACATGGCAAAATATTCCTACCACAAAGTGGGATGCCTATCTCCTCATGTGAGGACAAAATTACAAGTTGTCATCTTCCATGTAGGATGACACATCACCGTGCCACATCCCACAAGATGACAATATGAATTTACAATTTAATTTACAACATAGGCAATAAATAAACAAATATAATGAAAATGATACAAGGAATTACCAAGGTTGAGAAACCTTAATTCCCAACAAAAAGGAGGAGGTTGCATTGAAAGATAAGAAGCGGGCACTAATATTAATTGTTAAATTGCAGTGCCAAACTTGGTGCTTTCAAACTTGTAGCGCCTTGGGCCAGGCTATGAGGCCATACATGAGCATGGGGCAAGATAGAAGAACCTAGCTACTCAGAATTATGAGGCATAGTTGGAATTAAAACTAAACTCTCAACATTTAGAGGTGACTCCATTGAAATTTGATTTCTCTATATACCTATGATTGAAGGTAGATTTAAACCATTTTGTTGAGTTGAAGATGAATTCTGAGGTAGATAATGTTGATTTTTAAACATATCACTCCCACTTGATATGTCATCTACAGTTACATATTTTGTTGCAGTCATCCTCTGTTTAGACAAGCAAAGCATTATTTTCTCATTGAAGATTACATCCCTGTTGCAAGTGACCTGTTTCACAGTGGGATCCCATATCCAACAAAATGCATATTTTGGACTTGACATCCAACTTCATTCTTTTCTCTTGTGGAATATGAACAAATGCTTCACACCCAAACACCCGCAAGTGATTGTAAGAAATTCTTCTTTCCAACCACTTCTCCACTGGAATGTCAAAGTTCAATTGAGATGATGGGCCATAGCTAATCAAATACACTATTATATTGGCTTCCTTTGTCCAATATTATTTACCCAAGCCTACATTAGAGAGCATGCTGCGAGCTCTCTCCAAGATTGTTCGATTCAACCTCTCAGCTACACCATTCTCTTGAGGGGTGAAAGGAACAATCTTTATCCACTGTATACCATTATCTGCACAAAATTTATCAAAATCCAAGGAACAAAATTCCCCACCATTATCTATTTTAAAGCATTTAATTTTGTGTCTAGACTAATTTTCAAGTAATGCTTTAAAACTCTTGAACATGCCAAATACTTCTGATTTACGTTTCAGCATATACACCTAAACTTTTCTAGTGCAATCATTAAGAAAAGTAACAAAATAATTATAGCCACCAATAGAGGTTACCTCCATAGGACCGAAGACATTTGAATGCACTAGCTCCAATGGTGTAGACTTCTTGTCATGTGCTATAGTGGAGAAGCTGACCCTATTTTATTTTCTAAATATACAATGTTCACACAAGTCTTAATCAACAGATCTCAAACCTGGAAGTTGATCCCTCATGAGCAAAATTTCAAGGCTCTTCTAGCTCATATGCTTGAGCCTCTTGTGCCAAAGCTTTGTCCCACTGTCCACAACCACCATCGTAGCTCCCACTTCAACATGATTCTCTAGCACATACAAAGTACCCAATTTGATGCTTCTTGCAATTACCAAGGCTCCTTTGGTCACCTTCCAAATGTTTGACTCAAAGGTGATGCTACATCCTTGAGCTTCTAGTTGTCCCGTAGAAGTCAAATTCCTCTTGAGTTGAGGAACATGTCTCACATCCCACAAAAACCAATTATTTCCATTTCTTAATTTTAACATCACATCTCCTTTACCTACAATGTCACATGGTTCATTGTCACCAAGGTATACCTTACCAAGTTTGCCTTCTTGATAATTTTTGAAACTTTCCCGGCATGGAGTGGCATGAAAGGAAGCATCAGAATACAACACCCACACATCAGTTGTAGCTTCTCCAATGGATAAAACTAATGCACTTGCATCATCTTCATACACTGTATTAACTACATTTTCTTTTTCTTTTCCTTGACTCTTTGCCTTCTTGTATGACCAACAATTTTTTTTGATGTGACCTTCCTTGCCACAAAACCAACAACTTGAATTTCTACCCCTTGATTTAGATATTTTGAAAGATTTAGATCTCCTTCTATTGTGGTTTCTTCCCCGTTCTTGGGATCTCCCTCTATTGCCAAAAATTAAAGCCTCTTCAGGTGAAGTATTATGATGTTTTCTTCTCATGTCTTCACTGAGAAGAATTGCAGCCACATCATCAAGTTTCAAACCACTTCCCTTCTCATTGGATTCTTTATTTCTGAATATCGAATTGCTGATTGCCACCTTCCCAACTATCGTGAAGAGAACACAACAACAGAATGGCTTTGATTTCTTCCTAAAAATGAATGTCAATAGAAGTCAATTGGCTGATTATGGTATTAAATTCATTCAGATGATTGGAAACATAGTTGCCTTCCTTCATCTTCAAATTAAACAATTTATTCATCAAGAAAACTCTATTAGTAGTAGAAGCTCTCTCATACATACTAGATAAACAGTCTATAAACCCTTTGTGGTCTTCTCAGTTTCAACATTGAATGAAATATTGCTGTTAAGAGAGAGGATTATGGTTGCCTTTGCTTTCTTGTCTAATCCATCCCAATCCCCATTCGACATATCAACAGGTTTCTTAGACTTTCCCTCTAACGTAATTGAGAGCTCTTTTTGAATCAGCAAGGCTTCCATCTGCAGCTTCCATATGCCAAAGTTCTGGCCTGAGAACTTCTCAATTATGAACCTATCTTCATCCTCCATCTCTTCACAATCTCACCTTACGCTCTGATACCAATTATAGAGTATAAAGAGTAGTAGAAGATAAACTAAGTAAATAGAACATCAAACAATGAACAAACAAACAATCACATGGAGACAACCAAAATTATGTGGTTCACCATTAAAGGCTACATCCATGGGAAAAGTAGGGGAAACTCTGTTTTATTAATTATTCATAACAACATGTACAATGGTGTTTCATCAATGATACGATTATGAGAAACAAAGTCTCATTACATAGATACAAGGGACAACGAATAGCAAAAGAACATAATGTGAAGAGTTATAGGTCAATGTGACCATTGGACTTTACATACTCAACAATCTCCCAATTAGTAGAGATCTGCACATTAGGGTTAGAAAAGGACACCAAATTGTTACTGACATGATAGTCCAGGGAAGACATATGCACATATCCATAAATACTGAGATTTGAAATATCATCCACATCCATACTATAATCTCAACTGCTACTAGCACCACCATTCAACCCTCAACCAAATCCAAGACCGCCAGCAAACATGAAACCATCACCCACACGCCACCAACTAGGATGCTTCCAGTTCATAGCTCAAGGCCAACGCCACCACCAAGGACTCCTTTGGCACCACCACCAAGATCACCTTCAACTCCTCGATCAACATCTCTACCTCAAACACCACCTCTAGAAACATCAATAAAACTTCCATCTACACCACCTCCCCTCCAAACCTGAAACCTACGACCACCCTACCTCTAGAAAAAAAGCTGGAGGCTACACCTTATTCTATTGCTGAACACCACTGACACATCTATAATACTTGGGAAATAAATGGATGTGCATACCACAAGTTGTAGGCCAACCACAAGATGTAATCCCAAAAAGGGAGGATAAGCCATCAATGGTGCAATGCCAACATGATTTTAGAGCCTCACTCTCCTCTAGAGCTCAAGAGCCTTCATACTATCCAAAGCCACCACCAACTCAACTAGCCACTCTACCACCTCCTCCTGGTTCAATACCTCCATCCTCTCTGACACTTCCATCAATGCCTCCTTCCAAACACAACCAGGACCACCAATAGGTACAAATCCTCCTACAGATCCCCTGAAATCTCCAACACAAACTCCTAATCTGAAACCATCACCTAACCCACCTCTATCACTAGCACTTGAACCAACAAAAGATAAATCCTTCTTCGATGCCTATATCACTTTCACCAAAGAGAGGCTTGTGCCTCAAGTGGCCAATAATACTCCTACATATTCGGGACATGGCTCCACACTCCTTCCATACACCACTATAGGTGTTTGAAACATCAACAAGGATCAGGTCCTAGATCCACCATAGCCTATGTGCTCCTAGCAAACCCTCATCCCTCTGCCACCATTATGCTCTCGCTCATCACCAATGCCCCCAAAAGGGTTATGAGCTTACCATTCCCCCAAATCTTACCATTCTACCTCTTCCTCCAAGCCTAACACCTCCACCTCCTCTAGTACTAGCACCAGTGTCATCTTTCAAATACCTCTAGGACCTCTGCTAGGTCCAAATCCTCCTATAAATACACATAATGGCCAATATTTCAAGCGACCCAAAAAACTTCAATGACTTAGACTCAAGCCTCCATAGTCTTTCCACACACTGCAAAGATGACCGAAACAACAAAAAGGACTAGGTCCCATATCCACCAGTGCCTCCATCTCCACTGTAGCCTCCACCTTGTTGTTCACCACCCCGTTGCTAATCTATAATTACAACTTAAACTTAAAATTAAACTTAAACTTTTAATTACACCTAGAGGCATTCTATAGTTGCAGGGAAGAGGTAAAAGATTCAGATTCCTATACACAAAAAAATCCAGTAAACAAAAATAAGAACTAAAAATTAAAAAATTAACAAATAAAATAAAATAAAATAAAATGCATGGCAGATGGATGGAAGGTGGATGGTCAGTTTGATTTGTTAAATCAAAAACTAAATTAAATGAAAATAGTAAAAATGCATGGTGGATGGAGTCGAAGGCCATGGTTTATGGTGTCAATTACATTGAAGAAGAGGTGGCTGAATGTGAGAATTTATAAATACATACATATCAAACCATTCAGGTGACCATATCAAATTGCAAGATTTGACGTGAGCTGAAGGGGAGTGTGATTAGAAAACAAAAGAATCACTTATGTTTTCATCAGTTCTTTGTTAGTTGGTATGCTATTCTATGTATTTGTTTTAAATATGGTCGTAGACACGAAAAATTAGCCTCACTTCCCAACTCAGTTATTCATCTACCATACCTTTACATTAATTAAACAATTCTTAATTATTTGACTAATCTCATCTAGTATCACTCTACCTTATTATTTTTCATTAATTAAATAATTATTAATTATTTAATCAATTTAAGTTTTCCATTTCCTAGCATTAATTAAATAATTTTACAATTATTTAATTAATCCTTCATTTCTTCTAATATTAATTAAATAAATAAATTAATTTCTATTTTCTCCACCACAAATAAATAAAATTAATATTTTATTTATTTTCCAATATTATCCATGTGCACCCAAAATTAAATAATTTAATTTCCTTCATAATTTCCTCTCACCATAATTCACTCTTGTCTCACCATAATTCACTCTTGTCTCACCATGATTCTCTCTTATCACTCCCTCAAATCACTCTCAATTAGATCAGTTACCTAATCAATCAATCTAGTTAACAAGTCAATCAATTCAGTTGAATAATCAATCATTTCAGTTAACAAATCAATCAATTTAGTCAACTCACCTATTAACTCCTCTAATTCATGAGAGGACAAGGATACTTGTCACTCTCTTGTTTGTTCAAATCCTCTCATCCAATACTAGCCATTGATCTCTCTGATGATTCTCCACCATTGATATTCAATTTTGAAAATCTGTAAATAAAACATCTTCTCAACCTCTCATCCATCTCTCATTTTCGTAAACTTATGCTGCTACACTTAATTCATTTTCATACCATGCTTCATAAGGATTCATCCTATCAAGTGCACTAGTGGGACTCTGATTGAGAATATATATTGTTGTAGCAACTGCATCAACCCAAAAGGCATTGTTCAATCCTTTTGTAACATACACATTGCCATTTTAACCACTATAGATTCTTCCTTTCATCTACACCATTTTGTTGAGGTGTGTAAGAAATTGCAAGCTATATTTTGGCGCCATTCATGTCATAATAATCCATAAAATCTCTCAAACAAAATTCTCCTTTAGGATTAGTCCTTAAGCACTTTATTTTGCAACCATTTTCATTCTCCATGAGGGATTTACACATATTGAATGTATAAAATGTTTCATTTTTGTTCTTTAAAAAATACACTCCACTTTCATCAGTAATAATCAATTTTGATGTAATGAAATATGATGACTTACCCTAACATTTTATTTGCATAGGACCACAAATATTATAATAAACTACCTAAAGTAGATAATGGACCCTCCATGTAATACCTTTACGAATTTTTTCTCTTGCATGTTTTCCTTTAATACATCCATTACAAACCTCCTTTTGCTCTTCAACCTTAGGCAAACCATAAACTAATTCTTCTTATATTAGTAGCTTCAAATGATTAAAATTCAAGTGCCCATACCTGAGATGCCACAACCAAGTTGTCTTCACATGCCATATTGTTAAAGACTATTGCCCAATATTTTTTGAAGTTTGGTACTAGTAGTTGTGACTTTAAGGTTGTTAGTGTTACTATAAGTACTAATAATTGAATTAAATGTGCCCTTTAGATTTAAAAAGCAACCAATCATTTGATACAAATTAGCGCACCATCAAAGGGGGTCCTAATTCACACCTATTGGTCCACTTTTTTTTTGGGGAACTATTTGACACCTCAACAAAAAGCATGCTAAGGTGGCATCATATTTGATGATGTGGCCCTAAAACCTTAGTTATAAGTAGGGGCATTGCCAAATAAGCTACTGTAAAATTTTTGGAGTGATTCAAAATTGCCATGTATGATTTTGAGAGGCATGGAATTATGGTGCACAACGACTAGGTCCTCTCCCCGTTGAACCACCTCTTCTTCCTCTATTTCCTCTTGAATAATTTTGATTCATATCTTCACCTTAATCTTTTTTTTTATAAAAGGTGCAGAAAGCACCTATACTAATTACGCCGTACGTTGGCAGGGCGTTCATTAATGGTTTGCATGCTGGTGTAGGTATAGGGATGACCATCAGAGATATCTTCACAATTGATGTCAATACCAGGATTAGTGTACTTGAAATATAGTTCTCTTGCAACGCAAGTTAGAGGAGTTTTCCTGTAGATTTATGTGGCTGAAATGAGGAGTGGCCGATAGCTGTCAGTGCAGGATCAACAGTCACTATCCTCCTGCAGGTACAGGATGATCATTGGAATGATCCCAGCGAGCCAAGGAGACTTGTTGCTCAAGACTGCAAGTCAATTACAGTGGTGGATTTCTTTCGTAATTCTAAGCAGTTTTAATGTTATTTTACCCTGTTGTGTGGGCTTTGGTGGTGGATTGACATGGGAAGCTTAAGCAGCTCAAGCATTGAAGATTTTGGTGCTTTCTGTGTAATCTAAATAACTTAGGCAAGTTTCAAATCCTTTTGTTTATTTGGATGGAAAATGAGAGGCATTGAGTATTAATGGTTGTCCCTTGCGGTTGACCCACCATGCCTAAAATTTTGCATTTTTCGAATTTCTTTGGGGGTATGAAGAAAATTTCAATTTTGTATTCTATTTTTTTAACTAAGTTATGAAACAAAAGTGGGTTGTTTGGTAAATTTAGCATTACATTCTTGGATAGGTAGGAAGCAACCTGATTTGAATATATGTAAAGATATCTGTGTGTTGTTCACAGTTTATTTCAAATTTTTTGTTGGAAGGTTTTACTTTTAAGAAAATGGCGTTTCTTTCAATGATTAGGGTTTTCTGTAAATAATATTAATAGTAGTGTTATCATTGAGATTTCCAGAATCTTTCAGCAGAAGACTTTTTTACTCTGAATTTGGGGTCAAGGGTTTACAGTCTGCCAGATAGTTTTGCTCCGAAAAAAGTCTTTTCAATAGCTTAGGGTTTAATCAGTTTTATCATTTTCTAGAGACTCGTATGAATACCTGGTGATGTTGGTTGTTCATTAAATATCTCGCGCACATATAAAAATGTTGAAATAGTCTGAATTAGCATTTCTGTGGATTTTTTGTGTTGCAAATGACATTGGTTGGTTCAGAACAATGGGGTTTTGTTAATTTGGCTTAGAATTTGTTATTAATCTAAGAGATTTTCATTTTATTCTTACACTTCCATGATCTTTATTTTGTATTGTATTAAGCTTATAAAAGATTACCGATTACAGATTTAAAAACTTCCAGATTACAGATTAAAAAACTTCCAGATTCATTGTTTCATTTGGGTGGTTGAATATTAAAGGGGAGATTTTGTTGATCATGTGATGTTGCAGGGCCATTTTATCTATAATTCTATTTTCAAGTTTACTGCTGTGAGTTTTGTAGTGGGTTAAATCAGTTTTCTGCTTAAATGTAAATAGGAAATAGAAAACAAAGTAATTTCTAATGGCTTTTAGTTTTTTTGACATGGATACTATTAATTTTATATTTGCCGTGTTTAGGCCTGATGGATTGAAGAAGGCACATGTAAGGTTGACCCCCGATTATGATACATTGGACGTAGCTAACAAGAATGACATCATCTGGATATCTATAGGCTTCTCCTTAGTTCAGGTTAATTTTGCATTTCCAAGAAATCCATGTTTTGTGCTTTGTTGCTAGTATGGTAAAGACCAACGCTTGTACATTTCTTGTTAGTATCACTATCACCTTGTGCAGGTGGAGCAATATACAATTTTGCATTTTACAGCTACATTTTCTTTTGAATATTATTATGGTCTTGAAATTCTTATTTTACTATCATTTTTCATGAGCACACTAATTGAGTAAAAAATGTACTTTTCTTTTCAACCATATGAATTTTGCAGGTATACTGTTTTTTGAATTTATTATGGTCCTTAATTCCTATTTTTCTGAATGATTGGGTCATTTATCCAAGCTATGTAACCTTGTGCTTTATCTATAATTCTTAAAATTTTTCATTCCAATGTTTTGGATGTCAAGTATTTTACAGGATGTCAAGTATTTTACAGGCCTCCTTGAGAATTTCGGGGCAACATTTTCTGTTGAGATTTGATTAGGTGTTATAAGTTAATAACAACATAACAAAATCTACATGTAAACGTTAAGCCTATGAAACATTCTGTCTAAAGGTTTGTGGAATGTCTTTGCATATGTTTTTTAATTGGGAACACTTGATTTCCAACAGTTTTGTAATAAAATTGTCATCTTTTGTGATATTTGCTTTGTTATTTATGTCCATGAATGTAAAATTGCTATTCCTAAAGTCATTGCTATAGAAGAGGTTAAACCTTATGCCACAACAAGAGTTGTTTATCAAAGGCATCATAAATAATCGGACCAGGGGAGGGAGATCAATAGTTGAAATACTTGTAAAGATACTTAGAAAGAGAAGATCTTTTTTAATAATAAAGGATCTTTTTTAATAATAAGAGCTACCAGAAGTGACTTAAAATTATTGTTCAAATAAAAAAATAATATTATGACATTGGCAAAAAAAAAAAATGACCTGATGAACAGATTATAGTGTCCAATTTTTTCTTTAAAATCTTCTTGCTAATTTCCCTCTTTTGCTTTCTTTTCGGACATGCAAATTGTGTGAACAATGTAGCAGATGGGTTAATTCTTAATTATATTAATGGGTTAATTCTTAATTATATTAAATTTTGCATCTTGAATCTTTTTGATCTAAAGTTTAGTTGATTGTGAGTTATGCAATTGGTAACTAGAAAATGCACCAGCTTTATTCCATGGGTATAACTCTATAGCAGCCATAACTAAAACTACCTCGAGTTGCCTTTTGACATTGGATAGTGGAATGATTTAGATAGTCACTGCATGTGAATTATTAGCATGGCTTGTGAAGGGCTTAATGCCTTGACTATATTTTTGAGCTATGATTAAGTGTTATATTTGGCCTTCATTTACATGTTGCTCTTTGCAACAGGAATGTTTGTCATTTGCTACGCATGTTTGGTTTTTGAATCTAAATGTGAGCCAACACTCAATGTTACGTATTTTTATTTAACAATCTTTTCTGAGGGCATTAGAGATCAATCTAATGAAAATTCATTTAAAATGAGTACATTGTTTGTAACATAAGTAATTGTGCATGTGTGAGTGGAATTGGCCATTACTTGTATAATTGAAGTTTTGTTTTGTATGATTTGTAATTATAATTCTATTTGTAGCTTAAACTGCTATTTTTTTTGTTTAAAGAAGTATAGGTAAGTATGTTTAGTGATAGAAAAATAAGCAGTGTAGAATTGAAATAATAGTGAATTAGCAATAAAAGCACAAAATAGATAACACAGATTTACATGGAAAAATTGGTAATATACCAGGAAAAAAACCACGGGCAAAGATCTCGGGCAAAGATCTCTCAATTTTTATTCTAAGAAGAAAATTCACAGTTATAAAGCTTTTTCTCATGCTTTGGCATTCAATCTCAACTAACTTAAATAATCACCAAAAAAACACATGCAAACACTAATTAAATCTAAAGAATTCTCCTCTTTCTTGGACAACGCTGGAACAAGTACTTGGTAGGTTAATAATGAAACTTTAATTAGTCTCATTTCATATGGAGGCTTAAGACAGATCTATTGTTGGTAGCTTATGTTAGTTGTTGCTCTGTTCCACTACAATGTTCTTTCTCTCTAACAAGTAAACACAGTGACTACTCTTGGTTGTTTTCCTATTTAGAAGTTTTATGTATATTCCGAAGGAGTCAACTAAAGAGATTTCCATTGTGGCATGTGATACTTCATTATGCTTATGAAGTCCTTTAGCCTGCTATCAAATCTTTAGAAGGATTGTTCTGTTTAATAAATTGTGAATCTACATTTTCAAAATAGATGCAAAGAAATTCAAGGGTTAGTTTGAAGAAATAGTTGAATCCAAATCCAAGATATCCAAACCCGAAGAAAAGTCTGCAGATTCAACAGTTGAATTGCTTGGATATCTAAAGGTTGAAGATAAAATAGAGGAGTCAAGACCTCAAACTCAAGAGAAGGATAACCAAGTTGATGAAAAGGAAAATCTAGATTACAGATTAGTCAAGAATGGAAGGTGCTTGCAAAACAATTGAATTAGAATGGAAGGCACCTACAAAATAAAATGTAGGGCAAGTAAGTACTGCATTTAAAAATGGATATTACAAAATGTAATGTACCTATAAAATGGTTTGAAAGCTATGTAGACTTCCTTGGGATTCACATGATCCATGCCTTGACCTTGTTGCTCTAGTGGCACGTGCTCCTCGGCAACAATTACCTTTCGAAATGGTGTGGGCTTTGACCATACATAAAGTCTATGTGCTTACACTTGACAAGGTCATGATAGGCATTGGTCCTATAGAACGTCAGGGTCTACTCTTCATTATGTCTCTTGTGTTCAGTGTTTACAAAAGACATACTCATCTCGTTCGCTTTCACGTTCCAACGGTATGCTTGCATGTAGGAAAATGCCTATGTTTCTCTCAAGAAAAGGGAGGAGGCATGTCTTAACACTCTTGAAGCCTTGGTTCCATAATAGTCCTGTCTATTCATGTGCTCATTAGGTCTCCACTACAGAATGTATGTTTTGTATTGTTTTCTCACCCCAAAATTTGACCCTCATAAATTTGCACGACTACTTTCCTAGCAATCATTTGTTTTTGTTCCTCTATATTCATAGTTCAGTTAATTATTTAATTATTTACGGTTTATATTTGTGCCCATCAATTACTCAACTAAATTAAAAAAATATCTCAAATTGGAATACACATTGCATATTGAAAAGGGATGAGACATGTCTCAAGCCTCTTGAAGCCTTCATTTTAGTACTCTTGTCTATTTATGCACTTGATAGTCCTCACTTCAAATCGTGTACATTGTGTTATTTTCTCACCCCTAAAATTGCACCCTCATATAAATTTTGGTGTGCATATTTTCCCAACAATTGTTTTAGAAATTGTAGTACAGGGCAAAATCGCTTTTCTATAATTAGTCTTCTCCTTCTAAGAAGCAACACTACTTGGAAATATCTATTGGTGTCCCTGTTGCACATTTTTGTGCAATTGCTAGTATTAATATAATCACATAAGATTACAAGTATGAAGTACATTACAAAAGATGGAATACATGGCCAAAAACAAACGTGCGAAGCAGACCAGAAAGAAAAAGACAAAAATCTAACGCCCTGAACATTCAATATGCGCTTCACCATTAGGATCAGAAATGGGAGCAATAGTGTTAGAAGCATACGCGCATGGGACTGTTGGAGCAGGGACATTCAACCCAATTACCCGTGGAAGTTGAGGCACCATATCCAGGGCATGAAGATGTAAGAATCTAATGGTCTTGAAGACCTCCCATGAGTTGTAAATCATGTCTGGAGAGAGCTGAAAACAATGGCTTTTCAACACATTCTCAACCATGTTGGTTCAACCACATTTGAGTCCCTTTTGCATACTGTTATAAAAATATTCCACTACCGGTGAGGTGCACAGAAGATCAATGGGGAAGATTTCCCCTACCAAGAGGTCATACCCTTGAAGCATCACCTTCCATCGATCTACAGTGAAAAGATAGTCGAAGGCAAGCCCGAAAGAGATGGCCTAAACAAAGTCCACATCCTGGATGATGTCCATGATGTTGGATAGAAGAGTTGACGCAATCTCTGACCACCTGATGATCCTCTCCGGGGATCCCAATAACATCCTCTGACTAAGAATTGTGCAAACAACTTGAAGTGAACCAGGGGAAAATATATATCAAATACATCCACTAATTGATGTGATCATTGTCCATGGTCAAGAAAACTGAAACCTGCTACCAGACACACAGAAGAAAAAGTGATAGGATAAGGCTAGTAGGTAAAGGAGGAAAGTACCAGTAATGGGGGCAAAAAGAATAAATAGACAACTCCCCGAAAGTAGAAATAAATCATCTCCAGCTCCAACTCGCCGCTGGGATAAAACGAAATGAATGTATTTGATGTGGAATAAATGAGATAAGAGACCCATCTCATCCCGTACATGGCTGCATTAAAATGCAGATATCAACTACGGATGTGGAGTGTATGTATTGTGGAGTAAATAAGCCGTGTTCGAAAAAGGGACCAGTTACAGAGTGGCAAACCTTGATCAGACGCTAGCCTAGAAGGATGTACCATGCAAATGTTAGTGACAAAAGCACCAACATATGATAATAAATGACGATAAGACCCAAATAGGAGACGTTGGATCATGTCATGACTGGACAAGAGGTTGATAACACTTACTTAGATGTCATCCACTTTTAACATTCAAATAATCAATAGCAATTCTACACTTCATTCACAATAAGAAGTGGTAAATATTTGTCCTATTTTTATTGGCTAAAATTGACCTTTGACTATTGAAGTGGATGATATTTAAGAATAACCGGTTGATAAAGCCTTGAAGTTCAAGTTGTCAAGTCATATGCTCCGTTGCTTCAAGATAAGAAAATCAGAACAATACATATTTTACCCTGGTGTGGAGATTGTCACTGAACTCCATACTTAACACTCCAATTATAGATGAACTTGTATACAAGTTTTCTCATGTCGGAGATTAATTCCTATAAATTTCTTATCCCTGGCTATGATGGCATCCAAATTTGATGGCAACAAGCCTGGATCATATACCTCTATTTTCCAACCAATCAGCCACTCTGTTTGCCTCGTAGTAGTGAGAGATGTTAAAATTGGAGAAGTGATTTAATCTATCCCAAGCTACTTGAATTACGTAGTCTAGGTGCTAATTTGTGGCCTTCCGAGACTTGAATACATTGATGATAATCAAGGAGTCTCCCTCGATCCATAACTATTTAATCTTCAAGTCAAGGGCCAAATCCAAACCATTCAGAAGAGCAGATGCTTCAACTTTGAATTTTTTGTTCAAAAGCAATTATAAGAGGTGCCTTTTACTATTCATGTTGGCACCTTCATTCTTTGTCATTTGCAATTTTGAAGAAAAAGCTTTCTTGTTACTTTTTCTAAATGTGTCTATTAGTCTTTCTTCATAAGGAATAAGAGATCCAACTAGGTGAGCAAAATAAAGAGTAGTCAAATCTTTGCTTTCTTCAATAATTATTGCAACACGATTCCACCTTGGTGCTAGAAACCTTAATAATTTTTCACCACAACCTCTTTGATCAACAATTCTCAAAGAGTAGCCATGTTTGTGACTACATTCTTTACTCACACATAGTAATCACTCACACTTTTATCTTCTTGCATCTTTAAATTCTCAAATTCTCTCTTTAGAGTTTGTAGCTTGATAAATTTGATTTGATCACTACCTTGGTAAGGTTCTTGTAGGGTCGTTTAGGAATCCATGTTTGTTTTTGCACCTACAATTCTTAGAAATAATCTCTTATCTAGAGTGGTTTGAATATGAAATAAGTTTGAGAATTATTCTTCTTAGTCTCCTCCTTAGCTACAAGAGTGGCTCAATCAACTAGCTTCAAATAACTAGTTCCTATAATTTCCCATAAGACTTTTTCCTGCCAAAAGAGTGATCATCTTGATGGTCCAATAATCATAGTCATTTCTATTAAATTATAGAGAAGGAAAAGAGTTTGCATTCGACATGATCAATTGTTAGAGAGATCTTAAACAAAAAATCTACAACCCAAAAAGATCAAAACAACCACTTGCTCTAATACCAAAAGAAGAAAATTATAGTTTAAACTAATTCACCCTGACTATCCAAAATTGGCATTCAAAATACTTGCTTACAACTTTTTATTGCTTGGTGAAAATTGTAGAGAATATATTAATTTTGAATTTGACATATGAAAAACATCAATACAATGATCATTTTTACTAAACTAGGTGGCTATAATTAGGAAGCTACATGCATTTAAAATGCGATTGTTTAAACTATTTGATGAACTAGCAAAAAAAGGCATTTAAATGTACATTAAAACTTGGTGATTTATTTAAATAAAATATTCTTAAAACAAACTTTGATTGCATGCTCCACATTGCCTGTCCAACATAAATCCAGTCTATCAAGGGGGTTGACTAAAAAGAACATGACCCTCATAATCCAGCAAGTTCCCTAAGGTATTTTTAAATACTATCAATTCTTATGCACTATTAGATACCAATGATCAAAGCAAAAAAGGTTGCAAAACCTTAATCAACCAAATTTATTTCATGATTTATAAGATGAATTTCATGGATTAGGTCATTTCTCAAGAACTTGGGTTTGAACTTGAGGGGCATGGATTCAATCAACAAGGAATTCTACAACTATTAGAACATGAGAAATCGATTAGACTATAAGCATTAATTTTCTGGGTAAAACTAAGTAAGTTCTATATGACATCAACATTTATTTCTTTGTCATATTTCCCAAAGCTAAGTGCCTTATCCCTCCACATATAATTTTCTAATATTCAATTATTGTTATATCAATCCCAATTGAATATTTAAATCAATGATAACTTTATTTTATTTATAGGCATTTATTTAATTAGCTTGTATTTATGTGAAAATGATTTTATTCCTTTACAAATATATTTGTAATGCCTCCCTAGTCCTGGCCTAATCGAGGTGGCACCGACCTGTATGAAATTCAAGCTTTATATGATATTGTGATACTGACATTTTGTTATGTTAGATTTCATATTGAGATTGGGTATACATGTGGAGAAGATGATACCTTGACATTGGCATACTATGTGAATGATCACGGATGTTGGAATTCTCCATTGTGGGCTATTCATGCTTCAGCTATTATATGATAGGTATATATAGATGTTATGTGTTTTGAGTGGTGGAGTACCAGACACCGACTCCACTTGGCTTCACAGGTCTGAGCATGTCAAATGCCTCAATGGTGGTGAGTTAGAGATGACACATTGGCCATATACCCTAGCCTTGTCATCGTCTTTATGTTGAGATGAGTATCTGATGTCATGTCTTGCCTCGGACACCATCCAGTACTATCCGATGGTTTTACCTTTCTGTGAGTCAGATTTGTATGACCTTTGGTGCCAATTTGTCTCAGTGGCATTGTGTTAGCAACTTGACCTTGTGCTTTGCCTTCGTGTATTTGGTTTATTTATAATTTTATTGTGGCCCAGAGTCGGTGAGTGGGCTTAGTGGTTAGTCCTGTATGGGGGTAATGAGGTGGATATTCCTGAAACCTTGGTCATTAACCTTGAAGATTTAAACCAAAAAAAAATATTATGTGGGCTCGTGGACTTTTAGGAAAAAAGAGAAATTGACATAGGGGGGCTAGGATTTATGATTCCCATTCTTTTATTTTTCCCATTCCCATTTGGGATTTGGAGAAAAAGAAGGTTCTAGAAATTGGGGGAAAAAAAGAAGAAAGAGGAGGTGAGGGTTTCAGGTAGGGAGGATGCTATCATGTTCATGGCCATGGCTCTTCTCTATCATTCGCATTTGCTTGTAAGTGTCTGAAAACTTTGCAACAAACCCTTTTTTATGCATTTGTGACAATCATTGTATTCTATGGGATGGCATCTTTTTGAGAGAATCGGTAGGGGTTTTGGAAATTTCTTCCATTCGCTAGTTGTATTTGCTTGATAGTATTCTAAAGCCTATCCACAGACCCATTTGGAACACGTCCTGCAATCATTGTGCTCCATGAGAACACATCTCTTAATGCATCTTGTCAAACAATGCATGTGCCTTGTCCTTGCTTCCACTTTTGCATACATGTCTCTTGGCGCATCAACATGTATAATATTGGACATATATTATTCATCCATGATGCTTAGATTGATGTATATATATCCTATTTGCAAAAGCTCCCACGCTGGCATGAGAAGGGAAAATGCTGGCAAAAGTAGTAGAATCTAGCTTATAATCACTAGTCACATTTGCTTAAAAGTTTCTACAGCATGTTAAACATATCCATTTTGTTCATACTCTGCAATTACTGCATTGCTTGAGGTGCTGTTTCTTCTAGGCATTTTGTCAAATAGTTTACGTGCCTTTTCTGTGTTGCCATTATGGCACATTTCTCAACCAACAGTAGTTTTAAAATTGCATAATGTAGACAACCACCAGCCCTTGTCTAAAAAAAACAAATGAAGAAAACCCTCATTAAAAGACCTATCTAAAGATAGACAACAAATATTGCACAAAAAAATTAAATAATTTCATACCAGTTTTCTTACCATACTTATTAGTCCCATGTTAGACAATCCAATGTATTTTGAATGGGTAAGTGCAAAAAGTTGGGGGGCCAAAAAGTGGCTAAATTGTTTTCAAAAAAATTTAATGCATAATGCACCCACGTTATGGTTTGGTAATGATGAGCCTAAGGCTTGTCAAAACCAAACCATAACGTGAGCGCGTTATGACTAGCTATAAATTAAAAAAAAAGAGCATTTGTGCTCATTTCATTTCTTTGTTTTCCTCTATACCTGTAGCCTACAAACCCTAAGAAGCGTACTCGCATTTTGGAAAAGTCAATTCAACACCAAAATCTTACCGATTCATCACCAAAATGCTTCCACGACATTGACCATGCCAAAGGAGTGAGTTTTATTTATTTATTTGTTTGAATTTGTTTCTAAATAGGTAGTTCTGAGTTGATTTTTGATGTAAATTTCGTTAATTGTCAGGAAATGTTAATGCACCTCCTCCTCCTCCTTAAAATCCACAAAATCCTGAGGAGGAAATACTTGCGGAACAACAACCTCCTCCATCCAGTCCTTGACATGCCCCTGGAACACAAGAAAATCCAATGGGGCAAATTGAAAACAATAAAAAAAATTGAAGATATATTTGCAAGGTTGAAAGATCCTTCCACTTCAACTTTGCATAGGTCCACGCTTGTTGAATCTCTTGAATCTATGTTATCAAATGTAGATTCAATTAGCAAGCAAATATCTAGTTGGATGGATAAGAGGAGAGAGTTTAGAGACTATTATGCAGACAAGCTGTCATACCAAGATGTGAAAAAATTACAAATTATAAAATTAGACTTGTGTTTGATTTTCACAAACCCACAAACAAATCAACCTCCACCCATTACATGCAAGAGGTTTCCTATCCATTGGTGCAACAACCAAGCGATAAGGGACAATTTTGGGCAGAGGTGGTGGATGGTTTTTGACCATCCTCCATGCAATAATAATGATGTCTCGCAATACTTTTTGATGAAACTCTACTGCGAGTTTGTCCTCAATAAAGTGCCAAACTATTTTGATATGCGAAACTTCCAAGGTAGAGGTGGGGGGTCAGCACAAGATAGCTTAGGGGCACGTGTTGACCCACAGCGGGCAATGAGATGAGTAATCAATAGACTAGCCCATGAGCATGTTTCTATCCCTTCCATTGTGAAGGAGAGTGTTGAGGTCAATACACTTCAGTCCATTAGTGCCTCGACCCAGAGCATCATAGAGCATGCCAATCCTACAGCATAGAGTGGGTTGGGAGATAGTGCGAGGAGTAGGGTCCCACTCCATGCTTGTCAGACTTGCAGGTCAACCTATGGTTATGATCCCATGGATAGTCAGGACGCAGGTGCACATGCTACATCTGCAGCTAAGCAGATGGTGATGAAAGATACCCTCCTAAGTGAAAATTTCAACCTTGATACTCAGGTAAATATTAGCAAGTTTATTGAATTTAATTTATTAAATTTCATTTTTGAAATGCAAGATTAACTAATTTAGTTTGATGGTTTTAATAAAATTTGAGGGTCATAGTGTTGATGCAGTTTTCAGTGGTTCTCCACCTGCATATTACACTAGATCATCTACTGTCGAGGTATGTAACTAGTAAACAATTATAAATATTACATGTGAATAGAATCATTATATGAATGGTATTCTAATATCTGATTTTGGATGGTGAATAGGTTAATATTAGAGATTTCACGGCAACACCTACCAGCGGTGGTGGACTTCAAAGCTTCACGAAGGTAATAAAATAAATATTTTAATGAATGAATTGTACTTACTAGATTTTTGTATGTGACTTGCGTGCTTTATTGTGTGTACTTCCATGTTTAGATGAATGCGTGTGTATCTTAGGAGCCATGATTTACATCACTATTATAGTTTTTGTAATTGAATAATGTTGTTTTATTTCTAGATGATGCAGGCTGTGGAGACACCTCCTGATGTTCATAGGGCAATGGAGCATGGTGTGACCTCTGCGATTCATAGCTCCATGCTATTGACAGGGGTATGAGGCAGATTAGTAAATTTTAATTTACATTCATTGTTATAGTTGTTTATTTTTGAAAAATCAAAAGATTATTGATTTGAAGTTTAATTTCTATTTGGACAGTTTCTATAGGACATGACATCACCACGACTTATTCTTGCTACTGAGGCAAGTGAGGAGACAGATTATATGGTAGCAGTAAGTGATTATTTTGTTAAATGTTTCATTTTTTATAACATGTAATTTCTATATATTAATGTCTATACCTTTTATTGTAACAACTAAAGATGCAGGAAGAACTAAATAGGAGGAGTAGCCCTTGGGTTCATAGTAGACCACCCACACACGTGTCTCCATCCCCTAGAAGATCAAAGGCTGCCCATGATCTATTCTCTTCACCAGCTAGAGGGGAATGACTTTTTATTGTGTTCCTTTGTTGTATGCCTATATGGTATTTGTGGACATATATTTTGTATTGCATATAGTTGACATTGTATGCCTATATGGCATTCTTGTAAGCATATATGGCTATTTTGTATATATGTTATATTGATAGATATTGATGTATGCCTATATGGATATTTGGTTAATACAAATCTTTTTTATTGATGGCATCCATACTTGCATTATAAATCCACATTTGAATGGATATTTGTAGATGGCCACTTCAAATATTTAAAGCCCAATTGTATTATATAGGATGTTTGTTGATTCAATATGCTAGCTATTGTTATTCAAGTATCACCTAAACCTCATTTTGGAACTAAAAGATAAAAGTTGTATTTTAAAAAAAATGAATCATCATATTGAACAGAAAATATTAATATTCTTTATGAGTTGCTTAAATATAAAATATTCAAATGAGTATGTTGATCCATATTCTTTATGAGTTGGTCAATTGAAAATATTTCTTAATTTCTTGTTATTATACCATATTAGGATGCAAAAAGTATGTTTGTTGTTTTGAATAAGATAGTCAAAATCATATGCTTATGAGCACCTGATGATCATTGTGGTTATTAAATGTAATTCCTCTTGCATATAAGGCGAGGTTATGAGATTACATTGAGTCTTACCTAAATTTAGTAGGCAACATAACATTGGGGATAGGCTTCCATAAGTCATACCTTGGGGATTTTCAGTTTTAGGCAGAAATTTGCTTTAAGACCTTAGGCGCATTTCTCTACTTGCACAACCTCAAAACTCTGCCTAGAACTCAAGGCGCCTTTCATCATCCAAACAACCTTGAAATTGCACCTTGATATTGAAAGGATGTTTCAAAGTGTAAAGGAGGGCGCCTTAAGGGAGGCAATTCATCTTGATTATCAAAGTTGATCAAACACATCAAACTGAGCATCATACCTCTAGGTGCATTTTTGCCTCTCTCTAAACTATCCATTTTGGCACCTTGATGTAAAGTGAAGTCTAAACTTAGTGAAGATTGTGCCTAGAAAGATATCACCTTGGATATGCACCTAGAGTCATCCTAGATCATCCATTTGTATCTAAGGGTCAATATAACATAATATAACTTAGGAAGACTTTAAAAATCATCAAAAGAAGCCTAGGCACCTTTTCTTGTCTCCACCATCCATTTTGGGTGCCTAGAAGAAAATGAACTTCAAATCATTTCCAACTATAGCACCTAGTGTTAGAACCTTCAAAATAACTAAATCTTACCAAAGAAAGTCTAGGCGCCTATTGTCACTTGGATCATCATGAATGAGCACATATGTGGAAGGAGAATAAGCATCTTGTATGGAGGTGCACTTTTGTGTCTAAATAACCTCATTTTGGCACCTTGAAGGAAGATGTTCTAAATCGTAAGATCTAGCACCTAAGTGTAAAATGGTCTCCTATAGGTTTGAACAAGTGATTGAAGCCATCAAATTGCCAAGAAATGAGCTAAGTATACTAAGGCACCTTTTCTTGTCTAAACTATCTATTTTGGCACCTAGGAGGAAGGAGATTCAACATCATGAATCAAAGCACCCTTTGCCATCAAAACAACCTCACATTGGCACCTTGGAGGAAATTAACTTAAAACTACAAGTCTTGAAATTTTTTCATGTTTTGATGATGTCTTTTGAGAACAATTATAATGATTGAAGGATGAGGTGGGTAAAAAGTCTTCATCTAGCTCGAACTATTTCGACATGTTTGGGTGCAAAACAGGACCATGCCTAGCCTAAACGTATCCATCCAAATGCGTTGGAACTGTCAGTTTGGCCACATGAGGAGAAGAACAAAAGTTACACCCCTTTGCAACTTTACACTGCCTCCTTCTGATGATTTTTGGGGCAGCAGAAAACCTTTCACCATGGGCAAATACCTCAGAGATATAAAAAACTAAGAGAGGTTATTGTAGAGGCACTCTATGTGATCGTGTTACCTTAGACGTAATGTTTCTAAGTGACATAGTTTTTGAGTAACATCTCATCAAAGATTGCTGCCTTTTTGCACTTTGGACTCTTCAGGGATATCATCAGTACAATGTAGTTCAGACTGTTTTGACATGTTTGGGTGAAAAACAAGGGTACATGTACCCATCTAGATGCGTTGGAATAGTCAGTTTGGTCACATCAGGAGCAAGACGAAAGTTACACCCCTTTGCAACTTTACACTGCCTCCTTTTGATGATTTTTGGGGTAGCAGAAAACTTTTCACCACAGGGAAATGCCTCAGAGATATAAAAAACTGAGAGAGGTTATTGTAGAGATACTCTACATGATCATGTTACCTTAGATAGAATGTTTCTAAGTGACACATTTTTTGAGTAACATTTTGTCAAAGATTGCTGCCTTTTTGCACTTTGGACTCTTCAGGGATATCGTCGGTACAATGTAGCTCGGACTGTTTCGACATGTTTGGGTGAAAAATACGACCATGCCTAGCATAAATGTACCCATCCAAATGCGTTGGAATAGTCAGTTAGGTCACATCAGAAGCAGGAGGAAAGTTACACCCCTTTGCAACTTTACACTGCCTCCTTTTGATAATTTTTGGGGCAGCAGAAAATCTTTCACCACAGGCAAATGCCTCAAAGATATTAAAAACTGAGAGAGGTTATTATAGAGACACTCTACATGATCGTGTTACCTTAGACAGAATGTTTCTAAGTGACACATTTTTCAAGTAACATTTTGTCAAAGATTTTTGCCTTTTTGCACTTTGGACTCTTTAGGGATATTGTCGGTACAATGTAGCTAGGACTGTTACGACATGTTTGGATGAAAAATAGGACCATACCTAGCATAAATGTACCCATCCAAATGTGTTGGAATAGTCAGTTTGGTTGCATCAGAAGCAGGATGAAAGTTACACCCCTATGCAACTTTACACTGCCTCCTTCTGATGATTTTTGGGGTAGCAGAAAACCTTTCACCACAGGCAAATGCCTCAGAGATATAAAAAATTGAGAGGGGTTATTGTAGAGGCACTCTACATGATCATGTTACATCAGATGAAATATTTCTAAGTGACACGATTTTTGAATAACATCTCGTCAAAGATTGCTGCCTTTTTGCACTTTGGACTCTTCAGGGATATCGTCGGTACAATGTAGCTCGAACTGTTTCGACATGTTTCGATGAAAAATAGGACCATGCCTAGCTTAAATGTACCCATTCAGATATGTTGGAATAGTCAGTTTGGTTGCATCAGGAGAAGGACGAAAGTTACACCCCTTTGCAACTTTACACTGCCTCCTTCTGACGATTTTTGGGGTAGCAAAAAACCTTTCACCACGGGAAAATACCTCAGATATATAGAAAACTGAGAGAGGTTATTGTAGCGACACTCTACATGATTGTGTTACTTTAGACAGAATGTTTCTAAGTGACACAGTTTTTGAGTAACATCTCATCAAAAATTGCTAGCTTTTTGCACTTTGGACTCTTCTGGGATATCATCGATACAATGTAGCTCAGACTGTTTTGACATGTTTGGGTGAAAAAAAGAACCATACCTAGCCTAAACGTACCCATCCAAATGCGTTGGAACTGTCAGTTTGGTCGCTTCAGGAGCACGACACCAAAAATGCAAAAGTTGCTTTATGCAACTTGATAACATTGACATTTTTTTGCAATAGGACTCAAAGACTCAAACTGACCCCAAATGACTCAAAGTGACTTAAAAACAAATTAAATGGTCTTAGAAGACCTTATTACATGCAATTGACTCAATCAAAACAAAATTTCATTTTTTGACCCCTCTTGGAGGCATGACAACCTAGGTGCCCCTGCACCATTAGTGCAATTGAAGTCGATAAAGTTTTCCTATTAAGAAAAAGTGCTTCCCTTAGATTCAAGAATTATAAATATTCTATACTGACAAGGTGAACCACGTGAAGGTGGAAGCTCATGTGGCCTCACCTAAGACCTAAGACCTAAGACACATGCATTTTTTGGCCATTCCACTGATTTGATTCACTTTTGATCAGTGGAATGGATTGTAGTAGGTCTATTCTAGTATTCTATGATGAGTTTTTGGTAGAAAATCTAAGGAGAAGAAGTTTTCTTTGAGGAAACCTAACAAAACCATGTGTTAGGTGATGTTTAGAGACATAGAGAAGGAACCATAGAGGCATTTTTGGGAACAACAGATTGTAGGAGGACAAAACCCACAAAATTCATAGTTTTGGCATGAATAATAAGTGCTCAAGTCATTGGTTGAGTTTTTTATGTGAATTTAAGGGGGGTCTCTTTGTATTTTAGGCCTAATTGGGGCTTTAGGTTATTGAGAGGAGTTATAGGTTAGGGTATATTGTCCAAAACAACCTATACCCAGTTTTGGATATGTGATAGGGAGTCCAAATGGGTATCTACTAATTGTCCAAGTTCTGTGTTTGAAAATCTGTATCAAAAGTTATTAGGACTGTTCTCTTTTTTAGGGCTACAAGCCATTTCTTGGGTTTGTGAAGGAAGTGTTAATCTTGAGTTTGGTCTACCTTTGGCAATGATTGGAATGGGTCCCATAGCATCTGAAATCACATTTTCTATAAAGAATTTAGAGTCTCTAACTATTGTTCCCAATTTTGTATAATGATCATTAAATTTGGGCTTTAGAGCATAAGGAAACCTTGTCTAGTTTGCCATCCTCCAACTATCCCATTGCCTCTACATCACAATTAGAGACACCCATTATCTAGTTAGAAACCAAGACACTTAGAGACACCTATATTTTATACATTACCTAGATTTTATACATTATTCTCAGAATCAACTTCATCCATCACTTAGGTCTAACCCCATAAAGCATAACATGATGATTTAAAAATGTGTATATGTGTAAAAGTGCAGCAGGAAATAAAAAAAGATAAACCTTACAAATTAATGTGCATACTTACAACTCAATGTAACATGACTTTACAAAATCAATGTGAATACTTACAAATTAATCCAATGAACCATCCGAGTCTGCTCTACTCTTTATTGTGTCAAGTATTGCTTCATGGTCAGACTCAAGCACCTTCCACAAGATTTTGTTCAAAGGTCTACCCCGATATTGTATCAAATAAACATTGGATGCCACGACAAGGTTCAAGTAATGAAGAATCTTCTGATGCATGTCAAAGTCTTAAAATAGCCAAACATTAACACTCTTATGTGGGTACCTTCTAAGCCATGTTCTAGTAATAACCACTAAGCCCGTAGGGTATTCGATGTTTTCTCCATCTATAACTGGGGCCTCCAATTTATTTTTGGTCTCAACATAATGACATAAGTAATAATCTATTCCCTCTTCATTATCTTCATCTGCAATAACTACATATACGTGCCCTACATTGATATGTGTAGCAAATTAGATGAAATTAGTCAACATTACAAAAACACTACAAAGTAAGATGACATTAGGAATTTCAAAAACTATGCAAATAGATATATTACCTGGTTGAACTAGATCTGATATGTGGTCAAAGTGAACTGATGATTCCATCTGTGTTAGTTCCAGTGCTGTCGGGGGTCGATACATGTCAAGTGGGCCAAGATAACTTAACTGCCATTCGTCAACCCACTCCTTTGACTCACACTCATCCCAGGCTTGAATTGTATAGGAAGAACAAAAGCATGACATCTTTTGTATATGGATACTCCATGAACTTGCAATTGAGCTTCTGAAAGAGTGCATCTCACTTGATTCTATCAGTGTAGAACAATCCTCATATGGTGTAATGTTAGTATCATCTATCAACCAAAAAAATCTAAGAATTGAAGACTTACCTTCATTACCTGGACCCATGGAAGCATTACACCACTCGACAATCGATTTTACATCTGTCAACTTTGCATTGTCTTTATACTTTAACTCTTCTCAAGCTATGACTCTTTTGATACATGCTCCTACACCATCATGCTCCCCCTTTCCATGCTTGGCCTCACAATAGTTCCACATATGCAGAATACTTGTAAAATTATGCCTCCTACTCAGCCAATAGAAATTTTGCAAGTTCTTGAATTGCAACACACAGTTATCCAACCATATGATATGCTGACTAAACGATATGCCCCTTCTAGATAAATCACTGTAGAACACCTGAAAGCAACCTTGCATGAACTCCGTAGAATGCGTGCGGTCATCACTAATATAGAAATTATACTCCATTATGATCTTTCTATCATCCTCTGTACTATCATTCGCATGGATGAATGCGATGTGCACAAATATAGAAACCTGTGTGGAGTTGTAATATTGTGATTGTACCTCACGCTGTGGCTGTAGACTATAGTTCTCTGCAAAGTTGATGAATGAAACAATGCTACCAACCAGAAATGTGTTCTTGCATAACTTGAATTGTAAGTCCAACCATTGAGCTCTATGGGCATGTCTTGCATACTCATACACTATGCTGTCATGAAATATAGGCATAAATAGATACACTAGAATCTTTTCAATAACCAATTCACACCTCTTTGCTTCTTTACCATCTTTTGTATTGTATGCCACTATTTTATACTTGCCAAACTCTACTATTTGTTTCCAACCGCATGTGTTCTTTCCATATGTTCACATATTGGCAAATGTTGCAAGCCACTGCAATGATGACATGTGCCATCCAAGCATAATTTCTTTTAGAATATTTGACCTTCCTCTTTTTCACATAAAATTCTTGATATGAAGTTTCTTGAAGATGTTGGTGGGGCACGTATGGCACAACTCTACAAAACATTGTTAGTATGCATATCTAAACATATAGACCTATAAACATTAAAATGGTTAGAAAATTCAATATGTAATCTACAACAACAAGTAGTGCATGTGTGATTTATCTTGACATAGAAAGGTTTTAGCATTTCAAAATATCTTTGACAAATTTTAATTTAAGGATACTTCTTTAGAAATTTACCATAAAACTGTGTTTGAGTCTCATCCAAAAATGCTTTGGATGTGGCTCATGGTTCTGACTATTGATTCTCCTTCTTACCACATCCCTTTGATTCAAAGATACCCTTGTGTAATTCTTCCAAAAGTCTTCAATTAGTGATCTCAATGCTTTAACAATTGGTTTATCTTTTCGTGCTAGTCTCCCCGAGAATGCCCATAATTCATTGGCATTAGTGTCCTTTATTCTTTGGTTTTTCCAACAGCTCTTGATAAAGTTTTCCTATTAATTCTCAATTCTTGACTCGTCTTTCTAATGAGATGAGCTTTCCTCGTTTGACTACTTACTACAGTCGATGTAATCACACACCGTGTTGCATTAGTATCTTTTGTACGTGAGGTGTTACCCACACTCTCATACGCACTCATTAGATTCTTGACAATAGATTTTTCACTTGAAGCCTCTGATGTTCTCAACCCAAGAATCTTCATGATGGACCTATACTTTATACTTTGCATTATTTCAAGGAATAGTTGACATCTTGCAGTCTCATTTAACTTTTCAAAGAACAATCTCCAAATCTTATGAGCATATCTTCTACAAGTGCGTTTTGGAATCTTACCTTCCATTGTCTGCAAAATATTCTCATCAATATCAATCAAATACTTTGGATTTCTATGCAAAATTTTAGTGGTGTTAAGTTAGATAAATTCATCTCAACATTAGGAATTTCATCAATATTTAAATGAGATGGGCTATATGGCATACCTTCGATCGAAGATGGAATAAATGACATACCTTGAGGTTGAGGTGGGAATGATGGCATACCTCCATCACATGTGAGTGATGATGTACTCTCAACTTGAGATGTGGTAGATGGTGTCCCTACATGTTGACTTGTGGTAGAGGATGTGTCTTCAACTATGGTATTCAAATCTCTCGTAGCACAAAGTTTTTGCATTCGTTCTTTTTGTGCTACCAATACCGTATCTCTTTGTGATGGTTGTGGTTCCTCTTCAATTGGCATGTCTTCATTTATCATGTCCAATTTCTTCTTCTCACAAAGTTCCCTCATAGCCACTACTTTCTTTGCATTCTTAGCTTCTATCTCTTTCTGTGTTGGTTTAATTCTTGATCGTTTCCTTGACATGATAGAGAATTTTTCTGTAGCATGATAAAGAGACCAATATTAGTTCCTAAGAAATGAATCCATAGAATTAACTAAAATATATGTCATTCAACCCTTCATAGTAAATGTACATACAATCATCATGTAAAAGAGTAAATGTCACTCAACCAAAATAGGTACAAAGCATACAAAGCAAATTATTGCAGCCATGAAAAGAGTACATGGGACTTCATGCTTGAAAAGGTTGAGGCATACCCAATTTGACATGTTTGTTGTTACTAGGGCTACTAGGATTTGGAATTGAGAAGGTGTTTTCTTGGTACTAGGGATACTAGGATTTGGGTGGCTTGTGATGGACTAGACAACAATTGTTGTGTCATGTGCATGTACAAATCATCATGAATAGGTGCATAAGGAATGCCCTAGCCCAAGATATGTGCATACAAATCATCATGTCATGTGCATACTTGTATGATCTGGGCACCTATTCATTTGTATTTTAACTTGTTAATATGACAAGATAATAGTGGGATTGTATTTTTATTATGTTGTAAGGATTTATTCTTGTATAGTTTGACATCATGGTATGTTAAGGTCTATTTATTACACATAATTATTAAAGAGCCCAAGTGTAGAAAATATACATGGCATCATGTGAGATTGTAGGCTACTTTCTTGATTGGGAATGTGAAGAGTTTTAAACATGTATGATAAAGCATAATAAAGTAATTCAAATAGAATTAAGGAAAATGTAAAGAACATGCATGTAATGGCTTGACATACTTAAAAAATGAAGATTCAAATGGAGAGTACCCAATTATGTAGTGTTTTTTTCTTCTTGCATCAAACTCCTCAACAATTTGAGTTTTTCACCACTTGCCTCCTTTTCAATGTTATATTGAATAACACTCAAATATAATTACTAACAATAATACTATTAACCAATCTATAATGTTAAATTCTCAAAATTGAATCACAATTAACATTGCAACACTACAAAAATTGAAACTTGAATAGATATATATCAAACTTGGTGTGAAAACTATGTTATTTCCTCCTTCTCAAGTTGGCAAAGAAGAAAAGGTGGTGGAAAGATCATGCAAAGGTGGTAGAATATGTAAAATGTGCACGTGAACTTCCCAACAGCATGAAAGCACTTCTTTTTTGTCAGAGCACGCACATAATCAACATGAAAATAGAGCATGTGGGCCTAGATCATGGGGGTCAACATGTTTTTATCATTTCTATAGTAGGACAAAATACGAGTGCGTTATAACACGCTTGCCTTTTGTCCTGCTATAGATTGATCCATAAATATTTGTGCCTATCTCACCTTTACAATATCTCACCTCTAGTTCCATCAGCTCATGTTCTATATCTCACTTATCTCTCCCCCTCACCTCTCTACCTCTCCCCTCTCTATGTCTCTCAGTCGCTCCTTGTCTACCTCAACCCTAAACCTTATCCCTAAACCCTAATCCCTTAGCCCTCAACTCTAATCCCTCATCCCTAAACCCTAAACACTATCCCTATTCCTAAACCCTCAACAGGCTCGATACTATACCTTAAACCCTAATCCCTTATCCCTAAACCCTCCAACTCTATCCCTAATCCTTATACCCTCGACACTCTACTTTAACCCTAATCCCTCGACCCTCAACCCTATCCCAAAACCCTCAAACCTTGAACCTCAACATACTCAACCCTCAATGTCAAACCCTAATCTTTCAACCCTTAACTCTAATCCCTCGACCCTCAACCCTATCCCTAAACCCTAAACCCTAAAGCCTCAACCCTTAACCCTCAATGTCAAATCCTAATCCCTCAACCCTTAACTCTAATCCCTCAACCCTAAACCCTATCTCTAAACCCTAAACCCTATCCCTATTCCTAAACCCTTAATGGGCTTGATACTATACCTTAAACCCTAATCCCTTATCCCTAAACCCTCCAACCCTATTGCTAATCCTTATAGCCTTGACACTCTACTTTAACCCTAATCCCTCGACCCTCAACCCTATCCTAAAACCCTTAACCCTCAAACCTCAATGTACTCAATGCTCAATGTCAAACCCTAATCCCTCAACCCTTAACTCTGATCCCTTAACCCTCAACCCTATCCCTAAAGGGTAAATGCAAGAAGTTGTGTCCACTTAAGGTGGAAGTTTCAGAGTTAGAAAAAAATCCAAAATTGGGTAACCAAAAATGGGATCCCATTTCTATAAAACGAGATCTTGTTTCTATAAAATGGGATCCCATTTTGGATTGGGATCTCGAGCCTAAAATCCAAAACGTGATCTCGGTCCTTAGCAAGATCCCGAACCTAGAAGCAAAAATGGGATCCTATTTTATGGAACGGGATCCCATTTTGAAAAAGTATTAAATTTAAAAAAAATGGCAGAGACCCCATTTTCCCCAGTGACAGGCGACAGCTGAGAACGGGATCCCGAGTTGAATCACCATCAAATCAGTAGGTAAGTAGATTTTTCCACTTCTACAAATTAGTAATGAATCTTTTGAAGTTTCCCTTGTTTGTTTTGGTGTAAAATACAATCAAAATTTAAATTGTAAACTATTATTTAGGGTTTCTGTTTATGAAATCAATAGCTATTTTTTGACATTTTAGTTGTAAAATACAATTGAAATTTTGAAAGACTATATCATATAAAAGGATAGAATTTGAAACAACTATCAAAATTTTGTTTAAATTTGAGAATTGAATAGTTGTATTTAGACATTTAGCTGTAAAATACAATTGAAAATTTGAAAATATTGTATCATATGAAAGGAGAGATTTTGAACAAATTGTCAAAATTTGATTTCAATTTGAGTGTTGAATAGCTGTATTTAGACATTTTAGTTGTAAAATACAATTGAAATTTTGAAACGACTGTATCATATGAAAGGAGAGATTTTGAACAAACTGTCAAAAATTATATAACATTGGGATGATATATATATTTGGTTTTTATAAAATTTACTTATATCAATGTATGTCATTTTATTTTAAAGGCATTATTGAATAGGTAACTATCATGTAAAAAAATTACAACAAACCATAATAAAACCTTTATCATGTCCTTCATAATCAAACCTTTAGAGACAACCAACTAATAAAGAATTGAGAAAATTTTATAGTTTTTGTGATAGCCAACTAATCAAGAATGAAATGAAGCCAACAAATGTAACTTTAGAGACACTTGTAGTTGTCCTCACTAGCTAGGTTATGCCCCTGGGATGAACATTGTGATTTTAATTGTGATACGAGCCTAACCTCATTGGCAATGCTTCCCCTAATCTTAATGACATTGATGTAGGCCCCACTCATGATCCTTACAAAGATCTTGCCACCACTAACCTCTTTCATGATAGGTCACTATCCTCACCATCTCCTTAGACCTATAATACCTTGAGCTTATCAATTGGGACCAACACGACCCTTTATGATTTAATGTTTTCCAAAATGATGAAGCCATCATGGAACTTATGAAGTGTCAAGACCACATCCCCATTGTAATCATAAGAAAGACTTTTCCACCATACTTAACACCTATGCTTATTTTGGAGAGAAAGAAAGAACCCTTTATTCCTAAGGCACCCTAGTAGGCAGAATAGCAACAAGATATAAGAAGAAACTTGTGATCAATTAAAATGATACATTAAAAATGGACACTTCCCAAGATCTCCTCAAAGACAAACTTCACCTTCCATTAGATACCACTCAGATACAAGATGAATCCCCTCTCCTTGTTGAGGATGCTATAGACATCAACTTGTGAATAGAAGAGGACCCTAAACTCTCTAAGATAGTAGCTCCATTGGACCTTGACATCAAAGAAGGCATAACCATCACCCTTAAAGATTACATTGATTTCTTCATGTGGTCTTATGGTGATATGCCTTGAGACTCCATCTTTAAAGTCATGCATCATCTTGTGGTTCACCTCAATGCCAAACCGATTCAATAAAAGCTATGCAAAATGCACCCCCAAGTAGCCCTCTTGGTCAAAGAAGAATTGTATAAACTCTTGGATGTGGGGTTCATTCAGACTATTACTTATCCTAAATGGGTCTCTAATGTGGTCTTAGTTAACAAGAAAAATAAGGGAATTCATGTTTGCACTAACTTTTGAGACATCAAAAAAGGATACCCTAAAGATAACTTTGCTCTACCAAACATTGATATGATCGTGGATCTCATGGCCATATATATAAAATGTTATCATTAATTTGGATATAATATCCCTTGAAACATTTGAGTTAGACATGGAGACACCTAGATTATGGAGAGGTCTATGTAAGAAAATACCTCCTATAGACTCAACACAAACTTATCCCTCAACGCTCTAAATTGTGACTTACATCATTTGATTACCCTGGAACACACTATAGACAACTCTATACAAATTTGGCAAAAGATATTTTCTCCTAACAGAAACTTGTATATGTGGAAGTATCTACTACTACATTAGATTTGATATACTTCTTAAAAGGAAAGAGTTGAGACTAACAACTAAATAGAAAACAATAATTTTGCAAATCTAGGAAATAGGAAACAAAATCAAGCTAGAACCATCTTGACTAATTTTTCTTTTTCTAGCTAGATTGAATCCCTACAATCACAAGTTAAAAACAAAGCATCAAATTCTTCATTAAATTTAAATCACAAATCATTAGAATATATTCATCTTCATACTCAGATTAGTTAGGTAGGAAACTAGTAACTTCAATCCTATCTCCATTATCAAATTTGGTTGCCATAGGCAACTTCACCAAATTTAGGTTTTCAGATCTTGTGGCATGCACAAGATATCCACCTCAAAGTAGTTCTCCAAGTCTAGTTATAGTCTTGTAGATGTTCATTATGATTCTACCTAGGTGGTATGATAGTCCATTGGTTTCTAGATGACATCATTCAATAGCATAGATGCATCTAAACATTCACCCTTCGTTGATATATGTTGATAGTAAAATAGAGTTTTAAATTCTTCTTAAGGTTTGGGACAATCATAGTGTTAAGATAGTGCAAATTTTAAGACTATTTAGACTAATTAAATGGGCTTAGTATCAAGCTAAATAACACACATAGAGTTGGGACTAACAACTAAATAGAAAACAATAATTTTGCAAATACGTATGAATATGAAATAAAATCAAGCTAGAACCATCAACTAATATCTTTTTCTAGCTAGATTGAATCCCTACAATCACAAGTTAATCAAAGCATCAAATTATTCATTAAATTTAAATCACAAATCATCATAATATATTCATCTTCATACTCAGATTAGTCCTAGGCAACTAGTAGTCAATCCTAGATCTCCATTATCAAATTTGGTTGCCATAGCCTGCAACTTCACCAAATTTAGGTTTTCAGAGCATGTGGCATGCACAAGATATCCACCTCAAGGTAGTTTTCCAAGTCTAGTTATAGTCTCAAGAAGATGTTCATTATGATTCTACCTAGGTGGTATGATAGTCCACTGGTTTCTATGACATCATTCAATAGCATAGATGCATCTGTTCTAATTCATTTCTTTTGTCCAAAATGGTTTTGACAATAAAAAAGAACCTTATTGAACTCATAATCAATAGGAAACCCCCGGTCATAATAGGAGGTCTTGAATTTGGTGCCAATGATTGTGAGTTCCTTGTAGAATATGATGATCCTTTTGAACAAGAGAACCTTGTAGACCATGATGCATATCTAGATTTAAACTTGAACATTATCGTCATGTGAATGCTTTTAGCCATCCTACAACCTCCTATCACCCTTCATCCTCTTATAGGGATATGCCACACAACCTCTCCAAGTTGACCATGCCAAACCCAAAGTCACAATCCTAAGAGGTCCCTAATTTCCTCCCAATGATCATGAGAACCTTGTAGATCATGATGCATATATTTTGAACAAGACTATCAGGTTCCTTGGCAACAAGAATGTGCAAGTCCAAGTTACCCTTTTCACCAAGATCAAGTATCTTTAAGTCCTTATGTTACCTTTGACAAGGGGAACACCACTCTAGATTATGCATCTTATGGGTATCCTTCATCATCATCCAATCGAATGCCTATCCAAGAGCCTACTAGTCCTATTCCAACACCACCATGTAATCCCAATCCTAATTCATTGGTCCATCCACCTTCTAATCCATCAATCCCTTCATTACCCTCACCACCATCGAATCCTCCAACTTCACATCCTAAATTTAAATCACCTCTCTTAAATGACCTCTATAGATGTACTATGAACTATATTACAAAGACAAACCTATATGCCATGTCCCTCTCTATTAAGTTTGATCACTCCCAATCCTAATCCATTTCCTCCTATTATACATCCACCTAATCCTAGACATTCACCCTTCATTGATATATATTGATAGTAAAATAGAGTTTTAAATTGTTCTTAAGGTTTGGGACAATCATCTAGTGTTAAGGTCTAGTGCAAATTAAGACTATTTAGACTTTAAATTAAATGGGCTTAGTCTGAAGCTAAATAACACACATAAGAGTCAAATGACTAACAACTAAATAGAAAACAACAATTGCAAATAGGAAATAGGAAACAAAATCAAGCTAGTTCACCATCAACTAATATCTTTTTCTAGCTAGATCATCCATACAATCACAAGTTAAACAAAGCATCCTAACCTTCTTACCTCATCATCTATCTTAAAAGTAGAAGATTTAATCATTACCACATGTATATGGTTATATATCTCTTTGATTATCTAGATAATGCAATTGAATCTCTAGAGGAGTCTTACATCTTAACAACAATTTCATTGTCCCTTTGTAGTTCATTATCCCTCATGACAAGTTTGTTATTGGTTTAAGGCTATCTTCAAGGTCCATATAACAAACCTTGAGAACAAATTCATTATGGTAGTCCTAATAGCTCTATTACATTTTGAAATTTGTACATGCATGTATACATTATCTATATGTTTAATTTAAATTTATTTCAAGTGTAATTTCTTGAAACATATATATATATATATATATATATATATATATATTCTTGATTTAATTTTAAATTTGTACTCAAGTTTGTATGTTTATATGTATATATGTAGGTTCATATCTATTTTTATATATATATGATGAATCTAGATGATATTCACTTTGATGTTGAGGACTTCCTCAATGCACAAGATGATCCGGCCCCACCCCCACCCCCACCCCTAGCGCCAGATGCCCCACCTCCAGATGACCCACCTCCAGATGACCCACCTCCACCCCCACCTGGAACTGACCAGGCTCACTTGCGAGCCATAATTAATGAAAATGTGGATTCTATACAAGAAAAATTGAATTCCATTCGCAATGAACAATTCATGCCACCTCACGTGGTACGTTTTGCAGCTTTGATGCAAAACATTATAGATTCTGTGAGGTCTATTGACTCAGACTTTGATGGATTCCAAAAATGGAGAGAGGAGAGGTGCCAATTTTATGCTGATGGCCTCTCCTATAAGAGTATTTTGGATCTTAAAATCACAAAAGCTCATTTAGCGCAATATTTTATACATCCCATTACAAATGAACCTATTCCTGCAAATAAGAAAAGAATATCAATCGGGTGGTGTAGGCATGAAGGAATGTCTACCAATTTTTGGTGCAGATGGTGGATGGTGTTTGATTATCCACCTCATGCTAATTGTGAGGTTCCTTTATATTTTTTGAGAAAATTATATGCAAAGTTTGTTTTGAATAAAAACCCAACTACTTTGATTTTAGATCATTCCAGGGTATTGGTGGTGGCATGCCACAACAGAGGTTGGGGGCACAGGTTGATCCCTAATGACCTGTGCTTGTTCAACCTCTTATTGACCCTCCTATTGCTTCCATTCCTTCACCCTTCCAGCATCGTGCAGTGCTATCCACAATAGGCACATTGAGTGCACTCTTAGGTAGCCTACATGAGCAGACTTCTATGATGGTAGCTCAGGTTAGAGAGCATGGAAGAGTTGATGATGGAAGTGGTCCTAGTACCACTCCACATGTGTCAATACTTCATACATGTACGAGTTGCAATCAATTGTGTTATGGACCTTATTAGGCAGCTGCACCCACTTCAGCTACACATGCATCATCTGATAATGTGGGCACTGAATCATTTGTTGATTATCTATTTGCTGAGGATCATCGCATTGATCATTCGACACAGGTATATATAGGTTATGTACACATGTTGAATTTATAACAAATTTTTAAGCACATGTTTTTAATCAACATATAGATCAATTAAATTGTAATATTTTAACAATCGAATTGTTTGGTGTAGATGATGGCAACAGGGGTCACCATTTATCAAATTAATTTTTCATCGACACCTATTCATCTCGGGCACTCATTTGGGGTACATTTTCAATGATTTATATTTTAAATATTAATTTTATTTACTTGATTTTAATTTGTAATTCAGTCTTGAATGTGTGTACCATTAAATATTTATGAACTTATTTATGAACTGGTTCAGGGTTCTTCCACATTGAATCCTCCATCTTAGGGTGTCTCGAGTGCTCCTCCATCATTGGGCATCTCACATAACACTCTTACAGTATGTATATTGTTTTAAAAAACTATATATACTTAGATTTTTCTATTTTGATATCACTGTATCTAAAAACGTGCACATGTACTATTTAATATATTAAAAATATGTCTATGCAGGTTGACACAACAATGAGGATGGGCATTGTAGTACACTTGGATAATCCAAGTTTATATTAGGAGTCGACTGCATTTCAGGTTGTTCAAAAATGTATAACATGTACACAGGCCAATTATATATATATGTTTTAAAACCTAATTTGTACACACATGTGCTAACTTATAAATGACCTTGTAGGAGCTTGTTAGTGAAACGTTTCATCAACACACAACACATGCAGAGCAGGAGGACAGAGGAGATGGGCAGCCTGATATGGTATAATTTAAAATTTAGATTATATTTAAATTCAATTAAAATATACATTGTGAACTTAAAGTAAATTTCTTGATAGATATATATGTTGACATGTGTTCAAAATTCTTTTTCTTTTATAGCTTGAGACATGTCATGTAGCTAAGCCTGTAGAGACAAGTCCTGGAATAGAGGATCCACAACAAGTTCCTCTTACAGTATAATAATTTAAATATGACAACTTATAAATTAAATTGAATTAAATCATTTTTAAAATTGTCTTACATCTAATTTCAACTTGAACTTTCTCTTGTATTAAATAGATTGATTCAGAGCATGGAGAGATAGGTCCAGGTGCACTAGAGCATGCCTCTCAGCCTCACACGGTAATTTAATTTTATGATAAATTATAAATTTAAAAATTGTCATTAAATCATTTTTAATCATCTTACATCTAATTTCATCTAAATCTTTCTCTTCTGCAGAGTGATTCAGGTCATCTGAGTAGTTCACAAGGTGTGAAGAGGACTCTTGATGATAGAGATAGTATGTGATAGGTTATTAAACATGGGCTATGCATAATTTGACTATTTCATGGACTATGTTATATACTGTTTGTCATGGACTTTATATATATTGTGTTGAACATGAACTTTATATATTTTTTGAACATGGACCTGGAGTTTATACAACCTGACCTTCCTCTATTTATTCTTGTGTGGGTTATTTGAGCAAAGTAGGCATTTTTTTCTTCTTGTGGATATTGTTGTTTTATTTATAGTTTATAATTATGGATTTTGTAAGGTTATATATTGGTAATCATACCAAAATTGTTTTGATCACCTTTTTTGTTGCTACTTGATCCCCCAATTTTGCATTATGAAAGCTTAATGAGTTGTCTTATGTAGTCAACCTACAATCCCTTAAGTTAAAAATCTTATAAAGAGCAACCACACTATCAATATCATATACATGTCACACATTAAATGCAATCCTTCCATAACAAAATCATACACATGTCAAAGTAATAATCATGTAAAACCATCATGTTAGTTTAGGTGCATCCATACATATATCTGTTATCCATGCATACATACATTGCATATACATCATAAACTATAAAAGCATAACATCACATACATACATATACAAGCATCCCTAAATAATCATAAATCAAACTCTAATCTAACCATTTGCATGAAGGAAAAGAAATGTAAATGAGATCAACCATAATAAGATATAGATTGACATCAATAGAAATAATCGATTGTCATATATAAATCTGACAATAACTGAGTATATAGGCTCCATCATGGGAGGTACATGATCAAAATAACTATACACGAGTACAAAGTCTCCCCATGCAAGGGGCAAGGCAAAAATATCTACAAGTGTCAGAGTGTTGATTTATAAAAGCATAACATCACACACATACATATACAAGCATCCCTAAATAATCGTAAATCAAACTCTAATCTAACCATGTGCATGAAGGAAAAGAAATGTAAATGAGATCAACCATAATAAGATATAGAATGACATCAATAGAAATAAGCAATTGTCATATATAAATCTGACAATAACTAAGTACATAAGCTCCATCATGGGAGGTACATGATCAAAATATGTATATACACGAGTACAAAGTCTCCCCATGCAAGGGGAAAGGCAAAAATCTCTACAAGTGTCAGAGTGTTGATCTATCAAAGGAGCCTCAAATCAATTATGAGCTCTTGATCCTCCAATGATCATACTCTACTGTCTCCTCCTACTATCTACCATATTTGACCATGGAGGAGTCTTGTCTCTATGATAGTATCTATGATGGGATAAGTGTTTGAGCCCATGACTGAGCATAGGTTGGTATCCTAGCTTGGGAATGAGAAGGTATCATCCATTAAGAGTTCCTCTCTCTCCCTCTCCCCTCATGGTGGGGACAAGAATATGTAGTGATGAGGTCCTAATAATGTTCCTCCATTCATTCACGATATGCATATTTAGGTCCTGGTCAAATTTTAAGCAATTAAATGCTAAGCAAATCAAAACAAAGAATTAAAAAGTTAGATACTCATGAGGATCTCTTGCCTACTAGGAGGGATCAATCTCTCACATCTTCTCATCTAGATCAACTAAGCTCTAGAGGAATCACCTATAAACTAGGAGCAACCTCATCTGATGCATTCTCATCCTCCTCCACCTTAGGATAGTAAGATCATCATTGGACCCCTCATCCTCTCTATCATCCCGATCACTCTCTACATTAAAAATTAAATGATCCTAGCATGGCTATATAGTTATATCTATCCTTGCCTTGGTGCTTGTTCTTGTGTTGACCATGTAATAGGAGTCCCTAGAGTAAGAGTCCATGGGAGTGTCCCTTGATCAACCTCTACTATATCTTAAGTAGATTTGTAGCATGGGAGTGTACTAGGGGAAATCCTTTAGAAAGTCACCCCTTTTCAATAATATCTAGTCATGTCATCTCCTACCCATCTCCTCTCTATCTCTATGTAGGGGTTTGTAATAATGTTTGTGTTAGTCAAAGTCATCATTGTCTGTGTAATCATGTGCCATGGTAACCCAATCAACACTACTTGATACCTCAAGGAAGTGAAAGATCTGGTGTGGGCATGTGCCATTGATAGGGTCTAATATGCTCCAATATCCATACCATAACTAGAGAAGGATGACTAAATCCTAGTGCCTTATGGTGCACAATCTAATAAAGGTCATGGTAGACCTTGAAGGTAGGATGTCAATCGCCCATGCATAAACTTTACCTAACTCCACTTGCTCAATGATAAGAGCCCACAACCATATGAGAAAGTGGACATTTTTAGTCCTTCACAAGTGCTAAGCTATTAAGCCAATCATGACCTTCCATAGGGGAAAAATGTTAGGTGTTTGAACTAAAGTTAGATAAACTCCCTTCCTATTTCTTGGTCTCTTAACTCCCAAGAAAGTGGCCTAGGCTAGTCTCTCATCCTTTGGTCCCCACTTTGCCTATGTCAAGTTGTCTCTAGATAGGGACACCCAAAATCTAGTAGATGTCATACAGTGTAATCATCCACCCTCTAGAAATTCTAGGAAAATATAAAATTTTACCCTTTACATCTAAATAGGTTAGTATGTCATAATAAATGTGTGATAAGGATAAGACAATAGGAACCTACACCACTCCATCTATCCAACCTTGTCGTAGGGCAACTTGATTTGTTGTAGAGAGCTCCTACACGCTACTCACCAATGAAGCTTTCTCCTTAGTCACGTTCCAATGAATATGTGTGTCTTGTCAACACAAGCACACACTCATCACTTTGAAAATTAGAAAAAATTAAAAAATTGTAAAAATGTAAAAGCCAAAAATTTGAAAAAGTTAAAAACATAAAAAAATTAGAAAAACATGAAAAACCCAAGTCTAAATAGTCAAAACACCTAAAAATGCATATTTTTAAATCACTCTTGGCAAAAGATGCAACATGACAATTTTTGCTAAGCAACCTTGCAAGTTGCCCAAACATCCTAAGGGACACTCAGGTGATTTTCCTTACCAAAACAAGTGACCAAGTATGGTAAAAGGGTGACCTAGGCCACACCCCACAAAACTCTAGATCACTTAAAAATTGAAAAATAAACATGAATATTGAAAAAATGAAAATGTGATTACATTCCCTACCTAGACACCTATCATTTGCAATTAATGGCCCTAAATTTGATAGCCATTTTAATTAACCTACAACTTGATGCTAACTTTTTGGATGTCTTAAGGGGTCCTAATTTATGATGTCTTAAGGGGACGTCTTAAGTTCTCAAAATTTGGTGAAGTTGCCCAAGGCAACCAAATTTAACAATATAATAAAATCAAATTTAAAGTAAATTCAAAGTAGAAAAACATGCGCATTTAACAAATAAAATATATAGAATAATAATTTTGATAAATTTAATAGTGTAGCGTATAAAATTGTGTACATACACATGTATACAAATTTGTGTACAAAATGTGTAATAATGTAATTGTGTATGTACATATATGCCAACTCAAAATAATGTTTACAAAATGTGGTTATGCCATCTCAAGAAAATCCAAAACTTGTGGGGAATGTAGCAGGTCTTCATGCCACCTGATATACAAATAATACAAGCAATTTATCAATATATCTAAATCAAAACATGTATTTTAATTTATATAAAACTATCTAGATATACACAATTTGTACTTGTATTTACAAGTGCCTCTCAAGTTTTTGTTTCAAAGTATGTGATGAATTTGTGATGATGGCCTAAGCATATAAAAGGACAAATTAAATCAATTTCAACTAATAACGCACAAGAAATATCAAAACATGTATTTAATGTATTTAAAAGAACAATATAAATCTATTTAACTATATTTACCTGTATTTACTTATTCCATTGTACCATCTCCATCCTCTCTTTTTTCCAACGCATCAATGATTGTCTCATGGTCTTCCATAGAAATTATCCATAGCTCTTTATTTGTAGGTTTTCCACGATACCTCTCCAGTTTTATATTTGTTGCCAACACCAAATGTGAGTAGTGTATAATCTTCTTATGTGTTTCATAATCTTTGAATGCAGGCAAACTGTTCTTCCTTATTAGGTATTTTTGTAGCCAAGTACCAACAACCACCACCAAACCTATTGGTTAATGATAGCCATCATCAAAGAAATTCTTAAAATTTGCTTAAGGGGATCAAAGAAGTTCTTAAAATATGCTTAAGGGGATCAAAGACTTGTTATCAAAATTTGCTTAAGGGGATGTCTTAAGGGGATCACCAAACCTGTTGGATAAGGAAAGCCATCATCATCTTCTCGAGGTGCTGTTAACTTATGTTTAGTCTCCACACAATGAGCCAACCAATATTCAGTTTCCTCTCAGTTGGTCTAGCAAGAAGCAATCTGTTATTTCTTTATCATGTATAGAGACGAAGTACAAGGGAGCTGTTAATGTAACTACTGAAGCTATTTGGCTATAGGGTATTCTTACTAGGTTTGGTATTCCTTTCAAGGAAGCAATAGTCATTAATTGTGACAATCAGAGTGCTATTCATATATGCAGGAATCCAGTTCAACATCAAAAAACCAAACATATTGAGATTCATATGCATTATATTCGAGAGCTCATTCATACTTAGGTCATTGACTTAGTATTTTGCTAGTCTTAACCACAGGTTGCCGACATATTCACCAAACCTTTCAGTAAGATTAAGTTCATCCATCTATGAGTTCTTCTAGGGGTGCAATCTATATCAACAGCTAGATCATATTTTTTTTTTGCGGGGGGGGGGGGGGGGGGGTTTCTAGCCTTCTTCATTTCTTCTTTTCTCTCTGTTGGGGGATAGTTTTTTCCCACTGGGTTTTCTACCTTTCTCCACTTATGAGAGTTTTATTTGTACATGGGTACCTCATCAGGCCTTGTTGTTGGGACCCATATTTTTCACCCACCTAAGTTGTGCTTAAGGAGGGTAATTAGTGTACACATTACATTTGGCTTCATTTGGCTTTCATTTGGTTATAGTTGGACACCACATATTATGCACATGGCATAAGAAACCTCATCTGGGTGGGTGGAAATTGCAAGAGTCCTCCAAACTCTTTCACTCCACTTGTCATTTGCAGTTCTCCACATCTACTTGAGATCTCCTTGAGTTATGGGATTGACTCCTTCTTCATCCCATTAACTCAAGGTTATATGTACTCTTCATTTTCTATTGATTTATGCATCATGTGACTTCATTCATTCTTTGTACTATTTTTTGTGCTTGTTCTTTATCTCTGTGATTACAGGTTCTTTTAATTATAAATCATATAAGCATTACTTTATCCACTATACCCAATGAAAATGTAGGATTCACATTTTGGATCTAGCTTGTATCTCTTTTGATCAGCTATGTGAACATAGGCTAAATAATTAAAACATTGAAATGATTAACATTAGTTTTTTTCATACCATGCTTCATAAGGATTCATCCTATCAAGTGCACTAGTGGGACTCTGATTGAGAATATACATTGTTGTAGCAATTGCATCAGTCCAAAAAGAGTTGTTCAATCCCTTTGTTTGTAACATACACCTTTCCATTTTAACCACTATACGATTCTGCCTTTCATCTACACCATTTTGTTGAGATGTGTAAGAAATTGTAAGGTATCTTTTGGTGCCATTCATGTCATAATAATCCATAAAATGTCTCAAACAAAATTATCCTTCAGAATTAGTCCTTAAGCACTTTATTTTGCAACCATATTCATTCTCCATGAGGGATATAACCATATTGAATGTATCAAATGCTTCATTTTTGTTCTTCAAAAATACACCACACTTTCATGAGTGATAATAATTAAATGTAATGAAATATGATAACATACCCTAACATTTTATTTGCATATGAACACAAATATTAGAATAAACTACCTAAAGTAGATAATGGTCTCTCTGGATGTAATTCCTTTTGGAAAAATTTCTCTTGCGTGTTTGTCTTTAACACATCCATTACAAACCTCCTTGTGCTCTTCAAACTTAGGCAAACTATAAACTAATTCTTCTAATGTTAGAAGCTTCAAAGTATTAAAATTCAAGTGCCCATAACTGAGATGCCACAACCAACTTGTCTTCACATGCCATATTGGTAAGACTGTTACTATGTTCTCCAAATTTTAATGGGAACATCCTATTCTTAAACATAGGCACAACTTTGGAACATCTTTATTATCGCTTTCTCTAAATGTGTCTATTAGTCTTTCTTTATAAGGAATAAAAAATCCAACTAGGTGATGAAAATCAACAGTAGTCAAATCCTTGCTTTCTTCAATAATTATTGCAACATGATTCCACCTTGGTGCTAGAGACCTTAATAATTTTTTTACCATAACCTCTTTCATCAAATATTTTCAAAGAGTAGACATGTTTGTGACTACATTCTTTACTCACACATAGTAATAACTCACAAATTTAGCTTCTTGCATCTTTAAATTCTCAAATTCTCTCTTTAGAGTTTGTAACGTGATAACTTTGATTTGATCGCTACCTTGGTAAGGTTCTTGTAGAGTCTTTTAGGGATCCTTGTTTGTTTTTGCACCTACAATTCTTAGAAATAATCTCTCATCTAGAGTGGTTTAAATATGAAATAATCTTGAGAATTATTCTTCTTAGCCTCCTCCTTAGCTACTTTGTCATTAGCTACAAGAGGTTTTCAATCAATTAGCTTCTAATAACAGTTCCTATTATTTCCCCTAAGTCTTTTTCCTACCAAAAGAGTGATCATCTTGATGGTCCAATAATCAAGATACCAGCATTCAAAATACCAGCTTACATCTTTCTTTTTATTGCTAAGTAAAAATTGTCTGAATTTGACATATGAAAAATATCAATACAATGATCATTTTTACTAAACTAGGTGACTATAATTAGGAACATACATGCATTTAAAATGCAATTGTTCAAATTGTTTGATGAACTACCAAAAAAAGCATTGAAATGTAAATTAAAACTTGGTGATTTATTTAAATAAAATTACTCTTGAAACAAACTTTGATTTCATGCTCAACATTGCCTATCCAACATAAATCTAGTCTATCAAGTGGGTTGACTAAGAAGAGCTTGACCCTTGCAATCAAGCAAGTTCCCTAAGGTATTTTTAAATACTATCAATTCTTATGCACTATTAGATACCAATGATCAAAGCAAAAAAAGGTTAGAAAACCCTAATCAACCAAATTGATCTCAAGAGTTATAGGATGAATTTCATGGATTAGGTCATTTCTCAAGAACTTGGGCAAATTCCACAACTATTAGAACCAAAGAAATCTATTAGACTATAAGCATTAATTTTCTGGGTAAAACTAATTGAATTCTATTAGACTAACTAAATTCTATATGACATCAACATTTATTTCTTTATCATATTTCCCAAAACATATATATTGCTAATATTCATTTACTGTTATTATCAATTCCAATTGAATATTTAAATCCATGTTAACTTGATTTTATTTATAAGGGTTTACTTAATTAGCATTATATTTGATTTATTTTTAATTCTGTTTAATTGGTCAATGACTTGTGGTGAAGTTGTTGTCATTTAATATTGGTAGTGACCTCGTTATCATGGAACACTCTATTCAAATATCGAACAATTCAATGGTCAAACAATCAATAATAGCTTAACACCCAACACTATATTGAAATATCAAACTATTCAATGTTTTTTGGGATGTTCTGTGCCGCTTGACCATTTTTACACGGGCAAGATAGGGAATATGCACTATATATCACCGTTAAAGAGTGTTTTTGGTTAAAGAAACCAATATTAAATTTACACCTCATCTATATTAAAAATAAATAAATAATTATCTATTTTTGTTGCCAAAATTTACTCATTTAACTATTGAGCCACAACCTTCTTAGAATGTTTGGGAAGGGAGTGTGTTCCACGCCGCTTGACCATTTTGGCACGCGCAACATAGGGAATATGTACTATGTATCACCATATAATTAATATCTTTGGTTTTAGCTGGCCCCTCATTAATTATAGGTCTTCACTGGGTTGCCCTTCTCTCTTCAAATCTCTCTATTTATTTGTTCTTGTTGGTGTTGTGTTACACAGCTTGTGCATATTATTTTTGTTTGTTAATGTTGTGTTACGCAGCCTATGCAGAAAGAGAGCTTATTCGGTGCAACGATTACCATGACTGGAAAGAAATTCTCAGGAGCCTGCATTTGTCTTGTCCTCCTCACTTTCCACATCTTCTCCTCCTCAGGCTAGTTCTTCGCAATATTTTTCTGTTTAAGAAGTATAGATATGCACACATCTATTCACAAGATGCTGCTTTCCCCTAAAGTATTCTTGCCTTGCTATACAAAATTTTCAATCCGCAGGCAAATGCTAATGCTCCACAATAGGGTTTAATGTTGTTCAAGCTATGTTTTAATATCTGCCCAAAACCATACCATATTGGGTAAGTCATAGTGACAATGTAAAATTATATAAACCATGGTGTTACTGTAATACCCATTTGAACGAGGACAAGATTGAACAGACTATGGTTTAGTAAATTTATATTGTTAGAACACCAAAGAGATAAAAGAGTATATTTTTATTTAGGGCATCGAGTTTATTGTTTCTGTGCATGTGCAGGAGATGTCATTGGAGGAGAATAAGCATTCGGGGGAATAGTGAGCCCCCAAAAATTGTTCGGTCCATGTATGTTCTTTTTAGATCAAGGCTTTTAAGACATTTAATAGAAAAAATGTTGGAATTCGAATGTAAAGTCTATTCCCTTTATGGAAAATTTTATTTTGACACCAACCTTATTTGTTTGCTCTTTCTATCTATATTCATCAAAATTCTTATTTATTGGAGTCCTTGCTATGAGATTCCAATTATATTTGAGTATCTCTACATTGTAATGTTTTCCATTGCAAACTAGGATTTCATTTCAAAGAGTGAGAAATGCTAATCATAGTTGAACATGGATAATTTATGAAATTGGATGGTCATGGTCAACTGGATTCTAGGCCTAGCTCCCACTTTGATAAGTGTGACACAAAATGCCAAAAGTATTTGAGTAGATAAACAATTATTTGGTTTGCAGCTCTATTCTTACAGTCTGACAAATATGTGCATACATTGGTTAGAAGGTAAGATTTGATGTATAATCTACTGTGTATCTTCCACCTAATATATAAGGTTTAATACAAGATTACCAATCTACTTGTATAATTTATGAGGCTAAGGACTTAGTACCCTTAAGCTTGGAATAATCTGAAATCCTTAGCATACATTTTTTTTTATAGATATCGGTCAAAAATTTAGGAGCCTTTTGGAGAAATAGTGATTTCATCACTGTCCTTTAAACTGTCTGCACCATAAAAGTGCTTCATGCTATATGGCTCTGTTAAAGGAATCAAATCTTCATCTCCCTCTCATGGTGTGTTAGGACTAGACACATTTCTATCAGGACCCGATAACAAGGAAGCTCTGTAGCTACCAGTTCTACCAGTCCTCCTTGCCTTAGACTAGTGAACATATGTAATTCAATATTGAATTACATATGTTCACTATTCCAATTCCAACTTTTTTCTGCTAGGTGTCCTAAAAGCTCTTGGTCTAAGCATTCATCATCTAAGCATTTGGGGATGAGACAGCCGCCAAAAATTGTTCGGTTCATGTATGTTCTTTTTCACTATTAATCTAATAAACTATATTAGATAGAAACATCTAAGAGTTTTTAGTAGCAGTTGATTAAATTCTCTTACATTTTATTAGGGTTTGTTGATGTTGTGTTACGCAGCCTGTGCATATTATTTTTGTTTGTTAATGTTGTGTTACGTAGCCTGTGTGGAAAGAGAGCTTATTCGGTGCAACGATTACCATGACTGGAAAGAAATTCTCAGGAGCCTGCATTTGCCTTGTCCTCCTCAATTTCCACATCTTCTCCTTCTCAGGTTAATTCTTCGCAATATTTTTCTGTTTAAGAAGTATAGATATGCACACATCTATTCACAAGATGCTGCTTTCCCCTAAAGTATTCTTGCCTTGTTATACAAAATTTTCAATCCACAGGCAAATTCTAATGCTCGAGAGTAGGGTTTAATGTTGTTCAAGCTATGTTTGTTTTAATATCTGCCCAAAACCATACCATATTGGGTAAGTCATAGAGACAATGTAAAATTATATAAACCATGCTGTTACTGTAACACCCATTTGAATGAAGACAAGACTGAACAGACTGTTTTAGTAAACTTATATTGCTAGAACACCAAAGAGATAAAAGAGTATATTTTTGTTTAGGGCATCGAGTTTATTGTTTCTGTGCATGTGCAGGAGATGTCATTGGAGGATAATAAGCATTCGGGGGAATAGTGAGCCGCCAAAAATTGCTCGGTCCATGTATGTTCTTTATGTTCTTTTTAGATCAAGGCTTTTAGAACATTTAATAGAATGTAACATCCCGCTACGTAACCTCGAAGGGTAAGAGCCAAAAGGGAGCAAGATAATTTTTTTTTGCTTGACATAAGTAAACAACATACACAGATTTAGTTGTCAATGCAATAGATTGATACCATTCATTTTAAACACCAAAACAAATGTTCCAATTCACATATGATAAAAACATGAATCCATAAGCATAAAATACAGGTGGATCCGATACCCACACCAGAATCCATAAAGTAAGAAAAGAACATCACATTTCTTCTCATTAATTACAACGATTACAACTTCTCTCCTAAGAGAGGTCAATTACATAACTACATATACAATTACAATGATATATTCCAGAATATGATACAAGTATAATAACATAGTCCTAAGTATGGTACAAGGACTGAATGGTTACAATAGCTGAATGAAGTAATGGAAAGAGAGATCATCTCTAACTGGTGCTCCAAAACCTATTCACCGGTCCCCAATGGTGGTGGCAACGCCTCCCAACCATGTGGACTCCTAAGAGACCACCCCACCGTGCTCGGAGATAGTCACCAGGCCCAAATGGATGAACAACAACAAGGGAATACAAGATGGCCAACACACACACATCAGACACAGAGTAGACACAGAGAACAGTGCTTACAGTCATAGTTATAATATAGGTGTACTCATCTAAGTCATATGTTAGGTACTACTCACAACTCCTAAGGTGCTAGATACTAGAGTGTAATCATATGGAGTGTCATCATATGTGCTTGAAGGGATGGCACATACGGGACCAAGTACCTCTCATACAGACAAGGAGACTCAATTGTGCCCAAATCCACACCCCGTAGACAGATAACTCAATGCCCCGTAGATGGATAGGCCTTCTCATTGCATCCTTAGCCTTTACAAGTGCTCAAGGCAATGCACAAGGTCTAATTATCTTATTAGTGTTTTTACCCCAATGTTTTAGTTTTAGTTATCACTTATTAATGTAACTCTGCTACTAGTTCCCCTGGCAGCCACTTGTAGGCCCCGGGCCCGTAGAGAGCCACTCCAACAGACCACTCTAATGCCTAGACCTTGTTCATATTTTGACTCTCAAGCCAAATAACACAATTTCTCAAAGCCACACAAATGCCCTCAAGGCTTTCAACATCCCAAAAGAAACAAGGCATGCACTCGAGGAGGATCACTCCTCCCCTACCCCACACTTGATGAGCATTTCTCCCAAGTGGAAGAATCTCTGTCAACATCCCAATACAATTTCTCACAATAACAAACTTTACAACACAAGCAAAATAAATAATTTTCACACATCCTTCATGCAACAAATAGAAATACAAAGGAAAAGCCATGAAATCCAACCTTAAAATTCCCTTTAATGGATGAAGTTTATGTAGAGTTCCTCTCCAGCCTCCTCTCCAAATCTCCCTTCTCAAAAGAATAATCTCTCTATGATCACAAGCAAGGGATAATGAATGGAGGATATAGGATGGCTAGAATAATTTCGGTATTATGAGGCTATGAAGAGTAGAATAGAGAAGGAATTGGGAATTATGAGGATGCCAGAAGAAGATTTCCTAGAGGAAATTAGGATGATAAGAATGCAAGAATGAAGTCCCCCTGTAAGAATGAAGTTCCCCTGCAAAAATCAAGTTCCCCTACAAAAATCCCGTCCTCCCTAATTGCTTAGAGAAGGGTCTTATTTATAGATTTTCTGAAAAGGGAATGGAAGGTGAGGATCAAAAGATGAGATCAAGGGCTCTCATTATTTGTGAATTTTAAATTCACATGTGAGGACAAATATGAATTAAAGATTCATTTTTTTGGAAAGAGTGGATTATAACAAGTTGAATTTTTAATTCAACTCATGGGGTAGTGGAGGACAAAAATGAATTAAAGATTGTAAGATTTATGAATTTTTTAAGGTTGGAATATTTAAATAACCCCACTTTCCAAGTGGAATTAATAAAATATCCCCACTATCCCAAGTGGAATTAAAAAATATCCCCACTATCCCAAGTGGAATTAATAAATATCCCCACTATCCGAAGTGGAATTAATAAAATATCCCCACTATCCTATCCTTCCCATGCCTCCAAATTCGTCACTTAACTTCACTGTGAAGTTAAGGTGACCATATGGAGGTTAACCAAGGGTTACCCCAGTCAAAAGTGACCCTAGACCCATGGGGTATAACCCAGGGTCAATTTAAACTTAGTTAGGACACCCAGGGTCAAGTTAAAACACAAGAAAAGGGGCTCAAAATTTAAAATTGAAAAATATGATAAAAATTCAAAAAAATAATTCTTACAACACATATCATAATTTAAATTTACAAGAGGGCAGACCTAACCCATTCAACCTCATGCAAGACAACATTACAACATTAAATCAAACACAGAGTTGATCTTGGTTCCTCATGGAACTAGATCGGCTTCACAAGGGATTACAACATAAGGTGCGGAATGATTTCCAGTATCTGTGGTTTTGTTAGAAATACCTGCGCACTCAACCTCAAAGTTAATTCCCATAGACATATCATAGCCGAAGCACCACTCTCCACAGCAATGCAACAAAAGGGAGGGTTTGTTACATCCTACCCCCTAGGATTACGCTTACTCCTGGAAGCCTCCAAATGCTAAGATGTAGCCAAAGTACACACTAAACCAAGAAATTTGATACAATCAAAAGAAGCCAAGGAGAAAAAAAAATATATATCTTAACAAATGGATTGGCAAACTCTACATGAGTATAAGGGCAATCTGAACATTATCATTAGGTAATCGAAAGATAAAACAACAACACGGGAACACAACACTGACAAGGTATAGTGGGCTAGGGTATAGGGAACAGGGCCTGTGACTATCTCCAGTAACCACCATTGGGGATAAGAGTATGCTCAGGCCTGTGAATCCAGGCGGAGTCGATACTCAGTACCTGCAACACTCCAAGCACACATCAAGGTACCTGTGCATATATATATATACATCATATAGCCGAAGCAACAATAATCATGTAAGCATGAAATCTATCATAAGTACTAATAATGTCCACGTCATAATAGTATCGAGATTGCACATCACCGGTGCCAATACAAAATAATAACAAGATGCGTAATCCAAAATAAAATATACAGTCATCTAAGTCCATCAAGATAAGAAAAACATAAGAAAAACACAAGGTCATGACATCCCCTAGAAGTCTACAAAAGGATATGGATAAAGGTCTCTCATCCTCGTTGCATCTTCCCAAGATGCTGAGGACTCACCATCAGGATCCCATTGGACCCTTACCTGCTCTATGTCCCGACCCCTGAGGGTCAACCTCTGATGTTGAAGGATGCGTACGGGTTCCAAAGAAAGCTGCCTGTCCGCCTCAACCTACAAAGCAATCCAATCAAGAACATGGTTCACATCAGGAATATACTGTCTAAGAACTGAAACATGGAACACATCGTGGATGCGTGATAAACTTGGTGGTAATGCAAGGTGATAGGCAACAGGACCAATCCTCTCAAGGATCTCAAAAGGTCCAACAAAGCGAGGTGCCAGGTTCGAGCCTTTACCATAATGAATGGGGCTCTTTTGCAGATGAACTCTCAAAAACATACGGTCACCTACCGAGAAGTGGCGATCCAACATACGGGCATCGGCATACTGCCTCTACCGATCCTGAGCTGTAGCCAAATGCTCTCTAATCTGTACTACCTATTGCTCCATATCTTGAAGCATCTCTGGACCCAAAATAACTCAGTCCTCTAAGCGATCCCAACTTAATGGAGTGCGACATGGCCTACCATACAAGGCCTAGAAGGGAGACATACCGAGAGAACTGTGATACCCATTGTTATAAGAAAACTCAACTAGGTACAAATAGTCCTCCCAATCAGATTGTTGATCCATAATGTACATCTGAAGCATATCCTCTAAGACCTGATTAACCCGCTCCATCTGTCTGTCAGTCTTAGGATGGTATGCAGAGCTGAAATTAAGCTGAGCTCCCAAGCATGCTGAAGAGAAGTCCACAAAGTTGAAGTGAACACTGGATCACGATCATAAATGATCTTATGAGGGATACCATGCAGACGCACAATATCCTCCATAAACACTTGAGCTACAGACGCTACAGTGTAGGAAGATCTCATGGGTGAGGAGTGTGCCACCTTGGACAACTTATCCACTATAACCATAATAGCATCATGACGACGCGAAAACATAGGTAACCCCACTATGAAATCCAGAGATATCGTATCCCACTTCCATCTGGCGATGGAATGAGGCTGCAACAATTCTGTTGGGTGCCGATGCTCTTCCTTCACTTGCTGGCACTCAAGACATTGAGCCACAAAGTCGGCAATATCTCATCGCATACCTGCCCAATGATACAACTATCGAAGATCGGCATGCATCTTTGTGACACCTGGATGAGCTGAATAGGGTGCAGATGGGCTTCTAACAAAACCAAGGAACGAAGATTACCAGAATCTGGAACATAAATACGACCAAGATGTCATAAAAGTCCATCGGGCTCGAGTGAGAAACCTACAAACCTACCCTTAAGGATGCTCCCAGACTCAATCTCTGCACTCACCTCCTGATACCAAGTATCACTAGAAAGTGACTCTAAAATACGGCTCTGCAAATCCACTCCAAGAGAAAAAAGTGAAATCTCATGTCTCCTCCTACTCAAGGCATCTACAACAACATTCTCCTTACCCTGAATGTAGTGAACCTCAAAGTCATACTCACAGAGGAACTCCATCCATTGGCACTGCTGAGGATTCAAATTCAGCTGAGTGAAGATATACTGCAAACTACGATGATCACTATGCAATTCAAACCAATGTCCCAAAAGGAAATGTCTCCAATGCACAAGTGCATGGATGACAGCCGCTAACTCCAAATTGTGGGTGGGGTAATTCAGCTCATGATCCTTGAGCTTACGGGACTCATATGCAATTACTCATCCCTCCTGCATGAGAACTGCCCCCACACCCTCCAATGAAGCATCGGTGCACACTACAAAATCACCTATAGGATCTGGCACTACCAGGATAGGTGCACTAGTTAGCCGCTCTTTAAGAGCCTGAAATGCTGACTCACACTGATCTGTCCACACAAACTTCTTCCCTTTCCGCTGAAGAGAAGTGATAGGATGGGTAACCCGAGAGAAATCTCTCACAAATCGGTGATAGTAGCCTGCCAATCCCATGAAACTATGAACCTCAGTCACATTCGTTGGTGCTGGCCAATCCACAATAGCCTGAATCTTAGAAGGATCCACTAAGATACCCTCTCTTGAGATGATGTGGCCTAAATATCTCACCTCAATCTGGAAGAACTCACACTTGGCCAAATTGCCAAACAACTAATTATCCCGCAAGCACTGCAACACCTGCCACAAATGGCCTTCATGCTCCTCCATAGTCCTCGAATAAATCAAAATATCATCAAGGAACACGAGAACAAACTAGTCAAGATAGGTGTGAAACACCCCATTCATCAAACTCATGAAAACTGATGGAGCATTGGTCAACCCGAATGGAACAACCGTGAACTCATAATGCCCATAGCGTGTACGAAATGTGGTCCAATGAATGTCTGCCTCATGAATGCGAAATTGATGGTATCCTGACTTTAGATCTATCTTGGAGAATAGTTTGGCTCCCCTCATCTGATCGAACAAATCATCTATCTGAGGCAACGGGTATCGATTCTTCACCGTCACTTTGTTCAACTGGCAATAATTGATGCACAAGCGAAGAGATCCGTCCTTCTTCTTTATGAAGATGACAGGTGCACCCCAAGGGGATACACTAGGATGAATGAAACCTTTCTCTAGTAAATCCTCTAACTGCAACCGCAACTCACCCAACTCCTGAGTAGTCATGCGATACAGTGCCAAAGAAATAGGCTCCGCACCGGGAATGAGTTCGATATGAAAGTCTATGTCGCACTTAGGCGGCATACCTGGAATATCACTTGGAAAGACATCTGCAAACTCCTGAAGAATAGGATGATCATCAAGAGATACATCCTGGATCCCACCCTCAACAGGATCACTAACTGAAATAGCAAACATTTGACAACCTTTCCACATGTCACGCTTCAGTTGCATAGCTGAAATCACACAGAGAGAAATGGGTCTCTGCAGCCCAACTAACTCAACACGCTCTCCAACATCGTCAACACACTGAATTGACTTATGCTAACAATCTATACTAGCTAGGTGGGTTTCCAACCAATCCATGCCTAAAACAATCCTATAGGACCCTAAAGGCAACACACGAAGATCCACCGTGGTAGTGAAGGTGCCCAAATCCAACACACAACCACAAACAAGGGAGTCTACAGCCACCTTAGATCCAGTAGCTAACTCAACTTGCCAACCAATGTCTTGCCTTGCCACCATGAGTCCACAACACTCCACGAGAGAAGGAGAAATGAAAGAATCTGAAGCTCCTGAATCAAACAAGATAGATGTGGTAATCCCACATAACATACCTGAATACTCGACTACGGTGCCCTGATGCTCAGCCTGACGGTTATCAACCGTTGCAAAAACTCTATGTGATCTACCAGCCTCACCTACTATAGGCTCTGAAGTAGCCTGTCTTTGACTACCTCCAGCCACTGATCTCTAAGGACACTGAGCAACTATATGACCATGCTACCCACAAGCATAACAACCACCCCTACCGAAACCTCAGCCTAAAAATGGTGCACGTGACTGCTAGGATCCACCACCCCTAGAACTCTACTGAGCACTCTGAAAACTCTATGACGGACCACTCTGCTGCCTACTTCGAGAGCGATGACATGAACGATCTCTAGGAAACAAAGTACCAGGATTCTGCCCACTCGGCTGAGACTGAGCAGGCCTATGCCTCTGTCGTTGACCATGTCTAGGAGGTGCAGTATGTGATCTAGATGGTCTAGCTCCCTGAGACTGTGTACCCCAAGCAACTGATCCTAAATGAGGGACACTACCAACCTAAACACCTACCTGACCACCAAAACCCCTAGTCAAATTCTCCTCTATCAACCTCGCCTCCTCCACAGCAACCTCTAAGGTCTTCGGCTCAAACACACGAACACCACCATTGATATGGGCATTCAAGCCCCTAATGAAATGTTGTACTAACATTGGCTCATCATCAGAAATGCTAGCATATTGTTTCAGCTTAAAGAAGCAGTGCTCATACTGATCTACTATCATAGTCAACTGACGAAGTTCATGGAACTCATCAGCACATCTCTATCGATAGTAATCCGAAAGAAATCATGCACGGAACCTCTCTAAGAATAGTCCCCATGACACGGAAGAAATATCTAGGTGAAGCTTCTGCTCCTCTACTCTCTACCATGTAGATGCAAAACCTCTCAGATGCATAATGGCGCATCGAGCTCTAGTATTGCTACTATAAGGATGCATAGCAAAGCATCGATCGAGATCGATCAACCAACTTTCTGCCTCGGTACCTGTACCAGTACCATCAAAAGTAGGGGGATGAACCCTTAGAAGATCCCTCATGTGACCTGCTATAACACCGTCTCCATCCACCCTATCCCTCACAACAACTACTCTCGAATGATCTGGACTACGAGAACGCTCATGCTCAGCTCCAGCATCCTGACCATCCTGACGAGAAGGGTGTGACTGTGCCTCATGAGATACCTCCTGACGAGATCCTAATTGGTCCAAAATCTATTGTAAAATAGTGAAAACATGAGCACCCCTGAGCCCTTCGGCTTGATTTTCAATATGCGGTTCCTCTTGACGCTCACCCTGATTTCCCTGATTACCCTGATTACCCTGATTATCCTGATTACCTTGATTATCCTAATTGGCATCATGCAGGGTGCAACGTTGAACAACAGTGGCTATTCCTCTAATTCTGCCTCTGGCTCTACCCCTAGGAGGCATCCTAAAGGAACAAAGAACACATCAAAATAGATCATCACAAGGATGACCTAAGCACCATCCTAAGGCATGAAAGCATAACAACATGACTATATAACAATATAAAAAGCTCATGCCACACACGCCAAACACAGCAAAACATAGAAGGCTCAAGTACGCTAGAGCTCCCAGTGTGTGAAACTAGGCTCTGATACTAGATGTAACATCCCGCTACGTAACCTTGAAGGGTAAGAGCCAAAAGGGAGCAAGATAATTTTTTTTGCTTGACATAAGTAAACAACATACACAGATTTAGCTGTCAATGCAATAGATTGATACCATTCATTTTAAACACCAAAACAAATGTTCTAATTCACATATGATAAAAACATGAATCCATAAGCATAAATTACAAGTGGATCCAATAACCACACCGGAATCCATAAAGTAAGAAAAGAACATCACATTTCTTCTCATTAATTACAACGATTACAACTTCTCTCCTAAGAGAGGTCAATTACATAACTACATATACAATTACAATGATATATTCCAGAATATGATACAAGTATAATAACATAGTCCTGAGTATGGTACAAGGACTGAATGGTTACAATAGCTAAATGAAGTAATGGAAAGAGAGATCATCTCTAACTGGTGCTCCAAAACCTATTCGCCAGTCCCCAATGGTGGTGGCAATGTCTCCCAACCATGTGGACTCCTAAGAGACCACCCCACCGTTCTCAGAGATAGTCACAAGGCCCAAACAGATGAACAACAACAAGGGAATACAAGATGGCCAACACACACACATCAGACACAGAGTAGACACGGAGAATAGTGCTTATAGTCATAGTTATAATATAGGTGTACTCATCTAAGTCATAAGTCAGGTACTACTCACGACTCCTAAGGTGCTAGATACTAGAGTGTAATCATATGGAGTGTCATCATATGTGCTCGAAGGGATGGCACATACGGGACCAAGTACCTCTCATACAGACAAGGAGACTCAATCGTGCCCAAATCCACGCCCCGCAGACGAATAGGCCTTCTCATTGCATCCTTAGCCTTTACAAGCGCTCAAGGCCATGCACGAGGTCTAATTATCTTATTAGTGTTTTTACCCCAATGTTTTAGTTTTAGTTATCACTTATTAATGTAACTCTGCTACTAGTTTCCCTGGCAGCCACTTGCGGGCCCCGGGCCCATAGAGAGCCACTCCAACAGGCCACTCTAATGCCTAGACCTTGTTCATATTTTGACTCTCAAGCCAAATAACACAATTTCTCAAACTCACACAAATGCCCTCAAGGCTTTCAACATCCCAAAAGAAACAAGGCATGCATTCGAGGAGGATCACTCCTCCCCTACCCCACACTTGATGAGCATTTCTCCCAAGTGGAAGAAGCTCTGTCAACATCCCAATAAAATTTCCCACAATAACAAACTTTACAACACAAGCAAAATATATAATTTTCACACATCCTTCATGCAACAAATAGAAATACAAAGGAAAAGCCATGAAATCCAACCTTAAAATTCCCTTTAATGGATGAAGTTGATGTAGAGTTCCTCTCCAGCCTCCTCTCCAAATCTCCATTCTCAAAAAAACAATCTCTCTATGATCACAAGCAAGGGATAATGAATGGAGGATATAGGATGGCTAGAATAATTTCGGCATTATGAGGCTATGAAGAGTAGAATAGAGAAGGAATTGGGCATTATGAGGATGCCAGAAGAAGATTTCCTAGAGGAAATTAGGCATAATAAGAATGCAAGAATGAAGTCCCCCTGCAAGAATGAAGTTCCCTTGCAAGAATCAAGTTCCCCTGTAAAAATCAAGTTCCCCTACAAAAATCCCGTCCTCCCTAATTGTTTAGAGAAGGGTCTTATTTATAGATTTTTTGAAAAGGGAATGAAAGGTGAGGATCAAAAGATGAGATCAAAGGCTCTCATTAGTTGTGAATTTTAAATTCACATGTGAGGACAAAAATGAATTAAAGATTCATTTTTTTTGGAAAGAGTGGATTATGACAAGTTAAATTTTTAATTCAACTCATGGGGTAGTGGAGGACAAAAATGAATTAAAGATTGTAAGATTTATGAATTTTTTAAGATTGGAATATTTAAATAACCCCACTTTCTAAGTGGAATTAATAAAATATCCCCACTATCCCAAGTGGAATTAATAAAATATCCCCACTATCCCAAGTGGAATTAAAAAATATCCCCACTATCCCAAGTGGAATTAATAAAATATCCCCACTATCCTATCCTTTCCATGCCTCTAAATTCGTCACTTAACTTCACTGTGAAGTTAAGGTGACCATACGGAGGTTAACCAAGGGTTACTCAAGTCAATAGTGACCCTAGACCCATGGAGTATAATTTTATTTTGACACCAACCTGATTTGTTCGCTCTTTCTATCTATATTCATTAAAGTTCTTATTTATTGGAGTCCTTGCTATGAGATTCCAATTATATTTGAGTATCTCTACATTGTAATGTTTTGCATTACAAACTAGGATTTCATTTCAAAGAGTGAGAAATTCTAATTATAGTTGAACATGGATAAGTTTATGGAATTGGATGGTCATGGTCAACTGGATTCTAGGCCTAGCTCCCACTTTGATAAGTGTGACACAAAATGCCAAAAGTATTTGAGTAGATAAACAAGTATTTGGTTTTCAGCTCTATTCCTATAGTCTGACAAATATGTGCAAACATTGGTTAGAAGGTAAGATTTGATGTATAATCTACTGTGTATCTTCCACCTAATATATAAAGTTTAATACAAGATTACCAATCTACTTGTATAATTCATGAGGTTGAGGACTTAGTACCCTTAAACTCAGAATAATCTGAAATCCTTAGCTTACGTTTTTTAAAATGGATATTGATAAAAAATTTAGGAGCCTTTTGTAGAAATAGTGATTTCATCACTGTCCTTTAAATTGTCTGCACCATAAAAGTACTTCATTCTATATGGCTCTGTTAAAGGAATCAAATCATCATCTCCCTCTCACGGTATGTTATGACTAGACACATTTCTATTAGTAGCTACCAGTTCTACCAGTCCTCCTTGCCTTAGAATAGTGAACATATGTAATTCAATATTACATATGTTCAGTATTCCAATTCCAATTTTCTATTCTGTTAAATGTTTTAGAAGCTATTGATCTAAGCATTGGGGCATTAGGGGATGAGACAGCCGCCAAAAATTGCTTGGTCCATGTATGTATGTTCTTTTTCACTATTAATTAGATAGAAACATTTAAGAGTTTTTAGTAGCGGTTGGGAATGCACATAATTTTTTTTCAATAATTATTTATCTGCTTGGTTAATGAGTAACCTTAAGATAAAGGTCTATTTTGTGTGTAAAACAAAAAAAATGAAGTTAGCAATATGGCTTTATCCAACGGATTTTAGAAAGAAAAAAATGTTAGCAATATGTTTTTATGGGGTTGATTAATGGGTGTATCTTTTTGTAAAATGAAATTTGCAGGTATGTGCACTAAAGATGGCATATAAATTGTATAAGGTCAAGAGTATGGTCCAGGGATTCCCGCATTCACCGTGACAATAATCAACATACTTATCTCAGTGTAAGCCACGGAACATTCATCTACATTGTGGTTGGTTTGTATCATGGAATTGGGTGGAGCCTAAGGATCTCAAGCGCATTTCTTATGAGTACCCTTTAAGTGTTAAATTTGTCAAGTTTGTTTAGATTAATCGGATCCATTTTGAATGCCCTATGATTGGCTTTGTTTCATTTATGTAAAACTAAGAAGAATACTTCTTAGACTACTTTTGGTTAGGGGTAATATATTTTGTTCGTTATAATTAAAAACATAGAATATCTCTTTTTAAAAATTATAGTTACTTTTAAAATAAGTGTTATGTAGTGGTCAGTTCCTATTAATAATATAGTTGAAAATTAATTAATTTGATTAAATTTTGTGTTAGCAACTACTACAATATTTTATAAAAATAATTGATAATAGAACATGTATTTTTCTTGCACATGCTTAAAAGTATTTGTGAAAGCTTTTTATGTCGAGAGGTAAAGCCTAGAGACATTATACAGCCAAAGCACGATTGCAAGTTTTATTTTTCTGATTTAAATTGATGGTTTGTTAGCTGTCAAATGGTAAATTAAGGTAAATGAATTAATTTTAAAGAGTAAATGGATTAATTTTAAATGAATTTTTACTTGAATACACGGGTCGTTAGGGTTTGACATGATCTCTTGGGTAGTTATTTGGGTTGGACATGAATATGGGAAAGCTACATTACAGTCTGAGAAATTTGCGCAACCCAGCTTTGTAAACATAATAGATATGGATTCTAAATGCCAACAACAATACAGATTTGTTGAGGTAGAGGATCAGCCCACAGATCAAAATGTGGAGGAGATTATACAGCCTGCAACCAAAAATTTCAGTGGAGAACAAGGATTAATTATTCAGCATCAACTTCAAAAACCTTCAGGTAAGCAAAACTAAATATGTTTGTCATATTGAGACATTTTTACGGCTAAATCGTTCTGATTATAAGCATTTTATTCTACACAAATAATGACCCTCAATAGCATTCCAGGCATTGCTCAATCCTTGAATACCATCAAGGAAGACAATGAGAAAGAGAACGAAAAGCAATTTCAAGTAGAAGAAAAATTTCCCAAAAGATTGGAGTGATTGATTACCTGCGAGAGAAATGTTTTGTAATTTGCAAGGACATGATCCTCTCTCTGATGAAGACAGAGAAAAGGCCGAGGAGAAGTTAAAGGGTCTTAAAGTGAGGGTTACGCATAGAAGGTGTTTACAAAAATACACTGTAACTGGTCTAACAAAGGAGATAACCAGAGACCTCAAATTTAATGTTACAGAAAGTAACCAGTTAAAGAAGAGTGTTGGCGTCATAGATTACTTCGTCTCCACCTTGGAGGAAGGAGCAGCTTACCCAACTTGACTATGGCTCTGTTCCAGTTGAGGAGGAGAACTCCATTATCATTTCATGCATTTATGTAGACGAAGCAACAACAACGTCTCATTGGGATTGATAGAGCCCTACCGTTCTACTCAAAGTAGTTGTACTGTATTTCCTGTTATCACTCCCAAACTTCAGTATCTAGGTACGGTTCTTCTATATATCCCTATCCGTGCAAACTTTCGTTCATGGGTATTGGTATTTCATGCATTTTTTGAAGTGTCTTTTTCGCAAATACCATTTATAAACTTCAGAACAATTGGGTTCCTCCAAGTTCCTCATTTATGCCACTATTTGCAAGTCTGGTGTAGAAAAAAAATCACTCCTGGGTTGTCATTCTAGAAGAGTGGAGTGCTTAGTCTACGACAGTCTCAAAATTGGAGGTATTTGGCGAGGGCTTCGCTTTTGAACATTTGTCAATTCTCTTCGAAAGGGGTCAAAATGCTATTTATTGGTTGCATTCATTGGGGACTATTTCCATCCCGGAACATGCATTATTGAACAAAATTTCCACTAGAACTGTACATGTTTAGAAAACAAGATTCTTTATATGTGCATATTCTTGCATTTCTGTAGCCCTTTTGGTCATTTCTAAATGTCTAGCAATCAGCAGTAATTGAGAATCTTAAACTGGGGATTATTCATCACTCACAACTACAATCTTGTGTGTGTATCTATACTGGGTTTTAGTTATAATCCTTATGTGCACTCATTGGGTTGCGCAAATGTGTATTGTTCTTGCGGCAGGGGCTCAATGAATTGTTGGCAAGGGCAAGCCCTTTGAAGGGTTTGGAAACGGTAAACGAGGAGATGAAGATTATAGGATGGCATGGGAAAGAGAAATGGATGAAGCAACTTGTGTCTAGTCTGCGAGTGATTCAGATAGCTCAGATGACGAGAAATTGTGCTCTAAGGCAGTAAAGAGACATTATAATTTGACTGACAGTGAGGTTGACAGTGGTAATGAAGATAAGAAAAAAGATGAAGGAAAGAATAGGATGTCAAAATTATATTTGATAAAGGTGAAGATATAGGGATTTATGAGTCAATTGCTTGGAAATGATTGTGTTTGTTTTGTTTGCATTTTAGAAGCAAACTACAAATTTTATATTTATGAAAGGGTTTTGAAAGTTTTGGTGTCTTGGTGGAGTTAAATCACACACCATTTAAATTTTATTGAGTGTATACTAGAAAGAATGAGATTCAAGTAATAGTAGGTATGAATTTTCCACAGTTCATGAAGATAGTAAGTATATTTTTGGATTAGTTTTTTTAAACATTTTGATTTAATATAAATTTTACTTGAGTGTATGGGTCTTATATTAGAAAGAATGAGATTTCAAGTAATGGTAGGTATGAGTTTTCCACAGTCCATGATATAGTAAGTGTGTTTTTGGATTAGTTTTTTAAAGCATTTTGATTTAATATAAGTCAAGATATTTTGAATTTTTAACATTATACTAAAAATATCCACTTTACTTAAATACTATCAATAGTAATTTTACACCTCATCCACAACAAAAAATGGTAAATATTTCTCCTACTTTTATTGGCCAAAATTGATCTTTCACTATTGAAATAGATAGATCTATGATAATTCATAAACTGAAATAGATAGATCTATGACAATTCATAAACTGCTAAAAGCACCTGGAATATTTATCCCCTCAATTTATCACCCTAAAGCAATTTCATTTTTTAAACTATCCTACTTGAGAGGAAAGCCTTGGTGTCAAGGCATGTTTGGGTGTGGACACTTTTAAGGGTGTGGACAAGTGCAATGGACATAATTTATTACTTTTCAATCTATTTTGAAGAAGACATTTAGCTCAATAGTAAGTATAGGGTTTCGAGGGTTCATTTGTTTGGATAATGGGGAGCTGCTAAATTCACGTTTTCCAGGATGAGGTTCAAGTAAATCTACAGATAGCAGACATTTATAACTTATTTTGATACTCTTTACAATGGGGTTTAGGTGTCTCTGGTTAATGGTGTATACAATTGCAAGATGCAGAATTTAATGCTTTTTAAGGTATTCTAGAGGCATCTAGCATAGTGGTTATTACTAATTATTTTAATAAAGAAACTCAAGCATTTTCTAAGAGACACTTATTTTACATGACCATTTGTATTTATATTTGTATTTGTATTTAGGTTACATGGTTTGGGGTTTCACTGCTTCATGCTCACCCCGTATGGTCATGTTTTTTAATATTCATGTTTTTTAATATTTAATTAGTTTATAGAAACTATGGTTCTTTTTGCATTAGCACTATGCTGTTAATGTACTTTTGAGTCCCACGAATGCTTTTGATCACTTGTGGGGATTGATGTATATTCTTCCTTTCTTTCTTTGTTGATAACTAGAAGTTGAAGAGTTCATTGTGTTTTTGGAGGAGGTTGAAGTATTTGTATAGTTACGTGTAGGAGTTTAGTTGAATAGTCTTTACCAAATAACAGGGTTTAGGCATCTCTGCTTATGGATAATATTCAGGGTTTTGAGGGCTTCCTTCAATGAATTATTTCAAGTTGTAGAATTCAGTGCTTTATGAGGTATTTTGAAGCCTTTTAGCTCAGTAGTTGTTAGATTAGGGCTCAAGCTTTTCTAATTTATGGTTAATATTTGCAATTTTAAGGGTTTTTTTTGTATTGATTACTGCAAGTTCAGAAAGAAAAAGAGCCACGGGATACTACCGAGAAGCAGGCTTATAAAGATGTAGTAACCTCTCTATTACATGCATGTGGCATGTGAATAAAAAAAAGATTTGATAAGCTAAGCCTTGCCTTTAAAAAAGGCTTCCAATAAACTAGCCCTCCTTCGACTTTTAGCTATCCCAGATTATCTATTGGGAAGTAAGGAGAAAGGAGGTGACCAGCACTGAGAATGGAGACGCAAAAGGAGGAAAAGAACAGTCAGATTGTTAAGCTTAGGCAGTTGAAGAAGAAGTGGCGCTCATCATCAAATAGTCCATGTGGATACTTGTGTGTATATAGCACAAACCCTTCTTTTTCCCCTACTCCGAATGTGCCTAGAGGTTACCTAGCTATTCATGTTGGCAGAGAAGAAAGAAAGTGCTTTGTAATCCCCACCACCTATTTGAGAAGCCCACAATTTAAAGCTCTGCTAGACAAGGCCAAGGAGGAGTTTGGATACAACCACATTGGCTTGCTCACAATACCCTAATAGATCACTGTGTTTGAGCAATTGCTGAATCATCTGGAGGAAAAGTAGTTTATAGCTTTCCCCATCTCTCAAATCCCCTCTATTTTCAATTGTTTCTCTAAATGTAAATATCATACAGAATTGAGCCTACTACTACTATTACGAATATTACTACTATTATTAATATGATTTATCAAGTCTGCTATAGAATTCAAATTCAGATTGTGGAGGATTCATTGGTTTATGAGCTTACCTGTATAAGCCATGCCCATATCCATATTAGTCAAGTCCAGCTTTCTAATGCCCATATCCAGATTAGTCAAGTCTAGCTTTCCAGATATCATTGCCTCATTAGTATATTATCAATCTATTTTGGTGTGTAGCTCTATTCGCATAATGTTTTGTAAAGGCTAGAACAACTAGAGATGTTACACATCAATTCTACTTTTGTGAGAAATACTTTTTTCTTGGTGAGATTATTTTGTATAAATGGCTACCCAATCTCATCATTTTTCAACCAATATTAATGTGTGAAGATGATTTTTTTGCAGTTTAACTACAAACTAGCCATCTTGGTATTATTATACCATTCTTCAATTAATGTTTATAGAGATCAGAAAATTGGGATTTTTATTGTTTTTCCTAAAATTGAGATTTTCCAATAACGAAGTGGGATGATGTTGTGGTGTAATGCTTTAATCCTCCCAGTCCATGCTTTTGTACCAGCAGCTACAAGGCTCTAATAGAATTTAGGGTTGTGGGAGAGCTATGTTAAAATAAATTAATGACATAGATAAAATTAGGTCTCTAACATTATAATGGCCTTGAGTTTGTGTTTCCTTCAAATTTTTTTTTAAAGCACAATAACAGAGGTAGTGGTAGATATAGTGTTGGCATAATGATAGTAGTTTAGTTTAAATTTCAGGGGATATGGTTGAGAGTTTGAATTAGCTTGGTTCTACATGAGTTTAGATTGCAAATGTTTGCAGAATCAAAGACATTATTCATCCCAACTACTCTCATTGAGTTCCATGATATCAAGCTTTATGCTCAATTTGATCTTTGAAGCTCTCCATGGCACTCTGATGCCTAATGGAGTGAAGGCATTTCATCTAAGGTTCAATGTGTGTGACCACACTTCCCCACAAGTCACCAAAAACTATAGTACCCTTTTCAGGCACTTTATTTTTAAACTTTTATGTATTAGGATTTGAGAAGGTTAAAATTGTGCAATCCTCTTCATAAATACATTACATACTACAAAACAATGCAAAAATTTTGAATGGTGCACAATTATCTCTAGAGCGTAGAAATGAAGGATACATAGCATCTCCAAGACAATGTACATAAAATAGAAATGGGGCATTACTATTGATAGTTGTTGTTTTCCCTTCAATATTCATTTCAAATGGATAGCACTGCCATTATGAGTTTCAGCTCAAGCATTCATGGTATGGGGCGGATCTCCACAACGAATAAGGTTCTCGGCAGTAAAAGATAAAGGTGGCACCATCAAGAAACAAACAACTACATTGCTTAGTCATATTGAAGATATTGAAAAGCATAAGTAATATGGAGATAGGGAGGAACGATCAATTTTAATGGCACCTAGATGAACATAGACTCTATTAGCATATCAAATGTGTCATGAAAAATAGCATAGCCACAACAAAAAAAAATGTTCAGCCAAATCGAGCGTGCCAGTTTTCAAATGGAGTGTAGGCTTTTCAAAGAGTTTTTTAAAAACACTAACACTTCCATTCAAGGCATGGATCCATCCAGTGAGAACAAAGCATAAATTCAAATCATGGCGGACCAAGATAATGATCCACATCTTTTAAAGATGAATACAAGTTGAATAAATAGTGCAGCCATTTCAAAATCTAATGAAGGTTCTGAAGATTGGATGCAAGAGTTGAAGATAATGGCATGGCCAAAGGGAAAACTCTAGTGCACCATTTTAAAAACCCACAAGCCACCATTGAAATATATAACACAAAGCTTTGGCAAAAATGACACAACCATAGATACACAAACATTGCGCAGTCCTCTAAAACAAGACACCACTATGAAGCAAGCGCTTCAGAGCTTCTACATAGACCAAATAAGAGGTGCACCCAACTATAGAATGTGGTGCAGAGGTTGAAGAAGTAATGCCTAGAGGCTCTAAAAGGAAGCACAACTATATAGGAATGGTGCACAACATATGAAGGGAAAGATAACTATACAAATGATAATGCCATCATTGCATCTTTGGCAGAGCATAGTGTGAGCACATTACAAAGTATCACGAGCAAAAAAATTTCTTTGCAATAATCTCACAAAACAAAAGATAATTTAAAAAAAAAAAAATTAATTGGGAAAAAATTGATTTAGGGTTAGGATTAGTTAAAAAAATTGGATTAGAGTTAGGGTTAGGGAAAAATTAGAAAAATTAGGTTGGAATTAGGATTAGGATTACTATCAGTGTTAGGGTTAGAATTAGAGTCAGGGTTGGCATTATATTTAAAAATTGTTCATTGCATAATCTCACAAAACAAAAGATAATTTTTTTTCAAAAAATAAAGATTTAACTGGTAAAAAATTGGGTTAGGCTTAGGATTAGTTAAAAAAAATTGGGTTAGAGTTAGGGTTAGGGAAAAATTACAAAAAATGGGTCTGAATTAGGATTAGGATTACAATCAGAGTTAGGGTTAGAATTAGAGTTAGGGTTGGCATTACATTTAGGATTAGGATTACATTTAGGATTAGGCTTACATTTAGGATTAGAGTTAGGACTTACAATTAGGGTTAGCATTAGGGTAGTATTGAGGCAAGAGTTAGGGTTACAATTAGGATAATTGTTAGGCTTAGAATTAGAGTTAGGGTTAACATTAGTATTAGGATTAAAGTTATGGTTAGCATTAGGATTAAGGTTAGGCTTACGGATAAAATTATGATTACAATTAATTATATGATTAGAGTTAGGGGTTAAAATTAGGGTTACAATTAGAGTTAGGGTTAGGGTTTGTATTGGGGTGAGCGTTAGGGTTAGAAATATTGTAAGGATTAAGGTTAGGGTTAGGGATATTATTAGGGTTACGATTACAATTAGGATTAGAGATAGTGTTAAAATTAGGGTTATAATTTGGGTTATGGTTAGATTTAGTATTAGGGTGAGGGGTAGGGTTAAAATTAGTTTTAGGGACATAATTAGGGTTATTGTTAGGGTTAAAATTAGAGTTAGGGTTAGGATTAATCTTACAATTAAGGTTAGGATTAGAGTTACAAAGTTGGATTTCTCAAGATTAGAATTATAATTGGATTTAAGTAGAATTAGGGTTAGGATTACATATACATCTAGGGTTAGGGTTAGGGTTTAGGTTAGAATTAGGGTTAAAACTATTATTACATTTAGGGTTAGGGTTGGGATTATCATTAGGGTTAATATTAGCCTAAACGTTACGGTTAGGGTTATAGTTACAATAAAACAAGAACATTTATTTATGTTTATATGTATAAATATAGAACTATGATTAGAGTTAGGTTGGGATTAGGGTTCGAATTACTAATAGACTAAGGGCTAGGGTTAGAGTTAGGGTTAGGATTTCAGTTATAATTAGTTTTAGAATTAGGGTTAGGATTAGGATTTAGGTTAGAATTAAGATTAAAACTATTATTACAATCAAGGTCAAGGTTAGGGTTAGGGTTAGACTTAGGTTTGGTATTAGTTAGGATTAGGATTAAGGTTCCTATAACATTACACTTACCATTGTTTTATAAGCCTCAAAACCCTCAACCTAACCATATTTCAAAATCTAACCCTATTTAACATAATTATAACCATAATTTTGGCTGTAACTCTAATAATAACACCAATCCATGCTAACCATAATTTCAACCCTAATTTGAACCATAATTCTATTTCTAACCCTAACACTAACCCTAGCCTTAATCATAATAATAATTACCCTTAATCCTAATAGTAATGCTAACCCCAACCCTAATTATAATAAATAGATTAATTGTAACTCTAACTCTAACCTAAACACTAACACTAACCCTAATTTTGACCTCTAACTATTATTCTAAATGTAATATATAATATTATTATATTTAGAATTATTATATAATATATTATAATTTTAATTATTACAAATAAATAAAATAATCGTATATTATATTTAATAATTATTATAATAAATTATTATAATATATCTAATCTATATTATAATATAATATTATAATTATAATAATTCATATAATTATATAATAAAATTTATAATATATATTAAATATATTATTATAATACTTTTATAATTATAATAATATTAATTATCATTAAGTAATTTTCTTTATTATATTTATTACTATATTTATTATTATTTTTATTATTATAAACATTCTTTGTAATAATATTACAATAATATAATAACATAATATAAAAACTTTAAAATAATTTTATTTAAATAATTATTCTAATTTAAATTATTTATTGTGATTTTAAATATGAAACTATTTGTACATAAAATAATTAATATTTATAATAAAATAATAATATAAATACATTATTATAATATTGACTAATATTATACTACATAATTATGATTTAAAATGCTTCAAGATGGATCCATCATATATTTTTTAAATATAGCTATACTAGTTTATATATATATTGTAAAGTTGGGGGTAAATTTTTATAGTTAGAAATTATTCTATTTTGTTCATTTATATAGTTCAAAGACATAGAGTTTTCTTTTTAAAAATTGTAGTTACTTTTATTAGTGATATATTTGATGATTAAATTTTGTGTTACTAACTACATGTGGCTTGGGGGCCAGCTCGCCCCCTCCAACTTGGCAGCTTGTAACCCCAAAGCAAGGATGGTGGGGTCATCCGACTGGGTCGGGGGATACCCTTGGCGCCAAAAAAAAAAATTGTGTTACTAACTGCTCGAATATTTTTTAAAAATAATTCATAATAAAACATGTCTTTTTCTTGCACATTCCTAAAAATATTTGTGAAATATTTTTTCATTACTAATACACATGGTAAAGTTAGGGGTAAATATAAAAATTAATTAAATTTGCATTGAAAGCATAGAGACAATTTGTCTAGGAACATTGATGGCTTCTCTCAAGGAGGGAAACAACAATCCCTTACCTCCATGGGCTAAGGGATTGTTGTTTATGCACTGGAATTAGCTCTTTATTTTATTTCTTATTAACCATTAGATTGATAATTTAATTAACATGGTTTTGATATATGAATTTATTTGATTTATATTTATGGTGTGCCTCTCTAACTTCATCTACAGTAGCTTCTAATCTCCAACTTTCAATATTTTTCCTATTTATAACATTAACTAGAATTTTGGAGTCTAAACCCTAAAACTTAAAACCTAAACACTAAATAAATTATAAATTACTTTTTTATTTATTTACATTTATCTTAACAAAAATTGTTAAAAAGGAGAGTATATAATACGTATCAAATAAGTTTTTAAACCTTTCTAACTATTACAAATTTAAAATGACATTCTAGTTGATAATATAAATAATAAATTACTTTTTATAATTTATTTATGTTTATCTTAACAAAAAATATTAAAAAAGAGAGTGCATAATACTTATCAAATAATTTTCTTAACCTTTCAAATTATTACAAATTTAAAACGACATTCTAGTTGATAATATAAATAATAAATTTATAAAATATTGTAAGAACATTTGTTAATATCTGAACTACAATAATTTTTAAAATTCTATGGCTCTCAAATCTCTCTATATTGGTGTAAAGAGTTTTAATTATACAATAATATGGCCAACATATGGGAAAGGACTTAGTAGTTGAGCACCGTAACTTCATCCCTCTCAAAATCATACATGACAATTTTGAATTACTCAAAAAAAATTACATCAGCGTACTTGGCAAGGCCCTTGCTTATAACTAAGGTTTTTGGTTATGATCCACAATAACAACTTTAAAGTCACAATTACTAGTACTATACTTTTAAAAATACTGAGCATTAAATCCACAAATACTATCACAACTATTGGAACATGCTCAATGCTCAACTACTAGGTCATCTCCCACATAAATTCAAATGTCTTTGAAAACACAACTCAAAGTACATTAATAAAAACAAACAATAATAGCAAAGCATTGACATAATATTCTTAAGAACCTTTGTGATAGAAATATTTTGAAAAATATTGAGCATTAAATCCACAAATACTATCACAACTATTGGAACATGCTCAATGCTCAACTACTAGGTCATCTCCCGCATAAATTCAAATGTCATTGAAAACACAATTCAATGTACATTAATAAAAACAAACAATAATAGCAAAGCATTGACATAATACTCTTAAGAACCTTTGTGATAGAAATATTTTGAACGAAATAATATTACTCATAATTATTTTAGAACCTTATTTATTTTAGCAATAAGGCATCAATAATTGTCAAATGCAAAGTCCATACTGCCACCATTTGGCACATTCTATGTAAATGGATTCAATATGTTGTCTCTAGAAGCATATTTGACTAAATATTGTGTAGACAACTACTACCATCATTTCTGAATTAAAATCACACTTAATTATTTGCCACAAGAAATATGTTATTTAAGGAATGGTGATTTATTTTGTTATTTTTTCTTACATATCAGTTAAAAAATATAGCTGTACTTCCCAAAGTAAAATAACAAGAAGCCTATGTAGAAAGGCTCAAATAATGGTCTTTTATCAATATTATTTAGAAAAATAAAAAGGCGTGGAGCACCCATACTTGATATATTGAAAATCTGAAATAGAAAGTACAAAGGGGGGCTCAAAATTGGCACCACGCTAGCCTACAAGGAAGCATCCAATAAAACAACATTTGAAAAAAAATGGCAAACGAGGAGAGAAATTGGGAAGACACCAGATGATGGGTGATAAGCCAAAAGTATTAACCACAAGCACAACCAAATGAAATGCCCAAAAAATGCTAACCACCATCCTAAGTAGCTAGACAAGATTCTAATGAATGAACATTAACAAGTCATCCCCAAAAACATCTACCAATATATGTAAGAATTAAAGGCAAAATATGTAGAGGATATGCCCTTTGAGGTTAGAAAAGCACCCCAAATTATCATCGACATGATAGTCTAGGGAAGACATATGCATGTATCAATAAATGTTGAGATTTGAAATATCACCCACATCAATACTACAATCTCAATTTCTATCTGCACCACCATTCAACCCTCAATCAACTCCAAGATAGCCACCAAACCTATCACCATCACTCACATGCCACCAAATAGGATGCTTCCACTTCATAGCTCAAGCCCAACACCACCACCACTAAGGACTCCTTCAGCACCATTATCAAGATCGCCTTCAACTCCTCATTCAACATCCTCACCTCAAACACCACTACCCCACCTCCAATTCTAGAAATGTTAGTAAAAATTCCATCCACACCACGTCCCTTCCAAACCCAAAACCTACAACTACCCTACCTCTAGAAACAAAGCTAGAGGCTACACCTTATTCCACCATTGAACACCACTGATACCTCCATAATACTTGGGGAATAAATGGACATGCATACTGTTGTCATGAAGGAATCCAATGTAACATGGGAACATTCTTAGACTATGGGTTTGTTTGTTATGAGAATGGACCTCTAGAAGATCTGGCTCCCTTTAAATGCCCCTTTGGATCTATAAACTTGTGAGAAAAAGAGATAGAAGAATGCTTGAAATAAATTGAACTGAACTAAAAATCTATCCTAAAGGGGGTGATGCACCAATATTTTAACTCTAATATGCAATATGATTCACAATTACCCTTCAACATACCTTTGTTCTTACATCTCAAACTGATCAATTTTACTACAAAAGTGTTTCACAGAAAAGCATGAAATAACTTGCATACTCTATAACCTGTGATAAAATCAAACTTTGTTTACTTGCATCCAAAGAATAAGATAGAAAACTTAGAGGTTTTGTGATAAAACACAGTAAATTCCTATCAAATCACTCAACATGAGACAAGACACCTAAATCTAAGTAAACGAACAACTGGCTATATTCATAAATAGAAGGAATGCTCTTCAAAATAGAAATAAAGTTCTTGAAAATAATCTGCTGCTACTATAAGAAACTGTAAAAAATGGTTGAGTTACAAGTCTAAATCTCTCTCTGCAATGTGCAAAGGTAGGAAGAAAGCAAGAACTAAGAAAAAACATGAGTTATTTTCCCTATAATACAAAATATGTCCCTAAAAAGTGAATGGGTAGTCAACTCCAGCTCAACTAGAGTCCAAAATATGCATGAATGAGTCTGAAATAGCAACTCCAAGTTGTTGGGTGAGTACAAGAGAAAAACCTAAAATTAAGGCCCCAAAACTCCTCCAAGATGAGCTAAAATAGCTCATAATTGTTGTGCAAAGATAGTTGACCCCAAAAGAAATCCAAAAATAGTCTAGTTTGACCCCAACGAAAAAATATCAAAAGATTCCCCCTTTGCATGAGTTAGCACTTTAGTTCAATTCCTCCTCTATTTTTGCATGATTTAGAGGGAAAAAATAACCTATTTTAACAATTATTAAATGCAATCAATGTGATTTACATTAATAAGTGTTGTACAATGCATATTTTTCTCCTAGGTTATTTTATAACAAGTATTAGGGCAATTTTTTACATTATTGGACTTAATGATTGCTAAATTACATTATCTTGGTCTTTAAATTGTGTAAAAAATAAAAAAGGAGTTACATGATGTACAATAATTCTTAAGGCAAAAAATAAACCCTCTTTATCTGCTTAATGTAAAAGAATCTCCTATTCTACCCTATCATTGTCAATAGTCTCCAAAATGTTCAAATTTGCCTAAGTTATGCAATAAAGTCAAAAGGGCCCACACTACCTTCACTTACCTTTCAACCATAGTCACAATCACTATATTATTTGATTCTAGGGTAAAAAAAGGAGAATTAGAACTATAAAACTCATCATCATACCCTTATGACTCCCCTTGACCACCATTATATTTTAAAGGGTAAAAAAACACAATCATACTCTTGCTGCTCCACGACCCCCTCATGCACTGCTAGGACTTCATTAATTGAAGTCTTTGATGATGGAATATATTGATTTCTTCATGATTTTCTTTAGTAAAATGTCAAAAGACTCCATCATAGCCATGACTATGGCTTTGTTGCAACAAAACACTTGACAAAACCCTAAAGTTTTATCATTTTGCTCTTTCACTTTCTGAGTCCCTGTTGTGTCACCATACTCAAGGTGTTAGGTCTCTTAAGGCTTTCTCAAAGGGTTTTGAAAGGCTTCTCATGACATTTTTCAGACTTTAGTCCATGCCATGGTAAGTCTGCTTCATATTTCACTATATTTTCACAAGAAAATGGTTTAAAACACCCTCGGTCTACATTTTTACTGTGAGAACTATGATGGAACATCTCCTTCTCTGTATATCTTTCTTTTCTTGCTCAGTTTATATCATAGAAATGATGAAATGATGGATTTTTCTACATTGGATTGGTGAAATCTATAAGGGAACTTTGCATCTTTTGCTATAGTTTGAAAACATGATGAGAATTTGCTTTACTGTATCTACCTGCATAATGAATGTATTTTTTCACCATTTACATCAACCGAGTCCTAATCAACACTTGTCAAAATGACCATAATCATAAACAAACCCAATCCCAATAATAAGCCCAAAATCATAGTCCAAGGAGGCCACCCCTCTAATTCAAATCATGAGAAAAATCACAAACCCAAGGTCATAATTAAAGAGGGCTATCCGTCTAATCCAAATCAGGAGACAAATCCTAAGCCCAGAATCATAGGCGAAGAAGGCACTCTCTCTAATTCAAATGTTGAAAATAAACCAAGACCTAAAATAATACTTCAAAGGGTCCCTCCTCCTTCTTCCAATAACAACATGAACTATGTTGCATACCTTGAGGAACAAATGAACATGCAAGAACTTAAACACATGTGTGACACCATGCTAACATTTGAGAACAAAGCCCTATCATCCGAACTCCAAAATCTCCTTCAAACCCTTTACCAAGTACCCCAACCTTTCGATCAACAAATAGTACAATGACTTCAATCCCTCTTCCAAAAATTTCAACCAATCCAATCTCTGCAAATCGAACACCTCCTAATCCAAGCCCAATAGTCCATGGCCACTTGTCAAGTCCAACAAACACATCATCCCCTATCCATTCATTATCAACCAATTCCACCTCAACCTTATGTGTCACCACCTCCCACTTCATACCAATCTAATCCATCTACTTTGTATCAAGTCAATGCCACATCAACCTACCAAGTCACTTCACAACAAGCACATGTGAACTTAAGTCCTTTGCAACAAGTCCAAATGCCTTGGAGTTCTCATGCCACCATTGACAATGGAAACACTAATCTAGGTCATGCATCCTATAAGTATATCATACCACTATCCAATCAAAGGCCTATCCAAAACCCACCATGTCCTAGCCCTAATCCATTGGTCCCTATACTTTCTAGCCCATAAAATCCTTCATTACCCCTACCAACTCCACGCCCTAAGTTCAAGCATTACAAATGCAAACATGTGGAGTTGTCCAAACCCACCAACCCATTCAACCTATTTGGTCCTCCACCTAATCAATCTCAAAATCCTAGTCTTAAACCTTCAACTTCATCCACCCCTACACCTATAAAGGATGTGACCCAAGGGCTACTAGCAAAGAATCAAACATTGCCATGACATCTAACACATATGCTTGATCCTACCAAAGAGTCCTCAAATACCATGTCCATTCTTACAAACCAACCATGTCATCCAAAACCCCTTGATCCTATTCAAGAATCTCCCCCTATGAGTCCAAGTCAACCTCCATCATGCTCCTACACAATTGACCATCCAAAACATGCCAGGCCTCTCCAAGAGCCTTCCACTTCCACTTCCACTTCGATTCAAACAAGTCACAAGGTATGTCAAGAGCACAATTATAAGCATGAAGAAACATCTAACCCTCACTCTAGTCAAGATCAAATCATTTCCCTTCAACCCATCCATAACATGTACCTTTTTCATGATCAAGACATTATTCATGATGAAGAACCTATCCATGGACAACTTGATCCTAGTCATCCCCCCACAACTATTCATGAGAAAGACACCCAAGACCTACATGCTCTATCTAATGAAAGTCTTGTCAACCTACTTGAGTATTCACCCCATTTCATGGCCTTCATTCAAGGTAAATAAACTTCTCCACATATCCATAATTCCACAACTGTCACTTTTCATGATAAGACATGTGCCTCCCAAGTATACATGGAAGATCAAACAAATAAATTGGATCTTAGTGAACACAATGATAATCAAGCCCCTAATGATCCTTTTGCATCTTCCACTATCAACCCCATTGCAAGTCCACCATCATATCCACTTGGTCAATCTGTCTTCATTCATGAATGTTTGTCCTTGGGAAAACAACAACCTTTGTCTATCACTTCACCTTCTCTACTCAATAATGAACTCAAGTCTACTATCCAAACTATACCTAGTCCCATAGTCCAATGCATGATCCAAAACATGAATTATCAAGGTAAAGGCCTAGGCCTTCACAAACAAGGTATTTTGGAGCCCATCCATGTCAAAGTTCACCTATGCTCATATGGCCTTGGCTACACACCCAAGGTAAACAATTTAATGATGTTGGTACTACCTCCATGCATCCTAAATCCACCACTTATCGTCATAAGTCCTATCATATACCCAAGACTTATGTTGCCATTCCACCTCCTTTATCCTACAAATGTCAAAAGCATGTGACCATACACCTTCCACCATCAACTTTACCTCTGTTTCTTCCAACTCCACATATTCCTCCATCCACTTTGCCACCATTGCTTCCAACACCTAACATTTCTATCATCCATAAATCCCCTTAGATTCCTAATCATGACCAACAAATGCATGCATCATCTAAACATAAACCTTCCACTCACTCCACCTACCAGATGGGATTCCAAAATAAACATTTGGATACCTGTACCTATAAATCCAAAAATCCTAAGGGTCCTAATAACTTAGGATATTAATGCAAAAATTCAAAGCAAAATATATTCAAAAGGCTATCCAAGCCCATACCTTCAAAAGGAAACTCAAAAACTAAAATGGTGTGGGTCCCTAAACAAAAAAGAAAGCCAAATGAGGCATTTACCTCTCAAAAATCCCAACCATCCTCTTCCATCCATTCCATTCAAAACTTCTGAAATTCCCACAAGTAAAAAAAAAATCATAAAATTACTAAGTCTATGTGGGTACCAAAAGTCCTACATCATCCATCTCCTAAGAAAACATCACCATTGCTTCCTACACCACCATCCACTCAAAAGATTCAATGTTTATCATGGTGTGTGCAACCGTTGGTCATGATTCCTTTCCATACATGTATCTCCCCATCATTCAACTATTATCCTACATATCTCCCCAATCACTTCCCTGTGGTCCATGCTTTGGCATAAGCTTTTCATCCATCATGACATAAACCCTACATAATATACATAATAATCCACTATCGACCCTACATAATCCACATCATAATCCACTATTGACCCTACATAATCCACATCATAATCCACTATCAGTCCTTTCATAATCCACTGTCTTATCCATTTGACTTTCATGCAACTCCCTTATGAACATCCATGAGCATATTGACATTTGACATGGTCCATGCAATGACTTTCATCTCTATTGGGACACTATCACCTTTCATGGAACTAGACCCTCGAGTCCCTCTCATTCATATTGCCCTTCTCCTATCAAAAGTCAAAAATGCAAAAACAACAAAAAAAAGTCAAAAAATTAAACAAAAAAGAAAAAGAAAAAAAGTAAAAAGAAATCCCTTCGTCCAATGGTGAAAACCACCCTTGGTGGTGCCTTGGATAAGTACCATGATGAAAACCTGGCAAACATGCATCATGTGTAACTTGATCTTCTATGTTACTTACACTTGGGGGCACAATGTCTCATCCTTTCTATCGTTTCCATCATACCATTTCCATACACCCACATACATATACCTATCACATTTCATCCATTAATCTACCCTTCTTCCTTTTGATCTTGATAGAGATTGGGGGCACAATGTTCACAAATGTTTTGGGATATCTCCTGATATACCTTATCCCTCTACACCAAGAAAATCCTTCATTATCCTGTCATCATCCTATCGTCATAGGATTTTTCATGAAAAATCCTAAGCATTTTACCAAGAATGGGGCATGTTATTACTATGCGACATAGCTTTTGGAGATCATATCCTTGCCCTCTTACACATACATCCTTTCCATCCATTATCACCCACCCTTTCATCCAATACCACTCATTCCCTTACTCATAGACTTGGTTTCCCCTTGTCATTGGTCTTTAGCATAAAGGATATTCAAAATTATCATCCAATGCCATCCCCAAAACATCTCAAAAAATACAAAAAAATCACAACATTCCAAAAACACAAAAAAATCATATATCAAAAATCCAAAAAAAATCAAAACATGTTAAAATCCAAAAAAATCAAAACATTCAAAAATACAAAAAAAATCAAATATCCTACAAAAATCCAAGCAATAAAATCAACTCATCATATCAATCCATTCATTCAAATCAATTCAATTCATCACATCATTTTGACCAAATCAATTCTTCAAACAGTTTTTCATATCATTAAATTCTTCAACCAAATCGCTGAATCAACTTTCTCCACCAATCTATCCAATCATCTCATCCTTCAAATCATCACATCAATTCTTCCAAATCATCCTTTTCCAATCAATCCAAACAATAATCCAAATGCAAGTTATCCTAAATTCATACCAATCAAGCTAATCAATCAAGTCAAATTATCCAATCACATTCAATGGTCTTGATCCTAATCTTGACATAAACCAAATCAATCAATCATTAATGAAATCATGGTGTTGCTCACAAGGCCAACAACACTAGTGTCAATAAATGATGAAGGGGGTAAATCACAAAACACACAATAACAGATATTGAACATAGCAAATAGAACTTTGTTTTATTGAACTGGGCAACTCATTACATTATAGAAGCTCAATTACAATTAGAGGATGAATCCTCTACTAGCAGCAACACATTACAACTTTCCCAACCTCAAGACTCTAGAATCTTTAGCCTTTTGTAACCCCAAATCAGCTAGGGTTTCTATTTACCCCCTATTCTGGACTCTACATAGGCTCCCTTAACTCTACCCTCGCCCAGGGTTCCCAAAATAGTCATAAATAACACTTTTTGGTGGCCTCCAGCTAAATTTTGAAATTTGCAACTCCCTCCAAAAGTAGGTCAACTTCTGGGAAGCATAACTTTTGATTCGGGTGTTCGATTGACGAACCGTTTTAAGTGTCGGAAAGCTCGCGATGTGAACTATCACATTGAAAATTTGTAAATGGATTTCCATCAACTTTTTGAGATGTTATGAGAAGTTTTAGTGCCTCATATCTCGTTCCGTAAATTTTTAGGGGCTTTTCAGAAAACAAAAACTTTAATATCTTTCAGCTCACAAATGATCTTTGACTGATTCCTTTTCAAAAGGTCTTATATTTCTATTATGCAACTTTCTGGAAGTTTTTGCTTCATTACGTGCCCAAATGTAAACTTTCTAAAAATAGCAGGTACACTTTCCTAAATAGGCAGGTCACTATATTTAGCAGTTTTGGAAAAATTAAAAGTCCTACATTATTATTCTGGATATTATGGAACCAAAAACACTAATTATGGGAAGAAATGAGAACAACTACAATGGTTTTGAGTTAACTTCTTTTTTTTTTGGGTGATGCAAGATTGCCCTTACACCTCTGGATGCCCCTGCATCAATAAATCAATTAATTGTCTTAGATGGCATGTTGCATTGTCAAAACTAGACCAGGTGTCTTATACGACATGTTTCATTTCTTGAAACTAGACACAATTATCATTATCATCAATCAATCACTTAATCATTGGTTTACAGCTTGATAGGGGCAATACCTTGTTTGTTTTTGAATCATTTGTGCATGCTTGTTTTCTTGCTTGTGTGTGTTATCATTTATCTTGCATTTCTTTCAAATCAGAATCCAACCCAACTAATATTCATATCTTGTATCTAGACAAGGTTGTATTATGCTGGGGAATGAGACACATCGTTACATTGGTCCTTATACCTTGGTGCATAATGTCTAGTGCTATATCAAACATCATGGTTTCTCACCTTCATCGCAGCATAACACATCCTTTCCTTTCTTCTATCCATTCCTTTATCTTTTTCCTTTTGACCAATCCCTTTTCATTTCGAGAGCCTACCCATGTTTGTCCAACCCGCCTATCCTCTTGAGGGATCATCATCAGCCTATTCTTTCATTATTGTCCCATTTCACCATCCTTTTCCTTAGCTTCTTTGAAATTATGTTACTTTATCGTAACATCATCTCAAAGAGGGGTAAAATGTAGACACTTAAAATTGTCCATTACCTAGTGGGACACCTTGTAATATTTTTCCCTAGGTCCTAGTCTTATGTAACTTAATCACCTAAACCAAATTAATTAAATAAATCTATTTATTTAATTAATTCCCCTTGTCATATGTCTCATATAATTCAAATTAAATATTTGAATTATTCCCTCACCTTTCATCTCATTCAAACAAGTGTCACATGCTACATCTTGCACTTAATACCCCTTCACATGTCAAACTAATTCAAATAAAATATTTGAATTAGGTCCCATTTATCCTGAATCATGTACACTTGTCATGTGACTACAATCCCTCTTGAAGTGGGAAAACCCTAATCAATCTCAACCGGTTATATCATTCAAAATAACTTCCAATCACAACTCTCCATTCAAATCAATCCTTTTCTATAAATCAAACCCCTCACAAGCCATTTGAACATCAAGTATTCAAGTAGCCTCATACTTCCAAAATCACTCTAGAATCATCCTCATGCCAATGTTATGCTGCTGAAATAGTGAGCAACCAACAATCCCCCATTGATCAATCCTTCAAATTCTTGCATTCTCATGCAGGGTTGAGAAGAGCCATGAAGGTCAATCAAGTCTAGTTTGAGAATCGGTTTGCATTTTCATTCTAGTTTGTGCTTCATGGTGCTAGTTAGGGTTTTCTATTTCTACAATTTTGATTTCTTCCAAGACAAGCCCTATTTGAAGATTTGGTCTGCAAATCATTGTTTCTTTGTGTAGACTATGCATATCTCTGGTTGAACCTATGTTTTCAGCTTGCTAGCCATTATTTTTTGACATGATCCATAAGTAAGGTCTAGCTAATTCTAAGGTTTTTGGTTTGTAGTTCAGCTCTTGGTCACAACCAACCCTTTGGGCCTTAAATTATGAAGTGAAAACCATTTTTTTTTGCAATCTCTCCAAGTGTATGATTTTTTGAGATGCATCTTTTAGACTCAAAATCACACTATTGTTAAAGTGTCTATTTGAATTCCATTTTGTCTCACTTCATGCACCAATTATAAAGTGCCAAATCTTGGGGATTCATCAAATTTAATCAAGGGGGAGTGTCTTGTCTCTTTCACTATCCCACTTCCTTTACAAGTGTATCTTGGTTGTGTACTTGTTCACTTCAACATCTCTTTCTGCATTTCTATTTACAAACTGGACAAGCATGGATTCTAGTATTTCTATTCCACCCCTAATGCCCTTCAATTATCACGAATGGAAGTCAAAAATTTCTCTTTCACTCATGAATCAAAGCTTATATAGGATTACAATGAATACTGAAAAAGAACCCACCAATGCTAAGGATAAGGAAAAATGGTTAAACAAAAGAGATCAAGTTTTTGGATTTTTGTGTCTTAATATTTCATCTAAATTACTATTTCATGTTCAGTCCTTGAAAACTCCCAATGAATTTTGGGAAGGTCTTAACAAGCTACTTGGCAAGATAGATGAATTTAGGAGTCATGAGTTGGAGAATGAACTCATAGAGCTAAGTCCAAATGACTACATCTCTACACAACATTTTTACTAAGATCAAGTCCTTAAGATTGCAACTAAAAGAATGTGGGATTGAAAAGAAAGAGGACCCGTTAGTATTTTTTTATTGTCCAATTTAGGTCCTAAGTATTATGTGTTTGTATCTACCTTCTACTCAACAAATAGGGGTCTTGGAGCCTCATGAGCAATGTCTTCTCTTGATGACTTCATTGCTGAACTAACAAGGGAGCAAGATAAGTTTATTCAAATGGGGAATTTGAAGACTAATAAATCTCAAGCACTCATTGTAGAAAATAAGAAAGCCCAATCTTCAAAGGGTAAGAAACAACAAAATCAAAGCACACAGATTCCAAGAAAGACAACAAAACTAATAACTCTAAAAATGAAGGCAACTCTAAATAAGGGAAACCTAAGAAGGAGTTAGTCACATGTGCTTATTGTAAAGAGAATGGTCATGATGAACATTAGTGTATGAAGAAGCAAATAGAGCACCTTACTCATCTTCTCAAGAAGAACAACATAGGGGTTCCGGATTCGTTCAACACATCTTCATCAAATCAAGATAATTCAAAGACAAAAGAGAAAGGAAAGGGAAAAGCCTTGGTTTCTACTGCATGCTCATCACCATGTTGGATTATAGATTCAATAGCTACTTATTATATGGGATCATCATGAGATGAGTTATCATGTTTGGATTCATGTAGGATGTCTTCAATCACCTAAGGTGATGATACTTCAGTATTGGTTAGAGGGAGAGGGTCTATTGAAGTGGAATGAAGAACATTCCAAAATGTTCTAAGTGTACCTTCACTTTCAAAAAATCTCATTTTAATGTATCCAATCACCTATCTAGGACAATGAATGACCATTGAATTTTCTCCAAATGGAGTTGAAATCAAAGAGTTGTATAGCAGCAATATGGTAGCTATAGGAAAGGTAGACCATCAATTGAGATTGTATACCTTTTCTAGTTTTTCTCCTAGTACTTATCCAAAAGATTTACTTACCCATTCCGATGGTATTAACAAGCTTTGGCATGAGTGATTTGGTCATTTGAACTATCACTATCTCAAACAATTGAATTAGCAAAACATGGTAATAGGGTTGCCAAATGTCAAATTTTCAAAGGGGCTTTGTGAAGCTTGCACTAGGCAAGCATCCAGAGCATAAGTTTGACAAAGACAAAGCATGGAGGGCATCACAAGTCTTAGAACTTGTACATAGTGATGTTTTAGGACCATTTCCACACCCATCCTTTACTAAGGCAAGATATGTTCTTATGTTTATTGATGACTTCTTAAGATACACATGGGTTTACTTTCTTTGGCAAAAATTTGAAGTCTTTGACTACTTTCAAGATTTCAAAGCCTTAGTTGAGAAACAATTTGAGAAATCTATCAAAATTCTAAGGAAAGATAATGGGTGTGTTGAAAATATGTGCCTAAGTGGTGTTGTCATTGATGTCAACATATTCTTGTTGCCATTGATGTCAACTGTATCCTATTTTCTATCTATATAGAAGACTGGATTGTTGAGGATATTTGAGAAAACTAATGACAATTAATGCATGTAGACCTTATGGCTATGTAGAGGATTGTCAAAGGTTGCTTCAGTCAAGAATTGAGATATTTGCATGAAGATCTAAAGAAGTTATTGCCATATGAGTAGAACTGGATTTTGCAGTATTGAGAAGAGACAGTGTGACAGTAAGTTGGTCCAGATTGCTCCGTAGTAAAACATCTTGGTCTGCAGATCTGAAGGCATGTTTGGGAAGTCAGTGTGTATCATCAACTCTAGTGGTTTGTGGTTTGGAGATTTGTAAACTATCCTTCTAGTTTGACAGTCATGGCAGAGAGTGTTCTTGAATTCCATAGGAAGATTCAAATGTTTCTGATAATATGGTTTAAAGTGAATATTATTGGTGATTTCAATGTGCTCATGGAGGTCTCTGGATCATGTGGCTACTATGTTGGAGGTCCACATTGAAGTTTGAGTTTGTTAATTGAAGATTTCTCTTTTGAGGTTGATGTTCTTCCCAGTCTTGGCCAACTGGATGTTCCTAGCATGTTGCGGATGTCTTAAGAGCATTTTTATCAAGCATGGAGTGGTTGTAGAAGTAGATTCAAGTCTCAGTTGTGTTTGGCCGATAGTGTGATGATCTACGTCAAGTTCAGTCGAGCTTGTTGATCATTTCAAGGTTGATGAAGCATATAAATACTTGTTGAAGAGTCACTGAAAAACATCCTTATGCAAATAAGATAAAAATTCAAATAAAGGATTAGGAGTAGACCAGAGAAGAAAAAGAAGCAAGAGCAGTATAAAGTTGAGGCAAAGCAAAATTTCTTGAGCATTCATTGAAACTAAATCAGGCATGAAGTAGATTCTATTTCTCAGTTATTCTTTCTATTCTAAATAAATTCTGTAGGCAGTGAGCTTGTCTTTTGAGTAATGAGCTCTAGGCAATGTGCCTTCTAGTTTTCTAAAGTACTTTTAATAGGGTACAAATCTTTGTGGGTTAACCCCCCACCATAGTTTTTCCCTTAACTAGGTTTCCACGTCAAAATCTTGGTGTCAAGTGTGTTGATTATGTTTCTTCTCTTATGTTCTTGATCTATGCTTTAATGTTTACATCATTCATCTTGTTATTCTCAAATTTAGTTGCACTCAATTTGTAGGATGACCCCTACAAAACTTGTCTATTTTGTAGCCTACAACTCTAAATACACAAAATGAGGTGAATCACATTTGCCCTCGTGCGTGGTCTCCTAGCCTTGGAACATCCTTTTGAGGGTCAACTTGTGTCAGTTTCTTGAATTTTGCAAAACAAGTCTAATTCAAAATTTCAATTTTTAGAAGTTAGTATATTTTTGTCATATGCAATGGTAGGGATTTTTGCCTCCATTGCATCTTCATATGCAATTGTGGGGATTTTTGCCTCCATTGCATTTTTATATGAACTAGTGGCCATTTTTGCCTCCATTGCATCTTTATATGCACTAGCAGTGATTTTTGCCACCTGTGCATGTTGGTCCCTTTGTCACATGCAAGGGCAACGATTTTTGCCACCCATGCATGTTATTCTTTTTGTCACATGCAAGGGCGGGGATTTTTGCCTCTCGTGCACAAAAGCAATTTCCTCCACATGCAAGGGTGGGGATTTTTGCCACCCATGCACTCACTCCCTAAAAATTTTCTAACTCTAGGAAAATTTTCAAGTTGTTAACTTTAGCCCACTTTCACTCAGTTTTTTGCTTTAATCATACTTTAGCCCTTCAAAACCCATGCAAATGCTTAGTGCTCCCTCGCTACTGTAATTTCTAGTCAAAGAGACCAAAAGTTTCTTTCCACAGATGAAATGATACAGACATTCAATAGCATGATCCAAAGGAGTTTGGAGATCAAGCTTTCTCATGGCTTCTATGGATAAGTTGTTAGATATACAATTGACCTTGGACATTCTCAAGGTAGTTCTGGATAAGCATGAGAAGGATACTACCTCCATGAAAGATTTAGTAACAAGGACTCATGTCATTTCTAAGAATACTTCTGGACCGGATAACCTTGAGATGCAAACAATGTGGACAATGTTTTAGGATTTTCTGAAGAAGGATGGGAATGAGAGTTGATGAAAGTGATCATGCCTTAGTTTATTGGTGTATTTTCACATGTACTTTTCCAATATGTAATTACATGTGTAAACAAAGGAAGTCCTAAGTCAGAAAGGACTCTTGTGTTGAATAAGTCAAAGTAGTTATAGGTTTCCTATTTTTGCTCCAAGCTCCTCAATATAAATAAAGACGGCCTCTATTGTAATTTTTATGTTTAATCTTATGCAACGAAGTGCTGCCCAAGTTGATACTCAACTTTGAGACTTTGTGTTTAAATTGTATGATCAATTCCAAGCAATAAAGAGGGCAAGTTTTGATATCAATCTTTGTGTTGAATTGAATTTATATTAGTGATGATGTACGTATGGGATTTTTGTTGATTTCTCTTGTTGATTGATTGGATAAAGTGGTGTTTGGTTATTATGATTGGAGGATGTTCAAGATAAGTTATATAAACTTTGTGTTATATTATTTCCTTGAATCTATGTATGTTGAAAGCATCTCTTGGTGGAGGATTATAAAGACTTTGAGCTTGTAGTTGTTCACTTTGTACATGAATCATGTTGAGAACTTGTAGACTTTGTGTGATGAGTTTCAATCACATTCATGTGGATTAGTGGTATTGTTAGTTGACAGACTTTGTGCTCCAACTGGTGATATGGTTACTTTTAAAATATTTCTAGGGATAATTTGAAGACTTTGTGCTTGAGATTATTCACTTGGCTCGTGAATCTTTTTGTGAAGTGAGTTGAAAGACGTTGTGCTTCAACTTACAAGAATATTAGTGATCACTGTTTTAGTTAATATTAGAATTATAGAAGCATTATTGAATATTACCGTGAAACATTGTAAACATCTTTTCTGAAAGAAGAGAAAAGGATGAATGTAACACACACCCTACATGGTTAGAGCTAGTGTAAATAAGTAGTTTAGTTTTGTTTCAATAAATAGTAAGAAGGGAACCTCCCCTTGCTGAGAGGAGAGATTTATCTCATCACACTATGGTTGATATAACCATTTTGTTGTCAATGAGTTGATGACAAAATATTCACCCAACAAATCTAATAATAAGATAATAAAAAAGGCTCAAAGGAAGAAAAAGTAATTTTTGGGGACAACTAATTCACCCCTTGTCAGTTGTCCAGTCTAATTCTAACAATTGGTATCAAAGCCAAATCCTCTTCTAAATGCCTGACCACTTGAGGAGATTTAGGATGTCAACCTACAAGAAGGATAGTCTAAGATTTGATGGAACAAATTATTCTGTTTGGAATAATCGCATGGAGTGCCATTTGCAATGCATGGGTGATGCTTATTGGGTGATAAAAAGTGTTGAGTATAAACCTCCAGAAAAAGGTCCTTCAACTCCATATCAAATCAAAGATGCTGAAAATAATCTTCAAGATAAAGAAGCCTTGTTGAGTGCCCTGACTAATTCAGAAATTAAAAATGTGTTTGGTCTAAAACCTACTTATGAAATCTAGAAAAAGTTGGAATTTCTATATGAAGGTGATAAATATGTCAAATGCACCAAGCTGCAAAGTTTGAGAGGAAAATTTGAAATTATAAGGATGAACAAAGACAAAAACATCACAATCTACATGCAAAAGATAAATGAACTTGTGTGTGGTATCAGGTGTGCTGGTGGAGTTTTAGAAGAATCGGAGATTGTATCAAAAGTGCTCAGATCTTTACCTAATTCATAAAAACATAAGGTTGCATCCATAGAAGAGATCAAGACTATCTCAGATGTTACAAGAGATCATTTGGTTGGCAAAATTTTAGATTTTGAATTAAGTGAGTTTGGTGATTCTCTTCCCAAGTTTGAATCTGCATTTAAGGCTAGTATATATGGAAAGAAAAAATATGATCTGGGTGAAAGCTCATCTACAAGATCAAATAAATTTGTGAGGACTTGGAAGGATCTTGAAGATGTTGAAATTGAAACTGTAGATCTTGAAGCTCTCCTTGCCAAAAGATTGCCAAGAGGATCCAGTAAGTATAAAGGAAAATTGCTACTTAGATGTTTTACCTGTAATAAGATTGGTCATTTTGCCTCAAGATGTCCAGAGAGGTTTTAAAAAATAAACCCTAAAAGATACAGAAATTAGAAAAAACATTACTATGTCCAAGAAACTAGAGAAGGAGTCACAGATGATGAATCCGATCATGGAGGTTCCCCTGAAAATGATTGGGTGTTCATTGCCATCAAAGAAGAAGATCTGGTGTCCACTGAATCTATTAATATGAAAAGTGCCTTGGCCACTCAGGTTATTGAGAAAGATGAATGGGTGATTGATAGGGGATGTTCTCGTCATATGACTAGAGATAAGAGTAAGTTTGTGAATTTTAAAGATTATGAAGGTGGGCTTGTAAAATTTGGAGATAACTCAGCTGGTAGAATCCGTGGTAGAGGATCCATCTCTTTTGATGGAAAGAATAGCACAAATGATGTTTTGTATGTGGAAGGACTGAAACATAATCTTCTCAGTGTTGGACAGTTGGTTGATAAAGGTTATGATCTTTGATTCAAGGATGGAAAGTGCAGAATCTTGGAGAGTTTTGAAACTGAAATTACATCTGGAACTCAAACTAAAGGTAAAATTTTTCACTTAAGCAGCTCTAACAAAAGTTATTTGATTTCTCAGATAGATCAAAGCTGGTTATGGCATAGGAGGATGTGTCATGTAAATTTTGATAACATTGTCAAAATAAGTACCACTCAGGCTATAAGAGATCTTCCAAAACTTGTGAAACCTAATAGCATGTGTAGAGAATGTCAATTGGGGAAATAGAGAAAAATCTCATTCAAAAGAAAGGAACAAGTTTCAAATGGTTGATTGGAACTGGTACGTACTGATCTCTGTGGTCCTGCTAGAATTAGGAGTGTGCAAGGAGATAGATGTTTCATGTTGCTGATTGATGACTACTCTAGAATGATGTGGGTAACCTTCTTAAAAGAAAAAATAGAAGCTCTTGACAAATTTAAGGTGTTCAAAGTGATGGTGGAAAATGAAATTAGTGAAAAATTGAAATGTCTGAGATTTGACAGAGGTGGATAATTTACTTCTCATGAGTTTGATGCTTTCTATGAAAATCATGGAATAAAAAGACAATTATCTGCTCCTCAGCAAAATGGAGTTGTGGAAAGAAAGAACTAGACTATTCAAGAAGCTACCAGAACCATGATGGTGGAAATAAATGTTCCTCAAGTTTATTGGAGAGAAGTTGTGAGTACTACTATCTACACTCTTAACCAGGTGCAGATCAAAGGAAATTCTGGTAAGACTCCTTATGAACTTTGGTTTGGTCATCCTCCTACTATGAGATACTTCAGAGTCTTTGGTAGTAAATGTTATGTCAAAAGAGATGAGGATTTAGGTAAGTTTGAGGCAAGAAGTGATGAAGGAATATTTTTGGGATACTCAAATCAAAGTAAGGCCTATTGGTGCTTCAATAAAAGATTGAAGAAGATTGTTGAAAGTGTGAATGTTAAAGTTGATGAAAGAAAAGAAGGACATTCTAGGTACTTTGGATATGATTCATATGATCAAGATGAAAGTCAAAATCAAGGAAGGCAAGTTCAAGTTCAGACTTAGATTCAATTTGAACTGGTAACTCCAGAAGTTAACACAAATGATGAGGAACAAGTTCAAGAAATAGAAGCTCAAACAATCTACAAAACCCACAAGTATGTAAGAATAAATTATCCTGAAGATCAAATCATAGTAGATAAAATAAAGGTGTTTGAACTAGGAGAAGAGTTGCTAAAGATCAAGAAGAGATTTGTTTGATTTCAAAGATTGAACCTAAATCAGTAAGTGAATCTTGCAATGATGAAAACTAGGTTAAGGCAATGGAAGAAGAATTGATGCAAATTGAAAAGAATCACACTTGGAATCTTGTTCCTAGACCTAAGGATAAAAATGTGATTGGAACCAAATGGGTTTTTCAGAATAAACTGAATGAAGATGGTGAAGTTGTAAGAAAGAAGGTAAGGTTGGTATGTAAAGGACATTCTCAAGTGGAAGGAATTGATTTTGAAGAAACTTTTGCTCCGGTGGCAAGGATAGAGGTAGTCATATTATTTCTTGCTTTTACTGCTTTCAAAGACTTTAAAGTTTATCAGATGGATGTCAAATCAACATATCTAAATGGAGATTTGGAGGAAGAAGTATACATTGAGCAACCAAAAGGATTTTAATTATTTGATCAAGGAGATATGGTCTGTAGACTAAGAAAATCTTTGTATGGACTCAAGTAAGCTCCGAAAGCCTGGTATGCCAAATTGGATAAGCATTTGCTTAAGCTAGGATTTGTAAAGGTACTATTGATAGTAATCTGTACTTCAAGATAAATCATGAGGACATTCTAATTGTTGAGGTCTTTGTTGATGACATCATTTTTGGTGGAAATGATTGCATGTGCAAAGATTTTACTAATCAGATGAAAAGTGAGTTTGAGATGTCAATGTTTGGTGAGATGAATTTCTTCCTAGGTCTACAAATTATTTAGTTAGATAAAGGTATCTTCATATCTCAGTCCAAGTATGTGAAAGAATTATTGAAGAAGTTTGGAATGGAAGATTCAAAGCTAGTAGGTACTCCTATGGTAACCGGATGCAAGCAAAGCAAAGATGATGACTCCCCAAAGGCTAATCAGGAAAGATATAGATCAATGATTAGAGGATTGCTCTATTTGACTCAGACCAGACTTGACATCATGAATACAGTTGGACTTGTTGCTAGATTTCAAGCTATTCCAAAAGAATCCCATATTGTGGCACTCAAAAAAAGTTTTAGATATCTCAAGGGGATAATTGATTATGGACTATGGTATCGAAAGGACAATGATTTCACTCTTAATGCATATACAGATGTTGATTGGGTAGGAGATGTGGATGACAAAAAAAGTACTAGTGGTGGCACTTTCTTCTTGGGAAGAAGATTGGTCTCTTAGATGAGTAAAAAGTAAGAAGCAATTTCTCTGTCTACTGCAAAGGCAGAGTATATAGCTGTAGAAAATAATTATTCTCAAGTTCCATGGATGAAGTAAATGTTGAAGGACATCAGTGTTGTGTTTGAGGAGCCAGTCACAATATTTTGTGATAATTCAAGTGCTATAAGCATTTCCAAGAATCCAGTATTGCATTCAAAGACAAAGCATATATCTATCAAGTTTCACTTCTTGAGAGAGAAAGTTAATGAGAATGAAGTCAAGTTAGAGTTTGTGTCCTCCAAAGATCAGATTGCGGATATCTTCACTAAGCCTCTTCCCAAAGATACTTTTGAGAATTTCAGAGAAAAGTTAGGGGTAATTACCCCTCCTGATCAGAACTAAAATGCACTAAGGTACATCAGTCTAGAGGAATTTACAGTCATATTTTGTAATCCAAATTTATGTTAAGAAGGTACTACTCAAAAGGGGAGTAGTCAATATGCAAACTTTGAAATCAGTTTGAAGCAAAAGGGAGAAAAGATAGAAAATATGTGCCCTTTTCCATTGATGTCAAAGGGGGAGAGAAGTCATGTGAAAAACTAGTTGTTGATGTAAGGGGGAGCAATAAAAGAAGTAGTTAAAGAAGTGAGAAGAGAAAGAGGAGAAGTTCTTGTCTTGATGGTTAAATTCATTTTTTCACATCATATGTTGCCATCAATGACAAAGGGGGAGATTGTTGTAAATATGTGCCTAAGTGGTGTTTTCATTGATGTCAACATATTCTTGTTGCCATTGATGTCAATTGTATCCTATTTTGTTGTCTATATAGAAGATCAGATTATTGAGGATATTTGAGAAAATTAATGACAATCAATGCATACGGACCTTATTGCTGTGTAGAGGATTGTCAGAGGTTGTTCTAGTCAATAATTGAGAGATCAGCATGAAGATCTAAAGAAGTTATGGCCATCTGAGTAGAACTAGATTTTGCAGTATTGAGAAGAGACAGTGTGATAGTAAGTTGGTCTGGATTGCTCCATAGTAAAACATCTTTGTCTGCAGATCTGAAGGCATGTTTGGGAAGTCAGTGTGTATCATCAACTCCATTGGCTCATGGTTTGGAGGTCCGCAAGCTATCCTGACAGTCATGGCAGAGAGTGTTCTTGAGTTTCAGAGGAAGATTCAAATGTTTCTGATAATATGGTTTAGAGTGAATGTTATTGGCAATTTCAATGTGCTTGTGGAGGTCTCTGGATCATGTGGCTACTATGTTGGAGGTCCGCATTGAAGTTTGAGTTTGTTAATTGAAGATTTCTCCTTTGAGGTTGATGTTCTTCCCAGTCTTGGCCAACCAGATGTTCCTAGCATGTTGTGGATGTCTTAAGAGCATTTTTATTAAGCGTGGAGTAGTTTTAGAAGTAGATTCAAGTCTCAGTTGTGTTTGGCCGATAGTGTGATGTCCGCGTCAAGTTCAGCTGACCTTGTTGATCATTTCAAGGTTGATGAAGCATATAAATACTTATTGAAGAGTCATTGAGAAACATCCTTGTGCAAATCAGATAAAAATTCAAATAAAGGATCAGGATTAGAGCAGAGAAGAAAAAGAAGCAAGAGTAGTATAACATTGAGGCAAATTAGTGATGGAGATTGATTGTCATTGATATCAAAATGGTCTTCTGTAGTTTGCCATTGATGTTTTGATTATGATGCAAGGTTAGTTGACTAAGTGTGTTTCTTCTGGATTTCATAATGTTCATAGGTTGACCACATGGCTCTAATGTAGAGGTCATTCTTTTGGGGTCATCAGTACTTTATAGTATGATTGATGCTTCTTGGAGTTGATCATGGGCTCATAATATTGTTTGGAGTTGCTTCATTTTCTTGTGTGCCTTCATGCATTTCTTGTGCATTCATATACACAGATATAAGTTATGATAGATATAAGATTCATGTTTATGATAGGACTCATTTGATCTGCTTGATCACATCATTTGTTGATGCTCACATATTATGGACACGTGATATCTAAGGTTGGACAAGAGGATCTCAGTTGGATCTTAGTTGAACAATATTTGATGTACTATGTCATGATTGTCATGGGTTGTGGCTTCAGAAGATGGTTATGATGGATAGGTATTGTCTTGGTATTGGTTCTCATCATAATAAGAAGGTTTGATGCTCATACTTCATGTCAAGGGATTATGTTACAGTTCATCTTATTGAGGTTTTATTCTAGTTGTCAAGTTGATGTTGAATTGATGATGCAAAGTTGTTATTAGAGAAATATCTCATTTGATGTTGTTTAGGACATTAGGAGGTTAGTGGTCCTTGGGTTTTGTGTTTGGTCTTCATATGCAACATATTGTCTTGATTTCATGTTGTAGAGGAATTCATATGGTGACATAATCATATACAAAGGCTATTCATGTGCAGAGACATATTATCATTCATGTTCATTAGATAAGTAAACTCTAGAGGACTCAAGTAATCTCTTTGGTTCTCATTGTCTTAACATTTTTCAATAGAAGTGGACACAGGTGTTCAATAATTAGAAGATCTTCATTGTCAGATATGTATAGTTGCATTGATCTCTTCTTCAGCATTGATTTCTTTAAAGGCTCAATGCTTAATTGAAGATTTAATGTCTTTAAGTCTAAACTTTCATTTACTCCATACTCTACCCGTCATACACTAAATGCACTTTTTGTTATAAAAAGAAGGTGACATGCTACTGTAGGCCATAGTCACTTAGGTGACTTGTTGAAGGGTGTGTTATACATTTGATCGATCGGCCCCATCAAATCCTTCACATTCGACAATGGTCTCCTCATAAGATTATTGGGCACCAAATGCATATCGACAGGTGTATTTGAATGTTGAATGAGTGGTTAAAATCAAATCGATGGTTATTATTTAATTTATGACCCTGACTACCATGTGCATCTTCTTTGATGTGCATTGAAAGGTCATAGCTTTGTGTCGGTTAGTAAAGTCTTTTTTAGAAGATTATGAAGCTATTATTAGCCATTTTCAAGGTAGATTTTTTGTGAATTCAAGGGTACTATTTTTAAGGAGATTCTCTTCTATTTTTAAGAGTGCATCACTGATCGAGGAGCTTTAATGAAGGAAGTTTTATTATTTTTTAATAAGAAATTTTCTATGTAAAGAGGAGTTTTATTGTGTCTAAGGAGTTTCTGTGTAAGAAGTTTTTTTTTTGTGATAATCTTTTTGTGAGAAGAGGACGAGGGCAGAGAATATGAAGAGAACATTTTTAAGAAAATGATTTATTTTCTTTCAGGAAGATTTGAATTTCATTGTGTTTTGGAAGATGAAAGGATTGAAGATTGATTGAAGTTTTTGCAGATTGAAAGAGAAAATGAATATGGAGAGGAGAGGAATTCCAAGAGATTTTTTTATAATTTTACTGCAGGTGCACTATGGGATTATAGGAATATGTCAAGACATACAATCTTTATATAATGGTTTTTGCAAATGTATTGAAGATGGATTTTTGAGGGTATGGTTGTGTGGTTCATCATGCAGGGTTGAAGACATTTTTATAGAAATCCTCTTGAAGAGAAAAGATAGATGAGAATTTGATACTGTGTATGTGATGAAGAAAATATGTTGAGATATACAAAGATGAGAAAATGAAAAGAAATGAATGTGAACTAATTGTGTATTAGATGCCTGGACCAGTGTGAATTAATTGGGTATCAGATGAATTGATTGTACAAAGATCATGAGATTAATATGTAGATTAGATTGAGTGTGATTGAACATAGATATGAAAATTCAGAGAAGAAGGTTATGTAATGGTGAAAATCAGATTGTGTTGTAATCATTTCTTACACACCTTGTTTCATGTTTTGATGATGGTGATTGTTTATGCTAGTGAGGCCTTGTATTAGCCAGTGAGGCTTGTAGGTCAGTGAGACCATTTGTCAATGAGATACCCACATCAGCCAGTGAGGCTTGTAAGTTAGTGAGACACCCACATCAGCCAGTGAGGCTTGTAAAGATATTTTCAAGGTTAAGCAAGTGAGGCAATTTTGAGTGGTTTTTCTACCCAAGAGGGTTTTCCACTCTAGAAATTTTTGTGTCACAATTTGTCTTTATGAGTCTACTTTATAATGCTTTGCTCACATGTCCTAATTCATGTTTATACATTATCATATTTGTGCATATATGTTTAACAGTTCATTGATGTCTTCCTCCTTCTTTGTCTTGTAAATTAAAAGGTTGAAAAAGTTAAAAGTTTTCACAACAATGATTTACCCCCCCCTCTTAGTGTTGTCCTAGACTCCAACAAGTGGTATTAGAGCCACATTCCCTTTAGAAGATTAATCAGCTTGGGTAAGTCCTGTGAGTGGAGTACCATGGATAAGTGAAAAAAAAATAAGAATATGAGAAATGTCAAGTCTCATTCTAATCAAAAGGTGTAGCCTGTATCAAATCTAGATGTTGATATAAAGTTAGTTGATAAATATGCTTCACAAGTTGAATCAGTGAAAAAGTTTTCTGGAGTTCCTCTGTTTAATGGTTCAGATTTTTCAGTTTGGTGTATGAGAATGCAAGTCTATTTATCCTCTTTAGGATATGATGTATGGATATATGTTGAGAATGGATATTCTTCTAATTCTACAAGTAACAAAGAGGCCTATGATTGTAATCATACATCAAAGAAAGCTATTTTGTCTGGTTTATCTAATGATGTTTCATGTAAAGTTGTGCAGTGTGAAATGACTCAGGATATGTGGAAGAAATTGATAAGAATCTATCAAGATGATGGTAAAGAAGAGGATAATTTGGTGTCTAAAGAAAGTGACCATGAAAGAAGACAATCACATGAAGAAGTTGAGACCCAATCAGATTCATAAGAAGAAGATTATCATCAGGAGTATGATGAACAAGAATATGAAATTGACATAGAAGGAGAGCTCATATGTGCTTTGAGTGAACTCAAGAGATATAAAAATGAGAATAAGAAATTAGAATTGCAGCTACAACAAGAAAAAGTCTTAAAAGACAAAGTGCTTTTAGACCTTGAAGATGCTAGAAATGTAATTATAGATTTGAGAAATCAAATAAGTGAATTAGATAAATTAATCATCAATTTGAAGACAGAGGTTGAGGAAGTTAAGAAGATAGCTAATGCAACAAAATTTGAATTGGAAGCTAAATTAGTTGAATGTCAAAAACTTGAAGGAGAAATAGTTTATTTGAGAAAAGATCTTGAGGATGTTAAAAAGTAATTAGAAAAGAATCTAAAATTTGAAGAGAGCACAAGCAAGTTACACAAGATGTTGGGTAAATAGAAACAACATAGAGACATTGTTGGACTTGGTTATGAAAAGGGAGAATGTTCAAAAGTCAAAGAAACTCCCAAAAGGAAGATTGATTTAAATTATCATACTGCTGCCCCTAAAGATGAAATGCACAATCAAATGAGAAAATTTAGAAGAAATGCCCCTGCAAGACAAGCATATATGTACAGGTATAATTACTCATATAATGGATATTTTTATACTTGTAATCAATTTGGACACAAATCAATTAATTGCAGAAGAAATCATTTTACTTCAATTAGGAATACTAATATTATTTGTTTCAAGTGTAATTCTCCTAGTCACAAAGCATATAGTTGCAGAAGGTTTGGAAGAATAGATTTACCTGGTTTCATAGATTGGAAAAAGAACAAGGTTGAAAAGGTTTGGATAAAGAAATTTGAATAGAAGCAAGAACCTGAGAAAGTTTGGAGGCAAAAACAAAAAGAAAAGAAGATAAATTCTAAACTTGTGCACCTTGTACAAGTCACTTCATCAGTTGCATAACAGATAGCATGAAGTAAGGGGAGTTGTTCATGATCTATCAATTATCCCCAAGTAGTTTTAGGAAGGAGATCATTTGAATGATGATCTTGTCATATTGATTCTTGTGAAATGAAGTTCTTAATGGAATTGATAACTATGTTGTTATTCAGTATGTGATAGTGATTCAGGTGTTCTTTGGTTCTTTATGCATTCAAGATGTTGAAAATAAGTTCAAGGGTTCAATACACAAAGTGTTTGGTAAATGATCTTGATCATGTTGGTGCTCACAAAGGATCTTGGATATACTCAAGTAGTTCTCTTTAGATGTTTGCTTATGTTGCCTGAGGAGGTTGAAAATTGAAGAATTTAAATTTTTGTCTCTACATTTGGTTTTGGAAAGTGTTGTTGCAAGAAGATATTGATTGGCTGATTTGTATTATAGAGTCAAGAGGTATTAATTCTTGTTGATTGCAATATATATCAAATATTTTTGGAACAACTTGGTGCTCTTTATCAAGATAGTCTTCATTCCTTTCAGGATGGTTATCATTCTTTATCATGCCAAGAAGTGTGTGCAAGGGTAAAGTGATTGCAGATTGTTGCAGATTGATTGTTGTCATGGAAGTATTGGCAAGGTCATCTCTTGAATGTTTGTCATGTCATCATGAGTTGTGAATTTAGTAATGAGAACTCTTCATGTTTTTATCAGAGTTTTTTTTGTTAAACCTGCATTGTTGTTCACCATCAAAATTGATGTGATTATGATATCTTTGTTTGGAGTTAAAGTTTATATGAGTCATTTCATCATGAGTGTGTCAATCTTCATCTTCATAAGTAGTTTTGTAACAAGAAGTGGTATTATGCTTCAGGATGTAAGTTTTCAGATGTGTAGTTCATAGTATCTTGTTGCTCTCAAGTTTGAAATGTTGTTCAAGGTGCAAATGTGCAAGGATAGAGCTTTGAGGATAAGTTTAGAATAGAAAATTGTGAAAGTGTTTAGAGCCTTCAAATTTTGAAAAGACTATTGGTATCAAAGATTTTTGGGTAAGTGATATCTTAATTTTTGGTTGATATGAAGATAATAGGATAACAAGAGTTTATGTCTCCAAAGTTATCATAATGCAATGCAATTGTTATGATGAAGCTATAACATATTTTAGTGGAGTTGTTCTCAGGGGGAGTTATTTTTCAGCCTTTGTCATCAGATGTCAAACAGGGGGAGAAAGAAAAATTTCATTAGGTAGTTTTGCCATCAATGACAAAGGGGGAGATGTTGCAAGTATGAGGTGAGCCAGTGTTGTCATTGATGTCAACATACTCATATTGCATTGGCAAGAAGGATTTGATGAGCTGTATGCTGAGGATATTGAGAAAATTAGCCTCAGTCAGGAACAGTGAAGAACAGTGAAGAGAAGAAGGCAAATGTATTGTATAGGTTGAGAACCGGAGGATGCGGATTAAAGGGTTTACAGATATGAGTCTTGAGATGCTTCAGCCAAGATTTCAGAGGTCCGCATGAAGATCTGAAGAAGTTATGGCTGTCTGTATGGAACCGGTTCAGGCAAGTGTTCAGAGGTGACAAAGGATCACAGAAAGGTCCGGTGAGGTCCGGAATTGTACAATCCTAATCTGCGGATTGGAACTAGTGTTTTAGATATCCTTGTGATATGCCAACTCGAGTCTTGTACGATTTGGAGGTCCGGAAGTACCTCTTGCATTATAACAGTAGCAACAGACAGTGTTCTTGAAGTTCCGGATAAGGAGGATAAGAGATTTCAGTAAGAAAATGAAATGCGGATGTACCTGGTCATTCAGGCAGGCTTGTGAAGGTTCTTAGATCATGTCAAGGTTGTTTTGTTGGTCCGTATTGATTTGTGTATGATTTGGAGGTCCGGAAGTATCTCTTGCATTATGACAATGGCGACAGACTGTGTTCTTGAAGTTCCAGATAAGGAAGACAAGAGATTCCAGTAGGTAAAGGAAGTGCGGATGTATCCGGTCGTTCAGGCAGGCCTGTGAAGATTCTTGGATCATGTTGAAGTTATGTTGTTGGTCTGCATTGATAGTAGAACCCAGAATTGAAGATATTCTTTCGGATGAAGTTCTTGCTCTGTTTAGCCGACCGGATGAGTTGTTCATCCTACGAATGTTCTTGTGGTGGCCGACCGGATGTGTTATTCATCTTGCGAATGTTCTTATGGTTGTTTGCCGACTTAGATGTTTGTTCCTAAGTTGATGTCTTGTATAAATAACGGTTTGTGAGTTTATTTCAGTGTGTGTGGTGTGTGGATAAGTGTGGCATAGCGAAGAGAAGTGTGAAAGACTGAGCAGAGGTTTTTGGGCTTAATTGGAACTGATCCGGACATGGTAGAGATGTCATTCTCCAGTTCAAGACTGTGATTTTTATCACTTTGTAGACAGTGTGTCTCCTTGTAGGCAGTGGGCCTCTTTGTGAGCAGTGTGCTCGGGCAGTGAGCCCTTATTGGCATGTGCCATTCATTTTTCTTTATTCTTCTAACAGAGAATAATTCTTGGGTTAATCACCCCGTGGTTTTTCCCTTAACCGGGTTTTCCACGTCAAAATCTTGGTGTTCAATGTGTTGATACTTATCTGCTCTTGTGTTTATGTATTATGCTTTCATGGATGATTATTTGATATGCTGCTAACTAACAACAAAGAATCAAGTGTTTGAAATAAGAAGAAGTTTTATACAACTGATTCACCCCCCCCCTCTCAGTTGTTTGCCCTAGATCCAACAATTGGTATCAGAGCCAAGTTCCTCTAACAGGAGCTTAACCGCTTGAGGAGATCCAGGATGTCGTCATACAAGAAGGATAGTCCGAAGTTCGATGGAACCAACTTCACTCTCTGGAAAGGTCGCATGAAGTGTCACTTGGAATGTATGGGAAAAGCATACTTGGATATGGTTTCAAAACCATATGTACCTCCACAAGGTGGTCCGACAACTCTGAATGAAATCACAGAAGCTGAAAACAATCTGCGGACCAAGGAAGCTCTTCTAAGCGCATTGAATGACTCAGATCTCTCGAATGTTATTGACCTACCAACTGCATATGAGATCCTGACTAAGCTGGAACTTCTGTATGAAGGAGATGAGTTTGTCAAAAGTGCAAGGTTACAAAGCCTGAAAGGGAAATTTGAAAGATTGAAAATGAGAGATGATGAAAACATCACTACCTTCATGCCAAGAGTAAATGAGCTGGTATGTGGAATCAGAAATGCTGGTGGAACTTTAGATGAAAATGAGATTGTCTGCAAAATCCTAAGATCCCTTCCTGCTGCCTACAAAATCAAAGTTGCTGCCATTGATGAATTCAGAGCCCACACAACTGTCACAAGAGAACAACTGGCTGGCAAACTAGCTGCATTTGAAATGACCGAGTTTGGAGATGATCCTCCCAAGACTGAATCTGCTTTCAAAGCCAGTGCCTATGTGAAAGGCAAACAGAGATTTGATCCGGGTGAAAACTCATCAAGGAAAATGTCATGGTATGATCAAGCAAGAAGAGACATGGAAGAAGAAGAAGCAGAAACAACTCAACTTGAAGCCCTCATTGCAAAGAGACTGCCAAGAGGATCCGGTAAGTATGAAGGAAAACTACCCTTTAAGTGTTTCAACTGCAATAAAATTGGTCATTTTGCCTCAAGATGTCCGGAGAGATCTGCAAGATCTAATACTCACAGACAAAGGTTTCAAAAGAATTGCTATTATGTTCATGAAGAAGATGACAATGAAGGAGTAACAGATGATGAATCAGAACTAGGAAGCAAATCCGGAAATGAGTGGGTGTTTATAGCCATCAAGGAAGAAGATTCAATACTCTCTGAATCTGTCAATCACAAAGTTGTTGAAAAAGCCTTGGCTGCTCAAGTGGAAGAAAAGGATGATTGGGTTATTGACAGTGGATGTTCTCACCATATGACTGGCGACAAGAATAAGTTCTTAGATTTGGAAAGATATGAAGGAGGAATAGTAAAGTTTGGTGACAATTCTGCTGGCAGAATCAGAGGTAGGGGAACTATTTCCTTTGATGGTAAGAGCAAAACAGGAAATGTACTGTATGTTGAAGGATTGAAGCACAATCTTCTCAGTGTTGGTCAGTTAGTGGACAAAGGTTATGATCTCCGGTTCAAGAATGGAAAATGCAGAATCTTTACAAGCTCCGGAACTGAAATTGCATCCGGTACTCAGACAAAAGGTAATATCTTTCATCTGGTTGGTTCAAACAAAAGTTGTTTGTTTGCTCAAATTGATCAGAGTTGGTTATGGCATAGAAGAATGTGTCATGTAAATTTTGATAACATCATCAAGATAAGCAATACTCAGGCTGTAAGAGATCTTCCAAAATTGATGAAACCTACAAATAGTTTGTGCAAAGAATGCCAGCTAGGTAAACAAAGCAGAGTCTCTTTCAAAAGCAAAGATCAGTCTTCTACCGGATTGCTGGAATTAGTACATACTGATCTATGTGGTCCAACAAGAATCAAGAGTCTGCAGGGTGATAGATATTTCATGTTGTTGATTGATGATCATTCCCAGATGATGTGGGTTACCTTTCTAAAAGAAAAGTCAGAAGCTTTTGAGAAGTTCAAAACCTTCAAAGCTATGGTGGAGAATCAAATCGGATTGAAACTAAAGTGTCTAAGGTCTGATAGAGGTGGTGAATTTACATCTGGTGAATTCATTGACTTTTGTGAGAAACAGGGTATAAGGAGACAGTTGTCTGCTCCTAGGACTCCACAGCAGAACGGAGTAGTTGAGAGAAAGAACCGGACCATCCAGGAAGCTGCCAGGACAATGATGTTGGAAGCAAATGTTCCTCAAATGTTTTGGAAGGAAGCTATCAGCACTGCAGTCTACACTCTCAATCGAGTTCAAATCAGAAACAACACCGGTAAGACCCCCTATGAACTCTGGTTTGGCATCACTCCTACTGTGAAATATTTCAGAGTATTTGGTAGCAAGTGTTATATTAAAAGAGATGAAGACCTAGGAAAGTTTGATGCTAGAAGTGATGAAGGGATTTTCTTGGGTTACTCCACTCAAAGCAAAGCATACCGGTGTTACAATAAGAGATTGAGGAAGATGATAGAAAGCACCAATGTGAAAGTTGATGAAGGAATTGAGAAGCCTTCAAGATTTTATGAGATTGATGAAGATGACCAAGAGAGTGTTCAAGGACCTCAATCCTCTCCGGTGAGACAGAGTCAGCCTGATTCGGTAAATCAGGAAGAAGAGATAGGTCTAAATGAGCCTGATCAAGAAGCAGCAGTGCAGGATACTCCCAAAATTCCAAGGTATGTAAAACTGAACCACTCTGAAGATCAAATCATAGGTGACAGAAGCAAAGGTGTACAAACTAGAAGGAATGTTGCTCAAAATCAGAATGAATGTTGTCTAATTTCAAAGATTGAACCTAAAACAATAAATGAAGCCTGCAATGATGAAAACTGGACCAAAGCTATGGAAGATGAATTGATGCAAATTGAGAAAAATCATACTTGGGATCTTGTTCCCAGACCTAGAGACAGGAATGTAATTGGAACCAAGTGGGTCTTCCGGAACAAACTAAATGAAGCTGGTGAAGTAATCAGAAACAAAGCTAGATTGGTCTGCAAAGGCTACTCTCAAATAGAAGGAATTGACTTTGAAGAAACTTTTGCTCCGGTGGCAAGAATTGAAGCAGTCAGATTACTTCTTGCATTTGCTGCCTTCAAAGACTTCAAGGTATATCAGATGGATGTCAAGTCTGCCTTCCTAAATGGTGATCTGGAAGAAGAAGTCTACATTGAACAACCGGATGGTTTTCAATTGTCTGATAATGATGATATGGTCTGCAAATTGAAGAAAGCTTTGTATGGATTGAAGCAAGCCCCAAGAGCATGGTATGAAAGGTTGGATAAGCATCTTGTGTAGATTGGATTCAACAAAGGTACTGCTGACAGTAACTTATATTTCAAAATTGATCATGAAAATATTTTAATTGTTGAAGTATTTGTGGATGATATCATTTTTGGAGGAAGAGATAGTATGTGCAAAACTTTTGCAAATCAGATGAAAAGTGAGTTTGAAATGTCTATGCTTGGTGAAATGAATTTCTTCTTGGGTCTGCAAATTACTCAAACAAAAGAAGGGATCTTCATTTCTCAGACCAAATATGTGAAAGAATTGTTAAAGAAATTTGGTATGGAAGACTCAAAATCTATGAACACTCCTATGGTAACCGGATGTAAGTTAAGCAAAGATGATGACTCTCCAAAGGCAGATCAGACAAAGTATAGATCAATGATTGGTGGATTGTTGTACCTCACTCAAACTAGACTAGATATAATGCAGGCTGTTGGTCTTGTGGCAAGATTCCAGGCTGATCCTAGAGAATCTCATGTTATGGCAATCAAAAGAATTTTTAGGTACTTGAAAGGAACAGTGGAGTATGGTCTATGGTACCCTAGAGATCCGGACTTCTCTCTTCATGCTTACACAGATGCAGATTGGGCAGGAGATGTGGATGACAGGAAGAGCACTAGTGGTGGAGCATTCTTTTTGGGGAAGAGATTGGTTTCTTGGCTAAGCAAGAAACAAGATGCAATATCTCTGTCTACAACTGAAGCAGAATACATTGCAGCAGCAGGTAGTTGCACTCAAATCTTATGGATGAAGCAGATGCTAAGAGACATCAAAGTTGAATATGAGGAGCCTATCACAATTTTCTGTGATAATTCAAGTGCAATTAATATCTCCAAGAATCCGGTATTGCATTCTAAGACTAAGCACATATCTATCAAATTTCACTTTTTGAGAGAACAAGTAAACAAGGAAGAAGTCAGATTGGAGTATGTTCCCTCCAAGGATCAGATTGCAGATATCTTTACAAAACCTCTTCCCAAGGACTCTTTTGAATATCTCCGGGAGAAGTTAGGGGTCATGGCCCCTCCGGTGATGAACTAAGATGCACTAATGTGCATCAGTCCGGTGGATATCACAGTCATATCTTGTGATCCGGATTGATGATGGGGAGCTGCTACTAAGGGGGAGCAGCTGGTATGATTCTGATGTATTAGAATTGCAAGTATGAGCCCTTTGCCATTGATGTCAAAGGGGGAGAGAAGACATGTGAAAAACAAGTGGTTGATGATCAAAGGGGGAGCAGTAAAGGAAGAGAAGACATGTGAAAAGTTGTTGTTGATAGGGGGAGCTGTGACAGAAAGGAGAAGTTCTTGTCTTGATGGTTTTTTCACATCATATGTTGCCATCAATGACAAAGGGGGAGATTGTTGCAAGTATGAGGTGAGCCAGTGTTGTCATTGATGTCAACATACTCATATTGCATTGGCAAGAAGGATTTGATGAGCTGTATGCTGAGGATATTGAGAAAATTAGCCTCAGTCAGGAACAGTGAAGAACAGTGAAGAGAAGAAGGCAAATGTATTGTATAGGTTGAGAACCGGAGGATGTGGATTAAAGGGTTTACAGATATGAGTCTTGAGATGCTTCAGCCAAGATTTCAGAGGTCCGCATGAAGATCTGAAGAAGTTATGGCTGTCTGTATGGAACCGGTTCAGGCAAGTGTTCAGAGGTGACAAAGGATCACAGAAAGGTCCGGTGAGGTCCGGAATTGTACAATCCTAATCTGCGGATTGGAACTAGTGTTTTAGATATCCTTGTGATATGCCAACTCGAGTCTTGTACGATTTGGAGGTCCGGAAGTACCTCTTGCATTATAACAGTAGCAACAGACAATGTTCTTGAAGTTCCGGATAAGGAGGATAAGAGATTTCAGTAAGAAAATGAAATGCGGACGTACGTGGTCATTCAGGCAGGCTTGTGAAGGTTCTTAGATCATGTCAAGGTTGTTTTGTTGGTCCGCATTGATTTGTGTATGATTTGGAGGTCCGGAAGTATCTCTTGCATTATGACAATGGCGACAGACTGTGTTCTTGAAGTTCCAGATAAGGAAGACAAGAGATTCCAGTAGGTAAAGGAAGTGCGGATGTATCCGGTCGTTCAGGCAGGCCTGTGAAGGTTCTTGGATCATGTTGAAGTTATGTTGTTGGTCCGCATTGATAGTAGAACCCGGAACTGAAGATATTCTTCCGGATGAAGTTCTTGCTCTGTTTAGCCGACCGGATGAGTTGTTCATCCTACGAATGTTCTTGTGGTGGCCGACCAGATGTGTTATTCATCTTGCGGATGTTCTTATGGTTGTTTGCTGACTTAGATGTTTGTTCCTAAGTTGATGTCTTGTATAAATAACGGTTTGTGAGTTCATTTCAGTGTGTGTGGTGTGTGGATAAGTGTGGCATAGCGAAGAGAAGTGCGAAAGACTGAGCAGAGGTTTTTGGGCTTAATTGGAACTGATCCGGACATGGTAGAGATGTCATTCTCCAGTTCAAGACTATGATTTTTATCACTTTGTAGACAGTGTGTCTCCTTGTAGGCAGTGGGCCTCTTTGTGAGCAGTGTGCTCGGGCAGTGAGCCCTTATTGGCATGTGCCATTCATTTTTCTTTATTCTTCTAACAGAGAATAATTCTTGGGTTAATCACCCCGTGGTTTTTCCCTTAACCGGGTTTTCCACGTCAAAATCTTGGTGTTCAATGTGTTGATACTTATCTGCTCTTGTGTTTATGTATTATGCTTTCATGGATGATTATTTGATATGCTGCTAACTAACAACAAAGAATCAAGTGTTTGAAATAAGAAGAAGTTTTATACAACTGATTCACCCCCCCCCTCTCAGTTGTTTGCCCTAGATCCAACAGGAGATTGATGGAAATTGATTGTCATTGATGTCAAAAAGGTGTTGTGTAGTTTTCCATTGATGTTTTGATTATGATGCAAGGTTGGTTGACAAAGTGTGTTGCTTCTTGATTTCATAATGTTCACAAGTTGACCACATGGGTCTAATGCAGAGGTCATTCTTTTGGGGTCATCAGTACTTTATAGTATGATTGATGCTACTTGGAGTTGATCATGGACTCATAATATTGTTTGGAGTTGCTTCATGTTCTTGTGTGCCTTCATGCATTTCTTATACATTCATATACACAGATATAAGTTATGACAGATACAAGATTCATGTTTATGATAGTACTTGTTTGATCTGCTTGATCACATCATTTGTTGATGCTCACATATAATGGATAGGTGATATCAAAGGTTGGACAAGAGGATCTCAGTTGAACAATATTTGATGCTCTATGTCATGATTGTCATGGGTTGTGGCTTTAGAAGATGGTTATGAAGGATAGGTATTGTCTTGGTACTGGTTCTCATCATAATAAGAAGGTTTGATGCTCATACTTCACGTCAGGGGATTATGTTATAGTTCATCTTGTTGAGGTTTTATTCTGGTTGTTGTTGATGCTCAGAATTGCACTGTTTCCAACACCAACATGGGAAACTCTGAAACGTGGGAATGCTCTTCAGAGTAACCTCCAGATTTTAAAGAAGCTGGCTCTTCTTTATCTCAAAAGTGTTTTGGGAAAAGGATAGAGTTAAACAGAATCACAAATGCAACTAAAAAGAAACTAAACTATGGCGATGCGCCTGAATGTGATTTTGTTTCTCAACATTTAAGCACAGTGAAACTAATTTAGGATTCAGTCACATTAAAGAGCATACAATGCATGATCAATGTAACAGATGAAAAGCTAATAGAATCAAAGGCTCACAACTTAGGAGATTTTGTAATAACACAGAAAATATTAGCAAAGGCACAGAACTCTGTCTTTATTAATGTTCCAGTTACATAAAAGGCACAGAATCATGCACAGTTATACAAACTTTCTGAATCAAGAAAACAGAACAAAGGCAAATGATATTACTAGCCACTACAAAAATATCCTCAAACTTCTCTAACAATCAGTGATGCAGAAAAATCTCTATATCTCCAATGTCGTATATCTCCTCCCCTGGCACAGTGATCTGAACCTATATTTATAGCATAGAACTGGCTCAAAGATTGCCTGCACGATCAAATCTCAATGGTCTAACCGAACTGGCGGTTAACTGAAAGTGTCTGACAGAAGATCTCTTTCAAATCAGAAATGGTTAGCCACTCTGCAAATTCATTAGCTACAACAGATACATGTAACCCCACTTACTTGAATCAGGGAGGAACGCGTGGTAGCTTCTGATAGTCTTTGCGACTATAAACCCTTGAAATAGCTGGCATTCATACGCTCCTCTTTCTTGAAACTCCTTCATCTTTCCAGAACAATAAGAAATTAACACATGGCATCCTCCGCGTGACTTACTTAAGAAACTACTTCTTTCTCAGGAAACACTGAAACTTGACACTTGGCAGCGTTCGCGGCCCTTTCAAAAAATACGTGGCGATGTCCACTTTATTTTGAGTCTGTACTATGGCTTATATCAAGAGTGCTTAGGCTTCGCCATCTGTGATGGTCCCCTGAACTTTGAAACCCAAGAAAACATGAAAAATGGGACCCACCAACCTCTGTGCCTGAGTAGCCTCAAAAAAAGAACAGGGACAGGTGGCGCTTTCCAATAACATGAGAAACTGTGTACGTGGCAGCTTCCGCTGCACTCAGAGAGACTGTAGATACCTTTAGGGACTTTTGCGGAAGATGACACATGGCAGTTTCCGCTGCAACTTTGAGAAACTCTTGAAACATAAAAGGGTCCTGCAGAAGATGACACATGGCGATCTCTGCTGCAGTATGTGAAACTTAATAGAAACATTCAGGACTCAAAAGAATCACGCAGGTGGTGACACATGGCGCACTCCGCTGAAACCATAGAAATATAAATCGGGGCCCACCAACCTCTTTACTTAGCACTGAAAACAAAAAGGAACCCGCGGAAGATAACACTTGGAGCATTCCGCTGAAACTGAAATGGGACACGCAGCACCTTTCGTGTAACTTAAAGAAACTTTTGAAAACACTCTCCGCATCTGCCACTTGGTGCCTTCCGCACTCACCAAAACTCTTAAAAGGGACCCGCTACATTATGAGAAACATTCGAAAGGAACGTTTGACACTTAGAAGAAACTCGAATGGGTGCCGACACTTGGCGGCTTCCTCCTTAATGCAAAAAGATACGTGGCACTCTCCGCGGCCACTCTGAGAAACTCTAAAATGTGTCCGGGCTGCTGACATGTGGTGGTTTCCACTGAACTCTGGGACTTTGGCAAAATTTTCAAAAAAGAAAAACCCTCGTGCCCACGCTCCCGCGCTCTGTGCTCGCACTGTGTATCAAAAACCCTCGCTGCAAAACTGAAGCGCACAGGAACAAAACTGAAACTCGCACCACTTGAAACTCAAAAAATCAAAATGTAGAGTATTTTACTCTACAGTTCTTGGCGACCCCGAGGACTTTTGAGCCTGCTCAAAAAGAATCCCAAAAAATGCATACTGTACCGCAAAATTTACAAATTTTGCAAGGCCGTCTGATATACAGACCACTCAGCATTAGATAACCCCTGCTTGTTCTGCAAATCCTGGAAGGCCAAATCTAGGTTGATCATGTCCTTATGCGAAAAGCTTTGCAAAACATGAACTGCTACTTTCAACTAAAAATCAAGTTGGGCCATAGGAATCAAAACAGCTTCCACTTCTGATACTGATGAGGCATCTGTTAGACCCTAGAAAACTGATTGATCATTCTGTCTAGCTAGCAACAGAGGCTTGATTTCATCAACCATTAATACTGTGTTGCTATCAGGAAAAGGGGAAGGAAGGCCCAACTGCACCAGATCTTCAATGTGTTTCTTCATGTGTTTCACTCCCTCCTTGACCACATCCAGGAGCTCCTGGTAGGTAACCGCAGCAGAATTGCAACTCAGAACCTCATTCACCTGTTTGGTAGCAATCATTCTATCATTGATCCCTGCTGCTGATAATGTTTCATCAGATGTATCATAAAGTTTACCCAGCAGCAGTTGAGAATCAGAAACTCTCGTGGAAATAATGGATAAAGTGGCCTAAACTGAGGTTTCCACCCTTTCACATAATTGCTGAGCATGCAGCAGGAAAGTCAAAGAGGGCTTGAGCTGAATAATCTCCTCAGAGATTCTTGCCCACACTGATGCATATAGCTCCTTGACCAAATTTAGCACTCCTACATTTTGTGGCCTATTTGCCAATTCAAGGGTCAATTGTTTTGTTGTTTGTTGCTCGGCCTGAAGTTGAGCCTGTATAGCAGCAACATTGTTCTGTTCCTTCAACAGTTGCTGTTGGAACTGTGTAGCTTGCTGAGAAGTATCTTGATGCCTCTTTTGCAATGTGGCCTTTTCCTGCTTCAGGGTAGCTAGAACAGACTTCACCTGGATCAGTTCTTCCTTCAAGGAAGCATTTTGGCTCTGTGTAGCCTGATGAATCTGACATGAAACAGTATTTTGCAACTGTTTAGTGAGATCTTCAATTTCATCATTTCTTGATTTGAGCTCAGCAGCCAGAGTCTCACTATGTGTCTTTTCTTGAGTCAAATCAACCTCCACTTTCTGCAACTTCCTTGATAACTTCAGATAGTCAGTGGCCACAGCAGAAGTGGTTTCATTTAGCAGCTCTACCTTGTCTTGTGGCCTGAAAAGTGACATGTCCATCGCCACTGCACTCATTGTATAATCTTGGGGCTGCATCTGCTCATTTGGTTTTACTACATTTGGTGACAAATGGGTCACAGTTAGCTACTACTGAATTGGGTCAAATAGTGACCTCATATGTGGGACAGCCTGAGCTTTATTGTCCTTCTTTGTCTTCTTGTCCATCTTGGCTTCCCTAGCCTTCTTAGCAGTGTCTGCTTGAGCTTGGAAGGTAGGGGGAGAGGCAATGTACCCACCCGCAAAAGGATGACCTTGTGGCAGGCCATAAGGAATAGCCAAATGTTGGCTAGGAGGAATCTGAGGAGGTACCCTCCTGGGAAAAGTGGGAGAAAAGGGTGGTAATGAAGTGGCTTGTAATGAAATGGCCTGTGTAGTGACAGGTCGGGAAAATTAAAAAATTGGCACATCAGAGGTGGCAGGGGATAATATTTGGCTAGTTGGGATTGCCACCCCTATTGAAGAAGAAACAGACTGAGAAGAAGAAGGAGAAGAAGCACATACCTGAGGAGCAACTGAGACACGTGGTGGTGGCTGCAATAAAGGTTCTACCTCCTCATCTGAATCAGGCTGAAGTTTCAGCCTTTTATGCTTCCTTGGCCTCTCTTCTTCTTGCTGTGTTTCTTTCTCCTCAACATTTACCACTATTGCTAGTGGTGTTTGCACAAAACCAGAAGCCCCACTCATTGAAACTGATGGGGTCCCTCTAGGTGGTGATGACATCACACTCTTTTGCTTCTCTATAGCGCTGAGAGATTAGGGCCAGGTGGTTACAGGAGCTGCAGATGATGTTTGTCCTGGGGCCTGCACTGTATGAGTAGATTCAGTTTCCTCTTTAGATTCTTCACCCCTTTTTTTGATCTTGCTTGTATCAGGGCTAGAGACTGGAGAAGGATGCCATTCGTCCCAAATGGATTCCCATTTCTCATCTGTATCCACTTTGCCAAAGGAGTGAGTTATTTCAAAAATCTCCTGCCTATATTTCCAATAGGCTTCTATCTTCTCAGCCTTCCATTCCCTATCTCTTATTAAACTTTTCTTTAATCCAGTGCCCATTTTGAGCTTAGGGTCATAGGCCTTCTCCTTTTTATAAAATACCTCCCATGGCCTGGGTCCCTCAAATGGTAAATCTGTCAATTCTGCATATAAATCAGGGGTGTCCTCCTTAGGGTTTCTTCTGTCTTCCCAAAAGGGATGACCCTCGTGCACAATTTTGGCACCAATCTTATTATTCTTGACCCACGAGGTTATGAAACTGACTGGATCATATCTCCATTTATCTTTAATCAAGAGAAAACCCAGGACAACTAACTTTCTTAGTAGTAAGTGTTCAGCATCCTTGACCAATAGGGTCATGTTCTTCTTCACCCAGGGAAGGTCATACATTTTCTTTTTCTTCTTCCCAGCTCCATATTCATTATCAACCACAGACACTTGCCGGGTGACCTCTAAAAAGGCTAGCCTAGGAGTCAAAACCTTGGGTAGCAACATTGGTTCCCCATTAAAACCATGGACCCTGATAATAGTATGGTGAGACCCAAAGAAATAATCATAGGGAATGGGGGAATTTGCCATGAGGCCTCTGACACTTAATGTCAATCTATTCTCAACAGGCTCTGGGCTTAGGTGAATAAAAGCAGGGGCGACAAAAAGTTCCCAAAACTCGTAGGGGTCAGACGATTCAGACAAAACATGGGTCCATGTAGACACAGGGATGGTTCTATTGGGATCAAAACTTGGGTCATACATGTCCAAATGCATATACTGGGAAAAGATGGCATAGTTTTGGTATAACATAAGATGAAACAGATAAGAGGAATACCTGAAAACCCCTGTTGATTTGAAGTTGGTGAGTTGTTCGGCCATTGAGTAGGCAATCTGCTCTAAGAAATCTAGCTGAAACTCTTGAGATCTATTCATGGTCTTCATTCTGAATAGAATGGCCAGCTGCCAATCATAGACAGTTATGTCTTCCTTCATTCCGAAGATAAATGCTATCATAGATAGCGCTTCCTAGCTGGCTTGTGTAAATTGTGCCCTTCCTGTGGGCAGTGCTGGCATTTGGGTATTCTCGTCTCTCAACTGCATCTCTGAATTAAGAAACCTCAGTTGAAACTTGACATTTGCCCATGTCTTCTGCATTTTGGCAACTGTGGGAAACGTGGCTGTGTTGTCATAGTGTAGGGCCAACATGTCCCTGATGGCCTTTGGTGTAATTTGCACCATGAAGGGTCCCTTTTGAATGGTGCTTGAGGGTGCATGAAACAATTCTGCGCATACCTCAATCAGGTCTGGGCATAAATGCACGCTCAGGACAATGAATTTCGCCAATTGGGAGGTCCATATCCGCATGCCGAACATTTCAAATTGTTTGGCTTTGGCCTTCAGGAGGCATCTTTGGTGTGCTCCCTCTCGCAAAGCTTTGCCAGACTTTTGTAGGGCTGGTTCCGCAATACCATCTGCAAAATCTAGTACCTTAGCTGGGTCAACTGCATAGCCAACCTCTAGAACCCTGGTCCTTGGATAGGTCCTTAAAGGTTGCGCAGGGGCCGAAGCGTATGATTTGCTAGCGAGGAGCCTGTCAACAGACTCGTAAATCCCAAGCCCCTGCTGAGAAGACTGTGCTTCTGCCATCTCTATGCTTGCTGGAAACTGTATAACTTTCTGTAAATGAGTATGGAAACTTTGCAACAGGGAAGACGCAATTAGGAAGCAGGTTTTGTAATGAAAAACGCAGCAACAGGGAAGACACTTAGCAGAAGTTGAAACAAATGAAACTTGGTTTAAGCTTTAACTCATGTCGTTGGGATATTTTAATGACACATCAAGTCTCATAAATGGCATTAAAAATGGAAACCATTATAAAATCTCAAGCGATCTGAGTGGGACAGAGTGTCAGACACGTCATAAAAAGCGGTTGCGTTGGGTACCTTTTAGGAATTTTGGAGATTTGAGAGGTTTAATGAATGCGAAAGTTTTGAGACTTTTAAGAGACTTAAGCTGTGGCCACGTGTTTATAAAACACTTATTCAAAACAAAAGCGGGAAAAACAAAGCAACAACAAAAAGGAAACTATCTAACTATAATATACAGGAAATACACTGTCTAATTGAAATGCTTCAAGTAGATCCCATTGACAGGAATCTCTTCTGGCTCACCCTCCATCGTTTCAAGTTCAAAAGAATTTTGCTATTTACAAGAACGGATCTTATAGAGGCCAGTCCATAATGACTCAAATTTACTATGTCGACCCGGCTTGGCAGCTCTCTCATCCCATTTCAAAACAACTGATCCAACTTCAAAATGAGGGTTTGAAGTTTTCTTATCAAAACAGTCTTTGATTATTTTCTGATGTTTCAATAATGATTCATGTGCTGAATCCCTCTTTTCTTAAACTTCCAGGAGCTCAGCAAGTCTGACCTGCATGGGGCCATTTTCCTTAATCTCAATCTGTTTCAATAACTGAAGAGCAGGAACCTCCAAGCTCAGGGGCATCACAACAGGTTTACCATAGACCAATTCATATGGGGACATTTTTGTCACTTGTTTTGGTGTAATCCTGTCTGCCCACAGTGCTATATTAAGCACTTTATGCCATTCTTTGTGATGATCAACCCCTATTCTTTTGATGAGTCTAATCAGATTCTTGTTAGTTGATTCTGCTAAACCATTACCCTGAGGATAATAATTGGAAGAAGTCTTTAGGTAGATTCCATACTTTAGTGCAAAGTCAGATATCTTTGCCCCCAAAAATGCCTTAGCATTATCTAAAATTATAGTACGAGGAGGCCCAAAGCGAGTAGTGATACCCTCCAGAAAGTCTAGAATCACTTTTTCTGTTGCTTCTTTTAGTGGGACTGCCTCACTTCATCTAGTAAAATAATCTGTGGCAGTTAGGATCCATTTGTGCCCCAAACTTGACATTGGATTGATCATTCCAATGAAATCTAGACCCCATTGAGCAAAAGGTTCATCAACAATTATAGGACTAAGGGGCATTGCTGTATTTCTTCTCTTCCCTACATAGTATTGACAAGATTGGCATTCTTTAACCAGTTGATAACAGTCTGTGAATAAAGTGGGCCAGAAGTAACCTGCCTGACTTATCTTTATAGCTGTGGTTCTTGCAGAAAAATGTCCACCTGACACTCCATGGTGCATCTCATGCAGTATTCTTTAGGCTTCATCCTTTTCTATGCATCTTAAAAGTATGACATCAGTGTTTCTTCTGAAAAGAACTTGGTCAATTAAAACAAAATGAACTCCCTGTTGCCTATAGTACCTCTTCTTATCATGAGAGAGCTCTTTTGGGAAAATCCCATGTTTCATAAACTGGATCCTATTTGTGACCCAAGATTTCTGATCAACTTCTTGTATCCTCAATACATTTTCTTCCTCTATTTCTTCAGTTATCATTTTTTCCATATCTTGAACCATATACTGGCACAAACCCTTGCCTCTGACAAGTTTAGTTGGTCTGACCTCCACATCATATTCAAGAATCTTTGTTATCCAGTTTGCTCTTTTCTAAGTGATTTCTCCTTCCATAATATATTCTCTAACACTTGGATGAGCCACTAGTATCAGAATCTTATTACCTGTGACCATGTGTCTGAACTTCTTGAGGGCTTTTACCATAGCATATGCCTGTTTCTCTACAAAGTTATACCTGGCTTCATACTCCCTAAGAGTCCTTGAGAAAAAGGCTATTGGATGCTCTCCCTCTTGTTGATCATCTTTCTGTGTGAGGACAGCAGCAACACTGAATTCTCCTCCATAGACATACATTATAAAAGACTTAGAGAAGTTAGGGTTCCTCAATACTGGGGCTGTTGAAATTGCTTTCTTGACCTCTTCAAAAGCTTGTCTTCCTTCTGCAGTCCATTTGAATACCAGGTCTTTCTTCAGTAGCAGTGTAATTGGTCTTATTAGGCCTGCAAAGTCTGATATGAATCTACTGACAAAATTAATCTTTCCCAAGAAGGACTGAACTGCTTTCTTATTGACAAGCAGAGACAGATTCATTATGGTAGTGACTCTTTCTGGATCTATAGAGACTCCTTCTTTAGAAACTATATGCCCTAATAGTTTACCTTGAGGTACTGCAAAAATGCATTTCTTAGGATTTAGAGATTTTCCAAACTCTTGGCATTTCTTAAAAACTGCTTCTAAATGGTCAAAATGATCTGCAGCATTTTTAGAGAAAACAGTGAGGTCATCTAGGTAAATTAGAATAATTTTATTGATAATTTCTCCAAATGCTACATCCATTGCCCTCTGAAATGTAGCTCCAGCATTTGAAAGACCAAAAGGCATCTTTGCATAGGCGAATGTTCCCCATTTTGTGGTGAAAGCAGTCTTATGCTGGTCCTCATCAGCCAACCAAATCTGATTGTACCCAGAGAAACCATCTAGCAGGGAAAATGTCTCTGATCCAGCCACAGTCTGTAAAATTTGTTCCATAGAGGGCAAGGGGTAGTGATCCTTCAAGGAAGCCCTATTTAGATCCCTGAAATCCACACAGAGTCTTATATCTCCATTCTTTTTCCTAACTGGTACTAGGTTGGACACCCAAGTTGAGTGTTTGATTGGGAAAATGATCTTTGACTCTAATAGTTTCTGCAACTCATCCACCATCAGAGGTTCAATCCTAGGGTTCACTGGCCTCTGCTTCTGTCTAACCGGTTTAGATCCTTCAGTCAGCTCTATAGTGTGTTGAATGATACTTCTATCATAACCATGGAGATCTTCATAGGTCTAGGCTATGACCCTATCATATTTCTCACATAAATCAATTAACCTTTTTCTTTCCTATTGAGTGGCAGAATTTCCAACCTTCAGTCTTCTCCCCTCGCTAACCTGAATCTCAGAGTAGTCTTCTTTATTTGCTTGGAATCTCTTCTTTTCTAGGCTAGCATCTTCAGGATCAAACAAGTTTTCCAGGGTAATCAGTCCTTTAGGGAGCTTGTTTGATTTCAGTTGAATGATCTGATCACCATATGCCTCTTCAATTTTTGGTTGTAACTGATCAGCAAATTCTCCTGATTGTTGCAAAAATGAGAGTACTTCAAAATCATTTTCAAAAACTTGCCAATTTTCATCATTATCTGGGATGGTTGGCCTCACAATAACTTTGACTGACTCATTATTGACCATTAGATCAGTTATTGGATCAAACTATGAACCAATTTGTGCCATCCTATCTGCCTCAGAATTTTGGGCTCTGGGGACTACTTCTATATTAAAGGCTTCAAAATTTTCTATCAAGTCCCAAATTCTGTGCCTATAAGACCTCATCCTTACATTTTTGGCTATTGCTTTCTCCCTTATTTGTTTCACCACTAGTTTTGAATCTCCTTTGACTATCAGATTCTTTACTCCTTTCTTTTTTGCTAATATAAGTCCATGCACTAAAGATTCATACTCAACATCATTATTGGTACAGGCAAAATGAAAGCGAATGGCTCTTAAAATCTTTTCACCATTAGGGGCAGTAAGACAAATTCCTGCTCCAGCTCCATTTTTGCTTCTAGCCCCATCAAAATTTAGGGTCCAGATTCCTGAGTCATTTATAGATTCTTGGGTCTTAGGGGGCTCTTCCCTTAAGACATTAGGGATCTCCTGGTCTTCCTCAAATATAACATAAGTGCCCAACCCTGTTGAGTCATAGTTCCCAAAAGGATCACTCTACATCATGGTTAACAACTGATTATCCTCTACTTGCTGATCATATTTAGTCCAAACCCCTATTTCTTAAAAAAAAACCCTTTCCTCTTTATTTAACATGGCATGGGCTGCCTCTAACTTTGGGGTTGGTTCATTAGTGATATGGTCCTTTGACAATGGTTCTGACAGTACCTTCATTTTAGTCCCATATTTGGTCCTTATGATGAGATGAGACCAATCAAGTGACATATAACCTCCTATCTTAGCTAAGAAATCTCTGGATAGCCATAAGCCAAAAATAGGAGGAATATCTATGACTACAACATCTTGATTAACAATTATATTGGGATAGGTATACAGCTGTAGTGGAAGTTGTTTAATTTTCCCTATTGTTTGCACAGACTTCCCATCTAACTGCATAACTCCTTTTGCAAGTGGCTCATATTTTATTTTCAAAGCATCTGCTATTTGCTTTGGCATCACTGTGGTGCTAGCCCCAGAGTCAATCATGGCATTGTGCAATAGTTTCTTCCCAACTATTAAAGTTAAATAAAAGGAATCTGGCTTGGATTTACTTAGCTCTGGTGCATTGTTCAGAAGAGCTGTTGACTGCAGAGGAATAGTGTCTTTGAGCTTTTCTTTATCATTAGGTCCTCCTTTGGCAGTAGTCTGTTTAGGCATAGTTTGACCCTGTAAAGCTTCTTGCAACAGTGTCTTTTGCTCAGGAATGGCTAACATGTCCCATATTGACACATGTGCTGGGGTCCTCTTCAACTGATCCACCACATTCATAGGCCCTAGTGCTTGTGTTCTGGGATAATAAGGGTATCTTGCTTTCTCTTGAACTTGTCCAGAAACTACTTGATTCTGCACTGGCTGAGGTATTTCTTGTCTAGTAGCTATATTTTGATGATCTTGAAATGGTGGAACTCCCATAATTTTATTATTTGTGACTCCAGGCTGTTCCATCATCCTTCTCTTGGCTCTAGTATAGTAATCTGATTGCACCAATGGCTTCTTAGAAGCTGAAGCTTCATTTAAGAATATTGACTCTTCATCTTCAATCCATGAAAATAGAGCATGCTCAGGTGCTATTTCTTCTTCTTGCTGTAAGGACATTCCTTGCATCTGAGCCACTAGGACTGAATTTTGCATACCAGGGGGTTGGTAGGGCTGGGTGTCAGAAGTATTTGCAAATTGTCCATCCACTCTTCTTTGCTCTGCTATCTTTTGCTGTAGATTTCCCCTAGGACAATCTCTGGGCATATGTGCATTATTACAAGGAAAACACCAGGCATTGGTGCCATCTACATAATTATTCTGTCTTGGGACAATCTCTCTGTTTGGATTAGGAGGAACAGTCTGCAAGGGTGTAGGAACCGCAACCAATTGGTTTGATGGCTGAGGGTTCGTTTGCCTTTGGGGGCCCTGATACTGGTTTGACTGTGGAGGAGGTCTATTCCCTTGATAGCCTTGATATTGGAGTCTAGGATAAGGATTCTGCTATCTTTTTAGGTTAATTATTTCATTAGAAAATGTTCTCAGGATGTTCTTGACATCATCCATCTCTGAAGACTGGGTAGGGACAACATCTTTAGCTGGTTGTTGGGGAAACCTATACATGGACACAGGTGGGGTTATGGGGTTAGGAGCTTCTTGAGGCAATGGCAGGGTAATCTCTGGAAACATAGGCATGGGAGGCCTTGGGGGCAATTTTCCAGCATCTATCAAATTATTTTCAGCTCTGACTGCATAGTCATAGGCTTCTGGAAGGGTCTAGCCTCCAAGTGATTGAATCATTACTGCTATATCTAAATTTAGGGCTTTAAGATAAAACACTATAGCCATACCTGGTAATGGTCTTACTGTAGCAGGAATCCTTTCCCAAGTCTTCTGAAATCTGGAATTGAAATCAGTCATTGCCTCTTGTGGTGCCCTCTTGATGGTGATCAGTTGTTGTAACAGAGAAGATTTATCACCCTTTTCTTTGAATCTTGTAGAGAAAGCGTCTCCAAGCTGATCCCATGTAGAAATCAAATTTGGGGTCAAAGATCTGTACCAGTCCAGAGCCTTCCCCTTAAAAGAAGCTGCTAAGAGTCTTATCGCCACATTTTGCTGTGTGATCACATGTATTGCACAGACATCAGACACATCTTGTAGATGCTCTTCAGGTGTTTTGAAATCCTCCCCACTGAATTTGGGCAGAGCCTTCAGGGCATTTGCTGGAATAGGATCCCAAGTGGCTGGAGGTACTGGAAGAATCAGAGCACTGCTAGTATTCCAATTTGCATAATTCCTTGGGGCTACAGGTGCCCCCATGTTTGCACTTGAGGTTGCTGTAAACTGATTGACCCTTCTTGAATTATTTATCAATGGTGATAAAAGAATACCTGGGTTCACAGCTGATTGAGCTCTTATCACAGGTCCATAGCTCTGACTCCTCGTGACTCTTTGGTTCATGCAGTCTTGAAAGAAACTTCAAGAAATGGTCCCACCGGGCGTGCCAAAAACTATTGATGCTCAGAATTGCGCTATTTCCAACACCAACATGGGAAACTCTGAAATGTGGGAATGCTCTTCAGAGTAACCTCCAGATTTTAAAGAAGCTGGCTCTTCTTTATCTCAAAAGTGTTTTGGGAAAAGGATAGAGTTAAACAGAATCACAAATGCAACTAAAAAGAAACTAAACTATGGTGATGCACCTGAATGTGATTTTGTTTCTCAACATTTAAGCACAGTGAAACTACTTTAGGATTTAGTCACATTAAAGAGCATACAATGCGTGATCAATGTAACAGATGAAAAGCTAATAGAATCAAAGGCTCACAACTTAGGAGATTTTGTAATAACACGAAAATATCAGCAAAGGCATAGAACTCTGTCTTTATTAATGTTCTAGTTACATAAAAGGCACAGAATCATGCACAGTTATACAAACTTTCTGAATCAAGAAAACAGAACAAAGGCAAATGATATTACTGGCCACTACAAAAATATCCTCAAACTTCTCTAACAATCAGCGGTGCATAAAAATCTCTATATCTCCAATGTCGTATATCTCCTCCCCTGGCACGGTGATCTGAACCTATATTTATAGCATAGAACTGGCTCAAAGATTGCCTGCATGATCAAATCTCAACAGTCTAACCGAACTGGCGGTTAACTAAAAGTGTCTGACAGAAGATCTCTTTCAAATCAGAAACGGTTAGCCACTCTGCAAATTCATTAGCTGCAACAGATACATGTAACCCCACTTACTTGAATCAGGGAGGAATGCGTGGCAGCTTCTGATAGTCTTTGCGACTATAAACCCTTGAAACAGTTGGCATTCATACGCGCCTCTTTCTTGAAACTCCTTCATCTTTCCAGAACAATAAGAAATTAACACATGGCATCCTCCGCGTGACTTACTTAAGAAACTGCTTCTTTCTCAGGAAACACTGGAACTTGACACTTGGTAGCGTCTGCGGCCCTTTCAAAAAATACGTGGTGATGTCTACTTTATTTTGAGTCTTTACTGTGGCTTATATCAAGAGTGCTCAGGCTTCACCATCTGTGATGGTCCGCTGAACTTTGAAACCCAAGAAAACATGAAAAATGGGACCCACCAACCTCTGTGCCTGAGTAGCCTCAAAAAAAGAATAGGGACAGGTGGCGCTTTCCGATAACATGAGAAACTGTGTACGTGGCGGCTTCCACTGCACTCAGAGAGACTATAGATACCTTTAGGGACTTCTGCAGAAGATGACACATGGCAGTTTCTGCTGCAACTTTGAGAAACTCTTGAAACATAAAAGGGTCCTGCAGAAGATGACACATGGCGATCTCTGCTGCAGTCTGTGAAACTTAATAGAAATATTCGGGACTCAAAAGAATCATGCGGGTGGTGACACATGGCGCACTCCACTGAAACCATAGAAATATAAATCGGGGCCCACCAACCTCTTTACTTAGCACTGAAAACAAAAAGGAACCCGCGGAAGATAACACTTGGAGCATTCCGCTGAAACTGAAATGGGACACACGGCACCTTCCGTGTAACTTAAAGAAACTTTTGAAAACACTCTCCGCATCTGCCACTTGGCGCCTTCCGCGCTCACCGAAACTCTTAAAAGGGACCCACTACATTATGAGAAACATTCGAAAGGAATGTTTGACACTTAGAAGAAACTCGAACGGGTGCCGACACCTGGTAGCTTCCGCATTAATGCAAAAAGATACGTGGCACTCTCTGCGGCCACTCTAGGAAAATCTAAAATGTGTTCGGGCTGCTGACACGTGGTGGTTTCCGCTGAACTCTGGGACTTTGGCAAAATTTTCAAAAAAGAAGAACCCTCGCGCCCGCGCCTCCGCGCTCTGTGCTCGCGCTGTGTATCAAAAACCCTCGCTGCAAAACTGAAGCGCATAGGAACAAAACTGAAACTCGCACCACTTGAAACTCAAAAAATTAAAATGTAGAGTATTTTACTCTACAGTTGTCAAGTTGATGTTGAATTGATGATGCAAAGTTGTTATTAGAGAAATATCTCATTTGATGTTGGTCAGGACATCAGGAGGTCAGTGGTCCTTGGGTTTTGTGTTTGGTCTTCATATGCAACATATTGTCTTGATTTCATGTTGTAGAGGAATTCATATGGTGACATAATCATATACAAAGGCTATTCATGTGCAAAGACATATTATCATTTATGTTCATTAGATAAGTAAACTCTAGAGGACTCAAGCAATCTCTTTGGTTCTCATTGTCTTAACATTCTTCAATAGAAGTGGACACAGGTGTTAAATAATTAGAAGATCTTCATTATCAGATACATATAGTTGCATTGATCTCTTCTTCAACATTGATTTCTTTAAAGGCTCAATGCTTAATTGAAGGTTTAATGTCTTTAAGTCCAAACTTTTATTTACTCCATACTTTGCCCATCATACACTAAATGCTTTTTTTATTATAAAAAGAAGGTGACTTGTTGAAGGGTGTGTTATACATTTGATCGACCGGCCCCATCGAATCCTTCACCTTCAATAGTAGTCTCCTCATAAGATTATTGGCTGCCAAATGCATATCGATAGGTGTATTTGAATGTTGAATGAGCGGTTAAAATCAAATTGATGGTTATTATTTAATTTATGACCCTGACTACCATGTGCATCTTCTTTGACGTGTATTGAAATGTCATAGCTTTGTGTCAGTTAGTAAGGTCTTTTTTAGAAGATTATGAAGCTATTATTAGCTATTTTCAAGGTAGATTTTTTTGTGAATTCAAAGGCACTATTTTCTAAGGAGTTTCTCTTCTATTTTTAAGAGTGCATCACTAATTGAGGAGCTTTAATGAAGGAATTTTTATTATTTTTTAATAAGAAAGTTTCTATGTAAAGAGGAGTTTTATTGTGTCTAAGGAGTTTCTATGTAAGAAGTTTTTTTTTTGTGATAATCTTTTTGTGAGAAGAGGATGAGGGAAGGGAATATGAAGAGAAAATTTTTAAGAAAATGATTTATTTTCTTTCAGGAAGATTTGAAATTCATTGTGTTTTGGAATATGAAAGGATTGAAGATTGATTGAAGTTTTTATAGATTAAAAGAGAAGATGAATATGGAGAGGAGAGGAATTCCAAGAGATTTTTTTTATAATTTTATTGTAGGTGCATTATGGGATTACAGGAATATGTCAAGACATACAATCTTTATATAATAGTTTTTGCAAAATGTATTGAAGATGGATTTTTGAGGGTATGGTTGTGTGGTTCATCATGCAGGGTTGAAGACATTTTTATAGAAATCCTCTTGAAGAGAAAAGATAGATGAGAATTTGATACTGTGTATGTGATGAAGAAAATATGTTGAGATATACAAAGATGAGAAAATGTAAAGAAATGAATGTGAACTAATTGTGTATTAGATGCCTAGACTAGTGTGAATCAATTGTGTATCAGATGAATTGATTGTACAGAGATCATGAGATTAATATGAAGATTAGATTGAGTGTGATTGAACATAGATGTGCAAATTTAGAGAAGTTTATGTAATGGTGCAAATCAGATTGTGTTGCAATCATTTCTTGCACACCTTGATTTATTCTTTGATGATGGTAATTGTTTATGCTAGTGAGGCTTGTAGGTTAGTGAGACCATTTGTCAGTGAGACACCCACATCAGCCAGTGAGGCTTGTACAGATTTTTTCAAGGTTAAGCCAGTGAGGCAATTTTGAGTTGTTTTTCTACCCAAGAGCGTTTTCCACTCGAGAAATCTCTATGTCATAATTTGTCTTTATGAGTGTACTTCATAATGCTTTACTCACATGTCTTGATTCATGTTTATACATTATCATATTTGTGCATATATGTTTAACAATTCATTGATGTCTTCCTCCTTCTTTGTCTTGTAAATTAAAATGTTGAAAAAGTTAAAAAGTTATAAAAACACTGATTCACCCCCCCTCTCGGTGTTGTCCTAGACTCCAACAAGCAGAAGTTCTTGAGCATTCATTGAAACTAAATCTGGCATGAAGTATATGCTATTTCTTAGTTAATTCTTTTTGTTCTATATAAATTTTGTAGGCAATGAGCCTCTCTTTTGAGCAGTGAGCTCTAAGCAGTGCACTCGAAGGCATGTGCCTTCTATTTTGCTAAAGTAATTTTAAGAGGGTACAAAACTTTGTGGGTTAACCCCCCACTGTGGTTTTTCCCTTAACCATTCATCTAATAATGAGATAATAAAGAAGGATAAAAGGAAGAAAAAGTAATTTTTGGGGACAACTGATTCACCCTCCCTCTTAGTTGTCTGGTCTAATTCCAACAGGGTGTGAGTATATAAACAATAGGTTTGAGTAGTTTTGCACATCAAAGGGGATTGAATTGCAACAAACAATTCCTTACTGTCCCCAACAGAATGGAGTTGTAGAGTTCAAAAACAGGTCATTAAAATAAATGGAAAACTGCATGATACATCATAGAGATCTTACACCAAAATTTTGGCAGAAGCAACTTCTTGATACACTATCTTTTGCAGATTCTTCTAGTTATGATAGTGAGGATATAGTGATGAGGGTTCATCTTCATCCAATTATTGGATTGCATTGGATGTTGACATATCATTGCCTAATTCACCTACATCTCATTCACTTGATAGGGAAGATTTATGGGCATAGGATTCAACAGTTGATAGACACATTGAGTCAGATTTTCATGGGGCCCTCATGCATACTTTGACTTAGTTTCTGATCCACAGACTTTTAGATATGCATCAAACATACCTAAGTGGGATAGTGCTATGGATGAGGAATACAATTCCTTAGAAATCACACTTGGGATTTGATATCACTTCTTAAGGGAAGGAAGCTAGTTCGATGCAGATGGATATATTGAACTAAGTTTGCAGTAGATGGGTCAATTGATAATTATAAGGTATGACTAGCTACAAAAGGTTTTTCACAAGTTGTAGGTATTGATTACATTGAAACCTTTGCACCTATTTCTAAGATGACTTCAATTAGACTCACACTTGCTATTGTTGCTTCACATGGATGGGAAGTACATCAGATGGATGTTAAGAGTGCATTTCTTCATGGAGACCTTGAGGAGGAAATTTACATGGAACAACCACTAGGGTTTGTTTAGTATTCATCCTTAGTATGTAGACTTAGGAAATCTCTCTACGGCCTCAAACAGGCTCCTAGAGCCTAGTATACCAAGATGGATTCATTCTTACTTTCTTAAGGAACTTTCAATAGATGTCATTCATATCCTAATGTGTATCTATTCCATCAGGATGATTCACTATTAATACTATTTCTATATATGTTGATGATCTCTTAATCACAGGGAGTTCTTCATCTGTTATTGCAACAATGATGTCATCACTACATGACATATTTGATATGACAGACTTGGGTACTTTGCATTTTTCCTTGGCATAGAGATTTTACAATCTGATATAGGGATCACACTTACACAACCCAAGTATACTCTTGATTCTTTGGCATGATTTCAAATGACTTCTTGCAAGCCATCTCCAACCCCCTTTCTATTAGGAGTCAAGCTTGAGACATGTTGTACTTCACCGTTGGTTGATTCCAATTTGTATCTCCAACTTGTTGGGAGTCTCACTTGCTTGACTCATACTAGGCCTGACATTTCATATGTAGTTGGCATAGGTTCCAAATTCATGCAAGAACCTCATGAGTTGCATTAGAATACAACTAAGAGGATCCTTCACTACCTACAGGGTATAGTTAGATTTGGGATTCACTACAGAGTTGGTACAAAGATTGACTAGGTTGGCTACACAGATTTAGATTGGGCTGGTAATATAGATAATCACAATTCCACTTCAGTTTATAGTTTCTCACTTAGTTCAGGTCCTATCAGTTGGTCTAGCAAGAAGCAATCTATTATTGCTTTATCATCTATAGAGATGGAGTACAGGGGAACTGTTAATGTAACTACTGAAGCTATTTGGCTACAGGGTATTTTTATTGAGTTTGGTATTCCTTTCAGGAAACCAATAGTCATTCATTGTGATAATCAGAGTGCTATTCATATATCTAGGAATCTAGTTCAGCATCAACGAACCAAACATATTGAGATTCATGTGCATTATATTTGAGAGCTCATTCATAGTTAGGTCATTGACTTAGTATTTTGCTAGTCTTAACCATAGGTTTCTGACATCTTCACCAAACCTTTCACTAAGAGCAAGTTCATCCACCTATGAGATCTTCTAGGGGTGTGGCTATATCAATAGCTAGATGATATTTGGGTGGAGGATTTCCAGCCTTCTTCATTTCTTCTTTTCTATCTTTTGGGGGTAGTTTTTTCCCACTAGGTTTTCTACCTTTCTCCACTTATGAGAGTTTTATTTGTACATGGGTACCTCATAAAGGCCTTGTTGTCAAGACCCATCTTTTTCACCCACGTAAGTTGTGCTTAAGGGGGGGTATTAGTGTACACATTACTTTTGGCTTCATTTGGCTTTTATTTGGCTATAGTTGGAGACCACATAATATGCACATGGCATAAGACACCTCAGCTGGGTGGGTGGCAATTAGAAGAGTCCTCAAAAATATTTCACTCCACTTGTCATTTGCATTTCTCCACATCTACTTGAGGTCTCCTTGAGTTATGGGATTGACTTCTTCTTCATCCCATTAACTCAAGGTTATATGCACTCTTCATTTTCTATTGATTTATGCATCATGTGACTTCATTCATTCTTTGCGCTATTTTTTGAGCTTGTTCTTTATCTATGTGATTATAGGTTCCTTTAATTATAAATCATATAAACATTACTTTATCCACTATACCCAATGAAAATGTAGGATTCACATTTTGGATCTAGCTTCTATCTCTTTTGATCAGCTATGTGAATATAGGCTAAATAATTAAATATTTGAAATGATTAACATTAGTTTTTTTCACACGATGCTTCATAAGGATTCATCCTATCAAGTGCACTAGTGGGACTCTCATTGAGAATATAAATTCTTGTAGGAATTGCATTAGTCCAAAAATAGTTGTTCAATCCCTTTGTTTGTAACATACACCTTTCCATTTTAACCACTATACGATTCTTCCTTTCATCTACACCATTTTGTTGAGATGTGTAAGAAATTGTAAGGTATCCTTTGGTGCCATTCATGTCATAATAATCCATAAAATGTCTCAAACAAAATTCTCCTTCAGAATTAGTCCTTAAGCACTTTATTTTGCAACCATATTCATTCTCCATGAGGGATATAACCATATTGAATGTATCAAATGCTTCATTTTTGTTCTTCAAAAATACACCACACTTTCATGAGTGATAATAATTTATGTGATAAAATATGATAACATACCCTAATATTTTATTTGTATAGGAACACAAATATTAGAATAAACTACCTGAAGTAGATAATGGTCTCTCTAGATGTAATACCTTTTGGAAAAATTTCTCTTGCATGTTTGTCTTTTTCACATCCATTACAAACCTCATTGTTCTCTTCAAACTTAGGCAAACTATAAACAATTCTTCTAATGTTAGTAGCCTCAAAGTATTAAAATTCAAGTGCCCATAATTGAGATGCCACAACCAACTTGTCTTCACATGCCATATTGGTAAGACAGTTGCTATGTTCTCCAAATTTTAATGGGAACATCCTATTCTTAAACATAGGCACAACTTTGGAATTTTGAAGCAAAATCTTTCTTGTCACTTTCTCAAAATGTGTCTATCAGTCTTTCTTCATAAGGAATAAGAAATCCAACTAGGTGATGAAGATCAACAGTAGTCAAATCTTTGCTTTCTTCCATAATTATTGCAACATGATTCCACCTTGGTGCTAGAGACCTTAATATTTTTTTTACCACAACCTCTTTCATCAAAGATTCTCAAAGAGTAGACATGTTTGTGATTACATTCTTGAATGACACATAGTAATAACTCACAAATTTAGCTTCTTGCATCTTTAAATTCTCAAATTCTCTCTTTAGAGTTTGTAACGTGATAACTTTGATTTGATCACTATCTTGGTAAGGTTCTTGTAGAGTTTTTTAGGGATCCTTGTTTGTTTTTTCATCTACAATTCTTAGAAACAATCTCTTATCTAGAGTGGTTTAAATATGAAATAAGCTTGAGAATTATTCTTCTTAGCCTCATCCTTCGCTACTTTGTCATTAGCTACAAGAGGTTCTCAATCAATTAGCTTCTAATAATTAGTTCTTATTAAGTCTTTTTTCCTACCAAAAGAGTGGTCATCTTGATGGTCCAATAATCATAGTCATTTTTATTAAATTATAGTCTTTTTTCTTAAAAAAAGAGTGCTCATCTTGATGGTCCAATAATCGTAGTCATTTCTATTAAATTATAGAGAAGGCAAAGAGTTAGCATTCAACATGAGCAACTATTAGAGAGATCTGAAATAAAATATCTGCAACCCAAAAAGTCCAAAATAACCACTTCCTCTAATACCAAAAAGAAGAAAATTATAGTTAAATTAATTCACCCTATGATTGCCCAAAATTAACATTCAAAATACTAGCTTACAACTTTCTTTTTATTGCTCGGTGAAAATTGTCTGAATTTGACATATGAAAAACATCAATACAATGATCATTTTTACTAAACTAGGTCACTATAACTAGCTGACTATAATTAGGAACATACATGCATTTAAAATGCAATTGTTCAAATTGTTTGATGAACTACCAAAAAAAGCATTGAAATGTAAATGAAAACTTGGTGATTTATTTAAATAAAATTATTCTTGAAACAAACTTTGATTTCATGCTCAACATTGTCTATCCAACATAAATCTAGTCTATCAAGTCAATTGACTAAGAAGAACTTGACCCTTACAATCCAGCAAGTTCCCTGAGGTATTTTTAAATACTATCAATTCTTATGCACTATTAGATACCAATGACCAAAGCAAAAAAAGGTTACAAAACCTTAATCAACCAAATTGATCTCAAGAGTTATAGGATGAATTTCATGGATTAGGTCATTTCTCAAGAACTTGGGCAATTCCACAACTATTAGAACCTAAGAAATTTATTAGAGTATAAGCATTAAATTTCTAGGTAAAACTAACTGAATTCTATATGACATCAACATTTATTTATTTATCATATTTCCCAAATCTAAGTGCCTCATCCCTACACATATAATTTTCTAATATTCATTTATTGTTATTATCAATTCCAATTAAATATTTAAATCCATGTTAACTTGATTTTATTTATAAGGGTTTACTTAATTAGCATTATGTTTGATTTATTTTTAATTTTGATTAATTGGTCAATGAATTGTGGTGAAGTTGTTGTCATTTAATATTGGTAGTGACCTCGTTATCATGGAACACTCTATTCAAATATCGAACAATTCAATGGTCAAACAACCAATAATAACTTAACACCGAACAATCTATTGAAATATCAAACTATTCAATGTTTTTTGGGATGTTCGGCACCGCTTGACCATTTGTTCACGAGCAACATAGGGAAAATGTACTATATATCACCATTAAAGAGTATATTTGATTAAAGAAAACAATATTAATTTTACACCTCATCTATATTAAAAATAAATAAATAGTTATCTATTTTTGTTGCCAAAATTTACTCATTTAACTATTGAGACAGAGCCTTCTTAGAATGTTTGGGAAGGGAGCGCATCCACGCCGCTTGACCTGACCATTTGTTCATGAGCAACATAAGGAAAATGCACTATATATCACCATTAAAGAGTATATTTGATTAAAGAAAACAATATTAATTTTACACCTCATCTATATTAAAAATAGATAAATAGTTATCTATTTTTGTTGCCAAAATTTACTCATTTAACTATTGAGACATAGCCTTCTTAGAATGTTTGGGAAGGGAGCGCATCCACACCGCTTGACCTGACCATTTGTTCACGAGCAACATAGGGAAAATGCACCATATATCACCATTAAAGAGTATATTTGATTAAAGAAAACAATATTAATTTTACACCTCATCTATATTAAAAATAAATAAATAGTTATCTATTTTTGTTGCCAAAATTTACTCATTTAACTATTGAGATAGAGCCTTCTTAGAATGTTTGGGAAGGGAGCGCATCCACGCCGCTTGACCATTTTGGCATGCGCAACATAGTGAATATGTACTATGTATCACCATATAATTAGCACTTGCACCTTTTAAGGGTGTAAGGGATGAGCCGATAGGAAAGTTAGGGGAGCACATATACATGTAGATGTCTATTTGACTCCTCTATTAGGGTCAATCTCAAAGATATGCTTTGGAACAATTCATTCATCCATATAAAATCAATATCTAAGACAATAAGAACCTAATTCATTTCCAAAGATAGTGAAGTTGTACTACTCGTAAGAGGTTCTTCCAAGTAGAAATTTCATGTTTTCCCCAAAGGAATGTTATGTAAAAGAGACACATTCCCAAACTGAAGTAAAAATTAAGATGTAGCTATAATCTGAAAAACTGCTAACAAGTTTGATGATGCTTTTGTGAATAATGATTGAGATGGCTGCTCATTGCTTCCCCAAAACTGGATCTCTTTCAAAATATTTCCCTCATTATTGCTTTTTCAAGATGTTTTCCAGTGACATGAAAAATGTTTCACAACATAATACAAGTATTTTACACAAATAGCTAACAAATAATGCACAATATTTGTACTTATTAACTTTGTAACAATAATTTATTCTTACAAAAATAAGAAATTAAACAATAACAATGTAATGTAAAGTGATGTAGACATTTGTCAAAGTGGTGTAGACATTTGCAAATTAACACTCGGCACTAGTTATAGAAACAGACACAGCAGACAAAGAAGAATAGTAGCAGGAAAAAAAAAGGCAACACGGATATTATCCTTCAGCAAAACGTAGCAGAACATATAAAGGAAAACCCATGGTAAACTGTTCCAAAGTATACAGCAAATATCTCTAAATTTTGATAAAAACACTTTACAAAGTCTCTACCCTACCTAGTCTAACCAATATGTGTTCATATTTTCAGCCAAAAGACACCAGCAAGCAAAACACTCCTACTTTAACTCTCTAAACTAAAAATAATAGCTAATAAACTACAGTTGTTCCTTTTGTCCCCAAAAGAAACAGAGCAATTACACACAATTGCTATTATGAGAATTGGTAAATTTCCCCCAATTTCTACCACTACACAGACACAACTAATTCCTTAATGAGTGGCATGTCATGTGTTCCTTTGTGTGTATTGAATTCAACTCTCAATAAATCTAAAAACTCAAAAATCAAAACATTTTATGAAATCAATTCATTTTGAAACTGAAAAGTCATAAACCAAACAGAAAATAGGGAGTTGAAGTTGGCATGAATAGGGTATGGACATTCATAAATACATACAAAATAGAGAATTTTTTTCATATGTTGTGGTTACAACTGGCTGGTAAACATGTCTGGAAAACTCTAAAAATGCACCATAAACACTACTAAATATTATTAATCTTCAAGTACCATAGTTGCAGAATTTGCTACTTTAGAAATGTTAGGGCATTCGGATAAATATATTTAAAATTCGCAGCAGCTTCTATGATTTCTTTTGGGTTTGTAGGCTGCGAATTTTTTTGCACCAGGGCAAGTAGGTCGGGGTTTCTAGTCGCATCCTTGTCATGGCAGAGGAGAAACCCAAGATGCCCTAAGTCAAATTTCTGTTGATTTGAAATGTATTTAACAAAAAGTTTTGGGCGGTGGTAGCCTCTTAGGAATTGGTGGTGGCACAGGTGGATTTCATTTAGTTGCCAAAAAAACTACATTAATGTTGAGATATTTTTACAACCTGGAAGATCTGATTTAATAGATAGTAGGAAAAAGTAGGCTGGAAGATCTGATTCCGCAGATAGGGAGTAATGGTTTGTAGGCATGAGAGGAGTTTTGAAACTTTTCCAGCATGAATTTTTTTCAAAAAATCTCCCCACATGAGGTTTTTTACGGCGTGAGACAATTCCAAGCACTATCATGCTCACAACTAAAAGCCTATCGGCTAATTAATATCTTTGGGTTTAGCTGGCCCCTCATTAATTACAGGTCTTCACTCGGTTGCCCTTCTCTCTTCAAATCTCTCTATTTATTTGTTCTTCTTGGTGTTGTGTGAGAGATTTATTTGTTCTTGTTGGTGTTGTGTTACACAGCTTGTGCAGATAATTAGGGTTTGTTGATGTTGTGTTATGCAGCGTGTGCATATTATTTGTGTTTGTAAATGTTGTGTTACCCAGCCTGTTGAGAAAGAGAGCTTATTCGGTGCAACAATTACCATGACTGGAAAGAAATTCTCAGGAGCCTGCATTTGCCTTCTCCTCCTCACTTTCCACATCTTCTCTTCCTCAGGTTAGTTCTTTGCAATATTTTTCTGTTTAAGAAGTATAGATATGCACACATCTATTCACAAGATGCTGCTTTCCCCTAAAGTATTCTTGCCTTGTTATAAAAAATTTTCAATTCGAAGGCAAATGCTAATGCTCCACAATAGGGTTTAATGTTGTTCAAGCTATGTTCTAATATCTGCCCAAAACCATACCATATTGGGTAAGTCATAGCGACAATGTAAAATTATATAAACCTTGCTATTATTGTAACACCCATTTGAACGAGGACAAGATTGAACAGACTATGTTTTAGTAAATTTATATTGCTAGAACACCAAAGAGATAAAAAAAGTATATTTTTGTTTAGGGCATCGAGTTTATTGTTTCTGTGCATGCGCAGGAGATGTCATTGGAGGATAATAAGCATTCGGGGGAATAGTGAGCCGCCAAAAATTGCTCGGTCCATGTATGTTCTTTTTAGATCAAGGCTTTTAGAACATTTAACAGAAAAAATGTTGGAATTGGAATGTAAAGTCTCATCCCTTTATGAACAATTTTACTTTGACACCAACCTTATTTGATTGCTCTTTCTATCTATATTCAACAAAATTCTTATTTATTGGAGTCCTTGCTATGAGATTCCAATTATATTTGAGTATCTCTACATTGTAATGTTTTGCATTGCAAACTGGAATTTCATTTCAAAGAGTGAGAAATGCTAACCATAGTTGAACATGGATAAGTTTATGAAATTGGATGGTGATGGTCAATTGGATTCTAGGCCTAGCTCCCACTTTGATTAAGTGTGACACAAAATGCCAAAAGTATTTGAGTAGATAAACAAGTATTTGGTTTGCAGCTCTATTCCTAGAGTCTGACAAATATGTGCATACATTGGTTAGAAGGTAAGATTTGATGTATAATCTACTGTGTATCTTCCACCTAATATATAAGGTTTAATACAAGATTACCAATCTACTTGTATAATTCATGAGGTGGAGGACTTAGTACCCTTAAGCTCGGAATAATCTGAAATCCTTAGCTTATGTTTTTTTTTATAGATATTGGTCAAAAATTTAGGAGCCTTTTGTAGAAATAGTGATTTCATCACTGTCCTTTAAACTGTCTGCACCATAAAAGTGCTTCATGGTATATGTCTCTATTAAAGGAATCAAATCATCATCTCCCTCTCACGGTGTGTTATGACTAGACACAATTCTATCAGTAACTATCAGTTCTACATATGTAATTCAATATTACATATGTTCACTATTCCAATTCCAATTTTTTATTCTGTTAAATGTTTTACAAGCTCTTGATCTAAGCATTGGGGCATTAGGGGATGAGACAGCCACCAAAAATTGCTCGGTGCATGTATGTTCTTTTTCACTATTAATTAGACAGAAACATCTAAAAGTTTTTAGTAGCAGTTGGGAATGCACATAATTTTTTTTCAATAATTATTTATTTTGCTTGGTTAATGTGTAACGACCCCTCCCTTTTGCTGCGTTGGTGTGGAGAGTGGTGCTTCGGCTATGATATGTATATGGGAATTAACTTTGAGGCTGAGTGCGTAGGTATTTCTAACAAAACCACAGATACTGGAAATCATTCCGCACCTTATGTTGTAATCCCTTGTGAAGCCGATCTAGTTCCACGAGGAACCAAGATCAACTCTGTGTTTGATTTAATGTTGTAATGTTGTCTTGCATGAGGTTGAATGAGTTAGGTCTACTCTCTTGTAAATTTGAATTATGATATGTGTTGTAAGAATTTTTTATTTTTATTTTTATCTTATTTTGGAATTTAAATTTTGAGCCCCTTTTCTTGTGTTTTAACTTGACCCTGGGTGTCCTAACTAAGTTTAAATTGACCCTGGGTTATACCCCATGGGTCTAGGGTCACTTTTGACTTGGGTAACCCTTGGTTAACCTCCATATGGTCACCTTAACTTCACAGTGAAGTTAAGTGACGAATTTGGAGGCATGAGAAGGATAAGATAGTGGGGATATTTTATTAATTCCACTTGAGATAGTGGGGATATTTTTAAAATTCCAGTTGGGATAGTGGGGATATTTTATTAATTTCACTTGGGATAGTGGGGATATTTTTTTATTCCACTTGGGATAGTGGGGATTTTTTTTATTCCACTTGGGATAGTGGAGATATTTTATTAATTCCACTTGGGATAGTGGGGATATTTTATTAATTCCACTTGGAAAGTGGGGTTATTTAAATATTACAATCTTAAAAAAATTTATAAATATTACAATCTTTAATTCATTTTTGTCCTCCACTACCCCATGGGTTGAATTAAAAATTCAACTTGTCATAATCCACTCTTTCCAAAAAAATGAATATTTAATTCATTTTTGTCCTCACATGTGAATTTAAAATTCACAAATAATGAGAGCCCTTGATCTCATCTTTTGATCCTCACCTTCCATTCCCTTTTCAGAAAATCTATAAATAAGACCCTTCTCTAAGTAATTAGAGAAGACGGGATTTTTGCAGGGGAACTTGATTCTTGCAGGGGAACTTCATTCTTGCAGGGGGACTTCATTTTTGCATTCTTATCATACCTAATTTCCTCTAGGAAATCTTCTTCTGGCATCCTCATAATGCCCAATTCCTTCTCTATTCTACTCTTCATAGCCTCATAATGCTGAAATTATTCTAGCCATCCTATATCCTCCATTTATTATCCCTTGCTTGTGATCATAGAGAGATTGTTTTTTTTGAGAAGGGAGATTTGGAGAGGAGGCTGAAGAGGAACTCTACATCAACTTCATCCATTAAAGGGCTTTTTAAGGTTGGATTTCATGGCTTTTCCTTTGTATTTCTATTTGTTGCATGAAGGATGTGTGATTATTATTTATTTTGCTTGTGCTGTAAAAGTTTGTTATTGTGGGAAATTTTATTGGGATGTTGACAGAGCTTCTTCCACTTGGGAGAAATGCTCATCAAGTGTGGGGTAGGGGAGGAGTGATCCTCCTCGAGTGCATGCCTTGTTTCTTTTGGGATGTTGAAAGCCTTAAGGGCATTTGTGTGACTTTGAGAAATTGTGTTATTTGGCTTGAGAGTCAAAATATGAACAAGGTCTAGGCATTAGAGTGGTCTGTTGGAGTGGCTCTCTATGGGCCCGGGGCCCGCAAGTGGCTGCCAGGGGAACTAGTAGCAGAGTTACATTAATAAGTGATAACTAAAACTAAAACATAGGGGTAAAAACACTAATAAGATAATTAGACCTCGTGCATGGCCTTGAGCACCTGTAAAGGCTAAGGATGCAATGAGAAGGCCTATCTGTCTGCAGGGCATGGATTTGGGCACAATTGAGTCTCCTTGTCTGTATGAGAGGTACTTGGTTCCGTATGTGCCATCCCTTCTAGCACATATGATGACACTCCATATGATTACACTCTAGTATCTAGCACCTTAGGAGTCGTGAGTAGTTTTTGACTTATGACTTAGATGAGTACACTTATATTATGACTTTGACTATAAGCAATGTTCTCCGTGTCTGCTCTGTGTCTGATGTGAGTGTTGGCCATCCTGTATCCCCTTGTTGTTTATCCGTTTGGGCCTAGTGACTATCTCTGAGCATGGTGGGGTGGTCTCTAAGGAGTCCATATGGTTGGGAGGTGTCGCCACCACCATTGGGGACTGGTGAATAGGTTTTGGAGCACCAGTTTGAGATGATCTCTCTCTCCATCACTTCATTTAGTTATTGTATATGCAGTTATGTAATTGAACTCTCTTAGAAGAGAGGTTGTAATCATTGTATTTAATGAGAAGAAATGTGATGTTCCTTTATTACTTTATGGATTCCGGTGTGGGTATTGGATCCACCTGTATTTTATGCTTATAGATTCATGTTTTTATCATATGTGAATTGGAACATTTGTTTTGGTGTTTAAAATGAATGGTATCAATCTATTGCATTTACACCTAAATCTGTGTATGTTGTTTACTTATGTCAAGCAAAAAAATTATCTTGTTCCCTTTTGGCTCTTACCCTTCGGGGTTCGTGGGGCGGGATGTTACATAATGAGTAACCTTAAGATAAAGGTCTATTTTGTTTGTAAAACAAAAAAATGAAGTTAGCAATATGGCTTTATCCAGTGGATTTTAGAAAGAAAAAAATGTTAGAAATATGTTTTTATGGGGCCGATTAATGGGTGTATCTTTTTGTAAAATAAAATTTGCAGGTATGTGCACTAAAGATGGCATATACATTGTACAAGGTCAAGAGTATGGTCCAGGGATTCCCACATTCACTGTGACAATAATCAACGTACTTATCTCAGTGTAAGCCACGGAACATTCATGTACATTGTGGTTGGTTTGTATCATGGAATTGGGTGGAGCCTAAGGATCTCAAGCACATTTCTTATGAGTACCCTTTAAGTGTTAAATTTGTTAAGTTTGTTTAGATTAATCAGATCCATTTTGAATGCCCTATGGTTGGCTTTGTTTCATTTTTGTAAAACTAAGAAGAATACTTTTTAGACTACTTTTTGTTAGGGATAATATATTTTGTTCGTTATAGTTAAAAACATAGAATATCTCTTTTTAAAAATTAATGTTACTTTTAAAATAAGTGTTATGTAGTGGTCAGTCCCTATTAATAATATATTTGAAAATTAATTAATTTGATTAAATTTTGTGTTAGTAACTACTACAATATTTTATAAAAATAATTAATAATAGAACATGTCTTTTTCCTGCACATACTTAAAAGTATTTGTGAAAGCTTTTTATGCCGAGAGGTGTTATACAGCTAGAGGCCTTATACAACCACAACACGATTGCAAGTTTTATTTTGCCAATTTAAATTGATGGTTTGTTAGAGGTAAATGAATTAATTTTAAATAGTAAACCGATGAGTTGTAAATGGATTTTTACTTGAATATGCAGGTCGTTAGGGTTTGACACGATCTCCTGGGTAGTTATTTGGATTGGACGTGAATATGGGAAAGTTGCATTACAGTATGAGAAATTTGCATGACCCAGCTTTGTAAACATAATAGATATGGATTCTAAATGCCAACAACAACAATACAGAGTTGTTGAGGCAGAGTATCAGTCCAAAGAGCAAAATTTGGAGGAGATTATATAGCCAGGAACAAAAAATTCAAAAACCTTCAGGTAAGCAAAACTACATATGTTTGTCATATTGAGACATTTTTACGGTTAAATCGTTCTGGTTACAAGCATTTTATTCTGAACAAATATTGACCCTCAATAACATTCCAGGCCTTGCTCAATCCTTGAATACCATCAAGGAAGACAATGAGAAAGAGAAGGAAAAGCAATTTCGAGTAGAAGAAAAATTTCCCAAAAGATTGGAGTGATTGATTACCTGCGAGAGAAATGTTTTATAATTTGTAAGGACTGTGATCCTCTCTCTGATGAAGACAGAGAAAAGGCCGAGGAAAGTTAAAGGGTCTTAAAGTGAGGGTTACGCATAGAAGGTGTTTACAAAAATACACTGTAACTGGTCTAACAAAGGAGATAACCAGAGACCTCAAATTTGATGTTACAGAAAGTAACCGGTTAAAGAAGAGTGTTGGCATCATAGATTACTTCGTCTCCACCTTGGAGGAAAGAGCAGCTTACCCGACTTGACTATGACTTTGTTCCAGTTGAGGAGGAGAACTCCATTATCATTTCATGCATTTATGTAGACGAAGCAACAGCAACATCTCATTGGGATTGATAGAGCCCTGTCGTTCTACTCAGAGCAGTTGTACTGTATTTCCTGTTATCACTCCCAAACTTTAGTATCCAGGTAGGGTTCTTCTATATATCCCTATCCGTGCAAACTTTCGTTCATGGGTATTAGAATTTCATGCATTTTTTGAAGTGTCTTTTTCGCAAATACCATTTATAAACTCAGAACAATTGGGTTCCTCCAAGTTCCTCATTTATGCCACTATTTGCAGGTCTGTTGTAGAAATAAAATCACTCCTGGGTTGTCATTCTAGAAGAGTGGAGTGCTTAGTCTACGACAGTCTCAGAATTGGAGGTACTTCGCGAGGGCTTCGCCTTTGAACATTTGTCAATTCTCTTCGAAAGGGGTCAAAATGCTAATTATTGGTTGCATTCATTGGGGACTATTTCCATCCTGGAACATGCTTTGTTGAACAAAATTTCCACTAGAACTGTACATGTTTAGAAAACAAGATTCTTTACATGTGCATATTATTGCATTTCTGTAGCCCTTTTGGTCATTTCTAAATGTCTAGCAATCAGCTGTAATTGAGAATCTTAAACTGGGGATTATTCATCACTCACAACTACAATCTTGTGTGTATCTATTCTAGGTTTTAGTTATAATCCTTATGTGCACTCATTGGATTGCGCAAATGTGTATTGTTCTTTCGGCAGGGGCTCGATGAATTGTTGGCAAGGGCAAGCCCTCTGAAGGGTTTGGAAACGGTAAACGAGGAGATGAAGATTATAGGATGGCCTGGGAAATAGAAATGGATGAAGCAACTTGTGTCTGGTCTGCGAGTGATTCAGATAGCTCAGATGACGAGAAATTGCGCTCTGAGGCAGTAAAGAGACATTATAATTTGACTGACAGTGATGATGACAGTGAGGTTGACAGTGGTAATGAAGATAAGAAAAAATATGAAGGAAAGAAACAAGATGTCAAAATTATATTTGATAAAGGTGAAGATATAGGGATTTATGAGTCAATTGCTTGGAAATGATTGTGTTTGTTTTGTTTGCATTTTAGAAGCAAACTGCAAATTTTATATTTATGAAAGGGTTTTGAAAGTTTTGGTGTCTTGGTGGAGTTAAATCACACACCATTTAAATTTTACTGAGTGTATACTGGAAAGAATGAGATTCAAGTAATAGTAGGTATGAATTTTCCACAGTTCATGAAGATAGTAAGTATATTTTTGAATTAGTTTTTTTAAACATTTTGATTTAATATAAATTTTACTTGAGTGTATGGGTCTTATATTAGAAAGAATGAGATTTCAAGTAATGGTAGGTATGAGTTTTCCACAGTCCATGAATATAGTAAGTGTGTTTTTGGATTAGTTTTTTAAACCATTTTGATTTAATATAAGTCACGATATTATGAATTTTTGACATTAGACTAAAAATATCCACTTTACTTAAATATTATCAATAGTAATTTTACATCGCATCCACAACAAAAAATGGTAAATATTTCTCCTACTTTTATTGGCCAAAATTGACCTTTAACTATTGAAATAAATAGATCTATGGTAATTCATAAACTGAAATAGATAGATCTATGATAATTCATAAACTGAAATAGCTAGATTTCATTTTTTAAACTATCCTACTTGAGAGGAAAGCCTTGGTGTCAAGGCATGTTTGGGTGTGGACACTTTTAAGGGTGTGGACAAGTGCAAGCTACAGAATTTATTGCTTTTCAATGTATTTTGAAGAAGGCATTTAGCCTAGTAGTGAGTATAGGGTTTTGAGGGTTCATTTGTTTGGATAACGGGGAGCTGCTAAATTCACGTTTTCTAGGACGAGGTTCAAGTAAATCTATGGATAGCAGACATTTATAACTTATTTTGACACACTTACAATGGGGTTTAGGTGTCTCTAGTTAATGGTGTATACAATTGCAAGATGCAAAATTTAATGCTTTTTAAGGTATTCTAGAGGCATCTAGCATAGTGGTTATTACTAATTATTTTAATAAAGTAATTCAAGCATTTTTTTAAGACACTTATCTTACATGATCATTTGTATTTATATTTGTATTTGTATTTAGGTTACATGGTTTGGGGTTTCACTGCTTCATGCTCACCCTGTATGGTCATGTTTTTTAATATTTAATTAGTTTATAGAACCTATGGTTCTTTTTGCATTAGCACTATGCTGTTGTATCAAAATGTACTTTTGAGTCCCATGAATGCTTTTAATCACTTGTGGGGATTGATGTATATTCTTCCCTTCTTTCTTTGTTGATAACTGGAAGCTGCAGAGTTCATTGTGTTTTTGGAGGAGGTTGAAGTATTTGTATAGTTAAGTGCAAGAGTTTAGTTGAATAGTCTTTACCAAACAATGGGGTTTAGGCATCTCTGCTTATGGATAATATTCAGGGTTTTGAGGGCTTCCTTCAATGAATTATTTCAAGTTACAGAATTCAGTGCTTTATGAGGTATTTTGAAGCCTTTTAGCTCAGTAGTTGTTAGATTAGGGCTCAAGCTTTTCTGAATTATGGTTAATATTTGCAATTTTAAGGGTTTTTTTGTATGGATTACTGCAGGTTCAGAAAGAAAAAGAGCCACGGGATACTGCCAAGAAACAGGCTTATAAAGCTGTAGTAACCTCTCTATGACATGCATGTCACATATGAATAAAAAAAAGATTTGATAAGCTAAGCCTTGCCATTAAAAAAGGCTTCCAACAAACTAGCCCTCCTTCCGACTTCAGCTATCACAGATTATCTGTTGGGAAGTAAGGAGGAAGGAGGTGAAAGGAGGTGACCAGCACTGAGAATGGAGACGCAAAAGGAGGACAAGAACAGTCAGATTGATAAGCTTAGGCAATTGATGAAGAAGTGGTACTCATCATCAAACAGTCCATGTGGATACTTGTTTGTATATAGCACAAACCCTTCTTTTTCCCCTAGACTCCAGATGTGCCTAGAGGTTACCTGGCTATTCATGTTGGCAAAGAAGAAAGAAAGCGCTTTATAATCCCCACCACCTATTTGAGCAGCCCACAATTTAAAGCTCTCCTAGACAAGGCCAAGGAGTTTGGATACAACCACACTGGCTTGCTCACAATACCCTGTCAGATCACTATGTTTCAGCAATTGTTGAATCATCTGGAGGGAAAGTAGTTTATAGCTTTCCCCATCTCTTAAATCCTCTCTATTTTCAATTGTTTCTCTAAATGTAAATATCATACAGAATTGAGCCTACTACTACTATCACTAATATTACTACTATTACTAATATGATTTATCAGTCTCCTATAGAATTCAAATTCAGATTGTGGAGGATTCATTGGTTTATGAGCTTACCTGTATAAGCCATGCCCATATCCAGATTAGTCAAGTCCAGCTTACCAGATATCAATACCTCATAGGTATATTATCAATCTATTTTGGTGTGCAGCTCTATTCCCATAATGTTTTGTAAAGGCTAAAACAACCAAAGATGTTGTTACACAGCAGTTCTACTTTTGTGAGAAATATTTTTTTCTTGGTGAGATTATTTTGTATAAATGGCTACCCAATCTCAACATTTTTCAACCAATATTAATGTGTGAAGATGATGGTTTTTTCAGTTTAACTACAAACTTGTCATCTTGGTATTCTTCAATTAATGTTTATAGAGATTAGAGAATTGGGATTTTTATTGTTTTTCCTAAAATTGAGATTTTCTAGTAACGAAGTGGGATGATGTTGTGGTGTAATGCTTTAATTCTCCCAGTCCATGCATTTGCTTTTGTACCAATAGCTACAAGGCTCTAATAGAATTTAGGGTTGTGGAAGAGCTATGTTAAAATAAATTAATGGCACACATAAAATCAAGTCTCTAACATTATAATGGCCTTGAGTTTGTGTTTCTTTCAGGTTTTTTTTTAAAGCACAATAACAGAGGTAGTGGTAGATATAGTGTTGGCATAACGATAGTGGTTCAGTTTAAATTTCAAAGGATATGCTTGAGAGTTTGAATTAGCTTGGTTCTACATGAGTTTTGATTGCAGATGTTTGCAGATTCAAAGACATTATTCATCCCAACTACTCTCATTGAGTTCCATGATATCAAGCTTTATGCTTAATTTGATCTTTGAAGCTCTCCATATTCACTCTGATGCCCAATGGAAGGAAGGCATTTCATCTGAGGTTCAATGTGTGTGACCACACTTCCCCACAAGTCACCAAAAACTATAGTGCCCTTTTCAAGCACTTTATTTTTAAACTTTTATGTATTAAGATTTGAGAAGGTTAAAACCGTGTGATCCTCTTCATAAATACATTACATACTACAAAACAATGCAAAAATTTTGAATGATGCACAATTATCTCCAGAGCGTAGAAATGAAGGATACATAGCATCTCCAAGACAATGTATGATTTAGTTCTAGCAGCCAACATATATCTGTACATAAAATAGAAATGGGGCACTACTATTGATAGTTGTTTTCCCTTCAATATTCATTTCAAATGCATAGCACTGCCGTTATGAGTTTCAGCTCAAGCATTCATGGTATGGGGCAGAGCTCCACAACAAATAAGGTTCTTGGCAGTAAAAGATAAAGGTGACACCATCAAGAAACAAACAACTACATTGCTTAGTTTTATTTAATATATTGAAAAGCATGAGTAATACGGAGATAGGGAGGAACGATCAATTTTAATGGCACAATCTTAATTGGCACCTAGATGAACACAGACTCTGTTAGCATATCAAATGTGTCATGAAAAATAGCATAGCCACAACAAAAAAAAAATGCTCAGCTAAATGGAGTGTAGGCTTTTCAAAGAGCTTTTTAAAAACACTAACACTTCCATTCAAGACATGGATCCATCCAGTGAGAACAATGCATAACTTCAAATCATGGCGGACTAAGATAATGATCCACATCTTTTAAAGATGAATACAAGTTGAATAAATAATGTAGCCATTTCAAAATCTAATGGGAGTTCTAAAAATTGGATGCAAGAGTTGAAGATAATGGCATGGCCAAAGGGAAAACTCTAGCGCACCATTTAAAAAACCCACAACCCAACATTGAAATATGTAGCACAAAGCTTTGGCAAAAATGACACATCCATAGGTACACAAACATTGCACAGTCCTCTAAACCAAGACACCACTATGAAGCAAGCACTTCAGACCTTCTACATAGACCAAATAAGAGGTGCACCCAACTATAGAATATGCTGCAGAGGTTGAAGAAGTAATGCCTAGAGGCTCTAAAAGGAAGCACAGCTATATAGGAATGGTGCACAACATATGAAGGGAAAGATAACTATACAAATCATAGTGCCGTCATTACATCTTTGGCAGAGCATAGAGCGAGCACATTACAAAGTATCACGAGCAAAAAAAATTCTTCGCAATAATCTCACAAAACAAAAGATAATTTTTTAAAAAAATAAGAATTTAATTGGGAAAAAATTGGGTTAGGGTTAAGATTAGTTAAAAAATATGGATTAGAGTTAGAATTGGGTAAAAATTAGAAAAATTAGGTTGGAATTAGGATTAGGATTACAATCAGTGTTAGGGTTAGAATTAGAGTTAGGGTTGGCATTACATTTAAAAATTGTTCTTGGCAATAATCTCATAAAACAAAAGATATTTTTTTTTCAAAAAATAAGGATTTAATTGGGAAAAATTTGGGTTAGGCTTAGGATTAGTTAAAAAAGTATTGGGTAGGAATTACGATTAGGATTACAATTAGAGCTAGGGTTAGAATTAGAGTTAGGGTTGGCATTACATTTAGGATTAGGATTACATTTAAGATTAGAGTTAGGACTTAAAATTAGGGTTACAATTGGGGTTAGCATTAGGGTAGTATTGAGGCAAGAGTTAGGGTTACAATTAGGATAATTGTTAGGCTTAGAATTAGAGTTAGGGTTAGCATTAGTATTAGGATTAAAGTTATGGTTAGCCTTAGGATTAAGGTTAGGCTTACGGATAAAATTATGATTACAATTAATTATATGATTAGAGTTAGGGGTTAATATTAAGGTTACAATAAGAGTTAGGGTTAGGGTTTGTATTGGGGCGAGCATCAGGGTTAGAAATATTGTTAGGATTAAGGTTAGGATTAGGGATAGTATTAGGGTTACAATTATAGTTAGGATTAGAGTTAGAATTAAAACTAGGGTTATAATTTGGGTTATGGTTAGGGTTAGTATTAGGGTGAGGGTTAGGGTTAAAATTAGTTTTAGGGACATAATTAGGGTTATTGTTAGGGTTAGAATTAGAGTTAGGATTAGGATTATTCTTACAATTAAGGTTAGGATTAGGGTTACAAACTTGGATTTCTCAAGATTAGAATTATAATTGGATTTAAGTAGAATTAGGGTTAGGATTACATATACAATTAGGGTTAGGGTTAGGGTTAGGGTTAGGGTTAGGGTTAGGGTTTAGGTTAGAATTAGGGTTAAAACTATGATTACAATCAGGGTTAGGGTTGGGATTATAATTAGGGTTAATATTAGCCTAAACGTTATGGTTATGGTTATAGTTACAATAAAACAAGAATGTTTATTTATGTTTATATCTATATATATAGAACTATGATTAGAGTTAAGGTTGGGATTAGGGTTGGAATTAGTAATAGACTAAGGGATGGGGTTAGAGTTAGGTGTAGGATTTTAGTTATAATTAGTGTTAGAATTAGGGTTAGGGTTAGGATTTAGGTTAGAATTAGGATTAAAACTATTATTACAATCAAGGTTAGGGTTAGTGTTAGAATTAGGGTTGGTATTAATAACTTATCATAATAATTATTATAACCCTTATTATTTGTACAATATAATAATAATAATGTTAGAGTTAGGATTAGGATTAGGGTTCGTATAACATTACACTTAGCATTGTTTTATAAGCCTCAAAACCCTCAACCTAACCATATTTCAAAATCTAACCCTATTTAACATAATTTTAACCATAATTTTGGCTGTAACTCTAATAATAACACTAACCCTAATGCTAACCATAATTTCAACCCTAATTTGAACCATAATTATATTTCTAACCCTGATACTAACCCTACCCTTAATCCTAATAATAATTACCCTTAATCCTAATAGTATTGCTAACCCTAATCCTAATTATAATAAAGAGATTAATTATTAGATTAATTGCAACTCTAACTCTAACCTAATCACTAACGCTAACCCTAATTTTGACCTCTAACTATTATTCTAAATATAATATATAATATTATTATATTTAGAATTATTATATAATATATTATATAATTTTAATTATTATAAATAAAATAATAGTATATTATATTTAATAATTATTATAATATATCTAACCTATATTATAATATTATATTATAATTTATAATAATTCATATAATTATATAATATAATTTTAATATATATTAAATATATTATTATAATACTATTATATTTATAATAATATTAATTATCATTAAGTAATTTTGTTATTATATTTATTACTATATTTATTATTATTTTTATTATTATAAACATTCTTTGTAGTAATATTATAATAATATAATAATATAATATAAAAACTTTAAAATAATTTTACTTTAAAATAATTATTCTAATTTAAATTATTTATTGTGATAATTTTAAATATGAAACTATTTGTACATAAAATAATTAATATTTATAATAAAATAATAATATAAATACATTATTATAATGTTGACTAATATTATACTACATAATTATGATTTAAAACGCTTCAAGATAGATCCATCTCGGCGTACTTTAAATATATTTTTTAAATATAGCTATTCTAGTTTATATATATTGTAAAGTTGGGGGTAAATTTTTATAGTTAGAAATTATTCTATTTTGTTCATTTATATAGTTCAAAGACATAGAATTTTTCTTTTAAAAATTGTAGTTACTTTTAGAACAGGTATTGAAAGTAGTGGTTAGTCCCTATTAGTGATATATTTGATTATTAAATTTTGTGTTACTAACTGCTAGATATTTTTGAAAAATAATTCATAATAAAACATGTCTTTTTCTTGCACATTCCTAAAAATATTTGTGAAATATCTTTTCATTGCCAATACACGTGGTAAAGTTGGGGTAAATATAAAAATTAATTAAATTTGCATTGAAAGCATATAGACAAGTTGTCTAGGAACATTGATGGCTTCTCTCAAGGGGGGAAATAACAATCCCTTACCTCCATGGGCTATGTGACTTACAATGCTAAAATATTTTTTTAAAGATTTTTTGCATTTTTCATTTATGCACTAGAATTAGCTCTTTATTTGATTTCTTATTAGCCACTAGATTGATAATTTAATTAACATGTTTTTGATATATGAATTTATTTGAGTTATATTTATGGTGTGCCTCTCTAACTTCATCTAGACTAGCTTCTAATCTCCAACTTTCAATATTTTTCCTATTTATAACATTAACTAGAATTTTGGAGTCCAAACCCTAAAACTTAAAACCTAAACACAAAATAAATTGTAAATTACTTTTTATAATTTATTTACATTTATCTTAACAATTTTTTTTTAAAAAGAGAGTATATAATACTTATCAAATAAGTTTTTTAACCTTTCTAACTATTACAAATTTAAAATGACATTCTAGTTGATAATATAAATAATAAATTACTTTTTATAATTTATTTACATTTATGTTAGCAAAAAATATTAAAAAAGAGAATGCATAATACTTATCAAATAATTTTCTTAACCTTTCTAATTATTACAAATTTAAAATGGCATTCTAGTTGATAATACAAATAATAAATTTATAAAATATTGTAAGAACATTTGTTAATATTTGAACCACAATAATTTTAAAAATTCTATGGCTCTCAAATATCACTATATTCATGTAAAGACTTTTAAATATATAAAGACTTTTAAATATATAATAATATGGACAACATATGGGAAAGGACCCAGTAGTTGAACACCCTAACTTCATACCTCTCAAAATTTAAAGTCACAACTACTAGCGCATTAAATCCACAAATACTATCACAACTATTGGAACATGCCCAATGCTCAGCGAACACCCTAACTTCATACCTCTCAAAATTTAAAGTCACAACAACTAGCGCATTAAATCCACAAATACTATCACAACTATTGGAACATGCCCAATGCTTAGCTACTATGTCCTCTCCCGAATAAATTCAAATGTCTTTGAAAACACAACTCAAAGTACATTAATAAAAACAAACAATAATAGCAAAGCATTGACATAATATTCTTAAGAACCTTTGTGATAGAAATATTTTGACCAAAATAATATTACTCATAATTATTTTAGAACCTTATATATTTTAGCAATAAGGCATCAATAATTGACAAATGTAAAGTCCATACTACCACCATTTGGCACATGCTAGGTAAATGGATTCATTATGTTGTCTATAGAAGCATATTTGTCTAAATATTGTGTAGACAACTACTACCATCATTGCTGAATTAAAATCACACTTAATTATTTGCCACAAGAAATATGTTTTTTAAGGAATGGTGATTTATTTTGATGTTTTTTCTTACATATCAGATAAAAAATATAGCCACTTCCTAAAGTAAAATAGCAAGAAGCCTACGTAGGAAGGCCCAACTAAAAAATTTGAAATAGAAATTACAAAGGGGGGGCTCAAAATTTGAAAAAAGGCATAGCTACCAACAAAACAACCACACTATCCTACAAGGAAGAGTCCAATAAAACAACATTTGAAAAAAGTGGCCAACGAGGAGAGAAATTGGGAAGACACTAGATGATGGGTGATAAGCCAAAAGTATTAACCACAAGCACAACCAAATGAAATTCCCAAAAACTACTAACCACCATCCTAATGGTCTTTTATGAATATTATTTAGAAAAAGAAAAAGACGTCGAGCACCCATACTTGATATATTAACAATCTGAAATTGAAAGTACAAAGGGGGGCTCAAAATTGGCACCATGCTAGCCTACAAGGATGTGTCCAATAAAACAACATTTGAAAAAAAATGGTCAACGAGGAGAGAAATTGGGAAGACACCAGATGATGGGTGATAAGCCAAAAGTATTAACCATAATCACAACCAAATGAAATTCCCAAAAAATGCTAACCACCATCCTAAGTAGCTACACAAGCTTCTAATGAATGAACATTAACAAGTCAACCCCAAAAACATCTACCAACATATGTAGTAAGAATTAAAGGTAAAATATGTAGAGGATATACCCTTTGAGGTTAGAAAAGCACCCCAAATTATCATCGACATGATAGTCCAAGGAAGACATATGCATGTATCCATAAATGTTGAGATTTGAAATACCACCCACATCAATATTGCAATCTCAATTACTATCTGCACCACCATTCAACCCTCAATCAACTCCAGGATAGCCACCAAACCTATCACCATCACTCACATGCCACCAAATAGGATGCTTCCACTTCATAGCTCAAGCGCAACACCACCACTAAGGACTCCTTCAACACCATCACCAAGATCACCTTCAACTCCTCATTCAACATCCTCACCTCAAACACCACTACCCTACCTCCAATTCTAGAAACATTAGTAAAAATGCCATCCGCACCACCTCCCCTCCAAACCCAAAACCTACAACTACCCTATCTCTAGAAACAAAGCTAGAGGCTACACCTTATTCCACCATTGAACACCACTGACACCTCCATAATACTTGGGGAATAAACAGGCATGCATACTGTTGTCATGAAGGAATCCCATGCAACATGGGAACATTCTCAGATTGTGGGTTTGTTTGTTATGAGAATGGACCTCTAGAAGAGTTGGCTCCCTTTAAATGCCCCTTTGGATCTGTAAACTTGTGAGAAAAGGAGATAGAAGAATAATTGAAATACATTAAACTGAACTAAAAATCTATCCTAAAGGGGGTGATGCACCAATATTTTAAATCTAATCTACAATATGATTCACAATTACCCTTCAACACACCTTTGTTCTTACAACTCAAACTAATCAATTTTACTACAAAAGTGTTTCGCAGAAAAGCATGAAAATAACTTGGATAATTTGTAACCTGTGATAAAATCAAACTTTGTTTACTTGCATCCAAAGAATGAGATAGAAAACTTAGAGGTTTTGCGATAAAACACAGTAAATTCCTATCAAATCACTCAACATGAGACAAGACACCTGAATCTAAGTAAACGAACAACTGGCTATATTGATAAATAGAATGAATGCTCTACAAAATAGCAATAAATTGCTTGAAAATAATCTACTGCTACTGTAAGAAACTATAAAAAATGGTTGAGTTACAAGTCTAAATCTCTCTCTGCAATGTGCAAAGGTAGGGAGAAAGCAAGAATTAAGAAAAAAACATGAGCTATTTTCCCTATAATACAAAATATATCCCTAAAAAGTGAATGGGAAGTCAACTCTAGCTCAACTAGACTCCAAAATATGCATGAATGAGTTTGAAATAGCAACTCCAAGTTGTTTGGTTAGTACAAGAGAAAAACCTAAAATTAAGGCCTAAAACTCCTCCAAGATGAGCTAAAATAGCTCAGAATTGTTGTCTAAAGATAGTTAACCCCAAAAGAAAGCCAAAAATAGTCTAGTTTGACCCCAAGGCAAAAAATATAAAAAGATTCCCCCTTTGCATGAGTTAGCACTTCAGTTCAATTCCTCCTCTATTTTTGCATGATTTAGAGGGAAAAAATGTAATGTCCCCTTCTAGTGAGTCCCAATTTTTCCTTTGACCTTGCACAATTCAACTCACAAAAGAGAACATTAGAGTTCCATTTTCTTTTCATTTCATCATATTAACAATATAATCATTATTCATCCATATTCAATTTGTATATTCATGTCCTTATATACTATTTCCAACTTATCATTTGTTCACATGTACTTCCCATGCTCCACCTTGATTGGGTTCTTGGTTGCCTTCTCATTAATCATCCTCATCTTCCACCTAAGTACGGATGTATTGGGGCACATTTCATCCCTATGGAGGCCCAAAGGCTTCACACTACATGCGGTGTTCCTCACCATTTGGCTCGATGGAACTTCATGCAACACGCAACATTCTTCATTCCATTGAGAGTCACCTCACATCGGGAACAATTATTATGAGCTCATAAATTATCATAGGCCCAAGAGATTCACACTACATGTGGCGTTCTTCGTCTCTTGGCCCAAGGGACTTCACACAACACATGGTGTTCTTCATCCACTTGGGGTCACCTATGTTCCATATACATCCCTAATTCACCCTACTATGATGGATGAAAAGGTGATTAATAAGGAGGTTCGAACACCTCTGGCCTTTCATAGTTATAAATGATAATTCCAATCACATGTTAGCCTTTTTCCTTTCAAGGATGCTCTTATAATAATCATACACATTCTTTATAATGATCATGCATCATATAGTAATTCATAACAATATTCACATTCTCATTCTAAGAATGTAATCCTATTCTTATCTTGATGAAATCATTTCTAAAGCATTCTAGTCATATTGACTTGTCATTTCTACTTAATACTTTATTTCTCTATTTAGCCAAATCAACATAAGATAGCCGATTAGAAATGTTCCTATGTCTTCATAATGACTAATACTTGACATTTCATTATTCATATTGAATAGTATTTAATCTAGGCTCATACCTTTATGCTTGTAATAGGATAAATTCTATTCGATCTGTAATTATGCTTTGCTGTTATATTGTTTATAGGCCCTAAATGTATATATTGTCTTCTCTTTATTGAGTCCCAGATTTGCAGAAGTGGATATTCGATACTATCAATATGATTGTTCCTTTCTGAATATGTGCTGACCGATTTATGATGTTTTGATGAGCAAAAGAAATGAGGAGGGTTTGATCTGCAGATGTAATGATATGATAGTCAATGCTAGATAATACTTATTTGAGATGCAGAGTTTATTGTCTATATGCATTATCTTCTCATATGATATCCAATGATTTGATGTATTGTTTACTGCTATGAAGGTCTCAGTTTGATGTACAAGATGCATATATGTTTCTCTTTTTTTCCTTCCCCCTCCATGAGATCGTCGATCGCCCACATATATTTTCATCTCTTAGTGGAGTCACATCTCTTCATATGAGATGTCACTTTTGTTATCTTGATCAGCACTTATTGGTGGAATAGCTTTGTGTTTCAGGCCTTGTCTAATTTATCTTCATTATGTATTAGTTTATACTAATTGCTTAGTCGATCCTTAGTGAGTAATATCGGCTAAGTATCTTATGTGTTCTCTTAGTCTATGATATGATCTAAGGACTTGATCAAGGAAATTATCTACTCGGTTGCCTTCATTATCTAATATGCAATTGATAGTCTTTCCAATCTTCAATTGGAAAACATCGATTTATGATAAAAAATAACCTATTTTAACAATTATTAAATGAAATCAATGTGATTTACATTAATAAGTGTTGTGCAATGCTTATTTTTCTCTTAGGTTATTTTATAACAAGTATTAAGGCAATTTTTTACATTATTGGACTTATTGATTGCTAAATTACATTATCTTGGTCTTTAAATTGTGCAAAAAATAAAAAAGGAGTTACATGATGTACAATAACTCTTAAGGCAAAAAATAAACCCTCTTTATCTCCTTCATGTAAAAGAATCTCCTATTCTTCCATGTCATTGTCAAAACTCTCCAAAATGTTCAAATTTTCCTAAGTTATGCAATAAAGTCAAAAGGGCTCACACTACCTTCACTTACCTTTCAACCATAGTCACAATCACTATATTATTTTATTCTAGTGTAAAAAAAGGGAGCATTAGAACTATAAAACTCATCATCATACCCTTATGACTCCCCTCGACCATCATTATATTTTAAAAGGTAAAAAAACACAATAATACTCTTGCTGCTCCACGACCCCCTCATGCACTACTAGGACTTCATGAATTGAAGTCTTTGACCATGGCATATATTGATTTCTTCATGTTTTTCTTTAGTAAAAGGTCAAAAGACTCCATCATAGCCATGACTAGGGCTTTGTTGCAACAAAATAGTTGACAAAACCCTAAAGTTTTATCATTTTCCTCTTTCACTTGCTGAGTCCCTACTGTGCCACCATACTCAAGGTTTTAGGGCTCTTAAGGCTTTCCTGAAGGGTTTTGAAAGGCTTCTCATGACATTTTTCAGACTTCACTCCATGTTGTGGTAAGTCTCCTTCATATTTCACTATTTTTTCACAAGAAAATGGTGTAAAACATCCTTGGTCTGCACTTTTACTGTGAGAACTATGATGGAACCTCTCCTTCTTGTATATCTTTCTTTTCTTGCTCAGTTTATATCATAGAAATGATGGAGTTTTTGCATTGGCTCGGTGAAATCTATAAGGGAACTTTGCATCTTTTGCTATAGTTTGAAAACATGATGAGAACTTGCTTTACTGTATCTACCTACATTATGAATGTATTTTTTCACTATTTACATCAACCTAGTCCTAATCAACACTTGTCAAAATGCCCACAATCATAAACAAGCCCAATCCCAATAATAAGCCCAAAATCATAGTCCAAGGAGGCCATCCATGTAGTGCAAATAATGAGACAATTTGAAGACCAAAAATCAAAATCCAAGGAGGCCACCCCTCTAATTCATATCATGAGAAAAATCACAAGCCCAAGGTCATAATTCAAGAGGGCTATCCATCTAATCCAAATCAGGAGACAAATCCTAAGCCCATAATCATAGGCCAAGGAGGAGCTCTCTCAAATTCAAATGTTGAGAATAAACCAAGACCTAAAATGAAACTTCAAAGGTCCCCTCCTCCTTCTTCCAATAACAACATGAACTATGTTGCATACCTTGAGGAACAAATTGACATGCAAGAAATTAAACATATGTGTGACACCATGCCGACATTTGAGAACAAAGTCCTAGCATCCAAACTCCAAAACCTCCTTCAAACTCTTGACCAAGTACCCCAACCTTTCAATCAACAAACCGTACAATGACTTCAATCCCTCTTCCAAAAATTTCAACCAATCCAATCTTTGCAAATCCAACACCTCCTAGTCCAAGCCCAATAGTCCATGGCCACTTGTCAAGTCCAACAAAAACATCATGCCCTATCCATTGATTATCAACCAATGCCACCTCAACCTTATGTGTCACCACCCCCCACTTCATACCAATCTAATTCATCTACTTCGTATTAGGTCAATGCCACATCAACCTACCAAGTCACTTCACAATAAGCACATGTGAACTTAAGTCCTCCTTTGCAACAAGCCCAAATGCCTTGGAGTTCTGATGCCACCATTGAGAAGGGAAACACTAATCTAGGTCATGCACCCTATAAGTATATCATACCACTATCCAATCAAAGGCCTATCCAAAAGCCACCATGTCCTAGCCCTAATCCATTGGTCCCTATACTTTCTAGCCCATAAAATCCTTCATTACCCCTACCAACTCCATGCCCTCAGTTCAAGAATTACAAAAGAAAACATGTGGAGTTGTCCAAACCCACCAAACCATTCAACCTATTTGGTCCTCCACCTAATCAAATTCAAAATCCTAGTCTTAAACCTTCAACTTCATGCACCCCTACACCTATAAAGGATGTGACCCAAGGGCTACTAGCAAAGAATCAAACATTGCCATGTCATCCAACACATATGCTTGATCCTACCAAAGACTCCTCAAATAGCATGTCCATTCTTACAAACAAACCATGTCATCCAAAAGCCCTTGAGCCTATTCAAGAATCTCCCCTTATGAGTCCAAGCCAACCTTCATCATGATCCTACATAATTGACCATCCAGAACATGCCAAGCCTCTCCAAGATCCTTCCACTTCCACTTCCATTCAAACAAGTCATGAGGTATGTCAAGAGCACAATTCTAAGCATCAAGAAACATATAACCCTCACTCTAGTCATGATCAAATCATTTCCATTTAACCCATCCATTTCCCTTCAACCCATCCATAACATGTACCTTTTTCATGATCAAGACATTATTCATGATGAAGAACCTATCCATGGACAACTTGATCCTAGTCATCGCCCCACAACTATTCATGAGAAAGACACATAAGACCTACATGCTCTATCTAATGAAAGTCTTGTCAACCTAATTGAGCATTCACCCCATTTCATGGTCTTCATTCAAGGTAAAGAAATTTCTCCACCTACCCATAATTCCACAACTGGCACTTGTCATGATAAGACACGTGCCTTCCAAGTATACATAAAAGATCAAACAAATAAATTGGATCTTAGTGAACAAAATGATAATCAAGCCCTTAATGATCCTTCCCCATCTTCCACTATCAATCCCATTGCAAGTCCACCATCACATCCACTTGGTCTATCTGCCTTCATTCATGAATGTTCCTCCTTGGGAAAACAACAACATTTGTCTACAACTTCGCCTTCTCCACCCAATATTGAGCTCAAGTCTAGTATCCAAACTACACCTAGTCCCATAGTCCAAGGCATGCTCCAAAACATGAATTATCAAGGTAAATGCCTAGGCCTTCACAAACAAGGTATTTTGGAGCCCATCCATGTCAAAGTTCACCTGCGCTCATATGGCCTTGGCTACACAGCCAAGGTAAACAATTTAATGATGTTGGTACTACCTCCATGCATCCTAAATCCACCACTTTTCATCATAAGTCCTATCATATACCCAAGACTTATGTTTCCATTCCACCTCCTTTATCCTACAAATGTCAAAAGATGTGACCATACACCTTCCACCATCAACTTTACATTTGTATCTTCCAACTCTGCATATCCCTCCATCCACTTTTCCACCATTGCTTCCAACACCTAACATTCCTATCATCCATAAATCCCCTCAGATTCCTAGTCATGACCAACAAATGCATGCATCATCTAAACATAAAGCTTCCAATCACTCCACCTTCCACATGGGATTCAAAAATAAATATTTAGATGCATCTACCTATAAATCCAAAAATCCTAAGGATCTTAATAACTTAGGATATCAATACAAAAATTCAAAGAAAAATACATTCAAAAGGCTATCCAAGCCCATACCTTCAAAAGGAAACTCAAAAACTAAAATGGTATGGGTCCCTAAACAAAAAAGCAAGCCAAATGAGGCATCTACCCCTCAAAAATCCCAACCATCCTCTTCCATCCATTCCATTCAAAACTTTCAAAATTCCCACAAGTCAAACAAAAATCATAAAAATACCAAGTCTATGTGGGTACCAAAAGTCCTACATCATCCATCTCTTAAGAAAACATCACCATTGCTTCCTACACCACCATCCACTCAAAAGCTTGTGCAACCGTTGGTCATGATTCCTTTCCATACATCCATCTCCCCATCATTCAACTATTATCCTACATATCTCCCCAATCACTTCCCTATGGTCCATGCTTTGGCATAAGCTTTTCATCCATCATGGCATAAACCCTACATAATCCACATCATAATCCACTATTGACCCTACATAATCCACTATTGACCCTACATAATCCATATCATAATCCACTATCATTCATTTCATAATCCACTATCTTATCCATTTGACTTTCATACAACTCCCTTACCAACATCCATGAGCATATTGACATTTGACATGGTCCATGCAATGACATTCATCTCTATTGGGACACTATCACCTTTCATGGAACTAGACCCTTGAGTCCTTCTCATCCATATTCCTCTTCTCCTATCAAAAGTCAAAAACAACAAAAGAAGTCAAAAAAGTAAAAAAAAGAAAAATAAAATAAGTGAAAAGAAATCCTTTTGTCCAATGGTGAAAACCACCCTTGGTGGTGCCTTGGATAAGTACCATGATGAAAACCTAGAAAATAGATGTTAGTTACACTTGGGGGCACAATGTCTCATCCTTCCTATCATTTCCATCATACCATTTCCATACACCCACATGCATATACCTATCACATTTCATCCATTAATCTACCCTTCTTCCTTTTGATCTTGATAAAGATTGTGGGTACAATGTTCACAAATGTTTTGGGATGTCTCCTGATATACCTTATCCCTTCAAACCAAGAAAATCCTTCATTATCTTGTCATCATCCTATCATCATAGGCTTTGTCATGAAAAATCGTAAGAATTTTACCAAGAATGGGGCATGTTATTCCTACGCGACATAGCTTTTGGAGATCACATCCTTGCCCTCTTACACATACATCCTTTCCATCCATTATCGTCCACCCTTTCATCCAATATCATTCATTCCCTTACACATAGACTTGGTTTCCCCTTGTCATTGGTCTTTAGCATAAAGGCTATTCAAAATTATCATCCAATGCCATCCCCAAAACATATCAAAAAATACAAAAAATCACATGTCAAAAATCCAAAAATAATCAAACTATGTTAAAATCCAAAATATTCAAAACATTAAAAAATACAAAAAAAAATCAAATATCCTACAAAAATCCAAGCAATAAAATCAACCCATCATATCAATCCATTCAATCAAACCAATTCAATTCATCACATCATTCTGACTAAATCAATTCTTCAAACAGTTCTTCATATCATTAAATTCTTCAACCAAATCACTCAATCAACTTTCTCCACCAATCTATCCAATCATCTCATCATTCAATCCAATCCTTCAAATCCAATCATCACATGAATTCTTCGAAATCATTACATGAATTCTTTGAAATCATTACATGAATTCTTCGAAATCATTACATGAATTCTTCCAAATCATCACATCAATTCATCCAATTCATCAATCTTCATCATTATTCAATAAATCAATCATTTCAAATCAATTCAATCCAATTCATCCTTTTCCAATCAATCCAAATGTAAGTCATCCTCAATTCATACCAATCAAGCCAATCAATCAAATCAAATTATCCAATCACATTCAATCGTCTTGATCCTAATCTTGACATAAACCAACTCAATCAATCATTAATCAAATCCTAGTGTTTCTCGCAAGGCCAACAACACTAGTGTCAATCAATAAATTAATTGTCTTAGATAGGATGTTACATTGTCGAAACCAGACCAGGCCTCTTATACGACATGTTTCATTTCTTGAAACTAGACACAATTATCATTATCATCAATCAATCACTTAATCATTGGTTTACAACTTGACAGGGGCAATACCTTGTTTGTTTTTGAATCATTTGTGCATGCTTGTTTTCTTGCTTTTGTGTGTGTGTTATTATTTATCTTGCTTTTCTTTCAAATCAGAATCCAACCTAGCTAATATTCATATCTTGTATCTAGATAAGGTTGTATTACGCTGGGGTACAAGACACATCATTACATTGGTGCTTATACCTTGGTGCATAACGTCTAGTGCTATATCAAACATCATGGATTCTCACCGTCATTGCAGCATAACACATCATTTCCTTTCTTCCATCCATTCCTTTATCTTTTTCCTTTTGACCAATCGCTTTTCATTTAGAGAGCCTACCCATGTTTGTCCAACCTACCTATACTCTCGAGGGGGGCATCATCAGTCTATTCTTTCATTATCATCCCATTTCATCATCCTTTTCCTTAGCTTCTTTGAAATTATGTTACTTGATCACAACATCAGCTCAAAGAGGGATAAAATATAGACACTTAAAATTGCCCTTTACCTAGTGAGACACCTTGTAATGTTTTGCCCTAGGTCCTAGTCTTATCTAGCTAAATCACCTAAGCCAAATTCATTAAATAAATCCATTTATTTAATTAACTCCCCTTGTCACATGTCTCACATAATTCAAATTAAATATTTGAATTATTCCCTCACCGTTTGTCTCATTCAAACAAGTGTCACATGCTACATCTTGCACTTAATACCCCTTCACATGTCAAACTAATTCAAATAAAATATTTGAATTAGGTCCCATTTATCCTCAATCATGTACACTTGTCATGTGACTACAATCCCTCTTTAAGTGGGAAAACCCTAATCAACCCTAATCAATCTCAATTGTTTATATCATTCAAAATAACTTTCAATCACAACCCTCCATTCAAATCAGTCCTTTTCTATAAATCAAACCCCTCACAAGCCATTTGAACATCAAGTATTAAAGTAGCCTCATATTTGCAAAATTACTCTAGAATCATCCTCATGCCAATGTTATGCTACTGAAATAGTGAGCAACCAACAATCCCCCATTGATCAATCCTTCAAAATCTTGCATTCTCATGTGGGGTTGAGAAGAGCCATGAAGATCAATCAAGTCTAGTTTGAGAATCGGTTTGCATTTCATTTATGTTTTGCATTTTCATTCTAGTTTGTGCTTCATGGTGCTAGTTAGGGTGTGCCATTTCTGCAATTTTGATTTCTTCCAAGATAAGCCCTATTTGAAGATTTGGTTTGCAGATCATTGTTTCTTTGTGTAGACTGTGCAGATATCTGGTTGAACCTATGTTTTCAGCGTGCTAGCCACTATTTTTTTACATGATCCATAAGTGAGCTCTAGCTAATTCCAAGGTTTTTGGTTTGTAGTTCAGCTCTTGGTCACAACCAACCCTTGGGGGCTTAAATTATGACGTGAAAACCATTTTTTTTTGCAATCTCTCCAAGTGTATGATTTTTTGAGATGCATCTTTTAGACTCAAAGTCACACTATTGTTATAAAGTGTCTATTTGAATTCTATTTTGTCTCACTTCATGCACCAATTATAAAGTGCCAAATCTTGGGGATTCATCAAATTTAATCAAGGGGGACTGTCTTGTCTCTTTCACTATCCCACTTTCTTGAGAAGTACATCTTGGTTGTGTACTTGTTCACTTCAGCATCTCTTTCCGCATATCTATTTGCAAACCACAAGCATGGGTTCTAGTATTTCTATTCTACCCCTAACGCCCTTCAATTATCATGAATGGAAGTCAAAAATTTCTCTTTTACTCATGAATCAAAGATTATATAGGGTTACAATGAATACTAAAAAAGAACCCACCAATGCTAAGGATAAGGGAAAATGGCTAAACAAAAGAGATCAAGTTTTTGGATTTTTGTGTCTTAATATTTCACCTAAATTACTATTTCATGTTCAATCCTTGAAAACTCCCAATGAAGTTTGGGAAGGTCTTAACAAGTTACTTGGAAAGATAGATGAATTTAGGAGTCATGAGTTGGAGAATGAACTCATAGAGCTAAGTCCAAAAGACTATACATCTCTACACAATGTTTTTATTAAGATCAAGTCCTTAAGGTTGCAACTAAAAGAATGTGGGATTGAAAAGAAAGAGGACCCATTAGTATTTTTCTTATTGTCCAAGTTAGGTCCTAAGCATTTAGTGTTTGTATCTACCTTCTACTCAACAAAGAGAGGTCTTGGAGCCTCATGGGCAATGTCTTCTCTTGATGACTTCATTGTTGAACTAACAAGGGAGCAAGATAAATTGATTCAAATGACCAATCTTCAAAGGGTAAGAAACAACAAAATCAAAGGACATGGATTCTAAGAAAGACAAAAAAACTAATAACTCTAAAAATGAAGGCAACTCTAAACAAGGGAAACCTATAAAGAGTTAGTCAAATGTGCCTATTGTAAAAAGAATGGTCATAATGAACATCAGTGTATCAAGAAGCAAATAGAGCACCTTACTCATCTTCTCAAGAAGAACAACATAGGGGTTCTAGATTCAATCAACACATCTTCATCAAATTGGGATAATTCAAAGACAAAAGAGAAAGGAAAGGGAAAATCCTTGGTTTCTACTACATGCTCATCACCATCTTGGATTATAGATTCAAGAGCTACTCATTATATGGGATCATCACAAGATGAGTTCTCATGTTTGGAATCATGTAGGATGTATTCAATCACATAAGGTGATGATACTCCAGTATTGGTTAGAGGGAGAGGGTCTATTGAACTGGAAGGAGGAACATTCCAAAATGTTCTAAGTGTACCTTCACTTTCAAACAATCTCCTTTTAGTGTATCAAATCACCCATCTAGGAAAAGGAATGACCATTGAATTTTCTCCAAATGGAGTTGAAATCAAAGAGTTGTATAGCAGCAATATGGTAGCTATAGGAAAGGTAGATCATCAATTGAGACTGTATACCCTTTTATAATTTTTCTCCTAGTACTTATCCAAAAGCTTTGCTTACCAATTCCGATGACATTACTAAGCTTTGGTACGAGTGATTTTCTCATTTGAAATATTGCTATCTCAAATAATTGAATTAGAAAATCATGGTAACAGGGTTGCCAAATGTCAAATTTTCAAAGGGGCTTTGTGAAGTTTGTGCACTAGGCAAGCACCCAGAACATAAGTTTGACAAAGAGAAAGCATGGAGGGCATCACAAGTCTTAGAACTTGTACATAGTGATGTTTTAGGACCATTTCCACACACATCCTTTACTAAGGCAAGATATGGTCTTACATTTATTGATGACATCTTAAGATACACATGGGTTTACTTTCTTAGGGAAAAATTTGAAGTCTTTGATTACTTTCAAGATTTCAAAGCCTTAGTTGAGAAACAATTTGAGAAATCTATCAAAATTCTAAGGATAGATAATGGGTGTGAGTATATAAATAATAGGTTTGAGTAGTTTTGCACATCAAAGGGGACTAAATTGCAACAAACAATTCCTTACACTCCCCAATAGAATGGAGTTGGAGAGTGCAAAAATAGATCATTAAAATAAATCGAAAACTTCATGATGCATCATAGAGAACTTACACCAAAATTTTGGACAGAAGCAGATTCTTTATACACTATCTTTTATAGATTCTTCTAGTTATGATAGTGAGGATATAGTGATGAGGGTTCATCTTCATCCAATTATTGGATTGCATTGGAGGTTGACATATCATCGCCTGATTCACTTCCATCTCATTCACTTGATAGGGCAGATTTATGGGCATAGGATTCAGTAGTTGATAGACACATTGAGTCAGATTTTCATGGGGCCCTCATGCCTACTTTGCCTTAGTTTCTGATCCACAGACTTTTAGAAATGCATCAGACATACCTTAGTGGGATAGTGCTATGGATGAGGAATACAATTCCTTATATAGAAATCACACTTGGGATTTGACTTCACTTCCTAAGGGAAGGAAGCTAGTTCACTATAGATGGATATATTGAACTAAGTTTGCAGTAGATGGGTCAATTGATACGTATAAGGTACGACTAGCTGTAAAAGGGTTTTCACAGGTTGTAGGTATTGATTACACTAAAACCTTTGCACCAATTGCTAAGACGACTTCAATTAGACTCACACTAGCTATTGTTCCTTCACATGGATGGGAAGTACATTAGATGGATGTTAAGAGTACATTTCTTCATGGAGACCTTGAGGAGGAAATATACATGGAACAACCACTAGGGTTTGTTTAGTATTCATCCTTAGTATGCAGACTTAGGAAATCTCTATATGGCCTCAAACAAGCTCCTAGAGCCTAGTATACCAAGATGGATTCATTCTTACTTGCTTAAGGAACTTTCAATAGATGTCATTCAGATCCTAATATGTATCTATTCTATTAGGATGATTCACTATTAATACTAGTTCTATATATGTTGATGATCTCTTAATCATAGGGAGTTCTTCATCTGTTATTGCAACAATAATGTCAGCTCTACATGACATATTTGATATGATAGACTTGGCTACTTTGCATTTTTCCTTGGCATAGAGATTTCACAATCTGATATAGGGATCACAATTGCACAACCCAAGTATACTCTTGATTTGTTGGCATGATTTCAGATGACTTCTTGTAAGCCATCTCCAACCCCCTTTCTATTAGGAGTCAAGCTTGAGACATGTTGTACTTCACCATTGGTTGATTCCACTTTGTATCTCCAACTTGTTGGGAGTCTCACATGCTTGACTCATACTAGGCTTGATATTTCATATGTAGTTGGCATAGGTTCCAAATTCATGCAAGAACCTCATGAGTTGCATTGGAATGCAACTAAGAGGATCCTTCACTACCTATAGTGTATAGTTAGATTTGGGATTCACTATAGAGTTGGTACAAAGATTGACTTGGTTGGCTACATAGATTCAGATTGGGCTGGTAATATAGATAATCATAATTCCACTTCAGGTTATAGTTTCTCACTTAGTTCAGGTCCTATCAGTTGGTCTAGCACGAAGCAATCTATTATTGCTTTATCATCTATAGAGATGGAGTACATGGGAACTGTTAATGCAACTACTGAAGTTATTTGGCTCTAGGATAGTCTTACTGAGTTTGGTATTCCTTTCAGGAAATCAACAATCATTCATTGTGACAATCAGAGTGCTATTCATATATGCAAGAATCTAGTTCAGCATCAATGAACCAAACATATTGAGATTCATATGCAGTATATTCAAGATCTCATTCATAGTTAGGTCATTAACTTAGTATTTGCTAGTCTTAACCACATGTTTTCCACATCTTCACCAAACCTTTCACTAAGAGCAAGATCATCCATCTATGAGCTCTTCTAGGGGTGTGGTCCATATCAGGCCTTGTTGTTGGGACCCATCTTTTTCACCCACCTAAGTTGTGCTTAAGGGGGGTATTAGAGTACACATTACATTTGGCTTCATTTGGCTACAGTTGGACACCACATATTATGCACATGGCATAGGACACCTCACTTGGGTGGGTGGCAATTGCAGGAGTCCTCCAAAATCTTTCACTCCCCTTGTCATTTGTAGTTCTCAACATCTACTTGAGATCTCCTTGAGTTATGGGATTGACTCCTTCTTCATCCCATTAACTCAAGGTTATATGTACTCTTCATTTTCTATTGATTTATGCATCATGTGACTTGATTCAGTCTTTGCACTATTTTTTAAGCTTGTTCTTTATCTCTGTGATTACAGGTTCCTTTAATTATAAATTATATAAGCATTACTTTATCCACTATACCCAATGAGAATGTATGATTCACATTTTGGATCTAGCTTCTATCTCTTTTGATCAGCTATGTGAACATAGGATAAATAATTAATATTTGAAATGATTAACATTAGTTTTTTTCATACCATGCTTCATAATGATTCATCCTATCAAGTGCACTAGTGGGACTCTAATTGAGAATATACATTGTTCTAGGAATTGCATAAGTCCAAAAAGAGGTGCTCAATCCCTTTGTTTGTAACATACACCTTTCCATTTTAACCACTATACGATTCTTCCTTTCATCTACACCATTTTGTTGAGATTTGTAAGAAATTGTAAGGTATCTTTTGGTGCCATTCATGTCATAATAATCCATAAAATATCTCAAACAAAATTCTCCTTCCAAATTAGTCCTTAAGCACTTTATTTTGCAACCATATTCATTCTCCACAAGGGGTATAACCATATTAAATGTATCAAAAGATTCATTTTTGTTCTTCAAAAATACACCACACTTTCATGAGTGATAATAATTAAATGTAATAAAATATGATAACATACCCTAACATTTTTTTTTGATTGATACATGAGGGATTTTTAGGCTGGCCCACTCTAGTGGAGGTCACAAGGGGGACCTCCTCCCCGTAGAACTACCACCACCATTGCAACACGGATCACCATCGGTGGATTTGTCATTGCACACCATTGCTACCATGATCTATCGAGCTACGGGGACCAGAGTACACCAGAATTCGAACACAGTCCACTTAAGGACCTCTGAGTGCCAAGAGTCACCTACATAGAGCCACAACCATTTAGAAGCCAAGATGTCTTTGGGGGGATTTGAACCTTGGTCTCCACAATAAGGACCAAGCGGTCTTAACCACTAGACCACACCCACTCGACCCATACCCTGATATTTTATTTGCATAGGAACAAAAATATTAGAATAAACTATTTGAAGTAGATAATGGTCTCTGTGGATGTAATACCTTTTGGAAAATTTTCTCTTGCATGTTTGTCTTTAACACATCCATTACAAACCTCCTTGTGCTCTTCAAACTTAGGCAAACCATAAACTAATTCTTCTAATGTTAGTAGCTTCAAAGTATTAAAATTCAATTGCCCATAATTGAGATGCCACAACCAACTTGTCTTCACATGCCATATTGGTAAGACTATTGTTATGTTCTCCAAATTTTAATGGGAACATCCTATTCTTAAACATAGGCACAACTTTGGAATTTTGAAGCAAAATCTTTCTTGTCACTTTCTCTAAATGTGTCTATTAGTCTTTCTTCATAAGGAATAAGAAATCCAACTAGGTGATGAAGATGAACAGTAGTCAAATCTTTTCTTTCTTCCATAATTATTGCAACATGATTCCACCTTGGTGCTAGAGACCTTAATATTTTTTTTACCACAACCTCTTTCATCAAAGATTCTCAAAGAGTAGACATGTTTGTGACTACATGCTTGGATCACACATAGTAATAACTCACAAATTTATTTTCTTGCATCTTTAAATTCTCAAATTCTCTCTTTAGAGTTTGTAATGTGATAACTTTGATTTGATCACTATGTTAGTAAGGTTCTTGTAGAGTCTTTTAGGGATCCTTATTTGTTTTTCCACCTACAATTCTTAGAAATAATCTCTTATCTAGAGTGGTTTAAATATGAAATAAGCTTGAGAATTATTCTTCTTAGCCTTGTCCTTAGCTACAGAAGTTTCTCAATCAATTAGCTTTTGATAATCAATTTCTATTATTTCCCACAAGTCTTTTTTCCTACCAAAAGAGTGGTCATCTTGATGGTCCAATAATCATAGTCATTTATATTAAATTATAGAGAAGGCAAAGAGTTAGCATTCAACATGAACAACTATTAGAGAGATCTGAAACAAAATATTTGCAACCCAAAAAGTCCAAAATAACCACTTCCTCTAATACCCAAAAGAAGAAAATTATAGTTTAAATTATTTCACCCTATGATTGTCCAAAATTAACATTCAAAATACTAGCTTACAACTTTCTTTTTATTGCTAGGTGAAAATTGTCTGAATTTGACATATGAAAAACATGAATACAATGATCATTTTTACTAAACTAAGTGACTATAACTAGCTGACTATAATTAGGAACATACATGCATTTAAAATGCAATTTTTCAAATTGTTTGATGAACTACCAAAAAAAAAGCATTGAAATATAAATTAAAACTTGGTGATTTATTTAAATAAAATTATTCTTGAAACAAACTTTGATTTCATGCTCAACATTGCCTATCCAACATAAATCTTGTCTATCAAGTGGGTTGACTAAGAAGAACTTGACCCTTACAATCCAGCAAGTTCCCTAAGGTATTTTTAAATACTATCAATTCTTATGCACTATTAGATACCAATGATCAAAGCAAAAAAGGGTTACAAAACCTTAATCAACCAAATTGATCTCAAGAGTTATAGGATGAATTTCATGGATTAGGTCATTTCTCAAGAACTTGGGCAATTTCACAACTATTAGAACCTAAGAAATTATTAGACTATAAGCATTAATTTTCTGGGTAAAACTAACTGAATTCTATATGACATCAACATTTATTTATTTATCATATTTCCCAAATCTAAGTGCCTCATCCCTACACATAGAATTTTCTAATATTCATTTATTGTTATTATCAATTCCAATTGAATATTAAAATCCATGTTAACTTGATTTTATTTATAAAGGTTTACTTAATTAGCTTATACTTATGTAAAAGTGATTTTATTCCTTTACAAATATATTCATCCTTTCAAATTTAGAACCAACATTATATTTGATTTATTTTTAATTCTGATTAATTGGTTAATGAATGGGTGAAGTTGTTGTCATTTAAGAGAGGTAGTGACCTCGTTATCATAGAACACTCTATTCAAATATTGAACAATTCAATGGCCAAACAACCAATAATAACTTAACACCCAACACTCTATTGAAATATCAAACATTGACCGCTTGACCATTTTGGCATGGGCAACATAGGGAATATGCACTATATATCACCGTTAAAGAATCTATTTGATCAAAGAAACCAATACTAATTTTACATCTCATCTATATTAAAAATAAATAAATAATTATCTATTTTTGTTGGCCAAAATTTACCCATTTAACTATTGAACCATAGCCTTCTTAGAATGTTTGGGAAGGGAGCGTGTTCCGCGATGCTTGACCATTTTGGCACGCGCAACATAGGGAATATGTACTATGTATCACCATTTAATCAATATCTTTGGTTTTAGCTGGCCCCTCATTAATTATAGGTCTTCACTCCGTTGCCCTTCTCTCTTCAAATCTCTGTATTTATTTGTTCTTCTTGGTGTTGTGTTACACAGCTCGTTCAGATAATTTGGGTTTGTTGATGTTGTGTTACGTAGCTTGTGCATATTATTTGTGTTTGTTAATGTTGTGTTACGCAGCCTGTACAGAAAGAGAGCTTATTCGGTGCAAAGAAATTCTCAGGAGCCTGCATTTGCCTTGTCCTCCTCACTTTCCACATCTTCGCAATATTTTTCTGTTTAAGAAGTATAGATATGCACACATCTATTCACAAGATGCTGCTTTCCCCTAAAGTATTGTTGCCTTGTTATACAAAATTTTCAATCCGTAGGCAAATCCTAATGCTCCACAATAGGGTTTAATGTTGTTCAAGCTATGTTTTAATATCTGCCCAAAACCATACCATATTGGGTAAGGCATAGCGACAATGTAAAATTATATAAACCATGGTGTTACTGTAACACCCATTTGAACGAGGACAAGACTGAACAGACTATGTTTTAGTAAATTTATATTGTTAGAACACCAAAGAGATAAAAGATTATATATTTGTTTAGGGCATCGAGTTTATTGTTTGTGTGCATGCGCAGGAGATGTCATTGTAGGAGAATGTTATAAGGCCTCCCAAAACAGCTTAAGCATTCGGGGGAATAGTGAGCCGCCAAAAATTGCTTGGTCCATGTATGTTCTTTTTAGATCAAGAGCTTTTGAGGAAATTTAGCAGAAAAAAAGTTGGAATTGGAATGAAAAGTCTCGTCCCTTTATGGACAATTTTATTTTGACACCAATCTTACTTGTTTGCTTTTTCTAGCTATATTCATCAAAATTCTTATTTATTGGAGTCCTTGCTATGAGATTCCAATTATATTTGAGTAGCTCTACATTGTAATGTTTTGCATTGCAAACTGGGATTTCATTTCAAAGAGTGAGAAATGCTAAACATAGTTGAACATGGATAAGTTTATGAAATTGGATGGTCATGGTCAACTGGATTCTAGGCCTAGCTCCCACTTTGATAAGTGTGACACAAAATGCCAAAAGTATTTGAGTAGATAAACAAGTATTTGGTTTGGAGCTCTATTCTTACAGTCTGACAAATATGTGCATACATTGGTTAGAAGGTAAGATTTGATGTATAATCTACTGTGTATCTTCCACCTAATATATAAGGTTTAATACAAGATTACCAATCTACTTGTATAATTCATGAGGCTGAGGACTTAGTACCCTTAAGCTCGGAATAATCTGAAATCCTTAGCTTACGTTTTTTTAATAGATATTGGTCAAAAATTTAGGAGCCTTTTGTAGAAATAGTGATTTCATCACTGTCCTTTAAACTGTCTGCACCATAAAAGTGCTTCATGCTATATGGCTCTGTTAAAGGAATCTTCATCTTCATCTCCCTCTCACGGTGTGTTATGACTAGACACATTTCTATCAGGACCTGAGAACAAGCAAGCTCTGTAGCTATCAGTTCTACCAGTCCTCCTTGCCTTAGAATAGTGAACATATGTAATTCAATATTGAATTAAGTATGTGCACTATTCCAATGCCAACTTTTTTTCTACTAAATGTCCTAAAATCTCTTGATCTAAGCATTCGGGGATGCGCAGGAGATGTCATTGGAGGAGAACGTTATAATGCCTCCTGAAACAGCTTAAGCATTCGAGGGAATGGTGAGCCATCCAGAGACAGCTGCCACAAATTGCTTGGTCCATGTATGTTCTTTTTCACTATTAATCTAATAATCTGCATTCTAAAAGTTTTTAGTAGCAGTTGATTAAATTCTCTTCCATGTAAAATGAAATTTGCAGGTATGTGTAGCAAAGGTGGCATATACATTGTACAAGGTCAAGAGTATGGTCTAGGGATTCCCACATTCACCCTGACAATAATTAATAGATGCTTATCTCAGTGTAAGCCATGGAACATTCATCTACATTGTGGTTGGTTTGCATCATGGAATTGGGTGGAGCCTAAGGATCTCAAGTGCATTTCTTATGATTATTGCCTTGTCAATGATGGAAGACCTATGGAACCATTTGATTCCATTTATTTCACATACTCCAATACCTATAAGTACCTTTTAAGTGTAAAATTTTTTAAGTTTTTTAGATGGAAGACCTATGGAACCATTTGATTCCATTTATTTCACATACTCCAATACTTATAAGTACCCTTTAAGTGTTAAATTTGTTAAGTTTGTCTAGACTAATTGGATCCATTTCGAATGCTCTATGATTGGCTTTGTTTCATTTTTGCATAACTACGAAGAATATTTCTTAGACTACTTCTAGTTAGGGATTAATCTATTTTGTTCGGTTATAGTTAAAGACATAGAATATCTCTTTTTAAAAATTATAGTTACTTTTAAAATAAGTGTCATGTAGTAGTGGGTCCCTATTAACAATATATTTGAAAATTAATTAATTTGATTAAATTTTGTGTTAGTAACTACAACAATATTTTTTAAAAATAATTGATAATAGAAAATGTCTTTTTCTTGCACATGCTTAAAAGTATTTGTGAAATCTTTTTTATATACATTGTAAAGTTGTGGGTAAATTTTTATAGTTAGAGATTATTCTATTTTGTTCATCTATATAGTTCAAAGACATAGAATTTTTCTTTTTAAAAATTGTAGTTACTTTTAGAACAAGTATTGAATGTAGTGGTTAGTCCCTATTAGTAATATATTTGATGATTAAATTTTGTGTTACTACCTGCTACAACATTTTTGAAAAATAATTCATAATTAAACATGTCTTTTTCTTGTACATTCTTAAAAATATTTGTGAAAGATTTTTTTATTGCCAATACACGTGGTAAAGTTGGGGTAAATATAAAAATTAATTAAATTTGCATTGAAAGCATATAGACAATTTATCTAGGAACATTGATGTCTTCTCTCAAGGGGGAAACAACAATCCCTTACCTCTATGGGCTATGTGACTTATAATGCTAAAATATTTTTTAAAGATTTTTTTGCATTTTTCATTTTTCATTTATGCACTAGATGATTTAAAAAAGAGGAAGATATTATTGAATTTGCTCTTTATTTGATTTCTTATTAACCACTAGATTGATAATTTAATTAACATGTTTTTGATATATGAATTTATTTGAGTTATATTTATGGTGTGCCTCTCTAACTTCATCTGGAGTAGCTTCTAATCTCCAACCTTTAATATTTTTGCTATTTATAACATTAACTAAAATTTGGAGTCTAAACCCTAAAACTTAAAACCTAAACACACAATAAATTGTAAATTACTTTTAATAATTTATTTACATTTATCTTACTAAAAATTGTTAAAAATGAGAGTATATAACACTTATAAAATAAGTTTTTTAACCTTTCTAACTATTACAAATTTAAAATGACATTCTAGTTGATAATATAAATAATAAATTACTTTTAATAATTTATTTACATTTATCTTAACAAAAATGATTAAAAAAGAGAGTGTATAATACTTATCAAATAATTTTCTTAACCTTTCTAATTATTACAAAATTAAAATGGCATTCTAGTTGATAATATAAATAATAAATTTATAAAATATTGTAAGAACATTTGTTAGTATTTGAACCACAATAGTTTTTAAAATTCTATGGCTCTCAAATCTCTCTATATTTGTGTAAAGAGTTTTAAGTATATAATAATATGGCTAATATATGGGAAAGGACACAGTAGTTGAGCACCCTAACTTCATACCTCTCAAAATCATTAGTGGCAATTTTGAATTACTCAAAAAAAATTACATCAGCCTACTTGGCAAGGCCCTTGCTTATAACTAAGGTTTCAAGTTATGATCAATAGTAACAACTTTAAAGTCACAACTACTAGTGCTATAGTTTTATAAATATTAAGCATTAAATCTACAAATACTATCACAACTATTGGAACATGTTCAATGCTCAACTACTAGGTCCTCTCCCACATAAATTCAAATATATGTGAAAACACAACTCAAAGTACATTAATAAAAACAAACAACAATAGAAAAGCATTGGCATAATATTCTTAAGAACCTTTGTGATAGAAATTTTTTGACCAAAACAATATTACTCATAATTATTTTAGAACCTTATATATTTTAGCAATAAGGCATCAATGATTGTCAAATGTAAAGTCCATGCTACCAACATTTGGCACATGCTATGTAAATGGATTCAATATGTTGTCTCTACAAGCATATTTGTCTAAATATTATGTAGACAACAACTACCATCATTGCAGAATTAAAATCACACTTAATTATTTGCCACAAGAAATATGTTATTTAAGGAATGGTAATTTATTTTGTTATTTATTCTTACATATCAGATAAAAAATATAGCCACTTCCCAAAGTAAAATAGCAAGAAGCCTATGTGGGAAGGCCCAACTAATGGTCTTTGATTAATATTATTTAAAAAAATAAAAAAGGTGTGGAGCACCCATACTTGATATATTATAAATCTGAAATACAAAGTACAAAAGGGGGCTTAAAATTGGCAAAAGGCACAACTACCAATGAAACAACAACACTAGCCTACAAGGAAAGGTCCAACAACTACCAACAAAACAACAACGCTAGCCTACAAGGAAAGGTCCAATAAAACAACATTTGAAAAAAAGCGGCCAAGGAGGAGAGAAATTGAGAAGACACCATATGATGGGTGATAAGCCAAAAATATTAATAACAACCATAACCAAATGAAATTCCCAAAAAATGCTAACCACCATCTTGAGTAGCTACACAAGCTTCTAATAAATGAACATTAACTAGCAATCGCACCTTGGTGTGCAATGGGTACGTCGAAGAGTTTTGGAAGTTCAATTGGTATGTCTTTAAGTGAATGATGATTTTCTTGTATTCCTATGTAACACCTGTAATTTTTTGTTTTTTTGAGTGTCATGAATTAATTTGCATATTCTTAATGGAGTTCAAGATCCTTATGTTTTGCTTAGTATCTACTTCAAATATGTGAGCTTCCATGTTTGGTGTGTAGTCTCTATTTGCATGCATCTCCTTTGTAGATTCTTGTTCATGCACAACACTTGGGTTGACTTGCATTCCATTAGTCGACACCTATGCATATTATTTTAAGCATGTATGATTGTTTATCACGAGCCTCATATTTCACATCTTGACACCTACAATGAATAAACATTCTCTTGTAAATATAAGCATGGTCACTAGCTACTTAATGTTTATTTGTCATCTAGCCTACCATCATGCATCCTCTGATGGGGTGGCACTTGATACACAGATCAATCAAACTTAGTGACTATCATTGTTTTTTGTAATTTGACACATTTTCATAACTTGGAGCTCAAATAGATTAAAATTAAATTTAGACATGGTATAATTTTAGATTGAGAATTCGTAATTGTCTAAAAATATTTAATTTAAAGGGAAAAACTTTTGATTTGTTTGATTTTATAGATGATATTAGAATGATCTCAAAACCTCAAAAATGACATGCATTCTATATCATGGGAGCCCATTGTGTTCAATCTTGGTTTGGAAAAACTTTTATTAGTAAAAAAGAGGCCCACCATCTAATTGAATAAATCATTTCATCAAGGTCTTAACATGTGGTCTTGATGTTGGCCCAACCATTATTGATTTTTTTTCACTCCATTCATGTGGTTTGTTAATGTGGTCCCTTGTGTATTCAATTCCTCCATATGGGTTTTTCGTGCTCTTACCATTGTTATACACTTGCTTCTGGAGAGATAAAACCATTATAGCACCAAAATGGTTTGCAAGTAAGCATCAATATAATCCAATATAATATTTATATAATTAAATAATAATATAGATAAATATATGTAAAGTAAATATAATTCAATGATAATTATATATAAATATATAATATATATTAGATTTAATATAAATATACCTTTTTAAAAAAATTCAACTCTTTCACAAATTAAAAATAATTAAAAATTTCTAATTAGATATGTAGGTAAGCAAGATCTTACTCTTCCTAGAAAACTTTTTGTTGACATGCATACCCATACTCAATCTATGGAGAAAGGGGCTACTCTTTTACATAAGACATTAGTGGGTGCTTCATTTTGAACAAATCTTCTTCATAGTATTGGTACCTTGTTGGCTTTTTCAATTGGTGTATCCTCTTATCCTTCATCCTTAGTGATATAGGAGAGGGATAATCAAATAGAAGGGAAAGCAATAACAAGTTTTGTGAAAGATGAAAAGTCATATACACAATGAAATATTGCATCCATGTATTTTCATCCTTATGGTAAATGAACATGATGTCATCAAGGATAAATGGATTTGAGCTAAAAATTTGTAAAATACATTGAAACCCTTAAGGCATGTTTCAATACAAGCTAAGGACAAGGGTTGGTAGAAATCCATAGAAAACAAATCAATAGTGAGGTCAAATCACTATGGATAAAGGAAAGATGACCTACAAATTTTAGATCTAATTTAAAGATAATATGAAAACTTATAAAACTTAGAGATGCAAAGCAGATCAAACCTTATGGAAAATTCTTTGGAAGGGTTTGGAGAATTTGGCTTCGCAAAAAATGTAAAGAAAATGAGTGAAACCTTTGCAATTGCATGCATGGCATGAGGTATGAAAAGGAATCACAATTCATGAGGAAATTAGTTTTGACTAAGACATCTCCCACAACACATGTAGGAACGAATCATTGTAAATGTTGGGTGTAAAATGGAATCATGATACATATAATACAATAATAAAGTTGTGACCAAGTTGACACCCATTAATCAAACACGCATGAGACCATGTAAGATTGAAAATACATGGATGCAATATTTCATGATGTATACAACTTTTCATCTTTCACGAAGCTTGTTATTGCCTTCCCTTCTATTTGATTATCCCTATATCCTGTATCACTAATATTAGTGATGATGGTGTTCTTAATGTTGGCTATAATATGGTTAGCGATAAATCTAATGTTGATGATTCTTCTTTTATATTTTATTATAGAAATTATCCTTTAAGTACTTTTATTTCTTTTCATGCTATATCTATTGAGGAAAACTAAGATGCTCTTTCAAAAGGAAACAACTAATTTTTATAATAATAATAAATATAGAATTTGTCTCTTATAATATGTGAACGTTGATAGACTACAATTATAATAATATACAACATAAAATTATAATAAAACTTTCTTAATAGTTATAATAAAATTAAAGCTTTCATTAAAAAAAGATTAGTAAGCACATGTGTTTTGTTGGTGGGATCGAATTCGTAACATTTAAATATACAACTTTACCATGGTTTCATGATTGTATGCATCATAATTCCACATATAATTTTAAATAATAAATGTATTTAATTAAACTATACAACTTTACAATATAATATTATATTTAAAAAATACTTATTTACATAACACAATATATTATAAAATGATATACTTATTTTGTATTATTTCATGTATATTTTCTTCTGATTTCTTTTTATACAATTTTATATATCATATAGAATATATTTTAATTTTGTACATTTAAATTAAACATATTATATGTTTATTATTTATATTTAATTATAACTTAATGCTATTTTTAAAATATCATTATATTATAAAGAATATGTCTATATTAAATATTAATTATATTATATTTATTTTAAATGTAATATATAATATCTATAATAATAATAATAATAAATTATTAAATATTTTTTATTTAATACATATTTATTATTTATATTTAATTATATCTTAATAATTTTTTATAATACTATTATATTATAAATAACATGTTTATATTAAATATTAATTTAAATAAAATCATTTATTTCTCCAATTACAAATTTTTTATTTCATATTTTAATATTTCTATCTTTATAAAATAAATAAGGTTTCACAATCTTACCATGATGAATTTACCTCTTTGGTTTTTAAAAGCATTAGAAAAGTGATATTTTAAAGGCCAATATTTACCTTGTGGGGCCACACAAAATTTGTTGTACAAGCCGATTCTACTTGTAACAACTTGATGGTGAATTGTATTTGTGCAATAGATATTCGTTAGCCAATTTCAATTTAAGTCGAAATAAATAAGCTCAAGTCATTCCAAGCTCAAAATATATCAATTTACGAAAAGGATATTACTTTTTGAAAGCACCAAAAGTCAATGACCTACATTACAAACACTACGACTTAGTGTAATACCGTGGATATATAAAAAAAAAAAAGAGCCTACCTCCCAAATTATCCGGCGGGGGACATTTAAAAAACACGAGATGTTTTCTGACATGATTTTTTCATCGGCCGGAGAACAACCAACGAGTTTAGAAACAAACATTATATGCTGTTGACAGCAAAAAAAAACACAAACCGTAAAACTCCGTCGGCAGAGTCTTGCACAGTCCAAAACTCTCAGTCAATCATTTGCGAATATTTGGCAGCGTTTTAATGGTCAAAACGAACGGGGAATGTGTCTTATCGGTAGCCACTTGCTCCAAAACTTAACTTACCGTACAACACCTAATGCGGATGGTTCCATCCCATAAACGGGGGAAATACTTTTACAGCTGTGAACAGAAAATGGACAGCGAATCATATAAAACCGGCGACGCGAAAACGAACTCCCCCATTCGTTGGAAGATGATTCTTTTCTTCTCTGTTAGCTCTCCGCTTCAGCTCACCTCAGATCTTGCAATTTCATATGCTTGCATTATTTGCTTTCAACCGTTTTCCCTTTCCCTTTCCTTTGAAAAAAACTAAATAGAAATCTCAGTATCCAACAGCAGACATTTAAACGATATGAGACTTCTTCTGACACGATTTCTTTTCCGGGATGAGAACAATCCACGAGTTTACAAATTTTCCTACAGCGTGAGAAAAAACTTTTCCTGAAAACTGACAGCGTCATTAATGAAAAAGCGGCGACAGCGACAGAAAAAAATCGGCGAAAAAAGCAAAAAAAGATCGAACGGCCACCCATGTTTCAATCGTCTTGGTAGCCTCGGCGTCAAAACGGAAGCCATTGATCTAAAAAGTCAGCCCTTCGTCTAACAAAGGGAATGCCTTTGGCGTAACAAGTCAGCCCAAAAACATCTACCAACATATGTAGTAAGAATTAAGAATTAAAGGCCAAATATATAGAGGATATGCCCGTTGAGGTTAGAAAAGCACCCCAAATTATCACCGACATGATAGTCCAGGGAAGACATATGCACGTATCCATAAATGCTGAGACTTGAAATATCACCCACATCAATACTACAATCTCAACTGCTATCAGCACCACCATTCAACCCTCAATCAACTCTAGGAGAGCCACCAAACCTGTCACCACCCACATGCCACCAAAGAGGATGATTCCACGTCATAGCTCAACGCCAACACCACCACTAAGGACTCCTTCAGCACCACCACCAAGATCACCTTCAACTCCTTATTCAACATCCTCACCTCAAACACCACCACCCTACCTCCAATTCTAGAAACATTAGTAAAACTTCCATCCGCACCACCTCCCCTCCAAACCCAAAAACTACAACTACCCTACCTCTAGAAACAAAGCTAGAGACTACACCTTATTCCACCATCGAACACCACTGACACCTCCATAATACTCGGGGAATAAACGGGCATGGATACCTCAAGCTATAGGCCAACCACAAGATGCAGTCCCAAAAAGGGAGGATAAGCCATCAATGGTGCAATGCCAATGCGATTACGGAGCCTCACTCTCTTCTAGAGCTCAAGAGCCTTTATACGGTCCAAAGCCACCAGCAACTCAACCAACCACTTCACCACCTCCTCCTAGCTCAATACCTCCATCCTCTCTGGTACTTCCATCAATGTCTCCTTCCAAACACAACCAGGACCACTGACAGATCTAGATCCTCTACAGATCCCTTGATAGCTCCAACACAACCTCCTAATCTGAAATAGTAGGTGAGCATATCAAATTGCAAGATCTGATGTGAGATGAAGGTGAGGTCTTAGAAGAACGGTCTTGTAAGTTTTCATAGATTCTGAATTTGCGAATCAAATGGTAGGTGTAGCTTATAAATTTTTATGTTTCAATTTATCACAACATGCAGGTTATATTTAAAATATATAATAAGAGGATGTGTGGTGAAGATAAGATGCCAGCAGTGCGACAATGATCCTCAGTTCGTTCACACTTTCGTATGATTTGGGAAGTCAGGTCCTTCAAGCCCTGGAGAATGCCGAAGCTCCTACAAATGCCTTCGAATAAATAGCTTTGGCTAGTGAATTAGGTCTTTGCAATAAATTTTAGTCTACAATAACTTTTGTATGCGTTGTGTGTGTGAGGCTTGTTCAAATTAGTGTTTTTAGAAACACTAAATTATGACAATATTTTTTCTGTTGGTGCAGATGGTGTAATGCATCCAATAAAATATAGTTTTATAAATTTTTAGCCCCGTTGCCCACTATCAAACATCATTTATTTCTTTTCATTTTGTTTCCTGCAAGCTAGAACAAAGTAGGTCTACTCTGAAGACATAGTTCATAGGTAAATATCCATATATATATATATAAAGAAAAACAATTCCTTAATGAAATTAAAAATCATAAAAAGGAATCTATGTCTTTTTGAATTTTCTGCGGTTTCTCTGTATTTTATATATGTGCAGGTAACAGTGGCAGTGTAGGTGCAAATTCTTTGCAAATATTAGGTGCAAATAGAGGCATTCCATCTTCACTGGGGAAGCTGAGTTCGCTTACTAGGTTACGATATGAAAAGTTAATAAAAACAAAAACATGGATAGACAGTCATTACCATAAGCATGGCTCTAATTATTATAGACTTTGAAAATTCATATTCATTGTGTTATCTATAGTTTGCATAAAATGATAATATATTAATTAGAAACTTGTATTTTAAAAGGTGATTTTAAAAAATACTTTTAGTTATATCATTGTAGAAGTTTTTTGCTTTTTGAAGAAAAATACTTGCTTTTTAACTTGGAAACTGCATTGTTTGCTTTACTTAGTAATTTGGATAACATGCATATGGAATGTATTTACTTTGGACAAGCAATTGAGTAAAAATAAAATATTAAAATAATATATTAAAATATTTATTAATCTCAAATGAACAAGGAGGTTTTGTACCAGGTAGAGACGTGGTAGAAGGACCCATCATAACACACTAGATTATGCATTCTATCAAAAAAGACAAATTATCATTCATAGTACTTAAACTTGATATGGCCAAGGCCTACAATAGGGTCAGCTAATAGTTTCTAATATACATTCTAACAAAACTAGGATTTTCTAATCAGTGGAGGAAATGGATTTCAACTTTCATTACAGGCACAAGAGTCACAGTATTAATCAATGGAACTACTATAGGCTCTTTTGAATCTTGAAGGGGACTACGAAAAGGAGACCCCCTCTCTTGATATCTTTTCATATTGATGGTGGAAGCATTATCATGTACAATTAAGGATGCAAATAGTAAAAATATATGGTAAGGAATTCATCTGAGGCATGTATGTTATCCTTTTACTCATGCACTCTTCACAAATGACACTATACTCTTTGCTTAGGCGACACAAAATGAAGCTAAAGTGATACATATTGCTAGGCGTTGGGTCAACAAATAAACTCAAAGAAATCAAAGATATTTGTCTTTCATCTAGATACAAATATACAATAAGAGATCTCTGTAAAACTCTTTAATTTCAAGATATAACCCCTCCCCAACAAATACCTTAACATCCCAATGTTTAATAAAAGGCACAAGAAAGACTACTAGAAGGAAATTTTATCATGATGTACTCTTAAATTCCTTCTATTAATAATGTAGACAATTGTATGAACTACTTCCTTCTAGTAGCTATTAGGTAATTTGGCTTTGTTCAACATTGTTCTAGCCATATCCTAGACAGTCCCGTTCTTTCTCTCAACAACTCCATTTTGTTGAGGAGTCCTAGTTGCAGAAAAATGTCTTCTAATCCCACGCTTTTCACAGTATTGATCAAAATCATTAGAAGTAAATTATCCACCTCTATCAGACCTTAAGAATTTTATTCTTGATCCAATCTCATTTTTAACCCTAGCCTTAAAGATTTTAAATCTTTCTAAAGCTTGAGATTTATCTTTAAGAAAAGTTACCCATGTCATCCTTGAATAGTCATCTATCAACAACATGATGCTTTTGGTTCTGGTTGGTCCACACAATTCTATATATGTATCAGCTCAAGAGGTTTTGAGGTTGAGTGCTCCTTTGACTTGAAACTAACCCTTGTTTGCTTTCCTTCTTAACACTCTTTACAGAAGGAATTTTCTATCTTGCCAATGCAAGGCAAATGTTTGACTACATTTTTCTTGTTGATCTTTACCAAATGATCAAAGTTGATGTGGCCCATCCTTTTGTGCCATAACCAACTCTCATCAGTTTTCCCTAACAAACATATTTCACCCTTTGCCTCCTTAAGATGGTATAGATTGTTGCTTGTTCTATTTGCCTCAGTAACAAGTCTTCCAGAGATAGATTATCTTATCTCACATCCATTAGCATGAAATAGCACATTATATCCCTTGTCACACATCTAGCTAACACTAAGTAGATTATGTTGTAATCCCTCTACATACAACACATCTTGAGCATTAGTTTTATCATCTATGTATAGTGTGCCCTTACTAGCCATCTTCGCAGTGGTGTTGTCACCAATCTTAACAGAACCACCATATCATTTCTTCAAAATAGTGAACTTGCTCTTAACTCTAGTCATATGACTATAGCATCCACTATCTATTACCCAAGGATTGCCTTGTCCTTTGACATGAAAAGATGCTTGGACTAGCAATAGATTTTTTGACCTTGTTTTCTACGCAACACCTTTTTAAACTTTTCTCCTTTTCCTCAGAATGCTTTGCTTGTTCTTTTTCTTGAGTAGGAGGTGTAGAATCTTTCTTGTGATGTGCAGAGGATTGTGCTTTTTGCTACTTTTGAACAGAAGCACATGTAGGTCTATCTTGCCTTGGAGGAGTAAATATCCTTTTCTCCAATCTAGAAGGCTGTATAAACACAATTCTACAAAACTTGGCAATATGCCCATAGTTGTTATAGTTATAATAGATATTATTCATATCAACTAAAGGGGCAAAAGGATTTCTTCTTACAAAATAATGCTTATCCAATCTCTTAGGTCTAATTTTGTAGTCTATTGCTTTATATCCAAACTTATTACATTAAAAACAATAACCATGAAATGCATAAATGAACCTGGCTTGGCTTGCAAATTAATCTTTGAATCTGCTCCTTGCATTGTGAAGTTTGATGAAATTGTCATTTTCATTTTCAAAATCTTCAGTCCTTTTATCCTTCTTGAATCCATCAGGCTTCCTCGAATAAGCCTACTTATTAGACATAGCAGAGCTTGATTCGCCCTGATCTTCAACTACCTTTTTGAAGGGATCAACTTTCTTGGTAGTTTTACCATTTGTGTTCTTTTCAGAAATGACATGTTTGAAACTCTTGTTTTCAAAATATCCTAACCCAACCATGTTGGATAAGTATCTTTGACTATTGATTGTTTGATCAAGAATTTATGAACTCTTCTCAAACTTGAGACTTCTGTTTAATTGTTCATTCACATTTTCTAACTCCTTCCTCAGCATGATGACTTCAACCTCTAATTTCTGACACTCATCTAGTTTGTTCTTCAAACTCATACTAGTTACCTCTTCTATTCTTTTAGACTCCTCTAATTGCAATTTCAGGTTGACAACAAGTTTATCAGATTCTTCAATCTTTAATTTATATTTTTTATTTTTCTTTATTCCAAACCTTAGATCATTTAGAGAAAAAATTAATTCACCTTGTAGATCAACTTCACCCTCTTCTTCCTCATCAAAGTCTTCATGATAACTTTTTGAAGAATTATTTTCATCCTTTTTAATTTCAATAGCCATGAAGGCAGTTTCATATTCTTCGCTTACATAAGAATAATCATCTAAAGAATTGCTTTCTTTATCTACAAACATATCCTTCTTCTTCTTATTAAGGTTTCTTCTTTTATACTTTGAGATTTCTTGACTCCTAGAGCTATCTCCTTTTTGTTTTTCACCTAAAGGACAATTAGAGGCATAGTGACTATTTTTTTCCCAATTAAAGCATTTGAAAGGTAGTTTACCTTTGTATTTTCAAGAGCCTTTCTTCAACTTTTTGACAAAATTTGTTTCTTCTTCACTTGAATTGGTACTTTGTACTGAATCTACTTTAGTCTCCTTGGCTTTTGATGTCTTAAATGTCGCTTCTTTCCTTGTTGAGCCTATATTTTCACTTGTCATCTCATATTTTGTAAGTGATCCAAACAATTCATCTAAACTAAGCTTATCTAGATCTTGTGCTTCCACAATTGCAGAGACTTTAGAGTCAAATCTTTGAGGGAGAGATCTCAAAATCTTCTTTACAACCACCTGATCTTTTACCTCTTCTCCAAGACCTATGATTGTATTCCTTACCCCATCTACTCTAAACATGTATACCACAGTATTTTCATCATCGTTCATCTTTAAAGCCTCAAATTTACTTCTATGGGTTTGCAGTTTCACTTGCTTGACTCGATCATCACCTTCATAGATATTGTGCAACTTATCTCATATGTCTTTGGCATATTTACAATACATAACTTTTACAAACTCTATCTTGGTTAGAGCACACTTGTATAGCATTCTTCACTTTGGCATTATTCTCACAGGCTTTTTTCACATCAACACTAGGAGAAGATGATGGTGATGGTGGTTTGTAACCTTTTAAAATAGATTGCTAGATATCATATCCAAGAGTGTTTAAATCTCCATTCTAATGCTCTAAAAAACATAATTGGATCCATTAAATAATGGTTCTTTATTTGAAGAAGATCCCTCTTGTCCTGCCATAATGTTCTTGAGTCTAGATCTTCAATAAGTGGTTAAACATTTCTTCAAGGAACCTCATGCTCTAATACCAATTGTTGAAAGAACACTAATACACTGAGAGGGAGGGGTGAATCAGTGTATGTTAAAACTTTAAAATACAACCAAAAAAAAAATGGAAGGCACATATAAAAACCACACACACAAGAAAACACTAGATTTACATGGAAAACCCAGAATGTGAAAAAACATAGTGAGAATATTGCTTGAGTCTATTGTTCAAATCCAACCTCATAATAAGCACTGATTACATATGTTTTGTAGGCACCAACCCACATGTACATCAACACCCAAGGAAATGTTTTGAGGCTACAACCTACAGGTACATCACACACCTAAAACAAACTCTAACTCAATACAATGAGGCTTCAACCACAATATAAAGAAGAGAGGCTACAAACCTTGAATTTTATAGTTTCAAATATGCATTAATGGTTCTTGTATAACCTAAAATGCACCTTGATACCACACATTCATTCTATGTTTTGCATCAACACAATTGTCTCCCTTTATACACTCTGCATTCTCTCATCTCTCACAAAGTGAACAACAATATTCAATTCGGTGAGAAACCCTTTCACTTTGGATTGAATGCATATCAAAACATATTCACTTTCAATAGATGAACTGCCACAACTGCTCTAAAACTGAATATAGATAGTTTCATTTCATTTCAAAACTGACCGCAACTGGTTTAACTATCTTTTGTGATCCTGCAAGTGCTGCTAGACACATTGGCAAAAATACACTATTACTGACTTTCTTATCAGCCTCTAAAAACACTTGTATATGCATTTTATTGGTAAATATTAAATTTCCAAAACTTAGCCTTAAACACCCTTTGTCGGTGAAATCACAGTTTTCCAAACTAAGACAATTTCTCTTATCGGTAAAAAATATACTTTTCAGAACCTGATTTATTGATTCCATTTATCAACAAATGTTACTTTTTCAAAACTTTATCTTTTGATCCTTTATAACTAGTATCAGAAAAAATTCTTTATTCAGAACTACCTTAAAAGACATTATCGACTAAAAGTCATTTAAACAACCTTAGTTACAAAGTCCCTTTATCCTGGATAACTCCACCATAACCACTTTATCTACGAAAGTTCACTATTTCAAACTTACCTTGATTTCCTTTGTTACTAGTGAATGTCTAGTTTTACTAACTTCATAAAAAATGCTATTGGCAAAATTTCTTTATCACTAACTCTTCGTTATCGGTGAATTTTCAAATTTAAGATCTTGAGCCTTCATTTTTATCTTATGCCATCCTTAAGCCTTTATCAGTAAAAGTTAACTTTTCCTAACTTAACATAGAACTCTCTTTATCAGCTAAAGTACATGTTCCCAAACCACATCAAAAAGATCAGAAAATAATGCTTATAAGAAAATATATGAAATCTTGAACTCTTCTAATTTTTTATTTGCAAATCCATGCTGGCATGAACTACCACCTTATCGGTGAAAGTAGAAACTTCTGAACTTGGCTTATTTTATGAACTCCTCTTTATTGGTGATTTGCTTCAATTTTGAACTATTGTTTACTTGCTCCACTATTCATACTTAGCTGCCTAGTTGGCGAATCAGCTAAATTGCTAACTTCTTAACTAGTTAGCCTTTATCTCATTTTCCTGAAAATGTTCATACTTAGCCAAATACTGCCTAATCAGTGAATTAGCTAAAATGTTAACTTTCTAACTGGTTAGCCTTTAACACATTTTGCTGACAACTACTTAAAATACTTTTCCTTTACATTCCAACTTGCTATTTCTCTTTATTAGTGAATGACCTAAATTGCTAACTTTATAACTAGTTAACCTTTGACATATTTTACTGACATCTATTTTTCTTCAAAAACTTCTCTAAGACCTTTACTTCACAACAAAGTTTGCCACCTTCCTAAGCCATAGCGGCTAGCCGGCTTATCAGCTAAGTAACAAACTTGCTAACTAGTTTGGAAATTTAAAAGTTTCCTGACTAAACAATAAAATAGGTTTGGATATACCACATTTTGCTAACAACACTAGAAACCTATTGAAGTAAGCCATAGTTGGCATATCGGATAAAAGCCAAATTGGCAAAGTAATTCAAAAACTAATCACTTCACCAATATAAATTAATTTTGCTTTTATTCAAAGTTATGGATAGGCCAATAGAATATTGGTTCAGAATGAGACCATTTTGCCGATAATGTAATTTCTCGTTTCTTCAAAGGTACTGATGTGAGCTTATCTTCCATTGCCGATGCAATATAACTTCCCATTCCTTCCAAATTTCTGATCGGCTTCTACAGGTTTGAACTGATGACTTTTTACTGACATGACAACTTTGACATCAATGACAACAATTTCAACACATCACTCACTCAAGGAGAAAGACAAATGATAATACCCAAATATCACAACTCAAGAACTACATAGCCTCTTACTATTTTAAATAACTTATAACTTCAATGTATACAAGGAACTCTTGCTTACCAAATGATAAATCATATATCAAAGTAACAAGGCACTCTTTGCTACTAAAAACTTACACCAAGACCACCAAGAACAAGGACAATGCCTTCCAACTCCTAACAAGGAGTGTCCTTTCCCCGAGGAGGTTCACTTCTCTCTCAAACCCCATACAAGGAAAATTCCCACACATGGAGAGCTTATGCCAAACAACCCATGCCCAAATAAACAACAACATAATAATAGAACATGTCCATACTTAAACACATATGAAAATAAGAAATACAAATTATCAAATAGCCTTGAAGTCTTGAGAGCCTACCTCTCAAGCTTCAAGTGTTGAAGATGGTTGAAGTAGACTCACAAGAGCTCCCTCCAAGCTCTCCTTTACTCAAACCTTCTCTCCAAGCCCAAATCCTTCCAAATGCAAATCAAACAAAAATAAAAAGAACTCTTCTCACCTCAACAAGAGGGATATAAATAGGTCTCAAAAAACATCTCAATGAATGAAGAGGTGACACTTGTCACCTTCTCATTAAATCTCTCAAGCACATCTCCCCGATGTGCTCACACATGTGAGAGATATTGAAGAGTAGGGAGGTGACACGTGTCATCCTCCCATTCCTCCTCAAGAGAATACCTCCCCACAATTATCCTCACACATGTGTGAGACATAGGGGAAATGGGAGTACTTGGGGTCCTCTTCCCAAAGGCTCTTACAATTTTTGTTCACACATGTGAGGCCTGTGGGATTCCCCCAATCCCTTACAAAGAACCTAGGGTAGTGGGATTGGGATGTGACAAGTCACCTATCCCTCATCCCAAAACCATAGTTCGTCACTTAATGCCCATGGTCAAATCTGAGTTAAAATTCATGATTTGGGGTCTAAAGGTACCTAACCCAACTAGGTACTTGACCTAGGACCTTGAAACACATGAAATAAACACAATAAAACTCAAAAATCAACATTTAAGTAACCTGTAAACCCCATGAACGAAAATGGACACATGGATGACACTCATCATCCACCTCATCCTACATCAACCTTACGAGACTCAAATAAAAGAAAACAAATTATTAACACAATAACATTCATTCTCAAACAACATATAACCTTAGTCTACCTTAGGAACTAGGTAGGCATCATAGGGATTATTAACTGGGGTTACTTGTGAGACCTCTGATTTGCATTGGCCATGGAATTAACTTGTACACTTACATACACACATCAATAGGTCCAATGTGTAACATAGCTGAAGCAACTCAAATTACACACACATGAAGTCACACAAGTACCTATATTTCAATTAAATTAATCCCAAATCAATTATCTTTCAAATCAACATAGTCTTGATCATGAAAATCGTAATTCAATATACTAATCCATTTATTCAAAATTACCCATTTTTAAATTCAATTGTATCATGTAATTCAAGACATTCACTTCTTTATAGTGGATAATATAACCTAAGCAAGTATAAATAAATCATCAACAACATAGAAACATATATCTCTCTACTCTAACCACATCATACATCCATCAAGTGTCTAATGAATAGGTTCAAAATCCTACAATAGTATCCAATGTCAAACATGAAAGTCCAAGGATAATAAGTCCATCAAGTTGAATCAAGAGGGTCCACAAAGGTGGCCTCACAACAAAACCCTAAGGGTCATTTACGAGCATATTTGATTCATAAACAATCAATACAAAACAAGGTGTACATCTCTTATGCATACTCAAATCATACACAACTATCTTATAAAGAGATCCACAACAATACAATATTGTCTAGTGAACAAGGTCACGATACCATATACCACCTCCTAAGCCTAGGTGTAACAACAAAATTAGGTCTAATAGTGCATCTAAACCTGTGGCGCAAGGGTGGGACTCACACTTTCTATGTGAGAATCTTGTTGGTAACTTCTAAAAACTAGTCTTACAAAAATAATACATAGTGTTCACATGATTTATTCAATCAATACAACTCATACAAGTTTTATAATATAAATTTTGTAGTACATTTAAAAAATTAATGGACTATAAACATAAAAAATCTATAAGACAAATATGAAAAATATTTTGACAATGTACTATCCTTAACTTTTGATCTTTGTATCTATTAATTCCACAAATTTTAAATTTTAGAGTTATAATTAAGAAAAAATGAAAACATCATTACCTAATAACCACAACACACATACTATTACTACTACACTAGAAAGGCAATTACTCTCCACTACGTGACACTTGTTAAGGAATGCACATAGTTTTTTTTCAATATTTATTTATCTATTTGGTTAATGAGTAAAGTTAAGATAAAGGTCTATTTTTCTTCCAAAAATAAATAAAAATGAAGTGTGCAATATGTTTTTATCCACCTAATTTTATAAAGAAATAAATGTTAGTTCATAATTTGTACATTAAAATTTGTTTTTTAATATGTTTAAACTATTAGTTTATATAAATTTATTTTAAATTTTTTGGTTTAAATTAATAATAAAACTTATCAATTTTTTAAATCATTTTTAATAATTTATACTTTTACAATTATCAAGTTTGCAACTTTTGAATCCTTCTTTAATAATAAAATATATTTATTTTTAATAAAATGATTTGTTTGATTGAGTTAGTTATAGATAATGTTTGAAATTTATTCTTATTTTCCTTTTAGTCTAGTATATAGAGGGCATCATCTATTTTGTATATTTATTTATGTTTACCATTTAGATAAAAGCATATTAGATTGTCATAGAATTTATATTTTTAAATACTAATTGTCAATAGTTTTTTAACAACTAACCAGTTCAATAGTGAAAGGTAGTTTCTTCTATTTTAAAATAAAGAAACCATGACTAAAATTATTAAAGATTTTAAATAAAAATTCATTGTAACATTTCAAAGTTTAAGAAACTCTAAAACAATAAATCAACAATACAATTTAGGACCTATAAAAAAATATCTTGATTTAAGACAATGGATTGGATTAATGGGTGTATATTATTGTGAAATGAAATTTTTAGGTATGTGCACTAAAGTTTTGTAGGTAAGAAATGAAATCTGTTGTTAGTGGGAACATGATTTGCCTTTGGATATATGGTTGTAAGTTAATGGTAATGTGACAAGCTAGTAGTTCCAATTGGTACATTGATATGTGTTTCAGTTTTATGTGTATGGTATGAATCTATGTCTGATTAATCTATAAGGATTACCTTCCTTTGTTGGTGCCCAAAATAGCTACAACCCAAAACCCTAAAACATATCACAATCACCCAGGCCAGTGATGTCATCAAGGTGATTGAAAGAGGTTTACCAATAGGTCAAAGGTGATTTTGGCCAACTTAGAGGAGTGGGTAGACTCCTCTGCATTTTAGGCTCAGCTAGGCCCATGAGGGATATTCCTAGAGGCATGAAATAGGACACAAACAAACATTTACAACCATACCCAATGTACACATAACTCCCAAAGATGTCACTAGGTCAAGATATATTAGTTGTATAAAACCTCTAATTAAGTTGATTACTGCTCTATGCACTTGCACCCAAATATGGCAATATTTCACTCCTTGAGATGACTCCACTTAGCTTCATCTACTTAAGATACACAGTGCAAGAATACATGTAAATGATTCAAAAATAATTATGATAATTTTGCATCACTTTAGATTTATCCCTGGTTATTACACTGAATCATGAACAATATGAGAAACCCTAAAATAAACCTACTTCTACTCCTACAGTTAACAGGGTGATGGTTTGATTAAAATAGTGATTTATCCATCCCCAATATGAACCAGTGCCTACTCTATTGGGAAAATGAGTCATAAAAATAAAGAGGAAGGGAATGGATCGAATAAGCATCAACAGAAAACTAGAATGCATTCACATACATTTCTTAGATTATATTTCATACACTGGACATACTTATTAAACCTAAGAAAAACTAAAATAATCCACTTGAAATAAAAGAAATGACCTAACACAAAGCTTGCATTGATTTAAATGCTATCATACATTATCAAATCATGTTACAATCACACTAGCAAATGTGGCAAAGGAAAAATACGAAGTTATGATGATGCATTCCCCTAAATCATTGCAAATAACCTTAGAGACATACCACTGCATGAAGATGTGCATTAAAATCCTTTCCTACATTGTATCAGATGCATTCCTCCATTTACTGCCTAGGCTGCCATGATTTGAAACCCTAAAATCCACTTGAGGCACTTGCAAACTAGGAAATTGGTTCAACGACCAACCACTAAAACATATATGAATCATGTATATATAGTCATTTTTTTACCTCTACATCTTGGGTAGGAAAAAACTACCCTACTAACTGTCATTACTCTAGCAATCAAACTGACCTACCTTGCCCCCATCTTGTACATCGTCTTTAATTTTGTATTCATGGACGTCAAGGAGTAGATGGGCATTTCAAAATATAATACCTACAAAAATGTCTATGTAAAGCTTTTAGAACACTATAAAATATTTCAAACTATTATATTTATTACATCTGATTTCCTCTTTGCCTTATCGATGAATCTCCTTTGTTACAAACCTTGGAAACATCTTCCTCTTCCTTTTCTATCCTTTGCATTTTATCCTTCCTTATCTTCACTTAATCTATAATTTCGGCTTATCGGTAAACTTGGTCATGAACCATCCTTTTAATTTTTCTTTCTTCCTTGTTTGTCTCTTATTTCTTTTCTTCCTTTGTCGGTGAATTACTCTGTCAGTGAAACTTGCAGTTTGTGAACCACCTATTTTACCAATGGAGACTCTGCTTTATCATTCCTTTGCATCTCTATTTTCTTTCTTATCCCTCTCCCTTCATTAGTGAGTTCACCTATCGGTGAACTTGATGATCGGCGAAACTTAGGGTTCACGAACCGCCCACTTTGCGGACTACCCTTTGATTCTTTCTTCCCTTAAAATATTTTCCTTTTGATTTTTGTATGTTGAAGACTTGGCCTATTCATGAACTTTTAAGTTCGTAAACCTCCAAATTTTCTAACTAAAACTTAGTTTTTTCTTTGTCTTTTCTTTCCATGATCAATTGGAAAAATTGGTAGAAGGATGGACTTGAGAACTTACAAGAACCATAGCTGGTGAAATTGATGGTTCACAAACCAGCTGAGTCACCGAAAAAGACTTAGAAAAAGATCATGAAGGAAAATTATGGAATTGTCAGATTCACGATCCATTGAACCTACCAATAAGGTAACACTTAGGCACTTTTCAAAGATTTTCCAAAGGTGAAACACTTAGATAAATAAAAAGGAAAAGATACAAGGGGCATGAAGGATTTTACACTTAGGAAAATTATGAAGGGAATCCATAAAAATAATCTTAAATGATCAGATATAAATGATGGGTTAGACAACAGAGGCACAAATTAGGATTTGGTGGATTTAGGGAAAAATCATGCAAGTATGGGAACTAGTTTTTTAGGTGCCAACAATGGCTCTAGTTGGGGACATGTGGAAAACTTGGCACAATGAGAACCACCAATCTTTAGGTAGACCAAAATGAAAAATGAGCATGGGAAACAACGTATTTACAACAAGGGTGTATATACAAGACAACATACAATAATAATCATGAGGGCACAAACGAAAAGTTGAAACATGTTTCAGGTCAAACTTTCACAAGATGATTGAAACTACTTGCCTCTATCGAATACATGCTGAATGAAGGAGTTAAACTCCCTCATACCAAATCTACACTTTTCACCTAGCTGCAACAATTGAAGAGTGCCCCCAACATGTATCAATTTGCAATGCCAACTCCACCAATGAAATTAGTGTTGCAGGGAAACCACAATAAATGGGTAATTGACTTATATTGCAATCCATATCATGCACATTCATAATAATAGGGGATGCAACATCAAGAACTAGGTTAGCAACAAAAGAAATAAATGAAGACAAACCTCCATTATCAGTTTCCAAGCTATCATATCTACTGACCTCTTCATACAAATTGAGGGAAAAGGAAAACACCTCCAATTCACATGGCAAGGAGATCTATGCCAGAATGCACTGCTGATCCACAAGAGAAAACACTTCATCTTGTAGAGCAAATTGGGAAGATTCTGGCTCAGATATACCTTCTAGTTGGGCTGCAACATGTTGAAACTCAAGCATACACATGCCTTGCTGCTCATTCACTTCAATGTTCCATACAAAGGACTCAACCTCTACTACAACACTAACACATTCAACAGTTGGTAAACATTCCACATCATTTAGTGGAAACATTCATATTCATTTGCAACTCCACTAAGCTCTTGAACAAAACTTTCATATGTGTTTCTACAACTTTTAATTTCTAAATCATACGTATGATTCTATCCAAAATTTAAAACATCAACACACATATTAGAACCATTAGACACCTCACATGAAGAATCAAGTTCTTGCAATTGTCTCTCTATTTCAAGTTCACCTTGGCAATCTGTTGTGTCATACATGCTACCACAAACAAATCGCAAACACATTTCTTCTTCCACATTCATTTCTCTGTCATTTCTTAGTGGCTCAGATGAAGCACACTTTGCATGAGGAAGACAACATACCTTGCACCAAAGAAACAAGTTCTCATATGCGTCCACATTGCTAGAGACCCATGATTATGAAAAGATTAAAGAAGGCACGAGGATAGAAGTCTGAGAGGAATTTGAACTTTGGAACTAAATTTCCATAATCTAACTGGGACCCATGACTCTACTAGGAACACACTAAAATAAAGACAAAGCCCGAGTCAAAAAAGAATCTTGGACTTGGGATCCTAGGGTTTTGGGAACTTGACACCAAAGCAAAAAGGGCCAACAACAACAAGTTAAACATAAACATAAACATAAACAGCGATGACGATGACGATGATCTAGGAGTGGATGATACCAACCAGTCCCAGCCTAAAGAATCCAGTGGCCGTGGTGGTATTTTGTGGGGAAAATGTGAGGAGGCAATGAGTGGGGATGTGTCTAGGGTGGAGGGTTAAGTGCTGACTAGTGTGGTGGTGGTGGTGGTGTGTTTGGTAGCTAATGGTTGTTGCTTTGTTTTTGTTGGTCTTCTTTTTTGTCACGTTGGCTACACTTTGGCCTGGTTTAGTTTTTTGAACCCTGACTTTTGAAGGCTTTTGTAACTATGACCTAGTGATGCTAAGGGTATTTTGTAATCTTTTTTCTATATTAATATATCTCTGTTTGGTGGTCTCCACCTTTCTTCTAAAAAATTACCTATCCAACATAAATCTAGTCTATCAAGGGGGTTGACTAGGAAGAACTTGACCCTCACAATCTAGCAAATTCCCTAAGGTATTTTTAAATACTATCAATTCTTATGCACTATTAGATACCAATGATCAAAGTAGAAAAGTTTATAAAACCTTAATCAACCAAATGGATCTCATGAGTTATAGGATGAATTTCATGGATTAGGTCATTTCTTAAGAACTTGCGTAATTTCATAACTATTAGAACCAGAGAAATCAATTAGACTATAAGCATTAATTTTCTAGTATGACATCAACATTTATTTCTTTATCACATTTCCCAAAGCTAACTGTATCATCCCTACACATATAATTTTCTAATATTTATTTATTGTTATTATCAATTCCAATTGAATATTTAAATCCATGTTAACTTGATTTTATTTATAGGTATTTACTTAATTAGCTTATATTTATGTAAAAGTGATTTTTTTCTTGTACAAATATATTCATCCTTTCAAATTTAGAACCAAGCGTTATATTTCATTTATTTAAATATTTAAAAATCAATTCTATATATTTTTTGTTTTGGTTTTAATTCTGATTAATTGGTAAATGGACGTGGTGAATTTGTTGTCATTTAATACAAGTAGTGACCTTATTATCATAGAACACTCTATTCAAATATCAAACACTCTATTGAAATATCAAAAAATTCAATGGCCAAAACAAAAATAATAATTTATACCTCATCTATACTAAAAATAAATAAATAGTTATCTATTATTGTTGGCCAAATTTTACATATTTAACTATTGAACCATAGCCTTCATAGAATGTTTGGGACGTTGGACACTGCTTGACCATTTTAGTACGCGCAACATAGGGAATATACACTATATATCACCATTTAATGAGTATCTTTGATAAAAAACCAATACTATTCTATGCCTCATCTATATTAAAAATAAATAAATAGTTATCTATTTTTGTTGGCCAAAATTTACTCATTTAACTATTGAGCCAGAACCTTCTTAGAATGTTAGGGAAGGAAGCGCATTTGGCACGACTTGACCATTTTGGCAAGCATAACATAGGGAATATGTACTATGTATCACCATTTAATGAATATCTTTGGTTTTATCTGGCCCCTCATTAATTGCAGGGCTTCACTTGGTTGCCCTTGTTGAGTTGTTTGTAGCTTCGATCAGATAACATATTTATTATGATAATAATAAATATGAATATATAAGTAATATTCAATATTACTTTCATATTCATACCTAATATATGAGGTATGCTAAGATAAATATCAATATAGCATGATCGAATGATATATTACCAAAGCATAAAAATCTTCTGCATTCTAAACGGTGATTAGTAACTGTTAAAATTGGTGAAACCGATTACAATACAAATGGTGACAAATTCACACTTGTGATAGGCGTGACTCCTTGAGGAGTCACGTCTATCATAGATGTGACTCCTACCGTCACTCACATATTTATATCAATGTCTTTCCCCTGCAATACTACAGATTGACACAAAAATTGGAAGTGTATGAGAAGTGGAAATTGCATCTGAAATACAAAAGAAAGTAATAAGTTAAGTCTGCAATATAAATATCCAAGTTAGATATTATAAGTTTGATTTGAGTTTACATGGCATCAGAGCCAAGTTAAGTAGAATCCAGGCAGAAAATCGAACTTGAGAAATTCAGATTTAATACATCTCATTTCTCAAATGACAGCAGCAATTTGATTCGAAGACAGATTGGAAGGAGGAAATAACTTCTCATCATGGAAATTCAAAATTATGATGATACTAAAAGAAAATAAAGTTGATTCATTTGTGAGAGAAAACAAAACAAAACCAGAGAATGATCTTGATAAAATGACATGGATTGAAGGAAATGACAAAGCCATGAAAATCATAGTTGATGGAGTTAGAGATTACATCGTGCCAATTCTGACAAATCATGAGACTGCATATCATATATTTAAGTCACTTGAAGGCAATTATGAAATTAATAACTCCAGTAGAACCTTAGCCCTAAAGAGAGAAATAAAACATATAAGTATGAACAAAGGAGAATCTATCAATGCATACTTTATGAGAATATCTGCACTAAGGGATCAACTATCAACACTTGGGTACTAAATTGAAAGCAAGGAACTAACACTTATTGCTCTAGATGGTCTCCCAAATTCCTGGGAGACATTTGTTCAAGGCATTAGTGCAAGGTCTAAATTTCCAAAATTTGACCACCTAAGATCAGATTGTCTTCAAGAATAATCTAGACAGACAAAGAAAGGGTCAAAACAAAAAAATATAGACGAAGACCTTCATGTTCTAAATACAAACTCTCAAAAGAAAGAGAAGAAGAAACACTTCAAGAAGAGGAAAAATTATCATGGGAAAGGTTCATTCAAGAAAGACATTTCTCGTATCCAATGTTTCAGATGTGACCAATATGGACACTATGCAATTAGATGTCCTGACAGAACCAAACAACAAGCATCTTATGCCAAATAAAGGAGCATGAATATGAGAAATATGTATTCTACTCTGCACTTTCAAACCAAGTATCAAATAAATCTAACACCTGGGTTATAGATAGTGGTTCATCAAGACACATCATAGGGTTTAGGGAACTACTAGACACCATGGTAGAAGAGACTGACGAAGAAGTAAAAATTGGAGACAACTTTGTACATCCAGTCAAGGGTGTTGGCACATGCACCCTCAAATTAAAGACTGGCATCTCCATCTAACTTACTAGATTATTTTTTGTCTCAAGCATCAAAAGAAACCTAGTCTCCATATCTGCACTTGAAGATAATGGATATAGGGTGACCTTTATGGATAGAAAAGTATTGGCATGGCCAAAGAATTCTACTATTAAGAAAGCCAAAACCATAGGTCGTAGACAAGGGTACTTGTACGAGTTATGTACGGAACCAAATCAAGCCCTAATTCATGAAATTGCAGACTCTAATGAAATATGGCATAGAAGACTAGGACACCTAAATTTTCGTGCCCTATCTTCCATGGAAAGACTAGTTACAGGGTTACCCAAACTCAAACAATGTAATTCAGGGGTATGCAAGGGGTGTGCCTTAGGGAAAAATACAAAGGGGTCCTTTCAAAATAGTTCTAGAAAAACAAATAAAGTATTAGAACTAGTCCACATAGATTTATGTGGACCCATGTCTGTAGCCTCCTTAGGTGGGTTTCTATACTATGTAATCTTTGTTGATGACTTCTCCAGAAAGACATGGATCTATTTTCTTAAATGTAAAGAATCACAGGAAATCCTTACAAGATTTAAGGAATTCAAATCCATTACTGAAAACTCTTCTGAGAGAAAAATCAAAACCTTAAGAACAGATAATGGGAATGAATACGCTTTAGACATTTTTAAAGACTTTTGTAAAAACATTGGGATTAAGAGGGAGTTCACTATACCTTATAATCCTCAACAAAATGGAGTTGCAGAAAGAAAAAATAGAACCATTGTAGAAGCTGCTAGGGCTATGTTACTTGATCAGAATATAGACACTTCACTTTGGGCAGAAGCATCTAGTACTGCTGTCTATATACAGAACAGATGTCCTCACTCTCATATTGATGACAAAACTCCTGAAGAAGCCTTCACTAGCACAAAACCACACATTAGTCATTTAAGGATATTTGGTTGTCCTATTTACATTCATGTGCGCAAAGAGAAAAGAACTAAGCTAGAACCTTCTGGGAGAAAAGGCATCTTTGTAGGCTATAGTAAAACATCAAAAGCTTATAGAATATATATACTTGGTCAAAGACATATTGAACTAAGCAGAGATGTGATTTTTGAGGAAGACATAGCTTTCAAAAGAGCCAGAAATTATATTGAGTCAAAAATTCAAACTTCCAACTCAAGTATAGAAGAGGATCCTACACCTAAGTTTCAGAGGGAGTATCTTGAGGAAGAGGTAAACCATGAACAAATCACATCACTAGAAAATCCCACGAAAAGACCACTCTGGGCCACCAAAACAATGGAAGAAGCTAAAAATTATGCCACTCCATCAGGGACTTTTAGGGAAAGCACAAGACCTAAGAGATTCTCTAGTTATGTAGCTTTAATGAGTGAATTCATTAAATTAGAACCTTCTAGTGCTATAGAAGCTCTTAAGCACCAAGTATGGAAGGATGCCATGATAGAGGAGTATCAATCCATCTTGAAGAATGATGTGTGGGATATAGTACCTAGACCAAAAGGGAAATATGTTATTTCTTCAAAATGGCTATTTAAAATCAAACATGCTATAGATGGCAGTATAGGGAAATACAAAGCAAGATTTGTAGCTAGAGGATTTTCACAAAAGGAAGGAATTGATTACGACGAAACCTTTGCTCTAGTTGCTCAATATACATCAGTCAAGGTAGTTCTAGCTATTGCAGTAGCCAAAGGTTGGAAAGTCCATCAAATGGACGTAAAAACTACTTTCTTAAATGGAACCATTGAAGAAGAGGTTTACTTAGAGCAACCTAAAGGATTTGAGATTCACAATGCAAGATCCCATGTATGTAAATTAAAGAAAGCTCTATATGGACATAAACAAGGCCCCAGAGCCTGGTATGAAAGAATTGACAGTTATCTCTTGAGATTAGGCTTCTCAAAGAATGATGCAGATCCAAATCTCTACTTCAAACAAAGAAAAGGTGATATGTTAATATTGATATTATATGTTGATGATCAATTGATTACAGGAGAAAATCACCTTATTGATCAGTGTAAGAAAGATCTAGCTTCAGAATTTGACATGAAGGACTTAGGTCTATTACACTACTTCCTTGGACTGGAAGTATGGTAGAAATCAGACTGTATTATTCTAAACCAAGGGAAGTACACAATTGATATATTAAAAAGGTTTGGTATGATGGAATGTAGACCTATGTCTTCCCCCATGGAAACAAATCTTCATAAATTGAAGGAAGCAGCAGCAGATTCTCTGTTGGTAGATCCCACTCTGTATAGACAGATAATTGGATCCTTGATGTATTTGGTCAATACCAGACCTGATATCTGCTATGCTGTAAATGCCTTAAGTCAGTTTATGTGTGAGCCCAAGGAGATACATCTTGTGGCTGTGAAACATATAATGAGATACCTTCAAGGTACTCTAAATTATGGCTTAAAATATGAAAAGGTTGACTTAGATCTACATGGATTCATAGATTTAGATTGGGCTGGAAGTGTAACTGATTGGAAGAGCATCTCTAGATGTTGTTTTAGTTTAGGGTCATCAATGATATCGTGGATCAGAAAAAAAAATCTTCAGTTGCTCAGAGTTTTACAGAAGCTAAATATATTGCAGCTTCTATAGCTGCTAGAGGGGCAGTATGGCTTAGAAAACTGCTTGTGGGATTATTTGGTAAACCTTTGAAACCAACTATCATCCACTGCAACAATCAAAGCTATATTAAGCTATCCGTGAATCTAGTATTCCATGATAGATCTAAACATATTGAGATTCCTCATCACTATGTGCGTGATATGGTGGAAAGGAATGTGATTCAGTTGGAGTATATTAGTATAGGAAATCAAACTGCAGATATTCTTACTAAACCACTCCTCAAGGTGAAAGTTGAATACTTCAGAAAAAATCTTGGTATGATTGAAATGTAAAATTCTAATTAATTTGTACTAATATATTAAAGATGTTTAATGTGTAAACATCTTGTGTCATATGTGTGACTCTATGACATTATGGGCCTACCCATTCTATGTTTATTTCCAAAAGGTGACAATTTTTTGGATAATCTACACTTGTACCTAACATTATAAGGTGACGATCGTATAATGTTCATTAGACTAATATCATGTGACTTGATATTGGTATGAATCATGGAGTTATCATGATTAAGTTATGGTAGACATTATGTGACTTAATGTCAGTGCACATACCATAAGTAGGATATATATAAGGAGAATGTAATGTTCTCGAGTATAGTATATCCTTTAGTATCACGAGGTAGGTGATGCTACGTATCACGAGATAGGTGATACTATATATCATGAGTTATGTGATATTAAATTACTTTGAGTAATTCATTATAGATCAGATAATTGATATTCACAGAGATTATTGTGATATTGTTATCTTCCCGAGCTAAGAGGGAGTGTTGAGTTGTTTGTAGCTTCGATCAGATAACATATTTATTATGATCATAATAAATATGAATATATAAGTAATATTAAATATTACTTATATATTCATACTTAATATATAAGGTATGTTAAGATAAATATTAATATAGCATGATCGAATGATATATTACCAAAGCATAAACATCTTCTACATTCTAAATGGTGATTAGTAACTATTAAAATTGGTGAAATTGATTACAATACAAATGGTGACAAAGTCACACCTATGATAGGCATGACTCCTTAAGGAGTCACATCTATCACAGATGTGACTCCTGCCATCACTCACATATTTATATCAATGTCTTTGCCCTGCAATACCACAGATCGACACAAAAATTGGAAGTGTATGAGAAGTGGAAATTGCATCTGAAATACAAAAGAAAGTAATAAGTTAAGTCTGCAATATAAATATCCAACTTTTAGAAAATATCCAAGTCAGAGATTATAAGTTTGATTTGAATTTACAGCCCTTATCTCTTCAAATCTCTCTATTTATTTGTTCTTCTTGGTGTTGTGTTACACAACTTGTGCATATATTAGGGTTTGTTGATGTTGTGTTATGCAGCCTGTGTATATTATTTGTGTTTGTTAATGTTGTGTTACATAGCCTATGCAAAAAGAGAGCTTATTCGGTGCAACAATTACCATGACTGGAAAGAAATTCTTAGGACCCTACATTTGCCTTGTCCTCCTCACTTTCCACATCTTCTACTCCTCAGGTTAGTTCTTCACAATATTTTTTTGTTTAAGAAGTAAAGATATGCGCACATCTATTTACACATCTATATATAAATAGTTTCTATTTAGGAAGTATACAAAATTTTCAATCTGCAGGGCTTTGGGATTTCTCTTTGGCCTCTATATAAATAGAGACATGATAATACTCCATAGTAGAGTTTATTGTTGTTCAATCTATGTTTTAATATCTCTCCAAAACTATACCAAGTTAGGTAAGTCATAGAAACAATGTAAAAGTATATAAACCATGGTGTTACTGTAACACCCATTTGAATGAAGACAAGATTGAATAGGAATCAGGGATTAAACAGACTATGTTTTAGTAAATTTATATTGGTATAACACCAAAGCGATAAAAGAGTATATATTTTTTTAGGGCATTAAGTTTACTGCTTTTGTTGCTTAAAATAGCCTGTGCATGTGTAGGAGATGTCATTGGAGGATAATGTTATAATGCCTCCCATTATCAATTAGATATGCACCCTATGCTAAGTTGTTCAACTTAACTATCTATTGACACATTGGAACACTCATAGGTCTGTGGGTTGCCTGAACTCGGAGTGAACCTCTAGAGTGAGTTGGTTCTCCTGATGATTTTTTCTAATCTAAATAATTTTTGAGGGAAAAGGGAGAGGATGAACTGAAATGAAATTCAAACTTAAATAGAATCTTCTCCTAATTTCTAACTTAACTTGATACTTTCACTCACAAATAGCTCCTTAAACATGAACTCTCACAACATTCACTTAGAACACACAATTCAAAAATACTTTGTATGAAGGTTCAGTTTGAACACAATCATACAACTTGAATCACATGAACAATTTGTGCAACACTTTCACAATAATGAGATATGACAAAGGATAAAATATTCATTATCACAATGAGACATCAAGTCAATATTGTAAACATGAGGCAAAAAAATGAAATAGAAGGGTTCTGTTGTATTAGACTAGGAGTACATGAAAAACAAATAAAAATGAGTAAAAAATAAGTCTACAAACTCTCTGCCTCTGCTCAAGAGAGAAAAAATAGTAATCTCCAACTGATGAGAAAGAGCTAGCTTTCCCCAATATATCTTGTCGAATGATCTCTCTGGAAAAGCTGGGAAAAATCTCATAAATATAGTTATGCAACTCCATTTTCAAGCTCCTTTGAAAAGCTGTCAAATAGCCTCTAATCTACATCTAAACAGACTACAAAAGCTACCAAAAACACTTGTCAAGTGGCCCCCACCAAATTCTTCTTTAAAACATGCTCTATCTACTAAAAAGAAACTCCAATCTATCCATATCTTCCCAATTTTGCCCAAAGGGAATCAAATCTAGAAAAGCAAGATTATGTCTATTTTGGTCCTGCTTTAATTGCATTAAATGACAAATATTTGAAAGCAATTTATAAGGAATATTTCTTTAAATATTGCCTTACAATATTTGTAGTTAAAGTCCCGATTTGGCTTGATTTGACACTTAATAAAACTATACAAGGCTTTATGTGGCATTTTGCCAAGCATATTACATTCTAAGAAATTTAATTTTTCTATAAAAATCATAAAAATATTTGGAGGCATATTATAGTTTTGCAATAAATAAAGCCTATGAAGCTTATTTCTATTTGATCTGCAATTGGTCTCTAAGGGCATATGGACCTACAACTTATCTTCAAAAGGGTCTAAATCAATTTTAATGCATACAGCCTAGGCATTGCTACATCATGAGGTATAACACCATACCCTCGAGGGTATTTGTAAAGGTAGTTTAGATTAATTCAATGTGAGAAAATGCCTCATCACCTTTAGGGCAAAATGTAAACCCTAACTCAAAACCCACCATGCCCTAAGTTTTTGGTCCATTTCACATTTTCACTTTTGAAATTTTTGGCTCTGCTACTGTTCATCCACCATGGCTAGAGTTTGGAGCCTGATCTTGCATCTCTCTGCCACTGTTCCTTCTATTTCAAGTTGATTTCCTAAAATATTTATGTAAAAAACAAAAGGGTAAGTCATTCTTTGTCTTAGATCTGGACATTGCTCTATATTTTAAGGCATCATTGGGCCTTCTAGGTCGCGGCTTGACTATATTTTTTGATGAATTTTGTTCTCTGCTCCCTTGTCTTTGTCGATACAATCTTGTCTATGGCCACCATGGAGTATCTTTTGAGGCTTCAACTTGGGATTTGAAATTGTATCTTCAACACAACATGGTAAGATTATTCATACTTCAGACTCTGTATTTCCCCCTATCTTTTTCTTGTTTGTAAATTGCTCAGCTTGAGCTCCATAAACTTTCCATATTCAAAGTCATGGCTTCTATATTGCATGTCCCACTCAGTATGATGAACACTCCTATCTTCCTTATGTTTATCCTCTGACCATGGCCAAATTATAAGTTGATTGCACTTGCTCTCTGCAGATTATATGGGCCATGGGCAAATCTCATAGTTTCTATAATATTTTTACTTGTCTTTACTCTACATACAGAAAGCCTGATTTGACTTTTGATTTTCCTGAATGCATTTGGACTTTGTTCATTATTTCATCATAAGGGTGTGTAAAGAAAATTGAACTTCTAGGCAACAGATCTTATGAATATGGGTTGGTTCTTTTCAATCACTATCTTTATACATAAAATAATAGTATCACACTATTTTCTACTCTGAGAATGCAAAATATGGCACTTTCTCAAGGTCAAAACACATTATTCTCACTATATGCAAGTAGTTAACCTCTGATGACTTACAACATTTTTGAGCATTTTTTGAGTTTAAAACCCTCTATCTCACTACTATATCTGCTTCTTATTCCATGTATCATGAAAAGGGTTTTGTAAAAGAACATGGCTCTATTTCTCTGTATACTTGATCTGAGTTTTAACATTTTGTAATGATAACTGTATTCTTTGGCTGGAGCTATATCCATACATTTGCATGACTTCTGGGCATCACCAAACCCTTGTGGGTTGGAAACCTCTATTTCCTTGGTCTCAGTGACTTACATAATGCAATTCATATGTGATTTTGTCATTCTAGGAAGAAAATACATTCCTTTTCACATGTATTTTCCTTTGTAGAATAAAAAAATCTTCTTGCCTCGGGTTAGAGCTCTTAACCTCATCATTCTTATACTCTGTATTGATACCTTGCATAGATTGCTAGAGTTAAATTTATTAACTTCAACTACTAAATTGAAGATCTATCAACTCCATTTATTCTAACTCTATTTCTTTGTAGCAGCATGATGATTACTAAATGAGTAAAAAAGGCATGATAAACAATGCCTCCATTCTATTTCATTGCAGTCACATGATTATTACTTTGTTCTTAACATTTCCTTGATCTTTACTAGTTGCAAAAACATTGTTTGATGAGATATTGCATCAAGAGGGAAAGATCATGGGGTTCATTTTCTTTGCTGCTCTGTATACACTTAGTAATGACAATACTCATCTTATCTCTCTTTGCACCAACACATTATACTCAATGGTAATGACTCTTTCATCTATCTCAGTGTTGCATGAACATTTTAGACCATGGCATCGACATGATCTTCTATAGCTTCTTGATGGTTGCACTTACACTAATTGGATGAAAGCATTGTGGCTGATTTAATCTTTTATGGTTGTTCTTGTACTTTCTCTTATGTTGTTGCATCCTTTTTAACACATCATTTATGGTTTTCAAATCTTCTATATTAGATACATTTATGATAGTGATAAGGACCATTGTGCTCATCATCTCTTGGTAATTGTTTATACTTGCGTTGATGAACTTACCTATATAGAGACTTGAATGTTATCTTTGAATGCCATCTTGAGGTTTGATCATGAAAATTGTCCACTATTTCATACACTTTCTGCTCCTCTTGAGAAGTATGACTGTATCTCTCTTTATTGTTACTTCTCATAAGAATGTAGGCTCATGATGACATAGTGACAACAATATATGATGCAGATACTTTGTCACTATTGCACATATGGTTCTTGTAGCTCCTCTTAAGATAATTTCTTTGACAAGACTTGGCTTCACTTGCTATCATGATGTAAGTCTTGAGGCATATTATATGACTTCAGTTGATAATATATTTTTCATTGTATCTGTTGCACCTTTTATGACATTCAATGATGACTGTCCCTAATGCTTCTATGGTTGTACTCCATTCTTTTAATCACTATACTTCTATCCTTGCATTTCTTAATCAGGGAATATGCTCATTGCTCATTCTGTAGCATGTGTACGATGAAGGCAAAATAATAAGTGTATGATTAGCATTTTTGAATATGATTATCTAATTTTGACAAGTTCTTTTGAAGTGAGCATAGTTTATAGGAGCAACTGGTCCTCTTCACTTCTCTTATGATGAATTTTATACTTCACTTGATATGTTGATTGTTTGCTGCATTACATGATAGTGTACTCTATTTATCACAATCTAATATACTTCTTGAATTAATAAAGAAGGAAGCATGCTAGGCTCTACCCTTGTGGGAGCCACATTTTTCTCCACATGCCTAAAGAATCTGTAATAAATTTTGTGTATCTACACATGAAACAAACATGTTAGAAAAAATCAATGGAGTATAATGATTGTTTCTTTTCAATCTCTCTTGCATGTGAATGATATGACCTAGTGCACTATAGGCAATGTATTATGCTTTTGGTGATAGACACATAGGGAAATCATATCTAGAGCTCTTACAAATCTCTTTCAATCATGCAGGTTATTATGAAGATCAGGAGCAAGGAGAGAATGAAGCCTTATAAACCAAAGACATTGAATAGGCAATGATGGCTATGATCTATCCCCTGAACCTATTTCCAGATGCATAGTATATTTCTTATATCTGCACTAGTTTAGCTATTCGCACGGCTTGTGTGGGACATTTGATCTACCATGTTCTCATTCAATGCAATGTATATTTCGTTTAAGTATCTAATTTGTAAAATGAATAATCATTGTATTCAAATGAAATAATTTATCTCTCAAGCAACATTCTGCAAATGAATGATGATCTAAAAATTTGTTTCCTCTATTGAACAACTAAACTGAAACATAACTAAATATCTTAAACACTCCAACTATGCAAAGAAGATATCAAACAAATGTTAAAAAAATTTCTCATCTAAAATAAATTGAATGTACTCTAACTCTACCAATTTGTGTTGTAGAGAAAATTGGTAACATTTTTAGTGACTTCTGCTATATGCTTGCCTGCTAAGTATCAAGACCAGTTGCCTGAAATTGTCCATTGGGGATTGAGTCATGCTCTGCTCATCTCAAACTCAAAAAATACTTAAACTCAACACTCCAAACTACTCCAAATAGAAATAGAAAACTAAAGCAAACTAGAAGGCCCTGGTGGCTAGAAAACATGTGCAGTAGCACTTAGGGAAACAAAAACTACTAAAAGGAAATGTGCATGAAGCACTTATTTAAATTAAAACACTAACTCTATCCTACTCTAACTAGCCAAAGAAGTTGGTTAAACAAAACCATTCACTGATTGGGTGAAATAACTCCCCCTCCTAACCAACTGTGGATGCTTCTCATGCCTACAAACTAAAAATACGGAGTGAAAAACAAGAACACACCTTATAAATTGTTGTACTGCAACCTAAAGAGTACCACCAAAGGTTTGAATCCCTTGATTTTGTTCAAACATACCTTAGGTTTGCCATGAATGATCAAGTTGGATCAACTACTCCTCAACTGCAATCTCATTCTTAGGGGCACTGGATATCCCTTGAAGCTTGTTGATCACTTCATTGGCTAATTGTCTAATGGGGTATCCTCTTGAAAGGATGTAGCTTGGACTTTTATTGTTGTTTTCACCCTTATCAGCTACCTCATCAACCACAACCAAGTTGTCCTCATTTAACTGCTCATGGATTAGTCCTTTGTCTGAATGGATTTCATCATTCTACTGCTCAGAACTTGATAACTTTGTTAGTTCATATTTGTTTTCTTCATCAATACTAACAAACAAGGAAGTTAACAAATAAATCATTCAAAACTTGAGTTCCAACACTCTTTTTTACCTCTTCATCCTATTGTTCCACACATTTCCCCTCAACAGATGATCATTTGACATCTAAATTTAAAACAAAAACCTAAAGATCATCCCAAAACATGTCTTCCTCATTATCATTATTATTTTACTGTGAAGGGGAACTTCTTATTACCTTGTAGCCATTCTCAGCCAAATGAGTAGGTTGCATGATAGGCTTACCTTCAAGCTCCTCTACTTATTCCAAGACCCCATCATCAGATTACTCAGCTTCAATCAACAACTCACCAGATGGTTGAGGATCCTCATGCTACTTTGAAACTGCTACCTCTGGTATTCAAGCATGCCTTCATCATCTGGCTCCACAAAACTAGGTAACTGATTGAACAAAGAAACTAATTCATCCTCCACATGTGGTGCTTCCTCTGAAAAAACTTGGACTTTCAATCTTTGCAACTGAAGACTTTCACCTTGTGACCTCTGTACCCTGCTTTCACGCATCTTATGAACAACATTAGAAAAAATTTCAAATGAATCAAAATGCAAAGGGTTTAGTGTCAGATTTGAACTAGCATCCTTTTCATATGCATCATGCTTGTATTCAGCTGGGGATGCAGCACAAATAGTAGCAACCTTTGTTGCAAGTATGAGGCTAACCAGTATTGTCATTGATGTCAACATACTCCTATTGCATTAATGATAAGGATTGGATGAGTTGTGTACTGAGGATATTGAGAAAATTAGTTCTAATCAGGAATAGGGAAGAACAATGAAGATAGTGAGACTAAAGATCCTACCTAAGATGAATATCAGAGGATGCGGTTCAAAGGGTTTGTAGATATGTGTCTTAAGATGATCCAGTAAAGATTTTAGAGATTTGCATGGTGATCTAAAGAAGTTGTGGCCGCTCAAGTAAAACCAGTTCTAGCAGCTATTTAGAAGTGACAAAGTGACACAAATAGGTCCAGTGAGATCTCAAAATGCATTATCCTATTCTGCAGATTTGGTTGAGTGTTTAGGAAGTCCATGTGGAGTGACAACTCAAATGGTTCATGATCTAGAGGACCACAAGCATCTATTCCATTGTGACAGTGATGACAGATTGTGTTCTTAAGGTTTTAGATGGAGAGAAGGATTTTAGTAAGCAGATGTAGTGTGGATGATTCTTGGTGATTCAGGCTAGCTTGTGGAGGTCTTTGGATCCTGTCTAGTTTGTGTTGGTGGTCCACATTGGAGTTTGAGCTCGCAATTGAAGAATTACTTCTGGATGATGGTGTTCTACCTAAGTCTGGCTGATTGGATGAGTTACACATCCTGCGAATGATCTTGAAGATGTTATGTGAAGATCAGTGTGTTCCTAGAAGAATATTGAAGTCTTAGATCTATGTGGCCGATAGTGTGTCATTTCGCATGAAGTATTTTGTAATTAGTCATGATGTATTTGTGTATTTGCTCTGTAATGTTTGCCAACTTAGATGATCATTCCTAAGTCGATGTCTTGTATAAATAAGGAGTTGTAAAGTCATTTCAAAGTGTATCTTGTGGTGATGAGAGAGTGGTAGCAAGGAGGAGAGCGAAAGATAGAGTAGAAGTATTGGGCTTAAATGGAACTGACTCAAGCATGGTGAAGATGCTATTCTTTAGTTCAAGTATGTGATACTTATTCCTCTATAGATAGTGTGTCTCTTGTAGGTAGTGAGCCTCTTGTGAGCAGTGTGCTTGGGCGGTGAGCCCTAATTGGCATGTACCATTTTGTTCGTTCTATTCTTCTAACAGAGAATACAATCTTGGGTTAATCATCCCATGGTTTTTCCCTTAACCAGGTTTTCCACGTCAAAAATCTTGGTGTCTTGTGTGTTAATGTGTTTCTGCTCTCAATTTCATGCATTATGTTTCCATGATTGATTTGTCATTATGTTGTTGAATGACAAAGTGGATTTAAGTGTTTAATTGGAAGAAAGTTTTGGACAACTGATTCACCCCCCCTCTCAGTTGTCTACCCTAAATCTAACAATTGGTATCAGAGGCAAGTTCCTCTAGAAGAAGCTTAACCGCTTGAGGAGATCCAGGATATCATCCTACAAGAAGGATAGTCCAAAGTTCAATGGAACCAATTTCAATCTTTGGAAAAGTCGCATGAAATGTCACTTACAATGTATGGGAATGTAGTACTGGACCATGGCTACAACGAAGTATACTCCTCCATGTAAAATGGCCCGAAAATCGCAAGTGATATTACAGTAAATGTGTAAGGCTACAGAGTCTGAAAGGAAAATTTGAAAATCTGAAAATGAGAGAAGATGAAAATATCACTACTTTTATGCCAAAAGTAAATGAGCTTGTTTGTGGCATTAGATGTGCTAGTGGAGTCTTGGATGAAGATGAGATTGTTGGCAAAGTTTTTAGATCCCTTCCTACTTCTTACAAAATCAAGGTTGCTGCCATTAAAGAATTCAGAGCCCATTCAAGTGTCATAAGAGATCAATTGGTTGGTAAATTGGTTGCATTTAAATTGACCAAGTTTGGAGATGCCCCCCCAAGACTGAATTTGCATTCAAAGCTAGTGCCTCTGTAAAAGATAAATAAAGGTTTGATCTTGGAGAGAACTCTTCAAGGAAACTATCATGGTATGAAAAAGAAAAAAAAGACATGGAAGAAGAAGTAGAAACTACTCAACTTGAAGCCCTTATTATAAAAAGACTGCCAAGAGGATCCGGTAAGTATGAAGGGAAATTGCCTTTTAAGTGTTTTAACTGCAATAAGATTGGTCAGTTTGCCTCAAGGTGTCCAGGAAAATTTTCAAAGCAAAATCCTAATAGATCAAGATTCCAAAAAAAATTGTTACTGTGTTCATGAAGATCATGACAATGAAGGAGTAACATATGATGAATCAGAAACAGGAAACAAATCCAGAAGTGACTAGGTGTTCATTGCCATGAAGGAAGAAGATCCAATGTCCTCTGTATCTGTCAATCATAAAATTGTGGAAAGAGCTCTAGCTGCCCAAGTTGAAGAAAAGAATGATTGAGTTATTGACAGTGGATGCTCTCACCATATGACATGTGACAAAAATAAGTTCATAGATTTGGAAAGGTATGAAGGAGGAGTGGTAAAGTTTGGTGATAATTCTGTTGGCAGAATTAGAGGAAGAGGAACCATTTCTTTTGATGGAAAGAACAAAACCGGTAATGTACTATATGTTGAAGGTTTGAAGCACAATCTTCTCAGTGTTGGACAGTTGGTGGACAAAGGCTATGATCTCTAATTCAAGAATGGAAAATGTAAGATCTTTGAAAGTTCCAGAACAGAGATTGCATCCAATACTCAAACAGAAGGTAATATCTTCCATCTGGTAAAAGTTGTCTATTTGTGCAAATTGATCAGAGTTGGTTATGGCATAGGAGGATGTGTCATGTGAATTTTGATAATATCATCAAGATAAGCAACACTCAGGCTGTAAGAGATCTTCTAAAATTGGTGAAACCTACAAACAATTTGTGCAAAGAATGTCAGTTGGGTAAACAAAGCAGAGTCTCATTCAAAAGCAAGGAACAATCTTCTACCAGATTATTAGACTTAGTTCATACTAATTTATGTGGTCTGACAAGAATCAGAAGTGTGCAAGGTGATAGATACTTCATGCTACTAATTGATGACTACTCTTAGATGATATGGGTAACTTTTCTGAAGGAGAAATCAGAGGCTCTTGAGAAATTCAAAATATTCAAAGCTATGGTAGAGAATGAAACTAGATTAAAATTAAAATGTCTGAGGACCGATAGAGGTGGAGAATTCACATCCGGTGAGTTCATAGAATTCTGTGAGAAACATAGAATAAAGAGACAGTTGTCTGCTCCTAGGAATCCATAGTAGAATGGAGTAGTGGAGAGAAAGATCCGAACCATCCAGGAAGCATCTAGGACCATGATGATGGAAGCAAATGTTCCTCAGATCTATTGGAGAGAAGCTATGAGCACTGCAGTCTACACTCTCAATCGAGTTCAAATCAGAAGCAATACCAATAAGACACCTTATGAACTCTAGTTTGGCATCACTCCTACTATGAGGTATTTCAGAGTCTTTGGTAGCAAATGTTACATTAAAAGAGATGAAGATCTAGGCAAATTTGATGCTAGAAGTGATGAAGGAATATTCCTGGGTTATTCTACTCAAAGCAAAGCATATCAATGTTATAACAAGAGACTGAGAAAGATTATAGAAAACACAAATGTGAAGGTTGATGAAGGAATTGAAAAACCCTCAAGGTTTTATGAATATGATGAAGATGATCAAAATGGTGTCCTGATTCAAGGAGCCCAAGCCCCTTTTGAAATTCAGATTCAAATTGATCTAGTAAATCAAGAAGAAGAGATGAGTTTGAATGAGCCTGATCAAGAATCAGAAGTGCAAGAAATTTCCAAAGTTCCCAAGTATGTAAGACTGAATCACTCTGAAGATCAGATCATAGGTAATAAAAGCAAAGGTGTACAAACAAGAAGAAGGATTGCTCAAGATTCAGAAGAGTACTGTCTGATTTCAAAGATTGAACCTAAAACAATGAATGAAGCTTGCAATGATGATAACTAGACTAAAGCAATGGAGGAAGAGCTAATGCAAATTGAGAAAAATCACACTTGGGATCTTGTTCGTAGGCCTAGAAACAAGAATGTGATTGGAACAAAATGGGTCTTCTGAAACAAACTGAATGAAGTTGGTGAAGTAATCAGAAATAAAGCTAGATTGGTCTGCAAGGGTTACTCTCAAATTGAAGGAGTTGATTTTGAAGAAAATTTTCCTCCAGTGGCAAGAATTGAAGCAGTCAAACTATTTCTTTCTTTTGCTACCTTCAAGGATTTCAAAGTATATCAGATGGATGTCAAGTCTACCTTTTTGAATGGAGACTTGGAAGAAGAAGTATACATTGAGCAACTAGATGGATTTCAATTGTCTGATCATGGTGATATGGTCTGCAAGTTGAAGAAAGCATTGTATGGACTGAAGCAAGCCCCAAGAGCTTGGTATGAAAGATTGGATAAGCATCTTTTGAAGATTGGTTTTAGCAAAGGTACTGCTAACAGTAATTTGTACTCCAAAATTGATCATGAAAATTCTTGATTTTTGAAGTGTTTGTTGATGATATCATTTTTGGAGGAAGAGATAGTATGTGTAAAACTTTTGCAAATCAAATGAAAAGTGAATTTGAGATGTCCATGCTTGGGGAAATGAATTTCTTCTTGGGTCTACAAATCACTCAAACAAAGAAAGGAATCTTCATTTCTCAGACCAAATATGTGAAAGAATTGTTGAAGAAATTTGGGATGGAAGATTCAAAACCACTGAGTACTCCCATGGCAACCAGATGTAAGTTGAGCAAAGATGATGACTCTCCTAAGACTGATCATAAAATGTACATGTCAATGATTGGAGGACTGTTGTATCTCACTCAAACTAGACCTGACATTATGAATGTTGTTGGTCTTGTTGCTAGATTCCAAGCTGATCCTAGAGAATCTCATGTCATGGCAATCAAGAGGATTCTTAGATATCTAAAAGGGACAATTGAGTATGGATTGTGGTATCCCAAAGATCATGATTTTTCTCTTCATGCATATACAGATGCGGATTGGGCAGGAGATGTGGATGACCGGAAGAGTACCAGTGGTGGAGAACTCTTTTTGGGGAAGAGACTAGTTTCTTGGTTGAGTAAGAAACAAGAGGCAATATCTCTATCCATTGCAAAAGCAGAATATATTGCAGCAGTAAGTAATTGCACCCAAGTTTTGTGGATGAAGAAAATGCTAAGAGACATGGGAGTGGAGTATAAGGAACCTATCACAATCTTTTGTGATAATTCAAGTGCAATAAATATATCAAAGAATCCGGTGTTGTATTCAAAGATGAAACATATATCCATCAAGTTTTACTTTTTGAGAGAGCAAGTGAACAAGAATGAAGTCAGATTGGAGTTTGTGCCTTCCAAAGGTCAGATTGCAGATATCTTTACTAAACCTCTACCTAAGGACTCTTTTGAGTATCTCAAGAAGAAGTTAGGGATTATTACCCCTCTGGTGATGAACTAAGGTACACTGATGTGTAGCAGTTTGGTGGATTTCACAGTCATATCTTGTGGTTTGGATTGATGATGGGGAGCTACTACTCAGGGGTAGCAACTGGTATGATTCTAAAGTGTTGGAGTTACAAGTATGTGCCCTTTGCCATTGATGTCAAAGGGGGAGAGAAGACATGTGAAAAACAAGTGGTTGCTGATCAAAGGGGAGCAGTAAAGAAAGAGAAGACATGTGAATAGTTTCTGGTGATAGGGGGAGTTGTGTCAGTAATGAAAAGTTCTTGTCTTGATGGTCAAAATAGTTTTTCACATCATATGTTGCCATCAATGACAAAGGGGGAGATTGTTGCAAGTATGAGGCTAACTGGTATTGTAATTGATGTCAACATACTCCTGTTGCATTAATGATAAGGATTGGATGAGTTGTGTACTGAGGATATTGAGAAAATTAGTTCTAATCAGGAACAATGAAGAACAGTGAAGACAGTGAGACTAAATATCCTACCTAAGATGAATATCAGAGGATGCAGTTCAAAGGGTTTGTAGATATGTGTCGTAAGATGATCCCGTAAAGATTTCATAGATCCACATGGTGATCTGAAGAATTTGTGGCCACTCAAATAAAATTGGTTTCGACAGCTGTTTAGAAGTGATAGAGTGACACAGATAGGTCTGGTGAGATCTGGAAATGCATTATCCTATTCTGCAGATTTGGTTGAGTGTTTAGGAAGTCCATGTAGAGTGACAACTCAAATGGTTCATGATCTGGAGGACCACAAGCATCTAGTCCATTGTGACAGTGATGATAGATTGTGTTCTTGAGGTTCTGGACGAAGGAGAGAAGGATTTCAGTAAGTAGATGTAGTGTGGATGATTCTTGCTGATTCATGCTAGCTTGTGGAGGTCTTTGGATCGTGTCTAGTTTGTGTTGGTGGTCCGCAATGGAGTTTGAGCTCACAATTGAAGAATTACTTTTGGATGATGGTGTTCTACCTAAGTCTGGCCGACCAAATGAGTTACACATCCTGCAGATGATCTTGAAGATGTTATGTGAAGATCGACATGTTCCTATCTAAGAAGATTAAAGTCTCAGATCTGTGTGGCCGATAGTGTGTCATTCCATGTGAAGTATTTTGTAATTAGTCGTGATGTATTTATGTATTTGCTCTGTAATGTTTGCCGACTTAGATGATCATTCCTAAGTTGATGTCTTGTATTAATAAGGAGTTGTAAAGTCATTTCAAAGTGATGTAGAGTAGGGATAGCGGGACATGGAAAACTATTTAGCAGTCGACAACTAATCAGACGCCAAAATCTACGTATGTATTTCCATCGCAAAAGCCACTTCTATCGGCGAGCTTAAACCCTGTCATGCTGAATTCCTTCCTCAGGCTGATGGGTCTTAGATTTTGCACCTATCAGCGAGACCGTCGTTATTGGCAGACTGAACCATTGAACCCATTGCTTTATTGAACCCTCACTTATGACAAAGCTTCCACCTCTCACTAAACCTTGGAATCTCAGAACCATTGAACCTGCCTGGCTTGTTGAACCCTTGAACCCATGGTCAGTTGAACCATTGAACCTTTCCAAAGGTTCAACCAAAGCTTCCTTTCCACTGCTGCCAATAGACTTTACTTATTTCAACCATCGAACCTTTGAACTGTTGAACCAGTTCAAAGGTTCAACCCAAAGGTTTCCTTCACCAAATTTTTCCTGTCAATTTTTGCTGACTTAATACATTTTGTGGAGCTCAACAATGGAGTTTCTTGCCACCACTTTCTATTCAGCTATTGACTTATGGAACCATTGAACCATTTAAAAATGGTTCAAACACAAGGGATTTAATACTTCAGAAATTCATTGATGGAAATTGCCGAACTCTTCTTGACTTCACAGACTGTTAATCGGTCTTATCTATTGAACCTTCATGGACTTTTGAAACTGGTTCAAACAAAAGACCTCGGCCCAAATTAAATTATTAGCAAAATCTGATACCCTTCGGCCGATGGTGAACTTCACGCTGAAACAATACTCTACCTTTGATAAACTAACACAAATTTTAAACCTCCATAACCTAGCACATGCGGATGCTAGGGATTATTCAGCATGCTATAGAACCTGATCCTGTAACTACAAAAATCACAAAAATAGAAATTGCAAAAACAAAACCTAAACTAATATGTACAACCATTCCACCAATTACAGAGTAATCAATTGGTGGAATGGGAAAAATCCATCTCAGCTACAAACCAACAAATCAATTTAAATAGTATGACTTGAATGCAAATAGGATCTCTTTTATTATGCTCTTAGAGATTACAAACCACAGCTCTGACTCAATTACAAATACTAGATTGTAACTCTATTCTGTTTTATCTCTCTATATCTTCAACTTGATTTGAGCTGAGCTATTTAACTATTTGCCAACAGTAGTACAGACTTGATTTCCCAGTGGCTGGGAGACAATTCCAGGCGACTGGGAGACATAACTAACTAACAAACTAACAACCCTATCTTTGATAGATTGACAAGTGTCAAAAGAAAAAAAACCCTAAAAATAGCATGTGTTGGTCAAACAGACCTTATTACATAGTAAATGCATAACAACCTATTAAGAATTTAGGCTTCTCCCTTACCTAATTAACTTGATGAAGGGGTGCTCCTACACCATACTCCCTGGGAGAAGAAATCTCAAGTCCACTTGAGATGAGAGTTTGAAAGTCTGCACCCTATTTTATGATCTATTCTTCAGTCATCCAAACTGCCTCTGAATAAGGTTTCCCTTGCCAAGATACCAAAGATTCTATATATTCTTTGTTCCTGGTCTTCTTTGCCTCTCTTGAGTCTAAAATCTACTTCAATTTTGGGGGATCATGTTTAGGGATGTCATTAGTTGTGACATCCTGTAGGGATTCCTGTTCTCCATATGGAGTAGATCTGTATGGAGTTAAATCACACACACTAAAAATAGGTGATAAACCCAAATAAGAAGGAAGTTGGATTTTATATGCATTCTGTCCACATTTCTACAAAATCTGACATGGTCCAATCTTCCTCTACATTAGTTTGGTATGTTTTCCTTTTGGAAGTCCTTCCTTCTTCAAATTAACCCACACCAAATCTCCAACATCAAACTGTACATCTCTTTTCTTTTTATCAGCATATTCTTTATACTTCAAGGTAGTCTGCTGGAGTTGATTCTTAACTTAATCATGCACCTCTTTTATAGCTACTACAAAAGCTTCTCCATCTACACTAATTGAGTCTCCTGTAGGGAGATCTCTCAATTCCAAAATACCTCTTGGATGTATACCATACACCACTTGAAAAGGTGATTTCCTTGTACTCCTATTGATAGTGTCATTATAGGAAAATTCTACCTGTGGTAGGATATTATCCCAGTTCTCTCCATGCTATCTTATCAAACATCTGAGTAGATTTCCCAATGAATGGTTAACTACTTCAGTCTGTCCATCCATTTGAGGATGATAAGCTGATGAGAAAGATAAATTTGTGCCAAGCTTCTTCCAAAGAGTCCTCCAAAAGTGACCAATAAATTTTACATTTGTTTGACACAATGCTCAATGGCAATCCATGTATCCTCACGATTTCTTTGAAAAACAAATCAGCAACATATGAAGCATCACAAGTAGTTTTACATGGCAAGAAATGTGCCATTTTGCTAAATCTGTCCACTACAACAAAAACACTATCAAATCCTTTCCTTGTTCTAGGTAAACCCAGCACAAAATCCATACTTATACTTTCCCATGGTCTGGAAGGAATAGGTAATGGTTGATATAAACTTGCATTAGTTGATCTTCCTTTTGCTTTCTGACATATCACATATGTCTCCACAAATTTTCTGACATCTGACTACAGTTTAGGCCAATAATAATGTCTTCTGACAAGATCAAGGGTTTTATCCAAACCAAAATGTCCTGCCATAGCTCCACAATGTTTTTCCTGGATGATATTCAACCTCCTAGAACACCTTGGTATACACAACTGTACACCTTTGAACAGCAATCCATCTTGGATCAGAAATTCCAAAAAATTTGCATGATACTTATCTCCAAAAGAAGTACATACTTGATATATTTCTCTAAAGTCTTCATTAGTATTATACATAGTTTTCAAAGAATCAATGCCAACACTTTCTAGTTGAATCTGATTTACTGTTAGAGCTCTCCTACTCAAAGCATCTGCTACCTTATTCTTGACCCCTTTCTTGTGTTTGAGGGTGAAGGTGAAAGCTTGTAAAGTCTCCACCCACTTCATATGCTTGTGATTCAATTTTTCTTGGCTGTTAATAAAACTAAGAGCCTGGTTGTCGGTGAACACTATGAATTCCTTTGGCATCAAGTAATGCAACCACTTTTTAAGTGACTGAACTAGAGCATACATCTCCAAATCATATGATGAATACCTCTTCTTTGCATCTTTTAGCTTCTCACTGAAAAATGCAATAGGCCTACCTTCTTGACTAAGTACTGCCCCAATTGCCATGTGACTTGCATCACATTCTACCTGAAAATTTTTATTGAAATCAGGAAGTGTAAGGACTTGCTGCTGTGCCACCTTCTTCTTTAATGTTTCAAATGAGTCATATGCTTCTGTTGTCCAAGTGAATCCGTGCTTCTGTCCTCTTCTTATGGTGTCAAGCATGGGTGCACAGATATGACTAAACCCTCTTATAAACTTCCTATAAAAATTTGCTAACCCATGGAAACTTCTGACGTCATTCATGGTTCTAGGAGTTGGCCAAGACAATATGGCACTTACCTTCTCCTTATCCATTTTCAGTTTTCCTTCTGAAATGACAAAACCCAAATAGGTGATCTCCTCCTACATAAACAAACACTTTTCCAAATTAATCATGAGATTCTCTTCATGTAACTATTTGAGGACCAAGTCTATATGCCTGAGATGCTCTCCTTTTGCATTGCTGAAAATCATAATGTCATCTAGATATACTATGACAAATTTTCCAATAAATTCTCTCAAGACCTCATTCATTAGTCTCATAAAAGTACTAGGTGCATTAGATAAACCAAAGGGCATGATCTTCCACTCATACAATCCCTCATTTGTTTTAAATGTTGTTTTCCATTCATCTCCTAGTCTAGTTTTGATCTAATGATAACCACTCTTCAAATCTATTTTTGTAAAATATTTGGCACCTCCTAAACAGTCAAGCAAATCTTCTATCCTAGGTATTGGAAATCTATACCTAATTGTTATCTTATTAATGGCTTTGGAATCAGTACAAAGCCTCCAAGTGCCTTCTTTCTTTGGTGCTAGTACAGCTGGTACTGCACATGGGCTTAAACTTTTACCAATCAAACCTATGTCTAACAATTCCTTAATCTATCTTGCTACTTCTGCATTCAGCTCTGGAGTAAGCTTGTATGCTACCTTGTTTGGAAGTGTAGATCCTGGAATCAGATCTATACAATGGCTGATATCCCTTACAGGTGGTAGGGATCTTGGCATTCCATTAGAGATGATGCCTTTATACCTATCCAATAGCTCTTGGACAGCTGGATCTATAAATCTCTATCTTTTCTCTCCTTTGATTTCTTGCTATTGTTCCTTGTTTACCTTCAGGCATGGAACTAGAGCATAGGCTACTGCACCTTCTTCTACTATCTCTTTCATGAACTGTTTGCCTTCTATAATCATCACCTTAACCTCTTTTCCTTTTGATTCCTCCTCATTCTCTATCAATGGTATCAACTCTATCACCTTACCATCCTTGGTGATTGAATATGTATTCTTCACTCCATCATGGTGTGCTTTCAAGTCAAACTTCCATGGCCTTCCAAATAGGAGATGGTAAGCATCCATCTTGGTGATGTCAAACAATAACCTATCTTTATATGGTCCAATTTGAAACTCTACCCAAGCCTACTCTTCCACAACTATTTGCTGACCTTGTGTAAGACATGAGACCTTATATGGGGATGGATGTGGCAATCTTCTAAGCTTAAGCTTTTCTACCATTTCAATAGACACAAAATTCTCAGTAGATCCAAAGTCAATCAGAACTTTACATACCTTTCCTCCTGCCTTGCAAGTAGTTCTGAAGAGAGACTTCCTTTGTGGGGGTTCTCTGTCAAGTATCTTCATGGTGGTCATTGTTCTCTGCATCATCAGAGATTCTCCTTTCTCCAGATACCCATAATTGTCAGGAGCATTCACACTTTGGCAAGTATTTGAGCTTGTTTCACCTTGATAAGCAGACTCTTGTATCAGGTTTGTCCTCCTTTCTCCCATGGAACTGGTTGCCTTTTCTGGACATTTGCTGGCTATATGGCCTTCTTGATTACAGTTATAACATCTGATAGATCCTCTGCCCTGAGATCTTCCTCTGAATGATGGTCTTCTGCCCCTAAAATTTCCTTGCTGATTATAACTTCCTCTCTGGTTTTGACTGATGTCTCCTTTGTTGTTTTCCTGATTGGATTCACCTTGATATCCAAATCCATGTCCTTTGCCTCTAAAAGGACTTCTTCCCTCTCTTTGTTGTTTTCCTCTTCCTCTATTGTTTTGTTCTTGTCTTCTCTTTAATTTCTCTTACACCTTCAGTGCCAATTGGAAACATTTCTGAACTATATCTGGGTTATGCAGATTTAAATCTTCCTGAATGTTAAACCTCAATCCATTAAGGTATCTGGCTACCTTTTCTTCCTCACTCTCTTTTACTTTTGTCTTGACATAGAGTTTCATGAACTCTTCTGTATATGAGCTGACATCTAGCTCCTTTTGCTTTAGATTTAGTTTCTTTTTATGTAGTTGGATGCTGTAATCCAATGGAACATAGGCTTCCTTTACTAAAGCTACCATCTTCTTCCACGTAGCAATTCTATTCTTTCCTTCTTTCACTTTGTCATCTTCGATGAAATTCCACTAGGTCAATGTAGCCTCTTTCATTTTGGACTGTGCCACCTTCACTCTTTGATGGTCTGGTATTTCTTCTGTTTCAAAGAAATTATTCAAGGAGTCTATCCACTCCATTACCAAATCAGGATCCATTTTTCCTGCAAACACTGGAAGGTCAAGTTTCACATCCATGGTCCTTCTCTCCATGGACTTGAGGGCATTCAATAAGGGTCTCTGGTCTGCAGGAACGTCTATCTCTTCCTGCCTAGGGATCTCTTCCTCATCCCTATCTTCTTCTTTACCAGAACCTACTCTATCGCTCAATTTCTCCAACTCATCTTTTAATGCCTAATGCTGAGTCTTCATAGCTTTACTTTCTACAATCTGCTTCTTTACCAGCATAGCCAACTCAACGTTGGTCATCCTTGTTGGAAGTTCTGATGATCCTTCATCATCTGACTTTTTTTTACTGCATTCTTATCTTCCCAAAATATACTCCTTAGCTCTGATACCACTATGATACAGAGCAGGGACAGTGGGACGTGGAAAACTATTTAGCAGTCGACAACTAATTAGACACCAACATACATTTTCTGCATATGTATTTCCATCATAAAAGCCACTTCTATCGGTGAGCTTAAACCCTGTCACACTGAATTCCTTCCTCAGGCCGACCGGTCTTAGATTTTGCACCTATCAGCAAGACCGTCGTTATCGGCAGACTGAACCATTGAACTTGTCGCTTTATTGAACCGTCGCTTATCACAAAGCTTCTGCCGCTTGCTGAACCTTGGAATCCCAAAATCGTTGAACCTACTTGGCTTGTTGAACCCTTAAACACATGGTCGGTTGAACCATTGAACCTTTCCAAAGGTTCAACCAAAGATTCCTTTCCACTACTGCCGATAGACTTTACTTATTTCAACCGTCGAACCTTTGAACCATTGAACTGGTTCAACCCAAAGGTTTCCTTCACCAAATTTTTCATGTCGATTTCTGCCGACTTAGCACTTTTTGTGGAGCTCGATAATGGAGTTTCTTGCCGCCACTTTGTATTCAGCCGTTGACTTATGGAACCATTGAACCATTGAAAAATGGTTCAAACACAAGGGATTTAATACTTCAGAAATTCACCGATGGAAATTGCCGAACTCTTCTTGACTTCGTAGATTGTTAATTGGTCTTATCTATTGAACCTTCATGGACTTTTGAAACTGGTTCAAACAAAAGACCTTGGCCTGAATTAGATTATCAGCGAAACCTGATACCCTTTAGCCGATGGCAAACTTCACGCTGAAATAATACTCTGCCTCTGATAAACTAACACAAATTTTAAACCTTCATAACCTAGCACATGCGGATGCTAGGGATTATTCAGCATACTACAGAACCCGATCCTATAACTACAAAAATGACAAAAACAAAAAATACAAAAACAAAACCTAAACTAATATGTACAGCCATTCCACCGATTACAAAGTAATCAACCAGTGGAATGGGAAAAATCCATCTCAGCTACAAACCAACAAATTGATTTAAATAGTATGACTTGAATGCAAATAGGATCTCTTTCATTATGCTCTCAGAGATTACAAACCATAGCTCTGGCTCAATTACAAATACCAGATTGTAACTCTATTATGCTCTATCTCTCTATATCTTCAAATCGATCTGAGATGAGCTATTTAACTACTTGCCAACAATAGTATAGACTTGATTTCCCAGCGGCTGGGAGACAATTTCGGCGGCTGGGAGAAATAACTAACTAACAAACTAACAACCCTATCTTTGACAGATTGACAAGTGTCAAAAGACAAAAATAACCTAAAAATAGCATGCGTTGGTCAAACAGACCTTATTACATAGTAAATGCATAACAACCTATTAAGATTTTAGGCTTCTCCCTTATCTAATTAACTTGATGAAGGGGTGCTCCTACACCATACATGGTGATCTAAAGCAGTTGTGGCCGCTCAAGTAAAACCAGTTCCGACAGCTGTTTAGAAGTGATAGAGTGACACATATAGGTTTGGTGAGAGCTGGAAATGCATTATCTTGTTCTGTGGATTTGGTTGAGTGTTTAGGAAGTCCATGTAGAGTGATAACTCAAATGGTTTGTGATCTAGACAACCAGAAGCATCTATTCCATTGTGACAGTGATGACAGACTGTGTTCTTGAGGTTCCAGACGAAGGAGAGATGGATTTCAGTAAGCAGATGTAGTGTGGATGATTCTTGGTGATTCAGGCTAGCTTGTGGAGGTCTTTGGATCATGTCTAGTTTATGTTGGTGGTCCGCATTGGAGTTTGGGCTCACAATTGAAAAATTACTTCTAGATGATGGTGTTTTACCTAAGTCTAGCCAACCGAATGAGTTACACATCCTGCGGATGATCTTGAAGATGTTATATGAAGATCAGCGTGTTCCTATCTAAGAAGATTGAAGTCTCAGATCTGTGTGGCCGACAGTGTATCATTCCGCGTGAAGTGTTTTGTAATTAGTCATGATGTATTTATGTATTTTCTCTATAATGTTTGCCGACTTAGATGATCATTCCTAAGTTGATGTCTTGTATAAATAAGGAGTTGTAAAGTCATTTCAAAGTGTATCTTGTGGTGATAAGAGAGTGGTAGTGAGGAGGAGAGTGAAAGGCAAAGTAGAAGTATTGGGCTTAAATGGAGCTGACTCAAGCATGGTGAAGATGCTATTCTTCAGTTCAAGTATGTGATACTTATTCCTCTATAGACAGTGTGTCTCTTATAGGCAGTGAGCCTCTTGTGAGCAGTGTGCTCGAGTAGTGAGCCCTAATTGACATGTGCCATTTTGTTCTTTCTATTCTTCTAACAGAGAATACAATCTTGGATTAATCATCCCGTGGTTTTTCCCTTAACCGGGTTTTCCACGTCAAAAATCTTGGTGTCTTGTGTGTTAATGTGTTTCTGTTCTCAATTTCATGCATTATGTTTCCATCATTGATTTATCATTATGTTGTTGAATTACAAAGTGAATTTAAGTGTTTAATTGGAATAAAGTTTTGGACAATTGATTCACCCCCCGTCTCAGTTGTCTACCCTAAATCTAACAACATTTCCATGTGAATCAGCCTCTTGCACTAGTTGATTTTCTAAAAAAAAATTATCATCTTTTACAAAAAAAGGAAGCTCTTCGGAACAAACATTGATAGATTCATTAGGATGAGTGTTCTCTTGTTCAATCTTTTTCTAGTCTAACCAATATTGCTCCATAGCCATATGCAGTAAATTTACCTTCCTAGCTTCCTTCATGGTGAATGAGTCATTTTGTAAGACAATAGGTCCATCCTTATAAAGGCAAATTGTGAGGACCCGCTGCCCCAACTAACTTGCACTTACAAGACATAATTTTTTTTCTTTAAATAAGAGTAAAGCAGATCAAAATTTAAGTTTAAAACATTTTAAATGTCCTATGCAATGACTAAAGAGATTCACTAACCAAAGCTTTAAAGAGGCAATCTTGTTTTTTTTTTTAATTCATTTACATTCCAAAAGATCCTTACTTGATATACTCATGCACAACTTGTTCGGGAAGAAATAATTTCTTATGGTCTCCTAAGAAAAAAGCATCGAATTAAGAAACCTATCCCTAAGAAACAGTTGCCTCTATATGCTGGGTTAGGAGGAACTAATGAAGGTCTCCAAGTGTGGAGAGAAATTCCTCAAACTCGATGGCACAATACTTTTAATTTGGTGTTAAAAGTAATCATAAATAGACAAGTTCATATGATGAGAAAAGATTAAACGTGTATTATAGTATCACCAAAATTTTGTGGAGAGGGACCCTATTTTGGCTTGGTGGGATTTCAACATACTTAGGAAGAGGACTAATAATAAAATATGGTTTGGGTGAACAATGCCTATACTCATTTGACTGCCGTAATTATTTAGAATATAACGAGTTCATTAAAAGTTAATCATTTTTTTACAACCCTTATATTTTCCCCAAATAATTTCTTGCTGACTTTTAATAAATTGAGGTAGTTTTCCCATTTTATGATTAGAATAGACAAAACTTAGTCTTACAAATAAAGAAGATAAATACATTGCCTATAACTATGTGCCTGGGAAGAACAATATTATTTCAACATCTATTCGCAATATTTTAATACACTGCAAAAAAAGAAATAAAATTAAAGCGTCAATACCACATTTGCCTAGGGGTCAAAGGCTAAGCGCAACTAAGAATTGGGTAAAGGTAATGGGTCCCAACTTCTCTACTTGGCTTTCAAATCTGGATAAAAAGATATTTGCTTAGATTTCTCCTTGGTTTCAAGAGGTAGCCAAAAGAAAACTTATAATAAAGATAAGTAAGAAAACATATTTTACAACTGGAGAAGGCTAAGGGAGAACTAAGCTTTGAGTTATTTCTTATATTTTTATGATGGGATTGGCACGACCCACGGCTGCACATATCCCAACATCTCCCAACGGTGAGGATGTTGAGCATGCTCTAATTAGGGCATGCTACATCCAACCCTAAAAGTTTCTACTTTCTTTTGTGGCAATAAGGGTATTCTCACAGAGGGAGTGGCGACTAGCTGGGTGAAAGATCCTGGCAACTAGGGTGTTCAGTCAATATCTTCTCAAGCTGTAATGTTAAATAGATGGCAAGGAGTATCTGCAGCATTTTGTGATGTGGTTCGCTCTAAGGGAACCCACCGTATATGGTCTCCTCGTTTAAACTTCAATCAAATCACGCCTCCACGCTTGGGTGAGCAACTGGAAGATAAAATTTGTGTTAGGGCTCAAGTAGAATGTTATTGCTGACCATGTCTTGCCTACAGGTTACCAGGTACGTCAAGCTATAAGGAAGAGGATACAGCAGCGTGGAAAAGGTTTGGGAATGTCATTCATATTAGGGTGTCATCCCACACTGTGGATTAATCACACAGGTGGTGCCTCACACCCACTACTTGTTTGAGCCAAAAACAATCCTATTATTGTTGCAGAGTATCCAACACAGGGAGCTCATGAACACCTATTGTATTAGGCTATTGATTTTAATTCCATTCTTCCCCTTTTTTTTCTTTCTATTGAAGGGCACCGTCTATGTGGGGAACACTTCCTCATGAAGTAAGCCGTTAATATGCCATTTAAGGATCTTAGAGCCTGGTTCAAATTAATGTTGAATGTTTTGTAATATCATTTCTATCCTTGGTTGAACTAGCTTAACCTAAGAGACGGGGATGAAAATGACACTGTGCTTCATCGAACAGGTGTAACTTATAATATGGGCTGAATGCATTCACCATAGCACCTATTAGCAAGAGGGGGCAGATGCGTTGGAAAATCCTTCGGACTGTATTGGGCTACATTTGACGATGTTTTCCAGACTTTCTCATGATAAATATATACACAAAACCTCAGTATGCACTGGAACAGATGAATAGGCTTGATGTGAACTAGCTGTTTTATTTATTTTATTTTATTTTATTTTTGAAGTTATATTCAGTTGTATTTATTTGGTACATGTCCACATGTTTCAGCCATCTATTCCATAAAATGTTTGTTAGAGAGATATCTGATGCCTCAACCTGTGTGTATTGCTAATTTTAAGGTTCAAGTCTTCCTTCCCATTCCTAGGTATGAAGTTTTAAGTGGTCGGTATAAGGGATTTCATAAAATTTGCTACAGAAACAGTCTAATTGACTGATCAGGGCAAACACATTTAATAGAAATAATAGAGAAAACTTAATAGAAAATTATACACAATTATCTTCCATATCTACAGATTTGTGTCACAAGGTTAGAGCATGTCATTTAGGAATATTGTATAGTAATGGATTTAGGAATTGAATGACATTCACTTCTACTATAAGAGACCTTACAATTTCTAATTGAAAAATGCAAAACTAAACTTTAGCTTATCCTATTTATTTTGTTATTACTTATGCTCTTTTTTTTTCTTTCATCTTCAGTAGTGTATAACACAGGAAGATTACAGTTTATTTATCTTTCTAAGAAGTAATAGAATATGCAAGCATAATAATCTTTCAATATTCAACCAACTTAAGCTACAGCTCTGATGATTGTCACATTTCTCTGTTTACAATACAACACTTAAATAATTGTTTCTCCAATATCTACAACTTATTGAGGTCAACCTTCTCAACATATAGCATTCTAATTTGAGAATTATTACAGAATATACAAGAAATGAATCATATTATAGGTCTCTCTTAGCCTTCCCAAATAACAGTTTTTCCTTGGTCCTGCAGAGAAGCTATAAAAACCCAAGTCCTGCAAGAACAACAAAATAGTTTCTCCAGCCAGTGAAGCTCACCTCCTAGCCAAGGGTAGAAACTGCCCACCCCTGAGCTTGGGGAAGACATGGAAGTTCCAGGTACAACATAACACAAAGCCCCCAACCCTTACAATGATCAACAGACATGATTACACATCAGAATTCACATAGAAGTCAGTACATTCACTGGGTATCCACCACACAATCACAAGAAGGCTTCATGAGAGGCCTTCACAAGGGGGTAGGGAATTTAGTAACCTGAAGGGGCAATTTGCCATTCTCAGAAATATAATTGTGTTTGCCATTCTCAGAAATATAATTTTGCAAAAACTCTTTTGACAAGGGTACTCTTACCCATTCACTTTGAGCTCTTTCAATTAATATTTGGGGTACTCTTACCCTTGTAGGAAGATATAAGATAATATAAGAATGGGGTACTCATACCCACTTAGTTGTTCACAGTAACAGATTTGGGGTACTCTTACCCATCAACCACCTTCAGGTACTCTTCCCTTACCCCTCAACAGATTTATAACAGCCATGACTACACTTCAATTCCTATACAAAAATACAACTACAGTTTGCTAACAAGAAGTCTACAATCAATAATTGACATAAAAGTTAATGGAAAAATCAGTCACACAAATCCCATATGTTTTAAGGTAATTTAGTTATGGTCACTAACTTTGAATTTTCTGCAGGTTGATTTAGCTCCACAATTAACTCAAAGTTGTCCAGATTTGCTGCTCTCCCAATTCTATTTTAGTTTCACTCCCCCCTTTTTCCCATCCGTCCATCCCCTTAATACTCTTTTTTTTTCTCCTTTTTACCTCTTCTCCCCCTCAATTTACATCTGTCCCTATAGTTAATTTTTGTGCATCCAAATGGGCAACATGTGTTCATATGAGGGCATCATGCTGTCATGTTGGCTGGGCAACAAGTGCCCTATGAACCATTTCCTTCAATTTAAAAAAAAAAAAAATTCCTATCCATAAGTTTAAGGCCATATAAAAAGTGCTTTTTTTTTTTTTTTTTTTATTATATATATATATATATTTTTCTATTTTTCAATTTTTAAAACATTTCCTTGAGGGGTCCTAGATCGAAATTAATGTTTCATTTTTCCTTCCAACCATAGGTAAAATCTGGGCTAGATAATAGGTTAATTAGATAGTTTAAATTTTTCTTCCCCTCCACTAACACCACACAACACTCTTTAATTAACGTTAACACATAACAACATTACACACCCAATACATGCTCTAAGACAAGTCCCTCGTAAGCACTAACAAGATAGTTTTACAAGGCCCCTTTCCGAAAGGCACACACACACACATGACTAAAAATAGGCTCATGCCTTCATGCAGGCTAGGCTGGCTCACTGGGAACTTACAATGGAACTTCACATGCTTTCCCCATATCCACTAGCTTCCCTGCACACTTGATGTTACATCGTCAGTATAATCAGTAATAGATAGCCGAAGCAAAAGATAAAATAAATCATAGTTACATCATATACCACTACAAATGCAAAAGATAGAATTAATCTCATCTTTATCATGTACACATACAAACAATGTAATGCTAGATCACATAAGCTACAACTAGATGTACAGTCCATAAATAACATCATTCATTAAAGAGTAAGTAACCTCTGCCATAGGATCTTAGGATTACATATATACAATGATAAGTCAAAGGCAACATACTAATTAAATATATAGAACTAGATCTGACAACATCACATAAGATCAAATAAGGCATGTAATATCCAAGTGTATATATATATAAATATGACATCCATGGGTCCATATCAAAGTCAGATACCGAGATACCCAATCATATAACTTGCCACGTCAAAAGTCTATAGTCATTAAAAAAAAATACAACCAAGTCCTGTCATAATGACGATGGTAAAGATGGGTCCTACATCTGCCCCCCCTGAGCTAGGGCTTCCTCCTGGAAGTCCTCAAAAAGGCTAGGATGGAGAGTCCTCATAACTGTAGTGTCCTCCCAAGTAGCACTAGTCTCATCATATCTGGCCCACTGTACCTGGACCTGATCCAGCTCTCGGCCTCGAAGGTGCAGGGTCTGACGAGCCAAGATACGAATGGGCTCCAATCTCAGCTGTCCATCCTCCTCTACCTGAAGAGCAACCCAATCCAAAACATGAGAAGGATTATGAATATAGCGTCTCAAAACAAAAACATGAAATACATTATGAATGCGTGACAGGCTAGGTGGCAAGGATAAACGATAGGCTACAAGCCCTATCCACTCCAAAATCTCAATGGGACCCACAAAACAAGGTGCTAGCTTAGAGCCTTTCCCATATCGGATCAGACTCTTGTGTGGCCGCACTCTAAAAAAGACTCTATCTCCCACTGAAAAACTCTGATCTGTTCTCTTAGTGTCTGCATACTTCTTTTATCGATCCTGGGCCTCTTGTAACCTCTGACGTATCACTGATACCTGTCGCTCCATATCTTGTAACAACTTTGGCCCAATAGCAATTCTATCATCCAAGCGATCCCAACTCAATGGGGTCTTGCACGGTCTGCCATACAACGCCTGATAAGGTGCCATACCCAAAGAACTGTGAAAACTATTATTGTAGGCAAACTCTACTAGGTACAAGTACTCCTCCCACCTAGACTAATGATCCATAACATACATCCTCAACATATCCTCAAGCACTTGATTAACCCTCTCTGTCTGTCCATCTGTCTCAGGATGGTAAGCTGTACTGAAATTGAGCTGGGTGCCCAAGGCTCGCTGAAGTGCTATCCAAAAACTAGAAGTAAACACTGGATCCCTATCTGATATGATCCTGCAAGGTACCCCATGCAATCTAACAATCTCATCCAAGAATACCTGTGCTACTAATGCTGCTGTATAAGTGGTGCGAATGGGAGAAAAGTGGGCTACCTTGGTCAACTTGTCAACTGTTACCATGATGGCGTCATGGTGTCAGGTGGACATGGGTAGACCAACTATAAAATCCTTGCAAATAGTATCCCACTTCCACTTTGGAATCTCATGGGGATATAATAATCCTGTAGGGTGCTGGTGCTTAGCCTTGACCCTCTAGCACTCAAGGCATCAAGCCACAAACTCTGCAATATCTCTGCGCATGCTAGGCCAATAATATAGCTGTCAAAGATCAGAATGCATCTTCTTAACCCCTGGGTGTGCTGTATAAGGTGTCCTATGAGCCTCTGTCAGTATCAAGCTCCGTACATCCCCACTCTGAGGCACATAGATACGTCCCCTGAATCGTAACAAGCCATCTGCCTTGAGAATGAAATCTAAATATTTGCCCTTAAGGGCCCTCTATGACTGCGTCAAACCCTGAATCTCTTGACACCAATTGTCCTCTGGCAACTGCTGAAGAATACGTAACCTCAAATCGGTGCCCATTGTAATGGCCATAAACTCATGATGTCTCCTACTCAAGGCATCTGCCACTATATTCTCCTTTCCCTTGATATAGTGCACATCAAAATCATACTCACACAAAAACTCCATCCACCGTCTCTGTTGTGCATTCAGATTCGGCTGAGTGAATATATACTGAAGACTACAATGGTCAGAATGAAGATCAAAATGATGTCCAAGGAGGAAATGTCTCCATCTAGTGAGTGCATGAACTATATCTGCAAGCTCTAAATCATGTGTAGGATAATTTTGCTCATGAGACTTGAGTTTCCATGACTCATACGCGATAACTTGTCCCTCCTGCATAAGTACTACACCTATACCATCCAATGAAGCATATGTACATACCACAAAATCTTGAGTTGGGTCTGGTACTGCTAAAATGGGAGCACTGGTAAGACACTCCTTGAGGGCCTGAAATGCCCTCTCACACTGTTTTGACCACTCAAACCTCTTCCCTTTGCGTTGAAGGGAAGTAATGGGGTGCGCTATCCTAGAAAAACCTTCCACAAATCTATGATAATATCCTGCCAAACCCATGAAACTCCTGACCTTTGTAACATTGGTGGGTGCTGGCCACTCTACAATTGCCCTAACCTTTGATGGATCTACCGAGATACCATCACCAGATATAACATGCCCTAGATACTGTACCTCAGATTGGAAGAACACACACTTTGCCAAATTGGCATAAAGTTGATGCCTCCTCAAACACTGCAGTACCTGCCTCAAATGATCCTCATGCTCCTCCTCTAAGCGGGAGTAAATCAAGATGTCAACCAAAAATATTAATACAAAACGGTCCATAAAGGTGTGGAATACTCCATTCATAAAAATCATGAACACTGCAGGGGCATTCGTCAATCTGAAAGGTACTACTGTAAACTCATAGTGCCCATACCGAGTCCTAAATGTAGTCTTATGAATGTCGGCCTCAACAATCCTTAGCTGGTGGTAACCAAATTTTAGATCTATCTTAGAGAACACTCTGGCTCCCCTCATTTGGTCAAATAGATGATCAATCCTCGGCAAAGGGTAATTATTCTTGATCGTTAACTTATTCAATTGTCTATAGTCGATGCATAGGTGAAGGGATCCATCCTTTTTCTTGACAAAAATAACTGGTACACCCCAGGGTGAGACGCTAGGATGGATGTGGCCCTTCTCTAATAACTCCTCCAATTGAATCTTGAGCTCACTAAGCTCTTGAGTGGTCATTCTGTAAGGTGCCCATGAAAATGGTTGTGCCCCTGGAACCAAATCAATATGGAAATCCACCTCGCGATGGGGTGGCATCCCTGTCAACTCTGATGGAAAGACATCTACAAACTCCCTGAGAATGGGGTGATCATCTAAGGATATCTCTCTCAGTCCCTCTGATCTGTCACTAATAGTAATGGCAAACATCTGGCACCCCTTACGCATGCTCTGCTTCAACTGCATAGCGGATATCATACGAAGGGATATGGGTCTCTGCACTCCTGACAACACCATTGGCATGCCACAATCATCAAAACACTCAATCAACTTATGCCTACAGTCTATCTTAGCCTGGTGTGCATCAAGCCAATCCATGCCCAAAACAATATCGTAAGACCCCAATGGGGTAACCCGAAGATCCACTGATGTAGTAAAGGTCCCAAAAGAAATCAGACAATCTTTAACCATATAGTCTACAGTCGGTCAGGCCCCTGATGCTAACTCAACCTCCCACCTATCGTCTTGCCTACATGCAACTAGCCTACAACACTCCACAATAGTGGGAGGTATAAAAGAATCAGATGCTCCTGAATCAAAGAAAACACTAATCAATACATCACTAATTGTACCTGGAGCCTCAATGATAGTGGCCTGATAATCGGCCTGGTGGTTCTCGACCGTAGTAAAAACCCTGTGGGTCCTCCCCACATCACCCACTGTCTGCTCTGAACCTGTCGTGCGAGGCCTACCTACTCCAAATCCCTATGGGTACTCTCTAGCTAGGTGTCCAAACTCCCCACAAACAAAGCAAGCTCCCCTCGAATATCCTTGTGTGGACTGGGCTCTGCTAGCCTGAGACAATCCTCCTCTAGATACACTACTAAAACCTCCCCTGTGAGTCTGCTGACCCCAAGGTAGCCCTGGCTGCTGTCCATGTGCCCTTTGATCCCTAGGGGGTCCCTGAGACTGCCAAGGCCTAGTCTGACTACTCTGGGTACCCTACTGTGGCCTAGGCCTATGCCTCTACTGCTGTTGCTGCTGCTGTCACTGAGGCACCCTTGGGGGTCCTGAAGAAGACCTAAATTCCCCCTTAGAGGGGTGTGAAGCTCGAGGAGTGGAAAAATCTTGTTGCCCCTAGTTGCGGTTTCTAAACCGCTCTCGTGCCTCCCAGGACCTCCCCTGTATCTCCTCGGCTATAAGGGCCTTCTCTACAGCATCACCAAAATCCACTAGATCGCGAACAGATCCTGCAATATTGGGGTTCAGACCCCTAATGAAATGATGGACAAGAAGCTTCTCATCCTGAATATAGTCCACATATTGTTGGAGCTCAAAGAATTTGTTCTTGTACTGGGCCACTGTGAGGCCCCTCTATTGTAAATCATGGAACTCATCAATGCGTCTCTGTCTAAAATGCTCAGAAATGTAGCGCGCTCTAAAGCGCTCCAAAAATATTTCCCAAGTCAACGTGTCTATCAAAAGTGCCGCTTCCGCTCCTCTTGTTGCCACCAGGTAGAAGCAGGTCCCCTCAACTGATGAATGGCAAATCTGGCCTTTAGGTTGCTCGTGATAGGTTGCAACTGAAAACACCCCTCCGAACTGAGTATCCAAGACTCTGCCTCCACCCTGTCAGTCGCTCCAAAAAAATGTGGGAGGCTGTAATTGAAGCAACTCCCGTATCCTATCCCCAGTGCCTCGGGAACCCCTCGGTACTGCATCTAGTACTGTCTGAGTCTGAGTGTGTTGAGGTGATGGGGGGCGATGTCCCTCACCCTCCTATGTGTGCGGCATGTGCAGGAGACTCCTACTCCGCTCCCAAAACCTTGGTATATGCTCTTTGCCCCTGGGTTGATCCCCTTGAGGTCTCTCTGGAACTGGAGGGAGTCTAGCCTTAAGCACCCCCATTAGGCCTTGTAAGGTCTGAAGAATATGGGGACCATAGTTCTATCCCCGAATCTGATCAATACTCTCAGAGTGATGTGATTCTGCTGGTCCCTCTAGCGGTTGTGCTCCGCCTGAACCTCGAGCAGGAGAATCAGCTCTCCTCTCTGTATGTGACATCCTAAAGGCAAGATGAATTTATGTTAAACACAATCTCAAACAGTTGTGCCTAGAGCTCCCAGAGTTGGGAACTTGGCTCTGATACCTATGTGAGGACCCGCTGCCCCAACAAACTTGTACTTACAAGACATATTTTTTTTGCTTTAAATAAGAGTAAAGCAGATCAAAATTTAAGTTTAAAACATTTTAAATGTCCTATGCAATGACTAAAGAGATTCACTAACCAAAGCTTTGAAGAGGCAATCTTTTATTTTTTTTAATTCATTTACGTTTCAAAAGATCCTTACTTGATATACTCATGCACAACTTGTTCGGGAAGAAAGAATTTCTTATGGTCTCCTAGGAAAATAGCATCGAATTAAGAAACCTATCCCTAAGAAACGGGTGCCCCTATATGCTGGGTTAGGAGGAACTAATGAAGGTCTCCAAGTGTGGAGAGAAATTCCTCAAACTCGATGGCACAATACTTTTAATTTGGCGTTAAAAGTAATCATAAACAAACAAGTTCATATGATGATAAAAGATTAAACGTGTATTATAGTATCACCAAAATTTTGTGGAGAGGGACCCTATTTTGGTTCGGTGGGATTTCAACATACTTATGAAGAGGACTAATAATAAAATATGGTTTGGGTGAACAATGCCTCTACTCATTTGACTGCCATAATTATTTAGAATATAACGAGTTCATTAAAAGTTAATCATTTTTTTACAACCCTTATATTTTCCCAAAATAATTTCTTGCCGACTTTTAATAAATCGAGGTAGTTTTCCCATTTTATGATTAGAATAGACAAAACTTAGTCTTACAAATAAAGAAGATAAATACATTGCCTATAACTATGTGCCTGGGAAGAACAATATTATTTCAACATCTATTCACAATATTTTAATACACTGCAAAAAAAGAAATAAAATTAAAGCGGAAATACCACATTTGCCTAGGGGTCAAAGGCTAAGCACAACTAAGAATTGGGTAAAGGTAATGGGTCCCAACTTCTCTACTTGGCTTTCAAATCTAGATAAAAAGATATTTGCTTAGATTTCTCCTTGGTTTCAAGAGGTAGCCAAAAGAAAACTTATAATAAAGATAAGTAAGAAAACAGATCTTACAGCTGGAGAAGGCTAAGGGAGAACTAAGCTTTGAGTTATTTTTTATATTTTTATGAGGGGATTAGCACAACCCACGGCTGCACATATCCCAACATCTCCCAACGGTGAGGATGTTGAGCATGCCCTAATTAGGGCACGCTACATCCAACCCTAAAAGTTTCTACTTTCTTTTGTGGAAATAAGGGTATTCTCACAGAGGGAGTGGCGGCTAGTTGGGTGAAAGAGCCTGGTAACCAGGGTGTTCAATCAATATCTTCTCAAGTTGCAATGTTAAATAGATGGCAAGGAGTATCTGCAGCATTTTGTGACATGGTTTGCTCTTAGGGAATCCACCGTATATGGTCTCCTCGTTTAAACTTCAATCGAATCATGCCTCCACGCTTGGGTGAGCAACTAGAAGATAAAATTTGTGTTAGGGCTCAAGTAGAATGTTTTTGCTGACCATGTCTTGCCTATAGATTACCAGGTATGTCAAGCTATAAGGAAGAGGATACAACAGCGTGGAAAAGGTTTGGGAATGTCATTCATATTAGGGCGTCATCCCACACTGTGGATTAATCACACAGGTGGTGCCTCACACCCACTACTCCTTTGAGCTAAAAACAATCCTATTATTGCTGCGGAGTATCCAACATAGGGAGCACATGAACGCCTATTGTATTAGGCAATCTACTGATTTTAATTCCATTCTTCCCCTTTTTTTTCTTTCTGTTGAAGGGCACCGCCTATGTGGCGAACACTTCGTCATGAAGTAAGCCGTTAATATACCATTTACGGATCTTAGAGCCTAGTTCAAATTAATGTTGAATGTTTTGTAATATCATTTCTATCCTTGGTTGAACTAGCTTAACCTAAGAGACGGGGATGAAAATGACACTGTGCTTCATTGAACATGTGCAACTTATAATATGGGCTGAATGCATTCACCATAGCACCTGTTAGCAAGAGGGGGTAGATGGGTTGGAAAATCCTTCGGACTATATTGGGCTACATTTGAGGATGTTTTCCAGACTCGCTCATGATAAATATAAACACAGAACCTCAATATGCACTAGAACAGATGAATAGGCTTGATGTGAACTAGCTATTTTATTTATTTTATTTTTGAAGTTATATTCAGTTGTATTTATTTGGTACATGTCCACATGTTTCAGCCATCTATTCCATAAAATGTTTGTTAGAGAGATATCTGATGCCTCAACCTGTGTGTATTGCTAATTTTAAGGTTCAAATCTTCCTTCCAGCTCCTGGGTATGAAGTTTTAAGTGGTCAGTATAAGGGATTTCATAGAATCTGCTACAGAAACAGTCTAATTGACTGATCAGGGCAAACAGATTTAACAGAAATAATAGAGAAAACTTAATAGAAAATTATACCCAGTTATCTTCCATATCTACAGATTTGTGTTACAAGGTTAGAGCATGTCATTTAGGAATATTGTATAGTAATGGATTTAGGAATTGAATGACATTTACTTCTACTATAAGAGACCTTACAATTTCTAATTGAAACATGCAAAACTAAACTTCAGCTTATCCTATTTATTTTGTTATTACTTATGCTCTTTTTTTTTCTTTCATCTTCAGTAGTGTATAACACAGGAAGATTACAGTTTATTTATCTTTCTAAGAAGTAATAGAACATGCAAGCATAATAATCTTTCAATATTCAACCAACTTAAGCTACAGCTCTGATGATTGTCACATTTCTCTATTTACAATACAACACTTAAATAATTGTTTCTCCAATATCTACAACTTCTTGAGGTCAACCTTCTCAACATATAGCATTCTAATTTGAGAATTGTTATAGAATATACAAGAAATGAATCATATTATAGGTCTCTCTTAGCCTTCCCAAATAACAATTTTTCCTTGGTCCTCCACAGAAGCTATAAAAAACCCAAGACCTACAAGAACAAAAAAATAGTCTCTCCAGCCAGTGAAGCTCACCTCCCAGCCAAGGGCAGAAACTACCCACCCCTGAGCTTGGGGAAGACATGGAAGTTCCAAGTGCAACATAACACAAAGCCCCCAACCCTTACAATGATCAAAAGACATGATTACACATCAGAATTCACATAGAAGTCAGTACATTCACTGGGTATCCACCACACAATCACAAGAAGGCTTCATGAGAGGCCTTCACAAGGGGGTAGGGAATTTAGTAACCTGAATGGGCAATTTGCCATTCTCAGAAATATAATTGTGTTTGCCATTCTCAGAAATATAATTTTGCAAAAACTCTTTTGACAAGGGTACTCTTACCCATTATGTTGCTACTGGGTACTCTTACCCATTCACTTTGAGCTCTTCCAATTAATATTTGGGGTACTCTTACCCTTGTAGGAAGATATAAGATAATATAAGAATGGGGTACTTATACCCACTTATTTGTTCACAGTAACAGATTTGGGGTAGTCTTACCCATCAACCACCTTCAGGTACTCTTCCCTTACCCCTCAACAGATTTATAACAACCATGACTACACTTCAATTCCTATACAAAAATACAACTACAGTTTGCTAACAAGAAGTCTACAATCAATAATTGACATAAAAGTTAATGGAAAAATTAGTCACACAAATCCCATATGTTTTAAGGTAATTTAGTTATGGTCTCTAACCTGGAATTTTTTGTAGGTTGATTTAGCTCCACAATTAACTCAAAGTCGTCCAGATTTGCTGCTCCCCCAATTCTATTTTAGTTTCACTCCTGCCCTTTTTCCCATCCGTCCATCCCCTTAATACTCTTTTTTTCCCTCCTTTTTACCTCTTCTCTCCCTCAATTTACATATGTCCCTGTAGTTAATTTCTGTGCATCCAAATGGGCAACATGTATTCATATGAGGGCATCATGCTGTCATGTTGGGTGGGCAACAAGTGCCCTATGAACCATTTCCTTCAATTTTTTTTAAAAAAAGAATTCCTGTCCATAAGTTTAAGGCCATATAAAAAGTGTTTTTTTTTTTTTTTTGTTTTTATTATATATATATATATTTTTTCTATTTTTCAATTTTTAAAACATTTCCTTGAGGGGTCCTCCTAGATCTAAATTAATGTTTCATTTTTCCTTCCAACCATAGGTAAAATCTGGGCTAGATAATAGGTTAATTAGATAGTTTAAATTTTTCTTCCCCTCCACTAACACCACACAACACTCTTTAATTAACATTAACACATAACAACATTACACACCCAATACATACTCTAAGACAACTCCCTCGTAAGCACTAACAAGATAGTTTTACAAGGCCCCTTTCCCAAAGGCACACGCACACATGACTAACAATAGGCTCATGCCTTCATGCAGGCTAGGCTGGCTCACTGGGAACTTACAACAGAACTTCACATGCTTTCCTCGTATCCACTGGCTTCCCTGCACACTTGATGTTACATCATCAGTATAATCAGTAATAGATAGCCGAAGCAAAAGATAAAATAAATCATAGTTACATCATATACCACTACAAATGCAAAAGATAGAATTAATCTCATCTTTATCATGTACACATACAAACAATGTAATTCTAGATCACATAAGATACAACTAGATGTACAGTCCGTAAATAACATCATTCATTAAAGAGTAAGTAACCTCTGTCATAGGATTTGAGGATTACATATATACAACGATAAGTCAAAGGCAACATACTAATTACATATACAGAACAAGATCTGACAACATCACATAAGATCAAATAAGGCATGTAATATCCAAGTTTATATATATATAAATATGACATCCATGGGTCCATATCAAAGTCAGATACCAAGATACCCAATCATATAACTTGCCACATCAAAAGTCTATAGTCACAAAAAAAAATACAACCAAGTCCTGTCATAATGACGATGGTAAAGAGGGGTCCTACAAAAATAGTGATAGGACAATTAGATTTATCTAGTTTGGGAAACTTGGGCAACTTCTTGGATTTCTTGATATGACTGAAACTATTGGTTAATGGACTAGTCTTGAATGCCAACATGCTCCTCAGCAAAATTAAAACCTCTAAAAATTGGGATTTTGATTTTTTGGGGAGTCTATTTGCATTCACAACTAAGCTCTTGGAGGGAAAAGGATTCTTCAAGTGGCTGGTTTTGAAGCATAACAAGTTTAGACCGTACCAACCTAGGTTTTTGCAAGGGTAGAGGATTTCTAAAACTAGGAATCTTAACCTTGGCAGTAATAAGAGATTCATTTTTCTTAAAAATTGAAAGGTCATACTTACAAATCTCTTCCTAAAAAGATTGATCTAGAATAGCAGGAGCTGCTTGGGCTCGAGCAAGCAAAAGCTTTGTTTGTGTAGCTGCTTCTCTCTCAAGATTCTCTTCAAACTATCTCCTCCATGTCTCCAACTCCTGATCAGAACCAAAGGTCTCATAGGATGGCTGCTCTAGTTGTTGAAGTTAAGCTTGGTGATCTAACTCTTGTAGCTGCAAATTAGACTCTTCATATTGCCTTTCTTGAAATTCCACCTCTTGTTGGTACTGATAATCTAAGAAAGCTCATTCTTCCTACTATAAATTATACTAGTGTTGCTCCTTAATCTCCTCTACTTGCTTTGTGAAGTCATGCATGAGCTCAAACAACATACTCTTTATACTTGCAATCTCCTCCTGTTGCTGATTATAGTCCTATTGCCTCTTAATCTCCTCCATCTACTTATTAAAGTCTAACATAATATCTCTAATCTCCTTAATTTCATAACTTTTAATCTGATTGGAAGATTGGGAGGAATAGGTAGGCGGTAAACATCCTAAGTATTTGGACTAAAACTAGCATTATTGCTAGTTGTGTACAACTGGTAAGGAGGGTGAGTAGGGGTGGGTGGGTAGTAACTATATTTGGCATGCTAATTTCAAAAAACCATGGGATTTGAAACAACAACATAATTAGTCTGATATGGTTGATAAGGAGCCTTATGGACAACATTTTCATAGTATGGTGGTGGATATTCATACTGTCTATGAAAATCTGACACTTGTACTCATATAAAAGTTGGAAAATAGAGTGACTAGATAATTTTTGTAACATACCAGCACATGATCATACCAAAACTAGAAAACTTGAGCTCAGAGTCACCAAATGTGTTGTTTCCTTGCCTCCAAGGTAGAGATCACTGATACACACACCAAATATCAATGATATATGAACATGCTATTGGACCGAGTTAGTCCAACTTGTCCCGATCTTGTTTTCATAAGTTGAATGCACTAGTTCTGCATGCAAGAACAGAAAATTGAGTCATTAGGTATAATTGTAAAAAGCCTCCAAAGGCTGGAACACTGCTGTAGATACCAGAGCAACAACTTTAAGAATTAAAAAACTTCTCTCAAAACACTTTTTAGAGTCCCACCGGGCGTGCCAAAAACTATGATCAATCAGATATGCACCCTATGGTAAGTTGTTCAACTTAACTATCTGTTGACACATGGGAACACTCCTAGGCCTGTGGGTTGCCTAAACTCAGAGTGAACCTCCAGAGTGAGCTGGTTCTCTTGATGATTTTTTGTAATCTAAATAATTTCTGAGGGAAAAGGGAGAAGATGAACTAAAATTAAATTTGAACTTAAACAGAATCTACTCCTGATTTCTAACTTAACTTGATACTTTCACTCACAAACAACTGCTTAAACATGAACTCTCACAACATTCACTTAGAACACACAATTCAAAAATACTTTGTATGAAGGTTCAGTTTGAACACAATCATACAACCTAAATCACATGAACAATTTGAGAAACACTTTCACAATAATGGGATATGACAAAGGATAAAATAGCCATTATCACAATGAGACATCAAGTGGCAAAAAAATGAAATAGAAGGGTTCTATTGTATTAGATTGGAAGGAGTACATGAAAAACTGATAAAACTAAGTAAAAAATAAGTCTACAAACTCTGCCTATGCTCAAGAGAGAAGAAACAATAATCTTCAACTGATGAGAAAGAGATATCTTTCCCCAATATATCCTGTCGAATGATCTCTCTAGAAAAACTCGGAAAAAGATCCTAAAAATAGTTATGCAACTCCATTTTCGAGCTCCTCTGAAAAGTTGTCAAAATAGCCTCTAAACTGCCTCCAAACAGACTGTAAAAGCTGCCAAAAACACCTTTCAAGTGCCCCCCACCAAAATCTTATTTAAAACATGCTCTATCTACTCAAAAAAACTTTAATCTGTCCATATCTTCCCAATTTTACACAAAGGGAATCAAATCTGGAAAAGCAAGTTTATGCCTATTTTGGTCATGCTTTAACTGCATTCAATGACAAATATTTGAAAGCAATCTATAATGAATATTGCTTTAAATATTGCCTTACAATATTTGCAATTAAAGTCCTGATTTGGCTTGATTTGACACTTAATAAAACTATACAAGGCTTTATGTGGCATTTCACCAAGCATATTACAAGGCATTTGATTTTTCTATCAAAATCATAAAATTATTTGGAGGCATATTATAGTTTTGCAAAAATAAAGCCTATTAGGCTTATTTCTATTTGATTTGCAATTGGTCTCTAAGGGCATATGGACCTATGACTTATCTTCAAAAGGGTCTAAATGAATTTTAATGCATACAGCCTAGGCATTGGTACATCATGAGGTATAACACCATACCCTCAAGGGTATTAGTAAAGGTAGTTTAGATTAATTCAATGGGATAAAATGCCTCATTGCATTTAGGGCAAAATGTAAACCCTAACTCAAAACCCACCATGCCCTAAGTTTTCAGTCCATTTCACATTTTCACTTTAGAGATTTTTGGCTCTGCTGCTGTTTAGCCACCATGACTAGGGTTTGGAACCTAATCTTGCATCTATTTGCCCCTATTCTTGTTGTTTTAGGTTGATTTCCTGAAAGATTTACATAGAAAGAAAAAGGGCAAGTCATTCTTTTTCTTAGATCTAGACATTGCTTTATATTTTGAGGCATCATTGGGCCTTCTAGGCCACAACTTGACTATATTTTCTAATGAATTTTGTTCTCTGCTCCCTTATCTTTGTCATTAAACTCTTGTCTATGGCTACCATGGAGTATCTTCTGAGGCTTTAACTTGGGATTTGAAATTGTATCTTTAGCACAACACGGTAAGCTTATTCATACTTCGGACTCTGTATTTCCCCTTATCGTTTTCTTGTTGGTTAAGCGCTTAGCTTGAGCTCCAGGAACTTTCCTTATTTAAAGTCATGGATTCTGTATTGTATGTCCCACTCAGTATGATGAACACTCCTATCTGCCTTACATTTATCCTTTGACCATGGCCAAATTATAACTTGATGGCACTTGCTCTCTGCACATTATATGGGCTGTAGGCAAATCCCACAGTTTTTGTCATATTTTTACCTATCTTTACTCTGCATACAGAAAGCCCAATTTGACTTTTGATTTTCCTCACTGCATCTGGACTTTGTTCATTATTTCATGATAAGGGTGTGTAAAGAAAATTGAACTTCTAGGCAACAAATCTTATGAATATGGGTTGGTTCTTTTCAATCACTATATGTGTATAGAAAATAATAGTATCACACTGTTTTCTACTCTAAGAATGCAAAATTCGACACTTTCTCAAGCTCAAAACACATTATTCTCATTGTATGCAAGTAGTTAACCTTTGATGACTTGTAACATATTTGAGCATTTTCTAAGTTTAAAAGCCTCTATCTCACTACTGTATCTGCTTCTTATTCCATGTATCACGACAAGGGTTTGGTAAAAGAGCATGGCTCTATTTCTCCATATACTTGATCCGAGTTTTGACATTTTGTAATGATAACTACATTCTTTGGTTGCGGTTGTAGCCGTACATTTGCATCACTTTTGGGTGTCACCAAACCCTTGTGGGTTGGAAACCTCTATTTCCTCAGTCTCAGTGACTTGTATAATGCAATTTAGATGTGATTTTTTCATTCTGGGAAGAAAATGCATTCCTTTTCACATGTCTTTTCCTTTGTAGAATGACAAAATCTTCTCACCTTGGGTCATAGATTTTGAACTCATCATCCTTATACTCTATATTGACACCTTGCACAAATTTCTAGAGTTAAATTTATTAACTTGAACTGCTGAATCGAAGATCTATCAACTCCATTTATTCTACCTTTGTTTCTTTATAGCAACATGATTACTATATCAGTAAAAAGGGCATGATAAACAATACCTCTATTCTATTTCACTACAGTCACATGATTATTACTTTGTTCTTAACATTTCCTTGATCTTTACTGGTTGCAAAAACATTGTTTGATGAGATATTGCATCAAGAGGGAAAGATCATGGGGCCCATTTTCTTTGCTGCTCTGTATACACTTAGTAATGACAACACTCATCTTATCTCTCTCTGCACTAACACATTATACTCAATGGTAATGACTCTTTCATCTATCTCGGTGTTGCATGAACATTTCAGAGCATGGCATCAACATGATCTTCTATAGCTTCTTGGTGGCTGCACTTACATTAATTGGATGAAAGAATTGTGCCTGTTTTAATCCTTTATGGTTGTTCTTGTACTTTCTCTTATGATGTTGCATCATTTTGAATACATCATTTATGGTTTTCAAATCTTCTATATCAGATACATTTATGACAGTGATAAGGACCAATGTGCTCATCATCTCCTGGTATTTGTTTATACTTGACTTGATGAACTTACCTCTATAGAGATTTGAATGTTATCTTTGAATGTCATCTTGAGGTTTGATCATGAAAACTATCCACTCTTTCATACACTTGCTGCTCCTCTTGAGAAGTATGATTGTATCTCTCTTTGCTGTTACTTCTCATAAGAATGTAGGCTGATGATGACATAGTGACAACAATATATGATGCAGATATTGTCACTCATACATTTATGGTTCTTGTAGCTCCTCTTAAGATAATTTCTTTGACAAGACTTGGATTCACTTGCTATCATGATGTAAGTCTTTAGGCATAATATATGTCTTCAGTTGATTAAGACAATTGACATCCTTTACACTATTGTTCTTCATTGCATCTATTGCACCTTTTATGACATTCAATGATGATTGTTCATGATACTTCTATGGTTGTGCTCCATTCTTTTGATCACTATACTTCTGTCCTTGCATTTCTTAATCGGGGATATGCTCATTGCTCATTCTGTAGCATGTGTATGATGAGGGCAAAATAATAAGTGGGGTAAGTGCAAAAAGATGGGGGGCCAAAAAGTGGCCAAAATAATTTCAAAAAAATTTAAGTCATAACGTGAGCGCGTTATGGCTTGGTAATGACAAGCCACAGGCTCATCATTACTGAGCCATAACATGAGCGTGTTATAACACGCTCGCGTTATGGCCAACTATAAATTTTAAAAAAAGCAAGTGAATTTTATTTCACTCCCATTTTCTCCTCTGCCCGCGGCCTCCAAACCCTCAAAAACGTGCTCGCGTTCTGCAAAACGCTGATCAACACAAAAATCTTGTCAATTCATCACCAAAATGCCGCCTCGACGTCGAGCACGCCAAAGAGGTGAGTTATCTTTGTTTTTTTGTTTGAATTTCTTTCTATATAGGTAGGTTTTTGTTGATTTTTGATGTATATTTTGTTAATTGTCAGGAAATGTTAATGCACCTCCTCCTCCTCCTCCTCCTCAAAATCCACAAAATCCTGAGGAGGAAATACCTGCAGAACAACAACCTCCTCCATTCATTCCTCAACATGCCCCTGGAACACAAGATAATATAATGGGGCAAATTGAAAACAACAAAAAACAAATTGAAGATATAATTGCAAGGTTGAAAGATCCTTCCACTTCAACCTTGCATAGGTCCACGCTTGCTGAATCTCTTGAGTCTATGTTAACAAATGTAAATTCAATTAGCAAGCAAATAACTAGTTGGACCGATAAAAAGAGAGAGTTTAGAGATTACTATGTAGATAAATTGTCATACCAAGATGTCAAAAAATTACAAATTACAAAATTAGACTTGTGTTCAATTTTTACAAACCCACAAACAAATCAACCTCCACCCATTACATGCAAGAGGTTCCCTATCCATTGGTGCAACAACCAAGTGATAAGGGACAATTTCAGGCAGAGGTGGTGGATGGTTTTTGACCATCCTCCATGTAATAATAATGAGGTCCTGCAATACTTTTTGAGGAAACTCTACTGCGAGTTTGTCCTCAATAAAGTGCCAAACTATTTTGATATGCGGGACTTCTAGGGTAGAGGTGGGGGCTCAGCATAGGATAGACCAGGGGCACGTCTTGACCCACAGCAGGTAGTGAGACGAGTAATTAGTAGACCAGCCCACGAGCATGTTTCTATCCCTTCCATTGTGAAGGAGAGTGTTGAGGTCGATACACTGAGGTTGATTAGTGCCTTGACCCAGAGCATCATAGAGCATGCCGATCCTGCAACACAGAGTGGGTTGGGAGATAGTGCAAGGAGTAGGGTCCCACCACATACTTGCCAGGCTTGTGGGTCAGCTTGTGGTTATGACCCCATGGACAGTCAGGACGCAGGTGCACAGGCTATATCTACAGCTGAGCAGATGGTGATGACAGATACCCTCCTGAGTGAGACTTTCGGCCTTGATACTCAGGTAAATATTAGCAAGTTTATTGAATTTAATTTATTAAATTTCATTATTGAAATACAAGATTAACTAATTTAAATTGATGATTTTAATGAAATTTTAGGGTCATAGCGTCGATACAGTTTTCAGTGGTTCTCCACCTACATTTTTCACTAGATCATCTACTGTCAAGGTATGTAACTAGTAAACAATTATAAATATTACATGTGAATAGCATTGTTATATGAATGGTATTCTAATTTCTGATTTTGGATGTTGAATAGGTTAATACTGTAGATTTCATGGCAACACCTGCCAGCGGTGGTGGACTTCAAAGCTTTACGGAGGTAATAAAATAAATAGTTTAATGAATGAATTGTACTTACTAAATTTTTGTATGTGATTTGTGTGTTTTATTGTGTGTACTTCCATGTTTAGATGAACGTGTGTGTATGTTAGGAGCCATGATTTGCATCACGATTATAGTTTTCATAATTGAATAATGTTGTTTTATTTCTAGATGATGCAGGCTGCGGAGACACCTCCCCATGTTCATAGGGCAATGGAGTAGGGTGTGGCCTCTGCGATTCATAGCTCTATGGCATTGACAGGGGTATGAGGCAGATTAGTAAATTTCAATTTACATTCATTGTTATAGTTGTCTATTTTTGAAAAATTAAAAGATTATTGATTTGAAGTTTAATTTCTATCTGGATGGTTTCTATAGGACATGACATCACCAGGGCCTATTCCTGCTACTGAGACAAGCGAGGAGATAGATTATATGTTAGTGGTAAGTGATTATTTTGTTAAATGTTTCATTTTTTTATAACATGTAATTTCTATATATTAATGTCTATACTTTTTTTTGTAATAGGTAAAGGTGCAGGAAGAACTAAATAGGAGGAGTAGCCCTCAGGTTCGTAGTAGACCACCCACATGCATGTCTCCATCCCCTAGAAGATCAAAGGCTACTCGTGATTTATTCTCTTCACCAGCCAGAGGGGAATGACTTTTATTGTGTTCCTTTGTTGTATGCCTATATGGCATTTGTGGACATATATTTTGTATTGTACATAGTTGACATTATATGCCTATATGGCATTCTTGTAAGCCTATATGGCTATTTTGTATATATGTTATACTTATATCGACAGATATTGATGTATGCCTATATGGATATTTGGTTAATACAAATCTTTTTTATTGATGGCGTCCATACTTGCATTATAAATCCACTTTTGAATGGATATTTGTAGATGGATACTTCAAATATTTAAAATCCGATTGTATTAAATAGGATGTTTGCATTTTCTTTGATAGGCTTGATAGGCCATGGATTACATGATGGTGTTTGATGGAAAAGTATGGTACTAGAAGACTCTAGTTCATTCTTAATAGGCTTGTGATTGATAATATCTTTGCATGATTGCACTTGATCTTGGATCATGGGCATGTTGTTAGGATTTTGATTGCATTGTGATGTTTGATGGATAGGCATGTTGTAAGATACCCAACTAGTTCTACGAAAATTTTTCCTTACTTAAACAATTTTACTTGCTATCAATTCATTAACTACTTCAACAACACAAAGATATACATCAAAGATAACTACTTGAATGAATCAACCTTAGAGTTGGGTACTTGTCTAGTTATTTGAGTCAATGAACTTGCAATGTCTTATTACATGGATAATGCTTTCAATAGCATGAAGTTACAACTTATTCAATGGAGATACAAAAGAAAGGCCTTGAAGCCTTGATGTTTACAATGGCGTCTACACTTGATCAACTCAATCAAACTCAATGATGTCAACTGAATGTCAACACCTCACAATATCACAAGGGAGCATCACCTTGCTTGTTGCATGGATGAACGTCATAGTTGCAAGACTCTTAGGGTTAGGCGCCAACTGAAGGTAGTAGAGACCAAACTAGGCGCCATCCTAAGCTAGGCGCTTCCTTGAGGTGGTAGAGACATGGATGAACGTCTGGTGGGGTTTGATGACTCTATATTGACACTCAAATTCACTTAGGTGCAATATTAGTGTTCTTCTAACTAGGCGCCAGATAGGAGGATTCTCAGGGGTTTTGGTGCCTAGGTTACAACTTGTCAATTTCTCAAAGAATCTTTGAAACACTTGACTTCCAAGGATTATCATCTTACCCTCTGATGGAGTGTCTTATTCCAAAATTGGTCTTGGGGACTGGCATCTCTCTTAGGTGCATGTTTGGAGTAATGTCAACTGGTATCAGCGCTTATTATCTCAATTCACACTTAACATCAAACTTTTGAAGCTCTTTTACCCTAGCGCCTTTATCTTCTATCAAGCGCCTAACATTCTGGAGGTAAATTCCATCTTAGTCTAAGTCTTCAAGGTACTTCCTATTGTGACCAAATCACACATCACCCCATCAGACTGGGGACCCCCTCTTTTTTGAGCTCAGATGCTTTGCATTGATTTATGCAATCTCATTTCCAAGTTGTCAGGGTCTTGAATATTAATGATGCGGAGGATTAGATTGTCCATGAGTTGGCACCTTGAAGTGACTTGAGCACCTTCAGTTGCCTTGAAGTTGGTGTTGGCGCCTAAGGAAGGTAATGAGTCTAGACGAAGCACCTTAGATGGGTTGATAAAGAAAGATGATGCGCCTTAGGAGGAATTAGCGCCTTGAAGGATGATAAAAGGGCTCTTTGTAGTGGCAGACAACATGAAGTAGTGCCTAAGCAAAGGTAAGTGACTCATGCCCCTTGAATGCCTTGTGTCAATCAAAATCAAACTTCAAACTTCCATCTAGTGCCAGGATGAAGATCAAGTGGAAATGCACCTTGGAGTTGAGGTTGGTCCATTTCAGAGTAAATGAGTGCCTAGAAGCATAGGCCATCATCAAGAAAGGTTTGGTTGAGTTGAATTTGTGCCTAAGAGTAGAAGCGCCTTACTAATGGAATGAGAGCGCCCTAATGATTAAAGTCTCCAGAGATGAATGCCTTAATCAATCTAGTGCCTTCAAGAGGATAGCATTTAAGGAGTACTCTTGGCATGTTGAAGTGACTTGGGTGCCTTGATGGGGAGAGGTCTTGATGAAGAGAGTAAGGTTGAATATCTAAGGGTAATATGTGCCACAGATGATAGAAATTGATCACCTTGGAAGGTAAAACACTTCAAATGTTTTCAAGGAATTGGATAAGTCATTTAGTGCCTATAGTGGGAGGTATTGTTTTGGCGCCTTGGACAAGATTGGGCATCCGGAGAAGATTTGATCAGAGTACTCACTTAGCTCCCTGGGGCCAACTCAAGTAGACATTGCACCATCTAGATCAAACCTTGAAATGTGCCCAGAGAAGACATGAAGAAAGATATGTGCCCTATGTTGGAGGAATCAAGTTGGATAAATACTTGAAGAACTTGAAGAACTTGCATTAAGTGTTTTAGCACCTTGGATGAGGATATTAGCACCTTGGTATGGTTTGGAGTGCCTTTAGTTGTGCCTTGAGGAGATTTTCTTACATCTTAAAGGAGGTTCTGACACCTTGCCCCCTTTGGTATCTAGTGCCCTAGTGGCTTTAACCTAACGCCTTTGGAGTCCAAAATGCGCCTTTGAAAGTTGAAGTGAACCTTGATAATTGGAGTCTTCATAATGAGCGCCTAGGTCTTGTTGAGTAGAATACCCCATAATGTGCGCCTAGGTCTTTAAGAAGAGTAATGATACTTGAGATAGAGCACCTTGAGGAGGTAGTTGAGTGCCCTGGATTGAATAATTGGAGTTCAAGGAAGGTTTGAACACCCAAGGCATATGGCTAGAGAAGTTGTGGAAAATACCACTTTTGGCACCTTAAAAGTTTGAATGCTTGGGGACTTTTTGTAAAGATCTAGTTTGAGCACCCTTATGCCCTACGATCATCTAGTTTGTGCATCTTGTAATGAGGAGTTCATGTAAGTTTGGAATGAACGCCTTGAATAAGTGTAAACTAGCCTAGAGAAGGGTATGTGCGCCTTGAGCGCCTTGAGCATTCCAGAGATAACTGTGCACCTAGAACAATATGAGTGCTCATGATGATGATTAATGCCCTGATGAGACTATGAGCGCCTTGTTCAGGAGATACCTTGTTTGATCATAAAATGCGCCTTGAGTCTTGAAGGTTTTGAGCGCCTAGGTGATTTGGATGTTGGGATGTTGGGATGATGCATCTTAGGAGGAATTGGCACCTTGAAGGATGACAAAAGGGCTCTTTGAAGTGGCAGAGAGCATGAAGTAGCACCTAAGCAAAGGTAAGTGACTCATGCCCCTTGAATGCCTTGTGTCAATCAAAATCAAACTTCAAACTTCCATCTAGCGCCAGGATGAAGATCAAGTGGAAATGTGCCTTGGAGTTGAGGTTGGTCCATTTCAAAGTAAATGAGCACCTAGAAGCATAGGCCATCATCAGGAAAGGTTTGGTTGAGTTGAATTTGCACCTAAGAGTAGAAGCACCTTACTAATGGAATGAGAGCGCCCTGATGATTAAAGTCTCCAGAGATGAATGCCTTAACCAATCTAGCGCCTTCAAGAGGATGGCATTTAAGGAGTATTCTTGGCATGTTGAAGTGACTTGGGCACCTTGATGGGGAGAGGTCTTGATGAAGAGAGTAAGGTTGAATATCTAAGGGTAATATGCGCCACAGATGATAGAAATTGATCACCTTGGAAGGTAAAACACTTCAAATGTTTTCAAGGAATTGGATAAGTCATTTAGCGCCTATAGTGGGAGGTATTGTTTTGGCGCCTTGGACAAGATTGGGCATCCGGAGAAGATTTGCTTAGAGTACTCACTTAGCGCCTTGGGGCCAACTCAAGTAGACATTGCACCATCTAGATCAAACCTTGAAATGCTCCCAGAGAAGACATGAAGAAAGATATGCACCCTGTGTTAGAGGAATCAAGTTGGATAAGTACTTGAAGAACTTGAAGAACTTGCATTAAGTGTTTTAGCACCTTGGATGAGGATATTAGAGCCTTGGTATGGTTTGGAGTGCCTTTAGCTGTGCCTTGAGGAGATTTTCTTACATCTTAAAGGAGGTTCTGACACCTTGCCCCCTTTGGTATCTAGCACCCTAGTGGCTTTAACCTAACGCCTTTGGAGTCCAAAATGCGCCTTTGAAAGTTGAAGTGAACCTTGATAATTGGAGTCTTCATAATGAGCGCCTAGGTCTTGTTGAGTAGAATACCCCACAATGTGTGCCTAGGTCTTTAAGAAGAGTAATGATACTTGAGATAGAGCGCCTTGAGGAGGTAGTTGAGTGCCCTGGATTGAATAATTGGAGTTCAAGGAAGGTTTGAGCACCCAAGGCATATGGCTAGAGAAGTTGTAGAAAAGACCACTTTTGGCGCCTTAAAAGTTTGAATGCTTGGGGAGTTTTTGTAAAGATCTAGTTTGAGCACCCTTATGCCCTACGATCATCTAGTTTGTGCATCTTGTAATGAGGAGTTCATGTAAGTTTGTAATGAGCGCCTTGAATAAGTGTAAACTAGCCTAGAGAAGGGTATGTGCGCCTTGAGCGCCTTGAGCATTCCAGAGATAACTGTGCACCTAGAACAATATGAGCGCTCATGATGATGATTAACACCCTAATGAGACTATGAGTGCCTTGTTCAGGAGATACCTTGTTTGATCATAAAATGCGCCTTGAGTCTTGAAGGTTTTGAGCACCTAGGGACGTTGGTATGCACCCAAGATTGAGGTAAGTGAGCGCTTGTAATGGAGGAGAGCAATGAGATGGAATGTTTTGTAGAGATTGGCGCCCAGAGACCCATTTTTGTGCCTTTGATGATGACCATTTTTGCATAAGAGTTTAGCGCCTTAGAGTTATAAACTTTCTCTTTGGGCGCCCTTGAGTGAATGTTGGCGCCTTGGACAACTAAATACGCCTTTGATGGAGTGGAACCCAGAAGGGGAGTAGGAGGAAACCCAGTCTTCAAGATTCATCAAGCTTCAAAGTTTAGGTCAGAGGTTATCCACTTTATCCAAGGAAGGTGTTATCATCTACACTTTGAGAAGGTAATGTCAAAGGCCATCATGAAGGATCACTTCATCAACTTTAAGTCCTTCAAGTTCAAGTCCTTTCACCTAGCAAGTCCAAGAGAGATTTCTACTCCGATTCATGAAGTAAGCTTATATCATCCTTATCTACTCTGTGAGAAGAAGAAACATTACAAATTCAATCAAATGAGTTACAAGTACCATACATCCAATTGCAAGGAGTGAACCACCTTAAGGAAAAATAGTTCTCTTGAAGTTACTTGAAATGTCAAAAGGTTTAGCGCCTCAAAGTAAGGTCAGAGGTGAGGTTAGAGGTGAAATGTGCCTTTGGACCATTCTGGTGCCTTGGATGAAGAACCTATATCTTGAGCCCAAGAGGTAAAATTTGTGCCTTAGTGGATTTGGAGAGTTACAGAGATTAGAGAAAAGTGCCTTGAAGACAGAGTTGAGTGCCTTAAAAGAGGTAGCTCATCAAAGATGATCAAATTATTTAATGAAGGTAGGCGCTCTTTGCCTTCAAATTGGTCTCATTGAGGCGCCTAGGACAAATGATCCTTGATTGCATAAGTTTGAGGGTATATCCTCCATATATGCAAGTTGAAGAAGAGTTTTAGGATTTGATTGATAATGCTCGAGCTATCATAAGACAAGGCGCCCATTTTGTTCACCACTTGTAGCATCACTTGTTCAAGGCGCATGTGTGATTTGGTCAAAAATAGGCACCTAGAGTGAATAGGCTTTCATCCTGACTTAATACACTGCCTCCTTCTGACAATTTTTGGGGTAGTAGAAAACCTTTCACCACGGGCAAATGCCTCAGAGCTATAAAAAATTGAGAGAGGTTATTGTAGAGGCACTCTACATGATCGCGTTGCCTTAGATAGAATGTTTCTAAGTGACACAGTTTTCAAGTAACATCTCGTCAAAGATTGCTGCCTTTTTGCACTTTGGACTCTTCAGGGATATCGTCGGTACAATGTAGCTCCAACTGTTTCAACATGTTTGGGTGAAAAATAGGACCATGCCTAGTGTAAATGTACCCATTCAGACGCGTTGGAACAGTCAGTTTGGTTGCATCAGGAGCAGGACGAAAGTTACACCCCTTTGCAACTTTACACTGCCTCCTTCTGACGATTTTTGGGGCAGCAGAAAACCTTTCACCACGGGCAAATGCCTCAGAGCTATAAAAAACTGAGAGAGGTTATTGTAGAGGCACTCTACGTGATTGCATTACCTTAGATGAAATGTTTCTAAGTGACATAGTCTTCAAGTAACATCTCGTCAAAGATTGCTTCCTTTTTGCACTTTGGACTCTTCAGGGATATCGTCGGTACAATGTAGCTCCGACTGTTTCAACATGTTTGGGTGAAAAAAAGGACCATGCCTAGCGTAAATGTACCCATTTAGATGTGTTGGAATAGTCAGTTTGGTCGCATCAGGAGCAGGACAAAAGTTACACCCCTTTGCAACTTTACACTGCCTCCTGACGATTTTTGGGGCAGTAGAAAACCTTTCACCACGGGCAAATGCCTCAGAGCTATAAAAAACTGATAGAGGTTATTGTAGAGGCACTCTACATGATCCCATTGCCTCAAACATAATGTTTTTAAGTGAAATAGTTTTTGAGTAACATCTCGTCAAAGATTGCTGCCTTTTTGCACTTTGGACTTTTCAAGGATATCGTCGGTACAATGTAGCTCCGACTGTTTCGACATGTTTGGGTGAGAAATAGGACCATGCCTAGCATAAATGTACCCATTCAGATGTGTTGGAATAGTCAGTTTGGTCGCATCAGGAGCAGGATGAAAGTTACACCCCTTTGCAACTTTACACTGCCTCCTTCTAACGATTTTTGGGGTAGAAGAAAACCTTTCACCACGGGCAAATGCCTCAGAGCTATAAAAAATTGAGAGAGGTTATTGTAGAGGCACTCTACATGATAGCGTTGCCTCAGACGGAATGTTTCTAAGTGACATGGTTTTCGAGTAACATCTCGTCAAAGATTGCTACCTTTTTACACTTTGGACTCTTCAGGGATATCGTCGGTACAATGTAGCTCCGACTGTTTCAACATGTTTGGGTGAAAAATAGGACCATGCCTAGTGTAAATGTACCTATTTAGATGTGTTGGAACAATCAGTTTGGTCGCATCAGAAGTAGGATGAAAGTTACACCCCTTTGCAACTTTACACTGCCTCCTTCTGATGATTTTTGGGGCAGCAGAAAACCTTTCACCACGGGCAAATGCCTCAGAGCTATAAAAAACCGAGAGAGGTTATTGTAGAGGCACTCTACATGATTGTGTTGCCTTAGATGGAATGTTTCTAAGTGACACGATTTTTTAGTAACATCTCATCAAAGATTGCTGCCTTTTTGCACTTTAGACTCTTCAGGGATATCGTCGGTACAATGTAGCTCCGACTGTTTCGACATGTTTGGGTGAAAAATAGGACCATGCCTAGTGTAAATGTAGCATTCAGACACGTTGGAACAGTCAGTTTGGTCGCATCAGGAGCAGGATGAAAGTTACACCCCTTTACAACTTTACACTGCCTCCTTCTGACAATTTTTGGGGCAGCAGAAAACCTTTCACCACGGGTAAATGCCTCAGAGCTATAAAAAACTGAGAGAGGTTATTGTAGAGGCACTCTACGTGATAGCGTTGCCTTAGACAGAATGTTTCTAAGTGACACAATTTTTGAGTAACATCTCATCAAAGATTGCAGCTTTTTTGCACTTTGGACTCTTCAGGGATATTGTTGGTACAATGTAGCTCAGACTATTTCGACATGTTTGGGTGAAAAAAAGGACCATGCCTAGCGTAAATGTACCCATCCGAATGTGCTGGAACAGTCAGTTTGGTCACATCATGAGCAGGACACCAAAAATGCAAAAGTTGCTTTGTGTAACTTGACAACATTGACACTTTTTTGCAACATGACTCAAAGACTCAAACTGACCCCAAATGACTCAAAGTGACTTAAAATCACCTTGATTTGGTGCCCAATGTACATTATAGAGGTTGAGGCACTCCTTATCATTCAAACATCTTAGATGAGCACATAGGAAAGGAAAAAGCTCTAAGTTTCATCATCATGACTGCCTAATATCAAGAGACTTTAATGCATTGATTTGGCGGCCTATATGTGAAGGAAGATCTAAAGGCATGAAAGTGGATGTCATATTGCAAGAGTTTGGATCATCAAAATTGAAAGAAATAAGTCTATTAAGCTTGGGCGCCCTTGGTCTTCTTTTCATTCATTATGAGCGCCTTGGGAGAATGGTATATAGGTCATCATCATGATTGGGCACCCTGGATCCAGAGTGTTGGAGAGATCATGAAATGGTGTCTAGTAGGGTGAGTTATGAGTTTGGTCACATCAGGAGCAGGACACCAAAAATGCATAACATAATGATGTAAAAATGTGTACATATGTGTAAAAATGCAGGAGGAAATAAAAAAAGACAAACCTTACAAATTAATGTGCATACTTACAACTCAATGTAACATAACTTTACAAAATCAATGTGAATACTTACAAATTAATCCAATGAACCATCCGGGTCTGCTCTACTCTTTATTGTGTCAAGTATTGCTTCATGGTCAGACTCACGCACCTTCCACAATATTTTGTTCAAAGGTCTACCCCGATACTTTATCAAATGAACATTGGATGCCATGATAAGGTTCGAGTAATGAAGAATCTTCCGATGCATGTCAAAGTCCTGAAATAGCCAAATATTAACACTCTTATGTGGGTACCTTCTAAGCCATGTTCCAGTAATAACCACTGATCCTGTAGGGTATTTGATGTTTTCTCCATCTGTAACAGGGGCCTCCAATTTCTTTTTGGCCTCAACACAATGACATAAGTAATAATCTGTTCCCTCTTCATTATCTTCATCTGTAATAACTACATATACGTGCCCTACATTGATATGTGTAGCAAATTAGATGAAATTAGTCAACATTACAAAAACACTACAAAGTAAGATGACATTACCTGGTTGAACTAGATGAAATTAGATGCATATACGTGCCCTATATTACCTGGTTGAACTAAATCTGATATGTGGTCAAAGTCAACTGACGATTCCATCTGTGTTAGTTCCAGTGCCGTCGGGGGTCAATACGTGTCAAGTGGGCTAAGATAACTTAACTGTAATTCGTCAACCCACTCCTTTGACTCGCACTCATCCTAGACTTGAATTGTACAGGAAGAACAAAAGCATGACATCTTTCGTGTATGGATACTCCATGAACCTGCAATTGAGCTTCTAAAAGAGTGCATCTCATTTGATCCTATCAGTGTACAACAATCCTCATATGGTGCAATGTTAGTATCATCTATCAACCAAAAAAATCTATGAACTAAAGACTTACCTTCATTACCTGGACCCATGGAAGCATTACACCACTCGACAATCAATTTTGCATCTGTCAACTTTGCATTGTCTTTATACTTTAACTCTACTCGTGCTATGGCTCTTTTGATACATGCTCCTGCACCATCATGCTCCCCCTTTCCATGCCCGACCTTACAAAAGTTCCACATATGTTGAATACCTGTAAAATTATGCCTCCTACTCAACCAATAGAAATTTTGTGAGTTCTTGAATTGTGACGCACAATTATCTAACCATATGATATGCTGACTGAACGATATGCCCCTTCTAGCCAAATCATTTAGAACACTTGAAAGCAACCTTGCACGAACTCCGTAGAATGTGTGCGATCATCACTAATATAGAAATTATACTCCCTTATGATCTTTCTGTCATCCTCTGTACTATCATTCACATGAATGAATGCGATGTGCACAAATATAGAAACTTGTGTGGAGTTGTAATATTGTGATTACACCTCACGTTGTGGCTGTAGACTGTAGTTCTCTACAAAGTCAAAGATTGAAACAATGCTACCAACCAGAAATGTGTCCTTGCATAACTTGAATTGCAAGTCCAACCATCGAGCTCTATGGGCATGTCTTGCATACTCATACACTATACTGTCACGAAATATAGGCATAAACTGATACATTGGAATCTTTTCAATAACTAATTCACACCTCTTTGCTTCTTTACCATCTTTTGTATTGTATGCCACTGTTTTATACTTGCCAAACTCTACTAGTTCATTTCCAACCGCATGTGTTATTTCCATATGTTCACATATTGGCAAATGTTGCAAGCCACCGCAACAATGACATGTGCCATCCAAGCATAATTTCTTGTAGAATATTTGACCTTCCTCTCTTTCACATAAAATTCTTGATATGAAGTCTCGTGAAGATGTTGGTGGGGCACATATGGCACAACCCTGCAAATCATTGTTAGTATGCATATCTAAACATATAGACCTATAAGCATCAAAATGGTTAGAAAATTCAATATGTAATCTACAACAACAAGTAGTGCATGTGTGATTTATCTTAACATAGAAAGGTTTTAGCATTTCAAAATATCTTTGACAAATTTTAATTTGAGGATACTTCTCTAGAAATTTACCATAAAACTATGTTTGAGTCTCATCCAAAAAATGCTTTGGATGTGGCTCGCAGTTCTGACTACCGATTCTCCTTCTTACCACATCCCTTTGATTCAGAGATACCCTTGTGTAATTCTTCCAAAAGTATTCAATTAGTGATCTCAATGCTTCAACAATTGGTTTATCTTTTCATGGTAGTCTCCCCGAGAACGCCCATAATTCATTGGCATTAGTGTCCTCAATTCTTTGGCGTCTTCCAACGGCTCTGGATAAAGTTTTCCTATTAATTCTCAATTCTTGACTTGTCTTTCTAATGAGGTGAGCTTTCCTCGTTTGACTACTTACTATAGTCAATGTAATCACATGCCATGTTGCATTACTATCTTTTGTGCGTGAGGTGTTACCCACACTCTCATACACACTCATTAGATTCTTGACAATAGATTTTTCACTTGAAGCCTCTGATGTTCCCAACCCAAGAATCTTCATGATAGACCTATACTTTATACTTCGCATCATTTCAACGAATAGTTGACATCTTGCAGTCTCATTTAACTTTTCAAAGAACAATCTCCAAATCTTATTAGCATATCTTCTACAAGTGCGTTTTGGAATATTACCTTCCATTGGCTGCAAAATATTCTCATCAATATCAATCAAATACTTTGGCTTTCTATGCAAAATTCTAGGTGGTGTCAAGTTAGGTAAATTCATCTCAACATTAGGAATTTCATCAATATTTAAATGAGATGGGTTAGATGGCATACCTTCGATCGAAGATGGAATAGATGACATACCTTGAGGTTGAGGTGGGAACGATGGCGTACCTCCTTCATCACATGTGAGTGATGATGTACTTTCAACTTGAGATGTAGTAGATGGTGTCCCTACATGTTGACTTGTGGTAAAAGACATGTCTCCAACTATGGTATTCAAATCTCTCGTACCACGAAGTTTTTGCATTCATTCTCTTTGTGCCGCCAATACCATATCTCTTTGTGATGGTTGTGGTTCCTCTTCAATTGGTATGTCTTCATTTATCGTGTCCAATTTCCTCTTCTCATGAAGTTCCCTCATAGCCATTGCTTTCTTTGCATTCTTAGCTTCTATCTCTTCCTGTGTTGGTTTAATTCTTGATCATTTCCTCGGCATGACGGAGAATTTGTCTGTAGCATGATAAAGAGACCAATATTAGTTCCTAAGAAATGAATACATGATAATAGTGGGATTGCATTTTTTTTATGTTGTAAGGATTTATTCTTGTATAGTTTGACATCATGGTATGAACTAAGGTTTGTTTATTACACATAATTATTAAAGAGCCCAAGTGTAGAAAATATACATGGCATCATGTGAGATTGTAGGTTGCTTTCTTGATTGGGAATGTGTCTATTTTAAACATGTATGATAAAGCATGATAAAGTAATTCAATCCAAAATAAGGAAAATGTAAAGAACATGCATGTAAAGACTTGACATACCTAAATAACAAAGATTTGAGTGGAGAGAGTACCCAATTATGTAGTGTTTTTATCTTCTTGCATCAAACTCCTCAACAATTTGAGTTTTTCACCACTTGCTTCCTTTTCAATGTTAAATTCTTAAAATTGAATCACAATTAACATTGCAACACTACAAAAATTGAAACTTGAATAGATATATATCAAACTTGGTGTGAAAACTATGTTATTTCCTCCTTCTCAAGTTGGCAAAGCAGAAAAGGTGGTGGAAAGATCATGCAAAGGTGGTACAATGTGTCAAATGTGCATGTGAACTTCCCAATAGCATGAAAGCACTTCTTTTTGTCGGAGCACATGTAGAATCAGTAAGAAAATAGAGCATGTGGGCCTGGATCACGGGGATAACACTTTTTTACCGTTTCAATAGAAATACAAAATGCGAGCATGTTATAATGAGAGCGCGTTATAACATGCTCGCATTTTATCCTGCTATACATTCATCACATCCTTTGCATTGATCACATCTTTTTGTTGCAAGGGCTTGCCAGATGCTCTGCCATATGATAGGCATAACAATGAAGGGGCAAGCCCTCATAATCAAGTTCGTGATAGAAAATGCCCTCAACCCTCAACGTCAAACCCTAATCCCTAAACCCTCAACTCTGATCCCTCGACCCTCAACCCTCAATGTCAAATCCTAATACCTCAACCCTGTCCCTAAACCCTCAACCCTCAACGTCAAATCCTAATCCCTCAACTCTCAACCCTATCCCTAAACCCTCAACGTCAAATCCTAATCCCTCAACCCTCAACGCTATCCCTAAACCCTCAACGTCAAATCCTAATCCCTCAACCCTATCCCTAAACCCTCAACGTCAAATCCTAATCCCTCAACCCTAATCCATCATCCCTCAACGTCAAATCCTAATCCCTCAACCCTAATCCATCATCCCTCAACTCTAACGCCTCATCCCTAAACCCTAAATGCTATCCCTAATCCTACACCCTCAACAAACTCGATACTATACCTTAAACTCTAATCCCTTATCCCTAAACCCTCCAACCCTATCCTTAATCCTTACAACCCTCAACCCTAATCCCTCAACCCTTAACTCTGATCCATCAACCCTCAACACTATACCTTAAACCCTAATCCCTTCAACCTCAACCCTATCCCTAAACCCTTGACCCTCAAACCTCAACCCTCAACCCTCGACATCAAACCCTTAACTCTGATCCCTCATCTCTCAACCCTAACCCTAAACCCTCAACGCTCAACATCAAATCCTAATCCCTCAACCCTTCACTCTAATCCCTCAACCTTAAACCCTATCCCTAAACTCTCAACACTATACCTTAAACCCTAATCCCTCAGCCCTCAACCCTAAACCTTATCCCTAAACCCTAATCCCTCAACCCTCAACCCTAATCCGTCATCCCTCAACTCTAATCCCTCATCCCTAAACCCTAAATGCTATCCCTATTCCTACACCCTCAACAAAATCGATACTATACCTTAAATCCTAATGCCTCAACCATTAACTCTGATCCCTTGACCTTCAACCCTAACCCTAAACCCTAAACCCTCAACGTCAAATTCTAATCCCTCAACCCTTCACTCTAATCCCTCAACCCTGAACCCTATCCGTAAACCCTCAACACTATACCTTAAACCCTAATCCCTCAACCCTAACCCTAAACCTTGTCCCTAAACCCTAATCCCTCAACCCTCAACCCTAATTTGTCATCTGTCATCCCTCAACTCTAATCCCTCATTCCTAAACCCTAAATGCTATCCCTATTCCTAGACCCTCAACAGGCTCGATACTATACCTTAAACCCTAATCCCTCTACCCTCGACACTCTTATTTAACCCTAATCCCTTGACCATTAACCGTATCCCTCAACCTCAACCCTCAACCCTCAACCCTCAACTCTCAACATTAAACCCTAATTCATCAACCCTAAACCCTAATCCCTCAAACCTAGACCCTATCCCTAAACCATCAACCCTCAACACTATACCTTAAACCCTAATCCCTCAACCCTCAACCCTAAACCTTATCCGTAAACCCTAATCCCTCAACCCTCAACCCTAATCCCTCATCCCTCAACTCTAATCCCTCATCCCTAAACCCTAAATGCTATCCCTATTCCTAAACCCTCAACAAACTCGATACTATACCTTAAACTCTAATCCCTTATCCCTAAACCCTCCAACCCTATCCCTAATCCTTACACCCTCCACACTCAACTTTAACCCTAATTCCTTGACCCTCAACCCTATCCCTAAACCCTTGACCCTCGAACCTCAACCCTCAACCCTCAACATCAAACCCTAATCCCTCAACCCTTAACTCTTATCCCTCGACCTTCAACCCTAATCCTAAACCCTAAACCCTCAACGTCAAATTCTAATCCCTCAACCCTTCACTATAATCCCTCAACCCTAAACCCTATCCCTAAACCCTCAACACTATACCTTAAACCCTAATCCCTCAACCCTAACCCTAAACCTTGTCCCTAAACCCTAATCCCTCAACCCTCAACCCTAATCTGTCATCCGTCAACCCTCAACTATAATCCCTCATTCCTAAACCCTAAACGCTATCCCTATTCCTAGACCCTCAATAGGCTCGATACTATACCTTAAACCCTAATCCCTCTACCCTCGACACTCTTATTTAACCCTAATCCCTTGACCATTAACCCTATCCCTCAACCTCAACCCTCAACCCTCAACCCTCAACTCTCAACATTAAACCCTAATTCATCAACCCTAAACCCTAATCCCTCAAACCTAAACCCTATCCCTAAACCATCAACCCTCAACACTATACCTTAAACCCTAATCCCTCAACCCTCAACCCTAAACCTTATCCCTAAACCCTAATCCCTCAACCCTCAACCCTAATCCATCATCCCTCAACTCTAATCCCTCATCCCTAAACCCTAAATGCTATCCCTATTCCTAAACCCTCAACAGACTCAATACTATACCTTAAACTCTAATCCCTTATCCCTCAACCCTCCAACCCTATCCCTAATCCTTATACCCTCCACACTCAACTTTAACCCTAATTCCTCGACCCTCAACCCTATCCCTAAACCCTTGACCCTCAAACCTCAACCCTCAACCCTCAACATCAAACCCTAATCCCTCAACCCTTAACTCTGATCCCTCGACCTTCAACCCTAACCCTAAACCCTAAACCCTCAATGTCAAATTCTAATCCCTCAACCCTAAACCCTATCCCTAAACTCTCAACACTATACCTTAAACCCTAATCCCTCAACCCTAACCCTAAACCTTGTCCCTAAACCCTAATCTGTCATCCGTCATCCCTCAACTCTAATCCCTCATTCCTAAATCCTAAAAGCTATCCCTATTCCTAGACCCTCAATAGGCTCGATACTATACCTTAAACCCTAATCCCTCTACCCTCGATACTCTTATTTAACCCTAATCCCTTGACCATTAACCCTATCCCTCAACCTCAACCCTCAACCCTCAACCCTCAACTCTCAACATTAAACCCTAATTCATCAACCCTAAACCCTAATCCCTCAAACCTAAACCCTATCCCTAAGCCATCAACCCTCAACACTATACCTTAAACCCTAATCCCTCAACCCTCAACCCTAAACCTTATCCCTAAACCCTAATCCCTCAACCCTCAACCCTAACCCCTCATCCCTCAACTCTAATCCCTCATCCCTAAACCCTAAATGCTATCCCTATTCATAAACCCTCAACAAACTCGATACTATACCTTAAACTCTAATCCCTTATCCCTAAACCCTCCAACCCTATCCCTAATCCTTACACCCTCCACACTCTACTTTAACCCTAATCCCTTCAACCTCAACCCTATCCCTAAACCCTTGACCCTCGAACCTCAACCCTCAACCCTCGACGTCAAACCCTATTCCCTCAACCCTTAACTCTGATCCCTCATCTCTCAACCCTAACCCTAAACCCTAAACCCTCAACCCTCAACGTCAAATCCTAATCCCTCAACCCTAAACCCTATCCCTAAACCCTCAACACTATAACTTAAACCCTAATCCCTCAGCCCTCAACCCTAAACCTTATCCCTAAACCCTAATCCCTCAACCCTCAACCCTAATCTGTCATCCCTCAACTCTAATCCCTCATCTCTAAACCCTAAATGCTATCCCTATTCCTACACCCTCAACATAATCGATACTATACCTTAAACCCTAATCCCTTATCCCTAAACCCTCAAACCCTATCCCTAATCCTTATACCCTCCACACTCTACTTTAACCCTAATTCCTCGACCCTCAACCCTATCCCTAAACCCTTGACCCTCGAACCTCAACCCTCAACCCTCAACGTCAAACCTGAATCCCTCAACCCTTAACTCTGATCCCTCGACCCTCAACACTATACCTTAAACCCTAATACCTATCCCTCAACCCTTAACCCTTAAAACTTAAACCCTATCCCTACACCCTCAACACTTGACACTATATCTTAAGCCTTAAACCCTCATCCCTAAAGCCTCAACCCTCAATCCTTAAACCTTCAACCCTAAACCCTATCCCTAATCCCTCTACCCTTGACACTCTAACCCTAACCTCGACATTAAATGCTAATCTGTCAACCCTAAACCCTAATCCTAAACCCTCAACCCTCAACCCTCAACACTATACCTTAAACCCTAATCCCTCAACCCTCAACCCTAAACCTTATCCCTAAACCCTAATCCCTCAACCCTCAACCCTAATCCATCATCCCTCAACTATAATCCCTCATCCCTAATCCTTAAATGCTATCCCTATTCCTAAACCCTCAACAGACTCGATACTATACCTTAAACCCTAATCCCTTATCCCTAAACCCTCCAACCCTATCCCTAATCCTTACACCCTCCACACTCTACTTTAACCCTAATCCCTCGACCCTAAACCCTATCCCTAAACCCTTGACCCTTGAACCTCAACCCTCAACCCTCAATGTCAAACCCTAATCCCTCAACCCTTAACTTTGATCCCTCGACCCTCAACTCTATCCCTAAACCCTAAACCGTAATCTGTCATCCCTCATCCCTAAACCTTAAACGCTATCCCTATTCCTAGACCCTCAATGGGCTCGATACTATACCTTAAACGCTAATCCCTTATCCCTAAACCCTCCAACTCTATCCCTTATCCCTTAACCCTCATGATTAATAGCCTTAGACATAAAAAAATTTGAGTGGGACATAACGCGAGCGCGTTATAACGCGCTCGCGTTATGTCAAACATGACAAAAGACATACTTGCGGGAAAGAAAAATGTAAGGTAAAACATAACGCCAGCGCGTTATAACGCGATCACGTTATAACACGCTCGCGTTATTTCTTGCTTTGGGAATCCCAAGCCTTGGGCTTGGGATTTGCTTTGGATTTCCAACCCAAAGGCTTGGAGTGCCTTATGAACAGTCACAGATGTGTTTTTCTATATTCTTCAAAATTTCACATAATTTCATTCATGCTAACCCTCAGATTTGCACGTGTTTCAAGGTTGAACAAATTGAACACATGGGTAATGTTAGGCTTTCTCTTAGCTATTTGACGATGTGATTTTTTCACATTTTAACAATGTTAAGCCTTTCATCTTTAATTTCTTTTGTTTGTGTGTCCGTTTTTAGGCAAAAACCACTGTTTGGTCTTTTTTTCATTGTAAAATAACTATTCATTCAAATTTTAAAAAATTACATATTTAGAAACTAGACTCCATTCTACAAATATTAAAAAAATAAAAAAATAATTTTCAATTAGTTTTCAAAATTTATAGGGGTAGCACGGCCAAAATTCTATTTTTTAGGATGTGTCCACTTTAAAAATTGGTAAAAAATCAAATATTCATCAAAAAATTATTAGAAAAATTGGGCATAAACTACATGCTATTAGCTAATTTCTCACCAAAGCGATTTTAAAAATACCAAAAAAAAGTTGACCTTTTGAGGGAGCCACAAAACATGCTATGTTATGTTTTTTTGACAGAAACAACACCAATTTCTGTGGCTCCCTCTTTTGAACCCCTTAATCTATGCCATTTTCAAAACAAAATAGTAGTTTAGAAAGTAGACTCGGAGCACTACGAACAATGTTTTGGTTGCATCTCCAAATTTTGAGTGTAACTATGCTCAATTTCTCATCCAAGGCTAGTATTTCCTGATTTTAGAAAAAAAGTGGCCACTTAAGACCCCTTTTTGGCCCCCCATCTTCTTGCACTTACCCAATGTATGATTAGCATTTTTGAACATGATTATTTGATTTTGACAAGTTCTTTTTGAAGTGAGCATAGTTGATAGGAGCAACTTCTCCTCTTCACGTCTCTTATGATGACTTTTATAATTCACTTGATATGTTGATTGTTCCCTGTATTACATGATAGTGTACTCTGTTTATCACAATTTGATATCCTTCTTGAATGAATAAAGAATGAAGCATACTGGGCTCTACCCTTGTGGGAGCCACATTTTTCTCCACATGCTTAAAGAATCTGTAATAAATTTTACCTATATCTGTACATGAAACAAACATGTTAGAAATAATTAGTGAAGTACAATGATTGTTTCTTTTCAATCTCTATTGCATGTGATTGATATGTATCTAACTTAGTTCACTATAGGCAATGTATTATGCCTCTGCTGATAGGCACATAGGGAACTCATATCCAGAACTCTTGGAAATCTCTTTCAATATTACAGGTTATTACAAAGACTCTTTCAATCTTGCACATTATTACAAAGATCGGGAGCAAGGACAAAAGGCAGCCTTAGAAACTGAAGACACTGAATAGGCAATGATGGCTATGATCCTTCCCCTTCCTATTTCCAGATGCATAGTATATTTTTTATATCTGTACTAGTTTAGCTATTGCCACAGCTTGTGTGGGACATTTGATCTATCATGTTTTCATTCAATGCAATGTTTATTTCTTTTAATTATCTCATTTGTAAAATGAATAATCACTGTAGTGAAATGAAATAGTTTATCTCTCAAGCAACCTTCTGCAAATGAATGATGACTAAAAAATTCTTTTCCTCTATTTTAAAATTAAACTACAACATAACTGAATATCTTAAACATTCCAACTATGCAAACAAGATATCAGGCAAATGTTAAAAAACTTTCTCATCTAAAATGAACTGAATGTACTCTGACTCTACCAGTTATTATGGAATGCACACAGTTTTTTTTCAATAATTATTTATCTGCTTGATTAATGAGTACCCTTTAAGATAAAGGTCTATTTTATTTGCAAAACAAAAAAAAATGAAGTAAGCAATATGTTTTTATTCGAGCGATTTTAGAAAAATAAAATGTTAGCAATATGTTTTTATCCGGCCGATTAATGGGTGTATCTTTTTGTGAAATGAAATTTGCATGTATGTGCACTCAAGATGACATATACATTGTACAAGGTCAAGAGTATGGTCCCCAGGGAACATTCATCTACATTGTGGTATTGTGGTTGGTTTGCATCATGGAATTAGTTGGTGTAAGGCCATGTATAAGCCCACTTGAACCTTCTCTAGGGGTATTGTTGTGACTAGACTTTATTACCAATAGCATGTGGAAACCCTAGACAATTGTTAGTTGGTACTTCCATTATGGCATGAAGTGATTTCACTTTTGATTACTATGGTTCTAAGCTGGGATCATGATTGATACATACTTTTATATTCATCGGTTATGTTGTGTGGATGGTTAATTTTATCTTGTTGTGAGAGGCTTAAGGCTCAAGTCATGTGTGTGAAGTTATGCCTTGTGTAAATGTGTCCAAAATGTGATATCATGGTATTGTTATGTGGAAAATGTGATTTCATATGTGGTTCGTCATGTGTGTTGTAAGGGTGTTGTGAAGTGTTCATGTTGTGGGAGGGATACTAAATAACTCTTCTATCATGTAAATAACTAAAAATTTATATCTTGTTGTTAAGAAAAAATTAAGCTCTTGTCCAAGACCTAGGTGGGCCCCTAAAAAAATCATAGTAAGATTTTAAAAATGATTGTAGGACACTTTTTTTATTCGCATTTTTATTAACGATAGGAATTCAATTTTTATCATTAAACAAGGGTCTTTGGAAACGACACATGTTGTCTACTTATGGGGACACATGTTGCCTCCAAGGACATATGTAAATTGGTAAAAAAAAAAAGGGTAAATGAAAGGAAAAGAAAAGAGGAAGGGGGTTGTTTTTTTAGGGATACTCTGAATTTTGTTATGTGTAATGAATGGGTAAAAGTATTGTATATTGTAGTGTGATTATGTGAAATTGTGGAATTGGTAAATGGTAGTATGTTTTCAGTTTTGTTGTATGGGGGAAGAAGGATTAATGACCTAGTAGGGAGAATCTTACATGGGTAAGAGTACCCCTCATAAAATTCTGGAAATTCTAGAAAGAGTATAATGGGTAAGAGTACCCCAAATGAACCTTGATAGAAGTTACTGGGTATGAGTACCCTGAAAGAAGTGTAATGGATAAGAGTACCCCTATTTTATTTCCATATCAATATAATCCAAACTATTTACGAAGAAAAAAGAAAACACCTATGACTATTAAAGAAAAGGAAATAAATTCATATATTTGCTACCCCTATGACTATTAAAAAAAAAGAGAAATAAATTCATATATTTGCTAAAGCATGTAAGAGTACCCCTGTAGGTGTTGTGTACCTGAGGGTAAGAGTACCCATAAAATGAGATTCTCCAAAAATTATTTGTCTTCAGATAGATTATATGGATAAGTATTGTGGACTCCTACATGATTTATTTTCTTCTTTTCCCCTATGTGAAAATTACTATGGTCTCCTTGTGACTATATTTTCCCTAGCTCGGGGGTGGGAAGCTACTGCCCTTGGCCATAGCACCAAGACGAGAGATGAGAGATGAGGGAAATCTGTTGTCATGCCTGTATCATGTGTACCCTATCTTCATGATATTGAGAAATTAAATAATAGAGAGAGAGAGAGCAGGACATCTATGTAGTCAATAAGTGCAGGAACTATACCAAAAATGATGTTCTGTGGAGTTTATGTATTACCAAAAATGATGTTCTGTGGAATTTATGTATTAAATTGATTCCCGTGTTTTTTCAATTGGGTTGGTTTGTTTTAAAGAAATTTAGACATAAAACTTTTGTGACACAAACCTTATTATATGTTGTTCCATAAACAAAGCAAATGAGATGAACAAACAGATTTTAGTTAACAGCAACTCATGAGATGAGAAAAGAATTTATGAGAAAAGAATTTATGTCTTTATAACTAATAAATATTTGTTATTCCATTCATATTTTGTTTTTTTTTTAAATAGAAAAAGGTGATGACACCCATAGATTGATAATAAAGTAAAAAGTATAGCAAAGTTTAAGGATCCTAAAGCCAAGAATCCAGCAAATATTACATAACAAGGCCCTTGAGAGAGTAAAACGTATAGCCAGGGGAGAAACAAAACAGACCTTAAGTCCAGATAATTCAAACAGAATCATAATAAGAGAGAAGGAAACAACCATCAACAAAACCCATGGAGAGGAACACACAAGCCCGCCTCCCTGTCAATCGCCGTAAAGAAAACGACCGGGTGGAAACAGGGAGGCATGCAAAAAAAGACAGAGCACCTCCAGACCAAGTAACCCTTTCCCCTAGACAAACCTGACACCAGTCCATGAAAAACCCACATGCAGAAAATGGAAACAGGAACAACGGAACCACGGAACCACCCTCACAAAACAAACCGAACGTAACACAGTCCAATGCCATCCTGACCACACGCACTGGGAGAGTCATTAAGCCGCTGGCGGAGCTGCCAGCACGGCACGTTCATCCAAATCCACAGAAATAGAAGACTGTTCACCCTCCTCCATGTCTTCCATTCATATTTTGTTGATACAGTTTATACACTTGCGATCTGTGTTTCATATAATTTATGACTGCATTGAGTATTATCTAGATACTATTAGTTTTCTGAGCCATTTGTGGTTATGTGCAAGAAATTATGTAAAAACTGTATCAGTGTTAAGCAGAAAGTTGCGTAAAAACTGTATCAATATTAAGTAGAAAGGTACAAAAATTGTTGGGAGTTACATCTACTAGCAAAAAAACAGGAAGCCTGAGACTATCTAGTTTATTTCCTACCTCCCTCCCTTATCTGGAAAAATGTTGAGCAGATCAAGCAGTCACATTTGGGCACTAGATAACATCAAACGCTATCAACTATGATCAACCCAAATTCCTTCTTGCCACAAATAATGAAATAAGGATGAACCCAGGAAAAAAAGAAAGGCCAAAGGGAAATATAAGTTTTCATTACACATTTATATCTCCTAGGAAAGCAATATATAAACCATAGCTGCCGCACTTTGCCATTGAATACCGTTTTTCTAGGTCAGAATGGGCATATGAGACCAGCATTGTTATCCACAGTTCTATTGTAATGGGTGGGAGTCTCATAGTAACCAAGACTCATATCTGGAAAATCCTTTTTTTTTTCTCTCAGCTTCTAAACCCATTTTTTACCTCAGCTGATATTCAGCCTTACTGTTATGTTGGCCTATTTCTCCCTCAAGAGTTACTAAGTGATACAGTACCATGCATTTGCAATATAATCAGTTATCTTAAAATCTTAAACAACTAAATATTCTGTATCACTCCACTCCACTGCACCCTTGGCAGTTTTGGGGTTTTAACGGTAATAAAATCGCCATTTTATTTTATTTTTCCATTCGACCTCCTGGATAGCATATACCTGCAGTCAACAATGTTATTAACTCAAAACAATGTCAGCAGCAAACTTTTTATTTATATATATTTGAGACCTCTTGGCAGATTTAACACTTTCACACTGGCAACTATAACTACAATATGCAATGGATTTTATCCCAAAGAAGGGCGGCGCTTACCAGTCCCAGATCTGCCTTGATCAACAATCTCCTTTGCACATGCTGCGAGCCCCCTCTCAACCTGGCCGCCTCCGCCTTAGGTAAACCTGATATTGCAGGATGAAACAAATCAAGAAAAAAAATATATAAGTTGAATAAAAGAAAACATAGCACCAAAGGAATGCGTTGAAGTGTTAAACAAAAATATATATAAAAAAAGAACAAAATGCTAGGGCTGGGAGCATGCCCTAATTAGGGCAGCGACTCCCATCCATCTCTCTACTCACCTGAATGGTTCCCTATTATTTTTTTAAAAAAACCTAGAGTCTCTAAATTCGATGGGGTGTTAATTTTACTTATTTTCCCATTTGCTTTGCCAAGTTACTACGGCACCAAGGATATATAGAACCACTCTAAATTCGATGGGGTGTTAATTTTACTTATTTTCCCATTTGCTTTGCCAAGTTACTACGGCACCAAGGATATATAGAACCATAATTTTAGAATGTTGCATCCTTTGTTAATGCCCTAAAAGCATGGTGTTCGCCCTTTGGTATCATGAGGATGGGAGAGATTGGACCTCGTGACCTTCTTTACCGCAACTAAATTTTTTAGCCAATCAACCTAGGGCCCCCACCCAAAAGCATGATGTTTTCGATAGACTAGACTTTATATTTTTTATCTGATGTATTCATATCTTGCTATAGCATAACCGCTTTTAAATTTATTAGTTTCTGCCAAGAAAACTATAGGCGAGGCCTGTTCCTAACTAGTTATTAATAATTCTTTTTGCAACCAATGAGAACTAAATAATTTTTCTATTTAAAAAATATTTACCTATTGCTATTGTATTGATGCAAATATTTTAACAAAACATATTTCAAAAATGATTTTTCTTCAATCTAATTGGTAGAAAACAGGGGATTATTGCGGATCATCAAGGTTTAAATTATAAAGTTTTGTATAAATATTGAAAATAAATTCATACATTGCTTTCATTTTATCAAAAATTGTCTCAATATAACATATGCTTCTTAACCTCCATCACGCCCATCACCCTCCATCACGCCCAAATTTAGGCATGTCATAGACAAATTGGTAGAATTTATGCATTACTCTCTCTTTATGCAACCATTCTTCGTGTTTTTCAATGTTGTTGATGTCCTAACTTTGCAGAATCTTTCACGCCTTAACTATTTTCCTGAAAATGAATTTGTTTTGTTTATAAGCTTCTATTCTGCTTGAAGTTGTGCAAATATGAATATAACATTCTGCTTGAACTGAAAACAGACAGGTACTACATTGTTCTGGATATGGTGGCGCTCAGACACAGTTTGGGTCTATGACACTTTAATTTTGTTCAGCATCTACTGATTTTGATTTTATGCAAACTTGATTTTGTTGCTTTCTTTAAAAAGTTTTGAGATCCTGCATTTCTTGGATCACAGATCTCTGTTTTTGGGGGTCAGGATTTTTCATTTGCTATGACTTTGGCACCACATGCACACTAAAAAAAACCATTGGTAGTTTTATGCAATCATTTATTTTGCTAGTTTCAATCTCACTGCGTCAATCACGTGATGCAATAAGTGTCAAGTGGCAAGGACCTCTGGTGGTGATTGATGCTATGCGATGATTCATTTGCTTCAATCTAACCTCTTCAACCGTGTCATGAAATCGGTGTCATGCGGCAAGTCCCCTTTGGTGGCAATTGGTGCTAAGGGTAATTCATTTTGCCAGTTTCAATCTCATTGTGTCATTACTCGATGCAACGAGAACCAAGAGGGCTGTTCCAAATGATGATAGATGTATTATATTTTACTATTAGTCATCAAAGACGGGGCAAAAAGATTCTCCATACAACACAAGGTGCTTCTAAGAAATGATATATAATAATGTTGCACTGTGGAAATGCCAAATGCATAAAAATTGAAAGAAAATGTGTGCCTGCAATAAGTATGCATTGTTGTTCTACTCCCTGCCCTTTTTCTTGAATTTCTGTTGTATCATAGAGCAGGGACTTGTTCTAGGAGAGCTGTTTTTACTTCTTTCTAATTCTTTGAAACTCAACGGTAATGGTTATGGACTGATCTGTTTTTTTGTTTTTTTTTGCAGGGAATTTATATACAAAAGATTTTCTGTGATCATAATTCAGATTCAAAGACGAAGCCCTTGTACTGTGGAAATCTAGAGTATGAGATACGGCAATCAGAAATTGAACGTTTATTTTCCAGATATGGAAGGGTTGAGCGGGTAGACATGAAATCAGGTAGACTAGTTTACTATCTATATTTTAGGAGGCATTTTGTTAAACCCTATACCAAAGATTCCCATTAAATAGCTGGGCTAAAATGAGGCATTGACACCTGATCTCTGTTATGAACAGAGATTGGCTGTAGCAAGGTGAAATTTAGGCCCCAATAATGTGCTTATTTGATTAAACCCCTTCTAGAAAGCCCAGATATTGTTCTGGGGAGACATTCCAAGGTGTTTCATGTTGCCATCACCAGTGGTATATTCTAAAGAGAGTTGTTTCTGCAGAAAGGCAAAAAATGGGCCCAAGAACGTGCTAGTGTGAATACAATTCCCGTTAGGAAAATGTAGAATTTCCAATATTGTTCTGGCTAGACTTTCTGAGGTCGTTTGATGCTGCAATGGTCAGAGCTATGTTCTTAAGATAGCTGTTTTGGAGTTCAGGAATGGATGCTACCCAACATTGAAACCAATGTGTTGAGGAAAATTTTGAGGGATAAAATTATTTCTGCATAGTATATGGTAGTTGGCTAATTTTCTAAACCAAGACTAAGAAAAATATATTAGGTGCTAATATTAGAAAAACATATGATTAACTTTCACTGGTCAGAAATTTATATGATTAACTTTCACTGGTCATAAATTTAGGTGAATCTAAGTTTCTAACAACTATGGTTAGTTTATACTTAGTAGATAGGTTTGGAAATTTTTTATAGTTCGTGAGAGTACATTGAAAAATTAGCCATCTGGAAAACCACAGCCTACAAAAATCCCCGATCCTAATTGGCCGAGCCCATGGTGAATCTGCTTAGTGTTGCATGCATTAGTTCAGGGTTTAAGTAGGCCTTTAAATTGATTTCATTTTGGCAGCATTTAACCATAAAAAGGCAAAGGTTAAGCCTACGAGACATTCTAACCTGGCAAGTAGTAATGATCATCCTTGATGTATGTCAAGAATGCACATTGGGACATGTTTATCATCAAACTTTCATTTTAAGTGTAATGGGAAACCTTTCTGCTTCATTTCCCAAGGCTACAAGGTAAGTTTAAGCAGAAATATAATTATTTAAAATGTAGGCCGCTGTACTCAAAAGTTTCTCTGGCGCAGGAATTTTGAAGAGCTCCATACACGCTCTTCTTGGGCCCCTGCCTGTGCATATCCTTTCATCAATCATGCCATGGATCTTTAACTGCCAGAGGATCAGCTTCTAGAAACGTTCAACGAAGCTGATACACAAATGACATCCTGCATTTCACCATTTCTTTTCATCGCTGTCATGCCATGTTAAGTCTCCAGTTTGAAGCATGCCAAGAGATACATCCCATGACACATCACTACAATCAGAATGGAGCATAACTGGCGAAGGCACTAATCCGATCCGATCGATGACCCCACTCTCACCTTATCCATACCTGACACCATTTAGTTCAACATGCAAGCTCTGTGCCTGCTGTTCTTTATTGCACCAAGTGTTCACACAAATTAGTAATAGGTGTTGTATATTTTTCTTTGTCGTAGTCTGGACTCTGTATAGTAAACTGTTTTTGATTTTCCAAAATGAGGCTGTGACTACAATTCCATTTTTTTGGTCTCTTTAGTCTCGGCTGGGCTTAAACAGCCTAGTTTTTGTTTTTTTGGAAAGAACACTATTTAAATAGCTTGGTGGAGTCTATGATGAGTTGCTTGTAACTTGCTCCAACAATGAGTTGCTTGTAGCTTTCTGCAATAGTGAGACTAAAATGAGAACAAGAAATTTAGTATTACTATTTTACAAAATAGGGACAATAAATTCTGATCCAGGGTTTACTGGATTAAATTCCTGGAAAGTAGTATTTACATTATAAGAAAACTGAGTTCTTGTGATGATTTGATGTCTTGGACCATTAGGTTATTGATTTTCTAAGGGATGTGATTGACTCCAAGAGTATTGATTATAAAATTGTGGATAAAAAGTTATATTTATCTGTAATCTAGGATGCTATGCCGACAGACTCAGTTTCAGTTGTATGCAGCTCTACTGCTACAATGCTACATTGTTCATGCTTTCCATGGTAGCTGGCAGTTGATTTGGTTCTTTGCCAGAAGTAGAAGCTTAATTTTCAGTACAAGTTCCCCATACATTGAGATCTTGTCAAATGTCAACGGATTCTCCCATTTCACAAGCTAAAGTTAAGATTGATTTGTTATTTATCTTGGAGCTATCTGGAACCCTAGCCACTTAAATAGAGCAAAATTGCACGCCAAATGTCAATGGATTCTTCCATTTCACAAGCTCACGTTAAGCTTGATTTGTTATTTATCTTGGCCTAGCCACTTAAATAGAGCAAAATTGCATGTCATATCCTAAATTTTAATTCTGTGAAAATATAGTTAAAATTGTCTTCCAAGCATCACCTACAAACATGAATTACATATACATTATACTCTGTACAATTATAATCATCAAAGTTCCTCAATTTTCAGCAACCAGTGCAAATATCTAACTTAAACCAAAAAATTGACAAATTTCAAGATTATTATAAAGTTATTATATTATCAACATTGTGCTTAAAACTAAGCAAACACAACAAAAATTCATGAATATTTTGGCAGAAACTTGGCTGCTCTGCAGCTCTTGTTTTAGATCTCTTCTAGCTGGCTGGTAAAAGATAAAACAAACAAAGTTCAATTTTTATTAAGCATGCTCTTATTATTTCCTTCCTACCTAACCGTGTAAAAGATAAATTGGAAAGGTTAATTAACACTTACGCTATTATTTATTTTTTTAGCATATTTAAAAGTTAAAAGGAAGGGTTAAATAATTCTTGTGTTGTGATTATATTTGAGTATTTTATTTCAGTGCCTCGGTAATTAGTTTTGTTTGGTATATTTGTTATGCTCTTCTTGTTTCCTTCTTACCTACCCAAGTAAATGTTAAATGGAAAGGTTAATTAACATTTGTGCTCTTTTTTTTTTTTTTTTTTTTTTGAGCATGTGTAAAAGTTAAGAGGAAGGGTTAAATAACTCTTGTGTTGTTATTATATCTGAGTATTTTTTTTTAGGGCCTCCGTAATTACTTGTGTTTGGTATGTTTGTTATGCTCTTCTTGTTTCTTTTTACCTAACCGCGTAAATGTTAAATGGAAAGGTTAATTAACATTTGTGCTATTATTTATTTTTTTAGCATGTGTAAAAGTTAAAAAGAAGAGTTAAATAACTCGTATTGTTATTGTATTTGAACATGTATTTTCCTAGATACATTCATTTTCTTTCCTTAAGAGTAACATAATTAATTAAGTTACTTGCCTAGGGAAAAACTTAAGTTAGTCAATTACCCTTGTAAAATAAATATTTTATTGTTCCTCCTATGTTCCACTCTAGCCCCTTGGCGTACTTAGTCTTGGGAACGTAATCCTTAATGCCTCACATTCTAATGAAATGAAATTTTATAGGAGTCTTGAGAGTTTGTTCTACTTAGTTTTTTTTTTTTTTTTTTTTAAAATTAGGGTTCCTTTCTTGTAGTGGCGTTACAGGTGGAGCCTAAGGATCTCAAGCGCATTTCTTACGATGACTTTACGATGACTATCTTGTCAATGATGGAAGACCCATGGAGCCATTTGATTCCATTTATTTCACATACTCCAATACTTATAAGTACTCTTTAAGTTTTAAATTTGTTATGTTTGTTTAGATTAATTGGATCCACTTTGAATGTCTTATGATTGTCTTTGTTTCATTTTTGTAAAATTAAGAAGAATACTTCTTAGACTATTTTTAGTTAGGGATTATTCTATTTTGGTCAGTTATAGTTCAAGGACATTGAATATATATTTTTTAAATTATAGTTATATAGTGGTCAGTCCCTATTAATAATATATTTGAAAATTAATTAGTTTGATTAAATTTTGTGTTAGCAATTTACTAGCTACAATATTCTTAAAAAATAATTGATAATAAAATGTCTTTTTCTTGCACATGCTTAAAAGTATTTGTGAAAGCTTTTTTATACACATTGTAAAGTTGGGGGTAAATTTTTATAGTTAGAGATTATTCTATTTTGTTCAGTTATATAGTTCAAAACCATATAATTGTTCTTTTTAAAAATTGTAGTTACCTTTAGAATAAGTATCATGTAGTGGTTAATCCCTATTATTATATATTTAAAAATTTATTAATTTGATTAAATTTTGTGTTACTAATTGCTACAATATTTTTTAAATATAATTCATAACAAAACATGTCTTTTTCTTGCACATTCTTAAAGTATTTGTGAAAGATTTTTTATTTTTAGTACACATTGTAAAGTTGGGGGTAAATATAAAAATTTATCCATCTCAAAATCTAGAGTAACTTGTATCCACTTATAAGTGATGGCATCCACCATTTTACAAAATTATAAAAAACATTTACAATAATTAGATTCCTTCATAGAGTCATTCTTGTCTCATTCATTTAGATTATTGTGTCATCTATGGGGTTTTTAATTAAATTTGCTTTGAAAGCATATAGACAATTTGTCTAGCAACATTGATGGCTTTTCTCAAGGGGAAACAATAGTCCCTTACCTACATGGGCTATTTGAGTTTCCATCTTGAGACTTACAAATACTAAAATATTTTTAATTTTTTTTTTTGTATTTTCATTTATGCACAAGATGATTTAAAAAAAAGGAAGATACTATTGAATTAGCTCTTTATTTGATATTCTTATTAATCACTAGATTTATAATTTAATTAACATGTTTTTAAGATACTAATTTCTTTGAGTTATATTTATGGCATGCCTCTCTAACTTCACCTACAGTAGCTTCTAATCTCCAACCTTCAACATTTTTTCTATTTATAGCATTGACTAGAATTTTGGAGTCTAAACCCTAAAACTTAAAACCTAAATGCACAATAAATTGTAAATTACTTTTTATAATTTATTTAGATTTATCTTAACAAAAATTGTTAAAAAGAGAGTATATAAAACTTATCAAATAAACTTTTTCACCTCTCTAATTATTACAATTTTAAAATGGTATTCTAGTTGATAATATAAATAATAAATTTGTAAAATATTGTAAGCACATTTGTTAGTATTTGAACCACAATAATTTTTAAAAATCTATGGCTCTCAAATCTATGTAAATTCCTGGAAAGAGTTTTAAGTATATAATAATATGACCAACATAGGGGAGAGGACCTAGTAGTTGAGCATCCTAACTTCATGCTTCTCAAAATCATACATGACAACTTTGAATTACTCAAAAAAAATTACACCATCTTACTTGGCAAGGCCCTTGCTTATAATTAAGGTTTTAGGTCCACATCATTACACATCAACATGCTCTTGGTTGAGGTGTCCAAAAAGACCCAAGAAAATTATAATAGATGTACATCAAGTCATTTTTTCTTTGTACACCAAGGTGACATCACATGATTTGTAGCTTGTTAGATCTAAAGAATACATTTCATTCAATTATATGTACCTATGATCAACACTAAAAAATTTAAAGTCACATTTACTAGTTTTATACTTTTAAAATTATTGAGCATTAAATCCACAAATACTATCACAACTATTGGAAAATGCTCAATTCTCAACTACTAGGTCCTCTCTAGCATACGTTCAAATGTCTTTGAAAACACAACTCAAAGTACATTAATAAAAACAAACAATAAAAGCAAAGCATTCACATAATATTCATAAGAACCTTTGTGATAGGAATATTTTGACCAAAACAATAAATTACTCATAATTATTTTAGAACCTTATATATTTTAGCAATAAGGCATCAACAATTGTCAAATGTAAAGTCCATGCTGCCACCATTTGGCACATGCTATGGAAATAGATTCAATATGTTGTCTCTAGAAAAATATTTGTCGAAATATCATGTAGTCAACAACTGGCATCATTGCTGAGTTAAAATCATGCTTAATTGTTTGCCACAAGAAATATGTTATTTAAGGAATAGTGATTTATTTTGTTGTTTCTATTACATATCAGATAAAAATATAGTGACTTCCTAAAGTGAAATAGAAAGAAGTCAATGTGGGAAGGTCCAACTAATGGTCTTTGATCAATATTACTTTTTAAAAAAATGTATGGAGCACCCATACTAGATATATTATAAATTCAAAATAGAAAGTACAAAGGGGGACCTAGAATGGGCAAACAGGTGGCCAACAGAACAACCATGCTAGCCTACAAGGAAGTGTCCAATAAAACAACATTGGAAAAAGGTAGCCAACAAGGAGAGAAATTGGGAAGACACTAGATGATGGGTGATAAGCCAAAAGTACTAACCACAGGCAAAACCAAATGAAATTCCCAAAATGGCTAACCACCATCTTGAGTAGCTACACATGATTTTAATGAATGGACATTAACAAGCTGCCCCCAAAAACATCTACCAACATACGTAGAAGAAATTAAAGGAAAAATCCATAGAAAATATGCCCGTTGGGGTTAGAAAAGGAACAAAATTATCATTGACGTGATAATCTAGGGAAGACATATGTCCATATCCATAATACTAAGATTTGAAATATCACCCACATCAATAGTACAATCTCAACTACTACCAGCACCACAATTTAGCCCTCAACCTACTCTAGGATCATCACCAAATGTTCAACCATCACCTAGACGCCACCAACTAGGATGCTTCCACTTCATATCACAATGCCAATAGCACCACCAAGATCACCTTCAACTCCTTGTTCAACATCCCCACCTCAAACACCACCACCCTACCTCCAATTCACAAAACATTAGTAAAACTTCCATCTGCACCACCTTCCTTCCAAACCTGAAACCTACAACCACCCTACCTCTAGAAATAAAGTTAGAGACTACACCTTATTCCACCATCAAACACCACTGATGCCTCCATAATACTTGGGGAATAAACTTGCATGCATACCTCAAGTTGTAGGTCAACCACAAGATGTAGTCCCAAAAAGGAGGATAAATGAGTAATGGTGCAATGCCAACATGATTAACAAGCCTCACTCTCCTCTAGAGCTCAAGAGCCTTCATATCGTCCAAAGCCACCACCAACTCAACTAGCCACTCCACCACCTCCTCTTGGTTCAATACATCTGTCCTCTCTAGTACTTCCATCAATGCCTCCTTCCAAACATGACCAAGACCACTGACATGTCCAAATCCTCTTGTAGATCCCCTGACAACTGCAACACCAACTACTAATATGAAGCCATCACCCGACCCACCTCAATCACCAAAACCTAAAACAATGAAAGATAAATCCTTCTTTAGCGCCTATATCGCTTTCACTAGAGGCCTATGCCTCAAGTTACCAAACAAGCTCCGACATCTTTGACACATGGCTCCACACCCCTTCCATACACTACTATAAGTGTCCAAAACATTAGCAACAATCAGGTCCCATATCCACCATCGCCTACATGCTCCTAGAAAACCCTCATCCCCCTGGCACCGTTTGTCACGTCTCATTTTTATGGACAATATAATTATTCTAGATTAGTGAACAATTATCGTGATTGATTTTAATTTAAGTAATTTTGCTTACATGGATGTAATCATTATGAGTTGATTGATGAAATTTGGAAATTACTTTTAATATGGAATATTAATGCAGAAATTTGCTTTGGCTATGTTTTGAGATACTAACCTATTGACATTGAGTTGAGTGCAATTGGATGCAGATACTCATTGAAGATGAGAGCATGGCTGAGGTAGAAATGTTCTAGCCACTTGGCAAGAACTAATGGATGGGTTACCCCGATGCAATCATACACACCATGTAGTTGCATATGCATTATTGAATGGATTTGATTTCATTAATGCATGGATTTTTTTTATTGTTTCAAATACATGATGTGATTACTTTGACTTAATATCTCTTTGGAAATATATTCAATGATGTATATTGTGTAATTAACTAAATAATAAAATATTGATATTATGGATGTTTGGATGACAATATGTCTTTAAAATAAATAAATAGATTAAATTAATTACAATTGTGCAATTTATAATGCATTTCTCTTTGTAATTATTACATGGTTTTGTTTTAATTAAAATAGTTAAATAAAATTAAAATTAGCATTATTATATTTAGAGTATTTATTACTATCATCCATGTGACAAAAAGCTAAAAGGATATTATATTATTGTTTAATATAGCATTTTATTCCTCCTTTTCTACTAGCCAATCGTTCATGCAAACTGAAAAATAAACTTCAGTTCTAAAATTTGAGAAGTTCACCAAATTAGAGGCATGAGAGAAGGATAAAATAGGTGACCTTGGGCAGAAGAGGAGATAGACATTTTTGAGAAAGAAAAGTTTTTCATTAGGGTGACAGGAGGTGAATTTAAGAGGCGTCAAGACAAGGAGAGAACCGTGATTTGCAGAGAGAGAACCTCATGTTTTTGGCAGCTAAGTCTTCTATTTTATATAGCATTAGGAAGGAATTGGAAGTAGTGACAGGAGAGAAAGGAAACTACAGTGACATCGTCTACTATTTCTCATTCCACAAATCTCCCTCTTTCCAAGTTTTTCATCTAGTTTATCTCACTTTATAAAAGTTGTTTGGCTGTTTGAAAAAGTGTACCTTTCTATTGATTGTGGTTGATCTGCATTGTTGATCGATCCATGTTATTTTATGCTAGCCACTACTCTTTTTTGTCTTGGCTGTTAGCTCATTTTTTCTGAGTTGTCCACTTTCTTTATTTTGCTTGTGCATTTAATAACTGATCGACTCTGTCTGGTTGTTCTTCATGTTTCTATCTAGCTACTTAAATCCTTCTGGCCATCTTTACTAAGGATATCATCCCCTTGCATGTTGCCATCTTCTAGCTAGCTGCCTTTCTTCTACGATCCTTTTAGATGATCGTTATTCCCTCTAGCTGGTCGGCATACTGTTAAAATGGTTGTTTGGTTTGTGTATGGGGCGATCCATGGTGACTGGGTCAATCCCCATAGTATTACTATTGTCAAATCTCTAGCTCACCTTTCGTTGATTCTCTATTTAAAAACATGATTTTTACTTACCTCTGTACTGAAGAAACCAGTCGATCCTCCTCAGATCTAGACTCTAAAACTGATATAAAAACTCATGAAAAATTCTAGATCATTGTTAGAAAATAACTAGTAAATATGTTATGGCTATGTCTCTATCCTTATTTTGCTATACAGAATCAGATCAAGATTAGGAAATGGACCTTTATATGTTGAACATTTAAACCTCTGGAAAAATAGCACAACAATTATTCATGTAGCTAATTAAATTGTTCTTGTAGTTCTATGGAGAAATTGTTAAAACGTTGTGTTATCCAAAACAAAGACAATGGAATTCTCTAGTACTATTTTATGAATGCTGATATAGAAAGCCAAATTTATTACATTTCAACTAAAAGCTGAATTTATCTATCATAACTTAGGACTAAATTATTGTGCTAGTTGTGATCGAACTTAATTTAGAGATTAGATCCTAGCATATTAAACAATTAAACGGTTGGAATTAGATAAAAAGATAAACTTCCTGTAGCTTGGCAAATGATCATGTATTCCGGTTAAACTGATAAATCAACATATTGTCAAAATCTGAAACAATAGATTATGAATCTTACTCCTTGAATGCTGTTAAATGAATGATTTACTTGCTCTTTATCACTATTTTGGTTCCTATAGAAGTTCCTGTCACCATAGCGATAGGAAGTCTGTTGTATGTTTTTTTGTGTGTTTTAAATAAAAATCCTGTCACAAAAATGACAGGAAGGCAGAACTATGTATTAAATTGATTATTATTGAAAGAATTAAATGATTGAATTAGTGGATTTCTTCATAGTATATTTTTCTATATTTGATGTTTGGAAAAGTTGAAAGAATTGATCTATTGAACTTGTTCTTTTGATTCCTTTATTTTATTTCATTTATTGCTTCTTGGGGAAAGAAGTAGATTTTCATAGGAATGTATTGGGTTTCTTTCTGGGCTAGGATGCCTATGTGGATATATCAGAGATGGCTTTTTCTCTTTTCAGGAATTGACCAAGTTACTTATTAAGGATTAGATCTAATAAAGATGACATTGAAATAGATGTTTATTTGTCTAGCACATTACATAAATATATCTCTGCCACGTTCCTATTGTGAGATAATATGCATTTCATTACATAGACTGGCACATTCAGACATCAGGGTTGCATTGGGTGTTCCTTCCTACCAGTTGTTACTAGGTAGCTAGACATTTCATGCAGGGCTAGGTTTCCTTCATTTTAGGAAGGGATCTGGGGAAGTGTAAATACTTCATGGTTGGGTGGGTAAGCACCTGAGCCATGTTTCTATCTCTCGGTTTACAGGTGGTGGACCATTTGGTTCATGCAGCTGGAGAGTGTGTTGATTTGTTATTTATTGATGTACTTGTTATTATACCTATTTAGATGTATTATGGCATGTTGCCAAAGGATTTTTGTATTTTGATTTATAGAGATTATTACCTAGATTTGGCATGTGAAAATGTAAGATTTAGTGACTTTATTTGATTTATATTGATGAGATTATCTTTTGCAAGATTTAATGATTCTTATGGATTCCTATTTATGAGGTTTCTCTTTTGTGAAGATTTATCCACCATATTGAATGTTATTTATGAGACTTATTTTTTTTACTTGTAATTAAGCGGATTAATTACATCATTTTACTTTCATTATTGTGAAGTTGTAATTAAGCGGATTAATTACCTCTTCTTATTTTGTTTACATAAGAATGGTAATTTAAATGGATTATTTACTCTATTTATTTCTTTTTGAATTTGGTTATTGTGATGATTGTATTAAAGTGGATTATTTACTTTGATTTACTTTTGTGATGGTTTTGAGGGTCTTTACATTTGGTATCAGAACATGGTTCCAACATTGGGAGCTCTGGGTGTGAGTGTGTGTTTCTCAATTGATCGAGCATGTATGGGACCTTGTGTGTTGTCCTACTGTGAATAGCATGTGCTTTCTTTTTATAGGGTTAGATAGACCCTGATGATTGTTCTTAAGGATATGGTTGAGTGATGCTTGACGTAAGTCTTCCCTTTGAGTGAAGTTGTAGTATTTTTGCATTACAATTAGATGTGCGTGCTATCCAAGTTATTCCTATCATGTCTTTTTGTGGAGTAAGTTAGCCATCAAATGGATGGGATGTTGGGTGAGAACTTAATCATCCACCTAGCTCTCTTGCTTGTTTTTTATCTTTTATGTAAGTAGTGCATTAATGTATTACCCTTATGTTTGGGATAAATGCGACTACTCCCTATTGTGAGAGTGATGTGAATAGACATGTCGAACCTGATTTTGTCTTGAATTGATTTTTGGTTGCTAGATGTTGCTTATGTATGGCTGTGTGTGTCATTGCATGATGATTGTGACTCCTTTGAATGAGATGCATTTTTTTTATTGCTTGACATCTTTTGTTATGATTGGTTTAGTTATGTAGGAATGATATTGTGTTTTATGTTGAATACCATTGTTTGACAAGGAAACTAAACTAAATATGTCATATACCCTATGAAATGACTTGAAATATGAATGAACATGCTATGTAAAGAAAATGAGATTGACTTCATGGATGCTTAGAACATTTGAGACTGATTTGCTACTATAATAAGCATTGGACATTGAAAACCTTACTATTAAAAAAAAAATGATTGAGGACAACAAGTACTATGCTGAAAGTGTTAAAAATAGAGGTCATTAAATCTATTCTTTTTCTATTTGTGAATGATTATATATATATATACTCCTTAGTCTTGAAAGATCATACATGAGGAAAACATCCATCTATAACATGGCTGAAACTCTATCTTTTAAACCTACAAAACAAAGGAGAAATAAATCATTATTATGAGATAAAACTAAATCTATACATTGGAACTATCTTATGCATTATTATAAAACAATTGCATTATGAGAAAGAAAATAGACATTGAATAGAAATAAATATTGATTAATTTTTGTTTTATGAATCAAAGAAAAATTAAAGTTTTTATAGTCTCATTTGTTATGATTGTTTTGGTTTTGGGGAAAGTTACACAAGTATGCTGAAATCAAACATAACGGTTTGTTTATTTCCTAAGTCATGCTTGAATGAATATTTTATTGAGAAAGGAAAGTGATTTCATTATTTTCTATTCTTTATGTGTTTTGGGAAAGCTACCTTCCGGGACAGGTGCTGAATGAGGAATTACAGAGGAGTAGATTTTCTTTTTCAAAATCTACACCACCATAAAAAGCAATTTCAGACTTTGGCCAAAGTCAACTTCTGACATTGAAATAGATGAATGGACCATTGAAATAGATGGACATATGCCTAGTTTTTATTGATATAATTATCTACCTCATCTTGTTAATGAGATGTTGCATTTGTGTAGGGATGCATGTATGTTAACAGGCATGCACCAGATTCCATCCTGCATATTGACATATATTGCTAGGCTATATGAGCAAGATTGGGTATCCTTCATGTTGGAAGGATCCCAGGGAAGCGTAAGCTTCGTGGTTGGGTAGAATAACGTTGATCCATGTTCTCATCCCTTGGCTCGTAGATGTAGCCAAAGACGTTGGATTGATATTAAATATTATTGATATTTCATACTTATATTGTAATCCATTATGGATGCTAGGGTGACTTGATGGGCTACAAGCCTAAGATGAATAAATTTTGGATTATGTATTAAATGTACTTCTAAGTGGATTAGGTTTATGTACATGTGAATTTGAAATTGAATAAGAAAGGTTATATTATTCTTGTTTTACTTGAGAAAAGTGGAGATTGAGTTGATTCTTTAATTATGGTTAAGTTAGAAGGTTCAGGGCCTTTATTATTAGACTTGCCAACTTAGTGTTAAAAATATGATGGCTTCTAGATTCTTTGACGAATAACTTTTATCCGGATGTATTAGCATCTTGTTGAGATCTTCCTTTTGTATGACCTTTTACATTCAAGTTACTCCTTTCACTTTTGAGATTTGATTATCTTTGATTCAAAAGTCTTATTATTTATGCTTGAAACTTATGAATACCTCAAGTACCATAAGCTTAACTGAATACAATTTAGTAGAAGTTCTTTTTGAAATTTAATGTTGACTTTGAATTTTCATTAATTTAGTGTTGAAAACAAGTCAACATATGTAATTTTGATCTTTTGTGATTTAACATTGAAATTATTTAATGTTGATCTTATTTATTTAATGTTGAAATCATGTCAAACTATTTTTTTTTTTTTTTAAATTTTTTTAGATAATTAGTGTCGAAAACATATTGATCTACTTACCTTATTATTTATTCTTTGGAAGTTTAGTGTTGGAAACATGTTGATTTTTCTATGATTGACCATTTGATTGAAATCATGATTTAATATTGTAATTTTGAAGATTTTGGTGTTGATGATCCTATTTTAATGTTTATGATCTTATTTTAGTGTTGATAATCCTAACTTTTCATTGATGGGAACTTTCTCTTTTTATTTAGTATTGATATTGGATTTATTACTGAAACTCTTACCTTTATTTAATGTTGATAAGTACTTGCCGATGATGATAACAAGTAGTATGGGATGCTTGTTTATCATCCTTGGATGGCAATGTTAAGATGTCTCATACGGGTAGGCATGCTTGACAAAAGTGAACATATTGTTGATATCTTTATATGAGCAGTTATGTGTGTTGTAGAAGGTAGATATGCCTCATGATTTAGTATATGAGATAGAAATCATTATAGTGATAATGAAGGTTGAAAATGAAAACTAATAGAAAGAAAAAAGAATTATTGGTAATTTTCTTCATAATGAATCATTGCATATAGAATCAGAATACCCTTAATTTCCTTAATCTAGTTGAGATACTTATTATAATACCATGTTGCACGATGTGTTACTTTTTATAACAGGAATGTGTTTACTCTTTTTATTTTATGGTGATTGTAATAAGACATCGAGATGACATCTCTTCCTAGTGGGGAAGGATGTCACATCTCATTTTTACGGACAATATAATTATTCTAGATTAGTGAACAATTATCGTGATTGATTTTACTTTAAGTAATTTTGCTTACATGGATGTAATCATTATGAGTTAATTGATGGAATTTAGAAATTATTTTTAATATGGAATATTAATGCAGTGATTTGCTTCGGCTATGTTTCGAGATACTAACCTAGTGACATCGAGTTGAGTGCAATTGGATGCAGATACTCATCAAAGATGAGAGCATGGTTGAGGTAGAAATGTTCTATCCACTTGGCAAGATCTAATGGATGGGTTACCCTGATGCAACCACACACACCACGTAGTTGTATATGCATTATTGAATGGCTTTGATTTCATTAATGCATGATTTTTTCAATAGTTTCGAAAGCATGATGTGATTACTTTCACTTAATATCTCTTTGGAAATATATTCAAAGATGTATATTGTGTAATTAAATAAATAATAAAATATTGAGATTATGGATGTTTGGAAGACAATATGTCTTTAAAATAAATAAATCGATTAAATTAATTATAATTGTACAATTTGTAATGTATTTCTCTTTGTAATTATTAAATAGTTTTGTTTTAATTAAAATAGTTAAATAAAATTAAAATTAGCATTATTATATTTAGAGTGCTGATAAAAGAATAAAATATTTATTACTATCATCCATGTGATAGAAAGATGAAATGATATTATATTATTGTTTAATATAGCATTTTATTCCTCCTTTTCTATTGGCCAATCATTCATGCAAACTAAAAAATAAACCTCAGTTCTAAAATTTGAGAAGTTCACCAAATTAGAGGCATGACAAAAAGATAAAATAGGCAACATTGGGTAGAAGAGGAGATTGACATTTTTGAGAAAGAACAGTTTTTCATCAAGGTTACAGGTGGTGAATTTGAGAGGCATCAAGAGAAGGAGACCACCACAATTTGCAGAGAGAGAACCTCACATATTTGGCAGTTGAGTCTTCTATTTTCTATAGTTTCATGAAGGAATTGGAGGTAGTGATAGGAGAGAAAGGAAACTGCAGTAACATCATCTGCTATTTCTCATTCCACCAATCACCCTCTTTCTAGGTTTTTCATCTGGTTTATCTCACTTTATAAAAGTTGTTTTGCTGTTTGGAAAAGAGTACCTTTCTATTGATTGTGGTTGATCTGCATTGTTGATCGATCCATGTTATTTTATGCTGGCCACTACTCTTGTTTATCTTGGTCATCAACTCATTTTTCTGAGTCGTCCACTTTCTTTATTCTTCTTGTGCCTTTAATACCTGATTGACTCCATCTAGTTGTTCTTCTTATTTCTACCTGGCCGCTTAAATCCTTCTGGCCATCTTTGTTGAGGGTATCATCCCCTTGCATGCCACCATCTTCTAGTTAGCCACCTTTCTACTGCGATCCTTTTAGATGATCATTGTTCCCTCTAGCTGGCCCCCATACTATTAAAATCATTGTTTGGTTTGTGTATGGGGTGATCCATGGTGACTAGGTCAATCCCGATAGTATTACTATTGCCAAATCTCTGGCTCACCTTTCGTCGATTCTCTATTTAAAAACATGATTTTTACTTACCTCTGTACTGAAGAAACTAGTTGATCCTCCTTAGATCTAGACTCTAAAACTATTATGAAAACTTATGCAAAATTCTATATCATTGTTAGAAAATAACTGGTAAATATGTTATGGCTGTGTCTCTATCCTTATTTTGCTATATGGAATCAGATCTAGATTAGGGAATTGCCCTTTTTATGTTGAACATGTAAACCTTTGGAAAAATATCAAAACAATTATTCCTATAGCTAATTAAATCATTCTTGTAGTTTTGTGGAGAAATTGTTAAAACATTGTGTTAGCCAAAACAGAGATAGTGGAATTCTCTAGTACTATTTTATGAATGCTGATACGGAAAGCCAAGTTTATTACATTTCAACTGAAAGCTAAATTTCTTTGTCATAACTTAGGACTAAATTATTGTGCTAGCTATGATCAAACTTAATTTAGAGATTAGATCCTAGCATATTAAACAATTAAATGGTTGGAATTAGATAAAAAGATAAACTTCTTGTAGCTTGGAAAATGATCATGTGTTCCAGTTAAACCAATAAATCAGCATATTGTTAATATCTGAAACAATAGATTATGAATCTTACTCCTTAAATGTTGTTAAATGAATGATTTACTTGCTCTTTAGCACTATTTTGGTTCCTATAGCAGTTCTTGTCACCACAATGACAGGAAGTCTATTGTATGTTTTTTTTGTGTGTTTTAAATAAACCTCCTGTCATAGAAATGACAGGAAGGCAGAACTATGAATTAAATTGATTATTATTGAAAGAATTAAATTATTAAATTGGTGGATTTCTTCATAGTATATTTTTCTGTATTTGATGTTTGGAAAAAGGGAAAGAATTGATCTATTGAACTTGTTCTTTTGATTCCTTTATTTTATTTCACTTATTGCTTCTTGGAGAAAGAAGTAGATTTTCATAGGAATGTATTGGGTTGCTTTCTGGGCTAGGATGCCTATGTGGATATATCAAAGATGGCTTTTCCTCTTTTCAGGAATTGACCAAGCTACTTAATTAAGGATTAGATCTAATCAAGATGACATTGAAATATATGTTTATTTGTGTAGCACATTATATAAATATATCTCTGTCATGTTCCTGTTGTGACATAATCTACATTTCATTACATAGACTATCACATTCAGACATCAAGGTTGCATTGGGTGTTCCCTCCTACTAGTTGTTACTAGGTAGCTAGACATTTCATGCAGGGCTAGGTTTCCTTCATTTCAGGAAGGGATCCAGGGAAGTGTAAATACTTCATGGTTGGGTGGATAAGCACCTAAGCCATGTTTGTGTCTCTTAGTTTACAGGTGGTGGACCATTTGGTTCGTGTAGCTGGAGAGTGTGTTGATTTGTTACTCATTGATGTACTTGTTATTGTACCTATTTGGATGTATTATGGCATGTTGCCAAAGGATTTTTGTATTTTGATTCATAGAGATTATTACCTAGATTTGGCACATGAAAATGTAAGATTTAATGACTTTATTTGATTTATACTGATGAGATTATCTTTTACAAGATTTAATGATTCTTATGGATTCCTGTTTATGAGGTTTCTCTTTTGTGAAGATTTATCTACCTTATTGAATCTTATTTATGAGGCTTATCTTTTTACTTGTAATTAACTAGATTAATTACATCATTTTACTTTCATTATTGTGAAGTTGTAATTAAGTAGATTAATTACCTCTTTTTATTTTCTTTACATAAGAATGGTAATTTAAATGGATTATTTACTCTATTTACTTCTATTTGAATTTAGTTATTGCGATGATTGTATTAAAGTGGATTATTTACTTCGATTTACTTTTGTGATGGTTTTGAGGGTCTTTACACCATTCCTCTCCCACTCATCACCAACGCCTCTAAAAGGGTTATGGTCTTACCATTCCCCCAAATCTTACCATACCACCTCTTCCTACACTACTACTAGTGCCATCTTTCAAATACCTTTAGGACCTTTTCCATGTAGAAATCCTCCTATAAATGCACATAATGGCCAATGCTTCAAGTGGCCCAAAACAACCCTAACAACTTCAACTCAAGCCTCCACACTCCTTCCACACACTATCAAAAATGACCGAAAAAAACAAAAAGGACTAGGTCGCAAAGCCACCATTGCCTCCATCACCTCTATAGCCTCCACTGTGTCTCTCACCACCTCATTGCTAAACTCCAAACATCTCCTACTCCCACTCAGATCCTTCTCCATTTGAGCCACCCCTAGTACCTCCTTACTTCACCAATATGGGATCTTGTTCATATGGGTCTCGTCACCATCACCATTATCGCCATCGGGCCATCACTTGCCTCTAACTCTCTCCCACTCACCATCCCATTTATTAGCTTCCTTTGATCAATATTATTACCTCTTGTCTATAATAATCATATTTTACCTAGATATGGCAAAAAATTAACTTTGATGTTTAATTTTCTGGACCAAAAATTTTGTATTTAAATCCTGGTACCTATCATAACTAGAAGTGCACTTTTTTCATAGAATGTAAGCCTTATGGACTATAATGCCTTAAAATGAATTAGATGACTTTAAGAAAGAATAAACCTATTTATTGAATTATTCATACACTTTTGAGTGTTGTCATTAGGGAATGCTATCTCCATTTAATGTGCTGGCTAGACAACCTCATCTATTGTTAGTGGGAACAAGATTTGCCTTTGGATATATGGTGGTAAGTTAATGACAAGCTAGTATATTGATTTGTGTTTCAATTTTGTGTATGGTATGAATCTCTATGTTATTAATCTAAAATTATTACCTTCCTTGTTCATACTATATTTGCCTTTTGTTATAATCATTGTTATTTCTTCCTCTTGCAATTGAAAATGCACTTTCAACAAAATTATTACCTTCCTATTGCAATTGTTATTTCTTCCTTTCCTCAATTCAAAATTATGTTTGTTTAGAATAATGCATTTTAGTTTCTTGTGGTAATTTTTAAAGATTTTGTGGATGTTATTTTCTTTTAGAATTCCCCTTGTTGATTAGCAATGGTTGCTACTTGTATACTATACTTTTATAGAGCCCGAACTTGACTGCAAAACTTTTATCTCAAGTTTCAATAGAAATTCAAAATATTGACTATTTTTTTATCTATCCCATCCAAGGAAAATAAGCTTCAAATCACTTAGTGTCAAATTTGCATACATATTATTTAAATCAAATATTTAAAACCAAACCATGAAATTAAAATTGTAAATCTAGACTCAAGTGTGTAATCATACCATAATGTGCTCATCATCTCTCACATCTTGTTGCCAGGCTATAGATATGGATTCTACACCAAAAGTCTCTATTTCCAAAACCTATATTTAAATAAGACATGAATTATGCTAGAGTATTTACAAAATGTAATCATGATAAAAGACCTATAATATTACATAGGATTTAACTATAGGACTTGAAATACAGTAGATGACTCATGAATTTGTGTAGGCTTATTAATGGTAGGATTTTCTGAGCCTGCATCAATACTACTCTCATCCTACATATATGTACATGTTGTTAGGGTTAGCCGGTAGAAGATATCAATTAAATGCAAATAAAGATTAAATAGAGGAATGAAAAATACACAAAAATAATAACATGGAGAGACAAGTTTTAACGTGGTTCAACCAAACTTAGGCTACATCCACCAACAGAGAGTCCAATATTATTATCCAATAAATCAAACCAATTACAACCAGTAATCCCTGTAACTCAATATTGCTACAAATGCTACAATACAATATCAATGGAAACCCTAACCCTTAGCCACTTTTATCAAGCCTTATGTTGGTTACAAAAATAGGGTTTTTTTATGTCCTCTAATAGAAAAAATAACTCCTGACGCCTTTATAAAATAATAAAAAATCATTTGAGGTTTTGGGGGTGTTTCCCTCAAGCTCCCATGGGGGTGTTGCCCCTCGACCTCGTTAAATAACTTGGCAGGAAACCATGCCGATAAAAGTAAGCAAAATTTAACCTCTGAGTCTGATTAGGCTCCATATAACAACACATGTATATATATAAATTCAACTCAAGAAGAATTTAAAATTACGAAATTATACTTCAAGTGAATTTAAAGTAAAAACATAATTTTAAGTTACACACTAGGTATGACTCAAGCATAGCAAATGATGTTGGGGTACTAGTCACTACATCCCCTGGTTGATTTGACACAGAAGTGTCAGGGCCTCCTAGGTACTATTAAAATGAATCACATTTTTAAATTATTAAATAATTATGAAAACATATCTAATTTTATGAAACTAATTTAGAAACATTGTATTTAATGAATGAGCTAGATGGTTAAGGGAAATGTATTGGTCTACCATATAAGGTTTGCCAAGTTGTATTGTCACTGACACCAATTGTCTAACTAAGATGTGGCGTCCGAGCATCAAACAACACAATATATAAATTTATTAAATGAATTGATAATTGTATTTAAAAATAGTTCTATATTTATTAAATTTAATAAGTACAAATCAACATATACATAAAATATGGCATGTACCTCTATAGGAGTGAATAGTGTAGCTAAGAAAGATTCCTCCTCTGTTGTAGCCCCCACACTAGATACACAAATAGTACAAAAACATGTTTAATTACAATTTTGACAAAAATGAGGTGTAAACCGCAATGGTGTCGAAAGGCATGTGTTGTTAGGGTGTAAAAGTAAGATGTTGGGTCCACATGTAGGGGAAGTCGTGATGAAAAAATTCATGATAGGAATGAGTAACCACTTTAGAATAAATGGGTAACCAAACCTAAATGGGTACCCATTTAGTAATGGGTGCCCAAGCCTAAACAGGTACCCATTAGTAAATAGGTACTCGATAGTAAACGAGTACGCATTATAGAATGGGTACCCATTACAAAATAGGTACCAATTTTCAAAATGTATATATATTTTTTAAAAAGCCCCTGCAGGCTCATTTTCCTCCATTGGTGAATAGGAACAATGACATACCACAATGGGTATGTGTTGTTAGATGCCCTGCCGACACAATTCAACTTCTTTTTTTGCCCTGTCACCTCCTCCCACCACCTTGTCATTTCTGAAGACCTCTAGGTTGGTTTGTAGCTTGTTTTTTATGTATCTTTTTATGATTGTAGGTTTAAATTGAAAAATTAGGGTTTAAGTAAAATTTTGCTATGTATGTTTTGATAAACCCTAAAACTATTTTACTATAAACCCTAAAATGCTAAGCATAACTATAAACCCTAAAAATAAACTGTAAACCCTAAAATAAAACTTCAAACTATAAACCCTAAAACTATGAACTTGATAAACCCTGAAACTAAACTTTAAACCCTAAAAATATGAACTTGATAAACCCTAAAACTAAACTATAAACCCTAAAACTTGAGACACACTAGGTTGCATCCCAACCATGAAGTTATAGAAACAATAGATAAGAGTTTGAATCCTAACTTAGTAAGAGTAGTACCCACTCAGCTCAATAGTTTAGATTAAGGTGTCCTTTTTGGAGAAAAATTTGAATCTACATCCACTTTATTTTTTGGTTAGGTTTAATAAGGTAATATTATTATTAGTATCTATTTCTTCATTAAACTTTTTCCATTCCCTACTGCCATTAGGATTTGTTGAGTAATTAGCCACCAAACTAGACCATACCTCTTTGTCATAAGTTCTTCCAACATAGCACAAGGATGACCAACATTCAGAGGAGAACTTAGGATCTAAGGGTCTAAGGGTCTTCCAAAAACTTGGGAAAAGTATAAGGATAGGGGTTCTCTTTTTTTGGATTCATTATTTACTTGCATGTTTTGAGTTAGAGAGCTATAATAGAAGATGAAAAGTTGAAGATAGTATTGTTCTTGAGTTAGATTTATTGTTTAAATAGAAATAATATTTAAGATTTGGAATTATTTTTAGCTTGTATAAGGGGAATGTTTTGTTTAGATAAATAATAAAGAGTTGAAAATCTTCTTTTAGATTTAAATCTTAAAGTTTTGAGGTAATATTCTTTGTTTTAGGTTGTATTTATTTTGGATGTTTCTTTATTTGCATGGAACTTGAAATGATTTGTTGTCATGGATGTGCTTATGAGTGTGTTAAAAGATATTTTTAATCTTTTTATTTGTGTGATGGGAGAGGAAGCTGAAGATGTGTTAGTGGAGTTCTTAATGTATTAAATGCTTACAAAATTAAATTGAACAAGGAAATGAAATTAAAGAGAGAACATGCCATAAAAATTGAGGATAAATTGAGCAACATGGAGGAACCCCTTGTAGGTATAAAATCCACCAAAATAGAGCACTAAACTTGATTAAAAAGGTTCCCAAATCTTGAATTACAAGAATAAAATGTATTTCTCGATCCATAATGTCACCTAAACATATAACATGTACATCAATTCCTTGGCAAGATTACTAGAAATTCAAAAAATCCCCAATAGGGAAGTGGAAGATGAAAAGGTATAAATCTAGAACACCAATAGTCACTCCTTAACAAGCTTCCAACAATTTGTCAATAATAATGTTTTCTTGTCTTGATTCCATGTACAACATAGGAAAACAAAAAGAACACTCATTATGAAGTCAATATTGACATCAAACAATGCATATATAAATGAAATTATACCTAGGAACATGATGGGATTTTAGATATCAAAGAAACTATACCAATTAAATAAGCCTAGTTTATAAGGTGAAACAAATAAATTACCATAAAAAAGCCCTTATTGAAAGTTACCATAACTTTTAAATACTTTCAATGTTTACAACATCTAGGCCTAATAATTTTCCACTCCTATATACTTAAGCTTCATCAATTCAGATACATCAAATTCATATAGGCATCCACCTTCTCAATCATAACCCTTCTATCCTCCACTATGTCACACATAATAACATCAGACATATCAATGTGGTTAGTTTGCATGCTAAATATGTAGGGTTCTTTACAAATGTGATGTACCTAGTTTCACTAGATATCACATGGAGTTTACATTGTATCCTAATTTCATCTAGTATAATATTTCATCTAGGAATGGGTGTTTTTCATGCACTCTATCTTCATAGTTGAAAGACCAACCACTTGCCTATCTTTTTCGTAGTTCCAACACTACGTGCCTCCAACTAGGTTAAAAACATACCCAGTAGTAGAAATCCTATTCAGTATATCTACCATCTAATCAAAATCCATAAATCCCTATATATTTAATGTCCTTGTCAAACCAACTTCCCTTGGTAGAAAATATAATACATTAAATTTAGCCCATGAATATATATGAAGACCCTCTTTGCTAGAGTCTAATTATGTTCATAGATTGTACATTAACCTTATTAGGACTCCTACTCATTGGGCAATGTCTAGTTTGGTGCAAATAAAACATATACAAAGATAAAAACTACACTCATACTTTGGGCACATGGTTTGGGTTCTGAGCAATTTCATATTTAGTGTTGAAGACACTACTCAAATGAAGTCACTATTCCCATAGGAATGGGAACACTCATCCTAAATTTATAAAATAAATAGTCAACATACATCCTCAACTTAACCAAAGTTTTATGTTAGCTCTGGACATCTATTCTAATTGACATTCCTAAGATATAATTAGCAAACTTAAAATTATTGATAAGAAACTATGATGAAATGTAAAATTTCAACAACCTAATCATTTATTTATTATTTCCAATTAACATGTTTTCGACATAAAGAATTTGGTAATAATAATTAATAATCACCTATTATCTTTTAATAATCATAACGATCTAATTTAGCTTTGATAAATTCTAGGTAAACATTTAACATATGAATTAAAATTTTAATAACACATCTTGGGGTATAGTTTATTTGATGTTTCAACTCAAATCCTTAACATGTCTATTAAAACTATTTTAATTTCAATTTTTTAAAAAAGTAAACGTCTCTTGAGTCAATTGTAGTAAAAAATAGTACTAGATCAACAATCAGGTCCATATTTTTCTTGACAAGTTGTACTTGTGCATAATTTTCAAGTATTAGGCTTTCTATTCATGGATATTTTAAACTTAGATTTACAGATATTAGATTAAGTTTATTTCTAGATATTTGTTTGTAAGAACTTTCAATATATGGATATATATTTGTGATTACATTTGTAAGTTTTTGATATGGATATATTTGGAAATGCATGTGACCATCCAATGGATGACCATACAATGGATGAGTTTCTAATAGATGAAATTATTTTATAAAACCCCCCACCCCATCCACCTAAAAACCCCCCCTCCCCTCCACCTAAAAACCCCCCACCCACTCCACCTCCAAACCCCCCCACCCCCTCCACCTAATGAGGCTTAGTTGCGACAAAGCATTAATGAAAATATTAACACAATTGAGGAAAACATTAAGTTGATTAATAATCAGCCTCACTTGATGTCACCTCATGTAGTATGGTTTGTATTTTCAATGCAAACCATTATTGATTCTGTTAAGTCTATTGATGTAGACCTAGGTAGATTTTGCCTTTAGCGAGAGGAGAGGAGGCAATTTTATGTAGATGGTCTTTCATATAAAGACATCCTTGATCTACACATTACCAAACAAACATTAGCCCCATTTCTTCTTCACCCCATAACTAATCAACCTATACCTGCAACAAAAAAAGAATACTAATTAAGTGGTGTAGGCATGAGGCAATCTCGAGACATTTTGGGATCGGTGGTGGATGGTGTTTGATCACCCACCACACACTAATTTTGAGGTACCACTATATTTTTTGAGAAAATTATGGGTGGAGTTTCAATTGGGTCAAAAACCCAATTATTTTGATATTAGACATTCCACCTAGTGTTGATGGTGGTATGCCACAACACAGGCTAGGGGCATGAATTGATCCCAATTGACCCATTCCTATTGCTCCTATGGTTTCTCCTATTTTACCCACAATTCCTGCACCCATTCAGCACCAGGCAGTGCTATCGACATTAGGAGCATCGAGTAGACTCTCGGGTAATCTCACTGAACAAGCTGCCCACATGGTAGCCAAATTCAGTGGTGGAGAGCATCATGGAGGAGTCAGTACATCTCATCATAGAGCCTCACACATGTCAAGGGCACATTTGTGTCAAAATTGCAATCAACTGTGTTATGGTTTTGCTCCTACATCCACATCAGATGTAGCTACAATAGATGTGGAGTCATACTCAGATCTACTATATCCAGATAATCATCCTACACAGGTACATGGACCACATTTTATTTTGTTTCAAGTGCATAATTTGAACATATCAAAATTAATATTTAATCATGAATTAAATATATATTGTGAACTATTTGGTGTAGGTCTCAAGTCGTTCTAGGGCCTCAACACGATTTGATACACTGAGTTTTACATCAACAACTATAGAGACTAACATAGGTCTTACAGGGTAAACCAATATATATTAACCCTAAAACCTTATGTATCTAGTTCTAGTTTAAATTTTCTTCAAAACTTAGATATTATATTTAAATTAACAAGTGTATAATTAAAACTTTAACTCTATACATGTATGTGAAACATTTTTGTTGCAGTGAGGAGGTCATGTGTCAGTTTCTATGTCTAACTGACCACCTAAAGGTGTTGCTTGTAGTGCTCCTCCATTGTTGTCTATTATGCCTGAGTGTTCCCTGGTGTGTGTTTTAAAAATTGTACTAAATTTGTACTTTGCTTTTTTGAGTTTATATAAATTTATATATGCCCATATATGTAAGTGTAGGATGATAGGAGTGCCATTAGGATAGCAACTAGTTAGGATACTAATTAGGGACAATTTCATGAGTTATCCACATATTTTCAAGTCCTTAACTTTGCTAAATTTTCTATGTACAATTTCTAGGTTATTATATACTATATAATATGGTTACATGTTTTGGGAAATATTCTAACGTATTTCAAACATGTTTTATTTGAATTTCTAAGAATTAGCAGCTCAGACTTTTGGTCTAGAATATGAAACAACTATACCACCTAGACAACAAAATGTGGGAGTAGATGAACATGATTGCATAGTAATTTATGCACACTTTAAAGCCTAGATTTAAATATTTAATTTCATATTTTTATAAATTAAATCAAATTTGGATGCTAACCTAATTCTTGAGTGCTTTATTCAAATATCTAGGAATAAGTAGTTGAGACTTTTGGCTCATGACCAATAGCTATACGATCACCTAGGCAACAAAATGTGGGAGGAGATGACCAACATCATATGGTAATTTATGCATACAATGAATTTTCTTCTAAGTGTTCACAGTGTCTTCATATCTAGTTGGAGCCTCATTATACTCCTAAATCTTAATCAAATGGCCTAGACATTGTCTAGAACCTCTGCTAACAAGTTAAGTGTCCACAAGGCATGTCAAGATTTGTCAAGTGTAAGAGGACTACCATGAGCACCTATCAAGGGTATATGGATTGTGTCAAGACAAGAATGTTTGATCATAAAATGGAACAACATCAAGGACTTAGGATAGTCATTAGTCATAAGAAGAGTATGGAAAAGAGACTCAGTAGAGCATGGAATTGAGGGACAACAAATTATGGACAAGAGGAAATAAGTTAGGAACAACCATGAAGACACTGCTAGAAGAACAACCTTGTGCATGAAAAATAGTCATAAATGATTGTTATAAAATGATGAGAGTAGTCATCTAAATGACTATAAAATGGATAGTAGATGACTGTCATAACCCAGGGACAATTTTAAAGAAGAAACAACCATATAAAATGACTTATTAAGTGAAAAAACAATCATATAATGACTATTGTAACAATCATTATAAACTGTGTGAAAATAGTCAAAAAGAGGAAAAGAAAATTGCTAGAGACAGTCATCATAGACTGTTAAAAATAGTTATCCAAAGACTGTGTATAGGTATATCAAGAAATAGAAAGGTTTGTGTTAACTTTTAGAGAATTGTCAAAAGAGTTAGAGGCCTAACTATCTTGTTACCTTCCATTTCTTTGTCTACAATGCTTTTCTTTATCTATGTAGCTCTTTGTTAGTTTTGAAAGTAGTATGGATTGACTTTTATGTAGTGGCAGCAACACTATAGGATTGGTGTAAAAGTATAGGGTATTTCAAAGACACATTGTGGAAGTTTTGTATAGTTTTCTATGAAAGTGAAGTAAGAAGGTAGTAGCCCTGTGTATGCAGTGATTTTAGAGGACAATCACAAAGTTTAGGGTCCTTGTAAGACTCTAACAGCCCTGCACTTGTACTAAGTGACTATGAGATCATAGTAAAATGACAATGATACTAGCAAGGAAAATAGTCAAATGGAAATATAGAGAGTGTCAGCAAATGACTATCACAAGTAGTCATAACTAGTCATTATAATGACTGTTAAAAGCATTCATGCATCGAATAGAGAAAATTATGCAGGTGACAGTCAAGAAGACTTATGATAGAGTTTCAAGAGGCTATAACAGAGGACGGTTACAAAGATAGTGAGGACTTCTAAAGAGGTTACTAAAACATGTTGAGCAGTCATGAAGAAACAATGACAGAGATCATTCTCAAAGAATACTAAATTGTAGAGGCTACAAACTTAGTTTGAGGACAACAAAGGGTAGTTTTAACCCTGAAAAAAACCCTATAAGGGTCATAAATGAAATGACAAGTGTTCTAGAGCCTTTAAGAGGCAGTTTGAAATAGTTTGAAGACTCCAAAAATATCATAACTCCTTCCATACACCCCAAGTAGTCTAATGGAGCTTTCACAACAAAATCACATGTCCTATTCATTAGCAAAGTAGAAATGAAGAAGTAATGAGGAGGTTGAGGCAATTTGAGGTTCTTAATGAGAGGATGGCTGACAAGGACAATAGTTGGAGTGATTTGTGGGCAGTTTGATAGTATCTAGGGGCAATTCCAACATTTTCCAAGGATTTAGGAGCCTCTAGAACAATTGGAGTACATTTCTAAGACCTTGAAGAAGACCAAATCAATTTTTGAAGAGCAAATCGGGTGAGGACTCTTCTTGGGCATCCAAAGTAAGTTAACTACTTTTAAGGCTTTATAACTTGGTCAAAAGATAGTTCCTATATGCTCTCCTATGGATGGGATCACATATAGGACCCTTATGCTTAGTTTTTACGGGTTCTTTCATGTTTTTTGAGGCACTAGAAGCTCAAGAACAATAATGTGATTTCATGTTTTTGGATAAAACATGCAAAAATTAGACTTATACATCAGTTTTGTAAGTACCTTTGATCAATAAAGAAAGCATTTTTGACCTTCTTAATCTTGTCTATTGTGTGCAGCTAAATGATTGATGTATATTTCTTTGATTTACATGCAAATCCTTGAATGTATGTCTCATTTTTAACAATTCTATATAGAAAAATGCATGGTTTATGTAGGTTGTAGGTTGTCATGATGCCAAACAGTAATTAGTTGTGAGAAAGTCTTCCATTTTCCTTCTAATATTGGAAAAACCAAAACCTTCCTATGAAATATTGATACATGAACATGAAATAGATGTGAGTTGTGTCTTGAAACTAGTTGATTTATTGAACTCATTGTGTATGTTAAGAAGTAGTACATGTCACAAACATTTGGTGCATCACCTTACCTTAGGGTTTAGACTTTTATTATGTCATTTTCTACCCTTTTCCTCTGAAAACAATAGTAGGTAGTCTAGATTAGGTGATGAAATTGAGGGAACCAACCCTTCATCTAGAGGTCTAGCTTCATCTCTTGCAAGTTCCTACACCTAGAAGCTATTCACATTGTATCATGGGGTCTTGTTGGATCACATTCAACAAGAGGGTACAATCTCATTGATAACATCATCTATATAGGGGTTTTGTGTCAACCAATCATTCTTGACTTAGTGACAGATTTTGGAGTCAAGATGATGAGTTGGGTTTAGTTGTTCATCTACTTTTAGTTGTTATCAAGTTTGAACTTACTAACTATTCAGGTATACCCATTTGGAATATCACTCCTGAGTCTAAGTTGAGCTTGAATTGTAGAGGAGTCTACCCACTCTTGTTAGTTGGCCAAAATCCCCTTTAACTTGTTGTTAAACCTCTTCCTATCACCCTGATGACAATCCCTGGCCTAGGTGATTTAGGAATGTTTTAGAGTTTTGTGTTGCATCTATTTTGGGTCCTAATAGTATGTCATCGACATACTATATGTCTTATACATAGAAAACGTAGGCGATGGGAAGGAGCTTATTGCTAAGTCCCACCATCTAAAACACATTTTAGACACACCTAGTAGTTGAGCTATGCTTCCACAGCCACTAAAGACATGCTTAAGGGTGAATGACTCAAGACCCACCCTGCCTCGCGATGAGGACTTTGTATAAAAGGATGTGCATTAGCTTAAGAGATACACCATCCTGCCTTCTGTAGAAGGAAGTTTTATAAAAGGATGCACACTAGCTCAAGAGATATGCCATCCTGCCTCATGATGAGGTCTTTTTTCTTTAAAAGGATGTGCACTATCTTAAGAGATACACCATCCCACCTCATGATGAGGGCTTTCAAACATGCTTTTTCAATGTAAAAGTAATTAGACAGATACCATTATATATGCCCCCACCTAAACATGGTTGATTCCACTTGGTGGTATCAAGTATATTAAGGTAGACTGAAAACACACAATGGAACAATACCTTTCACAAAGCCCATGCCCCCAAATGTGACATGAGCCATGATCTCCAAATGTTCCCACAAACACATTGATATTAATATTGCCAAGATAATCAACAAGATATAACCAAATCCAATCATGAAAGCTATACATAAATCATATGTTAGATCCCATTAAAGACCAAGGCTACACTTGCAAGTTTAGAATTGAGTACAGTCATTAGGCGACACTACAGGTATCTCGAAACTGAGTGTAGTAACAAGGTGAGATATAAAACCAACCAAAGTGCATTGAAGCAGATTGAGAGTATTGCCAAAGTTTGTTACAAGAAGTGGACCATAATATGATACATCACATGGAGTGATTCTACTAGTCAACCATTTGAAGAATTACCACCGGGTATTGGTGTTCTTCTTGAGACTAGCCAATCGGATGTGTTACACGTCTTGTGAATGATCTTATAGGTGTTTGCCGACTTAGATGATTGTTCCTAAGTCGATGCCTTGTATAAATAAGGGATTGTGAATTCATTTTGAAGTGTGTCTTGGAGCGGATAAGTGTGGTATAGCAAAGAGAAGTGTCAAAGGTAGAGCAGGAGTTTTTGGGCTTAAATGGAACTAATCCAGGCATGGTAAAGATGTCAATCTCTAGTTCAAGTTTGTAATACTTGTTACTTTGTAGATAGTGTGTCTCTTGTAGGCAGTGTGCCTCTTGTGAGCAGTGTGCTCAGGTAGTGAGCCCTAATTGGCACGTGCCATCTATTTTTCTTATTCTTCTAATAGAGAAAAATCCTTGGGTTAATCACCCCGTGGTTTTTCCCTTGACAGGGTTTCCATGTCAAAATCTTGGTGTCTCATGTATTGATGTGTATCTGCTCTGGTGTTTATGCTTTATGCTTTCATGAATGATTAATTGATATACTATTAAATAACAAAGAGGATTTAAGTGTTTGAAGTACAAGCAAGTTTTAGACAACTGATTCACCCCCCCTCTCAGTGGTCTATCCTGAATCCAACAATTGGTATCAGAGCCAAGTTCCTTTGAAGGAGCTTAACTGCTTGAGGTGATCCAGGATGTCGTCATACAAGAAGGATAGTCTGAAGTTTGATGGAACCAACTTCTCTCTTTGGAAAGGTCGCATGAAATGTCACTTGGAGTGTATGGGAAAGGCGTACTTGTCCATGGTCACAAAAGCATATGTACCTCCACAGGGTGGTCTGACAACTCTAAATGAAATCATAGATGCTGAAAACAATCTGCGTACCAAAGAGGCTCTTCTAAGTGCATTGACTGACTCAGAACTCTCAAATGTTATTGACCTACCAACTGCCTATGAGATCTGGATTAAACTGCAACTTCTGCATGAAGGAGATGAGTATGTTAAGAGTGCAAGTTTGCAGAGTCTAAAAGGGAAATTTGAAAGACTCAAGATGAGAGATGATGAAATATTACTACCTTTATGCCAAGAGTAAATGAGCTGGTGTGTGGAATTAGGAATGCTGGTGGAGTTTTGGATGAAAATGAGATTGTTGGCAAAATTCTCATATCCCTTCCTGCTGTCTACAAAATCAAGGTTGCTGCCATTGATGAATTCAGAGCCCATACAACTGTCACAAGAGACCAATTGGCTGGCAAACTGGTTGCATTTGAAATGATAGAGTTTGGAGATGATCCCCCCAAAACTGAATCTACATTCAAAGCCAGTGCCTTTATGAAAGGCAAACAAAGATTTGATCCGGGAGAAAACTCTTCAAGGAAGCTGTCATGGTATGATCAAGCAAGAAGAGACTTGGAAGAGGAAGAAGCAGAAACAGCTCAACTTGAAGCCCTCATTACAAAGAGACTGCCAAGAGGATCTGGTAAGTATGAAAAAAAATTACCCTTTAAGTGCTTCAACTGCAATAAGATTGGTCATTTTGCCTCAAGATGTTCAGAAAGATCTACAAGGTCAAATTCTAATAGATAAAGGTTCATAAAGAATTGTTATTATGTTCATGAAGATAATGATAATCGAGTAACAGATGATGAATTAGAAATAATAAACAAATCTAGAAATGAATGGGTGTTTATTGCCATCAAGGAAGAAGATCCAATATCCTCTGAATCTATCAATCATAAGGTTGCAGAAAGAGCTTTGGCTGCCCAAGTTAAAGAAACTGATGATTGGGTTATTGACAGTGGATGCTCTCACCATATGATAGGTGACAAAAATAAGTTCTTAGACTTGGAAAGGTATGAAGGAGGAATGGTAAAGTTTGGTGATAATTCTGCTGGTCGAATCAGAGGAAGGGGAACTATTTCTTTTGATGGAAAAAGTAAAATTGGTAACGTACTGTATGTTGAAGGATTGAAGCACAATCTTCTTAGTGTTGGACAGTTGGTGGACAAAGGTTATGATCTCCGGTTCAAGAATGGAAGATGCAGGATCTTTGAGAGCTCCGGAACTAAGATTGCATCCAGTACTCAAACAAAAGGTAATATCTTCCATCTAGTTGGTTCTAATAAAAGTTGTCTATTTGTTCAAGTTGATTAGAGTTGGTTATGGCATAGAAGGTTGTGTCATGTAAATTTTGATAAAATCATCAAGATAAGCAATACTTAGGCTGTAAGAGATCTTCCAAAATTGGTGAAACCTACAAATAGTTTGTGCAAAGAATGTCAGCTGGGTAAACAGAGCAGAGTCTCATTCAAAAGCAAGGATCAATCCTCTACCAGATTATTGGAATTAATTCATACTGATCTATGTGGTCCAACAAGAATCAAGAGTATGCAAGGTGATAGATATTTCATGTTACTAATTGATGACCATTCCCGGATGATGTGGGTTACCTTTCTGATAGAGAAATCAGAAGCTTTTAAGAGGTTCAAAATCTTCAAGGCTATGGTAGAGAATCAAACCAGATTAAAATTGAAATGTCTGAGGTCTAATAGAGGTGGCGAATTCACATCTGGTGAATTCATAGACTTTTGTGAGAAGCTTGGTATAAAGAGACAGTTATCTGCTCCTAGGACTCCACAGTAAAATGGAGTAGTAGAGAGAAAGAACTGGACCATCTAGGAAGCATCCAGGACAATGATGATGGAAGCAAATGTTCCCCAGATGTTTTGGAGAGAAGCTGTCAGCACTGCAATCTATACCTCAATTGAGTTCAAATGAGAAGCAATACCGGTAAGACTCCTTATGAACTTTGGTTTGGTATAACTCCTACTGTGAGATATTTCAGAGTATTTGGTAGCAAATGTTACATTAAAAGAGATGAAGATCTAGGAAAGTTTGATGCTAGAAGTGATGAAGGAATTTTCTTGGGTTACTCCACTCAAAGCAAAGCATACCAGTGTTACAATAAGAGACTGAGAAAGATGATAGAAAGTACAAATGTGAAGGTTGATGAAGGAATTGAGAAGCCCTCAAGGTTTTATGAATATGATGAAAATGATCAGAATGGTTCTTTAGTTCAAGGAGCTCAATCCTCCTCTGAAAGTCAGATTCAGACTGATCCGGTAAATCAGGAAGAAGAGGTTGGTCTGAATGAGCCTAATCAAGAAACAGAAGTGCAAGAAACTCCCAAAGTTCCAAGGTATGTAAGACTGAACCACTTTGAAGATCAGATCATAGGTGACAAAAGCAAAGGTGTGCAAACTAGAAGGAAATTTGCTCAAAATTTAGATGAATGTTGTCTGATTTCAAAGATTGAACCTAAGACAATAAATGAAGCTTGCAATGATGAAAATTGGACCAAAGCAATGGAGGAAGAGTTGATGCAAATTGAGAAAAATCACACTTGGGTTCTTGTTTCTAGACCTAGAAACAAGATTGTGATTGGAACCAAATGGGTCTTCCGGAACAAACTAAATGAAGTTGGTGAAGTAATAAAAAACAAAGCCATATTAGTCTGCAAAGGCTTCTCTCAAATAGAAGGGATTGATTTTGAGGAAACCTTTGCTCCGGTGGCAAGAATTGAAGCAGTCAGACTATTTATTGCATTTGCTGCCTTCAAATATTTCAAAGTGTATCAGATGGATGTCAAATCTGCTTTCCTGAATGGTGACTTAGAAAAAGAAGTGTACATTGAACAACCGGATGGATTTCAATTATCTGAGCATGGTGATATGGTTTGCAAATTAAAGAAGGCACTGTATTATCTAAAGCAAGCCCCAAGAGCTTGGTATGAGAGGCTAGACAAACATCTTTTGAAGATTAGTTTCAACAAAGGTACTGCTGATAGTAACCTATATTTCAAAATTGATCATGAAAACATTCTAATTGTTGAAGTATTTATTGATGATATCATCTTTGGAGGAAGAGACAGTATGTGTAAAACCTTTGCAAATCAAATGAAAAGTGAGTTTGAAATGTCAATGCTTGGTGAAATGAATTTCTTCTTGGGTCTGCAAATTACTCAGACAAAGAAAGGAATCTTTATCTTTCAGACCAAATATGTGAAAGAATTGTTGAGGAAATTCAGAATGGAAGATTCAAAGCCAATGAACACTCCCATGGAAACCAGATGTAAGTTGAGAAAAGATGATGACTCTCCTAAGACATATCAGACCAAGTACAGATCAATGATTGGAGGATTATTGTATCTCACTCAGACTAGACCAGATATAATGCAGGCTGTTGGTCTTGTGGCAGGATTCTAGGCTGATCCCAGAGAATCTCATGTCATGGCAATCAAGAGAATTTTTAGGTACTTAAAAGGAACAATTGAGTATGGCCTATGGTATCCTAGAGATCAGGATTTTTCTCTTCATGCATATACAGATGCAGATTGGGCAGGAGATGCGGATGATAGGAAGAGTACAAGTGGAGGAGCATTCTTTTTGGGAAAAAGGTTGGTTTCTTGTCTAAGCAAGAAACAAGAGGCAATATCCTTGTCTACAACTGAAGCAAAATACATTGTAGCAGTAGGAAGTTGCACTCAACTTTTGTGGATGAAGCAGATGCTAAGAGATATTCAAGTAGAATATGAGGGGCCCATCACAATTTTCTGTGATAATTCAAGTACAATAAATATTTCTAAGAATCCGGTGTTGCATTCTAAGACCAAGCATATATCTATCAAATTTCACTTTCTGAGAGAGCAAGTGAACAAGGGTGAAGTGAGATTGGAGTATGTGCCCTCCAAGGATCAGCTTGCAGATATTTTTATAAAACCTCTTCCAAAGGACTCTTTTGGGTATCTCAGGGAGAAGTTAGGGGTCATTGCCCCTCTGGTGATGAACTAGGATGCACTGATGTGCATCAGTCTAGTGGAGATCACAGTCATATCTTGTGATTCAGATTGGTGATGGGGAGCTGCTACTCAGGGGGAGTAGTTTCTATGATTTTAATGTGTTAAAGTTGCAAGTATGAGCCCTTTACCATTGATGTCAAAGGGGGAGAGAAGACATGTGAAAAACAAGTGGTTGATCAAAGGGGAGAAGTAAAGAAAGAGAAGACATGTGAAGAGTTGTTGCTGATAGGGGGAGCTATGACAGAAAGGAGAAGTTCTTGTCTTGATGGTTTTTCACATCATATGTTGCCATCAATGACAAAGGGGGAGATTGTTGCAAGTATGAGGATAACCAGTGTTGTCATTGATGTCAACATACTCATATTGCGTTAATGAGAAAGATTGGATGAGCTGTGTGCTGAGGATATTGAGAAAATTAGCCTCAATCAGGAACAGTGAAGAACAGTGATGACATTAAGGTAAAAGTCCAAGATAAGATGAATATCAGAGGATGCGGTTTAAAGCGTTTTTAGATATGAGTCTTGAGATGCTCCAGTCAAGATTTTAGAGGTCCGCATGAAGATATGAAGAAGTTATGGTCACTCTAGTAGAACTAGTTCCGGTAGATGTTCAGTAGTGATAGAGTATCACAGATTGGTCCGGTGAGCTCTGGAATTGCATTATCTCATTCTGCGGATTGGAGGGAGTGTTGCAAAAATTAGTGTGAAGTGACAACTAGATTTGTTCATGGTTTGGAGGTCTAGAAGCACCTTTTTCAATGTGACAGTGGCGATAGACTGTGTTCTTGAAGTTTTAGATGAAGAAGAGAAGAATTCCAGTAAGCTGATAAAGTGCGGATGTTCTTGGTGACTCAGGAAAGGTTTTGGTGATCTTTGGATCATGTACAATTCTTATTGAAGTTGGAGTTTGCATTTGAAGAATTACCACCGGGTATTGGTGTTCTTCTTGAGACTGGCCGACCGGATGTGTTACACATCTTACAAATGATCTTATCGGTGTTTGCCGACTTAGATGATTGTTCCTAAGTCGATGCCTTGTATAAATAAGGGATTGTGGATTCATTTTGAAGTGTGTCTTGGAGTAGATAAGTGTGGTATAGTGAAGAGAAGTGCGAAAGGCAGAGCAGGAGTTTTTGGGCTTAAATGGAACTGATCCAGGCACGGTAAAGATGTCAATCTCTAGTTCAAGTTTGTAATACTTGTTACTTTGTAGATAGTGTGTCTCTTGTAGGTAGTGTGCCTATTGTGAGCAGTGTGCTCAGGTAGTGAGCCCTAATTGGCATGTGCCATCTATTTTTATTATTCTTCTAACAGAGAATAATCCTTGGGTTAATCACCCCGTGGTTTTTCCCTTGATCAGGTTTCCATGTCAAAGTCTTGGTGTCCCATGTATTGATGTGTATCTTCTCTGGTGTTTATACTTTATGCTTTCATGAATGATTAATTGATATACTATTAAATAACAAAAAGGATTTAAGTGTTTGAATTACAAGCAAGTTTTAGACAACTGATTCACCCCCCCTCTCAGTTGTCTGTCCTGAATCCAACAAAGGCATGACACACAACAATAAAATAGAGGAGAAAAGAGTGGAAGAATATAGAAACAACTAGAAGAATGGTCACAATAGAGACGGTCTCCTAGCATCCTTGACCTTACAAGAGTACCAAGGGTCATCCAAAGAAACCTAAACAACACTTATCACCATACACACACACACACATGCACACACACACACATTATCTAAGAGGAAGCCAAACTGGTGAGCATCTTAGAGAGGTGCTCCATCAAGTGTGGTAAAACATATGAGAAGATCATACCTGTTTGATTGCCATTGCTGAAATAGTTATGTGGTGTATTCTTTAGAACACTTGGTATGTTTGAACTTTTCTGATGCTTGTAAGGAGGGGAATCATTACCTATTCCTATTAATGATGCCCACCTTGTTCTTTTTGGGTCCTTTTCTTTCTTATTCTGATTTACTTGGTGAAGGAGTCTTTCATGATGAAATGGGATACTTTCCATTGTGACAACTTTTTCTTTCTTAATGTTATCCTGTCAGGTTTGCTCAATTTGCTTATCTGGTGCATTTTGGTTGTCTCCCGATTCTTGAAAGGATAACAGTGGAGGAACCTCAACATAGATACCTTTCCCTCATGGACGAGGTGAGTTATCAATCTTCTACTTAGCTACTTTGTCATTAGCTACATGAGTGGCTCAATCAACTAGCTTCTAATAACCAATTCCTATTATTTCCCATTAGTCTTTTTCCTACCAAGAGAGTGAGCATCTTGATGGTCCAATAATTATAGTCATTTCTTTTAAATTATAGAAAAGGAAAAGGTTAGCATTTGACATGATCAATTATTAGAGAGATTTTAAACAAAAAATCTACAACCCAAAAAGACCAAAACGACCACTTGCTCTAATACCAAAAGAAGAAAATTATAGTTTAAACTAATTCACCATATGATTGTCCAAAACTGGTATTTAAAATACTTGCTTACAACTTTCTTTTTATTGCTTGGTGAAAATTGTAGAGATTATATTAATTCTAAATTTGACATATGAAAAATATCAATACAATGATCATTTTTACTAAACTAGGTGACTATGATTAGGAACTTAAATGCATTTAAAATGCAATTGTTTAAATTGTTTGATGAATAAAAAAAAAGCATTGAAATGTAAATTAAAACTTGGTGGTTTATTGAAATAAAATTCTTCTTGAAACAAACTTTGATTACATTCTCAACATTGCCTATTCAACATAACTCTAGTCTATCAAGAAGGTTGACTAAGAAGAACTTGACCATCACAATCCAACAACCTCCCAAAGGTATTTTTTAATACTGTAAATTCTTATGCACTATTAGATACCAATGATGAAAGCAAAAATGGTTGTAAAACCTTAATCAACCAAATTGATCTCACGAGTTATTAGAAGCTAAGAAATCAATTAGACTTTAAGCATTAATTTTATGGGTAAAACAAACTAAATTCTATATGACATTAACATTTATTTCTTTATCATATTTCCCAAAGCTAACTTCCTCATCCCTACACATATAATTTTCTAATATTAATTTATTGTTATTATCAATTCCAATTGAATATCTAAATCCATGTTAACTTGATTTTATTTATAAGAATTTACTTAATTAGCTTATATTTATATAAAAGTGATTTTATTCCTTTACAAATACATTCATCATTTCAAATTTAGAGCCAAGTATTATATTTGATTTATTTAAATTTTTAAAAACTAATTCTATATTTTATTGTTTGGTCAATGAACTTGGTGAAGTTGTTGTCATTTAATACATGTAGTGACCTCATTATCATAGAACACTCTATTCAAATATGGAACAAGTCAATGGTCAAATAACCAATAATAACTTGTACACTGAACACTATTTTTTTTGGCCAAAATTTACACATTTATCTATTGAACCATAGCATTCATAAAATGTTTGGGAATTTCAGCGCTACTTGACCATTTTGACATGCCCAACATAGGGAATATGCACTATGTATCACCGTTTAATGAGTATCTTTGATAAAAAACCAATACTAATTTTACACCTCATCTATATTAAAAATAAATAAATAGTTATCTATTTTTGTTGTCTCATTTAACTATTGAGCCAGAGCCTTCGTAGCATGTTTGGGAAGGGAGTGCGTTCGGGCTTAACCATTTTGGCACGCATAACATAGGGAATATGTACTATGAATCACCATTTAATGAATATCTTTGTTTTTAGCTGGCCCCTCATTAATTACAGGTCTTCACTCGGTTGCCCTTCTCTCTTCAAATCTTTCTATTTATTTGTTCTTCTTGGTGTTCTGTTACACAGCTTGTGCAAATAATTAAGGTTTGTTGATGTTGTGTTACGCAGCCTATGCAGAGTATTTGTGTTTGTTAATGTTGTGTTACGTAGCCTATGCAGAAAGAGAGCTTATTCGGTGCAACGATTACCATGACTGGAATGAAATTCTCAGGAGCCTGCATTTGCCTTGTCCTCCTCACTTTCCACATCTTATCCTCCTTAGGTTAGTTCTTCACAATATTTTTTCTGTTGAAGAAGTAAAGATATGCAGACATCTATTCACACATCTATATATAAATAGTTTCTGTTCAGAAGAATAGATATGCACACATCTATTCACAAGATGCTGCTTTCCCTTAAAGTATACAAAATTTTCAATCCGCAGGGCTTTGGTATTTCTCTTTGGCCTCTATATAAATACAGACATGCTAATGCTCCACAATAGGGTTTAATGTTGTTCAAGCTATGTTTTAATATCTGCCCAAAACCATACCATATTGGGTAAGTCATAGCGACAATGTAAAATTATATAAACCATGGTGTTATTGTAACACCCATTTGAAGGAGGACAAGATTGAGCAGGAATCAGGGATTAAATAGACTATGTTTTAGTAAATTTATATTGGTAGAACACCAAAGAGATAAAAGAGTATATATATTTTTTAGGGCATCAAGTTTATTGTCTCTATTGCTTACAATAGCCTGTGCATGCGCAGGAGATGTCATTGGAGGAGAAGGTTATAATGCCTCCCAAAGCAGCTTAAGCATTTAGGAGAATAGTGAACCATGCAGAGACAACCCCTACAAATTGCTTGGTCCATGTATGCACCAGAAACATCAATAGTTTTTAGTAGCAGTTGATTAAATTCTCTTACATGTTATTAAGGATGTTATTAAGGAATGCACATAGTTTTTTTTCAATAATTATTTATCTTCTTGGTTAACGAGTAACCTTAAGATAAAGGTCTATTTTGATTGCAAAACAAAAAAATGATGTTAGCACTATGTTTTTATCCCGCGATTTTAGAAAGAAAAAAATGTTACATATGTTTTTCTCCTACCTATTAATGGGTGTATCTTTTTTTTTTTTGTGAAATGAAATTTGTAGGTATGTGCACTAAAGATTACATATACATTGTACAAGGTCAAGAGTATGGTCCAGGGATTCCCACATTCACTATGACAATAATCAACAGATGCTTATCTAGTGTAAGCCACAGAACATTCATCTACATTGTGGTTGGTTTGCATCATGGAATTGGGTAACCTAAGGATCTCAAGCGCTTTCTTATGATGACTGCCTTGTCAATGATGGAAGACCTATAGAGTCATTTGATTCCATTTATTTCACATACTCCAACATTTATAAGTACCTTTTAAGTGTTAAATTTGTTAAGTTTGTTTAGACTAATTGGATCCATTTGGAATGCACTATGATTTTCTTTGTTTCATTTTTGTAAAACTAAGAAGAATACTTCTTAGACTACTTTTAGTTAGGGATTATTCTATTTTGTGCAATTATAGTTTAAAGACATTGAATATTTCTTTTTAAAAATTATAGTTACTTTAAAAATATGTGTCATTTAGTGGTCAGTCCCTATTAGTAATATATTTGAAAATCAATTAATTTGATTATTTTGTGTTAGTAGATGTCAAAATATTTTTTAAAAATAATTGATAATAAAATATGTCCACAAGCTTAAAATTATTTGTGAAAGCTTTTTTATACACATTGTAAAGTTAGGGGTAAATTTTCTATAGTTAGAGATTATTCTATTTTGTTTAGTTATATAGTTCAAAGACAATTTTTCCTTTTGAAAATTGTAGTTACTTTTAGAACAAGTCTCGTGTAGTGGTTGGTCCCTATTAGTAATATATTTGAAAATTAATTAACTTGATTAAATTTTGTGTTACTAACTGCTACAATATTTTAAAAAAATAATTCATAATAAAACATGTTTTTTTTCCTTGCATATTCATAAAAGTATTTGTGAAAGATTTTTTATTGCCAATACATGTTGTAAATGTGGGAGTAAATATAAAAGTTCATCCATCTCAAAATCTACAGTAAATTGTATCCACTTATTAATGGTGGCATCTACCATTTTACAAAATTTTAAAAAATATTTACAATAATTAGCTTGCTTCATAGAGTCATTCTTGTCTCATCCATTTAGATTATTGTCTCATCTAAGGTGTTTTTAATTAAACTTGCATTGAAAGCATATAGACAATTTGTCTAGGAACATTGATGGCTTCTCTCAAGGGGAAACAAGAGTCCCTTAGCTCCATGGGCTATGTGAGTTTCCATCTCAAGACTTAAAATGCTAGAATATTTTTTAAAGTTTTTTTGCATTTTTCATTTATGCACTAGATGATTTAAAAAAGAGGAAGATACTATTGAATTGGCTCTTTATTTGATATTCTTATTAACCACTATATTGAAAATTTAATTAACATGTTTTTAATATATGAATTTCTTTGAGTTATATTTATGTTGTGCATCTCCAACTTCATCTATAGTAGCTTCTAATCTCCAACCTTCATACTTTTTGGTATTTATAACATTAATTAGAATTTTTGAGTCTAAACCCTAAAAATTAAAGCCTAAACACTCAATAAATTGTAAATTACTTTTTATAATATATTAACAAAAAATATTAAAAATAAATTGATTTTTTAACCTTTCTAATTATTACAAATTTAAAATGGCATTCTAGTTGATAATATAAATAATAAACTTATAAAATATTGTAAGTACATTTGTTAGTGTCTTGAACCACAATAATTTTTAGAATTTTATGGCTCTCAAATCTCTCTAAATTCTTGTAAAGAGTTTTAAATATATAATAATATGGCCTAGTACTTGAGTGCCCTAACTTCATGCCTGTCAAAATCATATGTGAGAATTTTGAATTACTGAATAAAATTTATATCAGCTTACATGGCAAGGCCCTTACTCATAACTAAGGTTTTAGGTCCACATCATTACACATAAACATGCTCTTTGTTGAGGTGTCCAAAAAGACCCAAAGAAAATTTATAATAGTTGTACATTAAGTTATGTTTTCTTTGTGCACCAACGTGGCATCACATGATTTGTTGAGTTTTAGATCTAGAGAATACATTTCATTCAATTATAAGTACTTATGATCAACACTAACAACTTTAAAGTCACAACTACTACCACGCTATACTTTTAAGAATATTGAGCGTTAAATCCAAAAATATTATCACAACTATTGGAATGAATGCTCAACTACTAGGTCCTCACACACATACATTGAAATGTCTTTGAAAACACAACTCAAAGTACATTAAAAAAAACAATAATAGCAAAGCATTGACCTAGTATTATTAAGAACCTTTGTGATAGAAATATTTTGACTACAACAATATTACTCATAATTATTTTATAACCTTATATATATTAGCAATAAGAAATCAACAATTGTTAAATGTGAAATCCATGCTACCACCGTTTGGCACATCCTATGGAAATAGATTCAATATGTTGTCTCTAGAAACATATTTTTCTAAATATTGTGCATGCAACAACTACCATCATTGCTGAATTAAAATCACACTTAATTATTTTCCACAAGAAATTTGTTATTTAAGGAATGGTGATTTATTTTGTTGTTTTTTTCTTACATATCAATAAATATAGCCATTGACCAAAGTGAAATAGCAAGAAGCCTATGTGGGAAGGCCTAACTAATGATCTTTGATCAATAATATTAAAAAAAGAGAAAAATGTGTGGATCACCCATACTAGATATGTTATAAATTTGAAATAGAAAGTAAAAATGGGGGCCCAAAATGGACAAAAGGGCACAACTACCAATAGAACAACTATGCTCGCCTACAAGGAAGTGTCCAATAAAATAACATTTGAAAAAAGGTGGTTGATGAGGAGAAAAACTAGGAAGAGACCAGATAATGGGTGATAAACCAAAAGTACTAATCATAGGCACAACCAAATGAAATTCTAAAAAAATGCTAACCACCATCCTAAGTAGCTACACAATATTTTAATGAATGAACATTAACAAGCCACCCCCAAAAACATCTACCAACGTATGTAGAAGGAATTAAAGGCAAAAGCAGTAGAGGATCTACCCATTAGGGTTAGAAAAGGACACCAAATTGTCACCGACATGACAGTCTAGGGAAGACATATGCACATATCCATAAATGCTAAGATTTGAAATATCACCTACATCAATATTGTAATCTCAACCACTACTAGCACCACCATTTGACCCCCAACAAAATCCAGGACCACCAGCAAACATGCAACCATCACCCACACACTACCAACTAGGATGATTCCACTTCATAGCTCAAGGCCAACGCCACCACCAAGATCACCTTCAACTCCTCATTCAACATCTCTACCTCAAACACCACCACCTTGCCTCCAATTCTAGAAATATCAGTAAAACTTCCATTTGCACCACCTCCCCTCCAAACTCAAAACCTATGACCACCCTACCTCTAGAAATAGAGATATAGGCTACACCTTATTCTACCACTAAACACCACCAATGCCTCCTTAATACTTGGGGAATAAATGGATGTGCATACCTCAAGTTACAGGCCAACTGCAACATGCAATCCCAAAAAGGGAGGATAATCCATCAATGGTGCAATTCCAACACAATTTTAGAGCCTCACTCTCCTCTAGAGCTCAAGAGCCTTCATACTATCCAAAGCCACCACCAACTCAACCATCCACTCTACCACCTCCTCTTGGTTCAACACCTCCATCCTCTCTAGAACTTCCATCAGTGCCTCCTTCCAAACACAAGTAGGACCACCAACAGGTGCAAATCCTCCTACAAATCCCATAACATCTCCAACGCTGACTCCTAATCTAAAACCATTTCCTGACCCACCTCCATCACTAGCACCTAAAGCAAAAAAATATAAATCCTTCTCTAGTGCCTATATCACTTTCACCAAAGAGAAGCCTACATCTCAAGTGGCCAATAAAACTCCTACATATTCAGCACATGGATCCACACTCCTTCCATACACCGCTATAGGTGTTCAAAACATCAACAAGGATTAGGTCCTAGATCCACAATGGCCTACACACTCTTAGCAAACCCTCAGGTCCCCCTACTACCATTCTACTCCCGCTCATCACCAATGCTCCCAAAAGGGTTATGAGCTTACCATTCCCCTAGATCTTAGCATTCCATCTCCCCCTCCAAGACTAATACCTCAACCTCCTCTAACACTAGCACTAGTGTCATCTTTCAAATATCTCCAAGACCTCTGCCATGCCCAAATCCTCCTATAAATCCACATAATGGCCAATGCTTCAAGTGAGGAAATTTTTTTTTGATGACTTTGACTCAATCCTTCACACTCTTTCCATACACCACCAAAGATGACCAAAAGAACAAAAAGGACTAGGTCCCAAATCCACCAGTTCCTCCGTCACCACTGTAGCCTCCACCTTGTCGTTCACCACCCTATTGCTTAAATATAATTGCAACTTAAACTTGAACTCTTAATTATGCCTAGAGGCTGTCATAGCCCATTTTGTTATATGGCACAATATTGCTGATTTTAGGCTTGCATATATATTTTTATATGATATTTTGGTACATGACAGTATTGTTACCTTAAATTTGTATAGACATATATGATGTTAAATTTTGGTAACATATGATATTCTCTGCCATTTGGATGATTTCTATAACTACATTGTTAGGTGTGTAGTTTTAAATGTACTGATATTGTGTTGTAGTAGCATAATTTGAACTAAATATTGTTAAATTTATATTAATCATTTTGTGGACTAACTACCTTTATGTCTAAGTGCAATAGGACTCATCGCCAACATACGATGGGAGAGTATCATAGAAGAGAGAGACCTAGTTCCTTAAGGTTGCCTACAGGTGATGCAGTCAAGAGTGGGGGGCCTTATCAGGCTATCCAATCTCGTAGCTAAAACTCAACAATCAATGGGAAAACGTAAACTCTTTATTGAAATTATCATGCAGAGGACATTACAACATTAAAAAGTCTTTACATTCAGTGATCAAAAGATCAACATTACAATAGAGGCCCAAATTCCTTATTCTTCTGTTATCATCCCATTCTCTCTCACACCTCCCCCCTTCTCTATTTAGTTCATATGTTATTTCTACCCTCACCAAGCATTACTCAACATAGCTCCACTACTCATAAAGGATCCCTACAACATGATGATGGATTCTCAAATTGGTTGCCACTCCTTCCATGATCTTTGCAGAATTCTTCATGCCTGAAACAGTCCCCCATATTTAGCTCTTTCATTATTGGCGCCAGAATGTGATGGTCGTGCCAATGAATGTGCAGAGTGTTCAATCCAAGAAGGTCAACAAGATTTGGAAATGTTAAACACATAGCCTCGCGATATCAGGAAGACCCAGATCAAGTTAGGCCAACATTGAAAAGCATTGCAGAGTCTTCAACAAACACACTATCAGAAATACCAAGAAAAGTTATGTCAAACACTAGGCATCGGGGTGATGGAGAGACATTTGAACTATCTTCCGATGAAGTAGGTCTCACCAAAGAGAAGCACTATCAGGAAGAGATGAAGCATGGTCATGCTGAAAGCATATGAAGACCAAGAGCAAGTCTTGTCAGAATGACTAAGAGACTCGAAAAGAGTCATCTCGAAGAGGAAGGTCTTACCAATCACAAGCATCGAAGAAGGTCCTGCTAATGAGTATATGCCAACCACATGAAGCATTGTTGGGAAGAAAGATAGAACTCAAAATGGGTCTGGCTAAAATAATACCATCAGACTAATAGGTGACCTTGCCAAGAGTCTTATCAAACAGGCCAGTCCCACTGATAAAGGCAATTGTTGAGACTGAAATCAGAGTCTAGCCGAAAGAGTAAGGAACTCCTCCCACCAAAAGCACTTCCAAGACAATTTTGAATTCAAACCAATATGTCCCCTAGTTGAATGTCAACCATCAAAAGGAACCAAAATAGAAACACCTATGCAAAACACACCAAAATTAGAGAAACTAAACTATGCATTTTTTTTTGGGTGATGCGGGATAACTTGTCCACCCAGATGCTCCTACATCAGACACACCGGGTAAGTGAAATGTGCCTTAAGGCTAAGACTCAAGAACATTTGGACCAATCTGGTAGTGAAATACCAAATTTGACCAAATCTACAACTATCATCCAATTTGAATCTTCAATTGGTTTATCCTTCCATCTAACAAGATACTCCAAATGTTCTTTGCCCCTAGATTTCTTGGCTATACGGGAGTCAATCACTTGATCAATCTGTTCAGACTTCTTTTTAGGCATTTGATCAATCTAATCACTAGCATCCTGTACGTCTAAAATAATTTCTCCTTGCATACTTGACTCTCCTTCATAGTATTTTACCAGATCTGCGACATTGAATATGGGTGAAATATCTATGCCAGGTGGTAGTTCTATTTCATATGCATTGGATGAAAACTTCCTCAAGACCTTACAAGATCCAATCTTTTTCCACTTCAGTTTATTGTATGTTCCCTATGGGAACCTTTCTTTCCTCAAGTGTTCTAGGACTAGATCTCCTACTTCAAACTCCATCTCTCTTCTATGCAAATTAACTTGTTGTCTATACTTGGCTACATTTTTTGTCAATTCCGCCTATACTTCTTTATGTGGATCATAAATGTATTTAGTAAAATCCTTTGTTATAGTACTCTTCCTTCCCAAATCAGCACTGTCCCGAAGTTCATCAACTCCTCTAGGACTGAAACCATATACTATGCAAAAGGGACTCTTTCCTATACTCCTATTTATAGAGTTATTGTAAGCAAATTCGGCCTAGGCCAATACCATATCCCACTGGTTTGGCTTCTTCCCCACAAGACATCTTAACAAATTTCCCAAACTTCTAGTCACTACTTCAATTTGATCATCACACTATGGATGGTATGCCGAACTAAAACCCAAATTAGTACCCAATTTCTTCCATAGAGTATGCCTTAACATCTCTATCAGACACAATGCTCTTGGGCAAACCATGCAATCTCACAATTCCTTTGAAAAATAAAGAACCAATATGTGAAGCATCATTACCTTTATGATAGGGAATAAAATGTACCATCTTGGAAAATCTATCCAAAACAAGAAAAATAGAGTCATTACCTCTTTGTGTACGAGGCAACCCCAAAACAAAATCCATGCTTATGTGTTACCATGGTCTTTCTGGAATAGGTAATGGGTGATATAACCCAGTGTTCTACCTCACAACCTTGGCATAGTGACATAGTCTACATCTCTACACCATCTTCTTAACATATGCAACCATTCCTGGCCAAAAGTATGTTTCACTCAGCAGTGCTAGTGTTTTTTCCATACCAAAATGTCCACTAAAGCCTCCGCTGTGTTTCTCCTTCATCAAATTATCCCTCATGGAACCTTGATGTATGCATAATCTCCTTCCTTTGAACAACAAACCTTCTTGAACAAAATAATCTAACCAAGGTGTCCTATCCTTCTCAAGGAGATTATTACAAGCATTCCAAGCTTCCTCAAAATCAGTATCAACTTCATACAATTCTTTCATGGCATTAAAACCAACTACATTCACTTGCATTTCATTTGTCATGAGACATTTTCTACTTAATGCATTAGCTACCTTATTAGATTTCCCATTTCTATGCTTCAATACAAAAGAATAACTTTGCAAGAATTCAACCCACTTCATGTGTCTTTGATTTAGCTTCCCTTGGCTATTAATGAAATGCAAAGCATGATGGTCTATGTATAAAACAAACTCCTTGGGCAGCAAATAAAGTTTCCATTTCTTCAATGCTTGGACTATAGCATAAAATTCCTGATTATATACTCAATACATTCTTTTTGCCTCATTCAGCTTCTCACTAAAGTATGCAATTGGTCTTCCTTCTTGGTTGAGAACTCCTCCTATTGTTGTTCCACTTGCATCACAATCAACTGGAAAACTTTTCCAACGTCTGACAATGCTAACACCGATTGCTCTGTCACCTTAGTCTTCAAAAATTGAAAACTTTTCTCTGCTACAACTGTCCACTTGAAATCTCTTCTTACTCCTTTCATTATCTCAGTTATGGGAGCACAAATCCCACTTAAATTCCTTATGAACTTCCTATAGAAGCTCGCTAACCCATGAAAACTACAGGCCTCAAAAGTATTCCTCGGTGATGGGAATTCAACTATAGCCTTTACTTTCTCTGGTTCCATTTTCAACCCTTCTTCTAAGATTACAAATCCCAAGTATACTAACTCCATGAAAGTACACTTCTTTAGATTTACCATCAGCTTTTCTTCCTTCAACCTTTGCAAGACAACCCTAATATGTTCTAGATGTCCCCCTTTTGTTTTACTAAAAAATAAAATATCATCCAAATAAACTATCACAAAATTACCAAGATAGGGCTTCAACACTTGATTCATCATCCTCATGAATGTACTGGGTGCATTTGTTAATCTAAATGGCATGACCAGCCACTCATACAATCCATCCTTCATCTTGAATATTGTTTTCCACTCATCCCCTTCACGGATTCTGATTTGAAGATGTCCACTCTTCAGGTTAATCTTTGTGAAGTATTTTGCTCCACTTAAACAGTCTATTAAATCATCCATTATGGGTAATGTGAATCTATATTTGATGGTGATCTTATTAATTGCATGGGAGTCTGTACATATTTTTCGTTCACCTTCTTTCTTAGCTGCTAGTACTGTAGGTACATCACATGGACTGAGACTTTCTCTGATCAACCCCTTGTCTAACAACTCTTGAACTTGTCTATTTATCTCCTCATTCTCTTGTGGTGTCATTCTATACGGTGCCTTGTTTGGCAAACTTGCACCCAGAATCAAATCCATTCAATGACTGATTTCTCTTACTAGTGGTAGTCCATCTGGCAACTCTTTCATCATTATGTCAAAGTACTCATTAATTAGCTCTTGAACTTCTGCTGGTAGCTCCTCTTTCTTTTCAGATGTCAAGCTTTGTGACGGTTGAGCCACAAATGCATAACAAACACCATCCTTCTTTAAGTCCTTTAGAAAGTTCTTTCCCGAGACAAGACACACCCTAGAAGGGCCTTCAACTTCCTCATCTTTGTCTTTCATAGGATTCAATATGAATTTTTTCCCATCCTTCTGAATAGTATATGTATTATTCTTACCATCATGAACAACTTGTCTATTAAACTGCGACAGCCTTCCCAACAAGAGATGACAGGCATCCATTGGCATTACATCACAAAGTATTTCATCCTTATATTTGCCAATCTAAAAATTGACTAAACATTGTTCTCTTACCACTAATTGATGTTGTTTCTGCAACCACAAAACCTTGTATGGGCTAGGATGTTTCATCCTTTCCAGCTTCAACTTCTTTGCCATTTCTTTAGACACAATGTTGTCTGTACTACCACTATCTACAATAACCTTGCAACATTTGCCACCAGACTTACATTTAGTTTTGAACAGATTTCTCCTTCGTATTGGTTCAGTCTCTACCTTCTTAGGGCTTAACAAAATCTTCCTTATCATGAAGGGCTCTCTGTTCTCTGCATCTTCTCCATTCTTTGAAGATTCTATAATCTCCTCTTCTTCTGCTTGGGCCACATGCAATTTGGCTTCCTTTCCTTTACCTCCACCTTGAACTTGTGGACATTCAAAAGATCTATTCCCAATCTCTCCACATTGATAGCATGTACCAGTGAAGCCTCTACCTCTTCCTCTTCCAAAGTTTCCTCTCCCTCGAAATGATTCTCCTCTTCCTCTAAAGTTTCTACTACCTCTAGCTTTCTGAGTCTGAGAGGTACCATGTGTATTATGTTTTGCATCATATCCTCTTCCACCACTATTCTATCCTCTGCCATGAGCATTTCTGCCTCTACCCTAGTTGTTGTTTTGTTGTTTCCAATTTAGCTTCTCCTTGGCCTTCAAAGCACATTGATAAGTCTCCTCCACGCTCTACAATCTGAGCAAACTAATTTCATCTTGTATGGACATCCGCAAGCCATTTAGGTACCTTGCAACTTGCTCTACTTTATCCTCTGTGTGCTCTAGTTGAATACTCAATCTATAAATATTTTGTGTACTCCTTGACATTGGAGTCTTTCTACTTCAAGTTCTACAATTTTCTAAACAAACTTATCTGATAGTCGAAAGGCATGAATTTCACCTTCAATTTATTCACCATTCAATCCCATGCTCTTATCTTCTCCTTACCTTTTCTTTGTCTATTAGTTTGCAAATGATCCCACCAAAGGGATGCATGCCCTTTCAACTTAGTATAGGCATATTTCACCTTCTTTTGTTCTTCAGTACCTTCAAAATCAAAGTACTTCTCCATCTCAATGATCCAATCCAATAGTTCATCTAAATTCAAAGTTCCACCATAGTTTGGAGGATCAAAATGGGGTCTAGTATTGATTCTAGTTATGGCTCTAATGAACCGCTCTTCACCTTGATCAAGCACAAGTTGGCCTTCTTCTCCTTTAGGTACAACTTGCTCTTCTTCAGTATCACTCACGTCTTCAATAGGGTGACCTCTTCATTGTGCAGTCTCAACAGATTCCAATCTGGCTATAATTCCTCTAAGCATCTCCACTAGTATGGGGTCTGCATCTCTTCTTGCCTGTCTTCCTCTACCTCATCCTCTTTGTGTCATTTTATGCAAGTCCTCTGCAGTTGCAGGTCTTCTCCCTCTTCTCACTTAACCCATAACAATTTCTCTTAGGACTTCGTAATTCTCTTGATACCTTCCTTAAGAGAAAAAAATTGGCTCTGATACCACTTGACATAGTCGAGAGTGGGGGGCCTTATTAGGCTATCCAATCTCACAGCTAAAACTCAATAGTCAATGGGAAAATGTAAACTCTTTATTGAAATTATCATGCAGAGGAGATTATAGCATTAAAAAGTCTTTACATTCAATGATCAAATGATTGACATTACAATAGAGGCTCAAATTCCCTATTCTTCTGTTCTATCCCATTCTCTCTCACCTCCCCCCTTCTCTATTCAGTTCATCTATTATTTCTACCCTCACTAGGCATTACTCAACACAGTTCCACTACTTATAAAGGATCCCTACAACATGATGATGGATTCTCAAATTGGCCACCACTCCTTCCATGATATTTGTAGAATTCTTCATGCCTAAAATAGTCCACCATATTTAGCTCTTTCATTACTAGCACCAGAATGTCAGGATCATGCAAATGAATGCGTAGAGTGTTCAAACCAAGAAGGTCAACAAGATTTGGAAATGCCAAACACACAGGCTCGCGATATCAGGAAGACCTAGATCAGGTTAGGCTGATGTTGAAAAGCATTGTAAAGTCTTCAACGAATGTGCTATCAGAAAGACCAAGAAAAGTTATGTCGAACACTAGGCATCAGGGTGATGGGGAGACATTTGAACTATCTTCTGATGAAGTAGGTCTCACTAAAGAGTAGCACTATTAGGAAGACATGAAGTATGGTCATACTGAAAGCATATGAAGACCAAGAGCAAGTGCCATCAGAATGACTGAGAGACTTGGAAAGAGTCATCCCGAAGAGGAAGGTCTTACCAATCACAAGCATCAGAGAAGGTCCCGCTGATGAGTATATGCCAACCACATGAAGCATTGTTGGGAAGACAAATAGAACTTGGAATGGGTCTAGCCAAAAGAACACCATTAGACTAAAAGGTGACCCCACCAAGAGTCTTACCAAACATGCCAGTCCCACCGATAATGGCTGTCGCCGAAACCAAAATCAGAGTCTAGCCGAAAGAGTAAGGAAATCCTCCCACCAAAAGCACTTCCACGGACATTTTGTATTCAAACCAATATGTCCCCTAGTTGAATGTCGACCATCAAATGGAACCAGAATAGAAATGACTTTGCAAAACATGCCAAAATTAGAGAAACTAAACTATACATTTTATTTATTTTAGGCGATGCGGGATAACCTATCCACTCTGATGCTCCTACATCAACATGACTCACAAATGCACACACTAAATCATCTTTGCATAGTACATGTAGAATAGGGGGGTTAGTAGATAATCTTTGTGAGTGTGGATTAAATTTATATAGATCTTGAATTTATCATAGTGAATGATTGAACTATTCAATTTAAAATAAAACTATGTAATTTATATAGATCTTGAATTTATCATAGTGAATGATTGAACTATTCAATTTAAAATAAAACTATGTATATATGTATACATATATGTCTCGGTATTATGAATATGATATTGGGTGGTTATATATACATATATATGCTGAAATATATATATATATATATATATATATATATATATATATATATATATATATATATATATATATATATATATATATATATATATATATATATATCATAGTTAAACACCCACACACACATATATAAATATATATAGGGGAAAGAGTAATTCATTAAGTTCAAGAGTTATTGTTTTATATATGTACTTCAACAAAAAGAGAGAAAGGTAAATCCACTTATTTAGAGATGATCTTTTCAATTAAATAGAAAGAATGGCATCATATCTAATTTTACTTATGAGGATATTCGTGAGTTCTTGGAAAAAGAAAAAAAAAAAAAGAAATATTTCAATTTCCAGCCATTGACTAGGATTGAAGTATTAAAATAATCCTCAAACAAGGAATGAATGTTTTATTTAATCGCAAAATCATTAACAACTGGGTGGTCACGGAAAGGAAAAATGTGAGAATAATATCTTTGCCATGCATGTTTTTCTTCTGATCTGTGCACTCAGAAAATTCTACCTCTCAAAATGAAAAAAGGAACCATGACATTTGGCTAGCCATGTGTAAAGAGAAATTGATTTAAGGGAATTGAGGATTTGGAAACTAACAGTAGGAAGACTAATGGGGAAGAAAGGAAAAAATTCAACAGAAAAAGTAAATTTAAGTATGAATTCCATACATCTTTGAATGCTGAGCTAGATTTTGTATCATTCAGTGGAAAAATGGTAGCTTGAAGTGAAAGGAAACCCTCTTTCTAGATATGAAATAGAAAAATGTGGCATTGTTGGTAAATATAGTTCCAATAGATTAAATTTCAATGAATATCATAGGGAAAAATCCATTTCTGTAATCAATAAGAGTTGAATGCTCTTCTATTGAAACTCAAAAAAATTTGAATTGCATGATAATTTTATACCTCTTCAGAAAATAAGATAACATATGTTAGAACCTGAGAACCATAGCATAATCTTTTATTGTTTGAGAATTTAAAGAAAGGGGACTACTTTAGATGGGAAATGCTCTCCTAAGAAGAGGAAAACCTCTCTAAAGGAGTCACCCCCATTAGAGAGGTGTCCTCTCTAATGGGGATGCCTCTTTGGAGAGGTATTCACTTAAATTGCAAGGCAATAAAACTGCCTAGAATGTATACCCCGAATATTCAACTGCTATTCCATATCTATGAACAATTAATTTCTAATTATGAACTATCACAAATGCTAATATGAAAGGTTGAAATCTTTCATAAATTTCTACCCAACCACTGTAATAAACTACAAATTTGTTAGAGCAACTTATTACTCAACACTGCATATATGCAATACCATTCAATTGCCATAGAAATAAAGAAGTCAAATACTAATTTCTAGTAAGTATACCACTATTTCATCTATGGAATAAGAAGGAAAGAATAGAAATTTTTCATCATTCTTAGAAATAAAACTACACATGAGACACTTACTGTTGTTAAACTACTTACTACTATTTCCTTCTCTACCATTAGAAGGTGTTAGTATCACATCTGAAACAGAGTGTAGCATGATATTGGGAATTTGCATATGTTTGTAAACTGTTATACCTACATTCATGGCTATGATAAATTACTCTAACCTAAAAATTACTAAGAACAAGAAAAACATAAGAGCAATGAGATTTAGTAAGAAAGTTATATCCACCTATCAGATAATTTATAAATTATTGTGGAATTCTAGTAATTAAGGAAGGAAAATACTGCTTGTTAATATTTTAAATGCAAACACTGGGAAGCAACAATGGAATAAAACTTTTAGCCAACATGTATAATTAGTGAAGATGGTAGATTTTAAGTGGAGGTTATCTAAAGGATTGGAATCATAGTTGCCATCATGAATTTATAGTTGCATTTCTATATGTTTTCACTGGGCAATGGGTAGAAGGCATAGTTAAGTTCATCTCACTCATGCATGACAACCTTGAGGAACTAGTTCCTTCCTGATGGGTCGGACTACATGTGTAGGTAGCATGGGGAAGATTCACTTTGTGGTAGGGTGGATGTCGCTTCTATGATGCTCTCTCATCTTTAGGTGTACAAAGGAGGAGCTAAGGGTGAGGAATTCCATCAAGATGCCACATCACTTATTAGATCTTCTTAATGCTAAAAGATATATATATTATCATCTTGATATATCTTTATATGTTGAGTATTCAACTATGAAGAAATGAAATTGACTTGATTCATGATGAGATTTATGTACTTGATAGATTCATACTGAATTAAAGATGAATCAAACTAGGTTATCTATGATTACAAGTTTATTAGACATGATGGTATAGAAACATTATGAAATCTCTTCATTGTATGATAAATTTATGAGACTTAGTGAAAGATATCTCTCTTGTTGATCCTATCACTATATGACTATTTAGCTTGGGTTTAGCTTTCATGCCTCTCATATGATGCTCATTATAGAACCTAGATGTTATATGTTTTATCATGTAGTAATGAGGTTATATGCTTTTATAAAACTTTTAAGTATAAAGTTCATACATGTTATTTCTTTTGGAAAAATTTACATGTATTATTAAGAGCATAAATGATATATGACTTTATTATAGTGTTATATAGAGATGATGTTGCATGTGGTATTTACATGTAGTATTATGATTGAAAATGATTTATGGTTATATTTATGGTTGTATTGGAGTGATATTACATGTGGTATCAGAGCTCTGGGTTAAACTCTAGAGCCTATTGAGTCTACTTGCTTCTAATGTGACTCATGAATTTACAGGAATTTCCAATAAAGGAACCTTCCTATAGTACAAACCAAAATGAACCCAAGAATGAGAGGGTTCAAGAAGACAAACTAGATCAAATTCTAGCCATGTTGACAGATACTAGGGCTAGAATGAATGCCCTAGAACATGAGGTTAGGGCCACTAGGTCCATGCCAAACCATGATGAGCAACAAGAAACTTCAGTAAATAGGGAAAATCAATCTGAATGGATTCATTATGAAAATCAATTTGAATGGATTCATTATGAAAATGAATCCATACCATGAAGAAAAAGAGCCAAAATGAAAATGAGTTGTCCAAGGATGAGTTTCAAACCAAGGATAACAAGCTAATTCCTTACAAGAAAATGGTTAATGACTTCAAGAAGTATTTCTCTAAGATTTAGTTTGAACAAATGCCTCAGTTAAATAATAGAGCTACAGATGTCATGGAAACCATTAGGTCTCTCATTGACATGCCAATCAATAGCCAATGATGTGAGTTTCTTGTGGAACAACTCTTTGTCCCCGCATATGATATCCCATATTCTAAACTTATCTATGAAATAGTTGGACCCGCTTCCCCTTGGTATCAAGAAATTTATGTCTACCTCCATGACCGGTCCCTTCCACTAGACCTATCCACCAATCAACAAAAATCCTTCATTCACTTCTCATCCCTCTTTACCATCCTAGGAAACACCATATATCGAAAGACACTTGATGGTACACTTCTTAGGTGTCTCAACTCGGAAGAAGCCCAAACTACCTTACACAAGGTACATGAGGGAATCTATGGTGCACATTCATCTCATCCTACCATTGCAAAGAAGTTGTTAAGAATAGGATATGGAACAAGATGCACTTTAGTTTGCTAATAAATGTCTACAGTGCTAGCAACATGGTGATCTTATTCATGCACCATCTCAAGATTTGTAGCCAATAACAACTCCTTAGACTTTTTTGTAGTGGGGGCTCAATCTCATTGGTAAAATCACCCCTCCATCCTCCAATGACCACAAATTTATCATAACCACTATCGAATACTTCACTAAGTGGGTTGAAGCAATTCCACTCACTTACATTACTGATACCCAAATAGCCAAATTTATCCTATATTACATCATTTATCAGTATGGAATTCCCCTAGCCATCATCACTGATAATGATAGAGCTTTCAAGAATTAAGAATTTGGAGCCCTTTGTAATAAATTCTACATCCAACATCACTTTTCTACCCCCTATTGCCCACAAGGTAACGATCATGTTGAGGCATCAAATAAAACCATCCTAAAAATCCTAAAAAAGACTGTCAATGACACTGACTATGACTGGCACTTACAAATAAATCATGCCTTATGTGCATACCATACTAGCATTCACACACCTACCAGAGCCACTCCATATGCACTTGTCTTTGGTTCCAAAGCCATCTTACCAATTGAGGTTGAGCTCCCTTCTCTACAAGTTTCATTGCATAATGTCATAAATGACGAGGATTATCATATATAAAGGTTGCAAGAGTTAGAACTTTTAGATGAAAGACATCTATAAGCCCTTAAGCATCTTCAAGTGTATTAGAACTGGCTTCAATAGAGCTACAACAAGAAATTCAAGACCCATCATTTTGAGATTGGTGACCTTGTCCTTAAAGAAAATCAACACAATATCCAAGAGTGAGAGAAACGAGGAAAATTTGAACCAAACTGGTTAGGACCTTTTGTCATTATGGCTACATATGGATCAGTTTCCTACCAACTTGCAACACCAAAGGGACAGCCTCTTGAGGAGCCCATAAACATCATTCATCTCAAGCAGTTCTATACATTAAAAAAAATCCTTCCTATGGTAAAAACCACTCTGGTGGCACCTTGGGGCAATAGTAAAGAGAAATAATCCATCCTATGGTGAAAACTACTTCAGTGGCACCTTGGGCAAGTACCATGGTGAAAACCTGGTGTTACCTTTTCATTCACCCTTATTCAATTTTTCATAATCCTTCCCTGAGAAAAAGGTCGATCTACCATTTTCCCTTATAGGTCAATATGCTTACTCCTTAGGTCAGCTCTTTGTTATTAAAAATCATTCACCTGTCGACTTATGTGCAAAATAATTGTATCATTGAACTTTTGAACTTGAACCTTTTTAAAAAATCCTATGGTTTAAAGGTTCAAACGTTCAATGTTCAATGTTTCTAGAGAAGTCATTTACCCTCGGTCTCCTTGCATAACTCAATTTGTATCTTTGAACCTCCCGATTGAACCTCATATCGAAGTTCAAAGGTTCAAAGGTTTGAAAGTTCAATAGTTTAATACTTTATTATGAAATGTTCCGTAACAAGTGTACCTATGTGATTAGTCTCATTTTTCCCTAAAATCTTCTTTAAGTCAAAATTGTGGGAGATTTTAATAGAGAAAATCATTTAGAGGGAAATATATTCAGAACACCTTATGAAATTGAAAGTTTTAACATTCAAGAAGTTAGGGGTAATGATTACACATCAAGGTCGTGTGTGAGAATTACTTACAATTAATGCATCTGTTAGAATTTATGTCTTATCAAGTAAATTTAGCATGAATTAAATGATCCAGTAATTATTCAACCAGACTTTATGCCTTTTATCAAGAAAGAATAGGCCAATTTTAGCAGTAAAACATATAGGGTGATATGAAAAGGAAACAATGTTGGAGGTAAAAGATTTTTTTACCTAGTTTGACGATGATTTTAGATCTGTTGAAGGTGAGATTTTGACTTTTCTTATAGCTGTTCCCATTAGTTTGTTGAAAAAGAGAATCATTTTGAGTTTTTGATATTGTAAAAAGTAGTTCAAGCATTTTCCATTCTATTTATCCAAACTGTAGCCATGAAAGCTGCCTATCTTAGTTCTGAACATGGTTCTATCCTTGTTTGTTCTCTTCCTAAATATGGAGATACCTTTTTAGCTCAGTATGATTTAGAGGATTTTAAGGAAAGTGATAAAAATCCTAGGTCTACCCCTATGATGGAAAGGATAGTGGAAAGTGGTTTAATTGAAGATGTAGCTTTTCTTATGGCGGTGCAATGCCCTGAGTTAGTTCTTGAATGCATGAGCAAATATGACCCTCAAAATAGATGCATTAGAGATTCTGATGGAAATGTGTTATTACCTGTTAATAGACAAACCCTAATGGCCGTAATGAAAATCCCACCGAAGGAGCCATACTTTGATCTTGATATTACCTCCTCTTATAGTTATTTTTCATTAAAAAAGGCAAATTACAATAGTGTAATTGCAAGGAATTGGCTACTAAAATTCCAAAAGGGAGGTTTGAGGCTACCCAGATCACTAACGAGGGAACATATGATACCAAAAATAAAGGATATCATGGTGTTGTTACACATATTAAAAGGAAGTGCTCAAGCATTCTATTGGGAGGATTGGATGTATTTCTTTATTCAAGTAATCCTTCAAGGAGAACAATATCTAGATTGGGCAGAAATCATAGATGAATGTTTACATCAGGGTTTGAGTAATTATCTGGGAAATAAAAACTTTTACATGTCTTCATATCTCTTTTACTGTCTGGCATCCACAAGAGAGTGGGGAGGATTACCCCATGCATCCTTAGTTGAAAATATTAGAATTTATGATTATTACTCTCATTTACAAATGCAAAAGTGTTACGAAAATTATGGAAGAGTTAATGATGTTTTCACTGGTAGGATGGTTTATGAATTGATAGGAAATATTAATAAAAGGATGTCTGATGAAACCATGCAATTAATCATCATTTATGGTAGCTTCTTCATTCAGTTCCCTAGATTCACTTCTTTCAGATTTGGTGGATTTGAAGGTGAGCCTGTGAAACTGCCCAGATATGTCTTTGACCGCTTTGTATTAATTGAAGTTTGCAGGCAGTTAGCTCATATATATAAGAAATTTTCAATGAAAAGAGAGTTTGGTATATCTTTCCCTATTGAACTTGGTCATTGTTCATGTCAATCAGTTTCTATTGCTTTAAATCTTGAGGTAGGCCTAAAGAAGTTCAATTTTTAATATTAGAATGCCAGACCCAAGTTCGATAGCAAAGGTTTTGTTACAGACAATTTGGATCTTGGAGAGGGATTTTCACACATTCTCCAAATAGAGGACTATTGGGAAGATTGCCCAGATGAATTTGCAGTTAGAAAAAGGCTTTGGTGTAGAATTTCCATAGGGCAAATAGCAACCCTTAACCTGAAAATGAATATTACTAGAATAATAGATGATGAATAATAGGTGATTGATTCTCATTTTGAACGAGTAAAACAACTGCCTATTCCAGAATTTGATTGGAATAGAGATGAAGAGGACCAGATTGAAGTTAAAACCCTCCCCATGATAAGAAGAACTGAAAAATGGTTAAGAGAATGGAGATTGAAAAAGGTTCAAAATGAAGATTCCCAACATTGTGCACCCATTGATGAATCACAATCTCCTGTAAGCTCTTCTAATCAGCTTATTAATATCTCTAATGCAGATACTCCAAAGTCAAAAATTGAGAAGGTTTCTACCATGAAAAAGTCTAAGAAACCCCTTGTGACTATTCTGCCTTCTCGCACCACCAGGTCAAGAATTAAAAGTAGGAAGAAGAAGGAAATTTCAGAAAGAATAGTTGTGGACCTAAATACTAAAGAAGATTCAAAAGAAATAATGAGTGATCAAGGGTTTGGTTCATCAATGGAAGGAAAAATCAATACAAACCAACATGTAGAGATTGCTTTGGATTCTACCAATTTAATGATATTGCCAAATGCATCTTCTGAATAGCTTACTCCTGATAAAGAAATTCTAGTCAGTGTGCCTCAATGGTTGGAAAATTCAATTAATGATAAAAGAAAAATAGTTCCATTTTCTTTACCATTGGAAGATATGGTTAGTAAATTTCTAGGAAAGGCTCCAAAACCTAAAAAGATGAAAACCACTTCCAAGGTGGACATTGATCCCAATATAGGAAATTGGAGTGCAGAGATAGCTTGACCAATAGCTTATGAAGAAGTTCAGAACCCCACAGTCCAAGATTTTGCAGTAGAAATAATAGACCTTAGGCTTGCATCACGTGCTGCAGACGTGCACCATTTCGAGGCATCTACTAAAAATATAGTTAGCCATGCATGGCAAGATGAAAAAGATAAGAGGGAGTTGAAGCAAGCATTACGATCAATGGCAGAATATATTGATGCCATTCACAATCCAGATCCATAACCTATTTCTCAATTACCTCTGTCTTGTGATCCAAAGTCTCCAGTTCATCAAAAAATACTTGATCAAATACATAGAAACAAGATGGTGACTAAAGTGTTTGATGACTAGCCAGATGGTATTATCCAAAAAGGTATAGAATATATTAATGATTTGAAATGTATATATGATGAAACCATGGTTACTGTTGAAGATTTAAAAATATAGAATGCCTCATGGGAAAAGGATGAAGCAAAATGGATGAGTGTAATAAATCAAATGGTTGAAATTTAGAAGTATGGAGTGGCAAATTTTCTATCAGAAAAGAACATAACAAGCCTGAATGACAATATGCTTTATGTAAGCAGGAGAAACATTGAATGGAGAAAATCAGTGTCAAAACAAGGACAAATAGAGTTTAGAAAGGTGATTAAAGAGATAACTAGGTTTAGTCAGTCTCTACAACATGATTTAGAATGTACTGATGTGAAGTACCTAAAAGATGATGGTGATCCATAAAAGGATATTGATACTGTTGTGTAATCCTTCAAAGAGAAAATTAGTTTTGTCAAAGAAAATGATAATCTGATAATTGATGATTTCTCCTGGATATCAAAAGTGGAATCACTACTTCACCTTTGCGTTGATGCACTCCCAGAGCATGCGGAAAAGGCAGTGAACATTTGAAAAGAAAAAGATGTTTGGAAGGCATGAGTTAAGCATTTGGCATCCCTAATTTCCCAAAAAATTAGGAGTTTGTTGCCATATACTAGGACTAGAAGATACAACATGTCTCTTTGGTAGAACAAAGCAAATCTAGAGATTCCAACGTGCTATCCTAGTCATGATCATGCTTATATAATCTTTTTATTTAGTTATTTAGTTGGGGAACTATGTTTAAAAAATCTATCTTTTAATCAGTTTTCAAGGAACTAAATCCCGCTAAGGGTTAGAGTTTGTTTAACTCTGGGTTTAAAGAATAGTTAATAAGGGTAAGCTATATATATGTTTGGTTAAAAAAACTAAATGGAGAGAAAAAGAGCCAAGGAATTTCATCTGAACTTTTATGTTTACAATGTATGTGAGGTTTGTCTGAAAATTTTTCATTTGTGAATGAGAGAAAGAAATGATCGCTACAGACTTAAATCTGTGTGTTTAAGTGGATGAAATCAAGTTTCTGTGCAAGATCTTCTTTTATGTGGTAATTATTCTTTCACTGGAAGACTCATCATATATGTTTTATCATTTACTGGTTCAGTGATACATGTATATATTTATATATATTTGATTATTGTTGAAGATGGAATCTGTGCATTCTATCACTGAATGATTTTATATGAAAGAAAAGATATCGCATTCATGACATAGTGATGTGTGAATGTTAGTTTGCCTTAAATGCTTTATGGTTAAAAGTGTATTCAAATGTTAGAATAGTTTAAATTCATTGAAGATTTAAAGGGGAGTTGTACCTTAATTTAGAGGGGAATTATTTCTGATAGTTCACCCAATTGTTGTTTAACTTATTTGCTCTAAAAAAGAAAGGGTTATAGAGTTAGAACAAAAGTATTATTAGACCAAGACAAATCTATTAACCAACAATTTTTGGTGACTCTGGTGGAGACTCGAATTGTTTGTTTAAAGATTAGTCGCCCTAATATGAAGCAACAATGGTGCTTCCTCATGAAAATATAATTCCTTTTTTGCAACCTAATCTTAGCTTTCAAGATGAACATGAAGACATAATTGGTCAGTTAAATACTCTTGCATGGCACACTCGCTGAAATATTGATGATTATAGAAGAGCAAGTCGAGTATTAGAAAGGGAAGAAGAATTGGCTGATAATTTAAGATTGTTGTTACTCAGACAAAGAAGGAGGCAAGATGAAAACATAGTTAGAGATCAATCCCTTGAAGTCCCAAGAGGTCAAGAACATCCTAGAAACTAATAACTAGTTTTCTAGTTACAATTTAATAAACTAGAGTTCAGAAGCTACACAAGATCTTTGAGGAGAGAGGGAGTTGAAGATCCTACTTTTCAAATGCTGCAAAACCTAAATTTTCCTTATATTCCTACTCCAATTAGAAGAGCCAGAAGTAGATCTCCTAGCCCTCCTAAACTCTCTACATCCTCTGTCTGTCAAGCCTTAACTCTTTCTAGCACTATCATTCCTTCTACTATAAGCTTTCTACCAATGGACCAACCTTGCGGAGTAGCTATAGGGCCTCTAAATTTAGGGGCTAACCTGAATCCTCTACCTAAAAATGCAAGAGAAAACTTACCCAAGTTTAATGGAGATGGAAAACAGTCACTAGATGAGCATTTGAATGCCTTTGCCATAGCATGTGGTGTGTTAGGTGTACAACATCAAGATGTAGCTATAAGGCTTTTTGTGCAAAATCTAACCGATATGCAACAGAATGGTTTTATCATCTATCTAACTCTTCAATTACAAATTGGAATGATATAAAAACTACATTCTAAAACATATTCAAAAGCACAGAAGATGAACATTCTCTTTTTGCTCAATTGACTCAGCTCACGAAAGAAATACATGAGCCTATGAGGGAATTTATAGCCAAATTCAATAGAATTGTGCACAAAATCCCAATTGCTAAAAGGCCAACTCCTAAGAATCAGAAATGTTTCTTTATCAATTCTATGCCTCATATCAGTTTTCATCTTAGAAGAAGTGCAGTTGCTGACTTAGAAAACACACAAACCTTGGTAGTTGGGTTAGAAGATGATCTTATTATGGCTGGAAAATGGAAGAAAGAAGTCTAAGTACCTAATGCTCATCCCTCATCCTCTATAGATCATGTTGTTCAAAGATTAGTAAATGATATGATTACTCTGAAAAGATAATTGCCCAAGGTTGGTACTTCATTTCAACAACCATATCAAGATGTCAACAGACAAATACTGGTAAAACATTGCAACTTTCAGCAGCACAACCAAGGTTAGCTATTGAAGCTCCTCCTAGAAGAGGGAATATGTGTTCCTTTCATTTGACTACTGATCATGATGGAAATTGTTGTCTGGAGATGCTTAGATATGCTCAAATGGATGCTACTAAAGATGTGTTGGGAGAAATTACCGAAGAAGAAAGAAACTCTGAGGAACCTGGTGACTCTAAAATACACTTCCTAGAATATGAATCAAATTCAGAAAGAGGTGAAATATTGATTACTCTTGAAGATCCTTCAAGTACTATGCTTACCAAAAGTTAGAAGAATCTGAGATTTCCTAATACTCAATCTTCTCAAGAAGTGCTTGTTAAAGGTAAGGAGCCTCTTACTAGAACCCTTGATACTAGTTTGAAGGCTCAAGAAGTTAAATTAATATGAAGGAATGATCATGAAACTTCTTTTGATATTATAGAATTTTGTGAGTCTTCAAAGATTCAAATATCTCCTACTGAATACCTTAAGTTAAATCCTAAAGAACTTGATAAATTGGTTAAATATGTTAAAGGTGATCATTCACAAATTGAGCCCGATAGTCAACAAAGTATTAATGTCGAGTCTCCAATTGCCTAATTATTTGCTTCTCCACTTGAATCACCTATATACACCCCTAGAATGGCCGTCAATGCATCCAATGATACTTCTTATATGGTTGATATGAAGCCCAACCCATTTTATGTCTCTTTATTTATAAATGCTCATAAACTCAGTAATTATATTATAGACTCAGGTGCTTCTGATAATATTATGCCCTCTTCCATAGCCAAATCCCTAGGCCTATCCCTTACAAAAACATTTGGTAGGTGTTACTCTATGAATGGCAAATAGATTCCTTTACTCGGGCAAATTAAAGATGCACAGGTTGCTCTTACGACCTACTCTGATAAAAGAGTGAAGTTGACTATCTTGGTGGCAGACATTCCCGCTAGTTATGGGATGTTGTTGAGTAGAACATTTTGCAAAGATTTAGGTGGGGAGATCAAATTGGATTGGTCAGAAGCTAGAATTCTGGTGGGAAAATGGAAAGTAAAACTAGAACCTGAAGCTAAATGCAAGTTTATTGTGTACCCTTCTGATGATCCTAAATCTTAGATTCTATTTTAAGAATGCAAATTTGGTAATTGTTTTCTCTCCTCTAAAGACATGAAGGAAGAATCTATTCCAAAATTGGTTCATTTAGATGATCTATGGACCATGGAATTCGATGGAAGTTGTGCTACCATTGGCTCTGGAGCAGGAGTTGTTTTGATCTCACCTGAAGGTAAAAATTTCCCTTACTCTTTCAAGTTAGAATTTAAAAATACTAATAACACTATAGAGTATGAAACCCTATTGCTTGGGTTAAATGAAGCCAAAGGAAAAGGTATAAAGATGCTTAGAGTAAAAGGAGATGTTGAATTGATTGTTAAATAGGTGAGAGGCATTTTTATAGTTAAAACTGAAAGATTGAGACATTACAGGAACATAGTTTGGGATGAAATAGATTACTTTGATGCTTTCTCTATTGAGGCAATCCCAAGAGATCAGAACACATGGGCAGATTCTCTGGTAGTATCAGCTTCTCTTCTTCTCCCACACCCTGATTTCAAAGAGAATTCATATAGAATAGAGCTGATCTACCGTCCTAATGTCCCAGATAATGCTGAATATTGGCAAGTTTTTGAGAATGACCGACAAATTAGAAAATTCTTGGAGAATGCTGAGATGTTCTTGGGGACTTATTTTGAAGGTTCTGAAGTAGAATGTAAAGAATTCAATCCTAATCCAGGGATCAATTCAAAGGATGAGGTAATTCAATTAAAAGGAAACAAAATTCGCAAAGGACTAGTCTCTCTTGAACATTTATTCAGTCGATAAGATGAATACATCAAGGACAAACTTGCTCAGACTCCTGACAAATTGGGAGACTATGAAAAAATAAACATTGGGAGTAAAATTGATCCTAAATGGGTTTCTATTGGTAGGTGTTGCTCACTGGAAGAGAAATACAAGTTGATTAATTTGCTAACTAGATATAGGGACGTCTTCACTTGGTGCTATGATGACCTAAAGGATTTTAGAGGTGGGCAATTCTACCATCATATTCCTTTAAAAACAAATGCAATTCCATTCAAGTAGAAATTAAGAAATAACCCCCAGGGTTGCTAAGGCTATCTATAAGGAGGTCGACAAAATGTTGAAGGCTAGGATTATTTATTCGATTCATCACTCTACCTGGGTGACAAACATTGTCCCAGTACGTAAAAAATGGAGAAATAAGAATTTGTGTTGATTTAAGGAATCTAAACCAAGCCAGTCTGAAAGATAATTATGCCTTACCCATGATGGATCACATTTTACAAATAGTTGCTAGATCAGAGATGATGTCCATGTTAGATGGGTTCTCAGGTTATAATAAAATAAGTGTGGCTATAGATGATCAACATAAAACTGCTTTCACTACACCATGCGGAACTTTTGCTTATAATCGTATGTGCTTTGGTTTGATTAATGCTGGTGTAACTTTTCAATGGGAAATGAATTCATCCCTTAAAGATCTAAAAGATAAAATTGTTGTCATTTATCTTGATGACTTGACTATTTTCTCTAAAAGAAGAGAAAATCATCTAAAAGATCTTGAGACCATTTTGTAATGGTACCAAAATCATGGGATATCTCTTAATCCTAAAAAGTCAATATTCTATGTAATAGAAGGTAATTTATTAGGACATTTAGTTTCGAAGGATGGAATCAAGATTGATGGTTAAAGAAATACAACAGCTAAGTCTTCCTTCAAATAGGATTGGAGTTAAGTCTTTCTTTAGCCAGATTAACTTCCTTAGAAGGTTCATTCCTAATTTTTCTGAGATAATGAAACATATTATAGGGATGATGAGTGAAAAACAAGCATTCAGGTGGAACGAGACTACTAAGAAAGCATTTGAAAGTGTTAAAGAAGTAATTGGACAAACACCTACTTTTTTAAACCCTAATTTCCAAAAGGATTTTATCATTTATTGTTATGGTTCACAACATACCATGTCTGGTATCTTACTATATAAAAATGAATCAAACATAGAAGCTCCAATAGCCTTTATGAGTGTTCCTCTCAAGAAGCATGAAATTAAATATTCTTTAATGGAGAAACAAGCTTTTCCTGTGGTAAAGGCTGTCAAACAATTTAGGTATTATATACTTCATTCTCATTCAATTGTATTTGTCCCTAGTTTAGCTGTAAAGAGTATTTTGACTCAACAGGATGTTGGGATGAATAATAGAGCAACATGGATTGCTAATATTCAAGAGTATGACTTGGAGATTAGGCTAACTAAATTAATTAGAGGTCAAGGCCTGTGCAAATTAATTGCTAAGATTAAAGAAGAAGAAGAAGAAGAACTTCCCACTGTCCTATTGGCAAGTTTACAAGATCCATGGTTCCTAGACGTGGCACATTATCTTAACTATGGAGACTATCCTAGTCACTTATCCCCAAAGGAGAAAAGGAATCTGAGATTAAAAGCAGCGAAATATGTCATTTGGGGCGATGTATTATACAAAAAGGGACTAGATGGAACCTTTCTGAGATGTGTAGATAAAGAACAACAACATAAGCTTTTGGAAGTTTTCCATAATGAATCCTATGGTGGACACTTCTCTTCTTCAGTCATAGCCTTTAAAATTCTTAGGAATTGTTATTATTGGACAGACATGTTCAAAGATGCATACAGATGGGTAGCTAATTGTGAGAAATGCAAAATGTTTTCAGGAAGACCACAACTTGCAGCATTACCTCTGAGGCCTATTGTTATTGAAGAACCTTTCTAACAATGGGGTTTAGACTTCATTGGGCCCCTTTCAGCTCCTTCAAGTGCTGGACATACACACATTCTAATAGCAATGGACTATTTTACAAAATGGGTGGAGGTGATCCCTGTGAAGAGAACTAATTCAGAAGCGGTGTGTACTTTTCTCAAAGAGAATATACTGGTGCATTTTGGTGTCCCTTAGAAACTTGTGGAAGATAATTCTACCATATTTTCCTCAATTGAACTCACTTCATTTTGTTATGAGCATAGTATCTCTCTTTCTCACTCATCAGACTATTACCCTCAGTTAAATGGACAAGCTGAGTCTAGTAATAAAAATCTGATAGCCATCATGAGAAAATTGGTGAGTGATAATCCCAAAGATTGGCATAAAAAATTGTATGAAGCACTCTGGGCTGATAGGATAACCCTGAAAAGAGGAATAGGAATGGTGCCTTTTGAGCTGGTTTATGGAATAGGAGCTCATTTGTCATTGCGTTTGGAATTATCTGCAGCCAAATTACAAAAGGTCATTAAAGATCAATACTTTTAGGATTCCTTAGAAAAAAGGGTTATGTATTTAACCAGGATTGAGGAGGAAAGGAATGAACTAGTTGATCAAATTACTACTCATCAAGCCAGGGTTAAGAAGATTTTTTATCAAAAAATAAGGCCTAGAAAGTTCATGCAAGGAGATGAAGTGCTTCTATGGGATAAGAGGAAAGAGCATAAAGGAGCACATGGCAAGTTCAATTCACTTTGGAAAGGGCCATTCAAAATTCATCAGGACCTGGGCCCTAAATCTTTCAAATTAGAATATCGAGATGGATTTGTTCTACCCCTATCCTATAATGGATATGACCTTAAATTGTATCAACTGTAAAATAGGTGTCCCCTATTTTGTACATAGTCATTTCTTTATTTTTGTGTGCTGTCATTTTTCTTTTCCAATTTTGGTTTGCCTTGGTCCTTTTTCTTCTATCCCTATGTTTTAGTTCAAGCATAACTAGAGTTTTTGAGTTCTCTGCATTTTGTCATAAAATGCATTCCCCAATCAGAGCCAATGTTACCTTTTCATTCACCCTTATTCAATTTTTCATAATTCTTCCCTGAGAGAAAGCTCGATCTACCATTTTCCCTTATTGGTCAATATGTTTACTCCTTAGGTTGACTCTTTGTTATTAAAAATCATTCGCCTATCATCTTATGTGCAAAATAATTGTAGTATTGAACCTTTGAACTTGAACCTTTTTAAAAAATCCTATGGTTCAAAGGTTCAAAGGTTCAATGTTCAATGTTTCTAGAGAAGTCATTTACCCTCAGTCTCCTTGCGTAACTCAATTTGTATCTTTGAACCTCCCGATTGAACCTCATATCAGAGTTCAAAGGTTCAAAGGTTTGAAAGTTCAATAGTTCAATAGTTCATCATGAAATGTTCCGTAACAAGTGTACCTATGTGATTAGTCTCACTTTTCCCTAAAATCTTCTTTAAGTCAAAACTACAAGAGATTTTAATAGAGAAAATCATTTAGAGGGACATATATTCAGAACACCTTATTAAATGGAAAGTTTTAACTTTCAAGAAGTTAGGGGTAATGATTACACATCAAGGTCGTGTGCGAGAATTACTTACAATTAATGCATATGTTAGAATTTATGTCTTATCAAGTAAATTCAGCATGAATTAATTGATCCAATAATTATTCGACCAGATTTTATGCCTTTTATCAAGAAAGAATGAGCCAATTTTAGCAGTAAAACATATAGGGTGATACGAAAAAGAAATAGTGCTAGAGGTAAAATATTTTCTTGCCTAGTTTGACAGTGATTTCAGATCTGTTGAAGGTGAGATTTCAACTTTTCTTATAGATGTTCCCATTACTTTGTTGAAAAAGAGAATCATTTTGAGTTTTTGATATTGTAAAAAGTAGTTCAAGCATTTTCCATTCTATTTATCCAAACTGTAATCATGAAAGCTGCCTATCTTGGTTCCAAACATGGTTCTAGCCTTGTTTGTTCTCTTCCTAAATATGGAGATACCTTTTTAGCTTGGTTTGATTTAGAGAATTTTAAGGAAAGAGTTAAAAATACTAGGTCTACCAGTTTGATAGAAAGGATAGTGGAAAGTGGTTTAATTGAAGCTGTAACTTTTCCTATGGTGGTGCAATGCCCTAAGTTAGTTCTTGAATGCATGAGAAAATATGACCCTCAAAATAGATGCATTAGAGCTTCTGATGGAAATGTGTTATTTCCTGTTAATAGACAAACCCTAATGGTCGTAATGAAAATCCCACCCAAGGAGCCATACTCTGATCTTAATATTACCTTCTCTTATAGTTATTTTTCATTAAAAAGGCAAATTACAGGAGTGTAATTGCAAGGACTTGGCTACTGAAATTCCAAAAGGGAGGTTCGAGGCTACCCAGATCACTAACCAGGGAACATATTATACTAGAAAAAAAGGATATCATGGTGTTATTACATAGATTTAAAGGAAGTTCTCAAGCATTCTATTGGGAGGATTGGATGTATTTATTTATTCAAGTAATCCTTCAAGGAGAACAATATCTAGATTAGGAAAAAATCATAGCTGAATGTTTACATTAAGGTTTGAGTAATTATTTGGGAAATAAAAACTTTTACATGTCTTCATATCTCTTTTACTGTCTGGCATCCATAAGAGAGTGGGGAGGATTACCCCATTCATCCTTAGTTGAAAATATTAGAATTTATGATTATTACTCTCATTTACAAATGCAGAAGTGTTATGAAAATTATGGAAGAGTTAATGATGTTTTCACCTGTATGATGGCTTACGAATTGACGTGCAATATTAATAAAAGGATGTCTAATGAAGACATGTAATTAATCAACATTTACGACAACTTCTTCATTTAGTTTCCTAGATTCACTTACATCAAAGTTGGCAGTTTTGAAGGTGAGCCTGTGAAACTGCCCAGATATGTCTTTGACCGCTTTGTATTAATTGAAGTTTGTAGGCAGTTAGCTCATATAGATAAGAAATTTTCAATGAAAAGAGAGTCTAGTATATCTTTCACTATTGAGCTTGGTCACTATTCATGTTAATCAGTTTCTAATGCTTAAAATCTAGAGGTGGGCCTCTAGAAGTTCAATTTTCAATATTATAATGCCAGACCAAAGTTCGATAGCAAAGGTTTTTCTAGAGACAATTTGGATTTTGGAGAGGGATTTTCATACATTCCCCAAATAGAGGACTATTGGGAAGATTGCCTAGATGAATTTGAAGTTAGAAAAAGGCTTTGGTGCAGATTTTCCCTAGGGCAAATAGTCACCCTTAACTTGAAAATGAATATTACTAGAATAATAGATGATAAAAAACAGGTGATCGATTCTCATTTTGAACAAGTAATTCAACTGTCTATTCCAGAAGTTGATTGGAATAGAGATGAAGAGGACCGGATTGAAGTTAAAACCCTCCCTGTGCTAAGAAGAACTGAAAAATGGTTAAGAGAATGGAGATTAAAAAAGGTTCAAAATGAAGATTCCCAATTGTGTGCACCCATTGATGAATCACAATCTCCTGTAAGCTCTTCTAATCAGCTTATTAATATCTGTGATATAGGTACTCCAAAGTCAAAAATTGAGAAGGGTTCTGCCACCAAAAAATCTAAGAAAACCCTTATGACTATTCTGCCTTCTCGCACCACCAGGTTAAGAATTAAGAGTAGGAAGAAGAAGGAAATTTTAGAAAGAATAGTTGTGGACCTAAATACTGAACAAGATTTGGAAGAAATAATGAGTGATAAAGGGTTTGGTTCATCAATGGCAGGAGAAATCAATACGAACCAATAGGTAGAGATTGCTTTGGATTCTACCAATTTATTGATATTGCCAAATGCACCTTCTCAACAGCGTACTCCTGATAAAAAAATTCCATTCACTTTGCCTCGATGGTTGGAAAATTCAATTAATGATAAAAGGAAAATAGTTCCATTTTCTTTACCATTGGAGGATATGGTTAGCAAATGTCTGGGAAAGGCTCCAAAATCTAAAAAGATGAAAACCACTTCCATGGTGGACATTGATCCCAACATAGGAAATTGGAGTGCAGAGATAGGTCAGCCATTAGCTGATGAAGATGTTCAGAACCCCACAGTCCAAGATTTTGTAGTAGAAAGAATAGACCTTGGAATTGCATCGCATTCTGCAGATGTGTACCATCTCGAGGCATCTACTAAAAAGATAGTTAGCCGCACATGGAAAGATGAAAAAGATAAGAGGGAGTTGAATCAAGCATTACGATCAATGGTAGAATATATTGATGTCATTCACAATCCAAATCCATAACCTATTTTTCAATTACCTCTATCTTTTGATCCAAAGTCTCTAGTTAATCAAAAAATGCTTGATCAAATACATAGAAACAAGATGGTGACTAAAGTGTTCGATGACTGGCTAGATGGTATCATCCAAAAAGGTACATAATATATTAATGATTTGAAAGGTATATATGATGAAACCATGGTTACTGTTGAAGATTTAAAAATACAAAATGCCTCATGGGAAAAGGATGAAGCAAAATGGATGAGTGTAATAAATCAAATGGTTGAAATTCAGAAGTATGGTGTGGCAAAGTTTCTATTAGAAAAGAACATAACAAGCCTGAATGACAATATGCTATATGTAAGCAGAAGAAACATTGAATGGAGAAACTTAGTGTCAAAACAAGGATGAATAGAGTTTACAAAGATGATTAAAGAGATAACTGAGTTTACTCAATCTCTACAACATGATTTAGAATGTATCGATGTGAAGTACCTAAAAGATGATGGTGAGCTAGAAAAGGATATTGATACTATTATACAATCCTTCAAAAAGGAAATCAATTTTTTCAAAGAACATGATAATCTGATAATTGATGATTTCTCCTAGATATCAAAAGTGGAATCACTACTTCACCTTTGTGTTGATGCACTCCCAAAGCATGTGGAAAAGGTAGCAAACATTTGAAAAGTAAAAGATGTTTGGAAGGCATGAGTTAAGCATATTGGCATCCCTAATTTCCCAAAAATTTAGGACTTTATTGCTACATACTAGGAATGGATGACGCAACATATCTCTTCGGTAGAATAGAGCAAATCTAAAGATTCCAATGTGCTATCCCAATCATGATCGTGCTTATATAATCTTTTTATTCAGTTATTTAGTTGGGGAACTATGTTTAAAAACTCTATCTTTTAATTAGTTTTCAAGGAACTAAATCCCGCTAAGCGTCAAAGTTTGTTTAACTCTGGGTTTAAAGAACAGTTAATAATGTTAAGCTATATATATGTTTGGTTAAAAAAACTACAAGGAGAGAAAAAGAGACAAGGAATTTTAGCTGAACTTTTCTGTTTACAATGTATGTGATGTTTGTCTGAAAATTTTTCATTTGTGAATGAGAGGAAGAAATGATTGCTACAAACTTAAATCTATGTGTTTAATTGCATGAAATCGAGTTTCTGTGTGAGCTCTTCATTTATGTGGTAATTATTCTTTCATTGGAAGACTCATCATATATGTTTTATCATTTACTAGTTCAGTGATACATGTATATATTTATATATTTGATTATTGTTGAAGATGGAATCTGTGTGTTCTATCACTGAATGATTTTATATGAAAGAAAAGATATCACATTCATGACATTGTGATGTGTGAGTGTTAGTTTGCCTTAAATACTTTCTAGTTAAAAGTGTATTCAAATGTTAGAATTGTTCAAATTTATTAAAGATTTAAAAGGGTGCTATACCTTAATTCAGAGGGGAATTATTTCTGATGGTTCACCCAATTGTTGTTTAACTTATTTGCTCTAAAAAAGAAAGGGTTATAAAGTTAGAACAAAAGTATTATTAGAGCAAGAAAAATCTGTTAACCAACACTTGGGAAAGAGGCACCATGTGAAGAGGCTACTATCCACCATCTATCAGGTTCTCGTCCATCCCATCCAACCCACCATATATTATATTTTCCTATTTATCTGTCTATCCCACTACCATGGCTTGATAATTGATGGATATTGGTCATATCTACCTTTATCCATTTTCATTACAAGTATCATCTATCACATTCCATAATAAATACTCTTGTGCCTCACTGGGGGCATTCTTGGTGTATACCTAGTCATCCTAGAGAGAGATCACTACCATTATTACACACTTTTCACAATAAACATACCTACCTTATTTATCTAAAAACACCAAAAAAATCAAAATATAGCAAAGCACAAACATCACATTACAAAAATATACCTAATATCCCCCTTATCCAATCCCCTTATCCATCCATCCATAAATATTCTAAAAATCCTAATCATGACCAATCAATGCACACATTGTCGAAACATGAAGCTTCGACTCATTCCACCATACCCATGGGATTCAAAAGAAAAAATTTGGATGCCTCTACCTATAAAACTAAAAATCCTAAGGTTCCTCATGCCTTAGAGTACAAATGTAAAAAATTCCAATCAAGGTACATTAAAAAATGCATCCAAGACCATACCTTCAAAAGACAAGGTCAAAACTAAAATGGTTTGGGTACCTAAGCAAAGAGCAAACAAGTCAAATGAGGCATCCACCTCTCAAAAATTGCAACCATCATCTTCCATCCAAATATCCCATTCCATTCAAAAATACTAAAAATCCCACAAGTCAAGAAAAAATCATAAAGATGCTGAGTCTATGTGGGTACTAAAATGCCTAAATCACCCATCTTCTAAGAAAACATCCCCATTGCTTCCTACACCACCATCCACTTAAAAGATTCAATGTTTATCACAGTATGTGCAGCCATTGGTCATGATTTGCTTCCATTCTCCAACATTTTTACATACTTCGATCTCCCCATCCTTTGTCCACTATCCTACATGTCTTACCCATCACCTTCCTATGGTCCATGCTTTTGCATAAGCCCCTCATCCATAAGTCCTACATAATCCACATCAAAATCCACAATCCTCCCCTCCATAATCTACATCATAATCCACTATCTTCCCTACATAATCCACATCATCATCCACTATCGTTCCCCTCATAATCCACTATCTACTTACTACATCTCCCTTTCATGTCATCCCTTACCAACATCTATGAGCATAATGATATTTGACATGGTCCATGTGACACCTATCTCCAATGGGGCTATCACCTTTCATGCCACTAGACACTTGAGTCCCTCATGTCCATATCCACCTATCCCATTAAAAAAAGGTCAATTTTTTTTTTTAAAAATTAAGAAATTAAAGAGAAATCCCTTCATTCAATGGTGAAAACCTTGTAAATAGGTGCCTTGGATAAGTACCATGATGAAAAGCTGGCAAACATGCGTCATGTGTAAGTTGATCTTCTATGTCACCTATACTTGGGGGCACCTTGTCTCATCCACCATATCACTTTCAACCTATCTTACCATACCATTTCTTACCATCCTTATCCATTCCACATACATAGACCTATCCTATTGCATCCATTCATCCTCCCTTCCTTATCTTGATCTTGATAAAGATTGGGGGAAAAAATGTTGAAACATGCCTTGGATACCTCTTGACATACCTCATATTTTCCATCCAATCCTATCACTATCCTATCGTCATAAGCCTTGTCATAAAAATACTAAGTATTACACCTAGAATGGGGCATGTTATTCCTATGCGACATAGCCTTTGGAGATCACATTCTTTCTCTCTTATGCATGCATCCTTTCCACTCCACTATCACCTATCTATTTATCTATCCATGCTACATTCATCCTTGCACCTAGACTTGGTTTCCCCTTGTAATTGCTATCAATCACAAAGGCCAAACAAATTGAAATCCAATGCCAAATCAAAACATTTCCAAAATCCAAAAAAATCAAAACATAACAAAAAAACTCAATAAATCACAATAGGTAAAAAATATTAAAAAAAATCAAAACATGTCAAAAATCCAAAAAAAATCACAGTAGGCCAAAAATCTGAAAAAGTCAAAACATAACAAAATCAACAAAAAATCAAAATATTCCCCAAAATTCAAGGTACAAAAAAATCAAATAGCCAACAAAAATCCAATAAATAAAATCAATCCATCAAATCATTTTTTCCAACCAATCATCACTTCATCAAATCACATCAAATCCATCAAAACAAATCCAATCGATCAATCCACTCATCACGCATCCCACCACCATCATCAAACATTGCAAGAACTACATATCATCTCTATCGTTAAGTATCTTGATCCCGTGGATACATGGTATGTAGGTAGTCTAGAATATGAAGGAAGTATCTAGTCTTAAGCACAAGCAATAATCCTTCTTCTAATCTTTGTTCATCTTCATCTTCATCCAATCTAATCAAATCACTTCTTCTAATCAATCCAATCATCAATCAATCAATTGTATCAATAAAATCAATTCTCAAATCATAAAAATCAATCAAATCAATTCTTCCATTCATCATCATCAAAATCAATCCAAGCAATAAATTCAAATGGAAGTCATCCTTTATTCATATCAATCAACTCAATCAAGCTTGTCAAATTATCCAACCACATCAACGGTCTTGATCCTAATCTTGTTGTAAACCATATAAATCAATCAATCATCATCATCATCATCATCATCATCATTGTCAATGGGATATATTGTTCCCACATCTTTGTGTTGATCTAGGGATATATCATTCCCCGCCATGACAACACTATCCTTAATCAATCAATTAATCAACAATCAATTATTGGTTTACATCTTGACAAGGGCAATACCTTGTTTGTTTTTGAATCATTTGTGCATGCTTGCTTGTGTGTGTTATCTTTTTATCTTGCATTTGTATCACATTGCTATCATTCTAGCTAATATTCATATCTTGTGTATGTTGGAATAGATTTTTGCATTATCATTTGCATCTAAGGTCACATCATACCTTTTGTGCATTAGGACTTTAATTCTCTAAGTTTTCTTCCTCATACATCTAGACAAGGTTGTATTATGCTAGGGCATAAGACACATTGTCACCTTGGTCCTCATACCCTAGCGCATAATGTCTAGTGTTATATCAAACATTATGGTTGCTCACTTTCATTGTAGTATAATGCATCATTCATTTCTTCTATCCATTTCCTTATTTTTCTTCCTTAACAAATCCATTTCTTTTTGAGAGCCTACTTGTGTTTTTCCAACTCGCCTATCCTCTCGAGGGGGCATCTTCATCCTATTTTTCCATCATCATCTTTTTTCTCTATCCATACCTTAGTTTCTTTTAAATTATATTACTCGACACAAATTTCATTATCTCAAAGGGGGGCAAAATGTAGACACCCAAAAATGTCCTTGTCAAAACCTTACATCATCTAGACATCTTGTAGCATGTTTTTACCCTAGGTACCCATGTCATCACCTAATTAGCTAAATAAATCTTATTTATTTGACTAATTTTATTTATTCCCTTTCTATTCATAATCCCTTCTTTCTTCTAATGTTAATTAAATAATTTATATTATTTAATTAATTAAATAATAAATTCAACATTAATTAAATAAATCAAATATTTATTTAATTAATAAAATCTTTAAAATATCTTCTTGCTTTCTTTCCAAAATTGCAACTCATGTGTATCTAATTAATTTATTTAATTAGATAATACACCAATTATCCCTCTCATCTTTTTTAGAATTTATTTCCTTTAAAATAGAAAATAAAATTTCTTTCTATCTTTTTAAATCCTATCTTATCTTGTTTTATTTCCTCTTTTGTCAAATAAAGAAAAAATCAAATTCTTATCAAATCTTATCTCCAAAATCAAATCTTCTTCCCACCACATCAAAAATCTATAAATTAACCCTCTCATAAGCCATTTACATGAATTGAGTTTGATATGCTTATGTTGCCAAATTATTATTAGAACTATTGCATCATTCATCTTCCTTTCATCATTATGCTGCAAACGTGAGCAATCAACATCCAATCATTCAAGAAATCAAACATGCATGTATCTATCATTCAAGATATCCAAGGTGTAGACACCTAAAATTGTTCCAAATTTGTCCATATCTTGCAACACCTTGTTAAACCATTATCCTAAACATCATAAGCCATTTTGTCCTAAATCCCACTCTTAATCCCACTTAGCCAATTGATTAAATAAGTTTTATTTATTTAATTAATTTCACATGCATAGTCCCATTTATCCTATCCCCATCCCAATTAATTAAATTAATTTTATTTATTTAATTAATTTCCAACTATATCCCAACTAATTCAAATATTTTATTTGAATTAATCACATGATCTTTCATCTCACCTTAACATTTGTCCATTTCCCCTTAATCATGTGTTGTAGTACAACTTTTATCTTTCACATGCACAACTAATGGGACCTAATTTTAGTATTTATCTACACAAGCACACCTAAGCCTTATCTTCCTGTTGATGACTATTTTGATGCAATCATAACAATAAGTTAAAATTCACATATAATGAACTGAAACTATACTTGAAAGATAAGAAGGAATCATTTGAGATTCAACTAATCCCAAGTCTACAATGGTTCGGTTGGTCAAGTTCAGTTGGTCAATGTGAAGCTGTAATGTTCAAGGGGCCTTACGTAGTTTAGGTTTACTTGGTGGTTTACTGGACTAAGAATATGCAAAAGAGGTCATAGATTTCAACAAGTATTCTGTTCATTTGCATAAAAGTGTTACCGGGCTGCAAGTTTTAGAGGGTTTTCTTGAATTTTTTACAGCTTTCTTCTTTATCTGTTTATGAAAACTGTCTACTTATAGCTCTGTTATACATGTTTCTTCAAATTTGAGACAATTTCCTTTGGATTTCTACGTTTTCAGCTAAATATTTCAGATGGGTTGGGAAAAGTTAGAAAGATCTAATCTATACCTCATTTAATCTACCAAAGGATCTAATTGTTTCTGTTATGCACTATGTAAATACCACAGTAATTTGATCAAATCCACAGTAAAAACCTTAAATGTAAGTTCTGAGCATTTTCACAAACATACACTTAAAATTGCAAGCTCTCAAAGAAGATATTTCAAAATACAAAGAAGGGCAGGAGAACACTCAGAAGATAGATGCAGAACTCCAGATTCTATTGTATTAGAAACGAATAGTCATACATGATTTACAATGTAGGAATGACTCTTAGTTTCATTGATCATACTACAGAGAACTTACAAGCTTTACAGATACAGTAAGGCAGCCAGACATTCCACGCGCACCTTACTGCAGACAAACAGGCGACCTCCTTCTTCTACTTCTAAACTATGCTAACTTGCTGTATGCTTCTAAAAAAACTGTTGTAACCGTTGTTGCTTTCCTAAAATCCCTGTTGTCCAATATTACAGTGTAGAGAGGCACAATATAAAGACATTCTGATTGTTCTCACTCCAGTAAAAAACCTAACTGAACCCCTGGTTCAAACCCCTGGTTACAGCAATAAATACAGGTGAACCAGTTCTCAAAAATATCTCTGAGCAGTGTCAAATCTGGGCGAAATATTGCCCCTTCTGAGAAGTTCCAGCAGCAGGGTAATAACTTCTGTTTGTCTGTTGCAGTAATACCTTCAGCTGCAACCTTGTTCTTTACTTGAATGGCCTTGACTTTTCGCATTTCATCCTTATCTTCTTGCTCCTGAGATCGGATCTTCTTCCTCCATGAGGTCACTGTGTTGACTTTCCAGCTGCTTCCTCAACTGCAAGCCTGCAAGACAAGACAAGCAATAAGTTTCACATTTGTCACAAAAACAACATGAAATTAAAATAACCGTTTAAACCCAAGTGACTGCGCAAGATTGTGGAAATCAGATCCAGAATATTCTCAAAACGCGTCCAAAATGCGCTCAGACTGCTCAAGATTCATCGGGTCAACTATCGCTGACCGGGAAAATGTAACAGGCGCAAAAAAAAAACACTTTAAAATTCCACCGCTTCATTTCCCACCCACTGGCATGACTATCACTATCGGCGTGTCAAAAAAAAAACATGTTGGTCGATTTTCACTTCATCATCATGATATTCTGGAAATATGATGCTCTCCCTTCTGAAGGTCCAGATGACGTCATCATGATATTTCGCTTCTGCATATTGGAGAAAAGAACAACATCATCATCATCATCATGTTGAAGAAGAATAGGAGGATATGAATATGATCATGCTGCCGAGGAAAGGAAGATGATGGTGACGTCATCATGATATTCGGGCTTCATTGAAATGCTAAGGATGATGTCATCATCATGTTCAGTTAAGATCAGGGGATAATTGTGATATCGGGTCACCTAAGGAGCATGATCAGGATGATGAATGTAATATGACCCTTTTTGCGGCCAAGGTAACCCTCTTGAAAGATCAGGATGATGATGATGATCATCATATTTGGGGCTTCTGTCAAACTTAGAATAAGACGTCATCATCATGTTCGGGAACCGGATCGTGCTTTGGAAAATATCCTACCGAAGGGAAAAATGTGATGATGATGATCATCATCAGGATATTTGCTTCTTCGTTTATCATATCGGGATGACGTCATCATGATATCCGGGGCCTTTGTTAAACTTAAAACATGACGTCATCATCATATTTCGCCAACCGGATCATGTTTTGGAAAATATCCTGCCGAAGGGAAAAATGTGATGATGATGATCATCAGGATCTTTTCAAAAGGTCTTACTTCATCGGCAGGAGGACTTTACGAAATATCAGGTGAACAAACAAGATCATGATGATCTTAACAACAGGATAGGATAAAAATATGATGATGATGATCCTCATTGATTTATCATGATGACGTAATCATCATATTTCATTTTCGGAGCACAAGGATGAGTTGAGGTCATCATGATATTTGCGCTAGGGTGATATTCTAAAATATGATCATGCTGTTGAGGAATGCAATATCGACTTTCTTCCGAATAGATAGGGTGATCATCATGATATTGCAAAAAAGGCGATCAGGAGGATATGAACATGATGATCCTCTATATCGAATTATGATGATGATGCCTCCATCACTTAGCGAATTTCAGCGAATGACCCTCTTGAAAGATCAGGATGATGATCATGATTATGTAAAAGGAGATCAGGAGGATATGAAGTCGTCATCATCATAATTCGAAGTTTAGCAAATACCATGATGATGACCCTCCGATAGGTTTATAACATGCGCATGCAAATATGCCGATGATGAATTTTCTAAGTCAGGGTGATCTTATAATATCATCATGATATTTTAATTTTAGGCGATGCAAAGATATCATGATGATGCTCGCGATACAAAGACCGCTCGACGGGGGAACTTACCTTGACTTAAAGTTGATGTCATCATGATATTTGAACCTCAGGATATTATCGGGGGGGGTTCAAATATGATGATGATGATGTTCTTTATGTAACCAAAACTGAGTTTATAACATATGACCCTCCTAAAAAATATCATGATGCTGACGATGCGCCTGAGGCCATTTGACGGGTAAAGGGCACTACCACCTAAGATTGACGTCCGGATATTGCGACTGCATGATTTTTATCGGGTGATAGACCAAGATCATGATGACCTTGACAGCATGACTTAGGATATAAAAAATATGATGATCCTCCTGCGAATATCAGGTTTGACCAAAACTTTGACCGTGCATAACTTTCACACATGGACGAATTTTCAAGTGAAGTAAAAGGCAAACCTGCATGAAATTTTGAGCTCTTTCTAAATATGAGGTCACAGAAACCAAAATATGAACCTTGACAAACTGACCTCATGATGATGACCTACCTCATCATATATCATGATGATGATGCACCTGACCTTCATTTTTACCAAACCGCCAGAAAGCAGAAAAACACAAGCAGAAGTAAAAGGCAAAACATCAGCAGGGGTCCCCATTTTGCTAAGGAGCATAATGGGGCGTGTTGTGAACATCACAACAACTAGCAACCAAAACAAAACAATTAAATTCAGAGTGTTCAAGGAAACTAGATGAAATGAACTCATAACTTCTAACTATCTTTTCCTGCAAATTACTATTCAGCTTGAGACTCAAGGTATTCAATAAAGATGCATGAATTTCTATTTTCAGTTTAGTTGTGTGCATGTGATTAATTATCCTCATCTTGAAGATCGGTTAAACAAACCAGTGACTGACATTAGCCTACGTAGGTGAGGATATTCCCTCATAGCCGACCGGATAGAGCCTTGCTGCCAGCGAGCGTCTATAGCCCCGGCAAGGTTATCGTTACAATTCTCCTAAGTAGAGCCCCACTGCCAGTGAGCGTCCATAGCCCTAGTAGAGTTACTTAGATGGCTTAATCTGGATTTTCAGTATAATCCGCTTTATTTATTTACTTTTTTGTTTTTTTTTTGTTTTCTAATTTTGAAAGATTTCATAAGGTATAGCAATTTGTAACTTCATGATGCAAGGAGTGGACACTTGCTGAAATTAAGCTGAGAATTGTAATGGTAGCAAGGGTGACCTCTGATTTTTCACCTAATATCTACACTGGTATGTTCAACAAACCCAAGGATTTTAGGTGTGTCATCGTGAGAAACCTGCTTCGAATTCTCAATCACATTTATTGAATACAAAACTTCAGAAGATGAACAACTCTCTACATTCATGACAGTGACAGGTTATGTGTAAATTGCAAATGGTTAACCTGAATATCCTAAATTATATATTGTTTTGAATGGTTGCTAGTTTTGCTCCTTAATACTCTACAGTAAAATAAAGATCCCTGCTGAGGAGACAACAAACAAACCACACAAACAGGCTGTACAAACAACACAACAAAAGAAAAAACTGTACAAACAGAAAGAAACAAAAGCAAAAACAAACAGAAGACAAACTATACAAACAGCCAACCCAAAAGAAAACAGCAAAAGAAGAACTGTACATTATCTACAGCACTTTACATTAAGAAAAAGGGACTGCCCCCCTTTTTACCTCAAGCCTAGAAGTAGTGTTTCAAATGCTGGCCATTAACTGGTAATGGCACATCTTCTCCAGTCAAGGTCTTAAGTCTAAAGGTGTTATCTCCTATTATTTCTGAGATTTGTAATGGACCCAGCCATAATTTATCGAATTTTCCATGGCTTCCTTTCTTTTCATGTGCTTTGTCCTAGCACAACACTAAGTCTGATATCCTAAATGTTTTGACTCTTGCCCTTTTGTCAAACCACCTCTTAACAACCGCTTGGTGTTTGGCAAACTTCTCGAGGGCTTGACCTCTTTTCTCCTCTAGTTGTAACATTTGCACTATTCTGGCTTCCCTATGGTTATCAAAGCCTAGATATTCATTGGCAAACTTCCAGGTTGGTATTCTCAGATTAACCAGAAGTATGGGATCAGTCCCATAAACTAAGTGATAAGGTGTGCTACCTAAAGCTGTTTTGAACTTGGTCCTGTCTACCCATAATGCATATCTTAACAGAGTATTCCACTCTCTAGGACTTTTGGCAATTAACCTCTTGATGATGTCTAATAAAATTTTGTTTGTTGATTCAGCCAGTCCATTACCTTGAGGGTAATAATTCGAAGAAAACCTTAGAATGATCCCATATTCAAATGCCCATTTAGAAAATTTTAAAGAAGAGAAAGCAGGGCCGTTATCACATACCAATGAATAGGGTGTTCCAAACCTGGTGATAATGTTTTCTTCAAGGAACTTGATAACTACCTCAGTTGTGGAAAATTTGCAGCAGGTGGCCTCAGTCCACCTTGTACAATAGTCTGTTACTGTCAATATAAATTTGTGTCCTGCAGAAGATGGGGGATTGATGACTCCGATAAAATCTAAGCCCCATTGTGCAAACGGTCTGGACTCGATCACAGGTTGCAGTGGATTGGCCAGATTTCTCCCTTTGTCTGCTGCAGTCTGATAGGTGTGGCAGCTTCTGATGTGACTCTTAGTATCTTTGAACATAGTGGGCCAGTAATAGCCCGCCCTCAGTATTTTGTGTGTTGTAGCTAAATGGGAACCATGACCGGTTCCGTACTTGTCATGTAGTTCTGTCAACACTTTATCAGCTTCAGTTCTGTTTATGCATCTCAGATAAATTCCATCATGGTTCTTCCTGAATAGAAGACCTCCTTGCACCATATAATGCTGTGCCTTAATCTTCAAATCTCTCCTATGAGAAGCCTTCATCTTGCTTGGGTACTTTCTAGCTATCAGGAAGGTGCTTAAATCATTGTACCAGCCTGATGCGTCTTGGGAATTCAATACATATTGTTGTTTTATCAGATTTGGATCCATGTTTGCTATTGTCTGCACCAACGCTTGCCCTCTGACCAGCTTTGCGGGAATGATCTCCATGTCAAATTCTTGCAGTGTGGTGATCCATTTGGCTCTTTTTTCTCCAGGCTCGTTTTGCATCAGCAACATCTTTACTGTTGCGTCTGGTACTATGGCTTTAATCTGGCTGCGCAGAATATAGTGTCTAAATTTTTTCACAGCCTTTACTAATACAAATGCCTGTCTTTCGATATCTAGATATCTCAGCTGTGCATCCTTCAGAGGCGCACTCATAAATGCTATGGGCCTCTCTTCATTATTTTCACCTTTCTGTGTCAAGGCAGCAGCGACAGAATGAGAAGATGCAAAGGAGTAGATGTAAAACGGGCTTGTGTAGTCTGGGCTTGCCAATACAGGGACATTAGAAATTGCCTCCTTGATATCTTCAAATGCGGCTTTGGCCACTGGCGTCCATTCCATCTGTGCATCTTTCTTTAACATGGCATTCAACGGCTGCACAATCTCTGCAAAACCTGTTATAAACTTCCGAACAAAGTTAATTTTACCAAAAAATGATTTCAATTCTTTCCTACTGTTTGGTATTTGCAAATTTTTTATGGATTCTATTCTATCCGGATCAATTGAAATTCCATTTTCAGAAATGACATGGCCTAATAATTTACCTTCAGTTACGCCAAATATACATTTCTTAGGATTAAGGGAAATCCCATACCTTTCACATCGCTGGAGTACTTTTCTGAGGTCTTCAGCGTGGGTGGATGCATCCTTGGAATACACAGTTAAATCATCCATATACACAACAATGCATTTACCTGATAATCCACGGAAAGCAACATCCATGGCCCTCTGAAAAGTGGCACCTGCATTAATTAAACCAAAAGGCATTCTTCTATACGCATAATTTCCCCATTTGCAAGTGAAGGTGGTTTTTAGTCTATCTTCTCTGTCAATTAAGATCTGGTTATAACCTGAAAGACCATCTAAAAAAGACATCATCTTTGCACCATTTACTGCTTGCAGTACTTCGTCTATTGGGGGCAAAGGATAATTATCCTTTTCAGATGCCTTGTTTAAATTTCTAAAGTCTACGCACAACCTGATGTCTCCATTTTTCTTCCTCACTGGTACTAAGTTAGCTACCCAGATAGAATGTCTGACTGGAAAAATTATTCCAGCGGACAGTAATTTTTTAACTTCCTCAAAGATTAAAGGCTCTAGAATGGCATTTACAGGCCTCTGTTTCTGCCTAAATGGTTTGACTTCTTTTCTTAAAGGTATTACGTGAGTTATGATGGACTCATCAAATGTTTTCAAGTCTTCATAAGTCCATGCTATGACATGTTTATATTCTTTCAGAACGTCCAGAACCTCTTTTCTAATTTTCTCAGAGCAAGCTTTCCCAATTAGTACATTTTGTGGATTTAGCTCAGTCCCTAAGTTATGTAAATCACACTTACCCCCTTCTATTTTGGGTAAGTCCTTCTGTCTTATTATTCCATCGAAGTCAAAGATGTGTTCTAATTCAATTACTCCTTTTGGCAAGAAGTTGCTCTTTAAGTTGATCATATCTTCTTCGTCCCATGTTACTTCAAGCCTTTCTTGTTCATCAATAATTTGGGCCTCAAATGCCTCATTACAAGTCAGAAAATTAATAATTTGCTGATCCTCTCCAAATACCTGAAAGTGTGTAACGTTGTCTGGTATACTGGGCACGTTAACTAGCTCAACAGCAAATCGTCTTAATCCTGACAGTGTCAATGGTTCTAATGTACTAGCAGCAACTGCTAACGCATTTGGCCTGTGGTTTAGCTCTCTAGGAATATGCTCTATGTTAAAAGCATCAAATGAATCCATTAAACCCCATACTCTATGTCTGTAACTAATCATTTTCTTATAATTGCAGGCATATAGCTTCCTCACTTGTCTGACTACTAATTCAGAGTCTGAAAATACTCTGATGGTTTTTACCCCTTTCCTGATGGCCATGACAAGTCCTAAAATTAGGGCCTCATATTCAGCAATATTGTTAGTGCAGGAAAATTGTAATCTATATGCTGCCAAATGTGATTTACCTTGAGGGTTTATGAGTTCAATACCCGCGCCTGCGCCCTGTTTTGATTTGGACCCATCACATTTTAACGTCCACATGCCATCTTTACTTTTCTGATCTTTTACCTTGGCATACTTTGTCCCTTTTATTGCCTGTGGGGTGTTGTCTTGTTTATTCATGGGTTTTTCCGTTTGGTTATCTTGCATATGTGTGTTTGTAGTTTGCAACTCAGAAAGATAACTACCCTCGTCCTCTATTTCTTTCCCTAAATCTGGAATCAAAGCATCTATATTATCCTAAACATATCTCTGTGTCGGATCAGGATTCTCATTTTTCTCTTGTGATTCTACCCTCCCTATGCACTTTTTGTATTCATATTCAATGATATCTTTGCATATTTCACAATTCTCCTCAGAATGTTGCCTATCATGGACTCTACACCTATTTTTATATAACTTACATTGGACTGGGAGATTGTGTGTAACGCACTCTTCCACCTCTCGTCTAATGGCATGACCAAATTTGTCTATTGCACTGTTTTCTTCATCTGAAGAATTTCCGTCAGACTCAATGAATAGTGCTGTTCTATTGCTGACACACTTCTTTCTAATGTTTAACATCATAATCTCTTCAATCTGCATCCCATTGTTGGTAATTCTATAGATACCTGGTTCAACAGCAGCATATAATATTTCATTAGTTCGATTATACTCTGTTATCATATGTTTCATTCTGGGCTCTGCCCCTATTCTGATCTAGTTTGGGATGCCTCTCCAAGGTAACCACATGTGTGAAAAGTCAGTAGCCATATATCCGTTTAATGTCTTGGACCAATCCCTACTTAGCAACATTCCATAATTTACAGGTATATCCACTACTTGAATGTCAATGATTTGGCTTACCCTAGGGTCTGAAGCTAATTGCACTTGTATGTTCATGAGTTCCCCTATTACGCTAACCTCAGTCTTATCTAATTGCGTGACAACCTTGGCAGATTTGGTGGGAGTCAGCCCGAGAGTTTTACATATTCCTAAGGGCATTACGTTGGCTGAAGCACTAGAATCTACCATGCAATTGTGTATATTCTTCCCACACAACCTGACAGTTAACAAGAAAGGTTGAGTATCCCTCTTATCCGCATGTATTACCACATTTGTATTGGAAGGCTGCTCAACTTTCTTACCTTTCTCCTTAGGTGGTGAATCACTATTAGGAACAGTTATATCAGTAGACACCTTGTTTGTTATGGATGTATCCAGGGATTTTAAAAAAGCATTTCTGATCCCTGGGGTCTTCAATAATTCATTTAGAGGTATACTGACCTTAATTTTCTTTATTTCCTCTGATAAGTAATTCATTAGTCTTGTTGTCTCCATTGCTTCTGTCTTACTTGTTTGATCCTTTTGCACTGTTGTTTCATTATTTGTGTGCTGACTAGCTTTAAGTATGGCAGGATTGTTGCTAGCATTCTGATCTGGGGGTGTATTGATGTTATTCGGGGGAGTGGAAGTGGTGAAAGGTCCTCCCGGCCTAGGGTTGTTCCTCAAATTGTAGGTGTGGCTTTTATTTGTTTGTTGAAAGGCCTGCACCTCTTCTGTTTCATTTAATATCTCATTTTCAGATTCAAAAGGAAACTGAAAAGCATTTAACACAAAGGCTGATTCAGGATAAAGACTTTCACAACAGTATGGTTCATCCTCTAGCAATTCATCCTCCTTCTCTTCTGCAGTTGCAAAGGTAAACGTTTCTAAGACTAATGCTGTGTCATATTCTGAGGGTACTACCTCATTACCCTTAGGAATGAGAAATTTAGAGGTAGGAGGCTGTACATCTATGTTGAGAATACTAGCTGCCAAGTGGAACTGTGGACAGTCGTGCTCAGCATGGGCATTAGTATTGTGAAATCTGCACCAATTTTTGGGTGCTGTACTGGCCATTTGTATGCTAGTTGTTTGTTTTACACCATGATTATCTGTATTCTCAAAAGGAGAAGCCAGAGTACCATTGTTGGGCCTAGTGTTCCATGTCTTGGGTGGCCTAGGTTGATTCTGATTTTTGTTATTATTGCCCCAGGTCCTATTATCTATCACTGGCCCCCTATTTTGCATTGGTTGCCCCTGACTGGGGCCTTGATGCTGATTGTAGCTTTGGTTCTGATTGTACTGCTGATTTTGGTTGAGACTATAATTCTGATTTTGGCCTTGGTTGTGATTTTGATGTGGATTGTAGTTTTGGTTGCTTCTTCCATAGAGGTTCTCATTTCTTAGCTGTGTCACTTCGGTTGTTAATCTTTTCAAATGTGCAGTAATCTCTTTGATTTCTTCCCTATCTTCTTGTGCTTTTGCCACAGTTACATCTCTAGGAAGTTGGAAGAAAGGTTGACCATTATTTTGATTGTTATTGGAAGTACTAGCCGTGTAAGGAGTTATAGCTTGGATTGGAGTAGGATTATACACAGGTGTGTAAGAAGGAACCGGATCTACTAGTGGAGCATGTTGCACAGGGATTCCATTCCATGGGTGTGCCTGATTCTGCACCCCAAAATTTCCTCCAAATGGACTGTAAGTTGTATGTCTCATTTCTTGGTTCACTGAGGCTGCCTCTTTATAGGCTTTGGATATTGAATCTATGTCAGGTTTTCTTTTGACGAACATGGCAGTTAAAGGATCCAAGGCAGCATAGTACATAGCCAACAAGGGAGCATCATCTATGGTATAAGGGGCTACCAACCTAGAATAGGCCTTTTGAAATCTGTCATTGAAATTATCAATTAGCTCTCCCTCACCTCGTTTTATAGCAGCCAATTTATGATATAAAGCACAAGGGTCAATGGGTCCTCTAAATCTTGACAGAAATGCTTCTTCCATAAGTGCCCAGGAAGAAATGTAACCATTGGGTAAGTTTACGTACCAGCTAGAGGCCTGCTCATTAAAGGTGTAAGGAAACAACCTACACACAACATCCTCGTGCTCTAACATAGCCCTAAAACATGCTTCCTTAAATATTCTAATATGATCTTCTGGGTCCTGATGCAACTGGTATTTGGGACATATCTTTTCCGGATTTTTTGGCATGTCATGATAATCATTGAAGAATATGGGAGAATTGACATCGAAATAAGCCATTGTAGGTGGTTGAGCTTGACTTGAACTTGCAGAAATACCTGGATTGATTGGTGGATTAGGATTTAGAGGAGGATTGAGACCTCCAGGAGTGCCTGAACCAAGATTTAAAGATCTGAACAGTGATCTATCAAGACTTACAATACTACGGATGTTAAAAGGTGACCCAGGAGGTGTTCCAAATGAACTTCCTGCTTGCGATATCTTTGGATTCCAAATTAAAGGGCTTTTACTTCGCCTTGTATCAGGTAGTTGCACAAATATATCTCCTGAACTGGACCTAGACCTAGTCACTCTATTACTGTCGTTAGCCAGTTTGAAATGAAACCTAACTCAGGAAGGACCTCCTTCTAGCGCCAGAAAACTGTTGATGACTGTTTTGATGCAATCATAACAATAAGTTAAAATTCACATATAATGAACTGAAACTATACTTGAAAGATAAGAAGGAATCATTTGAGATTCAACTAATCCCAAGTCTACAATGGTTCGGTTGGTCAAGTTCAGTTGGTCAATGTGAAGCTGTAATGTTCAAGGGGCCTTACGTAGTTTAGGTTTACTTGGTGGTTTACTGGACTAAGAATATACAAAAGAGGTCATAGATTTCAACAAGTATTCTGTTCATTTGCATACAAGTGTTACCGAGCTGCAAGTTTTAGAGGGTTTTCTTGAATTTTTTGCAGCTTTCTTCTTTATCTGTTTATGAAAACTGTCTACTTATAGCTCTGTTATACATGTTTCTTCAAATTTGAGACAATTTCCTTTGGATTTCTACGTTTTCAGCTAAATATTTCAGATGGGTTGGGAAAAGTTAGAAAGATCTAATCTATACCTCATTTAATCTACCAAAGGATCTAATTGTTTCTGTTATGCACTATGTAAATACCATAGTAATTTGATCAAATCCACAGTAAAAACCTTAAATGTAAGTTCTGAGCATTTTCACAAACATACAATTAAAATTGCAAGCTCTCAAAGAAGATATTTCAAAATACAAAGAAGGGCAGGAGAACACTCAGAAGATAGATGCAGAACTCCAGATTCTATTGTATTAGAAACGAATAGTCATACATGATTTACAATGTAGAATGACTCTTAGTTTCATTGATCATACTACAGAGAACTTACAAGCTTTATAGATACAGTAAGGCAGCCAGACATTCCACGCGCACCTTACTGCAGACAAACAGGCGACCTCCTTCTTCTACTTCTAAACTATGCTAACTTGCTGTATGCTTCTAAAAAAACTGTTGTAACCCTTGTTGCTTTCCTAAAATCCTTGTTGTCCAATATTACAGTGTAGAGAGGCACAATATAAAGACATTCTAATTGTCCTCACTACAACAAAAAACCTATCTGAACCCCTGGTTCAAACCCCTGGTTACATCAATAAATACAGGTGAACCAGTTCTCAAAAATATCTCTGAGCAGTGTCAAATCTAGGTGAAATATTGCCCCTTCTGAGAAGTTCCGGCAGCTGGGTAATAACTTCTGTTTGTCTGTTGCAGTAATACCTTCAGCTGCAACCTTGTTCTTTACTTGAATGGCCTTGACTTTTCGCATTTCATCCTTATCTTCTTGCTCCTGAGATCGGATCTTCTTCCTCCATGAGGTCACTGTGTTGACTTTCCAGCTGCTTCCTCAACTGCAAGCCTGCAAGACAAGACAAGCAATAAGTTTCACATTTATCACAAAAATAGCATGAAATTAAAATAACCATTTAAACCCAGGTGACTACGCAAGATTGTGGAAATCGGATCCAGAATACTCTCAAAACGCGTCCAAAATGTGCTCAGACTGCTCAAGATTCATCAGGTCAACTATCGCTGACCGGGAAAATGCCACAGGCGCCAAAAAAACACTTTAAAATTCCACCGCTTCATTTCCCGCCCACTGGCATGACTATCGCTATCGGCATGTCAAAAAAAAAATATGTTGGTCGATTTTCACTTCATCATCATGATATTCTGGAAATATGATGCTCTCCCTTCTGAAGGTCCAGATGACGTCATCATGATATTTCGCTTCTGCATATTGGAGAAAAGAACAACATCATCATCATCATCATCATGTTGAAGAAGAATAGGAGGATATGAATATGATCATGCTGCCAAGGAAAGGAAGATGATGGTGACGTCATCATGATATTCGGGCTTCATTGAAATGCGAAGGATGACGTCATCATCATGTTCAGTTAAGATCAGGGGATAATTGTGATATCGGGTCACCTAAGGAGCATGATCAGGATGATGAATGTAATATGACCCTTTTTGCGGCCAAGGTAACCCTCTTGAAAGATCAGGATGATGATGATCATCATCATATTTGGGGCTTCTGTCGAACTTAGAATAAGACGTCATCATCATGTTCGGGAACCGGATCGTGCTTTGGAAAATATCCTGTCGAAGGGAAAAATGTGATGATGATGATCATCATCAGGATATTTGCTTCTTCGTTTATCAGATCGGGATGACGTCATCATGATATCCGGGGCCTTTGTTAAACTTAAAACATGACGTCATCATCATATTTTGCCAACCGGATCATGTTTTGGAAAATATCCTACCGAAGGGAAAAATGTGATGATGATGATCATCAGGATCTTTTCAAAAGGTCTTACTTCATCGGCAGGAGGACTTTACGAAATATCAGGTGAACAAACAAGATCATGATGATCTTGACAACAGGATAGGATAAAAATATGATGATGATGATCCTCATCGATTTATCATGATGACGTAATCATCATATTTCATTTTCAGAGCATAAGGATGAGTTGAGGTCATCATGATATTTGCGCTAGGGTGATATTGTAAAATATGATCATGCTATTGAGGAATGCAATATCGACTTTCTTCCGAATAGATAGGGTGATCATCATGATATTGCAAAAAAGGCGATCAGGAGGATATGAACATGATGATCCTCTATATCGAATTATGATGATGATGCCTCCATCACTTAGCGAATTTCAGCGAATGACCCTCTTGAAAGATCAGGATGATGATCATGATTATGTAAAAGGAGATCAGGAGGATATGAAGTCGTCATCATCATAATTCAAAGTTCAGCAAATACCATGATGATGACCCTCCGATAGGTTTATAACATGCGCATGCAAATATGCCGATGATGAATTTTCTAAGTCAGGGTGATCTTATAATATCATCATGATATTTTAATTTTAGGCGATGCAAAGATATCATGATGATGCTCGCGATACAAAGACCGCTCGACGGGGGAACTTACCTTGACTTAAAGTTGATGTCATCATGATATTTGAACCTCAGGATATTATCGGGGGGGGTTCAAATATGATGATGATGATGTTCTTTATGTAACCAAAACTGAGTTTATAACATATGACCCTCCTAAAAAATATCATGATGCTGACGATGCGCCTGAGGCCATTTGACGGGTAAAGGGCACTACCACCTAAGATTGACGTCCGGATATTGCGACTGCATTATTTTTATCAGGTGATAGACCAAGATCATGATGACCTTGACAGCATGACTTAGGATATAAAAAATATGATGATCCTCCTGCGAATATCAGGTTTGACCAAAACTTTGACCGTGCATAACTTTCACATGGACAAATTTTCAAGTGAAGTAAAAGGCAAACCTGCATGAAATTTTGAGCTCTTTCTAAATATGAGGTCACAGAAACCAAAATATGAACCTTGACAAACTGACCTCATGATGATGACCTACCTCATCATATATCATGATGATGATGCACCTGACCTTCATTTTTACCAAACCGCCAGAAAGCAGAAAAACACAAGCAGAAGCAAAAGGCAAAACATCAGCAGGGGTCCCCATTTTGCTAAGGAGCATAATGGGGCGTGTTGTGAACATCACAACACTTCCCTTGCCACATGTCAATTGACTACGATTTCTTAATGTGCAAGGAAACCTAACTTAATACTATCCATCTATTTCATCTAAAGTCCTAATTGATCTCAACCATCCATTTGAACTAAGCCAAGCCTATAAATCAAGCTATCTACAAGCCATTTCAGAGAAGAGATTAGGAGGGAGGGATCTATTCTTCATCTCAAACCATCATCCATCCTCTTTCAATCCATCTAGCTTGCATCTATCAACCATCAACCATCCATCATCTATCTCCTTATCAATGTTATGTTGTGGAATTGAGAAATCAACACAACAAAGCAATCAATCAATCGAGCTCATCTTGCAACTTTGAGGTATTGAATTATTTGGGTTTAAGTTATGCATTTCAATTGTTTGATCATTTCCATTTGTAAAACTAAATTTTTTTGATATACATTTGGCACGCCTGGTGGGACTCACATCCTTGATTAACCTCTCTTGTTTGAGTTGTTTTTGTGAAGTTTAGATCTCTTGGAGCACCAATCTTTCATTTTTACAAGCTTTTGTAGCAAAATTTTGCATTTTTCTAACTCTAGTTTGTAAATATTTGGCTAAAAATATATGTATATGATCTCTTAGCCCAAATCTAACCTCACCATTGCGTCCAAGAGGCCATTTCCATAAATTTTGAGTACAAATTTGCCTAAATTTGATGAAAAATGGAGCATTTGGCGAAGAAAACAACAACCGGTCTGCAAAAATTCGCCTTTGGTAATTCAGGTCGCTTTTGATCAAATAGTAGTTGCCTGGGCTAAATCAGCTCACGTTTGATCAAAAACTGATCGTTTATGGTCAAATTTGGCTCACTTTTAAACAAACAGTATGTAGCTTTTGGTAAAATTTAGCTCACTTTTGACCAAAAACTGCTCGCTTATCGTAAAAATCAGCTGGCCTTTGATCAAAAATTGATCGCTTATGGTCAAATTTGGGTCGCTTTTAAACAAATAGTCTCTAGCTTTTGGTAAAATTCAGCTTGCTTTTGATCAAAAACTAATCGCATCTGGTAAACTTGGTCGCTTATGGTTAATATTTGCATTCTGTCGCCTGAAACTTTCCAGATCGCTTTTGGGCTATTGTTAGTCGCTTTTTGCCTTTTCTTAGTTGTATATGAGCTATTACCTACTGCTTTCATCCATTTTTGCATCACTTTTGAGTAAAAATCTGCCACTTTCTGCATATCCGTGTTGCTTCTGCACTGAAATTGACCGCTTATAGTGTTTTGTGGGTTGCTTTTGTTTTAACAGTGATCACCTTTGATCTAATCTACATCGCTTTCATCTCGATAGTGCTCACTTTTGGTATAATTGAATCACCTTTGGTCTTACAGTGATTGCCTTTTGCAGAGCTAGGGTTTCTGTCGCTTATTGTTATTTTGCATATACAGGTCGCTTGTTGACTGAAATCAATTGCTTTGGGCTTTTTCCACATCACTTATACACCTACAGGAGTCGTATCTGGTGTTTTTCATGTCACATTTGATCTATAAGGGTTCACTTGTGGTAAAAAACAAATCACTTATGATAAACAGTAAATCACCTCTGCACTTTTCTTAACCGCCAAGGTTCACCCCTACCTCCTACATCCCATAAGGAGGCGGATTTTTTCTTTTTATCATAACTTTCACATACGGAGGCCAAATTGTGCAAACAAGGACTTGCTAGAAATCTGAGAGGATGAACTACATAGTGGAGTAGGTTTTATTAGGCGACTATATCATTTTACCATTTTTTATCAGTCAAAGTTTAGCTTCATTTCAAACTTCGTTTGAGAATAACTTGAGCAATTTTGAATAGTTTTCAGTGAATCTTTTTTAAAAATTTCTTAGAATCTCCTAAACTTTCTATCTATGCAATCTATTTTTCTGTATCAGATCATTTTCATCAGATTTTATCAGATTTCATCTTTTTCACATAATCATCTTCTATGCAAGTTTACCTTTTTCTTTTTGGAATTGGTGACTTGTAAGGGCATCTAAGGAGCTAAAGCAACATTGGCATCATCATCTACAACAGATTTGGATAGCAAAAAAACTAGGTGCAATCATTTCATCTCTTATCTTCCAATCTTGTTTGATTACGCATTTGAATTTTGGGCTCCTAAAACAAACATTGTTTGCTATCACATATCGAAAGTGGGCATAAAATGAACAAGTGTTTTCCATCATATTTGGATTTGGATCTAAAATGAACAAGTTCTTGAATTGTCTTCCACACATTTCATTTTCTAAGGAGAAATTAACAAGTGTGAGTGTGAATCAAGTGACAACTCACTTGGTTTGCTTTTGTATACCCTATCTAGGAGGCCTACTTGGAGACACACCACTCCAAGGGACGACCTCAGTTGAGGCTGAATCGAAGGACACCCTCATTGGGAGTAAGAATCTTGTTACTCTTGGCTAAGCCCCAAAGAGCTTTATAACTTTGGGAAGTGAAGGTGAAGGGTGGGTTACCCCTTTCTCCCAGCTATGTGGCAGGATTTTGCTTTCAATTCCTTAGTCAACCTTGTGCAATCTAGCCTAAAACCTAATTGGCCATACCCACTTGACTAGACATTAAGGCTTGTTGATGTGTCTTCCATGGGTGCTTGCATAATCATCAAATTTCAATTTCAAGGTCAACTTACTTATGTGTCTTGCATGAGTGATTCATGTGTGTATATGCATAATCATTTGTTTGAACATTGCCAAACCAAGCTCTAAACACCAAACACATAAACAATTCATCCTACATTTCATCCACATCACCCAATCTTGTCATTCCATATCACATCCTATCACTATCCTAATCATATCCACATCATCATCGAATCATAATCAAGCATTTACCAAAAAGGACTTAAGACTTAAACACTTGTGTCACATCATGTCAACCTTAGAGGACCTCCAAAAGCTCCTTCATATGCTTCGCCACATGCATGCAAGCCAATCACCTTTAGAGTAGCGAACCTTTCAAAGTATTCAAGAATTGATTCAAATATGTCAAACAAACCAATCCTCACACATACAATACCTCTTGGTAGATCTCCAACACCTCTTGGCCACTTGCAAAGTCCAACGAACATCCTATCTAGCACCTATCCCATCATATCTATCCACTCATCAACCTAATTTGATGCCAACTTATTCCATTTCTTCTAATGTTATCCCTTATCCACATCAACACATTACATCACAACACCAACCAATTCAACAATTCCAATAACAACAAATCCAAACGCCATCCCAACCTCAACACATTCCACCTCAATCCTATGTGTCATCCACCTTAACTTCATACCAACCTCATCTATCTACATATCATATCAATGCCACACCAACCTATCAACCTCCACCCCAACATTATCCAATTCCTCATTCTAACATTTCAACACATCACCAAACCCATCCACAAGGCAGCCAAGTGTCATCACAACAAGAACATGTAAGCCCAAATCCACCTTGGCAACAAGATCAAATGCCCTCAACTTCATACCGACCCCAAGACCTTTTATCTACATATCCCACCATTTCACCCAACCACCAAGACTATCAATGGCCTCCACAACAAGCACAAGTGAGCCTAAGTCCACCTTTGCAACAAGAAGCACATGCAAGTCCAAGTGGTCCCTTGTGCATAAATCAAACAAGCCCAAGTTATCCTATGCAAGATCTAATAACCTTTGACAAGGGAGATACCAATCTAGAGTGGCCTGCACCATCCAATCCCATGCCGACACATGAGCCAACTAATCCTATCCCAACACCACCATGTGATCCTACTCCTAGTCCATTGATCCCTTCATCTTCCAAACCACCAAGCCCTTCATTACCTTCATCACCATGTCATTCTAATCCTTCACCAAAGGATGTGGCTGAGATAGTTTTACAAAGAATGGTTGAAGCAAACCTCAGTAAACTTCCTGAAGTCAAACCATGTGAAGAAAGTCCATGTGATGAACATGATTATTGTGCATACCATAGGACCAAAGGCCATAATACAAATAAATTCCCAATATTTGTCCCAATTGTTTACAAGGTGTACCCACCTATAATGGGAAATCATGCCACATCATTCAAATCCCATGTGTCACCCCCATCTAGTCCAAATCCTAATCCACCCAATCCAATTAGCTCTCAACCTAATCCTAATCATAATCCTACAACACCTTCTACTATTATCATCCATCCATTATATTGCCCATCCACTCATACCCTTGCGAAGGATGTGATCCATTGGCGGCTAGCGAGGAATAAACTACCCCCATGTCAAGCACCCATTCATGAGCCTACCAATGAACTTCCAAATGTCATGTCCAATCCTATAATCTCATCATGTGGTTCGCATATCCTTGAGCCTATTCAAGAGCCTTCCATTAACATACCTAGCCCTTCAAGGCCATCATGTGACCTACAAGCCAACAAATCTATTCAAGAGTCTCCAACCACAAGCTTAAGTCATGAGCCATCATTCCCTCATGTTGATAACTATTAAGAGCCTATCAAGTCCACTCAAGAACCTTCCACTTTCATCCAAAGTCACAAGGTATGTCAAGAGCATAATCTTAAACATGTGGAAATATTAAACTCTAATCTTAATCAAGATCAAAGCACCTCTAAGTTCCACCTATCCATGACCTACTTATGGTTTTCCCTCAAGCTATTAGCCATCACCATGACCCTATTCATGAGCAAAATTTATTCCTTTTATAGCCCATTTAATCCTATTTTTGCTCATACTTATGATCAAGGTTCTATCTAAGATCATGAAGACCATGATGATTCATTTGGCCAAACTTTATCCATCTCATGATCAATATAATATCTATGGTGAAGAAGCTATCTATGATCACCTTGATCATTTCCATAATCTTATATCCATCCATGAGAAAGATATCCAAATTGCTCGTATCCATCCTCCATCTAGTCCTATCCATAATGAGCAAACATGCACTTGTCATAATGAGACATGTGCCTCTCAAGAACACATATGCATAGAAGATCAAACAAATAACTTGGATCTTAGTGAACACAATGCTAATCAAGATCCTAATGATCCTCCTTCCACATCTACCATCGATCCCATTTCAAGTCCACCATCATGTCCTAGTGGTCTTACCACCTTCCTCCATGAATGTTTTTCCTTAAGACAACAACAACCTTTGTCCTCCACTTCACCTTCTCCATCCAATAAAGAGCTCAAGTCTAGCTCCTGAAATACATCTAGTCCCATTGTCCATCGCATACTCCAAAACATGAACTACAAAGGTAAAGGCCTAGGCCTTTATGAACAAGGTATTTTGGAGCCAAACCATGTCAAGATCCCTCCATGCTCATATGGCCTTGGATACACACCCCAAGGTAAACAAGGCCAAGATGTTGGTAATCCCTTCATACATACTAAACCTATCACTTTCCATCGCACCCCCCATCTACCCAAAACATTTGTACCCAATCCACCTCCATCAACTTACAAACCCCAAAAGCATGTGACCATACACCTTCCACCATCCACTTTGCCTCCACTTTTACCAACTCCAAATATCCCTCCATCCACCTTGCCACCATTGCTTCCAACACCTAACATACCTATCATTCATAAGTATCCTTACATTCCTAATCATGGCCGACAAAAGTACACATTGTTTAAACATAAAGCTTCCAATCATTCCACCAACCCCGCTTCCACCAAACCCATGGGATTCCAAAATAAACATTTAGATGCCTTTATCTATAAAGCCAAAAATCCAACTAAAACTCCTAAGGACCCTCATGCCTTAGGGCATCAATGTGAAAAGTTTCTAAACCATCCATCTTCTAAGCAAAGTACATTCACAAAGCTATCCAAACCATTACTTCCAAACACAAAGCCCAGAAGCAAAATGGTTTGGGTTCCTAAGAAAATAACTAGAAAGTCAAATGAGGCATCCTTATCCACATCTTAAGAATCCCAACCACCTATCTCCATCCAAAAGCCTATTTCCATCCAAAACTTCCATTCCCTTTAAAAATCCCACAAGCAAAACAAAAGCACTAAAAATACTAAATCTATGTGGGTTCCTAAATCACTTCATCAACCATCTCCTAAGCAAACAACCCCATTGCTGCCTACACCACCATCCAATCAAAAGCTTCAATGTTTATCACATTGTGTGCAGCCATTGGTCATGGTTCCCTTCCATTCCAAAACATTCACACATGCATACATCTCCCCATCTTCCATCCATTATCCTACATATCTCACCAATCACATTCCTATGGTCCATGCTTTTGCATAAACTTTTGATCCTTTTGTATAAGTCCTACATAAATCCACACCATAAGCCACTAGCCTACCCTACCATAATTCCACATCAGAATCTATTATCTACCTAATCCATCTCCCATCAACGCAATCCATTATCAACATCGATGAGCATAATGACATGGTCCATGCGAAGACATCATCCATCTCTAACAGGATAATATCACCTCTCATAGCACTACCCACTTGAGTCCCTCCTATCCATTACCATGGTAAAAACCTGGCAAACATGCGCCATGTGTAATTGTCAACCCATCTAAAAGCAAAAAAAAAAATCAAAAAAGAAAAGAAAAGAAAAAAAAATCAAAATATTAAAGAGAAATCCCTTTGTCCAATGGTGAAAACCTGGCAAACAGGCACCTTGGATAAGTACCATGATGAAAACCTGGCAAACAAGCGTCATGTGTAGGTTGATCTTCTATGTCACTTACACTTGGGGGCACATTATCTCATCCAACCTATCCAATTCCAAACTATCTATCGCATTATATCATTTTCCATCCTATCATGTCATACCATTACCATACCATCCTATCATCCTTATCCATTACATAAACATGCCTATTCCACTGAACCCATTTACCCATCCATTCGCCTTTTTGATCTTAATGAAAACATAGGGGCAAAATGTTGAAACATGTTTGGATCTTTCTTGACATACCTTCTTTCCAAACCAAGTCCTATCCATTGACCATTTATCCATCCCATTCAAACCAATCCAATCATGTCATCCCTTGGTCATGAACTTTGTCATGTAAAAATCCTAAGCATTACCACCTAGAATGGGGCAAGTTCTTCCTATGCAACATAGCCTTTTGGAGATCACATCCTAGCTCCTTTATGATCCATCCACTATGGCGTATCCTTATCATGAGCTTTCCATCTTATAGCTTATCCCCATCTGTATTTAATGAGCTTTCCACTATAGCCTACCTATCCATTTATCATTAGGCAAGCATCCATCCCTTATATGGCCTATCCTCTTATCTATCCATCCAACTCTCATGATCTTACCATCCCATTTACTATCACCCATCCTTTTATCCATCCCTTGCACCTAGACTTGGTTTTTTCCCTTGTCATTGGTATCGAGCACAAAGGCTACCCAATTGTAAATCCATTGGCATTTTCTAAAACATTCCCCAAAAATACAAAAAAATCAAATATCCCAAAACAAAAATCCAAAAAATTAAAATATGTCAAAAAATAAAAAAAAATTAAATATCCAACAAAAAATCCAAGCAATAAAACCAATCACATCATCTAAAACAATCCACTCCATCAACATTCAATCAAAATCAAATCATCATCATCATAATGAATTCTTCTTATCAATAACATTCATTCATCCATTTCAATCAATCACTTCTTCCAATCATATCAATCAAATCAATCTAAGCAATGCTCTTAAATCCAAGTCACACTAATCCATATCAAGCAAGCTAATCAATCAAGGAATATTATCCAATCAAATCAACAAGTTTTTCTCCTAATCTTGTCATGAGCCAAATCAATCATCATCAATCATCATCAATGGGATATAGCATTCCCACATCCTTGTGTTGATCTAGGGATATAGCATTCCCCATAATGACAACACTATCATCATCATTATTAATGAAACAATCAATCATTGGTTTATGACTTGACAAGGGAAATACCTTGTTTGTTTTACATCCTTTAAGCACACTAAGAACACTTGCTTATGCTTAGATTGAGTGGACACTCTAATCATCACACCATCACTATCATCATTAAAAACAATCCAATCATCAAAACAATGAACCCAACAAGAGAAAACATCACAACCAAAGAACATCAAGCCAATCATCAAGACAAATCCTATCAATCATCAACATTAACACCAAAGCAAATCAACTCAAGCACATCAAGCCAACCATCAAAACAAATCCAATCCCTTCAGCAAATCAAAAGTAGCTCAATCCATCACATATCATCCCATCATCAACATTTCATCAATGTTCATTCAACATTTCATCAAATCAACCAATTCCAAACAATGATCCAAATGCAAGCCCATCCTTAATCCATACCAATCAAGTTAATCAATCAAGCCAAGGTATCACAATCAATGGTCTTGATCCTAGCCTTGTTGTAAGCCAAATCAATCAGCCAATTAGCCAACCAACTCAACAAACAACCTTGTGTTGATCTAGGGATATAACTTTCCCCGCAATGACAACACTCTCAACTATCATCAATCAAACAATCAATCATTGGTTTATAGCTTGACAGGGGCAATACCTTGTTTTTTTTTGTATCATTTGTGCATGCTTTCTTTCTTGCTTGTGTGTGTTATCATTTTATCTTGCATTTCTATCAAATCTATATCATTCTAGCTAATAGTCATATCTTGTGTATGTTGGAATAGCTTTTTGCATTCTTCTTTGCATCTAAGGTCATATCATACCTTTTGTGCATTAGGACTTTAATGCTCTAAGTTTACTTCCTCATACATTAGACAAGGTTGTATTATGCTAGGGCACAAGCACATCGTCACCCTGGTCCTTATACCTTGGTGCATAACATCTAGTGCTATATCAAACATCATGGTTGCTTACCTTCCATTACAGCATAACGCATCCTTCATTTCTTCTATCTATCCCCTTATCTTTCTTTTGCAGCCAATCCTTTTCTTTTCAAGAGCATACCCATGTTTCTACAACCTACCTATCCTCTCGAGGGGGCATCATCATCATATCTTTCCATCACCCTATCCTTTTTCTCTATCCATACCTTAACTTCTTTGAAATGATGTTACTCAACATAAATCTTATCATCTTGAACATCATCTCAAAGAGGGGCAAAATGTAGACACCCAAAATTGTCCCAAATTTGTCCATATCTTGCAACACCTTGTTAAACCATTATCCTAGACATCATAAGCCATTTTGTCCTAAATCCCACTCTTAATCCCACTTAGCCAATTAATTAAATAAGTTTTATTTATTTAATTAATTTCACATGCATAATCCCATTTATCCTATCCCCATCCCAATTAATTAAATAAATTTTATTTATTTAATTAATTTCCAACTATATCCCAACTAATTCAAATATTTTATTTGAATTAAGTCACATGATCTTTCATCTCACCTTGACATTTGTCCATTTCCCCTTAATCATGTGTTGTAGTACAACTTTTATCTTTCACATGCACAACTAATGGGACCTAATTTTAGTATTTATCTACACAAGCACACCTAAGCCTTATCTTCCCTTCCCACATGTCAATTGACTACAATTTATTAATGTGCAAGGAAACCTAACTTAATCCTATCTATCCATTTCATCTAAAGCCCTAATTGATCTCAACCATCCATTTGAACTAAGCCAAGCCTATAAATCAAGCCATCTACAAGCCATTTCAGAGAAGAGAGTAGGACGGAGGGATCTATTCTTCATCTCAAACCATCATCCATCCTCTTTCAATCCATCTAGCTTGCATCTATCAACCATCAACCATCCATCATCTATCTCCTTATCAATGTTATGTTGTGGAATCAAGCAATCAACACAACAAAGCGATCAATCAATCGAGCTCACCTTGCATCTTCGAGGTATTGAATTATTTGGGTTTAGGTTATACATTTCAATTGTTTGATCATTTCCATTTGTAAAACCAAATTTTTTTGATATACACAAGGTATTCAAAGGGTTTGGATTGAGGTATTGCATGCTATTGTTTTATCTTTGTTTTGTCCAAATTTTTCGTATACACATATATTTCTAAAAAATACAAAAAAAAACATAACATACAAAATCCAAGCAATAAAACCATATGTAAGGCAAGTTTTAACCTATTTTCATCCATAATAAATACACATTCATTATACTTGATACCCAAGCAAAGCGCACTACACATTGAAAACATAGATCTTTTATGCAAAATCATAGGTAAGACCACCTTTTGAAACACCCTGATATCTAAGTACCTATTGCCTCAACATATCGAGATATCACATAAATTAATGCCTATAATAGGACAGATCCCTTCAGCTTCCAACATAATCTAATATCAATCACATTTTTGGGGCAAAAGATTACGATGGCTATGGGTTTTGTTTTTGTTAGCTAGTCTTTTTCTTTTAGATTTGTGTTTTGTCTCTTTCAATTTCTTATTCAAAGGCCACCTTGATATTTTTATATCTTGGTGTGTTTAAGATTGGCATAGAATGGGGCATAGTCATTGATTTTTGTGTGTCATGTTTGGTGGATGATCTTATTATTCCAGCTAATATTCATACCTTGTATGTGTAGGAATAGCTTTTTGCATAAATACATTGTCCTTTGCATCTAAGGCTATGCAATACCTTTTGTGCACTAAGGACTCATGCTCTAAGTTTTCTTCCTTACATGTCTAGACAAGGTTGTATTATGTTGGGCATGCATAAGATTATCCTTTTGTTTGCCGCATCAAGTCCATGCAAAGGACACAAAGTCACCCTGGTTCCTTATACCTTAGTGCATAATATCTATTTTTCTATAATAAATAAAGGATTGCTCTACTCGCGTCAGCATAACTACTCATCATAATAATTCCATTTCTTCTTGCATCCATCTTTTTATCTTCTTCATTTTTATCTATTTTATTATTTTTGTTCCACCAATGTTCCATCTTCTTCTAACCTTTTCTTCACATCCATTCAATTTGAGAGTACACCTGTATTCTTCCAAATTCATCTATCCTCTCGAGGGGGCATCATTCAACTCACTAAGTACTTCTTCTACCCAACTGGGGCATCATCATTTCTATTCCAATCATATATTCTTCTAAACCAAATTCTTCCTCTATCCAACACAACGCCATCATCATTTCTATTCCAATCGTATTCTTCCAAACCAAAATCTTCATCTATCCAACACAATGCCATCATCATTTCTAATCCAATCATTTTCTTCTAAACTAAAATCTTCTTCTATCTAGCACAAAACTATGTTTTAAACTTCTTTGAAATGATGTTACTTCACAACACCATCTCAAAGAGGGGCAAAATGTAGATACCTAAAAATAATCTCACTTCCCATACCTTCACATTAATTAAATAATTCTTAATTGTTTTATTAATTTCATCTATCATCACTCTACTTTATTCTTCTACACTAATTAAATAATTTCATAATTATTTAATTAATTATTCATTTCTTCTAATATTAATTAAATAAACAAATTAATTTCTATTTTCTCCACTAAAAATAAATAAAATTAACATTTTATTTATTTTCCAATATTATCCATGTGCACCAAAAATTAAATAACTAAATTATTTAATTTCCTCCATAATTGCCTCTCACCATAATTCACTCTTGTCTCACCATGATTCTCTCTCATCACTCTCTCAAATCAATCTCAATCAGATTAGTTAACTAATCAATCAAATTAGATGACTAATCAATCAATCTAGTTAACATGTCAATAAATTTAGTTGACTAATCAATCAATCTAGTTAACAAGTCAATCAATTTAGCTGACTAATCAATCAATCTAGTTAACAAATTGATCAATTTAGTCAACTCACCAATCAAATCTTTTAACTCCCTTGTTTCACGAGAGGACAAGGGCACTTGTCACTCTCTCATTTTCTCACATCCTCTCAATCGATTTCAACCATTGATCTTTTTGATCATCCTCCATCATTGATCTGCATTTCTTAAAGTCTATAAATTGAACATCCTTCTCACCATCTGATCATCTTTCATTTTGTTGGTAAACTTATGTTGTTGCAATTCATTCATTTCACATTGGGAGATCAAAGTTATGTTGTTGACATGAGCAATTCACATAATATCCACGAAGGTTAAAGGAGCAATCCATTGGAGTTTTGGTCCATTCCAATTTGCTCAATCAGTGAGGTCAAATTTGCTTATAGAGGAAGGTATTTCTATTTGTTTTATTTCCTTTCATTTGTCTTCATATGTGAATTTATCCTTCCCACTTACTATGTGAGAACTTTGTTGGTAACTTCTAACAAATTATTATTACAAAAATAATATATAGTGCTCACATGATCTATTCAATCAATCTAACTCATACAAATTTTATAATATAAATTTTGTAGTACATTTAAAAAATTAAAGGACTATAAACATAAAATCTATTGAAATTAGGGTAGACAACTGAGAGGGGGGGTGAATCACTTGTCACAAAACTTTAATACTTGCTATAGTTAATTATTCTTTGCCACATAAAAACAAATTAATGATTTAACCATGAAAAGTGAGAATCAATAACACATCAACAGAAGCATAATAACACACTTGACACAAAGATTTTTAGTGTGGAAACCTGGTTAAGGGAAAAACCATGGTGGGGTTAACCCACAAAGATTATACTCTATTAAAAGTATTCCTGTAACATCCACATTTTATAAACATAGTAAAATCAGAAAATTTACCATGAAGTAATTGAACAAGGTAAAAATGAGATAGAGAATATTTTTCTTTTATTCAACATATAATCAAGTAACTACAATTACAAGATTTCTCATTACAAAATACAATAAACTATATTGTCTTTCTCAAGTACAATGTTTATAAAAGTAAATCAATTACAATATATAAACTTTGGAATATTTACTGCTTCTAAATATCTGACACCTTTATCACAAGTTCTGGCATGTTTCCTGCTTTGAGAGAGAGCATCTTTCCAGTGATTTACCTCCAACCACAGACCAATAGTCTCCCACACATCTTACACATAGGAAGTGGCCCTACCCTTCATGAGGAATATAGACCATAGGTGACCAGTGGTTATTTTCCTTTTTTGAGTACATAATGTTGTATTCTACTCAACTCTATCAACCATACAACCCTAGATACCCTCTAGCTAAGTATGATTTCTGATAGGTTGAGCAATCCGAATACAGTGAACCGACAATTCATGCAGAAAATAAATGTATTACTTTGGCCAAAGTTTTTAATTATAAATATCATTCATATGAATGCAGTCATTGTGTTCACCCACCTCTACTTGACTTGGGATAATGTCATATTCATGCAGTTATTCACCTTGACTATCTTTACATAATTGGTTCAATCATCATGACCTGATAATAGTCTAATTGACATTAACCTTAATTTGGTCCTAATCAACTCTAGGGTTTTTAAACAACCTTTGAGTACTACAATACTTCTACATTATCACATCTCATTAAAGATTATAATAGACCCTTGGTTTAACCTAAACATAACTAGGTTTACAGTAAATCTTGCTAAGGTATTATCTTTTATTCAACAAGAATATGAATACCTATTCAATTAAACCATACATGATGCCATTGCTCATCAATACATAAATGTACCCATATATGCTTTATGCAAGGCTATTTCCATATAGACGTGGTCTATTTCTACAAATTGGTTTACTATAGGTTGAACTCATCATGATTCTAGTTTAGATAGGAGAAGATCTTTGACTCTTATCTTGTTCATCTAACTACCATTAGTTATTCTATCACTTCAAAAGGATACCTCATAGTCACCATAGATCACCAAGAATCTATGTTTCTTGGATAAGATATCATTTAGACAATGCATGGAAATGAAAACAAGATTGGTTTCAAATACAATTGACCTCACTAAATACTCTATTCCATATTACTCTTGATTGGAGAGTTTACTAATGAAAACCTTTACACTATTCTCTTAAGAGTTTAATACATATTTCACCTATGATAAGAATAGTCAACTTATTTTTGAAGATTACTCTTCTCAACTGAGGGACTAATTTTTTAATCAATAGAAGACAATAACAATTTCTATGAAAGTTAGTTTATACATAAAACCTAAACAATAGAAGAGTCTACCTATCAGTTAAAGATAGATGTAATATCAACTCACTATGATTATTCAAAACTGATTACATTGCAAGAACTTGCATCGACCCATATCAGGCTAAACGATGCTTCTTGGTTATACTAAAACTCACATACACCATCAAATCAGACAAATAAGTCACAATGATAGTATTTAAGTTGACACAATTAGCTTATCACATTGCATAGATTACATAAAACACTGATAGGATAACCAAACTTAGTTAAACAATTGCTCATAACAACCATTCATTATGATTATCTTTGTCTTATAAAACAAACATATAGGAATATCTACTTGACAAAGTCAGCTTATTGACGTATATGGGCCAGTGATAAGCTACTGTGTTCATCCCAAATGACCACGTTCTTACTTAACCTTTATCATCTTCCTCACTACCCACCGTGAACCTCCTTCTACCTCTTAACCAGACCTAACAAAACATACATAAGCACTTACTAGATATCCATCGACTATACAAGCCATGGCTTTAAGAGCTCAAAACATACTCATAATAAGTCATCCTGTCTATTCATTCCCACTCCAAATACAAAACTCATTAAAATCAAACAGTAATGCTAAATGGTTCGACTTCAACTTAGCTAAAAATGTGTAAACATTGACAAATGTTAATGATGGAAACATCATTTGAGGAGATTAGCGATGGTGGTTGAGTTATCCGCCACTACTCCTATACGAGGTTGCAAACTCTAAATACTAACTTAAGCAATCAGTTACTCTTAATGAGTAAATTTGATCCATCATGCTTTTTAACATTTAAAGAATTCCTCAAAAGATGTCTATGGATGCTCAACTTAAAACTATACTATTATGTCATGAGGTATTTCCTCATTCAACTCATTTATATATATTTTGATTAAATCAAATATTATTTATATATCATTATCTCTATTTGATTTTATGATTTAATCATTAAGAGAATAATACTAAAACCAAAGTTACAGATAACATGATTGAGTTGAGCTAGTCTCCTCATCACGATCCATCGACAAAGCATGTTATCTTAACTCAACGATAAAGTCTTAACATTAACAATGGGTTAAAGCACTTCAAATGACTTAGTAATAATATGACAACCTTTTTATGACAATTACATCATAGTATTTACGTTAAATGTAAATAGTCATAAATCAAACTTAATGACATCGTTAACGTTATTAATGACTAAGATGATTTAATATGACTAAGAAAGATTGTAAAACAATATCGACTACCTGTCAATTAGGTTCAAAAGTGAACTAACAAGACAAAGCTTACCTCTTACAACACATTGGTTCACATTTTTGTTAAACACTTTTAACTCGGTTTGGAAAATAAACCACTCCTATCCCGAGGTCTATATCTCTCTCTTCTATGAGAGTCATATGGTAACTTGAAATCTTGTTTCACTTGTCACCAAACAATATGTGATCAGTGCATCATTATTCATTTAATTCAACTAATAAATCAAATCTCATAATACAAATATTCAATCAATAACAACATAATCATTCCCATGATTTCAATAAATGGCATTCAATAAAAACCATGTTTTTCCCTTGTCATTAATCTAAACATCACAACAAATTTACTTATGTCCAAGTAAAAGTAAAAGTAAAGGAAGACAAAAATTGGGGATGTAACATATCTTTCTCCTAAAAATTCATCGTCCTCAATGATATAAGATATCAAAAAGTAACTAAAAAGAAAATTCATTGCTTCAACTAGTAACATTCTCAAATAAATGAGGAAATTTTTGATAAAATTCATGGTAATCCTCACATGTAGCATTTTCCTCAACATATTGGTCCCATTAGACCTTGCATTGCAAAACATCTTTGTTACGCAAGCAGAGCTTGCACATTCTGAACACCTTGAGTGGCTCGATCGTGACCACCCCTGGGTCTTGCATCTATAAGGAATTCCAAGTCAAAATATGATTATTACCTACAATATATTTCTTAAAATAAGACACATAAAAAATATTGTGCATTTGAGATAAGACTGGTGGTAGAGCAATTATGTAGGCAACCAAATTGACTACTTCAAGCACTTCAAAGGGTCCCACATATCAAAGGGCCAACTCAGATGATTTGCCAAACTTAATAGAACTTTTCTGAGGTTTACCCCTCAAAAGAACTTTTTCTCCAATAGCAAATTGCCTTGGAACACGTTTTGCATCTGCATAGCTCTTTTGCCTATCATTGGCTTCTACCAATCTTTTTCTGATCAGCGTAACTTTCTCTTCCATTTTAGCTAGCATTTCTGGTCTGATGCTAATCCTATCTTCTAGCTTATCCCAGCTTATAGGAGTTTGGCATCTTCTTCCATAAAATGCTTCAAATGGGGCCATCTTAATAGTGGAATGATAGGAATTGTTATAAGCAAATTCCACAAGTGATAAGTACTATTCCCACTTATATTATTGATTCATGCAATACATACACAACACATCTTCTGAGACTTGGTTAACTCTCTCAGTTAACCCATCGGTTTCAGGATGGTAAGTTGTACTCACATTGAGTTTGGTCCCTAGCGTAGAAAAAAAAAGTTTGCCAAAACCTTGATGTTACATGCGCATCTCTATCCAAGATAATCTTTTTAGGGAAACCATGAAATCTAAACACCTCTTATACAAATTTATGAGCTAATACAAGTGCTCCATCAGTCAGATTTCCTGGTATTAAATGTTCTACTTGTAAACCCACCCCGTAAACCCTGAAGGGTAAGGGCCAAAAGAGGACAAGATAATTTTTTTTTGAATAACAATTGGATAACATCACCAAATACGGTTGTCGGTTTGATATATCGACAACATTCATGGCCAAGTATGGCCGAATTCACAACCCACAGGAGAGGACCAAATTACTCTCCAGAGAAACATTAATAAACTATGTTCATTGTAAGCACTAACCCAAATATTCCTATGACCCATTCTAGATAATAACATAAATCCAAAAGCATCATAGTACAAGAGGATACAATACCCACACCAAAATCCATAAACCAAATAGGAAACATCTCATTTCTTCTCATTAACTTAAATGATTACAGCTTCTCTCTTAAGAGAGTATAATTACGTAAAAGACTATATAGTGCAATGACATAGCCATGAGTATTATATGCAAGTACAATAATTGAAAGAGTACAATGACTAAAAAAGGTACAACAACAGATAGGGTAATGGAGAGTGAGAACATCTCCAATCTGGTGCTCTGATAACTTGTTCACAAGTCCCCAATGGCTGTGGCAACACCTCCTAACCATGTGGACTCAAAAGAGACCACCCCACCATGCTCAGAGATAGTCAAAAGGCCTAAATAGAAGTAACCAAGTAAGGGTATATATGATGGCCAACACTCACATCAATCACGGAGAAAACACAGAAAATAATGGATATAGACAAAGTCATAACATAGAGATGCTCATCAAATATAATGTTGAGTACTACTCATGACTACCAAGGTACTAGAAACTAGAGTGTAGATTGGATAGGGAGTCATCATGCATGCTCAAGGGATGGCACCACATGAAATCAAGTACACTACTCATACCAATGAGGAGACTCAAACATGCCCAAATCAATGCCCTATAGATGGTTAACTTGATGCCTTGCAGATAGATAGGCCTTCTCATATGCATCCTTAGCCTTTACAAGCACTCAAGGTCATGCATGAGGACTCAATATCCTAGACCTAAGCTCATCTTGTTTAACCAAACGAGGTATACAAAATCGACCAAAACACTAAAGTATAAATTTGAAATAGCAAATATGAAAAATGTGATCTACAAGACCAAAACATTTGATGACAGTGTAATTTTATTGAAAAAGCCCTTTGTCAGTGGATCAATTGTGTAATAACTCCAATGACCCTAATTTGGTCACGCTTCACAAGTATAGTATAGACATATCTCAACAAGCCCTTTACTAACTCTCAAGACATCTCAAATAATACTAAAATTAGCATAACATGAGATAGGGGAGCATTGGAAACCAAGAAAATTTGTTAAGCATTACTAATTGAATATTTTAGAAACATTCAAATAACGATTCAATAATCAAAATATAAGCAACTTATTTTAAGTGTTGAAAACTTGGTACATTGTTAAAGTACTTGCCCATTGCCAACCCTTATTATTACTTCACAGGCATTTAAATAACACTAAATTTAATGCAACATATGCAAGCATTATAAGTGTAGCACAACCCTTGGCTGAACCAACCCATTATGGGCCATATATTGTTTCACAAAAATTCATAACATACAAAAACTTTCCGCATATGAGACAGTGAGATTGTGGATCACTGAAAATAGTGTTCATGTCAAATAAATATTATATTCATAATAATGTTTTCATTTCCATCTGTGGGGTAACGTTTTCATTTACAAAAAAGATTCTAATTTCTCCAATATGAACATGGGAGATTTGAAATGAATAGAAATCTTATTTATGTTTTTAGTTTTTTCTTATTTTCACCTCAGTCTATTCATTGGTTTATCCAATATACTAATTCGCATGTGTGTAACCCAATTTTGACTCACATAATAAAAATGTAAACCAACAACATTACCCCAATGGCAACAACACAGCCTACAGTCTCATTGATGAACCAAAAAATATTTTAAGATAATTGAAAGAAGGAAAAACCTACCACTATTCCTTGCGGCGCAAAAATTCCAAGCCAAAAATGGGCGAATCATCCTGACCATTCTCCTCATCTTCCAGCCCTCTCTCTATCAATTCACCAATGCGCCCTTTCTCATTTCCCTCTTTGTAGCCTCCATTGTTCTCTTACCTACTCTAAGATAGTGGTCTTTGTAATTTTAAACCCTATAATGAATGCAATAGGATATGCATAAAATGGATTTGTTAAAAATATGTTAGAAACTTTTAAGAAGATGTGACTCGCAGGTGAAAGGCCAGAGTCTACAGCCATTGCCATCATCCTCCCCTCTTTGACTAAATGCCTTAGAGTGATGTCCTCTCATGGAACACACTAATTGCAGGGTACGCACAAAATGGATTTGGTGAAATGGCCTTAGAAATTATTTTAGCAGATGCGATTGGCAGTTGTAAAGCCAAACTCCACAACCTTAGCCAGCATCTTTACTACACTACCAAAATGGTAACTTTTGAACAAGGCAAGGACATCTGTTGAAATGTAATAGGAGGGGATTTTACTGTTGCAGTGGTGTTGGTTAATTTATCATTCTACCTATTGAAGGTCTAGGTAGCAAGAGTTGAAGTGATGGTGCTTGTTGTAGGAAATCCATGTGGGTCATACGAGTTTGGCTCTCCAGCCATTGTAATAGAGGGCAAAAATCCCTTATAAACTACAAATGGGCTAGAAAAAGAGGGCACCTCTACAACCCAAGCATTTACTGCCCACCCAAGTTTGGACACTAAAATGGATGACACATTCTCTAAATTGGAGAGCTTCTCAATCACTGGATTTCCTGTACCTTTGGCTCGATCACCCATGAATAATATTTCATTTCTTGGTGGCACAGCTAATTGTGATGTTGTTGAAGAATAACATAAGGATCCACCAACTCTGCAGGAAGTGCCATGGTAGGAAGAGAGCTGTAGAATCCTCCTCCAACGCTCCATTGATTTTTCCTTCTAGTGGTGCCCCTTTTGCCCATATTTAGGGCTATGTTAAATGCGGTAATTACCTTTGAAAAGGGTAAGTAGTGAGCAGAGCCCTGACTACCTAGCATGGGCTTGGGGTTCTCGAGTAGGCCATTATGCCTTTGTAGCAATCAAAGGAAGTTTGTCCTTCCATTCACCCACCATCCAGTTGATTCTCCCTAAAACATAAATTGCTCACCCACTCAAGAAGATATTTTCTTTCTAGCAATAAAGCCAAACGCCAACCTTTTCATTGCCATGGGGAGGGTCATTACATTCTACCCCCTAGGACCAGGCTTACTCCTGGAAGCTTGTAAATTCTAAGATGCAACCAAAACACACACTAGTCCATGAAACTTGATACAATTATAAAATCAGGTGATCACATGCACAAATACATGCAATCAGTCCCAGAACATGGGTAAGGAATAGGAAAGGCACTCATTCCTACAAAATATATATTAGCATAAAACAATTTTCTCTAATCAAAATAAAGAATGATGTCAAGGAAGCCACATTGAATAATCAATGAAAACTAAGGAGAAAAGCCTCAACCACCACAATGGCAAACTACACATGACCATAAGGGGCAATCTAAATATTACCGTTAGGTAACTAGATGATAAGACAACAACACAGAAACACTGTACAAGCAGGGTATAGTGGCTAGGGTAGGGAACAGGGCTTGTGACTATCTCTAGTAACCACCATCAGGGAAAATGAGTATGCTCAGGCCTGTGTATCCAAGCGGAGTCGATACTTAGTACCTGCAACACTCCAAGTACACATCAAAGCACATGTACATATGTCATATAATAGCTGAAGCATGAATGGACATCAGGAAGAGGGTCATGACATCGTAAGCCTCTCAGATACGAGTGTTATGACATCAACCCTTTCCTATCCATGATTAGCTTAAAGTAATTATATCAGTATATAAACATATAAGCATGTAATCCATCATGATAACCAATCATGTAAAAATCATAATAGTATCAGAATCTATCAAGGAAAAGCAACAACCATCAATTTGCACATTTACACTAGCATAAATCACATAGTTTTCTCATAATTTGTAGCAAAATGCACTTTTAATATACAAAATTTCTAGTTCTCTAACTTTTCATCTGGAACTATCTATAAAATGGAGCATACATACCCACATATACAAATTTCAACCTTTGATTTCATAGCATGCATGACATCTATTTACATATATTGCAATAGTTTGTCACTTTTCAAGGCATAATGATGCAAATTTTGTTCTCTTTTATATTTAGTATACAACTACATACATGACAATTGTACAACCTACATATACATACATACTCATTCACATCACAAGGCTACATTAGGGGTTCACGTGGATGTCGCAGTACCATCCATATCCAACATATCCATAAGTGCATAACCAATAACCATCTCCAATATCCAAAACCAATAACCATGTGTCTTGATGGTATTGACCCACCTAGTGAGCCATTCCATACAAGCCACAATGACATATCTCTTATTTGTGTAAGGGTTTTAGCCTCCAAGAGATAGCCAAACAATAGGAAGGTAGTGAATTAGAGCTTAGAACAAATCGCACATACCCCCATCCTCAAGGGTTTCCCTGCGTCTACTTCCTCATATACTCTCAAATGAGTGGATCTCACCATACCTGATGAGGAATCACATCACAACACAAGACCAACATTTGAAAATAAAAGGGTCAATTAGTATAGCCACCAAGGATATAAATAATGAAGAATAAATCTCAACTCCAACAGTAAAATAAGAAAAATATGCATAGTTTCAATAGTAAATCAAATGTAACTACAAGAGTTACATGTCAATAAAATCATCTGTGGCCAAACCATTATAAGAAAGATAACCAAGGTGTCGACCCACACAAGTAAAGTAAAAGTCACCAATAACTGAAAAGAAGATTCACAATCTTCAAAATATACACATCACAACACTATGTGACTATCGCTAGTCACCAAATGAGGAAGGAGGAAAACAAGCATGACTATCTCAATAGTCCTTCATGTGGGTCCAGACAACTCACGTAACCCTCACATGGAAAGGTATTGTGCCAGCCACCTAGGTCACATACCTCATGCAGCGTGATCGTGCATGGTATATGCCAAGCGGAGAAAGCATGCAATGGCTGTATACTGCATGGCAATGTTAGGTACTCAAAGGAACATCCTGCATACTATGTACCCATGGAGAAAGAATGTGTGGCAACACACTGAGCCAGAGGTGCACATGGCTAGGTTCCACTCGCGTGCCAACTAATCAGAATCAAGGCCCTCTTGAACGAACCCTCTACTCTATGCGAACAACCACTCCTCTCAGCACAAGTAGGAACACAACATATATACTACTCCTTCATGCATTTAGGTATGTGGCATCGTGTCCTCGAGCTTAGCTCGCTACCATCAACAACACAGCATCTTCACCAGTACTGTGTCGAAACACCAGTGGGGGGTGGCATCATATCAAAAACATTCACATCATGGTAAGATCATAGTTGTCATAGGTGCTCATACCACAACTAATATCATCCTCAAGAACTGAGGCGATTAGGTTAGCATTGTATGAACCAAATATCTAGTCCATTAATAAGGGGAAGTAGTGAGTACTTTCCTAGGAGGTTGAAATGATCGCTATCATTTCATGTCGCCATTATACGTACGTCATACAATTCCCTCCCAAGGAACTTTGTTTCTACTACTACCCTCCACATATTGACTTATCAACAACCCTTAGGTTGGTAGTCAATAGGGTGACAACAAGGAAACACATAGATGGTATGGTTTTCTCCCATACACATAATCCAAACATACCATCCATGGATGGGTACACAATATCACCATCCCATGGGCACAGATCTCAAGCACTGGTTAATCACAACACTCAACAGGAATATATCAATGGAGGCTCTCATCACGGGGAATACAATCACAATTTCACTTACCCTGGCAATACCATAGGTCACTATGACTATGCAACATAATGCAAGATACACAACTTTACCAACCAATAGGTACTCCCAAATAACCATACCAATTTTCCTCTTTTCTTTAGGGCAACTTATTACCCATAACATTATAAATTCACTTTGCAATTCTATCAACATAATGCAATGGTGCATGAACATGTATAACACCATCACTATCATTTTAACATCGATGCACAAACATAAGTAACATTTTTCACAATCATTATTATAGTCACTTGTATAATCACATACTGATATACATCTCATATGTAACCTTGGCTACATTAATGGCATTCAATTTTTCACTCAAAGCAAGGTATGCAACATTTGTATTGCCTTAAATTAAGTATTTTTAGTTGCATTAAAATACAAACATTCAGCCATAAAATCTCATTGAAATCCATAATGCAATTGAGAAGATCAAATTTCATCAACAAGATATATCCACCAAGCAATTACCGTCCTCATTCAAGCTCATTAAGCAAGGAGTTACTCATAAACATATAATCACTTTCAATTGCATAACCATAACAAACATAAGTTATTCTTCACTAATTCTTTTACTTATTGCAATTCTAACATACGAATCAAATCTATATGTCATTATTCTAACATCTTGTCAACTATTGACAACTACGAAGAGGAGAGAAAGATAATTTCATCTCAAGTCAAGACATTACATGCCATCCAATTTTCATTATACAAACACACAAATTATACTAGGGAAAAGTTTAAGGCACCAATAGTATTCCAATGACTTCATATGTTATCAAGGGTGATAAATGGTAGCAACTGAAGCACATTAAGAGGTTATAAGAAAAATTACCAGTCATCCAACACTTACAAGAGAGCATGGAGCAATAAAACTAATCTATCCACATCCACAAATAGCTACATCCTACCACCCTTTAAATCTATAACACAAAGATTACAAGAGTAGTCCAAACAAGGCTATTTAGGCAATCTAAGTTACCTTTAACCCACAAACATACAAGACTCAACACTCTAGCCCCACTGAGTAAGGTAAGGCCAAGGAGGCTATTTCCTCCACGATCTCTAAGTATGTGGTTGTAACTTAACCCACTAATGCCATGCTAAGGCATGAAAGCAATCAAAACTATAAAAACAATATAACAAGCTCATGCCACACACGCCAGACATAGAAAAACATAGAAGGATCAAGTACACCAGAGCTCCCAGTGTGTGAAACTTGGCTCTAATACCACATGTAACATCTTGCCTCGTAAACCTCTAAGGGTAAGGGCCAAAAGAGGACAAGACAATTTTTTTTTTGAATAACAATTGGATAACATAACTAGATACGGTTGTCAATTCAATAGATCGACAACACTCATGGCCAAGTATGGCCAAATGCACAACCCACAGGAGAGGACTAAATCACTCTCCAGAGAAACATTAATAAACTATGTTCATTTTAAGCACCAACCCAAATGTTCCTATGACCCATTCTAGACAATAACATAAATCCAAAAGTATCATAGTACAAGTGGATTTGATACCCACACCGGAATCTGTAAACCAAATAGGAAACATCTCATTTCTTCTCATTAACTTGCATGATTACATCTTCTCTCTTAAGAGAGTACAATTATGTAAAAGACTATACAATGCAATGGCATAGCCATGAGTATGATATCCAAGTACAATAACTGAAAGAGTACAATGACTAAAAAAGGTACAACAATAGATAGCGTAATTGAGAGTGATAAAATCTCCAATCTAGTGCTTCGATAACCTATTCACCAGTCCCCAATGGTGGTGGCAATGTCTCCCAACCATGTGGACTCAAAAGAGACCACCCCACCATGCTCAGAGATAGTCACAAGGCCCAAATAGAAGTAACCAAGTAAGGGTATACATGATGGCCAACACCCACATCAATCACGGAGTATACACAGAAAAGAATTGATACAACCAAAGTCATAACATACAGATGCTCATCAAATATAATGTCAAGTACTACTCACAACTACCAAGGTACTAGACACTAGAGTGCAGATCAGATAGGGAATCATCATGTGTGCTCAAGGGATGGCACCACATGGAATCAAGTACACTACTCATACTGATGAGGAGACTCAAACATGCCCGAATCAACGCCCCGTAGATAGATAACTCGATGCCCCGCAAATGGATAGGCCTTGTATGCATCCTTAGCCTTTACAAGCACTCAAGGTCATGCATGAACACTCAATATCCTGGACCTAATCTCATCTCATTTAACCAAACGAGGTATACAAAATCAACCGAAACACTGAAGTAAAAATTTGAAATAGCAAATATGAAAAATGTGATCTACAAGACCAAAACATTTGATGACAGTGTAATTTTATTGAAAAATCCCTTTGTCACTGAATCAATTGTATAATAAGTCCAGTGACCCTAATTTGGTCACACTTCACAAGTGTAGTATAGGCCTATCTCAACAAGCCCTTTACTAACTCTCAAGACATCTCAAATAATACTAAAATTAGCATAGCATGAGATAGAGGAGCATTAAAAACCAAGTAAATTTGTTGAGCGTTAACTACTGATTAAATATTTTAGAAACATTCAAATAACGATTAAATAATCAAAATATAAGCAACTTTTTTTAAGTGTTGAAAACTTAGTACATTGTTAAAAGTACATGCCCATTGCCAACCCTTATTATTAATTCACAAGAATTTAAATAACACTAAATTTAATACAACATATGCAAGCATTATAAGTGTAGCATAACCCTTTGTTGAACCAACCCATTATGGACCATATATTGTTTCACAAAAATTCATAACATACAAAAACTTTTCGCATATGAGACAGTGAAATTGTGGAGCACTAAAAATAGTGTTCATGTCAAATAAATATTATATTCATAATAATGTTTTCATTTCCATATGTGGGGTAACGTTTTCATTTACAAAAAAGAATCTAATTTCTCTAATATGAACATGGGAGGTTTGAAATGAATAGAAATCTTATTTATTTTTTTAGTTTTGCTTATTTTCACCTCAGTCTATTCATTGGTTTATCCAATATACTATTTCACATGTGTGTAACCCAATTTTGACTCACATAATAAAAATGTAAACCAACAACATCACCCCCATGCGGCAACAGTACAACCTACAGTCTCATTGTCAAACCAAAAAAAAATTGAAGAAATTTGAAAGAATGAAAAACCTACCACTGTTCCTTGCAGTGCAGAAATTCCAAGTCAGAAATGGGTGAATCATCCTAATCATTCTCCTCATCTTTCAACTCTCTCTCCATCAATTCACTAGTGTACCCTTTCTCATTTCCCTCTTTGTAGCTTCCATTGTTCTCTTACCTACTTTAAGATAGTGGTCTTTGTAATTTCAAACCCTACAACGAATGCAGCAAGATATGCACAAAATGGATTTGTTGAAAAGGCCTTAGAAACTTTAAAGTAGATGTGACTGGCAGGTGAAAGCCTGGAGTCTATAACCATTTCCATCATCCTCCCCTATTTGACTAAATGCCTTAGAGTGGCGTCCTCTCATAGGATGCACTAATTGTAGGGTATGCACAAAATGGATTCAGTGAAATAACCTTAGAAATTGTTTTAGCAGATGTGATTGGCGACTATAAAGCTAGACTCCACAACCTTAGCCATCATCTTCAATATCATGCCAAAATGACAACTTTTGAACAAGGCAAGGATGTCCATCGAAATGTAACAGGAGGGGGCAATTTTGGTGTTGCAGTGGCATTGGTTAATTTATCAATCTACCTGTTGAAGGTCCAGTTAGCAAGTATTGAATTGATGGTGCTTGCTACAGGGAATCCATGTGGGTCATATGAGTTGGGCTCTCCAGCTGTTGTAATAGAGGGCAAAAATCCCTTATAAACTGCAAATGGGCTAGAAAAAGAGGACACCTCTACAACCCAAGCATTTATTGCCCACCCAGGTTTGTACACTAAAATGGATGCCATGTTCTCTAAATCAGAAAGCTTCTCATTCACTAGATTTCCTGTACCTTCAGCTTGATCACCCATTAATAATGTGACATTTCTTGGTGGTACAACTAATTGTGATGTTGTTGAAGAATAACATAAGGATCCACCAACTCTGTAGGAAGTGCCATTGCAAGAAGAGACCTGTAGAATCCTCCTCCAGTGCTCCATTGATTTTTCCTTCTAATGGTGCCCCTTTTGCCCATATTTGGGGTTGTCTTAAATGCAGTAATTACCTTTGAATAGGGTAGGTAGCAAGCAGAGCCCTGACTACCCAGCATGGGCTTGGGGTTCTTGAGTAGGCCATTATGCCTTTGTAGCATTCAGAGGAAGTCCATCCTTCCATTAACCCACCATCCATTCGATTCTCCCTAAAACATAAATTGTTCACCCACTCAAGAAGATATTTTCTTTCCAGCAATAAAGCCAAACACCAACCTTTTCATTGCCACGGGGAGGGTCATTGTACTACCTTTGTAAGTTTATCAACCACTACCAAAATAACATCATGTCTATTCCTTGACATAGGAAGTCCTTGAATAAAGTCCATGCTAATAACTTGTCATTTCCCCTTTGGTACATCATGTGGATATAACAATCCTGTGGGGTGATGATGCTCCGCTTTCACCCTTTGGCATTCTAAACAACTTGCTACAAATTTTGTAGCATCATTCTTCATTCCGTTCCAGAAATAAAGAGGTTTAACATCTGCTAGAAGTTTGGTCACTCCTAGATGTCCTGAATATGGTGTAGTATAAACTTTTTCCATACTCAATCCCTCAATCCAACTGAATCAAGTACATAAATTCTATCTTTATATCTCAATAGTCCATCTAACTCAAATAGAAAACCATCATATCTTCGATCTTTAGGATTATCTTTTAGAGCCTACTTAACCTGCTCATAAAATGTGTCACCAGACAAATTTTACAATACCAAATCCTTGAAATTTTTGTGAATAGAAATAATAGAAACTAAATATCTTCTATGACTTAGAGCATTAGCTACTCTATTCTCTTTTCCTTTAATGTAGTTTATCTCAAAGTCATAGTCAGATATCAATTCTAACCATCTCCTTTGTCGAGCATTCAAATGCGGTTGTGAGAAAATATACTTAAGACTTTGATGATCTGATTTAAGTACAAAAGTCTTTCCCAACAGATAATGTCTCCACATCTGTAAGGCATGAGTTACTATTGCCAATTCTAGATCATACAACGCATAATTTTTCTCATAAGATTTTAATTTCCTTGACTCATATGCTATGACTCTTCCTTCTTGCATAAGCACTCCTAATCCTTCTCTCGAGGCATCTGTGATTACCTCAAATTGTCCTTCGAGGTCAAGAACTTTCAAGATTGGAGCTATAGTTAACTTTTGTTTTAAGAGATCAAATGTTTTCTGACATTTGTCTATTCATTCAAATCTCTTTCCTTTCCTCTACAGGGAAGTGATTAGACTATCAATACTAGAGAAATTTAGAACAAACTTTCTATAATAGCTTGCCAGGCCCATGAAACTACGCACCTCATGTACGTTTGTTGGTACAGACTAATCTAGAATAGCTGTGATTTTTCCAGGATCAACCATTATTCCATTAACTGATATAATATGGCCTAGGTATTGAACCTCCTTCTGAAAGAACGTGCACTTAGATAACGTTCCATATAGCTTATGTTCTCTTAACCTCTATAGAACTAATTTCAACTACCAATGATGTTCTTCCTCACTCTTAGAATAAATGAGTATGCCATCTAGAAATAATAAAACAAACTTAGCCAAACAATCTTTGAATATACTATTCATGAGATTCATGAATGCAGCAGGAGCATTTGTCAAACCAAATGGTAACACTGTAAACTCATAGTGTCCATATCTGGTTCTAAAAGTTGTCTTATGAATGTCTTCATCCTTCAGTCTTAACTAATGATATCCTGATCGTAAATCAATCTTCGAAAACACAACAGCTTCCTGCATCTGATCAAAAAGATCATCAATACATGGCAAATGATATTTATTCTTTACTGTTGCTTTGTTAAGCATATGGTAATCTATACACAAACGAAGGGTTCCATCCTTCTTCTTAACAAAAATAACCAAGGCACCCCAAGGTGAAACATTGGGTCTGATTAAACCTTTTTCCAACAATTCTTGTAATTGTGCTTTCAATTCCATTAACTCTATTGTTGTCATACAATAGGGTGCTTTTGATATAGGCTCAGATCCTAGTTTAATATCAATAGTAAACTCAAACACCCTTTTGGGAGGTAATCCTAGAAGGTCTTCTAGAAACACATCTTGAAATTCCTGAAGAAAAGGATACTTTTCCCCTAAAGATAAACTAGGGTTTTCTACCTCTTCCTCCACTTGTTCCATCTTGACTGCAAACAGCTAACAACCTTTCCTTCTAGCCCTTTTTAATTGCTTAGCAAAGGTAGTCTTGATTTTAAGTTCTCTTTGAATCCCTTGGAATTGGGTCAGATTTCCCAAGTCATCTAAGCATTCAACTATTTTTGAAAAATAGTCAACCTTAGCTCTACGTTTCCATAACCAATTCATTCCAAGGATCACATCATAAGAACCTAAGGGGGCTACATAAAAATTTAATTCAATTGAGAAACTAGGAAGGTCAACTTTGGCTTCAAACAAATACTGCTCTACCTGAGCCTTAGATTGGTTTGCATATTCTACTAACTAAGGTTTGGACATATAACCTGCTTTTCTAGAAAATTTACTTAAAATTCTAGAAGAAACAAAGTTTTCTATGGCTCATGTATCAGTCAAAATAGATATAGGGACTTCAAACAAGGTACCTGTCATCTCAATGGGTGTGATCTAATACTCTACTTGATGGTTGTCGAGAGATACATGAATCCTTTGCTGGAATGCTTCTTGTTGAGTAGGTAGTGTAGTACCTCTTTGTTGGCTATTTTGATTTTTGTTAGGGAAACTATTTGCATAATGATCACCCCCACAAGTAAAGCATCCTCTAATGGGTCCTTTCTTATCTAAAGTCTTCCATTAGTTATCCTCACTTTTATTAAAGTTGCCATTCTTCTTTGCATTGCCAGATCTGCCTTTGCTCTTCTGAGATCCCTTATCTTTTCTCTTATTATCATAGCTCTTTGCATATCTTTTCTTGTAGGGTTGATTGTTAGGAGTTCCATTAAACCTCTTGTGACTTCTATCATGATAAGTTGAGATGGATTTCAACTTTTGCTCTTGCTTGATTGCCTTCTCGTACACTTGATCCATTATTGTAGGACCATGTACATCCACTTCACCACCAATTTGAGCATTTAAGCCCATGATGAATTTTCTCATCCTGAATTTCTCATCCTTTTGATATTGTGGAACGTATTTCAAGAGTCAAGTGACTTTTTCTCCATATTCTACTACTATCATATCTCCTTGTCAGAGATTCTAAAAATTAGTTAGTTTCTTATCAAAATAGAGTTGTGGTAACCATCTTTTTTGAAAGAGTTCCACGAACTCACCACAAGTTACCCTTAGAGAGCTCAAATTCAATTCCATCTTTTTATTCATCTACCAAGTGGATGCTTCTCCTACCAGTTGAAATGCTCCCCATACTACCTTGGTCACCTCCAAGTAATTTCTTATCTCGAAGTACTTTTCCATCTCTATTAACCAAGCTTCTGCAGGTTTTTGTCCCATCAAATTTTGGTGGAACAACCTTTTTCATATCCTTTGAAAGCTCCAAGGTCAAACTATCCCTTGCCTCTTTATGAGGTTCAATACTCTTACTTTGATCTTCATGGTTTTCTCTACTCTCATCATGAGAGTTTTCACCTCCCCCTTCAATATTCCCTTTATCATCCACCTTCTTTTCCAAATCACCCAATCTTTTCTTGGTTTCCTGAAGCTGGTTATGATTTGGTTCAACTTATCATTTGGCAGATGGTTTTTGTTAAGAAACCATGTTTAACCCTTCTCTTTACTTTATTAGTATATTGTTGTTGGACGCATATGCTTTGTAAGTCATCCCGTGAATATATTGTATTATCCCACATTCATGGGGAGTAATAGTTGTTTAGATTAGACTCAGTATATAAGTACATGTTGAGGCTAATGAAGGCATCCACGAGTTTATTGTATTGAGCTTGCTCAGAGGAGGTTGCCCCCTTGAAGTGGCCTGCGATCAATAAATTCCTTCTATGTTCTGCTATTTCTATTATTTCATGCATTTTCATTAAATTGTTGCAGGAGGTTCCTCTCATCTGGTATCAGAGCCCTTTCTTGGGTTTGTTGGGTGGAATTTCTATCAAATCTTTTTTTGCAGTGGCCTCCAGGCGCTGTGATTATTGCAATCATTCTTTTTTCTTTGCATATGTATTATTCATTTTAATTACAGGTTCGAATCAAGGAATAATCCCTATCCACTTAACTATGGGAAGTGCCTGGGCATTGCCCTAAAACTCATTGTGAGGAGTACCACAGGATCCTCAAAGTAGCTAGCCCATTGAGAGGACCTACCAGCGAAAAGGGCAACGGCCCCTACCTGATTGACTAGTTCCCATCCGTGAGGTAAACTAAGAGCTATCGTTTGTGGCAAAGTGATTATCAGTTTTACCTGAGCCATGGAGTGAGAGGTACTACCCCAATGCACAAGCCATTAGACAGCATTGGTATCTGAGTGAATCTCCCTAACCTTTAGGAAGCTGAACTTACCTGGGGTCCATATCTATTCCCAACTGATAAATCACTGATTGAATCTATCCAGCACCATATCTTCCTTACTTTCACTCCCTTTTCTCTAAAAATTCACTAGAACCCCTGGAATTCCATTCTTCAAATTTCCTTCCTTGAGGAGCATATCCTAAATTCCACTTATCGAAGCCAGAAATCCCACATTTGTCTATTTTTAGGATTTGCCATAACTTCTTTGATTCTCACCCAAGCACCTTCAAATTTTTCCATAGTGTTCATTTCCTATTTCTGCCCCTTTGTCCCTCTTGGACAAATTTTCGCATTCTTTCACCCCGCTTCTGAAATTCCCATTTTCTGCTTCCCTGTCCCTCAAAAAGTGTCCAAACTCTAGTCAAACCCCAACTACCCATCCAAGTTTTTCCCAAATCCAAATTTTCCTTTACTAAAAAAGTTTCTATTTTTGTTTTTCCACCCATTCCCCCCCAGAAAAACTCCTGGTTATGGTTGTTGTAATGCCCACTTTTTTGCTATGTGGCCATGACATAGATAACAACATGTCATGTCCAAATTTTCCATGTGGTCATGACATGAACAACCAAACATTTTTTTTCACCTGTCCCTAAGACCCTGTCGCACCAAGGTGGAAAGAAAACAACGTGGCGGGACAAGACATCCATGACACCTTGTCAGATGAAAACAACCCACAGGGAAGAACAATGAGAAGTATCGAACCATCAACCGTACAAAAGAAGTAATAGAAGCATTCTAACAACTATAGATAGGATAAACATACATAAATAGATGAGATCCGATTGTGATCATTCAAAAATATAAGAACATTAAGAGAGTTTCCAAGGTCAAGTGTCAAACCAACATTGACTATTTTCATAAAAGAGAACCAAGATACATATGAGTCAATAACATCCAACGAATCATACGAGATCAAGTGAATTATAGCTAATAAGATTACATTACATAGATGATTACAATATTCTCCAACTGGTGTATCACAACTGCACTTTACAATGATTCAAGTATAAGATTACATAGCTAATAAAAGGTCATTTCAAGGTAGTCACAACACTCTCTAGGTTGGAGTGACTCCCCATTTATAGATTTACCAATCTATAATGCAACCAGAATGATTTAAATCATTGCTATGATTAAATAGAGAAGAATACACTATGCTCAAGCTGAAGATGAAGGGTGGCCTCTACAAACCTAGATCGATCATAGATAGCAAGACCCCAATGGCAATGAGGGCACACAACCCAACCACAAGGATCCAACAGGTCCACTCCCCTGTACTCGGGGATGATCACATGGCCATACAAGCATAAGGGCAATGGAACAAGAAGGCATACCAAGACAACCACACAAAAGATACCACAAGTCAAATAGTTTCACATGAAGCAAAACCTAAGCACATGGGAATCGCACCCAAAAAGTACAACACAAAAGAGAAGGTTGCCCACCCATAATACTACATAAAATCTTCACCTTTTGCTTAAGCCATCAAGGTTGGATAAAAATCAAGCCTACCATTTACCACTTAGGATCACATGTTCACATGCACTCTTAGCCATAGAAGTAGACCCCTCTTCAAGATTATGTAAATTGACTTTTTGACTAATGAAGATTAATTCATAATTCCACAGGAACCCTTAGAAAAGTTGTTGTAGAGGCATTATAGAGAAAGTGTAAAACACTAATCATATTGATGGTGAAAATGAGACACTTTGATATCAATAGAATCAACCCATTAGCAGAGGCCCCAAATTGCATGCCTTATGACCTCCATTGAGAAAAAACCAATAGAAAGTAGCCATGTAGCACCAACATACACTTTAAACTCTACATCAAATTATACCGCATAAAAAAAATGGAACAACTATACTTTGCCTTGGCCAATCTAGTGGACTAATGCACAACACATCTAACATTTTACCATGAGGATCCAGTAGATCACACTCATTCTCAAAGACAATCCATTGAGTTGTAAGGCTCAAAGTTAGCATTTCTCTCACATAAATAGAACTCTTGTAAATCACAAGATCATGCCATGCTATCCAAAACAATGGCCAATATCCATGCTAACATGACTTGAAAAGGAGTTCCTTCAAAGATAATAATGAATACCACTTTAGTCTGTTGACCATTAGTGTTACTTCCAACCAAGCCCATCATCATCATCCTAGTAGTTGATAGCCAGTCACAATGCAGATGAAGGAGTTTTACTTAAGTGATGAGTGACCACTTATCACAAGGTAACATTCAAATAGAACAAAAGCATAGGGACAAAGACAAAGGATTCAAACATATTAAAATAGCTTTCCATCAACATGAACTAGTAGCTTGACAAAGCAACAATAATGGAGATTTCAAATGTTGGCGAGAAGGCTAATCATGAGGCATATATGGATCATTCTAATCCCCACATATGTGACAAAGGTCATTATGGTACTACACACATGATTAAGAATATCACACATACCATAAGAAAGGTTGTGTGGTATAACACATCATTAAGATCTTGGGGAAGACCCCAACAAGCAAATAAGACATAAGGCCAACACTCCACAATCAAAAGAAGGGCCATAAAGCATAAGAGGAGCTATGTAATAACTACAAAAAAAACTAGAACAATAAGAGACATATGCTAGGGACATGCCCCTATACTATATAGTGCTATATATTAAAGGAAACATAGCATATATGTCTTTAGCTAGAAAATAAGAGCACAAAATTTAAGTACAAACTTCAAAAAGTATGTGGTTGTCACCAGTGCAAGAGCAAAAAACATGGAGGATGAACTTGCAGCCCTCAAGACCAAACTCCAAGATTTGGATAAAAAAATTCTCGGCCTCAATCTTTAGCATTCAACCATGAACAATAGACGGTAGCCAGAGTCTTCTGTAGACACTAGGTTCTCTTCTTCTAGCAATTTTCATGGGCTGAAGCTTGATTTTCCTCACTTCAATGGTGATGATCCGACTGGATGGATATACCAGGCAAAACAATATTTCAGTCTACATAATACTTTTGATGTCAACAAAGTCCCACTTGCATCCTTTCATTTGGAACATGAAGCCCTTCAATGGTTCCGTTGGTACATCAAGGCTCATGACGAGCCAAAATGGATAGATTTTTGCAAACTTATTTTGCAACTATTTGGCCCTAGTGCTTTTGATGACTTCATAGGAGCACTCACTAAACTTTGCCAAAATGGCACTGTGAGAGAATATCAAACCGAATTTGAGAAACTGGCCAATCACATAGAGGGATTGTTTGATGATTTTTTTAGGAGTTGTTTTGTCAGTGGTCTGAAGGATGCAATCTGATTTGAAGTTCAAATGTTCCATCCCAGCACAATGATGGAAGCCCTAGGATTGGCTAAGTTGGCAGAGGAAAAGATCACAGCTCAACAATGCTCCAAATCCACTTTTTTCTATTCAAAAATATGGTTTCCCAAAGACCTCCAATCATGCTAGCTCCTAGAACAACTCCTATCAAGCATTTGTTTGAAGCAGAGATGAGGGCACGTAGAGAAAAAGGGCTTTGTTATAATTGTGATGAGAAATTCACTTTGGGACATAGATGTGTTGAGAAAAAGCTCTATCTCTTGGATGTGGATTCTCTGCCTACAACTGAAGTTTGTGAAGATGCTCAGGATACAGTAGATGATTAGGTTGACATTCAGTAGCTGCATGTTGACCCTCCTTCTCAGGAAGCCCACCTAGAGATCTCTCTCCATGCTTTAGCAGGAGTTACCACCCCACAAACCATGCGGGTCAAGGGTTACTTCAAGAAGCTCCATCTGACAATACTTATTGATTCTGGTAGCACTCATAACTTCATTGACCCTCAGATTGCTAAACAGGTTGATTGTTTTATCCATCCTTGCTCCATCTTTGAAGTCATGATTGCCAATGGGGGCACATTACCTTTCAAAGGGAAGTGTCATAATGTGTGTATCTCTATTGGAGATTATAACCTACACTTCGACATATTTTTGTTGCCCTTACACAGATGTGATGTGGTTTTGGGTGCTCAATCATTACGCACACTTGGACCCATCTTATGGGATTTTGCTAAATTTTGGATGTAGTTTTTAGACAATGGGCAAAAACACACATTAAAGGGCCTACAACCAGGGTCTCTCAGCATCATTAGTTCACATCACATGGAAAATCTCCTTAAGAAGAATTCACATGGTGTCATCACTCAGCTCCATTCCATTCAGATGCAACCATCAGCGGTCTCCACTAGTCCTTTAGATCTACAACAAATTTTGGATAGATATACATGTGTCTTTGCTGAACCAACAAGATTGCCACCTTCACGAGCAGAGGACCATCATATTCAGCTCCTTCCTGGAAGCATTCCTCCCAAAATCAGGCCCTACTGCTACCCATTTCACCAAAAGACAAAGATTGAGATGCTCGTTAGGGACTTACTCAAGCAAGGTATTATTCACCCTAGTACCAGTTCCTTTTCTTTACTAGTTCTTCTTGTCCAGCAAAAAGATGGGTCATGGTGCCTCTACATTCACTTTCGAGCACAAATCACATCACAATCAAAGATAAGTTTCATATTCCTGTTGTTGATGAGCTTCTTGATGAGCTTCATGGTGCTCATTTTTTCTCCAAGTTGGATCTTCGTTCTGGGTATCACCAAATTCAGGTTCATGAGGATGATATCCCTAAAATAGCTTTCTGCATGCATGATGGCCACTATGAGTTTTTGGTCATGCCTTTTGGCCTCAATAATGCTCCTTCCACATTCCAGGCATTGATGAATAAAATATTCTGGCCATACTTGTAAAAATTCATTCTAGTCTTCTTTGATGATATCCTCATCTATAGTAAAACATGGGTTGAGCATCTCCAGCATCTGGATCTTGTACTACAACTTCTCTCTGATCATCATCTCTATGCAAAATAGTCTAAATGTGTTTTTGGGCAGGAGGAAGTGGAGTATCTCGAGTACATTGTTTTAGCCCAAGGGGTTCGAGTGGATCTTGCTAAAATAGATGCCATGAAAAATTGGTCGCATCCTCAAACACTCAAGAGCCTCTATGGTTTTTGGGGACTGACTGGCTACTGCCGCAAGTTTGTCAAGGATTATGGGAATATTGCAACTCTATTAATAGCTCTGTTGAACAAGGATGCTTTTACATGGACACATGTTGCTGAGTGTGCATTTGAAAAACTAAAACAAGCTATGTGTACTACACCTATTCTAGCTATACCAGATTTTTCCAAGACCTTCACTATTGAGAGTGATGCTTGTGGCAATGGACTTGGTGTTGTTCTCCTTCAAGATGAACATCCCATTGTGTTCACTAGCAAAGTCTTTTCAGGTAAGAATTTAGTACTCTCTACATATGAGAAGGAAATGATGGCTATTTTGCATGCAATATAGAAGTGGCGGCCATACCTATTAGGGAATCATTTCTACATCAAGACTAATCACCGGAGTTTGAAATATTTCCTAGAATAGTGGGTCTCCTCCCCAGCACAATAGAAATTGGTTAGAAAACTCATGGGTTATGACTATGAAATCACTTACAAGAAGGGTAAGGACAATATCGTGGCAGATGCTCTTTCTTGCATATTTGATGACCAAGCTTCTCTTTCAGCTATTTCTATGCCTATTCCAAATTGGCTGAAATTTGTCCAGCAGGGCTATGTCAATGACTCTTCATTATCTCAACTCATCCAACAGTTGGCCAATAACCCTTCTGTTGTACCACATTACTCTTGGGATGGTGCTTCTCTGAGATACAAGGGTCATCTTGTGCTTCCCAAAACACAGATCTTCAACATGCTGTCTTCTATGAACTCCATGCTTCTCCATTGGTAGGGCACTCTAGGTTCTTCAAAACTTATGAGCAGGCATGTTGTAACTTCTTTTGGAAGGGAATGAAAAGGGAAATTCAACATATGGTGGTTGAATGTGATACCTGCCAGGGAAACAAGGGTGAAACGACACTCCTTCCTAGATTTCTCAAACCCTTGCCCATCCCTACACAGATTTGGACAGATATTTCTATGGATTTCATTGAGGGGCTCTTTAAATCTGGAGGGAAGACAATGATCTTGGTTGTGGTTGATCACCTCTCCAAATATAGTTATTTTTGTACCCTCAGCCATCCCTATACCGCCTCCTCCATCACACAGATTTTCATAGACCAGATCTTTCATCTTCATGGAATCCCTTCTTCCATTGTCTCTGATCGTGATGCCACTTTCACCAGTCATTTTTGGACAGAACTATTTCACTACACTAGCACCAAACTGAAGATGAGTTCTGGGTATCACCCACAAACAGATGGTCAGACTGAAGTTATCAACAAATGTTTGGAAACTTATCTTCATTGTTTCACCTCAGAACAATAGCATCAATGGGCAAAGTGGCTCCCTCTCACTGAATGGTGGTACAATACCTCCTACCACATTGCATCTAAAATGACTCCATATGAAGCAGTTTATGGTCAGGCACCGCTAGTGCTCCTTCCATACACCCCCAATAGTTCACCAATTTAGGCTATTGACATGGTTCTCTGAACTCGAGATCAGATTCTTCACATTTTGTAGGACAATCTTCACATTTTGCAGGACAATCTTCACATGGAAATAAATTGAATGAAACAACAAGCCGATCAGTACCATTCTAAGTGCACTTTTCAAGTAGGTGATATGGTTTTTCTTTGTCTACAGCCATACAAGCAATCCTCCCTAAAACTCAATGGGTGTCAAAAGCTGGCTCTAAAGTTCTATGGGCCATATAAGGTTCTTTAGAAGATTGGGTCAGTTGCTTATAAATTGGAGCTTCCTCCTTCCTGTGTTCATATAGTATTTCATGTCTCTTGTCCAAAGAAAGTTCTTGGCATCAACATCAGAGCACAAACTATTTTACCATAACTAGATAATGAAGGATCCATCATTTTGTAGCCAGACGCAATCCTCGATAGGCACACTCGTCAGCTTCGCTCTTGATCCATCACAGAGGTATTAATTTAGTGGCACAGAATGCAACTAGAGGATGCTACATAGGAACCACTCCTTCAGATTCAACAACAATTTCCACATCTTAAGCTTTGAGGACAAAGCTTTTCTAAGAGGGAGGGGATGTTAAGAACCTGTGTTTAACCCTTCTCTTTAATTTATTAGTATATTGTTGTTGGACGCATATGCTTTGTAAGTCATCCTGTGAGTATATTGTATTATCCCATATTCATGGGGAGTAATAGTTGTTTAGATTAGACTCAGTATATAAGTATGTGTTCAGGCCAATGAAGGCATCCACAAGTTTATTGTATTGAGCTTGCTCAAAGGAGGTTGCCCCCTTGAAGTGGCCTGCAATCAATAAATTCCTTCTGTGTTCTGCTATTTCTATTATTTCGTGCATTTTCATTATATTATTGCAGGAGGTTCCTCTTAGTTTTCCTCTTCACTTTCTCCTTGGTTAGTTCTTGTCCGCACCATGTTTATCAATTTCTCACACCTGAGAATATTGAGTTTTCCTCTCACACCTGAGAATATTGAGTTTTCCTCTCACACCTAAGAATATTGAGTTTTCCGTTAGTTCAAGATTATAATGTAACTCATTAAATCTAAACATAAAACTCAATTTAAACAATAGTTTGGCACAAAAACAAATCTTTTATTTATAATTTCTTTTTCAAAAGTAAAGAGTTTCCTTCCTTTCTACAAGAAATGACTTTAAAATTCATGATCTAGAGGAGTATATCCGTCATTCTCATTCTTAGATACATAACCATGAGGTATATAACCCTTTGACTAACTATTGGACCTAACTTTTATGATCTCAATAGTTGAGGGTATGTGGGGGTCTCACCTAACCAAAGTTATTTCCGCATCTTTAACCCTTTCCAAGTACTCCTTTCTCACTTGCTTGATTTGAGTTATGGTAGTCACTAGAGTTTTAGTATCACTCAACCAAATGTCACTCTCATCATTGGTTCCCTCAAAGGTTTTAATAATGGCCTCACGTTCTCTATTAGCTTTAAGGAAACGTTGTCTTGAATTAATAGACTTTCTTGCTGTCTTCTTAAAATGTACCATCCCGGCACATAAATTTTCAAACATTAGCTAACCGTATAATGTTGACTACATGCAAGCATAGTGGTCTCATAAGCCCTAGTGCTGAACCTAGTAACTTTGATACCATATGTAACATCCACATTCTATAAACATAGTAAAATCACAAATTTTACCATGAAGTAATTAAACAAGGTAAAAATGAGATAGAGAAATTTTTTCTTTTATTCAACATATAATCAAGTAGCTACAATTACAAGATTTCTCATTACAAAATACAATAAACTATATTATCTTTCTCAAGTACAATGTTTACAAAAGTAAATCAATTACAATATATAAACTTTGGAATATTTACTACTTCTGAATATCTGACATCTTTATCACAAGTCCTGTCATGAATATTTTCGAGAGAGAGCATCTTTCTAGTGATTTATCTCCAACCACAGACCAGCGGTCTCGCACACAACTTCCACATAGGAAGTGGCCCTACCCTTCACAAGAAATATAGACCATAGCTGACCAGTGGTTATTTGCCTTTTCCGAGTACATAGTGTTGTACTCTACTCAACTCTATCAACCATACAACCCTAGATACCCTCTAGATAAGTATGATTTCTGATAGGTTGAGTAATCTGAATACAGTGAACCAACAATGCATGCAGAAAATAAATGCATTACTTTGGCCAAAGTTTTTAATTATAAATATCATTCATATGAACAGAGTCATTGTGTTCACCCACCCCTACTCAACTTCAATAATGTCATATTCATGTAGTTATTCACCTTGACTATCTTTACATAATTGGTTTAATCATCATGACCTAATAATAGTCTACTTAGACTTATTTAAGTCTAATTGACATTAACCTTCATTTGGTACTAATCAACTCTAGGGTTTTTAAATAACCTTTGAGTACTACAATACTTCTACATTATCATATCTCATTAAAGATTATAATAGACCCTTGGTTTAACCCAACCATAACTAGGTTTACAATAAATCTTGCTAAGGTATTATCTTTTATTCAACAAGAATAGGAATTCCTATTCAATTAAACCATACGTGATGCCATTGCTCATCACTACATAAATGTACCCATATATGCTTTACGCAAGGTTATTTCCATATAGACATGGTCTATTTCTACAAATTGGTTTACTATAGGCTGAACTCATCATGATTCTAGTTTAGATAGGAGAAGATCTTTGACTCTTATCCTGTTCATCTAACTACCATCAGTTATTCTATCATTTCAAAAGGATACCTCATTCTCACCATAGATCACCAAGAATCTAGGTTTCTTGGATAAGATATCATTTAGACAATGCATGGAAGTGAAAACAAGATTGATTTCAAATACAATTGACTTCACTAAATACTCTATTCTGTATTACTCTTGATTGGAGAGTTTACTAATGAAAACCTTTACACTATTCTCTTAAGTGTTTAATACATATTTCACCTATGACAAGAATAGTCGACTTATTTATGAAGATTGCTCTTCTCAACTGAGTGTCTAATTTTCTAATCAATAGAACACTATCATAGTTTCTATGAAAGTTCATTTATACATAAAACCTGAACAATAGAAGAGTCTACCTATCGGTTAAAGAGAGATGTAATATTGACTCATTGTGATTATTCAAAATTGATTACATTGCAAGAACTTGCATCGACCCATATCAGACTAAACAATGCTTCTCAGGTATACTAAAACTCACATACACCATCTACTCAGACAAATAAGTCACAATGATAGTATTTAAGTTGACACAATCGACTTATCATATTGTACAGCTTACATATAACAGTGACAAGATAACCAAACTTAGTTAAACAATTGCTCATAAAAACCACTCATTATGATTATCTTTGTCTTATAAAACAAACATACAGGAATATCTACCTAACAATGTTGGCTTACTGAGGTATATGGGCCATTGATAAGCTACTATGTTCATCCCAGATGACCACATTCTTACTTAACCTTTACCAGCTTCCTCACTGCCTACCTTGAACTTCCTTCTACCTCTTAATCAGACCTAACAAAACATAGATAAGCACTTACCAGATATCCATCAACTATCCAAGCTGTGGCTTTAAAAGCTCAAAACATACTCATAATGAGTCATCTTGTATGTTCACTCCCACTCCAAATAGTTCTCAAAACTCATTAAAATCAAATGGTAATGCTAAACTGTTCGACTTCAACTTAGCTAAAAATGTGTAAACATTGACAAATGTTAATGATGAAAATATTATTTGAGGAGATCAGCGATGGTGGTTGAGTTATCTACCTCTCCTCCTATAGGAGGCTGCCAACTCTAAAAACTAACTTAAGCAATCGGTTACTCTTAATGAGTAAATTCAATCAATCATGTTTTTTAACATTTAAGGCATTCCTCAAAAGATGCCTATGGTTGCTCAACTTAAAACCATACTATTATATCATGAGGTATTTCCTCATTCAACTCATTTATATATATTTTGATTAAATCAAATATTATTTATTTATCATTATCTCTATTTGATTTTATGATTTAATCAATAAGAGATTAATACTAAAACAAAAGTTATGGATAACGTGATTGAGTTGAGCTAGTCTCCTAATCACGATCTGTCGACAAAGCATGTCATCTTAACTTGATTCTAAAGTCTTAATGTTAAGAATGGGTTAAAACATTTCAAATGACTTAGTAATAATATGACAACCTTTTTACGACAATTAGATCATAGTATTTACGTTAAACTTATATAGCATAAATCAAACTTAACAACATCATTAATGTTATTAACGACTAAGATGACTTAATACAACTAAGAAAGATTATAAAACAAGATTGACTACTTGTTTATTAGGTTCAAAAGTGAACTAACAAGACAAAGTTTACCTCTTACGACACATTGGTTCACATTTTCGTTAAACACTTTTAACTCAGTTTGGCAAATAAACCACTCATATCCTAAGGTCTATATCTCTCTCCTAGAAAGATACTCTCTCTCTTCTCTGAGAGTCATTTGGTAACTTGAAATCCTATTTCACTTGTCATGAAACAATATGTGATTAGTGCATCATTATTCATTTAATTCAACTAATAAATCAAATCTCATAATACAAATATAAAATCAATAACAACAAAATCATTCCCATGATTTCAACAAATGACATTCAATAAAAGCCATCATTTCCCTTGTCATTAATCTAAACATCACAACAAATTTACTTATGTCCAAGTAAAAAGTAAAAGTAAAGCAAGACAAAAATTGGGGATGTCACAATTACAAAAGGGGAATGCACATGCATTCGGGCTCACTACTCAAAGGAAGGCTCACTGCTTACAACAGGCTCACTGCCTATAGAAAGAAGATTACAATGAGTTTGACCTGATAATTAACATCTACCAATGCAAAGATTCAGTTCTGGTTAAGCACATAATAATGATCTTACACATTTCATCTTTAGTCTTCCCTGTTTACTGCTCTACTATAATTTGGACCTTAGATCTCCTCTTTCACACTTCTATCTACTCTTTTTGCACATACTTCATATTTGCATCCTTACATCTTCCAAATGCACTCGAATTCATCGGCTATATATATCCACCTCAAGAGATTTAATCACCTTTTTGTCAGCCTTATGAAAAAGTTAACAAACAATACAAGTACTCTATTATGTCAGCTGAATCCATACACCAATATTGATGTGTACTAGAAATAACACTTACAAGTCTCATACATGTTGGCCACTACCATTATATCCCATATGTAAATCACCAAAACACTTCTACTAGATCTGTACAAGGATCTAACACAAGTTGGCCTATTCTTCACTGAGTTGTTCTGTCATATTAGGACCCAGTACTCAGATGCTCATAACTTTTAATTCCTTTGTCACCAAAGGCTGAAATCTTAGATTTGGATTCTTCTAACATTCCTCTACACTCCCTCAAATTTGCAACACATAATGATTTACTGAAGAGATCCGCTGACCAAAATACTGAACTCTACCATATACCCTGTTGTTGTCTTATCTAGACTTGACAAATCTTGGAACTAACTTCTGGTATGATCTAATACTGCACTCTGGATGTGTGGAATGGACTTAGTTACCATCAATGACAATACATGTCATGCCTTGCAGTGTCTCTTGCCAACAATCTTCCCTTTTGGCATTGATGGCAACACTTAGTGAAAAATGACTGTGTCAGAGCTACTCCCCCTTACTCTGTACACTTGTGCTCTCCATTGTTTCCAAAGTCCCCCTTTACTGGATTCCTCATTTTTCACTACTCTTCACACCCCCTTTGACATTAATGGAAAAGGATAGAATCAACAAACCAAAATTCACCCAAAAAATTTGTATACAATGCTGCATATGTACAACCAATCCTTAAGTTATATTTACATATACTTAAGTACATCTCCAAAAATATTCTTCAGCAAGGCCAACTCTGTATCCCAACTCTTCTTCATACTGTTCAAAGTTGAAATGTGGCCATTGAACAAAAATGCTTGTGCTTTAGCCTTCTAGAGATGAATGTGATCACCTGTTTGTGCAACACTTTGGGCTTATGTCACAACATTGAATATTGCTTCTATCTTAGGGGAAATCAGTCCCCAGAGCTCACCCATTCTTGCCTCAATGTTCTCCTTTTCTCTTATCAATTTCTTTATTTCTTCCAATAGGCTAATTGCTTGACATTCCTTACTTGCCACTAATACTGTCAACGAATCAAAATCTTGGGACATACTTGACAATTTTTGTTTGGAGTCCTTTATTTTATCTTCTATGTCCTCTATGACTTTAGGAGTAGATAAACAAAACTTATATCTACTACCTCCTTCTGAAAGAGCATTTTGAGTACTCTTTATACTTTTATCTAGCACCAATCTATCTACCCCAATCATGCCTTTAAGTGCATCAAATATTTTGCTATTAAATTCATTCTAAACTTTAACTTCTACAAATTTTTCAAAGGATTCAAGGTGTGTACTTACAGAATTTACAAGGCTCTTCAGATTTCTAGAGGGAGAATCAGATGGATTCTTCTAGAATGTTGGCATTATCTTCTCCAATATACCGAATGCAAGGCCTATGAACTCACTGTCGTCTATGTGAGATTTCAATATCTTTTCTCTTGCTTTGGCTTGTGTGAAAGAGGTTATCTTCATCATTTAGACCGAAGAGAGAGCATCCAGGTTGATTGGTCCTTGAATCAGTTCTGGCTCATCAAGTTCTAGCATTTCTTTACTCAGGAAGCTCTTAACAGCATCTGCAGTGTCTCTTGCCACAATTTCTAGACCACCTTCCTTTCCTTGAGTTTTCTCAGCATCAGGACTATTTTTTTTGGGTGCATTAACATTTGCACCATCTTCTTCTGCTTTATCCTCCTTACCCTTGACTTCTTCTTCTTTTTGGTTCTTAGCCTTTTCTATTTCATGCTCTTCAATCTTCAATGAATCATCTACTTCTATATTCATCTTTGTATCTTCTTTGTCAGAATGATCTGGAGGAGTTAGAATACCTCCTGTATCAGCAGTTTCATCTGTCATTTTTACTTCTTCCCTACTTATTGCTTCCTCTTCTGGGATAGGGGAATCATCCATTCCATATTGTTTCTCATCCTTCCACTTCTCTTCTTCATCTGGGACTGGTGTATCATCACTAGGCTCATCTGACACAACAAAGAACTTGTTCTTGTCCAATGCTTTTCTTAAATTTGTTCAGTTTCTTGAACTATTTCATCTATCTCTCTGATCATCAGTTTATTCATTCTTGTTTTACTCCTGAATTCATTTTTGACCTCTTTGAAGATTTTGTCTGCTTCTCTGCTGGAGATTACCGGACATAGAGTGGATAGTACATGTTCTCTTAGCTCCATATCTTTTGCCTTGGAAACTTCTTTCCTAATTTCCAATATATCCTTCAAACCTTTTCTAACTTCTCACAAAATTTCTACCAGTGCTCGATTGAACACATTCAAGTACTTGATAGTATCTTTTTCTAAGAGTCTTTTGTCAGCATTATTGCAGAGATCATAGAATTTAGTTAATGGTTTTAAGTTCCCATGAATAGTGATTGTCTTGACAATGCTTTTCATAGAGGGAATTTTCTTCTCAACATTAGCTTCTAATTTTTGTCTCTTTATTGTCTTCTTGCTTCCAGAAGGCTTCTCTTTAGATACTTTATTAGCTTTAGCACCTGTGGCCTTTATCTTTTTAATCTCATCATCTGAGTCTATCTTTTCTTCATGCTCCTTTTCCAAACTGTCATGAGATCTCTTTGCCTTTACTTTAGTTTTCTTCTTTTCCTTACTGGATAATATGTCTTTTAGTTTCTCAGAATTGGTAGGTTTTGGGGGAACAAAGGTAGAAGTAGAGCTCCTAGTAGTCCTTAGAGTGGAGGAGGATTCTACTGGAGTATTTCCTTGTTTCTTATCCTGCTTCTCCCTCTCATCTTTTTCTATTCTTTCTCTGTTCTGCCTCACATATTCCTTTGTTATCCCAATGCTTTCAGCATACATTTCTACTTACTTTTGAGCTTTTCTCTTAATCTCTGGCTTCCAGAGTTCAACATACATTTTTTCACCAAGCTCTTTATAAGTCCCAAACTTCTCCACAGAGTCATCCTTGGGTTTACTTAAGAGATGTTGAGCATACATTTCCAAAACCTTCTCATCAATCTCATAACCCATAGGCATCATCCAAACACTTCTGGGTTCTACAACTTCTATTAGGCACTAATCAGTGTCCACCATAAAACAAATTTCATTTGTGTATTTCTCAACTATTGATTTGGGGATTCTTTCCCTATCATATTCTAAATTTTTTTAAAGTAACCTGTAATGTCCCCTTTTGGGACAACACTATTTTTTTTTCTAAATTATCAATTTCCAAGTGAACAAAGGTTTAGAGAGTACTTTGTCCTAACTTAATCCCACTATATATGCCTCTTTATATTTAAAAATATCTCTCTTATGCTTGTTTGTTGTTCTTAAAACTTATAATATCATTATATTTATTCTTATTCTATCTTCTTCCTATATTTAGTCCATATATAATTCATTCTCCTTCTAAGTCTCCTCTCCTTAGGCTCAAAATTATATTCATATCATTATTCAATTCCCTCTATTAGATAATACTTCTTATATTCAGTTATATCTTTCTTCCTTTGTCTTATATATTCTATTTATCAAATCCTCTTCATATTCTGCTCATGTCTCTGCTCCTAAATCAGAGATATATCTTTGTTTATTTTTGCATCTTATCTCCTTATTTCTTTTTAAAATCAAATATTATTTTTAGATGCTATATCAGTCAAATATCTTTTTTCTTCTTCTTCCTGATCTGCCTCCATTCCCAGTGCTTCATATCTTTCTGTTATACCATAATATTATCTTAGGAATGGAGGTGACTTTATGAAACAGTATAGGGAAGCACCTTTTCATAACTATTTACTTGATCTTAGTTTGGAGCACTTGCCATGCAACTTAATCGTTGTTTTTCTTAACTTATTCATTGCTACTCCTTTTAATAACTATGGCTAAATATTAATAAGTCATCCCTTGAATTGTTGTATAAGGCTCCTTAGATCTATGTGTATAGAGAAGTCTTTACAAATCATATTAATACCTTTCATGCCTCCTAATTCGTGGCTTTAAGAATCACATCTATTCATTAATATATGAACCACTGCCTTAGCTATTAAATATGAACTTTGTCTTATGTGGATTCTTATAAGGCTTGTTTTATATGCATTCACTGCCTTTAGACTTTTCATCTTTCTTAAGGGGCTTAGAATATTTAATAATATTTGTTTATAAAATTTACTTTATAATATCTATAATAATTATCTTATAATATTTAAATAAGTAATATTTATATTACTATTTATAATTATATTTATGTATTATAAGATATTTGTCTTATATTCATTATATGATAATTATATTATAATAACATTTATATAATATATATATCATACATAATATTATAATTATCTTTAGATATATTATTTATAAGTACAATAAATATATTATAATATTATGTTTATTAAATATTATTATATACATAATTAGCATCCCATCTGATAATGACAAATAATGCCTTAATATCAAGACATGACAGCCCTCCCCACTCAAAATTTCTTGTGCTCAAGCAATCACAATGAGTTCTTTCATTACCTCGCGCTACCTTCCAATGTGTTGAGATGAAGCCATGGTTTTGATTCAGAATGAACATGCTTTAGTGAAGAGAAAATGATTGTGATTCATGAAAGATAATTTGTGATCAAAAGAGCATTTGTTTGATGTTTTGACTAATAACGATGGGATGCAAGTATCATAGATTAAGAAGATTTGAGAGTATTGAGATTCCAAGATGCATCTTTGGTTATGAGATTCAGTCTTATATGTTATTGACCTTGAAACCTAGAAGAGTTATGTTCTTTGAGGAGTAATTGATTATATGATGTCATGGACATCAAATTTATGATTAAAGAAGATTTGGTAAGATATTGTTTGAATAGTGATGTGATTGATGAAATATAAGTGTTATAGATGATTATGAAGAATGATCCTAGGAATTTATGGGTTATGGGCCCATAATATATGGTTTTATGTTACTTAAATTAAGAGAAGAATTCAAAAGAGATTCTTGGAAGAAATGAATTTAGTTCATGGGTCTTGTGATTAATGAAATTAACCTTTATTTTCTCTACTTCCCTAATGTCCCTTGTAGGATATACTAATTTCCTCACTTGCACACAAGAATGACTCTTGAAAGGGACATTAGCAATATTAAAGATTAATAAATTAGTAATGAAATCAATACATCATAACATAATTAATGATATAACATAAATAATATTTAATTCAACATATAGTTATCCATACCTCAAGTCGATCCTTTGATGCTTGCAAGATAGAGCGTGATGGAGGGTGCACTTCCTACCTATCACCTCTTATGTCCACATTCAAGGTTCAAGAATGTGATGGAGGGAACACTGCCTACCTATCAAATCTTTACAAGAGCATGATGGAGGGCATTCTTCCTACCTATCATGTCTTGTTGAGGTATGATGGAGGGTATTCTTCCTACCTATCATCCCCTTAACATAATTAAATAAGAGCATGATGAAGGGCATTCTTCCTACCTATCATGTCTTAATGAGGGTATGAGGGAGGGAATTCTTCCTACCTATCATCCCTTTAACATAATTTGACAAGAGCATGATGGGGGGCATTCTTCCTACCTATCATCCCCTTAACATAATTAAATAAGAGCATGATAGCGGGCATTCTTCCTACCTATCATCCCTTTAATATAATTTAATAAGAGCATGATGGAGGGCATTCTTCCCACCTATCATGTCTTAATGAGGGTATTATGGAGGGTATTCTTCATACCTATCATGTCTTAATAAGGGTGTTTAGGTGGAAAATTGGATTTGTTAATGTTTTAATGTTTAGATGTTTAAATCTACCTCTCCACTATACATTGAAGGATCGAGGGTCGAGTGGGAGGCACTATCATACCCTAGGTCACTTGCAGATGTAGGGAAACTTGGATTAGGGAATTTAATTATTAAGTTTCCTTCTCTTATGTCCAATTAACCATTAAAACCTTAATTATGCAAATACAGAAACAAATTGATGAAAGATGGAAAAAGATCTCGCAGACAAGAATAAAATATGAAATTACAAAATACCTATTTTGGGGGTTCCGAAGTAGAATAGTCAGGGACACTGGAGCAGGTGCCAGTTTCTTTGCAGAATCTGGACATCCTTCTGACACTGATCAGCCTTGTAATTTATGTTTTCTAAACTCATATGCGGAGGACACTAGGTCAAGTGCCCAAGTCCTAGATGTGCTCCTTTATCACATTTTTCTTTAGATCCCAAATCCCTAATATCTGCCAATCCTTCCTGGAACTCCACTTTTACGAAACATGACACCTGTAACCTGCAATCACAAGACTTTGTTTGGGGGTTGTGGTGTTTAGAGGCTTTCCTTAGTTAATCCCTGGAGGACACTTAAGTCTCCAAACACCGTTGTCAGACAAAGAGTGTATGCCCTTGTGAGCCAGAGGCAAAAACCAAAGGAATCAATGATGAAAACACAATATTATGTCACCATGTAGTGAATCTCTCATGGAGGAAGATGATCTTCATGCCATGAGGAAATTGATGCTCAAATCTGCAAATATCAACACACAAAACATACAAGTCTACCCTTGCAACACAATAGAAAGCCTTGAATAACCTTGAGAACACAATAGCTTGCTCATAATCATCTAGTTTACAAATGAATGCGTAACCATGCTTATATATGCAACTACAAGCATTCCCACCAAGATTTTAAAAATTAAAACTTACTGTGTTGGCAAAAGGACCAAATAACAATCATAAACTGACACCCAAAAATTAGGGCCGCCCCAAAATAGGGTAGGACTAGGGTGCAGGTGGCCAAGTCCTCCACCCCTATTGTTGCCAGAGTATAGCTCAAGGGATCCACATGGGTCCAATTTTCCATGGAACCGAGGTCTCATTCCATCAGGATGTCAAAATATGAACTAAGATGTCCTAAATGCATACTAAAGACATGGGAGCTAAACCTTATGAGGGAAAAGCCCCCAAGGGGACATTTTTTGACGTTACATTTAGCGCCCACTTTAATGTATGTATAAACACAATGTCAATACATGCATTAAAGTAAGGTCACAAAGACAACAAACACGTCAAGCACGAAGAAGATGCGCCAATCACATAGAAGATAGTAACAGGCACGCAAAACATGGAGAAGATAGTTATAGTCACTTAGAACACAGAAAATATAGTTAATGCATAGAAGACACATTAATGCATGGAAGACATAAATGATATATTTTCTTTTATTTTTCTCATATATATGAAATGCAGAGGCAAGTATAAGAAAGTAAACAAACCTCCCATAATACAAGATGCAATACCCTAGGGTGCAGGTCTCTATATATTTGGGGCAACACACATGCAAGACATCCAAAACTTCCCAAAAATGTAGAAAGTACTACCTGAGGGCACTGGTCTCTACATATGGGGCAACAAACACACCACACAAAACAAGCACGCAAAAACACACACTTGAAGACAGAGAAAACATCATAGACAAGCAATGGAGTGTACCTATTTCTAGGTCCAACACCATCTTAGGTACATTACAGGCACACACCAATGATTGGGCCTCACTACAACAATCACCAAAAACATGCTTAAGGGTTGAGTTAGTCATAGAATCGCTCCCCACCTCTGCAGAGGACTTTTGAAAATGACAAGATGATGCAATCTTCTCTGAGAAATACACCATCCCTACCTCTGCAGAGGGCTTAAGATAAAAAGGATATACATGATATCCCACCTCTGCAAAGGGCTTACATGATTGATTGCAAATAAACTCAGGATGTACGATGCACTACCTTGGGGTGCAAGTCTCTGCATCTGAGGTTTAACACACTGCTAACATCTATAAATGACAGCTTACCTTATATATGCCCCCACCTTAAGGTGGTTGATATCAGTTATCAATATCAAGCATGTTAAGGTAGGAAGAAAACACACAAGGGAACACCAAATTTCACAAATCCCATGCTCCCCGGAGGTGACGTGTACTTTACGATTGACAAATGTTCCCACAAACACAACCCTACAAGAAACATGTTAGTGTCTACAACATCATGATAAACATCAACAACATCAATGCATACAATTAACCACAGAAAGAGCCAAGGTTATATGATGAATTCGGAGGTTGGGGATAACCATGGGGCTATATCATGAAGCTCTCTGAATCAAGTACCGCCAAGGCTAGATTCAAAGGCAAACAAAGGTGCACGGAGCAGTAGTATTGTTAAGGTTTGTAAATGCGATAGAAACATCATAAAATTCACTACGCAGAAAGCACAAGTTCTTCCACTAGCCAAGCATCGGATAAGATATACAACCCCATCATCATATTAGGAACTAAGTCCATTTTTTGATTGCTCTCGAAAGGGACACTAGGTCTGCATCAGTATAAATGCTTGTCCTCATCTACCCGCTAGATGGAAACACTACAAGAAGGGAAACAATAAATAAGAGAGGAGAAAATAAGTGTCTTAGGGACAATCACGTAGGAGGGTGCTCCCAAGTCATCAACCACAGTGCTATGTCTGTAAGACACAAAACACAACAATGAAATGAGAGAGAGGCAATATGGAAGAATGATGATACAAATAGAAAAATCTCACAATAGAGGTGGTCTCCTGGTATCCCAAACCTTATGGGGGAATCTAAGGTCATCCCAAGAGGCCTAAAAAACACATAACACATCATGGGGGAAGTACATCATGAGAGAAATAAAGGGTTAGAGATACTTACTTGTAGGCCCACTGTTGGGCTAGAGATTGTCTAGAAGCAAATCATCGTCGTCATCTTCCCACTCCCTAATGTTGGAGGATAGTAGGACATATGGTACCATAGCCAAATTCATATCTTGTTCATCATGTTGTTCATTTTTAGGATCATCTTTGTTTGGTTGAATGTTAGGATTGATGTTTTCTTGTTGAGAGGCAAGGTTTATGGCATATTCTTGTCTTCTTTTTCTTCTTTCTCTTGCTTTTCTATTTCTCTTTCTTCAACCACTTATCTCTTGTAAGACAGGGCCTTGCTCTTTCATAGGTTGTTGAAAATTAGAAGTTGAAACTCTGGGATCAAACCTCATTTGTCATAGTAGAACATTTTGTTGTCGATAATGACCTCCCGATCTTTGTAAGGATTTCAGGGGAGGAACCTTAGCATAGGGACCTTGTCCTTTCGGTCTAAAGTTTTCTTCACATGCGGGTTGTTTCTCTTTTATAATTTCTTGTATAGGAGGACTAGGTATTTCAGTTTTATCCCAAAATTAATTTAACTTGTAATGCATTTTTTCAGCCAAAGGTTTATACTTGTTGCAAGGGATGGTGATTTTATGGCCATCTAGAGGGAATTTTAGACAATGGTGTATTGTTGAAGGGATAGATTTCATTTCTTTTAGCCATGGATGTCCCAATTTAATGTGAAAGAGGTCAGAAATAGGGACAACATCAAACCATTGTTTGACAAATTTTATGGATAGTGTTTCTAACAATAATATCTTACCCAAAGACTTGATAAAGGTTCCCTTATGCATCTTAATCATAATGCTTGAGAGGTCATAAGAACCTTGAATTAATTGATGTAAAAAAAGGAACTCCTCAGTGGAAACATTAGTCATGCAATTAGGATCAATAGGAGTTCCATTCATGGGTTTTCCCATTATTTTCATAGCAATGTAAATAGGTCCTTCTTTTTCTCCAGTTGTTCTATTGTGAGCAGTGAAGACAATTTCAGGTTGGGGTGCCTTTTTTTTCATGTAATGTCTAGGAGGGAACCTATTATTTTTGTTATTATTAGAAGCCATGTTTATATGCTCAAACCAATGCAAAATCATATTTTTGAAAGGTTTTCAAAATCGGTGCAGCAAAAACAACCTAGAATGCTTGATTTTTTGATACTTTTCAATGCAAACGAATGAAACAAAAGATGCTGTGAGGATTTTAGTAAAGGGAAGAAAGTTATGTCTAACATCAGTCTAAAACAGCAATATAATAACTCTCAACATACTCTTGATGTGATTTCAAGTTAATGCCAAGTCAAAATATAGTGAAAATATGTCAAAATAGGCACTTTTTTCACCAAAATTCAATGCAAGAGAGCATAACAAAGGGTGTTGTGAGGAAAATGATGATGGAAAGAAAATAATATCAGTAATAATAGCCACTTGGTGCTATTATATCCAACACAACATGCTTTTAGTGCCACTTAAGGTCAAACCCTAGTGAAAATATAGCAAAAATAGGTTATTTTTTCACGGTTTTTCAACTCCAAGACCTAGAAAAAGGGGTGTTGTAAAGAATTTTAGGATGTAAAACAAATAATATCATTAATATCAGTCACCTCAATCCATAAAATTGATCACAACATGCTTGAAGTGTAAACTAGGTCAAACCCTAGGGTAAAAATAGCCAAAATGTGTAGTTTTTCACCAAAATTTCACTACAAGAGCCCGATAAAAGGGTGTTGTGAAGATTTTTATGAGGGGAATAAAATGATTACCCTGATAATAGAAACATAATTCCAAAATACCTTTCACAATACACATATGGTGCAAGTTTATAAAGTCAATAAGGCCAATTTTAGTGAAAATCATTTTTTTTTAAGTCCTAGGTTTGAGATCTTGAGATAAAGTGTTATGTGAATGATTTGAAGTCTGATTTATGATGATGATGTCTTACTTTCAGATATTAAAATTGTTTTCAAGCCTTATCATGCAAAATGTTCATGCAAATTTAATGAAAATGCATCAAAATTATTAGTTTTTGTTGAAATTTTCTATGCAAAAATACAAATATTTTAAATATAAATGCAAATTTACACTAAAATTCAAGACTACAGCCAAATGTTAATTTTAATGAGACTCTAAAATTAGTAGAAAAATATGATAAAATATTTTTCCTACTAACCCTAGATATTTGAATTACTAGGTTATCTAAAATTGTTAAAATTTCCACAAAACCCTAGCAATTAAATGATGAAAATGAAAGACAAAATTTTGAACTTTTGGATTTTTATGTACTTTATATTAGATCTAATGCAAAAATCATGAATTAGGAAAATTTAGAAAGAATTGATGCAATTTAGTAAGCCAAACAATGTAATTTTTTTGTATTTTCCCATTTTTTAAATTTTTTTGAATTTTTCTCAATGCAATAAAATGAATGACCAAATGAATAAATGAAATCAATCCAAATCTAAAGAAAAACACTCAACAAGTTGTAATTTAAGTCTAAAAGCATGGGTTCACCAAAATTTTTATGTGGAAAATTGGATTTGTTAATGTTTTAATGTTTAGATGTTTAAATCCACCTCTCCACTATACATTGAAGGATCTAGGGTCGAGTGGCAGGCACTATCATACCCTAGGTAACTTACATATGTAGGAAAACTTGGATTATGGAATTTAATCATTAGTTTTACTTCTCTTATATCCAATTAACCATTAGGACCCTAATTATGCAAATACAACAACAAATTGATGAAAGAAAAAACTCTTGCAGATAGGAATAAAATACAAAATCACAGATTACCTATTTTTGGGGTTCCAAAATAGAATAATCGAGGACATTGGAGTAGGTGCCCAAGTCCAAGGTGCTAGTTTATTTACAGAATCCAGACCTCCTTCTGACACTGATCAGCCCTATAACTTCTGTTTCCTGAAACTTAGATGCAGAGGACACTAGAGCAAGCACCCAAGTCTTGGAAGTGCTCCTTTGTCCTATTTTTCTCTAGATCCCAAATCCTTGATGTCTGCCAATCCTTCCCACAACTCCACTTTTCCAAAATGCGGTACCTAAAACCTGCAATCACAAGAATTTGTTTGGGGTTGTGGTGTTTAGAGGCTTGCCTTAGTCAACCCCCGGAGGACACTTAAGTCTCCGAACACTATTGTCAGATAAAGAGTGCATGCCCTTGTGAGGCAGAGGCAAAAAAAATGAATCAATGATGAAAACACAATATTATGTCACCTTGTAGTTAAGCTCTCATGGAGGAAGATGCTCTTCATGCCATGAGGAAATTGATGCTCAAATCTGTAAATATCAACACACAAAACATACAAGTCTGCCCTTGCAACATAATAGAAAGCCTTGAATCACCTTGAGAACACAATAGCTTGCCCATAATCATCTAGTTTACAAATGAATGCTTAATCATGCTTATATATGCAACTACATGCATTCCCGCTAAGATTTTAAAAATCAAAACTTGCCTTGTTGGCAAAAGGAGCAAATAATGGTCATAAATTGACACCCAAAAATTAGGGCTACCCCAAAATAGGGTAGGACTAGGGTGAGGGCACCCAAGTCCTCTCCCCTATTTTAGGTAGGGTACAACTCAAGGGGTCCACCTAGGTCTAATTTGTCATGGAACCCAAGTCTCAATCCACCAAGATGTCAAAATATGAACTAAGATGTCCTAAATGCATACTAAAGACCCAAGAGCTAAACCTTATGAGGGAAAAGCCCCCAAGGGGACATTTTCTGACATTACAAAGGGTATGATGGAGGGAATTCTTCCTACCTATTATCCCTTTAATATAATTTGATGAGAGCATGATGGAGGGCATTCTTCCTACCTATCATGTATCAAACATGGTTTGCTTGTACTTGAGCCATCATGAACATTCTTCTTTACTTTGTTTCCTTTTCTTCTCATTAGGTTCAAAATTTTCCTCCTCGAGAAAGCTTGCATTAAATTCTTTCATAGGATGTTGAATATAGAAGTGATTAGACCAATTTCTATTTACATAATGAAATTGAAGTAGACAACCAAGTCACTTAAGAATGCAAGCAACCAGCTCAAGTAAGTAGGCAAGTAGATCAAGTAGACAAGCAAGTAGCTCAAGAAAGTAGGCAAGTAGCTCAAGTATCTCAAGCAAGTAGGCAAGTATCTCAAGCAAGTAGTCAAGTAGCTCAAGTAGACAAGCAAGTAGGTAAGTAGACAAGTAAGTAGCTCAAATATGTAGGCAAGTAGCTCAAGCAAGTAGGCAAGTAGCTCAAAAAAGTAGGCAAGTAGCTCAAGTAGACAAGCAAGTAGCTTAAGCAAGTAGGCAAGTAGCTCAAGTAGACAAGAAAGTAGTTCAAGCATGCAAGCAACCAACTCAAAGTCATAGAGTATACACTAAAATGCATATAAGTCAATTATCATTCACATGATGGCAAGTTGAGAGCTTTGATACCACTTGTAATGTCCCCTTTTGGAACAACACTAATTTTTTTCTAATTTATCAATTTCCAAGTGAACAAAGGTTTAGAGAGTACTTTTCCCTAACTTAATCCCTCTATATCTACCTCTTTATATTTTGAAATATCTTTCTTATGCTTGTTTGTTGTTCTTAAAACTCACAATATCATTATATTTATTCTTATTCTATATTCTTCCTATATTCAATCCATATATAATTCATTCTCCTTCTATGTCTCCTCTCCTTAGGCTCAGAATTATATTCATATCATTATTCAATTCCCACTGTTAGATAATACTTCTTATATTCAATTATATCTTTCTTCCTTTGTCTTATATATTCTATTTATCAAATCCTCCTCATATTCTGCTCCTAAATAAAAAATATATCTTTGTTTATTTTTGCATCTTATCTCCTTATTTCTTTTTAAAATCAAATATTATTTTCAGATGCTATATTAGTAAGATATCTTTTTTCTTCTTCTTCCTAATCTTCCCCCATTCCCAATGCTTCATATCTTTCTTTTATACCATAATATTATCTTAGGAATGTAGGTGACTTTATGAAACATCATAGGGAAGCACCTTTTCATAACTATTTATTTGATCTTAGTTTGGAGCACTTGTCATCTAACTTAATCATTGTTTTTCTTACCTTATTCACTATTGCTCCTTTTAATAACTATGGCTAAATATTAATAAGTCATCCCTTGAATTGTTGTATAAGGCTCCTTAGATCTATGTGTATAGAGAAGTCTTTACAAATCATATTAATACCTTTCATGCCTCCTAATTCGTGGCTTCTTTAAGAATCACATCTATTCATTAATATATGAACCACTGCCTTAGCTATTAAATATGAACTTTGTCTTATGTGGATTCTTATAAGGCCTGTTTTAGATGCATTCACTGCCTTTAGACTTTTCATCATTCTTAAGGGGCTTAGAATATTTAATAATATTTTTTTATAAAATTTACTTTATAATATCTATAATAATTATCTTATAATATTTAAATAAGTAATATTTATATTACTATTTATAATTATATTTATGTATTATAAGACATTTATCTTATATTCATTATATGATAATTATATTATAATAACATTTATTTATATTTATATTAATATTAATATAGATATTTACATTTATATAATATATATATATATCATACATAATATTATAATTGTCTTTATATCTATTATTTATAAATACAATAAATATATATTATTATTATTATTATTATTTTAAACCAAAAAGTGGTAAAAAACCACTAAAATATATTAATTAAAAAGAAAATACAAAATGCCAAATTCAGGAAGGCATACCGGCAGGAAAGAATCAGCAAAGAAAACCTCCGGTTATAACCTGTTTTGTGAAAAAATAATACAATAATCAACTCAAAAAAAGAGTCGATCCAGTAGCAACATCTGTAACTCAATTCAAAACGGAGTTCATACAATAAAAATAGTAGTTTATACAAAGCAGCTAGCGGAGACGACCAGTAATCAAGACAAAAAGCTATGAACAGAAAACAAAAACATAAAAGAACTCCCAATTAGTTTGCAATCTCAATGATCTGTAAAGCACGTCCTGCTTTAGGACCGTCCACATCTGCTTGCTGAGGAGGAGGAGGAGGCGGTGGGGGAGGGATGTAATTCAGTAAGTAATGCAGAGCGTTAAAAACTTCTGTAGCTTTAGCTGGCACTTGATTCCCCAGTTCCCTCCTGTGACAATGGTTAGAATTTTGAAAGGAAATCACACAATTGTTTTGAAGCCTGTGCATAAAAGCATTGAAGAGGTAGTGGAGTGCAGGCATTCGGAACAGTAACCTACAATCAAATAAACCTCCCACAAGAGCAGATCCTTCATGCAAGTCATAATCTTCTAAAGAAACATTAAAAGAGTCAACAGAGAAATGCACATTCTGTATAAATGTAATACCCAAAATCCTTACCCTTTCACCATTTTGCAAGAGATCCATTGCATTAGAAAGAAAATGTGATGCATCTTGAGAAGGATAAATAGCCACTGGAGAATGAATAAAATGTGAATCACAAACCTGGGCAATCACTCTTCCAACAGAGACCTCATAAACCTTAAAGACTTCCTGCAGAGAGTTTGGATTAGAGAGAACAAGGAGGGGCCATTCCCAATTCCTGATAGGCCAAGAAATTCTGGAATTCCACTGAACAGAGCCCATGCTAAACTGCAGAAGCTTGGAGATTACCAAATGCAACAAGAAAAGGAAACTCGTGGAACCGACACAGAGCCTAACACCAAGATAAATGAGTAAATAACAATCATAGCATAGTAATTAAAGAAAAAAATGGAATTGCCAACTCCCTTGTGCAAACTCTGCCAACCTGCACTTGATACAAATATCAAAGTACCTCACACCCAACGAGAGGATAAGTGAAAGTAAATAAATAATGTCATCTAATACGTACGGAAGACCGATAGAGTAAGGATAAAAAAGTGGTAAGAAACTAATAAATTCTGCCAAAATTATACAAACTATGTCTATTTATCCTTCTCCAAAATATCACTAACTCTAGGTATCCTAAGAAAAGAATCAGAATCCCATTCAAGAACATCATCATTAGTACTAAATGCAAAGTTAGCCAAAAAATCTGCTAATACATTACCTTCATGATAAGTATGCATAATTTGAAAAGAATGAAAATGTTTCAATAAATCCCTTCCAAACTTTAAAATGTAACCAATTTTCCAACTTGGAGAAAAGTTATTGGAAAAAGTTCTAACAATATTAAGGGAGTCAACTTCCACGATAAGACTTGTGAATCCATATTTAAATGCTAAATTCAAACCAGCTATTAAAGCCAAAGCCTCAACCTCATTATTTGTTATTGTGCCCAACTTGATTGACAGAGCTCTAAGAACTACTCCATGGTGATTTCTAATAACACAACCAGCACTTGAAATGCCTAGATTACCTCTACTTGCACCATCAAAATTAAGCTTTACAAAAGATTCAGGCAGAGGGATCCATTTGACAGAGGATCGATCAATCTTAACATCAGACATAAAGCAGTTAGAATGAGGCAGCCTTAACTATTTCCAATTTTTTAATGTCATATCATCCCAATTTGTGAAGATTAGAGAGCCCTCCTTCTTTAAGAGAAAGGAGGCTAAAACCACTTCTGTAATTGATTTTTCAACTTTTCCCAAAACTACATGGAGAGGATCATTTATTTTTTTAAACAATCTGTTATTTCTTTCTAACCATAATGACCAGATGACAATACTTGGAGATACAATCCATAAGACAGAAAAAGTAGACTTGGGGAACAACATAGGCCAACTTTGGAAGACTTGGAGTAAAGAAAAAGGAAGAGGACCCAACTAATTCAATTTTGAAAGAAGCCAATACGAGACTTGAGAGGAGAAGCTATAGTTCAATAACAAATGATCCACCAATTCCTCCACCTCATGACAAAAGGGGCAAGAAAAAGAATTTGTAATCCTAAGTTTAGATAGTCTATCACTTGTAAGAATTCGGTAGTTCAATGCTAACCAAGTAAAGGCACCTACTTTAGGTAAGCAAGGCTCACTCCAACATAGCTTGTAGGGCCAAATAAAGTCTAAATTAGAATCCTTACTAGTGAGACTTAAATAGCCAAGTTTAACCATGTAACGACCAGATTTTGAAGGAGCCCAGACCAGTTTATCCTTTTCACCTAAGATAAAAAGTCTTCTATCTTTCAAAATAGTCTTAAGCAAAATCTTCTGCTCTTGAGGGACCAAGAAGTCATAAAAAATTTTCCATTTAGCTTTACTAATATCCGCATTATTATCAAATTCAAAATAATCTTTAACTTTTGGTCCTCAAACCTGACACAGTAAAGAGTTGATCTCTTGAAGACCTTCTATTTTAACTAGAGGAGGATAATTATTCCAAGAGTCATCCCAGAAAAGGGCAGATTGTCCATCATGGATAACCCATGTTAAATAGGGTGAAATAACTTCACGACAGCTAATCAAAAAATTCCACATATGAGAACCCTCCTTTGGATTAAGTATTGTAAAAATTCTTTCAGGAGAAAAAGAATCTAGATATTTTGCATACATTAATTTTCCCCATTTAGAATCTGACTTTTGATATAAATTCCAGACCAGTTTAGCTCCAAGAGCTTATTTTGTGCTACAATATTATGAATTCTAGCTCCCCCAAACTGTTTAGGAAAACAAATTTTATCCCATGAAATTAAGGGAATTTTTCTCCCATTTAAATTGGAGCCATTCCACAAAAATTTTCTTAGAATATTCACAATATAGCTCAAAATGGTTTTTGGGACCTTCAGTACTAAAAGCAAGTAAACTAGAATGGCTGAAAGGACTATTTTGATAATCAAAATTTTCCCAGCTAAAGTAAGCCATTTACCTTTCCAAGAAGATATTTTAGCTTTAATACTTGCTATTAGCTTATCCCAGAACAAATTTTTAATTGAACCCCCAAAAAGAGGAATTCCCAGATACCTCGAGGGTAAGGTGTCAACTTGAAAACCAAGAAATTTAGCTATCCTTTTTTGCACCAACATAGATGTAAAGAAAAAGAAAATTTTAGACTTACTATGATTCACTTTCTGACCTGATATAAGACAATAACTATTAATAACATCCTTCAAGACTTTAGCTTCCTTCATCACAGGCTGCCCAAATAGTAGAGTGTCATCTGCAAACAAGGCATGTGTAATAGAGAAAGGTACTCTAGGAATATTTATCCCTTTCCAGAGACCCATCAAATTCTTACTTGTGATTAATCTACTTAAACCTTCAGCCATTAAGATAAAAAGAAAAGGGGAAAGAGGATCTCCCTATCTTATTCCTTGTGAAGATTTAAAGTAATCAGATTGAGAACCATTAATCAATACTGAAAAACTAACACCAGAAATACAAGAATAAATCCATTTGCACCATTTTGAGGAAAAACCAAATTTAAGAAGAACTTGTAACAAAAAATCCCAGGACACTCTATCATAAGCTTTTAACATGTCTAGCTTAACCAACATAGCTAGGAGTTTATGTCGATGAATTGAGTGTAGAACCTCATGAGCAACCAGAGCACCTTCTGAAGTTTCCTTTCCTGGGACAAAACCACCTTGTTCATCAGAAATAATTTTTGGGATTAGAGTAGCAAGTCTTGATGTGATTGCTTTAGAAATGATTTTATAAAGAGTATTACAAAGTGATATGGGTCTGAAATCAGCATAGGAGGAAGGAGTAGCAACTTTTGGAATTAAAGCAATAAATGTAGAATTAATTTCTTTCAGAATACTTCTATTTCTCTGAGCATCTTCTATAGCCAGCCAAATATCCTTGCCCAGAAAATCCCAACATTTTTGAAAAAAGAGAGGAGTGAAACCATCTGGACCAGGGGATTTGTCTGGATCTAGGGAGAAGACTACTGCCTTGACTTCTTCTAAGGTAAAATGTTTCATCAACTCCAGATTATCTTCTTGAGAAATCAATTTAGGAATGTGAGTTAAAACCTCTGCAACAGTCGAAGTTGGGATGTGGTTTGTTTCTTTAGATAGAAGTTTCTGAAAGAAATTAATTCCTTCTTTTTGAATGAGAGATTCGTCTAGTAATATATTTCCCATAGAATCTTTAATGGATACAATAGAATTTTTTTGTCTTCTAAGCATAGTCGAAACATGAAAAAACTTTGTATTACGATCTCCTTCCTTTAACCATATTTCCCTTGACTTCTGTCTCCATAAAATTTCTTCCCGGGCTAAGATTTCCTCTAAATCGGATTGGAGAGTTTTTATGTATTCAAAAGAGGCATTATCCATGCCTTTGCTAATAATAGTTTCATTTAACTGGTGCAATTGAGATTGTAGAGCTGCTTTTTGGGAGAAAATGTTACCAAAAGAAGATTTATTCCATTCCAAGATTTTATGTTTCATATATTTCAACCTTTCATTGACCCAAAACATACGTGAACCTTTGACATAAGGAGCATTTGACCACCATAATTTTAGTAGGGATAAGAAGTTTTTATCTCTAAACCACATAGATTGGAACTTGAATGATGCCCTGTAAATCTGCCTTCTAAAAGTAGTATTAATTTGAACAGAAATAGGAAAAGGATCTGAAGCAATAAAAGGAATAATAGTTGTACCAGGAATGTTAGACTCAAGACACCACTCTGAAGAGAAAAGAAATCTATCCAGTCATTCTATAATATTTCAAAAACCTTTTCACCTATTAGACCAAGTGAAGCTCCCATTCAATAGAGGACTGTCAATTAAAGCATTATTAGAAATAAATTATTTAAAATCCTCTATTACCCTTTGAGGAGGGTAAATTCCTCCCAAATTTTCTATTAAACAGGAAATAGCATTGAAATCCCCCCCTAAAATAACTTTCTCGCCAGATAATTTCTCTAAAAGAGCTGATAAAATATCCCAACATTGTTTTTTTTCTCTGGTTGTAGTAGGTCCGTAGATATTGAAAAGCCAAAAAATTAATGAGGAGGAAGTGATTTTAACTAAGAAGAAATTTGGAACAGAACAAACTAACTCTATTTCACACACTTTACTATCCCAAAGAATAGCCAGACCTCCTGAGGCCCCTTGAGAAGGGATGTGTATATATTTCCATTTTAACCAGCTTAGAAAAATAATATCAGCTTGAGATGAAGATAATTTTGATTCTTGAAGTAAGACAATATCAGAGCCAGATGAATCTAACTGATGCTTAACCAAGCATCATTTGTTAGGGGCGTTGATGCCCCTAACATTCCAAGAAAGAATCTTCATTGTTCGCAGGGAGAGTTTCTAACTCTCCTCAATATCAGACATGTATCCAAGGTGGCCTGGAAACTAGCTTTTATTTCTTCTTGTGTTTTAAAGGATTTTGGCTTATGTCCTCTCTTAGAGGGAGAAATAGTACTCTATTCGGTAGGTGAATCCTGACTCAACGATTGAGTAATGGACAACTTTGTTTCAAAATCGAAGGCATCACTTTCTTCTCCTAGTGGAGTAACTGGGCCTAATTTCCCGTGATTTAAACAATTTTGATGATCTAAACTAGGAACAAAAATGTTAGAAGTGGTTGGATCATCTACAAAAGAATTTGGCTTTTCTGTAATTACCTCATCCGCCTGTTCTTCTATAAGCTCAAAGGCAACTTTACGGAAAGTTCTTTTGACCAAAGCATTAGCTTCCTCTTCAGAAAAAGGAAACCCATCCGAACCTGACTCAGCCATTTTATTTACGATTTCCCTAGTACCATTTGCCTCAAAAGTAAAAGAATTAAGCAAGTTTTTCTTAATTTTATCATTAGGAAAAATAGGAGTTTGAATATCCTTAGGGTTATCAATTGCAAATTCAAAAGGACATTCTTCTTCTAACCCTGTTACAGTCTGGAAATCTTCTTCAGAAATAGAGGAATTGACAAAATGATTTAGAGATGCTTCCCCTATATTAACAGAGTGTAGATTTTCCTTTGCAAAATTAACTTCTTCAAAATCCTCACAGGATTTATTTGGATGTTGCATTTCCGCTTTATCAATAGCCATGGGGTTTTCAAAGATAACTACTTGTTTCCAATTTCCAAATTTAGAGTGAAACTCCATAAATTTGGGAAAGGGAAACGAAGTATTGAGAACTATAGAAAACCTTACTGGCAAATCTGGATTTTGGAAGTTTGACAAATCATGCTTAATGGCCTAAATATGACCATCATCTACATGGTTGTGGGTAGACTTAATTGATTTTTCCCTCCATACCTGTCGCACTCCAGAATCTGTGTTTCTTGAGGCATAGTGTAGATTATGACCATTGAGTCTACCAACAGAACCAAAATTTTGGTAATGAGGAGGATCATGGCGCACCGTAAAACTTCTTTGTCGAACATGGCGAAAATCCTCTCGAAACCTTCTGTGTGCATACTCTGGATAAAATGAGCATCTTCGTGCCCTAAGCGCTTCAAAAAACAAACTTTGTTGCGAAGGTAAAGGTCTTCTTGTGAAGACCCCATAATTTTGTTGCATAATTATTCTTATATTATAATATTATTATGTTTATTAAATATTATTATATACATAATTAGCATCCCATCTGATAATGACAAATAATGCCTTAATATCACGAGATGACATAACCCCAGATTACAGTCTTCTATGCACTTGAGTCTCCAATGCTAAGTAGATGATCTCATATTTGCCATGCAACTAGCATGTCATTTGTCTAGTGCACACCTTGTACTCTAGGGACTTCATTCATAAAATAGAAGAACAAAAATATAACTAGGGAACCTTATTTGAAAGTATTTTTCTTATCCTTTTTTATTTTGCTCAAATTTTCAATTAGTTGGTTCTATAACAGCTCAAACAGGTCATAATCTGCATTCTCCTTCAACATTTGATATGCTGCATATATGGCAGTTCTAGAGACAGAATTCTCCTTGTTGGAGTGATAAATCTTGTAGCCAGTCACCATGGAAGCAAACTTAACATCTGGTTCTATAATGTCATTGATGGTCATTGCCCTCTTGTCAAAATTTGCACCAGTAGCATCAGTCATTGTCTAGTTCTTCATGGCTTTTGGTATGGGTAATCCACCAATTGAATTTAACCCAGTTACAATCCTAATAACATCCTTTGAAATATTGAATGGTTTCAATAGCCATATGAACTCATCATGCATTTGGCTCAAGATATATTGAACCCACTCATTCTCATCAAATGTCAGAAATTCAATGACTTGCAGAAAATATTTGCTTTCTAGGGCTTTGTATTCTGGTTTTAGTTTATAGCTATCATCCCTTAGGTGGTTGTCAAACAAATCCAAGAGTTTCAATTTTCCAAATTCATCTATTCTATAGTGGATTTATGCCCTGATATCCTCAACATGCAAAACTTTGTATGGAACACTAGAAAATATTGCTAAAGGTTCGATTTCAATTGACTTGTATGGATGCTTCTTAAATTTTGGTCGGGGCCTTTTAGCAATATCAAAAACAAGAGGAGTAGCCATTGCAAAATATTACAAATTCAAAGCTTCGTAGATAAATACCTTTTTCTTCCATGGAGTTAGCGTTAGTGGACAAATTTGTCAGTCACACTTCAAATCCTTGAGATCTTAGTTTAGACGCTCTTCTTCTTTCTATCTTTGAATGCAAAGTGATTCAAATGAGGAATGAATGACCTTTTTATGCTCCACAAAACCTAATTTGCCTTTGTAATAAATGATCTTCCCTAACACATCTAGTTACACTGTTTCTGCATACAGTCAATCTTCAATTACTCCACAAATCATCAAATCTGCTTCTTTTCTTCTAAAAATCCTTTCAAATACTCTATAGTAACCCAAATTATCTTTCCATATTGTGTCAGATTTAGGCACCTACTTATTGGTTGGGGGAACTTGATTCTCAATGCAACTCTTCCTGAGCCAGAGCTCCTGACTCAATTCCTAGAGGAATTATCAGCACCAAATTCTGGTGTGGATCTATTGTCAACATTCATTTTACCTTTCTTTACCCATGTCTTGTTCATTTCATTTTGAACTTCATTCACATCAACTTTGCCTTTGTCTTTGTCTTGTCTTGGCTCATCCAGTTTTCTATTTACCGGACCTCTTCTTTCATTATTCCTGCTTCTGCAGAATCTTGCAATATGACCGAATCAATTACAATTGAAGCACACAACATTTATTTTCCTATTTGATTGAATTCCCTTTGATCTACACTGATTAGCCATATGTCTAAATCTATTGCATGCAAAGCATTTGTCATTGAAAGCATTCCCATTTCCTCTATTGTTAGAGTTATTTATTATCATACTTCTGCATTCATTGGATCTATGACCATACCTCTTACAATTGAAACATTGACTAGAGAATGATGGACCACTTTGATTTACTTTGCTTCTACACTAAGTAGCTTTATGGCCAAATTTACTACAATTGAAACAATTTCCATTAAAAGATGGATATCTTTAAGCATTAGGCTATCTCACTAGAGGTCTTCTAGGTCTGTTTCTCCCATTCCTTGATTGAAAATTTCTTTGTTTAGATCTGGAGCTTTCACCTTTCTCATACCCAAGACCATGTTTATCTTTAGCCTTCTTCCAACTCTCAAGCATTGCTTCAAGTTTAGCTGAGCTTATCTTGAACTTCTCCTTGTATTCATTTACAATTTCTAGGTCATGTCTGAGAATGACAATTTGTCTTTCAAGTTCTCTCTCATTGTCTCTACTTTTTTGTAGACTAGATTCTAGATGGCTAGCCATTCTGTCCAATTTGCAGCATTCTTCAGTTCTTTCTTTTATAGTTTGATTCAGGTCTTCTTCAGTCTTCTTCCTTTGGTCAATTTCTTTGGTTAGCCTCATTCCCCTAGATTCCATCTCATATTTTAGAACATAAACTTCTTTTCTCAGTTTCTCACATTCCTTTGTCTTCTCTTCCAAAGCCTCATTCATGCCATTTTCTTCAGTAAGATTGACTAGCTGATGAAGTAGTTCCTTCTTGTTTTCTATTGATTTCTTTAATTTATCTTTTAGCAAGTCAATGCAATCATCAACATCCTTAAGGTTCACTTTTAGGTCATCTATTTATACTTTGGACTAGTCAAGATCTTCTAAATCTAATTCAAGTTGTTCTCTGAGTGAACCCATTGAAACTCCTTCCCAAATCTTCCTCAAGCTGTTAGACTTCTTTCAAGAAACTTGGCTCTGATACCAATTGTTGAAATTAGGGTAGACAACTAAGAGGGGGGGGTGAATTAGTTGTCACAAAACTTTAATACTTGATATAGTTAATTCTTCTTTGCCACTTAAAAAAAGATTAATGATTTAACCATGAAAAGTAAGAATGAATAACACATGAGTAGAAGCATAATAACACAATTGACACAAAGATTTTTAACGTGGAAATCTGGTTAAGGGAAAAACCATGGTAGGGGTTAACCCACAAAGATTATACTATGTTGAAAGTATTACAAAAGGGGAATGCAAATGGATTCAGGCTCACTGCCCAGAGCTCACTGCTCAAAGGAAGGCTCACTGCCTATAGAAAGAAGATTGCAATGTGTTTGAACTGTTAATTAGCATCTACCAATGCAAAGATTTAGTTCCAGTTAAGCACAAAATATCAATCTTACACATTTCATCTTTACTCTGCCTTGTTTACTACTCTACCATAATCTCGACCTTAGATCTCTTCCCTTTCACACTTCTATCTACCCTTTTTGTACTCACTTCATATTTGCATCTTTACATCTTCCAAATACACTCAAATTCATCGGCTATATATATCTGCCTCAAGAGATTTAATCACCTTTTTGTTAGCCTTATGAAAAACTTAACAAGCAATATAAGTACCCTGTTCTGTCAGCTGAATCCATAGACCAATATTGATGTGTACTAGAAATAACACTTGCAAGTCTCATACATGTCAACCGCTAACATTATATCCCATATGCAACTCACCAAAACACTTCTACTAGATCCGCACAAGGATCTAACACAAGTTGGCCTTTTCTTCACTGAGTTGTTATGCCATATTAGGATTTGGTACTCAGATGCTCATAACATTTAATCCCTTTGTCACTGGAGGCTGAAATATTGGATTTGGATTGTCCTCACATTCCTTTACACTCCCTTAGATTTGCAACACATAATGATTAACTGGAGAGATCCACTAACCAAAATATTGAACTCTGCCATATACCCTGTTGTTGTCTTATCTAGACTTGACAAATCTTGGAACTGACTTCTAGTATGATCTAATACTACACTGCGGATGTGTGGAATGGACCTAGTTGCCACCAATGACAACACATGTCATGCCTTGCAGTGTCTCTTGCCAAAAAAATCCTATAAGACAAATATAAAGATAAATATTTTAACCAAGTACTATACTTAACATTTGATCTTTGTATCTATTAATTTTAAAATTTATAGTTATAATTAAGAAAAAATAAAAACATCATTACCTAATAACCACAACACACATACTATTACTACTACACTAGAGAGGTAGGTACTCACCACTATGTGGCACTTGTTAAGAAATGCACATAGTTTTTGTTTTCAATATTTATTTATTTGCTTGGTTAATGAGTAACATTAAGATAAAGGTCTATTTTGTTCCAAAAAAAATGAAGTGTGCAATATATTTTTATCCACCAAATTTTGTAAAGAAAAAAATGTTAGTTCACAATTTGTAAATTAAATTTTGTCTTTTTTAATATGTCTAAACTATTATTTTATATAAATTTATATTAAATTTTTTTGGTTTAAATTAATAATAAAACTTATTAATTTTTTTAGTCATTTATAATAGTTTATACTTTTACAATTATCAAGTTTTTCCTAACTTTTGAATCCTTCTTTAATAATAAATATATTTATTTTTAATAAAATGATTTGTTTGATTAAGTTAGTTATAAATAATGTTTCAAATTTATTCTAAGTTTCTTTTTAGTCTAGTATATAGAGGGCATCATCTATTTTGTAAATTTATTTATGTTTATCATTTAGATAGAAGCATACTATATTGTTTTACAATTTATATTTTTAAATACTAATTATCAATAGTTTTTTAACAATTAACTAGCTCATGTGGAAACCAAGAACATTTGTGGAAAACTGCAAACACTGACACAAGTCAGAAAAGATGAGCTATCACACACTCAATGCTATCAAAGACACAAGCAAGCTGGATGATCTATTAGCTTCCAAGAGGTAGTACATATAGGGCATAAATGACTAAGAATAATCAAGCCAATAATAGAAAAATCTCACTTAGAATAGTGGTGCTTCAAGAATAGGAAAAACAACCACTTAAGTTAGACAAAGCTAATCTAGGCACACCAAGAATAGCATATGGCTAAACATAGATGAATGTGCACACCTAAGTAATCTTAATTTACACTAACACCCCCCTTAAGAAAATCTTAGGTGAGGAAAATGAAGATGGGTCCTGACAACTAGGCATGATTAGGTACCCATGTACAATACAGTACAATGCAATCTCTCATAAAGTGAAGAAAGGAAGAAAACTGTGTGGGAAAAAAAATTCCCTAAAAAAGAGAGAAAAGAAATTGAAGAAGACTAGGAAGCTTCCTCGAGGATGATAACTCTTCACGAAGTCTGAAACTATGTCACCCTGACTATGATGATGCATTTATGAACCCCCATAGGAGAGTAAAAGAGACTATGTAGCCCCCCCACAATTAAGTAGCCCTTATGCCAAATGAGAATGCCCATGTATAAATGTTGAAGATGATCCATTTGTGGCAAATGATGTTTCTCCCCTTAGGAAAAAAACTCTAATGGCGAATGCTCAAAGAAGAAAGGTGAGGTGCTAAGTCTCATGAAGTACCCTATCTTAGAATACTACTCAAATATCATCATACTGATGTCAAATGAGTCACAATTAAATTAGGAGGCTCAGGCCTAATTGAAACAAGTGACCTCTCAAAATCATGTGATGATTGATGAAGAACAGGATCCAAAGAACTAATGTATGAAAGTGGAATGTCAATACATGCCATGTGGCTACAAAGAAAATCACATGAGATGTCCTACAAAGAATCATTGGAAGCCCTCGGTGAAGCCTCTTTGAACTCTGTAGTAGTAGTAGGTGAAAGATAACTATTATCAAAGAGTAAGATGAGATCCTCCAAGGTGTCGTCAAGATCCGATATGTAAGACTCTACAAACAACCAAGAGACATCTGGTAGAAGTGTGTCCTAATAAAGTGAATCTTGAATATGACCTTGCTACAATGAATTGTTGGAAACTCTTAAAGGAGCAACACTAAACTCAGAAGTGGAGGCATAGAAAGCATGAGCCCTATAATGTGACAATGGAAGTCGGCCACCAATTAGATCCTATACCCTAGTACTTGCACTCTGAAGTGGTTGTCTAGCCCAAAGAGATTTGAATGTGGGTGAGTCAGATGTTGAATCCTCATCATCCAAAATGAGCCTCAAGATGGATGGATATGTAACCCCATCACTATCCTCGCTATTAGAATTCGAAGAAGAAGAAAATGCTACCTCAAGAATCTATTGTGGATGGTTAGAAGGAGAAATATCAGGGGCAAAGTGTGAGAAGGTGTATAACCTTGCATGGTGATCTGCCCTTCCCAAAGCCACAAAGTTGTTTCTATACAACTCTCTAATCTCAAATGAATTTGGAATAAACTCAACTCAAATGCCCTTCCCTATGTGAGCAATCTGATACATTGATAGGAGATTAGTTGAAAGTGAAGGTACACTAAGAATATTAGTGAATGTCCCCCCATCAATTTCAATAGACCCTCTCCCTACAACTGCTACTATTGTGTCATTACCCAAAGTGATGCTAGACAGGTTATAAGGCTCTATGGAAGAAAACTCAACCTGTGAAGAAGCCATATGGTAGGAAGCACCTGAGTCAATAATCTAAGATGGAGATGATGAAGATGCTACTACAACTAGTTCCTTTCCCTTAAATTTCTCTTTTCCTTTTTCCTTTATCTTAGAATTTTGTTGGGTTGATGAGGACTCTTTGATAGATTTAGGGACCCCTCTATTATGTTTCTTAAGAAGATTAGTGAGGTGGTCTATCTATTTCTTCATACACTTATGCTTATCATGCCCTATCTTCTTATAGTAGGCACATTGAACTTTGTCCTTTTTAGGGTACCCTTGTTTGGAATAAGTTTCTATGTGTCTTCGAGATGTCTCAGGTTTCTATTATGTCTTTGTCTCCTTGTCTTCTTTATTCTTCCCCCCTTTGTTATTTGAAGCATTATGTTCCCCATTCCTAGCAAAGAGAGCTTGAGGTTTTGATACCTTTAGGGTACCCATGTGTATTAACTTATCTTTCTCCCTAGTTGAGTTTGCAATGAAGTCATCTAAGGATGGCATTTTCCATGTGGCTCTAAGAGCTCTTTTAGTGGAGTAGAAAGTAAATACAAATATAGAATACTCAGATCTGAACTTGGAGAGAATTGAAAGTGCAAGTTGATCATGTTTTTTTATCAATTCCACATTCTTTTAGCTGTAACCTAATAGATTTAAACTTGGTAAAAAAGTCTTCTAGTGTGTTAAATGTGCTTAGACTCAAACTGATTAACTCGTTCTCCAGCTCATGAGCTCTCATCTCATCTACCTTCCCAAAGAGCTTCTCAAGAGTGAGCCATACCTCATTGGGGGTTGACAAAGATTCTACATGAAAGAGTAATTCTAGAGAGATGCTGAGACATAAACAACTGAAAGCCTAGTCACACTTGTTAAACCATTTATCCTTCTATGTATCAACATTAGGTTCTTTTTTAGTGCCCATTGTAACCCTATGTAACCCTTTATTTTTCAACATAAGCTAGATTTTGGATTTTCATTCATGATAATTAAATGTATTTAACAGTGAAATAGTCTGATTATAGTCCATATTGCAAGTTGATCTTGAAGAAATGTGGAAAGAGAAAATACACCACACAACCTGAGAAAAATCCATATAATTATTATGTGACCCCCCCTTGATTTTGGCACTTTATAAATAGTGTGTGGACAAAACTGCCTATTATAGAATTTTAAATGCTCTTTGAGTTTTTTTTACCAAAGAATATTTGAACAAAAATAGATTTTACAAAGAGAAGAAGTTTGTTTTTTTTTGTAATTTTTTTTTTTAAACAATTCTAAAAATAGCTTTTAAAAAAAAACTTAGATTTTTGTAAATTTTTTTTTTAAAACACGAGTAAATATAGCTTTTTCTTAAAAAAACTCTAATTTTTTTTAAAAAAGACCAAATAGGGCAAAATTATGGAAAAAAGGTCAAACAATGAAGGAGAAATACCTCAGTTTTGTTTGAAACTCCAAAAAACTATGAAATTTGTTGATGTGGAAGGAAGATCTGAATTTGATTTTGGGAAAAATTACTTGAGAGGGTGAAATTTTGCTTGAGAGGGCATTTTGTTGGTTGAGCCCAGTGATTGAAGACTCTAATGGGTGATCAAAATGCAGCAAGGGGCCTTTCTAAAGGCCCGCTGGCTGGTTAAGCTAGGCTGTAGTTTGTGTGCAGGTCCAACATGCCTGGTAATAGGCCCCAGGATGCATAAAAATAGGCTATGCATGTTTTAAAAAAACAAACCAGCACTTCAAACACTTGTGGTCCACCTTAAAATAGGAAATTAGACGTTCAAAAAACCTCCATGGAAAGTATGTGCCTCAGGAACAAGAAAAACAATGAGGCCGTAGCGCTTTTCCAAGGCCTGTGTGCCAAAAAAAATGTAAACTCTAATTTTTTATGCCTTTGGAGTAAAGAAGAATTCTTGAATAGGGTTTGACAACTCAGCAATAGAAGAAAATTCCTCAGGAATTGAAAAACCATCCTCCACAACAGAAAACCATATTTTTGTTGAACCAGTTACGCACCATGAAAGCTATGCTCAACGAAATTGATAGAAGAATAGGTTTTAAACCTTACCATTCCCACTCTGATACCATGTGGAAACCAAGAACATTCATGGAAGATTGTAAACACTAACACAAGTCATGAAAGATGAACTATTGCATACTCAACGCTATCAAAGACACAAGAAATATGCAAAGCAAACTAGATGATCTATTAGTTTCCAAGAGGTAGTACATGCATAGGGCATAAACGACTAAGAATAGTTGAGCCAATAATAGAAAAAGATCACTAAGAATAGTGGTACTCCAAGAATAGGAAAAGAAACCACTTAACTTAGACAAAGCTAATCTAGGCATGCCAAGAATAGTGCATGGATAAACATAGATGAATGTGCACACCCAAGCAAGCTTAATTTACACTAACAGTTCAATAGTGAAAGACAGTTTTTTATTTAAAAATAAAGAAACTATGACTAAAACTATTAAACATTTTAAATAAAAATGCATCAAGTAACACTTCAAAGTTTAAGAAACTCTAAAATTATAAATCAAAAATACAATTTAAGACCTATAAATAAAATATCTTGATTTAAGACAATAAATTGGAATGATGGGTGTATATTTTTGTGAAATGAAAATTGTAGGTATGTGCACTAAAGATGACATAGACATTATACAAGGTCAAGAATATGGTCTAGGGATTCCCATATAAGATTACTTGGCAAGGCCCCTGCTTATAACTAAAGTTTTAGGTCCACATCATTACACATTAACATGCTTTTTGTTGAGGTATCCAAAAAGACAAAAAAAAAGTTATAATAGCTGTACATCATGTCATGTTTTTTTTAGCACCAATGTGGCATCACATTATTTCTTTCTTTTTAGATCTAAAGAATACATTTCATTCAATTATAAGTATTTATGATCAACACTAACAAATTTAAAGTCACAACTACTAGTGCTATACTTTCTACAAATACTATCACAACTATTGGAACATGCTCAATGATCAACTACTAGGTCCTCTCTCATATACATTCAAATGTCTTTGAAAACACAACTCAAATTACATTAATAAAAACAAATGATAATAACAAAGAATTGACATAATATTCTTAAGAACCTTTGTGATATAATATTTTAACCAAAACAATATTACTCATAATTATTTTAGAACCCTATATATTTTAGCAATAAGGCATAAACAATTGCCAAATGTAAAGTCCATGTTGCCACCATTTGGCACATGCGGTGGAATATGGATTCAATATGTTCTCTAGAAGCATATTTGTATAAATATTGTGCAGTCAACAACTACCATCATTGCTGAATTAAAATCACACTTAATTTTTTTTCATGAGAAATATGTTATTTAAGGAACATTTGGTGATTAATTTTGTTTTTTTTCTTACATATCAGATAAATAATATAGCCATTGTCCAAACTAAAATAGAAAGGAGCCTATGTGGGAAGGACCAACTAATGGTCTTTGATCAATATTATTACCTCTTTTATGCAATAATAAGATTTTCCCTAGATAGGGGAAAAAGTAACTTTGATGTTTAATTTTCTTCATCAAAAATCTTGTATTTAAATCCTAGTACCTATCATAACTAGAACTACATTTTTTTTTTGTATAATGTAAACCTTATGGACTACAATATCTTAAAAAATGAATTAGATGACTTTAACAAAGAATAAACCTATTTACTGAATTATTCTTATCATTTTGAGTGTTGTCATAGGGGAATTCCATCTCTATTTGATGTACTGGCTAGTCAACCTCATTTGTTGTTAGTGGGAACATGATTTACCTTTTGATATATGGTGTTAAGGTAATTGTAATCCCAAAAGCTAGTAGTTGCAATTGGTATATTGATTTGTGTTTCAATTTTATGTGTATGGTATGAATCTATGTATTATTAAATTATAAGGATTACCTTCCTTGTGTTGGTGCCCAAAATAGATGCAACCCAAAACCCTAAAATTTTTCACAATCACCCAAGTGAGAAGTGTCATCAAGGTGATTGAAAGAGGCTTATCAATAGGTCAAGGGTGAATTTGGCCAACTTGTACAGGAGTAGGTAGACTCCTCTACACTTTGGGCTTAGCTAGCCCTAAGAGAGATATTCCTAGAGGCATGAAATAGAACACAAACAAACATTCATAGCCATACCCCATGTACACTTGACCCCCAAACCTAGATCACTAGGTCAAGACATATTGGTTGTATTAAACCTCTAATTAAGTTGATACTAAACTATGCACTTGCATCTGAATATGGCAATATTTCACTCCTTGAGATGACTCCACTTAGCTTCAAATACACAAGATACATAGTGCATGCATACATGTACATGATTCACAAATGATTATGATGCTTTTGCATCACTTTAGATTTATCCTTGGTTCTTACACTAAATCATGAATAGGTGAGAAATCCTAAACTAAGCCTACTCATACTCCTATAGTTAATAGGGCAAGGGTTTGATTAAAATAGCTATTGAACCATCCCCAATATGGACCAGTGCCTACTCCATTAGGAAACTGAGTCATAAATAATAAAGAGAAAGGAAATGGATCGAATAAGCATCAACAAAAAACTAAAATGCATTCACATACATTTCTTAGATTACAATTATGATGTGGAAGCATCTATGGATCAAAAGCAATCTTGCATCAACCAAAAACATTTACATTTCTTTTTGTTTGCAGTTTACTTTGTTTCCTTTCATTTTCATGTAGTTCAGTTAGCAGCAGTTTTTATATTTTTGTCTGTATTCTACCGCAGTTGCATTTCACATCTTGCAAAGTTGGACTTAGCATCTAGATTCATTCATCTACATCATATCCAGAATTCAGAATATTTGGATTAGCTACCAGAATGATATCGCTATCAACAGATCAACTATTTTTTCAGAACAAAGCATCCTGGTAGTGTCTGATAATCAGCTAAAGGAGAAGACTTGTGGAGCATTTGTCAACTTGTGGAGCCTAATGACACATCATTCAATGATCTTCAGTTTGTAGCCGACCTTCCCTAAGATCCACACATCATTCCATTCATTTGCAGAGGTGTTCTACATAATTAGGTCTGACCTATCCGTGTACGTACGTTACAACTCTTCATTAGAGTTTGTGACCTTCCTTGGCCAACGTGGAGGAATCTATTATTCTGGAGATGATATATATATTGATGTAATAGATCCTTAGGAAAAAATTAGGAGTTAGTTAGCATAGTTCTCATGATTTATAAGATAGAGAGTTTGGCTCCTTTGTGAAGGAACTTCAAAGCTATATCTTGCACATATTATGATATTCTGTAATTAGACCTTTGAGCCCTACTTGTAAGCCCACATGATGCTGACCAGATTGTATTTGAATTCTATGATATACTGAACCTGTATTTGTTTCATATATTTGAGTTGTTTATGTTGTGTTTACTCTTGTTGCATAGCCTGGATAGTTCACTTTGTGAACCCTCTTACCGTGACTACACCAAGTGGTACCGGAGTGAATGTTTGAATCTTTGGGAGGGAGTTGAACAAAGTTGGCAAGGGAATTCTGTAAGATCTTACTATGGACAGATCATCAAATTGAGGTAGGTTAGTTGTGTTGCAACTGATATCCAATTGTGAGGTAGCTGTAACCTTGTCGCCTAATCGTCGAATTTGAGGCAATTTACACTTGATCCTAGGAAGATGCCGCCAAGGAGAGTTGTCGATGCTAGAACAATGGATAGTAGGATGTATGAGATGATGGAAATGATGAAAACAATGTGAATTCGATTAGATGTTGTTGAAGAAGATAGACGAAGAGGATTGACACTAAGACCTAATGTTGAAAGTGATGATGAAGAAGAATTTCAATCTATCAAGTGAATTGGTGAAACCCTAGGAGGTTATGAAGAAGAAGAATCAAATAAGTAAAGATGTTCTAAGCTATTTCAAAGATTGTAAAAAGAACTAGAGTTGATGTGCTAAACTATACTAGTAATTTGAACCCTGAAGAATTGATTGATTGGATAAATGAGATGGAAGAATATTTGAATATGAAGAGATTGGAGATCTAGAGAAGGTGAAATTCACAAACAAAAAATTGAAAGGACATGCTTCTATATGGTGGAAAGAAGTTCAGTTGGAAAGAAAGAGAAGATGGAAAGAAAATATTACAAAGTGGGATAGGATGGTGACAAAATTGAAGAATCAATTCATACCTGTTGACTATGAGTTGGAGATTTTGCAAAGATTGTAGAACTTGAGATAGAAGGAGAAATCTGTGGAGTATACTAAGGAATTTCATAACATGATTATAAGGACTGAACATAATGAACCAATCAAGGAGAAAGTGGCTAGATACATTAATGGACTAAGATTGAGCATTCAAGAAGAACTAAGCTTGATAAGGATGACATCTTTGGAAGAATCATATAAGTTTTCCCTGAAAGTTGATGAGAAACTAAATAAAAGGCATGATCCGAGATAGAAAGGCAGAGGAGGTAAATTTTAGAGAGGTAGAATATTTTATGGAGGAGATAGATCACATTTAGAGTAGAACAAGTTTGAGAGCACATTCAAGAAGGAGGACAGAGATAATAATGCTTACCAGAGAAGAAACCCTAGTGCATACCAGATTGAAGGATTCAAGAGAGAGGGAAGAGGATTTGATAAGAGAAAATTCAAAGGTACTTGTTTCAAGTGTGGAGGTGAAGGACATAGAGTATTTGAGTGTAATCAGGGTAGTAAAAGCAAGAGGACAGAAAATAGTGGAAGAGTAGCCTAAGTTGAAGAAGAACCTGTTGGATCACCTAGTTCTATTGGTAAGCAGGAGAAAGGAGAATCATTGGTGATGAGGAAAGCACTATTTCAAGTAGAAACAAATGAGGAATTGCCATAGAGGAAAAGTTTGTTCAGAACCAGATGCAAATCAGGAGGTAAGTGTTGTAAAGTTGTGATTAACACTAGTAGTTCAGATAACCTAGTTTCAGAGGAGATGGTGACTAAGATGAAGTTGGAAAGATTGAAATACCCTAATCCCTATTAGATAACATGGATTCAGGATGATCATAAGGTACTGATGAGTGAACAACGTCTGGTGAAATTTCATATTGGATCTTATCATGATGAAGTCTTGTGTGATATTATGCCTATGGATCTTTGTCATATCTTGTTGGGTAGACCTTGGCAGTATGATAGAAAAGCTATACATGATGAGAGAAAGAATACATACACTATAACAAAAAATGGAAAGAGAATTACTTTGATTCCTTTAGAAGATGATCCTAAGAGTGAGGTATGTGGAAATGCTAGAATCTATTTGGTAGATGGAAGAAAATTTCTTGATGGTTTGAGACATGAGAATATGTATTATGCTTTGATTCCTAAGAAACCTTAAACATTGAATAAAGAGACTGGAGGAGAACAACCAAAGGAGATAAGAAAGTTGCTGACAGAGTATGAAGACATCATATTAGATAATGTACCTGAAGGATTATCATCTATTAGAAGTATTAGTCATCACATGGATCTTATATTGGGAGAAAGTTTGCCGAACAAAGTAGCACATCGAATGACACTGACAAAGAATGAATAATTGAATAGATAGATATAGGAGTTGCTGAGGAAAGGTTTGATCAAAGAAAGTTTGAGTCCATGTACAATTCCTACAGTGTTAGCACCTAAGAAAGATGGAGAATGGAGAATGCGTACTGACTCAAGAGCAATAAACAAGATCACAGTTAAGTATAGATTTCCTTTACCTAGGATGGATGATATCATGGATTGTTTGAGTGGAGCAAGATATTTCACAAAGATAGACTTGAAGAGTGGACACCATGAGATCAAAATTAGAGAAGGAGATGAATGGAAGACTGCTTTTAAGACAAATGAAGGATTGTATGAGTGGTTAGTGATGCCTTTTGGATTGACAAATGCACCTAGTACTTTCATGAGGTTAATGAATGAAGTCTTAAAGAAATTCTTGGGTAAGTTTGTGATTGTATATTTGGATGACATTTTGATTTTTAGTAGGACAAAAGAGGAACATTTGTGGCATATTAGATAAGTTTTGCAGAGGTTAAGAGAAGAGAAATTGTTGATAGACATCAAGAAATATAGTTTCATGAAGGAAGAGTTGGTATATTTAGGATTTGTGATTTCTGCGGAAAGATTGAAGATGGACCCTGAGAAGGTAAGAGCAATAGTTGAATGGCCTACACCAGAGAGCATTGGAGAGGTTAGATCATTTCATGGATTGGCTAATTTCTACTGGAAAATCATTAGAAATTTTAGTTCAGTATGTAACCCTATGACAAAGGCAATGAGAGGTGACAAAAAAGACTTTAAGTGGACATCAAGAGTAGATAAAATTTTTAAATTGTTGAAGTAGAAAGTGATAGAGCAACCTATTTTGGCATTGTTAGATTTCAATAAGGTATTTCAAGTTGATTGTGATGCAAGTGGAAATGTTATTTGAGTAGTATTAAGTCAAGAATGTAGACCTGTACAATATTTTAGTGAAAAGTTGAATGATGCAAGGAGAAGATATTCAGTTTATGACCAAGAATTCTATGCCATAATTCAAGCCTTGAAGAAGTGGAGACATTATTTGTTTCCTAAGGAGTTTGTACTATATACAGATCATCAAGCTTTGTAGTATTTGAATAGTCAAGGTAAGTTCAATCAAAGACATATGACATGGGTACATAGTTCATGCAGAGTTACACTTTTGTGTTGAAGCATTGGAATGGAAAATCAAACAAAGTTGCTAATGTGTTGAGTAGAAGAAGAAACTTGTTGACAGAAATGAGAGTTGAAGTGTTGGATTTTGATGAATTGAAGAACATGTATGATGGAGACATTGACTTTGCAAAACCATGGAAAGCATGTAAGGAACATGTTGTGAAAGATAGGAGTAAGCGGCTGGATTATTTCATTCAAGAAGATATGTTTTTCAAAGGAAATTAGTTGTGCATACCTAGAAGTTCAATGAGGGATAATTTGATCAAAGAGAAACATAGTAGTGGATTGGTAAGACATTTTGGCATTGATAATATAGTGACTTTGGTAAGTGAAAACTACTTTTGGCCTTAGATAGATAAGGATGTTAGGAAATTTGGGTAGAGTTGTAGAGTTTGTCAAGTTATAAAAGGAAGTAGTTGGAATACTAGATTGTATAAACTCTTGACAGTACTAGAGAGGCCTTGGGAAGATATAATCATGGATTTTGTAATGGGATTGCTGAAGACACAGAGAGGACATGATTCAATATTTGTATTGGTTGACAGATTTTCAAAGATGGCTCATTTCATACCTTATAAGAAGTCAATTGATGCAGTGCATGTAGTAGACCTATTTTTCAAGGAGATTTTGAGATTGCATGGATTACCTAAGAGTATAATTTTAGACAGAGACACCAAATTTCTTGGATACTTTTGGAAGACACTTTGGAAGACACTTTGGAAGAAGATGAAGATAGATTTGAAGTTTAGTTCAGCATTTCACCCAAAGACTGATGGACAAACAGAGGTAGTGAATAGGAGTTTGGGAAACTTGTTGAGATGTTTGGTTGGAAAGAAGACAGGAAGTTGGGATTTGATTCTTTCACAAGAAGAGTTTGCATACAATAATTCAGTAAATAGGAGCACCAAAAGAACACCTTTTGAGATTGTTACTGGAATAAATCCTAGAGGAGTTGTAGAATTGAGAGACATTGGCATAGAAGAAAAGAGAAGTGCGAAAGCAGAGGAATTTGTAGATCACATGAAGACAATGCATAATAAGGTGGAGAAGCATTTGGAGGATATGAATAGTAAGTATAAGGAAAAGGCAGATGAGAAGAAAAGACATAAGGAATTTGAAGTGGGAGATGAAGTAATGGTATACTTGAGAAAAGAGAGATTTCTAATTGGAACATAAAACAAGTTGAAGATGAAAAAGTTTGGACCTTGTAAGATACTCAAAAAATTTGATTCAGGAAATGCATATGAAGTGGAGTTATTGGAGACATTGGGTATATCACCTATTTTCAACAATACAAACTTATATCAGTATCATGAAGTAGAGTTCAGTGACAATATGGAAGAAGACTTGAAGAAGCAGTTATCACAACAAGCACTGGAGCAGATTGAAGACATCTTGGATAGAAAAGTTGGACATAGCACTAGAGGAAGACAATACAAACAATATCTTGTGAAGTGGAAAGGCAAACCAGAAGAAGATTCATTATGGATTTCTCAGGCCGAGATGGACTGTCTTGTTTCTCCCCTAGCCCCAGCAAAGTGAGGGACTCACTTTTTCAATAACCCTGGATGTCTAATGCAGGAGCATCCCTGGTTCAAGAGCAATCTTGCATCAACCAAAAACATTTGTAGTTTAGTTTGTTTCCTTTCATTTTTAGGTAGTTCAATCAAGAGTAGTTTCTGTATTTTCATCTACATTCTACTATAGTTGCATTTCACATCTTGCGGAGATGGACTTTGCATCTAGATGCATTCATCTACATCATATCCAGAATTCAGAACATTTGGATTAGTTACCGGAAAGATATTGCTATCAGAAGATTGATTTTTTTTAGAACAAAGCATCTTGACAGTCTCTGATAATCAGCTAAAGGAGAAGACTTGTGGAGCATTTCTTGACTTGTGGAGCCTAATGACACATCATTCAATGATCTTTGGTTCATGACCGACCTTCCTTGAGATTTGTACATCATTCTATTCATTTGTGAAGGTGTTCTACATGATTAGTTCCAACCTATCCATGTACACACATTACAACTCTTCATTAGAGTTTGTGACCTTCCTTGGCCAACACGGAGGAATCTATTGTTCTGGAGATGTTATATATTGATGCAATATATCGTTAGAAAATTAGTTAGGAGTTAGTTAGCATAGTTCTCATGATTTTGAAGATAGATAGTTTGGTTCCTTTGCAAAGGGACTTCAAAGATATATCTTGTGAATATTCTAATATTCTATAATCAGGCCTTTGAGCCCTACTTGTAAGCCTACATGATACCAGCCATACTATATTTGAATTTTATGATATACTGAACCTATATTTGTTTCATATCTTTGAGTTGTTTCTATTGTGTTTACTCTTGTTGCACAACCTAGACAATTCACTCTGTGAACCCTCCTATTCTGACTACACCAAATTCATACATTAGACATACTTATTAATCCTAAGAAAAACTACAACGATCCACTTATAACAAAAGAAATGACCCAAAACAAATCTTGCATTAATCTAAATGTTGTCATACATTAACAAATCCTGTTACAATCGTACTAGCAAATGTGGTGAAGGCAAACTATAGAGCTGCAACCATGCATTCCCTTGAATCACTATAAATAACCCTAGAGACATACCACTACATGAAGATGTACATTACAATCCTTTCCTATGCTTTATCAAATGCATTCCTCCATTTACTGCCTAGATTAGCATGATTTGAAACCCTAAAATCCACCTGAGGCACTTGTAGACTAGACAATTGGTTGAGCGACCAACCACTAAAACATCTCTGAATCATGTATATATAGCCATTTGTCACTCGTGCATCTTGGGCGAGAAAAACTACCTTACCAACTTCCATTTTTCTAGCAATCAAACTGACCTACCTTGCCACCAACCTATACATTCTCTTCAAATTTGCATTCATGGTGGCTAGGGAGTAGATGGGCATTTCAAAACACAATGTCAGCCAACATGTTTGTGTGTAAATCTTTTACAACACTTTAAAATCTTTTAAACTTACTTTAAAATATTTCAAACTATTACATTTATTACATACTTTGCACTATACTTGATTATTACATATGATTTCCACTTTGCCTTATTGGTGAATTCCCTCTCTTACAACCCTTGGAAACATCTTCCTCTTCCTTTTCTATCCTTTACACTTTATCCTTCCTTATCTTCATTTAATCGGTAATTTCACCTTATCGGTGAACTTGGCCCAATGAACCATCCATTTGATTTTTCTTTCTTCCTTGTTTCTCTCTTCTTTCTTTTCTTCCTTTATCAGTGACTTACTCTATTGAAAAACCTTGTAGTTCATGAACCACCTATTTTTTTGATGAAGAATCTACTTTATCTTTCCTTTACATCTCTATTTTCTTTTTTATCCCTATCCCTTCATCAATGAGATTGCCTATCGATGAACTCAATGATCAGTGAACCTTACGGTTCATGAACCGCCCACTTTGCCGACTACACTTTGATTCTTTCTTCCCTTAGAATATTTTCCTTTTACTTTTTGCATGTTGAAGACTTGGCCTATTGACGCACTTTTAAGTTTGTAAACTTCCAACTTTTTTAACTAAGACATATTTTTTTCTTTGTCTTTTTTTTCATTGGTCAGTTAGCAAAATTGGCAAAAGGATGGACTTGTAAACTTACAATAACCATATTCGGTGAAATTGACCATTTGTGAACCAACCGATTTGCCAACAAACACTTGGAAAAACATCATGAAGGAAAATCATGGAATCGATAGGTTCATAAACTATTGAACCTATCGAAAAGACAACACTAAGGCACTTTTCAAAGATTTTCCAAAGGTGAAACACTTAGACAAATAACAAGGAAAAAGCACAAGGGGCATGCAAGATTTTAGACTTAGGAAATTTATGAAGGAAACCCATAATAAATAGTCTCTGATCGCATATAGATGATGAGTTAGACAACAAAGGCACAAATTATGATTTTGATGGATTTAGGACAAAAACATGCAAGTATGGGAACTGGTTTTTTAGGTGTCAACATTGGCTCTAGTTGGGGACGTTTGGTAAACTTGGCATAGAGAGAACCAACAATCTTTGGGTAGACCAAAAGGCAAAAAACAAGCAAGGGAAACAACATATTTACATTAAGGGCATATATAAAAGACATAATATAGTAATAAGCATGAGGGCAGACAAGGAAAGTTGACTGTAATCAAAATGTTAACATGTTGTAGGTCAAACCTGCACAAGATGATTGAAACTATAGACACCTAAAATTAACATCACTTTTTGACTTAGTTATCCATTTTCCATACCTTCACATTAATTAAACAACATATTTACATCAAGGGCATATATACAAGACAAAATACAATAATAAGCATGAGGGCACAAAAGGAAAGTTGATTGTAATCAAAATTTTAACATGTTGCAGGTCAAACCTACACAAGATGAGTGAAACTGCAAACATCTAAAATTAACCTCACTCCCTGACTTAGTTATCCATATTCCATACCTTCACATTAATTAAATAATTCTTAATTATTTGATTGATTTCATCTATCATTATGAAAATCAGTCTACCTTATTCTTCCACATTAATTAAATAATTATTATTTATTTAATTAAGTTAATTTTCCCACTTCCTAGCATTAATTAAATAATTTTACAATTATTTAATTAATCCTTTCTCTTTTCTAATGTTGATTAAATAATTTATAATTACTTAATTAATTAAATCACAATCCAATATTAGTTAAATAAATTAAATATTTATTTAATTAATAAATCCTAATAACACCTCATTCTTGATTTGATTCCTTTCTTAAACTCATGTGTGTATCTAATTAATTAAATTAATTAGATAATACTCTCATATTTTATCTTGCCTTTTTCCATATTTATTTCTGTTATGTCGTAAAATGACCCCCTAGGACTTTTACCTCCTAAGTTTAGCTCTCAAGTCCCTTAGAATTAATCATGCATGTTCAAAATGAATCCCGGAGCAAAATCCCCTAAAACCCATGTCAAACGAGACCTAGGGGTGAATCTTGAGCTAAATCCAGACCCAAAATAGGCCCCTGGACTTGGGCACTTATGCTGGGTTGTCCTTCCCTATTTTATCAGGGTCCCAAATTCATATGTCGGCTTATGACCATTAATGTGTTCCTTGTTGGCATTTGAAGTTTGAATTCTAAAATATTAACAGGAATGCATATATAAACATGTTTAGGACTTCATTTGTAAACTAGAAGATGATTTGGAGCTTAAGCCAAACTTATGATCATTGAGAAAAGTATATTCAAGGAATTAATTGTGTTGCAGAGCATAATTGTGTTGTTATTGTGTTTGTTGTTGTAGATTTGGCTTCATCTTCTCATGGTGTGAAGACTCTTCATCTCCTTCAGAGCTACACCTCTGAGGTGATATCTATTTGTGCTTTCATTAATCTACTTTATCATTGCTTTTGCCTCTACCCACTAAGGACATGTACTTTCTATCTAACAACAGTGTTGGAAGGCTTGAATGTCATTCCAAGGCTTGACTAAGGTAAGCTCCTAAACACTACAATCCACAATCCCTCTCTTGTGATTATAGGTGATAGGTGTCAGATCTTGGGTAGAGGAGTTGCAAGAGATCAATGCAGAGCATAAGGATTACAGATCTGAAGAAAGTAGAAAAAAGAACCTCAATTGGATAGGGGTGGTGCCTCTTTTGTCCTCTAGTTTGTCACTGCCAAAAATCTTTGAACAGGATACAGTCTACAGCATATTTGGCTCCCAGTCTCTAGAAAAAATGCTACCTTGGACATGGGCAATCCCTCTTTTGTCCCCAAACTTTCTTCCTTCTGAAACCCACAATCTAGTGCGTATCCAATCTATATTTTGTGCCTTCCGGTGTGAGCATTTTTCGTGTTTCATCTATTTGTTTATGAATTTCCATAATTAGGGTTTTAGGCCTAAGCAGACTAGGGTTTAACAAATCAGTCAACAAGTTCCAAATTTCCTTATCATTCCAAGTGACACCAAACCTGATAGCTAAGTCCTCTTGTAAAAGTTGTGACTTGGCTCAATTTAATGTCCTTGAATGTATGTAGTGAAAGGAGTATCTAATCAAACAATTAATCAAACCATCTTTCCTCTTTTTCTACATAACAATTTCTTTTTAAATAAAAATCAAATTCCTTATCTTATACCTGCTTTCTTTCCTCTTTTATCAAATAAAGAAGAAAACAAATCTCTATCTCCAAAATCAAATCCTTATCTCTCCATCATCAAAAATCTATAAATAAGATCTTGATAGGGAGGGACTCTAGAATGTCAATTCTACCTATCTTGAATCAATTCAAGACTCTAGACAACTCTAGCCTCTCTACCAATTCAAGTGCTCATGACATCTTTCTACATAAAAATGTCTGCTAAATTACTCAACTCTTTGTAGAGATGAAAAATTCTATCACTCTACTTGGTGTGGGACACATTCCTTGTCCTCACTGCTTCCAAGATACTGCCTCAAGGGCACATAACTTTTCTGAGCCCATTGTCCACCCTTCTCTCTCTGATCAAGGGTCTTGACTGCTTGGTGCTCACTTTCTTCCTCTCTGTTTTCCACCCCTGCAAGTCTATTCTCCTACTTATCTATCGCCGGACTCCTTATTGAGCTCGCCTAGAACAAGCATGCATTGCCTCTAGTCAACCATCCAACAATCCCACAAAAGAAAAACAAACAAAAGGCATGGCTCTACTTGATGGCCTCCATACTATACAAAGGAACTTGAGGGACATCAAGACAAAGTCATGGTTTGCAAAAGAGAACAAAATTGCAGAAAAGGAAACGACTAATCTACTTCAGAATACCAAACTGAAAACTGTACAAAAATACAATATTGATCGAACTACTGAATTGGATTTTTATTCAAAATTGTTCTTACATCAAAATGCTTCTCAAATCAAAATCTTCCCCGGACCCCCTTATAGAGAAAATTCTACATCTTATATTTATCTCATGTCCATTACAGGACATTTTAGTTCTCAGACCGGTTCATATTCTAACTGCCCCAGTTCACTCTATGCTATCGTTCCTTCACACTTGTCGGTGTGACTTTCAACATCGGCCAACATTCAACTTCTCCCACTGATATCCTTATCCACTCCAATGAGCCTTTGGATCTCCTTTGAATAGTCTTCATCACCCAGACTTAAGCCATTGGTGACACATTCTCTTCACTCTCTGATAGCCCATCTCTTTCTGATGTGCTTCAACACTCCACTTTATCTTCAGTAATACATTCTACTGTCGGCAACTTCTAAATTTCCTTCACCAATATCCATTATCTCCCCGATGCATATAGTCCATCGCTCAGATTTACACCGTCAGTGTAACTTTTCTCTTTGTTCACCGATCTACAAACTCACACCGATATGCTTAACGCCATCTTCTCCGTTGATAAGACTTAACCATCACTCAGACTCTACACTTGTTCTCTAATATCACAACCTCATGCCGAAATCCACATACAACGGCTCCATCGGCAAGACTACCACTATTGGCAGTGTCTCCATTTCTCTCGCCGTCACGCTGATACAACTACTCCATCGGTCAGACTTTGGTCGTCAGCCACACTTCCATATCTCCTCCTTATCATAATTCTTATACCGATATGCATTGCATTTAACGTCACCTTCGGCAAGACTTTCATCTTCGGCCAGACCTCACCCTTCTCCGCCGATATGCTTAACACCACTTCACCATCAGGGAGACTTTAGACATCGGTAATCGTCAAATTTGTTATCCCGATGTAGGATCTCTCACCGATGGACATTGCTGATATATTGTTTTATCGATGGGACACCAGCTATCGACATAACTTCAAAAAGCTTCACCGATGAGCACTCTCACTCTGATGGACCCACTTTGTATGTGCATAAACTTCTTCCTGTACCTTCCTAATTTGAAAATTCAAAACATCACACCAAAATGCAAAAATATATACATGGGCTCACTCCAAGCCCCTTGGTGCTCCTGCACCACTTCTCCAAACCAAATGAGAAACTAGATCTAATGCAAACTTATGTTGTTAAAATCATTCCTTTGTTTTCACTCATCAAGGTTAAGGTATTAAGTTAAGAAATCCACATACACACTTCAAATGAAGGAGCAAATCCATTGGAGCTTGGGTGCGCTTCGATATGCTTAATCGGTGAGGTAAATCTATATTTGAAGGAAGGTATACTTGTTTATTTGATTTACTTTCTTTAGTTAGTCTTCTTATGCAACTTTTTATGTTCATAGAAAGTACTTGCCTCTATTGATGAAAACCTAATTAGAGGAGCTAATCTCCCTCAAACTAAATGTGCACTTTTCACCCAACTACAACAACTAAAGAGTGCCCCCATCAATTTGCAATTACTACTCATGAAGCCAAGGCTAGCTCCACTAATTGAATTATTGTTGAAGGGATACCAAAACAAATATGTACTTGACCTATTCCAATCCATATCATGCACTTTCATAATAGCAGCGGGTGCAACATCAAGGACTAGGTTAGAAACAAAAGAAATAAATGAAGACAAACCTCCATTATCAGTTGCCAAGCTATCATACTTGCTGACCTCTTCATGTAAATCGAGGGAAAAGGAAAACACCTCCAATTCACATTGCAAGGAGAACTGTACCTGGATGCACTACTAATCCACAAGAGAAGACACTTCATCTTGAAAAAGAAAACTAGAAAGATTCCAGCTCAGGTATACCTTCTAGTTGGGTTGCACAACATGTTGAAACTTAGGCATACACATTTCTTGCTGCTCATTCACATTAATGTCCCATACAAGGGACTCAACCTATACTGCAACACTAACACATTCAAGTGTTGATAAACATTTCACATCAAAGTGGAAACATTAATATTCATTTGCAACTCCACCAAGCTCTTGAACAAAACTTTCATATGTGCTGCTACAACTTTTATTTTCTAAATCATAAGCACGGCTCAATCCAAAATTTAAAACATTAGCACACAAATTAAACCATGAGACACATCACATGAAGAATCAAGTTCTTCCAATTGTCTCTCTATTTCAAGTTCACCTTGGCAGTCTGCTATGTCATACATGCTACTGCAAAAAACTGCTGACACATTTCTTCTTCCACATTAATTTATCTATCATTTCTCAGTGGCTTAGATGAAACACACTTTGCATGAGGATGATGACATACCTTGTACCAAAGAACCAAGTTCTCATATGTGTCCACATTGCGAGAGACCCGTGATCTTGAAAAGTTGAAAGAAAGCATGGGGGCAAACGTCTGAGAGGAATTTGGACATTGGAACCTATTTTCCATAATCTAATCGGGACCCTGACTCTGTTAAGAACACACTAAAACAAAGACAAATCCTAGATCAAAAGAGAATCTTAGACCCAATGATGTAGGAGCATCGGGGTCCATGAGCAATCAACATCAACTAAAAACATTTCAAGTTTTCAGTTTTAGTTTTAGTTCAGTTCTTAGTTGTGCTTTGTCTTATTTTGTGTTCATTTTGGTCTTTTGCTTTAAGAGGCAATTTCATATTAATTTGACCAATTTAAGAGCATCATCATGTAGAAGAGCCTATTAGGTATCTCTAGTTCCAGTTTGGTGAAGATTGGGTAAAAATTGGCTAAGTTAGAGCCAATTAGAGAATTTCCCAGTTTGTGAACTATTCGGTTCACCGATCTAATAATTTGCTGACAGCCCAGTTAGCTGATAAACACATTCACCAAATCCTCTTCAAGAGAAGTTATGTTTTAACAAGTTTTCCAAGGGAACCCTTTTAGTCAGAAAAATCCAAAGTTTGCAAACTCTTAATTTCACTGATAACTCAGTTCATTGATGGGAACTTTTACCGACTAACTGTAAAGGAAAGTTTTCATTTTTTCTCTTAGTTACTTAAGGGAACTTTCATCAACAAATTTTGAAGTTTAAGAACTTTGTTGGAAAAATCACTAGCTCACAAACCCTTAGGTTTGCCGATGACACATTTCACCGATAAGCCTTTCAAAGTTGAAGTCAAAGTCCATTGGTTTGTGGAGAGAATAAATTACCAATAGAAGAAAGGTTTTAAGACTTTGGTAAGTTCACAGTTTCCAAAAGTTGTCAATTCACTGACAAACATATGAAGTTGTTGAGAAGAAAAACAAAGGATTCATAAAAGAAAAGTTTTGCCAATAGGAGTTGATGGCTTAAAACTTAGTATTGGCAAACTTTTTAGTTTGCAAACTAGTTCATGATTCCCATAATTTTCTGATATGCCGACCAAAGGTTTGGGGAAGCAACACTTTGTTGATAACTAAAGGCTTATACCGACAAACATTTAGTTTGTGAAATTACTATTTTGCTAATAGAATATGGTGGAGAACTTATAAGTTCACAAAGAGTTATATTTGCCGATAACCCCTCCTATTTGCATGTCGGGGAATATTTAACTTCGTTACCCTGATAAAATGCCAATAAAGCTAGTTCTTGAAAAGATAGAAACTCCATAGTTTGTAGAGAAGATATTTTACCAATGGAGTATTTTGAAACTCGGGTATGCATAATTTTCTGAATGTATACAGTGGTGACTATTATTCACCAACAAGGATGTTTGAGGTGGTGATTCAATTTTGTAATTGTGCAACTTTTGGGTGGTTCATTTTCTTTTGGTATTTAAATAGATGGTGGTAGTTAAATTGATTTGAGGTAGAATATTATAAATACATTATTCTAATTATAAAAAGGTGGTGTGATTTCCCTAGTGAAGGGAGATGTGGTAGAAGATTCTATAAAGAGGTTGTTGTTGATGGGCTTGTGATGCCCAAGAAAATGGAAGAAGAATGACAGAAGGAATTTGCTAGAGGAGATGGCAAAAAAGGAATAGATCAAAATTTTGTAAAGGAGAGTAGACTGATTTTGTACTTTTGTAGAAGATGCATGAATGAATAAAACTGGTATTTTGTTGTGATTGTAGACTTTGTCATGGCATAGATCTATAATTTAAAATTTTGAATAAAATTTGAATGAATGTGTGTTGTTTATGATATTATGCTTTCTTTGTGTTGTTTGGCTATGTGATTGAGTTGCCTAATAAGGGTCCCTGATCATGACTACATCAAGTGGTATCAAACCCAAGTTTTCTTGTTGGGATGTGTTGAAGTAGAGATTATGAACAAGGGTTGTTTAGCTAGAAAGAATTTAAAATCTAGATAAAGGGCTCATTAAAGAAAGAAGAAAAGAGAAGTTGAGAAGGAAATGCTCATTGTGAAAGATAAAATAGGTGTTTATATTGTTGCTAGGTGAAAATGTAGTTTAAAAGAAGTTGAGAAGATGTTATAGCCTTGAAAGCTGAGGTGTCTCGAGAAAACCCTAAGTGATTTATCGCAGAAGAGGAGATTTTGTAGCTATAGAGAGCTAGATGATTTGAGAAATTTGTTGAAGGTGGGAAGAGGCCTATAACTACAGAGGACTTGAGTCCTAGAAAATTTTGTTTGCTGGTGTGAGAAGAAGCCTATAATTATAGAGGGTAGAGAAGGAAGCATGAGAAACTAGAAAATGTATGTTTTGTTTGATTATAAAGAAATACTTTGTTGCAAGTAAAGCCCTGTGATTGTAGAGGGTTAATACCCTAGATATTGTAGAACCTGTTGCAAGTGGGATCTTGTAATTGAATTAGGGGAGAAGATGTCTTGGAAAAGGAGGACTAGAAGGGTCATGAAGAGACTTGTGAGAATTTTGTTTGTGGAAGAGCAGGCAGAAAGAAGGTTTGTTGACTTTGTATCTAAAGAGTTAAGAAAAATATAGTCTATAGTGATTGCACTAGAAATGGAGCAAGGGAGAGGAAACAAGGTAGATGAGAGAAGATATGAGGAAGAATATCATGAAATTTACATAGTAGAAAAGGATAATGAAAATAATGCTATCGAACGACAAGAAGAAAGGATAGATTTATATCCTGAGGAAGGAGAATATTTGGAGGAAGGTGATGAGATAGGAGAGTTTAGTAAAAGGAAAATCCTCCTGGAAGAGGATGTTGAAGGAAGAAATGATGAACTAATTTTTCAATCATCTATTAATTTCATGAAGCATATAGTTGAAGAAGGAGATCAGGTTGTAAGATATGTTGAGGCATTAGATAAAACTCTGTTTAAATTGGGAGTGTCGGAGGTTGCATAGAATGAAGTTGTTGTAGATAGGAGAGATTGTGAAGTCAAACACTAGGAGAGTGGTAAGGAGAACTGGATGAAGTTGAAATCCATGCTTTATTTGACATTGATTGGTTGGCAAGTGACCTTGAAAGAAGAAAAAAAAATCTTCATGAGGAAACACAATGAAAAGGAGAATACGTCCATAAAGATGATTAACAAAGCCACAAAACAATAGGTTGAAAAAAAGGAAAGAGTAAAGGATCTAATTTGGAGAATGCAAAACTTACAGTTGAAGTGGATGGAGTGAAAGAGAAAATAGTTGAGTAGTATTTTAATTTTTGTGATCAGTTGTATGTTGATATGTTTATAGACAGTGTAATACATGAAATAGACAGATTAAAAAGAGAGGTTATTGAAGGTCTTATTTTTTATGAACTAGATGAAGATGAAGAAGATCTCCTATTGAGGGAGGAGATGAGAAAGATAGATAGCCTATTTAAAAGGAAAATGTCAGATTAATATGATAAAGTGATGGAGAAGATGCAGATGGGAGAAGATGAATCATATGCTTGTGCTAACAATATTTTTGTTTGCAGGTATGAAGAAAGATGCAATAGAAGGTCATGTATGTGACATTGAAGGAGAAATACTCATGCAAGAGGATGAAGAAGGAAAGAATGCAAATATAGCAAGAGCATGCCTTAGTAGATGAGTGAAGAAGAAGATAATAGAGAATAGGCATATAAGCATTGTTGTAGCAGCAGATGAGCAGAAGGAGATAGATGTAAAAGTTAATAATTTTAATTTATATGATGAAGGAAATAATGTTCAGTTGTATAGATATGAGATTATGAACATGGAAGACAAGATGAAGGGAGGAATGTATGATTCTATTAGTATATATTTGAGTGCATCTTGTGCAGAGAAGGGGAGTGTAGAAGGATAGATTACATCAATAGGTGGTCCTTTGTAGGACATTATAATGTTAGATAAAATGATGCAATCCTATGTGAAGGAACAAGATAGAGAGAATGATGATATAGATGAAAGAGAGGAGTGGGAGGCTGCAATAAGATCATGTCTTAAGGGAGGCATGAGATAACTAATAAAAATTGACATCGGTGAAGAAGTGAGAAAAGATGATAAGATAATGTTGGGAATTTTTAGTTTCCTTAAAACTTGTTAAGTTTATGTGTGTGCAGGTATGATGGAGCTTGAGAGGCATAGAAATGTAGAGGAAGTGTGCATGATGAGATTTAGAATTGTAGAGCAACAAGGTATGACTGAGATGATGAAGATGGAAATCTTTAATTTCCATAAAGTTGATTATTTTGAGTTGCATATCAATGAAATGGAATGGAAGGCAGAAATTTGGTGGAGGTTGTGAGATTATGGTGGGTTGAATCCTGCAAGAAGAGGAAGAGAATTGGAGACTAGTAAGATGAGGAGTGATGAGAAGAGTAGAATTTGGAGGGGGAGGTTAGAATATGGTGAACATTAGTCCATGGGAAGAAAGAAGGATGATGAGTAGAATAGGTGGAGGATAATAACACTTGTACCATCTAAATGTTGGAAGAGAAGGAAGAAGAAATTATTCTATTTATCTTTGGAAGCATTAGAGTATGTTGCAGAATCTTCCAATTAGGAAGGGTGGTTTAGCCACTCAACTCCAATTTTGTGAGCCCACACTCACAAACTTTTTACCTGGCATGTTTGATGTAGGAGAATTTGAGTCCATGAGTAATCAACATCAACCAAAAACATTTCAAGTTTTCAATTTCAGTTTTAGTTCAATTCTTAGTTGTGCTTTGTCTTCTTTTGTGTTAGTTTTGGTCTTTTTCTTCAGGAGGCAATTTCATATTAATTTGACCAATTTAAGAGCATCATCATGTAGAAGAGCTTATTAGGTATCTCTAGTTCCATTTTGGTGAAGATTGGGCAAAAATTGGCTAAGTTAGAGCCGGTCAAAGAATTTCCCAATTCATGAACTATTTAGTTCACCGATCCAACAATTTGTCGATAGCCCAATTAGCTGATAGATAGTTTCATCGACAACTCTTCAAGACAAGTTACATTTTAACAAGTTTCCCAAGGGAAGAGTTTTAGTCAGCACAATCCTCAGTTTACAAACTCTTCAGTTCACTGATTGCTTAGTTCACTAATGGGAACTTTCACCAACTAACCTTGAAGGAAAGTTCACATTTTTTTATCCCAGTTGCTGAAGGGAACTTTGGTTGGCAAAGTTTGAAGTTTAAGAACTTTGTCAGCAAAATCACTAGTTTGCAAACCCTTAGGTTTGCTGATGGCACATTTTACTGATAAGCCTTTCAAAGTTGAAGTCAAATTCCATTGGTTCATTGAGAGAATAAATTACCGATAGAAGAAAGGTTTTAAGACTTTGGTTAGTTTGCAGTTTCAAAAGATGTTGATTCATTGATAAACATATGAACAAAGTTGTTGAGAAGAAAAACAAAGGGTTCGTAAAAGGCAAGTTTTGCCAATAGAAAGAGTTGACTACTTAACACTTAGTATTGGAAAACTTTTTAGTTTACAACCTAGTTCGTGATTCCTCAAATTTGCCAATATATTGACCAAAGGTTTAGGGAAGCTAGACTTTGTTGATAACTAAAGGCTTATATCGACAAACATTTAGTTTGTGAAATTACTACTTTGCCGATAGCATATGGTGGAGAACTTATAAGTTCATAAAGAGTCATATTTTCCAATAATCCCTCCCTCCTATTGGCATGTTAAAGAATATTTAAGTTCGTGAACCTAAGCAAACGCCAATAAAACTGGTTCTTGAAAAGATAGAAAATTCCATAGTTCACGGAGAAGGTTTCTACTGATGGACTATTTTGAAGCTTGGGTTTGCATAATTTTCCAGATGTATATAGTGGTGACTATTATTCACCAATGAGGATGTCTGAGGTGGAGATTTAGTTTTGTAACGGCTCAATTGTTGGACGATTCATTTTATTCTAGTATTTCAACAGATGGTGATGTTTAACCTGATTTGAGTTAGAATATTATAAATACATTCTTATGGTTCTAAAAAGGTGGTGTGATTTTCTTGGTGAAGGGAGATGTGGCAGAAGATTCTATAAAGTGGCTATTGTTGATGGGCTTGTGACACCTAGGAAAATGGAAGAAGAATAACATAAGAAATTTGCTAGAGGAGATGGCAAAAAAGGAATAGATCAAAGTTTTGTAAAGGAGAGTAGATTGATTTTGTACCCTTGTAGAAGATCCATGAATGAATAAAATTGGTATTTTGTTGTGATTGTAGACTTTGTCATGGAATAGAGCTGTAATTTAAAATTTTGAATAAAATTTAAATGAATGTGTGTTGTTTATGAGTTTATGCTTCTATTGTGTTGTTTGGCTACATGATTGGGTTGCCTGATAAGGTTCCTTGATCAAGACTGCATCACCTGGGATCCCATGGTTTTGGGAAACTCTGACACTAACTCAAGAGTGCCAACAACAACAAGTTAAAGGTGAAAAACAAAGTTCTAAGGCAAACATAGGACTTAAGGGATAGTCAAAAAACCCAAAACATAAATAAAATAAGAAATCAAAGGGAAAAAAAGAAAAAAGAAACAAAGGGTGTCCCTAATTTAGTCAGAAAAGATGGCATGTGTATGCAAGGCATAATAGGCAGGACCAAATTGTGAGGGTTTATGATTTTTAAATTTTTGGGATTTTGAGTTAGGGTTCCATGTTTAGGGTTCATGTTTAATGGTTTGGTTTCAAGATGTGAGTTTAGGGTTCTGGTGATGAAATTTTGACACCATTTCAAACCTTTCATTTCATAAGCTTTAATGAATTTCAACATTTGTAGTAATAATTGAGATAAGTCCAAGGAATCAAAACTTTGGCATTGTTGCAAAGAATGGTGCTCCATAATGAAGGTGCTACAAGCAAAAGAGGTGTAGGCTATAACTATATTGCCAAGTCTTTAGGGTATAATGCATAGTGATAATAGCGCTCCCCTGTAATAACACTTCAGTTTTTTTCTTTTATCATGAGTGGGTTTCAATTGAAATGCAAACAGTGTCATTAGTAAGCTGTGGTTGAGGGAGAATCGAATGGGATTAGAGCAGTTCAAATAAGAGACTAAGTGCATAAGATGAATGATACAGCCATAACACACCGAATGGAATTAGTTGGTTATGATTTGCCAATATAAGGGCAAACTGGCATTCAATTTTGAAGGTTCAGCCTTGAGAAATAAAGAGGATGTTGATGCAGTCACTTCAGGTAGGCGCTGATCTTAGAATGAGCTTTCATTTTCAAATTCAAAGTGCACAATGCATAGTGAATGTGGTGTTCTACCAATCATGGCATTTGATGGATGACGTTCCATTTATGATGTGTTCGCCATAGCAAAGGCCATTTAGTAGATATCGTAGTCTATTGAACAAAGCTCAAGGAGCACCATCCAATACAACGAATCAATTATAGCCTCCCTATGGCTCATTGGCACAAGGGTGAAATCCACGCAAAGGATCTAAGACTCAGCTATCATTAGATACAAAGATGAATCTAATGGCTGTGAAAGAAGTTACAGGAAGCCAGCAGAGAGCGCCAAATGTAAGCACCCACGAAAATGTAAAAGTAACTCAAGATGTACCGGAGTGAGACACGTGCAGGCACTGGAGTAAAGGCTATAGAAAACTCAAATTGAAGTTGAAGCCACCATGTGGAGCAGCCCGCGCATAGGAGATACAAGCCTTCATTTATTTTATTAAAATTTAGCAAGCTACAGAAAATGCTGAAGTTTCAATATTAAATCATATGGCGGGTCCCTCATGGAATGAAGTCACGGATATTAAATAGTGAAAGCCCCAAATTAAATGAGCCACTTTATTAAAAGAAACTCAAAAGGAAACTTGCGGAAGCCACCACATGTCAACACCCGAGAGCAATAGAAAACAAGTTAAAATGAAGCGAAGAAGGGCACGTGGCTATAGCGGAATGCAAAGAGAGGAAATTAGAAACTTACGGAAGCCACCACGTGGAGTAGTCCGCGCATAGGAAGAATTTGATGTTTCATTTTGTTTCACTAATGTAAAGTTATGGGGTTTTATAAGAAAGTTTTTTATTAATGAGACAAATGAGGTGGGCCCTCCTTTTAATAAGTAAGACTTATTAAATATAAGTGTGTCATATTACGGGAGAGGTAGGTTTTAACAGAGAATATTTTATATTGCCTCATTTTTAATGTTGGGTCCCTACTTGTAAAATAATGTTTTATGAAATAAAATAAAAAACTTTTAACTCACGGGAGTTAAAAAGTGAAACCCTAAATGTGAGCAGCCATTTTTATTTTATGGCAAGCTATAGGAAAATAGCAGCGGGAGTTTTCTTTCTCACACAGAGATATTTTTTCCAGCCATGGGGGAAAAATAGAAATAGTAGCTTAGTTAAGGTTTTCGGTGGCCACTTTAGTTGCAGTCAGATTTGTGCTGGATTTGGTGCCGGATTTTGCGGATTCAGTTGTGGATTTTCAAAGGCCGTTGAGAATTTGTTGAGTTTTTCAGGCTATAAATGGGTAGATTGGAGTTCTTCTTCAGAGATATTTAGAGTTTGATGTTTTTCAGACCAGAGAGTTAGAGCAGCAGTAGATTTCTTTCTTTTTGCCTTTGTAAATTCTTTCTTTATGAGAATGTAATAGTTATTTTTGTGCAGCAACCTTTGCCTCTGTAACTAATCATTCAAATAAAGAGATGTGTTCTGTGCATATTGGATATCTTTGTTTCTTTCTTTTAATTTCTCTATTTCTCTACCTCTGTTTAATATGTTTTAAAACTGAGTTTTAATCATACATATTTTGCTCTTTAAATCTAGTTAAATCCTTCAAAGTTAGACACTGCAAACTGAGTTTTTAATCCGGCAGATCACCATAGATTAGGCATTTGTTTTCTGCAATCTTGGTTTCCTTCTAACTTTTCCCAAACCCCCATTGAAGAACGAAAGAGCCAGCTTCCTAAAAATCTGGAGGTCACTCTGAGGAGCATTCCCACGTCTCAGAGTTTCCCATGTTGTTGCTGGATTAAACCCATAGATTTAGGCATCAACAGTTTTTGGCACACCCGGTGGGACTAGATTCAAAGGCTTTTCTCTTTGTTTTCTAAGAATCTTTGCCCTATATTTTGTGGTTTTGATGGAAAATCACAAAAATATCTGCTCATAGGAGCATGAATCATCCATCTGGTGACTCTGCTGGCAGATCTTTCTTGAATCTTGGCCCCTACAAATCATGGAAACCCCTGGTATATATGTGCACCTGAATATTTAAAGAGATCTACCTTTTGTAGCTTGGGATTCAAGTCCTCTTGTTCTTTAGCAACAGGGTCAAGTTCCTGACACAGCATGGAAGACATTGCCTCATTTTCTTGGAGATGGATCAGTTTGCCTTGCAGATCACATTCAAGATGTTGCAAATCTATGCTCTGTTCACAATGTCACAACTGAGAATCATGCTCTCTTGTTGCTTGCATCTTCTCTCAAAGGCAAAGCAAAAGAATGGTATAGAAGTTTGCTGCCTGGCTCTATCACTGGATGGGATCAGCTAGGAGGACTCATCTACAATCAGTTTAGAGACAGGATAGATGTCAGCACTCTCACCCAAAACTTGATTACAATCAAGAGGCATCCAATGGAGCCAATACATGATTTCAATTCAAGATTTGATAAGGTATGGAAGAAATTCTTTATTGATATCAGGCCATCCCCAGTCTTTGCTTTCTTGTATTATTTAAAGGCTTTAGACCCTGAGATCTCTATCATGATACAATCTTTGGGGGGTGAAACTCTTCCTCAGTCATATGATCTTGCCATTAAGGCTGAAAGTAGCCTCATATTATCTGGTAAACTACCTCCTCTACCCTTAAAAAGGCTAATGCCTCATGCAGATAGCCTATCTCAGGTTCTTTCTTGTGGCCAAATGCATACAAATTTTAGTCCACCCACCCTCCCTGCTGATTTACCAAATCATGAGGAGATGAGTGCTGTGAAAGAACTAATTAAAATCCTCTCCCATGAGATCAATGAGTTAAAAGGACAAAACCTATACCATGCTGATCTATGTTTAATGCCTCAAGATTCTTATGAAAATCAATATGAATATTGCCAGAGAATGCCCAATTGTCTTGAAAATTACCCTTTACAAGCCTCCATAGCTGCAAATCAGCCCAATAAAGCCATACACCAGGTTCTCTGCCACTTTGACATCTAAGAAGAATCAAGCAAGAAAGTGGCTCCTATGTGTCTTTTGATATTGACAATCAAGCATATGTGGCAAAGGAAGATCCAGAGTTACAGTCAAATCTTAAATCAGATTCAGAAGACACTTATGAGGTGAAGTTTCTAGAAGTTGAAAAGTACTCTATGAAAGGTTTTGAAGTTGAAAAGTACTAGGTCCATGGTGATGAACAGTCTGTGCCTGATTTTGAGGAGGATACAAATGACATTATGCTAGATGAGTGTCTTTATTATTGCAATAAAGTTTCACACCTGCAGGGAGAAGACACAGAGATGTATGAGCAACACTTGGAACATGATGAGGATTTGTTCTCACTTTTGCAACAAGGCTATCAGCTACTAAATGAGGAAGATCTTGCAATTGAGAAAGTACAAGGTTCTTTTGTAAGGCTTGTAGGTGATCATGGAAACAATTTTGAAATAGAGGAAGATTCTAGAGCTGATTTGTTTTCAATTTTTGAAAATGGTTATTGTCTTCTTCTTGATGAAGTTTTACCTCTACCAGATGATGAGATTCGGAGAAACATTTACCATAGTGTAGAACCATATATGATGTCACAATCAAAGTTAGATTCTACACCTTTCTTCTTGCATGAAGGGATCCCAATCAGATTCAGGACTGTTCTTGGCAGCTCTATCACTTGCATGCCTATTTTTGGTACTATCATGGGTTATTATTCTATGGAAGAACCTATAAAAGAGTCAACAACACAAGTCACTAATGAATTTTTGGCAGTAGAAGTTCTCAAAAGGAAACAGAGGAAAGAGCTCCAGTGTTTTATTTTCCCTCCCCACCCTCCGCTAGAACAGGAAAAGCATAATGATCAGCATGACTAGTGTTTTGAAGAAAAAAGGGACTCTCCTAAGTGCAGAGTAGTAAAAAGGTACAAAATATTGTTGTATTTTTTCATATATTTCATTTGGTTCATTTTCAGTTTGATGAAGATAAATTGGAGCAACATAATCAGACATGGTAGCTGCTTTGCTATTCCGGTGAATGGATATGTTCCTATATGTTTTAGTTGTTAGTAGTTTGCTGTCAGATTCTCAATAAGCTTCAGTAGCATTAGTTTTAGTTTCAGTTAGTTTTGTTTTCAATAAGTCTTAGCTGCAGTGACAGTTTTATGGTCAGTTGGTTTCAGCTGCAAAGTAGAATGGTGGTTCAGAAGGCAGTTTCAATTGTGCTCAGTGTCAGTTTCAGTGGTGGAATGTATTCTGGTCAACGGTGTTTCAGTTCACCTTCATGCTTCTTCAGGTTCAGATGTTTCTTCACTTTCTATTCAGTTATAAATGTTTAAGTTTCAGTGAAAGTGACTCTATGCCCAATGATAAGACACTAATCTTGTAAAAATCAAAGTTTCTGGAGTTCGTAATGGGCAGACCCATTTTCCTACCCAGTCGCCAAGAACTGGTGATGAAATTTTCACACCATTTCAAACCTTTCATTTCATAAGCTTTAATGAATTTCAACATTTGCGGTAATAATTGAGATAAGTCCAAGGAATCAAAACTTTGGCATTATTGCAAAGAATGGTGCTCCATAATGAAGGTGCTACAAGCAAAAGAGGTGCAGGCTATAACTATATTGCCAAGTCTTTAGGGTATAATGCATAGTGATAATAGCGCTCCCCTATAATAACACCGTAGTTTTTTTCTTTTATCATGAGTGGGTTTCAATCGAAATGGAAATAGTGTCATTAGTAAGCTATGGTTGAGGGAGAATCGAATGGGATTAGAGGAGTTCAAATAAGAGACTGAGTGCATAAGATGAATGATACAGCCATAGCACACTGAATGGAATTAGTTGGTTATGATTTGCCAATATAAGGGCAAACTGGCATTCAATTTTGAAGGTTCAGCCTTGAGAAATAAAGATGACGTTGATGCAGTCACTTCAGGTAGGCACTAATCTTAGAATGAGCTTTCATTTTCAAATTCAAAGTGCACAATGCATAGTGAATGTGGTGTTCTACCAATCATGGCATTTGATGGATGACTTTCCATTTATGATGTGTTTGCCATAACAAAGGCCATTTAGTAGATATCGTAGTCTATTGAACAAAGCTCAAGCAGCACTGTCCAATACAACAAATCAATTATAGCCTCCCTATGGCTCATTGGCAAAAGGGTGAAATCCACGCAAAGGATCTAAGACTCAGCTACCATCAAATACAAAGATGAATCTAATGGCTGTGAAAGAAGTAACAAGAAGGCAGGAGAGAGCACCAAATGTAAGCACCCGTAGAAATGTAAAAGTAACTCAAGATGCACCGGAGTGAGACACGTGCAGGCACTGGAGTAAAGGCTGTAGAAAACTCAAATTGAAGTGGAATCCACCACGTGGACTAGCTTGCGCATAAGAGCTACAAGTCTTCATTTATTTTATTAAAATTTAGCAAGCTACGGAAAATGCTGAAGTTTCAATATTAAATCATATGGTGGGTCCCTCATGGAATGAAGTCATAGATATTAAATAGTGAAAGCCCCAAATTAAATGAGCCACTCTATTAAAAGAAACTCAAAAAGAAACTTGAGGAAGCCACCACATGTCAACACCTGAGAGCAATAGAAAACAAGTTAAAATGAAGCGAAGAAGGGCACGTGGCTGCAGCAGAATGCAAAGAGAGGAAATTAGAAACTTGTGGAAGCCACCACATGGAGCAGTCCGCACACAGGAAGAATTTGATGTTTCATTTTTTTTCACTAATGCAAAGTTATGGGGTTTTATAAGAAAGTTTTTTATTAATGAGACAAATGAGGTGGGCCCTCCTTTTAATAAGTAAAACTTATTAAATATAAGTGTGTCATATTACGGGAGAGGTAGGTTTTAACAGAGAATATTTTATATTGCCTCATTTTTAATGCTAGGTCCCTACTTGTAAAATAATGTTTTATGAAATTAAAAAAAAACTTTTAACTCACGGGAGTTAAAAAGTGAAACCCTAAATGTGAGCAACCATTTTTATTTTATGGCAAGCTATAGGAAAATAGCGGCGGGAGTTTTCTTTCTCACACAGAGATATTTTTTCCAGCCATGGGGGAAAAATAGAAACAGTAGTTCAGTTAAGGTTTTCAGTGGCCACTTCAGTTGCAGTCAGATTTGTGCTAGATTTGGTGCCGGATTTTGTAGATTCAGTTGTGGATTTTCAAAGGCCGTTGAGAATTTGTTGATTTTTTTAGGCTATAAATGGGTAGATTGGAGTTCTTCTTTAGAGATATTTAGAGTGACATTTTTCAGATCAGAGAGCTAGAGCAGTAGTAGATTTCTTTTTTTTTTCCTTTGCAAATTCTTTCTTTATGAGAATGTAATAGTTATTTTTGTGCAGCAACCTTTGCCTCTATAACTGATCATTCAAATAAAGAGATGTGTTCTATGCATATTGGATATCTCTGTTTCTTTCTTTTAATTTCTTTATTTCTCTGCCTCTATTTAATATGTTCTAAAACTGAGTTCTAATCATGCATATTTTGCTCTTTAAATCCAATTAAATCCTTCAAAGTTAGACACTGTGCAAACTAAGTTTTTAATCCGGCAGATCGCCATAGATTAGGCATTTGATTTCTGTAATCTTGGTTTCCTTCTAACTTTTCCCAAACCCCCATTGAAGAATGGAAGAGCTAGCTTCCTAAAAATCTGGAGGTCACTCTGAGGAGTATTCCCATGTCTCAGAGTTTCCCATGTTGTTGCTAGATTAAACCCACAGATTTATGCATCAACAGGTTCATTTGTTTGAAGACCCTTATGGTTTGGGTTTTGATTTTATGTACCAAGTTTGTTGTTTTGTATGTGTGGTTTCCAATTTTAAGGGGTGGTGGTTTCATGTTATCAAGATAGGGTTCATTTTTATTTAAATGTTTAGTATTTTGAGTTAGATTTTGGGATTGGAGGTTCCAAGTTTAGGGTCCATGTTTGACTATTTGGTTTGGGGAGGTGAGTTTAGTGTTCAAGAAATTGAAGGTTTGGGGTTGGTAGTTCTAAGTTCAAGTACCAAATTTGAGGTTTTATATAAGTGGGTTCAAAGTTTAAGGTTCAAGATTGAGGGCTTTGGGTTTGAGGTTTTGAGCAAGTAGGGTTCATATTTTTTCAATACATTTGGGATTTCAAGTTAGCTCTCATTGGGATTAGGGATTCCATGTTTAAGGGCTTGGTTTGGGGGTGTAATTTTAGTGTTCAATTTAGAAAGTTTGGGGTTGGGGATTCTAAGTTCATGTATGGTGTTTGAGGTCTCTTATGAATGCGTTCAGTGTTATAGGTTTGAATTCTCAATCTTAGCATTTAAGCTTAAGGGCTTAGGATTTTGAGTTAGGGTTTAAACTTTAAAGGTTTGTAGTTGTAAGTTATGGTTTTCAATCAATAGTTCCAATTTTAGGGTTTAGGGTTTGGGATTAGAGGTTCCAAGTTTAGGATTTAGGGTTTAGGTTTTGGGATCAAGGGTTAAAATTTAAATGTTTAGGATATTGAACAAGAACTCGTAGAGTTCACAAATAAAATCTATAAATTGATCAACTAATATGAACACATAGTAATAGACTAAATTAAATAGTAATCAAAACACATTTATTAACTAAAAATTAAAAATACACTAAGAGTCCATATCATGTTTCTAAAAAAATAGAGGTCGTATGATATTCCATGTAACTACTACATGTTCACAAAGTTAGCCCTAATAACTATTGGCTCCTCTCCCTAATGCTAGTGAGCATTGTTTTTGTTTTGTTCAAATTGCTTTTATTTGATTTCTGTTTTCTTTTATTTAGTTGTGTTTCATGTTTAAACATGTCCTAGGGTTTTCATTAATAGGTTACAAACCCTAAACCCTACATTTTTGGTTTACAAATTAAAATTTAAATGTCCCAAGGTTTATACTATGTCTTAGGGTTTGTACTATGTCCTAGGATTTTGGTTTTTACTAAAAGAAATCTCTTATTAGGTTTCAAAACTAAATATAAATTTTTAAAAAAAAGGTAAAAAAAATAAAAAACACACGTGAAAATAGAAAACCACTTACCTGGAAACACTTGAAGGCCTCTCTCGTGAAGGTAGGAAGTTGTGAAGGCATGCTAGGGAGCTAAGTGGATGTTGGTACCCATTTTTCTGTCTTTTTTGTTTGGTTTTTCCATTAAAAGATGAACTTGTAGGCAAGGACAAAAATACTTAAATCATGACTGGGTGCTAATTTATAAAATGAGCACTTGTTCTATAAATGGGTATTCATTCCTAATGATAACCAATTTAGGTTTGGGAGCCCAATCCTAAATAGGCACCATTTCATATGGGTTTCCATCTAGGCTCAGACTTTCATTCCTAAATAGGTGCCCATTATTTTCAAAATGGGTGCTCATTTTTGTTAGGGTTTTATTTACCCACATGACTTTGATGACAAGTGGACTCATCTTTTGTCCTCCATTTTACTTTCTTGCATGCCTTATTACAACCCTTACAAGTAGTTGAATCAAATTTTTAGTCAAGCTAATCCATCCTTTTCACTATTGGAGAGTTCCAAAATTTGAAGAAAGAGATAGGAAAGCTTAAATTAGGTTATTGAGGATGACAATCAATCATTTAATTTGTTTCATAACTTGGATAAATCTAATCCTGGGTGTGGATATTTTAGTTTATATTTTTATATTTATTTCAGAGTGGAATTAGTTGGCTGATTAGATTGCTTGCTATTTGTGAAAGAGATCTAATAGGATAGAGTAAAATTTAGACTCGAGGAAATCTATTTTTAGGGTTTTAGAATCATTTTGTTTTTTTCTTAACTAGGAAAGGATTTCCATTATTCTTGCTTCAAAGAATATTAAAATACATGCTAAAATCTTCTCTTTTCACTTCAAAGATCTTTGAAAACATTGAAATAAAAGCTCCAACTCTATTAAAAAAAGAGGATATTATTTTAGATCTATGCATATGGAAATTATTAAGATTCAACATATAAACAAAACACAAATAAATTTAGAGAAAGCTAGTAATCTATACTTTCTTGGATTTCTGGTTGTTGGAAAAGGAAAATTAAATTTGTTAAAGTAAATATTATTTTTATATCTATTCATGTATATTTGGCAAGGTTCAACATATCAATCAAAAAATAAATAATTCAAAGAATAGTAGATACTAATCCACACTTTCTTGTATTGATAATTTTAGAAGAAGGGAAATTAATTTTATACTATTCCTTATCCTCTTACCTCTTGCTTGCTGAATTTTTGAAAAGGGATTTTAGCATTACATATTTGTTCTTTCTTTGCAAATAGAAAAGCTTCACTATTGATATTGCATCTTCACTTTAGGGAAATTTCTCATTGCTATTATAGTTAGATTTAACTTCCCAAAATATTTTAGATTCATACCTAGATTGAAATTGTTTAGAATTAAAAAGGGGGGAAATGTTTTGGTTTAGGTTTCAAAGGCAAATCCTCCCTTCTCACCAAATAGTCAAGGGCATACCAACCGAGTTGAATCTCCACTAAGGATCTGCAATCACCTATTAGGTTAGGCTGCCACTTGGAATGATGTAGAACCTCATATGTAAAAAATAATATCTCAATTTAATGCTCAATTACTCTTAAAAACCCTAAATAAGAAAATTAATGAATTACAACAAATCTTTTTAGACTAAGGTGAAGGACAAAGATTGTTAACTTACTATTTTTTGAAATTTGGAATGCAGACGAGTCAGGGACACTGGCACTAGTGCCCCTATCCAAGGTATTATTTTTGTCACAAAATCTGATTCTCCTTTTGACACTGATCTACACTATATCTTGCATTCTGCCCTAGAAAAGATGGAGGACACTAGCACTAGTGCCCTTGTCCCAAAATGTTCACATTTGTCCTCTTTCTTTCAGATCCTGAATCCTTGATGTCTACAACATCTTTCCTGTAACTCCACTCCGTAAAACTTGGTACCTATAACCTGCAATCACAAAGGAGTGTGGGAGGGGGTTGTGGTGTTTAGAGGCTTGCCTCGGTAAATCCCCAGAGAGACATTCAATTCTTTCGAACACCATTGTCAGATAAGAGTGTGTATCCCTACAGGATAGAGGCAAAATCCAAATGATAAATGATCAAAAACACAATAGGTATCACCTTATAGTGTAGATCTCACATAAATGAAGTCTCTTCAATCACATGAGAAGATGAAGTCAAATCTAAAATCACAAACACAATAACATTGCTCTGCTCTTTCAATAATGAATACTTTGAAATCACAAATATGCCTAAAGTTTGCAATCATCTTCTAGTTTACAAATGCAACACTAAACATGCTTATATATATGCTACTACAAATGTATTCTTGCTAAGAATTTCATAATTCAAACTTGAGATATCAATATAAGACCTAAATAACGGTCATAAAACTGACGTTAAAATTTAGGGTAGACCCAAAATAGGGAAGGACTAGGGTGCTAGCACCCAAGTCCACTCCCTTATTTTGTTCAGGGATCATCAAAATAGCACCCCCTAGGTCCTATTTACCATATAACTTCAAGGTTTCTCATCGGGAGTGAAAATTAACATGTAAGTTGCTCTAAATGCATTCCAAGGACTCGAGAACTAAACCTTAAGAGGGAAAAGCCCCCAAGGGGACATTTTTTGACATAACATTTAGTCCCCACTTTAATGTATGTATAAACACAAGGGCAATACATACATTAAAGTATGGTTAACAAACATGGAAAACATGTCAAGCATGGTGAAAACACACTAAACACATTGAAGACAGTAATAGGCATGCAAAATACAAAGAAGATAGTTACAGTCACACAAAAAATGGAGAAGACAACATTGAAGACATGCAAAACACAGTGAATATAGTGAATGTAGTGATTATTTCTTTTTTCATTTTTTTGATATATGAAATGCAAATGCAAGTACAAGGAAAGTAAACACACAACCCAAATGCACGACGAGCTCATCGCCACCAATCTTGGAACTGCATAAAGGGTAATAGACATGCCAGACAAATATTGAACTATAGGAGGAGCTCATTGCCACCAGTCTTAAAAATACACTTGAGAAAAAACACGTCATACAAATCCCAAAGCATAGGAGGAGCTCATCACCACCAGTCTTGAAACTATGCTTGGGAACAAACACACCATACACACACATGGAAGACATGAAGAAAACATGACAAACAAGTGATGGAAGAAACCTATTGATAGGTTTGTAGCCATGTCAGGAACATTATAGTCACACACCGATGATTGGGTTTTTCCACAACAATCACTGAAGATATGATTAAGGGTTAAGATAGTCTCATATTTGTCCTGCCTGCTTAGAGGACTTTTAGAAAATGAGAGGATGTGCAATCTCCTCGAGAAATACACCAACCCTGCCTCCATAGAGGGCTTAAAATGATTGCAATATAGAAAAGAAAGATGTGCACTTGCTTGAAGATACAACATCCCACATCCATAGAGGACTTCAAACACACTTTGTTAGTACCAAAATCATCAGACAACTTACCTTATATATGCCCCCATCTTAAGGTGGTTGATATCATGTACCGATATCAAGCATGTTAAGGTAGAGAGAAAACACAGAAGGGAACATGAGCTCTCACAAAGCCCATGCCCCCTAGAGGTGACATGTACTTTGCGATCACGAAATGTTCTCACAAACACACAATTCCCTTCAAGAAAAGGTGTTAGCATCCATGTAATCATGATAAACAACAATGCATGTAATTATTCACATCAAGAGCTAAGGAAAACAAGATCCAAGATAGACAAAGTGTATGGAGCAGCAATATTGTTATGTTTTGTAAGTGCAATAAGACAACATCAGGATATCACATGGAGTGATTCTACTAGCCAAGAGTTGGATAATATATATCAACCCTATCATCATGTATGGACTAGGTCCATTTTTTTATTTCTTGCCGAAGGGACACTAGGTCTGTATTAGTATAATATGTTTTTTGTCATTCACCAGCTAGATAGAACCACTAGAGGAAGGTAAACAATAAATCAAGAGAGGAGAAACAAGTGTCTTAGTGACAGTCATTTAGGATGGTGCCCCCAAGTTACTAACTATAATGCTATGTCCATAAGACACAATACACAATAATGAAAATAGAGGCGAGGCAACATAGAAGAATGATATTACAAATAGAAGAATGGTCACAATGGAGGCGGTCTCCCAATATCCTTGACCTTACAAGAGAATCAAGGGTCATCCTAGGAGGCGTAAACAACACATAACACATTACGGGGGAAATACAACACAAAGGTAAAGGGTTAGAAATAATTACCTACTAGTACAACCATGCCTAAATTTGGAACTTGCGAGGATCTTGGAGAGATACTCTATCAAGTTTTGTACGAATCTTGAGTGGTTCTTATGAACATGTTATTTGTTGTCAAGAAGTCCATGTGGTACTTGTTCATTATCTCTTTGTTTATGTGAAATATTTTGTTGTTTATGAGGAGGAGAACCACTATTTTTTCTAATTGATGATAATCGTCTTGCTCTTCCAATTTTTAGTTCTCCTATTTTGTTGATTCGATCTATCATAGTGACAAGGATTATATTGTACTATCTCAATCTTTTCTTTTGTCAGAATCTTTTGTTTTAGTTGTTCTATTTGTCTTTCCAATGCATTTTGGTTGTCTCCTGATCCTTGAAGGGACAATGAAGGAGAAACCTTAGTACAAATACCATTTTTTCATGGATGAGGTGATACTTGAGTATTTTCCTTATCCGCTTCTATTGTAGTAATTATCTCATTGTAGTTCAGATAGTCATCTTCTACTTCTAGTGTATTTTGTTCCATCAGGTTATTATCAATATGCTTAGGAAAGGGATTAGTAAAGATTTGTAAATTTTGATTCGGCAGAGCAACCAACTTATTTCCATTATCATTTACACCTGATATGTATATAACATTTGAGTTGATAAGGTCTTGTATTTCATGTTTAACATGCATACATCTTTTAGTATCATGTCCTTATTGTCGATGAAAATGACAAAAGGCATTAGCATCGAAAAAAGGTCCTTACATTTTACTAGGATCCAAAGTTTTAATCAGGGGAAGCTTCATCAGGTTATTGCTCACATCTTGATTCATGATAGAGTGATATGATTCAGTTATTGGAGTAAACTTTCTTTGTTGAAACAGTGCCTTCTTTAGATTAGTGATAGCCAACACTTGTGAAAAATTGTTTGAATTTTGTCCATTAACCTTGATGAAAGTCCTATTATTCCTCTTAAAGTTGTTTTGTGATAGTCCACCCATGGATTGACCAACTTGAGCCGATGAGTTTTAGTTTTCATGCTGACTAGACAAAAGCTAATAATCATGAAGGGTGGTGCATAAATGGATGGAAAGGAGTTGTACTTCATCAAGATAATCTTATCATGGATGTTAGGTTGTAGATTCATAATAAACACCTTCTAAACATCCTCATCCTTCATTTGATATTGAATTTGTGCGTAGAGAGCTTGATACCAACTAATAAACTTAGTTAACTTCTCTTTTGGACCCTACTTGCAGTGAACTAGATTAATCAAAGAGACTAGAGGTCCAATGTTTGCTTGAAAATATTGTAAAAATTGATCAACTAGTTGTGAAAAAGAGTGTATTAAATTTGGAGGTAAAGAGCAAAACCATTCTAAAGTAGTATCTTTAAGAGATCATAGGAAATTTTTTTCTAACAAGTCCTTTCCAAGGTAAAATCACTACACATAGTCGTGAATGCTGCCACATGAGTATTACGATCACATTTTCCACTATATTTTTCAAAGAGAGGATTTTTAAACCTCTCAAGCATAGGAGTTCTCAAGATTGCATAAGATAAGGGATTACGGGCTTGATAAGTTGGTATATTAGGTTGTGAAGAATTCATCAAATTTGTCACCTTTTGTTGTAAAGAAGTCATGCCTTGCAGAAGTTAGTTTAAGATGGCATCATTAGGAGATCCAGTTTGTTGTGAGGAATTAGAACCAAATTGTACAGGTGATTGATCTTGAGTAGTGACAAGTGGAGTTTATGAATAGGTGAGTGGTGGCTGAGAATAAGTGAGATGGAGAGGTGGTTGAGAGTAATTCTTCATAAAAGAGGTTACCTTAGGTGCCAAGTTCTGATAGTTAAATCCCACAGCTTTGTAATTTTTTGAATTAGTACCATTAGATACTCCAATACAAGTGGTAACATTACTACAAGCATTTGCATTAGTAGTTAACATCATTGATGTAAATGTAGATATTCTTGTAGTTAGTATAGGTGCCGATACTTGCGTGTGAGATGGTGATGACATGTTATTAATACCATTCGCACATTCAATTGTCATCATAAAATTATTGTTCACTATATGTGTTAAACCTTGAATAAAATTAATACCATCTTGTCCTCATTTTGTCAACTCTCTTATGTTGTGAATCACAGGTATAGCTTCTTCTACTATCCTTTCATTTTCAACAAATGCTTGAAAATCGGCTAACTCTTTATCAAGTTTGTTTATTTTCTCATTAGGTACATGTGTTGCCACCTCAATAGAGACATCAACATCATGAAATATTTTAACTTCCATAGTAGTTGTATGAGGGATAGTGTCTTGCAAAATTTGTGTCTCTCCTTTTGTAAAGAAGGTTTTCAGCAGATTTTCAGAGGTAGGGATATTGTTTTCTTCAAGAGCACTAGATCCCATGAGTCTCCTACTTCTTCTTAAAGGGATATTTCTATTAGGTTAGTGAGTTATAAGACTCATACAATAACACATAATACTCAATGCATAAACTAATAGAACAAACCCTAGGAAAAAGATATCTTTAAGACCCAAAATGCTTGATTTTTCAACTTTTTTCAATACAAATCACTAAGAGAAGAGGTGTTGTGAAGAATTTAAATTAAGAAAGAAAATAATATGCCTAATAAAATCCCAATTATGCAACAATATATTTCACAACATGCCTTTGATGCAAGTCTATAGTGATGACAAGTCAAAACCTAGAGAAAATACACCCAAAATATGCAATTTTTCACCAATTTTCAATGTAAATGCCTAGTATAAAGGGTGTTGTAAGGAATTTGAGGAGGGGAAGTAGATAATAACCCTAATAAAAGGTAATTAATGTAGAAAAATCCCTCACAAGACACTTGTAATGTAATTCTAGAGAGACAATAAGGCTAAATCTAGTGAAAATGCAAGGTTTTCAAACCCTAGACATGAAATTTTGCAAGAAATCCACTATGATGCAACAATACAATTAGAAATAAATCCTCATGAGTGTTTGAAAAGGGTAGTAAAATCTGAAAAAATATTTTGACTACAAACCCTAGCTAGTGCAAAACTAGGTTTTTATGAAAAATGCACAATTTCAAGCAATTTTTGACAAATTAAGCATGAAAATGCAATGCAAGTGAATACTAAATGATTAATTTCTATAATTTAAACCAGATCTAATGAAAATGATAGAAATTTAGTGAAATTAAATGCAAATTAATTCAAATTATGCTAAAATGCAAGCCTAAAATGCTAATTTTTTCAATTTTTTGTAATTTTTCAAATGCAATAAGATGAATGAATGTAAATCTATCACACAACACTCATCAAGGTGCAAAAATTGAAAAAATTGGGTTCACCAAAATTTTTAGTGTTTAAAAGGGGAGAAATGTTTTGGTTTAAGTTTCAAAGGCAAATCCTCCCTTCTCACCAAACATTCAAGGGCATATTAACCAAGTTGAATCTCCACTAAGTGAGAGAAATCATCTATTAGGTTGGGCTACCACTTGGAATGACGCAGAAGCTCAGATGTAACAAATAATATCTCAATTTAATGCTTAATTATTCTTAAAACCCTAAATAAGCAAAATTATAAGCAAATGAATGAATTATGACAAATCCTTTCAAGCTACCTTGGTGAAGGATAGAGATTGTTAATGCACTAATTTTTTAAATCCGGAATGGAGAACAGTCGGGGACACTGGCACTAGTGCCCCTGTCCAAGGTATTATTTTTGTCACAAAATTTGAATCTCCTTTTGACACTGATCTACATTACATCTTCTATTTCTACCCTGGAAAAGATGGAGGACACTGGCACTAGCACCCTTGTCCCAAAATGTTCACCTTTGTCCTCTTTATTTCAGATCATGAATCTTTGATGTCTGCAACCTCCTTTCTGCAACACCACTCTGTGAATCTTGATACTTGTAAACTACAATAAAAAAAAAGTGTGGGTGGGGGTTGTGGTGTTTAGAGGCTTGCCTCAGTCAAGCCCTAGAGAGACATTCAAGTGTTATGAACATCATTGTCAGATAAGAGTGCGTATCCCTGCAGAATAGAGGCATTCAAGCCCTAGAGAGACATTCAAGTCTTTCAAACATCGTTGTCAGATAAGAGTGCATATCCCTATGGGATAGAGGAAAAATCCAAATGATAAATGATAAAAAACATAATAGATATCACATTGTAGTGTAGATCTCACATAAATGAAGGCTCTTCAATCACATGAGAAGATGAAGTCAAATATGCAATCACAAACACAATAACAATGCTCTTCTCTTGCAACAATGAATACCTTGAAATCACAAATATGCCTAAAGTTTGCAATCATCTTCTAGTTTACAAATGAAACACTAAACATGCTTATATATGCTACTACAAACATCCCAACTAAGAATTTCATAATTCAAACTTGAGATGTCGGCATAGGACCTAAATAACAGCCATAAAACTGACATTAAAATTTAGGGTAGACCCAAAATAGGGCAAGACTAGGGTGCTAGTACCTAAGTCCACCCCCTTATTTTTGTTTAGGGATCATCAAAATAGTACCCACTAGGTCCTATTTTCCATAAGACTTTAGGGTTTTCTCATCGGAAGTCAAAATTAACATGCAAGATGCTCTATATACATTCTAAGGACTTGAGAGCTAAACCTTAAGAGGGAAAAGCCCCCAAGGGGACATTTTCCAAAAAAATAGAAATCAATTAATAGGTATTTGCATTAAAAAACAACATACAAAAAGTCTTCTTTTACATAGATTAAATTATCATTGCATTCATGAATTAGTCTTAATTGATTCATTGATCCATTCAAGTTAAAAGAGTATTTTTTGCCATAGTTTATTAACTATTCAATAATTATTGGTTAATTAGGTTAATTATTGTAGTTCAGTAAATAGATAAAATGACCAAAAATAAATTCATTTAGATTCATTTATTGCATTTGGAAACTACCCAAAACACTCAAAATATGCAAAATCACAAGATTGAAATTCAAACACATTTAAAATGTATTGGCAAGTGATCAATGCTTTATGCTTCCAATAATCAAACAATTGAAACACTAACAAGTGATAAAAACTATGTAAATCAATAATAAATAATATTCAACTTTTAAACAGAATTTAATCAAGAATCAAACAAAATAAGTGATCAACACATCAATTCCAATTTAAAACCAATCCCATCCAAAGCAACTAATGGAAAAACTTGAACATTAACACATCTTAATCTATTGAGGCAAACACCCAAACAATCAATGAAGAAAAAAACATAATCACCTCCTTCCACATCACAACAATAATTTTTTACCTCATCAATGCAATGGGAATTATCATGTGTGAGTTGATTTTGGATTATACAATACACAAGAGTCACATTCACGACACCATACCTTTCTTGTCTAGCATACACTTATATAATTCTTATCTCACTTCTAAGGCCCTATCAGGTTTTCATTTCCCTATACTAGGGGAAGTTCATGTACTTGATGATTATCTTTAGTCTATAGACTTTTCACGCTTATTAATCAATATGCTTTATTTTCTTGTTACACAATGCTATCTATCACACTTACTACATTATTTATTTGCATATATGTTTTTAAGTTACATTTTGTTTTTGTGTATTGTTGTCCCTCTCCTCCAATTCCTTACATCTAACGAAGGTAAACAATTATAGAATGTGCTAACAAGGAGTTTTCCATCAAAATTATCATCAAGAACCCCCTATTGTGTGCTTCACCAATGTGCTCAAATACTCAAACATGGCATCTATATTTCCTTCAAATATTTTTGAGCTGGTATAGGACCAAGAGTATGTAGTCTCCATAGCTTTCTATTTTCTTGGTGGTTTCGATGCCAATTAGTGGAAAGTAGCCCTCAATAACAACAATCTCTCTTCTCATAATACACCACTAAGTGGTGTTTTCCCCTTGGACCAGCTTTGTTCCTCTCTAACAATGTCTTATGTTTATAATTCCTTCAAAAAAGGCATTTAGTCTAGGTGTATTAATTCTCTCAAGTTTGCACTGGAGGAGCATGGTTTTCAATTGCCCCCTAGGCTGACTGACAAAGCTATTAAGGTGTTTGGAGCAATCTATTTCATTCACCTCCATTGCCTAGACATAGCACTATGAAGTCTCTCCATGGAAGTACCTATGTTGTCCACTCCTATTGAGGCGAACCCCCCTGACAATTAGATATGTATGTATGCTAACCTCTATTTTTTTTTCCATCTATGTGATGCCTGATCATGTCAATTGTATATTTTGCTAATCTATTTTGGCCCACTTTAGGCTGGTTTTTGGGTACCTTGCATGGCTGACTACCCTCATTTCATTTTTCAATTATGTAATACTTTTTAATCAATGGTATGGGTGGCTTTGTCATCTTTCACCAAAAAAATTATACAATGACAGATATTGTCACTAATTCTCTTATGTTCAGATTACAGAAAACCACATGTGCCCATAGAAAGACTCATCATTGTATCTAGATGAATATTGATCACATTACATTGTTATATTTGAAGTGTCATATTATATTATTATTATATTTGAAGTGCCACATTATAATTAGATTTGGGGCTACTTGGTAGAATTGTAGTAATTGGAATTGAAATATTAATAGACTCCCCATTACCAGTATCATTAGTAATACCACAATTACAACTAGATTTTGACTTATCAACATGGTCTTTTTGATGACCATACACTCACCCTTCATAAAAAATAAGATATCCTGACACAACAATGTTGTTAGTAAGAGGATTAAATAAATTGTATAAGCATTACTTTATCCACTATACCCAATGAAAATGTAGGATTCACATTTTGGATCTAGTTTCTATCACTTTCAATTAGCTATGTGAACATAGACTAAATAATTAAAACTTTTCAATGATTAACATTAGTTTTTTTCATACCATACTTCATAAGGATTCATCCTATCAAGTGTACTAGTGGGACTCTAATTGAGAATAGACATTGTTGTAGCAACTACATCAGTCCAAAATGAGCTGTTCAATCTCTTCGTTTGTAACATACACCTTTCCATTTTAACCACTATATGATTCTTCCTTTCATCTACACCATTTTGTTGAGATGTGTAAGAAATTTTAAGCTGTTTTTGGTTCCATTCATGTCATAATAATCCATAAAATCTCCCAAACTCACCTTCAGAATTAGTCCTTAAGCACTTTATTTTGCAACCATTTTCACTCTCCACAAGGGATATAAGCATATTGAATGTATCAAATGCCTCATTTTTGTTCTTTAAAAAATACACGCCACTTTCATGAGTGAAAATAATTAAATGTAATGAAATATGATGAACCCTAGCATTTTATTTGCATAAGAACACAAATATTAGAATAAACTATTTGAAGTAGATAATGGTCCCTCTAATTTTTTTTGGAAATATTAGAATAAACTACCTAAATAAACTACCTTTTGGAAAATTTTCTCTTGCATGTTTGCCTTTAACACATCCATTACAAACCTCCTTCTGCTCTTCAACCTTAGGCAAGCCATAAACTAATTGTTCTAATGTTAGTAACTTCAAAGTATTAAAATTGAAGTGCCTATACCTGAGATGCCACAACCAACTTGTCTTGACATGCCATATTGGTAAGATTGTTGCTATGTTTTCCAAATTTTAATGGGAACATCCTATTCCTAAACATAGGCACAACTTTGCAATTTTGAAGAAAAATCTTTTTTGTCACTTTCTCTAAATTTGTCTATTAGTCTTTCTTCATAAGGAATAAGAAATCCAACTAGGTGATGAAAATCAAGAGTAGTCAAATATTTTCTTTCTTGAATAATTATTGCAACATGATTCCACCTTGGTGCTAGAGACCTTAATATTTTTTTCACCACAACCTCTTTGATCAACAATTCTCAAAGAGTAGCCATGTTTGTGACTACATTCTTTACTCGGACGTAATTACTCACACATAATTTAGCTTCTTGCATCTTTAAACTCACAAATTCTCCCTTTAGAGTTTGTAACATGATAACTTTGATTTGATCACTACCTTGGTAAGGTTCTTGTAGAGTCTTTTAGGCATCCTTGTTTGTTCTTGCACCTACAATTCTTAGAAATAATCTCTTATCTAGAGTGGTTTGAATATGAAATAAGCTTGAGAATTATTCTTCTTAGCCTCCTCCTTAGCTACTTTGTCATTAGCTACAAGAGTGGCTCAATCAACTAGCTTCTAATAACTAATTCCTATTATTTCACATAAGTCTTTTTCCTACCAAAAGAGTGATCATCTTGATGGTCCAATAATCATAGTCATTTCTATTAAATTATAGAGAAGGAAAAGAGTTAGCATTCAACATGAGCAATTGTTAGAGAGATGTTAAACAAAAAACCGACAACCCAAAAAGACCAAAACAACCACTTGATCTGATACCAAAAGAAGAAAATTATAGTTTAAACTAATTCACCCTATGATTGTCCAAAATTGGCATTCAAAATACTAGCTTACAACTTTCTTTTTATTGCTTGGTGAAAATTGTAGAGAATATATTAATTCTGAATTTGACATATGAAAAACATCAATAAAATGATCATTTTTACTAAACTAGGTGACTATAATTAGGAACATACATGTATTTAAAATGAAATTGTTTAAATTATTTGATGAACTACCAAAAAAGGCATTGAAATATAAATTAAAACTTGGCCATTTATTTAAAAAAAAAATCTTTAAACAAACTTTGATTACATGCTCAACATTGCCTATCCAACATAAATCTAGTCTATCAAGGGTGTTGACTAAGAAGAACTTGATCCTCACAATCAAGAAGTTCCCTAAGGTATTTTTAAATACTATAAATTCTTATGCACTATTAGATACCAATGATCAAAGCAAAAAAGGTTACTAAACCTTAATGAACCAAATTGATCTCATGAGTTATAGGATGAATTTCATGGATTAGGTCATTTCTCAAGAACTTGGGCAATTCTACAACTATTAGAATTAATTTTTTTGGGTAAAACTAACTAAATTCTATATGACAACAAAATTTATTTCTTTATCATATTTCTCAAAGCTAAGTGCCTCATCCCTACACATATAATTTTCTAATATTCATTTATTGTTTTTATCAATTCCAATTGAATATTTAAATCCATGTTAACTTGATTTTATTTATAGACATTTACTTAATTATCTTATAATTATGTAAAAGCCATTTATTCCTTTACAAATATATTCATCCTTTCAAATTTAGAACCAAACATTATATTTGATTTATTTAAATTTTAAAAAATCAATTCTATATTTTATTGTCTGGGTCGTAATTCTGATTAATTGGGCAATGGAAGTGGTGAAGTTGTTGTCATTAATACAAGTAGTGACCTCGTTATCATAGAACACTCTATTTAAATATCGAACAATTCAATGGTCAAACAACCAATAATAGTTTTACACAGAACACTCTATTGAAATATCAAACAATTCAATGGTAAAAAAAACCAATGCTAATTTTACACTTCATCTATACTAAAAATAAATAAATAGTTATCTATTTTTGTTGGCCAAAATTTACATATTTAAATATTGAACCATAGCCTTCATAGAATGTTTGAGAAGTTTGGTGTCACTTGACCATTTTCACACGTCAAACATAGGGAATATGCACTATATATCACCTTTAATGAGTATCTTTAATTAAAAAAACCAATATTAATTTTACACCTCATCTATATTAAAAGCGAGAGCCTTGATAGAAACGCGTAGCTTGATCGTTTTGGCACGCGCAACATAGGGAATATGTACTATGTATCACCATTTAATTAATATCTTTGGTTTTAGCTGGCGCCTCATGAATTGCAGGTCTTCACTTGGTTGCCCTTCTCTCTTCAAATCTCTCTATTTATTTGTTCTTCTTGGTGTTGTGTTACACAGCTTGTGCAGATATTTTGTGTTTCGCAGCCTGTGCAGATTATTTGTGTTTCGCAGCCTGTGCAGATTATTTGTGTTTGTTAATGTCGTGTTACGCAGTCTGTGCAGAAAGAGAGCTTATTCGGTGCAACGATTACCATGACTGGAAAGAAATTCTCAGGACCCTGCATTTGCCTTGTTCTCCTCACTTTCCACATCTTCTCCTCCTCAGGTTAGTTCTTCACAATATTTTTCTGTTTAAGAAGTAAAGATATGAACACATCTATATATAAATAGTTTCTATTTAAGAAGTATAGATATGCACACATCTATAGTCTGTATATAAATAGTTTCTGTTTAAGAAGTATAGATGTGCACACATCTATTCAAAAGATGCTGCTCTCCCTTAAAGTGTTCTTGCCTTGGTATACAAAATTTCTGCGGACTTTGGGATTTCTCTTCGGCCTGGATTTCTCTTGGTTTAATGTATTTGAAGCTATGATTTAAAATCTGCCCAAAACCATACCATGTTGGGTAAGTATATAAACCATGGTGTTACTGTAACACCCATTTGAACGAGGACAAGAGTGAGCAGGAATCAGGCATTAAACAGACTATGTTTTAGTAAATTTCTATTGGTAGAACACCAAAGAGATACAAGAGTATATATTGTTTTAGGGCATTGAGTTTATTGTTTCTGTTGCTTACAAATAGCCCGTGCATGCGCAGGAGATGTCATTGGAGGAGGACGTTATAATGGGTTCCGGGGAATAATGAACCATCCTGATACAGCCGCCACAAATTGCTTGGTCCATGTATGTTCTTTTTCACTATTAATCTGTTCCTGCACTTTAATCTGTACCTGCACTTTCCAAGGGAGCTGCTTGATGAGGAGTATGAACCTGGCCAACAAGCTATGGATGGGCGCTGTGCGATCAGGGGATGTAGGGGATGGGGAAATTTAATACATGTTGTTGGCTTTGCTGGTTGATAGGCTGGTTTCTTTTTGGTGGTTCTGTTGTTTGGCGGCGGTTGGTGTTGGTTTCTGGTTTTGGGTGGTAAATGTTAGTGGTTTTCATGTATATTGCCCAATATAGGGCCTTTTGTGTTTTTCATTCTGTTTATGCTGTATGGACTTGTACGAATGGAGGAGATTTCTCCATTTTGTTTTGTTTTGTTTTGCATGCTTTATTAATATAAGTATGGATGGCCTACCACCTTTTCTGGTTATAAATAAATAAAAATTCTCTGCTTACATTAGATAGAAACATCAAAAGAGTTTTTAGTAGCAGGTGATTAAATTCTCTTGCCAGTAAGAATACCATATTATTAAGAAATGTACATAGTTTTTTTTCAATATTTATTTGTCTGCTTCATTACTGAGTAAATTTAAGATAAAGGCCTATTTTGTTCCAAAATAAAAAATGGAGATAGCAATATGTTTTTATCCGGCTGATTTTAGAAAGGAAAAAATATCAGTTCATAATTTGTATATTAAATTTTGTTCTTTTAATATGATTTTGATTAGATAAGTATTTTTAAGTGGAGCTATGAACAGAAAGGGTTTTGAAAGGACCCAAAACCTTGTACAACAAGAATATCCAATAGCCACAAGAGATAAGAACACAAAATCAAGAACCAACAACCACATGACACAGAACCAACAAAGAAACATGCCTAAAATAGCAAGGCCACAACAAAAGGATAGCCATGACCACAATCAAGGAGGTTTAAAACCAAACCTCACCAAAGAACTCTACGGTTGAGTCAAAACTTGACCCAAATTAGGTAACCTTCATTTTTTCCAAGATGAGTCAGGCTCAACCAAGGTACAGCTGTTATCCTTCAAATGATACCCCATCATGTCCCTTATGGCACCTTCAATATCTATATCATTAACACCACTTTGACAATCTTTCCCGACATTCTGACAATCTTTCCCAACATTCTTACATTCATTCCCATGCCCAAGAGGAATTTGTCTCTTTGCAAGAGTGGGAAAAATACTCAGCTTTGCGGCAATGGAGACAAATTTGTAAAGATGGCTCATAAACTATTATTTTATATAAATTTATTTTAATTTTTTGGTTTAAATTAATATTAAAACTCATTATATTTTTTTATATCATCTTTAATAATTTATACTTTTACAATTTATTAAGTTTTACTTAACTTTTCAATCCCTTTTTAATAATATATATATATTAATAAAATGGTATGTTTGATTAAGTTAGTTGTAAATAATGTTGGAAATTTATTCTTATTTTCCTTTTAGTCTAGTTTAGAAAGTGCATCATCTCTTTTGTGCATTTAAAAATACAATTTAAGCCTTGTCAAAAAAATTTCTTGATTTAAAACAATGGATTGGATTAATGGGTGTATGTTTTTGTGAAATGAAATTTACAGGTATGTGCACTAAAGATGACATATACATTGTACAAGGTCAAGAGTATGGTCACATGATTCCCACATTCACTGTGACAATAGCCATCTACATTGTGGTTGGTTTGCATCATAGAATTGGGTAGAACCTAAGGATCTCAAGCACATTTCTTACTATGACTGCCTTGTCAATGATGGAAGACCTATGGAGCCATTTGATTCCATTTATTTCACATACTCCAATACTTATAAGTGCCTTTTAAGTGCTAAATTTGATAAGTTTGTTTAGACTAATTGGATCCATTTTGAATGCCCTATGATTGGCTTTGTCTTATTGGTTTAAAACTAAGAAGCATTTCTTCTTAGACTACTTTTAGTTATGGATTATTCTATTTTGTTCAGTTATAGTTCAAAGACATAGAATATTTCTTTTTAAAAATTATAGTTACTTTTAAAATAAGTATGGTGTAGTGGTCAGTCCCTACTAATAATATATTTGAAAATTAATTAATTTGATTAAGTTGTGTGTTAGTAACTGCTACAATATTTTTGAAAAATAATTCATAATAAAACATGTCTTTTTCTTGCACAGGTTTAAAAGTATTTGTGAAAACTTTTTTATACACATTGTAAAGTTGGGGGTAAATTTTTATAGTTAGAGTTTATTCTATTTTGTTCAGTTATATAGTTCAAAGACAGAATTTTTCTTTTTTAAAATTGTAGTTACTTTTAGAACAAGTATCATGTATTGTTAGGGCGGTGAAGCCCACTCACCACACCACGTGGTCTCTATGTAACAAAACCGGTTGGAAGTTACAAAGTAACTTACGAAACTATGTAGTAACTTAAATATAGTTTGCAACTACTTCTCCTATTTCTATTGGAGATCACTTCTCTGCTGCGCAGTGTATTGAAACTGAAAGTGTTTTGGTTCTGGCTTCGTAGGAATAGCGATAGTAAAGGTTGTGTGTATGTAAACTTTAACAGAGTGATTAAATATACTTCTGGGGATATCCCATTCAGTGTGGACGTAGCCTGCTACGCAGGTGAACCATGATATATCTGGTGTTTGAGTTTTCATTATAAGTGTGTGTCTCCTTATTTCTCTATTTTACTCTGTTTATAATCTCAACAACTAGTATCAGAGAAATTTGCTGAGGATTGTGAGAGCACTTCATTTGATGAGGATTGTGGAATCCTTGATCAGAATGGAGGATTCTGATAAATGGAAAATAGAAAAAATTTCTAGACAAAATTTTGGACTGTGGAAACTCCAAATACGTGCTCTCCGGATTCAAAAGGACTTAGCTATTGCACTCCAAGGGAAAAAGAGCAAACTAGAGACAATGTCAGATATAGAATGGGACATCTTGGACCAAAAAGCAGTAGCTACTATTATCTTATCTATGTCAAGCAATGTATTTTTCAATGTGGCTACAGAGACAACAACCAAACAAATCTGGGAGAATTTATGTGACATGTATGAGCGAGCTTCTGCTATGAATAGGGTATTTTTGTTGGAAAAATTACTAAATTTAAAAATGAAAGATGGAACTAGCATGTCAAATCATCTTAATGAGTTCAATGTAGTCATTAGTCAATTACTCTCGCTAGATGTAAACCTAGAAGAGGAAATGAGAGCTATGTTATTGTTATGTTCTCTTCCCGATAGTTGGGAAAATATGATTATGACTATAAGTAAATCGGTATCTGGAAAATCTAGATCCATAGAAGGAGAGGATAAGAAAAAGGAAACCATGTTATGGTATTATGATGTTGTAGCCACATTGCTAAAGGAAGACATGAGAAGAGTGTAGCACAGAACAAGTGGTGAAGCCCTAATGGCTGTTAGCATAGAGAATAGAGGTAGGAGTCAAGATAGAGGAAGGTATAAGGGTAGAAGGTGGTCAAAATCAGCAAGACGTTTGAAGTCTAGAGGAAGACCGAATGTTTGCTAGTTCTGTGGCAAATCCAGTCATACCAAGAAACAATGTTGGAACTACAAAAAGACTCAAGACAAGGTTCATACCAATGAAGTCAATATGGTTGATGATGGTATTATGATTTTATCTGCCAGTGACACAATAGCAAACTTGTGGATCCTTGACTCCAGTGCTTCCTTGCATGCCACTCCGTGTTGGGATGCCTTTATCAACTGTAATGAAGGTATGTTTGGACAAGTATTTCTTGGAGATAATAAAAAATGTGAGATTGTAGGGAAAGGTGATGTTCCTTTATTTTTGACAAATGGTAGTAAACTAATTTTGAAAGATGTACGACATGTGCCCTCTCTTAAACACAATCTGATTTCTATTAGTCAGCTCTATGCTCAAGGCTTTAATGTAAACTTTTCACTTGACTCTTGGAAAGCAACCAAAGGTTAGTTGGTTTTAGCAAAAGGCATGAAATTAGGGAGTTTATATGTCTTAGAGTGTAATGGTGAAGTGGGAGTAGCAATGGCTACTACAGACAGTGGTGCCAAACTTTGGCATCGATGTCTTGGGCATATGAGCAAGAAGGGGCTCGAAGTCATGTTATGACAGAATTAGATTTCAGGTCTTAAATCAATTGATTTGTTTTTATGTGAACATTGTTTATATGGTAAACAACATTGAACTAGTTTTTTGAGGACAGGTCAAGATACCAAAACATCTCCTTTACAACTTGTGCATTCGGACGTCTTTGGTCCAACGGAGGTAACATCTTTTGGTGGTGCAAATTACTTTGTCACTTTTCTTGATGATTGCACACGTAAAATTTGGATCTATATGGTGAATAAGAAATCTGAGGTTTTTTCAAAATTTAAAATGTTTAAAACTCTTGTTGAAAATCAAAGTGGTCATAAGATTCAATATCTTAAAACTGACAATGGTGGTGAGTTTTGCTCATTGGAGTTTGACAATTTCTATGCAGACCAAGGTATTCAACGGATCAAAGTAGTCTCATTCACTCCTCAGGAAAATGGTGCCACTGAGAGGTTGAACCAGACAATTTTGGAGAGAGACCATTGTATGCTCTCTAATGCCAGGCTGGGGAAAGAATTTTGGGTTGAGGCATGCAACACTACTGTTTATCTTATCAACCGTGATCCATCATCACGTCTTGACTTCGACATTCTAGAAAAATGATGGACTGGTAAGAGGATTTCTATAAATCATTTGAAGGTTTTTGACTGTGATGTATTTGTCCACATTCTGAAAGAACAGTGAACTAAACTAGATTTTCACTCAACGAAGTGTATTTTTTGGGGTACGGTGAGGATCAATTTGGTTTTCATCTCTAGGATCCCACTGCAGTGAAAGTAATTCAAAGTCATGATGTTGTGTTTAGCGAATGGTCTTTTTCAAGTTTGCCCACACAGCCACATAGTTCTGATGATTATGTTCACTTTGATATGTCTGGAAATGGCTCTAATTCTGCTTCATCAAAATTCAAATCTGTTAGTTTTTCTCCCTCCATTTCCAATTCTTCTAATATGTTGCCACCTTTTGACTCTCCATCTCCTAGTGTTGTTGGTCAATGCTCCTTAGTCACCTAGCCACTGTAACACCCTTCATGTTTAGCAAACCCAACGTCATTGCTTCCTCTGTGTTCAGGAAACCTACCACCGTTGCTTCCTCCATCCTCAGGAGATCCCACGGGAGGTTCTTTCCCTCTGCTACTTTCCCCTACTACTCAAGACTCTGTGGGTTCCATAGACTTAGCAGCCATTTTCCCTCCCAATTTCATCCAACAACCATCTCCTCTGCCTCTTTCGGACATTTCCCCTTAGAGCCCCGAGCCTAGTCATTCACATTTTGTGAGGGATACTATTTTGGATGATACATAGGGACCTCATCCTTGGCGGTCCACTCGAGAAAGGCGGCGTCCACAATGGTTTGATGACTATGAATGTCTTCTTTTTGAGTTTCAGACTACCCATCTAGAGCCTTAGACATTCAAACAAGCTTTCCATGATGTTAACTTTGCCAAATGGATGGCTGCTATGCATGAATAATTGGAAGCATTAAGCTCCAATGACACATGGGATCTTGTACCTCTGCCTCCCGACCATAAACCACTAAAAAACAAATGGGTTTACCATGTGAAAGACAAAGTTGATGGGACAAAATGGTTCAGGGCCAAACTAGTTGTGAAAGGTTTTGGTTAGCGACATGGCATTGATTTCAATGAAATCTTCTCTCTTGTAGTCAAAATGACAACCATTCGTTTGGTGTTAGGGATGGCTTCTATTTTGGACCTTGAACTAGAGCAACTGGATGTTAAAACAACATTCCTTCATGGTGATATTGACAAGGAACTGTATATGGAACAGCCTGATGATTTCATTGAAAAGGGCAAAGAACATCTATATTGCTGATTGAAACGCAGTTTGTATGGGCTGAAGCAAGCCCCACGCCAATGGTATTTGAAATTTGATAACTTCATGATTCAACACAATATCATTCGCTGCGAATCAGATCCCTATGTGTATTATAAACTGTTTCCCAATGGCAAGTTCATCATTCTTCTATTATATGTTGATGATATGCTTGTTGCTGGTCCTAGTATGTGGCTTGTCAATGCATTGAAGCAACAATTAGCACTTTGTTTTGCCATGAAAGATTTAGGGGCAGCAAAGAAAATTCTTGGCATGGATATAATCCGTAATAGGCAGAAGAGGGAACTCATATTATCATAGGACAAATACATTTTGAAAGTGCTAAATAAGTTCAATATGTCGGAGCCAAGTCTATTTGTACCCCCTTGGTTGATCATTCCCATTTATCTTCTATTATGTGTCCCTCCACTCCAGATGAAGAAGATGACATGGCTGATATTCCATACTCCTCCACAGTAGGCAGTCTCATGTATGCCATGGTTGATACTCATCCTAACATTGCCCATGGAGTGGGAGTTGTCAGTCGCTTTATGAGTAATCCGGGCAAACCCAATTGGTTAGCAGCTAAATGGATCCTTCGCTACTTGAAAGGGACATCTGACTCTGTGCTCCATTTTTCTAGGTAGGACACTCAGCTGTGTGGTTATGCTGATTCTAACATGGCTAGTGATTTAGACAAGTGGAGGTCCACTTTTGGTTATGTTTTCACATTTGCCGGGGTAGCGATCAGCTGGGAATCTTGTTTGCAATCGGTGGTTGCTCTTTCCTCAACTGAAGCAGAATATGTTTCTCGCACTGAGGTAGCCAAGGAACTAATATGGTAATAGCGTGTGCTTGGTGAGTTATGGGGTCAACCTTCCATGCTTACCTTGTTTTGTGACAGTGCTAGTGCCATTCATTTGGCTAAAAATGTCGCTTTTCATAGCCACACTAAGCACATAGAAATTAAATACCACTTCACTTGTCATGCTGTTAATGAAGGTAAACTTAAGCTAGATAAAATACATACCGACCAGAATCTGGCGGATGCTCTGACAAATGTCATCAAACGAGAGAAGTTCATTTTCTGTCGAGTTTCTCTCAGTCTTGTTCATCCATGATTTGTCTATCTTGGGGTATCTCTCAGTTGTGTCTCTTCTCTATTGGTGACTGGTCTTCAAGTGGGAGTTTGTTAGGGCAGTGAAGCCCACTCACCACACCACGTGGTCTCCATGTAATGGAATCAGTTGGAAGTTACAAAGTATTACGAAACTGTGTAGTAACTTAAAATTAGTTTGCAACTACTTCTCCTATTTATGTTGGAGATCACTTCTCTGTTGGGCAGTGTATTAAAGCTGAAAGTGTTTTGGTTCTAGCTTCGTAGGAACAACCATAGTAAAGGCTATATGTATGTAAACTTTAACAGAGAGATTAAATATACTTCTAGGGATATCCCATTCAGTGTGGACGTAGCCTGCTATGCAGGTGAACCACAATATATCTAGTGTTTGAGTTTTCATTATAAGTGTGTGTCTCCTTATTTCTCTGTTTATAATCTCAACATGTATTGCTTACTCCCTATTAATAATATATTTGAAAATTAATTAACTTAGTTAAATTTTATGTTACTAACTGCTACAATATTTTAGAAAAATAATTCATAATAAAACATGTCTTTTTCTTGCACATTCTTAAAAGTATTTGATAAAGAGTTTTTATATACATTGTAAAGTTGGGGATAAATATAAATTCGTCTCAAAATTTAGAGTAACTTGTATCCACTTAACAAAATTTTAAAAAAATATTTACAATAATTAGCTTCCTTCATAGAGTCATTCTTGTCTCATCCATTTAGATTATTATCTCATCTAGGTTGTTTTTTACTGAAATTTGCATTGAAAGAATATAGACAATTTGTCTAGGAACATTGATGCCTTCTCTCAAGGGGAAACAATAGTCCCTTACCTCCATGGGCTATGTTTGCATTTTTAATTTATGCACTAGATGATTTTAAAAAGAGGAAGATACTATTGAATTAGCTCTTTATTTGATATTCTTATTAACCACTAGATTTATAATTTAATTAACATGTTTTTGATATATGAATTTCTTTGAGTTATATTTATGATGTGCCTCTCTAACCTCATCTATAGTAGCTTCTAATCTCCAACCTTCACTATTTTTTCTATTTATAACATTAACTAGAATTTTTGAGTCTAAACCCTAAAACTTAAAACCTAAACACTCAATAAATTGTAAATTACTTTTTATAATTTATTTACATTTATCTTAACAAAAATTATTAAAAAAGAGAGTATATAATACTTATCAAATATTTTTTTAAACCTTTCTAATTTCTCAAATCTCTCTAAATTTTTGTAAAGAGTTTTAAGTATATAATAATATTGCCAACATAGGGGAGAGGACCTAGTAGTTGAGCACCCTAACTTCATGCCTCTCAAAATTGTAGAATAGAGATCAAGCACACAAGATTGCAATGAATCGATTATGGAATTGGCTAATTGTATTCACAAAAGAGACATATATACATAGGCGAGTGTGGGTACCTAATTCTCCACCAAACAAGGATAGGACTCCTTTACATGAAGTGGTGGTGAGTAACCACCCACAAAGATAGCGTGAGGTGTTGATGCAAGTTGACACCTCTCTAAAATGACTAACTACTTTGACAAGTTCAAAGTACAGGTGGAAAATATGCCTAACTATGATTAAAGCAAATGTGTATACGCCTAGGATTAAAGGTATACACCAATAGGACCCTTTCTTATAACTAAGGTTTCAAGTCCACATCATTACACATAAACATGCTCTTTGTTGAGGTGTCCAAAAAGATCCAAAAAAAGTTATAATACTTGTACATTAAGTCATGTTTTCTTTGTGCACCAATGTGGAATCACATGATTTGTTGCTTTTTAGATCTAAAGAATACATTTTGTTCAATTATAAATATTTATGATCAACACTAACAACATTAAAGTCACAACTACTAGTGCTATATTTTTAAAAATATAGAGCATTAAATCCTAAAATACTATCACAACTCAAAGTACATTAATAAAAACAAATACTAATAGAAACGCATTAACATAATATTCTTAAGAACCTTTGTGATAGAAATATTTTGACTAAAACAATAGTACTCATAATTATTTTAGAACCTTATATATTTTAGTAATAAGACATCAACAATTGTCAAATGTAAAGTCAATGCTACCACCATTGGGCACATGCTATGGAAATTGATTCAATATGTTTTCTATAGAAGCATGTTTGTCTAAATATTGTGTAGGCAACAACTACCATCATTGTTGAATTAAAATCACACTTATTATTTTCCACAAGAAATATGTTATTTAAGGAATGGTGATTCTTTTGTTGTTTTTTTCTTATATATTAGATAAAAAATATAGCCACTACCCAAGTGAAATAGTAAGAAGACTATGTGGAAAGGCCCAACTAATGTTCTTTGATCAAATTATTTATTTTTTTAAAGAAAAAGGTGTGGAGCACCCATACTAGATTTATCATAAATCTAAAATAAAAAGTACAAAGGGGGGCCCAAAATGGGAAAAAAGGCACAACTACCAACATAACAACCTTGTTGTCCTAAAAGAAGCATCCAATAAAACAACATTTGAAAAAAGGTGGTGGACAAGGAGAGAAATTGGGAAGACACCAGATGATGGGTGATAACCCAAAAGTATTAACCACAAGCACAACCAAATGAAATTCCCAAAAAATGCTAACCACCATCCTGAGTAGCTACACAAGCTTTTAATGAATGAACATTAACAAGTTGACCCCAAAAACATCAACCAATGTGTTGCAAGTATGAGCCTAACTAGTGATGTCATTGATGTCAACATACTCCTATTGCATTAATGATAAGTATTGGATGATCTGTTTGCTGAGGATATTGAAAAAATTGGTCATATCAGGAATAGTGAAGAACAGTGAAGACAGTAAGGTAAAAGTCTAAGTTGGGATGAGGATTAGTGGATACAGTTTAAAGGGTTTATAGATATGTGTTTTAAGATGATCAAGTAAAGATTTTAGAGTTCCACATAAAGATCTAAAGAAGTTGTGGCCGCTCAAGTAAAACTGGTTCCCGCAAGTGTTTAGAGGAGACAGAGTGATACAGATGGGTCTGGTGAGATCCAGAAATGAAATATCCTATTTTTTGGATTTGGTGGAGTGTTTAGGAAGTCCTTGTGAAGTGTCAACTCTATTGGTTCATGGCCTAGAAGTCCGCAAGCATCTATTCCTTTGTGACAGAGATAACAGATTGTGTTCTTGAGGTTTCAGATGAAGGAGAGAAGGTTTTTAGTAAAAAGATGTAGTGTGGATGTTCTTAGTGATTCAAGCAAGCTTGTGGAGGTCTATGGATCATGTCTAGTTCATTTTGGTGGTCCGTATTGGAGTTTGAGCTCACAATTGAAGAATTACTTCTGGATGATGGTGTTCTTTCTAAGATTGGTCAACCGAATGAGTTACACATCTTGCGGATGACCTTGTAGATGTTTGTTGACTTAGATGATTGTTCCTAAGTCGATGTCTTGTATAAATAAGGGATTGGAAAATTATTTCAAAAGTAATCTTGTGGAGATGAGAGTGTGGTAGCAAGGAGGAGAGCGAAAGGGAGAGTAGAAATCTTGGACTTAAATGGAACTGATTCAAGCATGGTGAAGATGCTATTCTCCAGTTCATGTATGTGATATTTATTGTTTTGTAGATAGTGTATCTCTTGTAGGCAGTGGGCCTCTTGTGAGAAGTGTGCTCGGGCAGTGAGCCCTAGTTGGCATGTGCCATTTTATTCTTTCTATTCTTCTAACAAAGAATACATTCTTGGGTTAATCACCCCATGGTTTTTCCCTTAACTGGGTTTTCCATGTCAAAATCTTGGTGTCTTGTGTGTTAATGTGTTTTTGCTCTTGATTTATGCATTATGTTTCCTTAATTAATTTATCATTATGCTGCTAAATTACAAAGTGGATTTAAGTGTTTAATTGGAAGAAATTTTTGGACAACTGATTCACCCCCCTCTCAGTTGTCTGCCCTAAATCTAATAATTGGTATCAGAGCTAAGTTCCTCTAAAAGAGCTTAACCACTTGAGGAGATCCAGGATGTCATCTTACAAGAAGGATAGTCTGAAGTTTGATGGAACCAATTTGAATCTTTGGAAAAGTCACATGAAATGTTACTTGTATGTATGGGAATGCAGTACTGGAACATGGCTTCAACGAAGTATACTTCTCTACAGGGTGGCCCGACATCCCAAAATGAAATCACAGATGCTAAAAACAATCTATGGACTATAGAAGCTCTTCTAAGCACATCATCTGATTCAAAGCTTTAAAATATTGATCTTCCAACTACTTTTGAGATTTGAAAAAAATTGAAACTTCTGCATGAAGGAGACAAGCATGTTAAATGTGCAAGGTTATAGAGTCTGAAAGGAAAATTTGAAAATCTGAAGATGAGAGAAGATGAAAATATCACTACTTTTATGCCAAGAGTAAATGAGCTTGTTTGTGGCATTAGATGTGCTGGTGGAGTCTTGGATGAAGATGAGATTGTCAGCAAAGTTCTCAGATCCCTTCCTGCTTCTTATAAAATCAAAGCATCTGCCATTGAAGAATTCAAAGCCCATACAGCTATCACAAGAGGTCAATTAGTTGGTAAACTAGCTTCTTTTGAAATGACCATGTTTGGAGATGCCCCCCCAAAGATTGAATCAACATTCAAATCCAGTGCCTCTGTAAAGGTAAACAATGGTTTGATCTGGGAGAGAACTCTTCAAGGAAACTATCATGGTATGAAAAAGCAAGAAAAGACCTGGAAGAAGAAGAAGTAGAAATTGTTCAACTTCAAGCCCTTATTGCAAAAAGACTGCCAAGAGAATCCGGTAAGTATGAAGGGAAATTGCCTTTTAAATGTTTTAACTACAATAAGATTGGTCATTTTGTATCAAGATGTCCAGAATGATTTTCAAGGGTAAAACCTAACAAATCAAGGTTCCAAAAGAATTGTTACTATGTTCATGAAGATGATGATGATGATGAAGGAGTAATAGATGACGAATTAGAATCAGGAAACAAATCTAGAAGTGATTGGGTCTTTATTGCCATCAAGGAAGAAGATCCAATGTCCTATGAATCTGTCAGTCATAAGGTTATAGAAAGAGGTCTGGCTGCCCAAGTTGAAGAAAAGGATGATTGGGTCATTGACAGTGGATGCTCTCACCATATGATAGGTGATAAAAATAAGTTCATAGATTTGGAAAGGTGTGAAGGAGGAGTGGTAAAGTTTGGTGATAATTCTGCTGGTAGAATCAGAGGTGGAGGAACTATTTCTTTTGATGGAAAGAATAAAACTGGTAATGTACTATATGTTGAAGGATTGAAGCACAATCTTCTTAGTGTTGGACAGTTGGTGGACAAAGGCTATGATCTCTGATTCAAGAATGGAAAATGCAAGATCTTTGAAAGTTCCAGAATAGAGATTGCATCCGGTACCCAAACAAAAGGTAATATCTTCCATTTAGTTGGTACTAGTAAAAGTTGTCTATTTGTGAAAATTGATCAGAGTTGGTTATGGCATAGGAGGATGTGTCATATAAATTTTGATAATATCATCAAGATAGAAACACTCAGGCTATAAGAGATCTTCCAAAATTGGTGAAACCTACAAATAGCTTGTGCAAAGAATGTCAGTTGAGTAAACAAAGTAGAGTCTCATTCAAAAGCAAGGAATAATCTTCTACCGGATTATTAGACTTAGTTCATACCGATTTATGTGGTCCGACAAGAATCAGAAGTCTGCAAGGTGATAGATACTTCGTGTTACTAATTGATGACTATTCCTGAATGATGTGGGTAACTTTTCTAAAAGAGAAATCAGAAGCTCTTGAGAAATTCAAAATATTCAAGGTTATGGTAGAGAATGAAACTGGATTAAAATTGAAATGTCTGAGGTTTGATAGAGGTGGAGAATTCACATCCGGTGAGTTTATAAAATTATGTGAGAAACATGGAATAAAGAGAAAATTGTCTGCTCCTAGGACTCCATAGCAGAATGGAGTAGTTGAGAGAAAGAACTGGACCATCTAGGAAGCATCTAGGACAATGATGATGGAAGCAAATGTTCCTTAGATCTACTAGAGAGAAGCTGTCAGCACTGCAATCTATACTCTCAATCAAGTACAAATAAGAAGCAATACTGGTAAGACTCCTTATGAACTTTAGTTTGACATCACTCCTACTGTGAGGTAGGTAGCAAATGTTACATTAAAAGAGATGGAGATCTAGGCATGTTTGATGTTAGAAGTGATGAAGGAATATTCTTGGGTTACTCTACTCAAAGCAAAGCATATCGGTGCTATAACAAGAGATTGAGAAAGATTATAGAAAGTATTAATGTGAAGGTTGATGAAGGAATTGAAAAACCCTCAAGGTTTTATGAATATGATGAAGATGATCAGAATAATGTTTTGATCCAAGGAGTCCAAGATGATCCAGTAAATCAGGAAGAAGAGATGAATTTTAATGAGCCTGACCAAGAATCAGATGTGCAAGAAACTCCCAAAGTTCCCAGGTATGTAAGACTGAACCACTATGAGGATCAGATCATAGGTGATAAAAGTAAAGGGGTACAAACAAGAAGGAGGATTTCTCAAGATTCAGATAAGTATTGTCTGATTTCAGAGATTAAACCTAATACAATGAATGAAGCTTGCAATGATGAAAATTGGACTAAAGCAATGGAGGAAGAATGGATACAAATTGAGAAAAATCACACTTGGGATCTTGTTCCCAAACCTAGAAACAAGAATGTGACTGGAACCAAATGGGTCTTTAGGAACAAACTAAATGAAGTTGGTGAAGTAATCAGAAATAAAGCCAGATTGGTCTATAAGGGCTAATTCTCAAAGTTGATTTGGAAGAAACTTTTGCTCTGGTGGCAAGAATTGAAGTAGTCAGACTATTTCTTGCTTCTGCTGCTTTCATGGATTTCAAAGTTTATCAGATGGATGTCAAGTCTGCCTTCCTGAATGGTGACTTGGAAGAAGAAGTATACATTGAGCAACCAGATGGATTTCAATTGTCTGATCATGGTGATATGGTCTGCATGTTGAAGAAAGCACTATATGGACTGAAGCAAGCTCCAAGAGCCTGGTATGAAAGATTGGATAAACATCTTTTGAAGATTGGTTTCAACAAAGGTACTGCTGACAGTAATTTGTATTTCAAAATTGATCATGAGAACATCTTGATTATTGAAGTGTTTGTTGATGATATCATTTTTGGAGGAAGATATAGTATGTGTAAATTTTTTGCAAATCAAATGAAAAGTGAATTTGAGATGTCCATGCTTGGGGAAATGAATTTCTTCTTAAGTCTACAAATCACTCAAACAAAGAAAGGAATCTTCATTACTCAGACCAAATATGTGAAAGAACTGTTGAAGAAATTTGGGATGGAAGACTCAAAGCCAATGAGTAGTCCCATGGAAACCAAATGCAAGTTGAGCAAAGATAATGACTCTCCCAAGGCTAATCAGAAAAAGTATAGGTCAATGATTGGAGGACTATTGTATTTCACTCAAACCTGACCTAACATTATGAATATTGTTGGTCTTGTTGCTAGATTCCAAGCTAATCCTAGAAAATCTCATGTCATGGCAATCAAGAGGATTTTTAGATATCTAAAAGGGACAGTTGAGTATGGTCTGTGGTATCCTAGAGACCATGATTTCTCTTTTCATGCATATACAGATGCTGATTGGGTAGGAGATGTGGATGACCGGAAGAGTACCAGTGGTGGAGAATTCTTTTTGGAGAAGAGATTAGTTTCTTGGAGAAGCAAGAAACAAGAGGTGATATCTCTGTCCACTGCAGAAGTGGAATATATTGCAGCAACAAGTAGTTGCACTCAAGTTTTGTAGATGAAACAAATGCTAAGAGACATAAGAGTGGAGTATGAGGAGCCTATCACAATTTTCTATGATAATTCAAATGCAATAAATATATCTAAGAATCCGATGTTGCACTCAAAGACTAAACATATATCCATCAAGTCTCACATTTTGAGAGAACAAGTGAACAAGAAAAAAGTCAGATTGGAGTTTGTGCCTTCCAAGGATCAGATTGCAGATATCATTGCTAAACCTCTGCCTAAGGACTCTTTTGAGTATCTCAGGGAGAAGTTAGGGGTTATTGCCCCTCCGGTGATGAACTAAGGTGCACTAATGTGCATCAATCTGGTGCATATTATAGTCATATCTTATGGTCTAGATTGATGATGGGGAGCTGCTACTCAGGGGGAGCAGTTGGTATGAGTCTGAAGTGGTGGAGTTACAAGTATGTGCTCTTTGCCATTGATGTCAAAGGGGGAGAGAAGACATGTCAAAAACAAGTAGTTTCTAATCAAAGGGGGAGAAGGAAAAGGAAGAGAAGACATGTGAATGGTTGTTGCTGATAGGGTGAGTTGTGACAGTAAGGAGAAGTTCTTGTCTTGATGGTCAAAATAGTTTTTCACATCATATGTTGCCATCAATGACAAAGGGGGATATTGTTACAAGTATGAGCCTAACTGGTGTTGTCATTGATGTCAACATACTCTTGTTGCATTAATGATAAGTATTGGATGATCTGTTTGCTAAGGATATTGAGAAAATTGGTCATATCAACAACAGTAAAGAATAGTGAAAACAGTAAGGTAAAAGTCCAAGTTGGGTTGAGAATCAGTGGATGCGATTCAAAGGGTTTGTAGACATGTGTCTTAAGATGATCTAGTAAAGATTTCAGAGGTCCGCATAAAGATCAAAAGAAGTTGTGGCCGCTCAAGTAAAACCAGTTCTGGCAGGTGTTCAGAGGTGACAGAGTGATACAGATAGGTCCGGTGAGATCCAGAAATGAAATATCCTATTCTATGGATTTGGTGGAGTGTTTAGGAAGTACTTGTGAAGTGTCAACTCTGTTGGTTCATGGGCTGGAGGTCTGTAAGCATCTATTCCTTTGTGACAGAGATAACAGACTATGTTCTTGAGGTTCTGGATGAAGGAGAGAAGGTTTCTAGTAAAGAGATGTAGTGTGGATGTTCTTAGTGATTTAAGCAAGCTTGTGGAGGTCTGTGGATCATGTCTAGTTCATGTTGGTGGTCTGCATTGGAGTTTGAGCTTGCAATTGAAGAATTACTTCTGGATGATGGTGTTCTTTCTAAGACTGGCTGACCGGATGAGTTACACATCTTGTGGATGATCTTGTAGATGCTTGTCGACTGAGATGATTGTTCCTAAGTTGATGTCTTACATAAATAAGGGATTGGAAAGTTATTTCAAAAGTAATCTTGTGGAGATGAGAGTGTGGTAGCGAGGAGAGCGAAAGGCAGAGCAGAAATATTAGACTTAAATGGAACTGATTCAAGCATGGTGAAGATGCTATTCTCCAATTCATGTATGTGATACTTACTGATTTGTAGACAATGTGTCTCTTGTAGGCAGTGGGCCTCTTGTGAGCAGTGTGCTCAGGCAGTGAGCCCTAGTTGGCATGTGCCATTTTGTTCTTTCTATTCTTCTAATAGAGAATACATTTTTGGGTTAATCACCCTGTGGTTTTTCCCTTAACCAGATTTTCCACATCAAAATCCTGGTGTCCTGTGTGTTAATATGTTTCTTCTGTTGATTTATGCATTATCTTTCCTTAATTGATTTATCATTATGCTGCTGAATTACAAAGTGGATTTAATTGTTCAATTGGAAGAAAGTTTTGGACAACTAATTCAACCCCCCTCTCAATTGTCTGCCCTAAATCTAACACAATGTATGTAGTAGGAATTAAAGGAAAAATTCATAGAGGATATACCAATTGGGGTTAGCAAAAGGACACCAAATTGTCACCAACATGATAGTCCAAGGAATACATATGCACGTATCCATAAATGATGAGATTTAAAATATCACCCACATCAATACTACAATTTCAACTGCTACCAACACCACCATTCGACCCTCAACCAACTCTAGGACCACCACCAAATGTGCAACCATCACCCACACACCACCAATTAGGATGCTTCCACTTCATAGCTCAAGGCCAATGCCACCAGCAAGGACTCTTTTCTATTGGAAAAATAAGGTGATCTAAATATAGGAATGCAGTACGATGAGTAATAACAACTGCTTTAGTCAATAAATCAGTTGTAAGAAAAAAAATGATAAGTAAGACAAGTGGATATTTAAAATGTGTATACTAAAACTTTTAAAAGAGAGACAACTTAGAGAAGAGTAAATATTGAAGATGGTCCAATTAACCAATGTTGGACATTTTGTGGTAGACTCCCATGGTCTGACATAAAATTAAATAATAAAATTAGGTCATTCATTGAAAATTATTGGCATGAATATAATACAAGGGTTTTGTCTAATGCTAGAGATGTTTTAAAATTAAGGGTGGGATCAAAAAATTGTGATCCTCATCCAAAACATCTATCATACATTACTCAAACATAATTATATAAAACATTTCTAAATGATTCAATTATAGAAAATTTTAGCATAATTCAAAAATAATTTGAGAAATGTAAACCTTGGTATGTCAAAATTAATAGGCAATGAATTTCTTGTTGCAAAACTCATGTGCAATTCCATTATTATTATGATGTTTTTCAATATATATATTGTAATTTGTATACTAACCAAATTATGCAAGAATGTGGTATTAATATGTTACCTAAAACAATTAAGGAGTTTATAACAAGTTTACTTTGTGAAACACATAATGGGAAACTATTTATTTCAAAACTGTGTGTTTCTAGACAATTCAACAGATGTGGTAACATTTCATTGTTATGAGAATGTATGCATGAAAGTAATTCACAAGATTTTGGACAGCAATATGTAGATGTGAAGAGGTTTAACAATATTCAGTATACATTACAGGATGGAAAAATTGCAAAGCGTTGTGAGTTAGTCACATAAAAAGGTTGCGTAAATGCATTCATTATAGAATTCAAGAATAAGATTGTGTACAAATATGTGAAAAATTCTCAATGTGCTTAGTGGTTTGATGAAAAGTTCATAGACATAAAAATATATTTCCAATTGGAATTATACTTTTAGTGGTTGACATTATAGAAAACTATACCCTGTCTCCACAAGAGGAGATTCAGTCTCAATATTATAACTCAATACATGTGGGCATCTTTTCTCATATTGTACATAGACATGTAGATGATATAATAGAATATGACAATTTATTTTTTATGGAGAACCATTTCTATTTGAGTGATAACCAATTATATTCATTAGAGTTTGTGTAGTATTAATTCAAAGAATTTTATGACAATTTAAAAGAAAGAGAAATCCAAATGACACATCTTATATGGTCAGACAATTAAAAACTACTTGAATGTTTTATTGGCTATGTAGGGCCCATAAAGAAAATAATATCCAACATATGTAGAGTTTCTTTGAATTTTGACATGGTAAAGGAAAACATGATGGAGCTAGAGCATGTGTGAAAAGAGCTCTTGCTAGGGAGCAACTTAAATTTGTGGATGCAACAAAGTTTAAAGATGCATGTGCAATTGTGAATTAATGTAATGAAAAATTATCTATAGGATCAAGTGAAAACTAGAAAGTTCAATGGTCATTTTGGTTAGTTGAAGAAGAAAATATTCTTCCCTGATATGATTGTGAGATAATTAGTGGATCAACAAAATGACATTCATTTAAGAGTTCAAATGCAAGCACATGGACTATATGGGCTAAGGAGCTTTCCTATCTTTGTTAGCTCTGTATTTGAGGTGAGTGGGAAGCATGTGAAAATACATAATGGGTTGAAGGATGGAAACAAAGATCCCTAACACCTATACAAATACATGATCAACATCATATGACATTTGAAGAGGATAATCAATTGTATGCATCAGATGACTATGATTAGATTTCAAACCTTGTACAAGAAGGTACATTAATTCAATATCTAGTTTCATTAAATTGTTTTATAATATATAATTCTATACATGCATGTATTTTTTTGGACCTATACATCATGTCCTACTTTATTGACTTTGTAATTTTTTTACACATGTATGTTGTTGTTGCACCCTAGGGCAGTGAAGACGAAATATACTATTAGTTGGTTCGATGTGTTGAGATAAAACATAAGTTGTTACATCTTAGAGTAGATGATGATAACATAAATTATCTAACATGTTCTATGGTTTTTGTTGGCACCTGGTTATGGAAACATTTAATAAGGAAGAATGATATACCTTTATTTGAAGATTATGAAAGACATAAGAGATGCACTACTCACATTTGGTTGTGGTAACAAATATACAATTAGTGAGATATCAAGGGAAACCTATTACAAAAGAGTTATGGACATTTTCTAGATGGAAGAGAATTATGTAATCACATATGCATTATAAAAAAGAGAGGATGTAGATGGTACAATAGAGTAAATTTTTAAATGGTTTATAGGGATGTAGAAATTTTTAAACTTTTATTCTTTATTTTTTGACTAATGTAGAGTTGTATATATTTACTTGAAAGAGCTAATTGATTTAATATCATTCCCTAACCAAATAATTAAGTGATTTCATGTCCCCTTAAGTCATCCTCTTAACTCGCCTTAAGCCATCCCCTAGCTATGTTTCACAAACTAGGTAAGTACAATTTAGTTTAATGACTTTAGAATTTGGTCTAGGATGTGAGTTTAGGATTAGGAAGATTTATTCTTAATATATTTACTAGCACACCCTTAGAAAATTTGTAATTTATTGTATCTCACTTTAATCTATCCTCTTAACTCCCCTTAAGCCATCCCCTAGCTATGTTCCATAAGTCAGGTAAGTATGATTTAGTTTAATAATTTCAATGAATTTGGTCTACGATGCGAGTTTATGATTACATAGATTTATCTAGTTAATTGATATACTAGAACACCCTTATCAAATTAGTAATTGATTGTATCTCCACTTAATCCATCCTCTTAAATCCCCTTAAGTTATTCTTTAAGGTTTTAAAACTTAGGTATGTTTAATAATTTACTTTAATCACTTTGGGATTTGGTTTAGTAGTACATTTAAGATTAAGTAAATTTTTAATGGATTGATAATTATATTTTTTATCATTTTTATTTTAGGTAATAGTTGGCATGATTGTTACTATTGGTGCATTCAATATAACATTCATATTGGATTTTCCTATGATAAGCATCACTTGAATGTAATAAATTTATTTTATAATTTTCCAGCTTGATTTATTTTAATTTTTTCACATGACTTATAGTTATGATTCATGTATATATAGTTAATTTGTTTACTTGCACTAATTGTATGGATACTTATTTGTTCATTGTACTTTTTATCATTTTTGTTTTAGGTTTCCTCCAATTAGATGGCATGATTGTCATTACTTGTATATTCTATGTGTGATGACATCACTTGAAATAAAGGAAATTTTATATTTTACAATTTATTATAATTTTAGGACTCATGTAATTGTAATTTTGACTATATATTTTGACTTATAATTATGACTCATATAGTTGTAATTTTCTTACTTGTAGAATGTTATAATAGTATTGTTGGTTCTTTGATAAGATATATATTTTTTGTCAATTCATATTTATTTCTTAATTAAGTTGTTCAAGGACATGAAATTAGGGCATTAATTAAGATATGAAATTAGGACTTTATTTAAGACTTGCAATTAGGAGATGAAATTGGGACTTTAATTAAGACTTGCAATTAGGAGATGAAATTAGTAATTTAATAAAGACCTAAAATTATGACTTGCAAATAGGAATGGCAATTAAGAGATAAAAATAGGACATCAATTAAGAGATGGAATTCAAACTTTAATTAAGACTTGCAATTAGGACATGAAACTAGGACTTTAAATAAGACTTGCAATGAGGAGATGAAATTAGCACTTTCATTAAGATGTGAAATTAGGACTTGGAATCAGGAGATGAAATTAGGACTTTAATTAACATATGAAATTGGGACTTTAATTAAGACTTGCAATTAGGAGATGAAATTGGGATTTTAGTTAAGATATGAAATTAGGACTTTAATTAAGACTTGCAAGTAGGAGATCAAGATTAAGACATGAAACTAGGACTTTAATTAAGACTTGCAAATACAAGATGAAATTAGGAATTTAATTAAAACGTAAAATTAGGACTTGCAATTAGGAGATGAAATGAGGATTTTAAGCAATTCATTTACCCTAGAACTTTTTCTTAAATGAACAAAGTTGTGAGTTAGGAATATTAAACAAACTATGCCAAGTAGATGGTTAAACCCTATCAAACATCTCTTTCTTCATTCAATGTGTCCTAAATATTCTAGGGTACATCACTCAAGTGAGATATCATAAGAGACCTGAGACCTCAAATGAGACAAACTTCATGTAAATGGTACATTGGAAATTGTGGCATCTAGGAACCTACAAGTTTCTCCTATAGGTTCACACTCTACCCCACTATAAAATGTCATTGCTGTTTTTGCCAACTCAACACCAATTATGTAAGGACCCAACTCATACATAACAAATATTACTAACATTGAATTCAAAAATACCGAGGAAATAAATTTTTTGATCTAACAGATGCAGGAAATGTGAAATTTTTCTATTAATTCCAAGAAGTGCTTAATGCATGATATAGCATTGCGACGAAGTTGAATTTAGTGTTCTAATTCATCAAGTTCTGAAAGATCATCAATTTTAAATTTAATGAAGAGAGAGAGAGAGAGAGTATATTACGAGGGAAGGTACATTATGCAAGATAACCTATAAGAACAATGGATCCCACATACCTTAAGTTCTTCGATACATCCTACATTCACTTCTAACAACTTGCTTTCCCCCAGTTACTTGTATTCTTATCATCTGCACAAAACTAACTAGACAATCTCATTTTAATATGAGTCATAAATCACTACACAAAAAGTTATGATCATAATGTTAATTATAATAGAGTATCCTATATCCGAGGGACCTAAGTACTAGGGGTATCCTTCATCACCTAGACTGCCTACATACCCTATATCCATAGGATCAAGGCCCTCTCTAGATGCGACTATCATGAGGAATGTGAATATATAGTTATGTCTTGCACTATGTTTGATGCAACTGTGAGTGGGTATGCAACCCTTTCTAGGTCCTAGTTTCCCCAGATAGTTCTTCACTGACTGTCATCCACTCTAGTGATACATTGACAGAATTCCTAAGAAACTAGTTTTGCAAACACACATCCTGGGAGTGTTTGACATTTAAGTTTTTCATATGTGAATGGTTAACCTAGTATGGATTTTCTTGTCTGACGAGATTTTTCGTTGATAGTTTAAAAGGTTTTCTATCATAATAATCATCACACAACTATTTCTATGGACTCATCCTTTCTTTTTAGTTAATCTTTTTAACAAAATATCCAAGGAGATTTTCCCTTCCTGCGGATTTAAATTTGACATGTCCCTTATTACTCCCCAATAATTTAGAGGGATGGTGCTCAGACGTTGTTGTTGCAGCTATGTTAGGTGCGAGGTACTTAGTTCAATGTGATGGCATTACCCGTAAATGTGATACAGAGGTACCGTAAAAATTGAGCATTGTGATTTGTTTTATGTTTAGACATTTGTTTAAAGTTTACCTATCTAGTTGAAAGAAAAAATTGTATGATAACTTATAAGGAAAAGAAAAGGAAAATAAACTTATTTATTTAATCAACCATAATGCATGTTAAGAAAAGAGAGATACTTGATCACTTCACCATGCATGTGAGCATAAACTAGAATGATTCTCACTCAACTCATAATTAATGTAAACATAACTAGAAAAGGGTACTTAATCTAAAATGTGCTTGGAGAATCTATCTAATAAGGAAAACTTGGCAATTTATATAAACTTGTGCATCAAACAAACTTACTAATTCCATATAATTTTAAATCATGAACCAGGTATTATCTATATAATTACATACTGTGAACAGGGTGTTTATGAACCAAGACATCTTAAAACAATTTTATATTCAATACTTAGAATTCTAAATCCTCATAATAAGATTTCTCTATTCCTTGGGATTCCTCTAACGATTTATAGAGTAGATAAACTATTAAATCATATAACATCTTTGTGTACATTCACTAATCAATTACTCACTCTATACATCACTTATAGTGTCACATTATTGTACTATTGAACAAATAACTTCACAAATAATTGCTTCTTTAAAATCATATAAAATAAGTATTCCAAACTTACTATTGTTTGAGAATTACTCCTTCATCTTATTTTAACATCCACATGCTAATACTAGATGGCTTCAATATTTCCATTGGAATAAAAAAGATATAAATTATAACTTTTAAGCAATATAGAAACTAACACTATAGTGATTAGTTGAACATAATGTGTTAACCTAAAATGGTGATCCTAAATTGATTTAAGTCATCATTAATAGATATACACATTTATTCATGTATTAGCAAAAGAGCCTAATGGAGTAAATATTATGATTGAATTAATATTTTATCTTAGACTAAAAAAAATTCACTCATTCTATATGGTCATGTCAATTTGTTTATAAGAAATCCAATACCCATTAGAAGTATCCATCAATGTATATACTTACTATAATTTCAATATTAAATCCGCTTACAACATCCATGATACCTCTTGTATCAATCAATGTATATATTTACTATAATTTCAATAATAATTTTTTATTTTTCTATTATTACAAACCTTATTTTTTTCCATTTTAACACCTCTTACCACCAACATATCATATTTACTTATTACTCTCTCTTTGTATTCTTACTTTACCATATTTTTTTAACACTTCTATTAATTATTCATTTTATTTCAACAAATCTCTAACATATACATTCTTCCTATATATCATTTACTTATAATATGTTATATCCTATTCAAGACACTTATAACACTTCACCCATTAACCATCAAATCTCCTCAATCAACGCTTACATCACTTTTTTAATTTCATCTTTATCATATCTTACATCTTCTTTTATATTAGCCTTATTAATCTTTCACATCCTTTTAATAAACCATTACCATTATTGCCTATCCCATACATCCTCCCTAATTTATTTACCTCATTTAAAAAAAAAAACTCATAATGTACTAATTTTAAATATTATTTAATCTTTTTTTTGTCTATCCATTCTTTCACATCTTAAACCTTCATATAATTCAACTTACTATATTCACCACACATGTATCTTTTCTTTCTTTTCTTAAGCAATAATTATTCTTACCTTTAACTAATTTGATAATTCTATAATTTTATCATTAATATACTCACACATTATCACTATATCAACCTATCACTATACATTTATATCTTCTACACATCATCCTTAATACTTCTCTTTGTCACTAACTTTACTTTCTTTATTTCGTCACTAAACTAACCACTCCTATATACCATATTTCCTTCTTCTCACATAATCCTTTTTTTTTTAATCCTCTCACTACTACTATAATAATTATTCATTTTATACACGACACATCATCATTTTTTTTTTTTTTTCATTTTATCATTCCATATTTATTCTTTCCTTATTACCTACCCACCTCAAACTTCACACTTTTTCCTCATATAAACTTCATATTATTCAACCCTTTTCACTTTTCTTTCCAATATTTTCTTTACTTTATATATTTTTACTTCCTTTTACTCATTTTTTATATAATCCCTTTCTTATTCCTTCCCATTTTCCTTCTTTCTCTACTACACTTTCTCATATTTTACTCTTTTATCATATACCTTATAATAATTCTAATTCACCTTCATTCTCCACATACACCTTTAACACTTATCATTTATTCTTTTATATTAGTTATGCTCGACTCAACTTTTGTAAATAAAAGTTTTACCGTTTCCCAAAAAAAGACATGATTGGTTAGTGCCAATATCTAAGTCGTATGAGAAGGATGTAGCCTTGACATGATTGGACACGTCTCTCTATCTTTACTGTAAATAAATTGTTTGAAAGGTATACGTAATGAATTCAGAGCAGCTTTGATGGAGCAAAGTATAGACACACGGAGAGTGTAAGGACCCGGTAGACATGCGTGCAAAAGGTGGAAGCATAATCAAGACATCGATGCTGTTTGACAAAATGCCTGAAAGAAGTATGGTTTCGCAGACTACAATGATTCAAGATATGCACAGAATGGATTTAGTGTTAAAACATTAAAACCTTCTAAGAAAATGCAATTGTGAGCTGTAAAATCTAATTCCACAACCTTTGGAAGTGTCCTCGCTGCCTGCACGTGCGGAAGCTTTGGAACAGGGTAAGGACTTATGACAAAGCATAATGGTAAGGGGGTTTTTGTCAGAAATGCACAGGTAGATATATATGCGAAATGAAGAAGCACAAGCAAGGCACGTCCACTGTTCAACAAAATGCCTAAAAAAAAAATCATTTCGTGGAATGAAACGACTTGCAGGATTTCACAAGATGGATTTGTTGAAAAGGCTCTCAAAACTTTCAAGCAAATGTAATTGGCAGCCGTAAATTCAAATTCTAAAACCTTTGGCCAGCGTACTCCCGGTTGCACATGCAGGATCTTTGAAACAGGGCATGGACATACATCAAAGCATGAAGGAAAGACGAATTTCATTAGATGTGGTTACAAATGTCTCGGCACACATGTATACAAAATGTAGAAGCATGCACAAGGCACGTGAACTGTTTGACAGAATGCCTCAAAGAAATGAGCTATCATGAAATTCAATGATTGCAGGATCTACACAGAAAATCACATATTGAAAAGGCTTTAAAAACCTTCAAGCAAAGCAATAGGCAAGTGTAAAACCAGACTCCGTAACCCTTCCCAGCACCCTCCCTGTGTATGTCAAAATGGGAGCACAGGGAAGGCAAGCGAACTGTTTCACGAAATCCCTCAAAGAAATGTGGTCTCATTAACTGCAATGACCGAAGGATAAACACAAACTGGAATTGCAGAAGTTTATTAGCTATTATCAATCAATCTTGAGGTCTCAAGATGAAATATTGTGGAAGAACAAGATTTTCTATAAATGAACATTTTCAAATAATCTGGACTTATTACTAGACTAGATTTGAAAAATCTGCATAAAATAAATTATAACTCTCAGACTTTAGACAGTTGTTATAATCAAACTCTAAAGGAACAACTAATGGCAACCCACAACTAGCAATCGGGATGACCACGAGAATATTAGAAATCAGTGGGTATGTTATCCTCAAGTAATCCATAGGGGTAGCCTTAACATAATAATGAAATTGATTTACAACTACAATCTGTTAAATTTTAGTTAAACCTGTGAAAACTAGGAATACTGGTAGAGCAGCAAATTACATGATTGCACAAATTAATTGATATGAAAAATAAAATGTGAATCAATCATTAATTAACTTAAGAATGAGTACAATATATAGTAGGAGATGAGCTCCATGCAAAATTGTGAGTCAAAGATGAACTACCAGAAAGCAACCCCTGAAGAAAGAGGCAGTGAAAGCAAAGTTAAACTGCTGTTTCACCGTTCCTTATTTGCATGAAGGAAGGTGGTGAAAAGAGAGACAAAGTTAAACTGATGTTTCACCGTTGCTTATTTGCATAAAGGAAGGTGGTGAAATAGAGAGCAACTGATGGTCCAGTCAACTCATTAGTTAAATTATAGTTAAAGACGCTAACACCCCCCCTTAAGTCTAACTAAGGAGACAAAAAAAAAAAAAAAAGAGGAAAGAAGAAAACCCAAGTGATAAAAACTCCTAACCATTTATTCAAACTAAAGAAGAAAGCTACAACTCTCATGAAGAACTACAAATAAAACTACACTGCAATAGAATTATATCGGAGTCATAGAAACCACTGCACATATTCTGCATTGCTCAAATGGACGAACATACAGGTACACTGTCTCTGAATACAAAAACGGATCGTCTGAAGATAGGAAGATATGATTCTAAAAAGATGTACTCCAAAGAACTGCATAGATTCCCTCTGGTTGGGATGATGCCATTGTTTATCCAATGCTCAGTAGTATTGTCTTGCTAGAAAGAAACTCTGGAAGCACTTAGGATGTGACTCTAGAATCTCATGTAGATCGGAACTTAGAACAAAAGAACACTTTTGGCTGCCAAAGGAGGAAACGTTGCAAAACTCTAGTGGTTTATTGGCAACTTTTATCCTAAGTTTGTTTATCTAGAATTAAAATGAAAGAAACCTATACTAGATGCTTTAAGCAAAACTTCCATATGGAACTTTATATAAGTTCAATTTTGACAAAGCTCCAAATTTTTCTAGATCTTTATCATGTGGTGCTCGCAAAGCATGTACAATTTTTAAAGAATCAATAAGGAAGAAAGCAAGGAGCATGCAAAGAAAAATTAGTGGAAGAAACATGCATGCATCTAGAAACAAAGGTTTATGTTGTGACGTGGTCCAACATCGCCCCATCAGCCTGGGGACCCCTTGGTTTGGTGTTTTGGTTTGTGGTGCTGGTCGGAGTTACTTATCTGGGCAAGGTTATTTGTAGGGGTCATTAGGGTGCGTTGTAGTCCATTTATTGGTTGGTGTATGACTTACAATACATAGGAAATATCCTAACTGGGCGTTGAGCTCATTTATTTCTATCCTGGCGGACATTTTTAATCACCTTGCGCTGCATTAAGATCTTCTTTTTTCGGCAGCATGCCCGCTCCCCCTGGATCTCCGCCTAGGCGGACTTCAGTTACCTTCTGGCATTGCTTTCCATTTCCTATTCTCTCAACAGGCTAAATGACCGCTTGAGCGGATTTTCACGATGTATTGGGAAATCTCCATAATTGGGTTGGTCTTCGGTAGGCTTGAATGACTGTTTGGGCGGGGTATCTTTGGATGACTAGATTATTAATGGACCTTTGGGCAGTTATGCAGAACATCGCAAATTTCTATTCTCAGCATCGCGTCAAATGTGAAGTATAGCATTCACCCCACGTTGATCATTCATGGAGAGACGGACTTTTGAGAGTCCACTGCAATCCTGCATTGTGCACGTTGAAGTAAAAGGACCGCCAGGATGGAGATAGGCCCTGGGTTTGCAATTTTCTTTTTGGCCAGGATCTCAAGCATTTGCATTGACCCGCTGTAGCACCATCACCGCTTTGGCAATCATGATGACCCAAAATTTGGAAGCATTGAATGATTTGGTGCAGAGCAAATCTGTTTTATTCTTAGCATACCATTAAATAGGCACTGCACTCTGAAAAAATGCATGGATAGGGAATAAATTGAGATTCCTGCTGACTATTTAGAGGCGCCAAGCCAAAATAGCTTTGTGTTTTAAAACTGTCACATTGGATATTTAATGCTTCTGATATTTGATTATGAGTGCTCATTCAGGATCTACTCGTCATGTTTTTGGACATGCATAATGTTCTAATGCATCATGCGACGGCTTGAGTGTGCACATATGCATGTATTTGACTGGCAAAAATGCATTCCTATCATAATGATTGGTGTATCGGATGATTCGGTTAGTGCCCTTGGAGGATGCGGGCGTTATGCATTAAATATACCTGTGTCATATATTCTGCGAACAGTTTCATACTTGGAAGTATTAAGTCCTATGTCCGAGTGCATGTTTGTACTTGTTGGCCTCTAGTAAAAAAGATCATTTGTAATATTTCCTCACCCTCTCTGCGTTGTAGGAATAATACTTGGAGACTCAAGGAATTCAGCCGCATCACATTACAAATTTGCTTATGAATGGAGCTCAATATCATATCTTGTTCTTCAGAACTTGTGTATGAACTTTGAAGGTCATCTTCTCGTATCAGTGGTCACAAGACTAAATTTGAGGCTATGAGTTTAGGGAGAAGTGGATCAAAGTCATTGAGAGGATTAAGTTTTATCATTAATTTTGCATTAATAATTGCAAAGGAGTGAGCTAATTTAAAATTTGCATAATCATTTTATCCCGCATACACGGTACAGTGAGTTTTGTCTGCAAAAGGGGATCCTTATGAGGTTTGTCTGAGTGGGTGCTTGGATGTTGAACTGGTTAATATTACATAATCTGCCCAGTGTTCTCAAAGCTTCCTGAGTGCAGGTTTAGGAGTCTCTTCCTTGGTTGAAGTCTTCGAAAGTTTAAGAAAGATCACCTTCTATTGCTTGAAAATCAACCTCCCCTCCATTAAAGCACATAAGGGATTACAACACACGATTATTGCAGGTCCATTAGGAGATTAGATTTGACAGGGGCAAATAGGAACTAAGTGTGTTAGTGAGACATTTGAACATTTTGTTCTCACGGGAATCGCATTATTGTTTTTTCTTTAACGGAGGGGTGAGGTAAATTGAAATCTTGCATTCAAATAATCCCGCATGTATTAAATGTAGGTTTTGTTACTATTATGTTGTTACTGAGTATCATTTTTAGGATTTTGACATAAGGCGGTTGTGCAGGTGAAGGATGAGTGCGAAGGACAAACAAGCATTGATGAGGAGTGACATGAAAGGAACATGGCCAGAAACGAAGATCACTTCAAAGTGGTGAAACCTCTGTGACACCAATCTGGGGAAGACCAATATGCAAGAGATTCGGCAAAATTTGCACAAACCCAATCCATCGGATCTAGTCAGACGAATGTTGAAGAACGGGATTGTGCAAGCTGCTTGTTTCCCGCCAACAATGTTGTGTCCAGAACTGATGTTAGAATGCGCCAAGCATTATAATCATGAAAAGAGATGTATTATGACTAGAGCGGGCAAAGTACTTGCTTATCTGAGAAAGGAGGCGATCGCGGAAGCTTTTGACATCCCCTCATACAAAACTACTACATTCTGCGACAAGGAGTCTGCTTTGCAACTTTATTTGGTAGGACCTGAGAAATGTATGGAGGTAATAAACAATAGTTGGTTGGTGCAACCAAGGCCACATGTGAGTAAGGTACCTAAAAAGCTTCACAAGTCTGACTTTCATCAAGAAATCAACTATATGGTTGTGTTTTTGAACTGCATCATGGGCTGCCCACAATTGGCAAATTTCGAGCCCTGGATGTTCTTCTTCATTGAAGAAATTATAAGTGGAAAAAGAATGATAGATTGGGCTGAAATGATCAGCAGTAACATTGATGATCAATTGAAAGATTTATAGGAAACAAAAACATTTGACATGAGCTCATATATTATGTATATGCTTGCCAGAAACGAGAGATATCCAGGATTGAACTGCAAGGGGAGAGTTGGAAATGGAGAAGGATAGTTCAAGGTTTATGATTGCTATCCTTAGCTGCACTTACAGGCTATATCCCATTACAGAAGGTTTAATGATGCCTTTTCCATGCATATTGTTAGATTGTTACAAGGTAGCACATGCAGGAGATTGTTGAAGGAGGCCATGAGCTTCATCGAAAAATACGAAAAATGGTTTATTCAGTTTCCAAGGTTCACATACATCCATGTAGAGGGCTTCTCATCACTGCCTTACAGATTGCCTAGGTACCCCACTGATAGAATGGTGTTGTTGGAAGTAACACGACAGCTGGTTGCATTTGACAAGGTCAAGAGAAAGAGGAAAAAGACTACAACAAAGTTTCCAATCAGCATCGGGAGGCTTGAGACTTGCATGTCCTTACAAGCCACTGAAAATTTAGAGATAGAGTTGCAGGCTTACAACTTGGTATGCCACAATGATGCACGCAGTAACTTTGATCCATTTGGCATGGTCAGGCAGAAATTTGGGAGCAAATATGAGCACAAACCACAGCTCGAGGATCATTGGATAGATACATATGATGATATAGAAATAAGAAAGAAGAGTTGCTACTGACTGTCTTTGGACTTGGTCAGATCAACAAGAGTGATCAACATTCTGGATCAACTTGAGGAGAATCACAAAAGACTTTCACAAAGTTCGTAGAAGAGAAGAGAGATAGGCCCTTCACCATCAATTGGTCTGAGCAGGAGGCCACATGCAATGATGATTTGATGATGCCAATCATATCACATACAAGAAAGTATGTGGACTTCCAGATTCGTAGGCTCTAGGAGAAGAATGTCCAATTGACTTACAACTTGATGGGAGGGGTTAGTGTACATCAGTCCAAGGATGCTTCAAGTGGTGGGTCGTCCAATAATTCCAATGGCTCAGAGGGTGAAGATGATGGTCCGCATGGGGATATTTAGCCAAGTAAGAAGGCAAAGACTAATGATCAGGAGGCAGCTAGTGCATTTTCAAGACAGGAGGGTAACAATATAATAAATGTGGAGGGTAACAATATAATAAATATCGATGAAGATGAAGTGAGACTTGATGAGCAGACATCCTTGAAAATCCAAGATGATCAAGGAAACAAACAAGGTAATTAAATTGGTGAAGTAGTGTCAAAATCAGCTAAGGAGCAAGAAGTGGTCATGATAGAAACAGAAGTTGAAAATCAAGGTGACAAAGAGTTGTATGAGTTTGATGAGGAGGCTCTTCCCACTGTTCAGCATAAGGGAGTTGAAGAAGAAAGTCAGGAAGACCTGTCCAATCTGCCTGAGTGGTTAAGAGATTGAGTCAAGGAAAAGTCTGTTATTGAAAGGGAACCCATACTAAGTCTAGAAGACTTGTTGAGCAGGGCCAAAACTGACAATGGAAAGCAGAAAATTACTAAATTCTCAAAGATCACAAGAGGCAGCTCGGGGTCAAGGCAAGTGCATATTGTTGTCCCAAGAATCAGCAAAGAGGCAGATGATGGCATTCCAAGTGCATATGACATCGATACTTTTGATTTGGGACCAACCACAGTAGAGCAAGAGATAGAAGAGTTGGAAGATTCAGTTGCTATCATCAAAGAAAGGCTACGGAAGGAACAAGAACAGAGGATTCAGTTAGAGAGGGATAACTTGGCATTTCAGCATTATATTTAGCAATTAATGAGGCCACTAAGCCAAGCTGAAGTGATGGTTGCACCACCGGCATTGCTCTCGCAGGAGTCTGTGGTTCATTTGGAAGAAATGAGGTCCTCTTCTCGAATATTGCAGGACTGGGCAGCAAATTTCAAGATCAAGGCTGATAGGTTCATGGATGAGATTATGAAGTTGTACAAGGAAGCTGCTTCAACATTTGACAGAGTTCAGAATATTCTAATTACTTGTGCACAATTCAGAAATGTAAGGGAAGAAGTTATGCCTCAGTTGAAAAGGCTGATTTATACTCCAAGTGCCACATTGTTGGATGAAGGGGTGATTGAGCAGGGGCTAACATATAATTTCCATTCTTGGTACTATGCACTCAGCATAAAGGAGCAAGTTTTGGGAAAGGTTGAAGGTGATTGCACTCAAGCAAGAGAGGTACTTCGGGAAATGCAAAACAAAATACTTGTTTTCGTAAACAGGGTAGTTGATTCTAATGGAGAGATTGATGAATACTTGTTGAAAGACAAAATGCATGCAAAGTATTTTCGGCATACACAGGTTGTTTCGAGGGAGTTGTTGGATGAAATTTGCACGCTTTCCACTTTCATGGGCACATTTCAGACATCCATGGCTAGTTGGGAAATGACAGTTGTCAAATCTACAGAGGAGCTGCAAATCGTAGAGGGCACCATTCAGACTTTGCCAAGTGTACCTATGGAGGAGGTTACACATGTCATCGCTAGATTTGTGGAGTTTACAGCGAAAAGGAAAGGTCATAAATGAGGGTATTCCACTTGGTTGGTGCATCATTAATGCAAGGTCTAATTTTAGTAAATTTGTAACCACTTGCCTGTGTGGCATAATATGGGCCCTCGATTTAAAGTTTTAATCCTGGCCATCCATTGAGCTTTGGGGCCTATATAACCCCATTTTGCTCTCATTTGTAAAGGGGGGATGCTCTGAGAAATGGTTGCTCAAGACTCTGCTGAAATAAATACAAATTCATTGCTGAAATTTTCATGGTGATTTGTGTTGTTTCAAATGAATGCATGGTTTCTAAGTGTTCACCCATAGAATAAGATCTATTTAGTTTGTTTTCAGCAATTTGGTTTTATGTTTTATGGAAGTTGTTGTTGCTGATTCATGTTTGGGGTCTCCATAGTTCATACCATTTATAATTTGTCGATGGCAGGTTGTAGTGCATGGTTAGTCTGAACATCATCTGAGCTTAATCTGAAAATCTTACTTTACCCTTAGAAGATAGCACCACTTTTGTGTAGTTGTTTCCTTATGGTGAAGCAAAGTGTGGTTGAGATTCTGGTGAATCAGTGGTGATTGCTTGCATTTAGATTAGAGCCTTCTAAACTTATTTCCTTTTGCATTTTCTTTAAAATCTTGTTAGATTTAGATTCAAGAGCTTCCATTGTCATATCCTAAGTTATTGAATTGGTAGACCTTCAAAGCAGCTGTGTTACATGTTATCCAAGAGAAACAAGTTTCCTATTGTTGAGCATTTACGTAAGTCCCTTTGTGTCAAACAGTAATTCGCATCCTACTACTAAGTTATCCCAAGTCGCAACATGAAAAGTAACTAATCAAGAACCTTGGAGTCTACTCATCTGATCACTTAGCTTAGCATTTGAGGGATTTTGTTCAAGAGAGGATAGAGTACACCAGTATTTTATTCTGTGTTGTATGTGCAAGGAAAACACATCAACAGAATTGGCGCTAGAAGGAGGGCCTCTCTTGAAATACAAAGTTAGACACACTGGAGCGCATTGTTTCTTTTTCACCTGAAAAACACTAGAGGATTCAAAGGTCTACACCGCAAACTTCAAAGGAGTTGATTGAGTTGGACTTCAATTCCAAAGCCAAGCGCAATAAGAAGACAAATCCATCAAGTGAAGGATCACCTAGCGTAAGGGTCATCGTAGATTTGTTTCAAACTCCACCACAAAATACAAGAATCGCTCAACCAAGTAATACACAAGGAGTTGCTCAAACAGTTCTAGCGCAACAAGCAAACATTCCAATGGCTTGGCTTCCGGGAAATGCTTCTCCTCTTGCTGCTTTCGCGAATTACCATGAAATGCCCAAGAGTCCTGAACAATTCTGCTCTAAATTTTAGGTCAGTGATGTGAACAGGACAGCAGAGGAACATATTAAGATTTTTAAGGATACTCTTCGAAACAGAAGAATCGAGCATGAGGATGTCGCGTGTAGATTGTTTCCTTATTCATTGGGTGAAGATGCATACTTTTGGTACATTCATCTACCTGCAGGTTCCATTAATAGTTGGCAAATACTGAAAAACACCTTTCTAGAAAAGTTTAGGATTCCCATCACTCTGTCAGAGCTCTACAAACAGTTTGTTGATGTTAAGAGGCAAGAACATGAACCTATCAGTTCTTTCAATAATCATTTTCATAAGGCTTATACAAGGTTGCAAGCTCTGTATAATGTTGATGATGCAATGGCGAGGGAAGTATATTATGCAGCACTAGACCGCCTCACTTCCATGTTTGTGAAGAGAGCAACTGCACCTCCAACTACTTTAACGGAGGCCTACACCGAGGCTGTCAAAGTGAATACTGACTTGGGCATGAATACTCAAGGACCACTTAATCATATAGGACATCCAGCTATGCCAAATCAGATTCAAGGAATCAACCAAGCTTTGACACAACATACTCCTGTAATGAATCCAATTCCGACACCTAGCAATTAGATGGTGTTGCATCCAGGAGCACCCATTTCACAAATTTCACCAGCGCAACCTGTGTACTTACAAGGGTCTTCATCCTCTACAAGGAGTTAAGAAGAGAAGGATGAAATGAAAGAGTTAATCGATCAAGTGAAGAGATTATCTACTGAAGTTACCCATCTGAGAAATCAAAATAATCATTTACAAAATATGCAAAGAAGTTTTCAAGGAAATCACAATGGATATCAAGGAAATCAGAGAGACCAAGGAAATTATCAAGGTTATAATCAAGGATTCCGAGGGACAAATCAAGGATTCCAAAGACAAAACAAATCATGGAATACATCTCCAAACAATAGAAATGTTCCCTCTCCATTGGAAATCAATTCAAATTCATATTCTAGACCAGCAGACAAGGTGTTCTTAGCTGAGGTAGCTTTATCAAGTTGGTGTCGATTGCGTAACACAAATCAGCATTCTGAGTTGCAGTGTACAGAGTTCATAATAGCTGCTGATATATTTCAAAAGGAGATGCAAAGCATGCAAGCTCAAGATGCTCCTCAAGCAACAACAGGATATGAGATTGTTCCTACAACAAGGTATGATCAAGCCTTAATCATTGAAGACTTCACATTTCCTCCTGTGATGGATTATGACGCAATGGAATACAATGGAAGATTCCCTCTAGCATCTGCAAATGGACCAATTGAAAATTTAGATTATTACTCTCCATTTAGTAATGACTTTCAAGATGAAGCAGCAGGGGAAGTGCAAGCATTTCAACAATCAGCTGGGAATCCACCCCTAAAAGTCTATCAAAGAAATCATCGAGTACAGGATCCATTAACCTATTCACTTCCTCCGAACAATTTTCAAACTCCACCAAATCCAAATGCTAGTAATAATCCAAATTTTCCAAAGGATTCACCAGAGTATAGACAAAGGGATGTTGTTCAAAGAACCACTCCAACGCGAGAAGTTTAGCCACGAGACAATCCACAAGGAGCCAATCTTTCACGAGATGGCCCTGCGACAAATGATAGATTGAAACGTCTAAGTTTAATTGTTACTGAAGAATTCAAGAAAGTGAAAGTGAGCATGCCTTTGGTTGAAATGATGCGAATCCCTGAGATTAGAAACATAGTTTTAAACAGCTTAAATGATACATCTATTTCGAGGAATGCTACGGTAGGCCCTTCCAACTCATCCCATGTTCAGAATGCACATGTTGTGGAAAGTGTGCCAGAAAGTGTTTCTCCATATATGAACTCAGTATGTATAGCCCAAGACCCTACAAAGGATGTAAAAGAAGGAAGTATGAAGGATATAAAAGAAGGAAGTATTGTTAAAAGTGAAAAGATCATCAAAAATGAAAGGATTGCAAAAGATCAAATCTCACAGTCAAATGATGTGGAAAAGAACGCACATTCCAAGTTACCAAATGAAAATTCTGTAGTTTTCTATCAAGGAAGAGATGAGCCTACCCCATTCCTATTATCGGTCTGTATTTTTGGGAAAATGTTACATAATTGTTTGATGGATTCAGGAGCATCAAGCAACATAATGCCACTCACCATATGTAAAAGGTTGGGTTTGATTCCTACTCCAACCACAAAGAAAGTTACACAACTGGTTAAGACAGAAGTGCCCGTGGTTGGAGAATTGAATAATATACACATGCAATTGTCATCTAATCCAAGAATCCAAAGCTACATTGATATATCAGTTGTTGATATCCTAGGCGGATATGGCATGCTCCTGAGTAGAGATTGGTCAAGAAGATTGAATGGGTATGTAGCTACCGATTTCTCACACATGTGGCTACCATGGAAAGGAATTTCAAATCAAATCAGAATTGATAGTACTCCAAGATTGAAACTGATGATCACAGAATATGGTGAGGACAATGAGGTCCTGTTCCTAGAAACTGGTCTTGGGAATTACAGGCCAAATACGGAAGAAGTCCTCATGCTACAAGGTTCAAGAATGAAAGAAGATGAAGGTCAAAAATCTTTCGATGAAACTAAAATTTTGCTTGATCACAATTATGAGTCCGCTTCTGATGAAGGAGATGGTACATTTGAAAATTTCTGAAATTTTGTATTCAAGAATGTTCAGCAAGCAACAGAGTTGGGTCAGCAAGCAAATGTCAAAGATCTATTATTACCTAACTAGTGCCGGATACACAGTGCTTTTCATTCTGAGTTTTCCTGTGCTATGTGTAAAGTTGCCTTAGAGCAAGTATACAAGAAAGTCCCTCAGGCTCAAAAACCAGAAATTCTAGAAGTAAAGAAGGGAGATAACCCTGTCAAATTACCCATTAAAACTGAGATAATCAAAAAATCTGAAAAAAGTGATGATCAACCGAAGAAGGATCCAATTTTACTGAGGACTCCCAAGAAAGGTAAGGGAAGAGAAAATCCAAGCAAAGTTTCAATTGATCAAGAAGGAAATCAAGTATGGACTTTGCGTTTTGATGGGTCCAAGTCAAAACAAGGAGCTAGTGCTGGGTTCGAGTTAATCAATCCATCCAGCGAATCATTCTTGGCTGCACATAGACTACAATTTCCATGTACAAATAATGTGGCAGAGTATGAATCATTAGTTCATGGGTTATTGATGGCTATCAAGAAAGGAGCTAAGATTCTACATGTTTACGAAGATTCTGAGGTAATTGTCAAGCAAATAAGAAAGAAGTATGTTTGTCATGATAAGAGACTAAAGAGGTATAGAAATCGTGTTTGGGATTTGATTGAAAGTTTTGATGCATTCAACATCAAATCAGTTTACCGATCAAAGAATCAAGTTGCTAATTCCCTAGCACAGGCTGCGAGTTCACTTACACCACTTGCCATGAATGGGTTAAAGAAGTTCACTGTAGAGCTAGTCTCAGTACCATCAGTTCCTGATAATGTTACAAATTTTCAGGTATTTAATGATGATAAACACATATTGGATTTCATCACAAATTCTAGGGTTTTTGAAGCTCAAATCATAGATGAAGAAGATTTAGAACAAGCAGAATTTGATGCAGAGGGTATCTTAAACCTAAAAAATAACACAATACCACAAGGGATGGTTGAGTTAGAAAGACTCTTTGATTCAGATCAATTAAGTGCGTTGAGAGATCATAAGATTCAAGGAGATAAATGTGAACCTATCAATATGGGAACAGGTAATGAAGAGAAGAATGTGTTAATAGGAAAGGTGTGTAGACCTGAAGAGAAAGAAGGTATACTCAAATGCATGAAAGAATTTTCAGACATTATAACATGGAGCTATGATGATTTAAAGACTTATGATACCTCAATCATTACACACACCATTCCTCTAAAACCCAACAGTAAGCCATTTAGACAAAGGCAAAGACTTGTCAATCCACTTTTAGAACCGCTGATATATAAAGAGGTAAAGAAGTTGTTGAATGCAAGGATAATATTCCCAGTAAGGCACTCAACATGGGTCACCAACCTTGTTCCTGTTCGTAAAAAAAATGGAGAAATAAGATTGTGTGTAGATTTCAGAAATTTGAACAGAGCATCAGAAAAGGACAATTATCCACTTCCTTCATTGGATGAAGTGTTGCAAATTGTAAATGGTTCCCAGATGATGTCTTTCTTAGACGGATATTCAGGGTACAACCAAGTGATGGTGGAACCAGAAGATAGATTGAAGACTACTTTCACTTGTAAGTGGGGAAATTATGCATACAAGCAAATGCCATTTGGACTGATTAATGCCGGAGCAACCTTTCAAAGAGCTATGGACATTACTTTTCATGATTTGATTGGAAAACGTATCATCATATACATGGATGATCTCACAGTTTTCTCTCGCAGAAGGGAGGATCACATAGAGGATTTGAGGAAAGTATTTCAAAGATGCAGAAAACACGGAATCTCACTGAATCCAAAAAAGTGTATGTTTGGAGTAACAGAAGGCAAATTATTGGGACATGTGATTTCAGAGAAGGGAATTTCAATAGATCCGAGCAGAATAGAGGCTATTTCCAAGATTGATATGCCTGCAAGTAAGAAGGAGCTAAAGTCTTTCTTCGGGAAGATAAACTTCGTCAGGAAGTTCATTACAAGATTTGCAAAGATCGTTAAGCCATTGAATGACATGTTGAAGAAAGATGCGAAGATAGAGTGGACAATTTCTGCAAGAAAGGCATTTGAAGAAATCAAACAAGCTATTGCTGATGCTCCTGTTTTGATAAGCCCAGACTACACAAGGCCATTTTATTTATATTCATTTGCTTCAGAACATACTTGTGCAGCAACTCTCACCCAGAGAAATGAAGAAAAGGATGAACACCCAATAGCCTTCATGAGCACACCATTGAAAGATACTGAACTGATATATCCTAATGTGGAAAAGCAGGCTTATGCACTAGTCAAAGCAATTAAGAAATTTAGACATTACATTTTGAGGAGTAAAATATATGCTATTGTTCCAGATGTGGCAGTCAAGACCCTGCTTATGCAGAATGAATTGGGTGAAAGAAGAGGCAAGTGGGTCACCACCATTCAAGAATATGATATTGAAATACAACCAATGAAGCTTGTTCGAGGACAAGGACTGACTCAAACGATTGCAACTGATGGACCAGGGTTGGTGCAACAAGTTTATACTCTTGAGGATGTATCACCTGATGAGTGGTACAATGACATTATATATTGTTTGTTAAATCAGAAGTGTCTGGCACATATGAATTCAACCCAGAAGAGAGCTTTGAGAATAAAAAGTCAGCATTTTATGCTCCAAGGATCAGTCCTATTCAGAAAGAATCATGAAGGGATATATTTGAGGTGCCTAGGAAGGGATGAAGCAGGTCAGATAATGGAACACTTCCATAGCAAATTTGGAACATGTCATGGGGGTGGTTTAGCTACAGCACACCAGATTCTGAGGGTAGGCTATTATTGGCCCACTTTGTTTCATGATGCATATGACCATGTCAAGAGATGTCACAGATGCCAGGTAGCTGCTTCGAGGGAAAGAAATCCAGCCATGCCACTTCAACCAGTGATCGAAGTAAGACCTTTTGCTCAATGGGGTTTGGACTTTATTGGTATGATTAACCCACCTTCCTCGGCACAACACAGGTATATTCTGACCGCTACTGATTACTATACCAGGTGTTCTGAGGCTCATGCTTTAAAATTTTGTACTTCTGATGTTGTGATTAAATTTCTTGAAGAAAATATTATCACTAGGTTTGGATGTCCACATGCACTTGTTTGTGATAATGGTCCTGCTTTTGCTTCACTAAGATTTCCTAACTAGGCCTTTGAATATGGCATTACACTGAAATTTTCATCAAACTATTACCCGCAGGGAAATGGCCTAGTAGAATCCACCAACAAAAACTTGCTAGGTGCAATTAAGAAACTATTGGACAAAAACCCGAGAGATTGGCATACATAACTTAAGTTTGCTCTTTGGGTAGACAAGACGAGAATAAAGAGTTCCTTGGGTACATCCCCTTATCATCTAGTTTATGGCCAAGATCCTGTATTCCCAATCCAACTGAGAATTCCTACATTACAATTTATGCAAGATTACATGGAAGAAAATGATAGAGTCCAAACTAGGTTGTCACAACTACTCCACTTAGAAGAAAAACGAGACATGGCACTTGAAAATTTTGCAAAACATCAAGGAGTTGTGAAGAGATGGTTTGATAGACAAGCAAAGATCAAGTCTTTTCATATTTCTGATTTGGTTCTATACTAGGACAAAGCTAAAGAGAGAAAGGGTGGACATGATAAATTTGATAATCTTTGGAAGGGCCCTTACTAGATTGCCGAAATTTTGGGAGAAAATGCTTTCAAACTGAAAACACTTGCTGGAGAATCTGTTCCATTGCCCGTCAATGGACAATTCTTAAAGCATTATTTCCAACCCTAAGTTCCTGTGGGGACTTATCTGTACATAGTTAGGATAGTTGTTTCCTGCTTTCTTAGGTTAGTTTTAGGGTAGGTTTGCTTTATTTTAGGCTTGTCTGCTTTTGCTGCAGTTTTTGGCTTTCCTTGGGGTCCCGTTTTTGGGTGGTTTTTACAATAAGTGCACTTCTGGTTGACTTCATGAGGTAATGCTAAGTATATTTTGAGAATAAATATTCATGAGATTCTTTGAGTCAGAAGGTAATTCTCTTTAGTCTATCTTTTTGTTAAGATCTATGCTTGACTCGAAAAGGGAATCATGCATTGTATTTTGACATGAGGGTCTTTGATTATATGTTTAAAATGCTTAATCTTTAAATGAATACTTTTTGTTTTCTTTTGATAAGCTTATGTCAGATGGATAGATTCATTGCGGACTCCATTGTTGGCATTCGATGGCATGTTTCTTACTCTGGGAGGATAAATTGACTATTTAGGGCGACTTGAATTGTTTTGAGATCTTATATCTTTTCACTTTTAAAATCTAGAAGTACCTAAGTAAATCTTTGTGATCTCACATTAAGTGAAAAATCTAAAGGTCCACCTTTGCTGCCATCATAAGTCCACACCCAGCTAGCTGAGTTATCACGTAGCAGTACTGCATTGTACCCTACCAAGCAAAAGCATGTTGAAAATCAAAAGAAAAGAAAAGAAATGAAAGAAAATCACAAATCACACACTATAACTCAGTTAGATGGACAATCGAGTAATCTTTACTGGGGCTATGGACGCCTGACCAGCAGTAGGGCTCTGCTCGAGTGGAATTACGAGACAAACCCGTCGGGGCTATAGACGCTCGCTGGCAACGGGGCCATGTCCAGGTAGTTCATGAGGTGTGCACTAATCACGTAGCTTAATGTGGAGGAACTCAGGTGATCTTAAGTGCTAATGGATGGAAATGAACCCATATGCACACACTTGGATCTTTCAGGATGAAAATGGTTGTCCTAAGCTTTTGATTTTGATGCCTTGATTAAGTTTTCATGTTTATCTGACCTAGTATGTGGGTGCATACAGGGATTTTGAAGTTTTGATTCTTGCTTATCTCTAGAACACTTGAGGAAGTTTTAAATGAAATTTTTACCCTAAGAAATTGCAGAGATGAAGTGTCGTGATACAATTTTTGACTCTTTTCTCCTTTTGAGTGCATCTCTTAACTATTAAATGGACTTGACAAGGTTATTTGATGATTTAGGGTTTTGAATGAGTCTCTATTCCTCAAATGTTCAAGAACATTTCTCTTGTGGAGTCGCCAGATGTTGTGACGTGGTCCAACATCGCCCCATCAGCCTAGGGACCCCTTGGTTTGGTGTTTTGGTTTGTGGTGCTGGCCGGAGTTACTTATCTGGGCAAGGTTATTTGAAGGGGTCATTAGGGTGCGTTGTAGTCCATTTATTGGTCAGTGTATGACTTACAATACAAAGGAAATATCCTAACTGGGCGTTGAGCTCATTTATTTCTATCCTGGCAGACATTTTTAATCACCTTGCACTGCATTAAGATCTTCTTTTTTCGGCAGCATGCCCGCTCCCCTTGGATCTCTACCTAGGCAGACTTCAGTTACCTTCTGGCATTGCTTTCCATTTCCTATTCTCTCAACAGGCTAAATGACCGCTTGAGCGGATTTTCACGATGTATTGGGAAATCTCCATAATTGGGTTGGTCTTTGGTAGGCTTGAATGACTGTTTGGGCGGGGTATCTTTGGATGACTGGATTATTAATGGACCTTTACGCAGTTATGCAGAACATCGCAAATTTCTATTCTCAGCATCGCGTCAAATGTGAAGTATAGCATTCACCCCACGTTGATCATTCATGGAGAGACGGACTTTTGAGAGTCCACTGCAATCCTGCATTGTGCACGTTGAAGTAAAAGGACCGCCAGGATGGAGATAGGCCCTGGGTTTGCAATTTTCTTTTTGGCCAGGATCTCAAGCATTTGCATTGACCCACTATAGCACCGTCACCGCTTTGGCAATCATGATAACCCAAAATGTGGAAGCATTGAACGATTTGGTGCAGAGCGAATCTGGTCTATTCTTAGCATACCATTAAATAGGCACTGCACTCTGAAAAAATGCATGGATAGGGAATAAATTGAGATTCCTGCTGACTATTTAGAGGCGCCAAGCCAAAATAGCTTTGTGTTTTAAAACCGTCACATTGGATATTTAATGCTTCTGATATTTGATTATGAGTGCTCATTCAGGATCTACTCGTCATGTTTTTGGACATGCATAATGTTCTAATGCATCATGCGATGGCTTGAGTGTGCACATATGCATGTATTTGACTGGCAAAAATGCATTCCTATCATAATGATTGGTGTATCGGATGATTCGGTCAGTGCCCTTGGAGGATGCGGGTGTTATGCATTAAATATACCTGTGTCATTTATTCTGCGAACAGTTTCATACTTGGAAGTATTAAGTCCTATGTCCGAGTGCATGTTTGTACTTGTTGGCCTCTAGTAAAAAAGATCATTTGTAATATTTCCTCACCCTCTCTGCGTTGTAGGACTCATACTTGGAGACTCAAGGAATTCAGCCACATCACATTACAAATTTGCTTATGAATGGAGCTCACTATCATATCTTGTTCTTCGGAACTTGTCTATGAACTTTGAAGGTCATCTTCTCGTATCAGTGGTCACAAGACTAAATTTGAGGCTATGAGTTTAGGGAGAAGTGGATCAAAGTCATTGAGAGGATTAAGTTTTATCATTAATTCTGCATTAATAATTGCAAAGGAGTGAGCTAATTTAAAATTTGCATAATCATTTTATCCCGCATACACGGTACAGTGAGTTTTGTCTGCAAAAGGGGATCCTTATGAGGTTTGTCTGAGTGGGTGCTTGGATGTTGAACTGGTTAATATTACATAATCTACCCGGTGTTCTCGAAGCTTCTTGAGTGCAGGTTTAGGAGTCTCTTCCTTGGTTGAAGTCTTCGAAAGTTTAAGAAAGATCACCTTCTATTGCTTGAAAATTGACTTCCCCTCCATTAAAGCACATAAGGGATTACAACACACGATTATTGCAGGTCCATTAGGAGATCAGATTTGACAGGGGCAAATAGGAACTAAGTGTGTTAGTGAGACATTTGAACATTTTGTTCTCACGGGAATCGCATTATTATTTTTTCTTTAGCGGAGGGGTGAGGTAAATTGAAATCTTGCATTCAAATAATCCTGCATGTATTAAATGTAGGTTTTGTTACTATTATGTTGTTACTGAGTATCAATTTTAGGATTTTGACATAAGGCGGTTGTGTAGGTGAAGGATGAGTGCGAAGGATAGACAAGCATCGATGAGGAGTGACATGAAAGGAACATGGCCAGAAATTAAGATCACTTCAAAGTGGCGAAACCTCTGTGACACCAATCTGGGGAAGACCAATATGCAAGAGATTCGGCAAAATTTGCACAGACCCAATCCATCGGATCTAGTTAGACGAATGTTGAAGAACGGGATTATGCAAGCTACTTGTTTCCCGCCAACAATGCTGTGTCCAGAACTGATGTTAGAATGCGCCAAGCATTATAATCATGAAAAGAGATGTATTATGACTAGAGAGGGCAAAGTACTTGCTTATCTGAGAAAGGAGGTGATCGCGGAAGCTTTTGACATCCCCTCATACAAAACTACTACATTCTGTGACAAGGAGTCTGCTTTGCAGCTTTATTTGGTGGGACCTGAGAAATGTATGGAGGTAATAAACAATAGTTGGTTGGTGCAACCAAGGCCACATGTGAGTAAGGTACCTAAAAAGCTTCACAAGTCTGACTTTCATCAAGAAATCAACTATATGGTTGTGTTTTTGAACCGCATCATGGGCTGCTCACAATCGGCAAATTTCGAGCCCTGGATGTTCTTCTTCATTGAAGAAATTATAAGTGGAAAAAAAATGATAGATTGGGCTGAAATGATCAGCAGCAACATTGATGATCAATTGAAAGATTTACAGGAAATGAAAACATTTTACATGAGCTCATATATTATGTATATGCTTGCCAGAAACGAGAGATATCCAGGATTGAACTTCAAGGGGAGAGTTGGAAATGGAGAAGGACAGTTCAAGGTTTATGATTGCTATCCTTAGCTGCACTTAGAGGCTATATCCCATTACAGAAGGTTTAATGATGCCTTTTCCATGCATATTGTTAGATTGTTACAAGGTAGCACATGCAGGAGATTGTCGAAGGAGGCCATGAGCTTCATCGCAAAATACGAAAAATGGTTTATTTAGTTTCCAAGGTTCCCATACATCCGTGTAGAGGGCTTCTCATCACTGCCTTATAGATTGCCTAGGTACCCCACTGACAGAATGGTGTTGTTGGAAGTAACACGACAGCTGGTTGCATTTGACAAGGTCCAGAGAAAGAGGAAAAAGACTACAACAAAGTTTCCAATCAGCATCGGGAGGCTTGAGACTTGCATGTCCTTACAAGCCGCTGAAAATTTAGAGATAGAGTTGCAGGCTTACAACTTGGTATGCCACAATGATGCACGCAGTAACTTCGATCCATTTGGCACGGTCAGGCAGAAATTTTGGAGCAAATATGAGCACAAACCACAGCTCGAGGATCATTGGATAGATACATATGATGATATAGAAATAAGAAAGAAGAGTTGCTACCGACTGTCTTTGGACTTGGTCAGATCAACAAGAGTGATCAACATTCCGGATCAACTTGAGGAGAATCACAAAAGACTTTCATAAAGTTGATATGAAGAGAAGAGAGATAGGCCCTTCACCATCAATTGGTCTGAGCAAGAGGCCACATGCAATGATGATTTGATGATGCCAATCATATCGCATACAAGAAAGTATGTGGACTTCCAGATTCGTAGGCTCTAGGAGAAGAATGTCCAATTGACTTACAACTTGATGGGAGGGGTTAGTGTACATCAGTCCAAGGATGCTTCAAGTGGTGGGTCGTCCAATAATTCCAATGGCTCAGAGGGTGAAGATGATGGTCCGCATGGGGATATTCAGCCAAGTAAGAAGGCAAAGACTAATGATCAGGAGGCAGCTAGTGCATTTTCAAGACAGGAGGGTAACAATATAATAAATATGGAGGGTAACAATATAATAAATATTGATGAAGATGAAGTGAGACTTGATGAGCAGACATCCTTGAAAATCCAAGATGATCAGGGAAACAAACAAGGTAATCAAATTGGTGAAGTAGTGTCAAAATCAGCTAAGGAGCAAGAAGTGGTCATGATAGAAACAGAAGCTGAAAATCAAGGTGACAAAGAGTTGTATGAGTTTGATGAGGAGGCTCTTCCCACTGTTCAGCATAAGGGAGTTCAAGAAGAAAGTTAGGAAGACCTGTCCAATCTGCCTGAGTGGTTAAGAGATCGAGTCAAGGAAAAGTCTGTTATTGAAAGGGAACCCATACTAAGTCTAGAAGACTTGTTGAGCAGGGCCAAAACTGACAATGGAAAGAAGAAAATTACTAAATTCTCAAAGATCACAAGAGGTAGCTCGGGGTCAAGGCAAGTGCATATTGTTGTCCGAAGAATTAGTAAAGAGGCAGATGATGGCGTTCCAAGTGCATATGACATCAATACTTTTGATTTGGGACCAACCACAGCAGAGCAGGAGATAGAAGAGTTGGAAGATTCAGTTGCTGTCATCAAAGAAAGGCTACGGAAGGAACAAGAACAGAGGATTCAGTTAGAGAAGGATAACTTGGCATTTCAGCATTATATTCAGCAATGAATGAGGCCACTAAGCCAAGCTGAAGTGATGGTTGCACCACCGGCATTGCTCTCGCAGGAGTCTATGGTTCATTTGGAAGAAATGAGGTCCTCTTCTCGAATATTGCAGGACTGGGCAGCAAATTTCAAGATCAAGGCTGATAGGTTCATGGATGAGATTGTGAAGTTGTACAAGGAAGCTGCTTCAACATTTGACAGAGTTCAGAATATTCTAATTACTTGTGCACAATTCAAAAATGTAAGGGAAGAAGTTATGCCTCAATTGAAAAGGCTGATTTATACTCCAAGTGCCACATTGTTGGATGAAGGGGTGATTGAGCAGGGGCTAACATATAATTTCCATTCTTGGTACTGTGCACTCAGCATAAAGGAGCAAGTTTTGGGAAAGGTTGAAGGTGATTGCACTCAAGCAAGAGAGGTACTTCAGGAAATGCAAAACAAAATACTTGTTTTCGTAAACAGGGTAGTTGATTCTAATGGAGAGATTGATGAATACTTGTTGAAAGACAAGATGCATGCAAAGTATTTTCGGCATACACAGGCTATTTCGAGGGAGTTGTTGGATGAAATTTGCACGCTTTCCACTTTCATGGGCATGTTTCAGACATCCATGGCCAGTTGGGAAATGACAGTTGTCAAATCTACAGAGGAGTTGCAAATCGTAGAAGGCACCATTCAGACTTTGCCAAGTGTACCTATGGAGGAGGTTACACGTGTCATCGCTAGATTTGTGGAGTTTACCGTGAAAAGGAAAGGTCATAAATGAGGGTATCCCACTTGGTTGGTGCATCATTAATGCAAGGTCTAATTTTAGTAAATTTGTAACCACTTGCCTATGTGGCATAATATGGGCCCTCGATTTAAAGTTTTAATCCTGGCCATCCATTGAGTTTTGGGGCCTATATAAACCCATTTTGCTCTCATTTGTAAAGGGGGGATGCTCTGAGAAATTGTTGCTCAAGACTCTACTGAAATAAATACAAATTCATTGCTGAAATTTTCATGGTGATTTGTGTTGTTTCAAATGAATGCATGGTTTCTAAGTGTTCACTCATAGAATAAGATCTATTTAGTTTGTTTTCAGCAATTTGGTTTTATGTTTTATGGAAGTTGTTGTTGCTGATTCATGTTTGGGGTCTCCATAGTTCATACCATTTATAATTTATCGATGGCAGGTTGTAGTGCATGGTTAGTCTGAACATCATCTGAGCTTAATCTGAAAATCTTACTTTACCCTTAGAAGATAGCACCACTTTTGTGTAGTTGTTTCCTTATGGCGAAGCAAAGTGTGGTTGAGATTCCGGTGAATCAGTGGTGATTGCTTGCATTTAGATTAGAGCCTTCTAAACTTATTTCCTTTTGCATTTTCTTTAAAATCTTGTTAGATTTAGATTCGAGAGCTTCCATTGTCATATCCTAAGTTATTGAATTGGTAGACCTTCAAAGCAGCTGTGTTACATGTTATCCAAGAGAAACAAGTTTCCTATTGTTGAGCATTTACGTAAGTCCCTTTGTGTCAAATAGTAATTCACATCCTACTGCTAAGTTATCCCAAGTCGCAACACGAAAAGTAACTAATCAAGAACCTTGGAGTCTACTCATCTGATCACTTAGCTTAGCATTTGAGGGATTTTGTTCAAGAGAGGATAGAGTACACCAGTATTTTATTTTGCGTTGTATGTGCAAGGAAAACACATCAACAGTTTACATCTACTTCCATTGTGGTGAAAATATTCATAGAAATCTGCTTAAAAAATGAAGAGAAGAACTCGCTTGCAAAAGATAGACCGATTACGCCATTAGCAGATCACTCCTAAACATGCAATAAATTTGCACAATATACAAATGAATTTGCACTCTTACCAGACTCAACTCTGATGCCATGTTAACTTTTAGTTAAACCTATGAAAACTAGGAATACTGGTAGAGTAGTAAATTACATCATTGCACAAATTAATTGACATGAAAGATAAACTGTGAATCAATCATTAATTAACTTAAGAATGAGTACAATATATAGCAGGAGATGAGCTCTATGCAAAATTGCGAGTCAAAGATGAACTACCACAAAGCAACCCCTGAAGAACAAAGCAGTGAAAGCAAAGTTAAACTGTTGTTTCACCATTCCTTATTTGCATGGAGGAAGGCGGTGAAAAGGAGAGCAACTGATGCTCTAGTCAACTCATTAGTTAGCTTATAGTTAAAGATGCTAACACAATCCAAGGCCATAATCACTACTCTAGCATAGGGAATAGTCAGATGCAAATATTAAACCTCCTTCTCATTATATGCAAGATTTTTTTTTTAATGCACTCACTAATTCATAGTTGCTCCCTTGCATAAAGATGAGTAAAATCACACTGACAAATAGCAAGCTGTATAGGATTTTAAACTGCAGCAATGTTATTATTTGTGAAATCACACTCATTAGAAGACATATAAGAAGGCAATCTATGGCACTTTGGTTAGAACACACCTTGAACAAATTGGAGAGGACAAAATCAAAGGGTTTAAAATTAGAATCAAAGAGAAATACGCTAAAGCTGGAGGTAAGTCTCCCAAGTTTTTCCATGATTTTCTTCAGAAGAAGCACATGAAACAAGAACTTACTACCCTGTAGCTAGAGGATGAGCCCATTATAGAAGATGTTTAGGAGATTAAAGAAGCATGTTAAATTTCATTGAAACTTTTCTAAATATGAATATGTTGCAACCTACACATTTTGTGTGAATTTTTATATATTTAAAATCATTACAACCAAACTTCATTACTAACTTCATACACAAAAATCCAACTAAAAATTCATGAAATCATAAAAACCAAAATTATAAAAAGAAAAAGAGAGGACTGATCTTACAAAATACTCCAGCCATCCAGTCTAAAAGCCAAGTGTGTGTCTCCCTCACCTTTCAGTGGCTATTTATAGAAAAATTCACTCCTTGTCTAGGCCGTCATTTTCCAAACACATGTTGGAAAATTTGGAAGACTTTGGAGTCAAGTCTAAGAACATGGTAGAAGATTGGGTCAAGTCTACTCAATTAATGCCTCTTTTCCAATTTTTCAATTTGTAATTAATTTTTGTGGAAAAGAATTCTCCTTGGGAGATGTTGTTTCTAGAAATGTATTTTTCTCTTATTTATTTATTTATTTATTTATTTATATTTATTTAAACTTCTTGCCGCCTAAATAAAATGAAATTCTTGTGCAAGGTGAGGAGGGAAACTCATTTGATTTCAAATTAAATATTATTTTATTTTAAACAGAGAGATAGAGGGCTATTAGGTCGTGACAAATTGTTCACATTGAAATGTTTTATAATGTTGTAAAAGAGGTTTGAGGAGCATAATGTTGCGCTATTAAGAGGGTGACTTTGTAAAGCATCTTCATGAGCCTAAATTGAGTATTGTAAATGTTGGGGTGGGTGGGTGAATAATAGTAGAGGTCTCTTTCCCCATGACATGCATATTGATCCTTCTAATATACATTACTCAAACGGTATCTTTTAAGAGCCCTAGAACCTAAAACAAGACTTGAACTTTGTCCAAGAGGTATGCACAAATGTTGGCACCTATGTTCATCTATAGTTTTGCCTTATTGGTGTAACCTATACTTGTTATGAAAGATTATGAATGTTTTGGCCAAATTGGACCTAACTACTCATATTGTAAGTGTTTGACCAAGTTCATTAGTTGTTTTCTCTCTTGATATACCACATCTTTGGGTATTTAAAGTTATTTTTCTTCATAAGACACCTATTTGTATGAGTTTTATATTTTCAACTTATCTCACAAAACTTTGAGATTGTTTATTGTCATACTCATATCTATTTAATGCTTTCAAGTTTCTTCATTCTATATTAGTTTGTTCATTGATTTAAATTTGGCATATCATCCTTTTTCCATTATTGGATTGCATAGTCACTTATACGCCTATTTACTCACACATTGTTGCTCTTGGTTATAAGCCTAGATCCCCTTAGCTTCATTTTCTCTTTTTCTAGGTCTAAAATTATCTATATACATTACTCTTACTCTCTTTAGTAATATATTGTTTTCATTCATATTACATGTTTTCTCTCCCTCTTACACTTGTTGTTTGACCAATTTAATAGTAATTTCGTGAACTTTGGAAACCTTAGGACAAGAATTCCAACTTTAATGTAACATTCACATATTTCTTCCATTCACAAGGTTTTATACATCTTTGCTATTCTATTTGGTTTAAGTAAACATATTGTCTCATTTCATGTCTATTTAAACCATATAATAATATTATTGTAACTATATTATTACAACTATCTAAACCATTTAAATCGTCAATATTGTTATATATAACATAATCTTAAGCCTTATTTTTAAAAAAAAAGGGGTGATAGAGTCACCCATACCATTGATGTCAAAAAAAAGTTGACAGAAAAACTGGGACTAAAAAAAATTGAGAGAGGGTTAAACAACCAAGTACAAAAACAAGAGAAAAACGGAACTAGAATAGGAGAGTTACTCCTCCGAAGAGGATAGTTCTGGTGGAGGGAACAACATGGGGAGAGCCAAGGATGAAGGCAATGACACATCATGAAATATGTTTGCAAAGCCCAATGACAGTTGGAATGCGTACTTCTCCAAGATGTAATTGAGGAGCTAAAGACCACTCGAGAGAAGCCCTATTTTGAATCCATTGTAGATAGTAGCTAGTTCTTTGTGGGTGCAGAGTCGATCGAGATTCCATGTTGTAGTTGTTGAGGGCGGTGCGTTAGTGATCAACATCAAAGATGTGCGCCCTAAGAAAGGAGAAGGCGATGGAGACATGTAATCCTGGTCTTGGACTAGATCATAAGTATTTGAAAGGAATATAGAGGCCACGTTTCTATATTTGATTTTGTTCAATGAAGCTCGGAGAAGGGGTTCCTTATAACAATCCTAATAGAAAACTCAAGATTGACATAAATTGTGTCGAATAGCATTTGAAGCTTTGTGGTAGTGTATGATCCCTCGAAGTTAGGCTCCCAGCAGAAAGGAGGCAAGAAGATGCGGTAGTTATATGCAAAAGCCGCCATGCTACTAAGAAGAAATAAATATTGCACAAGCCAACAAAAAGGATAGATAAGTAAGTGAAACCTGGAATTATACAATAAAAGAGTCCATTCAGGCTCTAAATAGATAGAATAGAGGGGCGGTACATTGTCCTCATCCAGATAGATCCTAAAAACGTTGCCATATGATGTGAAATAGAACTCCTCACATGCTGAAAGGACCCTCTCATAAATATTCATTTGGTAGATATTAAAGAGAAGCCGTCTAAATCCCTTATAGATGATCTTTATACCGATAATCCCAAAAAAGTTATAGTAGGATTACGGTATAGATAAAAAATGAGACATGCTGATAAAATGAAGGGAACAACCATATTGAACATAACTCTTATAATTAATATGATGTTGACGGGTACCGATGAGAGGGATCCTAACGAGAATGACCGTTGAGATCAAAGGATTGATCGTGAAGACCACCCATTGCCTATCCATTCAGAGCTAAATTTGAAAATATTGATTGGATGAGACATACAAACTTAATGCACACTAAAACCAATTGCATTGAGATGAATCATCTCGCCATTTGGAGATACTATCGAGGCCACCGATGTACGTGAGATTTATTTGTGTTAATCAAATTGATTAAACCATCTGGAAGAAGGGTGTGATGTGGATTAAATTCTTCCCTGCTGGAGGTTTGGTCAATTGTCATGTTAGCTAGCAATTCAACCGCCTTGTTGGCTTCCCTGAATAATATAAATTTTTTTCTAGTTTAGAGTTTGCCTTTTTTTTCAGCACGTTGATGATAATAAGAGAGTCACCTTCAACCCATAGATTCTTCATATTGTTATTAATTTCTAATTGCAGTCCATGTAGGAGGCATGTGCTTCAACTTGGTTATTTGTCCCTTTTGTAATTTTAGTTGTTGTTGCCACAATAACATTTCCATTGATATTATAATGATGTAACCCATCCCAAAGATGTCTAGGTTACCTCTACATAGTCCATCAATGTTTAGTTTGACAAAGGGAGGAGAAGGATGCAACCATTTTACAATATTTCTATCAACCTTGGTGATGGTGTGAAGGTTGCCTTGAGAAGGAGGGAGCTTCATATTTTCCATCTTTTGAGCACAAAATTATCCCAGTTTGAGAATTTGATGTTAGAAGAGGAGTTGCTTCTCACCTTAGAAACAACAACTTCTAAAATGGCCTTTTCAATGTTATCGAGGACCTTTTCAAATGGTGAATGTGTTTTCCTCAAGATGTGGAAGTTCCTTTCTTTCCATAATTACCAAATCATAATTGATGGGCTCACCTCCCATATGCAAGCAAAAGTAGATTCTATGTAAAGAATTGGCTAGCTTCTAAAAAGATCAATTAATGAGTTTGGAAGGGGTGAGAACCAATTAAGGCACTGAAGAAGCCAGTACTAGTAGTTGGCATTGAAGGGACAATCTAAAAGAAAATGATCAATCTTCTCATCTTGCATCCACATAAAACACATTTGAAGTTTGAACAAACATTCACATTTTATAGTCTTTCCCCAGTTAGGATCTTGTTATGGACTGTGAGCTAGGAGAAGGCTCCTGCCTTTGGCAATGTGGCCTTGCTCCAACATAATTTGTAGGGCCAATTTTCCTTTGAATCCACTGCAAAACCTTTTATTCCTGTTTGACAAAATAGAAGCCTGATTTGTCTGCAGTCCAAACAATTTCATCTTCCTGATTTGAGAGAAAGATCTCTTGTCCAAACAAAATATCATGTATAATTCTCTTTTGATTTGAAGGAAAATTGCAATCTTGGAAGCTTTTCCATTTGATTTTCCTAGTTATCTCTCCTTGAATTGGGTCCCAGTAATTCTGGACTTTATCACCCCAAAGTTGTTTGAGACAAGCTTGAGCTTCCTTGAGGTCAATTCTTGAAGATAACTTAGGCATCCATTCCATGAGTTTTTCCAAAAGTTTTCTATTACACTATTATGGATGATCCATGTGAGATGTGAAGTCAACACTTTTTTGCTATGAACTAGAAAGTTCCACATGCTAGAAGTAGTTGGTGGGTTTTCCACTGTAAAGATTCTCTATTTATCCGCGCAGTCTAAGTATTTTGTTTGCATAAGTTTAGCCCATCTAACCTATAGTTTGGAGTACACATTCTAGGCTAGTTTAGCTCCTAGAGCATTGTTTTTATGTCTCATAGTTAAGATGCCTACTACACCCTTGCTTTTAGGTTTATAGATTTTCTCCCGAGTGATGAGGTAATTTTTTTTTTATCTGTACTTCCTTGCCAAAGGAATTGTTTGATAATTTTCTCAATTTCCAAAGTAGTTCCTTTATGAATTTTTAGAGTTAATATCATGTAAATGTGGATTGTAGACAAACTAAATTTAATCATTGTCAATCTGCCAACAAGGGTTAGCCATCTACCTTTCCAAGTGCCAATTTGTTTTTAATATTTTGCAGGATATCTTTCCATAAATATTTCTTACAAGTTCCATTGAACAGTGGAAAGCTCAAATATTTATTTTGAAGAGATTCAACTTTGAATTCAAGAACCTTAACTATGCACTTTGGATCTCAACATTGGTATAGAATAAGCAGACTTTAGATTTGGTAGGATTGATGACCTAACCTGAAGCTTCACAATATCAAGAGATTGCGCTTTTGATGGCTTTAGTTTCTATAACAATAGCCTGCCTAGACAACATTGTATCATCTACAAACAAAGTGTGAGTGAATGGGTCTTCAATTTGTTCGATTTGAATTTGTTTCCAAATTTTCCTATGATTAGCCACCCTTATGACCCAAGTGAGAGCTTAGGCCATGAGAATAAAGAGATATCAGGAGAGATTATCTCCTTTTCGTAAAACCTTAGAGGATTCAATGAGTTGGCAACCTATACATTAACCAAAACTATGAATTTTGTTCTAAAAATGCAAGTAGCGACCCACTTACACCAATGATTTGAAAAACCAAATTTCTTGAGAATTTTGAGGAGAAAATCCCAATTAACCCTATCATAAGCCTTCTCCATGTCTAGCTTGATTACAATACAAGGGAGTTTAGTTTCTTGAATCGAATGTATAATTTCTTGAGTCACAATAGATCCTTCTACTATTTCTCTCCTCATGATGAAACCCCCTTGTTCCTTAGAAATAAAGAGAGGAATGATGTATGCTAGTCTTATACCCATAGCTTTGGTAATGATTTTGTAAATGGAATTACAAAGGGAGATCGACCTGAATTCCTAAAAAATGGAGGGTATTTTTTTTGCAAGGTGTGTGCCCTTGGTCTCCTTGTGTTGTATATCCAACAGTTAGGCTTGTGACAAGGCTTAACCACCTCCCATGGATTCATTAACTCTAGTAGTTTTATCAGGCATTAACAGGTCGATATTTTGGTATAATGGCAACCATCTTTCCAACAATTGGTATCAGAGCTTGGGTCATGAGTTCAAACCCCTCGCTTGCACTGGGGGGATTGTTGCAAGGTGTGTACCCTTGGTCTCCTTGTGTTGTGCAGTGTAGCACTTAGGTTTGTGATAAGGCTTAACCACCTCCCATGGATTCATTAACTCAAGTGGTTGTATCGAACATTAATAGGTTGATCTTTTAGTGCAAAGGCAATTGTCTTTCCAATAGTTTTCACTTTAGGAACATGAATGATGCTTGTGGCCTTCAATTCTTTAAGAATATTTTTTATTTTTAGGCCTCTTCTACTACAAGAAAAACATCCTTACCCACTATATCCTAGCATTTTTGAAAAATATACCTGTGAAGCCATCTGTGCCAAGATCTTTGTCACCTGATAGTGAGAAAGACTACAACTTGAATTTCTTCAAAAGTGAATTCTTTCATCAGTAACAAATTATGGTCATCGTTGACCAATTTGGGGATGTGGATGTCCATTGCATGGGAAGCATTCAATCTATATGATGAAAGGAGATTTTTGTAGAATGAGAGTACCTCATCTTGGATGTATTTTATAGTGATCTTGTAACTTCCTCATTGGCTTTCTTGATGCTATGGATAAAATTTGAAGCCCTTCTAATTTTAGTCAAGAGGTGGAAGAAAGTTGTATTCCTATCTCCTTCCCTAAGCCATGTCTCTCATGATTTTTGTCTCTAGAATATCTCCTCCCTTAATAGGATCTCCTCACATTCTTTTTTGAGTCATTTTTCTTGTTTGAAGTTATCCACATTCCTCCCAAATTTAATGACATGAGAGGAAAGGAGAGCCAGTTCATTTTTTATCCTATTTTTCTCATGGAAGATATTTTTAAAGTGTTATTAGTGCCAAGATTATTTTTTATTTGAAAAATTTCATCGTTTGAGGAAGTTGGAACATTTTTGATCCCTGTACATATAGAGCTGATTTGTACCATTGTTGCAACCATGAAATGAGTCTGGGTCTTTGAGCCATGTCTTTAATTTTCAAATATTTATGTTGAGAGAAACTATTTTCCTCAAAAGAGAGAATCATTGGATAGTGATCTAAGCCACTCCATGGAAGAATGTTAGTAAGAAAATCCTAGTTAATTTGAAGATAGGAACTAGAAATGAGAAATCTATCTATCATTTTAGAAATATGATCGAAATCTTTCCCTTTGTTTGTCTAGGCAAATTTTCCATTCTTTGGAATCCAATCTACAAGATTATTTCTTGCAATGAAATCCTTGAAGTCCTCTAGAGATTTGGAGGGATGTGTGATTCCCCCCACTTTTTCATCTTTAGTCACCAAGTCATTAAAGTCTTCACGAAGGATAACTCTCTCATGTCTCAAAAGATAGAGAATCTCACTAAAATTCTTCCATTGATTAGATTTTTGAGTTGCTCCCATTTGATCATAAATACAAAAAATCTACAAATATTTCAATTCAAGGTAGTTAGGGAATCTATTGAGAATCCAATTCTCCCTCCAGGTAGGTAGGACCAAAATGTGAGGGTTTATGTTTTCTAAATGTTTGGGATTTTAAGTCTAGGTTCAATGATAAGGGGTTCCATGTTTATGGTTTATGTTTAATGGTTTCTTTTCAAGATGTGAGTTTAGGGTTAACTTTTTTGAAGACCTTTATGGTTGGGGTTTTTATTTTAAGCACCAAGTTTGGGGTTTTGTATAAGTGGATTCCAATTTTAAGGGTTGGTGATTTGAGGTTATGAGCATAGGGTTCTTTTTTCTTTTGATGTTTACTATTTTGAGTTGGATTTTGGGATTAGAGGTTCCAAGTTATTTTGGTTTGGGCATGTGAGTTTAGTGTTCAAGAAATTGAAGGTTTAGGGTTGGTAGTTATAAGTTCAAGTACCAAGTTTGAAGTTTTATATAAGTGGGTTCAATGTTTATGGTTCAAGAGTTGAGGGCTTTGGGTTTGAGGTTTTGATCTTAGGGTTCATTTTCTTTTAATATTTGGGATTTCAAGTTAGCTTTAGTTGGGATTAGGGATTCCATGTTTAAGGGCTTGGTTTGGGGATGTAATTTTAGGGTTCAAGTTTGAAATTTGGGGTTGGGGTTTCTAAGTTCATGTATGATGTTTGAGGTCTTGTACATGAACGTGTTCAATGTTAAGGGTTTGAAGTCTCAATCTTAGCATTTAAGTTTAAGGACTTAAGATTTTGAGTTAGGGTTTAAAGTTTAAAGGTTTGTAGTTATGAGTTATGGTTTTCAATCAATAGTTTGAATTTTAGGGTTTTGGGTTTAGGGTTTGGGATTAGAGGTTTCAAGTTTAGGGTTTAGGGTTTAGGTTTTTAGATCAAGGGTTAAAATTTAAATTTTTATGATGTTGAACAAGAACTAACAAAGTTCACAAATAAAATCTACAAATTGATCAACTAATATGAACACATAGTAATAAACTAAATTAAATAGTAATCAAAACACATTTATTAACTAAAAATTAAAAAATACACTAAGAGTCCATATCATATTTGTAAAAAAAATAGAGGTCCTACGATATTCCATGTAATTACTACATGTTCACAAAGTTATCCCTAATAACTATTGGCTCCTCTCCCTAATGCTAGTGAGCATTGTTTTTATTTTGTTCAAATTGTTTTTATTTGGTTTTTGCTTTTTTCTTATTTAGTTTTTTTCATTTTTAAACCTATCCTAGGGTTTTCATTAACAAGTTACAAACCCTATACTGTAAATTTTGGGTTTACAAATTAAAATTTAAAGGTCATAGGGTTTAAAATATGTCTTAGGGTTTGTAATATGTCTTATGGTTTTGGTTTTTACTAAATAAAATCTATCTTATGATTTTAAGTTTCAAAACTAAATATAAATTAAAAATGGTAAAATGCACTAAAAAACAAATGAAAATGGAAAACCACTTACCTGGGAATACTTCAAGGCCTCTTGTGAAGGTAAGTGGATGCAAGTACCCATTTTTCTTTTCTCTTGACTTCTAGTTTTTCCATTGAAATAGTGAAAAATGAACTTGTGAGGAAAAATACTTTTCGTGAATGGGTGCTCATTTATAAGATGAGTGCCTATTCTATAAATGGGTATTCATTCCTAATGAGAACACATTTAGGTTTGGGAGTCCAATCCTAAACAGGCACTCATTTCATATAGGTTTTTGTCTAGGCTCGGGTTCCATTCCTAAATGGGTGCCCGTTATTTTCAAAATGGGTACTTTTTTGTTAGGGTTTTTTTGTCCGCATGACTTCCAAGAGAAGTTGACTCGTATTCTTTCCTCCATTTTACTTCTTGCATGCCTTATTAAAACCCTTGAAAGTAGTTGGATCAAAATTTTTAGTCAAGCTAATCCATCCTTTTCACTATTGGAGAGTTCCAAAAATTGAAGAAAGAGATAGGAAAGCTTCAATTAGGTTATTGAGGATGCCTATGATCATTTAGTTTTTTTCATAACTTGGATAAATCCAATCCTAGGTGTGGATGTTTTAGTTTAGATCTTTTATTTTAGAGTAGATTTATATGGTTGATTAGATTGCTTGATATTTGTGAAAGAGATGTGCAAGGTTAGAGTTAAATTTAGACTTTGGAAATCTAGTTGTAGATTTTTAGAATGATTTTTCTTTTTCTTTAAAGTAGGAAAGGATTTCCACTACTCTTGCTTCAAAGAATATTAAAATACATGTTAAATCCTTCTCTTTTCACTTCAATTCTCTTTGAAAACATAGAAATAAAAGCTCCAAGTATGTTAAAAAAATGATATTATTTTAGATCAATGCATACAAATTATCATGATGCAACATATAAACAAAAAACAAACAAATTTAAAGAGAGGTGGTAATTGCACTTTCTTGGATTGCTGGTTTTTGAAAAAAGGGAAATTAAATTTAATAAAGTAGATATTATTTTTATATCTATGCATGTAGATTTGGCAAGGTTTAACATATAAATCAAACACATAAATAATTCAAAGAATAGTAGTTAGTAATCTACACTTTCTTGTATTGATTATTTTAGAAAAAAGGGAAATTAAATTAGAACTATTCATTATTCTCTTGCCTCATGCTTGTTGAACGTCTGAAAAGGGATTTTAGCATTGCATGTTTTCTCTTTCTTTGCAAATAGAAAAGATTCACCATGAAATTGTATCTTGACTTTAGGGAAATTGCTCATTGCTATCATAGTTAGATTTAACTTTCCAAAAGATTTCAGATTCATACTTATATTGAAATCAATTAATGGGTATTTGCATTCAAAAAACAATATACAAAAAGTCTTCTTTTACATAGATTTAATTATCATTGCATTCATGAATTAATCCTAATTGATTCCTTGATCCATTTAAGTTCAAAGAGCATTGTTTGTCTTAGTTTACTAACTATTCAATAATTATTGGTTAATTAGGTTAATTAGTGTAGTTCAATAAAAAGGTAAAATGACCAAAAAATAATTCATTTAGATTCATTTATTGCATTTTGAAACTACCCAAAAACACTCAAAATATGCAAAATCACAACACTGACATTCAAACACATTCAAAACATTGGTAGGTGATCAATTATTTATGCTTAAAATAATCAAACAATTGAAATACTCATAAGTGATAAACACTTTTCAAATCAATAATAAAGAATATTAAACTTTTAAAAGGAATTTTGTAATGCCCCCTCATTTTTGGGTTGTGATAGTTGTTAGTTTTGCATCACCCTCTGCTTGATCTGAGACACTTGTTAGATTTTTCTTTGCATCCAGACAGTTCTAAGACATTTGAGCTATTGAGACTATGGTTTATGCTTATTCTGATTGTGATAGATTATGTTCGACTGATCTAATTTTGACATGTGGAATGAGATTATGATGGTATTGTTGTTATGATGAGATGGACATGTTTAGTGATGGTTTGATAATATCATGTTTATGCATCTGATTTTAAATAGAAATAGTGATAGCCTTGTTTCAGAATGGGGACAGTGTAGTACTACTCAGATTGAGCACCCTACTACACCCCGATTCTCTGTTCTGGTGTGTGTTTGATATATATACATATACAGTTTATCTTGTACAACCCACTGGTTTTCATGCAGGTTGCAAGTACCAGGCCTCGACTCCACCTGACTTAGTAGGTCTGAGTGGGCCCTACACCATGGATAATGTTGATGGAGATAGCATGAGGTTTATTCTGCTAGGCCAGTTCCAGTCTTTTGTTGTAGTCACGTGTCGTGATGCAACGTTTGATCCTTGTTTCTTGTTGTTGGTCGTCGCGTGTTGTGGAGCTTTGTTGAAGTTGTTTAAGATTGTCTATGTGTTCCTTGTTATCCTTATGCTTAATCTTATAGTATTTTTGTATTGTCGTAAAATTTGATTATTGTTGAAGTAAAGTCTATTATTGGCAAAATTAGTTATTGTAATGTTTTAAATGTTTATGAGTCTTAAATTATTTTTAGAGGTAATTAGTACATACTTGATTTAAAATTTATTTTGGGTAAATAATTTCTTGTTGATAGTTGTCAGATATATCTAGAGATTTGAGAATCTCTATGTTAAGAAAAATTTCAAATTTCCCTTATGGGGGGGATTGTGTAATTGATTGGGGGTTACTGGAATTAATGGTTGTTGCCTATTTTTGGTCTCGGGGAGATTTGGTGTGAGAGGGTTTTTTATGTCTGTGGATATGTTTGGTTCGGAGAGTTTTGCTTTTGGGAAAAAAGGATGCTTCAAAAAAATATTTGGAGGAGAAAGGAAAGAAAAATTTTCTGAAAGAAGATTTGACTCCAGAGTGTGAATTTTACAGGTATGTCTTGTGAATTTCTATATTTTATTTGTCTCTATTTGTTCTGAAGAATTAGATTTCTTGGGGAGGGTTTCTGGCATGGAATTATTCTGTTATCCTCCCTTGTCCTTGTAACTTATTGTTTTATGAACCTTTTTATAGTTTTTGCTCTGTCGGTAGACCTTTTTGTCACTCTGTGTTTTGCATGCTTGTCATTGAGAACATTTCCAACTATTTTATTTTTGCCTTGCTAGGGTCCCATCATGGTGTATACTATTTTACTCTGTGTATTGAGAACAAAATAGATAATCATATTAAACCATTTCTATATGTTGTAGTGTGTGCCTCTCTCTCCAAGTAATGGAACCTAGTCGAGACTTTTGGGTCTGTTGCACTCCATGAGTTTAATCCTTGCGGAGCCTTCCTATTATTTATCTATCAAAGCCATCTACCATTATCTTTAAAGAATACCCTTACCCTCTCCAAGTCGTTCCTCTTCTTTTTGGCTTGGGTAAGGAGGATGGTGGTAAAGGTTGTGGAGATTGGCTTGCACCTGCCGTATACTTTTGGTTGTAATGTAAACCTACCCTCCTTGTTTCTGTCATAAGATAGATACTGTGAGAAATAAGAGAACCGTCACCTGAGCTTATTTGACCTCTGAAGCTGACCCATGACCTCATCATGGTAATCCAGCATGTGTTTTTGTGCTACGTGCGTAGACTTGTGCTATAGAGCGATCTTACCCCCTATATCTGTCGGAAGATTTCATTGAAAGCCACTACCATCTATTTGCATCATTGCTATCGATAGGAAAATTTTAGTTTGATTCACTTCTCAATTTTCAATCTTGCTAAGCCATCCTTATATCAAACCTTCCTTGTGGAAACCGGTGTAAATCTTAGGGTAGTTCTAAAGTTTTTCCTTTAGTAAGTTTCCTTCATATCCTTGGGTTAACTGGAGCCCTCAGCAGGGAACTTAGTATTCTCGTTCAGACCACAGTAGAAGGGTGTAAATGTGGTTGTTTTGTTTAGAATGGAAACTGACTATGTTGAATCGTTATATTTATTAATTTATTTTGCTTTGTGTAAATGCTAACTTCATTAGTCGAATAAATAAATAGATAGAGTGTAAGGTTGGGCTCAAAAGGAATATGTGTTTTGTAATTTGGTTTTGTAGAAATCATAGTCTTAGAATTAATTGGGAAGGGTCACTTTTAGTGAGATAGACAGCATTGTAGCTGTTTTGGTTAAGAACGGGTAGACTAAATATTTGTGTCGATGGGAAAAGTTATACTATTAGAAGAAATAAAGTTGCATATGGTTGTTATGATAGAAATTTTGGATGGTAAAGTAGAAGTATAGATTTTTAGAAAACCCGTGTTATAGTGTAGTTGTCTTATTAAATTGGTAGTCATTAGAAGATAGGAATAAGTTTCCTTATAGTAGTTTTAACTTAGAATTAGTTTTAGGAATGAAATTATTTTATGACCCTTCATTGTTTTTGTTTAAAGTTAGGATGTTCAGATAATACAAATAAGTTTGGCTATCTTTATGCATAGTTAGACTAGAAATTTGTTTATATAGAGAGTGGTTTAAATTAAGTTGAGTAACCCATTCTATAAGAAAACATCCTTGTTCTAACGACCTTCATGGAGTTTTTGAAGTCTTAAGTTTTGTAAGGTAGGAGTTTAGGGCTTTCTTAAAATTGCATCTATTTAAGGAATTTAGTTAATTATCTTGTTAGGATTTTATTTTCAAGGAAGTTGAATTCTCGTAGTGCCATCTTGAAATGAAATGGTTCAATAGTGATATGCTAGGTTTTGTTTGATGTCTAGTGCTTTTTACTTGTGAGTAAAATCTTTAGTTAATCCTTGATTGATTATGAAACAAAGGAAATTATCGCTTCTTGGAAATAGAAAATGTGGTACTGTTAATTAAATCATGTGTAAAGGTTTTGGCTAAGTGTTAGATATAATTATTTCTAATGCATGGAAGTGAATACTTGTTGGGTAAAGATTGTAGTTTTGTTTTTACCCTTGTTGTGTTATGATTCTATTAAGTTAACCTTGTCTGGTGAGCAAGTGAGTCTCATAGGAAGTCAAGTTGGTAAGCGTCATGTTTGGTTAATTGTTTTTGATAGTTGTGTTAGATCTGTGTAACTCTAGAGACTTGTCACCTTGGAATTCAGTGTGGTATAGTGGCAAGGATATATTGGTGTTGTGTTATTTTCTTTCTCTTGATCCTTTGTCAATTTTCTTTTATGGTCGTGGTCGTTGTAACCTAGTTTTAGTGTTAGGAAAGGTACTGTGGTAACCTAGTAAAGAAGTCCATTACTGACTCCAGAGGCTTAATAGTTGGTCTTGTTACTTGTTTCAGTTTGGTTTCTAGATTGTGTTGCCTCAAATTTTTGAAGGGAATCAAAGGACTTATTGTTGTGGCTTAGTGAATGGAGTAAGTTATGGGTTGGAACTGATTTGTGACTTTTATCCATGTATGTTGTGGTATGTATGATTGATCAGAGAATGCTAAGGGAGTGGCTTTCATGGTGGGGCTGGTGCCTAGTGAGAGGCCGCCTGGGTAACCCCATGGAAGTTGTAAGCAAGTGAAAACTTAGTAATGTAATTAGGAGGGTTGGGGTAGAAGAACACATAACAAGATAAATAAGAATACTTCACCCATGCCTTGAGTACTTTTGCAGGGTTAGGATGGGATGAGAAGGCCTAATTGGCAAGGTTGACGTCCTTGTCTTCATGAGAGGACATGTTAGCTCCGCATGTGTCACCCTATGGGGTTGGTACCGATAGAGAGGCTGCCAGGGTAACCATAGATGGGGGCCGGCTTCTGGTGAGAGATATCCTGGGTAACCCATGCTAGGACCATGCGATGACACTCTCCTTACACAATTCAGTTGCTTCTTATTAGTTGTTACCTCTAGAGTGAAGTCTTGTCATCTTGTTTGATCTTATCTTGATGTTTGATTTATCTTGTGGAGTACGGTCAGGTCTGTGCAGTTTGGATATCTTGTTTATCTTCATGGGTCTGAATCTTGTGATTCTGTTCTTGGTTGTAACCTTATCCTAGCAGAACCTCATTGTTATCTCCTAACTCGGTGGGGTGGACCTTAGGGTTCCACATGGTTGGGAAGCAGAGCTATCCATTGGTCTTCTTGGAGATTCAGATCGAGTTCAGTGTAGAAGTAATCCAGTTCTAGATTTCTTTACACCTTCAAAGTTGTTGCATACTTTTATATGTATTCATTGTAACCGATATGATCAGTCTTGTAATCTTGTACCATAACTTTGTAAAATTAACTTTCCTTGCAATGTAATAGTGGTTCTTATCTCTAGTAGTATGATGTTTATCTCTTGTGTTGTTTAGACTTTGATGATCTATTGATGCAGTGATGTTTCCCTAGAGGAGTTAGAAGTATATTTTTCTTTATGTTGTGTATTATGATATCTTTGGTTACTAATATTGCACTTTCTTGCTTTAAAAAAAAAAAAATTATTTCTGTAATTCTGCACTTGTTGGTCTAACACTCTAGGGTTGCATGACGGGGCATTACAAATTTAACCAAGAATCAAACAAAACAAGTGATCAACACTTCAATTTCAATTCAAAACCAATCCTATCCAAAGCAACCAATGGAAAATTTTAACAATTAAGACATCTTAAACTATTGAGTCAAACATCGAAACAATCAATAAAGAAACAAACATAATCACCTCCTTCAACATCCAAAACAATAATTTTCTACCTCATCAACACAATAAGAATTAAGAATTATCACGTGCTTTTGGATCATACAATAGATAAGAGCCACATTGGGAATACCATACCTTCTTTGTATAGCATACACTTATATAATCCTTATCTCACTTCTAAGGCCATGTTAGGTTTTCATTTTCCTATACTGGAAAAAAGTTCAAGTACTTGATAATTATCTTCAGCCTATAGACTTTTCACGCTTATCAATCAATATGCTTTATTTACTTGTTACACGATGCTATCTATCACACCTAGTACATTATTTATGTGCATATATGTTTAAGTTACATTTTATTTTCATGTGTTGTTGTCTCTCTCCTCCAATTTCTTGCAACCAATGAAGGTAAACAGTGATACAATGTGATAACCTGGAGTTTGTCATCAAAATTATCATCGAGAACCCCTCTTGTGTGCTTCACCGAATGTGCTCAAACACTCAAACGTTGCGTCTATATTTCCTTCAGATATTTTTGACTTGGTACAAGACCAAGAGTATGTGGTCTCCATAGCTTTCTCTTTGCTTTGTGGTCACATTTTCGACGTCATCGGTGGAAAGCAGCCCTCAATAAATAATGCTCAGCACTACTGTGCGGTCTTTTCCCCTTGGACTATAATGTTTCATTCCTCTCCAACGATGGCTTATGATTACAACGCCTTCAAGAAAGGCATTCAGTCTGAGTGTATTAATATTATCAAGTTTACATTGGAGGGGCATGGTTTTCAATTTCCCCCTAGGCTTGCTGACAAAGCTATTAAGGTGTTTGGAGCAATCCATTTCATTCGCCTCCATTGGCCAGACAAATTAAGCACTATGACCCCCCTCCATGGCAGTACCTATGTTGTTCCCTCCTGAGGCGAACCCTCTTGAGAATTAAATATGTATGCATGCTAACCTTTGCGGCTATTTGCAACAATGTGATGCCCAACCATGTCAATTTTATATATCTCTGATCTATTTTAGCCCGCTTCAGGCTGGTTTTTGGGTGCCTTACATGGCTGACTACCCTCATTTGTTTTTGTAATTATGTAATATTTTTTTATCAATGTTATGGGTGGCTTTGTCACTTTTTTCTTAAAAATTAATATAGTGATAGATACTATCACTAATTCTCCTATGTTGAGATTGTAGACAATCACATGTGCCCATACAAAGACTCATCATTGTACCTAGATGAATCTTGATCACAATACATTGTTATATTTGAAGTGTCATATATTATATTATTGTGACCATACTGGGTGGAGTATTTTACCACCACTTTCCACATACACAGAAAATCTCTCTCTCTCTCTCTCTCTCTCTCTCTCTCTCTCTCTCTCTCTCTCTCTCTCTCTAAGTTTGTCTCATTATCAATCCTTTATCCATTTCTATTTACAGATACGAACCTCACTTTGATGAACCTCCATTGCCTGGAAATATTGCATGAGACTTAAATCTTTAATTTCAAGTGCATTCATCATAGAAACTTTGAATTTATCCTTCATCTTAGAACTACTACCTATATAAAATAATTCATCAACATACAAAATTACAATAAGGATATCATTAACTTCTTTCTTGTAATAAAGAGTAGGCTCACTCTTAATTCTCTTGTAGTCATTTTGATAATAATATCCATAAATGTAGGAATACCACACTCCTAGTGCTTTCTTGAGGCCATACAAAGCCTTATTCAACTTGTAGACCTGGTGTTCTTTAGTTTGTATTTTAAAACCCTATGGCTGTTTATGTAGACTTCTTCTTCTATGCACACATTCAAGAAGGTACTTTTCACAGCCACATGATGTATACTTCATTTCTTTTGAGATAGTAGTGAAACCACCATTCTAATGGTTTCTTTTCTTTCTACTAGTGCAAATTTTTCTTCATAATATATCCCATACCTTTTGATATTTTCAAGTAATTGTGCCTTATGTGTTACAAAACTACCATAATTATTGTACTTAGCCTTGTAGACTCCATAGTTGCAATACACTTCATGTCATGTGAAATTTTTGTAAGCTTCCAAGTATCATTCCTATGAATGGTATCTATTTCTTCTTGCATTTCTTGTACCCAAACACAATTAGAACATGCATATTCAAAACATCATGGTTAAAAATTAGCTTGTGAATGTAAATTAAAATTTACCATCTCATCTCTTATATCGTCTTCATGTGCACTTGGTTTTTACTCCTTTGATAAATCTTACTTATGCTTCTTACCTTCCTTGAAGAACATGGAATTTAAGCTAGACTTGCACATGAAATAAAATAAATATATTTGGGGCTACTTGGTGGAATTGTAGTAATTGGATTTGACATACTAGAAAACTCCACATTAATAATATCATTAGTAAAATCACAATTACAAATACATTTTGACTTTTCAACATGGTCTTTTGACAACCATACACTCCCCCTTCATAAAAAAAAACATATCTTGACACAACAATGTTGTTACTAATAGGAAACAAATCCTATAAGCATTACTTTATCCACTATACCCAACGAAAACATGTAGTATTCACATTTTGGATCTAGCTCCTATATCTTTTGATCAATGATGTGAACATAGGCTCAATAATTAAAACTTCGAAATGATTAACATTAGTTTTTTTCATACCATGTTTCATAAGGACTCATTCCATCAAGTACACTAGCAAGACTCTGGTTGAGATTATACACTTTTTTAGCAATTACATTGATCCAAAAGAGGTGTTCAATCCCTCCATTTGTAACATACACCTTTTCATTTTAACCACTATACAATTCTTCATTTCAACTACACCATTTTGTTGAGATGTGTAAGAAATTGTAAGATATCTATTGGTGCCATTCATGTCATAGTAATCCAGAAAATCTCTCAAACAAAATTCTCCTTCAGAATTAGTCCTTAAGAACTTTATTTTGCAACCATTTTCATTCTCCACGAGGGATATAAACATATTGAATGTATCAAATGATTCATTTTTGTTCTTTAAAAAATACACCCCACTTTAATGAGTAATAATAATTAAAGGTAATGAAATATGATGACTTACCCTAACATTTTATTTGCATAGTGTTGGTTAACAGATTTATCATTCAACTCTATATTCTCTCGCCCAAACAATGACAAATGTAACCACAGTTGAGTCAGTTACAATGGTGTTTCATAACTAACTCTACTTATTTTACAATGTGGTAGCTACCTTCGAATGATATACAATGAATTAAATTATATGTTGCTTTTAACCAAAAAACAAGAAAAGGTAGTGCTTTTAACCAGAAAATTTTGAAAGGAAATCCCACACATTTAAATGAATCAAATGACTATAACAAGCTCAAAGAATTCAAACATCCTTCCAAATAAAGAATTCAAATTCTCGTCACCATGACACATTTATTCAAAGATAGATATCCACATCAATAAGATCACCAACTGAAACTTCCAATATAAAGAAAGAAAAACCATTGACATAACATTCAACATAAGAAGAATGATGATCCGAAATACCATAGCACAAAGACCATATATGTTCGAAACATTTAAAAGTATAGCTTTTCTATATTGAAAGAGATAGAAATTGAAATAAGTATCAAAAGTATCTGACTCAATTGAGAAAACCAAAGTTTTTCCCAAAAAGAAAGATCCATACTATGTCACATATAGCATATTTATAATGTTCATATAATAACTGTCTTTAGAAATAGAACAATTTCTTGGGGACAACCGTTTTAAAATAAAGTCTTTTAAAGGAGTTTAAGAGCCAAATATTAGAAATGCATAAAAGAAAGAAACTTAATTCACCACCCCTTTGCCTTGGGTCTCTGATGCTTTCCATAGCTTGGTCTTCTGCCATCTTTTCTTGCATCTTCACCTTCAACTTGTACTCTTGATACTTAGTTATAACGGCAGTGATCCCTTTGCTTCCTGGAACAGTAGTGATCTGTATTCTGGTTCTGAACTTGGCCAAGGTTTTAGTTATCCCTGCTACAACTTCCTGAATTATTTCATCTCTATTTCTAAAACCATTAAGATAAACCTGTATCAATCCCATTTTACCTAGAGATTCCCCAGAAACAATATCAGGATCAGCAAGTTCATTACAAAGCATCTCCTTGGCTTCCTTGCTGATTTCATTAGGGTCCTGTAGATTTTCACCAAATTCATCCAGAATATTCACATCTAGTTTATGGCAATCCCTTTGAATATCAATCATCAAATCCAGATAATCCTGCAAGGCTTTGTTAATTTTCTCAATAAGATTATCATAGATATTTAACTTCCAATCTAATGAATCAGTCCAGGAAGGCTCAATCTCATGAAGATCATTAGCTAAATTTTCTCTCATGAGTGTTATAGAATCTAAGGCCATTAACTCAACAATTTTCTTAGAGAGCACATAGGTACTACCTTGTTCCTTTCTCACCTACTAGAGTTCACTAATCAATTTTTTTCTTTTGTTATGTATCTGAGAGTAGCTTTGCTTCATTTTGGTCAAGAAAAACAACATACCACAAGATAGCTTTTCCACCCACTCAGTAACAACCTTAGAAAAATTTTGATTCTTTTTAATTTGTTGAACAGTGCTAGCATCAATTCTAGTAACTTTTGAGCTAGATGCCTCTTGTGATGAAGGTGTTACTATGGACTGAATGAATTTGCTTAAAGACAAAATCTAAGATTGAAGCTTTACATTCTCTTTTATCTCTTCCTTAGCTCTTTTAATTAGGACATTCACAGAAAAATTTGCATGATATGAATCCCCCTCAAGGGTAGAGGGCCCAAGTCAATGTGACTTATTTTATAATCAGCTTCAGTTATATCATTTTCATTTAAGTCCTTTATGAGGTCGACAATCTCCAACACCTTGTGACCAAAAGTAGTATCATTTATCATTCTTGACATTCTCCTTCCTTCCTTAGGCTTCGAAGTACCTTGCAAAAGCATGGCAACTATATCTACTTCTTTTACTATTGTTGGCATATTTTTCCTCTTTTTCTCTACTACCTTTTTTAGCCAACTAGGAGAGGAAGTCAATACACTTGTATCCACGTTGCTAGACATAGTCTTATTTTTATTTTCAACTACAATAGGAGCAAGAACCTCCTCGTCGGGAAGAGAGGAGGGAATTTCAAAGAAAGTGGGAAAAGAACCATCATTAACAATTTGTTAAAAAATGGGATCATGATTCACAGGCACTATTTTTTATTGAACACTCTTCTTTCCTATTGCAGATAAGGGGAGACTCTCTGACTCATGGGTTGACTTCAACTTGAGGAAATCATAAGGCCTCTCACCATCACCTCCTAATTGTGAACTTGAAATAGACTATGATGTATGATGTCTTCCTAAAGAACTTTGTGTAGCAGAACCTTGCACAGTCTTTGACCTAGTGGATTTTGAGCTTCCCTATTCATGAGGTGCACCAACATGTCCACGCCATCTTCCATCTAGCCAATCCTCTATCCTTTTTATCATAGAATCAGAGCAAATTCTCAGATCCACAACCTCCTTCTTAGACCAATTGATTTGAGAAAGGGGTTTTGAAAGTAGGGTTTGGTATTCCACATTAATTACTTTAGAGTCCTCTTCAACTTTTTCTAGAATATAAATTGATAAACCAAAAGCCTTATTTGACTTAGAGTAAGTCTCATGCAGTTTCTTATCTGAGCTTTAGATCATCCATACAGTCTTCCCAGAAGTCTTCCAAGCTAGAGTGATTCTCATATGAGCTAGAGCCATAGAAGTTCTATTTCACATAATTATTTCTATCAAAGTTTGGCAATAGTGACAAAGAGTGAAGATTAAACCTTCCTAACACATACTCAGCTCCTTTAGCAGCATCTCTAGTTTTACAAGAATAACAAAATAGAGACAACAGAAAGGTATATCCTCTTTTCCTCATATTATGATTATTGATATTCATAGCAGCCATTTGTCTGTAAACCTCCAAGAAGATAATATAATCATTATCATACTGGGGCAACTTGGTTGGAGCCAACTCATAACCTCCCAGTCTCAGGTAAGTGAATCTATCAAATTGGGTATAAAAACTTCCAAATTGCATACCAAAGAAGCATCGTAAGGAGAAATCCTTAGTTCAGGATTACCATTTAATTTTCTCACCAAAAACATCAAAAAGGTATCATTAACCTAACAATAATCCTTCATTCTAAAAACTTTTGTGAACTAGGGAAAATAGGCATACACAGGTGTGTCTGGGATTAAAGACCCATGTGGCCTCAATCTAGCCTAGACAACCTCTCGACTGGCTATAATGTATATCAAATATGAACACATGTGAAATGCAAAAGTCTCATGAAATCTAACTAATTGTTCATTTAGATGATCACTTATCATTTCTTCCTAATTAATAAACTGACCCTCACTGCATATTAACAAGATGAAACAACACATCCAAAACTCAAAAGAACTTGCATCTTCACTACCAACAACTTGGTGTAGTAGGGTAACAATGTCTAAGATTTCATCTTTAAACTGGGCTCTTTTAAGCGTAGAGGGTAATTGTGACTTACCTCATTTCTCTAACTTTAGCCAATTTTGTACGATGGCATTTTTGCACTAGTCCTCATTTTCTTTGAAGAACTCCATGGCAATAGCTATAAACATATCTTCAAAATTATCTCTTCTTGGAATCCTCAATGCTTGAGAAATGGCCTCTAAATCAATCTTCGCAATCACTAACCCATCCTTTGTTTTGTTCTCATGAATTTTAGAGTCATACCTCTCCACACATGTAATAAATAAATATACACACTGCATAGAAGTGGGAATTTAACCAACACCTTGTGCCAAGACGCTCTATAGAATTTTCTCCACAAAGGCTGACCTATCTTCTTGTTACAGACGGGACCAAAATTCTGCTAAGTCAATATGCCCAAGCTATGTGTCTTTCACATTAGACCAACTATCTTCAATGGCAGAGTGAGAGGATCCACCCTGAAATTTGAATTTCATTACAGTTGCTAAACACTAGGAGCAATGACTAAGCACTGTAGAGATAACAACTAGAAATAGAAGGAAGAAAGGCATAACACTTAGAAAAATATTTGCTACTAAATGTGAATACTCATGAAGTTATGGTGCCAAGATGTGCTTTTGTGGTACTAATTCCGTACCTTGAAAAAATAACTCGACAATTTGCTCTCTTTTCAAAAATTCCTGAAAGGACATTCACCGATTGTGTCATATGCTGCATTAAATGATCATTAATCACCTTGATATCCAGTCTGTGGCTTAGTTGTCGCCAAGTCACAAGAAACAAAAACTTTAGAACCTTGAGTCGGAGGTTGTGAAGTTCTAAAAACCAACAATCAAGTGACTTCAAAGAGAAACACATAGGCCACAAGATATAATGAAAGAAATGTGAAGTCACGGGATCAAGGAGTTATGAAACTTGAGAACCTAGCAACTTGGTTAGCAAACAAAGGAAATCAGTGACTAGGTTAGGAAATTTTGAATACCCATGATTTCAAGTATTTTTCTATGGAAACAAAGGGGAAAATACAATCCTTAGGAATTTCACGCAAAAAATTGATGGATCACAAAAAATAAACAACAAAGTGAACAAACCTTAGAAACAAAAGAAAGGGGTAATAACTGGCTTTAAATGGGGAGACACAAAGTCTTATTCACTGGGAAAACAGAGGGAAGAACAACACAAAAACAAGCAAAAACAGAAAGAAACTATGATACAAAGGGGAAGACTTGAGACTGCTAGTAGTTGAACATTTTCAGATCTTGCCCATTATAGGCAAGAGGTAAAGGAGTACCATTTGGATAAGTCAGTAGAAAAGAATTGTCACCAATAACCTACTTGATTAGGAAAGGTCCTCTCCATAAAGAATCAAACTTTTTGTGTGCCCCTTTTGGTTCTCGCCTTCTATCCCAAAGAAGTACTAAGTATCCAACAGTGAAACTTCTTTGTCTAGCCTTCTTATTAAAAATCATTTTAACCATTTGCTAATGTTTGGCTATTATGTCCACAACTATTTCTCTCTCCTCTTCCAGTTTGTTTAGATACATGACCCTTTTTTCAACTATAGATTGGAATTCTTCATTTTCTATAGCCTTCTGTAAATCCAAAGCTAAAAGCTCTAAAGAGACAGGAATAGTGCTATCTTTCCCATACACCAATTAAAACAGTGACATACCTATGGCTCTCTTATAAGTGATCTTATCTACCCATAGAGCATCATATAATTTCTTATGCCAACCTTTCTAATTTTCATCTACCAGCTTCTTAATAATGGAAATCAAGTTTCTATTGCTGGATATGGCTTGTCCATTACCTTGAGGATAATAATCAGAAGAGTGTCCCAAACTAATGCCATACTAGTAGCAGAAAAGAGTAATTTTAGAGGATGAAAAAGAACTAGCATTACCAGTGACTATTTTCTTTAGAATGCCAAATCTTACTATGATGTTATCTTTTAAGAAATTGCACACAACCTCTAAAGTAATCTGCTTTACTAGAATAACCTCTACCCACTTAGTCAAGTAATCGGTAGCAATAAGGATGTGTGTATGTCTAGCACTTGAACTAGGATTAACAGGGCCAATAAAATCTAATCCCCACTGTTGGAAGGTTTCATCAATCACCACGGGCTTCAAAGGCAAGGCTACAAGATGAGGTATGCCCACGAATTTCAAGTACTTTCACATTTGGATACCCAATCATGAGCATCTTTAAACATGCCAGGCCAATAAAAACATTAGAGAAGATTTTAAAGGCTGTCATAGAAGTAGAGAAATGTCCCCTGCATGCTTCATCATGAAAAGCTTTCAACAATCTTCTTTGTTGTTCTTTGTCAACACATCTGAGAAAGGTTCCATCTACTCCTTTTTTATATAGGTTTCCCTCCCAAAGAACATACTTATTTGCCTTAAGTTTCAAATTCCTCCTTTCCTTGGCTAACAAGTGTGTAGGGCAGTCACCATAGGTTAAGAGATATGCAACATCTGAAAACCATTTATCAGTTGTGCTAGTGAAAAGGTCTAAAGGTAGCTATTCTTCTTCCTTAATTTTATTTTCTACAATCAGTTTACACAAACCCTTGCCCCTAACCAAATTGGTAGGCCTAATATTTACATCATATTCCTACACTTTTTCTATCCAAGACCCATGTTTATTTCATCCATGGTATGTGAATGCAGGATATAGAACCTAAATTTTTTTAAAGCTCTAACAACAACATAAGCATGTTTTTCAAGTGGGGAATACTTGAGTTCATAATTCTTGAGAGGAGTACTCACGAAGGAGACAGGGGCTTCTATACCTTGCTCATTTTTTTGCATTAGGATAGCTGATAAAGTATGCTTTAATGCATAACAATATACAATGAAATCTTTACTAAAATCATGACATACGAGAGTGGGTGCATTGACAATAGCAACCTTCATATCTTTGAATGCTTTCTTTCCTTCATTACTCCACTTGAACATTGGATGATTCTTCATAATATTAGCTATGGGTCTTGTCTCCTCAACAAACTCAGTTACAAATCTCCTTAGGAAGTTCACTTGACCAAAGAATGACATAGTGCTATCTTTGTTTACAGGCAATCCCAATTGTATAATAGCTTTCACTCTTTCGGGATCAACCTTGATTCCATCCTTTGAGATGATATGTCCCAAAAGTTTTCCTTCTGTAATAGCAAAGATAGACTTCTTGGGGTTTAATGATATTCCTTGTTCTCTGCAATGTTGAAGCACAATTTCTAGGTCATGAATATGATTGGCCCTTTTCTTTGAGAATACTATTAGGTCATCCAAATATACCACAATGATCTTATTTTTTAAGTCACCAAATGAAAGATCCATAGCCCTCTGAAAAGTTACAACTGCGTTAATAAGGCCAAATGGCATTCTGTTGTAAGAAAACACACCAATAGGAGTAGTGAATGCTATCTTATGCTGGTCTTCTGGGGCTACTTCAATTTGGTTATAACCTGAGAATCTATCTAACATTGACATCATCTCGGAACCAACAACAGTTTACAAAACATGATCCATGATGAGCAATGGGTAGTTATCTTTCAGTGAACCTTGATTTAAGTTTTTGAAATCAACACAAATCCTTATTTCTCCATTTTTCATCCTAATAGGAACAATGTTTTCTACCCATGTAGAATGATGAATGGGATAGATAATCTTGGCCTTGAGCATTTTATCTATCTCATTAAAAATGGCCTCTGCTATCTTTGGATTATATGTTCATTGTTTTTCTCTATAAGGTGCAGTGTCAGGTTTCAATGGTATCTTGTGTTGCAGTTCTCTATTTTTGAACTTTTTAAAATCTGCATAGCACCATGCAAAAACCTCCCTATACCTTATGAGTAGAGAAATCAATTTCTCTCTTTCTTGAGGGGAACAACATTTTCCTATAGACACTTAGGATCTTCATTTGTGCCAATATTGACACGATCATAGTCAACAAATAATTCAACACTAACCTTATTCTTTCGCTTCAAGTACTGGTCATGTCTATTGAATAAATCTTCCAGAGAAACTAAACCCTTAGGTATTTTGTTGCCTTTCAATTGAATCATTTCAGACTTCTCACTATCAGGGATACCAATGTGCTCTTCTAAAACATCATTACTTACATCATCACTTCCTTCAAAGAAGATGTTGGTAAAGGCCTTAGCTTTCTCCAGGAATGCAATAATCTACCTATCACTATTAAACACTTGCCATTGTTTCACATTATTAGAAACACCCAGGCGGTACACTACTTAAATTCTATAAGGTTTATCTTTAAAGTCTGGGTGAGGCAATAGAAAAGATACAGACACAGCTAGTGAATCTGCTCTGGCATTAAGGTCTCTAGGCATGGCTTCAATAGAAAAGGCATCAAAATCTTCAATGCAATCCCAAACTCTATTTCTATATTGTCTCAACCTGCCATTTTTTATAATGTATTACTTCCTGACTTGCTCAACAATCAGTTCCACATCTCCCCTAGCCTTCAATTGTTTTATGCCTCTTTCTTTGGCTAAGGTTAAGATAAGTAGGAGTGCATCATATTCTGCAATATTGTTTGTATTTTGAAATTCCAACTTATAAGCATAAGGAAAACTATAGCCATCCAAGGAAATCAAAATAATTCCTGCACTAGAACCAGCACTAGAGAAACTTCCATCAAATTCTAATGTCCATAACTCATCTATTATATCAGAACTGATCAGGCTAGAACATTCTTCTTCTGAGGATGTACACATATAAGTACCTGGTCTAGTTTCTACAAACAAAATATCTACCCTTGGGTCCCTTGACTTTAACACTGTGAACTTATTTTTGGGCTCCAGATTGAGGTGTACTTTGTTTCCATGTAATGGTATTAAAGAATGAGACCTGCCCATTTGTATTTCACAACCCAAGTCTCTACATAAACTTGTACTCAAAAGTATGCCATAGTTGGTGGGGATATCAACAACAAGGATAGTTAATTTCAACCTTTTCTTTCAAAAGGCAGCCAGAGCGACCTGAGCATCTTTTATTTGTCCTAAGATTGGGACTTGTAAACCATCCATAGAAAATCATTTTCCATGAGAGGGAGTATAGACTAACCCTAGGGATCTAGCCACTTGAGTAGGCATCATGTTGTCAGAAGCACCATCAATCAATAACACAATTGCTTAATGTAAAACTAGCTATATAAAGGGATACATAAAATGGCTTTGGTTTAGAAAAAGGATTTTTCTGACCTAGATCTATTTCATGTGAATTTGAACAAACTTTCTCATTGATAGGTATACTAGACACTTGAGCATTACTCTGGGATGGAGAAGGTTCTTGTTTGATATATTTCACTAGCCGATCTAACTCAGATGGATTGAGTCTAAGATATTCATCTTGGGAGATTTGAATCTTAGTATTTTTACATGACCGAATTATATCAAATGAACTAGCAACAAGAGTATCAGGGGAAAGAACTTATGGTACCTCTGTAGATATATTTTTGGGTGTAGTATTTTTGAACTTCTTGGAACTGGAAGTGGCTTTCCTAGATAGAATATACTTTGGAGTAAAAGGTGAACCACTTGTTTGCCCCTTAGGTCCCGTCCCTTTTTGGGCCTACTGACCCCTTGTGAAGATTGCACAATTTGGATCAATTTATGTATAAACATCTTCTACTACTTCAGTGTCTAATTCATACTTGAATTAGTTTACACTGGCATCATGAGACTGGCTGGGTTCTTCCACATATGGTACTTCATTATGTTTGTTAGTAGAGAGCATTTGCATAAACTGAATCATCTCAGGACAAGTGGACCCATCATGATCTGAAGTCAAATCGAAATTACACATCATATTATCCTTGCTGGTAGAAGGACCATTCTCAATAGCCAACATATGCGTAGGTCCAGTCAAAGGAAATATTTTGTTGTAACCCCCTAGAGGAACATAATCTTTCCTTGGTATATCTTGATATTGTCCTTTTGGCATTTGCCTCTTCAAGATTATTATATCATTGGCCAACCTTTGTATAACTGGATCGGTAGAATTCACAGTAGAAGGTTTGCTAGTCTACAACTCTCTTTTCCACTTCCCTTCTATGATTAAATCATCCTCTATTGATATGGCTCTCTCTTGAGCTACATTCACATCAACTACTCCTCTTTTAATGGTAAAACTGATATCTAGAGGAAGAGTATTAATAAAGAAACACTTCAATAGCTCATCCCTGGGCTTCATATTCGTAGGTATTCTATTATACAACTTATTGAATTTGGCAACAAATTCCTTCATTGGCTTGTGTATTTCTTTCTTCATTGTACCGAATTGGGTGACAAGAGTTTGTTCATTCTCAACATATTTGAACCTACTTTTGAACTTTGTTTTCAGAGTATCCCAACCATTGATAGAACCATTGGGAAGGTGATAAAACCAATCAGTGGTAGTATCAATCAGGGATTTTAAAAAAACCCTCACAGCAATATCTTCATGTTGTACAACAAGAATTGAAGAAGTTGCGAAAAAGGATTGCATGTGTTCTTCTGGAGTTACTTTCCCATCTCCTCTAAATTTAGGTATGATTTTCCATGATCCTTTAGGCAAATCATGTAATTGGGTTCCAAGATTGAGTGGACCTATGGTGACTCCCCATGGGACAGGTGGAGGCTAAGCCATGATTTTAGGATTACGAATAGGAAAGTTTACTTGCAAAGGGAGGGCAATCCCGTGCAATAGAAGTGCCTAGTAAGATGTGGCTGAAGTATTTGTAGAGGAGGTCTACTAATGGACTTAGACTTAACCTTTCAATTAAGTGGGAAAGAAGAGAAGTTACTATCCCCTAATAATGCATACTCTTCATACCAAATCTCTTTATTTCTATCTCCACTAGTATACTGTAGTCACTAAAAATTGTCTAGGTCTTGTTTACACATGAACTTGTATGTGTTCCCCTAGCTCCTAATTCATCCTAGTTCATCTAACCTCATCACACTTAATCCCATCACTTTGGTCTAACTTAATCACTTTCCAATTAGTTAAATAAATCCCCATTTATTTAACTAATTCCCCTTTGTCACATGTCTCATATAATTCAAATTAAAAATTTGAACTATTCCCTCACCTTTTGTCACATTGTGACACATGTCACATGCTCTATATTCCACTTAATAAGCCTTCACATGTCAAACTAATTCAAATTTGAATTAGATTCCCTTTATTCTCCATCTCACACTTGTCATGTGACTACAATCCCTCTTTGAGTGGGAAGCCCTAATCCAACCCTAATCGATCCTGACCGTCCATATCCTTCAACATAACTCTCAATCACAACCGTCCATTCAAATTTGCCTTTTTCTATAAAGGTAGTCTCTCTTGAGCCATTTGATGGATGAAATCTTCTTCTAGCATCCTTACTCTACTAAATTTTCCTCTCAATCTCTCATCCACCTATCTTACATTCATCCAATCTTCCATCTACCAATCCCTATCCTATTGTTATGCTGCTGAATCAAGCTATCAACATATCAATCTTTGAGTAAAGCTAGAATGCTTTGGGTGCAGCACTCTTAACCTTATCAATGGATCGTGAGTTGATATGAGGTTTGCAATCATTTGATTTGCATTTCTTATCATTTCCTTCATGTCAATTTTCCATGGTTTCATTTGGCATGCCTGGTCTTGGATCCAATCATTAGTTTTTTGCAGATTTTTTTGTCAAAAGTTTGCATTTTCCTAACCCTAGTTTTTTCAAAATTTGCAAGTTTCAAGGGTGAGCTATTACAAGTTGCATCCTGGACAAAAATAGACTACATCATTACGATCAGGACGCTGCTTCTAAGTTTTTTGATTGTAAATCTGCCTATTTTGGGTGACTATTTGAAATTTTTTTAGGGTCACCAGTCCATACCGTATGGATCCTTGACCCCTGTGTATTATCAATCTTTGGCTTCTGATTGCAGGTTTTGTATCTATTTTGCAATTTTGTTTTTTTGATAAATATTATTGCAGGTTTAGCCCCATTGTAAACCCTTGTCGAATCTCCTGTTGGCATTTCCTACCAATCTGCAAATCCTACTATTGTTTTCATTATCATATTCATCCTTGCCTGTGGTTGAACTTTCTTCCACCCCTATCGACACCCTAAAACCCTAACTAGAATCTCTAATGACTCCCTGTACCATTTGCCTAAACCATCTATGTCGACACCACAAAAATCTCCCATAATCGCTCAAAGATCTCCACATAAAAAACCCTTAACTGCCTGCTACACATCTTCCTGCAACCTTTGACCACCATCCAACATAATCGACACCATCTTTTATTAATCCCTGTCACTATTGGTATTATAGTCGACCTCCACACACAGTTACAATTGCCCAATACTCCCTCAACATGCTTCTGCTGATTGAAACATTAGATCTACCATTTTGCCGACATATGCAAACTTCCTCCCATGGTCTACATTTGGTCTTCATCGCTGTTGGGTGCTTATCGACCGCTTCCTCCATTGAAACATTGAATTTGCCACTGCATTTGGTCAACATCCACAAAATCTCTACCAGCCTAACGTTGTGTATTAGTATCGTAATCCTAACTCTATTACTTGGAGAAATCATGTGGTTTAAATGATAGGGCATGGTCGCAGTTGTTTTTTTAAAGAACTGTTTACATTAACATTTGACAGTCGTTCCCCTAAGCCCTTGGTCATGGTGGTCTATGACACTTAAGCCATCAGTGGCATCTTCTGGGCTCTCATGGGAGGGGAGCTAAGTGGTAGCTATTTGGGTTTGTTTTAATAAAAAAACTTCTACCAACTACTTAACCTATAGTCATCCTCCCTGTGCTTAGTTTGTAGCCACATGGGTGACTATGACGGAGGCCGATAGCCCCTTTTTGTTTGTCTTTTTTATTTTTGCATAGGTTCAGTCCCTGGTCGTATGGTATACCAGAGGATACTCTGAGCATTGACCCTTAACATAAAATGCCAAGTGTCTAGACCTCTGCATGTGAACAAAAACTGCTAGACCACTAACGGTTCATATGATAGTTAGTTAGCCCCTTGTGTCTCCTCTAAGCCGAAGGAGGCCATTTTTTTCAAATTTTCACAACTTTTGCATATGGTAACAAAATTGAACAAAATTGGTGGCATTGGAAAGAGAATTTAGAGAAATTTGCAACAGTGGTGATTTTATCAGTGACTGTACCATTTTACAGCATTTTTTTGTAGTCAAAGTTCAACTTGCATTTAAACTTCAATCCAGCATATCTTTTGTAAATTTCATCCTTTTTCAGCGAATTGTTTTTTTAAATTGTTTATAATTTCATGTAGAATCTGTTCATCCCATCCATTTTTCTGTATTAGTCCATTTTCAGTATATTTTTATCAGATTCTTGATTTTCACATAATGGTCTCCTATGCTAGTCTACTTGTTTTTTTTTCAATTTTGTGACTTGCAGGTGATCACACGGGGCTGGAACAACATCAAGGTCAGCAAACTACAGTAGCTTGGGACATAAAAATAATCAGGTGCACTCATTCTATTTCTCATTTCTTCATAATCTTGTTTGCAAACACACTTCAATTTGGGACATAAAATGAATCAATATTTGCATACACATTTCAATTTGGGCTTCTAAAACAAACATTGCTTGATCACACATCATTGAAATTGGGCTAAAATTAACCATTGTCTTCAATCACATGTCTTGCCTTTGGGTTAAACAAGAACAAGTGCCTTCATTGCTTGGTGAAGTTGCATGTGATTAGTGGTGTGTATGCTCTTCTCATGCACTTTGTGCCATCTTGAGAATCAAAAACACCTCTTATCCATTTAATTTTCACACACACATTTCATTTTATAAGGGTTAATTTACAAGTGTGCATGTGTATGCTCTCTCCTCGTACCACAAGGTGATCTTAGAGATCAAAAACACCTCATTTGGTTCACTTTTGTTTACCCTTTCCTAGGAGGCCTACTTAGAGACACACCACTCCAAGGGACAACCTCAATCGAGGCTGAATTGAAAGACACCCTCATTGGGAGTTGGAATCTTGTCACTCTTGGCTAAGCCCCAAAGAACTTTATACCTTTGGGAAGTGAAGGTGAAAGGTAGGTTACCCCTTTCTCCTAGCTATGTGGTAGGATTTTGCTTTCAATTACTTAGTCAACCTCGTGTAAACATAAGCCCAAAACCTAATTGGCCATACCCCATCAAACTAGACATTAGGGCTTATTGATTTGTCTTCCATGTGTGCTTGTTTAATCATCATTACATTTCATTTTTAAAATCCAAAATTGCTTGTGTCTTACGTGAGTGAATCATGTTTGTACATGTGTGATCATTTGATTGAACATGGCCAAATCAAGATAAACACCAAACACATCAAGACAAGTCATTTCATTCTTCCAACACATTCAAATCCAATCACTTTCATCCTAATCATCCCTAATCATTCCATATCAAATCCTAATCATATCCAAGTCATCATCCCAACAAATAAACATCATCCTAACCATCCTAGTCATCATCCTAGTCATTACACGTCATCCAATCATTCCAAGCCAAATCACATCTCAACTACTTTCATCCCACTCCAAATCCAAATCAACCCAATCATAAATCAAGACCTTAGTTGATCATAATCAACCGTTATCCAAACTTTCTTGAGATCATTAATCTATCTTGAGTAAGTCAACCAATCAAATTAATCAAATCAACCCTCTATTACTTAAGTGTCATTAGTCTACCTTAAGTATAGAAAATCAATCTAATCAACCCTCTTAACTTGAGATCATTAGTCTATTTCAAGTATAGAGAACCATCCATCAAAAAACAAAACAAATCAAATCATCCTAAGGTCTTGAAGTTTGATCCCAATCACTCCACATCAACATCATCCTACACATTTACACATCATCACATCATCAAATCTTCATCCAATCAATTCTCCACATCTATCACTTGTAAACATGGACATGGCATTTCAAAACAACACCTATGAGAATGATCCTTATGGCACCAAACGAATGCTTAACCAACTTACGCAACTTAGTTGGTTATATAGAAAGGAAGAAGATCTTGTGTCACCACAACATCAACAATTCCCACAACATCAAGTCCTAGGTCAATATCAAACTAATCCACCCACTTATCACATTCATTCCACATCACCTTATCCAACATCTTTTCATTACAATGCCACATCCATACCACAAATCACCCTCACTATTCCTATCAACACCCCAAATGCAAGTACTTCCATAAGTCTACCATCCAATGATCCTAACTCCATTGCCATCATCACCCAACTCCTTTCTCAACAAACTTCCAACATCAACAAGTGTCCACAACAATCCACCTCACAAGATCTTTCACCTACAAGTCCTATCATGCCACCTCGTCACCAAACCTATCCACATGGCAATCAAATGTCATTAAAAGAACAACAAGCAAGTCCAAATGGCCCTATGTACATCAATCAAGAAAGCCCAAGTCATCTTATGCAAGCCCTAAAATCCTTTTACAAGGGAGAAACTAACCTAGCATGTGCCTCCTTTGAGTCACCTTCACCATCCAATCATATGCCAACACATGAGCCAACTAGTCCTATCCCAACACCTTTATCAAGCCCTTCATCACCTTCATCCCCATGTTCCACTAACCCTTCATTAAAAGATTCCATGGAGATACTTTTAGAGAAATTTGTCCAAGCAAATTTGATTGAGTTATACCTGCTCAAAGCATTATTGTGCATACCATAGGTCTAGGGGCCATACCATATCCACTTGTGTCTGATTTCAAATATTGGTCAAGAACCTAGAAGACTGTGGTAAGATTGTCGTGGATAAGACCAATCCCTCTAATTCCATCATCTTTCCATCTAGCCCAAATCCTAGGCCCATTATCCATCCAACAAATCCCTATCCTAAGCCTTCAACTTCAACTATTATCATCCATCCACTATATTGCCCATTTACCCATATCCTTGCAAAGGATGTGATCCATTGGCTACTAGAAAGGAATAAAACATTGCCATTTCATCAAACACCTATTCTTGAGTCTCCCCATGAGTCCTTAAACACTTTGTCTAGTCTTTTAACACCATCATGTGATCTACAAGCTATCAAGCTTATTAAAGAGCCTTACACTTCCATTCAAGCAAGTCAAGAGGTATGTCAAGAGTTTAATCCTAATCATGTGAAAACATTAAGGCCTAGTCCTAATCAAGATCAAATCACTTCCATTTACCCTATACATAACATGTACCTTTTGTATGATCAAGATGACACCTATGAAGAACCTGTCCATAAACAACTTGATCCTAGTCATACCCCCACAACTATCCATGAACAAGACACCCAAGACCTACATGCTGCATCTAATGAAAGTCTTGTTGACTTACTTGAGCATTCACCCCATTTCATGGTCTTCATTCATAACAAAGAGACCTCTCCACCTAGCCATGATCCCATAATATCCACTTGTCATGATGAGACAATTGTCCCCTAGGCCAACATAGAAGATCAAACAAATAACTTGGATCTACGTGAACATGATCAAGATCCTAGTCATCCTTCCACATCCACCACCAACTCCATTTCAAATCTACCATATCCTACTAGTCTATCCACATTCATTCATGAGTGTTCCTCCTTAGAACACCAACAACCATTATCCACATCACCTTCTCCATCCAATAATCAACTCACGTCTAGTGTACAAACTACACCTAGTCCTATAGTCAATCGTATGCTCCAAAACATGAACTACCAAGGCAAAGGTTTAGGCCTACATGAACAAGGAATTTTGGAGCCAATCCATGTCAAGGTCCCTCCTCGCTCCTTTGGCCTAGGATATACACCCCAAGGTCAACAATTTAATGATGTTGGTACTTCCTCCACATTTCCTAAATCCACTTCCTTCCATCATAAACCCCATCATATTCCTAAAACATATGTTGATATTCCACCTCCCCAATCCTACAAATGTCAAAAGCATGTGACCATTCACCTTCCACCATCCACTTTACCTCCACTTCTCCCAACTCCAAATATCCCTCCATCCACTTTGCCTCCACTTCTACCAACACCTAACAATCCAATTATCCATAAATCCCCTCAATATCCTAATCATGACCAACAAATGCACATAGTGTATAAACAAGGAGCTTCCACTCATTCCATCCATCCCATCGGATTCAAAAATAAACATTTGGGTGCCTCTACATATAAAGCCAAACATCCTAAGGGTCCTAATACCTTAGGAAATCAATCCAAAAATTCAAATCAAGGTACATTAAAAAATCCATCCAAACCTATCCCTTCAAAAGAAAAGTCCAAAAGAACAATGGTATGGGTACCTAAGAAAAAAGAAATTAAGTCAAATGAGGCATCCACTTCTCAAAAATCCCAACCATCCCCCTTCATTCAAAAATACCATTCCATTCAAACATTTCAAACATCCCACATGAAATGAAAAAATTAGAAAAATACTAAGTCCATGTGGGTTCCAAAAGTCCTAAATCATCCATCTCCTAAGTAAACATCACCATTGCTTCCTACACATCCATCCAATCAAAAGATTCCATGTTTATCATGGTGTGTACAACTGTTGGTCGTGATCCCATTCCCATATACCTCCATCACTCCATCATTCACTCATTATCCTACATATCCCCCCCATCACCTTCCTATGGTCCATGCTTTTACACAAGTCCATTATAAGCCACATCATAATCCACTTTTGATCCCTCCATAATCCACATCATAATCCACTTTCACCCCTACATAATCCACATCATAATCCACTATCTACCTTATCCATCTCACTTTCATGCCATCTCCCTACCAACATTGACAAGCACATTTGACATGGTCCATGCCACATTCCTCTCCAGTGGGACTATCACCTTTCATGGCACTAGACACTTGGGTCTCAACCATATTCCATATCCCTCCCATCCATATCCACCTTATCCCATCAAAAAAGTCAAATAAAAAATGAAAAAAATGAAAATGAAAAAAGTAAAGATAAATCCCTTCATCCAACATTGAAAACTTGGCAAACAGGCACATTGGATAAGTACCATGATGAAAACCTGGTAAACAAGCATCATGTGTAGGTCGATCTTCTATGTCACTTACACTTGGGGCACCTTGTCTCATCCAAACTATCCAACCCATTATTTTCCATCTGATCATGTCCTATCTTATCATATTTTATCTTACTATCCTTTGCCATTATACCCGCCTACATATACCTATCATATGGAGTCCATTCATCCTCCCTTCCTCTTTTCATCTTGATAAAGATTGGGGGCACAATGTTGAAACATGTTTTGGGTACCTCTTGACATACCTTATCTTGACATTATCCTATCCAATCGTATCATTATTATCTAGTCATTACCCATTTAACCATCTTATCCAACCATCCTATCATCCCATTGCCTTAAGCATTGTCCTAAAAAATCCTAAGTCTACTACCTAGACTGGGGCATGTTATTCCTATGTGACAAAGCCTTTAGAGATCACATCCTTATGCATACATCCATTGTGATTTTTTCATCCTATCCACTATTGCACATTCCTTTATCCATCCATTTATGATCATCCAATGTCAACATTTCAAAATACAAAAAAATTAAAACATTTCAAAAATCCAAAAAAATCAAAATATTCCCAAAACTCCAAAAAATCAAATATTTGTAAAAATACAAAAAAAATTAAAACATTTTAAAAATCCAAAAAAAAAAAACATTTTAAAAATAAAAAAAATAAAAAAATTTCAAAATCACAAAAAATCAAACTATCCCAAAAATCCAAAAAATCAAAACAATCCAAAAACAAAAAAAAAAACAAAAACATTTCAAAATCACAAAAAAATTAAAATATCCTAAAAGTCCAAAAAATCAAAACATTTCAAAATCACAAAAAAATCAAAATATCCCAAAAATCCAAAAAAGTCACAACATTTCAAGAATCACAAAAAAAATTCAAATATCTAACAAAATCCAAGCAATAAAATCATTTCACATCAAAATCACATTTTTCTAATCAAATCAATCCCAATCATCAAATAAATCCATCACATCAAATCCATCAAAACAAATCCAATCATATTATCAAATCAAACCAATCTATCAATGATCCAATCTATCAAACAATCAATAGTAAATCAAATAACATCATCCAATCAATCCCAATCAATCCATAACTTGATCAATCCAATCCATATCATCCCATCAATAAAACACAAAATCAGAACTACACTTCATTTCTATCATTAAGTGCCTTGATCCCACGGACATGGGTATGTAGGTAGTCTGGAGCACAAAGGAAGTGCCTAGATTTAGGCACAAGATGATATTCCTCTTTCTTCTTTCATCATTCTTCTATCATCTATCTTCATCACTTCATCAATCAATTCTTCAATCACTTCATCAAATCAAACTCCAACACATTCAAATCCAATCTTGCATTCATCCTTATCAAATCAATCCAAGCAATGATCCAAATGCAAGTCATCCTTTATCCATACAAATCAAGTTAATCAATCTTGCCAAGTTATCCAAATGCATCCTTGGCCTTGATCTTAATCTTGTTGTAAGCCAAATCAATCAATCAAAACATCATCATCATCAATGGGATATATCATTTCATGCATCCTTGTGTTGATCTAGGGATATATCATTCCCCGCAATGACAACACTATCCTCATCATCAATCAATCAATCATTGGTTTACAACTTGATAGGGGCAATACCTTGTTTGTTTTTGTATCATTTGTGCATGCTTGCTTTCTTGCTTGTGTGTGTTATCATTGTATTTTGCATTTATTTCAAATCTAAATCAACCCAGCTAATATTTATATCTTGTATCTAGACAAGGTTGTATTACGCTGGGGCATGAGACACACCGTCACCTTGGTCCTTATACCTTGGTGCATAACGTCTCGTGCTATATCAAACATCATGGTTTCTCACTTTCATTGCAGCATAACCTATCCATCCCTTCTTCTATCCATTCCCTTATCTTCTTTCCGTAGCCAATCCTTTCATTTCGAGAGCATACCCATGTTTGTCCAACCCACCTATTCTCTCGAGGGGGCATAATCATCCTATCCTTTTCCTCTATTCATTTCCTTAACTTCTTTGAAATGATGTTACTCAACTTAAATCTTATCATCTCACAACATCATCTCCAAGAGGGGCAAATGTAGACACTGAAAATTGTTTAGGTCTTGTTTACACATGAACTTGTATGTGTTCCCCTAGGTCCTAATTCATCCTAGTTCATGTAACCTCATCCCACTTAATCCCATCACTTTGGTCCAACTTTAATCACTTGCCAATTAGTTAAATAAATCCCCATTTATTTAACTAATTCCCCTTTGTCACATGTCTCATATAATTCAAATTAAAAATTTGAATTATTCCCTCACCTTTCATCACATTATGAGACATGTCGCATGTCTCCATCTTCCACTTAATAAGCCTTCACATGTCAAACTAATTCAAATTTGAATTAAATTCCCTTTATTCTCCACCACATACTTGTCATGTGACTACAATCCCTATTTGAGTGGGAAGCTCTAATCCAATCCTAATCGATCTCAACCGTGCATAGCATCCAACATAACTCTCAATCACAACCATTCAATCCAATCAGCCATATCCTATAAACCTAGCCTCCTCTAAGCCATTTGGGATGGAATCTTCTTCTAGCATCCTTACTCTACCAAATTTTCCTCTCAATCTCTCATCCACCTATCTTGCATTCATCCAATCTTCCATCTACCAATCCCTATCCTATCTTTATGCTGTTGAATCGAGCAATCAACATATCAATCTTTGGGTAAAGCTAGAGTGCTTTGGGTGCGGTACTCTCAACCTTATCAATGGATCGTGAGTCAATATGAGGTTTGCATTCATTTGATTTGCATTTTGTATCATTTCCTTCATGTCAATTTTCCACAGTTTCATATACCTTTTTGAAGCCAAATTTAAACAATAAAACTTTAAGATTACATAGTCGCCAACTTCACTTACTGATTAGCTCGTGGAGGATTTTGTTGATTGTTCAACTAGTTTCTTTGGTTGGCCACTTGGTTTCTATGCCTATTGTTGGGAAGTGCTTGGATAGGAAACACTCTTTCTCTTCACAGTACAGGTACTACAGCCTCAATAAAAATGATTTCTTGAGCGTTCTCAAATTGTCTAGTGTTATCTCTTATGATCTCACCAAGTTCATCTTCTTCTTCTAATACTTCATTAACTTAATGGTATTGCAAATTGGTTCTTTTGTGTTGCTAAGTAAGTAATCTTAGACCAGTAACAATATCTTCTTGGTCACCTACAAGCCAATCTACATTAGGCTAAAAGATTGGAGCATTATGCCTCTGAAGAACCATTAAAACAACTCACAACACATATCTGACAATATCCCCAGTAGAGTCACCAAAAATCTATTGGTTAACAGATTTGTCATTCAAGTCTATATTCTCTCGCTCAAACAATGATAAATGTAACCACAGTTGAGTCAGTTACAATGGTGTTTAATAACTAAATCTCTGCTTATTTACAAGGTGACAGCTACCTTCGAATGATATACAATGAATTAAATTATATGTTGCTTTTAACCAGAAAGCAAGAAAAGGTAGTGCTTTTAACTAGAAATCTTTGAAAGGAAATCCCACACATCTAAATGAATCAAATCACTACAACAAGCTCAAAGACTTCAAACATCCATCCAAATAAAGAATTCAAATTCTCATCACCATGAAATATTTATTCAAAGATAGATATCCACAGTAATAAGATCACCAACTGAAACTTCCAATATAAAGAAAGAAAAACCATTGACATAACATTCAACATAAGAAGAATGATGATCCGAAACACCATAACACAAAGACCATATATGTTTGAAACATTCAACAGTATATATTTTCTATATTAAAAGAGATAGAAATTGAAATAAGTATCAGAAGTATCTAACTTAATTGAGAAAATCAAAGTTTTGCCCAAAAAGTAAGATCCATACTATGTCACCTATAGCATATTTATAATGTTCACATAATAACTATCTTTAGAAATAGAACGCTTTCTTGGGGACAACCATTTTAAAATAAAGTCTTTTAAAGGAGTTTAAGAGCCAAATATTAGAAATTCATAAAAGAAAGAAACTTAATTCACCACCCCTTTGCCTTCCTTGGGGTCTTCGACTCTTTCCATAGCTTGATCTTCTACCATCTTTTCTTGCATCTTCACCTTTAACTTGTACTCTCAATACTTAGTTATAACGCCAGCGATCTCTTTACTTCCTGAAATGTTAGTTATCTACATTTTGGATCTAAACATGGCCAAGGTTTTAGTTATCCCTGCTACAACTTCTTGAATTATTTCATCTCTATTTCTATTAGGCCCATTTTACCCAGAGATTCCCAAAAAACAACATCAAGATTAGCGATTTCATTACAAAGCATCTCCTTGGTTTCCTTGCTGATTTCTTTAGGATCTTATAGATTTTCACCAAATTCATCAAGAATATTCAGTTCTAGTTTATGGCAATCCCTCTGAATATCAATCATCAAATCTAAAAAAGCCTGCAAGACTTTGTTGATTTGCTCAATAAGATTATCATACATATTTAGCTTCCAATCTAATGAATCAACCCAAGAAGGATCAATCTCATGGGGATCGTTAGCTAAATTTTCTCTCATGAGTGTTATAGAATCTAAGGCCACCAACTCAGCAATTTCCATAGAGAGCGCGTAGGTACTACCTTGTTCCTTTCTCACCTACTAGAGTTCAATGATCAATTCCTTTCTTTTGTTATGTATTTGAGAGTAGCTTTGTGTCATTTTGGTCAACAAAAACAACATATCACAAGATAGCTTTTCCACCCACTTAATAACAACCTTAGCAAAATTTTGATTCTTTTTAATTTGTTGAATAGTGCTGGCATCAATTCTAGTAACTTCTAAGCTAGATTCCTCCTGTGATGAAGGTGTTACTATGGACTGAATGAATTTGCCTATGGACAAAATCTCATATTGAAGCTTTAAATTCTCTTTTATCTCTTCCTTAGCTCTTTTAATTAGGACATTCACAAAAAAATTTACATGATATGAATACCCCTCAAGGGTAGAAGGGCCCAAGTAAATGTGACTTATTTTATAACCAGCTTTAGTTATATCATTTTCATTAAGTCCTTTATCGGTTTGGCAATCTCCAACACCCAGTGACCAGAAGTAGCATCATTTACCATTCTTGACATTCTCCTTTCTTTCTTAGGCTTTGAAGTACCTTGCAAGAGCATGACAACTGTATCTACTTCTTTTACTATTGTGGACGCATTTTTCCTCTTTTTCTCTACTACCTTTTTCAACCAACTGGGAGAGGAAGTCACTACACTTGTATCCACATTACTAGACATAGTCTTATTTTGATTTTCAATTGCAATAAAAGAAGGAACCTCCTCATTGGAAGGAGAAGAGGGAATTTCAAAGAAAGTGGGAAAAGAAGCATCATTAACAATTTGTTCAAAAATGGGATCAGGATTCACAGGCACTGTTTTATCTTGAACACTCTTCTTTCTGACTGCAAATAAGGGGAGACTATCTGACTCATGGGTTCAATTCAACTTGAGGGCATCATTAGGCCTCTCACCGTCACCTTCTGATTGTGAACTTGAAATAGACTGTGATGCCTCATGTCTTCCTGAAGAACTTTGTGTATCAGAACCTTGCAAGTCTTTGGCCTAGCAGATTTTGAGCTTCTCTATTCACAAGGTGCACCAACGTGTCCACGCCATCTTCCAGCTAGCCAATCCTCTGTCCTTTTTATACAACAATAGAGAAAATTCTCAAATCCACAACCTCCTTCTCAAACCAATTGATTTGATGAAGGGGTTTTGAAAGTAGGGTTTGGTATTCAACATCAATTACCTCAAAATCCTCTTCAACTTTTTCTAGAATATAAATGGATAAACCAAAAGCTTGAATTTGACTTAGAGTAAGTCTCATGTAGTTTATTCTTTGAACTTCATGATCATCCATATAGTCTTCCAAGCTAGAGTGATGGTCGTATGAGCCAAAGCCATAGAAGTTCTATTTCACATAATTCTTGCTATCAGAGTTTGGCCTTAGTGACAAAGAGTGAAGATTAAACCTTCCCAACACATACTTAGCTCCTGTAGTAGCATTGCTAGTTTTAAAATAGTAACTAGATAGAGACAACAGAAAGGTCTATCCTCTTTTCCTCATATTCTAATATTTGATATTCATGGCTGCCATTTGTCTATAAACCTCCAACAAGATAGTAGAATCACTAGCATATCGGGGCAACTTGGTTGGGGCCAACTCATAATCTCCCAGTCTTAGGTAACTGAATGTATAGAATTGGGTATAAAAACATCCAAATTGCATAACCGAAGAAGCAACATCAGGAGAAATCCATAGTTCAGGATTACCATTTAATTTTCTCACCAAAAACATGAAAAAGGCATCATTAACCCGACAATAATCCTTCATTCTGACATCTTTTGTGAACTGGGGAAAATAGGCATACACAGGTGTGTCTTGGGTTAAATACCCATGTTGTCTCAACCCAGCCCAAACAACCTCTTGACTGGATAGAATGTATATCAAATATGAAAACATGTAGAATGCAGAAGTCTCATGAAATCTAACCAATTGTTCATTTAGATGATAACTTATCATTTCTGCCCAATTAATAGACTAACCCTTACTGCATATTAACAAGATCAAATGACATAACCAAAACTCAAAAGAACTTGCATATTCACTACCAACAACTTGGTGTAGTAGGGTAACAATGTCTAAGATTTCATCTTTAAAGTGGGCTCTTTTAAGTGTAGAGGGTAATTGTGACTTACCTCGTTTCTCCAACTTCAACCAGTTTCATGCGATGGCATTTTTGCACCAGTCCTTATTTTATTTAAAGAACTCTGTGGCAATAGCTATAGACATATCTTCAAAATTCTCTCTTCCTAGAATCCTCAATGCTCAAGAGATGGCCTCTGAATCAATCTTTGCAATCACCAACCCATCCTTTGTTTTGATCTCATGAGTTTCAGAGTCATATCTCTCTACACATGCAATAACCAAATCTACACACTACATAGAAGTGGGAAAACTAGCAGCTTGTGCCAAGCTGCTCTGTAGAATTTTCTCCGCAAAGGTTGACCTATCTTATTGTTGCAGATGGGACCAAAATTCTGCTAAGTCAATATGCCCAGGCTCTATGACTTTCACATTAGACCAACTATCTTCATTACAGTTGCTAGATACCAAGAGCAATGATTGAGCACTATAGAGATAACAACTTGAAATAGAAGGAAGAAAGGTAGAACACTTAGAAAACTTTTTGCCATGAAATGTGAATACTCATGCATTTATGGCACCAGGACGTACTTTTAAATACTAGGCTAGTGTGGTACTAATTCTGTGCCTTGAAAAAATAATTTGAAGATTTACTCACTTTTCAAAAATTCCTCAAAGGACATTCACTGGTTATGTCGTATGCCACATTAAATGATCATTAATCACCTTGATATCGAGTCCATGGCTTAGTTGTCGCTGAGTCACAAGAAATAGGAACTTTAGAACCTTGAGTCAGAGGTTACGAAGTTCTAAAAACAAGCAATCAAGTGACTTCAAAGAGAAACACATAGGCTGCAATACATAATGAAAGAAATGTGAAGTCGCGGGGTCAGGGAGTTCTAAAACTTGAGAACCTAGAGACTTGGTTAGCAAACAAAGGAAATCAATGACTAGCTTAGGAAATTTTGAATACCCACGATTTCAAGAATTTTTCTAAGGAAACAAAGGGGAAAATACAATCCTTAGGAATTTTAGGCAGAAATTTGATGGACCATGACAAATGAACAACAAAGTGAACAAACTCTAGAAATAAAAGAAAGGGGTAACACATAGGAACATAGATAATAGAATAAACTATTTGAAGTAGATAATGGTCCCTGCATATAATACATTTTAAAAAAAATTCTCTTTCATGTTTACCTTTAACACATCTATTTCAAACCTCCTTGCTTTCTTCTACCTTAGGCAAACCATAAACTAATTCTTCTAATGTTAGTAAATTCAAAGTATTAAAATTCAAGTGCCCATACCTAAGATACCACAACCAACTTGTCTTTATATGCCATATTTGTAAGACTATTTCTATTTTCTTCAAATTTAATGGCAACATCCTATTCTTAAACATAGGTACAACTTTGCAATTTTGAAGTAAAATCTTTCTTATCACTTTCCCAAAATGTGTCTGTTAGTATTTCTTCATAAGGAAAAAGAGATCCAACTAGGTGATCAAAATCAAGAGTAGTCCAATCTTTGTTTTCTTTAATAATTATTGCAACATGATTCCACGTTACTACTAGAGACCTTAACAATTGTTTAACCACAACCTCTTTGATCAACAATTATCAAAGATTAGCCATGTTTGTGACTACATTATTTAGTCACACATAGTAATAACTCACACTTTTAGCTTCTTGCATCTTTAAATTCTCAAATTCTGTCTTTAGAGTTTTTAACTTGATAACTTTAATTTGATTGCTACATTGGTAAGGTTCGTGTAGCGTCTTTTAGGCATCCTTGTTTCTTTTTGCACCTAGAATTCTTAGAAATAATCTCTTATCTAGAGTGGTTTGAATATGAAATAAGCTTGATAATTATTCTTCTTAGCCTCCTCCTTAGCTACTATGTCATTACCTACAAGAGTGGTTGAATCAACTAGCTTCTAATAACTAGTTCCTATTATTTCCCATAAGTCTTTTTCCTACCAAAAGAGTGATCATGTTGATGGTCCAATAATCATAGTATTTTTTATTAAATTATAGAGAAGGCAGAGTTATCATTCCACATGATCAATTGTTAAAGAGATCTTAAAAAAATCTACAACCCCAAAAGACCAAAACAACCACCTTCTCTAATACCAAAAGAATAAAATTACAATTTAGACTAATTCACCCTATGATTGTCAAAAAGTGGCATTCAAAATACTTGCTTACAACTTTCTTTTTATTTCTTGGTGAAAATTGTAGAGAATATATTAATTTTAAATTTGACATATGAAAAACATCAATACAATGATCATTTTTACTAAACTAGGTGACTATAAATAGGAACTTACATGCATTTAAAATGCAACTTTTTAAATTGTTTGATGAACTACCAAAAAAGGGCATTGAAGTGTAAATTAAAACTTGGTGATTTATTTAAATAAAAATATTCTTGAAACAAACTTTGATTACATGCTCAACATTGCGTATCCAACATAAATCTAGTCTATCAAGGGGATTGACTAAGAAGAACTTGACCCTCACAATCTAGCAAGTTCCCTTAGGTATTTTTAAATACTATCAATTCTTATGCACTATTAGATACCAATGATAAAATAAAAAAAAGGTTGCAAAACCTTAATTGGCCAAATTGATCTTATGAGTTAAAGGATGATTTTAGTGGATTGGGTTATTTCTCAAGAACTTGGGTTTGAACCCAAGAGGCATGGATTCAATCCACATCATGGAACTCCATAACTATTAGAACCTAAGAAATTAATTGGAATAAAAGTATTAATTTTCTAGGTAAAACTAACTAAATTCTATATGACATCAACATTTATTTCCTTATCATATTTTACAAAGCTAAGTACCTCATCCCTCCACATATAATTCTATAATATTCATTTATAGTTATTATCAAGTCCAATTGAATATTTGAATCCACATTAACTTGATTTTATTTCTAGGAATTTACTTAATTAAATTATATTTATGTAAAATTGATTTTATTCCTTTACAAATATATTCATCCTTTCAAATTTAGAGCCAAGCATTATATTTAATTTTTTAAAATCAATTTTATATTTTATACTTTGGGTCTTAATTCTAATTAATTAGTCAATGGAGGTGGTAAAGTTGTTGCCATTAATACAGGCAGTGACCTCATTACCATAGAACACTCTATTTAAATATAAAAAAATTCAATGATCAAACAACCAATAATAATTTTACATGAAACACTTTATTGAAATATCAAACAATTCAATGGTCAAACAACAAAGATTAATTTTGCAACTCATCTATACTAAAATAAATAAATAGTTATCTATTTTTCTTTGCCAAAATTTACACATTTAACTAGTGAACCATAGCCTTCATAGAATGTTAGGGAAGGGACTGCATTCATCGCTACTTGACCCCATCATTGATGATATTTTTGTTCTTAGCCCAAAATTTAAGTTTGTCATTTGATTGGTTATCTTTTTTGTTGTAGATTTTAACCGAACCTTTAGAGATAAGGGCCTTTTCAATTGTGCCCTATTTTAATGATCTCATCAAATGTAGAGACACAATCCACCTAGAGGAAAAATGCTATCTCTTGACTTAAGATTTTGAACAAAGCTAGTGACAAGTTATTTTTGAAGGATAGGCCAATCGAAGTGACTTGTGAGCCCCCTCCACCATTATTGATAGGAAGTGAATCTCTCACCATTATGTTTTTTTTGTATTGCATAAGTCTAGAATGGTGAGTTCATGCTCAACATTATACGAGATGTGTGCAACGAACTTCTCTGATAAGTCAGAAAAGGTAGTGATAGATTCTTCGGATAGGTGCATGAACCATTCCAAGGCTTGACCACCTAGGCTTCAGGAGAAGAGGTGCAACACGTACATGTCACTATAAGAGACCTCTTTGCATGCCATGAATTTTTTGTAATGTGGTGTTGAGGGTCTCCCTTTCCTTTGTATTTGTTGAATTTTGAAATTTCAAAGTGAGTGGGAAAGGGTACCATAGTGATTGAATGATCGAATGGATAGGGGCAAAGGTCTTAAAATTTTTATTGATTTCTTTATGTCCCACTTTGTAGTCCCTTGAGACAATTTTTTTATTTCTTGCTACTCTTGGTCAAAGGGGGTCTCAAGAGGTGGATTTATAGGTTGGTAATTGATGAATCCAAAAGGAGGACATTGTGAAATATTGGTATGAATTAGATTTTATGTGAATTAAGTGTCTGCACCATAGTTTGATATGTATTTAAAGAATAGATGGATGTGGGTTGATGGATTGGGTTGATATGAATGATGTTGTGGATTTTTAGGATAGTTTGATGTGGATTGATGTGAGGATAGTTGATATGGATTATACGACATATAAACAGAGGTAGGATTGGTTTGATATGTTGATTGATTTGATTGGTATGATGTATGTGGTAGATATGAATGTGTAGGATAGTTTGATGTGTGTTGGCACAAGGGTGATTGATATGGAATGTACATTGGAAGTGTGTTGAGGAATGGATAAAGGTGAAAGTGATTGGATAATATTATTCATGGATGGGAAAGATAATTATGGAATGGAATAATAAATGTGTTGAATAGAACTAGGGATGGGTTGTGTAGGCATGGTAGAATGAATTTTTACTATTGGAGGGTTAGAAGAATATGGATTATGAATATGAGTGGGATGAAAGATGGAAGGATAAATATACCCTTGATATTTAAGATTAGATGAATCATGTGGTAATGGACTAGAGGAAGGCATAATGGTAGAATATGGAAGGGATGGTGGCATACTACCACCCTCTTGTTGAGTGATATGGATTGTATGATCATGAAGGGGATTAGAAGCTGGTTGGCTCCATGGATTATTAGAGGTTGGAGGTGTAAGTGAGTCATGATGAAATATTTATTGTACTTCAGACATATAAAAATCATGAGAAAGCTTATCCCCCTCTTAGATAAGGTGTGCATTAAAAGAGCTCCTTTGATTCTCTTCTTGTTGAGTGTTCAGGAAGTCTATGTACCTTTGCAAATACTTAGATTGATTAACTAGACTTTTAGGGGGATATTGCAGGTGTGTAGGTTAACAACTCTATGGAGACCTCCTTTGCAGACAAGATGGATTTATTTTACTATGAATGGTAGGCCATTAGTGGCCTCAAACACCTCTCAGAGTAGTAATTATTTTTTTGTTGGTCCTCTAATAGTTTCTCTATTCTATTCTAGTCTTTTCTATTTAGCTTGTTTTAGTCCCTCTTTTGGTTGTTCTTAATTTCATTGCTTGTGAAACTCGCTTTGTTTTCCTTCTTCGCTTCTATGTATATATTTGGGCCCTTCCCGTAGTTATCTTAATAAAAAACATACATATCTTTTTCCCATTCATATTTCCTTCTTAATTAACTGGTTCAAGGACATGAAATTAGGACTTTAATTAGGAGATGAAATTAGGGATTTATTTAAGACTTGCAATTAGGAGATGAAATTAGAACTTTAATTAAGAGGTGAAATTAGGACTTTAATTATGACTTGGAATTAGGATATGAAAAAAAAAACTTTAATTAAGCCATGAAATTAGGAATTGCAATTAGGAGATGAAAATAGGACAATAATTAAGAGATGAAATTAGGACTTTAATTAAGACTTGCAATTAAGACATGAAATCATGACTTTAATTAAGAGATGAAATTAGGAATTTAATTAAGACTTGAAATGAGGACATGAAATTAACACATTAGTTAAGACATGAAATTAGGAGATTAAATTAGGTCTTTAATTAAGACATGAAATTTGGACTTTAATTAACACTTGAAATTAGGAGATGAAAGTAGGACTTTTATTAAGACATGAAATTAAGACTTTAATTAAGACTTGCAATTAGGAGATGAAATTAGAACTTTAATTAGGACATGAAATTAAGACTTTAATTGAGAGTTACAATTGCAAGATGAAATTAGGAATTTAATCAAGATATGAAATTAGGACTTACAATTAGGAGACAAAATTGGGACTTTAAGCAATATTACACAATTCATTTACTCTAGAACTTTTTTCTTAAATGAAACAAAGTTGTGAGTTAGTAATATTAAACAAACTATGCTAACACATTGGGGTAGATGGTTAAACCCTATCAAATGTCTCTTTCCCCATATGATGTGTCCTAAATCTTCTATGGTACATCACTCGGGTGACATCTCATAAGAGCCCTAAGATGTCAAATAATACAAACTCATGTAAATGGTACATTGCAAACTATGACACCTAAGAACCTACAAGTTTCTCCTATAGGTGCACACTCTAGCCCACTATAAAATCTTGTAAGAGGTTTAGCCAACTCAACACCAGTTATTCAGATTGAAATATTTTGTAATGTTGTAAAAGATGTTTAAGAAGCATAGTGTTAGGCTATTAAGAGGGTAATTTTGTAAAGGGGATTCATGGGCCTAAATTGACTATTGTAAAATGTTGGGGTGAGTAGGTGAATGATAGTAGAGGTCTCTTTCCCCATGAAAAGCATACTAATCATTCCAATCTACATCACTCAAGTGGCATCTTTTAAGATCACTAGGACCTAAAATGAGACAAACTTTGTCCAAGAGGTATGCACAAACCTTGGAACCTATGTTCACCTATTATTTTACCTTATTGGTGCAACCTACACTTGTTATGAAACATTATGAATATTTTGGTGAAATTGAACCTAACTACTAACATTGTAAGTATTTGACCAAATTCCTTAGTTGTTTTCTCTCTTGATATACCACCTCTTTGGGTATTTTAAGTTGTTTTTCCTCTTCATAAGACAACTATTTTAAAGAGTTTTCTATTTTCAACTTTTTTCACAAAACTTTGAGAGTGTTTATTTCCATACTCATATCTCTTTAATCCTTTCAATTTTCTTCATTCTATATTAGCTTGATCATTGATTTAAATTTGGAATATCATATTTTTTCCATTATTGTCCCATAGTCACTTATATATCTATTTACTCATGTTAGTGTAGAATTTATATTCAAGGATATTCCTCTAGATAAGTTTGCCAGTTGTTTGATTGTTAGGATAATGATTTCTTAGTTGTGTAATCTTGCATGGAGCTACATGCCTATTTTCTAGTTGGCAGTTGCCATTAGATGGCTCATCTTCTGCTATATATATTGTTCTAATTCCTAAGCTATCAATCAATGCAATTATTCATAGTTTACTCTTTATTCTAATTTGTGCAAGTGTAATTTGTAGTTTGACTGATTCACAAATTTTACATGATCTTAGAGCTTGGTTAGTTTCATTACAAATTCATTTTATATTGTGCAAATTTATTACCATGTTAATTTGAGTGCAGGGAAGTGTTGAGTGAGATCATAGATCTTGGTCATACTTAACTCCCCTGTGCTCGTGGACATGGCTCAGTCGAAGGTATTTTTACTATCTTTTGCAAGCGAGTTCTCTTCTTTCTATAGTTTGACTGATTCACTACTTTTACAACTCACATATCATTGCTCTTGGTTATAAGGCTAGATTCCGTTAGCTTCATTATCTCATTTTCAAGGTCTAAAACTTTTTATCTACATCACTCTTACTCTCCATAGTAATATGTTGTTTCCATTCATATAACATGTTTTCTCTCCCTCTTACACTTGTTGTTTGACCAATTTTATAATAATTTTGTGAACTTTGGAAACCTTATGGAAACATTTCCAACTTTAATGTAACATTCACATGTTTCTTCCATTCACATGTTTCTTCCATTCACAAGGTATTATACATCTTTGGTATTCTATTTTGTTTAACTAAGCATATTGTCTCCTTTCATGTATATTTAAACCATATAATAATATTATTGTAACAATATTATTACAACTATTGAAACTGTTTCAACAAAGAATATTGTTATATATAACATAATCTTAAGCCTTATTAATGTAACCATTAAAAACATTTTAAAACTTGAATGTTAGATATACTTGAACAAAAACATATTCAAACCATTTACAAAGAGATATTCGACATGAAAACCATTCCAAAGTCATATAAATAAGTTGTCACAAGAGCATGTACATCAATCAAAGTTGTCACCTTGGTCTATGGAAAAACACAATTAATATAGAATAGTTTAATGTCATTTTTTGCATTAATTAATGTTAATTAAGATGATAAATTATTCTTATATTAAAATTATGGCCTTAAACATCTAAACACACTTTAAAGGGAATTCTCTAACATGTAGTTGTATTTTACTCTTACAATTAGAAACTAGGACTCCCAATTATGACTTTAATATTTAATTATAATTAAGACTTTCAATTAGGAATGTAATTGTTGGGTCAATGCAGGATCATGGGGCTCCAAACTAGGCCCCTAAGTGGTAATGAAATTTCAAAAAAATAGAGTTAGGCAACTTGACATAAAAATTTGAATAGGTTATTAACATAATTTGTAAAATATGTAAGAACATAATTTGTAGCAAACTGAATGTAGTTTCTAGGCTACTAGTCCCTTTTTTGAAATAAGTAAATCTATTTTGTGAAAATTTGAAATTTCAATGTAGTAGTACTAAATTTTTAGGAAAAAGATAAAAAGTAGGTGTATGTCTAACCAACCTAAGTACAAGAAAAAAATAATATTTTTTTTCTGAAACTTTCAATATAAGTAGAGGACACATGCCTGGATGTGCCACATTTTTTTTTTGTAAATTTTTTGCAAGTAAATAATCAGTTATGATTTTTGTATTAGAACATTTCAAAATTATTAAAACGTGTTTGTTTGACCACCATAACTTGGTTAAAATTTTATGAAATTCAATTTTTTTATCCTATAGTATGTGAAGCATAGAATGTGGCACATCTTTTAGATTTGAAAATGTGAAATAGTTTGAAAATTATAGAAGTTTTTAAATCAGCCTATCAATCAGAACTTTAGTTGTAATGTATGTAGAAAACCAATAATAATTATCTATTAAATTCAAAATAAGCCATATCTTATATTGGTGGAAAGATGACAATTTTTTCAATAAACCCTTTTCGTTTCATCAAATTCAGATAAAAAAATTCATTAGCCACATCGCCACATTTTGCACCCCACATCGCCACTTTTTGGACCCCCATGATCCTGTACAGACCCTCTTTTTTTAATCTTAGAATTAGAATTAGTACTTGCAATATTATGATTAAACACATTATTTTAAGTAAATACTCTATGAAATAAAATTTCATATACATGCATAATCCATTCAATAAATACTAAAATAGCCTATGAAATAGTCTATGAGATAAATACTAAAAAATAACAATCCAAGAAAACATACTGAAATAGTCACAATCGATGAAACCAATATTGAAATAGTTAAAATCCTTGAAATAAATACTCTAATACACATGTAGTCTGGATGAAATAAATACAACAAATTACACACTAAGTTTTATCATCATCAATTTCAAGAGGCCTTTTGGTTCCATGTGACGCAGAGGGTGTCTCATGATGTACAAGAAAAAGAAGCTTCAAATAAATTAATGTCAAAATTGCATGCATATTATTTAAATCAAATATTTAAAACCAAACCATGAAATTAAATATTTAAATCTAGACTCAATTGTGTAAGAATACCACAATGTGTTCATCATCTCTTGCATCTTGTTGCCCTGCTATAGATATCAATTCTACACCAAAAGTCTCTATTGCCAAATCCTATATTTAAATAAAACATGAATTAGGCCATGGTATTTACAAAACACAACCATGATAAAAGACCTATAAATTGCATAGGATTTAACTATAGGACATGAAATGCAGTAGATGACTCATGAATTTGTGTAGGCTCATCAATGGTAGGATTTGTTGATATTACATCAATACTACTCTCATCTTCAATATATGTATATGTATATATAAATTCAACTCAACATGAATTTAAAATTATGAAATTATATTTGAAGTGAATTTAAAGAAAACATGTAAATTTAAGCTACATACTAGGTATGACTTAGGCATAGAAATTGATGTTGGGAGACTAGGTGTGACACCTTCTGGTTGGATTGACATGGAAGTTTTAGGACCTCTGAGGTGCTATTAAAATGAATCACATTTTCAAATTAGTATATAATTATTAAAATCTATCTAATTTTACAAAATTAATTTAAAAACACATTGTATTTAATGAACGAGCTAGATGGTTAAGGGTAATTATTGGTCTACCATATAAGATGTGCGGAGTTGTATGGTCATCAACACTAATTGGTCTAACCTAGATGTGGTGGTCGAGCTAGTCATCTAGACCAAATTATAACACAATATATAAAATTTATTAAATAAATTGATAATTTATATATTTTAAAATAGATGTATATTTATTAAATTTAATATGTACACATCAACATGTACATGAAATATGGCATGTACCTCTATAGGAGTGAAAAGAGTAGCTAATAAAGACTCCTCCTCAATTGTAGCACCCACAATAGATGCACGAATATGACCAAAACATGGTTGATCACAATTTTGATAAAAATGAGGTGTAGGCCACATTGGTGTCGACAGGTGTGAGATGCTAAGACAAAAACCATCTCCTCTGGGCTCTATAGTACTAACTTCAGCTACCAAGTGGATTGCTTGGTAAGTTAAGTTAGATGAGAGCATACATAAAGCTCCTAATGTTGAGACCACTTCCCACTAGTGAATGGGCACATGAATAGAGGGTGAAAGAGCAATAATCAGTGGAGGGTGCAAGCATTGATTTGGATTGACATGTGCCCCTAGCCTATACTATAGCATACGGTTACCCACAACTTGGAATTATCTCATGTCAAAATAATTGGGATTTAAGCCCATTACAAACTCTACCCATAATTTCCCCAAAACATATAAAGGCACCTCAAAATTGGCATGTGGTGGATGGTAAAAGACCATCCACCATTGCTCTGAAAATTTAGCTACAATTTGAGCATGTGTACACTATTTAATTGAAATTATTTTTTTATTTAGAGCTATAGGCTTGTTTGTTGAGGGATCAATAATGTATGGGGATATAGTATGTTTGGTAATATCCAAATCAAGGATCTATTTATAAGATAGTCCATCTATGTAGAATTGCCTCCTCTTGTCCTACAAATTATGAAATGTATCTAGATCAACAATAATGGATCTAATAGAATCAATAAAGGTTTGCATCATAGATGCAAACTATGCAATATTGGGGGGAGTATGTATCTCATTTTGAATACAATGGATTTTTCTTGTATAACATTTATGTTCTCATTAATGAGGGATCACAAGAAAGCCTCATCAAATGGAGGGGGTGGGGGGTTTTGAGGGTTTGGATTTTGGGGGAGGGGAAGGGGCCTTGGGGTGGGGGGCTTTGGGTAGGGTTTTGGATGGGGGTGGTGTAGGGGGGTTTTGGGGTGGGGATTCCTTTTGTAGAGATAATTCTTACAAGAACTCATAATTTGGTAATTGATTCACATATCAATACTAGAACTATAGATGCAATTACAAAAAATAATTAATTGAATTAGGAATTAGAAATTTATATATTAAATGCACACAACATGTTTATACATATATCAAACTTAGAAATGTATAAACTTACATGGCTTAAACAATACATTTATACATGTAATTACATAACAATACATATGAAACCAAGGGACATTATCAAAGAAAATTTTCAAAGTTAGAAAATGTGTGAAAATATGTGTTAGTAATGAATTTAGAATTTTCATGCTTTAAAGATTATTTTTAGAGTGATTACTAATTATCTATTTTCAAGACTTGTAAGAGACACTAGATTTGTAGGAGAGGTTGTAGAACTAGGTTATAACATCACTTCATGTGTAAGAGTTATTAATAGAGAAGATAACAAACCTATGAGAGTTAAGATTATAGTACCTATTTACACTACTATAGGAGAGCTATGGTAAGTGCATGATAATTAAAAAATGGAGCAATGGGATCTATATGCATAAATGTTCCAACTATCCACAAGTGAGCTCACCTTGAATCTCAAGGACATCTACCAAATGTTTTGCCTCCCCATTTAAGGAATCTAAGTATATATAATAGACTAGAGAGTCTAGCATAATGTGTGTGAGGAGTACTAGTATCCTCTAGGGAGGGACATACCAATTGACCCTTTAAGTAACATTCCCCTAAGGATACTTGATTAGGGATGGGAGGTGACACCACTAATGGGGAAGATTTTAATCACCATAGTTGTTGTGATAGTTATAATGGATGGGTAGGGTAGGTATATACATGTAGGCATTGTGAAATACTAAAGAGGGAGATGACTATTATACTATTATACACTTGGGCCTTTGAACATATCAGAATTGGGAGGGGACACATACTATCTAGTATGTGTGTAGAGATGTTGGTGCATGGTGGGATACACTGAGTTTATCATAGTTTGATTCCATTATCAATAGGTCATGTGATAGTTCATATAGATATAGGAAGTTCCCCCTCTCCTAACACTATAGTGGCCACTCTCTATAGAGTTACCACCCTTAGGTAATGATGACTTTGATGATGATACACTCCTATCCATGGACATATATTTAATGTGGGTGTGACACTAGCATATTCAAAGTGGTCAATTGAGGATAGGTCCATACCGATCTATACACTAGATGTAGTAGTAGGAGATGCAAGGTAGTAACTAGCAAATGGCAAGCCATGAATCTATATGATGTTGTAGAGGAGGATCTTGAGAGGGATTTAGGGAATGGAGAGAGGATTCTATTGAACTACCTATTAGACCATGAAGGGAGTATAGTCTTTGAGGAGATATGAAGCCAAACTCTGATGGTTTAGGACTAAATTGGGATTTTGAGTTAGGGCTCCATGATTAGGGGTACCAAGATTAGGACCTTCATGTTTAATGGTTTGGTTTCAAGATGCGAGTTTAAGGTTCAAGTTTGAAGAATAAGTTATGGTTGGGGTTTTTATTTTAACCATTAGTTTAGCTTAGTTGTAATAATATTTTGTAAAATCCCTTTAACCATCACAAAAGTAAATGAAGTAAATAATCCACTTAAATACAACATCACAATAAAAAATGTAAACATGACATAATTAATCCACTTAATTACAATATAAGAGATAAAAACATGTAATTAATCTGCTTAATTACAATATCAGAAGTAAAAAGATAATCTCATAAATATGAAAAAAAAAGTCATTAAATCTTACAAAGTCATGTGCTCAATCCAAGTGAAAGCATTATAAAATAATATAGAAAGTCCATTGGCATTCATGCTATAATACATCCAATTTCAAGTTACAATAATCATGTACAACAAGAATAAATAAATCAATATGCTTATCAATCTCCATGAACCAAGTGGTCCTCCTGTGAGCCAAGAGACATGAACATCACCCAGGTGCTTTTCCACCCAACCATGTAGCAATTACACTTCCCCAAATCCATTCATGAAATGAAGGAAACCCTGCCTTGCATGAAATGTCTAGCTACCTGGAACAACTGGTAGGTGGGAACACACGATATAACCTGGTGTCTTAATGTGCAATTCTAAATAATGAAAAGCATATTGTCTCACAACAGGATGTGGCAGAGATATATACTAATAAGTTTTCTAGACAAATAATTATTTTTTTCAATGACAGCTTGATTAGATCTAATCTTTTAACATAGTAACCTAGTTCAATTTCGAAAAAGAGGAAAAGCCATCTCTGATAATCCACATTCAACATCCTAGCCTAGAAGGTAACCCAATAACATTCCTAGATAAAACTATACTTTCTTTCCCCAAGAAACAAGTAAAATAAATAATAAATAAAAAGATCAATGTTTGCCAATAATTCATTTAAAAATCCCTTTCCCAAAACACCAATCAACGAAACACACTTTCTAAGAAATAATCCATCATTTGTTACATACAACTGCATCCATAAGGATATCAAATTGATCTAATCACCAAGTCCATAATTCAATCATAATTCATAATATAATAGGCATTCTAAGTTATTTACACAACCTTACTATCCTATCTATGAAAGGAACTATCTAAGTTCATTTATCTATATAACAAAATAAGTTTATAAAACATTTAGACCTTACTATCACAACTGTGATAGGAAGTCCATAATCAAGAAAATAGTCTTCCTGTCACAAATGTGACAGGAACTGTAGTAGAAATAAAATGAACAGAATAGAGTTTATAATCAAATTATTGCCATTCAAAGATAATATTTAAAATAAAATTTTTAATAGCAAAAGGTGAGCTAAAGGAATCCCTTATTTTCATCTAATCTAAGAGTTTTGTTTTCACAAATCATTTTAATCAATAAATAAAGGTTGATTCCCTACGAAGATCTAATTTCTAACAACAAGCAATACTATGATAGTTATAAAATGTGTGTCTATCAAAGAGTAATGTTTATCAACATTTGGTGGTTTTAATAGCTCAGTCCACGGTCTTAAGATAACGGCTAGGAAGATGGTCAATCTATATAATAGGAAATGAGAAAACAAGAACAAAAAGAGGAAGTTGATTTACTCAGCAAAACAAGAAACAAGGAACAAAAGGTTGTCCCACTTTCTATCGACGACAAGGTTGAATTTATCCATGTAGCAATTGGTGATTGAGTACTTGGGAAAGTCTAGATATGAGTTTTATATTCAACAATCTAAATAATAATCATTCCATAAGCTAGGAAAAATAGTAGGTCAAGTAGAGAATTAAGAGGCCAGACATCACACAAAAGGTCAATTCTCAACAAAAGATGTTGGAGTACATACAACACTGAGAGGGTGTATGAATCAATGTTGTAGATAAAAGCACTTCAGTTACCTTATTTGAAAATTTAAAAATCAGAAATTAATGATGCTGATCTGAAGCTTTATCAAAGAAAGAAACTATGCACTAAAGAACTGAGCATTCAAGTATGAAGCACAAATGAACCATGCATCAAATGAGATTGTAACACAATTATTTTAGGAGTGGAAAACCCCCATGGGGTAGAAAAACCACTCAGTAAATGCATCACTAGCTTAATAAGAATCATGCCTCACTGGCTACATAAAATGCCTCACTTGCTATTTGATTGTCTCACAGACAGATAGATTGCCTCACTAGCTATTTATTTGTCTTACTGACAAATAGATTGCCTCATAGGCTATTTTACTGTCTCATTTACAGATAGATTGCCTCATTGGCTATTTGATCATTCTATGTCTCACTGACATGACCTTATATCTCTTTAACATAGATTAACAAGATTCAGAGGGTTGCTCTATTTCATTAAAATGGAAATCTTGACAGTCCCAGTTCATTAACACAAATCATCTAACTCAACTAATCAAAAAGATCTTGCAATGATAATGAGAATATACAACTTCATCTTATGTTACCCTTTGCATGACAAAATTACAAAAATATACTATGGTGAGAACAAACTCCTAATCATTTTATAAGGTTTTGATCACATCTCTAGCTCTCCTGATTCATCAATGCAAATATAAGGACTAATATTAAAGACTTCATTATCTTCTGATAGAAAACCTAATAATTGCATTTCTATCAAAGAACTAGGTCTCAAAACAGCCTTCAGAACTCAACATACTCTTGCATATAAGAACAACGATATACCTTCTTCATCAAGTATACATAATCAAGAGCTCCTCTATAGACTTCTCATAATGAAGAGAAAAGGTATAAACAAAGAACAAGTTTGAACATGTGATTCTACAAACACTTTCTTCTTCTTTCTATCAAAAAAAGGAGATATACTTCAAAAATGAGTCATACCTTCACTACAACCCATTCATCAATTTAGAAAAAATCATTGATTTATTTGTCTTTGATCCTTGCACACAAATCTAAATCATCTCTCAAGAGAACCTCAACAAACTACTCACTATCTCTGAGCATGGCTTCATCATTTCATCAGCATGTTTAGAATATTTTATATCTCTGAATAAGAAATTCATGTCTAACATATATGTATATGTATCTGCAATCATATGGATCATGTTTCGCCCTCACATTCATCATACAGACCAAGTTAGTTAATTTACTAGCCCTCTTGATAGGTGTCAAATGGTTTTAGAAGTAAGGGCTGTTGATAACTGAGAGGGGGGGGGTGAATCAGTTATCCTAATTATTTCTCTATCTGAACTTCCTTATGATTAATGCAGCATTGAATCAAACATAAAAACATAACCATGAAATTAGAAACACATGACACAGTATTTTTGACGTGGAAACCCTGTTAAGGGAGAAAACCACGGGGTGATTAACCCAAAAATTATTCTCTGTTAGAAGAATAGTAAGTTACAAAATGGCACTTGCCAATTAGGGCTCACTGCCCGAGCACACTGCTCACAAGAGGCTCACTGCCTACAAGAAGACACACTGTCTTACAAAGTGATAAGAATCACAGTCTTGAACTGATTGGAAGCATCTGCATATGCTGGAGTTCAGTTCCGGTTAGGTTCAGTACACTGATCTGCTGCACTTCATCTTTCCTCTGTTCTTTAGTCTGCTATCCTTTCACATACCGGATCTTTCTTGCTACTTCTGCTCTGCTCTGGACTTGTTCGCATATCCCTTTTCACATTTCACACTCTTCACAACTAAATCCATCCTCTATATATATCCGCACAAGTAATTTCATCACCTTTCTAGTCGGCATCCGGAACAGTCTAGTTTCTTACAAACTTTTGTTCTGTCGGCTGAATCCTTCCTCACCAAGCAATGCGGATCAAGCATATACTTGTAGATATCATTAATCATGTCGGCCAAACATGATTCATGCCTTCACAACCTCTGTCATCAACAGTAACACATCCGGAAAGCAGTCTGATACTCTGCCAGTCAGTTCTTCCTCTGTTTTCACTGTTTCTCAGGAATCCGGTACTCAGCTATTCATAACTTTTTCCTTGTCCATCTCCGGAGGCTAAATCCTTGGAATATACCACTCAAGATAGTCCTCTTGACTTCCCCAGATCTGCACTACACCAAGACACTTCCTCTGGGAGATCCGGACCAATCTGTCGGACCTTGCCACATGCTCTGTTCTTGTTCACCGGACCACAACAATCTTCAATCTGACTTCCGGTAGAGACATATCATGACTTGCGGATATGTGGGATGACCTTTGTTGCCATCAATGACAACAACCATGAATCCATATAGTGTCTCTTGCCAACAATCTCCCCCTTTGGCATTGATGGCAACACTTAGTGAAAAATGACTAAGTGTTTACACTATGCTCCCCCTTTGCTGATGCTCTGTCTTTATATACAATTTCCGGAACTCCCCCTGAGTTGGATTCCTCATTTTTCACTGCTCCTCACTCCCCCTTTGACATCAATGGCAAAGGGTAGGATCCGCACACCAAAATTTTCAAAAATTTTCTATATATAGCCGCATATTTACATACTCACATATACTGCAGAATGTCTGCAAAGGATGTCTGCAGTTGAATCATTTCAGTAGCCCAACTTAGCTTCATTCTGTCCAAAATTGAAATGTGACCACTCAACAAAAATGCAAAGGCTTCTGCCCGCCTGAGATCTGTCAGATCTTTTGTTTGGGCGGTGGTCTGGGCATCACTGATGGCCTCATGCATAGTTTCCAACTTAGGGACTATAATCCTTCTAAGTTCTCCCATCCGGTTGGTGATGTTCTTCCTCTCCTTCTCAAGATTCTTTATTTCATTCAAGACTGCAATAGTCTGACATTCTTGATTTATTATAGAGGAGGAGAGAGGATCAAAACTTTGAGATAAGCTTTGAAGCTTGTCCTGTTCCTCTTTTATTTTCTTGTCAATTGCTGCTGTTGCCTTTGACCAAGATATACAAAATTTGTAGATGTCACCGCCATCCTTAAGAGCATTCTCTAAGCTCTTTATTCCAATGCTTACAATCTTCCTATCCTTAGAGATTAGTTCTAATATTTCAGAAAATCTCTTATCCAAAAATTCCTTCCGGACCTTCTCTTCAGCTGATTTTTCTAGAGAATCAAAATGTGTATCAACACTGCTGACTAAGGTTTTTAGATTACCAGAAGTGGAGGCTGTCGGATCTATCTGGATTGATGGCATGATCTTTACAAGTACTCCGGAAGCAGCCTCTATCAACTCACAGTCTTCCATATGAGACTTCAGGAGCTTTTCATTTGCCTTGGCATTTGCAAATGAAGCTATCTTCATTGTTTGTACCGGAGAGAGAGAGTCAAAATCAAATGGGCCTTTTAGAAGCTCCGGTTCATCAATCTCTAGAGTTTCTTTGCTCAAAAATTGTTGAACAGTTTGTGCAGTGTCTCTTGCCGGAGACAGATGTTTCTTTTCTTCTGCAGTTTTAGAACTGTCAACCTCTTTGTCTTTCACCACTGCTTCCTTCTCCTGTAATTCCTCTTCTTCTTTGGATCCGGAGACTGTAGGAGAAACCGGAGGAGAGATGTTTGTCTGTTCGGGGCCCACTTCTTCCGGAACAGATGATTCCGGATCTGCAGTTGTTTCTGTACCTAAATCCTCTACAACAGGAAGATTGAACCTTTTGAAGGCCTTCCGGAGGATCTCTTCTGTCTCTTGTGCCACTTTGTCAGTCTCACCAAGCATGAGCTGATTCATCCTGGCTTTACTTCTGAACTCATCTTTGCAGTCCTTGAAGATCATGTTCATTGTCTTGGGATCAATTTGAGGATATAGCTAAATAGCTATCTGCTCCTGGATCTCAAGATCTTTGGCATGAGCATTGTTCTTTCTTACTTCCAATTCCTTTTCTAGGCCTTTGGGAATAAGAGATATGATCTCAATGAAAGCCTTATTATATATGTTCAGATATTTGATGGTGGCTTCCTGCAGAGTCTTTTGGTCAGCCTCACTAAAGTCATCATAAGATTCAGTCATTGGTTGAAGGTTTCCATCCACTGTGACTGACTTGATTACATTATCTAGAGACAGAGTGGGCTTTTCAACAGATACCTCTGCCATTTCATCCTTGTCTTGGCCTGTGGAGGGTTTGCCGGATCCTTTCTTCTTCTGCTTCTTTATTTCTTTTACACCCTCATCTGACTCTGTTTCCTCTTCATCCTTTTGGCTTTCATAAGCCCTTGATGCTTTTGTCTTGGATCTTTTACCGGATGCCTGGACTTCCGGTTTTGAGCTTTTGGTTGTGGAAGGTGCAGATCTCTTTGATGATCTGGTCCGGGTGGGAGCTTCAACCGGAGCACTTTCTTTGCTTCTCTCTTCTTCCTCAGCCTTTCTCCTCTTTTCCCGGCTGGCATCAAGTGCCTCTTTTGAGATGCCTAGGCCTTGAGCAATGTGCTCTACTTCTTTTCTCACTTTTCTCTTAATCTCAGGTTCCCTGAGTTCTACATGTATTTTCACACTCAGCTCCTCAAAGGTTCCAAACCTTTCTGCCTTAGGATCTTTGGGCTGACTTAGCATGTGTTGAACATGCAGCTCCACTATCTGTTCATCAACTTCATACCCCATGGGCATGATCCAGACAGTCCTTGGCTCCACTGCCTCCATTAGGCACTGATCAGTGTCAACCATAAAGCACACTGAGTCCTTGTATTTCTCAATGAGAGACTGGGGAATTCTCTCTCTTGCTTGCATCATGCTCTGAAAGTTTTTGAAGTATCCCCATAGAGCTGTATTTCTCGCTTTTGCATCCCCAAGTCCATGCAAATAGTCTCTTATCTGGACTGCAACAGGTTTGTCACTCTACCATACCCATCCACTTGATCCTGGTAGCTCATTCATGAAGTAGAAGAATAGACATACAATGAGAGTACCATACTTAAAGGAGTTCTTCTTGTCTTTCTTGATTTTCTGTACATTTTCCATTAATTGGCTTAGCAGTAGTTCACAAAGATCATATTCTGCATTCTTTCTTAGCATTTCATAGGCTGTGTATATTGCAGTTCCGGATACAGAATTCTCCCTGCTGGAGTGATAGATCTTGTATCCTATTATCATTGATGCATATTTGATATCCGGATCTGAAATATCTTCAATGGTCATTGCCCTCTTATCAAATTTTGATCCGGTGGTCTCAGTTACAATGTTGTTCTTGACAGATTTGAGGATAGGTACCCCTCCGGAAGAGTATAGACCGGTTACTGCCCTAATTGCTTCTTTTGTGATCTTGCAGGGTCTATCCAGCCATAGAAAGTTGTCATGCATCCTGCTCAGTACATACCGGACCCATTCATCTTCTTCAAAGCTGGGGAAATGAATAAATTGCTCAAATTGTTTTTTCTGGATACCCTTATACTCTGGTTTAAGCTCAAAGGCATTGTCTATCAGTTGCTTGTGATAGAGGTCTCTTAATTTGAATTCCCCAAATTCTTCAATGCTTGCATGTATGTAAACCCTAATGTCTTCGGTATGTAAAACTCCGTGGGGGACACTAGAGAAGGCTCCTAGTGGATCTACCTCCAATGATTTGTAAGGATGTTTCTTGAATGTGGGGCGAGGTCTATCAGAGATCTTAACTATGTTTGGAGTAGCCATTCTTCAAAGATTTGCAGTGAGGTAATGAAAAATGGAGAATACCTTATGCGCCTTCAGTTTGCACGGAGTGGTTGGATTGATTTCTTTATGCAATAGCTTCGGCAGGAGATCCTTGGTGTGCTTGATGAACCTTGTTGCAGAGCTCCACTTTTCGCTTCTTCTAGAGTGTAGAATGAGCAAATGACTTTTGAGAAATCCCTTATATTGCTCCGCAAACCCTAATATCTTGTCTGCAATAAATGCTTCACCTGCATTATTCCGGTTTGCCCTGTCTGGACAGCTTGGAGTATCCCGGATTAGTCCTGATCACTGAATATCATCCGGATCTTTAAATCATGAATAAATAGAGGTAACACATTACAAAAACATCCCAAGCACTCTGTCCAATCCGCAGAACAAGATCGTGCACTTCTGGATCTCTCCGGATCTTTTTGTAATCTTTTATCATACCGGAGCATTTCCCTGAACAGGTCTTACTTGATCGATCACAGCTTCTTCATAACTCCATGCGGACCTCTGAAAACTTGACTGAGGTATCTCAAGACTCATATCTACAAACCCTTTGATCCGCATCTTGTGCCACAACCGGCACCACTTGTTTGGCTGGGGGAACAAGATTTTCTTTGAGTCTCCCCCTGAGCCTGAGCTCACCTTTTAATTTCCGGAAGAAATATCAGCACCAGAGTCTGGTGCGGATCCAACCTCTACATTCTCTGAACTTTTCTTCACCCAAATCTTGCTCATCTGATTCCTAACCTCATCCGCATTCATCTTTTGTTTACCCTTGTCTTGATTCTGATTATACACCGGACCTCTTTTGTCCTGATTCTTGTTTCTGCAGACTTTAGCATTATGACCGGACCTATTGCAGATTTGACAAATAACATTTCTTTGCATATTTGACTGATATCCCCTTGATCTGCATTGATTAGCCATATGACCTACTCTATTGCATGTAAAGCATCTACCTTTGAATGATTTGTTTACTTGCATAATTCTGCATTCATGGGATTTGTGTCCATACCTTTTGCAGTTGAAGCACTGTCCGGAGAAGGATGAATTAATCTGATTCATTCTCATTCTGCACTGATTAGCTTTGTGACCAAAATGGTTGCAGCTGTGGCAGTATCCATTGAAGGATGAATATTTTTGAGCATTTGGCTGTCTTACCGGAGGTCTTCTAGGCCTGCTCCTTGGATTTTCTGATCCAAGATTCCTCTGACCGGATCCGGAGCTTTCTCCTTTCTCATATCCCAAACCATACTTGTCATCAGTCCTCTTTTGACTTCCAAGAAGAACTTCAAGTTGAGCAGAACTTATCTTGAATTTCTCTTTATATTCATTCGCTGTTTGAAGGTCTCTTTTGAGAGAGGTAATTTGATCCTCAAGTTTTTCTTCATTATCTTTGGCATCTTCAAGATCAGATTCAAGATGTCTGATAATCCTGTCCATCTGGTGGCATTCTTCTGATTTTTCCTTAAGAGATTGTCTTAGATTGTCTTCAGCCTTTCTTTTTTCTTCAATCTCTTGAGTGAACTTTATAGTTCCTGATTCCATTTCATGTCTTAACATAATGACTTCTTTTGATAACTTTTCACATAACTTGGTTTGCTCAGTCAATTCTTCATTTGTATTGCTTTCTTCACTTTGTCTTGCCAACTGTTGGAGCAGCTCCTTTCTCTTTTTCATAGAGAGACTTAATTTGTCTTTTAATTCCCTCATGAATTCATCAGCCTGTTTGAGTCTTTCTTTTAATTCACTGACTTCAGAATTTGACTGTTCAAGATCCTCAAGGGCAGTCTTGAGTTGCTCCCTTAAACCATATGCATCCATTTGAAATCCCAGATCTTTCTCAAGCTGTTAGGCTCTATTAGGAGGAACTTAGCTCTGATACCAATTGTTGATAACTGAGAGGGGGGGGGTGAATCAGTTATCCTAATTATTTCTCTATCTGAACTTCCTTATGATTAATGCAGCATTGAATCAAACATAAAAACATAACCATGAAATTAGAAACACATGACACAGTATTTTTGACGTGGAAACCCTGTTAAGGGAGAAAACCACGGGGTGATTAACCCAAAAATTATTCTCTGTTAGAAGAATAGTAAGTTACAAAATGGCACTTGCCAATTAGGGCTCACTGCCCGAGCACACTGCTCACAAGAGGCTCACTGCCTACAAGAAGACACACTGTCTTACAAAGTGATAAGAATCACAGTCTTGAACTGATTGGAAGCATCTGCATATGCTGGAGTTCAGTTCCGGTTAGGTTCAGTACACTGATCTGCTGCACTTCATCTTTCCTCTGTTCTTTAGTCTGCTATCCTTTCACATACCGGATCTTTCTTGCTACTTCTGCTCTGCTCTGGACTTGTTCGCATATCCCTTTTCACATTTCACACTCTTCACAACTAAATCCATCCTCTATATATATCCGCACAAGTAATTTCATCACCTTTCTAGTCGGCATCCGGAACAGTCTAGTTTCTTACAAACTTTTGTTCTGTCGGCTGAATCCTTCCTCACCAAGCAATGCGGATCAAGCATATACTTGTAGATATCATTAATCATGTCGGCCAAACATGATTCATGCCTTCACAACCTCTGTCATCAATAGTAACACATCCGGAAAGCAGTCTGATACTCTGCCAGTCAGTTCTTCCTCTGTTTTCACTGTTTCTCAGGAATCCGGTACTCAACTATTCATAACTTTTTCCTTGTCCATCTCCGGAGGCTAAATCCTTGGAATATACCACTCAAGATAGTCCTCTTGACTTACCCAGATCCACACTGCACCAAGACACTTCCTCTGGGAGATCCGGACCAATCTGTCGGACCTTGCCACATGCTCTATTCTTGTTCACCGGACCACAACAATCTTCAATCTGACTTCCGGTAGAGACATATCATGACTTGCGGATATGTGGGATGACCTTTGTTGCCATCAATGACAACAACCATGAATCCATATAGTGTCTCTTGCCAACAAGGGCTTCATATTACATTCTTCCTGTCAATCTTAAACTATACTTGTTGACCATTTGTATTCAACCTAACTTTAAATCATACCATTTGATTTGAGTCTCGGCACTCAAGGAAGATTTAATCTTCACCTTTCAATTTAACTTTGGTGCCCATTCCATAAGAGTCAAACTTGTTCTCCTGGTACTACTAGGTTAGAGGGCCGGTGAAAATATGATCATAGACCCCTTAAATTCATGACATAAGTCATGCTTAGTAGTTGTAACATGTCACTGGCCAAAAAGAACATAAAGTAGTGATAGTTTATCTAATAGGTTTTGATTTTAGACTTACAATGATACAAAAAACTAGCTTTGAAAGGCCTTAGAGTTTGATCCTAGTTTAACCTTATGGAGATGTTATCAATAGTTTTCACTACTGAACATCCATGATAAAAAGAAGAATGTAGAAGACCCTTCAGAGAGGTTTTATAACTTAGTTTTCCTAGGGTTTGAGTCACTTAAGTCTACATGATATGTCAAAGTGTGAGCTCCAAATGAAGAAATATCAAGATAACCCCCATGATCCAATCATTAAGAATATGGTCCTCCACTTATATATACCAAACAAGAAGCCACTCGTGAAACAACAACATAAGCATTATAACAACTATGAATAGAGAGCCTTATGTCATAAACCATTATCCTTGTTTGAGTAAGCATCTTATGAAGTCCTTAAACAAAATCTTCTTATGAAGATATATCCTAAGCAAAACCATACAAAAGAGATGAACCTTATCAACCATTATGGTAACAAACCTCAGGAACCCCACCAATCATGAACCTCTTAAAACCTTTGAAGTAACTTGTCAACATTTGAGAATTGAAGCAATAAGACACCACTATCAAAAACTCTAATTCAACATGTCTTCAACTTTGCTCCACATAAGATGATCTTAAAAACCCTAAATCAACAAGGTGTAGAGTGTCCTGTTAAAGTATCAATATTCATGTTTGCATTGCAGTGTAGTCCTTTGCTAATACCTTGAATATCAATACCTCAATGCCATCATTCAATGCATCAACCTTGTGATGAAAACACGAAGACATCAACACAACTGACTACAAGCATGAACAAAGTCTTCCCTTATCCTGACATCAATGACAAACTTCTCCACAATCTCCCCCTTTGTCATTGATGGCAAAACTAAAAGAATAAGACCAATCTTTCTCACTCCCCCTTTTTGTCATTCAATGACAAAGGACTTGCTCCTCCTAAAAAAATAGATAACTAGTCATTATTAGCATGAAGAAAAGGAATATTGCATATCTCTCTCTTCTAACAGTCCTATGGCATTACCAAAGTATTCAACAAAGGCCTGCACCACATAAGAATTGCAACAAAAAATAGATCATAAATTGTGCATCACTATGTGTTCATTCACTATCTTGGTGGTAGAAGACTAATTTCATGTCAAACAAACTTGTCTTCATAAGATATAGAAGGAACCCATGCAAACTCCCTAAACTCTATTCCGAATATGTGCCTCTTTTGATATTATGATATCACCTAATTCCCATTGTTTCATGACCATTAATGCAACAACAGATATACCATTAGTACCATTTCAATTCAACTATCTTCCATTGCTCTAGTTAGAGGGTACTTATCTCAATCAGGATCACTGTCATAAATTACTTGTACTGCAATACATTCCATTCTATTGAAGGAGATAAATCAAACATTGCAGGATTACATTGGCACCCTGACATCAAAACCAAAATGAGACCAATGGAAGCACTGCCAACTATTAGTATGTAGGTACTGTCATTAGTCAAAAGGGTGAGTGCGAGATCATGATGGGCCAAATAGTGACAATGGAGAAAAAACATGTTGGATGAAAAAGTGCTAACATTTAAACTGATATTTAGATTTGGATGGAAAGGATGTTAATATTTCTATCTCAAATATGGATTCCCTACAAAAATGCCTTAGGATTACCTCATTTTTAGGCAAGTAGGAGTCCCAATACTTGCTAAAGAAACTTGGAAAACCACCCATTTAGTGTTATCCTAAAATTTTCCACAATTTCATCATTGAAGCTGACAAAAAAAATTTCAACTAAATTAAATCAAATGAAAAGGGTTTATAGAGGAAGCTATTAAGATTCTATAAATATAATATATACCTCATAATAATTTTAATAGGTAATTATTATTAATTTTTTACATAAGTTATGTCTGATTTCCTGATAGATATACATATTGAAAAACATCCATAACTTTCAACATATTAACCATTTTTTAAATCCAAAAAATGCGTCACATTCTAGGATTTATTGGGTATACATTAAAATTTTAAACTTTTGAGTTTCATATATTTTTGACCAAGTTAGGTTGGCTGGAAAATTTATTTTTAATAGTTTAAAAAAGTCACAGTAAAAAATACATAAATAATTATTTATTTATTTAAAAAATTCAAAAAAATATGCGTCACATCCGCTCACATGTCCTTTACTCAAATCCAAACCATGGAGGAAAAATATTTTCTTTTTCTCATACTTAGGTTGGCCGGAATGACACCTACTTTTTATGTTTTTCTAAAAATTTTAGTAGTGGTTCATTGAAATATCCAATTTTCACCAAACTATTTTTAAATTTTTTTTAAAAAAGTAATAGCCCATAAACTACATTCAATTTATTACAACTTTTATTACTACCTTATTTATAGATTGTGCAGACAACTCATTCAATTTTTGACATGAAGTTACTTAAGTCTATTTTTCACATTTACATTGCCACTTAGGAGTAGTGTTTGGCCAATCATGATCCTGCACTCACCCAAAAACAAGGTCTTCTTGGAGCATCACTTCTTTGTCTCAGTCAAGATTTGTCATTGAGTTCATATATTGTCATATAGTCTAATGACTATGTTTTTTTCATCAACAATGTTCTTAAATCATGTACTATGATATCAGATGTTATCCATGAAAATATAGAGCTATGTCATACAAAATTTTCTCAAGATCTTGTCATTATGCAAAATGAAAGTCTAAGTATATCCTGCCTTCCTTAATATGCATACCTAGACATCAATGGCAACTTGTGAGATAAGAGAAACATATTACCTCTACTAAAGAAGAATATGAGCTTGTCATTCTACTGCAATACTAGGAGAACTTAGGTGTCACTCAACCACAGCAGACCAACAAGCATGAAGTGTTAATCCATTGAAGTAATGGTTGTAAGAGCATCAAAGCATGATGAAGACAATAATAATGAACATCAACTAATCAGTTTAAGAACATCAAAAACACTGAAAGATGAAGTGCCATGTCGACTGCCACTATGAGATGTCTACTGACAATAAAAACACTGCCTTGCCAATCAAAGAACAAAAACATTCATCACCAAACAAACTTGTTCAACAATACTTATTTCACCTGGAAGTCTACAACACATCAACGATAGGGAATACTAAAAAAAATTAATACTGATCCTTCATATTCTATCAAGACTGCTATAATGGTTTATTGCTAGATCTGGTATTGAAGAAACCAAAAAATGAAGTCATTCTTCACAACTCAAACAAGAATGACAACTTTAGTAGCAAGGAGATTAACACTCTAAACAACCTTTGCATGAAATTTTAATGAGACACACCCCAATCAACCATACATTCACTTCATTGACATATATGTACTATTTGTCAAACCTTTGCAATCATCAAACTTAATTGATCTAAAAGACATTTTGCATCTTTTGTAAATGCATAGTTTTACTTTTTCAACACTAAGCAATCATGTTTTTCATACAAACATATAAAACAAGGTTCTTCACAATAGTTGCTTGAAACAGCAACTGCACTGTACATCTAATTTTGTAAAAGGATATAACATGCCATCAACAATATAGTGCACCAATAATTGTCCTACTCTACGTACAAACCATTACAAAATATATCCAATGTCTATCCTACCCACAAATAATGCCAAAAGGATCATAACAAATTGATGAATGATTGTCTGGCCTCAATAAACCTACAACCATACTACAATGAGGATCTACAACATCATATCAATAACAAGAGGATCAATGCAACAAACTCTACACTCTACACAACATGAAGAGAAGTTGTGATGTTCAAGAGAAAACAAGACACTAGTAAGAAAAATAGAGTCTGTAACTTGAACATTTTGAGGCCTTTTCCCTTTTACTACAAGCATTTTCTCCCTCATGGATGAAACCCAAATTTGATGAGGCATTTGTTATGAAGACCACTCTGAAGATGACCTCCAATCTCCTATGAACATGTCTTAACATAAACTCAGGACAACATGCATGCATGACCCTAATTAGATGGCGTGAATATCATCTTACCTTGCATCAAAAGACATCAAATATCTGCACATGTATATGTACCACTATTAGGAATCATCAGACCTGGAAGAACAACTCCATCATGTCACCATGACAAACTACACAAAGACATCATGAGCCTTGCATATGAAGTACATGGATGCACAATAAATACATGGAGCAACTCCAAACCACTAAACAAGGATCCTGAAGACATAATGTAGAGATCTCCTACATCTTGTTATGATACATACATGAACATGCACCTTGTCATGAACATTTCATCATCTCTCAACCTATACCTAATGCAAACATCTAACATATGACACCACTCAATTCTTCCTGATAACTCCTGATCAAAGATAAGGACCACACAAGATGTGAAGAGGAGTAGATAATATGATCATGCAACGTACTAATACACTTACTGAACTTCCTTGGGCTTTAAGAAATGAAGCATTTGACAACTCCCCTTATCTATATGCTTCTCTTTTAAGTTGTTAAGAATGTTTCTTGTGCAACATGCATAATATTAGGCTCAATTTTTTATTTCACTTGTTTTCTTCTCCAAACCACCTTATGGTAACTGACTAATTAATAGGGAGGCAATCTAGAATGTTAATTCTACCTATCTTGAATCAATTGAAGACTCTGGACAACTCTAGCCTTTCTACCAATTCAAGTGCTCATGACATCTTTCTACACAAAAATGTCTGCTAAATTCCTCCATTCTTTGCAGAGATGGAAAATTCTATCACACTACTTGGTGTGGGACACAATCCTTGTCCTCACTGCTTCCAAGATATTGCCTCAAGGGCACATAACTTTTATGAGCCCGTTGTCCATCCTTCTCTCTCTGTTCAAGGGTCTTGACTGCTTGGTGCTCACTTTCTTCCTCTTCTTTTCCACCCCTGTAAGTCTATTCTCCTACTTGTCTATCTAGCTGAACTCCTTACTGAGCTCGCCTAGAACAAGCATGCATTGCCTCTAGTCGACAATCTGACCACCCCACAAAAGAAAAACAAACAAAAGGCTTGGCTCTTCTTGATGGCCTCCATACTATACAGAGGAACTTGAGGGACTTCAAGACAGAGCCATGGTTGGTAAAAGAAAAACAAAATTGCAGAAAAAGAAAATGACTAGTCTACTTCAGAATAGTAAACTGAAAATAGAACAGAAATACACAAATTGGTCAAACTGCTGTATTTGATTTTTATTCAAAATTTGCCCTTACATCAAAATGCTTCTCAAATCAAAGTCTTTCCACCTAGGCCCCTTACAGAGAAAATTCTACATCTTATAGTTATCTCGTGTTTGTTACAGGACGCTTTAGTTCTCAGACCGGTTCGTATTCTAACTGCCCCGGTTCAACTCTATGCTATCGTTCCATCATTCCTTCACACTTGTCGGTGTGACTTTCAACATCGGCCAATGTTCAACTTCTCCCGTTGATATCCTTAGTTACTCCAATGAGCCTTCGGATCTCCTTTGAACCATCTTCATCGCCCAGACTTAAGCCATCGGTGACACATTCTCTTTGCTCTCCGATAGTCCATCTCTTTCTAATGTGCTTCAACACTCCACTTTATCTTCAGTAAGACATCCTACCATTGGCAACTTCAAAATTTCCTTCACCGATATCCATTATCTCCCCGATGCATATAGTCCATCGCTCAGATTTACACCGTCAGTGTAACTTTTCTCTTTGTTCACCGATCTACAAACTCACGCCAATATGCTTAACACCAGCTTCTCCGTCGGTAAGACTTAACCATCGCTCAGACTCTACACTTGTTCTCCGATATCACAACCTCACACCGAAATCCACATATAATGGCTCCATCGGCAAGACTACCACTGTCGGCATTGTCTCCATTTCTCTCGCCGTCACGCCGATACAACTACTCCATCGGTCAAACTTTGGTCATTGGCCACACTTCCATATCTCCTCCCGATCGTAATTCTTATGTTGATATGCATTGCATTTAACGTCACCTTCAGGAAGACTTTCATCTTCGGCCAGACCTCACCCTTCTTCGCCGATAACAATTCTTACATTGATATGCTTAACACCACTTCACCGTCAGGGAGACTTTAGACATCAGTAACCATCAAATTTGTTATCTCGATGTGGGATCTCTCGCTGATGGACATTGCCGATATATTGTTTTATCGGTGGGACACCAGCTATTGACATAACTTTAAAAAGCTTCGCCAATGAGTGCTCTCACTCTGATGGACCCACTTTGTATATGCATAAACTTCTTCCCACACCTTCCTAATTTGAAAATTCAAAACATCACACCAAAATGCAAAAATATATACATGGACTCACTCGAAGCCCCTTGGTGCTCCTGCACCATACTCCCCCTGTGCGGAGGAAGTCAAGTCACCTCCAGTGACAACAAGGCAAAATCAATGCCCCTCTTTTTGAATTCTGACTCTGCAACCCAAGTAGCCTCTACCTCAGGCAACTACTTCCATTTGACCAAATGCTCCATGTAGATGCCATGTCTGGTTTGCTTCTATACCCTAGAATCCAGTATTCTCTCTGCCTGTAGTTTGGGTTTTGGTGGCAAAGTCACATTTTTGACTATCTGTTCCTTCTCTGAAATGGATCCATTTGCTGCTGACTGAGGACCCTTGTATTGCACCAGGTCTTGAACATTCAACATTGGTGAGATTGCCAGGTCTTCTGGCAATTCAATCCTGTATGCACTATTGCCATACTTGTTCAGGATTTTGCAAGGACCAATTCTTCGTATTTGTAGTTTTATTGGCATTCCCTTCTGTAGTCTGGCTTTGTTTAGGTGCACCATAACCAGATCACCAACTTCAAACTGGATGTCCTTCATGTGGGCATCTACTCTGTCCTTAATCTTCTGTGTGTTTTCTGTCAAGGTTTTCTTCATTTGTTCATGTACTTCTTTCATGGATTGTGCAAAATCCTTTGCATGACCACTTCTGTTCTCCATGTTTCCCATATTTCTAAGCTCACACACACCTCTGGGGTGCATTCCATAGACTATTTCAAATGGACTCTTACCAGTAGTCCTATTCACACTGTCATTATAGGCAAATTCTGCTTGATGAATGACTTGATCCCAGCTCTGCCCATATTCCTTGGTTATACATCTTAACAGGTTACCCAGTGTCCTATTTACCACCTCTATCTGACCATCTGTTTGTGGATGGTATGCTGAGCTGAAAGATAAATTTGTCCCTAATCTCTGCCACAAAGTTTTCCAGAAATGCCCCATGAACTTAGCATCTCTGTCAAACACAATGCTTGTTGGCAGTCCATGAATCCTTATCACTTCTCTAAAAAACAAGTGTGCTATATGAATGGCATCATGAGTCACTTTATAGGGAATGAAATGACTCATCTTGCTAAACCTGTCCACAACTACATATATGCTATCATAACCAGTCTTAGTCTTAGGCAAACCAACCACAAAGTCCATACTTACACATTCCCATGGCCTGGAAGGAATGGGCAAAGGTTGGTACAATCCTGCATTTGAAGTGGTTCCCTTGGCCTTCTGGCATACGATACACTGCTCTACATACCTTTTGATGTCTCTATGCATCCTCGGCCAATAATAGAACCTTTGGACTAGCTCCAGTGTTTTGTTCAGACCAAAATGGCCACTCAGACTACCATTGTACTTCACCTGTATGAGATTTTCTCTCATAGATCCCCTTGGCACACATAATTGTCCACCTTTGAATAACAATCCCTATTGCAAGGTGAAATCTGCAAACTCACTGTGAAAGTGATTCTTAAAATCTTGACATACCTTGTATGCCTTAGAAAAGTCTTCACCATCTCTGTAGAGATCCTTGAAGTCTTCAACTCCAATGCTCTTCAACTACACTTCCTGCACTGTGAGCAACCTCCTGCTCAAAGCATCTGCAACTTTATTGAGCTGCCCCTTCTTATGCTTAATTATAAAAGTGTAGGATTGCAGGTACTCCATCCACTTTATATGTCTATTGCTCAACTTATCCTGTGAGTTTAGAAAACTCATGGTTTGGTTATTTGTGTAGACAACAAATTCCGTAGGTAGGAGATAATGTCTCCACTTCCTAAGTGCTTGGACTAGAGCATACAACTCTAAGTCATACGAAGAGTTCTTACTCTTTGCTTCATTCAGCCTCTCACTAAAAAAGGCTACAGGTCTGTTCTCCTAATTTAACACTGCTCCTACAGCTATGTTACTTGCATCACATTCAATAGTAAATAGCTTATCAAAACTAGGTAGCAATAATAGGTTGCGTTGCTACCTCTTTCTTCAACCATTCAAAACTTCTATCTGCATTCGGTGTCCATCTGAATTTTGCTTTCATTCCACCCTTAATTGTTTCCAACATGGGTGCACATATCTCACTAAAATTTCTGATAAACTTTTTGTAAAACTAGGCTAAGCCATGGAAACTTCTCACCTCTGTGGCTACTCTGGGAGTAGGCCAGCTCAAGATTGCCTCTACCTTTGACTTGTCCATCTTCAATTCTCCCTAGGACACCACAAAACCAAGGTATACCAATTCCTGCTTCATGAATTCACACTTCTCCAGATTGATGGTTAGTTGTTCATCATGGAATTTTTGCAAAACAGTATTTACATGTTCTAGATGTTCTTCCTTAGTCTGACTAAAAATTAGAATATCATCTAGAAAAACAACTACGAATTTACCAATATAATCCTTTAGGACTTCATTCATGAGTCTCATAAAGGTGTTGGGCACATTTGATAGACCAAATGGCATAACAAGCCATTCATACATTCCTTCTGTGGTCTTGAAGGCTGTCTTCCACTCATCACCTTCCTTGATTCTTATTTGGTGGTAACCACTCTTCAGGTCTATCTTAGTAAAGTACTTTGCTTTTCCAATACAGTCCATGAGATCTTCAATTCTAGGAATTGGAAATCTATACCTTATAGTTATTTTGTTTATGGCTCTAGCATCTGTGCATAATCTCCATGATCCTCCTTTCTTCAGTGCCAACACTGTGGGCACTGCACAAGGACTAATACTCTTCCTGATCAATCCCTGATCGAGCAACTCTTGCACTTGTCTGGCAATTTCTTTATGCTGGTCTGGAGTCATCTTGTAAGGAGCCTTGTTTGGCAAAGATGCTCCTGGAATCAGGTCTATTTGATGGCTTATTACTCTCTGTGGAGGCAATGTGGCTGGTGTACCATCACTGATTATGCTCTTATACTTCTCCAGTATAGGTTGCATTTCTTTTGGAATTTCTACCCTTTTATCTTGTTGCTCCTCTTTGGGTTTTACTATGATGGCATAACCAATAGCATCCTCATTAAGAGTATTCAAAAACTCTTTTCCACTCACAACCAAGATATTGGGACTCTTTGTCTGAACTGCATCCTCATCCTCCAATGACTGAATCTTATAGGTGACACCATCCTTCTAAAAAGAATAGGCATTCTTCCCACCATCATGTATTGCCTTTCGGTCATACTGCCATGGTTTGCCCAATAGGAGATGGCATGCATCCATGGGTAGTGTATCACATAATACCTTATCATTATAGCCACCTATACTAAACTCTACCCAACTTTGTTCATTTACTACCACATGTTGACCCTTATTCAACCATGTGACTCTATATGGGTTTGCATTAGTTATTCTTTTCAAATTCAGTTTCTTAACCGCTTCATCAGAAATAATATTCTCAGTAGATCCTGAGTCTATGATAATTTTACATACCTTATTCAAAATCTTGCACTTGATTTTATATAGTGCTCTCCTCTGGCTTGGTTCAGACTTTATTGGTTCCTTCATCAAGGTTCTCCTTATCATCAGGTTCTCTCCTTCTTCTGAGTTTAGACTGACCTTAGGTGACTGGCTGCTAGATGCATTATCTTGGACATAGTGATTTCTCTTATCACCTCCTTGAGAAGAGGATGTGGCCTTTTCTGGACACCTATATGCTTGATGACCTAGATTACCACAGTTGTAACACTTCATGGTGGTGAAATAGGATCCTCTGCTTGATCCTCCTAACCTTCCTCTGTTAGATCCTCTTCCTCTGTGGTTTCCTCTACCACTCGACTCCCCACTCTGCTCTGTGAGTTTGGATTCTACTTGGGATCTATTGTCAGCATTCCTTCCACCAAAACTTCCTATGTGTCCTCTATTACCTCTGCCTCTTCCTCTTCCTCTGCTATTTGAGTCTTGTTTCCTCTTGCTCTTTTCCTCCACTTTCAGTGCTATATGATAGCATTTGTGCACTGTTGTAGGACACAACAAACTGATCTCTTCTTGTATATTCCACTTCAGACTGTTAAGGTACCTTGCTACCTTTATGCTTTCATCCTCCATCACTTTGGACCTTAAGCATAGCTTTTGGAATTCTTTAGTGTATGCACTGACATCTAATTCCTTCTGTCTCAGATTCTGTCTCTTCCTATGCAACTATATTTCATAATCTTCTGGCATATATCCCCTTCCAAGTAGCTATGGGCTTCTTATCTTCTTTTGCTCTTTCAGTCTGCACAAATTTCCACTAGGTTAAGGCAGCTCCCCTGTCTCTGGATTTGGCCACCTTGACTTTCTGTGCCTCACTTACACCATCACATTCAAAGTGATTCTCAAGTCCTTCTATCCACTCCATGACCAAATCTGGGTCCATTTTCCCACTGAAAAGTGGTACTCCTTCCAATGTTTTACCACTCATTGCTTTCAAAGCTTTCAAGAATGGTTCTTCCTGCATTACAGGATCTGGTGTGGGTTGTTCATCTTCAACATACACACCTTTCTCCTTATCCTCAGAGTCTTTAACTCTCTGGCTAACTTCTTCAGTCTTTTGCAACATTGCTCCTAGCTTACTCTCCATTTCTGCTAGTCTTTCTTTTAGAAGTCTATTTTCTTCTTATTGTTCATCAACCTTCTTGGCCAATTCTGCATTGGTCACCATCTTTTTTATTGAATTCACAGATTCACTAGTTGATGACATACAACTCTTCTATTCCAATCTAGGAATAACCCAAATCTTACTGCTCTGATACCAATTTGATAGGGAGGCAATCTAGAATGTCAATTCTACCTATCTTGAATCAATTCAAGACTCTGGACAACTCTAGCCTCTCTACCAATTCAAGTGCTCATGACATCTTTCTACACAAAAATGTCTTCTAAATTCCTCCATTCTTTATAGAGATGGAAAATTCTATCACACTACTTGGTGTGGGACACATTTCTTGTCCTCACTGCTTCCAAGATACTGCCTCAAGGGCACATAACTTTTCTGAGCCCGTTGTCCACCCTTATCTCTCTGTTCAAGGGTCTTGATTGCTTGGTGCTCACTTTCTTCCTCTCTATTTTCCACCCCTACAAGTCTATTCTCCTACTTGTCTATCTAGTTGGACTCCTTACTAAGCTCACCTAGAACAAGCATGCATTGCCTCTAGTTGACAATCCGACCACCCCACAAAAGAAAAACAAACAAAAGTCATGGCTCTTCTTGATGGCCTCCATACTGTACTAAGGAACTTGAGGGACTTCAAGACAGAGCCATGGTTGGTAAAAGAATAACAAAATTGTAAAAAAGAAACTGACTAGTCTACTTCAGAATAGTAAACTAAAAACAGAATAGAAATACACAAATTGGTCGAACTACTATATTTGATTTTTATTCAAAATTTGCCCTTACATCAAAATGCTTCTCAAATCAAAATCTTTCCACCCAGGCCCCTTACAGAGAAAATTCTACATCTTATAGTTATCTCATGTCTATTACAGGACGCTTTAGTTCTCAGACTGATTCATATTCTAACTGCTCCGGTTCAACTCTATGCTATCATTCCATCGTTCCTTCACACTTGTTGGTGTGACTTTCAACATCGGCCAATGTTCAACTTCTCCTGCCGATATCCTTAGTCACTCCGATGAGCCTTCAGATCTCCTTTGAACCATCTTCATCACCCAAACTTAAGCCATCGGTGACACATTCTCTTCGCTCTCCGATAGTCCATCTCTTGCCAATGTGCTTCAACACTCCACTTTATCTTCAGTAAGACATCCTATCGTCAGCAACTTCTAAATTTTCTTCGCCGATATCCGTTATCTTCTCGATGCATATAGTCCATCGCTCAGATTTACACTGTCGGTGTAACTTTTCTCTTTGTTCACCTATCTACAAACTCATGCCGATACACTTAACGCCAGCTTCTTCGTCGATAAGACTTAACCATCGCTCAGACTCTACACTTGTTCTCTGATATCAACCTCACACCAAAATCCACATACAATGGCTCCATCAGCAAGACTGCCACTATCAATAGTGTCTCCATTTCTCTCGCCATCACGCCGATACAACTACTCCATCGGTTAGACTTTGGTCATCAGCCACACTTCCATATCTCCTCCCAATCATAATTCTTATGCTGATATGCATTGCATTTAACGTCACCTTCGGCAAGACTTTCATCTTCGGCTGAACCTGATCCTTCTCCACCGATAATGATTCTTATGTTGATATGCTTAACACCACTTCACCGTCGGGGAGACTTTAGACATCAGTAACCATCGAATTTGTTATCCCGATGAGGGATCTCTTGCCGATGGACATTGCCGATATATTGTTTTATTGGTGGGACACCAACTATCAACATAACTTCAAAAAGCTTCGCCGATGAGCACTCTCACTCTGATGGACCCACTTTGTATATGCATAAACTTCTTCGCGCACCTTCCTAATTTGAAAATTCAAAACATCACACCAAAATGCAAAAAATATATACATGGGCTCACTCCAAGCCCCTTGGTGCTCCTGCACCACTAATTTCATTTGATCATTCTTACAAAACCTAGCAATATGTCCAAAACTGTGACATCTATAGCACTTGATTTTGTTTCTTCTATTTGACCATCGAAGGGTGTTCTTAATATATCCCATTTTCTTTGCATGTATCTGACAATCCTTTGCCCTATGACCATAAACATGGCAAGAATAACAATAACCATGAAACTAAGGGTAGTCGTAACTTACTGAATGATATTACCTTAGAGACGGGAATCCTGTAAACTTCATAGTTCATCTTCCTTTGTCTTCTCTCTTCTTCTTGTCCTCAGGAGTAGCAACATGATATCCTAGATCAATTTTCTTCCCAAGAGCATTCTTGACTTTAGAACACTATCCTTCTTCATAACCTAGACCTATAGTGTCCTTGTAATGCTTTTGCTTGCTCAACATGTCATTAAGGAAGTTAATACTCTTTCCAAACTAAAGACTCTTGAACAATTTAGAAGATGCATTTTCCAACTCCTTTCTCAAAGAGACTATTTCTGATTCTAATCTTAAGTAATCACTAGTTTTTACTTCCAAAACAGATCTTGTAAAATTAATTTCTCTTTTAATTTCTACAACTTCAGTTTTTAGACTAATAATCAGTTTGTTTGACTCATCAACTTGACTTTTTAAGTTAACAATCTGATTTCTTTCCTCTTCAAATTCTAAAGAGACTTTAGCCAAATCTGAACATACCTTGTCTTTTGAATCTTTTTCTTGTTGAAGGTGATCTTCTAATCTTTTATTCTCTTTTCTAAGTTGCTTGATTGTATCCAAGGCACACAAGAGTTCACATTCAAAATCTACTTCACATTTATCTTCATCTAACTCATGTCCATCTTCGTTCACAAAGAGACGTCCTTTTGTATCATCAATCTTAACAACAAAGTCATTTTCTTTATCACACTTTGTGTCAACTTTCAAGGGTGACTCATGTAACAACTCATTGCTTGACTTGATTGGGGCTTGATTTACAACCTCTCTTTGTTTTCAATCTTTCTTTTCTATATATTTTTTACATTTTCCCATGGTACTCCACTACCAGGACCTACCCAAGCCTATTAGACTCCTATAGGGAACCTATGCTCTGATACCACTTGTTGGAGTACATAAAACACTGAGAGGGGTGGGGGGGGTGAATTAGTGTTGTAGATAAAAACACTTCATTTATCTTATTTCAAACTTTAAAAATTAGAAAGTAATGATGCTGATTTGAAGCTTTATCAAAGCAAGAAACTGTGCATTAAAGAATTGAACATTCAAGTATGAAGGACAAATGAACCATGCATCAAATGAGACCGTGACACAACAATTTTTGGAGTGGAAAACACTCATGGGGCAGAAAAACCACTTAGTAAATGCCTCACTAACTTAATCAGAATCATGTCTCATTGTCTACATAAAATGCCTCACTAGTTATTTGATTTTCTCACTGACAGATACATTGCCTCACTGGCTATTTGTTTGTCTCACTAATAGATAGATTACCTCACTAGATGTTTGATCATTCTATGTCTCAGTGACATGACCTTACATCTCTTTAACATAGATTAACAATATTTAGAGGGTTGCTCTGTTTCATTACATTGCAAATCTTGATTGTCCCAGTTCATTATTACAAGTCATCTAACTCAACTAATCAAAAAGATCTTGCAATGATACATTGTTGCTATGATAATGAGAATATGCAACTTCATCTTATGTTACCCTTTGCATGACAAGATTACAAAAATATACTATGGTGAGAACAAACTCCTGATCATTTTATAAGCTTCTGATCACACCTCTAGCTCTCTTGATTCATTAGTGCAATTATAAGGACTAATATTGAAGACTTCATTATGTTCTGATACAAAACCCTACAATTGCATTTCTATCAAAGAACTATGTCTAAAAATGGCTTTCACAACTTAGCATACTCTTGCATATAAGAACAATGATATATCTTCTTCATCAAGTATACATAATCAAGAGCTCCTCTATAGACTTCTCATAATGAATAAAAAAGGTATAAACAAAGAAGAAGTTTGAACATATGATTCTACAAACAATTTCTTCTCCTTTCTATCAAAAAAGGGAGATATACTTCAAAAAGAAGTCATAGCTTCACTGCAACCCATTCATCATTTCATCAAAAATCATTGATTTATTTGTCTCTGATCCTTACATACAAATCTTCATCATCTCTCAAGAGAACTTGCACAAACTACTCACTCTCTCTAAGCATGGCTTCATCATTTCATCTATATCCTTAAAATTGTTTATATCTTTGAATAAGAAATTCATGTCTAACATTTATGTATATCTCTCTGCACTCATATGGATCAAGTTTCACCCTCACATTCATCACACAGACCAAGTTAGTTAATTTACTGGCCCTCTCGGTAGGTGTCAAAAAGTTTTAGAAGTTAGGGCTTCATATTAAATTCTACTCATCAATCTTAAACTATACCTGTTGACCATTTTTATTCAAGCTAACCTTAAATCATACCCTTCGATTTGAGTCTTGACGCTCAACAAAGATTTAATCTTCACCTTTCGATTTACCCTTGGTGCCCATTCCATAAGAGTCAAACTTGTTCTTCTAGTACCACTAGGTTAGAGGGCCGGTGAAAATATGACCATACACCCCTTAAAGTCATGACTTAAGTCATGTTTACCAGTTGTAACAAGTCACTAGCCATAAAAGAACATAAAGCAGTGATGGTTTATCCAATAGATTTTGATTTTGGACTTACAATGATATAAAGAACTACCTCTGGAAGGCCTTAGAGTTTCATCATAGTTTAACCTTATGGAGATGTGATCAACAGTTTTCACTATTGAACATCCATGATATAATGAAGAATGCAGAAGACCCTTGAGAGAGGTTTTATAACTTAAGTTTCGTGGGGTTTGAGTCACTTAAGTCTACATGATATGTCAAAGCGTGAGCTCCAAATGAACAAATATCAAGATAACCCCCATGATCCAATCATTAAGAATATGGCCCTCCACTTTTATATACCAAACAAGAAACCACTCATGAAACAACAACATAAGCATTATATCAACTATGAATAGAAAGCCTTATGTTATGAACCATTATCCTTGTTTGAGTAAGCATCTTATGAAGTCCTTAAACATAATCTTCTTATTAAGATATATCCTGACCAACACCATACCAAAGAGATGAACCTTATCAACCATTATGGTAACAAACCTTAGAAACCCCACCAATCATGAACCTCTTAAAACCTTTGAAGTAACTTGTCAACATTTGAGAATTGAAGCAATAAGACACCACTATCAAAAACCCTAATTCAACGTGTCTTCAACTTTGCACCACATAAGATGATCTTAAAAACCCTAAATCAACAAGGTGTAGAGTGTCCTTTTAAAGTATCTATTAGAAATGAAAGCAACACTAATTCAATGGAAATCTGATTCGAGATAAATTTTAGAAAACTTTAACTATGTGTTATTAATGGAGATTCTAACAAAACATAAAACCCACAATACATAAATATATCAGAAGCAGAATGAAGTACATAACACAAGTGTTTAATGTCGAGAAAACCCTTTTAGGTAAAAAACTCCACCAAGAAAAGATGCCAAGTTGTATTATCTGCACAAAAGGAGATTACAAATACATTCACTTACTCTATCCTCCAACGTACACTCCAGCAGAATCTAGGTACCTGTAACCTATTATATGCCTCTCATCTACTATGCTATGGTTTTTATAGAATTTACATGACCTCAAGACATTAAATGACTTCTTACAAGCCCATAACACTTGTCAAGAGTCAAAAATACAACCTTGGGCGTCCATAGCCAAGAATAGGCTCTTACGGGGTCATAAATGCTGTCATACATGCATCCTACACTTGGAAAAAATGTTCCCATGCAAGCTTGAATGACTTGGGGCCAAAAATAGCCACTTACAACATCTTATGACGCATCATATGCTATTATTAGTGTCATAGATTCTTATGATAGCTTACAGTTGTCATAGAATCTCTTACACCCTCTTACAACATCTATGATGTGTGTCATAACACTAAAAAAAGATTATTCCTCCACATGTGCACCCCACTTTGACAAATTACCATTTACCATAGTAAATGACATCCCATAACTACCACCAATAATTCTAGGACTTACCACGCGGTAACTCTGTAATTACCATGGACAGTAAATAATTTTTTTACCACTGCCGGTGAAAGTTGTACGTCCCTTATGGGTAATTACAAATAATAAATGGAATAATACAATAATGGGATTTTCAAGTTTAATGGCTCCTTATCCCAACATTCTCCCACTTGACATTATACATTGTAAATCAACCCATAGGAAATCAAATGAAAAATAATCAAGCACTAGAAACAAGGCCCATGGCCTCTCTGCACCACATGAACTTCTTTGTGCTCACAGGCTTAGTTAATGAGTTTGTAACATTCTCTTGAGTGTCTATCTTCTTCAACGCAATCTCATTTGCAACCAACTCTTGAACAAAGTGATATTGAATATCAACATGCTTAGTTCGAGCATGATACATGGGATTCTTAGCCAAACAAATAGCACTCTGGCTATCACAACCAATCTAAATATTGTTGCAATCAAAACCAATACCTATACACAGTCTCCTCAACCAAACTATCTCCTTAGAGACATGAGTTGTAGCCATATACTTTGCTTCTATGGTGGGAAAAGCAACTGTGGGTTGCCTCTTACTTATCCAACTCACTGCACCTCCAAACAAAGTAAACACATAGCCACTAGTGGACCTTCGACTATCCAAGTCACCTGCCCAATCTGCATCAACAAAACCCTCTATGTCTAAAGATTTATTAGCACTATCAGTACCAAAATAAACCAAACAATGATCAGGAGTACCTATGAGATATTTAAACACCCTCTTCACATAGTTCCAATGTTGTCTACTATGGTTAGACATAAATCTGCTCAAAACTCCCACTGCTTGGGTAATATCTGGTCTAGTGCAAACCATTGCATACATCAAACTCCCTATAGTGCTAGTATATGGCACATTAGACATATCTTCAAGTTTGTGCTCAGTCTTTGGATACATATCTAATGAAATCTTAGTACCTATGGGTAAAGGAACTCCAACTGGTTTATAGTCTTGCAAACTAAACCTCTGCAAAATAGTATTCACATACTTACTTTGTGACAACCAAAGCTTTGTGTTAACACTGTCCGTCCTAATCTCCATTCCCAAAATATACCTTGCAGCACCAAGATCCTTCATCTCAAATGCACCTAAAAGTTGGGCTTTAAGCTCACTGACCATACCCTTAGTATTGCTGAAAAACATGTCATCAACATACAAAGCAATAACCAGTATAGAATCATTAACACAATGATCCTCCTTGCTTCTAACAAAACCCAATTTCAAAGCAAATGAATCAAACTTTTGATACCACATTCTAGGGGACTATTTCAGACCATAAAGAGACCTCTTTAACCTGCAAACCCAATGTTCTTTTCCTTTTACCTCAAAACCTGTAGGTTGTTGCATATAAATTTCTTCTTCAAGATCTTAATGCAAGAACACAATCTTAACATCCATTTGCTCAATCTCCCAATGATCAGCTATAGCAATGGATAAGAGAAATCTAATAGAAGTCAATTTAGCAACAAGAGAGAATATCTCATCAAAATGAACTCCCTCTCTCTAGGATTAGCCCTTGGCTACCAGTCTAGCCTTGTACGTCTCCAATGACCCATCTGCTCCAAACTTCTTCTTGAAGACCCACTTACATCCTATGGCCTTCCTTCATTTGGGCAAATGAACAAGATCCCAGGTGTTATTAGAGTCCAAAGCCATCATCTCCTCCTACATGGCTAGTTGCCAAGACTCACTATCATTTGCAGAAATAGCTTCCCTGTAGGATCTAGGTTCATCGTTAGTACTCAATAAAGTATATACACAACAGAAATCTGGTGCTCTATACCTATCAACTAGATTCTGTTGTCTTGTGGATTTCCTCAAGGGTGGAGTAAGAGACTCTACTTGTTCTTCTGCATGATCATCTGCACCAACTTCTTCTATAACAACAGATTCATCTTCATCAGAACTACTCGAATCTTCTTCTTCTTCTTCACCCCCCAATCCATCATTCTATTCTTCTTGAGGTACATCTTGCTGCTCTAACTCAAAGTGTACTCTCTTTACCTTTTCATCTTTTTCTTTTGGCTTCTCAAGTTCAGAAATAGCTCTAAGTTCCCTAAAAATAACATCTCTAGAAAAGATAATCTTGCAGGTTAGTGGATTTCAAAGCTTATAACCTTTGACATTTTCACCATATCCAATGAATGTACACTTTTTTAGCCTTTGGATCCAACTTAGATCACTTTTCCTTAGGCACATGAACAAAAGGCTCACAACTAAAAACCCTTAAATGTGAAACAGAAGGTTTCTTACCTGTCCACACTTCATAAGGTGTCGAATCAAGAGCCTTACAAGGAGATCTATTTATCAAGTAGCAAGCAATACACAAAGCCTCTGCCCAAAAGTATTTATCCAATTGTGTATCACTATGCATACTTCTGGCCCTTTCCATAATTGTTCAGTTCATCCTTTCTGCAACACCATTCTATTGTAGTGTATACGGAGTTGTCTTTTGTCTGATTATACCTGCATGCTTGTAAAACTCATCAAATTCCTTAGGTCAATATTCCCCTCCATTGTCAGATCTTAATATTTTTATCTTTAAACCTGATTGGTTCTCTACTAAGACTTTGAATTCCTTAAACTTAGTGAAAAATTTAGATTATGCTTCATAGAATAAATCCATGTAAATCTGGATACATCATCAATGAAGGTTATAAAATAATGAGATTTTCCAATAGATTCATTATCCACAGGTCCACACACATCCATATGAATAATTTCTAACTTCTCTTTTGCTCTATTGCTTCCTAAAGGAAATGATTTTCTATTTTGTTTACCAAACATACAATGCTCACAAAAAACAAAGTACTCATCAGAATAAGAGAAACTGTCCAACAAATTTTTATTCTTAATAGTTTTCAATACATTATTGCTTGTGTGGCCCAATCTACAGTTCCACAACATACATGTATTTTCAGTAGTGGCCTCAGATACATAGGAGGCATTACAAACTAAAGTGGCTTCAATCTTAAACAAGTTCCCAAATCTCTTCCCTTTTGCTGTCACCAAGTTCCCTCTCACCAATCTGCAACCATGCTTGTAAAATGTCACATGTATTCCCAAATCATTCAACCTCAAAACTGAAATCAGATTTCTAGCTAATCTAGGAACATGCAAAACACCAAGGAGGGTTTTAATCCTCCCATCACTAAAACACAACAATACCTTTCCTTTCCCAACAATCAGATATGTAGAGTTGTTACCAAGGTAGATATTATCTCCATCATATTCTTCATATGAGGAGAACCATTCCTTATGCAGAGTCATATGAAATGAGCATTCTAAGTCAACCAATCAGTGATCATTAGAAACAATATTACATGCAGAAAGTAAAACTTCTTCACCTACATTCGAGGACTTATTTGAAGCACTCTCCCATTGTTTCTAGGGGTTTCTACACTCCTTCTTCACATGTCCCCTTTTACCATAGTTCCAACACTTAACTCTGTTCTTTTTACTAGGAGTCTTAGACCGGCCCTTGGACTTGTCCTTAGCCCCTTTGTGATCTCCCTTAGGTCATCTTTCCTTGGACCTTCCCCTGACACAGAGAGCATCCCCTAAACTATCTGAACTCTTCTTCCTCAATTCCTTTGACAGTAGCACTCAAACAAGAGCATCTAACTTCAGATCCACAAGGTTAGTAGTGATAGAAAGGATAAAATTCTCCCAAGACTCAAGTAATGAACATAGAAGTAAGATACATTTATCTTCCTCACTAACCTCAACATCTACTGAATCAAGCTGACTCACTAACAAATTAAAAGAATTTAAATGCGCTACAACTGACTCACCCTTGTATTTTCATGGAAAACAATTTTCTTTTTAAATAAAGTTTATTTACCATACTCTTGGCTTGATAGATCTCACCCAACCGTTTCCACAACTTGTATGCAGTCTCTTCTTTTGTGACATTCAACAGGACAGTGTCTGAAAGACACAACCAGATGGTTCCCCATGCCTTCTTATCTAGTCTATCCCACTCATCTTGAGAGACATCATTAGGTTTCTTCTAGTTTTGAATAGCCAACCATTGGTTTCTTTCTTCCAACAAATCTTCCATTTTCAGCTTCCATAACTCATACCCCATTCTATTGAACTTCTTGATGTCCAAATGAGAGGTTGATGCAACAGTGGATGCAGCCATAATAACAACACAATATTTGCAAAACAAATGCAACCAAATCTCCCACTACAGCTACAACTTCCACACTACCACCCAAGAGTCAAAGTTGGCTAGGCTATGATACCAAATAGTAGAAATGAAAGCAACACTACTTCAATGGAAATTTGATTCAAGATAAATTTCAGCAAACTTTAACTGTGTGTTATTAATGGAGATTGTAACAAAACATAAAACCCACAATACATAAATATACTAGAAGCAGAATGAAGCACATAACACAAGTGTTTAACGTGGAGAAAACCCTTTCGGGTAAAAATCTCCACCAAGAAAAGAGGCCAAGTTGTATTATCTTCACAAAAGGAGATTACAAATACATTCACTTCCTCTATCATCCAACCTTCACCCCAGTAGAACCTGGGTACCTGTAAACTGTTATATGTCTCTCATCTACTACAATATGGTTTTTATAGAATTTACACAACCTCAAGACATTAAATGACTTCTTACAAGCCCATAACACTTGTCAAGAGTCAACAATACAACCCTGGATGTCCATAGCCAAGAATAGGCTCTTACAAGGTCATAAATATTATCATACATGCATCCTACACTTGGAAAAATGTTCCCATGCAATATTGAATGACTCGGGGCCAAAAATAGCCACTTACAACATCTTATGATGTGTCATATGCTATTATTAGTATCATAGATTCTTATGACAACTTACAGTTGTCATAGAATCTCTTACACCCTCTTACAACATCTATGACATGTGTCATAACACTAAAAATAGATTATTCCTCCACATGTGCACCCCACTTTGATCAATTACCACTTACCATAGTAAATGACATCCCATAACTACCACTAGTAATTCTAGGACTTACCGTGCAGTAGCTCCATAATTACCGTGGACAGTAAATAATTTTTTTACCACTGCTGGTGAAAGTTGTACATCCCTTATGGTTAATTACAAATAATAAATGGAATAATACAATAATGAGATTTGCAAGGTTAATGCCACCTTATTCAACAGTATCAATACTCATGTTTGCATTGCAGTGTAGTCCTTTGATATAATCTTTGAATATCAATACCTCAATGTCATCATTCAACACACCAACCTTGTGATGACAACATGAAGACATCAACACAGTTGACTACAAGCATGAGTAAACTCTTCCCTTATCCTGACATCAATGACAAACTTATCCGCAAAAGAATAGATAAATAACAACAGACAAAGAGGTGACAACTTGGATCAGCGTATGGAACAAAGTTAAGGTGAGTTGTATAGCAAGTCAACCTAGGTCAATAAAGACCACAAAGGAGCCATAACCTAGGTCAATTTTCTATGTTTTAAATAGTCATAACTAGTAGTTAATTAAGATACTCAAAATAATAAAAATACCTAGAATTATCTACCTTCAAAAAGAGGTTGATTCTACCTCAGTCGCTCACTCCTTCTGCCTTTGAATCAATCCCTTGAATTCCCCTTTTTCATTTGTAGAACTAGAGCTATTTGGTTGCCAGTAGATGGATAAAAAACTTACTACTGATTTGCCTTGCTTTCAATTCCCAATCTGCCCTAAAATTAGCATCCACTATTTTGGTTTCTTACTTTTTGGTAACTGTATATTTTCTTTTGTTTGTATGCAAATTGCCTATTGAAAAAGGTTTAATTTTTCTATTTAACTTAAAATAACAACTTTTTTAATTAGCTTACTATCGCATGCATGATAGTAAGTTACTTTTAATTCTCTTTATTTACAATTCTAAATATAATAGTATTATTAATATGCTTTATTTATTTTTAATAACTCATAATTACTTTAAATCAATCAATAAGTGTTTTAAATTAATAAACTAATATATATCTATATATCTATTACAATCTAATATACTATTGTTTAAATCTAATTAGTTATTGTCTTCCAAACATATATACTCATATAAATAGAAAATGCTTATTATCATTTATTTAAATATGTTAATATACAACAAAATACAATACACCATTTAAAAATATAATTCGAAGAGACATTAATTTTTATAATCAAATTATGCATTCTAAAAGGATTTTCATAATAATTAAAAATACAATAATTTTCTAAATGTCAAACCATCAATCACAATTACTATCGACATAATGATGCATAATAAACCCTTCAAAATGCAATATGAGACTATGTGCATGTGTGATTGCATCAGGGTTAACCATCCAAAACAATTCTTGCCAAGTGTCTAGAACACCTCTACCTCAACCATGTTCTCATCTTTGATGAGTACCTGCATTCATTTACGCTCAACTCGACGTTAATAGGTTAGTTCCCCAAAACATAGCTGAAGAAAAATATTATAATCTCATTGATAATATTTAATATTTAAATCACCTTTCTAATTTATGCAAATATAACATCATGATAATTACCTTCACATATGTGGAATTTACTCAAAGTAAAAGCAATCATAGTAAATGTTTTCTAATCTAGAATAATTATAAAGTCCATAAAAATGAGACGTGACATATTTCATATGTATTGATAGCTAAAGTACTCCTAGTGAATGATTGAGCAATGACCATTACATCTTACTCACCATTGCTAGACTAGTTGTCTAAACTTCATTGGTTGTATGATAGTTTCATTTATAAAATAGGTGAGGGATCATTTCAATATTTGACATGGTGGCATATGACTTATGTGTTGCATGTCTCCTCATTAAGGAACATTTAATGGTGTTCAATGGCTAACATAGGACAAAATTATATGGGTTTAGGAGCAAATTGGGATTTTGGGTTAGGGTTCCAGGATTAGGGGATCAAAGTTTAGGGTTCATGTTTAATGGTTTGGTTTCAATATGAGTTTAGGGTTCATGTTTGAAGACTTGTATGGTGGGGTTTTGATTTTAAGCACCAAGTTTGAAGTTGTATAATTAATATTTCATAGTTCTTTAAATCTAAAGTACTCCTAGTGAATGATTGAGCAATGACCATTAGATCTTTCTGACCATTGCCACTAGTTGTCAAAACTTCATTGGTTGTATGATAGTTACATTTATATAATATGTTAGGGATCATTTCAATATATGACCTGGTGTCATTTGACTTATATGTTGCATGTAGATCCTCATTGGGCCATGTTAAATGGTGTTCAATGAATTAGGTAAAACAAAATTGTGGGGGTTTATATTTTTTAAATGTTTGGGATTTTGAGTTAGGGTTCCATGATTATGAGTTCCAAGTTTAGGGTTCATGTTTAATGGTTTGGTTTAAAGGTGTAAGTTTAGGGTTCACTTGTTTAAAGACCTTTATGGTTGGGGTTTGATTTTAAGAACCAAGTTTGGGGTTTTGTATGAGTGGGTTCCAATGTTAAGGGTTGGTGGTTTGAGGTTATGAACATAGGGTTCATTTTGTTTTTAATGTTTAGTAATTTAAGTTGGATTTTAGGATTAGGGTTTCCAAGTTTAGGGTCCATGTTTGACTGTTTTGTTTGGGGATGTGAGTTTAGTGTTCCAGATATTGAAGGTTTGGGACCCTTGTGGTTCTAAGTTTAAGTACCAAGTTTGAGGTTTTATATAAGTGGGTTCAATGTTTATGGTTCCAGATTAAGGACTTTTGATTTGATGTTTTGAGCTTAGGGTTCTTGTTGTTTCAATTTTTGGCATTTTGAGTTAGCTCTCATTAGGATTAGGCATTCCATGTTTAAGAGCTTGGTTTGAGGATGTAATTTTAGGGTTCAAGTTTGAAAGTTTGGGGTTGGGGGTTCTAAGTTCTTGTATGATGTTTGAGGTCTTGTATGAATGTGTTCAATGTTAAGGGTTTAAAGTCTCGATCTTAGCATTTAAGTTTAAGGGATTAGTATTTTGAGTTTGAGTTATGGTTCTCAATCAATAGTTCCAAGTTTAGGGGTTTAGGGTTTGGGATCAGGGGTTAAAATGTAAACATTTTGGTCATTGAACAAGAACTAACAAAGTTCACAAATAAAATCTATAAATTGATCAACTAATATGAACACATAGTAATATACTAAATTAAATAGTAATCAAAAGACATTTATTAACTACAAATTAAATACACTAAGAGTCCATATCACATTTCTAAACAAAATAGAGGTCCTACGATATTCCATGTCACTACTACACCCTCTCCCCTAATTCTAGTGACCATTATTTTTGTTTTGTTTAAATTTATTTTATATGATTTTTGTTTTCCTTTATTTAGTTTTGTTTCATGTTTAAACTTGTCCTAGGGTTTTTACTAAAAGGTTACAAACCCTATACCCTAAATTTTGGGTTTACAAATTAAAATTGAAAGATCCTGTGGTTTATACTACATCCTAGGGTTTGTACTATATCCTATGGTTTTGGTTTAATAAGATCTATGTTACGATTTTAGGTTTCAAAATGAAATATAAATTAAAAAATAGTTCAAAACACTAAAAAAGCACATGAAAATGGAAAACCATTTACTCAGAAACACTTGAAGGCCTCTCTCATGAAGGAAAGAGGTTGTAAAGGCATGTTAGGGATATAAATGGATGTGACTACCCATTTTTATTTCCTATTTTGATTAAATTTTGCCGATAAAACAATAAAAAGTGAACTTGATTACAAAATGAGAGCCTATTATATAAATGGGTACCCATTCCTAATGGGCACCTATTTAGGTTTGAGAGCCCAATGATAAATAGGTGTCCGTTTCATATGGGTTCCTATATAGGCTTGGACTCTTGTTCCTAAATAGGTGCCCATTATTTCTAAAATGAGAACCCATTTTTGTTAGGGTTTTTTTTGTTCGCATGACTTCCATAGGAAGTGGGCTCATCTTCTTGCAAGAACCCAACAATTTCAAATCCTCCATTTTGTTTCTTGAATGCCTTATTAAAATCCTTAAAAGTAGTTGGATATAAATTTTTAGTCAAGCTAATCCACCCTTTTCACAATTGGAGAGTTCCACAAATTGAAGAAAGAGATAGGAAAGCTTCAATTAGGTTATTGAGGATGAATATCAATCATTTAATTTGTTTCATAACTTGAATAAATCCAATCATAGGTATGGATGATATAGTTTAGATTTTTATTATTATTTGACAAAAGATTTATTTATTTGATTAGATTGCTTTCTATTTGTGAAAGAGATGTGAAAGGTTAGAGTAAAATTTAGACTTTAGGAAACCTAGTTATAGGATTTTAGAATTATTTTTATTTTCTTTACAAAGTAGGGAAGGATTTGCATTGTTCTTGCTTCAAACAATATTAAAATACATGGTAAAATAATCTATTTTCACTTCAAAGCTCTGTTTATTGATATCTTTCTTTTATAGAGTATCTTTTTATTGGTACATAACACTCAAGAAGAAAAGTCGAGAGCATGAAGTTCGATAAAATCTAAGATAGTTTATAGATAAGAGTAATTTGGTCTTTGGTTTGTATTAAACTATGTTTTAAGGAACCATAAGTATGAGATGAGTGAGTCTTTGGTTTATATTAAACTATGTTTTAAGGAACTATAACTATGAGCCGAGCAAGTCTGTATATTTATGAAATCATTTGGATTTGATTAGTATTTTTATATCCTCTTTGTTGAAGAATTAAAGTTTTATGTTATAATTTTCTCTCAACAGCATATAAGAGTCCATGGCTAATAAACCTTGGTATGATTTAGTTTTTTAATAGAGATTCTTATATTTGTAAGAGACTAGCATAGATAACAATATAGATTGATTATTTTTAATTCAATAAGCTCTGTGTTTGTTTATATAAGGCCGATAAACATAGTAAACCACTGTGTTAGTTTATATAAGGCCAATAAACATAGTAAACTACTGAGTTAGTTTATATAAGGTTGATAAACATAGTAAACCATTGTGTTAGTTTATATAAGGCTGATAAACATAGTAAAGCACTCTGTTAGTTTATATAAGGCCAATAAACATAGTAAACCATTGTGTTAGTTTATATGAGGCTGATAAACATAGTAAAGCAATGTGTTAGTTTATATGAGGCCGATAAACATAGTAAACCACTATTTTAGTTTATATGAGGCTGATAAAAATAATAAACCTGTATGTTTTTTTAGGCTGAATAGTCTCTTGTATTTAGAGAGCTTCATGTCATTCTACTCATCGACTCGAAGATTAAGAATTCTTGTTCTATATTTCATTTTTTTACTCTAACAAGAAATTATTAAACTTTATCGAAAAGCTTCTTAGACTCTTCTTCTATTATATTGTCTTGATCTACGGGTTCTTGGCTATTCACTGTCGAATATAATATACACTTAGACTAAAACAATGTCATAACCGACTAGAGAGTTTAAGTTTTCTAAACCCTTCTGGGTTGATTTTAGAGTTTAACTTCTCTATCCCATACTCATTGTATCTCTAATATTCTTGTTTACATATTAAGTAGAAGTTTATAGTAATATAACATGATAACAAAGCCTCTTGTCTTCTCTCGACTAGTTAGGCATTATTTGATATCACATATCTTGTAACATATAAAAATATAGCTCACGAGGTATACACTCTTGTAATAAAGTACTATCATTTTCATAACTAACTCTTGACTAGGTTAATTTTTCAACCTAAATAAATTTGATTCCACAAAAATAACATTATCAACCTATTGGTCTTCTCGAGTCCATCGACTCTCTAAAAAGGATAAGTTTTGAACTAGTGCATATCATCCTTATATATCACGGTAAGGTTTATCTACATCAATTTTTTAATAACAAATATATATCTTTGCTTGATATATAAAACTACCAATTGTAAAAAGGATTATATTCCTACATATCTCAGCCTTACTATGACCTCATGCAGAGATAACATCATATGCATTTACTTGTCCTCCATACAATTTAAACTACATTACAATGTTGGCCTTCTAAAGTTAAAAACTATACCGGTCTATCGGATTTTAAAAGTATGAATCCTTACCAAACTGTAGGCCTTACAAAGGTACAAAAATAGTATCATTTACACCGGTTAGGAACATGCTAAATAATGGTATTACTAGTTTCTATATAAAAGATACATCTTATACCTATACTATGAGGATTCTCTGAATACAAGAGACTCTTCAACCTCAAAAAAATATAAAGGTTTACTATTTTTATCAGCTTCATATAAACTAACATAGTGGATTACTATGTTTATCGGCCTCATATAAACTAATGCAGTGGTTTACTATGTTTCTCAGCCTCATATAAACTAACATGGTGGTTTACTATGTTTATCGACCTTATATAAACTAACACAGTTGTTTACGATGTTTATCAGCCTTATATAAACTAACATAGTGGTTTACTATGTTTATCAGCCTTATGTGAACTAACACAATGGTTTACTATGTTTATCACCCTTATATAAACTAACAAATTGGTTTACTATGTTTATCAACCTTATATAAACTAACACAGTGGTTTACTATATTTATTGGACTTATATAAACTACCACAAAGCTTATTGAATGAAAAATAATCAATCTATTGTTATATATGCTAGTCTCTTACAAATGTAAGAATCTTTATTGAAAAACTAAATCATACCAAGGTTTATCAGCCATGGACTCTTATATGGCATCAAGAGAAAATCATAACATAAAACTTCATTTATTCAATGAAGAGGATATAAAAACACTAATCAAATCCAAATGATTTCATATATATATATATATATATATATATATATATATATATATATATTCGCTCGGCTCATACTTACGGTTACTTAAAACATAGTTTAATACAAACCAATGGTCAAAGTACTCTTATCTATAAACTATCTTAGATTCAATCAAACTTCACGCTCTCCACTATTCTTCCCGAGCATTATTTACCAATAAAATATACTCTATAAAAGAAAGATATCTATAAAGTAATACTGCAACAATATACTCTACCTTTGCAGTTGATAAAGATATTGAATCTTGTTTCTTACCATGCCATGAAACCAATCTTCTTCCTAAAAATAAAGCACCACCACTTGTAATTCTTCTATCATCAACACATCTAGCCCAATCAACATCAATGTAAGCACTCAAATCCAAATCATTACCTTTTAGATACCATAAGCCATAATCTAGAGTTCCCTTTAAGTATATGAATATTCTTTTTAATGTCTTCTCATGAGTTTGCTTAGGATTATCTTCATATCTAGAAACCACACATACTGCATGCATAATATTAGGTCTAGAAGTAGTCAAGTACAATAATCCTCCAATCATAGGTCTATAAAGAGTCTGATCAACCTAAGGTGAATCATCTGCCTTGCTCAAGTGACAAACTGTAACCATAGGAGTATTTACTAGTTTGGAATCCTCCATACCAAACTTCTTCAACATCTCTCTAACATACTTATCTTGCTCCAATAATAGCAAAAGAAGAAATTACATCAGGATGCAATTTGGGCTAACTAATGCTATTTTGCTAGAAGTAATTTGATAACTTCTCTACATGTTTGGATCTTTTGATAACTAGAAACCATCCATTTTCTCTATGTAGACCTCTTCCTCTAAATCACCATTCAAGAATGTTGACTTGACATCCATCTAATAGACATTGAAGTTCTTGTGAGAAGCAAAGGCAAGAACCATCTTGATTGCCTCCATCTTGGCTACCAGAGAAAAAGTATCCTCAAACTCAATATATTCAACTTGTGAATAATCCTTACACACAAATCTTTCTTTGTTCCTCACAACTTCACCATCTTCATTCAGTTTGTTCAAGAACACCCACTTTGTTCCTATAACATTCTTATTGGTTGGTCTGGGAACCAATTCTCATGTTTGATTCTTTTCTATATGATTCAATTCTTCTTCCATTTCCTTCATCCATCCATCATCTTTGCAAGCATCAAGAAAGGTTTTGGGCTTTACCTTTGATAGTAAGCATAGATTCACCTGCTCACTTGTTTTTGTAAACTTTCTCTTGGTTTGTACTCCTTCATTCTTATCTCTAATGATCTGATCTGTTGAATGATTCCTCTAGACATACTTTCCTAGAGTCTTAAGGATCTGCTCTGATTCTTGTTCCTTCTCTTCTTTCTCCTCTTCTTCTTCAATATAGGGAGGTATACCAGATCTACAATCATGTAGTTCTTGTGACATCTAATACAAGTTTTCATCTACCTTTACATTTGTGCTTTCAATCATCTTTCCCAATCTCTTGTTGTAGCATCTATAGGCCTTGCTTCTAGTTGAGTAACCAAGAAAGATTCCTTCATCACATCTTGCATCAAACTTTCCAAGGTCTTCTTCATCTCTCTTGATGTAGCATTTTTTGCCAATGATCCTGAAGTATCTGATAGTGGGAGGTCTTCCATACCATAGCTCATAAGGGTTCTTAGTGCTATTGACCCTCAATTGTACTCTATTAAGTAGGTAGATAGTAGTGTGGACTACTTCCTTCCAATACATATCAGGCAAATTTGTATCTTTCAATATTTCCCTAGCCATCTCTTGTACATTCATATTCTTCCTCTCCACTACTTCATTCTACTGAGGGGTCCTAGGAGCAGACAGATGTCTCATAATACCATTATCTTCACAAAAATTTTCAAACTAAATTGAAGTAAATTCACCTCCTCTATCAAATCTTAAGCATTTGATCTTAACATCCATTTCATTCTCAAATATTACTTTGAAAATATTAATCTTATCAAAGGCATCTAATTTTTCTGTTAAAAAGGTAACCCAAGTCATTCTAGAGTAATCATCAATAAGAAACATAAAGTACCTTTCACATTGTTGACTCTTTGTTCTTATAGGTCCACATTGGTCAGTGTGAATTAGCTCCAGTGGCATTGTAGAAGAATACTCCTTGCTCTTGAAATTTGTCTTTGTCTGCTTTCCCATTTGACATTCCTTGCATAATGTGTTTGTAGGCTTGCTTATCTTAGGTATATCTCTCACTGCATAAATAGAGCTGATCTTTACCATATTATCAAAGTTTATATGTCCCATTTAATTGTGCCACAACAAACATTCACTAGATTGAGCCAATAAACAAGTTCTTCCATTTACCTCATTTAGATGATAGATATCTCCATATGCCTTAATACCTTCTACAAAAAGTCTTTCGGACCCTGCCTTCTTGATTTCACATCCTTTGCAATGAAAGGTAAGATAGTATCATTTACCACACATCTAAGTAACACTAAGGAGATTGTGCTTTAGCCTTGTGACATAGAGGACATCCTTAGTCATGTTCTTCCCATTAATACTTATAGCACCCTTCCACAGATTTGTGCTAACTCATCACCACCAAACTTGACAGCTCCACCATTCCACTTCTTAAGGCTGATAAACTTCTCATTGTCACTAGTCATGTGGTTAGAACAACAATGATCAATTACCCAAGCATTTGAATCTTCTTTTGCATGAAAGGTAGTTCATACAACCATTGATTTTTCATTATATTGATCATCCTACAAGGTATTATAATTTTCACATCTCACAATATCATCCTTTTTGTCACCAATATTCAAGGCCATGAAATGTGTTTCATTATTTGAATCATCATGATCCTCATCTTCTGAAGAGCAACTACTCTCTATAGAATAAAGCCCCTTTTGAGCTTCTCTCTCTTATTACCACCCCTTGATTCATTAAAAGAATATTTAGAAGCAAAATGTCCAATTTTTTAACAATTGAAACATTTGAAATGTAACATACCTTTGTATTTCTAGTACCCTTCTTTAATCTTCTTACAAAGTTTGCCTCTACCTCATCAAGGTCATCATCTGATTTGTTGTTTCATCTTTTGACTTCTTACTTGATTTGAATTTTTCTTCTTTCTTTGGAGCACCTTTATCAAATTCTCTCATTTCAAATGTAGTGAGAGAACCAAACAATTGATATAATATATACTGATCCAAGTCTCGAGTCTCCTCAATAGAAGATAACTTATGACTATAAGGTTTAGTGAGAGATCTCAATACCATCTTCACAATTTCATCTTCATTCACTATTCCACCTAGACCTCTAATGCCATTAACTATTTCATCCACTCAAAGCATATAACTGGCAGTGTATTCATCTTCTTCCCTCCTCAAGATCTCAAACTTGTTCTTGAAGATTTTCATCTTGGACTGCTTCACTTTATTGTCTCTTTCATAAATGCTACTCAATTTACCTAGACATCCTTAGCAGATTTGTAACTCATTACCCTCAAAAGTTTTGAATCAACTAGCCCACTCATGATATCACTTTATGCCTTGGTATTGTTCTCATACAACTTAATCTCATCTGAATCTGTAAGATCACTAGTAGGAGCAATGTAAAGATTCTTGACAGATTGCCAAACACCAAACCCTAGAGAAGATGGATAGTTTTCCATCCTTAGATTCCAAAAGGAGTAATTTGTTCCATCAAACATAGGTGCCTTGTGAGATCCATTATGAGTCATCCTGTACCTTCCTCAAGCAGTTAAGTTTCTTTAGAAGAACTTAGCTCTAATACCAATTGTTGAACACACCCAAATACAGAGAGGTGGTGAATCAGTATCAAAACAAATCTTAAATCCTCTAGAGCAATTCAAAACTTAAACTTTATAGCATTAACAAAAACATAAAAGATCAACACAATGCACAATACTAAATAACACCAGATATACATGGAAAACCCTAAAAGGGGAAAAACCACAGTGAGGATTAAATCACAATATATGAAGCTCACTTCTATAAAAATTACAACTTTGTTTATGTCGTGTCTCATTTTTATGGACAATATAATAATTCTAGATTAGCGGACAATTATCATAATTGATTTTACATTAAGTAATTTTACTTATATGGATGTAATCATTATGAGTTAATTGATGAAATTTGGAAATTATTTTTAATATGGAATATTAATGTAGTGATTTGCTTTGGCTATGTTTTGAGATACTAACCCATTGATGTCAAGTTGAGTGCAATTGGATGTAGATACTAGTCAAAGACGAGAGCATGGCTGAGGTAGAAATGTTCTAGCCACTTGGTAAGAACTAATGGATGGGTTACCTTGATGCAATCACACACACCACATAGTTGCATATGCATTATTGAATGGCTTTGATTTCATTCATGCGTGATTTTTTTTTATAGTTTCAAATGCATTATGTGATTACTTTGACTTAATATCTCTTTGGAAATATATTCAATGATGTATATTGTGTAATTAAATAAATAATAAAATATTGATATTATGGATGTTTGGAAGACAATATGTCTTTAAAATAAATAAATAGATTAAATTAATTATAATTGTGTAATTTGTAATGCATTTCTCTTTGTAATTATTAAATAGTTTTATTTTAATTAAAATAGTTAAATAATATTAAAATTAACATTATTATATTTAGAGTGTCGATAAAAGAATAAAATATTTATTACTATCATCCATGCGACAGAAAGCTGAAAGGATATTATATTATTGTTTAATATAGAATTTTATTCTTCCTTTTCTATTGGCCGATCGTTCATGCAAACTAAAAAATAAGCTTTAGTTTTGAAATTTGAGAAGTTTGCCAAATTAGAGGCATGAGAGAAGGATAAAATAGGGAACCTTGGGCAGAACAGGAGATAGATGTTTTTGAGAAAGAGCATTTTTTCTTTAAGGCGACAGGAGGTGAATTTGAGAGTCATCAGGAGGAGACCACCATGATATGCAGAGAGAGAACCTCACATTTTTGGCAATTGAGTCTTCTGGTATCTACAGCATCAGGAAGGAATTGGAGGCAGTGATAGGAGAGAAAGGAAACTACAGTGACATTGTCTGCTAATTCTCATTCTACCAATCACCCTCTTTCCAAGTTTTTCATCTGGTTTATCTCACTTTATAAAAGTTGTTTGGCTATTTGAAAAAGAGTACCTTTCTATTGATTGTGGGCGATCTGCATTGTTGATCGATCCATGTTATTTTATGTTGGCCACTACTATTATTTGTCCTAGCCATTAATTCATTTTTATGAGTCATCCACTTTCTTTATTCTACCTATGCGTTTAATACTTGATCGAGTCCATCTGGTCGTTCTTCTTGTTTCTACCTGGCCGCTTTAATTCTTCTAGCCATCTTTGCTGAGGGTATTGTCCCCTTGCATGTCGGCATCTTCTAGTTGGTCACCTTTCTACTGCAATCCTTTTAGATGATCAATGTTCCCTCTATCTAGTTGCCATACTGTGAAAATAGCTATTTGGTTTGTGTATGGGGAAATCCATGGCGACTGGGTCGATCCTCATAGTATTGCTGTTGCCAAATCTCTGGCTCACCTTTCATCTTTTTTGTATTTAAAAACATGATTTTTACTTACCTCTATACTAAAGAAACCAGTCAATCCTCCTCAAATCTAGACTCTAAAACTGATATAAAAACTTATGCAAAATTCTAGATCATTGTTAGAAAATAACTGGTAAATATGTTATGATTGTGTCTCTATCCTTATTTTGCTATACAGAATTAGATCTAGATTAGGAAATCAACCTTTGTATGTTGAACATTTAAACCTCTGGAAAAATACTAAAACAATTATTCCTGTAGCTATTAAATCATTCTTGTAGTTGTGTGGAGAAATTGTTAAAACATTGTGTTAGCCAAAACAAAGATAGTGGAATTCTCTAGTACTATTTTATGAATGCTGATATGGCAAGCCAAGTTTATTACATTTCAACTGAAAGCTGAATTTCTCTATCATAACTTAGGACTAAATTATTGTGCTAGCTGTGATCAAACATAATTTCTAGATTAGATCCTAGCATATTAATCAATTAAACGGTTGGAATTAGATAAAAAGATAAACTTCTTGTAGCTTAGTAAATGATCATGTATTCTAGTTAAACTGATAATTCAAAATATTGTCAAAATCTAAAACAATAGATTATGAATCTTACTCCTTGAATACTATTAAATGAATGATTTACTTGCTCTTTATCACTATTTTAGTTCCTATAGCAGTTCATGTCGCCATTGCGACAGGAAGTCTGTTGTATGTTTTTATTTGTGTTTTAGATAAACCTCCTGTCACAGAAAGGATAGGAACGCAAAACTATGAAATAAATTGATTATTATTGAAAGAACTAAATGATTGAATTAGTGGATTGCTTTATAGTATATTTTTCTATATTTGATGTTTGGAAAACAGGAAAGAATTGATCTATTGAACTTGTTCTTTTGATTTTTTTATTTTATTTCATTTATTGCTTCTTGGGGAAAGAAGTAGATTTTCATAGGAATGTATTGGGTTGCTTTCTGGGCTAGGATGCCTATGTGGATATATTAGAGATGGATTTTCCTCTTTTCAGGAATTGACCAAGTTACTTATTAAGAATTGGATCTAATCAAGATGAGATTGAAATAGATGTTTATTTGTCTAGCATATATATATATATATGCCATGTTCTAGTTGTGAGATAACCTCCATTTCATTACATAGACTAGCACATTCAGACATTAGGGTTGCATCGGGTGTTCCCTCCTGCCAGTTGTTACCAGGTAGCTAGACATTTCGTGCAGGGTTGGGTTTCCTTCATTTCAGGAAGGGATCCGGGAAAGTGTAAATACTTCATGGTTGGGTGGATAAGCACCTGAGCCATGTTCCTGTCTCTCAATTTGCAGGTGGTGGACAATTTGGTTTGTGCAGCTAGAGAGTGTGTTGATTTGTTTCTCATTGATGTACTTGATATTGTACCTATTTGGATGTATTATGTCATGTTGCCAAAGGATTTTTGTATTTTGATTCATAGTGTTTATTACTTGGATTTGGCATGTGAAAATGTAAGATTTAATGACTTTCTTTGATTTATATTTATGAGATTACCTTTTTCAAGATTTAATATTTCTTATGGATTCCATTTTATGAGGTTTCTCTTTTGTGAAGATTTATCGACCTTATTGAATCTTATTTATGAGGCATATCTTTTTACTTGTAATTAAGTGGATTAATTACATCATTTTACTTTTGTTTCATGTGATGTTGTATTTAAGTGAATTATTACTTCATTTTACTTTTGTGATGGTTTTGAGGGCTTTTACATTTGGTATCATAGCATGGTTCCAACATTGGGAGTTCTGGGTGTGTGTGTTGCTCAGTTTGATCGAGCATGTGTGGGTCCTTGTGTATTGGCTGCTGTGAATAGCATGTGCTTTCTTTTTACAGGATTAGATAGACCCTAATGATTGTTCTTGAGGATACGGTTAAGTGATGCTTGATGTAAGTCTTCCCTTTGAGTGAAGTTGTAGTATTTTTTCATTACAGTTAGATGTGCGTGCTATCTAAGTTATTCCTAGTATCATGTCCTGTTGTGGAGTAAGTTAGCCATCGAGTGGATGGGATGTTGGGTGAGAACTTAATCACTAAACTAACTCTCCCTCTTGTTGTTTGTATTTTATGTAAGTAGTGCATTAATGTATTACCCTTATGTTTGGGAGAAACATGACTACTCCCTATTGTGAGAGTGATGTGAATAGACATGTCGAACTTGATTCTATCTTGAATTGATTTTTAGTTGCTAGATGTTGCTTATGTATGGCTATGTGTGTTTCATTGCATGATGATTATGACTCCTTTGAATGAGATGCATTTTTTTATTGCATGGCATCTTTTGTTATGATTGGTTTAGTTATGTAGGAATGGTATTGTGTTTTTGGTTGAATACCATTGTTTGACAAGGAAATTGAACTGAATATGTTGTTTACCCTGTGAAATGACTTGAAATATGAATGAATATGTTGTGTAAAGCCACTCAAACTGACTTCATGGCTGCTTAGAACATCTAAGACTGATTTTCTACAATAATAAGCATTGGACATTGAAAACCTTAGTATTCAAAGCAAAAAAAATGATTGAGGACAACAAGTACTATGCCAAAAGTGTGAAAAAATAGAGGTCATTAACTCTATTCTTTTTCTGTTTGTGAGTGATTATATATTATATTATATATACTTCTTATTCTTGAAAGATCATACATGAGGAAAACATCCATCTATAACATGACTAAAACTTTATCTTTTAAACCTACAAAACAAAGGAGAAATAAACCATTATTATGAGATAAAACTGAATATACACATTGGAACTATCTTATGCATTATTATAAAACAATTGCATTATGAGAAAGAAAATAGACATTGAATAGACAAAGGGATTGATTAATTTTTGTTTTATGAATCAAAGAAAAATGGAAGTTTTTATAGCCTTATTTGTTATGATTGTTTTGGTTCTAGGGAAAGTTACACAAGTATGCTGAAATCAAACATAACAATTTATTTATTTCCTAAGTCATGCTTGAATGAATATTTTATTGAGAAAAGAAAGTGATTGCATTGTTTGCTATACTTTATGTGTTTTGGGAAAGTTACCTTCCAGGACGGGTGCCAAATGAGGAATTACATAGGAGTAGATTTTCTTTTTCAAAATCTACACCACCATAAAAATTGGTTTCAAACTTTGGCCAAAGTCAACTTTTGATGTTGAACTAGATGAATGGACCATTGAAATAGATGGATGTATGCCTAGTTTTTATTGATATAATTCTCTACCCCATCCTGTTAATGAGATGTTACATTCATGTAGGGATGCATGTAGGTTAACAGACATGCACCAGATTCCATCCTGCATATTGATATATATTCCTAGGCTCTATGAGCAGGATTGGGTATCCTTCATGTTGGAAGGATCTTGGAGAAGCATAAGCTTTGTGGTTGGATGGAAAAGTGTCGAACCATGTTCTTGTCCCTTGGCTAATAGATGTAGCCAAAGATGTTGGGTTGATATTGGATATTATTGATATTTCATACTTATATTGTAATCCATCATTGATGCTAGGGTGACTTGATAGGCTACAATCCTAAGATGAATAAATATTGGATTATGTATTAAATGTACTTCTAAGTGGATTAGGTTTATGTACATGTGAATTTGAAATTGAATAAGAAAGATTATATTATTCTTGTTTTACTTGAGAAGTGTGGAGTTTGAGTTGATTCTTTAATTATGGTTAAGTTAGAAGGTTTAGGACCTTTATTATTAGAATTGCCAACTTAGTGTTGAAAATATGATGGCTTCCATTCTTTGATGTTGAATAACTTTTATCTGGATGTATTAGCTTCTTGTTGAGATCTTCCTTTTGTATGACCTTTTACATTCAAGTTACTCTTTTCACTTTTGAGATTTGATTATCTTTGATTCAAAAGTCTTATTATTTGTGCTTGAAACTTATGAATACCTTGAGTACCATAAGCTTAACTGAATACAGTTTAGTAGAAGTTATTTTTGAAATTTAATTTTGACTTTGAATTTTCATTAATTTAGTGTTGAAAACAAGTCAACATATGTAATTTTGATCTTTTGTGATTTAATATTCAAATTCTTTAATGTTGATCTTCTTTATTTAATGTTGAAATCATGTCAAACTATTTTTTAAAAAAAAAAAACCTTTTAGATTTAGTGTCTAAAACATATTGATCTACTTACCTTATTTGTTACATCCCTCTTTTTGGAAACAATTATGCTATTTACTTTCTTGCAAATTTCAGTAATTTAATATGTTGTGGACGACATGGAAACTGACGATTTATTTACAAAGTTGTTATATGAAATTTTGGAATCTATTGATTACGATCAATGTGATATGTAGACTAAATGTCCTTTATGTTAAGTGAAATGATGTTTTGGATATATTATGATGTGATTTGGAATAAAGGTGCTTTGACCACAAAATTGTATGTGAGACTATCGTTGCAAGAATAGGTGGACTGTGTTCGACGGGAAGAGAACGTATTTCAAGAGAGAGTATAGACTCTGGAAATTAACCGTGGGTGTTTGTTAATGAGAATGCCAAATAGGTAGATAAACCTTGGAACCATCAATTTAGTCTTGTTTGTCGGTTGGGTTAGTTAACTAGATGTCGACGTCTGAGGATAAAGTGTAACATCCTAGTCGAAAGTCGTCATATAGAATCTTGGAGTTGTCGATGTTGTCGTAAGTCCTCCATAGCAAGTCGACTTATTTAGACGTTTATTATTTCGTTTATAAGTAATTAAATGAACCTTGTTGTGGTGAAATTTTAAATTATGTCTCATAGTCGAAAGATGCGAGAAGTCAGCTTTGTGCGTCTAACGATGTAAGAAACTCATTTGCATTACGATCAATCCGTCGTGATTGTCGTAAAATGCGTCAAACTTGTGTTGTGAATTTATTCCTTTCTTGTAGATCGACGAATGTCGATTTGAAGCCATAGCGTGAAATAATTTATTATGGTCGTCGTTTAGCATGAGTCTTTTCTTTTAGCTTTGACCGCGAGTTATTTTTGGTTTGACCTTAAGTCTCTTATCTAGAGTGGTCTTTATCTTCTTTTCTTATTCAAACCATAGAGATGTCTTAGGCATTTGTTTATCCGCTACCTTGTTGTGTTTAACTCCTCAACTCAATATTTATGTTGGTCTTGAAAAGTTAGATGCCTTTATGATCGAGTGTGGGCAGAGTTGTTGTGCTTTTTAGCTAGCCACGTCGCCATAGGAGCCACCACCTTTTGAATGGTCATGATAAGTGAAAGTCAGGTAAAAGATAATAATATCAACCCAAGTATTTATGATTGTGGCAGCTATGAGTTCTTTAGAAAGATTCTTCTTCACCGTGGAGTTAAGGTAAGGGAGTGTTGGCGGTTAAGATAGGTATAATTGCAAATTAATGGCCGATGCCATCATCAAGATAGGGCGAAGGCATCAGTTTTGTGATGGTGTAGAATCATAAACTAAACCGCAGAAAGTTAGGGAGTTTCTCTTGTGCGGGATGGAAGTTATGTGGATGGTGGTTACAAATGGAGAGGGAAACTTAAATGGGGGAGATTCCTTCGCGAGGTGGAAATGAAGGAATAGTTATCATTACTAAGAGTTAGGAAATAGCAGTGGAAGATGGTGGAAGGCCATCATTGAAGGGGGAGGTAGTTAGAAGTGGGATGGACGAGTAAGTAGAGACTCAGCCGAGTAGAAGGGAATAAGGGGAGAGTTGAAAGGAGAACAGCGGGAGGTGGCTATCGTGGGGAGAAAAAGAAGAAAACTGCGAAGAGGAGACATTTTTTTTGTTTTTGAAGTTGCGAAGTGAGAGTAAAACGACAGAGAGAGGGAGTAGCCTTGAGGGGAGTTTTGGAAGTAAGAGAGAGAGATAACTGAGGAAGTCTGTCGTTGTCTGAGGGTGATCAGTTTCTGAGTAGGGAGCAGCTTCTGTGTAGTGATCGGCAGAGAAGGTAACTGTGGGAGCCTACCTTTGTCTATAGTAGTGTCTGGCAGAGAGGAGGATAGTTTGGAGTAGACTGTCATTGTGTTAGAGGGAGATAGAGAGAGTTTTGTAAACCAGACGAAGATGACTAGCCAAAGGAGAAGTGGAACTTGTCGCAGTAATCTCTATCTCTGTCAACAGGTTCATTTCCTTTTTCTCTTCTATTTCTCAGTATAGACCAGTAAATGTGTCTCATTTGTGCAAGAATAAATATGTTATAATGAATCGAATGTGAAGACAATGTCTTCTACTGTGAATCTGTGTGAGGTTAATCATTATAAATGCTTCATTGCTGTCTTATGGTAATAGAAACCTCAGAAACAATAATTCTGTTGTCTGTTAGTATTCAAGAACTTAGAAAATAGATCATTACCTCTCATGGTTGATGTTGTATTATGATAGAGCATAGTTCTCAATGTGCATTCATTTAAGAATGATCACGGCATGATGCAAAGGTGAACCACAAACTTCAAACAGTAGGTAAAGACATAGATTATAAAGAGTTTCCTTTAAGACTGAAATACCAACGTACAATTGCCCTTGGAGCACTTGAAACAATAGCTCCATAGCGAGAAAACACTTTGCTCCACGAGCGTGTTGTGTAGGAGAGTAAAAACCACAGATTTAAAGCATTTTTGATGTAAACTTTAATGAGTTTGACAGCTGATGTTGTAGTTGCAACCAGCTAGAGTCATTTTCATCCTATATCTATAGTTAGAGGTCGACCATGCATTTGGTCATCTCTAAAGTCGTAAGAAAGACTCCAAATCTTGTATTATTATATTTTACGATTTTTAACTCTTTAACTCATGCGAAATAAATGGACTTGGAAGGAGAATAGGGAGTTAATGTATTTGGGTTGGTCGAAAACTGTCATGGTTTTGAAATAAGCAAGTAGAGTGGAAAACCCGCTTTTGAACCCAAATTATGTTGCATGCGATGATTCTAGTATCGTTTTGTAGACCTTAAGATTCTAGAACCCTTGAATTCCAGGATAACGGGAAATTGTTTTAGATACTTGAGTGTGTTGTGCAAACATGGAAATCGAGTAAACAAGTGTGAAACCACTTAGGAGTGGGTGTTATTAAACAATGTTTTTACATGAATATGAGCTTATGAAACTTTGAACTTAGGATTAGAGTAAATGTTGCACCATGCGCTATTACAGGAGGAAATCCTAAACCCTTGAGGTCATCAAGGTCGTCAATTAGTTCAAATTATACAAATAGGAAACTATAGGATTTCGATCAATTTAAGTCGAGTAGGGTGGGTGAACCAAGTTCATGCGTTCTTAGAATGCTAATTAAAAACAAATCCTTTGGGCAAGGTGGTGTACTATCCTCAAGTGCATCGAACGTTCACCGTAATTGGATGGTGTTTCTTGTGGAGTGTCGTGCATGACTAGAGGGTATCTAGGGATCTGCACGATAACAAGAAACGTAGGTTACAACGCCAGAGCTCAGATGGAAAACACTGATGGTTATCCTAAGTCTATCCTCTTGAGTAGGGTTGGGCCACTTCTGGTTAGGAAGGAGTGTGGGAGACCAACGGTCTGTGGTTGGAGGTTAAGCTCCTTGAAGATACTTTCTCTTCCAAATACTAAGGATTACTGAGTCTTGAATGTGATGGGTTGACAATCAAGATGCATGCTAATGGTATGTTTCCAATATTTGGTTGTTTCAAGAAAATTTCATTTCTTAGAAAACAAAGTGTTTAATGTATATCATTTCTTTCAGTTTTATGAAAATGAGATCATGTTTATGATAAAATGAAAAATGTTGTATTGGATTATAGATAAGTTTGTTTTGTATTTGATTACCTAGTAAAAAAAAATTACCATTGTGAAAACTTAGTTTTCTTGTCTTTTCAGATTTGGATGTTACATATGGTATCAGAGCCAAGTTGGTTCAGCACTAGGGCTGATGAGTCCACTAACCTGATTAGGAAATCATCATTATTCAGGTAGCCAATGATTTGGTTTATTGTGCCAGGATGGTATACACCAAGAAAACTGCAAGAAAATCCTTCACGGGTAAGAAGCATTATCTGCAAGCTAAGCAGAAATGGCTTGCGATGATCAAGACCATAGAGAAAACTAATGACAAAAATGACATTTGGCTTGATGATGTGGAAACCTTAGCCAATGCAATGTCACAAATTAAGTGAGTGAGGAGAGAATTCCTAGAGGGAGCAGCGACAGTAGCTCGAATCATGATCAACCGCTACTCCTGGATTGTAACTGATAGTGTACCTATTAATGTACCTTAGAGTGTACCTAGTAGTATACCCATGATCACTAGAGATCCTCGTGTAGTACCTAGAGCTGAGATTATTGAGCTATCTTCTGATAGTGAGTCTAAGGGGTATACACCTCGTGATTATGTGTCAGACAATGAATCCGAAGGTTACACTCCATTAGTTAATGCTGAGTAAAAACATGAGATATGACTATCTCTAATGATGTTGAAACAATTTTGCAAAATGAATAAAGACAAAATTTTGGTTTGAGAACAATTATGATTATGATCAATTGTTGTGTTCTTTTGATGATGTTTAATATGATAAGCGTAAAACTGATTAGTATATGTTTAATCATGTGTGAAATTAAACTAGCATGGACCAATCAGGGTTTAACAAGGGGGAGGATTGGGAAGGTCATAACTCTCGAGAAAACTCCACTGACAAGTTGGATAGGATTCTAAACATGCTCACTGAAACCAAGGAAAGGTTGAACAAACTGGAAAAGAAAATGGATGAAACTAGCAACACAGAGGGTGGAAACGAGAACTCACATTACACAAGCAAGCATAAGCATTGGGAAAATGGCACGTTAAGTGAACATCCTGACGACAGTGAAGCCCAAAGAAAAACCAAGGATAAACTTGCATTAGAGTTATCTAAGGATATGAAGAAGGTTAACCCTCCAAAGTTCGATGGAACGAAAACTGGAGATGCAGTAGAAGCATGGTTAACAGAGATGGAGAAATATTTTGAGATTAGAAACTACTCTGAGGTTACTAAAGCCGTGTGGGGAGCCTATCAGCTATCTGGGGAAGCATCCACTTGGTGGATGAATAAGAAAATGGAGCTGGAATTAAGTCCCTTGAAGGTGACATGGGATGAGTTCGTGGAACTATTCCAAAAATGGTGGTTACCTCAGTTATACTTTGATCAGAAGTTAACAGATTTCCAAAACCTCCAGCAAGGTGAACTATCTGTGGTCGAGTACGCAGAAAAATTCACTAGACTACTGAAGTATGTTCCTTAATACCAAAAGGATGAAAGGTTCCGAATCAAAAAGTTCATCATGGGACTCCATCCTCAGATCGGCGGTGAGGTGGAGGTGCATGGTCCAAGCACAATGGATCAAGTTTATGAAAAGGTGATTAAACAGGAGCAGAAGATCAAATCTATCTCTGCTTACTGTGACAAGAAATGCAAGAAGTTTGATAAGAACTACAATGATTAGTCTTATAAAAGGAAAAATGAGAAGGGATATGGAAACAGGAGGTTTGATAGGGGAAATCAAAAGAATCAAGGGGGATTTGGTAATGAGCGAAGAGGTGAGGATTATAAGATAAATGCAAATTTTAAGAAGAATGGTGATTCTGCAAGTAGGCCATCTAAGAAGTGAGGACCTATAGGAGGATGCTTTTCTTGTCGAGGAGATCATTATGCCAACCATTGCCTTAACAAGAAGCCGAATGGGAGGCCTAGGAACATGGAGCTTCCTTCACAACAGGAAGCCTTTCAGCAAAGGATTCATGCTGCTCTTGACAATCGGCAAGCGGAGTATCAGATCACTCCTATTGAGATGACAGGTACCTTATTTGGAGTTCCTGTTTCTATTCTATTTGATACTAGTGCAACAAAAAATTTTGTGTCACCTAGAGTCCTAAGTAAATTTTCTAGAAAAGCTGGTTTTATGTCAAAACCATGGACAGTTGAGTATGCAAATAACTCAAAGGCTCAGGTAGAGCAATGTTTGTTCGAAGCTAGGATTGATGTTTCTAACTTCACCACTGAGGCAAATTTATACGTAGCGCCTTTAGGGTCCTACGATGTCATCCTAGGAATGAATTGGTTGTGGAAACATCGAGCCAAAGTAGATTGCTTTCATAAAACCATTGAGTGTCTAGAAGAGACGGGAAAAATAGTAAATCTCCAAGGAATACAAAGAGAAATAAAGGTTAGATCCATTTCATCAAAACAACTAAAGCAGGCTAGGCGAAAGGGATGTCAACTTTTTGCAGTCAAGATGGACCTAGTAGAGGAAACCTTGGAGAAATAATCATTTGAGGAAAGATATCCATATCTATGCAACTTCAAAGATGTATTTCCTGAGGAATTACTAGGCTTACCTCCAAAGAGAGCATTTGACTTTGGCATAGATATTAAACCAGGATCGGAGCCAATCTCTAAAGATCCGTATCATGTGACTACCACCGAGCTTATGGAATTAAAAGCTCAGTTGCAGGAGCTTTTGTCCAATAATTTGATTAGGCCAAGTGTATCACTGTGGGGAGCCCCAGTTATCTTTGTCAAAAAGAAAGATGGAACTCTCAGGCTGTGTATAGACTATAGGATGCTTAACAAGGCAACTATAAAGAACAAGTATCCCTTGCCACGAATTGATGATCTATTTGACCAAATGCGTGGTGCATCAGTCTTTTCTAAAATAGATCTGAGATCTGGATACCATCAGTTAAGGTTGAAAGACGAAGACATTCCCAAGACAGCTTTTAGAACGAGGTATGGTCATTATGAGTTTACGGTGTTGCCGTTTGGATTGACCAATGCACCTGCTGCTTTCATGAATCTCATGAATAGTGTATTTAGAGATTGTCTTGATAAGTTTGTGCTAGTTTTCATTGATGATATCCTGATCTATTCCAAAAATGAAGAGGAGCATGCACGACATCTTCAAATAGTCTTGCAATGATTAAGGGAACACAAATTGTATGCAAAACACTCAAAGTGCACCTTCTTTCAGAAAGAAGTACAGTATTTGGGGCACATAATATCAGCCGATGGGATATCAGTTGATCTGGCCAAAATTAAAGCTATTATGGAATGGCCTGAACCTACCAATGTGTCAGAGGTATGAAGTTTCATGGGATTGGCAAGGTATTATAGGAAATTTGTGTTGAATTTCTCAAGCATTGCTAGCCTAATTACCTCTTTGCAGAGAAAAGGAAAAAGGTTTGTTTGGATGAAAGAATGTCAAAAGGCTTTTGACTTGTTAAAAGAAAAACTAACAACCGCTCCAATTCTGAAAGTCCCTGATCCTGAGGGAGAGTTTGAGGTTATCACTGATGCCTCAGGGGAAGGATTGGGAGGTGTGCTTATGCAAGATGGTAGGGTAGTAGCCTATGAGTCAAGGAAGCTAAAAAATTATGAGCAGAACTATGCTCCTCATGACCTAGAGATGGCAGCAGTGGTACACACCCTTCAGATGTGGTGACATTATTTGTTGGGAAGGACATTTATTCTAAAATTTGATCATCAAAGCCTTCGCTACATATTCACGCAACCTAATCTTAATGCAAGGCAAAGGAGATGGTTGGAATTAATATCAGATTATGATTTTGAAATTTCTTATATCAAAGGCAAGGAAAATCGAGTGGCTGATGCCTTAAGTAGAAGAAGGCACATAGCCTCTATAATCTCCATGCATGCTAACTTTAAAGACTTAGTATTGTAAAACTTATCTAGAGATGAGTATTATGAACAAGTGAAATAGGCTCTGCACCTAAACCCTAAGGACCCAAGATATGATGGATTCAGTTTTGAATCCAATGGATTGATGAGATTCAAGGGAAGAATCTACGTTCCTGAAGTAGTAGAACTTAGAAACCTTGTGTGGAAGGAAGTTCACTGTGCTCCTTACTCTGGACACCCTGGTGTAACAAAACTGTTAGTGGATGTCAAGCCACTATATTTCTGGAAGGGGAATGAAAAGTGATGCTACAAAGTTTGTAGCTAGCTATTTGGAGTGTCAGAGAGTTAAGGCAGAACACCAACATCCTGCTAGATTGTTGTACCCACATGATATTCCAGAATGGAAATGGCAAGTTGTTAGTATGGATTTTGTCAAGGGGTTACCAATGTCTAAGAATAGGCATGATGCAATATTGGTTGTTGTGGATAAACTAACCAAGGTTGCACATTTCATACCAGGAAATTTGACAGATGGAGCACATCTTTTGGCTTGAAAATTTGTGCAAGAAATTTTCAGATGGCATGGGTACCTGAAAAGATAATATCTGATAGAGATGCTCAGATAACTTCACAGTTTTGGCAAACCTTATTTTCTGCATTAGGGACTAAACTGAATGTAAGTACTGCTTATCATCCTGAAACTGATGGACAGACAAAAAAGAGTGAATCAGGTATTAGAAGACCTTTTGAGAATGTATTGCATGGATCAGCAATACAGATGGGAGGAATATCTACCTCTTGTCGAATTTGCCTATAACAACTCCTATCATTCTTCCATTAAGATGGCACCATTTGAAGCACTATATGGAAGGAAATACAGAACTCCTATAAGCTGGGATAAGCTGGAAGATAGGATAAGCATTGGACCTGAAATGCTTGCTGATATGGAAGAAAAGTAAAAATGATTAGGAAGAGGTTGTAGAAGCCAATGACAGGCAAAAGAGTTATGCAGATTGCAACGAGTGCCTAGACACTTCTCTGTTGGTGAGAAGGTGCTTTTGTGGGTGAAACCCCAAAAGAGTTCTATAAAATTTGGTAAATCTTCAAATTGGCTCCTCGTTATGTCGGACCTTTCGAAGTTCTTGAGATTATCAATCCAGTTGCCTACAAAGTTGATCTACCTCCAGCCTTGTCTAAGATGCATAATGTTTTTCATGTTTCATATTTAAAGAAATATTTTGTAGGTAATAACCACATCCTTAACTAGAATTCCTTATAGATGCAAGAACCCGGGGTGGTTGTGATCGAGCCACTCAAGGTGCTCGAAATGCGTAAACTTCATTTATGTAATCGAGAAGTTTTTGCAATGCAAATACAGTGGGATCAATATGGCGAGGATAGCGCCACTTGGGAAGATTATAAAGATATTTACCAAAGATTTCCTAAACTTTTCAAAGACATTAATGTTGCTTTATAAAAAGTTTGTTTTAAGTTTAAATTTTGCTTGATAAACTTAATCATTGGGGACGATGATTTTTAAAGGGGAAGGATATGTTACATACCTCTTTTTGGAAACAATTATGCTATTTACTTTCTTGCAAATTTTAGTAATTTAATATGTTGTGGACGACATGGAAACTGACGATTTATTTACAAAGTTGTTATATGAAATTTTGGAATCTATTGATTACGATCAATGTGATATGTAGACTAAATGTCTTTTATGTTAAGTGAAATGATGTTTTGGATATATTATGATGTGATTTGGAAATAAAGGTGCTTTGACCACAAAATTGTATGTGAGACTGTGTTCGACGGGAAGAGAAAGTATCTTCGAGAGAGAGTATAGACTCTGGAAAATTAACCATGGTGTTTGTTAATGAGAACACCAAATAGGTAGATAAACCTTGGAACCATCAATTTAGTCTTGTTTGTTGGTTGGGTTAGTTAACTAGATGTTGACGTATGAGGATAAACTATAACATCCTAGTCGAAAGTCGTCATATAGAATCTTGGAGTCGTTGATGTCGTCGTAGGTCCTTCATAGCAAGTCGACTTATTTAGACGTTTATTATTTCGTTTATAAGTAATTAAATGAACCTTCTTGTGGTTGAAATTGTAAATCATGTCTCGTAGTCAAAAGATGTGAGAAGTCGGCTTTGTGCATCTAACGATGTAAGAAACTCATTTGCGTTACGATCAATCCGTCGTGATTGTCGTAAAACGTGTCAAACTTGTGTTGTCAATTTATTCCTTTCTTGTAGATCGACGAATGTTGATTTGAAGCCATAGCGTGAAATAATTTATTATGGTCGTCGTTTAGCATGAGTCTTTTCTTTTAGCTTTGACCACGAGTTATTTTTTTGTTTGACCTTGAGTCTCTTATCTAGAGTGGTCTTTATCTCCTTTTCTTATTCAACCATAGAGATGTCTTAGGCATTTGTTTATCTGCTACCTTGTTGTGTTTAACTCCTCAATTCAATCTTTATCTTGGTCTTGGAAAGTTAGATGCGTTTATGATTGAGTGTGGGTGGAGTTGTTGTGTCCTTGAGCTAGCCACGTCGCCATAGGAGCCACCACCTTTTGAATGGTTGTGATAAGTGGAAGTCGGGTAAAAGATAATAATGTCGACCCAAGTATTTATGATTATGGCGGCTGTGAGTTCTTTAGAAAGATTCTTCTTCACATGGAGTTAAGGTAAGGGAGTGTTGGCGGTTAAGATAGTATAATCACAAATTAATTGGCAGATGCCATCATTAAGATACGGCGAAGGCATCGGTTTTGTGATGGTGTAGAATCATAAACTAAACCACCAGAAAGTTAGGGAGTTTCTCCTACGCGGAATGGAAGTTATGCGGATGGTGGTTACAAATGGAGAGGGAAACTTAAATGGGGGAGATTCCTTCGCGAGGTGGAAATGAAGGAATAGTTATAGGTGCTAAGAGTTAAGAAATAGCAGTGGAAGATGGCGGAAGGCCATCATCGAAGGGGGAGGTAGTTAGAGGTGGGATGGATGAGTAAGTAGAGACTCGGCCGAGTAGAAGTGAATAAGGGGAGAGTTGAAAGGAGAACAGCGGGAGGTGGCTGTCGTGGGGAGAAAAAGAAGAAAACTGTGAAGAGGGGACATTTTTTTTGTTTTTGAAGTTGTGAAGTGAGAGTAAAATGGCAGAGAGAGGGAGTAGCCTTGAGGGGAGTTTTAGAAGTAAGAGAGAGAGATAACTGAGGAAGCCTGTCGTTGTCTAAGGGTGATCGGTTTCTGAGTAGGGAGCAACTTCTGTGTAGTGATCGGCAGAGAAGGTAACTGTGGGAACCTGCCTTTGTTTTGAGTAGTGTCTGGTAGAGAGGAGGATAGTTTGGAGTAGACTGTCATTGTGTTAGAGGGAGATAGAGAGAGTTTTGTAAACCAGACGAGGATGACTAGCCAAAGGAGAAGTGGAACTTGCCGCAGTAATCTCTATCTCTTCTGTTTCTCAGTATAGACCAGTAAATATGTCTCATTTGTGCAAGAATAAATATGTTACAATGAATCAAATGTGAAGGACAATGTCTTCTACTGCGAATCTGTGTGAGGTTAATCATTATAAATGCTTCATTGCTGTCTTATGGTAATAGAAACCTCAGAAACAATAATGCTGTTGTCCTGTTAGTATTCAAGAACTTAGAAAATAGATCATTACCTCTCATGGTTGATGTCGTATTATGATAGAGCATAGTTCTCAATGTGCATTCATTTAAGAACGATCACGGCATGATGCAAAGGTGAACCACAATCTTCAAATAGTAGTTAAAGACATAGATTATAAAGAGTTTCCTTTAAGACTGAAATATCAATGTACAACTGCCCTTGGAGCACTTGAAACAATAGCTCCATAGCGAGAAAACACTTTGCTCCATGAGCGTGTTGTGTAGGAGAGTAAAAACCACAGATTTAAAGCATGTTTGACGTAAACTTTAATGAGTTTGACAGCCGATGTTGTAGTTGCAACAGCTAGAGTCATTTTCGTCCTATATCTATAGTTAGAGGTCGACCATTAGCGTTTGGTCATCTCTAAAGTTGTAAGAAAGACTCCAAATCTTGTATTATTATATTTTACGATTTTTAACTCATTAAACTCATGTGAAATAAATGGACTTGGAAGGAGAATAGGGAGTTAATGTATTTGGGTTGGTCGAAAACCATCATGGTTTTGAAATAAGCAAGTAGAAGTGGAAAACCCGCTTTTGAACCCAGATTACGTTGCATGCGATGATTCTAGTATCGTTTTGTAGACCTTAGAGTCTAGAACCCTTGATTCCAGGATAATGGGAAATTGTTTTAGATACTTGAGTGTGTTGTGCAAACATGGAAATCGAGTAACAAGTGTGAAACCACTTAGGAGTGGGTGTTATTAAACAATATTTTTATCATGAATATGAGCTTATGAAACTTTGAACTCAAGATTAGAGTAAATGTTGTGCCATGCACTATTACAGGAGGAAAATCCTAAACCCTTGAGGTCATCAAGGTCGTCAATTAGTTCAAATATACAAATAGGAAACTGTAGGATTTTGATCAGTTCAAGTCGAGTAGGGTGGGTGAACCAAGTTCATGCTTTCTTAGAACACTAATTAAAAACAAATCCTTTGCCCAAGGTGGTGTACTATCCTCAAGTGCATCAAACGTTCACCGTAACTGGGATGGCGTTTCTTGTGGAGTGTCGTGCATGACTAGATGGTATCTAGGGATCTGCACGATAACAAGACATGTAGGTTACAACACCAGAGCTCAAATGGCAAACACCGATGGGTTATCCTAAGTCTATCCTCTTGAGTAGGGTAGGGCCACTTCCGGTTAGGAAGGAGTGCAGGAGACCAACGGTCTTTGGTTGGAGGTTAAGCTCCTTGAAGATACTTTCTCTTCCAAATACTGAGGATTGTCCGAGTCTTGAATGTGATGGGTCGACAATCGAGATGCATGTTAATGTATGTTTCCAATATTTGGTTGTTTCAATTTGTTAGAAAACAAAGTGTTTAATGTATATCATTTCTTTCAGTTTTATGAAAATGAGATCATGTTTATGATAAAAATAAAAAGTGTTGTATTGGATTATAGATAAGTTTATTTTGTATTTGATTACCTAGTAAAAAAAAAATTACCATTGTGAAAACTTAGTTTTCTTGTCTTTTCGGATTTGGATGTTACATTATTGTTGATTCTTTTGAAGTTTAGTGTTGGAAACATGTTGATTTTTCTATGATTGACCATCTGATTGAAATCATGATTTAATATTGTAATTGTGAACATTTTGTGTTGATGATCCTATTTTAATGTTGATGATCTTATTTTAGTGTTGATAATCCTAACTTTTTGTTGATGGGAACTTTCTCTTTTATTTAGTATTGATATTGGATTTATTACTGAAACTCTTACCTTTATTTAATGTTGATAGGTACTTACCGATGTTGATAACAAGTAGTATGGAATGCTTGTTTATCATCCTTGGATGGCAATGTTCAGATGTCTCATACGGGTAGGCATGCTTGATAAAATTGAACATATTGTTGATATATTTATATGAGCAGTTATGTGTGTTGTAGAAGGTATCTATATGCCTCTTGATCTAGTATATGAGATAGAAATCATTATAGTGATAATGAAGGTTGAAAATGGAAACTAATAAATAGAAAAAAGAATCATTGGTAATTTTCTTTACAACGAATCATTGCATATAGACTCGGAACACCCTTAATTTCCTTAATCTACTTGAGATATTTATTATTCAACACCATGTTGTACGATGTGTTACTTTTTATCATAGGAGTGTGTTTACTCTTTTTATTTCATGGTGATTGTAACAAGACATCAAGGACAATATCTCTTTGTAGTGGGGAAGGATGTCATGTCTCCTTTTTATGGACAATATAATTATTCTAGATTAGTGAACAATTATCCTGATTGATTTTACTTTGAGTAATTTTGCTTACGTGGATGTAATCATTATGAGTTAATTGATGAAATTTAGAAATTATTTTTAATATAGAATATTAATGCAGTGATTTGCTTCAGCTATGTTTTGAGATACTAACCTATTGACGTCAAGTTGAGTGCAATTAGATGCAGATACTCATCGAAGACGAGAGCATTGCTGAGGTAGAAGTGTTCTAGCCACTTGGCAAGAACTAATAGATGGGTTACCCTTATACAATTACACACACCACGTAGTTGCATATGCATTATTGAATGGCTTTGATTTCATTAATGTGTGATTTTTTTATAGTTTCAAATGCATGATGTGATTACTTTGACTTAATATCTCTTTGGAAATATATTCAATGATGTCTATTGTGTAATTAAATAAATAATAAAATATTGATATTATGGATGTTTGGAAGACAATATGTCTTTAAAATAAATAAATAGATTAAATTAATTATAATTGTACAATTTGTAATGCATTTCTCTTTGTAATTATTAAATGGTTTTGTTTTAATTAAAATAGTTAAATAATATTAAAATTAGCATTATTATATTTAGAGTGCTGATAAAAGAATAAAATATTTATTACTATCATCCATGCAACAGAAAGTTAAAATGATATTATATTATTGTTTAGTATAGCATTTTATTCCTCCTTTTCTATTGGGTAATTGTTCATGCAAATTGAAAAATAAACTTTAGTTTTGAAATTTGAGAAGTTTGTCAAATTAGAGGCATGACAGAAGGATAAAATAGGTGACCTTGGGTAGAAGAGGAGATCAACGTTTTTGAGAAAGAACAGTTTTTCATCAAGGCTATAGGAGGTGAATTTGAGAGGCATCAGGAGAAGGAGACCACCATGATTTGTAGAGAGAAATCCTCACATTTTTGGTAGCTGAGTCTTCTAGTTTCTACAGCGTCAGGAAGGAATTGGAGGCAGTGATAGGAGAGAAAGGAAACTACAATGACATCGTCTACTATTTCTCATTCCACCAATCGCCCTCTCTCCAAGTTTTTCATCTAGTTTATCTCACTTTATAAAAGTTGTTTGGCTATTTGAAAAATAGTACCTTTCTATTGATTGTGGGTGATCTGCATTGTTGATCGATCCATGTTATTTTATGTTGGCCACTACTCTTGTTTGTCCTAGCCATCAACTCATTTTTTCTAATTCATCCACTTTCTTTATTCTGCCTATCTATTTAATACCTAATCAACTCCGTCTGGTCATTCTTCTTGTTTATACCTAGGCGATTAAATCTTTTCTAGCCATCTTTGCTAAGTGTATCATCCCCTTGCATGCTGGCATCTTCTAGCTAGCTACTTTTCTACTGCAATCCTTTTAGATGATCATTGTTCCCTCTAGCTAGCTGCCATGCTATTAAAATGGTTGTTTGGTTTGTGTATGGGGTGATCCATGGTGACTAGGTCGATCCTCATAGTATTGTTGTTGCCAAATCTCTGGCTGACTTTTCATTGATTCTCTATTTAAAAACAAGAATTTTTACTTACCTTTATATTGAAGAAACCAGTCGATCCTCCTCAGATCTAGACTCTAAAACTGATATAAAAACTTATGCAAAATTCTAGATCGTTGTCAAAAAATAACTTGTAAATATGTTATGACTGTGTCTCTATCCTTATTTTTCTATACAGGATCAGATCTAGATTAGGAAATGACCTTTGTATGTTGAACATTTAAACCTCTAGAAAAATAGCAAAACAATTATTCCTATAGATAATTAAATGATTCTTGTAGTTCTGTGGAGAAATTGTTAAAACATTGTGTTAGCCAAAACAAAGACAGTGGAATTCTCTAGTACTATTTTATGAATGCTGATACGGAAAGCCAAGTTTATTACATTTCAACTGAAAGCTAAATTTCTCTGTCATAACTTAGGATTGAATTATTGTGCTAGCTGTGACCGAACTTCATTTAGAGATTAGATCCTAGCGTATTAAACAATTAAATAGTTAGAATTAGATAAAAAGATAAACTTCTTGTAGCTTCGCAAATAATCATGTATTTTGGTTAAACTGATAAATCAGCATATTGTCAAAATTGAAACAATAGATTATGAATCTTACTCCTTGAATGCTATTAAATGAATGATTTACTTGCTCTTTCTCACTATTTTGGTTCCTGTAGCAGTTCCTATTGCCACAATGACATGAAGTCTGTTGTATGTTTTTTTTAATGTTTTAAATAATCCTCCTATCACAGAAATGATAGGAAGTTAGAACTGTGAATTAAATTGATTATTATTGAAAGAATTCAATGATTGAATTAGTGGATGCTTCATAGTATATTTTTTCTATAATTGATGTTTGGAAAAAGGGAAAGAATTGATCTATTAAACTTGTTCTTTTGATTCCTTTATTTTATTTCATTTATTGCTTCTTGGGAAAAGAAGTAGATTTTCATAGGAATGTATTGGGTTACTTTCTGGGCTAGGATGCCTATGTGGATATATTAGAGATGGATTTTCCTCTTTTCAGGAATTGACCAAGTTACTTATTAAGGATTAGATCTAATCAATATGAGATTGAAATAGATGTTTATTTGTCTAGAATATTATATATATATATGTCATGTTCCAGTTGTGAGATAACCTCCATTCATTACATAAACAAGCACATTCAGACATTAGGGTTGCATCGAGTGTTCCCTCCTGCCAGTTGTTACTAGGTAGATAGGACATTTCGTGCAGGGCTGGGTTTCCTTCATTTCAAGAAGGGATCCGGGGAAGTGTAAATACTTCATGGCTGGGTGGATAAGCCCCTGAGCCATGTTCTTGTCTCTCAATTTGTAGGTGGTGGACAATTTGGTTCGTGTAGCTAGAGAGTGTGTTGATTTGTTACTCATTGACGTACTTGATGTTGTACCTATTTGGATGTATTATGTCATGTGCCAAAGGATTTTTGTATTTTGATTCATAGTGCTTATTACTTGGATTTGGCATGTGAAAATGTAAGATTTAATGACTTTATTTGATTTATTTTGATGAGATTATCTTTTGCAAGATTTAATGATTCTTATGGATTCCTATTTATGAGGTTTCTCTTTTGTGAAGATTTATCGACCTTATTGAATCTTATTTATGAGGCTTATCTTTTTACTTGTAATTAAGTGGATTAATTACATCATTTTACTTTCATTTCTTGTGATGTTGTTATTTAAGTGAATTCTTACTTCATTTTACTTTTGTGATGGTTTTGAGGGCTTTTACAGTTTTAGGACTACAATCCAAGAAGCTACTACTCCCTAAAGAAAGGTTTTAGGGTCACCCCTAAGGAAGCCAAAACTCCCTACTAACATTGTTTTATGGCTACAACCAAGGAAGCAACTACTACCTCAACTGAGAAGAAACTTAGAAATGATTACAACATGATAGTCTTTCCACTATCTGAAACTAACAATGAGACTCACTCCTTTGATGATTGCACTTCTTTTTTGACACTCCTCTTTTTGATGATTGCTCTTCTACTTCGATAACTTCTGCACTTTCTTCAACAGTCTTCTCTACAAATTATTGACTCACTACTTTCAACCTTCATTAAATTTTGCCTTTGGCTCACTACCTCCGGTAATCAATTAGCCACAAGTTCTTCACTTCACTTTTGTCTCAAAAATGTCTTCAAGATGAATTAGGACATCATCTATCTCTTATGCTCTTTCTCCTTCAGTTGCACATCATAATGCATTACACATCCATAGTCCACTTCACATCCTCATATTTGTAATCATACCTCATGTAGATCAACTAGGTTTACAATTTATACATGATATTACATTGATTACATTACAAGTCATCCAACACAACAAGAATATTACAATTACAAGTTGGTCATAGATCAAACAACATGAAACATGTAGAGGACAAGCTCTAACATGAACTACACACAAATATAGGAAAATAAACATGCCTTTTGGATCCTAACACATGCTTAATCCTATCCTAAACACCCTTCACAACATCATCCTTCAATGACTAACATCCGCACACTTCACACAACTGAATTAGTTCATCCTTAAGCAAGAAAACATGAAGCTTGTAAGACATCAGTCATTACAACTTGGTAGTATTCATGGATGATTAAACATTACTGGTTCTTCTCCCAGATGAGTCAGCATGACCCACACAACATCTCCAAAACTCCTTGAACTTTGCACAACAAGAACTTTGTGGCACACACCTTCAAAATGTATTCTAAGAACAATTAGGCATCCAAAACTATTTGTAGCTCCCTATCATTTGGGAAAATGAACTTGCAAACCACCAAATCACCTGATACTATAAATTAGCATGCATTGAACATCTCTAATTATGTTCACAAAACTGCATGAGGAAATCTTCACATCTAGAGGAATGTGGAGCATTCCAGCAAGTTTTCATCATTACTTTACTCTACCAGAGGGACAGACCAGAACTCTATCATTTGTAACTTTCATTGTGGAGGAGAAAATGATACAAAACTTTGGATATAACACCTTCTTAGTACACTAAACTTAATTTTTGAACTGTATGACCATATCCTCAAATGTGGTGGAATGTGGATTATTTTACCAAGCAGTCTTCAAGGCAACTTCCTGTAGTAGAAACCTTCACCAACATCCAGAGACTAAAACTTTCTTGTAACAACACATACATCCTTAGAAACAATAAGAGGGAGCATAAAACATGATAAATATCATCAACACCATCATTCCAATATCAGAATTACTTCAAATCATTATCTTAATGCTTCTCATTCTCATCTTAATGCTTCTAATTCCCATCTTAATATATTCATCATGATATCATCTCTGTTGACCACAAACATGCTCAATATGAATTTACTTGACATTAATCAAGGCATGACATATAATCATGAACATCAGTAACACCACTATTGTATTATATCTGTGACAGTTCAAACTAAGTGTTGACATCAAAGACAATGACACAACCTGATCAGTGACAACCTTAGGTAATATATATGCAATAAACCTACTACATTATTTATGTGCATATATGTTTAAGTTACATTTTATTTTGATGTATTGTTGTCCCTCTCCTCTAATTTATTGTATCTAATGAAGGTAAATATTTACAATGTGCAAACCTGGAGTTTTCTATCAAAATTATCATTGAAAACCTCCTCTTGTGTGTATCACTGAATGTGCTCAAATACTCAAATGTGACATCTATATTTCCATCAAATATTTTCTACTTGGTACAAGACCAAGAGTATGTGGTCTCCATAGCTTTCTCTTTGCTTCATGGTTACCATTTTTGATGTTGATCAGTGGAAATAAGCCCTCGATAACTACAAACCTCTCTTCTAGTAATCCATTGTTGGGTGATCTTTTCCCCTTCAACCAACTTCATTACACTCCAATAATGGCTTGTGTTTATAACACCTTCAAAAAAGGCATTCAGTCTGGGTGTACTAATACTCTAAAGTTACATTGGAGGAGCATGATTTTAAATTGCCCCTAGGCTCACTGACAAATCTATCAAGGTGTTTGGAGCAATCCATTTCATTTGCCTCCATTACCCAAATAGAGCGTTATGACCCCCTCCATGGTAATACCTATGTTGTTCCCTTTCCTGAGGCAAACCCCTCTAAAAATTAAATATGTATGTATGCTAACCTTTGTGTTTTTTTGCGGCTATGTTATGCCTAGCCATGTTGATTGTATATTTCACTAATATGTTTTGACCTACTTCAGGCAAGTTTTTGAGTGCC